>BSBM01000254.1:0-2743333 GCA_027924585.1 Larix kaempferi
TCAAAAAATGCAAATTGGCAAATCCTTTTTTGGAAAAAAAATGGAAAAATAGCCCATGGGCTAAATTTCGTCCCTAAAATTATCTTTGTTTTTCATACTGGATGCACACCTCTACATAACCAGTCCTTTTTCATATTGGATGTAGCTCTCTACCGTAGAGCTAGTCCTTTTACATACTGGATGCAACTCTACAGAGCCAATTCTTTTTCATATTGGATGTAGCTCTCTTTTGCAGATCTAGTCCTTTTTCACACTGGATGCAACTCTACAGAGCCAATCCATACTGGATGTAGACATAAGCCCTCTTTCACGAACCAAGCAAGCCATTCAGTGGGTCAAGCCCAAGAGTGTACGTTACGTTGCACACCACAACCACCTGCGTTACCTCACCAACTATCCAGATCATCTCGTAGCCTAGGAGACTCAATTACGTCACATACCTCATGACTACCTGCTACCTCCGCAGTGCTGCATCACTCCCTATTGATCTGGACCACTCCAAGCTTGTCCCTGAAGTACTCAAACTTCACTCTCGACAGAGGCTTGGTCAACACATCGGCTATCTTCTCCTTTGTTGCTATATACTGGAGCCTCGTTGCTCCCTTCTGCACCATATCCCAGATATAGTGATACCCGATCTCGATGTGTTTCGACTTGTCATGGAACACTAGGTTCTCAGACAACTTCACACAGCTCTGGTTGTCACAGAAGACACAAGTCACCTCTAACTCGATATCAAACAGTGCTGTAAGCAACTTTCGAAGCCATATTGCCTCACAACTTGTCGAACAAGATGCCATGTACTTTGCTTTGCCTGTACTAAGTGCCACACTCATCTGCTTCCTACTAAACCAAGAGATCATATCGGATCCCAAACTAAAGCAACACCCTAATGTGCTCTTTCTATCCGTGACACTCCCGACCCAATCCGCATCAACATAACCCTATAGGTTAATCCTATGATCTGATGCATATCTGAGGCCATAATCAACCGTACCCCTTAGGTATCTCAACACATGCTTTGCCACAACCAGGTGAACTTGTCTCGGCTCTGCCATATACTGACTTAAAGTGTTCATTGCAAAGCATAAATCTGGCCTCATGTTCGTCAAGTACATCAACGAACCAATCCTCTGCCTGTATACCGTGGCATCCACGAGTTCTGAAGAAGTATCACACAACAACTTCAGATTCGATGCCATGGGTGTGGCCATAGCCTTACAATCCATCATCCTGAATCTCTTCAGGATCTCTATTGCATACTTTCCTTTACGTAGGAAAAGTTCCTCTGGATTTTGGTACACCTCAAGACCTAAGAAATAGTGCATCATACCCAGGTCTTTTATCTCAAACTCTGTGGCAAGTTTCTTCGTTTCTGCTATGAGATTTTCATCACCTGTCAGAAACAAATAATCTACATACAATAGTAGAATCACATGATTTCTTTCTTCAACCTTGTAGTAAAGGTTGGAATCTGCTTTACTCTTGGTAAAGCCCAAGCTCGTTAGAAACCCATCAATCCTGTTGTACCATGTCCTGGGTGCTTGTTTCAAACCGTACAAGGCTTTCTTCAATCTGCACACATGAGTCTGCTTGTCATGTGTCTCAAAACCTAGTGGCTGCTCCACATACACTTCCTCCTCTACTATACCATTCAGGAAGACAGTCTTAACATCCATCTGATGTACCTTCTACTTCATCACTTTGGCTATAGCAAGTATAGATATGATCGAAGTGTATCTTGCCACGGGAGCAAATGTCTCCTCATAGTCTATACCTTCTTTCTGGGAGAATCCTCGAGCCACAAATCTTGCCTTGTATTTCTCGACACTTCTGTCTACCACATGCTTTGTCTTGTAGATCCATTTGGAAGACACTACTGACTTCCCTTTTGGTCTCAGAACCACCTCCCAAACATCATTCTTCACAATCGACTGATACTCCTCGATGATAGCATCCTTCCATACTTTCTTTTCAGCTGCCTCTTCATGATTGGAAGGTTCTACATCAATGATGTCACACAGTAATGCCACATAACTGGAGTATGGTCGAGGTCTCTTTCTTTCTCTGGAAGTCCCTTCTGGAGCCCCCATCTCTTTCCAATATTCATTGGATGCTCCTGGACACCTTTTACCCACTAGACAGAAACTGAACAAGACCATCCGGGAAGACAACTACAAGCAGTTCGTCCAGGTCACCTGGGTCAATCCTCCGGGAGGGTTACACCCAAAGGTGGCCTTTTATGCAAAACACTTCCTGGAACTGAGAGACGGGCTCGTTGTCCGACCCCAGTATACATTTTGTCACTGGATGCATGCTCTTCGCATCCCTCTAGGCCAGTTCATAGTTGATTCTCATAGACTTTGGGTAGAGACGGACCACCAGATTGATAGACCAGATAGAATCTGTCAAGTATGTCACCTACAGGAAGTGGAGATCGAGGCGCACTTCATTTTTAGATGCCCCAGTTACTACGAGATCAGAGGACAGTTCCATTGTTTGTTTAGAGACTCTTAGACTCTCGCCAAGTTTTTTAGGTACCCCGATCAGAGATGTTTGGCTCTCTACATGCAAGAGGCTCTCAGATTCCGAGCGCATATTCTTCAACCTCCCATCAGACCGGACCCCACGCAGAAGATCACGTCATTTTTCAGGGTATTACCTTCAGATAGGGGCACCAAGAGACCGATCGATATCAGTACATTTCCAGGCTCTAGATCAGTGAGGATGCGTGTGACCTCACCCCGACCCACGAGATCTCAGCAGCAGATTCATCGCAGACTCCGTCCTGAGAGACGGGCTAGATCCTCTAGACCTCAACAACTTACGAACCCCCCCAGGCAACGAGTTTGTGGGGAGTCCGCACTCTCTACTAGCCCTTCATCAGGACAACAGACTTTGTTGAGTTTTCTTCAGTTCTCTTCTTTCAGCCTCGGATGTTAGGAGAGATGGGTCGGATCCTCAGGCCCTTTCGCTCCTGGATCTTTTCCGCTAGGACATCTCCGCCCCATTGCGGGTTTTCTGGATTCACGTCTGTAGTCAAAGCTCTCTTACTTCAGTCTTGTTCACTCTTTTCTTTCTTTCTTCATGCATTGTACCTTTTTATAGGAGACCGTTTGGTTCTCCCGCTTTTACGGACATCATTGTAATTAGCAATCCCTTTGACCTACTTTGTGGTCATTAGTTGGACATTAATATAATTATCTTATCTTATCTTATCTGCATCTTGAATAATATCTCATGCCTAGGCTGGTCTTCTCTTGTGCGTGTTCACCTCTCTTGATGGATCTATAGGTCTCTGTGGCTTAGTCATATCATGGTCTTCAGGTTCTTCTAGAATCTGCTCTTCCATTACTGTATCTCTAACTCTAGGAGTTCAGGTTCTTCTTCATGTGTTTCATCGGAGTGAATCTACCTTGATCTACTGAAGGCTGTATCTTCATCAAAGGTTACATCTCTGTTGGTATCGATCTTCTTGAAGCCTAGTATATATATTCTGTATGCCTTTAATGAATCACTATAACCGACGAAGATGCCCTTCTTTCTTGAAGGCTCCAACTTAGTTCTTTTCTCTTTTGGAACATGTATGTATACAAGACAACCAAATATTCTGAGATGGCTAACTTCTGGCTTCTCTCATGTAAACATCTCTTCAAGTGTCTTGTTCTCAAGTACACGGTGAGGAGTTCGGTTTTGGACATATACTATTGTTCTTGCTGCTTCCGCCCATAAATGCATTGGAAGGTCCTGATCATGGATCATGGCCTTCATTGCTTCCATTATCGTTCTGTTCTTTCTTTTTGCAATATTGTTCTTTTGTGGATTGTAGGGAGTGCTCATCTCCCTCTTAATCTCTGAATCTTTACATAATGTTTTGAAATCTCCCGAGGTAAATTCACCTCCATTATCTGATCTCTTAAGGTCTTTATTTTCTTTTCAGTATAATTTTCTACAAGGGCTTTGAATTCTTTGAATTTGCTAAGTACTTCATCTTTTGAATTTAAGAAATAGATCCAATTCTTGCGAGAATAATCATCAATAAAAGAAACATAGTAAGCATACCCGCTTAGTGAATTGGAAGACATAGGTCTGCAAACGTCTGAATGTACAAGTTCCAAGATCACCTTGGCTTTGCTATCACTGCTTGGAAATGGTTTCTTCACATTTTTTCCTTTCGCACAACCCTTACATATGCCTTCATGCTTTAGTCTAGATCTCGTGTAAACCATTCACCATCCACGATTGGTAATGCCTTGTAGTTGATGTGAGCAAACCTTCTATGCCATAATTCACTTGGTTCCATAGTTTCATGAACCAAGGCTTGTTCTGGTTGTCCCTTGAGTTTGTACAATCCTCCCTCTTGCACTCCAATCACTACTGCATCATCAAAGGTTTTACCTTTGGGCCACATAAGTACTTGGCCATTAACAAATGCCACTCAGAATCCTTTCTCATCTAAAGCTGAAATGGAAAGTAGATTCTTCTTCAGTCCTAGTACATATAGAACATCCTTCATCTTGATAGGCTTTCCTGATTCAAGCTTGTAAGAAGCTTCTCCTACTCGTTGTTAACGAAATGTAATTGCGGAAGATATTCTTGTTAGTTTTTCTACTTTAATTCAATATTATCTAGGATCTTTAACTGAAAGAATAACAAGCACAACAAAACACAAGAGACACAATAGTTTTCCTCGGGGAAACCATAAAGGAGAAACTCCGCAACTTCCTCAAAGATAGTTTCGTCACTAATACAATATCAAGCCAAAAGTGGAAAACCCAAAATATGTCTTCTGCAGCGTCTCTCATTTCTTCACTAGCGAACTTGTCCTCTCTCCCTTGCTATGCGAACTTGTGTGAGTGAGTGTATATCCAAATGAGAGAGCTATGTTCTCTATTTATACTTTACTTTCCACTTGACCTTTTCACTAACTAGGTCGGCCTCAACTAAACCTGACTAGGCCGACTTCTCTAGGAAGACTCAATAACCCTATTACATTTGACTCTAGGGGATCTATCGCCCTGAATTACAATGGAGGTTTTACCTCAATGACTTTGCATGACCAAATGTAATAATGACATCTCCGACCGGAGGGAAAAACATCTCCATCAGAGGTACAAAAAAATACAATATTAATATCAATATACAATACAATTGAATATCTTCCGAAGTTACAATTACATCAACACTCCCTCTTAACTAGGAAGGTATTCTCTCGCCACAGTCATCATCACTTTGGACACAATTCTGGACAACGTCATCATCGCTTGAACATCATCATCAACACTGGATCATCATCGTCGCTGCTACAACAATCTTCATTCTGTTGATCATTGATTAGTAACATCTCTCGAATCTATCCGTCATAGGAAGTTCTACAGAGCTAGCCCTTTTTCATGCTGGATGTAGGCCTAGCCCTCATGTAGGTCTTCATCATCTCCACAAGCAAGCCATCAAGTAGGTACAACCCAGGACCAGTCATTACATTGCCACTGCAATCACCCGTGTCTCCTACTCTTGCCTCATCGTCTCCAGATCATCTCATCATCACACAGAGCGCAACCCAGATGCACACCTCATGTCCCAGAACGGTCAGCCCGCGTCTACCAGCATGGGAGGACAATCCGAAGCACCCCAGGTGCTTTACGTCCCAAGGACAACCTACGTCTTCCACCATGCGAGATCGTGCCTAGCGCACACATAGTGGCTTATGACCGGTGGACCTCTCAACGTCTCCAATATGGGAGGACAATTACAAGCATCCTAGATGCATTACGTCCCAAGGACCACCTATGCCTACCGCCATACAAGAACCAACCCTTACATCTACCAACATGGGAGGACAATCAGGATCACACCAAGTGCATTATGTCCCAAGGACCACCTACGCCTACCACCATGTGAGAATGGCTCTATATTCTCCAACATGGGAGTATAGCCCGAGGCACACCAAGTGCATTACGTCCCAATGGACCTATGTTGCTGGGAAGTGCCCCCGCTCCGGAAGCTAGCTGTTGGCCGAAGCTAATCGGAAGCGCGCTTCCTTTTCGCTTCCGGACGGGGTCAATTTTGTAGAGCGCGCTTCCGTTGGTTTTACAATGCTCCCTGCCACTGTGTTGAAGCGTTGAGGAAGCGATCGCTTCCCTATCGCTTCTCAACGCTTCCTTCCACGTTAAAAAACGCTTCCCTTAGCTCCCGAAAACGATTCCCGTGGCTTCTTAGGACGCTTCGTGTCTTCCTTTTCGCTTTCGGACGGGGGTCGATTTTGGAGAGCGCGCTTCCATTGGTTTTACAATGCTCCTTGCCACTATGTTGAAGCGTTGAGGAAGCGATTGCTTCCCTATCGCTTCCTGGCGCTTCCTTCCGCGTTAAAAAACGCTTCCCTTAGCTCCCGAAAACGATTCCCATGGCTTCCTAGGAAGCTTCGCGTCAACCAATGAAAATGAAGAGGAGTTTGAATGGGTGGGGTCCATGGTTGGGGTTTTGGAGGGGAGGAATAGGGCTTTGAGGGATAAAGCCCTCCTCCACACTCCATTTCTCACTTTGCTTTGCTTTGCTTGAGAAGAGAAGAGAAGAGAAGAGAGGAGAGGAGAGGAGAAGAGGAGAAGAGGAGAGGAGAAGAGGAGAAGAGGAGAAGAGGAGAGGAGAAGAGGAGAAGAGGAGAAGAGGAGAGGAGAAGAGGAGAAGAGGAGAAAGCTGCCATCAAGCTTGGTCTTTTCTTGGAGATTGAAGAAGGTTGGCTGCTTGGCACACTCACTACCATTGGACATCCAAATAGGTAGGCTCTAAACCCTTTCTTGTTGATTTGCTTTGTGTTTGAACTTGAATTTTTGATGCTTGAGACTTGAACTTTTGAAGTTTGAAATTTGATTTTGAAGTTAGATGATTAATCATTGATGATTTGATCTATATTTGAATGCTTGAAATCTAGAATCTAGAATGTAAATGTTCCTCTCCTACTATTTCCCATGCTTTCTCCCTCGTTCTATTGCAGGGCAACAGGTTAAATATGTAGTTCCACTTCCAACTTCCAACAAACATGATGATGGGTTTATGGTTTGTTTTGTTGGTTCCATTTGTTATTTTGATGATGGCCATTGAAAACCGGAGGAGGAATGAGGGAGAGGGAGAGGATGAAGAAGTCGGTAGTGGCACATACCGTGGAGAGGAGGAGGGAGGGGAAGAGGAGGAGGAGGAGGAGGAGGGAAACCGAATGAAAACCAAAGAGGACTCAACACCCTTGTGGAAATATGTCACCAAGCAGGGAGGAAGCAAGGGGGGTGGAACCGGCAAATTTGGTTTCCCCCATTGTAAAAGGACTTACACGGGTTCATATACCCGTCTGAGAAGACATCTATGTGGGCACATGCCATGTGATGAAAACAAAACTAAAGGAGTTTGTGTTTGCCCAAATGTACCATCAACACAAAGAGCCATGTATAAGAAGGAAGAATTTGAAGCACAACAAATCAAAAGCATCAATGGTTGATTAGGACCCCTCAAACTCACAGGGAACTGGAGGCCCATCCACCCAAGGTAGTGGATTCTCACCCACTGGGTCACGCAAGACAATATCAGATTTCCTTGACCAAGGTGGTAGGGATGACGTGGATGCAAAAGTGTTCCGGTTTCTCTATGCATGTGGCATACCATTCAATGTCCTTCGCTCACCCTATTGGCATGAAATGGTAGAGGCCATTCGCATTGCTTTAGCAGGATACAAGAGCCCAGGGTATGACAAAACTAGAACTGTGGGGCTTGACAAGGAAAGATGCAAGATCCAAAATGCTTTGGGGCAATTCACAGATGCTTGGAATGATTATGGGGTATCAATTGTATCAAATGGATGGACAAATGTAAAAGGCAAGCCATTGATAAATGTTCTTGGTGTGTCTGCTATTGGTGCAGTCTTCCTTTTAGCCCATGACTACTCAGATAAATTCAAGATCGGCATGAACATTACAGAACTCCTACTCAAAACCATTGAAGCTATTGGTCCATACAATGTCATCCAAGTCATAACCGATAATGCTGCTAATTGTAAGGCAGCGAGAGCAATCATTGAAGACAAATACCCCAACATATTTTGGTTTGGGTGTTTGGTTCACACACTGAACCTTTTGATTCATGACATCACTAAGTTGAAGGAAAATGATTACAAATGGATTGGTGAATTGTACAAAAAGGGCAAGTACATGATAAGATTTATAACCAACCATAACAATGCCCATGGGATTTTTCGCAGTCACTCAAAGTTGGAGCTATTGAAGATAGCAAAGACTAGATTTGCTAGCTACTACCTCACTTTCAGGTGCCTTTTGAAGGTAAGAGAGGCATTGGCTAGCATGGTATCAAGTGAGTTATGGCAGGTCTTGAAAGATAGGGCTACATCCACATCTGACATGCTTGATTTTCAGGAGGTGGAGGACACAGTTCTTGATGGTCAATTTTGGGGAAGTGTCAAGTATGTTTTGCAGTTCACAAAGCCCATTTATTACATGATTCGGTTTGCAGATACAGATAAGATGGTGATTGGGGAGGTGTATGAGCAGATGGATAGCATGCTGGGCCAAATTAAAGATATTGTTGAACATAAAGATTCCATCTTGTATGACCATATTCACAGACATGTGGTCAAAAGGTGGGAACATCTCAACATTCCACTGCATGCCTTAGTGTATGTGTTAACACCAAAATATTATTCTCCATCTTGGTTGGCCAAACCAACACTTGGTGGTGGGGTTAGGAGAAAGCCCCACACAGATCCAGAGGTACAAGTTGGGTACATAGCTGCTATAGACAAGTTGGTCCCTGATGTAGAGGAATGTAACTTATTGCGCAGTGAATTAAGCAAATACCTCAGTGAAGTTGGTCCATTTGGTACTTTACATGCAATCAGAGATCGAGATAGGGCGCCTCCTATCGAATGGTGGAACATGTATGGCTCAACATACCAACGCTTGAATAATTGGCTGTTAGAGTGCTTTCACAGGTGGTTAACAATTCCTCTACAGAAAGGTGTTGGAGCACCTATAGCTTCATCCACTCAGTGAAAAGAAACGGATTAAATGAAAACTGAGCAGGAAGCTTGGTTTATGTACATTACAACTTGAGGTTGTTGACTAATTATTGTGAGCGTGCCAAAACTAATAGATCATATGTCACTTGGGACAACAGTCTGAAGGAGCATAACTTGGAGGATGGAGTCTTAGCTTTAGAGTGCTTGGAGGAAGAGCTTTTGGGCAATGAGGATGAGCATGTAGCAACAATGCCGCCGCCATCTTCTACCATGTTTCCAGATGCACCATCTTTGCCTAGAGGTTCAACTTCACAACCTCCATCTGCATGGGTGAGGGGGGGTCGTGCAGGATCGAGTCTTGGACGTGGCTCAACATTGGTGGCTACTGGGGATGATAATCCCACTCCCATTGTTCATAGAGCACGAGAAAAGAAAATGGAAATTTCCCGTGGCAAGAGGAAACATCCATAAAATATACTTTTCTTGTATTTTCTTGTTTACAGTACTTTCAAGTTTCTGCACTATTGACTCTTTTATATTTATTATTGTATATTTTGTAAACATTATATGGCATTTCAAGTTTGAAGTTTGAAGTTGAACCTACGTTTGAGTTTGAAGTTCACTATTTGCAACTTTGCATGATTGAGTCATTGACTCCATAAAAGCATATTATAACTATTTGGTAATGAATATGATGCTTCGTGAATTGTTTCAACTTTCAACTTTCATTTTATGGTCGATGATCTCTATTATAGACTATGCCACTATTGTTTGGTTACCTGGTAACTTTGGTTACAACTCATAAGTACTAGTGATGACAAAATGTTTATATATTGAAAATTTGAAGCTTTAAGGTTGAATCTTGATGTTATAACTTATGGAATCATGGATACTGGACCTATGGTTGATGGATTCACTAGTAAATGATTAATGATTGATGATTGATGAATGATGTTATATGGTATTATTGTTTATTTCATGTTTTTATCCTTTCCATAACTAATTCAACATTCTACATGCATTTGTTGACATATATGCATCAAAATATAAAAAAAATATATATTATATAAAAAACGCTTTCAGAACGCTTCCTAACTAGAAGATTTTGAAAATTCCGCTTCTCGCTCCCGCTCCCGCTCTCGCTCCCAAGTAACCTTGCAATGGACAATTTGCGTCTTCCACCATGCAAGAACTAGTGCATCTGCGTCTTCCAGTCTCATCACTCCCTCCTAGGAGGAACCTCGATCTGGAGAACACCAAGCTTATCTCTGAAGTACTCGAACTTCACTCTAGCTAACGACTTGGTCAACACATCGGCTATCTGCTCATTTGTCGCTATATACTGGAGCTTCACTGCTCCTCTCTGCACCATATCCCTGATATAGTGGTACTTGATCTCAATGTGCTTCGACTTGTCATGGAACACCGGGTTCTCGGACAACTTCACACAGCTCTGGTTATCACAAAAGATACAAGTCACCTCTAACTGGAGGTCAAACAAATCAGACAGTAACTTCCTAAGCCATACTGCCTCACAACTAGCCGAACGAGCTGCAACATACTCTGCTTCGGCTGTACTCAGTGCCACGCACGACTGCTTCCTGCTAAACCAGGAGATCATACCGGATCCCATACTGAAGCAACATCCCAAAGTGCTCTTCCTATCTGCGACACTGCCTACCCAATCCGAATCAACATAACCCTGCAGGTTAATCTTCTGATTCGCGTCATACTTGAGCCCATAGTCAACTGTACCCTTCAGGTACCTCAATACATGCTTTGCAGTAATCACGTGAACATGTCTTGGATCCGTTAGGAACTGGCTCAGGGTGTTCACAGCGAAGCATATGTCTCGTCTCGTGTTCGTCATGTACATCAATGAACCAATCATCTGATGATACATCGTGGCATCAACTGAATCTGATGAAGCATCACACAGTAGGTTCAGGTTCGATGCCACAGGTGTGGCCATGGCCTTGCAGTCCATCATTCTGAACCTCTTCAGAATCTCTACTGCATACTTCCCTTTTCCAAGGAAGATTCCATCCGCACTCTGCCACACCTCTGTTGTCCGCTAGATTGCATACCAGCAGCAGAAATCTTTCGAAAGCTGTCTCCCTCACTGGAAGTGGGGAGAGGTGTGGCCTTGGGGGCAAGCAATGAGCTAGGTACTGTCACCTAAATCCCAGCTCCTCCGTTTAGGCTAACTCCTAGCGAAGCCAAGGGGGGTAGTCTCTACAAAGAGTTTCACTAAGGCTCTTATGTTTTAATATTTTTTGGTGAAGTGATGCGGATGGGTGTTGTTTAGGAGTTATTATGATGAGACCAATTTGCAGATGAGATAAACACAAGATAATAATGCAATCCACGTTGCTAAATGAGATAACAAGATTACAGTTTTCTTCAAGACTTGATAATCAGATGAAGCATTCACAAAATAAAATAAACACAAGGACAAATGGTCTTGATCAAAGTATAAGCTTGAAACAGCCAGTGCCTTATGGAGTCAAAGAGTAATAAAGATGTGATGCTGAATGTGTGGGTCTTGAAAGGTAACTATTTGTGAGATCGTTGTGCAAATTATCTTGGTAAATTATAAATTTTAATGGTCTTGATTTATTAGGCTAAGAACAAGGATATCAAAAGTAACAAACCAACCGGGAAAGATACTGACAACCTCTTAGATGATAAGTCGAGAGCACCCAGATTCAAGAGGATAGGTGTCCAATGTTTGAACCGCCCCCGAGTCTGACCAGTGGATTCTCGGCGCCACCTGTTTCAGGAAGCAACCTCAGTATTTAACGCCGGTTTGCTTGGTTGGGGTAAAGTTTTATTAGATTATCACTTATGAGATTAACAGATCTGACACCTTTCTGAGTACTAGCCCAACCTTTTCAGGTTGGTAGAGCATACGGGTGTCAGATAACAACCAAGATAAATTAATTAATGGGGGTGTGAGTTGGAATATTTTATTATTAGAGTACCGTTCAACTCTCCGATAGAGAGCGCTCTTGACTTAGTCTTAAGACCGAAGTTCAAGAGACTTTAATTAATCTAAATGCCTAATGCAAGGGAGATGCAATAACTAAATGCTCTACGACAGAGAGTGCTCTTGACTTGGATTTGGCCAAGTTCAAGAGGCTTTGTTTATTTTATGAAAATGGGAGCAGTTGTAAAACTTGAAGAAACAAATGAAACTCAATTTACTGAAAGTAAAGAGATGATAACAAGATGTGAATGCCACATGAGATGAGCTTGGAGTGTAGTGGGTAGATTTAACACAAGTTTCAATGGGACCCAATGCATGAGGTAGCCCCTAATTGAGGAGGGTGCCCACCTTAGCATTTATTTCAAACCAATCAACCCACCAAACCTCTACCACATCACAAACTCGACTTTTGCATGAGGGAGGGCGAATTCACTTGATGGAGATCTCTTGTGCTGATTGTATACTCAACTGAATGATGACTGAGATGATTGGAATCTTCATTAATGTCCAATGCCATGTCAATTAGCCTTTTACTTTATTCCATTTGGATTATTTTGGGGAGATTTGGATTATCTCCAAAATAATCATTTTTATTATTTTAATTAATAATTTCTCTGTAACTGGGTTTTATGAGAAATTATTAATTATGAGGCCTAATTGACATCCGAAACTTAGGATAAACTGGTTCGGGGATCATAAATGATTTTTGGCTTAAGTCTGGAGCCTTCAATCATTGAATTCGGATCCCGGATGATTGACATATTACAAATTGAAATTTCTCTATTTAAACTATAGAGAAATTTATTAAAATTTAAAAAATAATTAAAAAACCCAAACTGGAGGACCCGGTAATTTTTTTTCGAAATTTTTTGTGGGGGTCCTAGAGACCTAGGACATGACCGACAACTATTCTAACAGTGTCTAGTAGACTTATATATATCAGTTGGACTCTAATAACCCCCCATGGCTAAAATTTTCAAAATCGGGCATTCCAGCGTTGGAGGAAGCGGGAGAAAACCTCATCGATTATAGCTCAACTGTAGGCAAAGTATAATTGACAAGGGAAAAAACTCCCTGGAATACCTTAGTTGCTTAATCAAGTCATGGGGGACCGAGACACTCAAATCCTACTAGCACACTTTATTACAAACCCCATGGGGCCATGGTCATGTCAACTGAAAAACAAAACTGACTAGCCAAAATTGGCTAGGCACAAATGCTGGATCATCTGATACACTGGAGTACAAACATTCATCAGGTTTGTCAAATGGCGGCTCTTCAGATAATCCAACTATGGTACAAATAAGTTGGTAACAACCTCCATGCCTAAGAAGTAACGCATCATCCCCAGATCCTTCATCTCGAACTCTGCGGCAAGTCTCCTCTTCGTATCTACAATGAGCTCATCCTCCCCTGTTACAAACATGTCATCTACATAGAGTTGAAGTATCACTGGATTTCACACTTCAACCTTGAAGTGAAGGTTGGAATGTGCTTTACTCTTGGTAAAGCCTAAGCTCATCAGGAAACTGCCCATCCTGTCGTACCACGTCTTGGGTGCCTGTTTCAGTCCGTACAAGGCTTTCTTCAACTTGCACACGAGTCTGTCTGTCATGTGTCTCAAATCCTAGTGGCTGCTCCACGTACACTTCCTCTTTTAGTACACCATTCAAGAATGTTGTCTTGATGTCCATCTGGTGTACCTTCCATTTCATCACTGCAGCCAATGCAAGTATAAATCTGATGGAAGTGTATTTGGCTACAACTGCAAATGTCTCCTCGTAGTCTATGCCTTCCTTCTGGGAGAAGCCACGTGCCACAAATCTTGCCTTGTGTTTCTCAATGCTAACATCTGCAGCATGCTTGATCTTGTAGATCCACTTCGAAGTCACTATAGACTTCCCTTTTGGTCTCAGAACTATCTCCCAGACATCATTCTTCATAATCGATTGGTACTCCTCGATCATGGCATCCTTCCATTCTTTCTTCTCTGCTGCTTCCTCATAGTTGGAAGGTTCTTTATCAATGATGTCACATAGCAGGGCCACATAGCTGGAGTATGGTCTGGCTCTTGCTTTCTCTGTGCATCCCCTCTGGAGCGCCATACTTCTCTGCATCTTGTATTGCTTCTCGTACCCATGCTAGTCTTCTTTTGTGGGAGTTCTTCTCACGAGGTGGATCTACAGGTTCTTGTGATTCTGCCATGTCGCGGTCTTCATGATTTTCTTGAATTGTCTTTTAAATTGCCGCCACTTGTTCTACAGAACAAGTCTCGTCATTATTCTCTTGTAGGTGATGGTGCACGATCTTTCCTACAAATCAAATTTAGTTGTACGAGTAGAAACGTTTCATAATTTTCAAAACAAATTCTTATGCATAAGGACATAGGTCACACAGTTATGCAACTATTTTAGCCAAGGTTTCAACACAACATTCATCCATTTCCCGTAATCATACAGTGACTTTCTAGATGCCTTCCATCTCTACCAGAACATCGTTAAGAGTGTGCACTACTCCCAACATGTCAGCAAAGAGGTTTCATTCTATATAAGTAGCAATGAAATGTTGTACAGTACCATCGACCACTTACCCATCACATGCATATTAGTAGTGTACTGTTCATTAATGCAAATATCCTAATATGCATAATACACAACCTAAATCTAGGAACATAATATGTACACCACCGAACAATATCATTTAAGTAATTATATATACAAGAAATGACAATTCAAATACTTATTTTTGTTTGTTTGTTGGGTGGACTCCCTCTTGATCTTTGCTTCCTTGCAAGAACTACTGGAGTATTTGACAGAGTGTTCTTCATCGTTTGATTCTGAGATCCTGTGCCTTTCTTGCTTATGATCAGAAATGTTGAGCAAGTGTTCTACACTTGTTCTTTGTGCTGGATTAGACTTTGTGTATCCTTTCTTCTGCATCCTAACCAATGCTGAAATGGATGAGAGGCTTCCATAGAGCATCGATCTTTATTTGTTTTCTGGAGTCCAACTCTGTAGTAGCTGTTAGATTTTCACAATTTTAATCAATATTATCTAGGATCTTATCTGAGAGAATAACATGCACAACATAACACAATTACCACAAAGATTTTCCTCGGGGAAACCATAAAGGAGAAAACCCCGCGACTTCCTCAGAGATAGAATCGTCACCAATACAATATCACAAATGTAAAACCCCAAAACAAAGATGGTCTTCTGTAGCTCCTTTTCTTTTCCTCCTATGCGAACTTCTTCTTCTCTCTCACTAATGCGAACTTGAGTGAGTGAGTGATGTGCCAAATGAGAGAGCTCACTCTCTATTTATAGACTAACTTTCACTTGACCTTTTCCCCAGCTAGGTTGGCCCTAGTTAAACTTGACTGAGCCGACTTCTCTAGGAGACTCTATTAACCCTAATACAATCTGACTCTGGGGTCTATTGCCCCGACTTACAATGGAGGGTTAACCTCAATGACTTTACATGACCAAATACAATAATGACTTCTCCTATTGGAGGAATAAACATCTCCGTCGAGGTACAAATAAAATACAATATAAAATACAATTGAATATCTTCCAAAGTTACATTTACATTAACACTCCCTCTTAACTAGGAAGGTATTCTCTTGACATAGACATCAACATATCTGGACACAAGTCTTCATCGCTGGATCATCCATACTGGAACATCATCATCAACACTGGATCATCATCGTCGTTGCTGCAATCCTCATCATATCGATCATCGATTGGTGACATCTCTCGAATCTTCTCATCATAGGAAGTTCTACAAAGCCATCCCTTTTTCATGCTGGATGTAGGCCTAGCCTCCTTGTAGGTCTTCATCATCTCTGCGAGCAAGCCATCAAGTAGGTACAACCTAGGACCAATCATTACATTGCCTCTGCAAACACCTGCTTCTCCTACTGTCGCCTCATCGTCTTCAGATCATCTCATCGTCACACGGAGCACAACCCAAATGCACATAGCAAGTCTACCAACATGGGAGGACCAACCTACCACCATGTGAGACACAACACTTACATCAATCGACATGGGAATACTTTCCTACCACCATTCGGGAAAGGCTCAACACTTACATCAACCGACATGGGAGGACTTTCCTATCACCATTCGGGAAAGGCACAACACTTACATCGACGACCATGGGAGGACTTTCTTGCCACCATGCCAGAATGGCTCAACACTTATATCAACGACCATGGGAGGACTTTCCTGCCACCATGCCGAAATGGCTCGACACTTATATCAACAGCCATGGGAAGACTTTCCTGCCACCATGTCGGAATGGCTCGACACTTATATCAACGGCCATGGGAGGACTTTCCTGCCACTATGCCGGAATGACCCGACACTTATATCAACGGCCATGGGAGGACTTTCCTGCCACCATGCCAGAATGGCCCGACACTTATATCAACGGCCATGGGAGGACTTTCTTGCCACCATGCCGGAATGGCCCATGTGCATCTGCGTCTTCCGGACTCATCACTTCCTCTTGGAAGGAACCTCAATCTGAAGAACACCAAGCTTCTCTCTGAAGTACTCGAACTTCACTCTGGCTAGCGGCTTGGTCAACACATCGGCTATCTGCACGTCCCTCGCAATATACTTGAGCTTCACTGCTCCTCTCTGCACCATATCCCTGATATAGTGATACTTGATCTCAATATGCTTTGACTTGTCATGGAACACTGGGTTCTCGGTCAACTTCACACAACTCTGGTTGTCACAGAATATACAAGTCGCCTCTAACTGGAGATCAAACAAATCAGACAGTAGCTTCCTAAGCCATACTGCCTCACAACTAGCCAAACAAGCTGCAACGTACTCTGCTTCGGCTGTACTCAGTGCCACGCACGACTGCTTCCTGCTAAACCAGGAGATCATATCGGATCCCATACTGAAGCAGCATCCTGAAGTGCTCTTCCTATCAGCGGCACTGCCTGCCCAATCCGAATCAACATAACCCTCCAGGTTAATCTTTTGATTCGCGTCATACTTGAGCCCATAATCAACTGTACCCTTTAGGTACCTCAGAATATGCTTTGCAGCAATCAAGTGAACATGTCTTGGATCCGTCAGGAACTAGCTCAATGTGTTCACAGCAAAGCATAAGTCTGGTCTTGTGTTTGTCAGGTACATCAAAGATCCAATCATCTGACGATACATCATGGCATCAACCGACTCTGATGAAGCATCACTCAATAGCTTCAGGTTCGATGCCATAAGTGTGGCCATGGCTTTGCAGTCCATCATCCCGAACCTTTTCAGGATCTCCACTGCATACTTCCCTTGTTTAAGGAAGATTCCATCCGCACTCTGCCACACCTCCATACCTAGAAAATAATGCATCATGCCCAGGTCCTTCATCTTGAACTCTGCGGCAAGCTTCCTCTTCATATCTGCAATAAGCCCATCCTCACCTGTCACAAATAGGTCATCTACATAAAGTAGAAGTATCATTAGGTTCCCTTCCTCAGCCTTGTAGTAAAGGTTGGAATCTGCTTTACTCTTGGTAAAGCCCAAACTAGTTAGGAAGCTATCTATCTTGCCGTACCATGTCTTGGGTGCCTGCTTTAAACCATACAAGGCTTTCTTCAATTTGCACACATGAGTCTCCCTGTCATGTGTTTCAAATCCGAGTGGCTGCTCCACGTACACTTCCTCTTCTACTACACGATTCAAGAACGATGTCTTGACATCCATCTAGTGTACCTTCCATTTCATCACTGCAGCCAATGCGAGTACTGATATGATGGAAGTGTATCTGGCTACAGGTGCAAATGTCTCCTCATAATCTATCCCTTCCTTCTGGGAGAAGCCACGTGCTACGAACCTTGCCTTGTGTTTCTCGATGCTTCCATCTGCAACATGCTTGATCTTGTAGATCTACTTAGAAGTCACAACAGACTTCTCTTCTGGCCTCAAAACTACATCCCAGCCATCATTCTCCATGATCAACTGATACTCCTCGATCATGGCATCCTTCCATTCCTTCCTCTTTGCTGCTTCCTCATAGTTGGTAGGTTCCTTGTCAATGATGTCGCACAACAGGGCTACATAGCTGGAATATGGCCTTGGTCTCTTGCTTTCTCTGTGCATCCCCTCTGGAGCGCCATACCTCTCTGCATCTTGTATTGCTTCTCGTACCCATGTTGGTTTCCTCTTGTGAGAGTTCTTCTCACGGGGTGGATCTACAGGTTCCTATGGATATTCCATCTCGCGGTCTTCGTGTTCTTGAATTGCCTCTTCCATTGCTGCATCTTTGATCCTGGGTGCTTCTGGTTCGTCAATGTCTTCAACAGGTAGCTTTCTGGATTTGTTGTAGGCTGAGTCTTCGTCAAATGTCACGTCCCTACTGATGTCGATCTTCTTGAATGCTGGGAAGTATATTCTGTAGGCCTTCGAGCTTTCATTGTATCCTACGAATATACCCTTCTTTCCTGAAGGATCTAGTTTCGTCCTCTTCTCCTTCGCCATATGT
Source organism: Larix kaempferi (assembly GCA_027924585.1). Taxonomy (NCBI): domain Eukaryota; kingdom Viridiplantae; phylum Streptophyta; class Pinopsida; order Pinales; family Pinaceae; genus Larix; species Larix kaempferi. The sequence continues at coordinate 18,513 of BSBM01000254.1, forward strand.
ATATACACTGGGCAGCCAAATATCCTAAGATGGCTGACTAATGGTTTCTCACCGGAGAATGCTTCTTCCGGAGTCTTGTTGTCAAGTACTCGATGTGGAGTACGATTCTGTACATACACGGTTGTCCTCGCAGCTTTTGCCCATAGATGCATCGGAAGATCTTAGTCATGAAGCATTGCTCTTGCTGCTTCCATGATTGTTCTATTCTTCCTTTCTGCAATGCCGTTCTGCTGTGGATTGGATGAAGTGGTCAACTCCCTCTTAATCCTTCATTCTCGGCATAAGTTCTTGAAGTCTTCTGATGTGAATTCTCCGCCATTGTTTGATCGAAAGGTCTTGATCTTCTTCTTTTTGTGGTTCTCGATCAATGCTTTGAATTCCTTGAACTTGCTAAATACTTCATCTTTGCTCTTTAGGAAATATATCCAAGTCTTCCTAGAAAAGTCATCAATAAAAGAAGCATAATATACATACCCACTCAATGAATTGGATGACATCGGAGTGGATAATTTCCAAAATTCCTTTTGCCTTGCTCTCGCTACTTGGAAATGTCTTCTTTATGTTCTTTCCTTTCGCACATCCTTTTTAAATGCCTTCATGCTTTGCATGAATTTATGGAAGTCCTTCAACCGCTTTGCTTGCAAGTGGTAGTGCTCTATAGTGCACATGTGCAAGCCTCCTATGCCATAGTTCACTTGGCTCCATTGGGTCATGGACCAAGGCTTATTGAGGTTGGCCCTTCAATTTATATAATCCTCCGTCTTGCTCTCTAATCACAACTGCATCATCTATAGTCTTTCCCTTTGGCCACAGTAGGACTTGGCCATCTACAAATGCAACCCTCATACCTTTAGCATCTAATGCTGATATGGAGAGAAGGTTCTTCTTTAGTCTTGGAACATATAGGACATCCTTCATCTTCAGAGACTTCCCAGAGTCTAGCTTGTAAGAGGCTTCTCCACTTCCTTTTATGGGGTATTGGTAATCATCCCCAAGTTTCACCTTGTGGGGTGGGTCATGTTTAGATAGGCTCGCAAAGGATTCTTTAAATCCTGTCATATGCTTGGAAGACCCACTATCTACAAGCCAATCATTGCTTCCATGTGTGACAGTGCCTGTGAGTGTTGATATCAGAACATACTCTTCATCACTTGAAGATTCTCCACTGTCTTCTCTGGTTCTCTTCCTTGGAGGTTCATCATCCTCTGCAGTGTGAGCATGATGTCTTTTCTTGTTCTTCTTCTTGTTGGATCCTCTGTTTCTGGGACAATCTTTGGAGTAGTGTCCCTTCTCATTGCATGTATAACATCTAACAGTAGATAGATCTCTCTTGAATCTTCTAAAGTTATTTCTTTGACTTTGGTGGTGGTGTTTCTCCCCCTTGTGATGGTGGTGCACCCTCTTGTTGTTATTCCTCCTAGTGTGTGCTATGAGAGCTTGATCTTCATTTCCCATCTTCTCTTCTCGAGCTATAAGTCAAGCTTCTTCTTATGAGCATTCTTCCCATTGCCTACTGAATGTGATTAACTTCTTTCTAGCACAAATCCCTTGAATGAAGGAGTCCCATGATCTAAGGAGACCATTCAAGGTGGTCATCACAATTTCTCCATCTACATTTTCTCCCACAACTTCAAGTTGCTCCTTGATCTGAGAGACCCTTGTAAAGTATGACTACATGGTCTCTGCATTTTGAATCTTCAAATTCTTCAACTGGTTCCTCAAGGTCATCTTCCGATTTATATTCTTCCCTTCAAACAGCTTGGTCAAGGCATCAAACATCTCTTTGGGTGTCTTCAAAGATGACACATGTGGGATGAGATGATCTTTAATAGAATCTGCAATGATCTTCTTGGCCTTAACCAAGTTCTTCTTATGTAGGCTTTAGCCTCATCTCCCTCTGGTACTGGAACCTCTTCATTCACATATGTGTCCAATTCATTTTCTTCTAGGACAAGCCCAATCCTATACTTCCATGCTCGAAAATTATCAGCCCCTTCAAGCTTATCCTCAAGCTTGGTATGGTGAGACATCTTTAATGAAAACCTCAAATGGAAATGACAAAGGTTTAGATGTTACCAATTTGAGATGCTGATCTGAGATTGGTCCCAGAGCTGGCTGGCCTATGGTTTGTTAGGGAAACCCTAAATTTTCAAACTTGAAATTTGAAACTTCTGATCGGACATATAGATGCGCTTGACTGAGGCGAGTATGCTAGTATACTTGGTTTCTGAAGATTCCAAAATTTCACGCTTGAAAATTGACTTGCGAAATTCCGATCTGCAGTTTCTGGCTTTTTCTGGTTTTCTGTTTTTTTGTAGTTTCTGGTCCAAAGTCAAACTAGGGTTTGACTTTTTGGGAGTTTTACCCACTCAAAAATTTCGATCTTGGTATCAAAATTTCGATTTTGGAGAGGCGCACTTCCCTATGCCAATTGCACTCTAAAATTTCAATTTTGTGAGAACCCCTAATTTTCCTCCGGCAGCAGTGATGGGCCAAAAAATGAAAATCCTCAGAATCAACTTCTGCTTCGATAGAAAGATGCGCCTTACTTGGGCAAGTTAGCCTAGCCTCTTTTCGTTGATGATCTGTGGAGAGAAGTCCAAAAAATAAGAAGCCCTAGCTTCCTCAGTTGTATAGTGTCTTCTTCTCAAGTTAGCTTTGATACCATGTTAGATTTACACAATTTTAATCAATATTATTTAGGATCTTATCTGAGAGAATAATATGCACAACATAACACAATAGACACAAATATTTTCCTTGGGGAAACCATAAAGGAGAAAACCCCGCGGCTTCCTTAGAGATAGAATCGTCACCAATACAATATCACAAATGTAAAACCCCAAAACAAAGATGGTCTTCTGCAACTCCTCTTCTTTTCCTCCTATGCGAACTTCTTCTTCTCTCTCACTAATACGAACTTGGGTGAGTGAGTGATGTGCCAAATGAGAGAGCTCACTCTCTATTTATACACTAACTTTAACTTGACCTTTTCCCTAGCTAGGTCGGCCCCAGTTAAACCTGACTGGGCCGACTTCTTTAGGAGACTCTATTAACCCTAATACAATCTGACTCTGGGGTCTATTGCCCCGACTTACAATGGAGAGTTAACCTCAATGACTTTACATGACCAAATACAACAATGACTTCTTCGACCGGAGGAATAAACATCTATGTCGGAGCCTAGAGGTACAAATAAAATACAATAATAATACAATATAAAATACAAGTGAATATCTTCCGAAGTTACAATTACATTAACAGTAGCTTCTCCTACTCCTTTCATGTAATACTAAAAGTCATCTCTAGCTTCACCTTATGAGGTGGAACCTTCTAAATGAACCCTTGTAACCGGTTACCTTCATTATAATGCATATTCTTCATCACTTGAAGAATCATCTCTTTCTTCTTCTCTGGTTGTTTTCCTTGCGGGTTCATCATCTTCAGCGGTGTGAGCATGATGTCTCTTCTTGTTTGTCTTCTTGTTGGAGCCTTTGTTTTTGGACAATCTCTGGAGTAGTGTCCCTTCTCATCACATGCATAACATCTAATGTTGGATAGATCTCTTATGGGTCTTCTTTGTCTATCGTAGTTCTCCCTCTTACTTTGATGGTGGTTCTCCCTCTTGTTGTGATGATGTTGCTCCCTCTTGTTGTGGTTTCTTCTAGCGTGAATTGTGAGAGCTTGGTCATCATTCGCTCCCATATTCTCTTCTTGTGCCACAAGTCGAGCTTCTTCCTGTGTACATTCTTCCCATAGTTTGCTGAATGTGATCAACTTCTTCATGGCACATACCCCTTGAATGAATGAGTCCCATGATCTTGGGAGACCATTCAAGGTGGTCATAACGATCTCTCATTCTTCTACCTTTTCTTCAACTGCTTCAAGTTGCTCCTTGATCTGTGAGACCCTTGTGAAATAGGATTGCATGGTCTCTAAGTTCAAGATCTTTATGTTCTTGAGATGGTTCCTTAATGTCATCTTCTGATTGATGTTCTTCCCTTCGAATAGTCTTGTCAACGTATCGAACATCTCCTTGGGTGTCTTCAAGGATGACACATGTGGTATGAGATGATCCTTAATGGAGTCTCGATAATTCTCTTGGCCTTAACCAAGTTCTTCTTGTGGATAGCCTTAGCCTCATCTCCCTCTGGTGCTGGAAGCTCTTAACTAACATATTTGTCCAAGTCATTTTCTTCAAGGACAAGGGCAATTCTATACTTCCCTGCTCGGAAGCTATCAGCGCCTTCAAGCTTATCCTCAAGCTTGGTGTGGTGAGACATATTGAATGAGTACCTCAAATATAAATAACAAAGATTTAGATATTACCAATTTGAGATGCCCAACCTGGTTCTGGAGCTCGCTGGCCTAGGGTTTGTTAGAAAAACCCTAATTTTTCAAACTTGGAACCTTGAACTTTTGATTGGACAGGAAGACGTGCCTCCTCAAGGCGAGTTGTCCATTGTACTCACTTTTCCAAATCTGTGAACATAATCCCAAAATAACTGATGCCCTAGTTTTCTTCCGACAACAATGACGGGGCCAAAAATGAAAATTCTCGGATTTGAATTCTGCCTTCACAGAAAGATGCGCCGTCCTAGGGCGAATTGAATTGACCCTCTTTTCAAGCTGATCTATGGAGGAAAGTGCCCGGAACAGGCATCCTTACTTTTTCCCACTGTTGCACAATGCCTTCTTTTCAGGTTAGCTCTGATACCATGCTAGTTTTTCTACTTTAATTCAATATTATCTAGGATCTTTAACTGAAAGAATAACAAGCACAACATAACACAAGAGACATAATAGTTTTCCTCGGGGAAACCATAAAGGAGAAAACCCCGCAACTTCCTCAAAGATAGTTTCGTCACTAATACAATATCAAGCCAAAAGTGGAAAACCCAAAATGTGTCTTCTGCAGCTTCTCTCTTTTCTTCACTAGCGAACTTGTCCTCTCTCCCTTGCTATGCGAACTTGTGTGAGTGAGTGTATATCCAAATGAGAGAGCTAAGCTCTCTATTTATACTTTACTTTCCACTTGACCTTTTCACTAACTAGGTCGGCCTCAACTAAACCTGACTGGGCTGACTTCTCTAGGAAGACTCAATAACCCTATTATATTTGACTCTAGGGGCTTTATCGCTCCGACTTACAATGGAGGTTTTACCTCATTGACTTTGCATGACCAAATGTAATAATGACATCTCCGACCAGAGGGAAAAACATCTCCGTCGGAGGTATAAATAAAATAAAATAATAATATCAATATAAAATACAATTGAATATCTTACGAAGTTACAATTACATCAACAATTCTAAATGTACTTGTCTATTGTACTATTGTTATTCCTCCTTCGGGAGATGCCATTGATGTAATTGATAATGTAAGAGTCATTGAAAGAGTCAAAGTAAACCCTAGGATTTGTGTCGGTCTAGAAGAATCCATAAAATAATATTTTATTATGTACTTAATAAGTCGGCCCAGTCAGTTAGGTCAAGTCAGCCCTGTTGGGGAAAATTCACCTCAACTAAAGAATATAAATAAGAGGTTGAGTTGCTCATTTGTATTCATTCACTCACTCACTCAAGTTCGCATAGGAGGGAGAGAGAAGTTCGCTGGTGAAGGAGAGAAGCTGTTTTGTCTTGGGGTTTTATTTTGTACTTGGTGAATTCTATATTGAGGAAGTTTTGTCAGGATTTTCTCCCTTGTGGTTTCCCCAAGAGAAATAGCGTTCTTTGTGATTGTTGTGCTTGTCTTTCTTTCAATGATTATATTGTTTAATGTTATTATGCTAAACAAGTAAAAACTTAACATAGTATCAGAGCGGGTCTGAAAGAAAACATTGTGCAGCCACCGCAACTTCAGAAACTAGGATCATTGAAAGATAAGGATCATTGATCCTTAATGCAGTAACATTAAGGATCATTGAAAGATAAACAAGCACAACATTGACAATAATACACAATAATTTATCTTGGGAAAACCCTCGTGGGGCAGAAAAACCCATCAAACTTCTTCAATATAAGTTCGTCAGATAGTACAATAGCAATCCTCGTGCAATAACCCAAAACAAGAAGACTCCAAAAGCAACTACTCTCTTTGACTCTATCTCTCTACTCATGCGAACTTGATGAGTGTGTGAGGTGACCAAATGAGGAGGGCGACCCTCCTATTTATACTAATCAGTAACTTGACCTCCCTAATACGCTCAACTTGGCCAGTTTACAATAAAATAATCTTTTCTGGATCTTTCTAGGCTGACATAACAGTTAGGGTTTACATTGACTCATTCAATGACTTTTACATGATCAAATATTACATTATTAATTTATGAAGGAAGTACAATACAAATAATACAAATGATACAATAAGAATATCTTCCAAAGTTACATTCTTCAACAATATAGACATGGCTCTTCTTCTAAATTGCCATTTATGTGTATCGTTCTTATTTTCTTACAAGATAGTGTTATTTTAAAATAAACTAAATCTATATTTTTATAATTTTAATATACTTCATTCTCTCGTGTACCCATTTTGGGGGGGTGAGTAATGTTTCTATGTTTCCCGATATTGGGAACTTGTACATATTTTGATGTTTTGGGCCAACTTAGATTCTATAGTATCCCATTATTTGTGAAGGGATACACAACTCTTGAGTAGTTTTTGCTTAATCTTATCCAGCCTCAAGTTACATTGAGGAATATGGGAGAATTACCCCTCAATATCAAGTTGAACCAAAGGCTACCTGGACCTCTTTTGAACACAAGTATGAGCTGGTTAAGGGGGGAAACTTAAAATCTTCTTAGAAGAAAAGACTCACGTGCAACCAATGTCATAAGGAGGGGCGTGCCCTCAAATCTTCTACCATTTTTCTTCAAAAAATTGAAGGAACTTTCAATACCTGTAATCGACAATGACGATTTTTTTAAGGTACTAGTGGATCTTCTCACAATGCAAATTCCATTGTACATTCCACATATTGGTCCTTTTGTGTTCAAAAAATTGAGGAACTTGCAATACATGTAATTAGCGAAGAGGATCATTGTGACAATACTAGTGGATTTTCTCACAATGCACATTTCGTTGTGCATTCTACATATTGGTCCTCTTCTATATAGGAATGGATTGTTGATTTTGGAGCTACAATGCATATGACCAAATGATGACCTCTTCTCTTTGACTATCGACTATAAGATAGTTTGGAAGCAGTTATTGGTGAGAACTTAGCCTTACCAATTTCAACTTGTGGTGATGTCATTTTTGACATTGCCAATTTGGAGATGTTCTCAATGTTTGAAGAGTTTGACTAAATCTTCTTACTATCCATTGCATCACACACACCAATTGAACCCCACCTAGTGGTGTCTGTGAAGGTTGTGTCGAGGAAACATCTTCAAGAGTCCTTGTTGTCTGCCGAGATGCACACCAGCAGTAGAAATCTTTCGAAAGCTGTCTCCTCACTACAAGTGGGAGAAGTGTGGCCTTGGGGGAAAGCAATGAGCCAGGTATTGTCACCTAAATCCCAGCTCCTCCGTTTAGGCTAACTCCTAACGAAGCCAAGGGGGGTAGTCCCTACAAAGAGTTTTCAATGGCTCTTATATTTAAAATGTTTTTGGGTGTTGAGTGATGCGGATGAGTGTTGTTTAAGAGTTTTTTAATGATGAAAGATCACAATTTTGCAAATGGAAAAAACACAAGACAATAAGCAATCCACGTTACGAAACAAGATATGAGATTTACAGTGTATGAAGACTTGCGAAATAAAAGCATCCACAGATAGATAAGTAATTTCAAATGGACAAATGGCCCAACTTAATTAAAGCATGAAAATGTAAAGTGACCAGTGCCAAATGGAGTCAAATAAGTGTGTAGTGCCGGGGGATGCTGAAAATGCAAGTCTTAGTAACTGTTTGTGAGATCGTTTTGCAAGTTATCTTGGTTTATTGAAAGTTTTAATGATCTTGATTATTAGGCTAGCAAGAGAAAGGCATGCATCCAACCAGAAAAGTATACTTTCAATGGCTTCCCCTCTGATGGTATGACGGATCGTCCAGTTATCAAGAGCAGGTGTCTAAAGACTTAACCAAACTCGAAGTCTAAGACAACGGTGATTTCCGGCCCCACCAGGTTTAGGAACTTTGCCCATTACCTGAGTATTTCTCGAATGATCAACGCCGGTTCGTTGGTTGTGGGGTGAAAATTTTATTAAGTTATCAAAAATTAACAAATCCAACACCTTTTTGAGTACTAGCCTAACCTTTTAAGGTTGGCAGAGCATATGGATGTTGGATAGCAACGAAGATAAATTATTAAAGGGGGTGTGAGTTAGAAAGTTTTAATTATTAAGAGCACACCGTTCAACCCTCCGACAGAGAGTGCTCTTGACCTCGTCTTAAGACAAAAGTTCAAGAGACTTAGCTAAACTATACGCTTGATGCAGGTATAATGCAGTGGGAATGCTCTCCAACAGAGAGTGCTCTTGACTTGGGTTATTTCAAGTTCAAGAGACTTTGGTTCTTTGTTAAGATAGAAGCAGATTGTAAGCATTAACCAATTGATAGCTCAAAAAAAGATTGATAAAATGAAACAAGACAATGATATATCAAAATGAAATGAACTATTTGCAAAATGAAACTAGTGTTCTACCACAACAGAAGCTAATCTAATAAGTGAAGTCAAAGCTACTTCTGCACACCGCTCATGAAACTTCCAGCTTAGCCGGTCCTACGTAGTACACGGTGAGGAAAGAGAAGCAGCACACAGTGTTAATGCGACACTTGGGATCAGTCCCAAGAGGCTTCTCAGGGCAAGACTTGAAATACAATTTAATCTAAATACAAAAATGAAAGTTACTCTAGAAACTTGAAACAAATCTAACTAAGCATGCACAAGACGCTCTTCCCCAAATGGGGAAGAAGAACCAAAAAAGGGAGGCCTTATCCCAGTTAGCCTTTTTATTAATTGATTACAAGTGCCTTGGGAATTTAACCCTTGTAAGGACTCTGAGAGAAAATGAAACTTGGAAAAACAAATTGGAGTAAGCCTTTAATTGCTTTTACAAAGGATAAAAGTATTCAAGTTTTGGATCGTCCTTATGGTTTCTATGAGTTTTGCTTGGTTTGGATCTTCTTACTTCAAAGTTTCTCAAATCTTTTCTTCTTCAAAAAACACCTACACAATGAATAAACTCAAGGCACCTTTTAGTGTTAGCAAAATACAAACTTTAAACTAAATGCTTTAAACTAAAAAAAATGACAAGAAAAACAAAATGCAAATCTAACTTCTTATGAGATCTAGGCTAAGTATGAACTAGAAAAATGCTTAATCTTTTTTGGAATGCAAACTTTTAACTTTTTAATGAGACCTAAATGCCAAAATGCAAGTTAAAAGTAAACTAGATGCAATAATTTATTAAAATTAACAATGCAAAGTATATGATCTAAATAACAATAAACTATTAATGAAATGCAAAAAGGTAAGATCTAACCACTAACTTAAACAAACTTATGCAATTAACCAATGCTAACTTAACAATACTTTAATGTTTTGTTTGTTTTTGTGTTGTGTTTAGGGCCTTTGAAAGATGGACGAAAGGGAGTATTTTGGAGACTAGAGGAAGGGAAACAAAAGGAAGAAGGCGTAGCAATCCAAGGTAGGATGAAAAGGAGGACCTAAGGCAAGACAAGAGGAGTGAAGGCCTAGAAGAGGAGGGACGAAAGCAAGCTAAAGAGGAGAAAACGGAAGCTAGAAGGAGGAAAGGAAGAAAATGAAAGTAAGGGAAGAGGTCTCAAAGGAGGAAAACGAAAGGATGAGAAGGCTCAAAAGGGAAGAAAACGAATGGGTGAAGGAGATAAAAAACGAAAGGAAGCTAGAGGAGTAAACTAGGGCAAAACTAGGGCAAGAAGAAGAGATGAAAAGGCTTAGCAAGTCAAGTGAAAGAGGGATTCAAAGAGAAAATTAGAGAGTTGGAAGATAGAAACTCATAGATCCAAGTAACCAAGTTTGACAGAAAACCGTTGTTGATGGAGGAAGAAGCAAGTCTCTTTGATGTGTTTCTTCTCTTGAAATGAGAAGAGCTTTGGGAACCTGCAAAAGAAATTGATTAGGTAGTAAAAACCACTGATGAGCAAAGACTAGCTTGATCTCCAAGCCACTCTCCACCTTGAATGATTCCTGCAAAACCCTCACAATCAAACAAGCAAAACTGAACAAGATACTTCTAATATGTTAGAACATAAATTGAATAATGTAATGCTTGAAATAAAAGATGAGGTGAGAGAGATATCACCAAGACAATGTGAAAGAAAACTCCAAGTACTCCTGCATAGACCTCCAAAGTCACTTCTTCATTCAATAATTTAAACAAATATTACATTGAGAATTTGGCAGAGTGTTCATGCTCAAAATCTCCATCAGAAGAGAGGAGGAATACCTCTCTTTTATAACAAAAATACAATAGCCAAGCCATCCTAACTCGAACTGGCATAGATGAGAGCCAATGGCACTAGTCATCAAATCGAATTCATGTCAAATCTCCATCAAAATCCAATCAAGCAAAGCTTGGAGGGTGAGAATTCCAACAAACTCGAGTTGTATTGAATGGAGAGTGGGGAGGTGGCCTCCACCTAGGCAAGGCGTCCCCCCACTCAAGCTTTGGAAACTTCACCATGCATAAGAATATACACCAAGCGAATAGCACCCTTCCACCTTGCAAACACGTGAGCACATGGGAGATGGCGTGAATCCTTCTTGAGTTAATGCGTGAGATAATGTAGGGATGTGATGCCTTGAAACTAGGAGTGCGCCCACCATATCATAAATGTAATACCACCAATCCATTAAACACATGCCAGTTCACCCAATTCGCAATTTAAAGCAAGCATGGAATATTCACGTGAATGAAGAATCCGTACACCCACGCTTTCCATATGCTCACGTCACCTACAAAAACCAAATCGTGAATCCAAATCATGATTTAGCATGTGCTTTATCTTTTTATGTGGGTCGTACACCTTATAAGATCCATAATCAACCTTTAAAAATTAATTTTCTAATCAAATTTGACTTATTTGATTTTTGTCCTCATGGTGCAATTTGTCATTTTCTGGCAATTAAATGCCAAAATGATGCTTTTTTAGTGAAAACTGCTCCTGGGGTGACATAATTGCCCGGAAACTGAAGAATGAAGGTGCCAAGGTGAAAAGGATGGTCTGAGCGTCAAAACAAGCCTCCCCACGCCCAATTCCACCTCCGGATGAGGCTTTTATTACTTTTTGAAAATTTTAATTAAACCATTAAAAAATGGTCTAATTTATGGAAAAAATTATTCTTCTCGGAATCCAACGAAACTCCTAGGGGACCTAGTGCATGTTCATATGACTCAATCGAGATGGCTAACACGTGAAAAATCCTAGACTCAAGACTCTAATAACCACCTTAGGTTTTGACCACCATGGGAAATACTCCAGCTTTGGAGATTTGAGTGAAAAACTCAAGGATTATACGCCACCGATGAGTAGCGCATAATTCCTAAGGAAAAAACACTCTAGAGTATCCCCCAAATGGCTAAACCTACGGATAGCCGGGTCTTTTATAAAAGGACCCCGTTTAGACCAACTTTTTATAAATTCCCCATGGGGGTATGAACATGCAGTTATTAAAAATGGGGCAAAGTTGCCCTAAAAATGACTTTTGAACTTCTGAACACTGATGATGAACATGAATCATGTTCCTGAAAATGACTTCTGAACTTCTGAACACTGATGATGAACATGAATCATGTTCATGAAACTGGCGACTCATGAGAAATTCAGCTATTGTACAAAATAGCTGATAACAGTCCTTTCACAAGGACAAAGTGAGGGGAGTTTCCTAGTTTCTTGAGTTAATTCATAGTGATATTTGTGGGCACCACTCGTTCTCTTGGGGGAGTTTAGTACTTTCTCACCTTGATTGATGGCTTTTCCTGCTTTTGGATATATGCCATTCAATGCAAGGTTGATGTGTAAGGGGAATTAAAATAATTTAAATATTTAGGTGAAAATCAAAGCAAGAAAAAGATCATGTATCAAGGCTTTTGGTGGAGTAGAGTATGCTACCAAAACTTTCGAATCATTCTATTTTTTCATGGAATTTCTTGGCAAAGGATTGTTACCTACATAGAATGGAGTGGATGAATAGAAGAATAGGCCTATTATGGAGATTGCTCGATACATGCTTCAATTCAAGGAAGTCAAGCTTACATTTTGTGGGGAAGCAATTGTTTTTGCAGCTGACATTATGAATCGAACACCTACTCTTGTTAAAGGTATGACTTCCTTGGAGAAATGGGATGGAAACAAACCTTCAGTTCGACAATTCTGATTTTTTGGATCAAGTGCATGGACCCATACTCTTAATATTGGAACCACCGAAACCTTGCTACACTTTGGTAGGCCACAATGAAAGTTTCTAGGGATATCATCTCCATGATCCCTCCAATCACTAAGTGATTGAACATAGAGATGTTGTCTTCAATGAAGTTCCTACCCATGGTACGCTGAGATCTTTCCCTCTACTTCTTCCAAATGTTTCTTTAGCTATGTCCCAATATGTTTTAGTGGATCTATCTCCTTTTCATTATGATGTTGGTCCTCTTTCTACCTATAGGGGTGCTTGTTTTCACAGTCTTCTGGCTTCCCACACTAAATGTGTGGATAGGCCCGATAGGGTGCTCCTTCTCACAGCAAATGGGTGGATAGCTAGGGTTAATGAGAACCTTATTCGAGACTTGTCCATCTCCAAACTTGTAGAAGTGTCTTCTTCTATACAAGATGTTCCTTCCAACACTCCAACGGATGACCATTTTATTGATGGCACTCCAATACATGAGCAGACTAGTGATGATGATGAAGCAAACACCCTAAGACATCCATATCATCCAACTACTCTTTCTTGTACTACATCAAGGCCTATGCCCAAGTGGAACATATCGACACTACTAATTTTTTTTCAAGTCCATTAGAGCATCATCAAGAGTCTCCTCTACCATAGGCTCTTATCTCCATTATCAATAAGATGCTTGTCAAATGGAACCTTCAATCTGTTAATTTAGTAGCTTGGAAGGTGTCTAGGTGTCATGCATGCCGGGACCCATTAATTTGCCCAAGTCTGGAAAATTTAAAATTTTCCAGAGTCTGAACATTAGAGAAAATTTAATTTTTCATTAATGTGACATTTTGTCCTAAGTCAAGTTGACAAAGCTAATGTCAACTTCAGATTATATCGTCGCCCTTGATTTGGAGGCCGATGACTTAATCTTGGCCATTGATCATTATGTTGGAGATATACCTAGGGAAAAAGATTGGGAGGGCGCATTAGTTGACACCAAGAGAAGAGTTTGAACAATAGGAAAGTGTGGAAACTGTACCAGCAACCATTGAAGCCATTTCTCATCATTCTAAGCATTAAACCAAGTGAAAACCATAGAGAAGGAAGGAGGCCGAGCTCAACAAATTCGTGGGTGTCGTACAAACTGCTGGGAGTGCATAGTATAGGTTGTACGACTTGCTAATCTGCTCATCCATGAACTGCAACGCAAGTGAGGTATGTTTTTGAGGGTGTACAACCTGGTTTGTCTTGGTTGTACAACATGAGGGTGCTTGGACGAGTTGCAGAGGGTACTGGGTTGTTTTTGGTTTCCCCACGAATTTTCCTGGGTGAAATACACTAATGTAATGTATTCCTGTAACAGCTGCTGTAGTAATACAATTCTCTCAAACTTTGTTGGTTTTCCCTGTTTGGGGTTTCTAGGGTAATATTGTTGTCATTGTTTGAGTGTTTCTTGTTTTTCGTTGTGCATATGGTGATGTTAGAGTCTTAGACTTAACAATGATTTTACTTAAGATTATCAACCTCTAAAGTTTTTTTATTAGTTGAGTAGTCTTAGAACTAATTTCCTGTAGCTGAGTCTTGAGAAATCAACATGGTATCAGAGCTCCAACTTTGAATGCATCAAAGAAGAACCGGACTTGTGCTTTCAGGTGGTTCTCTCCAGGCAGGGAGCAAACTCCAACAAAAGTTGACCTATTTTTTCAGTTCCCTAACTTCAACGAGTTTCTTTCCAAGAGCAGAGATAAGCATGGTAAAATCTGGCCTGTGTTTTGATGACAGACTTGAAGGTGCTGCAAACTATATTCGTTGGACTCAAGGCATTTCTCTTGTGCTGAAAGAGTAGGGGCTCTGGGATTTTTTTGATGGGTCTGCAGTCAAACCAAATGATCTAGCTGGTAAGGCAGCTCCTACCAAGAAGGAAATCAAAGCTAATAGGATCATAGTGGATGGTGTGAAGGATGTTATTCTCCCTTGTGTGTATGGGGAGAGGACGGCAAAAGAAATGTGGGAAGCCCTCAACAAATTGTACAAGTCAGACAATAACACAAGGGAGCTGATGTTAAGAGAAAAACTCAGCAGTGTGAAGCAGAGAAAAGGGGAGGGCGTTGCCTCTTACCTGATCAGATTTACTCAAGTGAAGGATGAACTGGCTGCATTAGGTGAGAAAAATGGACCCTGATGACCTTGTGAAAATGGCCCTCCGGGGCTTCAACAAGAGGTACTAGATATTTGTCAATTGTGTTGTTGCAAGGGAAAAATTGCCTAAGTGGGAGTGGTTGTGGAGTGATTTTTTGCAAGAAGAGCTAAGGCAATAATCCCTCAATGCAAGCCAGTGTAAGGGTGAGCATGATGAGGATGTGGCCCTTTCTGGGAAAGGCAAGGCCATGGCTAGAAAGGCGTCGATCCAGGGACAGTCCTCCGAAGCTAAAAGGAAGAAATATTTAAGCAAAGTTAAATGCTTTGCCTGTAGCAAGTTTGGGCATTTTACTAGTCAATGCCCCAATAAGAAAAAGGCCAGCAACAAAGGACAATTTTCATCTTTTGTCTCATTTGAGATGGATGATTTTGCAGCAAGATTTGACAGTGATTTCTCACTGTGTGCTTTCCAAGTCAGCTACATAGATCAAGGGTGCTGGTATATAGATAGTGGAGCTTCCAGTCACATGACTGGTGTGAAAGAATACTTCTCCCAGTTGAAGAGGGTAATTTGACTCTCAATGTGGAGATAACTGATGCATCAAGTGTCCTGCCAGGGACAAGGTGTAGTCACCTTTCAGAGGGAGCGTGGAGGACCCTTGATTGTGAAGGACATTCTGTATGTTCTCATATTAAGAAAAAATCTGATATCTGTTTCAACCTTGAAAGACAAAGGCTATGAGGTGTTTTCCCGGGATGGGAAGTTCCTCATAAGACCTAAAAATTCCAAATCTTTCTGGATGATTGGAGTGAGACAAGGGAAGTTGTACAAGCTGAAATTTGACTCAGCTAGTGCTCTAACAGTGAGCAGCGATGAGCTGAGTGAGCTATGGCACAGGAGAGTGGCCCATTTGCATCATGAGGCATTGAACATTCTCAAACACATAACTACTGGCGTCCCAGAATTCAAGGTTGAGCAGAATGATGTCTGCAAAGGTTGTCCATTGGGCAAGTACAACCAACATAGATCCATCTTAAACCTGGATCTATTAAGCATCGAGAGGGATCTATTTTTTGAGGTGTAAATTTTTTTATCTTTAAGTTTTTAGTATTTTACACATTAAGAAAAAAAATTCTCTTAAATTTGTTACATATTAAGAAAAAAAATCTCTTAAATTTGTTACATATTAAGAAAAAAAATTATCTTAATTTTTTTACACACTAAGAAAATTTTTACACCCTAAGAAATTGGATCCTTCTTGGTGCTTAATAGATATGGGTTTAAGATGGACTTTTAATTTTTTAGTTTATCAGACATGAGAACGTAATGTGACAAACGTGACAACATCTCCCCTATACTGGGTTGTAAGCACCTCGCTACTCTCGTTGCAACAAGATAACATACCCAAGCAGTGACAGCAGGGCAACAAGAGTGTTGGACAAGATAAACTCGAATATGTGTGAACCCATGTCCTCTGTTTCTCTCAAAGGATACAAGTACTATGTTACTTTTATTGATGACTACACCAGGAAGACCTGGATTTTCTTCATGGAGACAAAAGATCTTCAGTTGGTTTCAGGAGTTCAACGTTGCTATTGAGAACCAGACAAGAAGAAAAATCAGAATTTAAGGTCTGATAATGGAGGTAAATACACATCAAAGGCCCTCAAAAATTTCTGCGTGAGTGTTGGGATAAAGAGGGAGTACACGACTCCATATAATCCTAAGTAGAATGGAGTAATAGAGCACATGATTAGAGCCATTGTTGGGGCTGCTAGAGCTATGTTATATGATTAGGGGTTGCCCATGCTCTTATGGGCTGAAGCTTGCAATACAACAGTCTACCTTCAAAACAAAAGTCCACACAAGGTGCTTGGGAAGAAGATTCCAGAAGAGATGTTCATAGGCAAGGTCCCTGACCTTGGGCACTCTAGGATATTTGGCTGTCTTGTTTACTGCCACGTGCCTACTGATAAGTGTGCCAAGTTGGATGCTACAACAAAAAAGGGCATACTTGTGGGCTACAGTGAGATCTCCAAGGCCTATAAAGTATACATTCCAGCTCTTAGGCAGACAGTTGTGAGACGTGATGTCAAATTTGAGGAGGATATAGCTCTGAGAAGAGCTCGTGAGGCAGGGACAACACCCATGGTTGAAATGGAGCATGAGGCTCCTAAGGCCGAGCAACTACATGTGAAGAGTGCAGATCTAGATACAAGTGATCCAATGGATGATGACATGGAGCAGCATGATGAGGGGCAACCTGTTGAGCAGGCTAGTGAGCCGGATGCTGCAGTGTAGACTACTCCTTCCACTTCCAGGAGGAGGAAGACCAGGTGGGCTGAGCAGACTTTACGTGAGGCTCAATAGCTGGTTGGTGCACCCATGACAACGTTCAGAGAGAGCAGGCCACCTCAGCGTTTTTCCAGCTACATGGCTTTGATGACTGAGCTTTGAAGAGGTTTAATATGCAGGATTGCAGGCCATGTCCACTCCATTGATTACAAATTGGAAATAGTGGACATGGGCTTGCAATCCTGCATATTAAACCTCTTGAAATCCTGCAGATTTGAAGAGGGAGTGGATCCTATGCTTTACATGCAGCTCATTGGATCTCTAATGTATCTGGTAAATACAAGGCTAGACATCTGCTTTGCAGTGAATACACTCAGCCAAGCTATGGTGGAGCCCAAAAGGGTTCATTGGGTGGCTGCTAAGCCTTCTAAGGTATCTGAAGGGCACAATTGATTATGGAATCAGATATTTGCAGGTAGATGGTATGCAACTTACAGGTTTCAGTGATGTTGATTGGGTTGGCAATGCTATAGATAGGAAGAGTACTTCCAAATGTGTTTTCAGCTTGGGGTTAGGGGCTATTTCTTGGCTCAGCCGCAAGCAAAAGTCTATAGGATTAAGTTTTGCAGAGGCAGAATATATGGCAGCAAGCTTGGCTGCATGTGAAGCCATTTGGCTGAAGAAATTGTTGATTGGATTGTTTGGATAGTAGTTGGACACCACTGTCATCCATTGTGATAATCAGAGTTGCATTAAGCTCTCTGAAAATCTTGTGTTTCATGACAGATCCAAACACATTGACATAAGATACCAATTCATCAGGAACTGTGTTTAGAAGAAAATGATCAAGCTACAACATGTATCTATTGAGGAACAAGTAGCAGACATCTTGACCAAGGGATTGATGAAAGGTAAATTCATTTATTTTAGGGACAAGATGTGCATTGCAGAGAACACCTTCCTGGCTAAGAGGGAGTGTTAATTTAGTAGCTTGGAAGGTGTCTCAGCATTGGCATAAGGTGTCATGCATGCTAGGACCCATTAATTTGCCTAAGTCTGGAAAATTTAAAACTTTCCCAAGTCTGAACATTAGAGAAAATTTAATTTTTCATTAATGTGATGTTTTTCCCTAATTCAAGTTGACAAAGCTAATGCCAACTTGAGATTATATTGTAGCCCTTGATTTGGAGGCTGATGACTTAATCTTGTCCGTTGATCATTATGCTAGAGATATACCTAGGGCAAAAGATAGGGAGGGCGCATTAGTTGACACTAAGATAAGAGTTTGTATAGCAGGAAAGTGTGGAAATCGTACCAGTAGCAATTGAAGCCATTTCTCATCACTATTAGCATTAAACCGAGTGAAAACCACAACGAAGGAAGGAGGTCAAGCTCAACAAATTCGTGGGGGTCATACAGACTGTTAGGAGTGTGTCGTACAAGCCATACAGCCTGTAGAAGTGAGGTTTGTTTCTGAGGCTGTACAACCTTGTTTCTCTGGGTCGTACAACGTGAGAGTGCCTGGGCAAGTTGCAGAGGGTGCTGGGTCGTTTTTGGTGTGCCCACGAATTTTCCTGGGTGAAATACACTAATGTAATGTATTCCTGTAACATTTTCTGAGATGTTGTAGTAATGAAACTCTCTCAAACTTTGTCGGTTTTCCCTATTTGGGGTTTCCAGGTTGATATTGTTGTCATGGTTTGAATGGTTCTTGTTTTCCGCTGTGCATATCATGATGTTAGAATTAGTAGTGATTTTAGTTAAGATTATCAGCCTCTGAAGTTTTTTTTATCAGTTTTGAGTAGTCTTAGAAATAATTTCCTATAGCTGAGTCTTGAGAAATTAACATGCCCACCTCTCATGTTCTAAAGCACAATTTCTAACACGTATGAACCAAATAGGTTCCTCAGGGAGTGATATGGTGCTTGCTATGGAGGTTCATATTTAGTGGCTTCTCTATGTGACCCTTGCTTATCATTTAAGAGACCTATTCAATGTATGGGGGAATGTTGACATTAATAGTGGGCTTCACATTTGGGCACGATTGACACTATTTGTGCTTTTATAGTATATTTCTAGGTTTTGCTAAGGTCCGTTGGTCAACTCAATGTAGGCTCATAACCCTTCTCGAGGGAAAGCACCCTATTGCTTTAGTTGTGTATAAATAGACAACTCATATTTGTATTTTCACATATTCTAATCATTCCTTCATTCCTATATAAGTGATTAGTCCAAGGGCACCATAAATCATTGCTCTCTCTTATTCTTGGTTTGATGTATCTTGTGCTTGGGATATTTCTCTCTAGTGCACTTGTGCTAGGGTTTATTTCTATCTCTAGGGCCGCACTTCTCTTGGCTTCCCCAGTATTGTTTCTCTTTTTCAATGAAAAATTTGGGTTGGTTTTGGTTTCATTCAATTCTATTGCTAACACTTTACACTCTTGCTTTTTTTTCAAATCATTTATTTGTCGCAAACATAACTACTTTCCAATGAATAAGAGAAACAAGGATAGCATTGTATTTAGCAACAATCTATGGTTAAAATGTTCTAGGAACAATGCAATTCCACAATACATATTTAACCATTTTTGCTTTATGACAAACCAAAACATCCATTTGTAAGATTAGTTAGTGCTATATAGTAATTACTTTATTGCAAATTCTTATGAAAGTCCAACCATCATTGCATTGAGGTCTTAATAGAAGATTGGCACTCGTAGTTTCCTTGATACCTATTGATCAACCCTGTTTCATTATTTGTAGATTCCACCGATTGAAATTTAAGATGATACATAATTAAACAAGTTGGTTTAATCTTAGCATAAAGCTCTTTGGTTTGGTAGTCCGTGAGTGGCTTGTCATGAGCCCATTTCCAATCCTTCCAAAGAGGTATATAATCATTTGAATTTAGCTTAAACAAACAACCATCCAAAATCATTTGACAAATCGCAACGAAAGTAGGATGTTAGATAAGCTTGAATATTTGAGATAGATTAAGAGTTCTCTAATGTAACTAACTTTCACTTTTGTCCCCAAGTCCTATTTTCATTGTTTAAGGGATTAACCCAAGACCTATTTTCATTGAGAAACAACAAATTTAACATGCGACCAAATCCGTCCTTTGTAATAATACTCATAGTTCTAGTGCAGCTCTTTGGATACCAACTAACATGTTTGCAATATCCTCTCAATAACACATGAATTAGGGATATTAAAAGGTTAAACCATACCAACTATCACAAAGACCATTTTGGTTGGGTATGCCTTTTAGATATAACAATTTGTATGTGGTGTTGCACAAGTAGTTGACAAGGTGCATTGTTGTTGGTAGCCTCAACGACCCATTTTGGTACAAACAAGAGAACACGTATATTTGTTAGGCATTTTCGAGTCGACGACCCATTTTGGTACAAACAGGAGAACACATATATTCGTTAGTCATTTTCGAGTCGATGACCCATTTTGGTACATAGTCTTGGTAACATGTATATCCGTTAGTCGACGACCCATTTTGGTACAAAAAGAGTCTTGGGAACATGTATATCCATTAGGCCTTTCCGAGCCAGATGTTCTCCTCCTCCAAGGAAGCCAATATGCTAAAGATTGACAACAAGTAATGGAATGTTAGTGAAGGTGTAATAGCCAGTGCTATCACAACTTCATAAGGAATTTGCTCTTTATGGGACAACTCTGTGTTTAAGTTGGATTTTCCATATTTTCAATGTTTATATGCCGGTTCTTTATAAAGAAAAGGAAGAATGTTGGTAATCTTTACATGCACTAAAGGATATCGATTTCACAAAGAATAACATTATGGTTGGGGATCTCAATGCGGTCCTATCAAACAAAGAGAAACAAGGAATCAATATAATAAGGGCCCCTTTTTAGGAATGCATGGAAGATATCACGCTGGATTGAGACCTAGTGGATATCAAATCATTAAAAGGAAAATATACATGGTCAAAATTCAAATAGAAGATTAGGGTTGAGTCATATAGCCGCCAAGCTAGATTGATTTCTCATCTAGAAGGATCTTCTTTTGAATAACCAGAGTATATTCTTCAAGATCATACTATCCGGTGTCTTGGATCACAAGCCCATTTCACTTATATTTTGCTAATGCTATGATTTTGGGCCTTTACCCTTTAGATTTTTCTCTCTTTGGCTCCACAATCAAAGAGTAATGGAAATTATTACAAAAGAATGGAGCAAACCAATCCTTGGATCTCCATCCCTTGTCTGGGAGAAGAAGTTGAGCGTAGTTAAGCTCACACTAAAAGCAAGGGCCATAGCTTCCTATGTATTGCTAAGCTCAAAGAATATATTTGCAAAACCAACTTTGATTCCTATAGGCCAAAATGGAAGAGGAAGAGGCAACAAAGCACAACTAGATGGAGGAACAAGATCTCTATAGTAAAATCCATAAAGCACATGCTTCTTCCATAAACAAAGCAAAGAAAGACTTCATAAAACTTTATTCCATGGCTCAAACTCTTGTGGATGGAACTAATCTAAGTGGTATTCGATCAAGGAAGCAACACGATCTCACTTTGAAACTTTATTTCTGAGGAAGAAGAGGCCAATTTAAACTCCACTTTGGCAATGCTATGCAACATCCCCATGCTCATCTCTAAAGAAGAAATAGCCAAGCTCTCTTAAGACATAGAAGAAGCATAAATAATAAGAGCAATTTGGGGATTTACTTTTGACAAGGCTCATTCTCCATTCACCATTCACCATTCACTTCTTTCGTGTTTGTTGATAAGCTAATGAGTTGCTAATGAATTTTTTTGACATGTTTGTGAGTTAACTTGAGTGGTTAAGTGTTGTGAATTACAAGTAGAGGATTGCAATGTTGTCAAAACATTACCTTAATCCACTACAAGAAATGAGGGAAATGCCAAATAAATTTTCTTGAAATATGAATTATTATTATAATTTTTACTATTTTATATTATTGTTATTCTATATATATATGTATAAATAAAAGTTATGATCCCATCATTGATATCCGAATAAATATCATGTATTAGTATTTATTAGACTAGATTTCTTAACTTTATTATATTTTTTTCTTCAATCTTTTTATTTTTCCCTTATTCTTTTAAGCTTATTCATAATATTTTTTACTTTATTCAATTATTAGTTTAACATTGGGTACAATAATCCACAAACACAGAGTTGCATACAAAAAACATGTACAAACATACACAAATATATAATGTTGCATAAAAAATACATGTACAAATGCATAGCGCTTATAAAAAATACATGTACAAAGATCCACAAACTCAAACGCAAAGTTGCATACCAAAAACTTGTACAAAGCTCTACACACAAACACATAGAATTGCATAAAAAACATGGACAAAGATCCATAAACATAATCAATTGATGAAAACCACATAAATATTTTTAATAATCAAACAGTTCCACATTCAATTTCAAATTAAAAAAATCACGTGACCACACTTTCCCCCAGATGGATGTAGTTAGCCCCTCCCCCAAAAGGGACTCATGGTTTGCAAGTCATGAACATCAAAGGACATGGGTGCCTTTGTCTGGCCATTTACCATCCCCGGAGTCTATGTTGACATGATGTTTACATGTGGTTTTAGAGGGCATGTGTGGGAGTTTTTGTAATTGTGGTTTTAGTTCAAGAAGGTATTGGAAGAGCATCATGGGGGGGGCAGGTATTGCATACATTTGAGCTTGATAAGGAAGTTGCTCATGGCGTTTCTAATAGTGCTATCATGTGGGCATGTGGTGAGGTTGTGGGTGGTTGGGAATGATATCAGAAATCGGTTTGTCATGTGTAGTTGTTTTGTGTTGGTGATTCCAAGCTTGGCTAACCATCTTGATCCTATGTTGAGCTTGGAGCTATTGATTGATTCCAAGGAAGTTCGAGTTGAGTAGGGGTTTGGGTATCACCAAGGGACCAGGGGGGAATCGATAAGCCACCCACATGCCTCATATCCAACGTCAAGTGGTTGAGGCAAATTATGAATTGTTAATGCCCATCAAGGACATGGGCCATAAGATTAAGTCGGTGAATGTGTTTTTGCGTCACGACCTTTGGATGAGCAATTGGCTTCTCAGGTGCATGTTGTGACTATTTTGTGAATAAAATCTATTCATAATAATTATCTAATTATTTATAATATTTTCTACCTACTTTAATTGTTAGTTTAACATATAGTATAATAATTCACAAACGAGCTTACATAAAAAGATGTACAAATATTTCTAAAATATGTAACATTACATTAAAAAATATATGTACAAAGATTTACAAACTCAAACATAACATTGCGTACCAAAGCCATGTACAAAAAACATGGACCAAGATTCACAAACACTTAAGTTGCATACCAAAATCATTATTTCATTTAGCAAACATATGATTACAAATATTAAAAAAAACAAATTATTAGAGCTCAATGATTGCATTCACAAATACACTCTTGTCCATTGGATGTAGCTTGGGTGTTTGGGAGGAATGATTGTTATCCTCCCTATTCAAGTTCAATTTTTGTATAACCAAATATTTCCAACAATACTAAATAAACAAACATAACGTTGCATTCATAAAACATGTATAAAATATCTACAGATTCACAAACACATTTATATACAAAAAATATTATTTCATTTAACAAACATAAAAATCATATCATTTAACAAATAATTATCAATTTGATTAATCAAACAATTTCACATTTAAAAAAAACACCTACAATAAACAAGTAAAATTAACAATAAAAATATTATAAAAAAATATATATTAAAGATAACAAAATATATAAATATATAAAGATTTAAAATATATAAGTAAATAATATTTATTTTATATTAAACTATTTCAAATTAAAAGAAAAAGATACTCTGAGAAGAGAGTATGTATTAGAAATATTAAAATATAAAAGAGTATGTATTAAAATAATAAAATATATATAAAACGAGTAAAAATAAAAATAAAAAGGTAAGAAGAGAATATATTAAAGATAATAAAATACATGTAAAATAATAATAGAAGTAAAATTAATTTTATATATATAGTGAGAAAAAAAACATATATTAAGAATGATAAATTATAAGTAAAATAGACATTAGTAAAACATGTATAATTACAATTTTATATAAATTGTATATGTATTAAAAACTACAAACACTAATATATAAAATGTAACACAAAGATACAAAATTAACAACAAAATAAGAACAAAATAATATATAAAATGTAATACAAAGATACAAAATTCACAACAAAATAAGAACAAAAAGTCGTATAAAAAACATTAGTTTATTTTTAAAAACATTATAAATATAATATTATATAAAAAGTCGTATAAAAAACATTAGTTTATTTTTAAAAACATTATAAATATAATATTATATAAAATGTATATGTATTAAAAACTACAAACACTAACATATAAAATGTAATACAAACATACTAAAAAACACTATAAAATGTATATGTATTAAAAACTACAAACACTAGCACATCAAATGTAATACAAACATATAAAATGTATATGTATTAAAAACTACAAACACCAACATATAAAATGTAATACAAACATATAAAATTCACAACAAAACAATCCATTACGTAAATTATACATAAAGCTATAGGTTAAAAACATTATTTCATGTAAAAAAAACATAAAAATAATGTCATCTAATCAATAATTACAAATTTTATCATACAAATAATTTAAAGGAATAAAATATTACACGTAAAGATTACTTTTACAAACAAACAATTTATAAATAAAATATAAATACAATTATAATGCAAAGTGTACAAATATTTTAAAATAATCAAATAATTTTACATTCAATTTCAAATTTAATTGCATATTAAACAATTTCAAATAAATCGAAATTTACACTCAATTATAATAAACAAGATTCATGATTCATAAATTTAAATTTATAAAACTAAATTTAAATATAAAACTTCATGATTCATCATCTATCTTAATTAATAAATCCATTCTTCATAACATTAAATATAAGGCATTAAACTAAATTTAATCTCAAGTCATCATCATTATCTATAAATCTATTTATTTTGTAATATATAATAGGTTTTAATAATTTTATTAATAACATATTATTTATTTATTTTAAATTATTTCGTTACATCAAATATAAATATATCAACATAGATCCATCTATCTTAAACCTGTATCTATCAAGCAACGAAAGGGATCCAATTTCTTGAGGTGTATTTTTTTTTAATTTAAAGTCATGATATTTGATCTCTCTTGATTGATAGATCCGGGTTTAAGTTTTAAATTTTTATTTTATAAACAAACATCTATTTTTTAATTACTTTTCATAATATTTTATTTTATGAATAAACATGGATTTTTTTAATTATTTTGTCACATGTTACAACATCTCCCCCACACTGGGTTGTAGAACACCTCATTTCACTCGGTGCAATGGTTTCAAGTGAACATTATAAAATGGTTTTAATAATTTTATTGTATTTATTTTAAATTATTTCGTTACAGAGCACCTCATTTCACTCGATGCAATGGTTTCAAGTGAACATTATAAAATAGTTTTAATAATTTTATTGTATTTATTTTAAATTATTGAGTTACATCAAATATAAATATATGATTTCAAGTGAACAAAGTTCATTTATTTTATAATATAAAATGGTTCTAATAATTTTATTGTACTTATTTTATATTATTTCGTTACATCAAATATAAATATATGATTTCAAGTGAACATTAAAGTTCATTTATTTTATAATATAAAATGGTTTTAATAATTTTATTGTACTTATTTTATATTATTTCGTTACATCAAATATAAATATATGATTTCAAGTGAACATTAAAGTTCAGTTTTTTTATAATATAAAATGGTTTTAATAATTTTATTGTATTTATTTTATATTATTTCGTTACATTTATTTTATAATATAAAATGGTTTTAATAATTTTATTATAAATTTATTATTTATAAATTTATTTTAAATTATTTTGATATATAAAATATCATTTTTATAATTTTACATGTTTTAAAGGTACTTGTTAAAGAATAATTAATGGTTTTGGATTTAATTTTTTTTTAAGAATTATATTGCAAAAATAAGTAAATTTTTTAAATTAATTAAATTAAATAACCACTATATAAAATAAATATTATATGAGGTGGATCCACAATATTCTTAACAAAATCCTAACCTAGGCCACACCAATCTTTAACTAATTGGATTTTTTGGTGTCTCTTACTAACTAGTTCACCCCTAAGGGGAATTGAACCAAGAAGTAGGTGCTATGCTACTTCTAATTTCACTTGTTTTATAATATTTTTATTTTTATAAATAAAAGTTACAATTTCATTATTAATTACAAAATTTTAATCTTAGTTATATTATTAAAATTTAATTATTACAAACATGAATTTAATTTTATTGGTTAATTTTTAAGATATGATAATCTTTAATATTAATATTATTAAGATATTATGGCCTTTAATATAATATTATTAAAATACTATAATTTTTAATATAATATTATTAAGATATTAATATTATAATCTTTAAGATATTAAAATATTTTATTAATTTATTTCATAACCACTATTTTAATAAATATAATTATTATTACATCAAAAATATAATTATATATTTGAGAGCTTTTCTTAGCTTTGAGATTTTAGGATCTCTACTAACAAGACCAACCACGTGAAGGTGAAAGCTCATATGGTCTCAAAAAACGTTGCTTTGTCGTTGTTGTTACAACAAAGCACTTTGTTGTTGTTACAACAAAGTGATAATCTATGCTTTGTTGTTGTTGTTACAACAGAGCGAGTTGTTTAAATTTTTTTCATGTATTATTAAATTGATTTTGTTTAGATATTTTTAATATTTTGTTTATGTATTTATTAAATTGACTTTATTATAGTTAGATGTTATTTAATTTATTAAAATTTAAAAAATGAAATATTGAAAAAAAATTAAAACAATATCGAAAAAAAATAAAATTAAAAAAAAAATGTAAAATTATATAATATATATTTATTATTATAAGGTAAATAATAATACATATATATAATACAAAACTCACATACATATTATAAAAAATACAAACAAACAAATTTAAATATAAACATACAAATCTACAAACAATAAAAAAATCTCAATATAAACATACATACATAAATAATTGTCATTTCACATAAAGATTTACATACCGAATATATAAGTTGTAAATAAAAAACATATACAAAGATCTACAACTACACACATGCATAAAAAACCATTATTTTATCCCACATAAATTTAAATATAAACATACAAATGTATACAAACAATTTTCATTGCACACAAAGATTTACATAATCATACAAAAAACATGCGCAAAGATATACAAACACAAACACATAGAGTTGCATACAAAATAGAAACACAAGGTTGCATACAAACAAACATTTATTTCATCAACACAAATAAAAGTTATTTAATCTAACAAACACAAAATTGCATACAAAAAACATTATTTCAAACACAAACACATAGAATTGCATACAAAAACCATTATTTTATCTAACAAACACATAGAGTTAAAAGAAACACAAGGTTACATACAAAAAAAAATTAAAAATAAAAATCATTTCATCTACCAAACATGTAAAATTACATACAAATACAAAGATTTCAAACACATCAAAATATTATACTAAAATCAATCACAAAATAAACCTAAAAAATACACTAAAATACAACAAATATAAATAATAACAATTAATAATATAATACTATATAAATAAATATAACTAATAAAAATGTAATAAAATAAATACTATATAAATAAATATAAATACTTTGTTATGTCACATATATAAAAAAAAAAGCAAATGAGAATAAAAATAAAAAATGTGAAAAAATATATTCAAGCAAAACAAAAATAAAAAATGTGAAAAAAATATATTAAAGCAAAACAAATATAAACATTGTTAAAATTTTAATATATGTAATGACGTTTATTCATGTGTTAGAGAAATTTTGAAATTAATTTGTGTGAAAACTTAAAATATATGTAATGATGGTTATTGATGTGTTATTGTATGAAAATTTTAAATATATGTAATGAAATTTATTTGTGCTATAGAAATTCTAAAATTAGTTTGTGTGAACATATATGGAAAATGAAGTTTGTTTATGTTGGAGAAATTATAAAATTAGTTTATGTGAAGACAATTAATGAGAAATTAATGGAAAAAAAACATACATAACACTATAAGAGACTACTCTAAAAATGATGGGGCGCCCCAACATCTAGAGCATTTGGATGGGTTTAATCCCATCCCAAAAAATATAATTATTTTTATTAAAATAATATGTTTGTAAGTCTGTCTTTACAAAATTCTCAAAAATGGTAAACTATGCAAGTCCACCTAAATCACTTCAAACTGTTGTAAATAACATTGAATCAATGTTAAAGAAATACTTGATGCCTGAAAATAAAACAAACCAAAACAAATATGAGATGTATCCTTATTTAAATATTACTTTAAATAAAAATATGAAAAAGATAGAGATCATTGCCTTCTCTCTTTGTTTAAAAAATGTTCAATACCTGAAAAAACAACAAAACAAGCCATATATGAGACACCTTTATTTAAATATTACTTTAATATGAAAAAATATTAAAAAATCATGATCATTAACTCTCTTTCTGTTATTTAACATTCTCCAAAAATTACAAAGCAATGCAATCCATGTATTGCAATGCAACTGAATGTTGCGAATCCTGTGCATCAAACAACTTTTAAAAACTATCATAAACATGTATCAAAGTTTTTTTTAAAACTGTCATAAACATATATACATGTGTTGCAATGCAATCTGAACGTTGCAAATCTTGTGCATCAACCAACTTTTAAACACTCACACACACACACACACATATATATTTATAATGGATATTTCAAGATTATTTTTTAAATATTAAAATTAAAAAAAAAAAAAAAAAAAAAATATTATCTTTACCAAATTAATTTAATTTAAAGAGAAAAATACATAAAACTCAAATTTGAAATATATTAAATTAAATATGAATAAAAATATATATTAAACTAAATAAAAAAACTATTTAACAATATTTGTTAGCCATGAAATCATCATAACAGGAAAAATAAAACTAGCACTGCCACTTAACTAGTGGCTGGTGAACACTGATAGGCCACAAGTTAAGTGCATATGTTACATGTTCTCTCCTTTTTTTAGTTTAACTCTACCGTGAAAAATTGATAAAGGAGATAATATTTGGTCCAAGTCGTTGAGCAATATTTGTTTGAGATAATTGACAAATTGATGAATTGTGAGAGGAAATCACAATCTTGTGTTGTACAAATGCATGAAAAGAAGCATAATAAAGAAGGAAGACTTTTAACAGTTTTAACAGTTTTCTCATATCCAAAGCATCTTCATAACAATGTCAAATCAATTGAAATATGGATGCATGGACTAGAAGTAATTGGAGAAACATCTCAAAATTATACTTATGATTTCAGATTTCAGCAAGGGATAAAACAAATAAATGACAAATCTGAATAGGAAACAAAGGAATACAGGAATGTACATCAAATGGAAATTAAAACAAATGATATAAAGCAGAATATTGAAGATACTATTGCATTTTCAGAAGTTGCAAAACATTGTGGAAAACTTATTGGTAAGTTTCAAAAGGAATCAAAGAACTGTAAGACAAAGCAAGAGCAGAAGAAGTTTCCTAAAGGAATGTTGAGAGACAAGACACTTTCAGGAAAGTATGGTGTTGACAGATTTTCAATTTTGAATTTATTTTTAAAGATTAATAAATATGGTGAAAATAATGATGATAGTTGTGATTCAGATAACTTTGTTGTTTTTATTGGTGAAAAGGCCAGTACAAATCATGGACAAAGCCATCTGACATTTCTTGTTAAAAGAATGGACATTATGGATAAATTGGTATTGACTGATAATGCGGATGAATGCGAGACTATCTTGCACAAATTCAAGATGATGTTTGAAAACCTATTTTCTGCAAAATGCTACCAGAGAGACAACTGAGAAGAATGAAGGTTGTGCAAAGGAATGGAATAAAGGGATATGAAAAAGAATTGTTTTCTTTAACATGTTTGTTCCATGTGCAGATATAATTAAAATTATAGAGAGGATGGATATTCAAAGAAACCTCAAGCTGCAATGTGAATACACATGAAACTTGAATATGGAAACTTTATAATTGGTTGATGGATCATAATTTTAAGAAGTTATCATGTAATTAAAATTCTTAACCATATATCAGATTTTGGGCCTATGATAGTGATGGGAAGAGGAGATATTTTGCATACTTCTGGTCATGCTTATCATGGATAACTGGATGAAGTTCTCGAGATGATAAATCCTCAACGTTTCCTACTTGTTCATGACAAATTCACTAACCTCAAAGAGCATGAGCTGCTCAGGAAGTCTACTAGTATTTGACACACAAGTGTGATTGAAAATGGGGAGATGCTTGGATTTTCTCCCCTGAGAAACATAGAGTCTTTTCTAACGGTTTTGCTTCCATAGGCAAGGAGAATTTACAATTGATGTACAATGATGGAGATAAAGCTTTTGGAACATCAACAGATCTTTGCATTGATAAGCAGATTAAAATATCCCTTGATGGCATTATAATTGCAAGTGTGGAATTTATGCGGCCTTAGAATGCACCTTCAGATTCAATAAAATTGAATCATAGGCAATCATAGGCACTACTAACATGAAATATGATGATCACATCTTGTTGCCTATGGGTTGACAGAGGAAAACTTCTAGGAGAACTATAGAAAGTTGCACATTTGGCATTGACAAGATGCCCTCCAAATTGTCCAATTGCTCATATAGAGAGCACCATTTCTACAATACTTATAAAGGTGGTACGAAAGTACAGTAGAAAACGGCCATAATTATAAAGGTGGTACGAAAGTACAATAGAAAACGGCCATAAGTGATTGTAATGGTCAATCGATCATGTATCTCCTCCAGTGCCTCCTATAAGATTGTCTAACACATCAAAAATTTTAGATGAGAACTGATCTGATGGAGTTTCTTAGGTGCCCACTAAAACATTGGATGCAGAGCCACCAATTATATCTCCAACTAAGAAGCACCATAAATGGAAAAAACAAAAGATTCTGAAGTTGATTGAAATGCGTGGGAATATGGAAAATCAGTTTAAAACAAAGAAGGAAAAGGTACTGTGGGAAAAGATTTTAGTATCTTTGTTGGAGCATGGAAGTGATCATGGTCCAGACGAAGTAGGAGAGCCTTCTCCAAGGAGAAGTAAAAAACTAAAAAGCATGGCATCGTTCCCATTTGGGTTCACACTATCAGGTCCCTCTATTTTGGAAAAACGACCCAAATTTGTGGTGCTTGAGTCTAACCAATGTATAGGTTTGAAGAGGAATCGTCTTCTGTTCAACTGTTTTCCAAACAGATTAATCAATTAATCAAGATGAGTGTTTGATTGAGATCCAAGGCAAAGAAAGATTGGTTGAACAACCTGGTTGGCCAGTTGGAAACCCAAGTTGTAAGAACTTCAAAGAACAAGGCTCAAAATGAGATCTAAAGTAAATGCATAATTTTAGGACAACTAGAAAGCTAGCTGGTGGTAGAGATTAGTGAAACGTAAGAAACTTAAGTTGTCTATTTATTTCATGTAACGAGACATCAAGTGGTCAAGGTGTTGATATTCCTAAGCATCTTATCCACAGTTCTATATTTAGAAAACAGTTAGATAGTTCCATAAAGAAAGGCATACACTCAACATTTGAAAAGCATAAAGACAACAATTCAAGACTTGACGAGGGTAGTTTGCCTATGCTGTTGACTCTTTTTCCATATTCTTGAGAATGTTAAGAAGTTACCTACAAGTTTCATGGATCCATCAACCAGTTAAGAAGTTACCTACAAGTTTCATGGATCATAATGTTGGTTACCTACAAGTTTCATGGATCCATTAACCAGTTAAGAAGTTAACTACAAGTTTCATGGATCATAATGTTAAGAAGTTACCTACAAGTTTCATGGATATAATTTCAGATTTCAGTTTGAGATAAAACAGATAAATGACAAATCCGAATAGGAAACAAAGGAATACAGGAAGGTACAGCAAGTGGAAATTAAAATAAAGGATATAAAGCAGAATAATGAAGATACTATTACATTTTCTAAGTTGCAAAACAGAGTGGAAAACTTATTGGTGAGTTTCAAAGAGAATCAAAGAACTGTAGGACAAAGCTAGAGCAGAAAAAGTTTTATGAAGGACTGTTCAGAGACAAGACACTTTCTGGAGAGTATGGTGTCGATGGATTGCACAGAATGTGAAATCCACACTCAAGCATGCATGGATCATTCAAAGAGGAAATAGATGACATGAAAAAAAATATTGTGGGTTATTCAACATTGCCCATGTCCTTCTTGTCTACCCCAAAGTAAACGGTGCATGGTATGCTACAGAGGTCGCCGGTTCAGGACGATGCGTCTGCAATAAAACCGCATCCCTTGCCCTGAATCCTGTGTGCCTTTTCAATGATCAATATTGTGTATGATTGTGGCACATGAAACAACCAATCCGATAGGCATCTTCTTGGAATCCGAATAAAATGTCACTTTTCACATTTAAAATCTGTAAGTTCACAAACACAATATGTAGGCCGCCTTCACCAACTAGTCTAAGTGGGATTGAGAGATTCCATATATGAATAAAGTGATAAAATGCAGAGCCACGGACACTAAGTGGCATTATTGAGGTTTTCATGAATTCCACTATGTAAGTCACTTTACGGGGATTGGACACAGAATTGTATTGACTCTTAAATTGACTGCAAGAGATCGAATAATCAACATGAAGAATGTGGCCATTGTATCTACAAAATAAAAGTAAGAAATAAAGTGCAATATCAAGTAAGAAAGTGCAATATCTTTTCAACAAAACAGAAAGTATTCACAACCAATTATTCAAGTCCAAGATTCCTTGATACTAACTGTTGCTTTCTCCGACGGCGGCATTCCGAATGCTCTAGACTTGGTTCATCATCGAATTCAGTCTCTATCCTAATTCTAATAGAGGTACTTGGCAGAATTCAGTCTCTATCCTAACTCTAACAGAGGTACTAACAGGCATAAGATTTCCTGCAATATTCACGTCTGAAAGTCTAGCTCCTACAATTATTCGTGTCTGTGATAAAGACATCACAGACACAGCCAGTATTCCGCTGGTTAAAATTATAGATTAGCAAGGCAGAGGCAGTAGAACATAGAGCATCTATCACACACAATATTGATGGCACGTCGCTAGACAGGCATAAAGATTTATCACACACAGACACACAGACAGGCATAGAAAGGATGCTGTCAAGAAGACGATAAACTAAAACTACACCACATTACAGGAATGGAGAAACAAAACTAAGCATACAGGCGGGTTAAACTTAATAATAAACACACAGGTGGGTTAAACTAGATTTAAACTACATTAATGGCACATAGAAACTGCATTTAAGGAACCTGAGCCCGAGCCCGAACCTAAGCCTGAGCATGGTTAGGATGATGTTAAGGAGACGGAGTAGCGATTAGATACTCTGTTTCCTTCTCATTATTACAGGCCGGACATAGGGGTGCAGAGAGTAAACTAGACATGGTATTTGCTGAAATGAAAGGACTAGAGCTTCTCAGAAGAAATGTACTTGGAATTGAAACCTGGTATTATTGCGAGAGGTTCCTATCCATCACAATTCGGAAAAATATAAAAATCGAACCAAACCCTCTCAAGGCAACGCTGAAATTTTGACAGAATCAAAGGAAGGTTAAGACTGGGGTTCCTATCCATCACAATACTAGAAAATATAAAAATCGAACCAAACCCTCTCAAGGCAACGCTGAAACATTTTGACAGAATCAAAGGAAGGTTATGCATGAAACTTAGGGATCAACATACATGATTTAAATTGCTGGAATAAATTTCTAAAAGAAACTTGGGTTCTGTGAGAACAGGGAAGAGCGTTGGGCAAAAGACAAATTATAAGATGTACCTGGAGCTGAAACATTTTGACAGAATCAAAGGAAGGTTATGCATGAAACTTAGGGATCAACATACATGATTTAAATTGCTGGAATAAATTTCTAAAAGAAACTTGGGTTCTGTGAGAACAGGGAAGAGCATTGGGCAAAAGACAAATTATAAGATGTACCTGGAATTTATTGCAGCCATTATTGAGAGAGCAGTGACAGCTGAGTTGCTCAGCCGCCCTTTCTTTGAAGTTGGGGATGATCAGAATCTAATCGCATCCTTCTCTGTCGCATACATACTTGACATGACCAAGTTTAAAGATCACCTCCCTAATTCCTGCTTCCTCCACAGCATCGTCACAGCATCCAAATTCAAATTTGAAAAAGCTAACCTCCTTTGTCACAGACACAAGAAAGACACAGACAGACAAGACAAACACACAGACCACAGACAAGCAAACCACACACAGAAACAAACGGACCATCAAACCACACACAGACAAACAGGCCATCACAGAGGAAGCGCTTCCATAAAAACACAGATTCTTAAAACTTAACGGGCAAATGACAAAAGAGGTGAATAAACAGCAAATAAAAATTCAGACATATATATATGTCACAGGAGCGGACCCTTAAAAATATAAAATTCAAAAAATTGCTGCTACACCGCGCGGATTTTCAACAAAATCTCTTTGCGTTTTTCAAGAATGCCTCGCTTTTTTCAAGAATGCCTCATCAGCTTTTTCAAGATATTTCTTTCCATTTTGTTATTTTTTTCAATTTATTATTAGTATTATTATTATTTAATTTGGATGTTAATTTTTACATTCAAATTTTGA
Source organism: Larix kaempferi (assembly GCA_027924585.1). Classification (NCBI taxonomy): domain Eukaryota; kingdom Viridiplantae; phylum Streptophyta; class Pinopsida; order Pinales; family Pinaceae; genus Larix; species Larix kaempferi. The sequence continues at coordinate 53,234 of BSBM01000254.1, forward strand.
ATGTATCCTAATTTTTCTTCATTAATTTTGTTTTTTGTCTTTAATTTTTGTACGTCTTTAATTATCGACACAATATATATATTTCAATAAACTATTTTTTTAATTTTACTTTTTCTTTAGTTATTTACACAGGATATAAGTTTCAATAAACTATTTTTTTTAATTTTACTTTTTCTTTAGTTATTTACACAGAATATAAGTTTCAATAAACTATGATATGTTAGTGAGGACATTTATAGAGGTCTTGCCTCCCTTTTTTGACTAACATAATAGTTGATTGGTTGTCATTTCCATTTGTATGCATGCAAAGTGTTTGAGATGGGCCTTGCTTAAGCCCTCCCTCCTCTATGTGCTAAGATGGGTTGAGGGTATTTGAGATGGGACTTATCCTCCCTCTGTTGTCGGATGAGATGGCTTGTGGGAATTTGAGTTGGGCCTTCCTCTCCCTTCTATGTGGGTTAAGATAGTTTAAGGAATTATAGGAATGTCGATGTAATTTTTGATACGATTCGAGGGATGACAACGACATTAGTCCATTTGCAATTCAATGCAATGCATGGATGTGATATGATCCAAGGGATTACAAGCACATATTACATTTGTATGCCATTGCCATTTGTATGCCTACATGTATTTGTGATGGGCCTTCCCCTCCCTCCTCTATATGTTGAGATTATTTAAGGGATTATAGAGACATTGGTGCAGGTATTTGAGATGATTCAAGGGATTATAGGGACATCAATACATTTGTAATCCATTTGTATCCATAAGGGTATTTTAGATGATATGAGGGATTATAAGCATGGATGGGCCTTTCTCTCTCTCCTCTATGTGCAGAGATGATTTGAGGGATTATGAGACACCAGTGTGGGTATTTGAGATGATTCAAGGGATTATAGGAACATCAATGCATTTGTAAGCCATTTGTATCCATTTGGATATTTGAGATGATCTAAGGGATTATAAGCATGTCAATTATTTGCATGCCTACGAGATCTTGAGATGATACGAGGATTCATTGGATTGTGAGTGGTTGTGTGCTTGAGAAATTACAAGCACATTGATGCATTTAGATCTATCATTTGTCACATTAGTAGAACATGGAGATATGTACTATATCTTGCTGCTAGTTTTGAAGTCCAATAGTTGGATACACCTATCTTGCGGTGTTTTGGAATATCCTTTATGATTATATAGCCTCCTTACCTCCTATCCCACATTGGTTGTGAGGGTTGGTCATCTGCAACATATGTCCTCATATATCATTATCCTTATGCCAGTGAGGGTGTCTACAGAGATAGTAACCCCTATAACTAACATGGATACTAAAATACACGAAAATGGAGGAGGAGCATGCAATTAATTGCATGTTTGAAGGATTTGCATATCCAAAGCTTGTATAAGAAAATTATCATAAGAAGTTTTAGATAAGAGAAATACAAATAGATTTGATGCCTATGCAACAAACTTAGGATATTTAGCGTATGGGAAACTTAAGGGAATATGGTTTCCTTGATAAAGACAACGTTGATGCTTGTTGGAATCAATTTAATACTGAGAGGGGGTGTGAATCAGTATTAGCGCAGTTATTAGCAGATTTTACCTTCTTTAACAGATCAAACTTTACTTAATCATTTATTATCTATTATCCATCAATAAATAAACATTCACATGTGCATGCACCACATCATCAACACATAACACAAGATTTTTACGTGGAAACCCAAACATGAGAAAACCAATGAATGCTTCTTTATAATGAGAAAGAATACATTCAAGGAAGCACCAACTTCCCGTGTTAACCAACACTAATTGGAAAGAGGCTCCAACCCCTTGAGTTTTCTCCAGCACCAACTGGAAGGAGGCAGTGACCCCCTATCGCTTTGTTTTACAGGCACCAACCTGAAGGAAGTTGCGACTCCCTTTCTCCTTGTTGTTTTACAGGCACCAACCTGAAGGAAGCTCCAACTCCCTGTCTCCTTGCCCCATCCAACCGCCCTAATGTCTGATATATTTTGCTGCCTTGTTGTTCTTCAACTCTACACACTTCTTCAGGTCTTCTGATGATGATTCTGCTGTGCGCAACCTTCGTATACAGACTGTATTCTGTCACTACTCTACATACATCACTTGACTTCTCTTTCTTCTCAAATCACACTTATGTTGATGACTTACTTCATGGATTGTGTGCTCTGCTGATGTTGCAGTCTGCACTTTTGGTTCAACGTTCTTCTTTACGTGACTGCAATGATCAACTGATACTGTGCTTTCAATTGATGACTTGATGTACTGAAATGAAGCACTAGTAACAGAGATAACTGCGCACTTTATGATGTGCCTATTCTGAATAAGTGTTGCAATACTTCAGACGATTTGCGACGTCTTGTGCATCAAATGATTGGTCCGTTCAATATAACGCACTTGTTTCAGATCATCTGCATCATGATGTGCTTTTCTGATCTTGCTACTATTATGTTGTTGCGCATCAAATGTAGTTTTCAACTTCGCACACTTTCACTTTAGTTCATATGCATCAGCTAGACATCTGTGCAATATATGATAACCTTTGATTCTGTCTCCGCACTTCTGTCTCTTCAAATTCTGTGACTATCGGCGTGCTGATTGTGATACGATCCTTTGAGATGTCCAACACTTGTGCATTCTTCAATATTTCTTCCTTTTCGTGTTTACACAATTGTTATAGATCTACGACATCTTTCTGCGCACCATCAAAAATTTGTTCTGTTGCATGTGCGCATTCGACTCTTCACTAGATCATTCTATTATGTCCATAAGCCCCTTGATTCCCCAAAACAAACTGAAAATTTTACTTGTGTTCTCTCTTCTGAGTTCTTCCAACTTTCTTCAATTCTCCAACTTGCATATCTATTTATACATGTCCTGCACGGATTGTATGTTTCCAAGTTGGTGGGGGCATCCCTTCTTCCATACTTCACGGATTGTGCATATGCCATGTGTCATCATCAACGCTATTGATGTGTCATCTCTGACATATCAAGCGCCCTTAAGGTCCACAACTTAATGGGACTCTATACCTTGGTGGTGTACCATTGCACTCTAGATGTACAATTTCCTTACGGTATATTCGCAATCTTCCACCTTATATTTGATATGTCCATGCCCTTGATGTACCATCCTTTGTGGGTAATGCGCCCTTGATATATCATCGTTTTGCATACTTTGTGCATTCTCCAGCTTCTACTTAGTGGGATTGACCCGTGCTCATCATTGCATTTGGGTGATGAGTCCTTGATGTGATAAAGCTTTACATAAATTGCACACGCTCCAACTTCTCTTCAGTGGTACTTTGACCTCTGCTTTATCGTTACCTGTGGGACTTGCGCACTTGTTGTTCATCGGCTGTGGTATTTGCTCATTGTGATCTTCAACCGATCATACCCATTTAGGAATTTGTGCACTTTTCACCACTTGACGACATCTTCTGATTGGTTGTGCTTGTGCGCTTTCAGGATTGTCCTCCCATCCGTTGTTTCTTTCTACCTGCGCACTTCCCAACTGTCAACCAAGCAACTCTTAGACTTGCTTGCTTTTTTGTCCCATTTGTTCAACCGAATCATTGGCTGTTTGAGCACTTGTACTATTGTCCAACCAACTCCTTAGTTGTTTGTCATGAGAAGGTGTAGCTTGGTGGACTTAATTTTTGCGCAAGGAGTTTATGGTGTGGGATACACTGCTTGTGTTCCTTCCTGAACTGGATATTCATGAAGTATCTCTCTATGATGTATTCATCTTATGTACTTCTTCACACTGGTTCATGTATGATGTATCCTTGATACACATCTTCTGCCTGAATGCACTCTTAGATATACTCCAAAGTTGCATACATAATGCATCCTTGATTCACAACTTCAACCTTCTTCAAAGTGGATGCAGTAACTAGATGATCCAAATGGACATAGATGGCCACCCACCTATTCCACTGGCTCGAAACAGTTTTCCATTTTGGTAGTTTTCTAGTAATTTTTCTATAGTTTTTCGGGTCCCGAACTTCCAGGGTCGTTTTGAGGCCCTAAACGATGTTTTTTGGAAATTAGGGGGGGAAGGGGGGGGGCAATATTTTTCAATTACATGCATTGGCCCCAATTGAAAGTTGTAAATATCGGATAGACCTTTCCAACGGGCTATTGAGCGCCCCAAACAAAGATCATATGCAAAAGTTATGACCCTGAGAAGTTGATTGTTCAACTAACCACCTTGGGGCCGCAAACGTTATGATGGTTCATCTTCTAGGGTTAGGTTTTTGTATGTTTATGGTTCTTTCCCTTGTGTTTATGACAAATAGGTTCTTTCTACCTCTTCTTGTATTCATCTTATCATGAATGAGCGTAGCCACCACATCTCTTCTCAAAGATATAGCTACCACCATTCTAGTTGCTTTTATTTTATAGTTGTTCTATTTCATTCATTTTAATAGAATCGGAGTTTACTGTATTACTGTGTTTCTTGCCATATATCTGTGTATGTGAACATATATATACTCTTTCATTTCGTTCCCAAATAAATCCGGATTAGTGGTATCAGAGCCTTCTGCTCTTGTGGTTTCTCAGTGCATGTCCCCGACGAGATCTGAGTATCGAGAGTTGGGTCTCGAACTAGTTGAGCTTGGGGAAAACCCCTCTCGTCGATCCAAGCAGGCTCACATGGCAGGGGAAGAAAATAGAGATGACAAAGCAGGAGATCCTATTAAGTTGTTGCTCGAGGAAGCCCTTGCGCGACAGAGGAACGAGATGATGGATAACTTCGTCTAGATCCTTCAAAGAATGCTGACGGCGGCGGATGCACCTTCAACGAACAGTCATTTCGGGGGTGTGAATCCATTCAAGGTACAAGTTAACTTTGACATTCCCTTATTTGAAGGCAATATAGATGTAGATGCATTGGAGAAATGGTTAAATATGTTAGATGGTTACTTCTTTGTTCAAAAATTTTTCGACAACGAAAAGATCACATTCACGCTCCTTAAGTCCCTTCCCCATATCAAAGACTGGTGGGACGGGTACTGTGAGAGGCATGCAAGAGACGAGTCTGAACTATTCAGGACAGACCCCACTTGGGAGGCTTTTTTCGACGTCGTCAAAGAGGAGTTCTACCCAGTGAGAAACTATGATGACCAATACACCAAGTGGACAACTTTGCGCTAGGAGAGAGACCAGACAGTGCCAGAGTTTACCAACATGTTCCATACCCTGCGCTCCAAAATGGGTATTAGAGACTCTGAACGACACTTGATCCTAAAGTACCATAGTGGCCTGCACAAGTACATTCAGAGGGAGATGGATTTTGTGGACATATCCTCACTAGGAGCAGCTTATCGGTATGTCGTCAAAATCGAGCAAAATTTTAAGCAAAAGTATAAGCGTGATTTTGGGTCTGCAAATCAACAGCAGAGGCCTGGCGAAGGTGGCCCTAATTCACAAGGAAAAGGATAGAGTAAGGATGACCAAAGCCCTGACAACCATCCCAATCCGCAGGAAAAGATGAGTAATGGGAAATCGAAGAAGGACACTAGCAAGTGTTGCGAATTCCACAAGAGCCCTTGGAACAACACTGATGAATGTCGCTCAAAACAGTCCTTGCTAGCCGAGACTGCATCCCCAGATCCAGAATTTGGCTTGGACTTTGATGCAGAGACATAAAAGGGAAAGCAGATCATTGGCGCAGAACCTAGTGCCACCATCGCAACCGCAAAGAACCAACCAAAAGAGTCAGAGGAGATAGAGGAAGGGGAGTGTCTCTTCCATTCACAATTTTGGGTGCAGGGGACTCCATTACATTTAATTGTTGATAGTGGTATCCAGAAGAACCTCATCTCGACCAAGGTTGTCAAAAGGTTGAAGATTCTGACGGTTCCACATCCCCAACCATACAACATCGGTTGGCTGAGCCAAGGACGAGACATTCGCGTCAGTCAACAATGTCGTCTTTCATACGGCATCAAAACCTTCAAAGATGAAGTAATGTGTGATGTTGCCCCGCTTGAAGTTTGTGATGTTATTTTAGGACAACCATATATGTGGAAACGTCATGCTGTGTATGAGTCTAGACCTCGTAGTGTCATTATAACTTTGGGAAAGAAACTATACTAGAGACACCTCCCACTACTGCAGTGTCCCTCACACAACTAAGCAGTGCAAAAAGGTAATCTCCTAGACATGGAAATTCATCCTCGTCATGGTTCATTCTGAAGGTGAGCAAAAGATCGCAGCAACATCCAGCACCTCCACACAAAACCCCTCTATGCAGCAGAAACAGGTGGACAAGATCATGGAATCATACAAAGACATCTTTACCACACCTCTCGAGGTTCCAATACATTTCCAGGTCAAGCATTCCATTGATTTGATACCCAGTGCGCCTTTACCTAACAGGCCAGTTTGCAGGATTTCCCTCATGGAAAATGAAGAAATCAAACGCCAGTTCAATATTTAATCCAAAAGGGGCACATTCGACCTAGCTCCTCACCTTGTGGGAGCCCAATTGTGTTGGTACAGAAGAAACATGGGACATGGCGACTCTTTATTGACTACCGGGATCTAAGCAAGATCACATTCTTTAATCGATATCCCATTCCCCGGATCGACGACCTTCTTGACCAGCTCAAGGGTGCCAAATATTTCAGCTAGACTGATCTAAAGTCTAGATATCATCAAGTGCGAATTGAGCAGACTGATGTCTGGAAGACTGCCTTCAAATCCCGCTAAGGCCTCTTTGAGTGGTTGGTCATGCCTTTCGGCTTGACTAATGCTCCAACAACCTTCATGAGGATGATGGACGATATCCTACAGGCATTCACCAATTATTTTGTGGTCGTATATCTAGATGATATCCTCATCTACAACAGAACATGGGCGGAACATTTGTAGCATATCCACTGGGTCCTTCGCACACTGCAACAACACAAGTTATATGCCAATATAGAGAAGTGCTCATTTGGCATGGAGAAGGTTCAATATCTTGGATACATCGTGGACAAACATGGTGTTCATGTGGATCCGGCCAAGCTCCAATCCATTCACGATTGGCCAACCTTGACAACTCTCACAGAGCTTCGCAGCTTCCTAGGCCTTTCCAACTTCTATCGCAGATTTGTGTTGGGATTCTCTAATATTGCTTGGTCCCTTAGCCATGTGACCAAAGGGGGATCTAAGGCCAAGTTCATTTGGTCCAAGCCACAACAAAAAGCATTTGAGGAGTTGAAGCAACACTTATGTTCGGCGCCTGTCCTTTCGTTATCGGATCTACAACAACCCTTTGAGATTGAGACCGATTCTTCTGACTATGCTGATGGTGCAGTCCTCACTCAGCATGGCCATCCAATGGCATATTACAGTGAGAAAATTTCATATACAGTCCGCAAGTACCCCACCTATGACAAGGAAATTTATTCCATTGTCGAATCCTACCGCCAATGGAAGCATTACATCCTTGGAAAAGAAACAGTCATCCACATTGATCACAAGCCTTTGATGTTCATGCAAACCCAAGGGAAGTTACAAAATGATCGCCACCATAAGTGGTCCACTTACTTGCAGCTATTCCACCTGAACATTAAGTATAAGAAGGGAAGCACCAATTGAGTCTTTGATTGCCTCAGTTGACCTCCAGTAGTAGCACTGACCACGGCGCTCAACTCTTGTGGCCACGAGACCTTCGGGTGGACCCAACTATACAACAGTGTTCCTGAGTTTTCTCCCATCTATCAATCCCTATGTGCAATCACATACATGGTGACCTTTCATCTCCAAGAAGGATTTCTATGGCACCTGGGACATCTCTTTGTTCCTTCAAGTGAGCATGCGAAGATGATTTGGGAAGTACATTATAGTCGGGTAGAAGGGCACTTCGACACCGAAAATACGGTGGCCATATTGCAGAAGCATTTTTACTGGCCCAAGCTCCGACAAGATGTTGTCTGATATATCAGATTCTGCACTACCTGCGCCATTGCGAAACCTACCATAAAAAAGCAGGGGCTGTACACTCCTATGCCCATTCCTAATGGGCCATGGGTATCCATATCCATGGATTACATGTCTGGACTACCTTTAACCAAGCATGGTAATGACTGCACGTTTGTGGTCGTGGATCGCTTCTCTAATTTGGCCATTCTAATAGCTTGCAAGAAGAACATCTCCGTTGAAGCCACTGCTAAGCTATTCTTCGAGCGTGTTTGGGTTCATTTCGAGCTTCCATAGACTATCATTTCCGATTGGGATAGCATGTTCATGAGTAATTTCTAGTCCAACCTATGGTCATTGATGGATACCAAGCTCACTAAATCGACTGCCTTCCACCTCCAGACCGATGGACAAACAGAGGTAGTCAACATGATGATTGTGCATATTCTGAGAATGTACAATTCTAAACATCCCCGCACATGGGATGAGAGCCTTCCTTATGTTCGGCATAGCTATAACAGAGCCCTTCATAGCTCTACTGATCACAACCCTTTTCAAGTGTGCCTAGAGTCCAACCACTGGCCCCAATTGATGTAGCTCTTCCCATTGCATCCACATGGGAGGAATATTCCCATGCTCATACTAGGGCTGATAAGGCCACTAGATTTGTTGAATGAATCCAGCACATCCGTCAACAGTTCCATGACATTTTGGAAAATTCCAACACTAAGTACAAGCAACGGCATGACCAACATCGGGTTCCACACAAGTTCCAGGTGGGTGATAAGGTTTGGTTGCATTTGTATAAAGAGAGGCTCACAGGACCCCATTGCAAGCTTCATTCACTTCAATAAGTCGTACACCATCACCAAGGAAGTTAGTGACAATGCCTTCAAATTAAGCATTCCTCCATTCCATGGCCCTCATCCAATATTCAATGTGGAGCTCCTTCGCCCATATTTTCCACCTTTGTTAGACACCTCGGAGGTGGCAGAGCAATTGACACCTACAGAGCTTAATCCCGACTGCATGGAACAAGAAAATATTGATTAGATCATGGATACACAAGTTAAGGGCACCCGCCAGTAGAAGATCCAACTATATCGGGTTGTCAAAGCAAGGCAACTACTCCACCAAGGCAAGTGGCTCACCAGGAGTCAAGTTCAACAGAAGTTTCCCCATTTGATGGGGGCACTCATCGCAATGGAGACCATTGCTTTCTAAGAGGGGAGAACTGATCCATATGGACATAGGTGGCCATCCACCTATTCCACTGGCTCAAAATAGTTTTCCATTTTGGCAGTTTTCTAGTAATTTTTCTACAGTTTTTCGGGTCCCGAACTTCTGGGGCCATTTTGAGGCCCTAAACGACATTTTTTGGAAATTCGAAGGGGGGAGGGGGATTTGTTACTAGCAACATGCATTAATTACTACTCAAAATTTGTAAATCTCGGATAGATCTTTCCAACGGGATATCGAGCGCCCCAAACAGAGATCGTATGCAAAAGTTATGACCCCAGGAAGTTGATTGTTCAACTAACCACCTTGGGGTCGCAAACTTTATTACGGTTCATCTTCTAGGATTAGGTTTCTGGATGTTTAGGGTTCTTTCCCTCGTGCTTATGATAAATAGGCTCTTTCGGCCTCTTCTTGTATTCAACTTGTCACGAATGAGCGTAGCCGCCACATCTATTCTTAGAGATATAACTACCACCATTATAGCTGCTTTTATTTTACAGTTTGTTCTATTTCATTCATTTTAATAGAATATGAATTTACTGTATTACTGTGTTTCTTGCCATATATCTGTGTATGCGAACATATGTATACTCTTTCATTTCGTTCCCGCATAAATATGTATCACTAGATATACTTTTTTCAAACTAGCATCCATGTCTATTACCTTGCACGTATGCTTCTTGTCTTCTTCTTCAGATGTCTGTACTTTTAGATATATTCCAAAGTTTCATATCTGTCACCTTCACCTCTTGCGCATATATGTCTGATGTTCATGCTCTTTTCAAAGTGGCTTCTTCATACTTATGTTGGAATGATGTATCCACTTTGACTAGTGCTAATATCAATGACTCACATTGAATCAGTTGACATCCTCTTTGACATTGGATGATGGTAAAACACTTGACATCTTCTTTAGTTGACATCAATGAAAACCAATGCTCAACAATCTCCCCCTTTGGCATTGATGCCAACAACTTATGAAGTTGTACATGATTTCTTTGAGTTGTTTGCTTCATCTGTGTTCTGGTCGCGGTGCTCCCCCTGAATTCTTTGGGTTTTTTGTTCATTGCATAGTTTATCAGTACTTCTGTCATCTTTGCGCTAACTATATATCTTCTTGTCGTATTGCATAGATCATATCTTCATGACATGTCTTCAAGTATTCTTCTTCACGCTCTGTCACGTCTGCTTCAAGCTTCATCCTCTGCTTCTTTGATGTCTTCATACTTTGTCGTCCTCAAGACTTCACGCTCTTTCACGTATGCTACATACTTCATGCTCTGCTTCTTTTGATGTCTATAATCCTCAATACTTCATAACCTTTCATGTCTACTTCATACGTTCCTTTACCTTTCCACTTCATCAACTTCATGCATTTCTCCTAGTATCTTTATGTATTTGCTCCATGCATTTCTCCTGGTTTCTTTATGCATTTCTTTTCAGCTTCAACAACTTCATGCATTTCTCTATGCATTTCTTTTTAGCTTCAATAAATTCATGCATTTCTTCCCCTTTGACATCAATGGCAAAGAGGTCCATTACACTATGTGAGTTTTTCCATTATGTCATGTGCCTTCTCTCATCTTGACTAGTTGCAGGGATAACTCCCCCCATCTTCATGCTTCATTGATTTGCGGACCTCCTTCAATGATGTCCTTTCATAATTATCTTTGATTTCCTTTCTGATATGGATGTTACGTTGTTCCTTCACCTCGGTATTCTGTTCATGTAACAATTCTTCATCATTCCTTGCACACTGATCATGCCGCTATCCTTACTTACCCATTGTGCAATGTCGATCGATTAACTATTGATTTTGCATTATTCCCTGTAGCACCAAAAAGCTTCACCTGTCGCATTTACTGCGTTGTCACCAAGCTTTGTCACATTTAATGTAGTCACATCCTTTTTTAAGGAAACAATAGATGTGGCACGTTTTCCATTCATCAGGCAGCTTGACATAAAGCGGACATGACCCTTAGTTTATGTGGAAAGAGGGACATGTCATTTCCGACTGGAACATTGTATGGCCACAATCTTTGTCGTAAGGTGCAATGAATCGAACTTTTCCCTTTTTGTATTGTTTCCAAAAATTCATTAAGTTCAACATTTATTTTGGCGACTCCATCATCCTTTCCGACTTGTGCGACATTGAATACCTTTCTCATCAATTAACTGCATGCACGTGAACATCCCTTAAGGGATGCTATAATTTTTCTTCGAGCAATGTCTAGTTCATCACTTCTTGCATTCTTATTCTTTCATGTCACATTGTTGTCGAATTCCTTGCTGCTTGTTCTTTCAATGGCCAACAATCATCGTAGAGTAACTAGTTCCCTTGAGAGTGTGTAGCATGTCGTTCAGTCTCAACAATTTGAGTTCTCACGCTTGCAAACTGATATGGACATTTGGTGACAATAGATGTAGAAAAACCAAATTCTCTACCGACATCATCATTCCGTTCAGCTGAATCTTTTAATTCATAGAGTTGGCAATCTGGAGCATTAGCAACAACATATTCTGCAATAATTGTCTCATCTACGACCTCAATAGGCTAACTCGTTATCGTCTACATCTCTGCAACTTCTTCCTCTTCATTCTATTCCGGAGTGTTCTTATCTAGTTCCGGTGGATTTGGAATTACGTCTTGCGAATCAGCCATAATCTGAACTCGGCCTTTAACTTCAGTTGTAGGATGCTTTGGCGTTTTCAAATTTTCTCCCTTTCTTTCAATATGCCATTCCTGGCTTTGCATAGAGTCTTAACTCATGCAATTTTGTAATCAAGCCTCAATTTTGAATACAAAAGCTCTGTTTAGCGCAGTTTCAATTACTTTAATAGTGTTCATTTTCTTTTCATGCAAGATATTCTGCTTGTATTTATGCGACTGAAATCAATGTGATGATTTTTTGTTCTATGATATGCAAGACAAATGTATAGCTATGTATGTATGTGATCTTCCTTATCTGTGACATAATCGACTAATCATACAGTCATGTGAGATCATAATACACACGTTCTAAATTTTGACACATTCTAACCACACACATCTAATTAATATCACACATTCTTAACTACACTCCTAACTAATATCCCTTGAATTCCTAAAGATGCATCGTGTTGAACTCAAGGGTATCCTATGGTTCTTATGGGACTAGCCTGAGAGGCAACAATTGCTTGCTTCACCCTCGATTGGCTGCATCATCTGTGCGCTTCTGTGGAGATTTTCTTATCCAAGTTTTATTGTGCACTTTTTTGTTTTGATTCTACTCCAAAGATATCCTACTCAAGTCCTTTAGAGTGAAATAGCTTTTGTGCCATGATTCTTCAATTGGACAGTTTATTGATATTCGAAAATACATAGTTTTGTGTCCAAAGCGGTCGCATGCATAACATCTTACAGTTTGACAGTATTTTGCAAAATGACCAAAACGATTACATCTTGCGCACTTCACTCTATTGATCCTTTGTTGGTTATTATACCGAAAAGAATTGTAACCGAAGGATTTATCATACCTGAATGTTTTGTTATGACCTGGGTATTGTTCTCTGTCGCAGATATTCTTTGATGTCTTCACAAAACCTAGACCGGTTTTGTCTTCTGGTGATCATTGATCATTTAGAATCTTATTCAACATTGATGCATTATATTTTAACTTGTTCTGCACTTCATCTTCAGCTTCTGATTGTGCACAAATTGGATCAATGTGAACTTGTCTCTTTCCCTTTATCTCAATCATCTTGTCTGTTAGATGGAGTATCTCTTTGTCCTTTTCTTCAAGTTGACCAGTCATCTTTCTGATTTCCTACACTAGTTCATCAAGTGAATATCTTAGTACATAATTTCCTTTCTCAAGTATTAGAATCTTCTCTTGTTGGCAAATCAGTTGACACTCATAACTAGTTATCTTCTTATGAATATCTGCTTCAACAGATTCCTCACATGACCTATCCTGCTCTTCATACTTTGATAGTTGTTCTTGTAATAGCGTATTCTTCTTCTTAGAATTTTTTAAATCGTCTAGGGAACTGATTAGTTCACCTTCCCATTCAATGTTTGCAGTATTGTCATCATCGGAGTGATTGACGATCTTTACCTCTTCAACAAGTTTTGGTGGTGTGACTTGTTTTGAAGGTGATCCACTAAAGAAAAACTTGTCTAGTGATCCTGGCCTATTTTGCGTAATTGAAGTAGTGCTTGAGCGGTTCTTCTCTCTTTCGTCTTTACTTTCTTCTACTACTCGGGCCATGAAGAGTACTTCCTTGGGTTCTTTGTCGCAGTCACTTTCTTCATATGTATTTCTTCCCTCTCCAATATACAAACTCTTCCTCTATTTTGGAATTCTCCTTTTATTCTCAGGTCTGTGTTGAGAACGCGAAATATTTCGATCATGTGCTCCAGATTCTTCATCACTATTGTTGTCTTCTTTCTTGTAAGGGAATTTTGAGGCATAATGACCTATTCCTCCACACCTGAAACATTTAAAGGGTAACTTGTTCTTATACTTGCCTCGTCCTCTTTTCAGCTTCTTGACAAAGTTTGATTCTTCATCATCTGATTCATCACATCAGTCTTTGTCATGATCATGCTTGTCCTTTCCTATGACCTTGAAAAATGCTTCCTTTCTAATGGGATTTTCTTTCTCTGTTCTCATCTCATATGCAGTGAGAATCCCCTGAAGTTCATCCTTTGTTAGTTTATCAATATTGGCTCAATATTCTAACACAGAAACCTTCGAATTAAATCTTTGGGGTAGAGTTCTCAATATCTTCTATACCACTGATTCTTCATCCAAGTTGACCCCAAGACTCTTGATAGCATTGGCTACTTCATAAACTCTTAAGAATTATGCTTTAATGTTCTCTTCATCTTTCATTCTCAGAGATTCAATCTTCCTAGAGTAATTATGAAGCTTTGCTTTCTTTACCTTGTCGTCTCCTTCATATACGCCTTTGAGTTTGTCCCAAATTTCTTTCGTTGATGCACAATTCATAACCTTGAAAAATTCATCACCCGTCAAGCCACACAATATGGAATTTTTGGCCCTAGAATTACTTTAATACAGTCTCCTTTGCGCGGGATTGATTGCAACTACTGTCGAGACGTCATAACCATCAACTATAGATTGCCAAAATTCTGCACCTAAAGATTGTAAGTAGACTTCCATACATACCTTCTAGAAAATATAGTTGGTGCCGTGGAACCTTGTTGCTCTGTTTGTATAAAGTCCTTCATGCTTATCCATGTCTGCTTTCCGTGCAATGATCTATCTTCCAATTGTTAATATGTTACTGAAGACACTTGCTCTGATACCCATTTTTGCAATTGATTAATACTGAGAGGGGGGGTGAATCAATATTAGTGCAGTTATTAGCATATTTTACCTTCTTTAAGAGATTAAAATTTACTTAATCATTTATCATCTGTTATCCATCAATAAATAAACATTCACATGTACATGCACCACATCATCAACACATAACACACAATATTTTTACATGGAAACCCAAACGAGAGAAAACCACTGAATGCTTATTTATAATGAGAAATAATACATTCAAGGAAGCACCAAATTTCTGTGTTTAGCAACACCAACTAGAAGGAGGATCCAACCCCCTAAGTTTCTCCAGCACCAACTAGATGGAGGGAACGACCCCCTGTCGCTTTGTTTTACAGGCACCGACCTGAAGGAAGTTGCGACTCCTTGTCACCTTGTTTTTTTATAGGCACCAACTTGAAGGAAGCTCCAAATCCATGTCTCCTTTCTCCGTCCGACCACCCTGATGTCTGATATATTTTATTTCCTTGTTGTTCTACAACTCTAAACACTTCTTCAGGTCTTTGATGATGATTCTATTGTGCGCAACCTTCATATATAGATTGTATTCTGTCACTGCTCTGCATACATCACTTGACTTATCTTTTTTCTCAAATCACACTTCTGTTGATGAATTACTTCATGGATTGTGTGCTCTGTTGATGTTGCAATATGCATTTTTGGTTCAATGTTCTTCTTTATGTGACTGAAATGATCAACTGATACTATGCTTTCAATTGATGACTTGCTGTACTGAAATGAAGCACTAGTAACTATTATCGGACAATCTACTTGAGCGGACGCGAGCCAGATCTCCCTAGTTCAATGCAAATCTAGAACAAATAAGGACAGAATACAAAGCTACTTTCCTATATCTAGTTAAAGATCGAGTACTTAGACATCTTACCTTCAAATTGCATATCTTCTTCCTCGTTGTTGCTTCAAGTCCCGCGATCGTCAGATCTTTAGCTGCAAGACCTGTCAAGACATATGGATGTTAGATTTTCATCATTTAATTCAATAGATCTAGGATCTTAACTGAAAGAACAACATGTACAACATATCAAGCATAAGAGACAAGAGACAAGAGACACAAAACATTTCACCTGGGAAAACCAAGAAGGTGAAAAACCTCGCAACTTCCTCAGAGATAGAATAAGCATCAATGCAAGGATCACCATGATCAAACCCAAGAGATAGATATCTTCAGCAGCATGATCCTCCTCCACTTGTGTGCACCCTCCTCTTCTCTCACTAATGCGAAGTGAGTGAATAATAGAATGTGTAAAATGAGAGAGACACACTCTCTATTTATACACTAACTTTCACTTGACCTTTACTCAACTAGGTCAGCCTCAACTTAACCACTTCACATAATGCTGACTGGTCCGACCCCTACTAGGGTGGTCTAATAACCCTTTGACCCACATGACTCATATAGGGCCGACCCCATCAAGGTGGTCTAATAACTCATCAAGTATAAGTTACGACACTTACAATATAACTTGCGACACATGCAAGTACAGCTGAAGACACTTCCAATCGGAGGAATAATACATCTCCGTTGGGGATACAATAAAGTACAAATACAATATACAAGTTAATATATTCTGAAGTTACAAATACATCAACACTCCCTCTTAACTAGGAAGGTATTCTCTTGACACAAGTCATCAATACATATAGGCACAAGTCTTCAATTCCGGAGCTGAATCATCAACACTGGATCACAGAGTATCATCATCATCACTGCTGCTGTACTCGACATCTCAATCACTGGGATATCTCTAAATTCTCCTCGTTATAGGAAGTTCTACAGAGTCATCCCTTTTTCATGCTGGATGTAGGCCGACCTCCTGCAGGTCTTCATCAACACTGGCCATACTGTGGAATCCTCGGGACTTATTACGTGCATCACAATGCCTCGAAAGAGTATCCCAGGATCCTTTATGTGCCAAAGCACAACCGGCAAGATCTCCCAGGTCAACTTACATGTGACTCCCACCACAATGCCTCGAAAGAGTATCCCAGGATCCTTTATGTGCTGAAGCACGACCGGAAATATCTCTCAGGTCTACTTACATGTGGTCACCACGAAGCCTCAAAAGAGCATCCCAGGACTGATTATGAGCGTATTGCTCAACCTATTGGATCTCCCAGGTCTAGTTACATGTGGTCATGGAAAAACCTTGAAAGAGCATCCCAGGACTGATTACGAGCGTACTACTCAACCTATTGGATCTCCCAAGGTGTTATTATATGCCATAGGACAAAGCCTCGAAAGAGTATCCCAGGATCCTTTATGTGCCGCAGCACGACCGGCAAGATCTCCCAGGCCTAGTTACATGTCCTCCCAGAGCAATGCCTCAAAAGAGTATCCCACGATCCTTTGTGTGCCGTAGCACGACTGGCAAGATCTTCCAGGTCAACTTACATGCTCATCTGCACAACCTGTTCACGGCCACAGAGTATCAACCTGATACTCACCATACATCATCCTGATGTACATGATCATCATCATAGCATCGTCCTGATGCATATCATCCAGAGTATCATCCTGATACTCATCACACATGATCATCCTGATCATCGTCACTGCATCGTCCTGATGCATGTCATCCAGAGCATCGTCCTGATACTCATCACACATGATCATCCTGATCATTGTCACTGCATCATCCTGATGCATGTCATCCATAGCATCGTCCTGATACTGATCAAACATGATCATCCTGATCATCGTCACTGCATCGTCCTGATGCATGTCATCATACATGATCCAATTGATCATACAAAGCATCCACCCGATGCATATACATATACATGATCCAACTAATCATACAAAGCATCCAACTATTCCATATCAACATACATGATCCAACTGATCATACAAAGCATCCAATTGATCATACAAAGCATCCAACTGATGCATATCAATATACGTGATCCAACTGGTCATACAAAGCATCCAATTGATGCATATCCAAAGCAGTAATTGGAGCATCATCCTAATGCTAATCACATAGCGCTTACATCCACAACCATGGGAAGGATCCTCCTCTCACCATGCTTGGAACGGCTCCTGCAAATGTGTCCCATCACTTCTTCCTCGAAGTATCTTCAATCTGAAGAACATCAAGCCTCTCTCTGAAGTACTCAAACTTCACTCTGGCTAGTGGTTTCATCAACACATCTACAACCTGCTCATCCATCGCAACATACAGGAGCTTCACTGCTCCTCTCTGCACCATATCCCTGATATAGTGATATTTGATCTCAATGTGCTTCGATTTGTCATGGAACACCGGGTTCTTAGACAACTTCACACAACTCTGGTTGTCACAAAAGATACCAGTAGCATCAAACGGGAGATCAAATAATTCAGACAGTAGCTTCCTAATCCATACTGCCTCACAACTAGCCGAACAAGCTATGGCATACTCTGCTTCGACTGTACTCAGTGCTACACAAGACCGCTTCCTGCTAAACCAAAAGATCACACCTGATCCCATACTAAAGCAACACCCAGAAGTGCTCTTCCTATCTGCAGCACTGCCTGCCCAATCTGAATCAACATAACCCTATAGGTTAAACTTTTGATTCGCATCATACTTGAGCCCATAATCGATTGTACCCTTCAGGTAACTCAGAATATGATTTACAACAACCAGGTGAACACCTCTGGGATCCGTCAGGAACTGGCTCAATGTGTTCACCGCAAAGCAAATATATGGTCTCGTGCTCGTCAGGTGCATCAAGGACCCAATTATCTGACGATACACCGTGAAATCAACCGGATCAGATGAAGCATCACACAGAAGCTTCAGGTTCAATGCCATAGGTGTGGCCATGGCCTTGCAGTCCATCATCCCAAACCGCTTCAGGATCTCTACTGCATACTTCCCTTGTCCAAGGAAATTCCATCTGCACTCTACCACACCTCCATGCCTAGAAAGTAGTGCATCATCCCCAAGTCCTCGAACTCTGCAACAAGCTTCCTCTTTGTATCGACAATCAATCTATCCTTACCTGTAACAAACAGGTCATCCACATACAATAGTAGTATCACTAGATTGCCTTCCTCAACCTTGTGGTAAAGGTTGGAATCTGCTTTACTCTTGGTAAAGCCCAAACTGGATAGAAAGCTGTCTATCCTACCATACCAAGTCCTAGGAGCTTGCTTCAATCCATACAAGTCTTTCTTCAATCTACACACATATGTCTCCATGTCATGTGTCTCAAACTTGAGTGGCTGCTCCACATACACTTCCTCTTCGACTACACCATTCAAGAAAGATGTCTTGACATCCATCTAGTGTATCTTCCATTTCATCACTACAACCAGAGCAAGTATTGTTCCGATGGAAGTGTATCTAGCTACAGGAGCAAAAGTCTCTTCATAGTCTATTCCCTCTTTCTGGGAGAAGCTACGAGCTACAAACCTCGCCTTGTACTTCTCTATGCTACGATCTGCAGCATGCTTGATCTTATAGATCCACTTGGAAGTCACAACAGACTTCCCTTCTGGTCTCAGGACCACATCCCATACATCATTCTTCATGATCGACTGGTATTCTTCGATCATGGCATCCTTTCATTACTTCATCTCGGATCCTGGGAACTTCAGATTCTTCAATATCTTCAATAGATAGTTTTCTTGAACTTTGTTGCTGGAACAAATGTTGTTGTCCTTGTAGGTGATTGTACACGATCTTTCCTACAAGTCAGATTCAATTGCATGATTAGAAACTTCTCATAGTTTTCAGAACAAAATATTACACATAAGAATATATGGCATACAATCATGCAATTTTTTTAGCCAATGCTTCAATACAACATTTATCCATATCCCGTAACTTTCTAGATGCCTTCCATCTCTACTAGAACATTGTTAAGAGTTTGCACTACTCCCAACATGTTAGCAAAGAGGTTTCATTCTAGATAAGTAGCAATGGAATGTTGTACAGTGCCATAGGCCACTTACCCATTACATGCATATTAGTAGTATACTGTTCATTAATGCAATTATTCTAATATGCATAATACACAACCTAAATCTAGGAACATAAGTATTACTGGAAAGCATCATTTAAGTAATCATATATATGACAATTCAAATACTTATCTTTGTTTAGTTGTAGGGTGGACTCCCCCTCAATCTTTGCTTCCTTAAAGGAACTACTGGAGTGTGCTCCCTCTTGATCTTTGCTTCCTGGATTACCTGTCCTTGAACTTATATCCATCCTAGAACACTATGCATGCTTAAGTGTGCACTAGTGTCACCATTGTGTTATCCTAAAGATCTCATACATAACCATACATACATTAGTATAATCTCAATACTATCAAAATATTATGATTCTAAATAATCTTATGTATGGTCATGATCATTTCATACATAGGTAATAAGCATTAGTATTCAATATTTCAAGGAAGAATTCTATT
The DNA here is from genome assembly GCA_027924585.1 of Larix kaempferi. Classification (NCBI taxonomy): domain Eukaryota; kingdom Viridiplantae; phylum Streptophyta; class Pinopsida; order Pinales; family Pinaceae; genus Larix; species Larix kaempferi. The sequence continues at coordinate 73,176 of BSBM01000254.1, forward strand.
ACTCATGCATATTCTTATTTAACCATACGACTCTTATGGTTAGTCATATCATCAATCAAAGTAAGAAACATAATATGCATAAACTTGTTGATTACTTAAACTTTTAACTTCAAGAATAGTCATTCATACAAAAGTATAAGATCCTAACATAAGGTAGGATTCTAACTTGATATAGGAAAAACATACCTAGATTATCATGCTTGCTAATTATGTCTTACATACCCATATAATGTCTTTTTGTTCTTCTTCAAAGACTTGTGCTAGTAACCTGCATAACTCATAAGTTAAGCATTATAGAACCAAATTATACATACCTCATAAGTAGAGATTCTATGTGATCCATGACTATGGATGAGTCTTTGTCTTCATGTCACCATGGTCATATGTTCTTGAACTAGAACTTTCTTGATGTACTTTTCATGTTAACGGACAACATCAACCTCATACAACACCACAGTGCATTAGTACAATCATAAGTGTCATAACCCTAATCAGTGAATGTCTTCTATCATGCATTCATACTTTTACTAGGGTGATCCGACAAGTCTAAAATTTAATCAAGATTGTACTAACCTCACTAATATGAAGACAAACATATCATAAACTTAATCATGAACAGATTTCAAAACATACCTGTATTTCCTCAAGTCATACCTGTCGAGATTGCTTGTAGCATTCTTATGTAAGGCCTTAGCCTCATCTCCCTTTGGAACTGGAACTTATTCACTTATGCAGGTGTCCAATTCATTCTCTTCTGGGATTAACCCAATCCACTTTGATTTGCTTAGACTGGATCTGGGGATGGATTAGGGTTTGTCAGAGAAACCCTAAAAATTCAAACTTTGAATTTCAAACTTCTGATTGGATGAAAAGATGTGCCTTGATGAGCTGATCAAGTTGGTATCCTTCAATTCTGAAATATCCAAAATTTGACCACTCAAAATTGCCTTTGAAACTTCCGGATCTTCTGGACAGGATCCCGAACTAGGGTTTGATAAAGTCTGGTCTTCGGCCCATCCAAAAGGTTCGATCATGTGTTCTAAACTTCGATTTTTCTGAGGAGCTTCTAGTCGCGGTCACTTTCTTCAAAAATTCCAACTTTTGCAGAAGCCCTAATTTTCCACCTTTCCGATCAAAATCCCGAACTAGGGTTTTTATGAAGCCCGACCTTCTGCCCAACCAAAAAATTTGATCTTGGTCTCTAAATTTTTATTTTGATGAGGAGCATTCAGTCATGGACTCCTATTCCAAAAATTCCAACTTTCTCTGAAGCCCTAAATTCCCGCAGCAGTGACAAGCCAAGAATGAAGGTGCTCAGAATCCAATTCTGTTTTGACAGAAATATGCACCTTATTGTTTCTGGTGCATCTCTTAAATTACGAATCCACAGGGTCTGAAACTTCGGCTTGCCTTACCTGTCATCTTTCCAACCCCATAGGTCTGACCTCAATTGGAATCTCTGAGAGAGAGTTATGCCAAGTGTAGCAACGTGACCTGTTTATGGGATAAAACAATATAGCGAACTTGTACGAAGTGCCACGTGTCACTGGTTCAATTTCGACCTATGAAAAACTTACCTGAGAAACTACAGTCCATGCTCTACCTATCACTTTTTATGAAATTTTATATGTAGCTTTCGATCCCAAGTTGCGACCTTTTTTCCTAGGTCACTTGTTTGTGACTGAGATATGGAAGAGGTAGAAACCCTAGATTGTATGGATCATAAAACAGAAATTACAGCGACTTATATGCTTTGCTTCAGACACAAGGTACATGGGGATGTTATTTACGATCTGTAGAAGTTTCAGAGCCTGAACCTTCGCCAAAATGGATTTATAGCGAAAGTGCCACGATGACTGGTTTTTGCTATATCAAGCCCTAGCCTCCAATTTGTCGCAAGTGCAACAAGTCTCATAAATTCCATAGCATGCCTTCCTTCAGGATAGCTCTGATACCATGTTAGATTTTCATCATTTAATTCAATAGATCTAGGATCTTAACTGAAATAACAACATGTACATCATATCAAGCATAAGAGATAAGAGACAAGAGACACAAAACATTTCACCAGGGAAAACCAAGAAGGTGAAAAACCCCGCAACTTCCTCAGAGATAGAATAAGCATCAATACAAGGATCACCATGATCAAACCCAATAGATAGATATCTTCAACAGCATTCTCCTCCTCCACTTGTGTGCACCCTCCTCTTCTCTCACTAATGCGAAGTGAGTGAATAATATAATGTGTAAAATGAAAGAGACACAATCTGTATTTATACACTAATTTTCACTTGACCTTTACTCAACTAGGTCGGCCTCAACTTAACCACTTAACATAATGCTGACTGGGCTGACCCCTACTAGGGTAGTATAATAGCCCTTTGACCCACATGACTCATACAGGGCCGACCCCATCAAGGTGGTCTAATAACCCATCAAGTATAAGTTACGACACTTACAATATAACTTGCGACACATGCAAGTACAACTGACGACACTTGCAATCGGAGGAATAATACATCTCCATTGGGGATACAATAAAGTACAAATACAATAAACAAGTGAATATATTCTGAAGTTACAAATACATCAACAATGGAAACAATACAAGTAGTAAAATATGTCTAAACAATAACTGACCTAAGTAAACAATTAAGGAAGTAAACTACAAAACATTATCAACACAATAACATTTGTGGAAAGAGTTTATATTACTGTATAAAAGAGGGAAATACAAAGTAGAGAGATGATCACAACCCAAGCCTTAACGCTGCAATCCTCCTCCAACAAGCCAAGTCAATGCCTCCAAAGGAAGTGAGGTCTCCCAATAGATGGATAGGGATATCCTAAGATAATTTCACCAGCATGCAAGTGCTATAGACTTCGTCCCTTTGGAATGGAGAGGGGCCTAGTATTTATAGGACCAAGTGGATAGAGTAGGTTGAGGATCATGGGGAGAGGGCTAAGGGATCATCCCTTGAGGTTAGGGAACCGAAGGACAACTCACCTAGGAGTTAGGGATAGAGATCCACCTCATCCAACTTCTATAAGTCGCTCGAAAGCTACCTTTATCCCATTTAACCAACTCCGGCGCAATTTGCATGAAGACAAATAGCATCAAGGAAGGGAAGTGGAGGTGGTACAAAGATACTCTGCGCCGCTGACGCAGGATGGAAGAATACATTCTGCGCCGACGCTAGTTGGCGCTTCTTGCTAAAGGACAATGTGCGCCGACCCAACTAGAAATGTGGACAAAGGGCATCAACTTGCTCTAACATGACTTGCTTGATCATGGGAACTGAAAGGATTGAGGTATTGAGTTAACAAGGGACTCACAATGACGAGATTTAGGTGTAACAGAATGCCCCCCAAAGCATGAAGCTGGTAAAACAAGACAAGTGAAGTGCTTTGAAAGATAGATGGCAAGGACTTGCTAGCTGGAGGATGATGTTGCAGTAAAATTCAATCCGAGATACAAGTCTCACGTGACTCATAACATGGCTGCCGACCAATACATTGCAGATCCATTGTAGTAAAGACCGATTGTACACAATCATGGCTAATAGACACAATCGTAGATCCATGATGAGACGATAACACAACCACGACCAATACAAAGCGGATCCATGTAATATGACTCAAACAATATCCATCGCAACATGGGTAGAATATGACTTCCCCAGGGTCTTCAAGCCGAATCCGCAATTATACAAATCTATCCATGTGATTACAATGTTTTGGAGTCGAACATGGTATAAACCACTTGATTACCGGTCATTGATGTATACCGTTAACAAGTGCGAGGGAAATCACCATTAATGTCGATGATCCCCAAGGTATCATAGTACATATCACCAAGCGTGAATACATGAGTTGAGGTCGAACGCTTGATGAAATATTTCAATCAAGAGTCGATGATGTAAACTCATGTTGAAAACGAGGTAACCTTTAATTGAGGCATGCATGCCCAAGGTATTTGGTTGGTTTCTATATTCAATCCTCAGATGATGTGTTGAAGTCGACAAGGATGAATCCGTCGAGGGAGGGCCATGATGAATCCCCCATCAACAACACGAAACTCGATAACAGATGGTTGGAGTAAATCGGACGGTAGAGTAATGTGCAAGACTGACTCAAGGTAGACATATATGGTGGAAGGCGTACTGACTGCAGATGATAAGCGATGGAAATATCTTGAACACGGGCATGGCATGACTTGGCAGTATTGACATGACGAGAACAATGCTGACCCCTAATGTAACTGATAGTGGAGACATTCTTCAGATGACCCAAAGGAGTGACATGAGTCATGGAATTAGTATGACTCGAAGACAAACGGATGGCCCAAGTGCTGTATGCAAATGCAAATGAGTTCCATGTTCAAGAGTGACGATGCAGTTCCCATAAATAAAGTGTAACAAAAACTCTTTCCTTTTTCCCCACCATGATTGATGAGTGCCTCACTTGTTTTTTAACGAGCTTGTGGGGGGGTAAACAAATGCTCGGTATAGCTCATCTCATAGATGAGTCAAATCCCAAATGTTTTATGAACCTGGGTAAGGAGGGGTTTGTCCCATGACGGGCCCTTCAATGTTGAATTTTAACGAGTTCATAGAAGGAAAACTCGGCGTCTTCGCCTGGAAAAGGGTAAAACAACACGAGAGAGGACTCTTCCAGTCATGATTGGCTGGAGTATTCCTTTTTCGTAAGTAGTGCCCCCTGGTCCGAAAAAGGGGTAAACTATCACCAGGAAGACGATCATTCAAATACTTTTACAAGCGTGAATGCATCAAGTTCGCTTGGCGATCTTTTCGTATTTAGAGACCTGAAAAGAGCTTAAAGAAAAGACTCCGGGGGGTTCCTTTTTCGTGGGAGTTTAACGAGCCCGAAAAAGTGATAAACTATAACTTGGTGTCTTATTCTCATCGTTTTACGAGCACGATAAAGAACAAAGAGTTAGCTCAGTGTCATTAATAATTGAATTTAATGAGCGAAATAATGACAAAACGACACTCTACAAGTTGTTCATAACTGAATATATGCACGAAAAGACCACAACCACGAAAAAATGATCAATGTGGTACTTAACTTCACCTACAAGCTTTGAAACTAGGTCAAAAGGATTAACTGAGTATAAATAATCCCAACTATAGCAAAATAACCCATAATAGAATAAATTAAAAAAGGAATATGCTCTTTTTCAATATAAATAGGGATAAATAGTAAAAGGAATTAGTATTTGTTTTTTACCAAGTTGGAGAGGTGAAAAGTGCCATTTGGCACCATTTTTCTTTTGCTGATTTTGGGAGCTGTGATCAACCATTTCGGATGTTGTTAGTGATAGGTAACCCTAAAATTGGCCCTTTAACTTTTCAGTGGATTAGAATTTGCTTTTTCTTTCATTTAGGTAAGTTTTGAGCTTGTTGAGTTGGGGGATTTGTGCTCACGGGTCGGCGCAGGTTGCCCTTTCAGGATCTGCGCTGGTGCAGAACCCAAAAGGGTGTTCTACACCGACGACGCACTGTCCAAAAGGATGGTCTGAGCCAGCGCAAACCGCTAATTCAAACTAAAAACCTACCCAAAGGAAACCTCTTTTGATGGTTGGGAAAAGTTCTAAAGGTGTTAAAATGGCCTTTGTGATAGGTTTGGAGTGAGCACAATGGTTCTTGAGTGGAGGGAACATGAGCATGAGCTCGATGATGCACAAGCGGAAAATGATCCGCAATGTGTTACCGTGTTGAGAAATTGTGGGTTGCTCAAGTATTTTCGAGTGCCGGGGATAAGGTCCCAAGTATATTTGTTGTCACACCTGGTCCAATGTTGGGACTCAATACAAAAACATTTCCAAATTGGTGAGCACATGCTGACCATAGATGTCGAGGACATCTATATTTTGACAGGGTTATCCCGGCGAGGAAACCCTGTGTCCTTGAATGGATCAAGAGGTGGTGATCGCTCAATAGAGGACATGATCGAGCATTGGTGTACTCCAGGTATGCCAATGACTGGCGGGAAGATTCCCGTCAAGGATGTTTGGGACCAGGCCCTTCGGACGATGCTCTTTACCATTGTGCGGGCAGCTAGTAGCTAATCTGCTCATCTGGCGAGCAAATCACAAACGATGTACGTCGAGGAGTGCATGGCTCCCACTGTGTTCAACTGGTGCAAGTGGATCCTCACCAGTATTTGTGATCAGTTGACCAAATGATAGCGCGGGGCGCTGAAGCAGTTTGGTTATGGTTCGGTGGTGGTGTATTTCATGTTGGAGCGGGTGCCACACTTGCACCCACAGGTGGACCTTGAATACCGGGATGCACGAGATCCCCACATGACCAGGTGGGCAGAGGTGATGGCTCGCCATGGTGGCGGGGGTCCCATCATCAGTTTTGGAATAGGTTTCTTCACGTGGTTGCAGGGACAGATCCTCATGGTGGAGGACTACCCATACCATGGTACAGATTTTAGAGGGGACCCAGACTTGGTGCTTCCCGAGGGAGCACAGTGGGACGATATCGGTAAGAACAACTTCTTTTATTTTTTCATTTTATACATTTATGATTTTTTTTGGAGTAGTGTTGATGACTTTTACATGTTTCTTGTAGATGTGGGTCCAGGGCGACCTCTTGGAGTCTCTCGCCTTGCGCGGAGAGGGGCAGTACCGGAGGTGGGCCCCACGGTCCGTGATGCTCTCGAGGAGATAGAGGAGAACCTCCAGAGGATAACTTTGGACATTCCAGAGCCGGGTGTCCACGACCTACCCTGTCGCTACCAGAAGCTGATGGTCGGAGTATCAGTACATTTAGGTATGCTGCTCCGGAAGTGGTGAGGGCCGTAGTCTGCTACCATGCACAACCTAGGGTTTAGGTGCATGTTTTAGATATGTATATACTGAAATCTTATGATCTTCATAGTCTTGTGTCAGTACTACCATTTTTGTATCTTGTACCAATTTATATATATACAGAAACTGTTGGCGGTTTATACATCTTGTGTTCTATTGGTGATTAATGAGATCTTGTTTACATGTTTTGCTTATACAATGGATAACTTACATGTTATGTCTACCTTTATATTTTATGAATATTTTATGTGTGTGCAATGTACCAATCTAAAATGAAATTGGCCATTGAGTCAACAATTGTATTCATGTCTCGTGGAATGTGCAGGTATTGAATAGATTCAAAGGACCTTTCCAGGAGATGAACTCATTGAAAGAGACGAAGCAAAGTAGGGTCGCGGATAGCATAGATCCAGTTAAGATGAGAAACCACTAATTGTGATTCCAGGTGGATGACAATGTGGCTCATACCCAAAGAAAGAGAGTTGGTTAGGGTTCCAATCACCGCCTGGTATTTTGCAGCGTTATTGGTTCCGTATCCTAGACAACTTCCTCCTGAGCTGATAAGCTCACCGGTGGGAGAATAAAGTACCCAGGTTTCCGAAGCAAGGTTACAGGTATGCAGGCTGGCGCCGTTTGTGAATCCGTAGTAGGTTTCCATCTGCACATGTAGACAAAACATGGTATAAGTACCGAAACAAGGTCTAGACACACTAAAACAAAGCGTCACACCACACAAAACACACGCCATGTACAGTATATATAGAGTACTCATGTGTTGAAAAACTCAAGCATAGTACCTCTTTAGGTAGAGCCCGTTGCGGGGCTCTCCCAAAGGTATCCCATCATAATCCTCTAGCTCGTAAGCTCCCTTCTCCAGAACACGCTTCACTATGTACGGTCCATGCCACATGGACTCAAACTTACCTGCCCCCAGCTTATCGTGTTTTTGGTCGTATGTGAGGACCAAATCACCCTCATTGAAGACACAAGTTTTAACCAACCGATCATACTGATCAGATTTGATGCGCTTCTTATGTGCCTCGTTGGCAAGAGCAACATCGCAGCGGGTCTCGTCGAGTTTCGCTAGGTAGAGGAAGCGTTCTTCCTCGGTAGTGGTGTTCGAAAGAAGTTCAACTACGAGTTTGAGTGATGGAATCTCACACTCTATAGGTAGGACTGCCTCCAATCCATAAACTAATTGGAAAGGTGTAAATCAGGTGGCAGTCTTGACGGAGGTCTAGTATGCCCATTGTGCGGAAAAGAGCATGTTATGCCAGTTTGACTTGTGTGTACCCACTATGCATTGGATCATGGTTTTCAAGACCTTGTTGATAGACTCCACTTGTCCGTTGGATTGTGGGTAGTAAGGGGTTGAGTTTTCGTGATGAAAACCCAGTCTGACTCTCAATTCATCTACCATATGGTTCTAGAAGTGATATCCATGGTCGGTGACTATGGCTTGTGGGACTCTGAACCATGCAATAACATGGTTTAACATGAAGAGTGCGGCAGTTTTTCCATCTTCATTGTATGTGGGCATAGCCTCGGCCCATTTAGTAAAATAATCCACGGCTACTATGACGTAACCATGCTCCCCGGCCGAGGTAGGCTTACAGTGCATGAAATCTATGCCCCATTTTACAAAGGGGCCCACGGCAATAACTAGGTGTAACGGGGATGGGTGGGAGTGTTTTTTCATTTGAAAATGCTGGCATGGGGGACATTTTTTAATGGCCTCAAACCAATATTTGAAGATGGATGGCCAGTAATATCCTGCACATAGTATCTTCTAGGCTATAGCCATCCCAGAGAGATGACCTCCTAAAGCCCCGTCATGAAAGTAATTCAAGACATGTTCAGCCTCCTCGTGTGTCAGAAAACGTCGAAGAACGTAATCAACACCACAACGATACAGGGTATCGCTGATGATCAAGTAAAACTTGGCGTGGTGACATATACGACAACGATCGTCACGAGCCAGTTGGGGGTTGAACGGTTGGGTCTGAAGATATAAGGTAACATCTCCATACCATGGGTCTGACGTGTTTATGAGGAACAATGACTCATCTGGAAGATAATAGTTGGGCTCAGATCCTAAATCAACACCGGGAAGATCACAAATGAGCTCAACAAACACCAAAGTCTTCTTAGACTTGGCCTTCTCGAAGAGGAGATCGAATTCCTGAAGTATCACAATCCAACGTGAATACTTTCCCCCGAGTACTTGACGTGTCAGAATGTGGTACATGGGGTTCGAGTCAACGATAATGGTGGTGGTGCGGAGCAGTATATAATGACGAAACTTTTGGACGGCAATGACTGCCGTGAGAGCGAGTTTCTCGACATGTGAGTAACGAGTTTCAGAGTCAATAAGACCCTTCCTGAGGTAATAAATCACATGTTCCTGGGCGTTGTTGTCCTCCTGGACCAATACCATGGTGATCGTGGTGGCATAAGAGGCGAGATAGAGGATTTAATCCTTGTAGTAATTGGGCGGTTGGAGCACAGGGGCATGGGTGATGGCATGTTTCAAAACGTCGAAGGATTGTTGTGCTTGATCATCCCATATGAATGGGATGTCCTTCTTCAGTAGTCTCATATACCCCTGTGTCTTCTGAGCAAAATTACAGACAAAATGCTGCAGGTAAGTTCCCTTCCCTTGCAAACTTTGTAGTTCCGTAATGTCAGTAGGAGGTGGGAGAGTGACAATGGCTTCCACCTTCAAGGGATCAATGTGGATCCCGTATTTTGAAACAATAAAAACTAGGAGGCATCCGGACTCGACGTAGAAAATACACTTGTGAGGTTTGAGACGGATGTTATACCACCTGCATCTGAGGAATACAGCCGTCAAATGATCAATGTGGAATTCACGCTATTGCGAATGAGCAGGGAGATAGTTAAGATAGGGTTCCACAAAGTTCTTCACATCATGAAAAGCGTACGACATGGTCCGCTGGAATGTGGCACCAACATTTTTGAGACCGAAAGGGAGTTTTCGATAAGCAAACGTGCCCCAAGGGAAGATGAAAGCGGTTTTATGTTGGTCGGCCGGGTGGATCTCAATCTGGTTATAACCGAAAAATCCATCCATGAATGAGAAGATGACACTTCGAGCACAATTGTCTATGATCTGATCGATGAAGGGAGTGGGGTAGTTGTCCTTAGGACAAGCCTTGTTCATATCCCGATAATTGACACAGACCCGAAGGGTGCCCTGCTTCTTGGCCACAGAGACGACATTTGAGACCCATTCTGTTAACGAAATAGGGTAGATGAAGCCGACCTTCAAGAGCTTTTCAATTTCCTGCCTTAATCGCCACAGTTTTCCGAGGGTGTACCGGTCATAAATTTTGATGGACTTGTTTAGCATTAGGATAGGTTTTGATCTCATGTGAAATGATAGCAGGATCTATCCCGGGTATCTCCTCGTAGGTCCAAGCAAACACGTCGCGGAATTTCTTGAATAAGGCCGTAAAAATGGTGATCTCTTTGGGAGAATAGTTCTGGCCTAAACGAATGTGTTCCACGACACCAGGGGTAACCGAGATGCCAACCGAAATGGTGGGCTCGATGTTCACCAAGTTTCCCTCAGTGACCGTATGACACGTAAGTATCGGTGATTGGGGAAAAAGATAGAAATCTGGTGTAAAAATGGTGGTGATGTTGTTCTCCATAGAATCCAATGTGGGTAGGAAAGACAATCAGTGGTGGAGGTATTCCCATGGAGGGTCATCCACACTCATAATATCCATAATGGACTCGTCATAATGAAAATTACGGAGTAGAGGATTTGGTAGGGATGACGTCCGCTGTAGAGAACAAAATGTCGAGGCCATAACCAAGTGGTCCTTGGGTGCTGACTGGATATATTCATAAGTGGTTTTAGTGAGTGAAGAGGCATTCTGTCTCCAATCAAATGCATGGTCATTTCGTCAGGTACGAGCCATTGATCGATGGAGTTGGGGAAGGATGATAACAGGTTCATCGTGGCAACATGGTTAGGGGGATCCGGGGTTGGAAAGACACCCATAAGAGATTAATATTTTATGAGGCCGACACCCACACTCTCACATGGCTGCGAAGATTGCCCGAGTAATGGGACATTATCGCCAGGATGAGTAGTGGTGTCCGGTGTACAGAAGTCCAATTGGTCGACAGTGACAATTCGACCTTGGTAGGGGAATTTCACAATGCGGAAGATGGATGACGCGACCACAGTCATGGCATAAAACCAATTAAGACCAAGTAAGAGATTATAATCCAAAGGGGTTGCGACCAATTCCACATTGATGGTTGCAGTATTACCCCCCAACTCTACTGCTAAGTCTTGTAACAGCCCATGGGGTTGAAATCCAAGATCGCTGAATGCTTTTAGGGTAGTGGGAGAACGGTTTAAATCGGGAGAACCAATGGCTCTCCAACACGATATCGACATGACCGAGGTAGAAGTGCCTTCGTCTAGTACAGTACAATGGATCATCTTCCCAGTAATATTCGTGGCAACTTTAAATGCCAGCTGGTGGGAAAGCCTCGGTTTAAAGTACTCAAGTCAAAACATGATAGTATTTGAGGAATCTGGATCTACCCCACCAATGGCAGCGAGAAGAGTCTTGCGTTGGTTGGGACAATTTTGCAAGACCTATAGCTTTGACATGGCACAAGGGGCTTGTTCCAAGTCCTCTACAATGTTGTAGTTCTGAGCAGCCTGAGCATTAGGATTGAAAACTGCTTTTCAAATTGTGCTCTTAGGAGAATGCAACACTGACTTTAATGACGGCTTCTCAATGGTGAGAGAGGCCTGTGGTACAGTAACATCGAGAATAGAAGTGGAAGCTTTTTCAGTATTACTTCCAACGGGTTCCTTCGGAGGGACTGAGTTGTACAAACGTGAGTGTGTGTTCAAGTTAACCGTCTCACTACGCATCATCAAAACATGCGCGATGGAGGATGTGTCTGCATGTCAAGGAGAGGTTGAGCGATCATTTCCTGATTCTGAGTGGGGAAGGGATCATTGAGAACTACGGGAGTGGGGTTTCCCTTGAGAAAATTCTACACTTCATCTCGGTGGGGACATTCCTTGGATAAATGGTCACCACCACACAGTAAACAAGGATACTTTAACTTCCTCTTCTATTTGGTGTCTTCAGGGGTGGTCTTGGGATCCTGCTGGTTAGAATATTTCTTGGGTTTCCCTTTGTTTTTCTTCTTACCACCGGATTTCTGAGGCGAAGTTGATTGAACATAATTCACCTCCTCGCTGGAAGAAGGAGTGGGTGACTTGGTGGTGCTACTGTCAGCTTGTGGTGGGGATGGGGAAGAACCCTGGGGGTTTGACAGTCCACCAGTTTGAACAAAAGGAAAGGAGTTAAGGGAACCAATAATGTCGTCGTCTTGAGGTCCCTTGGGTGGTTTTGCAAGGTCATATGTAGGGCGGGGTGCGTCAGGAACAATGTCATACAATGTGTCGGACTGAGCGTAGACAAGGTCTAAGTAATGGGCACGAGCAATAGCCTGTTCCTCGGTGACGACCACTCCCATGGCCACATCTCAAGCTACGACAGGTAAAAGAGACTTCGTGAACCAGTCATCTAAGAGTTGGTCTGGAATGGGAGCCTTAATGAGACATCCTCTCCTCCGCCACTCATGGATATGATCAGAGATATGAGTTCTGGTGGTTTGACGGAGTGAAGTCAGAAAGTATGTACCATCTTTGTAGCGTATGGGTAACTAGAAATGAGTCAAAAAAGACATAACAAGAGAGCGAAAAATTGAGAAATGAGTGCAGTGGTAATTCAATGTACCACTTGGAAGCTAAGCGATGAGGGTCCTTTGAACCAACCTTAAACGGATCAAGTCGTCCATCAAGGAATTGGATGAGCACCACAGATGGTAAATCATCACATGGTTTTCGAGGTCTTCATTGGGTTTTCCATCAAATTTGGGAATATCAGATAGTAGCTTGACCGGAATGGGTGGCCAATTATAACCGTGGAAGATAGGATCATTGGTTAGACGAGACAGGTCGGGTACGTCCAAAGTAGCAAAAAATGGCAGCTGTTGGTTGGGATCCAGATACTGACAGTATTGATATGGCATATATGGACCAATGGGACCTTGAATCGAGTAATTATAAGGTGTTCCCATCGAAAATTATCCATAAGGGGGCGGGCCTCCGGGGTTGGGTGGTGGACCATATGTAGGTCCGCCGCCATAATAGGGTGGTCCGCCGCCAGAAGGTGGGGGTCCTCCACTGCTGGAATAAGGAGAACCTCCAGGTGGGATTCCTCCGCCGCAGCCGAAACAAGGGTGTACACCACTACCAGAAGGTGGTGGTCCTCAGCCACCACCGGAATAAGGTGGTCCACCACCTCTAGAATGAGGTGGGCTTCCTCCATAAGGTGGGGGCCCACCACTACCAAAAGGTGGTGGTCCTCCGCCTCCACCAGAATAAGGTGGCCCTCCACCACCAGAATGGGGTGGGCCTCCACCTCCTCCAGAAGGTGGAGGTCCGCCCCCTCCAGAAGGAGGTGGACCAAATGGTGGTGTGGGTGGTGGGACATGAGGAAAAGTTGGTGGGGGTCCAATTGGTGCAACATTGAAATGTCCCCATGGAGTGTATGAGTTTTTGGGATAAGGTATCCCGTGGAGTACATTTCCGGGATTAAGTTGTCCCGACACAGGGTTAAGATAACCTGGATACGCTTGACTCCATGGTGGTTGAGTTGGGTTGGATGGTTCCCCACCATGGGGTAATCCCATGGTGGATCCCACAATAGGTAAAGAGATTCTAAGGGAATGACCAATTGGCAGTCCTCCACTTGAATTATGGCTAGAAAACGAGGGTTTCCCCCTAGTGACAACGTGTTGACCACTAGTGGATGGTTGACTGCCACGTCCCCACCGACCCACCTGGCCACTAGAGACCATGATCCATTTTTTTCTTCCAAAACATTGACTGAATGCCCATACACACAGTCAAGAGAATTCAAATCCGAAACCCGCAGTTGTGAACCCGCAACTGGAATCCCGCAATTGCGGAAACTCCAAAAACATATATCTCTGAACTTGGTGATCCCGCAACCCGCAAGTGCGAAGCCCGCAATCCACAACCTGCAAACGCTGATCCCGCAACCCGCATCCCGCAAGTGCGAATCCTGCAATCTGCAACCCGCAAATGCAGAGGCGGAATTGCGGAAATTTCAAACATGCATAACTTAGAAGATTTGATGAAATTTCCCTTACAGAGGCAGGGTTCCGCATGCCTGATTCCGCAATTGCGGGTTGCGGGATGCGGGATCGTCAAGTTCAAATGACGTGTTTTGGACTCCGCAATTCTGCATCCGCAACTGTGGGATCAGCTGTTGTGGACTGCGGGATCCCTAGTTGTAATACCCCATTTTTCCCTTGATGTTTATTAGCTTCAATGTAAATACTGTGTATATACAGTATGTGTATTTTCCCTAGTGTGGAGGTCAAGGACAAGGCCACACTAGTGGATGTTTAAGGTTATTTGCTTAGGAAAGTATTTGGACAGTTTGATTATTCATGGGATGATTAAGCCATGAAGAAATGTAAATGATGTAATTACTACTGAATGAATAAAAGAACCAAGAAGCTGGCTAAGGAGGAAACTAATGAGATGGGGCCATGTGTATCCACTGGGAGAGGTGAGGGGGTTTGGGATTGGTTTCCCATGTTGCCACATGTCTGACTGAGAACCCGTTTGAACTCCTTGTTGACATTAATGCAACTGCAGTGGGTGGTTGAGAACCCTGATGGCTAAGGCCGCTGGAGTATGGAGCATGCCTGCGATTTCGTATGGAAGGGCATGGCTCTGATCGCTTGCGCAGGACGACACTCAATCGCCTGGGGGAACTCGCTGAACTTGTTTGGCTATCCGGGAAGAGTATTCATTCAGGGGGGAAGACATACAGATAGGGACTACTCACTCATTCCTCACTCACTTACTCGCCATTCACGAGCCATCGACCCTCGCAGAGAATCCGTCCATGTATTTCCTGTATACACCGAACCAATTCCTAGGAGGGAAACCTGAAGTTAATTGTATCTACTTCGTGATAGAATTTACCCAAGAGTTGATAGCCGTAGCACCCTGTGTGCGAAACCCAGTTACAGTGACAGAGTGGCATTGATAGAAGAGGTTGTAGAGTGGTATTGGCCAAGTGACCGTGAGGAAACCCCAAGCCTGGTAACGAATCAGTTGTTGAACTGTGGGAGAGAGTTGGGTTGCTTAATAAACCCATTGAAGGCTATAGTCTCAATGAACTAGTGACTGGACCTTTCTATGCCCATCCTGGAATAGCACTGGAAGGGAAGGACTGTGAGAGACTGTGCAATAGTGATAGGATCTTCCTTGTGTTGGATGTGGTAGGTATTGTGGGTGCCAGGTCGACTGAGAGCGACTGGACCTTTCTATGCCCATCCTGGAATAGCACTGGAAGGGAATATGCCTTGAGAGACCATGTGACTGTGCAGTAGGTCTTCCTTGTGTTGGATGTGGTAGGTATTTTGGGTGCCAGGTCAACTGAGTGCTGAGATGCCTGCAGTTCTATGGCTGAACTCACTGGCTTAGCAATGCCTTCCTTGTTGTCCTTGAATGCTTGATAAACCCTTGTAGGTTGGCTTAGCATGGGTAGGTGCCCTGGAATGCTTGATAAACCCAACAACATACTGGTTTAGTATGAGAATGGAGCCTTGACTGTGAGAGAACCTGTTAGCCCTCCTTAGTCGATACACTGCCCAGCTCGGGGGTGATCTCTCAGCTGAAATAGTAGAGGCTGGATAGAGATCTAAGGTTGGGTGGAACATTGCTCTCACTTATCCAGTTGCTTCGGAATTGAAAGATAAGTATTACGTTATAGCAATTGATTGTGTTACATTGTTTTGTGATGAATGCTTTTGTATAATTATGGAACTGTGAAATGTATCCATATGAATGGGATTGACATGAATTCATGAACAAGCCTGAGTAAGTAAATCTGTTTAATGCATTTTACATGTTATAATGAATGATAATGTTTCATTGTTTGGAGATGAATGTTATGTATAACTATCCCTGTGAAGGAGATGTACATTTACACTAGATCCCAACGGAGGAAGGGAATCTTGGAAGTGGTTTCAGAGACCTTTATGGTCAGATGGTAAGGAAGATATTGGCTAGTAGAAGGTTGGAAGTGTCTAAGTGAAGATACAGTCAGAACTTTAGAGAAGAAAATGGGAAGGTTAGATTCTTCACCTGATCTTGGGGTTCTACCATTGGATAGAGATCTCCAAGAGCTTTCCAACGGTACCAACCTTGCCCCATTTGGATATTGGAGGAAGAAGTTATGCCCCTTAGAAGATTTGATGAAGTTACCTTGAAGAGGCAGGGTTCTGCACGCATGGTTCTGTAATTGTGGGATTGCGGGTTGCGGGATCATCATGTTCAAAATGTTGTATTTTGGACTCCCACAATCCTGCATCCGCAATTGTGGGATGCGGGTTGCAGGATCGTCAAGTTCTAAGTTATGCATGTTTGGAATTTCCGCAATTCCACCTTCGCAATTGCAGATTGCATATTGCGGAAATTGCGCTCGCAGGATCCTCACTTGCGGGATGTGGGTTGCGGGATAGCCAAGTTCGAAGTTATGTGTTTTGGAATTTCCTCAATTCTGCGTTTGCAATTGCGGGATGTGGATTGCGGATTGCAGGATTCCATTTGTGGGATCGCAAATGCGGGTTGTGGATTGTGGATTTGAATTCTTCTGACAGTGTGTATGGGCACTCGGTCGATGTTTTGGTAGAAAAAAAATGGATCATGGTCCCCAGTGGCCAGGTGGGGACGTGACACAGTGGTATCAGAGCTTTAGTTGCATCAATGGGAGTTGTTTGGGCCGGACCGTGCATGAATTTTTGGTCAAGAAATGCGCCCATGGCGTGGTCTTAATAAACTTATTTGATTGATTAATTGTTCAAATGAATAATTCTTGGTTTGAATGGTATGATAGAGCTTATTTTCATGCTTGTGATTTCTAATAAATGTCTCTGATATGCATAGAGATAGCAGCAGCTGTAAGACAAATTGTATCACAGGGAAACACACAAAACGGTGTAAAAATGGTTACTCTGAATGATGCGCAGGACGCGTTTGGAACAAAAGATGATGTGCTGGGTGAGAATGTGCAAGAAGCACATACAGAGGCTGAGTCTGATGGAAGAAGGGAGCAAGTGACGCCCCCAAACTTGGATGAGACTATGGTTAGCTTTAACGAGAGAATGATGAAAGCACAAGAAGAGCAACATCAACTCAATGCAACCATTTTGCAGAGTATTACGGACTTGCAACAAAGGATTAACGGTGGTTCTAACCTGAGCCACGAAGGCCGAGAGGAAAGAAATGCAAAAAGTTAGTCTAGGGGCTGTTCCATGAGAAGAACTCCAAGCCCTAGAAGAGGTTCTATGGGAAGAAGGCACAAGACACCTTCTCCTAAGTTTTCTTCCAGCAGGTCAGATGATTCAGAGGGTTCGCTAGGGAGCCCAAGATGCACTGCCAGCAAGAGTAAGGGAATAAAGAAACACAGAGTTATTCCACAGGGAGAATTTAGGAAGGCAAGGCCTCCTACTTTTGATGGTGAAAGTAAAGAAGGTCAAGAAGCAGAGGCATGGCTTCTTGGAATAAAGAAGTACTTCAAAATGCATGAGCATTCAGAGAATTAAAAGGCTAAGGTCGCTATCTACAACCTTAGTTGAAGAGCTTCTATTTGGTGGGATCACCTCATGCAAGTGAAAGGAATTAGTGAAAGAAGAGCCAGCTGGGGTAGATTCCAAAGATACTTTCAGGAGAAGTACCTATCAGCTAGGTATTATGATGGCAAAAGAAAAGAGTTCAATGAACTCGGACTATGACAGAACACTATAGACGAGCATGTTCATAAGTTTCTGGAGTTGCCGAGATATGTAGACTACATCAAGGATGAAAGAGTGAAGATTCGAAGCTTCCTTGGTAGTCTACCACAGAGCTACAGAGATAGGATAGAGTTTGTAGATCCACCAAGCTTGGATGAAGCCATCAGGATGGCAAAGAGTTACTATGAGCAGAATAAAGGTAAAGCAGAAGCACAGCTAGCGTGGAAAGGTAAACCCAAGGGAAGGTTCGATCAGAAGAAAGGTGAGCCTAAACCACCATTCAGAAATCAACCTAGGAGATTTCCACAAGGTCAGCAAGCAAGAATAGAATTCAAGCCAGCTGTAACAGCTGATAGAGTGTTAAAAGGGCCATTTCAGTGTTGGGGTTGTGGGGAGAACCACATTCTCAGGGATTTCTCAACTGCAAATAAGAACCCCAGGAGCTTGCACAATGTTAGAGGAGTAGCTACAGTAGTGGATATGGCAAGAGAAACACCGAGGATTTATGCAGCACTGGATGATCACCAAGCAGACCATCAGTCAACAGTGGTGGAGGTTGCAGGTAAGATTTCTGAGCAATCTATTTCTGTTTTGATTGACCCAGGGTCTACACATAGTTATGTATCTCCTAAGGTAGTTGAAAGTTGTTCTCTTGGTAAAGTAAGGCATGAGAAGGCTTGGCTAGTTACTGGCCACCGGTACAAAGAGAAAGGTGAATGAAGTAGTGAAGGAGTGTCCTATAGAATTGAATGGACTCCTCACACATGTTGAATTAAATGTCTTACCATTGGGGTCGTATGATGCCTTAATTGGGATGCACTGGTTGGAAAGGCACAGAGCCAAGGTGGACTGTTATGAGAAAGCATTGGAATGCTTTGATGATGAAGGCCAACCAAGGTTGGTTTAAGGGATTCCAAAGCACGTTTCAGTGAGGCATATTTCAGCTCTGCAATTAAGGAAGTTTTATAAAAAGGGTTGCCAGCTATATGATGTACATATATCAGATTCAACAGAAGATAAGGGACCCAGAGTAGAAGACTTCCAGATATTGCAGGAGTTCCAGGATGTGTTTCCAGATGAGTTTCTAGGATTTCCACCCAAGAGAGACATTGACTTTTCCATTAATCTTGTTCCAGGAGCAACACCCATCTCCAAAGCTCCTTATAGAATGAGCACACCAGAATTGGTAGAGTTGAAGATGCAGCTGCAGGAGTTAATGGACAAAGAATATCTCAGACCGAGTGTATCCCCATGGGGTGCACCGGTGTTGTTTGTTAAGAAGAAGGATGGAACATTGAGGCTGTGTATTGATTACAGGCAGCTCAATAAAGTGACAGTCAAGAACAAGTATCCCTTGCCAAGGATAGATGACTTGTTTGATCAAATGAAGGAAGCTAGAGTGTTTTCAAAGATTGACTTGAGGTCTGGGTACCATCAAGTAAGGATAAAGGAAGAAGACAACCTTCAGGACTAGGTATGGTCATTATGAATTTACCGTGGTGCCATTTGGTCTTACCAATGCACTTGCTACATTCATGTGCCTCCTGAATAGTGTCTTCAACATCAAGAGAAGGTGCAGTATTTGGGTCATATTATATCAGCAGAGGGCATTGCAGTAGATCCAGAGAAAATTGAGGCCATCATGGATTGTTCCACTCCAAGGAATGCAGCAGATGTTAGATCTTTCATGGGCCTTGCTGGCTACTACATAAGGTTCATTGAGGGCTTCTCCAAGATAGCCCATCCAATTACTTCATTGCAGAGGAAGGACATCAAATTCACATGGTCTGAAAAATGTGAAAGAAGTTTCCAACAGCTGAAGAAATTGCTTACTAGTGCACTTGTTTTGAGGATTGCAGATCCGAGTAAAGATTTTGTGGTATGCACTGATGCTTGCATTGAAGGACTCGGTGGAGTGCTAATGCAAGAAGGTTCTGTAATTTGTTATGAGTCAAGAAAGCTGAAAGAGCATGAAAGGAACTATGCCACCCATGACTTAGAGCTAGCAGCCATAATTCACGCTCTCAAGAGATGGAGGCATTATCTTTTGGGAAGGAGATTTGAGATCAGAACTGATCATATGAGTTTAAAATACTTGTTTGACCAACCAAATCTAAATCCAAGGCAGACTATATGGATGGAGTTTCTTTGTGAGTTTGATTTGGAGATTAAGCATGTCAAAGGTAAGGAGAATAAGGTTGTTGATGCACTCAGCAGGAGATTTCATATTGAAGCAATAAGTAGGTGTGAATCAGACTTGAATGCCAGAATTTTAGAGGCTCAAGAGAGTGATGAAGTCTATCTTCGGGTTAAAGAGAAATTGCAGAAGAATGTTATAGAGGAGAAGTATGCAAGATATCAGCTGGGTGAGGATAATGTTCTCATTTATCAGAACACCAGATTGTACATCCTGAATAGTGCAGATTTGAAGAAGTTGGTGATGGATGAGATACATCAGAAGCCATACTCAGGACACCCAGGGTATCAGAAGACTATAACAGTAGCAAGGAAGCAGTACTTTTGGCATGGTATGAAGAAGGACATAGTTGAGTACATTGTTAGATGTTAGAAGTGTCAACAAGTCAAGGCAAAGCATCAACATCCAACGGGATTGTTGCAGCCCTTACCCATCCCAGAATGGAAGTGGGAAGTGATTTCTATGGATTTCATAACAGGATTGCCTATGACAGTGAAGAAACATGATTCAATCATGGTTATGGTGGAAAAGCTATCAAAAGTAGCTCATTTCATTCCAGTCAAGTCCACCCACAAGGATAATGACATTGCAAATATCTTCATGAGGGAGATATTCAGATTGCATGGATTTCCAAAGGCAATAGTTTTAGATCGTGTTACAAAGTTTACATCTAATTTTTGGAAAGTTTTGTTCCAAGAGCTGGGAACTCAATTGAAGTTTAGTACAGCCTATCATCCTCAAATAGATGGTCAGACTAAGAGAGTGAATTAGATCCTTGAAGACATGTTAAGGATGTATGTGATGGACAAGCCATCTCAGTGGGAAGACTACTTACACTTAGTGGAATTTTCTCACAACAATGGGCAGCAAGCATCATTGAAGATGAGTCCCTTTGAAGTGTTGTATGGAAGAGGATGCAGAACTCCAGTGAGCTGGGACAACCCAATGAATAGAGTTGTGCTTGCACCATAAATGATTGAGGAGATGGAACAAGAAATTGTTAAGATTAGGCATAATTTGAAGGCAGCACAGGACAAGAAGAAGAGTTATGCAGATATGAAAAGAGTGCATAAGGAATTTCATATTGGGGATCATGTCTACTTGAGAGTGAGACCCAGGAAGAGTTCCATGAAGTTGGGAAGTTGTGCCAAGTTAGCACCCAGATATTGTGGGCCGTTTGAAATCCTTGATAGGATAGGGCCAATTGCATATAGGATTGCATTGCCTGCTAACATGAAAGCTCATAATGTTTTCCATGTATCTTTGCTTAAGAAATATGTACATGATCCTAATCATATCATTGATTGGCATGTGATACAGGTGGAACCAGAGGGAGAGTTCCAGGTGGAGCCTACATGCATCCTCGACAAGAAGGTTGCCTTGCTCCAGAACCGGGCCATAGGGAAGGTAAAGGTGCAATGGAGGCACCTTAGCCCAGAAGAGGCCACATGGGAGCTATAGGATGCCATGAAAGAGGCATTTCCATTTTTGTTCAGTTTTGAGAACATCGAGGACGGTGTTATTTTAAGGGAGAGGGAGTTGTAATACCCCATTTTCCCTTGATGTTTATTGGATTCAATGTAAATACTGTGTATATACTGTATGTGTATTTTCCCTAGTGTGGATCTCAAGGCCAAGGCCCCACTAGTGGATGTTTAAGGTTATTTGCTTGGGAAAATATTTGGACAGTTTTATTATTCATGGGCTAATTAAGCCATGAAGAAATGTAAATGATGTAATTACTACTGAATGAATAAAATAACCAAGAAGCTGGCTAAGGAGGAAACTAATGAGAAGGGGCCATGTGTATCCACTAGGGAGCGGTGAGGGGGTTTGGGATTGGTTTCCCATGTTGCCACATGTCTGACTGAGAACCCGTTTGAACTCCCTACTAACATTAATGCAATTGCAGTGGGTGGTTGAGAACCGTGATGGCTGAGGCCACTGGAGTATGGAGCATGCCTGAGATTTCGTATGGCAGGGCATGGATCTGATCGCTTGTGCAGGTTGACACTCAATTGCTTAGGGGAACTCGCTGAACCTGTTTGACTATCCGAGAAGAGGATTCATTCACGCAAGAATACATACAGATAGGGACTACTCACTCATTCCTCACTCACTTACTCGCCATTCACGATCCATCGACCCTTGCAGAGAACCCGTCCATGTATTTCCTGTATACACCGAACCAATTCCTAGGAGGGAAACCTGAAGTTAATTGTATCTCCTGCATGATAGAATTTACCCAAGAGTTGATAGCCATAGCACCCTGTGTGCGAACCCCAGTTACATTGACAGAGTGGCATTGATAGAAGAGGTTGCAGAGTGGTATTGGTCGAGCGGCCGTGAGGAAACCCCAAGCCTGGTAACGAATCAATTATTGAACTGTGGGAGAAAGTTGGGTTGCTTGATAAACCTAGTGAAGGCTATAGTCTTAATGAACTAGTGACTGGACCTTTCTATGCCCATCCTAGAATAACACTGGAAGGGAAGGACCGTTAGAGACTGTGCAGCAGTGATAGGATCTTCCTTGTGTTAGATGTGGTAGGTATTGTGGGTGCCAGTTCGATTGAGAGCAACTGAAACTTTCTATGCCCATCCTGGAATAGCACTGGAAGGGAAGATGCCATGAGAGACTGTGTAATAGTGAAACAGGTCTTCCTTGTGTTGGATGTGGTAGGTATTGTGGGTGCCAGGTCAATTGAGTGCTGAGATGCCTGCAGTTCTGTGGTTGAACTCACTGGCTTAGCAATGCCTTCCTTGTTGTCCTTGAATGCTTGATAAACCCCTGTAGGTTGGCTTAGCATGGGTAGGTGCCCTGGAATGCTTGATAAACCCAACAACATACTGGTTTAGTATGAGAATGGAGCCTTGACTGTGAGAGAACCCGTTAGCCCTCCTTAGTGGATACACTACCCGGCTCGGGGCTGATCTCTCAGCTGAAATAGTAGATGCTAGAGATAGATCTAAGGTTGGGTGGAACGTTGCTCTCACTTAGCCAGTTGCTTCGGAATTGAAAGATAAGTATTATGTTATAGAAATTGATGTTGTTTCATTGTTTTGTGATGAATGCTTGTGTATAATTATGGAACTGTGAAATGTATGCATATGAATGGGATTGACATGAAGTCATGAACAGGCCTAAGTAAGTGGCTGAGTTCACTTTTGTATGTGTATCTTACATTGCATGAGTTTAATGCCTTGTGATCCTTGCATATGATATATGTGTTAAATAAATCTGTTTAATTCATTTTGCATGTTATAATGAATGATACTGTTTCATTGTTTAGAGATGAATGTTTATGTATAACTAACCCTGTGAAGGAGATGTACATTTAAAATTGATCCCAGGGGAGGAAGGGAATCCTGGAAGTGGTTTCAGAGACCTCTATGGTCAGATGGTAAGGAAGGTCTTGGCAGGTAGAAGGTTGGAAGTGTCTAAGTGAAGATACAGTCATAAATTCAGAGAAAAAAATAGGAAGGTTATATGCCTCACTTGATCAGGGGGTTCTACCATTTGATAGAGCTCTCCAAGAGATTTCCAACGGTACCAACCTTGCCCCATTTGGATACTGGAGGAAGAAGTTATGCCCCTTAGAAGATTTGATGAAGTTACCTTGAAGAGGCAGGGTTCCGCACGCATGGTTCCGCAATTGCGGGATTGCGGGTTGCGGGATCGTCAAGTTCAAAATGTTGTATTTTGGACTCCCGCAATCCCGCATCCACAATTGTGGGATGCGGGTTGCGGGATCATCAAGTTCTAAGTTATGCTTGTTTGGAATTTCCGCAATTCCGCCTCTGCAATTGTGGATTGCGGGAATCGCGCTTACGGGATCCTCACTTGCGGGATGCGGGTTGTGGGATCACCGAGTTCAAAGTTATGTGTTTTGGAATTTCTGTAATTCCGCGTCTGCAATTGCGGATTGGGGGATGCGGATTGCAGGATTCCAATTGCAGATTGCGGGATTCCAGTTGCGGGATCACAACTGCAGGTTGTGGATTGCAGATTTGAATTCTTTTGACTGTGTGTATGGGCACTCGGTCAATGTTTTAGAAGAAAAAAAATGGATCATGGTCCCCAGTGGCCAGGTGGGTCGGTGGGGATGTGACATTGACTCATAATGGGTTGTTGACTACTTACTATTGGAGGAACACTACTCGTAATAAAATTAGGAGGTAAGGAGTATCCTCCCCATGAGTTTTGGGGTGGGGGAGGGGTGGGTAATGTTCCAGTAGCAGTAGTGGGAGGGGTGTTGGACTGTTGTCCTTCAAAATTTTGAGCCATTTGAGGTGCAGAACTGGTCCCCTGACTGAGAGGTGTAATCAGAGGAAATGAAGGTTGACCAAGTTCGTAAGTGGTCATGTTGTGTGTGGGTGTTTCTAGTGAATTAAGAGATAATGAGCGAATTAAGAGATAGGTGCCCTGGAATGCTTGATAAACCCAACAACATACTGGTTTAGTATGAGAATGGAGCCTTGACTGTGAGGGAACTTGTTATCCCTCCTTAGTGGACACATTGCCCAGCTCGGGGCTGATCTCTCAGCTGAAATAGTAGAGGCTAGACAAAGATCTAAGGTTGGGTGGAATGTTGCTCTCACTTAGCCAGTTGCTTCGGAATTGAAAGATAAGTATTATGTTATAGCAATTGATGGTGTTTCATTGTTTTGTGATGAATGCTTGTGTATAATTATGGAACTGTGAAATGTATGCATATGAATGGGATTGACATAAAGTCATGAACAAGCCTGAGTAAGAGGTTGAGTTCACTTTTGTATGTGTATCTTACATTGAATGAGTTTAATGCCTTGTAATCCTTGCATATGATAGATGTGTTAATTAAATCTGTTTAATGCATTTTATATTTTATAATGAATGATAGTGTTTCATTGTTTGGAGATGAATGTTTATGTATAACTAAACCTGTGAAGGAGATGTACATTTACACCTAATCCCAGGGGAGGAAGGGAAGCCTGGAAGTGGTTTCAGATACCTCTATGGTCAGATGGTAAGGAAGATCTTGGAAGGTAGAAGGTTGGAAGTGTCTAAGTGAAGATACAATCAGAACTTCAGAGAAGAAAATGGGAAAGTTAGATGCCTCACTTGATCATGGGGTTCTACCATTGGATAGAGATCTCCAAGAGCTTTCCAATGGTACCAACTTTGCCCCATTTGGATACTGGAGGAAGAAGTTATGCCCCTTAGAAGATTTGATGAAGTTACCTTGAAGAGGCAGGGTTCCGCACGCATGGTTCCGCAATTGCGGGATTGCGGGTTGCGGGATCCTCAAGTTCAAAATGTTGTATTTTGGACTCCAGTAATCCCACATCTGCAATTGCGGGATGCGGGTTGTGGGATCATCAAGTTCTAAGTTATGCATGTTTGGAATTTCCGCAATTCCACCTCCGCAATTGCGGATTGCGGGAATTGCGCTTGCTGGATCCTCACTTGCGGGATACGGGTTGCAGGATCACCGAGTTCGAAGTTATGTGTTTTGGAATTTCCGCAATTCCACGTCCGCAATTGCGGATTGCGGGATGTGGATTGTGGGATTCCAATTGCAGATTGCGGGATTCCAATTGCAGGATCGCAACTATGGGTTGCAGATTGCGGATTTGAATTCTTCTGACTGTGTGTATGGGCACTCGGTCGATGTTTTGGAAGAAAAAAAATGGATCATGGTCCCCAGTGGCCAGGTGGGCCGATGGGGATGTGATATTGAATCATAATGGGTTGTTGACTACTTACTATGGGAGGAACACTACTCATAATAAAATTAGGAGGTAAGGAGTATCCTCCCCATGAGTTTTGGGGTGGGGGAGGGGTGGGTAATGTTCCAGTAGTAGTAGTGGGAGGGGTGTTGGACTGTTGTCCTTCAACATTCTGAGCCATTTGAGGTGCAGAATTGGTCCCCTGACTGAGAGGTGTAATCGTAGGAAATGAAGGTTGACCAAGTTTGTAAGTGATCACGTTGTGTGTGGGTGTTTCCGGTGGATTAAGAGATAATGAGCGAATGGGAGTGTATTGAAACATGGGTGTCTCCGGGATGTGTCTTCTATGTGATAGACTCTGGCAACAAAGTTCGTCACCATGCTGACGTAGTTGGTCCATGAGTTCATAGACTGGAGCCATACGCTGGGCATGAGGAGCCAAGAGAGGGGAAGTTTCAGTGCTCGGATTGACATCCAAGTGGGCCCATTGTTTCCCGAGATAGGTGTCCCAAAAGGATGCAGATGGACCAAATGCTGTAGATACAAGGTCGTCCTGGGACGGATTTAACCATTCCAAAGATCCAGGCTCTCCTGCCATCACGTGGTGGAAGGATTTGTCTCGTGAAGTAGAAGGTCCTACCTCTTCAGCCCTTGACGGGTTAGAGGTTGGTGAATAAGGAGGAAAAATATTTGCTCCAGACTCCATAGTGGAGTTTTCTGCTTCAGGTGACACGATCGTAACTTGTGCGTCCATGCTTACCCTCGAAATTACCTCCTGATTAAGGGGATATTCGGGTGGTAAGTTTAAAATTCTGTGGGACCTTCTCAAAGGTTGTTCAACCAGATTGACCGAACTAGAATTTCTCCTAGGGGTATACTAAACAAAAGAAAATAAATCCAGAAAAATCTACACAAACTAAGGCCGCAAGCAAACTTATGTGATAGGTGTGGATTCTAAAGTCTGGAACCTCACGTGATTGTCAAGGCTTCGCAACTCACGATATACTCCAGGGTCCAACAGTTATACTCGACCCAATATTTCAGAGAAGTAACCAGGGAGGATCAGGACTGTACCCCTGACCATATAACCCGACTACTTGATAGTATGTGCGTAGTATCTCCCCGAGTGTTGTTCTCGGTGTATTGCTCTGCCAAGACGACCAAATGGTTAGCTTAGTTGGTCTTAGGAATCCTAGGAGTGTCTCCCGATATACTCAAGGTACATGGGAGCTCAAATCCATAGTGGTGTTGTCTAATGCACAACTGTATGACAAGAGCCTTCCGATATACTACCGAGTACGTGAAGTGCCTTTCGATATACTACCGAGTACATGAAGTACCTTTCAATATACCCTAAGGTACGTGAAAGAGCCTTCGATATACCAGTTGGTACGTGCAAGAACTACAGTGCCCCCAGGATGCAGTGCAGGAAAATTATGATAGATGCCATGTTTTACGACGTCAGAACATGTCTCTAACTTAACACACAAGTTACTAAAATTTTTAACCTAGTTCTACTGGTAAATTTTATCTGGATGGTTAGGTGAATGCATGAGGTAAGTACATAAACGTAAACATAATGCAAACCCTAACTACTTGAAAAATGCACTCTTTCTTTTGATGAAATCTATGTGTGGGAAGGAGAAATCTTTTTCCAATGGTCTCACAAAACAATAAATTTCAACAACACTCTCAATCTACCAAAAATGATAATGAAATCACTCTTTTCCATTTTTCAAGCAAAACATCAGCAACACATCAAGACCAAATCAAAATGCTTCTTTTTGTCTTTTTCAATTAGAATGAACCTAGAATGAACCTAAATGATGAAAAAGGGAGAATCTCTACTTAGAGCACACTAACTCTTCAATTTTCAATGATAACCTAAAAGCATGAAAATAAAAAATGTATATAAATTCTTGAAGCATGGAATCACTTTTGCAAAAATTTGAATTCTCTTGGATTTTTCGAGAAAATGAGCAACTCATAATTCAAGAAAAATACAAAAGATTTAATTCTCTTTTCAGACTCTCCAAAAGATTAATAAATGACAAACTCCAATGTATGAAACAATTTTTACAACAATTCTCAAATGAACTTGAAAATGGTAAAAATGAAGCACTTTTAATTTTCCAATGACATAGCAAGACAAAACCTGATAACAATAATTCTTTAAAATGTAAATGACTGAAAAAAAAGACTACTTGCAGCACTCTAATTACTCAGAAATTCTCAAATAAACAACAAGCACTCCAATGACCTAAAAACACAAAAAATCACTCAAAAAACAATCCAATGCAAGCCAACAAATGATAACTAAGCTCAACAAAGGTTGGAAGTGGATCTAGAATGCCGGATAGATCCAGTGAGGTAATCAGGGAGAACAATATGGAGCGGATGATCATGGGGGATTGAAATTTCCTGCCTCTTCAATCAAACTCACTTGATCAAAAGGACCCAAAAACAACATGAACAAACCAAACCAAACAATGTTGGGTAAAAGGACCTCTGCCTGGAAGATACAATGTAGAGATGTCTGTTGGTCAACCAAAAATCAAAATTTGGAGAGAAAGAATCCAAGCCCTAAGCTTGAAAACTCGACCCAGGATGTGGTTAGGCATAGTGCGCCTGACGCAGGTTGCATGCAGAGGAAAAGCGTCGGTGGCGCAGACTGTCAGATAAGCAAAAGTGTCGGTGGTGTAGTATTCTCAAAGGAAAAAAGCGCTCCGGATAGACACGCGCACAAGGTACACAACCCAGGTGCGTCGGGCGAATAACTCAATGCAAACAAAGCAAAAACTACAAGTAATGGTTAAACAAATGGACTGAAAATGGTTCAAAAGACCCAAAGAAAGTTAGCGAACTCCTAAAGGAAAGAAACTGATGGTGAAAATAGGCTCAATAGGAAAAGTAATGGATCATTAAGAAAATCAATAATAACACTCTCAAACTTGAAATCAAAACAAATGTAAATCCTCAGTATGGTCGCCAGATTTTTTATTGGACAATCTACTCGAGCGGACGCAAGCCAGATCTCCCTAGTTCAATGCGAATCTAGAACAAATAAAGACAGAAAATAAAGTTACTTTCCTAGATCTAGTTAGAGATTGAGTACTTAGACATATTACCTTCAGATTGTAGATCTTCTTCCTCGTTGTTGCTCCAAGTTCCGCGGTCGTCATATCTGTAGCTGCAATACTTGTCAAAACATGTGGAAACAATACAAGTAGTAAAACATGTCTAAACAATAACTGATCTAAGTAAAAGTTAAGGAAGTAAACTACAAACATTATCAACACAATAACATTTGTGGAAAGAGTTTATATTACTGTATAAAAAGAGAGAAATACAAAGTAGAGAGATGATTACAACCTAAGCCTTAACACTGCAATCCTCCTCCAACAAACTAAGCCAATGCCTCCAAAGGAAATGTAAGCCTCCCAAGAGATGGATAGGGTTCACCTAGGAATTCCACCAATATGTAAGTGCTATAGACTTCCTCCCTTTGGAATGGAGAGGGGCCTTGTATTTATAGGACCAAGTGGATATAGTAGGTTGAGGATCATGGGGAGAGGGCTAAGGGATCCTCCCTTGAGGTTAGGGAACCGTAGGACAACTCACCTAGGAGTTATGGATAGGGATCCACCTCATCCAACTTCTAGAAATCACTCGAAAGATACCTTTATCCCATTTAACCAATTCCGGCGCAAGCTGCATGAGGGAAACCTGCGCCTGATAGGGAAAACACAGGTTGTACAAAGATACTCTGCGCCGCCGACGTAGTCTGGCAAAATACACTCTGCGCTGGCCCTAGTTGGGCGCTTCTTGTTCAAATACAACATGCGCCGTCCCAACTAGAAATGTGGACAAAGGGAATCAACTTGATCTAACTGGCTTGCTTGATCATGGGGACTTCAAGGATCAAGGCATTGAGTTAACAAGGGACTCATGATGACGATATTTAAGTGTAACATGTTCTTAACCATATCAACAAGGCCACTTGAATCCTTATGAAGGAGTTTTTCTACCCTATGAGAGGCTTTAAGACTCTATCTAAGAACTTTTCCAATTCATACATCAAATAATCAATCCTATTCACGATTGGTCCTAGAGGGCTGCCATTTTTATGTATTTTTGGTATCCCATGAATCCTAGGGACAATGGGGTAATTAAGGGTAGAATCTTTTTGGTATGAGCATGTAGGTGGGACCCCTTTATGGCCTTCTTAACCTTATTAGTGACCTTATTTAAGGGGTTTTATCTAGACCCTTATAGATCCTTCTTGTAGAGAGTTTTTCAATCATCATATTATGGTAATCTTGTTTATTTAGGACCATTGTAGCCCTTCCATTGTTATCTTTCAAACTAACAATATTGAAGGTTCTTTAAGGCCTTAAATTCCTCTTTTTTAATATTACTTTTATGATGTTTTTTCACATTATTATAATAGCCATATCTTTTTTGGTTTTCTTCCTTTATACTATCTAGGATTAATTTAATTCCATACTCAATGCTATGTATGAATTCCTCTACATGAATAAACTTCAACACGATGGAAAACCTTAGGCCCTTTTTCAATGCATTCATTGTGGAAGCTAGATCCATGTTGGATGGATGACCATGGTATTATGGATTTCCTTTAGACTGCCCATGTTTTGTCTCATATACTTGCACAAAATTCTTAGTGATTATGTCTTTGGTTGCTCGACCAATTTTCAATGTGTTGAGGGCAACACAAACATCAACTTTAAATTAGAAATTTGATTCGCTAGAATTAGACAATCTCAAATGTAGGTCAAAAGACTTCTTTGAATGTACATCCATACATGCTCTCGTTCTTCTATTCCCCCCATAGACCAATGCAATCCTAAACCTATTAAATGGATTCTCATTCCATATACTATGAATATGATGAGTGACAACAACTAAAATTGGGATCTCATTATCATCTTGCAAGATGTTTCAGCTGAAAGAAACTAAGGAGGAGTTGTTGTAACAATGAAACCATTTCCCCAAGGAATCGTGGTGCAGGGAACACATAGGAAGATGTGGTGTCATTTGATTGGTGTAGAAAGCATAAGAAAGCAAGGACATAGACTATGAACCATGAGGTTCATAATTTTATGACTATGGTGATTTGTATGTCACCCACTACCCAATTTTGATGGAGATCATGGGTATTCAATACTTGTAATTGTGATTGATAATCATGTGACTTCATGCATCCATGTTCTCACTACTCCCAAAACCCAAATGTGGGAGGGTGAATAGAAAAAAATTATGGGTTTTATTTTCTTTTTGTTATGTCCATTAAATAATGATAATACAACTCTTGTTAAGGTTATAAATCGAGCATTGCCTTAATATTTAGGAGGGAGAGTAACAGGAGAAGAACAATGTGTTGTTCCCTTGGGACACACAACCTCAAAAATTTTGACCCCCTTGGCCCATGTTTCTTTTCCTCATATTGACCTTCAGTTTACATTGTATGATAGGATCTATGCACTTCCTCCACCCTTGAAGCTCATCCCTCATTTCAAAAAATACCCTCTTAGAAACTCTGTTGAACCCCATCAACCTTCATTTTCATGGCCAATGGAATGATAGTAGATATTATGTATTACTCAATTTTTTTCTAAGGTAGTATTGATATTCCCACAAAAATCTCCAAGGAAAACCAACTTCCAATATCTCCTCATGAAGGACAAGACATTTTGAGTTGAACGTAGATCGTCCTACCAATATGAATTGACAAATTAAAATGATTTGTAGGATAATGTCTATTAGTGGGAATATTTTTTGTGAGGCCATGAAAGGTGGGGAGTGTCCCTATAAGAGGATATCAAATCCCTCAATATCTTAGGGAAGTGGAGAATAGTAACAATAAAAAATTCCAAAGTGTTGTGATTAACCCATATTCTCCCCACAAAGGAGTGATAATGACCCATGTCAACTTGCGGTAGTTGGGTTCATAGGGAACTCAAAATTGTTTGTGTCGTGAAAGTTGAAGATTGTCCATGTAGAAATGGATACATGGTTGTGGTTGATTCATGGGGGGATAAGAAAAGAAGAGGCTTGAACTGAAAAAGGTGTCACAAATAGTCGTGATAGCTCCTACGAGAACATGTCAATGACAATGACATGTCCACAGGAGATCAAATGAAAAATAGGGCCATAATATAAGGGTAAATGTGAAAGGTTAAGGATAATATTGCAAAGAGTGATCAATGGTCCATAATATATTACGGGGGGTCAAGGATAAATGGAAGCTTGAGATTTTAAAGTGTCGTAGATGACTAGGATTCTCCTAGCAATATTATAGATATGGTTGGGAAATCTTCATGGAATTGAGGTACATTGGTGGAAGAGAAATGCATTAGGTATTGTGAATGACCTAGATAATCCCTACTATTTCATATCAATGGTTCACTATGGATAGCGGGGGATAAATATAAGTAGAGGCCCCCAATGTTAAGAATGTTGTGAATGACTAGGATTATCCTTGCGAGATCAAACTACAACTCATGTGGCCCTACAAAGATTTAAGGAGTTTCAAAGGGGAAAGGGTTGGGACCTGTATATGGTAAAAAATTCATCTGACTAAACATGTCAACAACCTATAAATGATTGGCAGGGTTCCCCCCTATAGCGTAGATGATTGTAGCATTGCTAAGGAATATTAGTGATGGAGGCTACACCCATGGATTAAGATCAATGGTCCATATTGAATCTATGATATATTCACCCTTGGAGAATTAGAGTCAACTAATGATATTAATATTCATCCCAAAGGTCCCATTGTTGAGTATTCACATCTAATGAGATCATGCCACATGTCTGGACCCACTTGGTTAATAATGTCTATTATACAAAAACTACATCTAATTGGTTGATCTCAAATTCAATGCTCAGATCACAAAGTGTTTTTTCCATAAAATTTGAATTATGAAGCACCCCTATTCCATTTATATTAAATCTTGAAGGAAAATAGGGAGCTCTAGTGAAACACACTTAAATATCAATATCTCTCAAACCCACCAATGAAATTTGTTGTTTCCACCCACATTCAAATTGCTTTCCTCTTTTGCCATCTAGGTGGGGTAAGTGAATTTTATAGCTCCACTTTATTAATTTTTTCTGTAAGAGTATATAACCACCATGTCAAGAGCTTAGAAAACCTCCTCAAAGAAGCCTTATACTAGGTAATTCAACTACTACTCTAACATGTCTAACATCTTATTTTATCAACTCCCTCCTTTCATTAATAACTTTGCCAAAGTCCATATCCTTTCTCTCTAGTATTCTTTACCCTTGTCAATTAATAGGAGTAGCATTAAGTTAGTTCCTATAGAAACTATAAGGAACCCCATATTGGTATTTGAGTCTAGCTCAACATATCATCCCCAAAACATATCCATTTCTTGAATTTCACAAGTTGTGTGCTAAATATTTTGAACTTGTAACTTCCTCGGTCATTTATATTGAACACGCCTAAGTAATTTTTTATGTCACTTCCAAAACCATCTCTACCATGCTAGACACTATTGAACATGACATTATTATCCCTGTAGTTTCAAAGGAACATGTTTCTTATTCTATCTTATGATTAGAGAAGGGAAATGGTACTCAAATTATTACCAATTCAAATCCTATGTCTAAGCCAACCTCACTCGTGTATGTTGAATTTTTATCTATTTCCAGATCTTGAAAATTATTTCACAATGATTTCAAGCATTCATTTCACAATTGATTTTATCCCACAATTTTATTGACTAATTCCACACTGAAAATATCAACTTAAATAGCAACAAAAATAAAAGGATTGTAGAAATATTTCCATGCACAAGAGACACAAATTTGCTTACCCTGGGAAACCCAATAAGGAGAAAAACTATCCAACTTTTCTTAGAATAAATCAATCCAATTCAAGTACAATACCATTCATGAAGATGAACCCTAGCACAATAGAGGTTCACCCTCCTTCACAAGAAACTCTGAAAAAGGTCGCGAACTTCTAGAGAGAATAAGAGAACCCAAAAAATATTGCTTCTTGCCTTTTCTACCCTTCTTTGGAGGTGCACACGAGTGGAGAAGAGAAGAGGTGTGATTGTGATGATGAAAATAAAGTGTGTGAACACTTTATTTATATTCTTTCGTTCACTTGAATTTTTCTTCAATGGGGTTGAATTGTCTTTTTTGCTGGAGAAAATTGTCCTTTCTTTTAAACCGACTTGTCTTCTTGCCTTCAATCTTTCTTGGGACTTCTTCAATGCCATTTAGGAATTCTTCAATGTTTGAATTGACTTCTTGGTTATTTATTCATCAAAGAAAATTTGTCCTTGTTGATATTCATCTCCTCACATGCATGTCTATTCAACCATAGAGCTCTAATGTTGATTTGAACCCACTCTAAGACGTCACAGACACTTCTTAGAGCCTATGTCTAATCCAACATTAGATTAGACTTGTATACTTCTCAAGGGGATAAAATCCCCTATCAAATAAACAAGCTGACTCACTCTAATATAGAATATATCACTCCTTCTTGGAGCACTCATTCTCAGAGTATCCAATGTTACCTCTAGTCCCCTTCTCGGAGCATGCCTCAGAGTAAGCATCTCGAGCCTTATTTTCTCTTAGCCACTTCTCATTACTAATCAAAGCTACACCAAGGCAATTTTCTAGCAACCATTGGTCAATTCTCATGACCTCTCTCGGAGAATGTCTGCAGAGTGTTTCTCAATGCTACAACCTAGAGAAACATCAACACTCCCTCTCAGCAAGGGGAACATTCTGTATCACTCCAAGCTTCGCACTTAGTGAGAATGTTCGTATAAGACACTCTACATCACTACCAAGATTCTCACTTGGTGAGAGTGTCGTTACTGCCAAGATTCACACTTGGAAACATTTTGCATCACTGCCAAGTTTCTCACTTTGTGAGAATGTCGTCACTACCAAGCTTCACACTTGTGAGAATGTGTGTAATCCATCTCAGATATATACTGCATCTGCATCTCGAGTCTTCCTAGCCAAATCTCATGACTATATAGATAAATATTTTGCTTGGGCTATTCACCACTAGCATAGCCTTGTGAGTGAATGTATCATTTACCACTAGCATAGCCCCATGAATAAATGTCTTCCCTGATGTTTCTCATCTGTGTGTCTGGTCCATTCACCACTATCCTAGCCCCATGAGTGAATGTCTACCCAATACTGCTCATCTGTATAACCATCATGGTACTTGGGCCATTCACTTCACGTGAATTTCTGTCTTATTGTTTGTAGGATCATCACGGTGTATGGGCCATTCATTTCTTGTGAATGTCTGCTCAATGTTGCTCATCCATCAATGCTCCCTCTCACTGAGGGATACATTCCCCATCATGCCAAGCTTGTCCATGAAGTATACAAACTTTGCCTTGGACAAGGGTTTGGTGAGAATGTTGGCTAACTGCTCATCCATGGATATGTACTGGAGCTTCACTACTCCCTTCTGCGCCATGTCTCAGATGAAGTGGTATTTGATCTCAATATGCCTAGACCTGTCATGAAACACTATATTTTCCCAAAGCTTGACACAATCTTGATTATCAAAATTTATCAAGGTCCGCACCATACCTATTTAATTCATCATACCAACAAATAATGAAATTTAAGAAGGGCATTTAATGCTACTATATATTTATATGTATTCAATATACTTCCTATGATCATTAACCGATTCATTTAGTAATTAAAACACAAATAATTATACTAGTGTACACTGTACATGCACAATGTAAGTATATGTAACGAGTGCATACATACTCGTGTGTGTATTAATTATAAACAATCACTGCCTCTAATTCATAGTTCTTATATGTTCTCATCCAAGTATGCAGGATAATAAATAGTATTCACAACATCTAATAATCACAAGTTAACTAGTTTACAATAATTCAATACAAATGACACAACATACTGATATGATTAAGGCAAGCTATAACATACAAAAGTAACCCAATTATTATAACTAACTCACAACAGCCTTCTAAATTACTTTGAACCATATTTCCTCCCTAACCTACTTTCATCTTTCACATCCTATCCTTTCCTATGTTAGCATATGTTGGAGTGTCAACTATATCGACCGAACTCTAGATAGAGCCCATAGGCGAAAGTGTTGACTATATTGACCAAGCTTCCCTAGTAGGAAAATCTTAGTCATAATCACACAACTTGGGGAGCGTGCCTCAGCACATCCCTCCCATGACCCTAGGTTTTAGAGGTTACATGGTGGGTAATACCTC
Source organism: Larix kaempferi (assembly GCA_027924585.1). Lineage (NCBI taxonomy): Eukaryota > Viridiplantae > Streptophyta > Pinopsida > Pinales > Pinaceae > Larix > Larix kaempferi. The sequence goes on from BSBM01000254.1 coordinate 109,126, forward strand.
CACCCCTCATGATATAACTAGGGTCAACACCCTATATTTTGATTTGAATATGTTGATTTCTCTTTAGTTCTACAAAAGAAATTGCGATATCTAACATGTTTTAAACTTTTCATAGGCTCCCGGACACATCAAAAGCAACCGAGGAAAGACTCAAAAACATTGGGTGGCACAAACTTTGTCAAGGTGGTTACCTGAAATTAAAAGCATGAATTGTAAATACCAAATAATTGTTATTCATATAATCATACAACTTTTATTTAATTACAACCAATAAGAAAAATTCGTGATCTTCTGCAATGTAGGGGGGTAAGTTCAGTACTACGTCCACTGAAGAAGACTTGAATATCTAGTTCAATCTTGGATTTCAAGCAGTGGTGGAATGTCAACAAAGCATGGGGAAAACATAATCTGCCCCTTTCAATGACATGGTAAATACAATCAATGGACTTTAATTATTGAATACTTGTAAAATGTATTGACAATTGATTTCTCCCATAAATTAATGTCTATTTTTTTAAGAAATAGAGCAACGACAATGAATTTGACCAACAATGAACAACAACACCACGACTCTGGTGTGCAACCCCATGCTTTTGGTGCGCAACCCCATGACATGATGTGTGCCTTTAAAATTAGATGTATGGATTGACGATTATTGATATTTACTTGCAGATGGTGTACTTATAACTTCTATTGTTTCAATGACAGATCATGTAGATGAAGATGCTCAGAGAGGAGAGGAATACTTGACAACCAAACAAATGGTGTTGACTCGTCCACCAGGTAAAAAACATTGTAATGATATTTGCATTAATGAAATACTTCTATGAATAATTATTGACCATATAAATTTAACCCTTTTAGTTATTGTAGTGGGTCCCTCTTTTGCAGCAGCCTGCACGCCATGAGTACTTCACTAAAAGTACAACGCATGAGAGGATTCATATTTGATCGGCACCAGAAGAGGGTTCAACTACTAAAGGGGAACAACTAGATGATGATGAGCCAATCATAAGATATTATCAAAATAAAAATAGAAAAATAAGTGCTTGTATTATGAGACATATTCTATAATGGAATATTTTGTGAACACAGGTGAACTAGGAGTCAAGCTAGTTCTACCTTGAACTAGCCTAGTACCTACCTAGTATAAAAAAAGAGGGAAGTTGGTCACGTGCAGTTCCGTGGTATTTCTGCTACGATACTCTGCCATACTGGGGAGCTACTGCTACGATTCTCTGTTATTCTGGAATCCGACCTATTACCCGGGGTTTAGCAGTTCGCTAGCTGACGGACTAGGCCGGTCGGCTGGATACGTCCTTTTACTGTTTACGGGCTCTCAGGACACGAGGCTGTTGGGTCACGGTTCTTACCGACTCTCCCTTGTTCCGGGGAACCTATTGGCTACTATTGGTTTATACCCTCAGATGTTGGCAGCTGCCGGTTTCCGGTGATAGGGTTTGATGGGACATCGACATAGAAAGGTAGGGTTTCATCTGCAAAACCTTGAAACTCCTCTACCTTACTCTTCGAAACTTTCTGGAAGGGCCTCAGAAGGAGCTGCGGTTTGTGAGAACGGGGTTTCTTTGGAGGCTCAACCCTCTGTCCGGAAGTGGTCAGCTAGATTTGTTGTCCGTAAGGCTAGGCTGCGGAGAGGGAACAAATCTCTGAAGGTTCGGGAAGGGTTGATTCGCCATGAAATCCCCTTGGAGACTAACCTAGACCATATTGAAATGCTCAGCAATCGCGCCACTGTGGGTCGACTTGAGTTCACCGGGGGTGAGTAGAAGGACCTGGTCGAGTGGGTTCGCAAGACTTGGTTACCCATTATAGGTGATATGCCTCGGGTCCTGCAACTTATAAATGGTTGGCTGATGTTTATATTTTCCAGCACTGCACATGTTGGGGTCATTTTGCAGCGGTTCTGGAGCTTCAAAGAAGGCTCCCTCTATCTCAAAAAATGGCATCTTAATTTTGACCCTGTACGTGAAGTCCAGGGGTTTAGACATCTGTGGATGATATTACCTGGATTTCTGATTGAACTTTGGTCTGAAAATGTGCTTATGGGTATTGCCAACTCAGTCGGTAGGTTTGTACGCCTTGATTCATCTCTCCACAGCTTCGACAGGAGGTCGGCTCGCGTCATGGTGGAGTTCGAAATGTCCAGGGGGCTACCGGAGGAAGTGGAACTTGTATGGGGAGACAGGTGCTGGAGACAACGCCTTGACTATTTTCGTGTTCCCTTCCGGTGTCATTTCTGCCTTAAGACAGGCCATATCCAGGCGAAATGCCCTGAAGCACGGCTCCAGGCACATTGGTGGCGCTCTTCTGACAACTCGGCGAGCACCTCTTCGGGCTCGGACGGTACCCCTATTGCTGACACTTTGCACCCGGGTAAGTCTACTCTTCATATTGGCTCCCCTATTCCATATATTCCTGAAGAAGACCTCATTTTGGCACAAGCGGCTGAGGTTATACTTGATAAAAAATTAGCTACCGGGGATACTTTGATTGGTACGGGTTCTGAGGGGGTTCTATCACCAAACCCTAATACTTTGTCTGATAGACCTAGCCTTCGTCGGGGGTTATTCGGACTTCCGGGTAAATCTCCTATTGACTCTGTTAGCTCTCCTTCTCCTTGCCAGGACCGTTGGCAGGTCTCTGTCTTGGGTCATGGGGTTTCGGGGGACACTACCTGCTGGGAGTCGACCATTCCTACTAGTCATTCGGGGGATACGGTTACACACAGAAGACACATTGATTCGGACCCGACCTTGCCTCTTCCTCCTGCTCCTGTTACTTTGATTGAGTCTGGTAGCACCTCACCACATGGTGTCTTTACCCCACTGCAAATATACTCGAAAAACCCTTCGGCGAACCCGAAAGTGTCATCTGTTAACACTGCCAAGTTCCAAAATGTCACTATTAGAAGGGCAAAGAACTCTGCCAGGAAGATAAAGCCCCCTGAGGAAGGGGGGTCTAGCTACAACCCTTTGTCGGAGCGTTTAAACATTACTGATTCCGTGCAAAACTGTCGGACTTCTGGTTCTGTGGAGATTGGGGATGGTTCGGATGATTTGTGGGTTTCTGCTGGGGGCCTTGGAGCAATTACCCCCCGTGACATTGTCCCCTGATGTCCATCTGTTCTCTTAACATTCGAGGGTTGGGGAGAGCTGCCAGGGGAAGGGCTCTGTCCAATCTCATTTCTACTTCCCGGCCTAGTATTCTTTTACTTCAAGAAACCATGTGTGAGGACTTTGCTGCTATCACCAAATTGACTGGGATGCTTCCTGGATGGGAGATCTCCGCGGTTAGCTCCTGCGGCTTGGCTGGGGGTCTGGCTGTGGCGTGGGACCCTCGGGTCTATTGTCTCAATCCCTTTCGGACCTCCTGGGGCATACTTTTGGAGGGTTATTGTAAAGTATCTGAGCTGCATTTCTCTTTGCTCAACTGTTATGCCCCATACAAAAATAGGGAAGCCTTTTGGTTGGGCCTTCAATCCTATGGCATGTTTGATAAACACAACTTCATTTTGGCAGGGGACCTTAATTTCACCAGACTGTCTTAGGAAGTGTGGGGATCCAAGGCTAGATTGGATGACTTGGCATTATTTTTCTCAGACTTCCTCATCAACAATGGTCTTATTGATGTCTGCACTGGAACTCTCGTCCCTACTTGGTTCAATGGTAGAGCAGGGGATGAGGGCATACATAAACGTTCAGATAAGTTCCTTGTTAAGGAATCTTTATTAGAGGATTGTAGCAGGTATCGGACCTGGGTTGGCAAGAGTAAAATTTCTGACCATTGGCCTATATTTCTACAATTAGAAGGGGATTTTCTATCACCACATTTCCCATTCAAATTTGACAGCTCTTGGCTAACATATGAGGATTTTGATCGTCTAGTTAGGTGTGTTTGGACCAGTACTGGTTTTGACTCTACTTTGAATCCAGTTGACCTTTTCTGTCTCCAATTAAAGCGGTTGAAGGAAGAAGCGTCCTGCTGGATACACAAGAAAAAACAATCGGATAAGCAGATGCTGACAGAGGTGGAATCTGAACTGCATTATCTATACCTCCGGAACCTTGAGTCTCCTCTCATGGCTTCGGATCTGGATAGGCTTAAACATTTGGAACTTGAGAAGGAAAGGATCTACCTAATGGAGGAGAAGGAATGGAGATTGAAAAGTAGGGCACTGTGGGTGAAGGCCGGAGATAAAAATTCTCGATTTTTCCACAGGTTTGCCTCTGCTAGAAAGAACTACAACTCTATTTGGAAAATTATGGATGACGCTGGGACTGTTATTTCGGGAATGGGTGATTTGCAGACACTTGCACATAAACACTTCGCTTATATTTACACAGATGATAAACAGTGTGATTTGGTCTCGCAACTACAAGTGGCTCGGCTCTTTCCCCGTTTCTTTGACCAAGAAGATGCGGATTCGCTTCGCTCAGCTGTAACACTGGAAGAAGTGGAGTGTACCCTAAAACACTTTGCTAGAGAAAAAAGCCCAGGCCCGGATGGCTGGACGGTGGAACTCTTTCTGCATTTTTTGGATATTATGGGGGAGGACATTGTTCAGATGGTAGATTACACGAGAATCCATGGGTACCTTTCAGGAGCCTTAAACTCTACATTCTTAACACTTATTCCTAAGGTGAATGATCCGGAAACCTTTGCTGATTTCAGACCTATTGCCTTGTGTAATCTGGCATATAAAATTGTCTCTAAGATTATTGCTAGCAGGCTAAAACCTGTTTTTTCGAAGTTTATTACCCCAGAACAGTTTGGCTTCCTTCAGAATCGGCAAATTCATGACGCAGTTGGTATTGTTCAAGAATTGTTACACACTATCAAATCTAGAAAGCGCAGCGCAATACTTCTTAAACTTGATCTGGAAAAGGCCTTCGATCGTGTTAACTGGGATTTTTTGAGGTTGCTGCTTATACAAATCGGGGTGCCTGCACTGGCTATTAGATGGATTATGGCGTGCGTTGACACTATGAATATCTCAGTCCTCATAAATGGCTCACCAACGTCCTTCTTTAGCTGTTCTAGGGGGATTCGTCAGGGATGCTCGATGTCTCCCATGCTATTTATTCTTGTTATGGATGGACTCAGCCGGTTAATTAAGCAAGCCCGCGAGCTGGGTAAGTTTCATGGCATTAAAATCTCCTCTGATCTTTGTTTGACACATGCTCTTTTCGTCGATGACGTTCTTATTGCTAGTTTAGCAACACTGGAGGATTGGACTTCTCTACAGAACATTATAGAACTCTTTTGTAGAGCCTCGGGTATGAAGGTGAGTTTGAGAAAGTCCCATCTTTATCATTATATGGTGGATGAGCTTTGTTTATCTGGCATACAGTCGGTTGCCCCATACCATTGCTATAACGTCATTGATGGGTTCACATATTTGGGCTTCCTTTTGAAGCCCAACGGATACCTGGTCAAGGACTGGGATTGGTTGGTTAAGCGCTTTGAATCTCGTATTACACACTGGACTTACCGCCTTCTCTCTATCAGCGGTAAGTTAACATTGGCTAAATCTGTCTTAATGGGGATGCCCGTCTATTGGTTCTCACTATTTACAGTCCCTCGATCTATTATCAACAACTTGAGAAGACTTATTTACAATTTCATTTGGTCGGGTGGTCTCAACAGGCCTGCATTATCTATGGTTAGCTGGACTAGACTGTCTCTGCCACACTCTTCTGGTGGCTGGGGATTGAAAGATATCTCGATATTTAACGATGCCTTGAAATTAAAGAGCCTATGGCGGGCCATCTTTGGAGGTTCTTTGTGGTCCACTGTAATACACCAGAAATATATTAAGATCAATATTTCTCACTGGCTTCGGCAGTCTTGCAAAAAAGTGAGAGGTGTCTCACCTATCTGGAGAGGCTTCATGAGGGTATATTGTTGGTTGGCACACAAACTCTGTTGGAGGGTGGGTACTGGCTTGGAGGTTGCCATTGGGGTTGACCCGATACTTGGCTTACCTGGGGATTATACACTCTCGGCTGATCTTCTGGCACATCTGCGAGCTGCTGGGCTGTACACACTCAATAACATTGTTAAAAATGATGGATCTGGGTATTGGCTCAATGCCGCGGATCTTAACTTAGCTCCTCCATTGTGTGATGAATGGGATGCTTATATACACGACTTGAATGCTGCAGGGATTCGGACCTCCAACGTGGATGATTCGGTGGTATGGGCTGGCAACTTGGCTACGGGTAACATCACTGCACATACAGCATATGATTGCATGATCCAGAGTCGTTGCATCTTCCCCAATCACTGGTGGTACTCGAAGGTTTGGCAATGGAACCTGCCCTTGAAAATTAAATGTTTTTGCTGGCTCCTCTTGATGAATCGATTAAAGACCTGGGACAACTTATTACTGTTTGGCTGGGCCGGGCCCAATCGTTGCGTTCTTTGTAAGACACATTCAGAATTAGCTGCGCACCTTTTCATAGACTGTCCATTCACTGTTTCTATTATGGAAAATTTTTATCATTGCTTTGCCATCAAGCATTCCTGGAAGGGGTACTCTGTTGAATTGTGTTTAAAAGAATGGACACACAAGTGTAGGACCTATGCCACACTGCCGATATTCATGTGTTGGGCGGTGTGGTCTATGAGGAACCGGGCTATCTTTGAGAATTTGCAACCGGATATCACAGGTGTGCATAGGACCATTCTCTCACATTTCTTGTCATTTCAACCATCTGTGGAGGCTCCCACCCGGAGGCCTATTGGAGACTTTCAGTTTAACTTTCGAGACCCTGTCCTATTTTTTGATGGGGCCGCTTGCCATGGAAATTGTGGAGGAGGAGGGGTGATATATATTAATCAAGAACATCTACTTTTACTGCGCCTGAAATGTGGCAAGGGTTCGAATATGAAAGCTGAATTGATGGCATTATGGTGCGTGGTTAAAGTAGCCCACATCATTGGACTTCCGAGACTCCAAATCTTCGGTGACTCGCGAGTCACCATCAAATGGGCCAGGGGTGAATATGACATCAATGATCTGGAACTTGAAGGCTGGTGCAGAAGGATCAAGGAGGAGCTTCAGTCATTCTGCTCATACTCATTGAAACATATCTACAGAGAGCATAATATCCAGGCTGACAGGCAATCGAAGTTGGCGCTGGATGGGATCGAGGACTTTGTGCTATGGGAGGAATGTTGGGACCAATCTGTGATAAATGCTGGCTCCTTTAATATCATGACCTGATTTCTCTACTCTGAGCTTTGATACCTTTGGTCGGAGGTTTGACTATATATTGTCTGTCTTTGTTTATGCTTATGTGAGACTATCTGGTCTTCTGCTTTTTGAGGCATATTGGAAACTATTTGTAACTCACTGTAATGTTTTTGGGTTTCCTCACGGACTCTATCTGTACTATTTGATTCAGCTTATTGAATATCAATAGTATGCTTTTTTTCGCGGAAAAAAAATAAAATTCTATAATGGAAACGTTTTTATGATAAGATTTATTAATATAAACTAATTGTTGTGCATTTTTTTCTACCTTTTTATGCATTAATATTATATGTTTTGTATGTACAAAAACACATATTTTCCCCATCCCTCTTGAAATTCCCTTTCTCAAGGATGTTAGGTCTAAAAAGTATCTATTCGGTTGTACCCGCACTCCATCGAATGAGAAAAACAATTAGCAAGCAATTTTGACCAGCACAAATACATTCGCTCGCTACAAAGCCCTTCCTTTTTTCCTAGCACTTGGAATTCCAAGTCAAATGCATGTAATAACAAAAATGATTTATCATTGATATGGATTGATTCAATAATTCAAAGGGAATATCATACAAGGACACAAAGTTGTGTTGATATTTTTTTATGACATCCTAATACAACAAAAGCTTGGAGGCACAATTGATATGGAATTTATCCCTAAAAGGATCATCCAATTTTTGAAAAATGTTCCAAATATTATTTCTATGCTTTTGAAGGGGAATACTTAGGTCTCAATGTCAGTCATGATTGGGTGTAAATTGATCCTAAAAATTTTCACGGAATAGTACAAGCCCAACCATGATCCGATATAGTTAAAGGGTTATAAGGATTCCTTAATCTCATAAAGTATTATTGGAAGATTCCAAAATGAAAAAAAGAAATGGAAGAATGAAAGAGTTAAAACCTATACTTCAAATACTCTGGAAAAAAAAATATGACATAACTATATTAAGCAAAATGATTTATCATTGATATGGCTTGGTTTAGTAATTCAAAGGGAATATCATACAAGGAAGAGGTTGCATTGGATTAGTGGGAGATTACACCCACTCTAAATGAAGTTCTTACAAAGGAGGATCCTCTTGAGGAACCACAAATGGAGTGACCTAGAGTAGAGTAAAGCTGAAATCAAAAAGTTGAGTCATGGTATTAGCTTGAATGGGAAAATTAAGCTTATGCTTTTTTTTCCTTTTTTTTAGTTGAGTTTATTTCAAAAACAACAATGAATCAAAGGAGTGATGGTGTTTCAATATGTTTTGCATAAAATGATGACCACAATGAGGCCTTGCTCTCTGTTGACCAATATTTCTTTCCTACGGCCTCGACAAGTCTGCAATTTCTCACACCTTGCGCTTCTTCCTTCCTCTTAAGATGCTTCATTGATGTTCAAAGGTCATTTTCAAGTTCTTGTATATAATACCTCTTGTCAAATGGCAGCTTCACAATGGTTCTTGTAGCCTATGTTTCTACCTTTTTATTTGCCTCACCTTCTTTTTTGGACTTTCCCTAAGATTCCAATCTTTTATTGTCTCCTATAAAACTTGAAATTTCTTTGCATCCCTATCTAATTCTTCCCTTTTCTGCCTTTCCTTTACCTGTGCTAGATTTGTTTGAAACTTCATATGAACTTCATCATATATAAGAGCATGTATTTTTGTCTCTTCAAATTCATTATTTATATGAAAATAGGTGAAATTAATTTTCATATTAGATCCATGCTTTTCAATGATCCTTGAAGGATCATGCATTTGGATCCTCTCCAAGGAAAGGTGATAAGATTCAATTTTCTCTCTTTCAATTATCGCTTATGAAGAATAAATTAACTCATATAAATCTATAAATAAATGTTATGGGGGACAATATTTCTTTTGATGCTTCAAGAGATAGGTGTTGAAATAATGTAGATTTGTTTGCTATCCAATCACTTAGACTACCATGAAATTATAATTTATATTATTGCTAATAGTTAAAGTCTTGTATTCGGAAAAATGAAATGATTATGAACAAATAATCATACCTTGTATTAGATGTAGTTACATGGGTAACAATCCTTGAAATGGTTTTACTAGCTATTCAAAAACATTTGGATAATATCTCAAGGTGTTTGTGAGGCCAATCAACACTATTTTAGCACAATCAAAGATGCGATTTTGTGTTGAGAGATTAAGGTGTGATCGAATCTACGACGTTTAAAGAATCAAGTTTATGTGGTTCAAATCATTGTTATGTTACCATAATTAAAAAATTGATCTTTAATTGTAGGGCTTATAGCCTGCAATCCCCACCAATACATATTCTTCACATAAATAAAATTTGATCTCTATTCTTGGACTTCGATAGAGATCTCTATTCTCAAAATGACTCCAAGGATTATTTTCTTATTGTAACTTGTGCACAAGTAATAAGCTGACATTGAAATTACATTGTTTTGTGCTGAGATTTTGTAGGAGTTATAGTTACAGTCAGAAACTGGAGATTCCTTTGCGATCGAACCCATTATGGTTGTCAACGTTTCGAGCCCACTACTGTGGCTCTTCATCAGGACAAGGACCGTTGTCGAGTTTAAGGATGGAGTAAGATTTATCATAAATATGAGTTCTGCAGACTAATTATTTTTATGATTTATGGTATCTAAATCCTTAAGTTGTTATCTATTACCTTTTAATGATCGGAATCCAAGTTCTACTAAGTACTAAACCATCATCCTTGTTGATGCAGTTTTTTTTTTTTTTAAATTTCAATAGCCTCCCTTATTCTTCTATTGGACCAGTGATAAATTCTCGCCAAGACCTTAGTTTCTTCAATCTTGATATAATGTTTTGTTTTATGAGCATGCTCAGCTAGGGCTAAATTCTTTGTTCTATCGTGGATAATATCTGCCTTATGTTCCTTGATTCTAGTATTGATTGTTTTCCCAATCTTGCCTATGTAGGCCTTTTCACAAGCACATGGAATCTGGTAAACTCTTTTGTGGGATTTGGGGCTAAGAGGATCCTTAACTAAGCCAAGGAGATTTATGATATTGTTTGGAGGGGTGAAGATTGTTTTGATGTTGTTATTTCTTAGAAGACATTCAATTTTATTTGTTGTACCTTGAATGTATGGTAGAAACACTTTATGGTCACCATCACCATTATCCTATTTATCTGGTCTTATATGTTGTCTTCTTTCTGCTTTGATGAAGGCTTTGTCAATGTCATCATCACAATAGACATTTTTTGAAACGCCATTCGTAGATGCTGTTTTTCTTGTTGGAGATGATCATCATCTGAGATTCTTATTGCTCTTGTGATGAGAGTGTTTAGAATCCCTCTTTTCTAACTCAAGTGGTGATGGGAGTATGCATGTAAGTATTTATCAGTGTGAGTGTTCTTCCTATACATCCCATGTGCAATAGTGTTGTCATATCTTTTGCTCATGATCTCATCAAGGAATGACAGAGAGTGGTCTTTTTCAAGTTCCATCATGAATTTGATGTTGCTTGATTGGTTATTTAGATGCACCATAAAGTTTTCCAACTCTTGCTCACCATGTTCCCCTTTGACATTTGTGTCATCTACATATCTAACCCACCGACCTGGTTTCTTTTGTGCTGTGTTTAGGGTCTTGTGCTCAAATTTTTCCATGAATAGATTGGATACACTTGGTGAGAGGGGGAACCCATGGCTACCCCACATGTTTGTTCATAAATTTCACCATGGAAGCTGAAGAAAGTAGATCTAAGGCACAACTTCACCAAAATATTGTTGTTTCGGGATCAGTCAGATTTTTAATGACTTTCACTGCTTCATTTATGAGTGTCATCGTGTAGAGTGAGACCACGTCAAAGCTCAAAAATATTTCATTCTCGTCGACTAGAAGGATTTTGATCATTTTTACAAAGTATTCGAATCCTTTACAAAGGAACTTGTGTTACCCACTAGCGGTTTAAGTTTGTTGGAAAGGAATTTAGTCACTTATATGTGGGTGAGTCAATCGTGTCAACTATTGGCCTCAAAGGTTCCCAACTTTATGGATTTTCGGTAGTCCATATATCCTTGGGGTGATGGGACTTTTATCCACCATTTTCTCCTTTGTATCATCATCCAAAGAGGAATGTTGGATTGCCTCAGATACCTTCTTCATTATTCGTTTCATATGGTTCCTTTTTAATTTCGTGTAGCTACCATGGTTATCCAGGTGGTCCTTCATTTTGGTGAGGTAGGGGAATGGGAATGCCAAGAAGCATTCTTGGGACATTGAAACACCCTAAAGAGATTAGAAAAAGTAGTGCTATGTTGTGTGACGGTGTTGGCCAAGGAGGGATGTTGAGATTATGATGTTTAAGTAAGAGATCCAATTCTAGATTATGTTAACGGAGGAGTAGACTAATAAATAATCTAGCCTAATATATGTGGATTAAAGAGGCTTGAAGCATACTTTCTTAACCAAGGGTACCAATTCTCATTGAGCTTGGCAATTATTATTTTTGGGCCCTTGGGATGCCCCTACCATGCATGATACTTTCCTAACCAAGGGTATTAATCAAGGATGAGAGTGGTAGTAAAATCCTTGAAAAGGTTCATCACCGTCGTGTATGATACTTGCCTAACTAGGGGTATTCATCAATGGTAAGAATTGGTGATCATTGTAAGTTTGGGAGTCTCTTCACCACACTATGGTTGATCCATTGTATGCATGATCCTTGGACTATCTTTTAACTTGAGTGAGCCATCAATGGAATGATTTACATTTCCTTCCCACACCTTGTTGAACATGAGCCCTTCTTGGGGGGTAATTCCAAGTTTAGGTGACTACGTTGGTCATGTGGAAAATCGACCCTTGGATATGATTTCCCCCTTAATCAACAAGTCTGATTGTGGAGTGCCAATTTCAACCAATAATTGGTCTCTACTAACACAAATTACTATAGGGACTTAATCTATATTTTCACCACAATAGTTATTGTTGATGATTAACTTTATTGTAGTGATGATTATACTCTTTATTAGCGCGAGTCTTATTGGTTAGATTTTTACACTTGTTGTTCTATAATGGATCATATTCAAACTAAGTTGCTTGAAATCTTAGAAATAAAAAAATATATGCCAAGGCATGTGGCACCCTCCTATAGTAGGGCTGTTACAATACCTTATCTTGGGTTTGAATTAAATCATACACTAAATGGGGAGGGAAATGAGGGAATCAAAATCCTAGCTTAATCCCCTTTCCGTCTTCTTCCAAGGACTATTTGAATAATCATTTTCTCCCAATAACCATTTCAATAAGTAGAATGATTGGATATGGAGTGAGTCATATTATCAACCACCTAGACAAACAAGAGGTAGGGTGTGGAATTTATAGGTAAAAGATTGAAAAAAATCCTAATAAAGGAACCTTTCATGACACAAATCAATAGATACAAGGATTTGATCTCCCAAACAAGAGCATATATACCCTTTTATTGATAATTTTGGAGATCTAAAACTCAAAAAGCAAAGTTGTAGGGTCCCCCCAAAGACCCTCATAGTCTAAATGCATGCAATCTTAAAATCTATGAACACACTTAAGAATTTGTAATATTTCTCATCATAAACATCAAGCATAAGTTAAAATTTTTTAAGATAGAATTCACAACATCAACTCACCTCAATCTTGCATTGTCGATCGATGTTGGGCTCGATTAAAGGAAATTTGGGGTCTAAAATGGGCCTTATTAAAAACCATGCCATGGAGGAGTTGGATTTCTCATGGATGAGTTGGATTTCTCAAACCAATATAATTTCAATAACTTTGGTCAACCATTAGGGTTGAGTTGGACATATAGAAGTCAAAGATGCTTATGTGTCGTAATTTTATTTGACGATAGCAAACTTCATATAAACTCACCTTGGTTAAGATTTTGAAAAGTTCATCTCGAAATATGACAAATATACTTCGAATAATAAATATAGAGTATTTTATATTATCACTACTTCTAATTTCTTTAAAATATAAATCTCACATTAGTTAAGATGATAGTGGAGTAATTTTGAAATAATAAATATAGAGTATTTTATATTATCACTACTTCTAAATTCTTTAAAATATAAAAATCACATTAATTAAGATGGTAGTGGAGTAATTTATAAATAATAAAAACATTTATATAATTAATCTCTTAAAAATAAAAGTAAATAATATTTAAAAAATTATCATAAATAAAAAATTAGGAGAGAGATAAAATAAGCTTTCTCTATTTTTGCGATAACTTTCTCCTCCGAACTCGAAATTTGATGCTTTTGGTACCATTGGAAAGGTCTCGAGACCTTCTTTTCACTTCTTTTCATCGCACAATCAATGCTAGTTTCACTTCTTTTTCAAATTCATGTCTTCATGCAATTCTATACTATTTTCACCACAAAATATGGCCATACTGGCGTCATCATCTTAGTAATGATTAAAGCATTTCAATAGTAACTGACTAATGTCTATTTTCCCAAGGGTACATAGATCTAGATACTTATTATTTATGCATTATCTCAAATCATGCAGGATAAATGTCACTATAGTAAAACAAATCATGTCGATAAACCATAAGCATCAATTGTTCTACCAATCATAAGCACTAAATGTAATACCATCATGGATTTCATGTACTATCTAATTCAGGAATCCAATGCATCAATAATTTGTGACCCTCCCATCACACTTATCAAACCATTAGTAGTATTGTGTTGTGTCATGATGTCCAATGTATCATAACGTAATGCCAATATTAAGTTATACATCTACAATATTTTTATAAATGAACCACACAATGCTAGCTATAAATCACACAAAGGCATTAACCATAGAAGCATACCTTAGCATAGAGTCATCTCTCTTATCTATATAGAATGATTTCATTCAATTACTTGGTTGTATTTAAGTCTAATCATAAATGGGGCATTACATACTCCCCCTCTTCAGAAAACTTCGTCATGGAGTTAACGTAAAATGGTAATCATTCCTCATATATTTTTATGTACCTTGATGCAATATTATCAAACTCATTTTATAAGTCCACGGGTAAATCACTTAGTATTAACTTTTCTTTGGATGAACAATTACAAATGTTAAAATCGCCTTTAAGGTCTATCCAATTTTTTTTATGTGTGGTCCTTGTTTAATCTAAACAAACTAGAATGAAAACTTACAGTCAAATATAACCAAGATTCATATCAAGCACTTTCCAAATTTACGGAGGATTATAAATCTAGGGGTAACAGCTGCAATTTTATGATACTATTGTTTCGACCATGTCTTGCGACATGGAGGATTATAAATCTAGAGGTGCATCTCCGTTACACTAAGTCTAATTAATGTGATTGGAGTTTAAGAGTGAAGTCGTTAATCTTAGCAGTAAGATCCATTTAGATAATAATTTTGTTTCATGGGATTAACGCCACATTTTGCATTTAACAATAGATCTACAACTTAATATTTTATGGGATTCAACTAATGTAGACTGGGCTCGAACTTTCAGGCTTCCCAAGTACTTGGGATATTAATTCTTATTGGAGGCACTATTTTAAGGACTAATAAAATAAACTTGTTTTTCTCATGATCCATTGAGCCGAGAAACCTTGGGATCATAACTTCATTCAATCATTAAGAGGTTATATTTCCATAAATGGGCCTTGGGTTAGGAAAGGCCATCTTTACCTATGAGCTTCAATGCCTTGCGTCACATTTAAGAACTTCAAAATGCCAGCGCCTTGTTATCCCATATTCCCATGGTTGAAATATAATATTATTCATATTTTGATTTTCAAAGTGTTTAATGTTACATAATTTGTATAAGTTTAAAGTTTGATTCCATACAATCACATCACAAGATTTCAGTGGAGATGGTTAAACACATGGGTTTCCTTCTACAAGTCACAAGATAATGTCTTACTTGAACCTATTCCTTTTATAAGTCAGAAGATTAGTTTTTTACGGTTATATTTTTTGAACCTATCAAGTTCTTCTCGGTTGGCTTGGATGTCGTTTGTTGTTGGTAATCTTTCTTCTGGTCGGTTTTCTGGATTTATGAGGTCCTGTGGTGGACTGTTTGCTGGGCCCTCTTGTCTTTCTGGATGCTTGAGATGGTTCTCGTTCCTGCTATTTGTATATGGGTTGATTTGTGCACTTTTTTCGTGTACTGTTTATATAAAAGTATAGTTAGTTTACGTTGAAAGAAAAGGAAAAAAAGAAGAAGATAATGTCCTACTTGATTATGTTATTTAAAATAATATCGAAGTTTGGGTAGTATTTATTGATCATTGAACTAATCAAAAGGGTTAGTATTTATATTATGTAAATTTTAGATATAATTTTGTTTCGTCATAATAATATAATTTTAATTTTCAAAAACAATGTTTCATTTTCACATGCAAAAATTAAGTATGAATAAAGTTATGATTCTTGTATATAAGAATTTATTATGCAATTCTCCATAAGGTCAGGTTACATTGCAATCATGATTTTATATCTTAGATTTATGTATAAGGTTAAGGTTCAAGCAATTGAAGAAAGCACATGGCCCTCTATTAGAACCTCAATGATGACTAGCATGAGATATTGCCTTTCTTCTAGATGTAGATTATGATTGAAACCATTTTTTGGTCTTAGAGTAATACCTTAAATTGTTTTGCTTGGTTAAGAGCTCATATCTGTTAGACGTAAGGAAACAGTTTAACAACCCAAGACCCAAAGGTATCTAGTAGGAGTGCTAGTCTACCTCCTTACAGGCCACCAATCGATTATTACAGGTGGGTGGGTTTTGTTTCTACACAATGATGCAGTTGTAAGTTGAGGTAGATTTAAGGATGCTACTAGGCCAACAACCCTAAATACCATAGACATTTTCTTGCTTTGATTTTTGTTTTTATTATGCAACACACAAGACAATTCCATGCATGATAAGTTGGTAGTTGTTTGAACCATCATTTTTAGTTGTTTGAATCATCATTTTCATTTCATACAAGTTTATCAAGGAAAAATGTTAGTTTCCTTTTAAGTGGCTTCATAACGATATTTAAGCAATATTTTAACAAACTAACTTGTTATATTTGTACAAAGAAATTATTTGAATATATGTTGGATATTAAGATGTTTTCATGTTGGTGTTCAAAGCAATCTCTATAGGGATTAGTCGCGCTATGATATCATTGTTAATAAAGTGGTCATAAAGTACCAACTATAAATAATATATTATATATTTAATTAAAAAATCACATCCAAAAATAATCACATTAAATACTTTGCAAATTTAATTTTTTGATGCCCAAAGCTATGGAGTTTAGTCTTACATTTATCAATAGTGTAAAACCCTTTTATTGATGCTTTGGCCTACTTCTCCATCAACAATAGAAAATATGAATATATTGGTATTTTTTGGTCAAGTAGGAAACATTACCCTTTGGCCCCAACTATATGCATCCTCATCGCTAAAACTCTATCGTATCTTCTATGTGCAAAAGCTGACACAAAGTTTATCAAAGCAATTCCCCTCTCTAAATCTGATGCATGGAAACTAGATAATGAACACTTTGTTGATGACTCCTCCTTGGCAATTTTAGAGGACCAAACCTCTTGCATTGACACTATGGGATTCCTAGATACTTTTTGTGTGGCCATGGGTCTTGTTGGAACACCCAATAAGAGAATAAGCATGGACGCTCTCTTTTCCATTAAGGATGTACACATATAAATACAATGATGTGACCCTTGGTTTCATATTCCAAGTGGTCTCTTGGATTTTTGATGACTCTTCGTATTCACCTAAAGGATTAGGTTTCCAGCAATCCCCCCTCCTAATATGAAGGGGTATTTGTGAGTTTAAGAATCTTCTAAAAGAGAGCTGAAAATTGGGAGGGAACAACTACCAAAGGTTGAACATTTCCTACTTGACAATTTGACCATGTTTTGAGTAAGTTAGTAGAATCTGAAGTCTTCTATTGAGTGGTAAAAATGAAGTGCTATCTAAATCAGTGGTTTTAGGATTACCACAAATTCGGTGGTTTTGGATGACCACAAACCAAAAATGTTAGCAAAAACAACAGAGGTTGATGTCTTCTACTAAATGGTGGTTTTACGCTGACCACAAACTATGGAACTTGGCACTAACTTTGGTTCTATCTCAATGGTTCCATTTGGAACTTGGCTCTAACTCAGACTTTGGCTTAGTGGTTCCCTCTAGAACTTGGCTCTAAGGCTTAGCGCTTCCCTCTAAAAAATGTTGGTTTATGGATCACCACAAATTGATGTCTGGAACAAGTTGTAAGTCTTCTACTAAATTGGTGGTTTTGGCTGACCATAAACCAAAAAAATGGTTTTAGGATGACTCCAAACCTATGGGTGCTCTGAAACATGGCTCTAATCTTGTCTTGTGGCTATAGTTTCGAATCTCGCAGTTGCTCTGGATCGATGCTCTGACTGTTGGATCTGGTTTTGGTTGTGGGTCAGGCTCGTTTGTTTCCTTAGTGTAGATGTTTGCTTATCAAGTAATATGTCAAATTAATAGGGATTCGAAACTTGAATCCTGATTATTGATCCATGATGTCCCTCCTTGTCATGTACAAGATGAGAAGCAAGAAAAATTTCTACGGTGTGATGGAAAAAGTGCATGGTTGTGTCTCCAATGGAAAGATATATCAAAGAGGTAAGTTTCAGAACTAGACACAATACTTATATAAGCATCTCATAGTAGTTTTGAATGTCAAAACTAGACACATAATACCATGATTTGAACTATGAATTATTGGAATCACATCAAGTCTTTCAGTAATGATACCTACAAGGGTTTCTTGCAACTCTACCCTTTGACAGTAAGACTCAATCTTAAAGAATAGAGGGTATCAGTTTCTACCGAGAATGCACCCAATACAATTCAACTTAATTTTATTTGACACTCAAAAAAATTATTGCAAGTACCAAGATGCAAGTAAACTTACAAAAACACTATTTACAAGTTACAAATTGTTGTTGAATTGATACCGGTTGTAGGAATGATTTATCTTTGAGTCCTTTGATGATGCTCAAATGATGATAACATTGTGGTGCCAAGGCGATGTTCCAAAGAACACAAATATCAATGCTATGATTATTTTTTGGGTTCAAATTCACAACGTTCATCAGCTGCTCCTCGTGATATTTGATAATGACATCAAGAACAACATCAATTGCATTTCCCCTTGAAAACAATGTCTTTAAAACAATCTTGTCATACTATAAAAGATAGCCAATGATGTCGTTTAGAAGCATTGTAGCATGAACTTCCTAAGAGGCTAAGGCCTTGATTTCGTCTTCTAGGATAGATTCCACCATTGCCAACTAATGATAAGCTTATATTTTGTCCATATTATAATAAGTAGCAACAAACATTGGAATTACAAGTTCAAAATTATCATAGGCATAACAGTAACATACTTGACTGAAATTTGTAAATAAAAAATATAGTATGTCTATCTTTCCAAAAATAAAAGCCGCCAGGCGATTGAAAATAGTGATTGTAAAGCTCCCGAGTTTCTTCTTATAACCTTTTTCGGTCTTTTTACAGTCCGTTAACTCGCGTTCCAGTATTGAATATACTAAAATGTGAGGCATGAGATAGGATGAAGGTTGTGAGTGGAACCTGAAATATTGATCTGGAAAAATGATGAAACCATAGCGTAGCCACCTGATTTGGATTTATTGATGAAATATATACTTCTCTCCATGCAAAATATATTGGAGCAGCTCGACTCTCTCAGAGATAACCTCCATTATATTTATCTCATAAATATTAGGAGAATATCTCTTTTCTCAACTCCATCCAACAACCTTGTTATACCTTTTGAATCATTTTTAGACACTACAGTAGAGTCATTTGTAGACACTGCATATCTCAAAACAGCATGTCCAGATTCTTCCAGTTAACTACGGCACGCCTAACACCTCCTACACTAAATGAATATAGGTAGTTTCCAATATTTTTTTTTTTTAATCTTTCGTCCTCACCTCTAGGGAAACTCCATGCCATGCATTCAATTTCATCTAATCCGAGCAACTAAAATACATCGCTAACGTTAAACCTTTTATATTCATACCATTCTTAACCTATCTCGCATTCGAATCCTGACGAGCTGAGCCGAGAAGCTACACCTCTTCCTTTGTTTTCTTTGCAGAAAAGATGATGCATATGTTGGGGTTTCAAACCCCCACAACCTCAAGCAAGCAAAAAGAATTTGATATTTCTCCTACAAGTCTTATAATTTTGTGCGATTTTAATTTGAACTTGGGACTTGTGAAATGGTAGGGTCCGAGGAGATGACAGGGGAGACAATACACTAAACTATGGAAACGCAGGGAAATGCCACTTTGAGGAGAAGGGAAAATAGGAAGGTCTGGGAGTAGTAGAGGGAAGGGGGGATATGCCAAAATGAAGATGCAAGAGTTAAAAATAGCTAGGGAGGACATAATTGGAGTTATGGCAGAGAACCTACGCTCTAAATAACACTGTTGGAACACCCAATAAAAGAATAAGTGTGAATTCTCTCTTTTCCATTAAGAATGTACACATATAAATATAATGATGTGACCCTTGGCTTCATATTCCAAGTGTTCTCTTGGAATTTTAACGACTCTTCATATTCACCTAATGGATTAGGTTTCAATAGATCTAATAATCGATGGGCTAAAACTAGGTGCTACCAACAAGGCCAATGGTCTATCCCGGATTGGTTGGCCCCACTTCAGTAGTGAATGATTCAACCCAACCATATCTCAAAGTTTTTGGGAATTTTTTTGTCTTGTCAGAATCTAAGTCCCAAGGAGCTATAGGAGATGCTGGTTCAAAGGTTGAAGAAGAAAATAGACAAATGAATTACAAAATCCCTCACCCGAGTTGCAAAATTTCAAATCTACCTTAAAATTCTAGTTGTGACACATGTCTACTACTATTCTTGTTGGGTCTATCCCCATTTAAAAACTCTTACAAAACACTAGAAAAGGCTTGCAAGTACCTCTTATGGAATAAAACTAATAAAAGCAAGGGGTTTCATATAGTTTATTGGGAGCTCTAATGTAACCCTTGAGATTTTGGTGGATTGGGAATCATTAAAACACACCTCCAACCCAAAAATCTTTGTGTCAAATGGACGATTCCAGTTATTCAAGGGAATGAGATGTGGAAGGTCCTACTTAGGCACTATATCAACAAAGGATGGGGACTTTGAAAGTGATCTTAGTAGGGAATCTCTCTCTAAACCCTTTGTCACCCCTTCTTGATGTTAAAGTTGTTGGCACTTTTGTGTCTACATGATTTACAAGGATTCAAATATTATTAAGCCCTTCCTTTGTTGGAGGGATTTATCCCTTTGTAATGGACTCTTGTTCAATGTGCATTATCTCCAATGGTCCCCACTTGTAAAATTTGAAGGAATGCCTTTAGCTAAATCCTCCTAGTTCTCTGCCTTAAGGTTCTTAAAGAAAGGATTTTGTTTGACTAATGATTTGTTTGACAACTTGCCACAAAAATGGCGTTAATGGGAACAACTTAAGTGGAAATTTGACTTGGCCAACATAAATAAATTTATTGTGGAATGTATTCAAAACTTTATTATGATGATATTAAGCTTATGTTGGGGATTTTAATGCCTCAAGCATGGTGGCAAGACTGGAAATGGGGGGAATCCATGAAAGTTCTCTAAATACAAATGTAATATACTTAGGGAGGTGCCCAAGGGGATAATTAATTATGGGACTCACTTTATAGTTGGTGGGTAATAAATAAGCCCACTAGGTAGTTAAAAGAAATAATATAATAATAAGGGGTAGTTGGCATAGATCCCCTAGGAATACTCATGAGAAAGTATAAATATATATGAGTATCATTGTATGAGATATGTTGGATGTATTGTTTTATAGCAAACATGGCTTGTGGAGTGATTCCTTCCATAAGGAGTAATTGATGGTTTTAACCTACCTTAAGGGTTATTCTCTACATTCTTGTGTTCTTGAAAATGTGAATGTATCTTGGTATTTCTGAAGTTTAAGGGTTATGTATCAATGTTGTGATTCAACTTCTGGGCTCAGGATCACTGCAAGGCATTTAATTTCTTAACCATGACAAGATGTCAAAACTTTTCGATGAAGAATACGAAAAATGTATTTTTAAATAGGTTGTCTCGTGCTATGAAGGATGATAAAGAAAGCACTAAGGGTTTATTCTCATGTGATAACTTCCTATTATAGGTTTATGGATGTATTCAACAAGAAAATGTTTTTATTTTTATAAACCTTAGCAGCAAGTATAATCTCATCAATGTCAATTTGGATAAATGATTGCAAATCCTTGCAAAGCTTATTCAAAGCTCACATGTTGAGGGTGAAAATTGTTCAAATTTTTAAATATTTGAATATTAATATAGATAAATATGTGTTGCATTTAGATTTTCATGCTATAAATATGGATGATGTGGATATTGTTTAGCGATATACTTGGATGGAATCAATTGGTATAATTAATATTAATGTGCAAAAGAAAATTATGAAGCTTTGGTATAAGAAAATGAAAATAACATTGTGGAATGTTTTTCTTACTAAACAAGAAGGGCCTAAGGGGGAACATGAAGAAATCCTTGCAAGTAAAACAACTAATGTACCTTATATTGACACATCATATGAAGAGTTCGAGATTGAATCAAAATAACAAAAATCTACAGAAACATTGATGAAGAAAATCCTCAAGAATGAATAAAAAGGAAGAATAATTTAAGGAGATACATGGCCCCAAGGGACAACATATTCAAGAGTCAAGGAAAGAAGAATCGATAACTAAGGTTTCAATATATTGCCACTCGCTTCACCCCGAGAAACAATAGTCATCAAGGCAAGGTTGGGAGCATCAACAAACATGGAATAAAAAATGAAACTAGAATGGAGGCACATGGAGAAATAAAATAAATCCAAGGAGATATCAAATTAATACAACAATAACATAGAACCAAAGGATCAAACAAAATCAAGATTGAGATGGCAAGGAAGCAATTGGATCCCATGTCCACATTTCACTAGGATGGATAGATGCTCATTCTTGGTACCAATTGGATACAATGCTTAGTAGATCACATTATATAGTTTCATCCCATGTTTCGGGGATGAAACATGTGAAGGGGATTGAAATGTAATGTACCTAGGGAGGATAATATGGGGTACCTAGGGAGGCAACCAAGGGGATAATATATGTAATGTGTCCATAATTATGGAATAGGCCCACTAGGTAGTTGGTGGGTAATAAATATGCCCACTTGTTAGTTAGAAGAAATAATATAAAAATTAGGGGCAACTAGCATAGACCCCTTAGGAATAATCATGACAAGGTATAAATGTGCATGAGTATCATTGTATGAGAAATGTTAGATGTACTATTTTTGTAGTAAGCATGGTTTGTGGAGTGATTCCTTCCATAATGATTAATTGATTGCGTTACCCTATCTTAAGGGTTCTTCTCTACGTTCTTGTGTTCTTCATGATCTGAATGTATCTTGGTATTTATGAATTTTAAGGGTTTTATATCATTGTCGAGATTCAATTTCTAGGTTAATGATCACTACAACAAACTAATTCTAGTATATAAGCGGCTTTGCACGGAGTCATTTCTAGAAGGTTGACTAAATAAGCTTTGATGCCTAAAATCTCAATAAAAACATAGTTATTTAAATTTCATAGTATCTAGAAGTTAATTCCAGAACATAAGAAAACCTTTTATATCATGTTGTTTAACTATAGGAGGAGTCTTTTTCGACATGATTACTTGATAGTGTGTTTTTTGTTCAGGATGTCAACCTTTGTTTTTTGTCATTATTCTTTTATGGAATTTGGAATTCTAGCTAGTTGTATTATTGTTGCAAGTGCTTTGGCTCGAGGCGACTCACAATTTTGTCAATATAGTTTTTTGGCCATGTGTGTGGAAGCTGCATTCACAACCCAAAGTTTTTCTATTAAATCCCTATGTATATTTTTTAATTGTAATATTCAAAGGAATATTTAATTTGAAATAAATATATTGCAACCATAAACAATATATGAAATAAGAAAATATGTGACTAGGATAAAAATATATTTTATAGACATTGAAATACTTTAAAATATGAACAATAGTTTTAGTATGTCTAGTTGTAATTTAGTACAAAGTTAGAGCAACAATTATATATATATATATATATATATATATATATATATATATATATATATATAAACAAGGGGTTCTCATACATTAATTAGATGACTAGTTAGGTCGTGACCTTAAAATTAGATTATTAAATTATTATTATTATTTTATATGTTTGATTTCGTTTTCTCTCAAGAAAGCTAGGTGGGCTAGTTTAAGTGCTTGAGTGCTTTGAGCTTCACGCAAGAGAGAGAATTTATTTTTCAAAGATGGTGCTTCTCTCAAGTCATTTGCTAATCTAAACTATTTTTTTCCCTAAATTAAGAGTCTTCTCCACGACTTATAGACCTATCATCTCCTACCAACCATAGGAGGTTATCCCCTATCAACTTGAAAACTTGTACAATAGCTTTCCAAAAGTCTAGTTCCTATAAAACTCTTCTTTTGTGATGGAATCCAATAGAGTGCCCATGGGATATGTATATATTTTTGTGCAAAATTATGCTAAGCCCTAAATATTGTGACATTGCATTTATATAAGTATATTATTATTGCCTTTATTGAAAATCTAGGGCCTTAATTGTAATTGTACCATTCGTCTCCTACCCACACACATACACCAAGGAGGCATAGTTTTAGGATCATCGTTGTTGGAATATCAAGCAATACTGAGAGGGGGGGGGGTGAAACAATATTACACTATTTTTCAAATTTTATCACAATTAAAAAATTGAATTAACAAAGAAGATAGAACACACAATTTTATCGTGGAAGCCCAATTGGGAAAACCACCAATACTTTCTATTACTGCAAAATTATTTTTACAAGTAGTTTGCAAGAACCAACTTGCTAGATGTACCAACACCCAAATTCTCAGCTACAACTGAAGGATGCACAAACACCCTATTTTGTCAGCTGCAACTGACATGTTGCTACAACACCCTTAGCAGGCTGCAACCTGCCCTAGCACCACCCTTCCACCCTTTTTCACTTTTTCAGATTTCGTGATCTTCTTTCTTTCTTTGATTCTGTCACTCCATCAGTCTCGACCTGTTCTTGCTGCTACTTCAACCTGGACACCTGAGACACTCTTCTTCCATTTCAAATTTCTGGTTATATAACTTCACATATTTCATAAATTGCAGGTCACACCTCTTCATTTTGAAGTTCATGCCCTTTCAGGTCGCATCTCTTCATTTTAAACAAATAATTAATAAATTCGATCTCTGTTATAATTTATGTCTCTATTTTATAAATTAATGAACAATATATTTCTTGCGACATATATAATGGCCTACAGGCACACCTAAGCTTCCCTTAAGCTTTCTGCGGGCATAACCTGATGGCTTATGTGGGCATATATACTTGCCTGCGGGCATATGAGCCTCAGCCCTTGCGGGCATATTCCTTAGCCCTTAGAACCTTACCCCTTGCGGGCATTTTATTTGAACTGAGCAAACATGATTTTTCTTTAGCTTGGCAGGTTCATTTCTCACAAGTGTGACCACCAGAGGAAAACTGAGAACATGAATGGATAACCACTTCAACAAGGAATAGATCCATGTCACCTTTTGATTTTTGTGATACATGCACACCGTCTGGCGGACATTTGAAACTGGCTTTTTAAACTACTGATTTGACACTTAGGCAAAATTATCAAACCCTAAGTTAACATGAGAAGATATTTATTTTCATCAAATTGGAAGTATGAGACATCCATTAGATAGAGGCCAACAAGGTGATTCTATCCAGACCAATTTCATCCCTCGAAACCTCTTTCTTTCTCCTCGGCGGGCATTTTTCTGGAGAAGTGCAAATCAAGCTAAGAGGCACTTTTGGCAGATCAATATCTTCTCCTACAGGGACTTTTTGGACAAACTAATGATATGGTTGGATGCACGACTCAACAGTCTAGAGACCCATACCCTTAAAATACTTTAAGACATCAACCACGGGAAATGGCGGACATTTTACTGAGGTCACTTAGGCAGTTTTACCAATAAATTTATAATTAGACATTTTGTGCATTTTACTGGACTGGAGCAACCTGCCCGAAACACTGTTTTGGCAAACCCATAACTTCCTCCTCAGACACTCTCAAGACGAAATGAGACCATGGTCAGGTAGACAGATCAACAAGATACAGCCTGGTGAGATGGGGCGGACATTTACCTTAACCTATGAGATACGACGAACATTTTCCCAAGGCCACTTGGACCAATTTTCCAACACAACCATTTTCCAGAATTTCTCCAAACTGACAAATCTCTATATAATTAGGTCAAATTGTAATAATGACATCATGAAGGTACTAGAACATCATTAGCTGGATTTTCACACTCATTACTCATGCCACATAATCATATACTCCATATCATCATATCCTTTGTCATTAATGAATACTTTTGGCATCAATGAAAATTATACTCAACATTCTCTCCCTTTGTCATTGATGACAACAACTTCAATTTTTTTTCTCCCCCTTTTTGACATTAATGACAAAGATTCATAAATCTCCCCCTGCCACTATTTCTCTCCCTATCAACTATGTCCCTTTTGTGATAGGGTTACAATCTTCATTTTATTTTAATGAAGAGAGATAACTCCCAGTTTTTCCCTGAGATATGCAAATGACTCTCTAGGAAATGGTTTAGTAAAAATATCAGCTATTTGTTCCTTTGTATCAACATACTCCAGTTTGACAATCTTTTGTGATATTTTCTCTTTTAAAAAATGATATTTGATTGGAATATGCTTTGTCTTGGAGTGCATGACAGGATTTTTGGATATGTTTATAGCACTTGTATTGTCACAATATATAACAATGGGATCTTCATATTTTACAAGTAAATCTTCCAATGTTCGCTTCATCCAAATGACTTGTGTACAAAATGATGCAGCAACAATATACTCAGCTTCTGCTGTAGATAGTGAAATGGAAGACTGAATTTTGCTTAGCCATGATACCAAGCAATTTCCTAAGTAAAATGCTGCTTCACTAGTGCTTTTTCTGTCATCAATACTTCCTGCCCAATCTGCATCTTTGAATGCTTTTAGAGAAAATTTATTGTTCTTTGGATACCATAGTTCATAATCCATAGTACCTTTTAGATATCTAAGAATTATTTTTTTTACTGCAGCCACATGTGTTTCTTTTGGGGTTGACTGAAATCTGGAAACCAAACCTACAACCTGCATTACATCTGGTCTTGTAGTTGTTACATATAAAAAAATAACAATCATTGACCTATGCATAGTATGATCTACTTCTAAGGATTCATCCTCTTTGCTCAATTTACAACCAGTAGCCATCGGAGTAGTAATAGGTTTGGATTCTTCCATTTTGAATTTTTTCAACATCTCTTTGATATACTTAGTTTGAGAGAAATATCCTTTTTTCTGATTGAGATACTTGTAAACCTAGAAAGAATGTTAGTTCCCCCAACATTGACATTTCAAATTCCTTCTTCATTTCTGAAGCAAAGTTTACAGTCAGAATTTGTAGATCACTTCCAAATATGATATCATCTACATAGACTGCAACAATGATCATATTTCTGTTTTCAAACTTTATGTACAAATTATTGTCAGTATCCTCTCTTTTATATCCTTGATGTTTTAAATACTTGTCAAGTCTTGAGAACCATGTTCTTGGATCTTGTTTAAGACCATAGCACGCCTTCTTAAGTTTGCAAACATAATCTCTATTTTCTGATAAGAGAAAACCTTCAGGTTTCTCTACATATACTTCTTCTTCAAGTTCTCCATTAAGAAACGCGGATTTTACATCCATTTGATACACTTTGAAGTCCTTGCAGCATGCAAAAGCTAAGAACATTCTAATGGCTTCAAGTCTTGCCACAGGTGCAAAAGTTTCTTTAAAATCAACACCTTCTACTTGAGCATATCCTTTGCATACTAATCTGGCCTTGTTCCTTATCACATGACCATCCTCATTGAACTTGTTTTTAAAACTCCATTCGGTCCCAATGACATTTATGTCCTTAGGTATTGGGACAAGTTCCCAAGTTTGAATCTTTTCTATTTGATCAAGTTCATCATTCATAGCATTGATCCAATCCTCACTTTTGCAAGATTCTTTAAATTTTTTAGGTTCTACTATCGAAAGTAGTGCTTGTTCTTCATCATAAAACAATTTTCTCCTTGTTTGAACTCCTGAATTTTTGTCACCAATAATTTGGCTTTCAGGATGATTCTTTTGAATTCGTCTGGATGTTGTTCTTGTGTCTGATCTGGGGGAGTCCTCATTCTCCTCTTTTTCTTCTTCTTCCTTTTCAGGAATATCTTCTTCTTGTGAACTTTTTATTATTATTCATCATCAGTTTCATCATCAGTTTCTTCAATACCCACATTTTCTTGGATTTGTATCCTTCTTGGTTTAGTGTCATCTATAGTTACATTTGCACTTTCTATGATCTTGTGCAACCTTAGATTATAACATCTGTATGCTCTTTTGGTAGAAGAATATCCAAGAAATATGTCTTCATCTGTTCTAGAATCAAACTTCCCTAGATTATCATCATCTCTTTTTATGTAGCACTTACTCCCCAAAACTCTAAAGTATTTAATTGTAGCTGGTCTTCCAACCCATATCTCATAAGGAGTTTTGTCGCTATTTACTCTGAGTTGTCCTATGTTTTGTATATAGACAACTGTATATATTGCTTCTCTCCAATACCCATCAGGAAGTTTTGCTTCATTTAGCATAGTTCTAGCTGCTTCTTGAACGATCTTGTTTTTCCTATCGGCCACTCCATTTTGTTGAGGAGTTCTGGGGGATGAAAATTGTCTCTTGATTCCATGAGTTTCACAAAACTCATTGAAGTCATTTGAGGTGAACTCACCAACATTATCTGATCTTAGACACTTAATCTTGAGATTTGCTTCATTTTCAACAAGTGCTTTGAAGGCTTTGAACTTCATGAAAGCTTCTGATTTTTCTTTAAGAAATGCCACCCAAGTCATCCTAGAATAATCATCAATTAATAACATGAAGTAATATTCACCTTGAAGGCTCTTAGTCCTTGTAGGCCCACAAAGATCAGTGTGAACTATCTCTAATGGCTGAGAGGTTGTATGCTCTTTGTCCTTGTAGCTTGATCTTGTTTACTTTCCATGAAGGCAATGTTTACAAACATGGTTTGGTGGTTTTATGATCTTTGGTAAATATCTTATAGCTCCCTTCTTGCTAACTTTTACAAGATTGTCAAAGTTCCAATGTCCCATCCTTCTATGCCATAGTAAACTTTCATCAATTTGACTCATATGCCATTGTTCTTCATTTTCTAGAATATACACATTGCTTGGAGTTCTCACAGTAGTCCCAATAATTTTTCCTGAATCCTTTTTTTTTATTTCACACTTTTTGGAATCAGATATACATATGTGTCCTTGATCACATGTTTGGCTTACAGTTAAAAAGTTTTGGTTTTAAATATTTTACAAGACAGGCATTTTCAACTTTCATCTTGCCTTTAAGAGCCACTGTACCCTTCCCAATTATTTTAGAGGATAGGTTATCTCCAAAGGTGACTTTTCCTTTCTGATTTCTTTTTAGACTTATAAATTTATGTGAGTCTCTTGTCATATGTTTTGAACATCCACTATCTATATGCCGTAAATTTTGTTTTTCTGTTGCACATAAAGCTATTGAACATTTTAAATCTTCCTTTTTCTTCCAAACCTTCTTCTCTCCACTGTCTTGGGGTTTTGTGGTATCATTCTTCATAGGTATCACCAATTTACAATTTCTAGTTATA
This sequence comes from Larix kaempferi, assembly GCA_027924585.1. NCBI lineage: Eukaryota > Viridiplantae > Streptophyta > Pinopsida > Pinales > Pinaceae > Larix > Larix kaempferi. The sequence continues at coordinate 138,317 of BSBM01000254.1, forward strand.
TGTCCTAGATTACCACATTTGTAGCATTCTATACTATAACTCTGAAGAGGAACAAAAGAGTTGTAGTTTCTTCCTTTTGGATTACTTCCAGTGCCATTCTTCTTATACAACGGTGATTGTGATGTAAGGCCTTTCTTAATAGGAACATTTAGTTTACAATTTCTAGCTATATGTCTAAAATTGTTACAGGCATAACAATTTCCCAAAAAGAGTTGTTGATGTTTACTTGGCACATTATCTGTCTTGTTTTGAGAGTGAGCAAATTTTTCATTGTATTATTTTACAACTGGTTTCATAAGTGCATCAGCATAACTCATTTTATTTCCTTCTCTGTTCATGAAGGAAAATTGTTTTGACTTTTTTCCTTTGTCATAACCTAGTCCAGTTTTATTGCTGCATGATCTTTGATAGCTTAGGATGTCATCTAGAATTTTTGAGCTGCCCTTAAATCTTGATTGAAAGGACTCTTCATAGGTCTTCTTTCTAAACATGCTTAATTTAGCTTCGAGTTTTTCTAATTTTTCTTCTTGTTCCTTGAATTGTTGTTCTAGATAGTCTTTTTCTTCACAAGTTTTCTGAAGTTGATTTTTTAAGTCAATAATAAATCCTTCTAATTCTTCAACAACACTTGTAAGTTATGTTTTGAAATATGCTATGCCTTCTTCATCTTCTTTATGTTCTACTCCCATGAATATAACTTCTGCTTCTTCATCTTCACTGGACTCACTGTCATCCATGGTATAAAAGGTCTTCTTATTGTTTTTCTTAAAGAACTTTTTGTTTTTCTTGAAGTTATTAGGGAACTCACCATCTTCTTCTTTTTTGGAATAAGTACATTTTTTAGCAAAGTGACCAATTCCCCCACAGTGAAAACATTTGAATGGCAATTTCCCTTTGAACTTGCCAGTACCTTTCTTTAGATTTTTAACTAGAAGTACTTCTTCATCATCAGAATCTTCAGCTTGAAATTTTGTTTTATATTTCTTATCTATTTTTTATGCTTTAAAAGCTGCTTCCTTCCTTTGAGAAGCGTCTTTCCCAATCCTCATTTCATAAGCTATAAGAATTCCATATAGCTCATCCATGGTGAGTTTGTCAAGATTTTCTCTATCTTCTAGTGTGGAAATCTTCGGATTTTAAATCATTGGAAGTGATCTTAGTACTTTTTCAACTATTTCTTTTTCTTTCAGCTCTTCTCCTAGCCCTTGATTTGCATTCACAATTTCATCAATTCTCTCAAAGTATCCTGAAATGTTTTATTCTTCCTTCATTTTTAGACTTTAAAATTGGGTTTTAAAAGTCTGGAGTTTTTCCCTTTTTACCTTGGTGTCTCCTTCATAGATGGTCTGCAATTTGTCCCAGATTTCCTTTGTTGTCTTACAATTCATCACTTTGGCAGACTGTTCAGGATAATCCTGCTAAGATTGCATTAATAGCTTTGGCATTGCTTCCAAACTTTTTAATTCCTTCAAGATCTGTAGGAAGGTCTTTGGGATATGTGTACCTTGTTTCTATAGACATCCAAACATCCAAACCAAGAGACATTATATAGCTTCTCATCCTGATGCTCCAAAAAGCATAATCTCCCCCCTTTACCTTACGGTATCTCAAGAGTTTCCCCCTCTTTCCCTTAAACAAAATTTAAATCATTAATAATTTAAAATCAACCAAGAGACATTTGCAAAACATTTTCCCTTTCAGCAGTTTCTCTGATTTATCGACTCCATTTGGCACTGGTCCACAAGAGCACTATTCATTATTTTTGCTTAATATCGTAAATTGTTGTTGTATCTTTATATATTGGTGGTCTTGTATTTTCTGCTATTGAAAGCATATCTTTAAAACATTTTTGCAAACGAACTTGCACTGTTGTAATCATACCTTCTCAAAACTCCTTAAAACATCCACAATTAATTTACTGAAACATTCTAATAACCTTAGAAACATTCCCTAGGGACTATCCCCCTTGGCTTCGATTAGGAGTTGGCATAAATAGAGGAGTTAAGACAGATGACAACCTTGACTCGAGACTTTCCCCCAAGGGCGCACCGAGCAGTAACATAAATTTCTGTTGTGTTAACCAGGTGTGCGATCCGACGGCAATAGGGATTCCACGTCAAGTTGATCGACCGAGTGAGGGCCTTCTCAAAGGGCTAAATCCCCATGAATTTGCCAACGATCATGTGGTCTTTCATGAATTGTATATAACCTCCTATAGCCTTATATTTAGGGTTAACTATAGCCTTTGCAAGGCAATCTCGCGAAATGGATTTGGACATGCTAGAATTAGCTTGTACCTTGTGAGAGGACCTGCCAAGATAACTTTCCATGGTAGAGACACCTTCTGTCATCAACTACTCTTGCTCTATATAGGGAGTATCCTTTCCTTTCGCTAACAACTTTCCTACATCCCCCATCTTTGTTAGGCTTACTAAGACCTCCACCTTGTCCTTGAAGGATTACGTGTGTTAATAACTAAATGATCCCCTTGACCAAGTTGCCACTCATTCCTCCCATTGAAAGAGGGAAGAAACCCCTCATAAACCACCACCCTCCAATCCCTAAGCAACCGGTACTACACTCCATAAAAAGACTTTCCATGCCTTTGATACTTTAATTTTGACCAAACTCTCTTTATAATAATTTAATTTAATTATATAATTTTTGAATATTTTAACATTAATTTAATATATCTTTGTCAAGAGCTTTTGGCCAACTCTTTAATGATAATATTAATTTAATTGAATCTAATCACTAACATATCTCTTAGTGCTAATTTCTTTCATATCCGTCATATGTTTTTTTCTCGAGTTCCCTGTTTTTTTATCTTACTAAAAACTTGTGAAATGTCTATGTGGAAAGGTTGAAACGCGTCATTTATAATAATAGAACATAATTAAGATCCAAAAATCTAAACACATTATAGCTAAATATGAAAACCCTCATACTCGAAAGTCATATACACTGCAACTAAACATATGGCATCCCAAGGTTTCTTAAAAATGTGCCGTATCCACGTCTCCCTATCCTGGCAACTTCGCTCGCAACCTAATGCATTGTTTTGGGCCTATTTATACTATTTATCTAACTAGCTACCAAGACAATCAAGAGGTGTTGGTTCAATCATATTGTCTTATTCAGGTACATAACTTTCCCATGACAACAATGCATCGGCAATTACAGATCATGTATCATGTGTCACCTCAATGGATTCATGGTTGGTATGGCAGGAGATTTGTTGGCTGGTGACTTCTTGGGTCGGCAGATTCACTGGCCAACAGATTGCTGTCAGGTGAATGGCTTTGGTGGATTTCCTCAGATTGCATCATCTTGGTGGATTTCCTCATCTAGGCTGTTGATAAATGTCCGGTAGGTGACAATGGTGGACTCCCTCAACTCAGTGGATAGATTTGGTGGGTACCCTTGGTGAAGTTCCTTAGCTTAATGGATGGTACAAGCAGTTTGATGTACTGCAACAAGTTGATGGACTATGTACGCAGGTTGGTGGACTATATCAATGAAACAACAGGTCAGTGAACGTAACTTGGTATGTTTTTCAGTGACAACACCACTATATGAGAGCCATTGGAGGGTAAGCCACACGTGCACAAGGCTAATACTGCAGGTTCATCAGTCGACATCTGCACAGTTTTTAAGGTTGTTTGGTTTATCTAGTATAATATTTAGGCCGTGCCGGTGATCACTGGATTATTTTTAAGTTTTAGTACTTCAGGAATAATTTGTTAAGTATACAATATTTAAATTCTTCAGCAGATACAAGATTTTTGTTAAGAATACAGAATTTCCAGCCAGCTTTTCAAACCTAGTTTCATTAAGTTTATTAGTATGAGGTGACATTGAGAGAGAAATATTCAAATAAATTACCTACTTTCTTCAATTAACTACTTAATTTTTTCAGAAATACATCTGGTATAGCATAATTGCCATCTTAACACAAGTATCAGTGTAGATCTATCTTTACTTTGCATCTATAAAAAATAAATTGAGATGTAAATCTCTGGATGCTTCAAAGATCATGGATTCAGATAGATTTAGGCGGATGCATTTGGCTAGTCCAAAGGGATATTCTTTTTATTTTTTATTTTGATTTATAAACATATTTCATCTATTGGACTGTTTTGTCATGTGACCAACATAGATCCATCTTAAACCCGTATCTATCAAGCACCGAAAGGGATCCAATTTCTTGAGGTGTATTTCTTTTTTTAAATTTAAACTCAAGATATTTGATATCTCTTGATTGATAGACCCTGGTTTAAGTTTTAAGTTTTTATTTTATAAACGAACATCGATTTTTTAAATATTTTTCATAATATTTTATTTTATGAGCCAACATGGATTTTTTTTAAATACTTTCATTAATTTTTTTATTTTATGAGCCGACATGAATTTATTAGATGTAACGCTACATCACACATGTAACGATACACATAAATGTTACAACATCTCTCCCATACTGGGCTGTAAAGCACCTTGTTTCACTCGGTGCAATGATGTAAGCATTAGGCATGGGAATTACACCCCTCCCTAACATTGGGCTGTAGAATGCACGTCCTTCTCGCAAGAAGAAGACAGAACTAGACTGTTTCTTGGGTTCCATATCCTGTGCCATGGTTCCCTCTGCAATGTTCTGGGTGTGCTTGGCCTAATATTTTCTTTTTACCTGTTAAATTTCTTGCATTGAGTATCAACGCACTGTGAAATTAGGAATGTCAGTATCATCCTAGTGCTTGCTTATATATTCATTAGAAATTCCACACCATTTTGAAAAGCAATATATCATTTATTTTATTGGAAGTGACGCTTTGTATTTGCCACTGTAATTAAGAGCACTTCCGCACTCAACAGGGAGTATTGGCTTCTTATGGGTTCTGATATTTTGCACAGCATCAGAGCTCATGATAGACATTTTCTCGTAATTGTACAATCAGCTTAAATTACCCAAAAACAATCAAATAGCAGATAAAATATTCATATACAAAATAAACATTAAAGTCAAACAGAGGATATTTCACATAGATCTTTCACTGATATATTACTGAACTGCTCTTCCATTTTGGTGCAAAGTTGTTCTATGTAAAGTATTCCCCTTCGAATCCATGAAATAAAATTCCTGCAGTCCACAAGAAAAAGATTGTGCACAAAATGCTTCTAAGTTTCTGCCATGATTGATAGATTGAAAGAACAACGTGTCAGCGAAGAATGCAAGATTATACCATTTCCATGGGGCTGACTCGGTAAAGAATGAATCCATTTTGCAAGTCCCTGTCCATGATAGTAATGCCATATAATTTTTTTGTAATGTTTTCTCATTTTTCCAAACAAAAAAGGTATTGCTTGGATATAGGAAGGAATTGAAAATACATATGAAAAATCGTATACTGAAGGTATAAATACTTTGGAAGCAACTTACTTGGCCCAAGAACATGTTTCATTTTGAAGGACATTGCTGTCGTTTGCAAAGCTACCATCTGGATTTCCAATGTAAGCAATACCATTGTCTTGCACATATTGACTGAAATGTTCTTGACCATGCAAATAGACATGCTGAAATATGTGTAAAATTACTCCTGTAAGTGCATGCCTTGTTTTGCCCCTTTGAGGTAAGAAATTAACATGAGTTTACTTTGAGCAAAACAGATCGGGAAAAACATTTCAAGGATGTCTTACCACTCCATATTTCATAAATATAGGTAAAAGCAAATCATGGAGGTATTGTTTATTGTTTTTTACAATTCTTTCAACTTGACAGTTCTTCAAAGGATGATGTCCAATGACTATGCACCTGCAAGGTATTGACATGTCAGATATTGTTAATCATAACCTTATTAGGCCCTGACCTGCAAGGTATTGACATGTCAGATATTGTTAACCATGACCTGATTAGGCCCAATCGTCAAAACGTACAAGATAAATGTCTCCATAGATAAGAAAAATACCGACTTCTTTAAAGGATGCTGCTATTACTCAATGTAAGGGTCTTAAAGAACATTTCCTCAAACTTTGAAAAAGGAGGGCCTGACCTTATTATGAAGTTATGGATTGACAACTAACAATCGATTAAATCATTTTAAAAAAAGCAAAAAGAGATTCTGAAAAGTTATAGTAGTGTAGTGCCCTGCCTATTGGGTACCAGATATGCTCAGCCATTTTCCTTGTTTGACTAGCTATTTTTGAGTCGACCAAGCATTATTATTATTATTATTTCCTTGTTTGACTAGCTATTTTTGAGTCGACCAAGTATTATTATTATTATTGCACCGAGAGTAGCGGGGTGTTCTACAATCCAATATGAGGGAGATGTCACGTAATGTGGGTAACGATGATGTGGCAACAACAAAAAATTAAATAAATTTACATAAAGCTAAAAAAAATAAAACCAGCATAGATCCATCTTAAACCCAGATCCATAAAGCACCGAGAGGGATAAATATTCTTGAGGTGTAAATTTTTTTATGTCAAATTTTTTACACATTAAGAAAAAACTTTACACCTCAAGAAATTTGATGCCTCTCGGTGCTTGACAGATTGATGCCTCTCGGTGCTTGACAGATCTGGGTTTAAGATGGATCTATGCTGGTTATTTTTTTTTCCAAGGAAACACTTGTGGGGAAATCCAAAAAGTACTTCCCCACACTAATGAATGGCATCCCTGATTCCCTAGTAAACCCGTCAACACATACTAGCGTGTCTAACCCAAAAGGAATTCAAACTAAGCCTCTATTGACATGTCTAACCAAGCCTCTATGTCTAACCAAGGGATTCATACTAGTGTGTCTAACCCAAATGTCCAACAATAAGCATTATTATTATATATGGTTGTTTTAGTGTTTCTGGATGTTCAACAATAAGCATTATTATTATATATGGTTGTTTTAGTGTTTCTGGATAGTGTGTGCGACTTATTATATATGTATTGAGATGATTATGGGTTGTATTAATGAAACAATGGCATTGTTATCATTTTTGAGATTTTACGTGATTAATGACAAACAACCCAAACAGTGATTTTGTGATCTATACATAGAAACAGATAATTTAAATTGTCATGTTGATGTTTTAATTTTAAATAGTATGTTTTACATGTGTGGAAATATATTTTTGATGGCTTAGTGTATGTGAAAATACATACAAGTGTTCTTGTATTTGCCAATCGAGAAATCAGGTGTATTGTGGTCCTTAAGGGGGTTGAGACATTTGAGGAAATGGCTTTGTAGAATGAAAACAGATCAGATTCTGAGAAATTAAATATTATAGATGTCCAAGCGGAATCAAGAGTTTCACAATCCCTAGTCGCATGACACTGTTATCACATTTATAGTAGCTGGGTTACTATCAGTCCCAGAGCAGTTGTCCCAGGACTGAGCCAGTCCTTTACATGAGTTGAGCATTTAGTGCCACATTGATGATCATGGACAGAGTACATTCAGAGGCAGCTAGACTATTCAAAGCAGTGTTATCAGAGTGCCCTTGTCACTTCCGAGCCCTCTTCATGATCCCAGAGGGACATTTGTTAGGCCATTGGTTCACTTATCAGAGCATCCAACTGATATATCTTCCTTGCCTTCCAGACTGTCAGAGGTATTGCAGATCCAGATCTAGTTGACTGAGCAGGTATATGGCATGAGGTTTGTGCTCACTGTGTTTCTTAGTCATCTTAGTAGATGTGACTTGGCATGTGTAGTTAGCATGGGTGATCATAGTCTTTTGGTTCCTTGAGGACTTGTTATTTGAATGGTCAAGTGGTAGTAGTGTAAGACTCTGGTATATGCTCACTAGTCGGATTAGCTTCTATACAAACTAGATCGTTCTCCATTTTGTCTGGCATCACCTTCACTTGTCCTCCCATCCATCCGTTGTTCTGTACTGCAAACTTCAACCCCTTGACTTGGATAAGACTGATGTGCTTAAAGACTTTCCCCCACGGTGACCTCTATTCTTGGATAGACCCCATGTTTTCTTGTGTCTCAGCTCTGGAGTGTGTGGCTACACTTTAAGTTGGTCACTGGAAGTCCCCCCTAGTCCTCAAAGCAAGTTTTCCTCATTTGAAGTGATAAAGCCGCAAATGGTTGTGTTTCTCAACACAAGCCCTCGATGAAAGCTGCAAATGGTTGTGTTTCTCAGCACAAGTAAAATCAAATAAGGGCCATGAAATGAAAGAAAAGAAAGCCGCAGTTGGTAGTATTTCTCAACACAAAGAATGAGATGAAAAAGGCCATAAAATAAAATGCATTGGAACGCATAAATGCTATATCTAAAGGAATGCAGGCCAAATGAATGTTATATAAGCATATTGAGTATTTACAAGGTATTCCAACAGTTTAATTACAAATGATCAAAGTGACCATGGCTTAGCAAGTGGAACGATGGGCAAGTGAATGGAAATGAGGTGACTTGGGTTTTGTTCTTATGGCTCCAGATGTTCTTCCGGTACACTTTCACATGGGTTTTGCATCATCCGGCATCAACACTCTATTTTTCTATCCCCCAGGCTATTCACACTTCTCTTAGAGGGGTGGACTTTTGATGATTTATTTCATTGTTATATCATGTCCCTAGGAGGCACAACTTGCCCCCTAGGTGACTATTTTGATGTTATATCATGTATTATTATCTTATATCTTATATTTGGGCATTATGAGGCAACTCGACCCCCTCTAGTCTAGTGATCCATGTAGTGAGTGTGAGATTAGATCTCCACCCTTGATTATCATTGTATTATGTTTTCATCTCAACCATCGATTAAAAAGTTGGCTAGGGATTTGGTCTTTCTCAAATCTATTTAAGAGAGGAGACCCCTCATTGTACAAGGACTTTGGCTCTTGGATTGAAGAGATAATAGAAAATCCATTGTTGAGCAAAATCTTGTGATCTTGTAGTAGAGTTTGGGATTTTTTATTGCAATTACTTCTTGGGGAACATTGGAAGTGAACCTTTGTATCTTTGGGCAAAATCGTAGTGTTTTCATTTGCTTGCAGGGAAGGGTGACTTGGTGGAGGGCGCAATAGTAGAGGGATGTCTTTCCTCTCCCTCAAATCGTTTGTAAAACAGGGAGTGATCTTTGATCTATGCATTTATCATTCTAATAACTATGTCTCTCTAGATTTCTTTGTTTGCAAATTGTTTTCTTGTGAATCAAATTAACTTGGTGTTATTTGGTTTCAGGAGGGCGCACTCGGGCGAATTGATAACAAGCCGGAGCATAAAAAATTCACATCCAATTGGGAAGCGTTGGGAGCAAGCATCAGAGTCTTGGCATCTCTCAAGATCTAGGCAAGTTCACATCTTTTTCTCTTGTCTTTCCCTGCGTTCCATGGTCACTTAAAATAAAAAAATAAAAAACAAATTTCAAATTTGTGTAAATTGTATCACTGGTTGGAGGAGGCCGATTCCTCTTGGGCATTTGTATTTTCATTTGGATCGAGTGTTTTTCGTTAACCCTAGGCGTCATCTTTGAAACCCCCACAATTTCACCTAAAAAAAATGTTTTTATCTAAGTGTGGAAGTCGAAATTTTAAAGGGCATCCTCTGGTAGGGCATCACTTTTAGAGCCCTCACGAATTTGATACATACTTTAGCAATTTTTCCCTTGCATAAATTTGTGTGGTCAATCAATCGTTTTGTCTAATTTTAAAGGACGAAATCGTAGATAGAGGGACCGTTTTCAGTGTTATTAACTCTGTTTCCCTTCAAGAATCCTTCTAGAAGCCAAATCGAACTCATCTTTGCCCGATCTTCCCTTGTGTTTGGCTTTCATAATTCAAAATGATTTTGTATTAATCTGGACGCCGAAATTTATTGGTAAAGGGGTCGATTTTTGTGGTTAAATCTTGTCTCATTGGGGCGTCATTCTAAAACCCTCATTTTTCTCATCTCTTGAAACGTTTGTTTCTGGTGTATCAAAGGAGTGATTTCACTTAGGTTAAGAGGTCGGTTTATAATTAGAAGTGCCAGAGCCTTGGAGGGTTTTCATTGTGGTATACGTTTAAGTTTCTTATATCTAACAAAAGGTAATTTCAAATTTCAACCTCCATATGTCATAGGTAATTTCAACCTCCATATGTCATTCGTTTGGCAGTGATTAAGCAAGATTGATCCCATCCTAAATTTAGAGGGTCGAATCCCGCTACTACAGGGTTGATTTTCATGATATATCATTGTTTTCCTTGGTGTTTTGAAATTGAAGCTATTATGAGTAAGGTCTTTCTTCCCTGGGAATTATTTTAATTGGCCTTCATAACTTCATTGTGACTCCATTGCCCATCCAAAGCATTGATCTATAGTTATCATTTTGTCCTCGGGGTTAGAAGCCGAAATCCACTAGTGATGCTTGAAGACTTGCTTGTGTGCATTTGTTTGTATGATTTGTTTATCATAGCAAGTCGAACCAGTGTTTAGGTGTGTCTAAACCTTAGCACATCTCTTCTTTGATATCTATATAAAACTTAGAAATTGAGCTCAATTCACTTCAAGCCAAAACCCTAACTCAATCACTTTCATTGATCAAGGAAGTGTTATTCTTAGGGTACTTCATCATTCATCATTCATTAGTATCCTGTGGTTATAAAGGGGTCTAACATCTTGTCATAATTGTGTCTCCCCCATAGCTTATCTAGTTCATTTTAAGTGACCTAGGTAGCTTAAAGTGACGAGAACCTGCTTGGTGTGACAACCAAGGCTTATTTTGGGAGGCACGATTCTTGAGGGTCACAACCTTAACAACCATCTTTCTCTACTGTCCTGGATAGGATCTTTAAATTTTGGATTGCTACAAGAATTGTGATAACATTTTTGGCGCCATTGCCAGGGAGGCAAAGACTTGCCTTGGGCGTTTGTGAGTGTGTCTTTCGCGAATTATATCAATCATATCACATTAGGCACTAACCTTGATGGTTGAGTTTCAAATTGTTAAATTTTTCTTAACGATCAAAATTTACTAATCTCTCTCTCCCTGCACCATAACGACATCTCTTTCGGTGAGCTTTCAATTTTATTCACCTGGCGACTCCACAACACGATTCCATTAGCGAACCCATATAGAGACTCCATTGGGGAACTTTAAAATTAATCACAATGAACTCAAAGATTGATGAGTACATAGCTCGGTTTGAGAGAGTTTTCTCTCTATGCTGGTCATTTAGAGAGAGCATCTATTACCAACATTGATATACAAGATGAGAGGGAGTATTCTCTATTAGTTGGTCATCCATTGAGTGTATCCATCGTTGCATGCACCTAGTACATTGATAGTGGGGCTTCGAGGCATATGACAAGTGCACGTGATATGTTTTCAGAGATCATTGAGACTGGTTTGGACTTGGAGGTGGTGTTGGGTGTTGATACTATTGTCAAAGCAGTTGGGCAAGGGATTATTACGATTCAGAGGGAGTCCATGGAGCCCATGACACTGAGGGATGTGTTGTATGTCCCTGGGCTGAAGAAGAACTTAGTATCAGTTTCCACTATGGAGGATAGAGGATTTAGAGTGTATGTCCTGGATGGGAAAGTATACATTTTTCCCAAAGGATCGAGTCCTTAAGCTTCATTTGCGATTGGAGTAAGATGTGGGAAACTGTACAGGCTCTTTTTTTAGCCTCCTCATGCTTTGGCACATAACAACAGCAGTTCTGATCTTTGTGAGTTATGGCACAGGAGGATGGCTCACGCATCATCTTGCCTTGAGGATGCTGAGGGATATGACGACAGGATTACCTGAGTTCAGCACAGACCATAGTGGTGTATGTAGAGGGTGTGCTTTGGGAAAGTACACCAAGACTACTTTTCCGAGCAATGATAGTAGATCAGCAGGAGTACTAGAATTGATTCATTCCGATTAAGTTGTCCCATGTCATCTGCTTCAATGACAGGTTTTGAGTACTATGTCACTTTTATTGAAGACTTCTCCAGGAAGACCTGGATCTACTTCCTGAAAAACAAGAAGTCTTGAAGAGGTTCCAAGAGTTCAAATCTCTTGTGGAGAACCAAACAGGGAGGAATATTCAGGTGCTCAGGTAAGACAATGGGGGTGAGTATACCTCCAGTGCATTTGACGAGTTTTGCATACATGAGGGTATCAGAAGGCAGTTGACTGTTCCATATACTCCACAACAGAATGGAGTTGCTGAAAGGAAAAACAGGGCTATAGTGGGAGCATCTAGAGCGATGCTCCATGATCAGAGTCTTCCTTTCTTTCTATGGGATTAGGGCTATTATACTGCTCTTTACATACAGAACATGAGTCTGTACTATGCCTTGGGGTGCAAGACTCCTAAGGAGATGTTCACTGAGAAGAAGCTTGAGATAGGCCACTTCCATATATTTGGATGCCTGACATATTCTCATGTCCCTTCAGAGAAGAAGACAAAGTTGGAGCCCACTACAACGAAAGGCATCTTTGTTGGTTATGACGAGATTTCAGAGGCCTTCTGCATATACATTCCAACAAAAAGGAGAGTTGTTGTGAGGAGGGAGGTGAGATTTGAGGAGGAGAGGGCCTTCAGAAAGTCTCAAGATTCAGAGCAGGAGGAGCAGCAAACTCCTACATCACAGGTGAGCACATCTCAGAGTCTAACAGTTCAGGGTGTAGGGTCGCAGGTTTCATGAGTGACTGATTCACAGGTATCAGGGTCTTCAAGGTCAGAGACTTAGTCTATAGAGACTCCTGGGACAGGTAAAGGTTCTCGGGTCACAAGTACACCGATTTCACTTTCACGTGATTCAGGTTCACTTGGTATAGGTTCACTAGCTATAGGATCTCAGACCTCAAATGCTACTTCTTCAGGTAGCCAGTTGCCAGATGAGGATGTTCAGGAGGAGGGTTGTCCATAGGAAGCTACTTCAAAGAAGAGGAAGCCAAGTTGGCTCAAAGAATTGATGAACGAAGCTTCTAAGTTTGTTGGGAAACCCGAGAGGGAGTTCAGAGAGAGTTTCCAGTTATATGGCAGTGGTGGCTAGTCTTCGTGAGACAGAGCCTTCTACTTTTGAGGAGGCAGTTGCACATCAGGTGTGGAGAGATGCCATGGTGGAAGAGTACAGTTCGATCATGAAGAATAATGTGTGGGAGATAGTTCCGAGACCGGAGGGGAAGTCAGTTGTGACTTCCAAGAGGCTCTACAAAATCAAACATGCTGCAGATGGCAGCATCGAGAAATATAAGGTTCATTTCATGGCGCGTGGCTTCTCACAGATAGAGAGAGTAGATTATGATGAGAGGTTTTCACCAGTGATTAGGTATTCCTCTATCAGATTCGTGATCTTTATTGCTGCAGAGATGGGTTGGAGCATTCATCAGATGGATGTGAAGACAACATTTTTGAATGGTGTCTTACAGGAGGAGGTGTACATGGAGCAACCACAAGGATTCAAGGTGCATGGGAGAGAGTCCCATGTGTGCAGCTTGAAGAAGGCCCTTTACGGGTTGAATCAAGCTTCGAGAGCTTGGTATTCCATAATTGATGCATATTTGCAGGAGTTGAAGTTCCAGAAACGCGAGGCAACTCCAAACCTTTACTAGATTGTGGTTGGTAGGGATCCACTTATTCTGGTATTGTATGTAGATGACTTGATCATTACAGGTACAAACAGGCTCATTGCAGAGTGCAAAAAGATCTTGCATTGGAGTTTGAGATGAAGGACATTGGGTTGATGCACTACCATTTGGGTCTGGAGATGTGGAAGGAGTTAGGGCACATCTTCCTCAAACAGGGGAAGTATACTATGGATATTCTGGAGAGATTTCAGATGCAGGATTATAGACTGATGACTACACCTATGATCACCAATTGGAAGAAGTTGCATGCTTTTGAGGGAGGGTTGGTGGATCCAACAATATATCGACAACTCATTGATTCTTTGATGTATTTGCTCAACACTAGGCCAGATATTTGTTTTGCAGTGAACACTCTGAGTGAGTTCTTAGTGGAGCCTTGGAGAGTTCATTGGATTGTTGCAAAACATGTGTTGAGGTACTTGCGTGGTACAGTGGATTTTGGTTTGGACTACAGAAGAGCAGATGGAGTCAGATTGACTGGCTATACAAATTCTAATTGGGCAGGTGGTGTGACGAACCAAAAGAGTACATCTGGGTGTTGTTTCAGTTTGGGCTCAGCAGTGGTGTCTTGGTTCAACCGGAAACAAAAGTCACTTGCATTGAGTTCTACAGAGGCAGAATATATGGCAGCCAGTCAGGCCAGTTGTGAGACCATTTAGCTTCGCAAGTTGTTGGTTGGGTTTGTTACCAACTTTTTTGTACTATAGTTGGATTATCTGAAGAGCCGCCATTTGACAAACATGATGAATGTTTGCACTCCAGTGTATCAGATGATCCATCATTTGTGCCTAGCCAATTTTGGCTAGTCAGTTTTGTTTTTCAGTCGACATGACCATGGCCCCACGGGGTTTGTAATAAAGTGTGCTAGTAGGATTCTAAGTGGCTCGGTTCCCCATGACTTGATTAAGCAACTAAGGTATTCCAGGGAGTTTTTTCCCTTGTCAATAATTATACTTTGCCTATAGCCGAGCTATAATCGATGAGGTTTTCTCCCGCTTCCTCCAAAGCTGGAATGCCCGATTTTGAAAATTTTAGCCATGGGGGGTTACTAGAGTCCAACTGATGTATATAAGCCTACTAGACACTATTAGAATAGGTTTTGGTCATGTCCTAGGTTCCTAGGACCCTCAAAAAAAATTTGAAATTTTTTTACTGGACGCGTTGGATTCGGGTTTTTAATTATTTTTTAATTTTTAATAAATTTTTCCATAGTTTAAATGGAAAAATTTCAATTTGTAATATGTCAGTCCTCTGGGATCATAATTCAATGATTGAAGGCTCCAACCTTAAGCCAAAAATCATTCATGATCCTCGGACCAGTTTATCCTAAGTTTCGGATGTCAATTCAGCCTCATAATTAATAATTTCTCAAAAAAAGTCAATTACAGAGAAATTATTAATTAAAATATTAAAAATTGAATATTTGGAGATAATCCAAATCTCTCCAAAATAATCCAAATGGATTAAAATA
This sequence comes from Larix kaempferi, assembly GCA_027924585.1. Lineage (NCBI taxonomy): Eukaryota > Viridiplantae > Streptophyta > Pinopsida > Pinales > Pinaceae > Larix > Larix kaempferi. Next base: position 153,358 of record BSBM01000254.1, read on the forward strand.
AAAGGCTCATTGACATGGCACTGGGCATTTATGAAGATTCCAATCATCTCAGTCATCATTCAGTGAACTGTACAGTCAGCACAAGTGATTTACTCCAAGAGAAATTCGCTCCATGCATGCAAAACTCGATTTGGTGATGTGGAGGGGTTATTAAATAGGAATGTGGTTGGTGTTGAGTTGCATTAAATGGGAGTGGGGGCGCCTTGCCTAGGTGGAGGCCACCTCCCACTCTCAACTACCAAGGATTGCAATCATGTTTGAGTTAAATTCCAAGCCACCTACCAAATCCTCACGCCATCTCCAAGCTTGCTCACGTCAACTTCCTTTGGAGCTCGAGTTTTCCACATGGCACATGTTTATTTGAGGGTTGATACTTCCAATGTGGAGATGAGGGGCGCCTTGCCTAGGTGGAGGCCACCTCCTCATCTCATTCAATACAACTCGAACTTGTTGGAGTTACCACTCCAATGCTTGGCTTGACATGGATTTGATAGAGATTAGATGGAATTCGACTTGGTGACTCATAGCTATTGGCTTCCTTCATGCCAATTCGAATTAGGGTAGATTGGCTCTTTTCTATTGTTATATAATGAGGTCATTTCTCCTCATTCCTCATGGATCTTTTAGCAAAGAAACTCTAGATTTAAATATTGAATAAAGTTGTGACTTTGGAGGTCAAATTGTGGAGGCTCTTGGTGGCCATACTTCATCTTGTAGCAAGGTGATATTGTGTATTGCTTATGTACTTAGGATTTTTAAGCATAAAATTTATATTTCAAGAAGGCTAACAATCTAGCACAAGTAACTATAAATCTATGTTTTCGCTTGAGTATATTGGTTTTGCAGGTATCTCCAAAATACAAGGTTTTTTGTAGGTACATCTTCACTCTACAGGTTGCCAAAGAGCTTCAAGCTTTTCAAAATCAAGCAACAAGGAGTTCTTGCTTCCTCCATCAACCTTTCAACAAATTTCAATCGGTTACTTGATCTACCTATCTAAACTGTGGAAATCCAAAGCCCTATTCCTATCCAAGTTTGGATTTTGTTTAGCTTGCCTTTGGTTTGTGGCTAGCTTGACCTTTTGCCCCTCTCGTTTTCCTCCTCCTTTCTAGTTTTCTTGCCAACTTCCTAGCTCTCGTCTCCCTACCTCTCCCTCTCCTTCTTCCATTCATCTCTCCTTTTCCCTACCTTCCTCCTCTCGTCTCCCTAATTTTTTCTTCCCTTCCTCCTCTCGTCTCCCTACTTTTTTCCTCCCTTCCTCCTCTCATCTTCCTCTTCTTTCTTTTCTCGTCTCCCCTAGCCTTCTCCCCTCACTTCATTCGTTTCTCCTCTCCATTCCCTCTCATCTTGTCTTCCCTTTCTTCCCTTCGTCCACCTACAAAACATAAACAAAAACAAAGAGTAAACTTGTCAAGTGTTAGAATTGTTTCATATTTTAGATCTTACATCTTGCAATAGTTCAATATCGTTTCAAAGTCTCAAGTTTGGCATTTGTTTATCAAAGTTATAGTTTAGATCTTTAAAGTAGTTTCTAGTTTATGCTTTGAAAAGTAGCATTAGGGTAGCTTAGATCTCATTTTATAAATCTCAAAAGCTTGCATTGGAAGAAGTGTTTTGCATATAGATTAGATCTTATTTTTTTGCACTTAGTTTCAAGTTTATTTGATTTTCATTAACATTTAATGGGTGCTTGTTGAGGATTGACTAAGCTTGTGTAGGTTTCTTGAGAAGAGAAGAAGTGCTTGCGAAGACAAAACTCAAAGAAGATAAAAAATTATAACCAAGGAGAATACTTAAACCAAATCAAAGAATCATTCACATTCTCCTTTGTATAATCCATTTAAGGGCTCTAAGTTTTGTTTCAATAGTAGTTTTACTTCTCTCAAAAAGACCTTTCAAGGGTTTAACTCCCAAAGGCAATTGTAACAGTTAATAAAAAGGCTAGGTGGGATAAGGCCTCCCACGCATTGTTTCCCCTTCCCCATTTGGGGAAGTTTGTTTCATGCATGCTTTAGTTAGTTTTACTTCAAGTATTCTAGATTAAAATTTATTTATGTACTTAGATTAATTCTCTTCCAAGTTTTGACTTGAGTTAGCAACCTTGGGATTTCATCCCGAGGGCCACATTATTTTGTGGCAGCTTCTCTATCCCCATTAGACTCCTTGTTGAAGTTTAGCTAGCTGGAAGGTCTCAAGGACTGGTGGTTCTAGTGGTCACCTTGTTCAGAGGTTGATCCCACCTTGTGGTTTATTTCTTAGTTAGTTGTTAGTCTTGGCCTTAGAAAGCATGCACTTTTTACTTTATTTCATTATTTGTTTTATTTCAGAAAGTGTGCTCTCTCCTTTATGCAAGCTGCTTTTATTCTAATAAAGAACAAAGCCTCTTGAACTTGCAATAACCCAAATCAAGAGCACTCTCTGTCGGAGAGCATATTAAATTTGCATTTCCCCTGCATTAGGCATATAGATTAAATAAGTCTCTTGAACCTTGTCATAAGACAAAGTCAAGAGCACTCTCTATCGGAGAGCTGAACTGTGTGCTTCAATAATCCTAAAAACATTTCAACTCACACCCCCATTAATAATTTACTTTGGTTGCCATCCGACACCCGTATGCTTTGCCAACCTGAAAAGGTTGGGCTAGTACTCAGAAAGGTGTTGGATTTGATGAATTTCTATAACATAAAAAATTTTTCATCCCACAACCAATGAACCAGCATTGCTTTAGATAAATACTTAAAAGTGTTATTCTGGGAGGTGGAGCCGGAGTGTCGTTGTTCAGACTTCGAGGGTGGTTTAAACATTGGACACTTACCCTCTTGATAACTGGACGGTCCATCACATCACCGTGAATAATCACTGAAAGTATACCATTCCGGTCTTTTGCTTACCTTGTTCTTAGCCTAATAATCAAGAGCACTAAAACTCTTAATTTACCAAGATAAATTGCAAAATGATCTCACGAACATATCTTTCGAACTCTTGTATCAAGCAACCCAAGCACTCAAGTAATTTTTTGACTCCATAAGGCACTGGTCCTTGATATCATATTTTAATTTGCTTATTATCTATCTGGAGTACTTATTGTTTAATTTTCCATATGTGAGTGACTTGTACTTAAAGTTCTTCAAGTGGTTGTGCATCAAGTTATCTGGTATCTTGCATTTGCAACGTGGATTGCTCATTTATCTTGTGTTCATTTTTCGAATTTACAAAAGTTGTGATCTTTTCATTATTCAAAAACTCCTAAACAACACCCATCCGCATCACCATACATCTTAAAACATTAAAACACATTGAGCCATAGTAAACTCTTTGTAGGGACTACCCCCCTTGGCTTCATTAGGAGTTAGCCTAAACGGAGGCGTTGGGATTCAGGTGACAGTACGTGGCTCATTGCTTGCCCCCAAGGCCACACTTTCTCACTTGTAGTGAGGGAACAACTTTCAAAAGATTTCTGCTGCTGGTGTGCATCTCGGCGGACAACAGGGTTATTTGGTTAGGAGTTGAGGCCAACAATGATTTACTGTGATAATCAAAGCTGCATTAAGCTTTCGGAGAATCCAGTGTTTCACGACAGGTTGAAACATATTGAAATCATGTATCACTTCATTCGCGATTATGTCCAATGGGGTGCAGTGGAACTGCAATACATTCTTATTGAGGAACATGTAGCAGACCTTCTGACAAAGTCTTAGGGGAGAGGGAAGTTCAATCACTTCAGAGACGGGTTCGGAGTGGTGAGTAACACTTCGCTTAGTAAGAGGGAGTGTTAAAGTTTTGCACCAAGGCTAGTGTTTTCCATCTTTTGATGCCTAGGGGTGGAAAAACATTTAATGGGGTCCCTAGTCACTTTATTAAAGTGAGAAGTACTTTATGTGTTATAAAGTCACTTTATAAAGTTTGCTCATGGTTATATTATTTAATTGACTTTTTGAGAATTAAAAGGGAGTTAATTATTAAATGCCTCATTTATTATTTAAATGAACAAATGCACTAAATTCATTTATTAAGTTATTAATGAGCATTTAATGTGAGCCTTAGATCTCATTGGTCCAAGATCTAATCTTGGCCATTGGATCTCAAGAGGAAGTTACCATGAACAAAAAGGGGAGAAACTAGGGATTCAAGGCATCATGATCACTTTCATCCAAAGAGAAGTTGGAGAGCAAGAGAAATCGACCTTTTGAGGAGAGAAGGACGAGTAGAAGAGAGAGAGCAATTTTGGCACAATTTTGAATGTTTTGGAAGTGGCACAAATACCAAGGAAAGCGGCAATGAAGAACAACACAAAAATCGAGGAAGGTTTTATTCATAGAAATCGAGGCACTGCATAGAAATCGAGAAGGAATCTGGGCACACAAATCGAGGAGATTCTCTACATTTAATGTTGTTAAAACTGGCACAAAAATCAAGGTCACATGTGTGAGGCCATGTTACCAACTAAAATTGCATGTCAGTTGGACTTCAGAGAGCCGCCAATGTTGCACAATTACTTGTGCTTATCAGATTTCAGAAGTTCCAGCCTTGGCCTTTTTTGGGCCATCTTTTTCATTTTTGTAATGTATGACCATGCCCCACGGGGTTTGTAATAAAGTCAGCTAGTATGGTGGTCTTTGAGTGACTCGGTTCCCTAGGACTTAACAACCAAAGAAGGTATTCCAAGGAGTTTTTTCCCTTGTCAATTATGCTTTGCCTTTAGCCGAGTATAATCGATGAGTTTTTCTCCTACACCTCCAAAGCTAGTATGCCTGAATTTGGCAGTTAGGCCTTGGGGGGTTATTAGAGTCCATTTTATAACATATATAAACATGCTAGACACTATAATAAAGTCCTATGGTCATTTCCTAGGTCCCTAGGTGGTCAAAATCAAGTTTTAAAAAAAAAAAAATTCGTGGTCGTGGACAATTTTTTAATTTTTATTAAAAAATAAAATTCACTTAATTAAACCATTTTTTTCTATGGTTTAATTGAAAAAATTCAAATTGTAAAAATCAAGTGGTTTGTGGGTGAATATTGATAAATGGAGGTTGATTTTCTAAGCCAGAGCACCCATTTAACCCATAAACCCACTTTTCCTAAGTTTTGAGTAAGTATTTATCAAGAAAATTGATATTTACTCAAATTCTCCAAAAAAAGACAAAAATAAATACGAAAAAAGACATACTTATTAAATAAAAGACAAATTCCTAAATCAAGGGAAAGTGTCCGGAGTTGAACTAGGGATGAACTAAAGTGATTGTACAGTCAACTGGGGATGAATTGAGCTCCAAATTAAATGATTCCAATCAAGCCAAGCAAGATCTAGTTAACTCCCTCTCATCTCATGCACCCTCAGGTTTTTGCGCCCTAGTTTGCTTGGTTTTGCTATAAAAGGAAGAGCTTTGGTCCATTGTTATTCATCTGAAGGTGGAACCTCTGCTTTCATTCTGTTGTATCATTTTCTGAATATTTGAGTAATAAAAGAAGCTTTGGAGGCTAGTCCTGAAGTGTATTGTGGAGGCATCATGTGTTAAGCTTTGCTTATGAGGTAACCTGTATTGATTTCATATGTTTTGTATATTGTTGAGATAGATCTGTCTTCGAAGGGAAATTAATTTCAGTAAGAACATCAGGTAATGCTTTATAGATTATTTGTTGTTGTTGAATGGTAGAAGGATTAACAAAGATATATAGATTCTTGTTTGAACTTACATCTTTGATTGTTCTTTTTATTTGCAGACACAGATATTTTTGATCTTCTTGTACAAGTGTTGTGAGATCCTTTTGCAGGTAACTTACGCTGGAGGAAGTACCAAGCATGTTAGCTTGCTCATCTTCTAGAACCTTCGAACAAAGCTCCATCTCTCCGGTCCTTCAAGGGAACAACTCCATCGCCCAAACTTTATGCTCAAACCCCCCAGGGTTCAACTTCAAGATCCACTTTTCTAAATTTAAATCGGTTACCTTCTCTCTACTTCTTAGATCTAGATCCAAATTTACATCTTAAATAGATCTAATATTTTGCAATCCAAACTAGAAATTTCATATAATTATAGATCTAGATTGCAAAATTTCTCATTTTTCAGGCTTTTATAAGTTTAGATCTAAAAGAGATTTTAAGAAATTCTTTAGTGTTTTAAAAGTTTTATTCAAGCAAATCGAAGTACCAAAACTATTTACATGCCATCTCTTAAAGGAAGTAAAGATCCTGTTATCACCTAAACTGTAGTTACCCCTATGGATGGATCCAGTAATGGATGGCAATAGGGAAGGGCAACTCAAAAGGTGCAACCACGATCACCTCGACCTCCAATATATATGGTTGTCACGCCAGTCGAGGCAACCTTCGCTTTATGTTATCTAGCCCAGACAACAAAGGGGGAGACCCGATCTACTCCCGACAGGAGAGATCAAAACCAAGACACCAAATCAGGGTATTTCCAAGTGAAGTTAGGTGTATGGTTTTTCCTAGACCTAAAGATGAAGTCACAAGCCAAGTAGGGGGTTCAAAAGGTATAGCTTTGATTCATAGTTGGTGTGAGAGTGACTTATAATGTTTGAAGTGAGATCTAGGATGAGTGTACTAGTTCAATGTTAGAAGATCCACTACCTTGGGAACTGTGTCCAATGCAGGGTTGTTTAGGGATCAGATTGGGGCTAACTAGTACATGAGACAAGCTTGACCATGGTTCATGATGTCTTCAAAGGTGTAGTTTACCATGCATAGGTCAAACCACAAGTCAATCCAACAATCTAGGAAAGTTGAATTATCTTGGAGAGAAACCAGTGCCTTGGGAATTGGGAAGTGGAGTCAAAGTGGAGTTGACTTATGGTTTAGGACTCCTACAACATGAGATAAGTGGGCAATAGAGGTCTTGATGGTTGAATGTGTCTAGATCTAGGTTTGACCCAAGTGGACCACAATCCCTTAAAACAAGGAATGCTATCCCCAAGGCAAGATTTGACAAAGTGATAGTCTAGACCTAGGTTTTGAATTATTCCGGTTTCAGATCTGCAATAATCTCAAGTACCCAGTTCCTAGAAGTGAGTGAACTCACTTCTCCAAGGTGGTGCGACTTTACCCAAGGAGGCTGAAAGTGGGGTTTAGATGGGTCAAGACAAGTCGGATGGCACCCAAATTTTAGATCCGGGTAGATCAGTCAAGTAGGGGTATGGATCTATAATTTCGTGGCAATCCACCGGTTAGATCTTAGTAGATCTGAGTTTAAGTGTTCCAAGTGGTCAAAAATGGGGATTAAATCCCTTAAATTGTGGAATGGGGCCCACAAGGTGAATTTCAAGAAAGGGACAACCTGGGTGTATGTTATCTGATGTGTAGATGTCAAATCAAGTGGAATCTCAAACACCCACCACCTAGATCTAGGTCAACCTGCTCAAATGGAGAAGTGCGCCTTGCTTGGGAGAGGCTAAGTTGGCCTGGGAAGGGGATCAAATTGAAGCCAATCCTCACCAAACTATAGATCCGGGATGCCGTGGATGCTATAGAGGTGGGTTCTTAATATTACGCCCAACAACCCAATAGATCTAAGTAGATCTGAGAAAATGTAAAATGAGGGTTTTAAGATATTTAGGGTTTCAACAATTTATGAGCTATGTCAATGGATTGGATAAAGGAAAGAGAAACAAACCTGTGGATCTTACCTGGGTAACCTTGTAGATGCCTTGATGATGATGATCTATGCAAACCCGATCAATTTGAGAAGCTTTGAGGTAGTTTCTATGCAAGTCGATTTGGTCCAAGAAGCCAATGCGCCCTCTCTCCTGCACAACAAACGTCAACAATATCAGATTTGATGCATCAAGAGATAAGACTAATGCCACAAAAGAAGTAACAGAAAGATAGCATAGATCACAATGATGCTAATGATAACCCCCTGATACAAGCGAATGCCAAGAAAGTCGATTTGAAGAAGCCTTGCAAAATCGCCCTTGTTGAAGTCGCCCTCCTGTAGACAAACAATGATTTCCAAAAAAAAGATAGATCTTGCCACAATTTCCAAATGCTAGGTTGCAATAGACTTTCCAATCACCATCTAAGAACACCAGATGCAAAGGAGACCACAAGAATTTCCACAAGAATATTTTTCTATACCAATAATCCAAGAGCCAAAGACCCCTTACAATGAGAGGCTCTCTCCTTTAAATAGGAAGGAGAGGCACCAAAACCCTAACCACTTTTTGAATGAGTGGCTAAGATTAAAAGATATAAATGTCTAATCAATGGTTGAGATGAGCTCAACAATATAATACATGGATCACACATAAAATATAATATAAGTGGACAAAATCGCCCTAGAAGAGGGGAATCCCACCAAATCATGATGATGAAATATCATAAGAGGCTTATGGTGGGTCCAAGGGGTAATTTTATCCCTCCTTGGTCAATCCCCATAGCACAATAACCAATAAATAATCATGAATGTACCAAATCGTGCCTCTATAGTCAAATCGTGGTCCTCAAAAGACCTCAAAAATCCACAGAAAATGCCATAAGTGATGGATGCGGGCCCCGATGAAGCTGAAACTGCTGGAGAAGGTGTGGAAGGTCCCGATTTATCATCACTGATCATCCCATGCCATAACTTTGCCTCAGTAGCCCAAATCGATTTCCTCAATATCCATTTCTACCAATCCTGAAATGCCTCGGGAAGCGTGAAACTGCCCCAAACAGCCTCCTGGAGTGCTGGCGCTGTCAAGGTGAGGGCACCAATGTGTCCGGAAGGGGGGTAATATGGTAAAAACAAGTGGCTGGACCACCCCCTCCATCATCAGCGCCCTAGGTCAACCGGATAAAAGTCATCTCTGCTCCGACAGGGCCTCCAACAGACCAAAACTGCACTGGGACAGCCTACTGAGGCTCAATCATCACTGTAAATGCCCGGAACTGAAAACAAACTGTCCCATTGGACTCAGAAGATCCAAATCCATCCAAGATGTGTACTCATACACCATATGAGTCTCTGCATGATCAAAATAAATATCCAATATACCGGAACAAGGCCAATAATAATGCGCTGTACATATACAAACACTGCTGTAAGCCCAGAATCATCATCATAACCCTGTAGTTGCTGCATAGAATCATCCTGTATGTGTACATAGACCATATATCATCTATCCATATCATCATAAGGTCTAACATCTCATGTCCCATGGTCCTCCATGGTCAAACTAGGTCCAACCAAGACCAAATATAACTCAGTCCATCATCCAAGGCTGCTGAAAAGTATCAAGGTTAATACATGCTTTACAATTTATTCAAATAGCAATTATAACACAGAGTAATCATGACTGGCGATCTAAATCCAAATATATAGTGTCGTTAATTATTATTATTACTCAGACTAGACTTTCAGGATCATACTCACTTCATAGTTGTGATCAATTTGCTAGTGAAGGGTGAAGGCTAAATTAACTTGGCTAGGCTAAGGGATGACTTAACTGTCTTGAATTTGTGACACTTTGGCAAGGGAAAGGGAATACACCATAGTATATACTGAATGAGCAATAACACAGGGAATGGCGGTGTCTCACAAATGGATGAGTTGTTTAAAGAAGGTTTATTCACCCTCACAGATGCGCACAATCCATAATACAAATAAGGCCAGCAATTGTTTAGATATAGCATTTAAGTTTCATTGCTTTTTGGGCCTGAATTTTCCATAGCCTTGATCTATGTGTGTTTACAAACACATTGCATAGATTTACATTTTTTCTTTAGGCTTTTTGCTGCAGGTGTGTTTTTAAGGCACTTGTTTACCTGAGCACTTCTAGGTGTGTCATGGACAGCTTGTTTACCTAGGTATTTATTTTCCAAAAGATACAACATTTTATTTTCATTGCCATGTCCATTTGGCATGCCTCTCATTCATGTGTGTTTAGAAACACATTGCATGAATGGGCTTTTCATACAAGATATAGCATTTCATTTTCCAGATTTTGTATTGATGGCAGCACTAAAAGTTTCAGGTTTAGCCAACACAACTTTAGTGACTAGGGGGAATTCACAAGGAACTCCAACTCACCATAGGTAAGTTTTGTCACCAACTCAGAGCCGAGACACAATAAACAGGGAAGCTCATCCAATACAGAGGCTACAGTGGGGAAAAGTCCTCCATGCCACTAGTCAAGTAGTAAGTCAGGGTGATAATCTAAAAGGTAGGTCATGGATGGATGAAGACAATGAAATGATGGAGCCAACACTAGCAAGCCAAAGTATGGTGTAATGATCACCTCTATTCTCCCTAAGGAGGGTATGTACCAATGAGTATGAATAGTGAACTTCTAAGTCTGAGTAGGGACAATATAATATATATAATAGATCAACCAGGTCCATGTATCTATATGATCGTCAGATCATGACACTGAGTGCTAAGACATGCTATAAGAATAAGTATAAAAGCAATCTAACCATAACACCATGATATATCTGCTGAGTCATATACCTGAAAGCACATCAACCTGTACCATCCTCTGTTCTCTGAGACTGCTGCTGTAACTCTGGGCACTACTGTCTGCTCTGTACAAATGATATAATGGCTACATCGGTCATCTCTCTGAGTGTCCTGAAACTCAGTCATGGCATGGGGAATACAACTGCTGTCCACAATCTGATAGTGATCCAATATAGATGCTCATCTCGGCATCTCCAATGCAAGGGAACTGGCTGAATAGTGTACTGGAATGAGAAAAATAATGTATGGTAGCCCGGCTACTATATATGTGATAACAGATCCTAAGAAGACAAGCTTTCTAGCTTGCCTTAGTTAGTTTATTTTTCCACTTTTTTACATAGTTTGCATTTAGAAGTAGTTTATTTTGTTTAGTTGTTATAGGGATTTTACAAACTTTTTTAGTTCGCTGGAAATTTTTGCATGCATATCAGTCCTAGATTTAAAAATTAATTAAAAGTTACTTAAAGACACAAAAAATTGCCAAAAAATTAGTTTTTCACATACTTGTTTAAACTAGTTTCAGTTTGGCACTTTGTAGTATTGTCAAAACACTCCTAAAGCGTTCTGATTATCTTTTTTAATAATTATCATTCGCTGGTCTGTTTTAATTTCATAGCAGCTTGGAGCCAAAGATTTCACGAAAAAGTCATCTTGAAGCTCCCAAAACCATCCTGTGAACCAGTTGTTTAATCATTGCTTTACTTTCACAATAAATTGTAAACTGTCTTGTTCTCTAAGCATAAAAGGGCAGAGAGTGTTTCATTTCAGGTTTCATATTGTAATCAAAAGAATAAAAAGAGCTAAGCAGGCAATTCCAACGCCTAGCCCCAATCCCCCCAGGAGGGATTTGCACTTTTTTTTTCATTTTTTACTTTTTTTTTCATTTTTTCTATTTTTTTCGTTTTAGATTAGTTCATTATTGAGCATTAGTAATTAAAAAACAACATCAAGCACACAAAGCGTCCTCAAGGGACTTACAATCAATTGTTCACTTATTTACTTTTCGTGCTACAAACAACTACTATTGTTTTTAAAATTTAAATTAAAATTTATCCCCCTTGCTCTACCGAAGTACTCCACCATTTTGGTGTGAAGAAAATATACTCTTGGGGTTAAGCTTAGATTAATCATCCACTTACATTTTTTAATAAAACGAACCAACACCCAAAACCCAAAGTATGCTGTTAACCTCTGCAGCTTAGTCTGAACAATCGAGTTAATCAGAAACATGTGTAAGGTACATAGTTTAATAGGGAAATCTAATCTCATCTTTCTTTGCGGATTTGGGAGGTTGCATGGGTGTATACTGTAGAGTCAACAGGCCACTTTAAGAAGGTTCATCCTCACCTGGTTGGACACTCGGTGAAGCCACTAAAACACTCAGTCCAAAGAGCTAGATTTGATTGGGCCAAACCAACAATTTTACCCACACCTCTAATACTCATTTAATAATCTTAAAATAAACCAACAATCCTCTTGCAATACTTTCAAAACCCTACACAACAACAATCGCACGCATTTATCTTTTGGCACTGGTCTATTTTGTTTTATTAATTCTATATAATGTCGTGAATGTATCTAGTATCAAATCATGTATAGTGTTGATTAAATCTTCGCAATGATGTATTGTTGATCTATTTTCCATCTCATCATAATTAACTCCTAGAATAGACTTTTACTTTTGCTAATAGATTAAAAGCCTTAGTTTGATTTTCATAGGGACCACCCCCCTTGGCTTCGCTAGGAGTAAGCCTAGACGGAAGAGTCGAGTAATCAAGTGACAACACTTGACTCTCACATGCCCCCAAGAACACACCGAGCGACTTGAAGGTTTCCTTCCGCGTTCCCCCCAGGTGTATTAGGCGACAACAGGCCATATTGTTGAGTGGGCACAAAAATCGAGACTATCAGGATGCATTTATTGTTGTTGTCAGGCACAAAAATTGAGACAGGGACAGATTCTGAGTTTAAATTAATGCTAGCACAGTTTTCAAGGCTGTACGTGTGAGGCTGTACTGTTGTCAGGAGGGCACAAATTTCAAGAATAAAGTTTGGAAAATTTCAGCAATCTATACAGTGTTTGTCTGACTCAGTTTTCGAGAAGAAAAGTATTGAGATAAGTACTGTTGTGATTTTGTGTAATGTCTCTAGAAAATAAAATTTCTCTCATCAGGTTTTCCCTTTGGGGTTTTTCCTGAGCCAAGTTTGGCTAAGAATCTGAGTCTTTTAATTTTTATGTGTGACTAGTTTTAATTTTATGAGTTTGAAAAGTAAGAAAATTTTCCTTGTGTTCCAAGTTTATGAAATTAAACTTCATTTGCAGCACTTATACTGAATGGGGTTTGGGCATTAAACTTCATGTTTTGGATCAAACTTGAAATCGGGCTGGGGAAACCTGTGTTTTAAAAATCGGTGAAATCGGAATCGAAATCGGCCGATTCACCGATTTAAGGCAAGACCGGTTCAAACCGGTCTCCAAATTGGATCGGAGGACCGCTTTGGTACCGAACCGGCCGATTCGGTATCAAATCGGCCAGTTCGGTACCGAACCGGTCCGGTCCACCGATTTTTTACAAAAATCGGCCAATTTTTTGGTGTGGGCCTGTGGGACATTAAAAAATGTTTTTTTTAATTTTTTTTTGAATTTTTAACCTATATCCCCGTGGTGCTGTAGTACTTGGTGATATTAATGGTACATTCTCCTTATCTTTTATTTTTCATCCTTTTACTTAAATTTTTAACATTACCATTAATTGTTTCAGGATGTTTGAGAGTGGTTCCAACTTCATTGGACTTCAAATGCAAAAAGTAGATTTTTAGATCCCATTCAAAATTCATCAGACTTAATAGTTTTCAGGATTTTAGGATTGCAAGGTTTCCACCAGATTCTATCATGTATGAGGGTATGGAATTGGCATTTAATCAAGCACATCAACCCCTATATGTACCTTGATGTTGGTGGTGTTGATTGTTGAATTCCTCTGTCATGACCTTAATAAAAATGTACTCTTCACTCATGCAAAATCACTTATCAAGCATCGAAAGCTTTTTCTACGTTATTTTAGCTATTGGATTAGGAAGTTTCATCAAAATTGTAGTGTGGTGAGTCGTTGACTAATGTCCTTGGAGGATCAACTTTGAAATTCGAGTTAGAGGCAAGGGCTAGAGCCTAGAGGAAGGACGCATAGGGTGCTATTGATGAATAGGATCCCAATATAGGCAATGATTCGTTGACATGTATGATTGATGATTTATATTTCACATTCATTTTTGTAAATGTCTTTGCTAATTTATTAATTTAATATATATATATATATATATATATATATATTGCATTTCCTCATTTCCACAATTTTGGGGGTCCCGTTTCCCCTATTTCGAAGTTTCTCCGTTTCGTCCTCATTTCCCCGTTTCATGCAACTTAGGTAGAAGCTGTTCAAACCCTCGTACAAAATTTTTGAAGCAAACATGTGCCTGTTATGACCTTTGTAGTAGTAAAAAGTCATGAAAATCACCTTAAAGGCTAAAAATAAATTGTGAGCAATACTGTGGATGAAAGCAGCCCTAAACAACAAGTAAAGGTGCTATTTGGCCTTCAAAAAACAGGTCTAGGTCATAACAACAGTCCTAAAATCTTGAAAATGTTGTTTTTCTTTAAAATTTAAATATTCTATGTATTTTTGAGTAAACCGATTCATTAAATTCAAATCGGCCGATTTATGACCGATTCATTACCGATTCCGATTCCGATTCCGAGTTGACCCTCGACCGATTCCGAGTCCGATTTCGATTTTTCAAACTTTGGGGGAAACATAAAATTTTCAATGAATGTGTGTGGTAGAGACATATTTGATGTAACATTAGGAGAGAACACTTTTCCTACGTCTCTTCCATATTGTGTGGGATGTGGTGTGGTGATACACCTTTTCCTTGGTGTGATTTCCCTAGGTTATATAACTTTAAATCATTGTAACACTGCTAGACATCACTTAGGGGGGATGTGTATTTGATGATGTAGTACCCTTGTTGATATGTATTATTTCCAAAATTTGACTTATAGGGGGGTAATGCATGGTTTTCATGGTGATCTAGCTTTTCCAAGCTTAATGATGTAAATTTGATGTATTAATCCTTGGTGGTGGTGCACCCTAGGTTGAACCTTATGTTCTATAATTCTATTTCTTGATTGGGGCTTACCTTTGTTAAAGAAATGTAACTGCGGAAGATATTCCAGATGTATTTGTCTATTGTACTATTGTATTCCTCCTTCAGGAGATGTCATTGATGTAATTAATATTGTAAGAGTCGTTAAAAGAGTCAATGTAAAACCCTAACTAATTAGGTCGACCTGGAAAGATCTAGAAAGAATATTTTATTGTAAAGAGTACAAGTCGGCCCAGTTAGGTGAGTTAGAGCCGACTTAGTTAGTAAAAGGTCAAGTCAAAAGTAGAATACAAATAGAGGATGAGTTGCTCATTTGTATTCACTCATCTCATTCACACAAGTTCGCATAGGAGAGAGAGAGAGAAGTTCGCACAAGTGGAGGAGAAGCTGATTTTGTCTTGGGGTTTATCTTTGTACTTTGTGAATTCTATATTGAGGAAGATTTTGCTGGGGTTTTCTCCCTTGTGGTTTCCCCGAGAGAAATATTGTGTTCATTGTGTTCTTGCTGTGCTTGTATTTCTTTCAGTGATAAATTGTTTAATGTTATATGCTAAACAAGTAAAAACTAACATGGTATCAGAGCAGGCCTGAAAGAAAACATCGTGCAGCCTCCGCAACTGCAGAAACTAGGGCTTCTTGTTCTGGGAGCTCCCTCCATAGATCAGCTGAAAAAGAGGGTGCATCTAACTCGCCTCACTAGGGCGCATCTTGCTATTGAAGCAGATTTCAATTCTGAGATTTTTCATTTTTGGGTCCCCCACTGCAGCGCGGGAGAACTAGGGCATCAAGTTTTTGGATCATTTGCTCACAGAATTGGGAGAAGGAGTACTTTGCTCAACTCACCTTGAGGAGGCGAATTTTCTCATCCAATCAGTTTTCCAAAATCCCGAAGTTGGAAAATTAGGGTTTCTCTGACAAACCCTAGGTCAAGGTAGAAGCAGTTTTCAAAAGGACAACTTTTCTGGTAAGTCTCAAATCTATTCTATTTCCATTTGAAGTACTCATTATATCAAGATGACAATAAATACCAATCTTGATGAGAAGCTTGAGGGAGCCGAGAACTTCAAGACATGGAAGTATAGAGTCATGCTCATCCTTGAAGAACATGACTTAGAAGAATTTATAAAGGAATGACTTACAGAACTAGAGGGAGATGAGGCCAAAGAAAAGAATAAGAAGAATATGGTCAAGGCAAAGAGGATCATAGCTGATTCTATCAAAGATCACTTGATCCCCCGAGTGTCTTCCAAGAAGACCCCAAAAGAGATGTTTGATGCCCTGACCAACCTATTTGAAAGAAAGAACATTAATAGGAAGATGACCTTGAGAAATCAACTCAAGGGAGTGAAGATCTTGAAGTCTGAGTCCATGCATCATACTTCTCCAGAGTGTCCCAGATAAAAAACAACTAGAAGCTATTGGAGACATGGTAGAGGATGCTGAAGTTGTGATGACCACTTTGAATGGTCTTCCCAGAGATTGGGAAACATTTGTTCGTGGCATATGTGCTAGAAAGAAACTGATCCAGTTCAAACAGCAACCATAGATCATTATGTTGATCATTCTTGACTTGGTCAACGTAGTTTCACCAAGTCAACCGCAGGGTCCAGGATGAATTTAGGCAGACAGTGTTCGAGATGCATTATTCATGGCCATATGTGTCCATTATATGGTTCCATGCCTCAGACAACAGTTTCAGATGGTTTGATGGATTTTTATGATTATTATTATTTACGGACCATTATTTTTATTATTTTGGGCATGGATGAGCTTACAGAGGTATCTTTTGATGGTCACATGGTGTATGAGTACTCATTCCTATGGGATTTGAGCATTTTGAGCTCATTGGTGCACTCAGTTATCAGTTCCGAGCACTTATAGGTGATGATATGGTCAAATTACCACTTTACTCTAGTTTGCCATGCAAAAATGGCTTGTCCAACATTTCATTGAGCTAGCACGTTCTCCTAGGGCGATACAGAGGGAGATGGAGGTCCATCCAGTTGTTATTACCATTTTACCCCATTCCCAGACATTTTGGTACAAACAGATTTGTGTCCGAGACACTTGGCAGTGAGTTATAGGCAGTTTTGTACTTTCAGAGGTGGTTTTCCGACAGAGGAATGGCTCATTGAGGAAATTGATTTGGCTTAGTGGGGCAAGGAAATGGCATGAGGTTGGTTCAGGATATTTTGATGATGATGTCCACACCTTCTAGCACTTGTTCCGGCATCAATGGGGTCCACACGTCCCAGTATTCATCATTTTGGATATTTTATTGTGTATTTGAGGGGCCACGATTTGGTCATATGGTCACATTATGATGTTATCTTGTCCTATTATTTGTTATAGTGCTATGGGGCCATGCTAGTGAAGGATATGATTACCTCCTAGCCCCACCATGTGCTTATGTCATGTGTCTTAGTCACTTATCATGTGGTGCGTCCCCCTTGGACGTTTTAGTGAGTGCGCCCCCCTCTATTTTTGAGTTGATCCTGTTAAATTTCATACATTCATAGCATAAAACATAAATGCATTACCAAGATCACTAGAAGTAAGACAAAGCACAAAACAACAACATAGAGTTTACCCTGGGAAACCCAATAGGGAGAAAACCCAGCAACCTTCGTAGAGAGATGATAATTCTGAGATCAGAGTACAAATGAAGAAAGAGAAAGAATGTGAAAGTATCTTTCACATGTAGATGACCCAAATAAACCTCCTTCTTCTAGTGATGCGAAAATCTTCTCCTCCAAGTGATGCGCACTTCACAAGTGTGAGAATGATCAAATGAGGAGCACTAACCTCATATTTATACAAGTGCTGAAACCAGAAAATCCCTTATGGGTCCGACTTGTCTTGGGGGCAATAAATATTTTATTTTTAATCTTTTTATTAATTCCTTTTGCACCCCAAGACTTACATTGATTCTTTCATGTATTTACATAATTGTTTGGATAAGGTTCTTCTCCCTTAGGAGGTATAAACAAGTACAATGAAAGTACAGTAAAATATAATGAATAATATCTTCCGATTTGTACAAAATCCAACACTCCCTCTCAACGAGGAAGGTATTCTTCTGTCTTCATTTGCATCACGATCATCTGGGTTTCATCTTGTACATCCATTATGTCTCTATCATCTTTATGCATACTGAAGGTTGTCCACACAATCTCTGTGCATCATCATCACCAGTCCTTCGGTGAGTCCAGGAGAATCACTCAATCCTGGATCCAGGAGAATCACTCAATCCTGGATATCTGAGATATACAGCTATACCATCTCTGCTATACAATTTGCTAGTTGTCTGTCTCATCTGCCAATGGGGTCCTCCCATACCTGGCTGAGATCTCAGATGAGCAAAAGGGCACGGCCATCTACTAACTGTCCTACCCTTTTGCCTATGAGATTTCTCCCATATCTGGCTGAGTATCTGGACTGTAGAGGCACTTGTGCAACCACACGGCCAACTGCTGACTGTCCTACTCATCTGCCTATGAGATTTCTCTCATATCTGGCTGAGTAACTGGACTACAGAGGCACCAGTGTGAACCCGACCAACTGTTGACTGCCCTACTCATTTGCCTATGGGATTTCTCCCATATCTGGCTGAGTAACTGGACTGCAGAAGGTACCTGGGTGAACCCGGCCAACTGCTGACTGTCCTACTTATCTGCCTATGAGATTTCTCCCATATCTAGCTGAGTAACTGGACTGTAGAGGCACCTGGGCAAAGCAGGGCAAGCATCTCATCTTTCCCTCTCAAGGAGGGAAACGTTCTCTTCGACTCCAAGTCTTCCGCGAAAGTATTCGAACTTCACTCTGGGAAGTGCCTTGGTGAGAACATCTGCAGTCTGGTCGTCTGTCGGCATGTACTGTAACTCGACCGCACCTTTCTGCACCATATCACGAATGAAGTGATATCGAATCTCGATATGCTTCGACTTGTCGTGAAATACAGGATTCATTGACATCTGCACACAGCTTTGGTTATCACAGTGAATCACGGTCGGCTCTGGAATCTGGTCGAACAATCTTGCCAGGAGTTTACGAAGCCAAACTGCTTCTCGAGCTGCTGTGTTAGCAGCCATGTACTTGGCCTCTGCAGTACTGAGTGCTATCGAGTTCTGCTTCCTGCTACACCAGGAAATAACTGCAGAACCCAAACTGAAGCAACATCCAGAAGTACTCTTCCGATCTGCAACACATCCGGCCCAATCTGAGTCTGTAAACCCCTGCAATATCAGGTCACCATATGAAGCATATTTCAATCCATATCCCACAGTGCCATGTAAGTATCTGAGCACATGTTTTGCAGCAATACAGTGAATCTGCCTCGATTCGCACATGAATTGACTGAGGGCATTCACAACAAAACATATATCTGGTCTGGTGTTAGTCAGATACATCAATGATCCAATCAACGGGCGATAAATGGTGGGATTAAACAAATCAGACTCTGAAGTACAATCTCTCAACTTCTTCCAATTTGCATCCATCGGAATAGCCATGGACTTGCAGTCCAACATTCTGAATCTCTTCAATATATCGATGGTGTATTTTCCTTGTCCTAGGAAAATCTCTTTCTGCCTCTGCCATACTTCTATTCCCAAGAAGTAATGCATCAAACCAAGGTCTTTCATTTCAAACTCAGAGGCAAGATTCTTCTGACACCATACAATGAGTTTCTCATTTCCAGTGAGAAACAAGTCATCAACATATAATACCAAGATCAGTGGCTCGTCATCTACGACCTTGTAGTAAAGGTTGGGGTCTGCATCACTCTTGGAAAATCCCAAGCTCACCAGGAATCCGTCTATTCGTCCATACCAAGCACGGGGTGCTTGCTTGAGGCCATACAAAGCCTTCTTTAGTCTGCATACATGAGACTCCTTTCCTTGGACAATAAACCCATCTGGTTGTTCGATGTAAACTTCTTCCTCAATAACACCATTGAGAAAAGCTGTCTTCACATCCATCTGATGCAACATCCATCCCATAACTGAAGCAATTGCGATAATGGATCTGATGGAAGTATATCCCAAAAGTCTCATCATAATCAACTCCCTCTTTCTGAGAGAATCCTTTGGCTACGAATCTGGCCTTGTATTTCTCAACACTGCCATTTGCTCCATGCTTGATCTTATATAACCACTTAGAAGTCACAACTGACTTCTCCTCAGGTCTCGGCACAACCTCCCACACATCATTCTTCGTGATGGATTGATATTCTTCCATCATGGCATCCTTCCAAACTTGATGTTTGGATGCTTCTTCGTAAGTGGTGGGTTCTGAACCAATAATGTTGCTCATTAGAGCCACATAGCTGGAGAATCTCTGAGATCTCTTGCTTTCTCTGAAAGTGCCATGTGGAGCATCATGCCCCTTTGCATCCTGCAGTGTTTGTTGTGCCCATCTAGGTCTTTTTTGACCTGTCACATCTCTGGGGATATCAACTGGATCTATGGGATCGATAGGTTCATCCTTTTCTACTAACTCCCTCTGAACTGGAGGGGGAGATGATCTCATCTCCTTTGGTTCTAGGATTTCTGCACCATCAATCTCCATATCTGATCCTCTGCCTTTCTTGACAGCCATTTCTTCTTCAAAGGTTACATCCCTACTGACTTCAATCTATCTAAATCCTGGAATGTAAATTCTGTAAGCCTTTGAAGACTCACTGTATCCCACAAAGGTACCCTTCTTTCCTGAAGGTTCTAACGTTGATCTTTTCTCTTTGGGCACATGAATATAGACTGGACAGCCAAAGATTCGGAGATGACCCACTTTTGGTTTCACATCCGTGAACGCTTCTTCCGGAGGCATGTTCTTCAAGATCTTATGTGGACATCTATTCTATACATATACAACGGTTCTGGATGCTTCTGCCCACAAGAACATTTGAAGACTCTGGTCATGTATCATAGCTTTGGCTGCCTCCACAATTGTACGATTCTTTCTTTCTACAACCCCATTTTGTTGAAGGTTGTAGGGAACTGTGAGCTCCCTCTTAATTCCTGCTTCCTTGCAGAAATCATTGAATTCTGTAGAGGTATATTCTCCACCATTATCGGGTCTCGAGATCTTGATCCTCTTTCCTGACAGATTTTCAACTTGTGCTTTAAACTCTTTGAACTTGCTGAGTACTTCCTCAGATTCTTTTGACTTGAGAAAGTATATCCAAGTCTTTCGTGAGTAATCATCAATAAAGGTGATATAGTAGTGATAACCACCTAATGACACAACTGTCATGGGCCCGCACAAGTCAGAGTGTACTAGATCCAAAATCCCTTTGGATCTACTCTCGCTATCTAGAAAAGACTTCTTGGCAATCTTGCCAAGTGCACATCCTCTACAAGTTCCATCATGGTTTACCTGGAGCCCTGGCAAACCTGTTACAATGTTCTTCAAAACTGGGAGAGCTCGATAGTTCAGATGAGCTAACCTTCTATGCCATAACTCGCCCATACTTGCAGCATCATGTATTAGGGCTTGAACTGGAGAAGTGTTTAGTCTATACAAGCTCTCTTCTCTTATGCCAATAACCTTGGCTGAGCTCATGCTTGAGTTCTTGTGCCAAGCAAGGACTTTCCCTTCTGAGAAAGCTACTTTATAACCCTTGTCCTCCAATGCTGAGATGGAGACAAGATTTCTTTTCATACTAGGTACATAGAGTACATCACTTAAGCGTAATGTATCATTTGATTCCAATTGAAGGGTGGTGGCTCCAGATCCCTTCACAGTGTAATTTGCATCATCTCCAAGTACAACACGGAGATGTGAATCTTTCTCAATTAATTCTGAAAGATTCTCTCGATCCCCAGTCATGTGTCAAGATGCACCACTATCTATGAGCCAAGTGTCACTGGTGGTAGGAATAGTACCTGATAGTGCTGATATGAATAGAAATTTTGTGTGATCTTCATTCTTTTGCTTCTTGTGATGATGATCTTCTTCTACATCAACAGTGGATGCTTCATGCTTCCTTTTGATTTGACTTCGGCAGCTACTGGCGTAATGTCCATACTTCCTGCACCTATAGCATTGAATTTGAGATACATCCTTCTTCTTCTTTTGATCTTGACGAGGACTTGATCTCCTTTCTTGGTGCTTGTGTTTATGGAACTTCTTTCCTTTTCCCTTACCATTCTTGGTATGAGAAACACATGCTTGAGTCTCTTCAGTTTGATTGCCATGGATTCTTTGACGTGCTGCGATCCTTGTCTCCTCTTTAGAGCAATTTGCCCAAAGCTTGTCAAACTTTGGTAGTTTAGATCTACCACTTATGCTTTTTGGATAAAGGACTCCCATGATGGTGGAAGACCATTTAAGGTGTGAAGGACAAGCTCCTTATCGCCAATAGGATCTCCACTGATGCTGAGCTTGTCTCTGAGTTCTGCGATCCTCATAAAGTATGAGGCAATGGATTCCGACTTTGCTATCTTCATATTTGAGAGTTGATTTCTCAAAGTCATGGATACATTTAGATTAGTGTGTTCAAACAACTTCATAATGGTCTTGAACATCTTCCTAGCATTCTTCTTACCTAAGATCTGAGGAACCAAATGATCTCTCACGGAATCCACAAGAATCCTTCTTGCTTTAGCATCATTCTTCCTCCATCAAGATTTATCTTCTTAGGCTTCTGGTTCGGGGACCTTCTCATTTACATATAGTAGAAGATCATTTTCTTCTAGGAGTAAGAGAACCCTAGATTTCTAGGAGATAAAGTTGGAGGCTCCTTCCAACCGATCTGGATCAGAAACCCTAGCAGAGAGATGATCATTCTGAGATCAGAGTACAAATGAAGAAAGAGAAAGAATGTGAAAGTATCTTTCACATGTAGATGACCCAAATAAACCTCCTTCTTCTAGTGATGCGAAAATCTCCTCCAAGTGATGCGCACTTCACAAGTGTGAGAATGATCAAATGAGGAGCACTAACCTCATATTTATACAAGTGCTGAAACCAGAAAATCCCTTATGGGGCCGACTTGTCTTGGGGCCAATAAATATTTTATTTTTAATATTTTTATTAATTCCTTTTGCACTCCAAGACTTACATTGATTCTTTCATGTATTTACATAATTGTTTGGATAAGGTTCTTCTCCCTTAGGAGGTATAAACAAGTACAATGAAAGTACAATAAAATATAATGAATAATATCTTCCGAAGTTGTACAAAATCCAACAGATCCATGGATTGTATTTCCGGCTCATCTTAGTCGTTGATTATTATTGTTATTATCTTTTGATCTCCACCACTCCTTTAAAAAAGTGGTTAGAGTTTTGGTCTCTCTCATTCCTATTTAAGGAAGAGACCCCCCTCATTGTAAAGGGACTTTTGGCTCTTGGATTTCTGGCATAATAAAAATATTTTTGCAAAAACCCTTGGAAGCTTTGTGAATGTTCTTGCTAGTGATTGTAAAGTCTTTTCTCTTCGACATCATTGTGGATCTAGCTCTTTCCATAAACATTTTTGCAGGGGTTGTGTGGTAGAGAAGGAGGACGTTTTTTGAAGGGGGCGCTATTGTGGGGAGACTCCATCTCTCCTCCTCAAGATGTCCTGCATCATGGAGTGTTTTTATTGTATCTTGTGATCATATTGATGCTCTTTGGTTCATCTTTCTTGCCGTATAGTTTACTTCTTGTTTGATCCGATTCTAACTCAGATCGTTTTGGCGGGAGGGGTGCATTGGTCATCTTGGAGCATAGCGATTTCACTTGAAGAGTTTGGATCTCACTCTAGATTGCTTCGATTTGGGAAGATCATCAATTTGCAAGGCGGTCGCAAGCATTTCCAGGTGTTTCAAATTCTTCTTCTTTTTACGGGATCTATTCCAATTGTCACCATTAAAACACTATGTGAAACAAATCTAGGTTAGAAACCCCCTTCCCTCGAAAACAACAAGGTGCACTGGCTTAATTTAGTGTCCAATCTTGCATGCAACCTGCAAAACAAACTCCCAAAACAAGTTTACCAGCTATTCCAATCCTCAAAAAAGATGGCAAAGGGCAATATTCTTCCACAATAGACAAGAGGCACAAGAGAAATTGAGAGATCTGCAATCTGGTTTCTATTCACTGCTAAAAATCATCCAAAAGTCATGTACTAAGAGAGGCTCACTTTGTTTTATAGAGCACAAGTGAGCACAATCCCTAGCCCATAAGGATGGAGGGATGAGATTAAAACATGAGCAAAAAAGATCAATGGTTGGGATTTTAACTTAGATTTATAATTTTTACAAAGCTCGAAATGACTATGGAGTGAGGAGGGCGAAGCCTCATTGAGCGCATGTACATACAAAAAATTTCTAAGTGATAATTTAAGTTACAACATTGGGGTCTCTAGGGAGCCCCCTTGGTAAACACCAAGCTAGAGTGAGTGAATGCGCCCCCCATGAAGAGAATGCATCCCGGTTGGTGAAGATATGCTAGATCAAGTGAAAAACATGTTGTGGTGACTAGGAAATGATCACAATATCACAAGGGGCCCCTTTCATGAGGACCCGTGTCATTACTTTTCCATTCTTGAGTACCACTTGTTAGAAAAGCTCTCTGGAGGTCCTCCTTGTGTTTTTGGTGTGTTTGCCATGGGGGGACCAAGTCACTATCCCTAGTCTTTTATTTATGTAAAGTTGAGTTATGTAAATAAAGTGTTTGTATTTCATATCTTAAATGTGACTTTTAAGTTGTGGGTCCCATGATTTTAATGAGCATTTAATTATGAGTTTGTATGTATTAATGTGCATTAAATATGAACTTTTGATCATGAGATCAAATCCTAACCTTTGAAAAAGGTAGTTAGGAAGTTAGGATTAGTTTGGGATCGAGTAAAGTATAAAAGTGAACCTAGGGAGAGGAAAAAGACACCATTCATTCTCAATGTGTGAGATTCACATGCAGAAAAAGGGTTTGTGAGAGACAAAACCTCATATAGGTTTCTGAAGCTTGAGAAGGGCATTTTCATCAAGCAAACTGTGAGCACAAATTCTAAGACAACCTACAACAGTTTATTGGACCGCACAGCCTCATTAAATGCAGTGAACATACCATACAAACACAGATTTCAAGGGTATTTGCTGGCACAAAATTTGAGACAGGGTGCTGCTGTTTGGTGGCGTGAATTCCAAAACAGGCTGCTACTATTTGCTGGCACAAATTCCTGAGAGATTGTTGTTGTTCTGCTGGCACATATCCCGAGGTAACCCACATTTATTTCTGAGTTTATTCTGCACAAAATTCAAGGAGATCTGTATTGACACATGTGTGGACTATTCTGGCTCAATTTCCAATACAGTGTTGAGTGGGAAGATAAGTGGTTTTGTGAATTTTATGATTGTTTTGATGACTAACAGAAGTTTTGAAGTTGTGTAAAAGTTTCTGAGCTTTGCCCTAATAAAAGCTAATCTCTCTCACAAGTTTTCCCTTTTTAGGGTTTTTTCTTGAGTCCATTGGACCAAAAATCATTGTGTTAACTTGTTGATGATCAAAGTGTTGTGCTTAGCATAAGCATTTTAGCTTTTATTAATTCTGAATCTTCAAGTATTTACAAGTCCGAAATCTCAAAGATGCTAAGTATCTGACAAAATACATAAATGAGATTTTTATTATTTTTGTCATAAAATCTTCATGGTATCAGAGCAGGGCAGTAAGAGGGTTTAACTACAGTGATTTCAAAGTTGAACATATTGCTTGTGACAGTTACATAGTCGAGTTTTGTGGTTGTTATATTTCTCGTTATTTTTAGTTGGTTGAAAGGGTTTACTGAAAATGATAAGTATTAGGTATGAAGATAGGTTGGATGGGGTGTCCAACTATCTTCAATGGAAGTTCAGAATGGCAGCCATACTTAACGAGAATAGAATCTGGAAGTTTGTCGACACTACAATAACTAAACCCACTAACTCTGATGAACTTGAAGTTCATGAAATGCTTGAGGCTAGATCTCAAAGAATTATATTAGATGGGGTTAAGGATAATTTGATTCCACACTTGGCAAAGAAAAAGACTGCCCAAGACATGTGGGATACCCTTAAGAATCTATATGAAGCCAAGAATGAGAATAGGAAGATGGCACTCCATGACGAACTACATAATGTTAAAATGACTAGGGATGACAATGTTACCTCCTGCTTAACTGGGGTTTCCCAAGTTAAGGACGAACTAGCTGTAGTGGGAGAGGTCATCCCAGACTCAGAAGTAGTACCGATAGCCTTGAAGGGCTTTTCAAAGGAATGGGATGTGTTTGTCAAATGTGTTGTTGGAAGAGAGAAGCTTCCTAGCTAGAGTAGGTTGTGGGATGATTTTACCCAAGAGGAGATTCGAGAGGGATCTCGTATAGGTGTTGACACAGAAGAGAATGTTTCCCTTGCAACCAAAGCAAAGAACAAGAACGATAAAGACTTAAGCAAGGTGTGTTTTTTTTGTGCAACCAGTTTGGTCATTTTGCATCAAACTGGCCTGAGAAGAAAGAAAAGAAGGATGTAGTAGCAACAACCACAGTTGAAGAGTATGTTTCTCAATTTGAGAAAGAGTTCTCTTTGGCATCTTTCGATTCCAATATAGGCAGTTCCAGTTCTCAAAATGCCTGGATAGTTGACAGTGGGTCAACTAGACATATGACTGGTATGTGGAGTGCATTTCAAAGTATTACTAAGACAGGGCCTGGATACTTTATGGATATAGGTATGGATCTTCCTCAGGTAGCAGTCAGAGGATTTGGAACAATCAGGTTCCGACTTGAGTTAGATGAATTCTTGGAGTTAGAGGGAGTTCTCTTTGTTCCAGGGCTTAGATTTAGTAGACTCTTAGTAGCAGCCCTGGAGGATGCTAGATTTGGGATGCTAGTCAAGTCAGAACATGTATTCCTATATTCAGTGGGGATTTGGGACAATATTGTTTTGATTGGTGATAGAAGAGACTAGTTGTACATACTTCATGGCGAGTTGATGTATGCGGAGTCCGGATGGTTATCAGAATCAGAGGATGAGACAAAAGCTGCAGGTGCTCAGTTTATGCCTCTAGATGAAGAGAGTAATTTTCTTCAGAGTACTTACTACTAGTAGGATACTCAACCAGTATGATGTTGATGAGCAGGTACAAGACAGGAGAGCAGAGTCTCCTTAGGGTTCAAAGTTCAAAGTGGTCTTCAAGCACTTATCTCCAGGTCATATTCCAAACCAGGAGGGAGCAACTACAAGGAATAGTGACCTAGGCGGAGGAGATTCAGATAGTGTCAGAAGGGCCTCCCTCGTTAGGAGGGAGTGTTAGAAAATTTAACTCTAGAGGTCCTCCCTGTGTTTTTGGTGTGTTTTCCATGGGGGGACTAAGTCATTATCCCTAGTCTTTTATTTATGTAAAGTTGAGTTACGTAAATAAAGTGTTTGTATTTCCTAACTTAAATGTGACTTTTAAGTTGTGGGTCCCGTGATTTTAATGAGCATTTAATTATTAGTTTGTATTTATTAATGTGCATTAAATATGTATCTTTGATCATGAGATCAAATCCTAACCTTTGAAAAAGGTAGTTAGGAAGTTAGGGTTAGTTTGGGATCAAGTGAAGTATAAAAGTGAAACTAGGGAGAGGAAAAAGACACCATTCATTCTCAATGTGTGAGATTCACATGCAGAAAAAGGGTTTGATAGAGACAAAACCTGAGATAGGTTTTTGAAGCTTGAGAAGGGCATTTTCATCAAGCAAACTGCGAGCACAAATTCCAAGATAGCCTACAGCAATTTATTGGACCATACAACCTCATTTAACGCAGTGAACAGACCGTATAGACACGGATTTCGATGGATTTGTAGGCACAAAATTCGAGACAAGGTGATGTTGTTTGGTGGCGTGAATTCCGAGACATGCTGTTGTTATTTGCTGGCCTGAATTCCTACGATAGATTGTTGTTGTTCTGCTAGCACTAAGCCAAATCGATTTCCTCAATGAGCCATTCCTCTACCGGAAAACCACCTCTGAAAGTACAAAACTGCCTGTAACTCACTGCCAAGTGTCTCGGACACAAATCTGTTATGATAGCACTATTGTTCTCAAAAATATGTTTTGATCTAGGGTCGTGTCTTAATACAAACCACCAATCCCTATCCAACACATCCGGGTAAAAAACACCTGGTTGCAATGTTTTGGGAAAACATAAGGCCCCTTAGTTTCATCCCACATATTTTTAGAGTTGATACATATCAACCCACTATCACAGTCTTCCTTTACATTATTCCGGTCGAAGGTGTCCCACCACTTGCACCTAAAAATAACACATTAGAAAGATGAGTGATCACTTGTATCTTTCCAATGTACCCAACTTCCCCCCTATTAGGTTTTGATTGTGGTGGCTAGCATGGCTAGATTGGTCAAACTCGACTTCCTCTCCATAGTCTTGTGTGGCAAGTCAATCATCAGCATCCTCAGTGCGAAAGTGATGCCCGTATGCCCACATAGATGGGAACAATTGCACTTGTAAAAAAGTGAACAAATGACAATGTCATATGTCTAATAACTCAACCATTAATCTATAAAATATAGATGTTATAATTCAAATGTGCATTATAAAGTTAAAATGTACAAAAATAGATTATTACCAAGTTGCTGCACCCGATTCCTATGTTTAGTGCATCCTCTTTAGCAGGTGGGTAACGACCAGATGCACAGTATTTCTCTCTGACTTGGTCAACAACCCAACTATTGGGACATATCATTGGCTTATTTTCTTTTAAATGATCAAAATATAAATGAAATCTAAACTTATTGGAGATGGAAAGGGAGAACTCGCTGAACTTTGAACAATATGGAATGAGATGGAATTTGAAGAATTGGCCATTTGATATTATAACATTTTCTTCCTGCATTTGAGCCAAATTAGAAATCAATAGGTGTCTACAGTCCTAAAATAAATTTTGAGAACCATATAACCATATCACAATTTAACTTCCAATATAGTTTTGAAACCATTTTTTAAGAATAAGGCGAGTTTAAGTAACATATGCATACTATGAAGTATTGTAATTGATGTGGTTGAATCCTAAAATAACATCTCAGATGAATATATCATTTTAAGTTCAAACAAACATTTATAGGGATTTTTAATTATTTCGGTGCACCATAATAATATAACTGCACTGGTGCATCCTGAGTAACTGTATGCACCGGTGCGGATAAACCATGTACACACCGTGTTAGAACATCTGCAAAAAAGCCCGCAAAAGAAAATATCCACTATATTTGATAGTGAATAGTTATCTATGCAATTTTTAATATTATTGACAATGATGCACTTAGTATATTGGAGCGCATCGGTGCGGCCATGATTTTAATACGCACTGTCATTTGATAATAATAATTATTATTATTATTTTATTGTATGCCAATACAGTGCATCATGGAACACATAGCGCATCGGTGCATGCCTATCTTTCTGGTGCATCGATTTTCTGAAAAAAATTAAAAAAAAGTTTATCTTAACTGTGCTTTGTCTATTATGATGCATTGGTGCACCTGTATATATAGTGCACCAATATTCGAAAAATCAAAAATAAAAAATCGGATGAATTTTTTCCTATAAACTAAAAAAGGAGAGAGAATTTATTTTTTCAAAAACTAATTCTATAAAGTGTCTTAAAAAAATACCTAATCACTATTTCATTATTTTGCCGAAATTTCGAGAGGAGAGTTTTGGAAGAGAGACTTACCGGGGAGGAGTATGGAGGAACCAAATTATTCTAAAGATCAAAATTTGTAAGGTATGGTGAATCACACAAACCATACATAGTAAAAATTTCAAGTATGTCTCCAAATGGGGTGCTTTCCAGTTAATTTGACCATGACGTGTTTGATGGTAGGTTTGGCCAAGCGGTGGCTTTCAACTCCTTGCATGAATGCGACGCGTATTATAACTCACTCTCACCTCCTTCGAATTTATTGCTCCTTCTTCATCCATTCGATGTCCAGGATAATCAACAAGATTTGGAACAATGGCGATGTGATGGACATCAATGTCGCAACATGATTGCAATTGATGGATTATACAACCCATTCACTACAGAGTACCTGTTTCATTACTATGCTGGGAGATTGGTACTCTTTTTCAATGGTCGAGGCCCTCCTTTTCAAATTCATATTTTAATTTCCTTGTCTCAGTTTACCATCTACAATTCCATCCTTTCGGTTTTCGTCTCTGGTTCTTTGGTCTCCATGCCTCACATCCACTTCATAGGCCACCCTCGGCGTGCTCAAGACCCTCTTTCTAGTCCTCCTTTGATGCGGCCATCTTGCGAATATCCAACCAAGCCATCCAACAAGGTTGATTTGAATGCAAAGCTTCTTAACTTGGTCTTTGAGACCCGACAGGAGGTGGCAGATCTCAAATTCGAAATTCAACAACTGGACCAAAGGATTTCCATGCCAATTTCCATGCCAGTTTCCATGCTCGCTTCGCCAAAGAACTTTCAACAAGCGTCCTTCCGACCAGCTCAAGACGCATTCCTCTTACCTGCACCTATTCCTCTACTAGCTTGCAACTTTGGTACTCCTTTAGCTGGCAACTTCGACTAATTAAGCTTGCTTTAGTTGATGTTGTGGTAAATGTTTTTTCTAGTTTTGACAATATTATAGATAATGTTATAGTTCTGGTTGTAGTTTTGGACAATGGCTCATTAGAGCTCAACTTGGTTATTTTGATTTCTAAGCATCTAGACTTTCTCAATTTATCTGGATCCAAGTTGATTTTCCTTCCAAGGCAACCCAACTGCTAGTCTTTGTACATACGCTTTGTATTCCTAAATTAATATAATGTTAGTTTACTTACAAAAAAAAAATTCAAGTATGTAAATTTTTTTTATTTTTTGTAGACTTCCAAGAGCTGAAATTGGAATCCCCATCCAGACGATCTTCAACCTTCATTCCAATCATCTTGACTGCAGATTTGGACCAGAAACCCTAGCAGGAGCTAGGTCAAAAATGAAGATTGAATTCTTGAGAAACTGACTACACAAATAGATGTGCCCTATCAAGGCGAGTTGAGAGAAGGTAGGGTCGAGCCAAATATGTGGTCTAAAAGACACAAAACAAGAAACCCTAATTTCTGCAATAACTACTGCAGTTGTAGAATTAGGTCAAAAATGAAACTTCTCATAATTGAATTATGCCTTCACCAAAAGATGCGCCTTCCCTAGGGAGAATTTTCCAAAGCTCTTTTTCACCCAAACTGATGAGGGAAGGCCTCAAGATGTGAAGCCCTAGCTTTCGGCAATGGCTTCTTCTAGTACTGCTCTGATACCATGTTAGATTTTCATACAATTATAGCAGTATAATTTAATTGCATATAAACAATAGGATCACTAGAAGAAAGACAACACAAAAAAATGAACATGAGAATTTATCATGGAAAACCCAATAGGGAGAAAACCCAACAACCTTCGTATAGAGATGATCAATTCCGAGAACAGAGTACAAGAGCAAGAGAGAGAAAATGGAAAATCTCTCCAAGTGAAAACCCCAAATACACTTCTCCTTGCTACAGAAGCGAACTTCTCCTCTAGTAGTGCGAACAAGCTTGTGATGAGTGAGTGATCAAATGAGGCAAACTTCCTCTCTATTTATACACTTGCAAAACTGCCTTTTTCCCTAACTGGGCCGACTTGTCTAACTGACAGGGCCGACTTGACTTGGGGATAAATAAAATAATATTTATTAATTATTTTCTTTGCATAATTTATCCCCAAGGTTTACATTGATTCTTTCAAGGGCTTTACATGATTAATTACATCAATATATTCTCCCGTAGGAGGTACAAAATAATACAATAAAGTACAATAAGAATAACTTCCGAAGTTGCACTAATTCCAACATTTTCAACACGAAACTCCTTTTGATTTTGTCAATTATTATGCCCTTGATATCGAAACCTATATCTTACTTTTAAAACTTCCTTAATATGTCTAAACACTTCACATCTATATATATCTTAAAGAGTTTTTTTATAAGCCTTTTGCTTGATTTAGAATTGGAATAACTTTAAAGAACCCCCCTGCACTTTTTACTTTGAAACTTAGGGTCCGGGAAACTTATTTATATGTACCCTTTTTCTTCCTCAATTATTTTTTTATTCACTTTTCTCGGCTTAGGATAACAACCCTTTATTCATATCACTTGACAATATATTGAGGAAAATATTATAGTCCGCTCTTCAAACAAAGTCAAGGTAGTAAATACCCTTTCTCGTTATCCTTCCTTGGCTTGGACTATAAAAAAATTCTTAATTAAAATGACACTTATGATAAGGTGCGACCTTTAGCTATTATTTTCAAATGATAGAGACAGTGGTTTTCCTTTTCCTTCACAATCCTACGGGAATTTTCTATCTTGATTTAATGTTTTGGAGGGTCACGACTATTTGTTGACCGATACGTCACCCTTTGTTCCACCTTATTCCCAGGGAAAACAGACCATCATAGAAATTCTTAAATTGGTGGCGGTCAAGTCTATATTGGAGCTTCTATCATATGTTATTAGGGTCGCAATAGTTTAACATCTGCCTCTTTTTAAACTTTGACAAAGTTCTGATTTGACCCAAAATGGTGTCTCCGATTATTGAATCGGTGTGAAGGATAACGTGGATTAAGAGGCTTTTTACCGAACTCTTATATTTTACTTCATGACTTGTTAATTTTAGGGTAGTTCTGCTCTGGTTTACCGCAGCTTACTTCTCTTCGATGGCAATCGGAATTTCCCTTCTATTTTTTTTGTATGGCAGCTCTTTTTGGGCAACAGTTACATCGTCAGGCTTGTTTGGCGGCTACAATGATTTGTTTGGCGTGCAATTGTGCTGGCGGCTTTGCTTGTGTAATGAATGGTTGTTGGTAGTATCAGATTATACTGTAGTAGCCGTGATATCACAGAAATGATTGATTATGTTCACAATTTCGTTTGCTGTTTCTTGTCAAATTTGCAAAGGTAAAAAATATTCTTGACTATTTTTTTATTTTTTATCTTCAATAAAATTTGAATTGAAATGGCCAAGGGCCAGTTCAGAGAAACCTTGAAAATTTATGTTGATGAGTTGGACAATGGCCTGGTTTCAAAGAAACTTTGGAAAGTTTGAGTGTGCCTATAAGCCGGAAATCAAAATGTAGCTTTGATATCAAATGAAATGAACCAAATCCGTTTCCCAAATACTAACAATAATTCAATTTCTAAATATCCAATTTAAGTAGGACAACAGGTTATAATCCATAAAGGACAAGTATACAATAAATGTATAATATATGAGATGATACAATGCCATGGGACGGTGTGCCTTAAATAATCATTGACTGATCACCATGGGTTAATAGACATACCTTTTCATTAGGCTATGTCACTTCATTAAATGTGTCTTTTTATTATTATTATTTATTGATATTATTATTATTTATATATATTTCAAATTGTATATTTATACCTTCACATTCTTTACAGTCTCCATCAGCATTGGCGCACATGACAGATCCAGTGCAACAGTGATCACAGCGGGATGAGGGTGCGACATTACATAGCCTCTAGGAAGCAACATAGTTAAGTAGACAGCTAGTGGTTAAGGAATATGCATGCATGCACCATATTTAGAACGTGTTTTATAAGTTCTAGTTACACTCAGTTCCTTAGAAAGTGATTTTCATCTCTAGGTAAGTGTTGTTCTAAAGCCAGATAAAGCGCATGGCATACAGGAGTTACCAGAATTAGATAGGGTGTTCTTTCCAAGGTAAGAAGGCACATTCATGGATGCATGCTGTTAGTCTTCTCCAGTGGGCACACTATTCTAGACAAGGTACTCCATGCATGGGAGTGCATGCTTCCTAGGCAAGTGGGATTAGGGTTTGCTTTCCTATCATCACTAGAGTTGCCTACATTCTATTGTAACCCTAACCTCTAAAAGAAAGGCGGGGTGCATCACATAGAGGTGAGGTTAGAGATAGTTACAGGAAGTTTAGAGCTAGCATTCTTTTTTATTTTCGTCTCTCAGAGTAATGAAGAGTGATGTGATTGTTTTCTGCAAATTGCAGTCTACTGTTCTAATTTCCAGAATTCAGATTTGTATGCAGATTTTGTGAATATCAGTTTCCTGTTTTGAATTTCTTGTAGCATGCAATGTCTGCACTTTTGATACAGTTCAGCTTTTAGTATATGCAGAGCAAAGATCCTTTATGGTCATATACAGAATTTCAGTTTCTTAGCTGTAGGATTTTATTCGTAGAAGTGCGGATCTGTGTATTATGTAGTAAACATTAGCATCTCTGACAAATGTCAGGCACACTAGCCTAGCATGTCCCGGCATGTCTGAATGGTGGGCATGAGAGGGAAAAACCCTGGTGGAAAAAACCTCTAAAAATGTGATTTCTCCCTCATTTGTTCACGCCAACCTTCAGGAAATTGCTCAAACAGTCTGCAGGTTCAAGAAAAAACAAGATTTGAAGGGATTCTGAAAGATTTGAAGGGACCCTAAGTTTGTCATTTCTCCAACAGTAGTGTTTTTCTTCATTCATACCACAGAGATCATGGCTCAATCATCATCTACCCTATTTTGTATTTTCCATTGGCGTTCCCACCTATAGTATCAATATCATGATCATCTATGATCTTATCTATGCAATACATTTTGATTTTGATGACATTAGATGGCTCAATGAGAAAACTGCAGTTTATGATTCTAAACTTGTATTTTATGTGTACTCTAGTTTCTCGTGTGTTTGATGTAGTAACTAGTTGTATCAATATTTTGAAAATGTTATAAAAATTTGCATATTTATGTCTAGATTTTATTTTTGTAATCGTGTACGTGTGTGTGTCCCCCATGTCATCCTAACGAGTTAGCTCAATCAGTTGTCACCAATGCTGTTGGGCATTTGGTTATTTCTGTGCCAGCAGGTGCTTGGTTCAAATCCCCCAAAGTGAGGCACACCCGTCTATGCCAATGGGTTTACTAGGGATGCATACCATGAATGTGGGGAAGCATTGCTTGCATTTCCTGGCATGGTACTCCTTGGGAAAAAAGCCCAAGTGTTCCCCGTGTCATGTTTAGGGCATCTATGAGTCCTGTGTCAAAACACTAGTAGAGCCATATATAGGATGCCCTTGTGTCCTCGACTCCTCGTGTCACAATGTCACGTGACTTAGTTAAATGGAGAATAATATTTTGTTGCCAATTGGATTCTTTAAAAAGGAGTAAGAACCATATGGGATGCTATAAAAGTAACGTGAATTTTCTTTTTGAGGTAAATGCAATGCCACACCACATTCGATGGAGAAAATATGTTATTTCATTTGGGGAAAGTTGCTACAGTAAAATTTGATCTAGTTGAACTGATTGCAGTTAGGATAGGAAATTTTAGGAAAGATATTGATTCAGTTGAGGTTGGTGCCAAAGCAGACATGCTCGCAGTCCTTGCTTACTTACAGAAGGGGAGCAAGCATTCCCCGTCTATGGATGAAAATACATGATTTTTGAGGTATCCTCTTTTGTACATTAATTAAATATAAAATGCATCTGTTTCAAATAAATACTCCAAAGGCAAATGATGTGTACTGCCATTATATCTCCATCAATATTGGAGCATTTTCACAATGATGCAGAGTTGCAAATGCAGCTTAAATTAGCTGTAGTTACAAATAGACTGGATGCTTTACCAATCTCCAGTTCTGCCTGCTAATGCTTTCTTGAGCCATTCCACCTGATCCTGACCACCCCTTCGAAAGTAATCATTGTTAATGGCATCCTGCATTTATTAAAACAGAATCACATCATAATCAAATCCAACTTAATTCTTTCATCTTCATTTCAATTTCTAATGGGAGGAGCATGCCCAGTTTGCGGATTTTGAGCAAATTTAGGGAACTTAATATTTGTAGTCAGACCAATATGAAAAAAGGTATAAACAAGCTAATGAATATTCTAGAATATTTGTCTACTCCTGGATATAATATCTAGACAGAAAGAAAACATGGTAAAGTATTATGATCATTCCATTTAAGGTTGTGCATTAAATTTTGAGCATTCATGAATCATAATTAATGCCAATAAGATTGTCTTAGGCATTTATAAGGTCTTAACTTGTTGGATTATGGGGATGTATACAAGAATGAGGTAGCATACGTATGCACTTTGAAATGTATTGGCAAATCTACTTATCCATGGATTTATGCATTTTGTCATTTCATTCAATGGGCCATGCAACTATAAATACTGCTTAGCTCATTTGTAATCAATTTGGGATTTAGATTATTTAGGTTCCTTCATGGAGATACCTACAAGCAAGGTTCTTCCTTGATATTTTGTGATCACTTCTTATCAAGTTACCTTACTTGGCTGTGATCTCTGTTAACATTTCTTAACCATATTACATGAATATTTTGTAAACTTACCATTTTGAAATTAGAAGGCATTTTGTGATGCTATCATGTAAATGAAATGTTATAAAAGTATTTGGCTGGAAACATCCCAATTTTGTAAAATGGGAGTTCAAATTCCAAGGCTCAATTCACTGGGGGATGCACTAATGTGAAAATATTTTCTATGTTGTTCATCTTATTATGTTAATGGGCTAGTTATGCCACATTCTGCAGGCGTACTATTTTTCAGACCTATTTTTGTTTTTTGAGCAAGATGCATTCTAGAGTATTGAGGCCCATCTTTGTTTCTCTTAGGCCTCTCCTTTTAATGCGATGTGATGATTAGATATATGCCATTGTTTGTACTTCTATGCCATGCCATGATGATGTACTATATGTTGCTATTTCCAAAGTTGATGTATTGATTATCTAAAAGTCGTATCACACTTTCAAGATGACGAGGGTAGTAGATTCTTGGTCTTTGAAAGAACATCTACCCGCTTCTTTGGGTCCATCTTATGGCCATTCTTCCATCATCCATTCCACTTCATAATTTGGTTTGCATCCTTTGGTCTAAGGTTGAGGAGTTGTCTCTTGACCTCCCCACTGTGATCCCTTCACCAGGAAGGCCTCCCGGTTATCCCTGTGTCTCGGGCATGATTGTGTTGCGATGATATTTTCGGATGATATAGGAGGTTCGCTTGTAGACCCCTAGGACTGACTATCATTAAGGGGAGTGAGTTGCCATGGAGCAATGCTCCTTTCTAGACCTGAAGCATGAAAGTCTTTTCCCCTCCTATGCCTAAAAAAAGGGCATATATATAAAAGAAAGCTCCTAGTCCAAGACTCCTTGTACCTGCAAAGTCAAAAAAATGAAGACCAAGTCAAAGAAAGAAAATCAAGCAAAGAAAAGAAAGAAGCAAATAGAAAACTTGCTTATCGACCTCCAAAGAAAAATAAAGGCCAAGGTTTCCAAAATAAAGAAGTACAAGATAAAAGAGTCCAAGAAAGCAAATGAAGACAAGTCCCAAAAGGATCAAGCAAATAAAAAGTAAAAAGGGGGAATTTTAATAATTGATGGTTAACGGAGGATTACCTCTTTACACATTACCCATTTGTGAGACACCTCCCTATTGTTTTCCTTAGTGGTGATTATCACAAAGATTCCCTTTTTCCTACTTCTTGAGTCAACTAACTCACCTTTGACCAAAACTACACTTGACTAAACTTGGTCTAGTCCATCTAAATCCACCCTCAAGAAGAAATGTGTCCTTGAAAATGCTTAGCTATTGTCATGGTATTGGTTAATTTATGAAACATGTTTTCTCATGAACCTATTTGAAGATACTTGTAGTGTTGGTATATTATCATGCATGATATGACTAGCTATATGATGACTTACTGTGATGGTCACTCGCATCTATTATGCAGTGGTCCATGTGGACACCCTTTGCCGCTAATCCACCAAAGACAATATCATAGTACATTTATATTCAATGCTACAAAAGCTTCGTCAAGTCTTCTCCATAGTTTTAGGGTTTTCAGTGCCAGTGTATCAATGTTTATAGTGGCCATGAGGGGCTTACTGCATACCTTAAGTTGTACTAGGTATCTAGAGATTTTGAGGGTATA
Source organism: Larix kaempferi (assembly GCA_027924585.1). NCBI lineage: Eukaryota > Viridiplantae > Streptophyta > Pinopsida > Pinales > Pinaceae > Larix > Larix kaempferi. The sequence goes on from BSBM01000254.1 coordinate 190,983, forward strand.
TTTGGATATCCATTTGATCACTTATCTAGGTATATGGCATCAGATTGGTCATTACTGATGTTGTCCCCCGAGATGCACACCAGCAGCAGAAATCTTTCGAAAGTTGTTCCCTCACTACAAGTGGGGAAAGTGTGGCCTTGGGGGCAAGCAATGAGCCAGGTACTTTCACCTGAATCCCAGCTCCTCCGTTTAGGCTAACTCCTAACGAAGCCAAGGGGGGTAGTCCCTACAAAGAGTTTACTATGGCTCAATGTGTTTTGATGTTTTAAGATGTATGGTGATGCGGATGGGTGTTGTTTAGGAGTTTTTTAAATGATGAGAAGATCACAACTTTGTAATTTGAAAACACAAGATAAATGAGCAATCCACGTTGCAATGTAGGATACGAGATAACTTGATGCACAACCACTTGAAGAACTTTAAGTACAAGTCACTCACATATGGGAAATTAACAACAAGTACTCCAGATAGATAATAAGCAAATTAAAATATGATGTCAAGGACCAGTGCCTTATGGAGTTGTTATCACATCTATGTTAGTTGGAGCTACCATACTGCAGACTGTGCGGCCGAGGACCGCACAGTACTTTTTTTTTCCAGATCAGAGATCCGATGCCTTCAGAGGAGGCACACAGTTTTGTTCAGATTGCCCCTAGCAGATATATCAGAGGGGACAGATGGTTGTGCAGTGGTACAGACATGTCACTTAGCATTTACCACAGGGTCACCCTCCATGCCAGGCTTTGATATGAACCCATTGAGACAGTTGCCTAGTCTTCTTTTGATTGAGACTATCACAAAGTATTGTTGGTTTACTATTGATGCTCGGATTCAACAGAGATCCAGATCAGAGACAACCTCAGCAGCAGGTATATGGTGCGGCAGGTATTGCATTTATATATATTGCTCATGATTGTTGCTTAGACTTGTTTATACATGATAGTACACTAACTCTACATATGATGATTGATGTGGTGATCTAGTTTTTATGATATGTGGTTGGGCCCTTGGTGATGTCAGTCCACCCCTTCCTAGTAGGCTCCTGTTATATGCACACCGGGTCACACCCCTATTCCTAGTATAGACTTGATCATTTAGTCCCCCTAGGCAGCTGACTTTGGATCCACCTTCACCTTCTCCATCCATCCGACTCATTCATGATGATATTTCCTGACTTGGATTCCGATTTGTGACTTTGAGGATCCCTTTCCCCACTGATCTCTGAGTATGCCATGATTCCCTGTCTATTGTGCCTCGGCTCTTTAGTGTGTGAGATGCACTCTCAAACCTGGGATTTGTTCTCGTCGGTTGCCCCCGATATTGCAATGCAGTTAGGATTGTGTAGCCTCACCGGGTGTTCCCCATTGGTCATCGAAGCATGTATTGCTCACCCCCATTACTTTGCAGTATGAGCACCATGATTATATCTATTGAGATATGTATGTAGCCCAAAAGGGCCTTGATATAAATTGAAGAAATGAAGAAATGTAAAGCAAGCCAAAGAGGCTTTTTGTAAATGTAAATCTAGCCAAAAAAGGGCTAAGTATGAAACTCATTGTAAAATCCATGCAATGTGTTTATAAACACACATGGACACAGGTCAGCCATACATGTCAGCATTTGTAGTGGTTATTCCTCACCTAGTCCTGCGGGGCAAGGAGGTGATAGGGAGCAAGGGACAAGCTCAAGATTGTCCCCTAGATTCTCAAGTTACGGTTTGCCGGACACCCAGTTTGGTGGCTCTAGAAAAGAACCTCACAGAGTCTTCGGGCACGGATGTGAGTTGTGAGATACTTGTCAGATTACCAATGGCAGTTTCCCTGCACTATACCCATTTGTGAGGCACCGCCCTTCCCCGTGTTTTGTCATGGTATACTTATCTCAGTGGACCCTACTTCCCTGAGTCATCCCAAAGGTCACATGATCCTCATCCTTGTCATCCCTTATCCTTCGCCATGTATTCCACATCACCCAATGTCAGCTAGGTGGTCAAGTCTATAGGTTGTGCATAGCAATTGAGTCTTTTGGATGTGGTGGGCCCACCTCACCTAGGGCCTTGTATTTTCCGAGATTTATTGCAGTTTTTTATCACCATATTATTATCATGTTGTTTAGTAATGTACTAACTTGTATAAGGAAGCCTTTCGCTTCATGATCGCATACAGGTATTCAGCTAGCACCAGTGTTGACCAGATTTGACTTGGTCAAACTAGGTTGACCAGGCCAAAAATGGGCCCAAAAAAATGTTGCGACCGGAATTTCGATTTTGGTCACTTATTATCTACAGGGGACCCATATGAGCCTCCAAGTTGCAGAATGCAAAAAGATCGAGGCGTTTGTGAGATTTTTAATTATTACTGGTCATTAATGACCCGTTTTAATTAAAAATCATGGATTTTGGGCAAATAATGCCTAAGTGATGGATCGGGGTTGTTCGAGTGGTCATTCCTACTATTTTTGGGGTCCACGATCACATTGCAGCAGACGGTTCGGCAATCCGGGCACTAAAAGTGGGTCAAAAGCCCAAATTTCATCTTCAACCATATAAACCAGCAAAAATTACATGGAAAATCAAAAAATTGACAAAGGCAACTATAGAAATTGGCAAAAATCAATGGCTAGCAAATAAAAGGGTGAGTCCTAAGGTAAATTGGTAATGTTTGACATTATATTTTGTGTTGTGGGGCCCTCATTTGCCCAGCTCACCATGAGGGGCGAATTTGCCCATAGGGGGCGTTTTTTCACTTAGCAAAACTCATAATTTTGATGATATATTGTATTGGGATCTTAGTATAGTGGTATGGGGGGCTAAAACAGCCCATAGGCACCCCCCAACCACCATTGTATTAGTTTTATGGGCCCCACGAGTTGGCCCCATCTCCACAAGTGCGCTACACATGGGCAATTCGCACCCCCACTAGGAAAGATCTCCTCCATTCGTTTTTTATGGTTAGGGATTGATCTCAGCCCTCCATTTTGGAGGGAATAGGGTTTGAGATTGAGCCATTCTCTATAAGAGAAGGCACTCACCCATTGTACACTTCTTCTTGGCACTCTAGAGACTTGACATTGAGATTATAGAGAGAGATTTTTACTGAGTTACTTGTGATTTTGGAGTGGGATTCTTCTTGTGTTGATTGAGATCATATTTCTGATGCATTGCTTTGTTATTTGTGGTGTCCCCATCTCTCCTTGAGCATTTCGATTTGCAGGTGAAGCTGGCCAATGGAGGAAAACGCAGCACTTGAGCCAGCAGCTCCTTGCTAGCGTTTCTCTTCAGGATTTCAACAGGGAAGTGAATTTGCTTTGTTGCTATTTGCTTTACTAATTATTTGTCATTTCATTTGCTGGTTTATTATTGTTATTTGCCATAGAAACTGACTTCATCTTCTCTTTGGCAGGTACAAGAAAAACGCACTAGCTCACTGGCTGCTCCAAAAACGCAAAGGGAAAACACACTCCAGCTCAACACTTGATCTTCAGGGGCTGTCTTCAGCACGGGGACATCTTCATCTCCATTATCCCGGTACGGGATTTCTGCTTGTTTCTCATAATCTCTCTTTCACTGTTGATGCTAAGCTGCAAACACTAAATAAAACCCCTAAAAATTAATAACTTAGCTTCCCACCATTAGAACTTCATTTTTATTGCAAACCCGCCTTTTATTTGTGCTTAAACGTATAAATCTTGAGTTTGAAGCATTTCCGACTCCATTAACCCACACTTTAGGCACTGGTCTACCTGGCAAAAATGCCCCACCTAGGGTGTTTTTCTCTCTTGTTGGTTTGGGTCACTTTGGGGTTCTTGGTACTCTTGATTTTGTTTTGTCTTGCCATTTTATTACTAAAATCAAGTTGCCATTTGCTAGAAGTCATTTTAATCACATTTTACTCATTGCCCTAGGTCCATTTCTGCACTACTTAACTCTCTTTCCTGGGCAGATAGTCTATCTTTCAACTTCTAGCTTAACGATTGTCCCTTGCTTGTTTCAGCCATACAATTATCAATCTAATTCATTAAATTCATCATATTTAATCGTTGGTCACATTTGGTATTACTCTCTTTTTCCATTCGCGTCCAGTCAGTGGCTGAAATTAAGCTTAGGGCCTATTTACACTCATTCCCTCTCTTTACCTCTTTCTATCTTTTGGATTTGGGTGTGTTTTGTCTCTCGACCATACCTGGTTGAGCGGGGTCTCCCCCTTGACTTGGCTTTGAGCCTCGTCTAAAGTGACTGTAGCCTTGTCCGGTGTGACTTATGTCCCTTGGACAGAGGACCTCGCTACTGTTGGTTACACCTTCCTAGTTGCTCATCCTCTACCATCCCTGTTGGGACATCCCTCTATAGCAACTAGAGTTTGTGTGATAACAGGGGTCAAAAATTGCTTGAGTGCTTGGGTTGCTTGATACAAGAGTTCGAAAGATATGTTCGTGAGATCGTTTTGCAATTTATCTTGGTAAATTAATAGTTTTAGTGATCTTGATTATTAGGCTAAGAACAAGGTAAGCAAAAGACCTGAATGGTATACTTTCAGTGGTTATTCACGGTGATCTGACGGACCGTCCAGTTATCAAGAGGGTAAGTGTCCAATGTTTAAACCACCCTCGAAGTTTGAACAACGGCACTCCGGCTCCACCTCCCAGAATAACACTTTAAGTATTTATCGAAAGCAACGCCGGTTCGTTGGTTGTAGGGTGAAAATTTTATTATGTTATAGGAATTTATCAAATCCAACACCTTTTTGAGTACTAACCCAACCTTTTCAGGTTGGCAGAGCATACGGGTGTCGGATAGCAACCAAGGTAAATTATTAACGGGGGTGTGAGATGAAATGTTTTTAGGATTATTGAAGCACATAGTTCAGCTCTCCCATAGAGAGTGCTCTTGACTTTGTCTTATAACAAGGTTCAAGAGACTTATTTAATCTATATGCCTAATGCAAGGGAAATGCAAATTTAATATGCTCTCCGACAGAGAGTGCTCTTGACTTGGGTTATTGCAAGTTCAAGCGGCTTTCTTCTTTATTAGAATAGAAGCAACTTGCATAAAGGAAAGAGCACACTTTCTGAAATAAAAACAAGTAATGAAAGAAAGTAATAAGTGCACACTTCTAAGGCCAAAATTAACAACTAACTAAGAAATAAACAACAAGGTGGGATCAACCTCCGAACAAGGTGACCACTAGAACCACCAGTCCTTGAGACCTTTCAGCTGGCTGAACTTCGACAAGGAGTCTAATGGGGATAGAGAAGCTACCACAAAATAATGTGGCCCTCAGGATGAAATCCCAAGGTTGCTAACTCAAGTCAAAACTTGGAAGAGAGTTAATCTAAGTACAAAAATAAACTTTAATCTAGAGAACTTGAAGCAAAACTAACTAAAGCATGCATGAAACAAACTTCCCCAAATGGGGAAAGGGAAACAATGTGTGGGAGGCCTTATCCCACCTAGCCTTTTTATTAACTGCTTTACAAATGTCTTTGGAAATAAAATCCTTGAAAGGTCTTTTTGAGAGAAGTAAAACTACTATTGAAACAAAACTTAGAGCCCTTAAATGGCTTTTACAAAGGAGATTGTAAATGATTCTTTGATTTGGTTTTAAGTCTTCTCCTTGAATATAACTTAGATCCTCTTTGAATCTTGTCTTTACAAGTATTTCTTCTCTTCTCAAGAAACCTACACAAGCTTAGTCAATCCTCAACAAAGCATCCATTAAATGTTAATGAAAATCAAATAAACTTGAAACTAGTAAGTCAAAAGACTCAAAGATATCTAAAGCTAAAAGCAAACTATGATAGTATGAAAACGAGATTCTAATATGCAAATGGCTAGATGCCTCAAAAGACAATGCAAGTTTTTTACTTTTCAATGAGATCTAAGATGCCTATATACTACTTTTCAAAGCATGAAACTATAAACTACTTAACAAAAACCTTAGAGATCTAAGCTATTGCAAATGTAAGATCTAAACTATGAAACAATTCTAACACTAACAAGCTTACACTTTAATTTTGTTTGTATTTTTGTAGGTGGACAAAAGGGACAAGGGAGGAAAAAGTAGGGAGACGAGAGGAGGAAGGGAAGAAAGAGGAGGGACGAATGGAAGAAGGAGAGGAAGAAGTAGGGAGACGAGAGGAGGAAGGGAGGAAAGAGGAGGGACGAATGGAAGAAGGAGAGGAAAGAGATGGAAACGAGAGCTAGAAGAAGAGGTAAGGGATGGGAAACGAGAGCTAGGAAGTTGACAAGAAAACTAGGCAGGAGGAGGAAAACGAGAAGGGCAAAAGGTCAAGCTAGCCACAAACCAAAGGCAAGCCTAACAATAACCAAACTTGGATAGGAATAGGGCCTTGGATTTCCACAGTTCAGATAGGTAGATCAAGTAACCGATTTAGAAATTTGTTGAAAGATTGATGGAGGAAGCAAGAACTCCTTGTTTCTTGATTTTGAAAAGCTTGAACCTCTTTGGCAACCTGTAGAGTGAAGATGAACCTACAAAAAACCTTGTATTTTGAAGATACCTGCAAAACCAATATACTCAAGCGAAAAGCATAGATTTATAGTTACTTGTGCTCGATTGTTAGCCCTCTTGAAATATAAATCTATGCTTAAAAATCAAAAGTACATGAGAAAATACACAATATCACCTTGCTACAAGATGAAGTATGGCCACCAAGAGCCTCCACAATTTGACCTCCAAAGTCACAACTTTATTCAATATTTAACAGGTTACAAATCCTCCAAAGTTTCTTTGCTAAAAGATCCATGAAGAATAGAGTGCCTTGCACCTCTATAGCTTTAGAGCCCAAAATCGAATTGGCACAAGAGAAGCCAATGGCACTTGAGATCAATTCAAATTCCAATCAAATCCTCCATAACTCAAGGCTTGGAGTGAATCACGAATAACAAAGTCGAGCTCTTGGTAGGTGAATGGGGAGGTGGCCTCCACCTTGGCAAGGGCCCCCCATCCCTCTCCTTGGAAACTCCACCATCAAATCGTCAGCCTCCACCTTTGCATTGACGTGAGCATGAGAGGATATGCGTGAGCCTCAAGGAGATGATGCGTGAGCTAATGTAGGGATGACTTGAGATCGCATGAGTTAAAGCCATGTGAGGTGGCCACCAATTTAGGGAGGCGCCCACCTTATATTAAATACAAACTCAACAATCCATTTATCAATCGCCACTTCACCAATTTGTAAGAGCTAGCCGTACGGCCAACCCATGCTCACATCATTCTCCCTTAGTGATTCGTATATCCTAACTTTAACATGTGCTTCCAACCTTTTATGTAGTCGTACACCTTGTAAAAATATAAGCCATGCCTTTCCAAACTATTTTTTAATGTATTTTGACTTTATTTAATTTTTGTCTTTATGTGTTTTTTGTCATTTTATGGCCACTAAATGCCAAAAAAATTAAAAACTGCTCCCAGAGGCGATGTAGTCACCCGAAACCTTAGAAAAGATGGTTGTAGGGTAAATAGGACGCTCTGAGCGTCAAAATGAACCTCCCCACACTCAATTCCACCTTCAGATGAGGTTTTTAACACTTTTTGAATTTTTTTAATTAAACCATTAAAAAATGGTCTAATTTATGGAAAAAAAATATTTTTCTCGGAATCAAACGAAACTCCTAGGGGACCTAGTCCATGTTCATACGACTCAATCGAGATGGCTAACACATAAAAAATCCTAGACACAAGACTCTAATAACCACCTTAGGTTTTGACCACCATGGGAAATACTTCAGCTTTGGAGGTTTGAGTGAAAAACTCAGGGATTATACGCCACTGATGAGTAGCGCATAATTCCTAAGAAAAAAACACTCTAGAGTATCCCCCAAATGGCTAAACCTACAGATAGCCGAGTCTTTTATAAAAGGACCCCGTTTAGACCAACTTTTTACATTTTCCCCATGGGGATATGAACATGCAGTTATTACAAATGGGGCAAAATTGCCCTGAAAATGACTTCTGAACTTCTGAACACTGACGATGAAGATGAATCATGTTCAAAAAATGGCGGCTCACAAGAAAATCCAGCTTTTGTACAAAAAAGCTGATAACAACTGCCTCAAATCAGGCTGTTCCAAAAAGGTGGTGGGCGTTTGCCTAGAGACTGTAGTGTTGATTTTCATGGACGTGCATTGGAATGATATACATCAGTGTTTTCCAGATCTAAGGGTAGATTTGAGCACCCATTTGGCTCTCCTTCAACCCCCCATACTTACATGTCAAGATATTCTCTCATAATGGCCAAATCTACAGGGGTCATCTCTTCAGTGACAGCGGGCAGCCTGAAAACTTCATGATCATGCATGGGAACTGTTACCCACCTAAGTTGCACTTAGTTGGATTTTTCAGTGAGCCGCTAAAGTATGAGCAAGCCACTTGTCCATAATGAGTGTTCAGAAGTCCAGCATGCCACTTTTGGCCCTTTTTCAAATTTTTGCATGTTCATACCCCTCTGGGAAATTGTAATAAGTTGACGTAGCATGATGACTTATGTAAAAGACTTGGCTTTCCTAGGACTTAGACATCAATGCATTACTCCAGAGTGTTTTTTCTTTGTTAATTATGTGTTTCTTTTTAGTGACGCATAATTTTCGGTTTTTTCACTCACTCCAAAGTTGGAGTAGTTGTCTTGGTGGTTAGCCCTTAGGAGGTTATTAAAGTCTAAGTATCAATGTATATTACCATGCTAGTCACTATTTTGAGTCATTATGAACATGTACTAAGTCCTCCCTAGGTTTTCTCAATTTTCCACTCCCGTAAAACAGACAAATTTTTTAATGTTTTAATCATAGTGGAAAACATCGACATCGACAAAAAATCGGCGAGGGTCTAGAAAACATCTTCTTGTAAACATTGGCGAAAAAATCGGCAAAAATCGGCAAACCGCGACAAACATTAAAAAACATAAAATGTATTCATTTTTTTCATAATTTTAAACATATAAAGCAACATCAACATCAGATAAATACATTGGCAAATAAATATGGATAAAGCACTGATATACATCATGTAGTCATGCCAAATATAAAATGATACATCAAAGTCAATAATGAAAGTTTGAATCCTGATCATGATCACTGATAACTATCCAATAGTACTCAAAAGTGGACAACCAATGGTCCAATACAAATGACGATCACAAAAATCACAAAACTAGCAGCTAACTATCTGTCTCTGATATCAATGCCCTCTTCCCCTTTTACAGGAAAATATCATGGGCTATTTTCCAGGCCTGCCCCTAGCAGTAGAAGGTCCTGGGCCTACACTAGATGTCAAAAGGTGAGTAATGGGTGCCAACGTGGGACTAGATACATCGACTAGTGTCAAAGGTGGTGCTGATGAACCTGTTATCACACAACTTGTAGTTGCCCCTAGAGGTATCCCATCCGGGACGGTAGAGGAGACAGGCAACTAAAGAGGTGACCCAAGAGATGCCACGGTTCCCAATGCAATGCGGGAGTCACGTCAACCGAGGCACTCTTCGCTTTAGGTCAAGGTGTAATTAGACCAAGGGGGAGACCCTATACCCCAATCACTGTTGATTGGACCCGAACAAAGGTTTCTAAGGGTAGGTAAGTAATGAGTTACGGAAACCAATGCAAGGCTAAGTGGACCTAAGGGTTAAGGTATGGTTGAGGGAAGTATAATAGATTGTTAATGTTTCAACCTATGTATGGTTTAGGCCACATAATGGGGTATGATGACTTGGTATAGTACCATGTGTTTGCACAAGTGGGTCTAGTTTCTTGGGAAGTGTGAAATGGTTCTAGATGGACCCACAAGGTGAAGTTAGGTGTGAGGATGGTACTATAGGTTAGATCTATAAGTTGGAGTTGGTTCTAGGATTACCCATGTATTAGATCTAGGGTTTGACACTAATCCCAAGGAGTGCGCCTTGCTTGCAGAAGGACTAGTGCCTTGTTGGATGGGCTAATGGGGTCAAAAAGTATGTCAAAGTGTAGATCGGGACACCTAGAAGCCAAGTCAAGTGGATTGGATGAGATCCAATGGTTGGATCTTACTAGATCTAGGTTTTTAAAAGATGACCAAAAGTGGACCACAATCCCTTAAAACAAGGAATGCAATCCCCAAGGCGGATCTTGACGAAAGGACAGTATAGACCTAGGTTTCAAGGCATGGGCATTCCAAATCCACAAAAATCTCCAACACCCACTTCCTAGAAGTGGACCAACTCAAAACTTCAAGGGGGTGCGACTTGCTCAAGGAAGGGTAAAAGATGGGTTTGGTGGACCAAATCAAGTCCAATGGCCACCAAACTGTAGATCCAAGTGGCTTGTACCCCGATCTATGTATCTTCAAAAAATCAAGTGAATCCAATGGCTAGATCTTAGTAGATCTAAGTTTTAAGATGCCAAGAAGGTCAAAAGGGGGTTTCAACCCCTTAAAACATGGAGAGATGTCCACAAGGTAGTTTTCACCAAAGTAAAGATATGGGTATAGGTTATCAAGTGTCTAGATGTCAAATCAAGTGGGATCTCACCTACCCATGTGCTAGATCTAACCCAACAAGCTTCTCTTAGGAAAATCGATTTAGGCTCAAGAAGGCTTTTTGCATTGAAAAGTGGGTCAATTTTTAGCCAATCACCACCAAACTATAGATCCAACTAGGGGTGGATGCTATAGAGGTGGGTTTTCAATATCTTTTCAATTGCAAGGCTAGATCTAAGTAGATCTGAAAAATACCAAAAATAAGGGTTTTAATTTGATTAGGGTTTTTATGATCTAGAAATTATGGAAGATTCAAGGAAGAGAAGATCATACCTCTTGGAACATACCTGGATGAAGAGATGAATGCTAGTTGAGACGAGGATTACTTTGCCAAAGATCAAATGGAGAATTGTTGAAGCCCTCTTGCCAAATCGATTTTTCCAAGCCACATGTATTTCCTTCTAACCTGTCAAGCCAAGGAGCAAAGCATCAATCAGTTTAACAAATTGAAGGTAGATACAAGCAAGAGAGAGAGAAACATAGAATAGTTGACACAAAGGCAAAACTACTCCCTGTCAAACCCAAAACGACTTCTTCCAAGCTTGAAGGGCAAGCCTCCCCACCAATTCGCACTTGTCAAAATCGCCCTCTTAACCTGCAAATAAAATATGGCAAATATGCAAGATAGCTACAATAGATCCTCCAGTGCAATAGACAATAGCATTTACAATCGAAACAACCAACATTCACTCCAATCCAAGCATGTACTCCAAAAGATAGAAATTTTATTCCAAGAGCCAAGAGCCAAAAATCTCTAGATGAATTTTTACAATGAGAGGCTCCCTCCTTAAATAGGATGGGGAGAGAGTACAATCATAACCACTTTTTACATGAGTGGCTAAGATTAAAAGATCTCACGATCTAATCAATGGCTAACAATAAATCATAACCATATATCACATGGATCACCCATATAATGATAGCGCCCCCACTAAAAAGGTACAATAAGGGGTGACGTCATCCACAAGAGAAAATATAAGCATCAAAATCCACCTCATGGTGACTAGGACATAACAATATAAGCTCATGGTGGGGCTAGGAGGTTTTAATCCTTACTAGCTCATCCCCAAGGCACAATAAAAATAATAAAATATGTCCAATATAATAAAAATGACCAAAACTGTCCTCAGAATCCATGACAGTCAAGCAGTAAATCTCCTCCTGTGATCAATCCGGGCATACCCACATGGTGAAAACTGACTGGAAGGTAGTGATGCCATCCTGGAAGACCTCTGTGAAAACCAAATGCCAAAACCTTGCCTCAATTGCCCAAATCGATTTCTTCAGTGACCACTTTATCCCATTTTTTAACTGCCTCGGGAACTGTGAAAGTGCCAAAACTGCCTCCTAGGGTGCTAGCGCTGTCCATCTGAGGCCACCAGGCTCTCCGGAAGGGGGGATAAATGGTAATAACAAATGGCTGGACCACCCCTTCCATCATCAGCGCCCTAGGTGAAATGGCCTCTCGGGGCCCCTGCTGCTCAGGCTGGGAAATCAGCCCCAAATCTGGTCAACAAGTGTGAAACTGCATCAATCACTGTCAGAAGTGCCCGGAACTGAAAGATAAGTGTCTCAATGGATCCAGAAGACCCAAATCCACTAGGAATGAGTACTCATACATCCTGGGTTGCCCTAATGGGCCAGCTGTAGGGTCCACCATATATGGACAATGTATAATCTGCTGATCTGAAATAATAATAAACTTGCTGAACTGGATCAAACATCATCTGCATCATATGTCCATCATATGATATCATCATCAAACATGTGGGACCATAAATCATCATCAATAATCATCCATACATGGTCCACATCATCACGGATCCCAAGAATATATAATCAAGGATAAATCACATCAGTAGACTAAGACAATGTTTCTCTAATCATTCCCACAGCTAAGCTCAAAGTATAAAATTCCATTCAGTGGCATTAATCATGTTAACATATTCCGTGGTTATATAAAATTACTTGCACAATAGTTCAAATGACAAACTCACCCATTGGACATGGTCAAACTGCTAGTGAAGGATGAAGGCTAGGAGCAAGGTTGGGCCAAGGGTTTGACTTGTCTAACTTAACTCACAAATACTTTGGACTGGGAGAAGGGGGAAGCTACAAACTCTGTGCTGGACAAAAATAAACACGGGGGATGGCTGTGCCTCACAAATGGATAAGTTGTTTAGAGAGTGCTTATTCAACTTAGGCATCATGTCTACATCAAGTTGATCCAGGTTCATTAGGATCATTCAATTTTATTTCCATGGCCTTTTTGGCCTACATAACCCTTCGGATTTCAGATGTGCTGAGAAGCACAACTAGTTGCAGCTTGCATCCAGGGCATGTTTTTCACATATTTATAAGGTCAGCAATTGTTTAGATATAGCTTTTAAGAACTATTGCTTTTTGGACCTTTCTTATACTCTTCGAGGAGTATTTTTAGCTTTTCATTGCTCTTGCCCTTTTTTGTTTCCATGGGCGAATTTTTCAAGTTTCCATAGGTAGAACATGAGCTTTCAGTTTTAGCCAACAACATCTCAAGTGACTAGGGGGAGTTCGAGCCAATGCCAAACATCGAGACAACCGACCAGAATGATTTAGGCCTACAATCCAACTCACCAAAGGCAAGTTCTGTCACCAACTCAGAGCCGAGACACTGAATAACAGGGATGCGGTCCAAACACAGAGGTAGAAAAATGGGGAAGTCCTCAGTATCAGAAAGTCAAATGAGACAAGTCAGGGTTTAAAGTCAAATAGGAAGGTCATGTATGGATGGAGACAAGTGAATATGGAGCCTACACTAGCAGACAACTGGTGTCGGGGAAAGACCATGTCTATGTAAGGTGAAATACCAGTAAGTTTTGTTAAATGACCTAAAAGTGCAAGCAATTGTCCATTTTATGATTTACAGTTCATTTTAAATAGTTTGCCACATCAGGAATAATATACCAAGCACATGCCATGATCATGACTAAATCAACAAGATAATAATCCACAGTCAGTGAGAACATATCCATAGATCACACAACATCATCATAATAATCATCATCATGCATCATCTGAAACACTGCTGCAATATATCTCTAGGCACTGAACTGAAACTGTAATGGGATAAGTGGTCACATCAGTCATCAAATCTGAACTCTCAAGGCTCAGCCTTGACACAAGGTCATAAAATCTGAATAATGTACTGCTCTGATCATGAGTGATCCAAAATATATATAGCCATGCTCTGGAATAAAAGAAGCTCTGGAATGTGCAGATATCTGCTGTACAAGAATAGTAGCCCTGCTACTATGGTGTGATAACAGAACCCTCCATGTAGTCCTCAAGGTCAAACCGCTCCTCCTACTCCTCCTCCTATCCATGCTGCTGTTGCTCCTCCTCCTCTAATTATGCAGGTGCCTCCTCCATGATAGGAAACTCAGTTTCCACTCTGTTATCCACTAAGTTGCACTTAGGTGGAATTCCAATGAGCAGTAAAAGACTTGAACATATCAATTGTTCATCACATGTGTTCAGAAGTTCATCAGGCCATTTTTAGGCCCTTTTGTAAAATTTGCATGTCCAAACCCCCTGGGGCGAATTGTAATAAGTTGTTCTAACTTCTAAGCATAGTATTTTTGTAATAGGCTTGGCTTACCTTAGGTTTATATATAAAGGGGATACTCTAGAGGGTTTTTTCCTTAGGAATTATGCGTTGCGCTTCAGTGGCATATAATTCCTAAGTTTTTCACTCATACCTCCAAAGCTGAAGTATTTACCATGGTGGTCGAACCTTAGGATGTTATTAAAGCCTATGTGTCTATGTATTTTTTACATGTTAGCCATCAATAATGAGTTGTATGAACATGTATTAGGTCCCCTAGGGGTTTGAGTCAGTTCCGACAAAAATAATTTTTCTCGTAATCTTAGGTTATTTTTTAATAGTTTAATTGGGAAAATTAAAATTGTTATAAAAGTGTGGTTAGGAGAAATAATTAGACATGGGAGTGCTCATTTTCTAACTCAGAGCACCCACTTAATGCCTTAACTCACTTTCCTAAGTTTTCGAGTAATTATTTATCTCCAAAATTGAATATTACTCGAAAATGGTAAAAAAGACCAAAAAAATGGAGAAAATAAAGAAACCGACAATTTCTAAAAACTCAGAAACATGCCGAAAGTGAATTTTATGAGTTGGCAAAGTAAAGTGGAAACACTCCTAAGGTTTCTAAAACACCCTAGAGTGTTTTTCTCGGCATTTAAAGGAAAGATGCTTTTCTTCTCCAAGTGGGGCGCATTTCCTCATAGGGAGGGTGCAATTCTCTGGAAAAGATAGAAACTTGTGAGATAAAGCAAAAAAGTGGAGGAGTATGGAATTGGAAGGAAGCTGATTTTCAGCCTTTTCCAATCCATTACAACTCACGCCAAGTTGTTTACAACTCATCCAGTGCGCCCCTCTCTTGGCAAGTGCGCCACCCCCTTGTGGCTCTCTTTTTTCTATTTAAGCAAGGTTGCTTCACTCATTTGAGAGGAAGCATTGAACCTCTGCTCTTATAATTTGTTTATGATTCTCTTTGGAATAAAATTGAAAGGCTTTGGAGGCCACATGTTGTGCAACTGTCCCATTTGACGTGTGTTTGGTTGATGTTTTGAGGTGATATTTAGCTAATCACTTATTATTTTGCAATAATTGTAGATTTATCTAGCTTAGACGGCCTTTGTGCCGATAGTATAAGCATTCATTGTATTTGATTTGCTTATAAATGCTTGATGAATTAGAGATAGTGAAGCAGCAAGTGTATTCAGTTGTACTAATACCCTTCTAATCTCTGTTAATTATGTATTCTAGATTTAATCTCTTTTTGCAAGTGTTTGTGACAGTGCAGGATAGAAATCCGAGGGAGGAGGTTGAGCACAGTTACGTTCTCATCCACCTTCAGTGTTGGTTGTCTTGGTCTAATCGTTGTTGAGTTGCAGGCATCTTTGGTTCTCTACTCTTTCAAAACTGAAACTGGGTTCTTGTTTCTTCTACGTTATTAAAATAAATAAAAAATCTTGGTTCCCTAACTCTTCAACAAGTAGATTGTTTTTTAAAGTTTAGCATACATCTCTTGTTGCATATTTTTGTTAGATCAAAAGAAGCATTTAAATTCATATTTTAAGCTTGAATCTAGCATTAAAACTTAATACTTGTGCTTCATAAAAAATTTAGTCTTCAAGAAGTATTAAGTAGTTATTTTTTATGTTTTATTTAACTAGTCTACTAACAGTTTTGCTATTTTAGCTTGCTGATTTTACAGAATTAAAAAAACAAAAAAAACAAAACTCTGGCCAAATTTCGAAGATTTTAGCCATCCAGAGAACAGAGATGCCCTCTTTCTTCTAAGTTTCTCTTCTTAACTATTTGTAAGCCTTCTTGATTCAGATTTATAAGAGTCAAAGGCATTCTTAAATAAAGCTAAAATCCTTTATGTAACAAGTCGTAATAAGAAGCAAGTGGGCTACACAGAGCCCATATTCCATCCCCCTGGGGGTATTCACGTTTTTCCTTTTCGTGGCGTGATTTTTTCTAACACTTTGTGTAGGTTGTATACTTTGATTGAGTAGTTTAATTTTATTTTCTTTTAATTTTTGCAAATAATTAAATAAAGCCAGTCTCGTTGCCACGAAGTATGCTCTCATCTCCACATAAAGGCATTGTCGATTAGTGGTGGTTGATCAGAAAGTGACACATAGATTTGGTGAGTATATCTGTTTCTTTTCTAAGTTATTTTTGTTTAGCATTCTTTATTTCAAGCACTCAAATTTGAATGAACATTTTGTTGTCTCTCAAAGTATGCTCTTTCCCTTTGTGGGCATTGGCCTGGTCCTGGGGAAATCAAAAAAGAGTGCAGCAACTTATTAATTCTTAAACATCTAACTAAGAACTCACATTAATAGAATCAAGAACCCTCAACATAGTGAAAATATGGCACTCAAACATTAAGTAATGCGTGGGGAAATTTTTCAAAATAAGCGGGAACCACTGGAGAGTGACCTCAGGGCACCGTTAGACTACATCCTTGTTGGTGTAGTGTTGAACACGCCCTCGAGACTCCACTCCAGCCCACACGTCTTTGTGAGGAACCACCTTTGCCTGATTTCCAGACATTACTCCTTGTACCTCACGGTATATCTGGAGCTCCCATTTTCCCTTTAATTAACTCATCCTTCAACAATTCTTAAAATTGACCAAGAACACAATTGCAAAACCTTTACTTTTACAGCAGCACTTACTTTGACTCCACGGCACTGGTCTTTGATATTTGTTATTTGCTTCATTCAATTAAGCTATATTTTCTCGTGATTATTATATTCATATATGTTGTATAGTTGATTTCATCTTGCAATCTTCTTGATCAATGTTTTAATTCCAAAAAAATCCTAAATAACAATTTTCATCCAAAAGAACTGAGTACCTAAAGCCTTAGTAACATTAATAGGGTCTACCCCCATTGGCTTCGTTAAAAATTAGGCCTAAACGGACGAGTCAAGATCAAGTGACAGTATTTGACTCAAGACTTGCACCCAAGGATGCAACGAGCAGCTTGAAGATTTCTGCTGTGTAAGAGGCGGTAACACACCCTACACTTGGAAAGTACATCAATATTGACCAAAAAAATGGCATCCACATCGGGTGTTTTCTCCACCTGTTTCATCCACAGTCGGAGATTGTAAATTTTAATTGCAAAAAATTAATGTCATAAAGTGGGACTGGGGAGCCAAATTTGCCATGGGGTTGTGTTACCGGATATACTAGCAAGGCTAGCCTCCGATGACAAATGTAAGAGAAGTGACCACTGTCACCTTGGCCAATCCTCTAACTTCTTAGGAGAGTCGGAACCTCCAAGGGGAAGAGCCCTTATGTAGTCTGCAAGACACCTTAGGACAAGAGAAGTTATTTCTTCTTGAAAATAATATTAGTGACCAGTGCCTTAATCAATATAGTTTTGACCAGTGCCTTAATCAATATAGTTTTGTGAATGAAGAAGACATACTAATTAATTATTCAATGATAGTAATACAAGCACTCGTGCAAATGTCAAGGTAGTCAAATAACGAGTATCACCTTCAATGATAAATGTCATATATTACCAAATAAGTGGAAATGCCCAAAGATAATCAATTAAGTGTAAAGGACCTGTTATCACATATATAGTAGCTGGACTACCATATTCTATTTTCAGATTCCAGTACACTTTTTAGTCAGTTCCCTTACACTTGAGATGCTGAGATGAGCATCTACAGAGGATCACTATTTTAATATGGACAACAGTATTATTCCCATGCCATGACTGAGTCTCAGGAAACTCAAATTTAATGACTGATGTAGCCATTTAGCCATTTACAAAGCAGTTGGTATTGCCCAGAGTTGCAGCAGCAGGTTCTCAGTGGACAGATGATGGTTCAGATGGTTATGCACAGGTATATGACCCAGCAGGTATTGTCTTGTGTCATGGTTATTATTGCTTTTATACTCATTCTTGTGGCATGTCTTAGCATTTAGTGTCATGATCTAGCGATCATATAGATATGTGGACTTGGTTGTATTGATTATTATGTATATGTCCCCACTCAGACTTAGAAGTTCTTGACCTATACTCATTGGTTTTACCCTCCTTAGGGAGAATAGAGGTGATCATTCCCACCATCATTTGGCTTGTTAGTGTCGGTTTCATTATTCACTTTCTCCACCCATCCATTACCTTCCAGTTATATTATTACCTTGACTAGTGGCATGGAGGACCTTCCCCCTGTTTATTGTGTTTCGGCTCTAAGTTGCCTAAGTTGTGTTGGCTAAACCTGAAACAGATAGTACTACCATCAATACAATGTATTTGGAAATGAAATGTATATCTTATGAAATCCCATTCATGTAATAAGTGTTTCTGAACACACGTGAATGAAAGGCAAGCCTAATGAAATTGGCTTTGAAATGTAAATGTGAAATGTGAAATGTAAATCTATGTAACAAGTGTTTCTGAACACATGTAGATCATAAAGCCTTAATAAATGTAAATCCATGTAACATGTGTTTTTGAACACACGTGGATCAAGGCTATGGAAACGCAAAGGCCCAAAAAGCAATGGTTCTTAAAAGCTATATCTAAATGATTGCTGGCCTCACTTGTATTTGATGTGGATTGTAGGCATTTGTCAAGGTGAATAAGCACTTCTGAAGTAACTTACCCATTTGTGAGACACAGCCATTCCCCGTGTTACTGCTTGTCCAACATATGCTAGAGTGTGTATCACCTTTCCATATCCAAAGTGTCACAGTGTCAAGTTAGTAGTCATCCTTTAGCCTAGCCTATTGATTTTTAGCCTTCACCTTTCACTAGCAAATTGATCACAACTATGAAGTGAGTATGGTCTTGAAAGTCTGGTTTGAGTTATAATTGATATTAAAAACATTATATATTTGGTTGGTAGATCGCCAGTGAAATGATTACTACTTGTTATAATTATCACTTGAATGATTTGTAGAGCATGTCTTAACCTCTAACACTTGCAGCAGTTTGATGTTAGAGTGGGTCATATTATTGGTCATGTTGACTTGGTCAAAGCTAGTTTGACCAAAGTCAACTACAGGACATGGGGTGGATAGACCTCGGATGATGCAGATATATGATATGTGGTCTATTACAGGTCACCAGATGGTTCTATGCAATGGTTACAGGTTTATGATGATGATTTGTGGTTTCAACATTATTTGATCATTTACAGATTATTATTATTTTATCTGTCTGGGCATATTGGATATTTTATATGATCATGCAGAGATCCATAGGGTGTATGAGTACACACCTCAGGTGGATTTGGGCTCTCTGAGTCCAATGAGACAGTTGGTTTTCAGTTCCAAGCAGTTACAGTGATGATTTGTCTCAGTTTGCCATTCTGGTGCAGTTTTGCCATGTTAAATGGCCTGTTAGAGCAGAGAGATGATTTGATTGGTTTACCTAGGGCGTTGTATGAGGAGGGGATGGTCTAGCCACTTGATTTTACCATTAGACCCCCCTCCCAGAGAGCCTGGTGGCCTCAGTTTGACAGCGCAGGCACTCCAGGTATCAATTTGGGCAGGTTCACAGTTACCGAGGCACATTAAAAATGGTTAGAATGGCTACTGAGGAATTCGATTTGGGCTACTGAGGCAAGGAAATGGCATGGGATGAGTTTTGATGATGAATGTGATGTCTTCCACCCCTTCTCCAGCAGTTTCAGCATTCAATGGGGCCCACACCCATCTCTTCGGCACATTTCATGGTTTTTTGGAGCCTTTGGAGGCTCACGACTTTCCTAGAGGAGCACGATTTGGTGCTTAGCTTGGTCATTTGATGTTATTGTGCCATGGGGACACACTGGGGGTGTTAGACATTACCCCCTAGATCCACCATGAGCTTTATTCATGTTTATTTTATCACATTGAGTGGGACCCCCTCTCCTAGGGCGATTTTGTCCATTGATATGTTATATTTTTATGTTGATCCATGTACTTTATGTTGAGCTCATCTCAACCGTAGATTAGAACATTATGATCTTTTAATCTTAGCCATCCATTCAAAAGGTGGTTAGGGTTTTGGTATATCTCTCCATCCTATTTAAAGGAGAGAGCTTCTCATTGTAAAGGGACTTTTGGCTCTGGATTTTGGGAATAGAATATTTCTTTTGGAGATACTTGTGTTGTGGGATGAATGCTATTGATGTTCGATTGAAAATATCTTTCCATTGCACTGGGATTATTGGTGATTGCCATATGCTATATTTTTTCCACACGATTTTTATCTGCAGGTGAGGAGGCCGAATTGCTCAAGGAGGACGCATTGGTTGGGGAAGACTCTCCCTGCTTTTCTCTTCGTCAAATCGGTTTGGTTCAGGGAGTATTACTGTCTATGACCTTCTACTTTCTGTATCTTTTCATCATTTGCATTTCCTTTAGCTTCTGTATTGCTAATTGATTTTATCCTTGGTTTTGCAGGAGCAAGGAGGGCGCACGTGTGGGACAAGGGCATCAACTTTTGGCATTGGTCTTCATCAAATCTTCCCTTTTGATCTTTGTGGGGGTTGTCCTCAGCATCATAGCAACCATTTCCATCAATCAGGTACGCTCCTAAGGTAAGATTTCTATTTCTCAAAACTACCCATCTGTCAGTTATATTTAAAACCCTCATTAAAATCCTTCGGAAAATTCTACTGATCAAACCCCTTGATCAACTGGCAAAACATTTATGGGTTTTTGGCTTAGTGTAAATCCCAAGGTGGGTTTTCAAGGGCGTCACCCTTGGCGACTCCATTTTCCAAGGCACTAGCCTTCTCCCTACCCTCACGACTTTCCTGGGTTGTCTGTTTTTCATGTGGTTTGATCCCCTGCAGAGTGCTTGTATACTTTGACATTGTCACATCCCTCTTTCAAGCATAGCTAGAAAGCCCTAACTACCAGATCTACTCTTTGGGACCGTTTCCCTGTTTTAAGGGTCACGTTCCCAAGGCAGTTAAATTTGACCATTTTAACACTAGCTTTGAATCCTGGAATCATATCTAATCTCTGGATCACTGTGCTTAAGATATATTCCTCAAGTCATATCATATCTAAGCCTCCACAGTGTCTCAGTATCCTTAAATCTAGGGTTCCATACCTGTCACCTTACGTACCTCATTTGATTGATTTGATCTGGTGATTGGGTTGATCTCTCATGTTGGGAGTAGATATGGGTCTCCCCCTTGCTATATTGGCTTTGGTAGCAAAAGCGAAGAGTGCCTTGGTTGGCATGACAACCATCCATTTGGGAACTAGGGCTCTTTTGGTTCACCACTTTAGTTGCCTATCCCCTCTACCATCCATCTTGGATCCATCTTTAGGGGCAACTACGAGATTGGTGATAACAGGACCATTAACAAATGTATGTAATCTCAATAATCTAAGCACTATTATGACAGTGAGGTAACATTTACATCATATTTGTTTGAAATGTATTAAAGGCAGTGTTGTTATCATCAACTTGTCATGAACATTAAAGATAGTAACAATATTCCAAACAACTTCTAATTCCCACTTTTATGTCATAGATCAACAATGTTATCAGAATTATAGCAGCATATACCAACAACGGTTATAGGAGTTGTGGCATGATCGACCTTAAGAGGGGAGCGTAAGAACAATAATACTTTTAAAAAAAACACCCTTGTAACCCACTGTAATGCAAGCTCGAGAATGCTGTATGCAGATATTTGCACAGTATAGCAGTGTAGTCAATGCTGATTAGTAACAAGTAATATCAACTATACTTTCAATTATTTCGAATGCCCAACTTTCATACACCAATATGATGTTCTAGCAACATACAATGACAGCAGTGTTGTCAGCAGTTTAAAGATTACTTGTGGCAATTTGCAAGATAATCAATTAAGAATATAAACATACCACAAACACTTTCAAACAATATCCACTTTCTGACTTTTATGCCCTCAACTTTGTAAACAGTATGCCTCTAGCAGCAATAAGATAACTTTCCTTTGATGTCAGATTTTATGGCAATAAAAGATCATAGAAGATGCATGCAAGTGATAATTTAAATCCTGAGTGGTTTTGTCATGTAAATAAACCAATACATAGCAGACTATAATCAAAATTTCAAACCTTCTTTAAAGCAAGTTTCAGACCTTTAACAGGCAATCCTTTAAGTAGAGGATTAAAGTATTTAATAATTCAATTGTTTGTGTTGTGTGTAGGTGCCAAAGAGTATGAGCAGGAGGTGGTCTTGGGTTTGACAGTCTGCTCAAAATGCAGACTTGTAGCAGCAAAAACCAGGTCTTATATAGGCAGGTTTAAGGTCTTAGGAAGGTCACAAAAGGAGGACCGAGCCTCTTAGAGCCAAGGTCGGAGGTCAAGGCAGCCAAAGAGAAGGTGACCAAGCCTTTTGAAGAGAGATCGAAGGTTCTTTAGGGTTGACCGAGGGTGAAAAGAAGAGCAGGGAATAAGGAAGAAATGGAAAGGAGAAAGGGGAGGAAGAGAAGAGAGGAGGGAAAAACGAAAAAGGATGGAGAAGAAGAAGAGGATGGGGAGTTAGGTTGGAAGAGAAGAGATTTAAAGGGGACAGCGAAAGGAAACAAAGGGAAGGAGAAGGTGGGAAGAAGGGAAAAGGAGGGCAGCAAGCTAGGGAAGAAGAGGAGCGAAGGTTCCAAAAGAGAGAAAGAGGGTTTAGGAGAGATGTTTAGGGAGGCTGCTAGGATTAGGGGAAAGCTGCAGCTAGGGTTTAGGTTAGACTTAGGGTTTTAAATATGTACAAAAAAAACAGAAATAAAACCTAATTACTCAAAAAATACAAAAAATTACTTAAAATTTAATTAGGTTTTTTTTTTATAAATTTTTTATATTTTAAAATTTTTAGGGCTTCCTAAAATTTCGCCCTAGGATTTCTAGGGGCAAGAAAGGCAGGGCGAAATTGTAGGAGAGGACCGAAATTGTAGGAAGGCCAAAAAAACGAAAAAAATAATTTTTTGATTTCCTAGGATTTTTATCATAAAATTGCAGACCTAATTCTAACCCTAAATCTACCATGAAAATTGTGTCTCGGCTTTGAGTTGCCTAAGTTGTGTTGGCTAGACCTGAAACAGATAGTGCCACCATCAATACAGTGTATATGGAAATGAAATGTATATCTTAAAGCCCATTCTAGAATGTGTTTCTTAACACACGTGAATGAAAGGCAAGCCTAATGAAATTGGCTTTGAAAGATAAATGTGAAATGTAAATCCATGGAATCGTGTTTCTGAACACACATGGATCATAAAGCCTAATAAATGTAAATCCAAGAATGTGTTTCTCAACACACACGGATCAAGGCTATGGAAATTCAAAGGCCCAAAAAGCAATGATTAAACAAATGCTATATCTAATGATTGTTGGCCTCACTTGTATTGATTTATCCCTCACTAGATTGCGAGTTATCATGTGAGATGGAGTAAGGGACAACTCGCATTATGTCCCCTAGAGTCCCGAGTTACGGTTTGTCGACCACCTAGTCATGGCGGAGCTAGGAAAGATCCTCATGGAGTTGTATCAGCTTGGATGTGAGTTGTAGGCATCTGTCAAGGTTGAATAAGCACTTCTGAAACAACTTACCCATTTGTGAGACACTGCCATTCCCTGTGTTACTGCTTGTCCAACATATGCTATAGTGTGTATCCCCTTTCCATTTCCAAAGTGTCACAGTGTCAAGTCAGTGGTCATCCTTTAAGCCTAGCCTTATAAGTTTTAAGCCTTCAACCATCACTAGCAAATTGATCACAACTATGAAGTGAGTATGGTCTTGAAAGTCTAGTCTGAGTCATAATAAATATTGAAAACACTTTATATTTGGTTTTAGATCGCCAGAGAATTGATTACTCTATGTTATAATTGCTACTTGAATGATTTGTGGAGCATGTCTTAACCTCTAACACTTGCAGCAGTTTGATTTTAGCCTGGGTCATTTTATGGGTCATGTTGACTTGGTCAAACCTAGTTTGACCAAAGTCAAGTACGGGACATGAGGTGGATAGACCTCGAATGATGCAGATGGATGATGTATGGTCTATTACATGTCATCAGATGGTTCCATGCATTGGTTACAGGTTTATGATGATGATTTGGTATTTTCAGCATATTTGATCATTTACAGATTATTATTATTTTATCTATCTGGATATATTGGGGATATTATATGATCATGCAGAGATCCATAGGGTATATGAGTACACACCTCTAGTGGATTTGGGCTCTCTGAGTCCATTGAGAAAGTTGGTTTTCAATTTCGGGCAGTTACAGTGAGTATTTTCCTCAGTTTATCATTCTAGTGCATATTTGCCATGTTAAATGGCCTGTCGGAGCAGAATGATGGTATGATTGGTTTGCCTATGGCGCTATAGAGGGGGCATGCAGTGTAGCCACTTGTTTTTACTATATTGTTTTATTCCCGGACACATTGGTGCAGTCAGATTTGGCCCCAGGTGACCAAGCAGAGAGTTACAGGCATTTTGATTCTTTCCAGAGGATTTACAGAGGATAAAAAATGGTTAAAATGGCTACTGAAAAAATCGATTTGGGCTACTGAGGCAAGGAAATGGCATGGGAATTGTTTTGATGATGTGTTGGATGTCTCCCACACCCTCCAGAGCAGTTACATCAGTTGGTGGGGCCTGTTATCACATTTATAGTAGCCGGGCTACCATGCATTATTTTTTTGATTCTAGTACACTTTTAAGCCAGTTCCCTTACATTGAGATGCTGAGATGAGCATCTATTGTGGATCATGTTATTATATGGACAACAGTTTTGTTCCCCATGCCATGACTGAGTTTCAGGACACTCAGAGAGATGACCGATGTAGCCATTTAGCCATCTGTACAGAGCAGTCAGTATTGCCCAGAGTTACAACAGCAATTTCAGAGGACAGATGATGGTTCAGATATTGTGCATCCAGGTATATGACTCAACAGGTATATTTTGGTGTTATGGTTATATTCCTTTTATATTCATCCTTGTAGCATGTCTTAGCATTTAGTATCATGATCTGGCGATCATATAGATATGTGGACCTGGTTGTACTTTTATATATATATTATTGTCCCCACTCAGACTTAGAAGTTCACTACCCATACTCATTAGTTTTACCCTCCCTAGGGAGAATAGAGGTGATCATTCCCACCATACTTTGGCTTGCTAGTGTTGGTCTCATATTTCATTGTCATCATCCATCCATTACCTACCAGTTTGTTCATTACCTTGACTTACTACTTGACTAGTGGCATGGAGGACCTTCCCCCACTGTAGCCTCTGTGTTGGATAAGCTTCCATGTTTCTTGTGTCTCGACTCTGAGTTGGTGACAAAACTTACCTATGGTGAGTTGGATTGTAGTCCTAAATCATTCTGGTCGATTGTCCCGATGTTTGGCACTGGTATCAACTCCCCCTAGTCACTTAAGATGTGTTGGCTAAAACTGAAAGCTCATGTACTACTTATGGAAACTTATGTAAATTCACCCAGGAAACTGTAAACTCTAGAATGTGTTTATCAACACACGTGAGTAAAGGACAAGAGCAATGAAAAGCTAAAAATACTCCTTGAAGAGTATAATGAAAGGTCCAAAAAGCAATGGTTGTTAAACTCTATATCTAAACGATTGCTGACCTTATATGTATATGTACAAACATGCCCTGGATGCAAGCTGCGATTAGTTGTGCTTATCAGCACACCTGAGATCCGAAGGGTTATGCAGGCCAAAAAGGCCATGAAATGAAATCAATGGATCCTAATGAAACTGGATCATCTTTTATGAAAGTAAACATGGTGCCTAAGTTGAATAAGCACTCTTTAAACAACTTACCCATTTGTGAGACACTGCCATCCCCCGTGTTACTGCTTGTCCAGCATATGTTAGAGTGTGTATTCCTTTTCTATTTCCAAAGTGTCACAGTGTCAAGTTAATAGTCATCCCTTAGCCTAGCATTTTCATTTCTATCCTTCACCCTCCACTAGCAAATTGATCACAACTGTGAAGTGAGTATGGCCTTGAAAGTTTGGTCTGAGTAAGAGTAATAATAATAATTAATGACTTTATATATTTGGTTTTTGATCACCAGTAATGATTACTTCTTGTTATAATTGCTACTTGAATGAATTGTAGAGCATGCTTTAACTTTTGACACCTTGCAGCAGTTTGATGATAGCCTGAGTTATATTTTGGGTCATGTTGACTTGGTCCAACCCAGTTTGACCAAAAGTCAACCACAGGACATGAGGTGGCAGACCTCAGATGGTACAGAGATATGATATATGGTCTAGTACAGGTCACCAGTTGGTTCTATGCAGTGGTTTCATGCTTATGATGATGATTTGTGAGATTATTATTATTTGGTCTATTGGATATGATGGATATTTATTTTTGATCATGCAGAGATCTATATGGTGTATGGGTACACATCTTAGATGGATTTGGGCTCTCTGAGTCCAATGAGACGGTCTGTTTTTAGTTTCGGGCAGTTACAGTGATTTTTAGCCTCAGTTGGCTATCCTAGTGCAGTTTTGGCCTATTAGAGGCCCTGTCGGAGCAGTGATGAGATTTGATGAGTTCACCTAGGGCGTTGTGCATGGAGGGGGTGGTCCAGCCACTTGATATTACCATATTACCCCCTCCTAGAGAGCCTGGTGGCCTCACCTTGACAGCGCAGGCATTCCAAGAGGCAGTTTGGGCAGTTTCACACTTCCCAAGGCAGATAAAAAATGGTAAAAATGGCTATTGAGGGATTCGATTTGGGCTACTGAGGCAAGGGATTGGCATGGGATGATGTTTGATGATGAGAGTGATGTCTTCCACACCTTATCCAACAGTTTCAGCTTTCAGTGGGGCCTACACTCTTCACTTCGGCATTTTATATATTTTTTTGGAGCCTCCAAAGGCTCACGACTTTCCTAGAGAGGCACAATTTGGTGCTTAGAGCATTATTTTATTGATATTGTGCCTTGGGGATTGACCAAGGGTGTTAGAAATTACCCCTTGGACCCACCATGAGCTAGATCTTATGTTTATTCATTGACATTTGGTGGGACCCCCTCTCCTAGGGCAATTTGGTCCATTGATGTATTATTTTATTAGTGATCCATGTATTGTATTGTTGAGCTCATCTCAACCATTGATTAGATCACTTTGATCTTTTAATCTTAGCCACTCATTCAAAAAGTGGTTAGGGTTTTGGTCTCTCTCCATCCTATTTAAAGGAGAGAGCTTCTCATTGTAAAGGGTCTTTGGCTCTTGGAATCTTGATAATAGAAAAACATTCTTGTGGAAATTCTTGGATCTCCTTAGCATCTGGTGTTCTTAGATGGTGCTTGGAAAGTCTATTGCATCCTAGCATTTGGAAATTTGTGGTAAGATCTATCTTTGTGGAAACTTTGTCTTGTCTACAGGAGGGCGACTTCAACTTGGGTGCTTTTGCAAGGATTCTTCAACTCGCTCACTTGGCATTCGCTTGTATTCGGGGGTTATCATTAGTATCATTGTGATCTATGCTATCTTTCTATTATTTCTCTTGTTGCATTAGTCTTATCTCTTGTTTGCAGCAAATCTGATATGGTTGACGTTTGTTGTACAGGAGAGAAGGCACATTGGCTTCCTTGGACTAAATCGACTTCATAGAAAACTACCTCAAAGCTTCTCAAATTGATCGGGTTTGCATAGATCATCATAATCAAGGCATCTACAAGGTTATCCAGGTAAGATCCACAGGTTTGTTTACTATTTCTTGATCCCAATCCATTGGCATAAGCAAATAACTGTTAAAACCCTCATTATCCAAGATTCCAAACCCTCATTTTACATTTTTTCAGATCTACTTAGATCTAGTGGGTTGTTGGGTAAGATATTGAAAACCCATCTCTATAGCATCCATGACAATTCGGATCTATAGTTTGGTGTGGATTGGCTTCCATTTGACCCCTTTCCCAAGGCACCTTAGCCTCTCCAAGTGAGGTCGCACTCCTTGATTGGGTGAGTTCTGCTAGTTCCAAGACCTGGGTAGGTGAGATCAGTCTTGAAAAAATCGCCGAAAAATCACGCGGTTTTACCTCTGCCGAAAAATCGACGATTTCTGACTTTTGCAAAAACTTGGCGCTTTTTTCGAAAAAATCGCGAGTCGATGGAAAAAGTTGCCCAGGCCGTCACGTCCACGGATTAAAGGCTCAAAAGTGATTTTTTTTTGGTCATTTGTTTCATTTGGCTATTGGAGAAGGAGTGTGAAGGGCAAGAGGGCACCATCAATTACTTTGGAGGCATCCAAGACTCCAAACAACAACCAAGCTCACCATTGTGAATTTTTGTGGAGAAAGGGTTCAACTTCAAGAGGCAAAACTTTTCCAATCAACCAATTTGTCTCATAGGTATGTAGTGATTCATTTTCTTGTATTTTTTTATGATTTTTTTGCATGTTTGCTTGCCTATATTCTTTTATTTTTTTTTGCCATTTTTCCAATAATTTCCATGTCCATAAATATCAAAAAGAGTCAAAATGCAAGGGGGTTTTAGAATGGAATAACATGTTTTCTTTCTTAGATCTTTAGCCACCCTCTTGTTATCATTTTTCATGGCCAAAAATATAAATTTAGCGATCTAAATTTTTAAGCCAAATTGTTGCAATTTTTTCAAATGGGGTTTAATTATTGTTTTTGTATTTTTGTGCCCTAGGTTTGCATTTTGAGGCTACCATTCCATTTTCCAAGATGCCAAAGCCATTGGACTCGTTTTGGCAGTATGGTGAGGTCGAGGATGAAGGAAACAGGCAAAATTTGAGTTGCAAATTATGTGGGCATCACATGTCGGTAGGGGTTAACAGGTTGAAATACCATCTAGCTAAACTCCCTGGGCATGATGTTGGCGTTTGTACTGCAATGACCCCAGAGATCATGAGATCTGCCCCATGACGCAATCCATGAAAGAATAAAAAGAAGGATGAGATCGCCGCAAATAGAGCTGAGATTGCAGCTTTTGGCCTAACAAGAAGTGTGGGGGCAACAGGATCTGCCACTCTCGGTGAGGGTAGTGCGAGGGGTTCCACAGCCACGACGGGGACCTCATACTATTTTGGTCCACGAACAGGAGGTGGATCACAACCTTCTATCAAGGCATTGATGAAGAAAAATGACAAGGTAGAAGTGGATAGGGTGATGGGGAGGTGTCTTTACTGGAGTCACATACCTCTCAGCATCGTAAAAGAAATCCATTTTGGCAGCCGATGTGTGATGCCATTGCAGCATTTGGCTCGGGGTATAAAAGTGCCACCTTTGAGGAGTTGCAGGGTCCAATCCTTCAAGCAGAAAATGACATCGGTGCTAGGTTGGAGGAGCTCAAGCAGTCATGGGAGAGCACTGGATGCACAGTCATGTCAAATGGTTGGTCAGATGGTAAGGGTAGATCCCTTATCAACTTTTTGGTACATTGTCCTAGAGGTACCTTATTTGTGAAATCAGTCGATGCATCGGCATATGTAAAAGATGCAGCGCTCTTATGTGAGTTGTTAGATGGGTTCCTACAGGATATTGGGGTGCACAATGTTGTGCAAGTTATTACGGATAATGCAGTTAATTATGTGGCTGTTGGCAGGATGCTTATGGAGAGGCACCCCACTTTGTTTTGGACTCCATGCGCTGCTTATTGTATTGATTTGATGCTGGAGGATATGGGGAAAATTCCCTTTATCAAGGTGGTGATTGATCAAGCTAAGAGCATCCCCAAGTTCATTTACAACCATACTTTTGTTCTCAGCCTCATGAGGAGGTACACCAAAAACAGGGAGTTGAAGCGTCCCGCAATCACGCGCTTTGCCACCACCTTCATTACTCTTCAGTCCTTGCTTCAATGTCAGTTTGAGTTGAAGCAAATGTTTGTTTGTGATGAGTGGCGTGATTGTGCTTACAGCAGGAGAGAGGATGGGAGAACCATTGCCAAGTTGGTGTACACTGACTCCTTCTGGGAAGGAGTGGGGGAAGTGTGCTCGGTGAGTGAACCTTTGGTAAGGGTTCGGAGACTTGTTGATGGTGATAAGCCCGCAATGGGATATTTGTATGAGGCCATGGA
The DNA here is from genome assembly GCA_027924585.1 of Larix kaempferi. Lineage (NCBI taxonomy): Eukaryota > Viridiplantae > Streptophyta > Pinopsida > Pinales > Pinaceae > Larix > Larix kaempferi. The sequence continues at coordinate 221,132 of BSBM01000254.1, forward strand.
TAGGGCCAAAGAGACCATCCAGAATTATTATGTAGGCAAGGATACCTTGGGGCACAATAGGCACATGTTGTTATGGGAGTTGATTGATAGTCGATGGACCGGGATGCTTCATAGACCCATTCATGCAGCAGCACTCTACCTCAACCTTGCATTTTCCTACAAATGCAAATTTGATTTTGATGGTGAGGTGTTGGAGGGGCTCCTCACTTGTATTCAGAGGATGGTACCTGATTATGAGACTCGCAATGCAATCAATCGCAAGATAGAGATGTATCAGGATGGTACTGGAGTATTTAGCTTTGTTGATGCTATTCGTGACATGACCAATTTCATGCCAGGTAAGTTATTAAAGTGTTTAACTTTTATTTGCAAGTTGAAATTTGAAATTTTGAATTATGATTTATTTATTTCCTATTTCAGTTTTCCAATGCAATGCAATGTAATTTAGTTCTCTTTCTTTCTTATTTGTTGTAGCTACTTGGTGGCGAACCTATGGTATAAGGACACCGAATTTACGGAAATTTGCCATCAAGATTCTTAGCCAAACATGTACCGCTTCAGGATGTGAGCGGAATTGTAGTGTGTTTGAAAAAGTACACGCAAAGAGACGCAGAAGGTTAGACTTTAAATTTTCAACAAATCAATTTCATTTAATATAATTTGTGAATCTATCATCCTCACATATTAATTATTATAATTATATTTCATTAATTTTTTAAACTTGAACCTCTAGACTAATACAAAAAAAATATTTTCCTCTTACAAGTTGGAGTTCACACGTCTCAATGATTTGGTCTACGTCCATTACAATCTCCACTTATGGATGAGACAAATAGAGAAAGCACCAAATGCTGATGCCATCGCCTCAGACAATATTGATATATTGTCTGAGTGGAGGGTGGAGATTGAGACTTCTATCATGGAGGAGGAACCTACATGGCTAAAGGGAGGGGAAGGGCAGGCGGAGGAGGCGGCGGAGGAGGATGAGGAGGAGGTCAGAGCCACCACGAAGGGTGACGTGCTAGCATCGCCACCACCTTCTACACCGATTGATACAGCTAGTCCTCCATCCGTCACTCATCGTCCGATGTTAGATGTAGGGGCAGGGTCTTCTGCTGCTACTTCTAGTGCTAGGGGCAGGCCTGACAAACAGCCCATGACCTTTTCCCATAAAAGGGGAAGAGGGCATTGATATTAGATAGATAGATACTAGTTTTCCTGAGATACATTTATATATGTGATGTCATTTTGTATTGGTTATCTACTTTTGAGTCCTTGATTGGACAACTATGGTGTTTCAGACTTTCAGGATTCAGTATCGACTTTGATGTATCATTTTATATTTGACATGACTACATGATGATGAGATATATCAGTGCTTTCTACATATTTATGTTCCAATGTGTTTATCTGATGTTATTGTTGCTTTATATGTTTAAAATTCTGAAAAAAATGAATGTATTTTGTATTTTTTAATGTTTGCTGACTTTTTCCGATTTTTCCCGATTTTTTTGCCGATGTTGCCGAGAAATTGTTTTCGGGACCCTTGCCGACTTTTTGCCGATGCCGACTTTTTCAACATTGGGTGAGATCCGACTTGATCCATAATCTCCACACTTGATAACCTACCCCTAGTGTTTCACCTTGCTGATTTTCACCTTGTGGGCCCCATTCCTCATTTTGACGGTTGTGCCCCACTTGGGTCACTTGGTGATGCATTTTGAATCTCAGATCTACTGAGATCTAGCCATTGGACGACCTTGATCTTCAAAACCCACCTTGCATTACACCTTAACATCCCTAATCTACAGTTTGGTGGACATCCGACTCCATTTGGCCCATTTTCCAAGGCACTGATCCTTCTCCAAGCCCTCACGACTTTCCTGGGTTGTTGAGTTTGCTTGTGGTTTGATCTTTGTCTGGCTGCTTGAGCACTTAGATACTGTCATATCCCTTCATCAAGCAAAGCTAGAAAGCCCTAACTGTCAGATCTCTGATTTGGGACACTTTCCCTGTTTTAAGGGTTACGTCTCCCAAGGCAGTTGATTTTGATCACATGAAACTAGCTCTGAATCCTGGAATCATATATAATCATAGAATCACTGTGTCATATTTCATTGTCAAATCACACCTTTCCTAAGCCTCCACAATGGTACTACTTCCTTAATTCTAGGGTTCCATACCTGTCACCCTACGTACTTCATTAGATTGATTTGATCTGGTGATTGGGTTGATCTCTCCTATCGGAAGTAGATCTGGTTCTCCCCCTTGCGATCTTGGCTTTGATAGCTAAAGCGAAGAGTGCCTTGGTTGGCGTGACAACCATCCATTTGGGAACCACGACCCTCTTGGTTCACCACTTTAGTTGCCTGTCCCCTCTACCATCCACCTTGGATCCATCTGTAGGGGCAACTACAAGATTGGTGATAACAGGGCCCTCACACATTTCTTCAGCACATTTTGAGGTTTTCTGGAGCCTTTGGAGGCTCACAACTTTCCCAGAGGAGCACGATTTGGTGCTTGGTTGAGTTATTTGATGTTATTGTGCCATGGGAACACGCTAGGGAGGTCAGATATCACCCCCTAGACCCACCATGAGCGAGTTGTCATGTTTATCTAGTCATTTTGAGTGGGATGCCCCCCTAGGGCGATTTTGTCCATGCATATGTTATATTTTTGAGTTGATCCATGTACTTTATGTTTAGCTCATCTCAATCGTAGATTATAACTTTTATATCTTTTAATCTTAGCAATCCATTCAAAAGGTGGTTAGGGTTTTGGTATCTCTCCATCCTATTTAAATGAGAGAGCTTCTCATTGTAAAGGGACTTTTGGCTCTTGGCTTCTAGAATAAAAATAAATATTTTGCAGACCCCTGTCTTATGGTTGTGGATGCTATAGATGTCGATTGAAACTGTTTTTCCTTTGCATTGAGAATATTGGGGATCTTTCTTGCATATCTTTTCTTCACGTTTTGATCTACAGGTGAAGAAGTTGATTTGGTGAGGAGGGCGCATTGGCTGGGGAGACTCACCTTGCTACTTTCTCTTCTCTTCGTCGGTTACAGGGAGTATCACTGTCTTAGTACCTCTTACTCTTTGTTTTCATGTTCATCACTTGTATTTCTTCCATTCTTGCTTTGAAGTTGAACTGATTGATCGTACTGTCCTTGGTTCATCGGGAAGAGGAGGGCGCACTTATGGAGCTAGGCAATTCGCACAATCAAGGAAACTCTTCAATCTCTCATTTGATCTCTGTGGGAACAATCCTCGGCATCATAGCAAACATTTCCATGACTCAGGTACACTTGTGAAGTAAGTATTTTATTCTTCTAACCTACCCATCTGTCAAATTTAATTAAAACCCTAAGTAAATTTCTTCTAAAAAATCCCTGGCTCAAAAGACTTGGTTAACAGCATAACCATTTCTGGGTTTTTGGCGTAGTGCAAGTATCTAGGTGGGTTCTCCAAGACATCACCCTTGGAGGACTCCATAGGCCCATTTCCCAAGGCACTGGCTTCCTCAAACCCTCACGACTTTCCCTGGTTGTCTGGTTTTCCTGTCTTTTGGTCCATTTTCCTGAGCTTGTTAGTTTGAACACTGTCAGATCCATCTCACAAGCTGTGCTAGAAAGCCCCTAACCTCATATTCAGTGTTTGGGACACTTTCCCTGTTTTAAGGGTCACGTTTCCCAAGGCAGTTGAATTTGATCATTTTAAACTAGCACCTGAATCCTGGAATCACACTTAATTATAAAGTCACTGTGTGTTATTAATCTTTATCATCTCACACCTTTCCTAAGCCTCCATAGTGGTCTTAATCCTTAATTCTAGGGTTCCATACCTGTCACCTTACGTACTTCATCTTATCTAATTTGATCTGGTGATTTGGTTTGATCTCTCCTATCGGGAGTAGATCTGGGTCTCCCCCTTTTTGTCTAGGCTTTGACAACTCAAGTGAAGACTGCCTCGATTGGCGTGACAACCAATCCCTTGGAGATCGACGCTATCTTGGTTCACCACTTTGGTTGTATGTCCCCTCTACCATCCTTACGGATCCACCGTTTAGGGGAAACTACAAGATTGGTGATAACAAATACCTAGTAGCTAGGATGACGTCATCATTGCTCTGGCACCAAGGAGAGAGGGCGTTCTGCTGAAAGGAGATCAGGAGGGGTGCCTGTGGTGACTGGAAGAGGAGGCAAGTGCCTCTGAGTAGAATGTTGTCACTTGTGTGGAGATTAAGAAGGGGGGTCATGTGACCCAATGTCCTACCCCTAGGAGCCCCGGACACCAACCTTAGGGATACAAGCCCTAAAATGAGGCAGTCAACAATGCCACTAAGCCATAGTACTCCTAAAGGAAGAATCAAGGGGTCCGACCATAACCATCCCTCAAAAGGTGCAGATAACACCCCCATCATGGTCCTGAAAAAAAATGACCCCTCCCTGAACAGATATCTGAAAGTGAGTTGGTACTGGTACAGCGTAACACTGGCTCCAACTACAGGACAAGTGCTCTTCTCGGAAGTGCTTGAGAACTTATGAATCTTCTGGGTACATGTAGACCTACACACATATCAAATATCCAAGGGCATTAACAACATCATGAGGCAGACACTTTTGTCCTGCCTTGCGTAGTATAATGACATGAAATGCAAATAATTGAACATGAAAGAACAACAAATGCAATGCAAGGGTAACAGTATATGCCAAACTCGAATGAAACTAAACCTACCTACCCTAATTGTGATAACAAAGAAGGGTTAAGCGGAATCATACCACCAATGTAACCAACTGAGTAGGTCATTCATACATGATCTTTTTCCTTTGTCTTTAGAGACAATCCAAGATAAGATCTCATTGATGATAAGTTGAGTACATACCAGGGTCTTCATCAAGATGGGGAAGGAAAGCCGAATGACTGTGGGAACCTGGAAGCCTTGATAATTCTGCCACGGAGAAGGATTGCTTTCGCAAGCTTTGTTTATCCATGCTTCTACTATCTCCTCCTACATCTGGGTTGAGAAATTTTTTTGCATGAAACTGGTCATCTGATTTTGATCTTAGGAGACCATTTGCATATGTGGACCTCGCAAATCTTCATAAGCTAGAGGCAACCTATCCTTGCATCTGCTTAAACATTTCTTTGGATACACAAGCATATTGTTCATCTTTGTAATGATCATGTTAGTATCCCTAATCATCTTTAAAATTTTGATATTATCAGCCATATAATTTATGCCTTCGCATTTCAAGCGAAAAGATAAACAATCGATATGTTGGCAATGTGAAATGAATATCATACTTGTCCACTGTATTGGTTTTGTTGAAATCCATCATTGGAAACTTAACGGTACAAGACAGAAAGGGCTGATCAAATTCTATAACACTTCTTGAGGAATGTTGTTGATTAAGGCACATCATGGACTGATTGATTTGTGCAAAACGTGTTGCAAGATATTGTTGGAAATACGATTCATGGGACATCATCGATTGGAAGATAGTGGAAACTCTTTGCATATGGAAATCCTCAACGGGAACCACATCTAGCCCCACTCCATCATCGAGCAAAGCAAAAAGGTTTGTTGTCTCCCAAAACTGACATGCGTGTGCTGAAGCCCAAAAAGTGAACACACCAGCTCGATGAAAACTCTCAGGAGAGAAGCCAATGTCACCACACTCCTCTCCTCTCACTTCAGGTTGGCTCTTCTCCAACTCAAGGGGGGTATCCCTAAGGTAGGATCACTAAGGCAGGTGCAACGGAGGGCAAGGTGAACTGAAGACGCTGCCTTAGAGAAACAATTGTAACAAAAGGTATCTTGATTGAGTGATGGGAAAGTTGGGAGGATCAGTCCTCGAGGAAAGGCCAGTGCCAGTATATCAAATGGGCGAATGGAGTCAAAAGAGAGCTCAAAGGGGCCTTGTGTCATATGTGACTGAGGGGGAAAGATCACATGATTGAGCAAGCCCTGCTCAGTCTAGTGTTTGACAATCAAAAAGAGTACTTCTTCTCTAGCTGCGGGAGGTGCGCTATGCAAACCAAAGATCAATATTACACAATCAAACTAGATTAAATGCAAAGATCAATACCTGTGTATGCACGCTCACAAAGGGAAAAAGAAAGCAGATGCTAAGAGGTCTTCGCTAAAGGGAAAAAGAAAGCAGCTACTAAGTATTCTTCCCCTTCCAATGTGGTGGATTGTCACCCCTCTATGGCCTCTTATGCAAAGAAAAGAAAACGCAAAATCTAGAAATACTCACACTTATCTAAAATATCACAAGATCATGCCACACAAAGAAAGTGCTCAGTTTATCCAGAAAGCCCATAGTATTTTTCATTAAGCTCACGGGAAAGAAAAACTCCCAAGTTTTTTCCATGTTCACAATGAAGAAGGCTAGTCCTTTTTAAAGACCAAACAGCCTTTCACCTTTTCAAAAAGAAAATAATAAAAAATTGGAGGCAAAAAGTGGGATCCTAGATCCACTTTTTTGTCCAGCGCATGACTGAGAATAATAAAAATAATAACATAACTGAGTGGAGCTAGCTCCATGTAACCAAAGTTTCCCACCGACGAAGTTGACTCATCCAACACTTAAACTCTATGCACACAGCTGCTAATGGAACAAGCGATATACGGGTCACCTGGGTGATAGGTCGGCTGCTCCAAAAAGGTGTCTTCTGCTGCCGATGAAAACGTGGACTGCCCCACGACATGACCTCTGTTCAGCTGCAATCTCGGTTGTCTGCAACCTAACCCGTTTGAACCCCACGACTTAGCATAGGAACTAGCCGAGTGGGTGAGAGATTATCTCTGCAATTCGTTGTCAAAGGAGATGTGTATCATGACTCGGCGATCAAGCTCAACGGGCATCCAACCCTGTATACGGCGTGATACGAGAATATACCCCAGCGTTCATCACAAATTGGAGTAATCGGTGACCTCTCAGCATAAGCACGAGTAGCAGATCTGAAAGACTCTGTCTCGACTTCAATGTTCACGACTCGGCTGTGACTCCCGATCAAACTCACTTTCACTGTGTTGGTTTATTCATTGAACCCCGAGCTCTAGTTTCAAACCACCGATTAACAACCTACTGCCTGAGGAAAAGATACTGCGGGTTCACTCTAGGGAACACCGTGTGGACACCACCAGCTATTCGTGAACAACCCGTGAGACATTTAATCACTCAGTAAATCACGTAAAAACGGATGTGAGAAGTGTCACTACAAGAAGTAGACTTTAATTTTGGTTGTTCGTCGAAGCCCTTAACCGGTCCAAAACTCCACGTATCAGAAAAATTGCCCTAAGTGGCTACTTTTCAATAGCAAGCCCGTGGATCTCCCACTGCCGCCGGCTGCCCCAAGAGACGTGGGGCCAAACGCCATGAATCGACTGTCATATGAGATTGACGCAATACATCTGTCAAGCATAGGATATGAAGTTGGCCGCCGATGCAAACGGATCCTTTAAAAGACTCGAGTTAGCGACCCTAGGTGGACGGATTCCATAGTATACAATCAAAAAATCACGAAATTTGTTCTTCTTTGAGCTCGGGTTGTTTCTACTCGAAGCAGAGGACCCGATTTTACTCAGACCCCACATGGTGCATATCATTGTCTTGAATCTGCAAAGACATTTTCATTGGAGTTGATACAGTATTTCTTCCCTGCAGGTTCACCAAGTTAAAAGATGGGCCATAATTCAATTTCATAATTGCACGATAATTTTGCCTTTATCTCCCCGCTTGTGTTGATGTATATCGCACAGCAACAGATAAACTCAATTTTATGGTCTTCCTCTCCCAGAGTTTCCAGTGCTTCCGATGAATGTTGAACTTTTAAACTTTCTGTGCTTTTTCCACTAAGACAATTCCCAATGTCTTCTCCATTCAAACCAACAGGTGTTTCCATTTGCAAAAAGAGCTAATATTTGAAGCAGGTGATTCTGTAGTATGTTCCTGATGATCCCATAGCTGTCAAAGTACCCTCGACCTTTTCTTTCGATTGCTTCAAATGCCATTAACTACTTCAGATTCTCCACGGAAGTGAAACATTCCCTCTTGTAAGTCGTAACTTTCCAATAAGAAGATGAATTTCTGGATGGCAGAAAAAAACAACTGCATCAAGGTTGAGTTGTTTGTGTTTAGGCTTTCTACCAATAGCAAACCCCTATCTGTATAGACCTTAATGCACTCTTATGTCCGTCATTTATCTCTACTGACTGTGAACTGAGGAAGCCTCATATACTTGGAAATCTCAGACCTCCAGTTGCTAAAAGCCTGTCCCGAATTGAAAGTTGATGCTGCCAGGAGGTAGAAAACAACCAGCAATGCCAAACAAAACCTCAGAGCAAACGATGAAATCTTCAAGCGACCAACCATGCCAAAAAAGGAGGTAACAAGTTTGATCCATTCTTCATTGATGGTAGAGTAGGCTTCTTCACCCAAACGTGTGCTAGGGAGAGGATCCACCATGATGCTACAAAGTCTCGAAGAATCGTACACAGGCGGGCCAAGGAACTTCCAGTAATCGTCATCTTCCATAAACCTGCTATTTTCTTCCAAGAGAGCCAAAATATCATAAGAAACCGTAACCTGAGGATATGGAGAAGTCACCATTTATTTATATTCTTTAGTTTCTTCAACTAAGGCCTCTTGGTATTCATTTCCTGGAGAACCTTCATCTTCGCCTTCATGAATCCCGTCATCTTTGGCCATGAGGGCTATGACGTCATTTACCAATTCCTGAACAATGGTTTCTTCAAGCAAACCTTCCGAGATTTGATCTTCGTCATAAACTTCTTCATCAAGAATTGCTTCATGCTTTTCTAGAACTTGTTCAATAATATCCATAAGATCTTCCTTTATAATTTTCTGGATTTTCTCATTAACATTGGAATCCCACTAATTGCATAATGCCTCAACCAGTTGTAAAAAGGAAGATATCCCCTTTGGAGGGAGTCCATCATACCAATCGTCCACATCATGATTCCCTCCCAAACCAAAGGACATTACAAATAATTGCATAATGGTGTGCTCGTTTGTGATATCCCATGCCACCTAGACTTCTTTGAACTTCATAACGTGTGTTGTAACAGTATCTTCACCTTTGTGGAATGTTGAGATAGATTTAAGACAACGATGTTTATTAAACTTATTCGGGTATCCTGGAATGTTCGAAAAATCAAACGGATCGAGAATCCCCATATCTTATGTCTAAGCTTGCTTGCTTTGAACTTCTTTATTTTTTCTTCAGTGGAGTCGCCTGCAAAGTTAACCTTTAACAAAAATTTATCAAAGCAAATCTTACCTCTTGGTCTTGTTCTTGTAGAGCATTTCTTTTGATTTTCTTTAGTGGGAGTCGCCAGGAGAGACCTGTCAAGTTAGACTAAACAAATCTCACCAAGTACAAAACAAGAACGTACCTGAATATTGGAGGAGGTGTCTTTAATCGGAGTCGCTAGGCAAACCTGCAAGATTAATATTCGAAGAAAAATGTGATGATATCAAACAAAGACTTACCTCGAGGCCTACAAAATCTCGTTTTTGCCAAGGACCTGAATTCAACACTTCAACCAACCTGGAAATGTCCCCGGCAACGACGCCAAAAATGTTACCAGGCAAATTAGCAGGGTTAGTGCCCAGTGAGCACATGTAAGGAGTTGTGACCCAATGTGACCTCACTCACACCCCTTTGACTTCTTGGGTGAGTCTTGACCTACAAGGGGAGAGCCCTTATACTGAAACAAAAAACACAACTTCCAACAACCTCTATGGCCAGATCAGTGCCTTTAATGGAATCAATTTGAGAATGAAGAAGACATACTAGAGGTAAATCCAATTAGGCATCAATCTAAAGATGAATTTGTGAATGCCTACGATTAGGGGTTTATGCATGTATTTCAGCCTACATAAAGTAATGCTTATACCCCCAAGACAAGCAGTGTCCAAGTGTCTCCAATAAGGTGTTAGCAAAACAATGTGAGCATGCATAAGTTAATTTGCAAATATATGGTTCCAAGTTCATTACCAATTGACCATTATCATTTAGGATCAGCATTCAACAGTGCATTTAATAAAAAATGAAAATGTTGCCAAAGATTAAGCGACCCCAGTGTAACCTTACTGTAGTTTAACAATAGCATTTACCTCTACATTATATCAGCATCATTAGTTCAATTTAACAAGGAGAGAACAAGTGTGACAGTAGGTTAATACTTATGATTTACCTTTCAAATTTGTGTGCTCATCAGTGTGTCATTCAAAGGTGAAATAATTGCTAGATAGTGTGCCTTCATGGCAGCATTTCACAGTACTTATTTCAGAGTTCAGACAACCAATAGTGTTGTAGGTTTCGTTTGTATTGTGTGTATGAGATGATTAAATGATGCAATTCAAACCCTAAGGATTAGCACATCTCCAACCACTTGCATGTCAACTTATTTGAACGTTTAATAGCTTTGACAAATTTGACCATATGAATGTTGGTGACTGTAAAAATCAGGTCTGTGACTGTGAAAATGAGGTCTGAAACATGGCAGCAGTAAGATTTTAGCCCTTAGAAGCTTTGCAGATCATTTTAGGGGTTCGTTGTGGTGAGAAGAGGCTTCCTGAAGGAGGCCGCGGTCAAATTAAGAGGGCGTTGCAGCAGACAAGAGGAACAGCAGCAGGCCCGAGTTTTCAGGAGCAGGCCCGAATTTGCAGGAGCAGGCCAAAATTTCTTGCGCAGCCCTAACAGGGTTTGGCCCGCCTCTGGTGCTGAAGCCCTTTGGGCTGTAGACTGCTTGGGGGAGGCCGCAGCCCTAACATGCCCTAAATTTACAAAAAAATCACTATTTTTGGATTTTCAAACTTTTTATTATTTTTTGGCTGCTGCCACAGATTTCGGCCTAGGGTTTCTAGGGCCTAAAATGGCAGGCCGAAATTTTAGGGAGGTTTGGAAAAATAAAAATAAAATATATATTTTTTGAATTTTGGACTTTGCAACAAAAAAAAATTAGGGTTTTTAAAATAAAATTACAGACTTAATTCTAACCTAATCTACCATGAAAAAAGCAAAAAATTATATATGTAAATGCATGAAATTTGAAGATAAAAAGGTGACAAGAGAAGGGATATGATTCTTCTCTCAATCCCAGGGCATAAGGGATCGATGATCAACATCCCTCCCAGAAAAGTTCCTCTAGGCTTGCAAAGTTAGGGCGTCAAACAACAACCCCAAGGGTTCGTTGGGAGACCCTAACAAGATAAAAGTAAAGATCCAAGGCCCTTTACTAAGAAGAGTTCTTCAAGAGAACATCTTTCAATAATTCAAAATTGACAAAATCTTGATAATTAAACCCTAATGACCAAGTAGAATGCACTTAGCCTAGCACCAGTCAATAGAGATAGAGGTATCCTTACGAAGATTCAACAAAGATGAGCAAAGCAAAACCCTAGATCACCTTTTTGCATGAGTTCATCCAACCATTCTAGCATCAACATGTATGTGCAAAGAAAACCCTAGCATTCATCCACATTTCACTTCACAAGCCAAAGAAGAGACTCTCCAAGAGATGTGCATCACATCATGAACCCATATAACAAGAGAAAAAGAAGAAGTATCATATTTGATCCCAAGTCTTGTGATTTACAAATGAATTAAGATGGTCTAATTATACCCATCTTATCACAAGACTTTTAATTTATCCAAGCCTACATGTCAATTTGAAATTAAAATAAAAGTAACATTAAAATATTCTAATACATGGGTAACTTGGGGTATTTTCCCCATAGTTTACCAAAACTGATGAAAATAACCAAAACTGAACAAATGGCTCCACTCTGAAGGATGGAGTGAGGAGGGGGGGAATGTTACGCCCCATCTAACCCCAAATATGTTGAAAAACCCTCAACATCCCCCCTCAAATCATGCTTGAAGGCCTAGTAGTTAGGATGACGTCGACATTGCTCTGGCACCAAGAAGACAGGGCGTTGTGCTGAAAGGAGGCCAGGAGGGGTGACTGGAAGAGGAGGAAAGTGCCTCTGAGTAGAATGTTGTCATCTGTGTGGAGATCAAGAAGGGGGGTCATGTTACCCAGTGAACTGTCCCTAGGAGCTGCGGACACCAACCTCGAGGATACAAGCCCTAAAATGCGGCAGACAGCAATGCCACTAAGCCATAGTACTCCTAAAGGAAGAATCAAGGGGTCCGGCCATAACCATCCCTCAAAAGGTGCAGATAACACCCCGATCCTAGTCCTGAAGAAAAAAAACGACCCCTCTCCCTGGGTAGATATCTGAAAGTGAGCTGGTACTGGTACAACGTAACACTCTCTATGTACCTTGATGTTGGTGGTGTTGATGCCTGATCGTTGAAGCTGATTGAACTCCTCTGTCATGACCTTAATAAAAATGTACCCTTGAGTCAAACAAAATCACTTATTAAGCATGGGAAGATTTTTCTACCTTATTTTAACGCTTGGGTTAGGAAGTTTCATCAAAATTGTAGGGTGTTCCTTGGATGATCAACTTCAAGATTCGAGGTAGAGGCAAGAGCTAGAGCCTAGAGGAGGAGGGATGACCAATGTTCCAACTGATGTTGAAACTTCCAAATTTCCAATCTTTAAAACTTTGATCCATCATTTTTCATTTGGCATCCACTACATCATATATATCAGTGCTTTCTCCATATTTATGTTCCAATGTGATTATCTAATGTCGTTGTTGCTTTATATGTTAAAATTTCTGAAAAAAAAAATGAATATATTTTGTATTTTTTAATGTTTGTCATGGTTTGCCGATTTTTGCTGATTTTTTCATCACTGTTGCCAAGAAGTTGTATTCAGACCCTTGCCGATTTTTTGTCGATGTCGATTTTTTCAACTATGTCAAATCCTCGGAGGTGGACACTTCCATCCTGCCTTGTTCAAATCAAAATGAAATACAATAAACAAAAAGTGCAATGCATGGGTAAAAGCAAATGCCGAAATCAAATGAAGCTAAATCCACTATGCAACCTACCTACCTTCTCTAAGCAATGGTGAGAGAAATAAGTCCAGTGAAATCATACCACCAGTGAAGCCACCTTAACATATCATTCATGCTAGGGCTTCTTCTTTTATCTTTGGCAATAGTCCAAGACAAAACCACGTCAATGGTGAGTCGAGCAGATGTCATTACCTTCATTGGAATGGGGCTGGAACAATGGAAGAGATCACGAACCTGGATGCCGTTAAATTCCTGCCAAGAAGTAGGGCCTCTTTCACAAGCCCCATCTATCCAAGATTGGATAGGGCTCAAGTACAAACTGCCATCATCATAAGCTTTCTCACTGATCTTTGTTTGTTTCCCCAAATGATCCTCAAAACGAGTAAGGAACCCTGCATCATGAGGATGAAACAATTGTGCCATGTTGTTCATAAACCTATGCATTTGCTTGTCTTCGTAAAAATATGCCAATCTTCAAGGTTATCAGGCACTGAAGGTATGAAAACTACTTGCACTTTCCTTGATTCTAGAACGACCTTGCAAGGGTAAAGAACGGAAACAAAGACTGCTAGAGAATCGGCTAGCTGATTTTGATCACTGGGAATCATTTGTAAAGATAACGTGTTGAAATTTTCCGTGGCTACTGCATTCCTGTACCTTTTCAACCTTTGATTTTTACATGCAAACTTTCGTTTGATTTGCATCACAATTAGATTTGAGTTGCCAATAATATCTAAAAACTTAAAAGCATAATCTTTAGCTAACTCAAGGCCATTCAAGAGAGCTTCATATTCAACCACATTGTTAGTACCTTCAAATACGAGGGGCTTTAAGTTCAATAGATACTCATAAATATCCACGACATCCATTGAGAGTGGTCTCATTCCAGAGCTTTCTAAAAAAGAAAAAGATAAGGCAGAAATATTCAAACTAGGTCACTATATGATTGAATTCGGGACACGGTAATGCGAAAACATAGAGACACGCATTCAAATTGTAGTTGCGAGGGGATGTTAGGCAGGCATTCAACTATTCCAACGATACTTAGAATCACCTACCTACTATCACCATTATGTCGTAATTTCTGCTCCTCCCAATCATATAGAAATCGAGGTTCAAATGGTTTTGAAAAGATCCTCTAGTCCTAAGGCTAACCAACAAATATTTTCTAATATCACGCAGAGGTCACACAAAGTTGTAACATTGCTCTGATACCAGTTGTAACACCCCATAATCCTCAAATCTACTTAAAACAAAACAAAGCTAACAATTACTTCTCTAATACAAGCAAAACACCTCTATTTTACTGATAACTTAAATTGCTTACCTAAAATATAAGAAAGTCAAGGAATATACTTATAAATGAAGTAAGAAAAACTTAACTTACAGGAGTGTACTGCAAGCCCATACTAGTAGTAGCAGCAACAACGACAGGAAACAAAGTGTGGGGGACAACTCTCAACCCAACCTACCCCACAATCAATGGCTGAGAGCCACCGAGTTCTCGATTAGTAAAAATATGCCAGACATAATCTTATTTCCCCCCTCGAAATCAATTAGATTTGAACGCTAGTTCCCCTCAACTCCTCCTCACCACCACCAAGTAATCCTCACAACATACTCAAGTATCCAACCACTCCCATGTAACCATATGACCCCCAAAACCCCCAGCCTGAGGTAGAGAAGAACCCCTCATGAAGTCCTCCCCCCCCTATAAACCCATTTTTCATGTTATTAAAATAAGTTTCATTTCCAAAAATGGTACTTGTCATCCATGCACTAATCCCACTTTAGCTTAATAAACTCCATTTTTACATTAAGTATGCACCTAATTATTACCTTATTTGCCAATTATATCTATTATATACGTATATCATTATGTACCTATAATTATAATTAATTTGCAAGATCGGGCATTACACTACTTTTGAAGTCATTGGTCGAACATTAATAAAATTATCTTATCTTATCTAAAATACTTTTAAATGATTAAGTACTTAGTTGCCTTAGGGAATCCCCCCTTGTAATTGGATCTTCATCCAAATCACTAAAGTGAAGAGCAATTATAGTCTAAATGATAGTGGCAACACTTATAATATTTGCTCCTAGCTAAACCCTTGTGAGAACCTTGTACTTTAGGGGTGTCAATTGTGTGGCAATAGGGAGCATTGTTGATCACGGATGCCAAAAAAGTTGGATTCTTCTGTATATTCTAATTTCATTTCTTCTCTAGTGAATCTTTTGAAGAGGTTATGATAGGCATTATATATACCCTTCCACTTTCAATCTTTTGTTTGTAAATACATTTATGTGAATATAAGTATTTTTCCAAAAAAAAAAGTCTCTCCAACACAATCTCCAAGGAAAGATGTCCTATTTTCTTCTTCACCAATCCACCCCAAGGTTTTATCAAAAAACCCTAATCTCCAATCTCCAAGGGTGAAACCCTAACCATAGAACTCCAAAATGCTCCAAGAAACCCTAGCACCTCAAGAGAGAGGGAGAGAGAGATAGAGATACCAAGTATAAGCGAAGGCTCCAAGAAAGAGAGAGGACAAGTGCACTCCTCTTCTAGGTCACATCTCTACAGAAGAGTGAGTACTGAGTAAGAATGAACACACAAGTGGTATATGAATGGAAATACTCTCTCCTTCCTCCATTTATATGAGAGGTAAGGGAGGCCAACAATACTAGGTGGGCACAAACCCTTAAAAGCAACCTACATGAGCCCTTGTAGGCTAACATAATTGAGATGTCCAGACTCCACTCTAAAGTACATGTGTCATGTTCTAAGGTGATGTTGTATACAATAATGACTCCAAGGTGATGTAGATACACAAGGAAAGTCCACATCACTCCATCACAAGCCTCCAAGGAATCTATCGATCCTCCTAAGCAATTTACTCCACTAGGTCAACTACCCCCTACAAGAACATTGTCGAAGCCCCAAGCATCCCCGAGCCATCTCCAGTCTTCCAAACAGGTAACCAAGCTGCCACATGCTAACTAGGGCTTGAAGCCCTCCTCCATGATTCCACATCCCTTGAAGGGTGCTCTCCAAGTGGCTCTTCCACGGGACCTCAATGAAGGGCATCCACGAAACTACCAAGAGATCTCCAATGCCTAAGGGAAGAAAGCCAAACCAACACCATCCTGAGGTCAAGCATCCATTGAACAAGCTATCTCAAATGTGCATATCTGTCATGGACCATCTCTCATGTAAAATCCATCTTGCAGCATCTAGTCATACGCAATGTATCCCAAATCTCATGAAGCACCCCCCACATGGTGTAAACACTTTTGGAGTAACTTGAAAAACTAACAATTTTCTAATAAAAACTCAAATATAGAAGAATATGTATGATTTCTCATTTATATTATCATTAAAAAAAGCATAGCTCTCTTGAATGGTTTCACTAGTCAAGAAGGAGATCTACTGCAGTCTAAAGATGACTATTGATCATGACACCATAGTTTTATTCCAATGTAAGCAAAAGTTATAAATAGTGGCAGGCAATCTAATGCAAAACCTGTAAATGTATGGCAGTCGATCCTAGAATCTGGATGAAGTTGATAGAATAGATTCTTTAGTCTATAGCTTTCCAGGATGGAGATTCTAAGATCCTTTCACACATCATAGTACATAGAAAGTAGCAGTTTTACTTGCGGAGATTGCTGAAAGGGGATTATCACACTGGTATTATGTACAGGCTCTGCTAACCAGAAAGGAGGGCGTTAAAGACATCGTATGCTTAGCAATTTGATTGAACTCATTGCAGAACCAGACACATGGCAACCATGATAACACGAAATGTCTACAAGCGTGATTCTGGAACGAACTCCATATGGGAAAGCATGATACGATGATATCAATATAAATAGGAATTCACAGGTAATGATTAAGAACCATATATCTGTCTCTAGCAAGAGTTCTGTGAAAGAATTAAGAACTAGCAGAGGCCAGAACAGAAATTTAAGCCAATATGCTCGACATTGAATTTTGAAAGGATTTTTTCAAAAAAATGCTGCTTTTATGAATAGACTCAATAGAGCATCTTTTCCAACGATAACAGATTAGGACTTCAAGATTGAGCTTCCAAATATTCCAAAAATATGTAGAGCAGATAGCATTATAAAGTGAGATGATGTTCAAGCAGGCATACTCTAGAATCTAAACCATCAGGCTATAAACTTCTACAATTATCAATTATGTAATTTCAGAAAGAGGGCTACAATAAAACACCTCCAACCCAGTGGTATCAATGCTGATAATATCCATAGTATGCTGAAATGGAATTGAGATCTCCTTCTGGAAGTATCTAGGCCCACCCAGTCCTTGATGAGCTCCTATGGCAGAGTACCTATACAGACAAAGATTCCAAGACAATTAGACTGCTACTATAAGCTTTCCTTTAAACAAAAAAGAAACCATCACAAATGATTAACACATGCTTGTAATGTTGTTTATTTAATGATAGATATTGACATGTAAACAGACTATTTTTAACCATCACATGATACCCAGACCAGGATGGCAGAAAACAGTATCTTTCTAAGTCACTAACTATAGAAGAAATAAGAAAAATACTAGTTCTGGCATCATCCTACCAGGGAACTTGCAATGATGGGAACAAATGAACTTCCTGTAAAGTATCAAGAGAGACGGTTAGGTTGACAGAAAGTAAAAAAATACATATCATGCATAAAATCTGCTTACATTGTACAATCATAAATGCATATTAGTGATGTTATGCAACAGTACGTTTGCAATTCAGACAGAAAATATAGTTCCAACATCTCTAGTTTGAGTGAAAGAGGTAACTTGCAGTTAATGTAGAAAAGAAGGGTGCATACATATACGCAGAGAGGTGAAGAGAGAAAATAAATAGAAGTCTTTACTATGAATGTTGCAGTGATACATCTCTCATACACCATAAATCACCAGGGGTGACATATTTAACCACCCAACCCCTAGCTACACCATTTAACATTACATTGGTCACATATTTAACATATAAAGTGGCATAAGTATTAATAACTCTTACAACCATTGTTGAAAACATCGAAAGTGGAAAAAAATGCTAAGGGTTTGGAAACACGGCAGCGGAAAAAAAATGATGAGTGTTAGATTATGGTAACTTCGGGATGTCCTCCATGGTTCAGATGCCTTACATGGAGGTACATCAGCTGCATAGGCATCAGGATGGAGTAGAGAGTGAGATGCACTCTACTCAGTGGCATGAGCCCAGTGGGGGCTGCATGCGGAGCTCCAGGGGAGATTGACCTTTGCATGCATGAGTATTGCATGACCTGCCAGCATTCAGTGATTGCATGCAAAAGTGACCTTTTGCATGCACTGGGAATTAGGGTTTTGGCAAACCTAATTCATCGATGAGATTATTTATAGAGGCAGGGGGTCCCCAGATGGGGTTACTCAGTTGTATCATTAGAGAGAGATACTGCCAAAGTGAGGAGGACGAATCTGTCCATGTGGGGTGACTTTCTGAGATAGGGAGGAGTTGTTGCAGGAGCTAGGAAGGTCAGATCTGAGCTAGATCAGTGACCTTCAGTTCCAGAGGGACCAGATATCCATTACTGTGAGCTGAGAGAGCTCCACAGTGTGATTACTGATTAGATTGGAGGAGGCCGAGTTCTCTTGGAGGAGGATGTTTTTCCTGAGGAGGAGAAGCTCATTGTGAGCTAGATTGACCGATTAGGAGTCCGAGACTTCCAAGATAGCCTTGTCTCGAGATTTGAGAAAGGTTAGGGACGAACAGAGCTTAGATCTGTTGAGATCCGGAGTAGTATGAGCATTTGACATCTAGAGGGGATGGCGCACTTGTGCATGCAAAGAGGGTCGATTTCATCAGTGCGCAGTCTTTAGAGCGAGCAGATCAGAGCAGAGAGATCTAGAGAGGGCAGATCTATCAGAGGCACCGTCAGAGCACTCAGATCCAGATTGGCAGTTAGGGCATACTTCGTCAGTGCATGCATCAGCTGGATGCATGCAAATTAGAGTTTGTCCTGGTCAGAGGAATTGAATTACCGGCTGAGGTAATTCTGTATTGTACTGTCTTTTATACTTCTATATGCTCTGGGCTCGAGAGAGAAGATAGCCCCATAGTTAGCTGGTTTTTCCCGAAAGGGTTCCAGGGTATATCTGTTGTCTATGCTATTGATTGCATTTATGTGTTAGTTGGTAGATGCAAATCTAGTGGTTGAGTCTATGTTTTTATGAGTATGTACTGACATTGAGATTCATACTACTTGAGGTCTCAGACTGATCCAGAGGGAGTAGTGATCTCTGGATCGATATATAGTTACAGTGAGGGTCCAAAAACATCGGCATCAGAAAAATCGACAGAAATTGGCAAACTGCAACAAGCATTAAAAAATACATAGCAAATTCATTTCTTTCAATTTTTTAATACTATAAACCAACAACATCAAATAAGCACATTTGAACATAATTATGGAAAAAACACTGATATATATTATGTAGATGATGCCAAATGATAAATCAAAGTTTAAACATCAGCTATCAATATCAAATCCTGATAGTTGTCCATTCAAGACTAATAAATACAAAATTACATCGTATATATAGTAAATGTATCTCATCAGCATGAGTCATCTACAATGATTAATCTAGAAGCTAAGTCACATGACATGAAGACACGGGACATAGAGGACACGAAGTAAGAGTGTTCGACACGAGACATGGTGACCCCCAAAAAACAGGACATGAGACACGGTTATATATATATAGCACGGGAACCACTCTCGGATTTTAGGAAACTCGTTTCCGAAGTTCTGACGTTCCAGGGAACTTGGGAACTTGTAGGAAACTTTCCAAATCCAGCAGGAACAGTTTCAGATGGTTGGGAAGTTACTGTGAACTTTTATCCTCTAAAATAGGGAACTTGGGGACTTTTTTGCGCGTTTCCTTCATCGAGAACTTCCATGCATTCATGATCGCCACGTGGGTTACTAACGACATTCCTATTTCCTCGTGACCATACGTATACATGGTTGACTCGTGATTTTTCTCTAGAAAACTAAGTTGCAGTAGAAGTCTATTTCGTGCTACCTTGTCAAGTTGGTGCACTGATCTCTATCTACCGCCTGTGCTAGAGTATTCACTCGTCCCTACGCTCAATTGCAATTACCGCTAATCAATAATAAATGTAAATCTATTTTGACTTTTTATATATTAAATAAAAGAAAGTAAATTTATATATTTTACTATTTACTTTATGAATTAAAAAAAACTTTTAACTAATTGGAAAAAGTTTTAAATCTTACTTTAAAACTAAATTCATATATTACATTTAAATAAAAATTATCTTGATTTTTATTTTATAATAATTTAAATTTGATTATTTATACATCTTTTCAAATAACCTAGCATAGAATGCATTGTAAAAATATAATATCTAATACATTTTAATCATAGTTGACACAAAGCTGAAAATTTACTCTATACATATAACCACAAATATAGAGACTATAACTTCTAAAAGTTTCCACTTTAGAAAGAGTCTACCTCATATAATCAATGATGTGGATGGTAATCTTGATTTTACTGCCATTTCCATCTGCTAAGAGGTTTTAGTTACAACTGTAATATAAGGGATAAGCTAAGTCATCTAGTTTGTATTAATGTTTCTTTTCTTCTCATGTTTTTTAATTATTTTATTTTTATATTTTTTTAATAGATATTATTGTCGTTCCCAACTTGCCGTTTCCTGCAAATTTGGGGAAAGCTTCTAGACGTATCCAATACTCCTACCCATGTTCCCTACGTTCCGGAAACTTGTGCAACATATATATATATATATATATAGAGAGAGAGAGAGAGAGAGAGAGATCCAAAACTAGAACAATACTTATACAACTAGTAGTAGTAGTTACTAGTATTACATCATACACGTAATAGTAACATCAATGATGAATCATGATCAAATACACAAGAAATTAGAATATTCAAATTATACACGTCATAAAACAGAACTAGAAATTTAGAACCATAAACTGCAGTGTTCTCATTAAGTCATTTGATGTAATCAAAATCAGAATGTGGGTATGCCAATGGCAAACACAAAATAGGGGTAGATACTAGAACTATAGATGGGAGAATCTCATAGTTGTGACTAGTCAATATTCCAGGTCCTCCATGTCAACATCATCAAAATCATAACCATTGTCATTGCTATCTCCTCCATCCCCCTCCTCCTCCTCTATACCCAATCTGAGATCTGCATCTGTTGGTGTGGAGGATGACCCCTCAAGAGGATCACCATCATCAAAAGTGATCGGCTCTAGCACCAGTTCATCAACATCCAAGCTGGATAATCCCAACTCAACACTATTGTCCAAACCATATCATTAGGAAACACATCCCACATCTTTGTCTTTCCCTTCAATCACTCTTGCCTTTTTCTGTAAATAAGATGAAGGGTTGGAGTGCACATACACCATTCTCTCTACACTGAACTGCTCAAGCCTACCATTCTTCAAACTGTACAAATTCCCATATGTGCTCCAATTCCTCTCACAACAAGGGGATGAAGTAGCCTGAGAGAGGATCCTCAAGGCTAAATCCTGTAGAATAAGGCATGTTGCCCCATATGTTTCCCACCAAGCATAGGCCTTCTTCGCCCCTATCTCTAATCACATGGTAGCCTCCAAATCTCCTAGTGTCAGTGGAAAACTCAACGAAGGCCTCCTCCACCTCATCAAGAGATGCTCCATCCTGAAATATCCTTCTAAATGCTTCCTTCCTCCCATTTGAAATCTCTCCATCCCTATGAGGAGGGGATCTATGTGAAGGCCCATCATTTAGCCAATCAATATTGTAGTACTTGGGATTCAAAGAGTGATCCAAGCAATGCAAGGGTGTGCAGTTCTTATCCCACTTGGCAATAAGAATATTCCATATGGTGTTGAATAAGATCTTTGGTGATGTTCCATACTCAGGGCACTCATTCTACGAAATAATGGTCTTCACGGACTCAATCATGGAATCTCGCCCCTCATAAACATCTCCTAATATGGGTTGGTTCGTGTTTGCAAACCGCAACAAAGAAATGATAGGGTCCATGATCTTAATGGTAAGATATACCATCTCCCACCAACCATCATCTAACACTATATCCTTGACCTTTTTGAAGAATTTTTATCTATCTTTCTCCAAAAAGACCAAAACTCTGAAATAACCATGACCCCAAGAGCAGTCTTGACCTCCCTCAACATCTTAAGCATGATGAATGAGGAGGCAAATTGAGTATCTGCAATCTTCAACAATGCTAGATGTGTGTACTCGTTATAGATTGTGAGGGCATTGGTATGGTTTTCTACAAAATTGTGGATATGGCGTGCATCATCAACAAGACTTCCCATCCATGCCACATCTTAAGCAATAGATTTAAGTGCCAAATTTAAAGAATGAACAATGCAAGGTGTCCAAAATATCTGTAGATATTTAGCTTCCACAAGCATGCCAACAACCTTGCAAATAAGGGCATTGTTAGTGATAATTTGCACACAAGAATCAACACCTACATCTTCAATAACTTTAATGAACAACCCACCCATATATTGTGCATCCTTGTATTGTCCAAGAGCATCCACCACTTTCAAGAAGACTGGTCCATTCTAGGAAGCCACCATGAAATTGATGAGTGGATGACGTGTTGCATTCGTCCATCCATCGGAAATAATACTAACACTGAATGAGGACCATGATGATTTAATAGGGCCTAGGATTTTATCCACCTCTTTATTTTCCTTAACCAACAATGTGGTTCTAAGCTTCTCTGAACTAGGAGGCACATACCCAGTTGGAGCTTGTTCAATTAGAGCTCGACACATCTCAATAAACAAAGGAGACCTTGCAACATTAAACAAAATGAAGTTAGGATATAAAAAAAAAACATGGTAAGATCAACCTCATCCCACTTCTCTTGTTGATAGATCTTGTCCATTGGACCAACATTTGAAGCTGCCCTCTTTTTTGGTGGCTGAATTGAATTTCAGGTCCCACTCCCAATTCCAAATTTGCCACTGTTAGATGGCTTTTTCAAGAATGGAAGAGGGTCCTCACTTTTATGTTTCCCACTTGCTTCTACCACCTCTTCCCCGAGCCAACCTTGTCCTCTCTTTCCAATTCTTTTCTTTTGCTAGCACTGATTTTTTACATGTTGCAAGTCCACAGTCAATGCCCAATAGATGGACCTCGACTCGGTAGTAGGTTCTCTTGAATGATATTTTGCAAAAGCTACATTGCCAAAGAACATTCCCCCCAACAGCCCTTGCCCCGAGCCCTTCTTGTCTTGTTACATACCTCCACAATGGATATTTCATTTCTTGTGCTTAATGCCTTGCAACAATAGCATTATTTGTAGCATCGGAAGCTACAACTTCAGCTCCAATTGCAATAGATGGAGCACTAATGCTGGCAGAAATAGATGCACTTGGAGGAGGGGGGGGGCAGCGTCAACTTGCACATTCCTCCCTTTTTTTGACCTTTACCAGTTGCCTTTGACATCTGAGCCATGATTTTTATGTAAGGATTCAACAACAACCCTTCTATAATGACAAATTTGTTTCCTTCAAATCACTTGGAATGCAATGGAATGATCTTCAAACTTGTTTTTCAACCTTCAACTACAAAACACATAACCCTTGCTCTCTTTCAGGACAACCAAAAGTGAAAAAAAAAGATGAAAAATGTGTTTTTATGGCTCCACGACCTCTTTTTTCCGCCACACGTGTCGAGCCCACAAGACATGGCTAGGGCATGTGTCCAACACGTGTTTAGCAACATGTCTTTCTCCAAGACAAGTACCAACACGTGTCTGACACACAAGATACAGACACAGGGGGGGTTTTCAACATGTCATGTGACATAGTCTAGAAGCTAGCTACTGATGCCCTATACCCCTTTTATGAGCAAAGGAATGACTCATCCTTTCATAGAAGACGCCTTGTGGCTGGAGATACATGACCATTAGTGGGTGTCTCACTCCCTGTAGAGAGTGCTTTTGAGGTTGGCACATTATTGTCCTCACTCTCAGTGTCGCCCCCCCTGCCCCTGCCCCTACTCCTCAGTGTTGCCCCCCTTGCCCCTGCCCCTACTCCTCGTGTAACCACTTAGGTGCCTCCTCCATAACAAGCCTCTTGATCTCTACCCTCCACCATATATACATATATCCAAACCATTAGACACCAAATATGCAACCAAGGGTGAATATAGAAAAATGGCATTAAGTGGTAATGTATTTAAGACAAAATACATTACCATTAAGGCTCTAAATGGCCTCCAGAGCCCAAAAAACATAATGCTACCATAACTAACTACACATCATTAAAATCATCCCCTATATTGGGATCTCATCATTAGTAGCACCATAAGTCTCTTCCTCTAGCCTCCACCTTAATCCTACAAGGACATCAATACTAGGGCTTGGTGCTACTAGTGGATATAAGTCCATCCTCTCAATTGTTTCTCAAGCCAACAACCTCTAGTTTCGATGAATTGGCTAACCACATGTTAAAATGAGGTAGAAAGCTTAACATGCATAACCAATGGTTTTGGCTTGAGTGAAGTGTACATTTACATTTTTACTAAGGTGATGGAAAATGAGTTCAACAGTAAAACCACTAACAATGAAGTACATAGAGGGCTTGGTGGTCTTGATTAAATGCCAACCCCATACCCTTTTATTGGAATCACTTTAGAGTGCAGTTCAAGAGAAGGACCGCTCCCAATACCCTAATTATGATAAGTCACCCTTTTACCAAAAGACACAATTTATCACCTTTTAAATACACACTCCATTGTAATTGTATTGATCATAAATCAATTCAATATCAAATATGTATTTCCGATATATCTTTCTGTGCTTTATGTGCCTTCATTCTACAATTCATATGTTAAATATGGATTTATGAACCATCTAGTCCATAACATTGGGTCAGCTTGTAAAAATATAAATTTTATCTAATTTTGTTCATGGAAAATAAATTGACAATGTACTTGGAAAATACCTTTATGGACAATATAATAAAGTTGAAAGCAATATCCAATAAATGGTGCCATGAGAGAAATTGTTGTTAAGATTTTAATATTTAAATTTTTTTTATTAGTGATGTGTAATGGGATTATTAAACTTTTGTTCTATAAAACTTGAGAATGCTCTCTCTAAAACTTGACCATCTTTGCATGCTTAGGTGAGAATGCTCTCTCTAAAACTTGAGATAGTTTGTAACCTCGATTCTCTTTGTCCAAAGTTATTTGTCCTTGATCTACTACTCGGTTGTTACTTTTGGGTTTTTCCTTCACATTCTTGTTTGGAATCTTGCATCCTGTGGCCTCTTTCTATCTCACCTGCTTGGATTCACACGACTTCAACCAAGGGCTCTTTCAATCTTACCTCGAGGAGAACAGCAGCAGCTTGCAAGGTAGGAAAATAATCCTTCCTCTGAGACCATTGGGGTACTTTTCATTTTTAAGGATTTAGTTTACTTCATGTTCTTTTTGGATTGCTTGTTAAATTAAGTTGCTCTTTCATATTCATATATTTTTTGGAGAAAGGGGAAACCTTGTTGTCATTCTGTAGGTGGAGTTGTAATAGCTAGTACACTTGGAGGCCTAAGTTTCCTTCCTTTCTTCATCTGTTCAATGTTGTTTGCACTCTCTTCTTTTCATTCCAAGTAGTGGTTTACTGGTTAACATGGTTAAGGGACTCAAAGAACACCTAGGGGAATCAATTCACCTCTCGGAATCAAGTAGACTTTCTCATTTATCCATAGTCTTAACTTACACAGAAGGACAGAGAGATAAACTTGTTTGCTGTCTTCACATTTTGTTGATATTGGGTTTGTGAACAATAAATATAAAGTTTACTTCTCCATCTCTACTCTCTCATCCTTTTACATTCTATCGTACGAGTCTAAGTAGGCTAATATAGACTCTAGAGTCTAGACACCAAAGAAAAGAGAAAAATAAATATATTTTACTTCCTTCTGATTGCATATTTTATTCTTAGATCAACTTACTTAGATTATATCACTTATTTCTTCTTTATAAACCTAATATATCCCTAACAGTCACCTCTAGTTCACATAAGGAAATTCTGTCTTAATTTACATATAAGCTAACTTTATATTCCCCCTTTCCTATTTTCTTGGTTTTCTTCCGGAAACCAAGTGGCAACTCCATTTATCCTAAGCCTTATATCTCTAAGATTAGTATGCATGTTTAACAAATGTGATTGCGGCCATTAATACCTGCCTATTCATCCATCCATATACATAGCCCTTTGCCCGCTTTCTTGCTTGTATGAAATCTCAACAACGTTCTATTATACATGCAATCAATATATGCCAGTGTTAACATCTTAATCATTTTAATAGACAGAGGCCTGTACTGTGGCAATTATTTGACATGTGTATCTACTTGTATTATTCTAGTAAACTTGTATCTACTTGTATTATTCTAGTAAATTAAATGATTATGTATTAATTACTCATATTAATCACTGATAATGATAATTTATTGATGTCCAACAAATGACCACAAAAGTAGGTCAATGGGACTAAAAGGTACATCCAGTGTAAATAAATGTGGAAGACCGCAAACAAATCCTAAATCAGTGCTGAAGACAGATTGATAAAGAAGTTAGTGTAGCTAAGATCTAAATCTATAGCCAAAAGAAGGTGCCAGTACAACCAAGCCTCAATACTAAGCAGATGAGAGGACATCAAGGCCTGCTGGAGCTGGAGATGGCTGCCGAGGACAAGTGAGCACTACTCTATATCTAGTTCATTGAATTATGTATGTATCGATTACTCTATATTTAGTTTAGATCATATTCAGACATGAACATATGGCATACAGTTGTCTTTGATATTCTCATGCCCCTTGTCCTTTGTTAATTTTTCAGTGCAGCTGCGAGACCCATTCTCAGAGAGAATGGTACCCTAGTCAGTTAACTAGGGTTCCTGGTCAAGTTAACCAGGCAGAGTAATGTGTAAGACCCTAGAAGGTACCCTAGGGCCCCCAGCTGTCTCTTGGGGTTCTTGGTCGAGGACCAAGCAGATGGATGCCATGGCAAAGTCCCTAGCATGTAGCTAGGGCCCCTATTTGTCTCTAAGGTATTCTGGTCTAGGACCAGACAGTTTCTTGGTCGAGGACCAAGCAGATCCTGCAGGTTGAGACAGAGACATGCTAGGTCCCGCAAATGGTTGATCAACATTCAGTCTAGGACTGAATGCTCAGCTTGAGGCCGAGGACCATTCTCTGGGAGAATGGAGAACCTGGTCATGGACCAAATGGTTGATCAACATGTCCCAGTCTAGGACTGAGGCTCAGCCTTGGGATGAGAAGCCATTCCTTGAGAATGGAGGCACTTGGTCAATTACCAAGATTATGATGTGTGATGTCCTCTTCTCCTAGGTCTTCGAGATGGATGAGTTGGTTGGTCTTCTCAAGGGACTGGCCACCCCTTGTGGAAGCTACTAACATTTGACCTAAGGAGCAGTTGAGAGGACCACATGATCACATCATCTGTGTGAACCCTTCCTTATACAATGATGATGAACTTTCAGGTTATATGGAACATTTGTACATTTGAGAGAGAGATGACTGGTTGTACCTTTCCACCTTGGGTGATTTACTTTTGGTCTATTAGTCTTGTGGTACCCTGTCTTTGATTTGTGGTAAATAGGGTCATTGACCCTCCTTTTATTTATACCACCCTTGTTGTTTTGATCTTATGGGTACTTTAGATGTTTGTCCACTTTATGAGGTTCTTTTTATTTTTTTATTTTTTATTTTTATTTTTATATTTTTTATATATACTTTTTTTATCTTTTATTTTTTATTTATTTTATCTTTTATTTTTTATTTTTTTTATATATATACTTTTTTTATATCTTTTATTATTTTTATTTTATTTTTTTATTTATTTTTATCTTTTATTTATTTATCTTTTATTTTTATTTTAAAGTGGCCTTTCCCTAATTTAATGAGATCCTAATTTTTTTTTTATTATTCTAACTTTTAATTTTTTAATCTTTCCTAATTCTAAGGAATCCTAATTTAAAGGATTATTTTAATAATCCAAATACTATTTAATGAAGTCCTATTCTTTCATTTTCTATCATCCTATCTTCATATATCTCAGCTCTGTTTCTTTTGAAGTTGACGTCAAGGGTTCCAAAGTTTTTTTTTATGCTGCTGTCCGGTCACTTGTTTAGGGCTTCCACCTGCTGGAGTTTGCCATCTTTCACTCAACTTAGATTTGATCTATTTAAGGGTTATTTGCTGCTGCCATTTAGCTGAGCCGTGAAGGATCTGATTGAGGTCCAATCTACTGTTGTGGGGTCTTGCTGAGCACAGCAGTGGTCTGATTCATACTGTTGAGGGTTTGATTGAGGTCCAACCTGCTTGCTACTATCGTGCCTGCCTACCATGAGCTTGCTTGAGTAGGCCGTGAGGCCTTTAGGTTCTGATCTAACCCTGCTGTGTGTTCACATGTGGAGGCCGTGAATCCCTTTGGTATTAACCTGCTTATTGGCAGCTCATGTGTGAGGGCCACTGTTTGTATGGACAGAATCTTAAGTTAATTGTCTATGCTAAGCTTTGCTTTTGCCCAAATCTAAATGCTAAGTCTTATCTCTGGTTTGATTGTTGAGTTGTATTTATGGACAGATCTATTTATTTGAGACTGTCCTTGGTCACCTGTGGCTAGATCTGGTGTGCTGAGAGTCACTTGTGTTCTGATCTCTTGTGCTGAGATCTATTTTGCTATCATCTGACAGATCTGATCTTTGAGAATTTGTTTGTGGTTAGTTAGTCTAACGACTTGAACTTTTATGCTAATGACTAGTCCATGGTATTGAGTTTATATTTTGGTTTTGATAAGATTTATATTATTGAGGATCAGACCTGGGCACTGAGTTGTATCTGTGTGCTGAGTCTTCTTTTCATTGTCACTGTGCTTCTGACTGTCATTGACTATTTTGTTATACCTCAGCCCAGTCATCTCTCTCTCGGGTTTGTACTACCCTCTTGTAGGGTCTGATAGTTTCCAGATTTGACTGTCCTCTCTGAGGCACAGCCTTTACTGAAGGTAAGTAACTCTTCTGAGTATTCTTATAGGAAGGGTCCCACACACAATATCTCTTTTATTATTATGTGGTTGAATTAGTTATTCTACGTTACATGTTGCTGGAGATTAACTTAGCACAGTGACCTAACTGATAGTGTTAAAAGTATTTTAACACAGTGACCAACCTGAGAGTGCTAAAGATATGAAATTTATGTTATGATAAATTTTACTACTGCACTATTTAATATTTAAGATTTGTAAATGTTTATTAATTGTATTTTATGCATTAAAGTATGATGAATTGTTATTTTTTCTGTATATAACCCTAACTTGATGAAAATTCAACATGGTATCAGAGCTTAGGGATTGTAGCTAACTCTGTTTTGCAAGCTAACAGAGTCTACATAGATCCTAAGATAGGGTTTTTTGAATTCTAAACAACTCTTCAAGTTGGCAAATCAGAAAATCTGAATTGAATGAACACATAGAAGTACTATTGGCTGGAAATGAAGATGTGACAGTAAAGCTGCTAATCCATATGACAGCAGAAAATATATGATGAATTTATCAGGCTGCGAACTTCCTTCTCTAAAAGAAGTATGTCAAGTATTACTAGCAGGTTTATCTCAGTTATGTATCTCTGAGGTGAGTAAGGAGCCAGCCTAAATCCTTATATGACCTGATCCCTAGTAATCAAGGGCTTACATGATCATAGTACTTTTTAGGAATCTTATGATTCATTGTGATCTGAATATGTAAGTGTAAAGAATTTTAGTATCCATCCATGCATGTCATTACACACTTGAGAAGTACATGTTCAATATAAAGAGGCTAGAATTTTCTATCCCAACTAGTTTTGATTCTTTAAATTGTCATGATGCAACATATGACATGTTATATGATCTTGATTGATTCTAGATAGTTATCCAATATATATGAATGGATGCTAATTCAATATTGATTATTGCTGACTATGAAGTTGAATATTGATGTGATTTGCTCTAATAATAAAGTTTACAGATCCTGCTTATGCACAAGTTATGTGCACAGCTACGGAGGGAGCTAAGTGCTCAGGTACAGAGGGAGTAAGAGACTCCACAATTTGCAAGATCAAATATTTATTCTCCCATGTGTCAGCAAAAGAGAATCTAACATGTTGTTTGTGAAACAACTAGGAAGATCAGAGATCAAGAGGGAGCCATCTGTGCTCTTGAATCCCCATCAGAGTGGGATTGCAGAAAAGAGGTAAGAGATGTGACCTCTCAGTGGTATAGATATGAAAGTGCAAGAAGCACCAGTCCATGAGACATCTCGTTTAGAGAAACAGAGGGAGAAGGCCAAGAAGCCTTCAATTGATCTCATTAAGAAGCCTATTGAGAGGCTTCAAGGGTACTCTAGTAAGAGTCATGTCACTGATTCAGGATCATTCACTTATGTGAAGGCAGCCAAACATCAAGTTTGGAAAGTTGCTATGATAATGGACATCCTATTGACATTGGATAATGGTGTGTGGAAAGTGATTCTCAGACAGTAAGGGAAGCCAATTGTAACTTCCAAATGGATCTATAAGATCAAGGTATTTACTGACATTCAGAGCTACTTGAAGCTCTAAGAAAATCCTGTATTCTATGACAGGTTGTTTTACCATGACTAGGACATGGTACAATTGTCAGATGTGTTGACTAAGCCCCTATCTTCGACAAGCTTAATGTTGCTGAGAATGCCTCTCTTGCTGAGAGGGAGTGTTAATTTTTCAGTGCAGCTACGAGACCCATTCTCAGAAAGTGGTACCCTAGTCAGTTAACTAGGGTTCCTGGTCAAGTTAACCAGGCAGAGTAATGTGTAAGACCCTAGAAGGTACCCTAGGGCCCCCAGCTGTCTCCTGGGGTTCTTGGTCGAGGACCAAGCAGATGGATGCCATGGCAAAGTCCCTAGCATGTAGCTAGGGACCCTATTTGTCTCTAGGGTATTCTGGTCTGGGACCAGACAGTTTCTTGGTCGAGGACCAAGCAGATCCTGCAGGTTGAGACAGAGACATCCTAGGTCCTGCAAATGGTTGATCAACATTCAGTCTAGGACTGAATGCTCAGCTTGAGGCTGAGGACCATTCTCTGGGAGAATGCAGAACCTGGTCATGGACCAGATGCTTGATCAACATGTCCCAGTCTAGGACTGAGGCTCAGCCTTGGGCTGATAAGCCATTCCTTGAGAATGGAGGCACTTGGTCAATTACCAAGATTATGATGTGTGATGTCCTCTTCTCCTAGGTCTTCGAGATGGATGAGTTGGTTGGTCTTCTCAAGGGACTGGCCACCCCTTGTGGAAGCTACTAACATTTGACCTAAGGAGCAGTTGAGAGGACCACATGATCACATCATCTGTGTGAACCCTTCCTTATACAATGATGATGAACTTTCAGGTTATATGGAACATTTGTACATTTGAGAGAGAGATGACTGGTTGTACCTTTCCACCTTGGGTGATTTACTTTTGGTCTATTAGTCTTGTGGTACCCTGTCTTTGATTTGTGGTAAATAGGGTCATTGACCCACCTTTTATTTATACCACCCTTGTTGTTTTGATCTTATGGGTACTTTAGATGTTTGTCCACTTTATGAGGTTCTTTTTATTTTTTTATTTTTTATTTTTATTTTTATATATTTTATATTTTTTATATATACTTTTTTTATCTTTTATTTTTTATTTATTTTATCTTTTATTTTTTATTGATTTTATCTTTTATTTTATATATTTTATATATATATACTTTTTTTATATCTTTTATTATTTTTATTTTATTTTTTATTTATTTTTATCTTTTATTTATTTATCTTTTATTTTTATTTTAAAGTGGCCTTTCCCTAATTTAATGAGATCCTAATTTTTTTTTTATTATTCTAACTTTTAATTTTTTAATCTTTCCTAATTCTAAGGAATCCTAATTTAAAGGATTATTTTAATAATCCAAATACTATTTAATGAAGTCCTATTCTTTCATTTTCTATCATCCTATCTTCATATATCTCAGCTCTGTTTCTTTTGAAGTTGACGTCAAGGGTTCCAAAGTTTTTTTTTATGCTGCTGTCCGGTCACTTGTTTAGGGCTTCCACCTGCTGGAGTTTGCCATCTTTCACTCAACTTAGATTTGATCTATTTAACGGTTATTTGCTGCTGCCATTTAGCTGAGCCGTGAAGGATCTGATTGAGGTCCAATCTACTGTTGTGGGGTCTTGCTGAGCACAGCAGTGGTCTGATTCATACTGTTGAGGGTTTGATTGAGGTCCAAACTGCTTGCTACTATATTGCCTGCCTACCGTGAGCTTGCTTGAGTAGGCCGTGAGGCCTTAGGGTCTGATCTAACCCTACTGTGTGTTCACATGTGGAGGCCGTGAATCTCTTTGGTATTAACCTGCTTATTAGCAGCTCATGTGTGAGGGCCACTGTTTGTATGGACAGAATCTTAAGTTAATTGTCTATGCTAAGCTTTGCTTTTGCCCAAATCTAAATGCTAAGTCTTATCTCTGGTTTGATTGTTGAGTTGTATTTACGGACAGATCTATTTATTTGAGACTGTCCTTGGTCACCTGTGGCTAGATCTGGTGAGCTGAGAGTCACTTGTGTTCTGATCTCTTGTGCTGAGATCTATTTTGCTATCATCTGACAGATCTGATTTTTGAGAATTTGTTTGTGTTCAGTTAGTCTAACGACTTAAACTTTTATGCTAATGACTAGTCCATGGTATTGAGTTTATATTTTGGTTTTGATAAGATTTATTTTATTGAGGATCGGACCTGGGCATTGAGTTGTATCTGTGTGCTGAGTCTTCTTTTGATTGTCACTGTGCTTCGGACTGTCATTGACTATTTTGTTATACCTCAGCCCAGTCATCTCTCTCTCGGGTTTGTACTACCCTCTTGTAGGGTCTGATAGTTTCCAGATTTCACTGTCCTCTCTGAGGCACAGCCTTTACTGAAGGTAAGTAACTCTTCTGAGTATTCTTATAGGAAGGGTCCCACACACAATATCTCTTTTATTATTATGTGGTTGAATTAGTTATTCTACGTTACATGTTGCTGGAGATTAACTTAGCACAGTGACCTAACTGATAGTGTTAAAAGTATTTTAACACAGTGACCAACCTGAGAGTGCTAAAGATATGAAATTTATGTTATGATAGATTTTACTACTGCACTATTTAATATTCAAGATTTGTAAATGTTTATTAATTGTATTTTATGCATTAAAGTATGATAAATTGTTATTTTTTCTGTATATAACCCTAACTTGATGAAAATTCAACATGGTATCAGAGCTTAGGGCTTGTAGCTAACTCTGTTTTGCAAGCTAACAGAGTCTACATAGATCCTAAGATAGGGTTTTTGAATTCTAAACAACTCTTCAAGTTGGCAAATCAGAAAATCAGAATTGAATGAACACATAGAAGTACTATTGGCTGGAAATGAAGATGTGACAGTAAAGCTGCTAATCCATATGACAGCAGAAAATATATGATGAATTTAGCAGGCTGCGAACTTCCTTCTCTAAAAGAAGTATGTCTAGTATTACTAGCAGGTTTATCTCAGGTATGTATCTCTGAGGTGAGTAAGGAGCCAGCCTAAATCCTTATATGACTTGATCCCTAGTAATCAAGGGCTTACATGATCATAGTACTTTCTAGGAATCTTATGATTCATTGTGATCTGAATATGTAAGTGTAAAGAATTTTAGTATCCATCCATGCATGTCATTACACACTTGAGAAGTACATGTTCAATATAAAGAGGCTAGAATTTTCTATCCGAACTAGTTTTGAGTCTTTAAATTGTCATGATGAAACATATGACATGTTATATATGATCTTGATTGATTCTAGATAGTTATCCAATATATATGAATGGATGCTAATTCAATATTGATTATTGCTGACTATGAAGTTGAATATTGATGTGATTTGCTCTAATAATAAAGTTTACAGATCCTGCTTAGGCACAAGTTATGTGCACAGCTACGGAGGGAGCTAAGTGCTCAGGTACAGAGGGAGTAAAAGACTCCACAAGTTGCAAGATCAAATATTTATTCTCCCATGTGTCAGCAAAAGAGAATCTAACATGTTGTTTGTGAAACAACTGGGAAGATCAGAGATCAAGAGGGAGCCATTTGTGCTCTTGAATCCCCATCAGAGTGGGATTGCAGAAAAGAGGTAAGAGATGTGACCTCTCAGTGGTATAGATATGAAAGTGCAAGAAGCACCAGTCCATGAGACATCTCGTTTAGAGAAACAGAGGGAGAAGGCCAAGAAGCCTTCAATTGATCTCATTAAGAAGCCTATTGAGAGGCTTCAAGGGTACTCTAGTAAGAGTCATGTCACTGATTCAGGATCATTCACTTATCTGAAGGCAGCCAAACATCAAGTTTGGAAAGTTGCTATGATAATGGACATCCTGTTGACATTGGATAATGATGTGTGGAAAGTGATTCTCAGACAGCAAGGGAAGCCAGTTGTAACTTCCAAATGGATCTATAAGATCAAGGTATTTACTGACATTCAGAGCTACTTGAAGCTCTAAGAAAATCCTGTATTCTATGACAGGTTGTTTTACCATGACTAGGACATGGTACAATTGTCAGATGTGTTGACTAAGCCCCTGTCTTTGACAAGCTTAGTGTTGCTGTGTTGCTGAGAATGCCTCTCTTGCTGAGAGGGAGTGTTAATTTTTCAGTGCGGCTGCGAGACCCATTCTCAAAGAGAATGGTACCCTAGTCAGTTAACTAGGGTTCCTGGTCAAGTTAACCAGGCAGAGTAATGTGTAAGACCCTAGAAGGTACCCTAGGGCCCCCAGCTGTCTCCTGGGGTTCTTGGTCGAGGACCAAGCAGATGGATGCCATGGCAAAGTCCCTAGCATGTAGCTAGGGGCCCTATTTGTCTCTAGGGTATTCTGGTTTGGGACCAGACAGTTTCTTGGTCGAGGACGAAGCAGATCCTGCAGGTTGAGACAGAGACATCCTAGGTCCTGCAAATGGTTGATCAACATTCAGTCTAGGACTGAATGCTCAGCTTGAGGCTGAGGACCATTCTCTGGGAGAATGGAGAACCTGGTCATGGACCAAATGGTTGATCAACATGTCCTAGTCTAGGACTGAGGCTCAGCCTTGGGCTGAGAAGCCATTCCTTGAGAATGGAGGCACTTGGTCAGTTACCAAGATTATGATGTGTGATGTCCTCTTCTCCTAGGTCTTCGAGATGGATGAGTTGGTTGGTCTTCTCAAGGGACTGGCCACCCCTTGTGGAAGCTACTAACATTTGACCTAATGAGCAGTTGAGAGGACCACATGATCACATCATCTGTGTGAACCCTTCCTTATACAATGATGATGAACTTTCAGGTTATATGGAACATTTGTACATTTGAGAGAGAGATGACTGGTTGTACCTTTCCACCTTGGGTGATTTACTTTTGGTCTATTAATCTTGTGGTACCTTGTCTTTGATTTGTGGTAAATAGGGTCATTGACCCACCTTTTATTTATACCACCCTTGTTGTTTTGATCTTATGGGTACTTTAGATGTTTGTCCACTTTATGAGGTTCTTTTTATTTTTTTATTTTTTATTTTTTATTTTTATTTTTATATATTTTATATTTTTTATATATACTTTTTTTATCTTTTATCTTTTATTTATTTTATATATATACTTTTTTTATATCTTTTATTATTTTTATTATTTTTATTTTTATTTATTTTTATCTTTTATTTATTTATCTTTTATTTTTATTTTAAAGTGGCCTTTCCCGAATTTAATGAGATCCTAATTTTTTTTTTATTATTCTAACTTTTAATTTTTTAATCTTTCCTAATTCTAAGGAATCCTAATTTAAAGGATTATTTTAATAATCCAAATACTATTTAATGAAGTCCTATTCTTTCATTTTCTCTCATCCTATCTTCATATATCTCAGCTCTGTTTCTTTTGAAGTTGACGTCAAGGGTTCCAAAGTTTTTTTTTATGCTGCTGTCCGGTCACTTGTTTAGGGCTTCCACCTGCTGGAGTTTGCCATCTTTCAGTCAATTTAGATTTGATCTATTTAAGGGTTATTTGCTGCTGCCATTTAGCTGAGCCGTGAAGGATCTGATTGAGGTCCAATCTACTGTTGTGGGGTCTTGCTGAGCACAGCAGTGGTCTGATTCATACTGTTGAGGGTTTGATTGAGGTCCAAACTGCTTGCTACTATATTGCCTGCCTACCGTGAGCTTGGTTGAGTAGGCCGTGAGGCCTTAGGGTCTGATCTAACCCTACTGTGTGTTCACATGTGGAGGCCGTGAATCTCTTTGGTATTAACCTGCTTATTGGCAGCTCATGTGTGAGGGCCACTGTTTGTATGGACAGAATCTTAAGTTAATTGTCTATGCTAAGCTTTGCTTTTGCCCAAATCTAAATGCTAAGTCTTATCTCTGGTTTGATTGTTGAGTTGTATTTACGGACAGATCTATTTATTTGAGACTGTCCTTGGTCACCTGTGGCTAGATTTGGTGAGCTGAGAGTCACTTGTGTTCTGATCTCTTGTGCTAAGATCTATTTTGCTATCATCTGACAGATCTGATTTTTGAGAATTTGTTTGTGTTCAGTTAGTGTAACGACTTGAACTTTTATGCTAATGACTAGTCCATGGTATTGAGTTTATATTTTGGTTTTGATAAGATTTATTTTATTGAGGATCGGACCTGGGCATTGAGTTGTATCTGTGTGCTGAGTCTTCTTTTGATTGTCACTGTGCTTCTGACTGTCATTGACTATTTTGTTATACCTCAGCCCAGTCATCTCTCTCTCTGGTTTGTACTACCCTCTTGTAGGGTCTGATAGTTTCCAGATTTGACTGTCCTCTCTGAGGCACAACCTTTACTGAAGGTAAGTAACTCTTCTGAGTATTCTTATAGGAAGGGTCCCACACACAATATCTCTTTTATTATTATGTGGTTGAATTAGTTATTCTACGTTACATGTTGCTGGAGATTAACTTAGCACAGTGACCTAACTGATAGTGTTAAAAGTATTTTAACACAGTGACCAACCTGAGAGTGCTAAAGATATGAAATTTATGTTATGATAGATTTTACTACTGCACTATTTAATATTCAAGATTTGTAAATGTTTATTAATTGTATTTTATGCATTAAAGTATGATGAATTGTTATTTTTTCTGTATATAACCCTAACTTGATGAAAATTCAACATGGTATCAGAGCTTAGGGATTGTAGCTAACTCTGTTTTGCAAGCTAACAGAGTCTACATAGATCCTAAGATAGGGTTTTTGAATTCTAAACAACTCTTCAAGTTGGCAAATCAGAAAATCAGAATTGAATGAACACATAGAAGTACTATTGGCTGGAAATGAAGATGTGACAGTAAAGCTGCTAATCCATATGACAGCAAAAAATGTATGATGAATTTAGCAGGCTGCGAACTTCCTTCTCTAAAAGAAGTATGTCAAGTATTACTAGCAGGTTTATCTCAGGTATGTATCTCTGAGGTGAGTAAGGAGCCAGCCTAAATCCTTATATGACCTGATCCCTAGTAATCAAGGGCTTACATGATCATAGTACTTTCTAGGAATCTTATGATTCATTGTGATATGAATATGTAAGTGTAAAGAATTTTAGTATCCATCCATGCATGTCATTACACACTTGAGAAGTACATGTTCAATATAAAGAGGCTAGAATTTTCTATCCCAACTAGTTTTGATTCTTTAAATTGTCATGATGCAACATATGACATGTTATATGATCTTGATTGATTCTAGATAGTTATCCAAAATATATGAATGGATGCTAATTCAATATTGATTATTGCTGACTATGAAGTTGAATATTGATGTGATTTGCTCTAATAATAAAGTTTACAGATCCTGCTTATGCACAAGTTATCTGCACAGCTACGGAGGGAGCTAAGTGCTCAGGTACAGAGGGAGTAAGAGACTCCACAATTTGCAAGATCAAATATTTATTCTCCCATGTGTTAGCAAAAGAGAATCTAACATGTTGTTTGTGAAACAACTAGGAAGATCAGAGATCAAGAGGGAGCCATCTGTGCTCTTGAATCCCCATCAGAGTGGGATTGCAGAAAAGAGGTAAGAGATGTGACTTCTCAGTGGTATAGATATGAAAGTGCAAGAAGCACCAGTCCATGAGACATCTCGTTTAGAGAAACAGAGGGAGAGGGCCAAGAAGCCTTCAATTGATCTCATTAAGAAGCCTATTGAGAGGCTTCAAGGGTACTCTAGTAAGAGTCATGTCACTGATTCAGGATCATTCACTTATGTGAAGGCAGCCAAACATCAAGTTTGGAAAGTTGCTATGATAATGGACATCCTGTTGACATTGGATAATGATGTGTGGAAAGTGATTCTCAGACAGCAAGGGAAGCCAGTTGTAACTTCCAAATGGATCTATAAGATCAAGGTATTTACTGACATTCAGAGCTACTTGAAGCTCTAAGAAAATCCTGTATTCTATGACAGGTTGTTTTACCATGACTAGGACATGGTACAATTGTCAGATGTGTTGACTAAGCCCCTGTCTTCGACAAGCTTAGTGTTGCCAAGAGGGAGTGTTAATTTTTCATTGCAGCTGCGAGACCCATTCTCAGAGAGAATGGTACCCTAGTCAGTTAACTAGGGTTCCTGGTCAAGTTAACCAGGCAGAGTAATGTGTAAGACCCTAGAAGGTACCCTAGGGCCCCCAGCTGTCTCCTGGGGTTCTTGGTCGAGGACCAAGCAGATGGATGCCATGGCAAAGTCCCTAACATGTAGCTAGGGCCCCTATTTATCTCTAGGGTATTCTGGTCTGGGACCAAACAGTTTCTTGGTCGAGGACCAAGCAGATCCTGCAGGTTGAGACAGAGACATCCTAGGTCCTGCAAATGGTTGATCAACATTCAGTCTAGGACTGAATGCTCAGCTTGAGGCTGAGGACCATTCTCTGGGAGAATGGAGAACCTGGTCATGGACCAGATGCTTGATCAACATGTCCCAGTCTAGGACTGAGGCTCAACCTTGGGCTGAGAAGCCATTCCTTGAGAATGGAGGCACTTGGTCAGTTACCAAGATTATGATGTGTGATGTCCTCTTCTCCTAGGTCTTCGAGATGGATGAGTTGGTTGGTCTTCTCAAGAGACTGGCCACCCCTTGTGGAAGCTACTAACATTTGACCTAAGGAGCAGTTGAGAGGACCACATGATCACATCATCTGTGTGAACCCTTCCTTATACAATGATGATGAACTTTCAGGTTATATGGAACATTTGTACATTTGAGAGAGAGATGACTAGTTGTACCTTTCCACCTTGGGTGATTTACTTTTGGTCTATTAGTCTTGTGGTACCCTGTCTTTGATTTGTGGTAAATAGGGTCATTGACCCACCTTTTATTTATACCACCCTTGTTGTTTTGATCTTATGGGTACTTTAGATGTTTGTCCACTTTATGAGGTTCTTTTTATTTTTTTATTTTTTATTTTTATTTTTATATATTTTATATATACTTTTTTTATCTTTTATTTTTTATTTATTTTATCTTTTATTTTTTATTTATTTTATATATATACTTTTTTTATATCTTTTATTATTTTTATTTTATTTTTTATTTATTTTTATCTTTTATTTATTTATCTTTTATTTTTATTTTAAAGTGGCCTTTCCCTAATTTAATGAGATTCTAATTTTTTTTTATTATTCTAACTTTTAATTTTTTAATCTTTCCTAATTCTAAGGAATCCTAATTTAAAGGATTATTTTAATAATCCAAATACTATTTAATGAAGTCCTATTCTTTCATTTTCTATCATCCTATCTTCATATATCTCAGCTCTGTTTCTTTTGAAGTTGACGTCAAGGGTTCCAAAGTTTTTTTTTATGCTGCTGTCCGGTCACTTGTTTAGGGCTTCCACCTGCTGGAGTTTGCCATCTTTCACTCAACTTAGATTTGATCTATTTAAGGGTTATTTGGTGCTGCCATTTAGCTGAGCCATGAAGGATCTGATTGAGGTCCAATCTACTGTTGTGGGGTCTTGCTGAGCACAGCAGTGGTCTGATTCATACTGTTGAGGGTTTGATTGAGGTCCAACCTGCATGCTACTATATTGCCTGCCTACCATGAGCTTGCTTGAGTAGGCCGTGAGGCCTTAGGGTCTGATCTAACCCTGCTGTGTGTTCACTTGTGGAGGCCGTGAATCTCTTTGGTATTAACCTGCTTATTGGCAGCTCATGTGTGAGGGCCACTGTTTGTATGGACAGAATCTTAAGTTAATTGTCTATGCTAAGTTTTGCTTTTGCCCAGATCTAAATGCTAAGTCTTATCTCTGGTTTGATTGTTGAGTTGTATTTATGGACAGATCTATTTATTTGAGACTGTCCTTGGTCAACTGTGGCTAGATCTGGTGAGCTGAGAGTCACTTGTGTTCTGATCTCTTGTGCTGAGATCTATTTTGCTATCATCTGACAGATCTGATTTTTGAGAATTTGTTTGTGGTCAGTTAGTCTAACGACTTGAACTTTTATGCTAATGACTAGTCCATGGTATTGAGTTTATATTTTGGTTTTGATAAGATTTATATTATTGAGGATCAGACCTGGGCACTGAGTTGTATCTGTGTGCTGAGTCTTCTTTTGATTGTCACTGTGCTTCTGACTGTCATTGACTATTTTGTTATACCTCAGCCCAATCATCTCTCTCTCTGGTTTGTACTACCCTCTTGTAGGGTCTGATAGTTTCCAGATTTGACTGTCCTCTCTGAGGCACAGCCTTTACTGAAGGTAAGTAACTCTTCTGAGTATTCTTATAGGAAAGGTCCCACACACAATATCTCTTTTATTATTATGTGGTTGAATTAGTTATTCTACGTTACATGTTGCTGGAGATTAACTTAGCACAGTGACCTAACTGGTAGTGTTAAAAGTATTTTAACACAGTGACCAACCTGAGAGTGCTAAAGATATGAAATTTATGTTATGATAGATTTTACTACTGCACTATTTAATATTCAAGATTTGTAAATGTTTATTAATTGTATTTTCTTCATTAAAGTATGATGAATTGTTATTTTTTCTGTATATAACCCTAACTTGATGAAAATTCAACATCCTTTTTGTATAACTCATCCCACATGTCTCGGCTCCCATTTCATCTTGACATAACTTTTCTCCATTTTCCAATTTTTTTCTTGACAAATAGGCATTAACTCCAACATCTTGTTGCACATGGTACTTTTAGGTTATGAATGAAAGTTCAATCAGGAAAAAGAATACATAAGCATAAGGAGGAGCCCATAAAAGGGGTCCATAAAGCCAATAGAAAAACAATAAAAAGAAGCCCAATAAGAACAAAATACAGGAGATTTCAAAGGCTTAATACAGACAACATATAGAAGGCACCCTCCAATAAGTCCATCCAAATGTGAAGGAGATACTAAAAACCCGGGTATGAAGTGATTGGATCACCTCTCCAGGATTCCAAAGGACATCAAAGATTGATAAGACATTGAGAGGCTACAAAGGCATTCAAAGTTGCTTCTTTAGGGGACAAGGTTGTTTGACAATAACTTACTTTGCTGAACTTTTACATTTGGAAGAAGACATGTGAAGATATTCCCAAATAAAAGAAAACTGTAAATGGTAGATTCTACATGCAATTGTAGGCTGTTTGGAAGGTAAAGTTAGGTCTTCGATCAGTTATTGCCACTATCAGTTATTTGGCACGAACTTCATTATATTGTTCTGACCATATGGGGAAGAAAAGAAATCACGTGCCAGTGTAATTATGTCTGTGTGTGGAGTCACTATGGAGCTATTTCCCACTATGGACCAGGGATGATCGTAAATGGCACTAGAGCAGAGTCTCTTGTGGGAGGTTTGAGATGGTCATAATTCTTTCCGTCGCTCTCATGATGTGATAGAGGGGAGTTAAAATACTTAAGGTTCAAATATCCCATAGGTCTTAGTAGGGTTGCGTTGCACACTAACTCTTTTACCATTACTTTATTCTGGTGTGTTGTAAAAGGCCTGTCCTATGATCGTAAATGGCACTAGAGCAGAGTCTCTTGTGAGAGGCTTGATATGTCATAATCCTTTCTCTCACCCTCATGATGTGATAGAGGGGAGTTACAATACTTAAGGTTCAAATATCCCATAGGTCTTAGTAGGGATGCATTGCACATTAACTATTCTATCGTTATTCGTTACTTTATTCTGGTGTGTTGTCTAGGTAGAAAAGACCTGTCCTTTAACACTTGTCATACTCTAGACTTCCATAGGTCTTCTTGTTGATTGGTTTTGGAAATTTCTAGATCTAGCATGCTTCTGGTCAACCATTTTCATTATTCATCTTGCCTTTTTATCTAGATTACTTGTTCACACTTGGGACCTGGCCCTTTGCAAAGCCACACCATTTCCAATCAAGTGCAACATCAATTATCTGGTGTTAAAAATATGTTATCCTCCTCCTCTATTGTGTGTATTATCCATAACATTGTTAAAATAGGCTTTGGGATAAAGTGTTAATCCCGTGATGGAAAGACAAAATTATCCTACTGTTGATCGTTACAGCTCAACACCATGTTAAAGAAAATGAAAATAATAAGGCAAGGGCCATCCCAGAAGAACAAAAGAGAAGAAAGAAGTATCAACCATGAGAAATTGTGACATTTGAGGGAAAAGTAAGGCAAAGAAATACCCAACCTCAATCAAAGGATTGGTTTGTATACCAAATTAAATGGATTTCATATAATGCGTAGATTGCAATCTTACATCTGGTTTCATCTGTTTAAGACCAACTCAGATGTCTGCAATCAAGATGCTTTTCTTTGATAAGAATCCTGCAGTTTATTGAATAAGAGACAATAAAAGAAAATCATGATCCATCTCTAAAAAAACTCTCTATCAAAGAACCAAGAACGGGAAGAAGACCAAGTGTAAGATCTCATGAGTGCTAAGAGGCAAAGATATATTCCCAGGTGACAGATGTAATACCCAGTTTTGACCCCGTAATGTAATCTTGTAAATGTTGATGTAAAAGGCTAAGAAGCCAGAAACAAATGGTCCAAAGTGACCAAGCTATTGTAAATATGTACATTTTCAATATTAATATAAAATCTCTGATGGCTGCAGAGGAAGAAGGACAAAGAAGAGATGGGGGGCTATGATTCCACAAGTAGGGAAGTGATAGTGGGCTTTAGCTTCTATCCCTAGCCTTAGCAATTTAACGAAGTTCCTAAACCATGATTAAGAGACATATTTTGATTAAGCATTATTTAATTATCTTAAGAGGGGGTTAAGAGGGGAAAAGTGGTCCCATATGGAGTAACCACATGGCAATCCAAAGCCATGCATATAAAAAGTGGGAGTTTAGTTGGAGAGGGATTCGTTCCTTCAAGGATGAGAATTGTTCATTCCATTTTCTGGGGTGTTTGGTTATCACTTTGGGCTGCCCTGAGTCTGGTACCTGAGAAGAATAGGACCAGAGAAGCCATAGGTGGAGC
The DNA here is from genome assembly GCA_027924585.1 of Larix kaempferi. Taxonomy (NCBI): domain Eukaryota; kingdom Viridiplantae; phylum Streptophyta; class Pinopsida; order Pinales; family Pinaceae; genus Larix; species Larix kaempferi. Next base: position 264,748 of record BSBM01000254.1, read on the forward strand.
TGCCCTGGAGTCCCTGAGACATGTTGAATAGCCCTGGAACTGGTGTATAGGGTTAGTGAGCCCTTATTGGGGAAACCTGGCCTGTATGTTGTGTTCCCTAGAGTCCCAGTACGGAGACTTCCTGGCCGACCTGTGCTAGAGCACTGGAAGGGAACTGAAGAGCACCTGAGGGACTGTTAGCTCAGAGAAGGGTGTTATTCCTTGTGTTGTATAGGTTGAGGGGGAATGAGTGTTGAGGATTGGAACAGATGTGGACGGGGTTTCCTCACTAGTGGGTTGCATGTGGGATTGGGTAGAAAAGACCACTTGTGAAGCCTGTGATTGGTTGGGTTGTGAGTTGAGTTTGTATATAGCCTGTGAGTAGCTGGGCTGAGTGAGAGGCTTGGGGAAAGCTAGAGAAGCACACTAGCCTTGTGGACTGATAGCCCCAACTCGGGGGTGGCCTGTCAAAGTAAGATATGGCTTGACAATGTATACGGCTGGGAGGAACGTCCTTCACCTGCAGCTAGTTGGAAAACGATTTATTTAAAAGATAAGTCTCTAACTGCATATATTAATGCCATGGTTTAATCTGTGTTTGCATACTATTCAATTTATTGTTAATGATTATATATGTGAATGGATTGCTTAGCAAGTATGAATGGTTTCATGTTAGAAAATTGCCTGTAATTATTAATAATTGTATATGATAATTTGGGCGACCATATGTTTGTATTCCGATGTTAAATTGAATGAATTTATGCAAGAATGAATTTATGCAAAAACGAATTTGGACTTAAGTGGTGAATTCGGATATCTATATAATTTGAGTACTCTGTGGTCTCAATGGTTTAAAGAGACGACTGGGTATGTTACAACAAACCATTGCCAGTTGCCAACAAACCATTGCCAGTTGCCATATCGACTACCTACTAGACCAAACCCACGGCAGGTGATGCAAAAGTAAGATTATTTCAATGGCAAATTCAAGCATCCAAAACAGCAGTAACAAATCAATAATAGCTGGAGGACAGCAGATGCACATCCAAAACATTAAAAGTTTGTTTCATTGCTTACATCTGACATCACCAACAAAATAAAACAGAGACTGAAATTATCACCACTTTGGATGATAACTTTTGGACCATAGTTATGCATCAGGAAAAAGTATGAATGATGGATATTTAGATGCAAGAACAAACCTCATGTACAATCTTGAATAAACTATCACCGATCCCGCGATCACCGATGCTAACAACAAATTGCACCCCATATTCCTTCGCAGTTTTCTTCATCTGCAATTTTCCCAATCTGATTTATCAGAATTCTTTTGTTATTATTATGAGGTGTGGCTCTATTGTTTAAAAACTATCATTATCTGACAACTACTTCCCTATGAAGTAAGATTCTAAAAAAGCAATATACAAACGTTTCAGTGAATTTTCCTCCTCTGCTATATTAAATATTAAATTGGAAGAGGACTTTACCAGAAAAATGAAATATTTTCTTTAGCTTGTACTTGAAATTTTAAACATGGACCTTGAGATTACATGGATCAAAACCGTTCTAGATAACTGTGACGAGCAAATTTGTACATGAGAAAGACCTCCAACCAGACAACAGATTAGCTATCCAAAATGGCCATTTATAGAAAGGAATGGCTCTAAACCCCTTTACCCTAACCCAAAAAGACAATTGGAAAGAAACCTTAGACACCCTCCTAACTACTGAGTCCTAGTGACCTTGATTTTCCTCTCTCAATGATTGATCTCCTTAGTATGAAGGCAAACAATAAGCACTGGTGTTTGATCTCCTTAATATGAAGGGAAACAATAAGCACTGAGCAGTGGCAGTGGTGTATTTAATGAGATATAGGTCAGTGTATTCTTCGTCACATGCAATTCCTCCACATCCTATGGTATATATGTCGATGTATAACCATTAAATGCACCATTGCTCCATACTCATTGCCTGCGACCTAATATATAGTTTTAGAAGGAAAAATACTAAGTACCATGTACAGAGGGTATATGTCCCAGCTTATATTCCAATTATTGCAAGACAACATGCAACCTAATATTAATATTTTATTATTTAGTTTTAGAAGGAAAAATACTAAGTACCATGCACAGAGGTATATATCCCAACTTATATTCCAATTATTGCAAAACAACAACATGGCGCTTAGTACTCGATCTCTGAAGGGTCCTTGCCCCCTTTATTTCCTCACAACTTCATCCCATCTCCCCAGGTATTCCCCCACCTGCTGACAGATTTGGGAGGACATTCCCTGACTGGCATGAAGGTAAAGATGTACTGGATTTGTACCAAGATACTCATGATGATTAAATGTGGCCCCTTCAAACTAAGGGTGAGAGCCGACACTGCCCGCCACCTTCGTTATTCTCGCATCCTTAGCAGCCTGCTCTGTTTCCTGCTATCTGTCATGGTGGATTCCTCGGCTAATAGAGAGAGGGGTCGTCCAAGAACTCGGGCTTGTTCTGCAGCAGAATCCAACCAGTGAACAAGCGGAGAAACCTTTCAATTCTCAGTATTGGTTCAGAAGATTCATGGCACAGCAGGGTCATGAAATTCACACTCCCGTCCCTGAAAATTGTCCACGATGCCTAAGCCATGTTTTAAACGAGAGAATTGTGGATTCTTTTAACAGTTCGAACCTATGTAAGGGAAAGAGATGACTTGGCAGCTCAGAGACAGCAAAAGTTTGAACAGAAAAAATTGATTTAAATAAACAACCATGAACCAAAAACAAAACAAATATTGAAAAGACTATAAACTTCGTGGCATTGGTTGAAACTCCATTCAGAGTCATAGAAAAGATTAACTCGCTGTTCAAAAATACCTGTTCAGCAATGGCCCTCTTTTCTGCCAATGTGTTCTTCCCATCTCCTACACTGATGAAATATAAATCCAGAGGCTCGGATCTCCTATGATATCTCTGAATTCTGGCAGGAGAAAGAAACTCAAACACGACCATGAACAGAGCAAGGCTGATAATGGTCTGTGTGAAGACTGTTACTCGCCAAGAGTAAGTCATTTTGTGAAGGCCTTACACAATCAATCGTACTTGCAATCCTGCCGACGCCCAAGTCACGGGATTGAGATTTATATCAGAGGACATGAAACCCAGATTCTAATCTTGAACGCATAGCATGGCAGCGGGACGTGATGTGAATCCAATGGCATAGTATTTTTGTGTTATGACTGTTTTTTTATTTCGCGTGAATCTGAAGATTTCAGTTTCTGGTCACGATAAAATGCAAAATACAAGGCGATGGCAGATATAATTTATTAGCCATTTCCCTGATCGTGCAAAGCGAGCGACATCAGAGAAAATGACATGTGAAAATTTATTACAGGAGGAATCGATTTGGTCCCAAGCCAATTAATAAAAACAATTTAATTAATAATTATTAGGAGGAATCGATTTGGTCCCAAGCCAATTAATAATAACAATTTAATTAATAATTATTAGGAGGAATCGATTTGGTCTGATGTTAATTAATAATAGTTATTTATTTCTAAAATTAGATAGCAGTTATTACTTTTTTAAATGTGTTAGATTCTCTAATTGGAGTAAAATTATTATTAAAAGATATAAATATTGTATTCTAAAATTGAGATAACAGCTATTACTTTTTAAAATGTGTTAAGTCAAATTACTCTCTTGAAAGGAGTATAATAAATTTATTCTAAGTTTCAATTTTGACTTTAGTTGTGGGTTTTTATTGGAATTGGACAATTATTTTTGTAAAATCTAAATTTTTAAGTGTTTAAATTGTATTTTTGAGTTCATAAATAGATTCAGCACCTCAAATATCCCAATGGCACCTAAATTATGCAATCTTCATAACTAATATATATGATTCTAAGATTTTTTAAAGATTTCCAATCTAAATACGAAAATATGCTCAAAAAAAGTTGAAAGCTTAGAATATTTAGACTACACTCTATTAAAATATATATGTATCATATTTGAAGATATAAATATTGTATTCAATTTTCGCAACTCAATTCATTAAAAAAAATAAAACATACAATATATAAATATCAACATGGTAATTTGGAAAATAAAAAATTAAAACATTAAAATTAATAATAAAACCAGATATCAATATTATAATTTGGAAAAGAAAAAATTGAAACACTAAAATTAATGATAAAATTTGCTTAATACATATAGATACCATTAATATATAGTCAATAATAAAATCATCAATGTGTTGTCAATGATAAAATATCATTAATGTGTTGTCAATAATAAAATATTGGTAAGCTATTCAAGATATATAATATCATCAATGCATTGTATATGATAACTTTGAATGTTATTGATAATCAAAGTTTTATAAATATTTATCTTGAGAGTTGAATTAGGGATATAATTGAAAAAGTTTATTTTCATGCATACCATACATATTATAAATTTCACAAGACATATCCAAATGTAAAGGAGGACTTCGAGATTAGAAAACTCAATGGTTTGTGGAGACATTTTTGGATATTTGATCAAGCCACTGAGCTATTGGCTGCTTGACAAAACTTGGGTGAATCACTAAATGCATGTGTATGTATTTTGTATCAATGGAGTATTTTATAGCAAGTGGACAACACATGCAAATTGAACAAATTAATTGTTACATATGGATTCATTTGCTTTAGTTGGTGATATCTAAATTCAATCATTTGTAACTCTTGAGCATTCTTGAAAGAGCAAAGGTAGTGGTGTATTATAATGATCTATCACTTCCATGTTTTACTATTTGATAACAATCGAAGTAGGTCATGTGTGTGTTTGTGTGTGTGATCATTGAAGCAACTCAGTGAAACTTGGTTTTGGTTTAGAATTGAAGAAACATTATAATTGATTCAAGCACACAGTTAATTGAATTCCACTATTCAAAAGAAATCCAATAACGTCATTTTGTGATTACAATTCCACCATCTAATATTGACCCACTAAACATGAAAATATCTTCAAAATAGTTATTGAATTGCCAAGGAGCCTACTCAGATTTGACCCTGATATGGAAGTTATTTTGTTAAGTGACAAGTCACTAATACCAATGATTTCTAGGGCACTACACGATATATGTGTATCGCTTTCCCTTACAGAATGATGCTTACAATAAAGAATTTATTAATACACTCAATGCACAAATACAACAAACATCCAGGTGATGTAGATCACATGTAGATATGTTATTACAACTACAATATAGTGTCCATAATGTTGAATGGCCATAGATAGTGTTGGGCATTTGATATAGGAAAAATATTGATGAAAGAAAGCATCAACTTGAGGAGCAGGTGGTCATGATCATGAGGCCAACAGGGAGTGTATTGGAAATGGTCATGTTCACAAATTGGTGGAAAGACATAGGCATATAATTCATAGCACAACTATCTATAAGCAACCCAATATTGGCGAGTTAACATGATGGAGAGATATCAACCATGAAAACTATAATGTTAAAATACTTGTAAGTAGAGACTTTGAAACTAATGGCATTATTGTTGCATTATGTAGAAGCAAAGATTAAGAAACCAACAATAAAAAAAAAAATTAATCAACCATACAAAGTTATAGTCATGAAAAACATAATAAAAAAACCTAAAACCATCTTCAAAAATTATAGAAATGAAATACAAAAATTATAGAAATGAAATACTAATGAGCACATGAGATAGTGAAACCAAGATTTATAAAAGTTGTAAAAATGGAATACTCAATAACAAAGACTCTCAATGGGCCATAAAAGCTACAAAGATTAAAAAAACAAAAAAAAAACTAAGAAACTAAAACATAGAAAATCAAAAACCAATGACAACATCAACAAAATTGTTGTAACAAGGACAATATACGAAGAGTAGACATGGAATATTATCTATAAATAGCTTGTATGAAAACTTATATAGTGTTGAAATATCCAAAAGTGAAGCTTCAATATTAAAATTTAAACAAATGGAATGCCCACAAACAAAAACAAAGTCTTTAAAATCATCGATAAAAAGAAGTAAAAATGATGAAGTTTGATATTCTTATGAACTCATGTTTCAATTCTATTAGTATGTTCAGTTTTTCTTTGTAAATTTGAGATGAAATTTTAATATGAAAAATACTTTAATCAAATTATTATTTAATGATTTTGTCTTAAATTTTTGAATTTCTCAAAATTTCACTAATTTACTTTTTATTAAATGTAGTTTAAAATTTCTACTATTTTAAACGGGAATTTTTTTATTTTTCTGGCATAATTTTGAAAAAAATTGATAGAAATTTTTAAAAATCTTAGTTACAACTCTCCAAAAACATCGGATTCCGATGAAAAACTCCTATCCAAACCAAATCATCCAATTTTTAACAACTCTCTTTTTATTATATTTTGAATCTTATATTTATTTTCCACTTCTTCTAGATTAGTTTTTATTATTTATAATTTATTTTTCATTGTTATTTTTTTTTTAATTATAGATTAGTTTTTATTATTTGTAATTTATTTTTCATTATTATCATTTTTTTTCTTTGTTTATGAATCATAATTTTTCAATTATATTAGTATGTTTTCTTTTTGTAAGTTTGACATCAAATTTTAATATAAATTATTAATTAAACACTTCAAAAAATGCAAAAAATAAATATCATCTTTCTATTTTTTTACAATCTTAAACAATTAAACACTCATCACATGAAAAAATGATAAAATTTCAATAAAACTTATGGAAATAAACAAAATTTTCTTTGAAATTAGTAAGGTCCAGATAATTATTATTATTTTACATAAATGAGCACACTCCATCAAAAATAATAAGAAAAATAATTTTCTTGGCTTGATTTGATATTCTTCAAAAGTATTTGAACTTGCATCACTAAAACATCAATGTATTTACCCAATGGAAGAGGTTTTTTAATTTTTGTTTATTTCCATACATCATAAATAACATTTCAGACTACCTCATTTAGAGCATGAGGTGCACTAAAAGAGAAAAAACATTAACATATCCAATGTCTCTAATGAAAGTCTTGATCTATCATAATTTTTATCATGTTTAATTTTGAGAAGCCTCTTTCACACACTGATGTACTTGTTGGAAGGATAGCTTGCCTCATTTAGAGCATGAGGTGCACTAAGGGAGAAAATCATTAACATATCCAATGTCTCCAATGAAAGTCTCGATCTATCATAATTTGTATCATGTTTAATTTTGAGAAGCCTCTTTCACACACTGATGTACTTGTTGGAAGGATAGCTTGCCATAATCACATCAAACAGTGAAAGTCTTCAAACCATTCAAATTCATCTCCACATAGATCTCATGTTCCAAACATATTCTTCGGGTATGATTTATAAATAGTACAAATAAATTCATCATTTTCATTGAAACATTTAGCATTATCCACAATAGGTGAGTCCCCAACACTAAACTTTTCACATAAACATTTCAACCATCTTTTCGTTTCATAGTCTTTATCATCCATTTCTTCATAATAATGTCAAGGATTGAAAAAGTTAGAATCATTAAATATAGGTAGATTTGTGAACCTCATATATAGAGATCCAATCACCTTCATCACAAAACATTTTCTTAAAAGAATGCAATCATCTAGTGTCCTTGATCATTATATCTTTGGTAAACTTGCAAACCTTAATGGATGTAAATGTGCCACACATATGCTATCTACAAACTCAAGAGTTCCTTATTGTGCTCTAATTACAAAAGAGGATATGTGCATTGCACCTACCCAACATATGCCTCCCAAAAACCGTTTATGGAGCATGTTAATAGTAACATCTAAAGTAATGTCAATATAGGTAATATCAACATGATCCTCTTGGAACTATTGATTCAACTTATTTAATTCAATGAGCACATTATAAAGCAAATGGATGCAAAATTGCACTTGAATTATTGTTGCCAACTCATACATATTTTTCTCCCCTAACTCTCAATCTTTTAACAAAGTGGGCATGAGTTTGACGAGTCTTTCTCTGACCTTTCCTCTAGAAAGCCACCTAATTTGATGAATTTGTAAAACCTCGAATTGATTTGAAATGATTTCAGTAGCTCTTTGATTTCTCCATGTCTTTTAGAAGATTTCCCAAGCCATGAATAAACTTTGTTTGCAAATTTATCAATATACTGCAACTCTGGAAAACGAGAGGAAGCATCATTTGTTGTTAACACTTCTCTATGAGTTATGCAACGAAAATCTAATAAATGAGGAGCATCTCGACATATCTTAGAAGATAAACCTTCTCGAATACCCCTCATGGAAGATGCCCCATCATATCCAAGTCCAACTAACTTCATCAAAGATAGATATGTCTCTGTTAGAAAAGTTTTCACTCCATCATACATATTAGAAACAAGTGTATGAATTTTGTTACACATTGCCCTCTTCCTTCATTTGTAAAATATGTAATATAAATAACCAAATGGTGCTCCATAATTTGATCAATGCTTTCATCAACTAAAATTGAATTAAAATGAGCTATTGAAAATCTTATCTTTTAGTTTTTTCCAATATGCCTCCTTAGCAACATGGAGAAACTCTTTTCCTATGTTGTATTTGTGTATGCAAAGTATTCATCTGTTAAAGGAATGTGTGGAGTGCACTTATACCTATTCAAGTCACAAATGGTGCAGGCATATGATAAGTTCTTAGTTACGTCATTAAACTCTCATGGATTCCTCTTATATTCCTATTGCTTACATTTCTCACAAAAATCGAAATAAGACTTCATATTTCATTATTTTGGGATGCTATAGGCCATTCTTAAGAAGATTTGAACTGAAAAAAATGGATTCCTACTCTTGAATCCCAATTCCCCACCGTCCAAGGGTTAGTAAATTGAAATTAATATTAACAGATAATTTAAAAAGTTACCTTTCCTTTAAAATGTTGTTATAAATTATGCCCTTTCTAATTAGATTGGTAAAAATAAGATTTTAATTTTTTTGAAGAACAATTATAACTTAACACTTTTGGAATAAGCCAAAACCCTTAAAAAAAACTAAAACAAATTCAAATTTAAACGCTATACCTTATGTGCAATACTCCCCATCACGTTCATGTATTGTGGGGCGCTCAAGGCAGAGAGACCCTCTCCCAAAGACCCAAGTTCTGCTCAGAATCAAAGTGGCATGGTCAACGTCCAGAAAATGGAAGACCACCCATTTGTTGACTAAGATGTGTACTCAAGGGCAGTAGGTGAGCAAAGGTTTCAAAATTCCGCAACCCATGTCAAGATCTTGGAGTGATTTACCTTAGAGTAACACACCTTACCCACCAGTGCCCTCACAAAGAGACTCAGGACACGACCCAGCTGGACGTCACGACCAACTGTCATTTCAGGGACCTCCTCCCTTAACTTGTAACCCTTCTGGGCACGATGGATTCGAGCCTGAAGTCCCTTACTACGAGAAGACCCCCCCCCCATTCCGCTGCAGTTTATTAGATTCAAAATAGTCACTGTAGCCAGAATCGGATTCTGATGGAGATAGTTCCTCACCAGTCGAGGAGAAAAGTGGATCCTCGCCCAAAGATGCCAAAGGATAATGGACAAGTATGGACCCCAACAAACCAGAATCCCTGGGGATCCCTACCTTGGGTTCCACCCGTACCATCTGTCTCCAGTCGTGACAGTCAAATCAGGGAACAATGCAATAAACTAATCAGAACCCGCAACAACACCAAGGAAACAAGGATGGGAGTCAGTTGAGTCAGACACCGACCAAAACCTGACCCAAAGTCACAAGTAAAATGACCAGGAACAGTTAAAAACATAACCCACCAGTAAAAAACTAAAAAAACCTCACCACCAAGAACACCAATCCCAACAAACAGCCATGATACTCTCAACTACCTTCGCCATGAACCCTACATACAACCATAAACCCTCGATAATTCGCTAAACCCTCCTACCAAATTGTAGTATTGTAGAACTATGTACACAAGTTAGCTTAATCATTCATTTCTTTCATCACAATGATGATACTTCATCTAGTCCTATTCCCAACAAATATTAATTAATTGCTAACTGAATTAATGATGGTAATTCATTTAGTCCTATTCCCAACACATATTAATTAATTGCTAGCTGAATTAATGATGGTAGTTCATTTAGTCCTACTCTAGAACAAATATTAATATTAATTAATTGCTCGTTGAATTTATCATTCACATATTGCGCATCAAAGTACGGGTTGAATTTATCGTTCATATTGCTGATAAGGATACTCCCATATCGTTAATCAATTTACAAACATAGGGTATTTAATTTTTTATTAATTTTTATGATTTATTATTTCATATGTATATATAAAACATGTTACATATAGGTTGAACATGAACACGTATATTGATGATTATTATTTCTTCCAGCGAATTGATGATTATTATTTCATTTCTTTGAAAGTGTCGAAAATATTTTAAGATGTTTAAAATAGTATTTTTAAGTTTTTATTATTTTTTATATATATAGTTATATAACCTATTACATAAAGATTGATGAGCATAGACCTATAACAATTCATGTTTTGATGAGCATAGGCTCAAGACCCTTTCGGTTAGATTGGATGAAGCATATGCTATGTTAGCACATATAAATTTTATAAATTTTTGTTAAATTTTATAAATTTTTGTAAAATTTTATAATTTGGCCAAAAATTGATTTTTACAAGTTATTGTGTTTTCGGGATTATGTAGAGTTCATTATCTATTTTTGTGTAAAAAATCATTGGGTTTATAGCCCAATTTATAAGTAGGTTGTCACTTGATCTTGACTCTTCCATTTAGGCCAACTCCTAATCAAAGCCAAGGGGGTATTCCCTATGGAATGTTTCTAAGGTTATTTAGAATGTTTCGGTGAATTAGTTATGAATGTTGTTTTAAGGAGTTTGAGGAACTTTATGATTAAAAATAGTCCAAGTTTGTTTTGCAAAATAGTTTAAAGAAAAGCTTTCACCAGCGAAAATAGAATGACCACCAATATAGATAACACAACAAATTATGATATTAAGCAAAAGTAAATAAATTGTTTGTCGTGGACTAGTGCTAAATGGGGTCGATACACAAGATATAATAATGCTACTGAAAGGGAAATGTTTTGCAATTGCCTCTTGGTTATTTTTAAATTATTAGTGATTCGAAGTTTTTTAAGGGAAAGGGGGAACTCCCGAGATACCGTGAGGTATAGGGAGGAATGTTCGGAAATTGAAGGATGGTGGCTCCTCACGAAGACGTGTGGGCTGGAATGGAGTCTCTAGGGCGGTGTTCAACACTACACCAGCAAGGGTGTAGCCTAACTGTGCCCTAAGGTCACATCCTAGTTGTTTCTGCTTCTTCTGAGAAATTTCCCCACACAAAATTCAATTAATGTAGTGTCGAATTTCCACTATGTGAAGGGTAGTAAATTTTATTAGGCGAGTTGTTTAAATTAGATGTGAAACTTTAAAAAATAGTTTACAGCTCTTTCCGATTTCCCACAGGGCCAAGCAGAATGCTCGCAAGGGAAAAGAACATACTTTGAGCTATAAGCTAAATGTTTTATTCCAGTTAATGCTTGAAAGAAAAAAAAAGTGTTTGAAGATAAAAAAAACATAAAGCAACACTAAATCTACGTGTCACTTTTCTGATCATCCACCACTAATCGGAAATGCCTTTGTGTGGTGGTGAGAACATATTTCGTGGCAACGAGATTTGTGTTAATTCTAATTTACTCTTGCGAAAATAAAAATGAAGTAAAAGCAAAATTATTGAAGTAAAGCATAAACCCTACAAATTAAGAGTGTTGTGTGTGTTTGGTGTATTGTTAGAAAAAATTATGCCACAAAAATTTAGACACTACGAACCCCCCCAGGGGGAATGAGATGTGGGCACTGTGTAGCCCACTTGCTCTCGTTTAATAATTTTACAATGAAAGCTTTAAATAAATGCCACTTAGTCCATTTATATTTGGATCTAAGGGATTACAATCGTATGGAGTAAAGTACAATTGGATGGGGATCCACGGGAAGTGTTTTTTTGCACTCTTTGACAAGTTTTGGTCAAAAAACTACCATCTTTTGTCACGGACCTGCTAAAAACCAGCGAGCTAAAATGCTTCAAATTAGTGGTTAGAGCATATAAAATTACATAAAAATACAAGATCTATACTTGCAAAAAATATTGGAAACTTTTAGCAAATACAAGTATAGAAAAGTGGGATCTAGATCTAGTTTTTTAATATGAAAATGAAGTTATTCTAGATCTGATTTTTATGCTAAATTAAAAGGATATGTTTGATTTTGCAACAATACAAATCTATCTCTTACCAAGCTTATAGTAATAAAGTAACCAAGGAATAATTTAGAGAATGGAGAGATAGTGGAAGCAAACCCTCAAACTCAACGCTTGATATGGGAACAAAATGAAGAAGAAGGAAGTTGTGGATTAATATCTTATAGATCCGAAGCTCGAATGTGATGGAGAGAAAGTGGAATCAACCTAAATCCAAGCTCCCTTCACCTTGAGGCTTCCTGCAAAGCTTACACAATTCTCACACAAACAAGGTTAAATATAGTATGCTCACCAATCAAAACCAAGAGAATAATCGTACAACCAAATACTAATATTACTCTTTGAAATCTTGAAAGCATGCTCATAAACAAACAAGTTGACAACCGCAAATGTTTGTTCTACAATAGGTAGATCTAAATATTGACTTGCATAAAATTAAATAAAACTCAGAAAGATGTCACCTCAATCGAAATTGGTACATGCATGGAACAAGAGTCACAATCGACCTCCAAAGTCTTCAATCTTATTACTTAAAGAATATTACACATTACAAGAGAAGAGGTTCTATGCCTTTCTATCACTATCAAACTAGCAATATCAACCTTGCTTATATAGCAAATGTGAGAGGAAGGGCGCATCAATGGAGAAGGAGGGTGCATTCCTTGAGAGGAGGGATCAAATCCCATTGATTGTGCTTGATGGATGCATGAAGAGAGGGATTGAGGGTGAGGTGTATGCCACCTAAGGGAGGCGCCCCACCCTCTCTCATTGGATTCTCCTCCAACCTCCCACGAAATGCCACATGAGGAAAGTTGCTCAAGAGGAAGAGAGGGCACATTCACTTGAAGAGGACAACTCACCTAACCCTAATCTTTGATTGATTTTATCCAATTTTGATTGGAATATTCATTAAATGTCAATGCCAACTCAACTGGGCCTTCACAGAGACAAATTCCATTGATTTAGGAATTTGATTTTCTCTCATATTTATTATTTTTTAATTAAATAATTCCTCAAAAATAATTTTGAGAGAATTTTTATTTAAGTGAAAAATAATCACTTAGAACTTAGGAAAGTGGGTTAAGGGTTTTGTGGGTGCTTTGGGTTAGAAAACGAGCACACCCATGCCAAAATTTACATCCTAACCACACTTTTATCACTTTTTTGATTTTTTAATTAAAATATTAAAAAATCTCGTTAAACGAGAAAAAATATTTTTGTCCAAATAACTTTAAAATCCTAGCGGACCTAGTGCATGTCCATATGACTCAATTTTGATGGCTAGCATGTTAAAAATGCATAGACACATAGGCTTTAATAACCTCCCTAGGCTCGACCACCATGGAAAATACTCCAGCTTTGGAGGTGTGAGTGAAAAACTCAAGAATTATACGCCACTGAAGCGCAACGCATAATTCGTAAGGAAAAAACACTCTAGAGTATTCCCTTGATAGCAAAACCTAAAGTAGGCCAAGCCTTTTACAAAAGTATCATGCTTAGACCAACTTATTACAATTCCCTTATGGGAGTCTGGACATACAAATTTTACAAAGGGCCAAAAATTTTGCCTGATGAACTTCTAAACTCTGGAAATGAACAATGTAAGTTGTTCAAGTCTTCTGAGGTTCACAATGAGTCCACCTTGGTGCAACTTAGTGGACAACATCTGGATCCAACTGTGGGACGCGTGATTGATATGATCTTTAGAGCTGGAAATCATGCGAAAATCTAGAATCTTCCGGTTTTTGCATGACACCAAAAGTGTATTAATCACATGTATATAAAAATAAGCCAAATGAAGAATTAAGTTGCATGATAATATACAAAACATAACATACAAAAATAATATACATGCTATGATACAAAACTAGTATACAAAAAAAATACTATACATAAATAATGTACAAAAGGAAAAGGTATAGGGTTTATAAAAGCCCTGATACACGGATGCCCTTTTAGGAATCAGATATTATCTCTAAAGAAAATTTTCAAGAACTGCCCATTAACTGGCAAGTTGAGTTGTTCTTCATCTATATTATTGAAAAGGAAAGAATTGGCACCAGCCAAGTCATATATAATAAAAGGCCCCGTCCAGAGGCTGTCAAAATTCCCATGTAAGCCTGGTTTCTCTCTTCTCTTATCCCAAAGTAACATCGTGTCACCCTTCTAAAAATCTCTCAGTCTAGAGGATTTGTTGAAATTTTTCTTTATCTTATCCCGATTTCTGATGCTTTTATCAACATCCTTCCTTGTGCTTTCATCCAACTCAGCAATCTGATTGATTATGTTCTGAATGGCATCCTGACATGAACTGAAAGGTTGAAGTAATTGATATGCTGGAAACTTAAGATGAATAGGAAATTGAACATCCATGCCATATACCAACTCAAAAGGAGACTTCCCGGTAGAACTCTTCTTAGTAATGCGGTCAACCCATAATGCAAATTTGATTTTGTTATCCCACAATTTTTTATTATCCCCAATGGTTTTCTTAATTATTGTCATTAAGCTCTTATTGTTGGATTCAACAAGGACATTACCTTGTGGGTAATAATTCGATGAATGGGATAAGATAATGCCGTATTTGAAACATAATGCTGAGAATTATGTTGAGTTGAATGCTTTGGCATTATTAGTTGTTATTTTTGTGGGTACACCAAACCTTGTGATAATCGTATCTTCAAGAAAATCCATTATCACAGCTTTAGTTGCCTCTTTGGTGGGAATTGCTTCTTCCCACTTTGTGAAATAATCGGTAGTAGTAAGGATCCATGAATAACCATTGCTTGAGTTATCCTTAAACTGACCGATGAAATCAAGCCCCCACTGCTGAAAATGGGCTTGGACTATTACTGGTTTTAAAGGCAAGGCTGCTAGGTTTTGTTTTCTGACAAAAAAATGGCATTCTTGACAATTCCTAACATACTTATGCATATCTGAAAAAATGATTGGCCAGTAATAGCCTGCTCAAAGGATTTTGTGAGCTGTAGTTCTAGTTGCATAGTGACAACCACAAATTCCCGAGTGAAAATCAACCAAGATTTTTTTGGACTCCAGTTCGTTTACACACCTAAGTATCAATCCGTCTGGGTTTCTCTAGCCCACTCCATCTTGGGTGATGCAATACTTAGTGGCCCTCAACCTCAATGCTCGTCTCTTATGTCCTACTAGGTGATTTGGGCATGTGAGGTTGTTTAAGAAGAAAACGATATCTGTATACCATTCACTATGTTCTAAACATTGAAGCTTTGTTGACTTGACATGTTCTGACACACCATTCCCAAAGCTTCCTCATTCCCTTGAGTTAACATATTTGCAAGGCCTTGTCCTTTAATGAGTTTGGTGGGTCTAATTTCCAATTCATATTCTTGGATTTTTGACACCCACTTCCCTCTTATCCCTAAGCAATCTTGCTGGGATAATATGTCTTTTACTGTTGCATGTGGCACATAACCAATTATCTTAGAATAGTTGACATACGTTCTGAAGTGTTTAAGGGATTTTATTAGTGCATAGGCTTGCTTTTCCATTAGGGTATATTTTAACTCGGAGTTTTGTAGTGCTCTACTCATGAATGCGATGGGTTGCTCGAAACCTTCATTGTTCTTTTGTAGCAACATCCCCGCAATTGTGTCCTCTTATGCAAATGAGAAAATCTGGAAATCCTTTGAATAATCAAGGCTAACCCAAACCGGTGCTTTAGCTATGTTGTCCTTGATGCATTTAAATGCATTTCTACCTTCATCCGTCCATACAAACTTAACAACTTTCTTTAAAAGTTTTTGTAATGGTTTCATTAATTCTGCTAAGTTCTGGACAAGCCTCCTTATGAAGTTAATATGACCGTTAAATGACTAGAGGGATTTTAGATCTTTAGGAAATGGTACTCTCTTTATGGCCTCTACTCTTTCAGGGTCCACTTTTGCTCCATCTTTAGTTATTATGTGGCCTAACAGTTTTCCTTCATCAATACCTAGTACTGATTTAGCTGGGTTGAGTGATATGCCAAATTTTCGACATTTCTTGAAAACTTGTTTTAAGTAATTAACATGACTTGTCCTTTCCTTGGAAAACACAGTCAAGTAATCCTGATATATTTCAATTATTTTTCCAACCATCTCTTTAAAAGCGTAATCCATAGCACGCTGAAAAGTGGCTCCCACATTCGTTAAGCCAAAAGGCATTATGATGTATTCAAAAGTACCCCATGGGGTTGTGAAGGTAGTCGTATGTCAATCCTCCTTGTTAATTAGCACTTGATTATATCCGGAGAATCCGTCCAACATGGACATTATGCCTGAACCTATTACTCTCTGGGGAAGAGTTTCCATGTTCGACAATGGGTAGTTATCTTTTAGGCAAGATGTATTTAGATTTCTGAAGTTAATGCAGATCCTGATTGAACCATTCTTTTTCTAACTACCACCAAATTTGAGTGCCAAGTCGAATGTCTTGTTGTATGGATGATTCCTGCTACCAACATATTTTCTAATTCCTTCTTGACTATTGGTGCCATCTTTGGATTTATTTGTCTAAGTTTTTGCCATAATGGCTTAACTTCTTTTAATTCCTACTTTAATGGGATGGTATGCTGGAATACATCATCCCGATAGGCCTTAAGTTCATCATATGTGAAAGCAAAAACATCCATATACTCCCTTACCAAGTTAATTAACTCATTATGTTCCTTTCCCGAAGTTCCTTTTCCAATTTTTATTAATTTTGGATCTTTATCTGTTCCAATGTTTATTTCTATATATTCCCCAGGTTTGATCATTTCCTTTTTATTCTTATATCTATCATGTCGGTCAAAACCATGCTCTAATTCCACAAATCCCCTAGGGATAGGATTGAACTGATCACCTTTTCCTGGATACTCTTTTCCTTCCTCTTGGAAGCTGACCTGAAAATCTGAAAATTCCTCCACATTGTGGATGAATCTCAAGAGTTGTTCATCACTCTGAAAAACCTGCCAATAGAGTACATTATCGGAAATTGATGGTCTAAAGTTTATCTCTAGGGTACCATTCCCATTTAACAGTTCTTCTGATGGCTGAAGTGTTGATGCTGCTACTACTAGTCTATCTTCCTTGCAATTCTGATCTCGAGGAATCTCAATATGGTTTAATGCATCGAAGAATTCCATTGTATCCCATATTGCATTCCTATATCTTTTTAGTCTTTCACACTTGCATGCATACTTATTTTTTACTTGGAGAATTATTAAGTTTGAGTCTCCTTTTATACTTAGCATTTTGATACCCATGTCCTTAGCAATTTCCAATCCTCGAAGTAATGCCTCATACTCAGCCACATTATTGGTTGCCTCAAATTCTAACCTATAAGCAAAGTTGAAAGTTTTCCCACTAGGTGAAGTGATGACAACACCTACCCCTTTTCCCGCTCTAGAATGTGCTCCATCAAATTTCATTCCCCAAATCTCATCAACTTTCTCATCTTTGATTTGTTCTTTTACATGGGCTAGAAAGTTGGAGTAAATTGCATAGTTTCCATTATGATCAGTATTGTATACATATCCATTTGACAAATTCTTAGGATCTTCAACATGATATTTCTTAGCTCTTTCAGTATGCAATTTAACAAGAGAATCTTCTGATGCGGGTACCGTGGCATAACTCCAATCCATTTGGATGGATCCGCCTAGATCAGCAGCCCATTTTCTCGAAAGGAGCATGCCCCACTTGCCAAGTACATCGATCACTAGGATATCCATGGTGATGTGGATATCAGGGTACTTAGCCAATTTTACGAGTATATTCAGAATGATGCCAATCACATCAACTTGTCCAGAATCCATGGCACAAACATTCGAATATGGTCTAGTGATATTCAGATTTAGTTTTTCCATAACCTTCTGGTCATAATGTTTGATGAGTTCCTAGAGTCCAACATATAGTTGTGTAGAAGAAGACCATTTATCATCAATGATACATAAAAAGGAAGGTGATCTTCTTTACTTGAGTCCATGGTATGCAAGACAACTGGGGGGTTTTCATCATCAATTTTCTTTTGAAAATGGGCTCTTACTTTAGGTTGTTCGTGATTGATCTCTTTAGGAGGATCAATGACATTCATTAACTTTTCCCTTTGACAAGGGATCTTAATGGATTTTGTAGCAGGGATCAAGACTTTAGCTGATTCAAACCATTTACCTAAATCAATATCAACAGGAATAGAGTTAGGATTATGTGGAGTTATTACCTTTGGTACATATTGTTGTTTGGCTTTAGGGGCTCCAACATAATCCCGCCTCTGATTGGTAAGTCCTTTGCATTTAGGCATTTCTTTAATCTGCTCCAGAGTAGGAATTTCACCATAAGCTTTAGCTAACTTAGCTTTTTCTTTACTATGCTATCTAGCTTGATTCCATGTTTCTTTAGAGAGGGGGTGAACATATCCTACTGTGTTGATGAACTCAGGCTCGCTTGTAAAAACATCACTACTGCTACTTCCCAGATACTCGTGTTCTAAGGCTTGAAAGGCTACATAGCATGTAGACTCTTCATGTAATGAATCACAAGGTCTACAATATGGAGGAACTTCTTCAACCATATTGGCAGTTTCAAGCTGATGAGGCATTCTATCATCTTGAGGAGGCCCTTTCTTCTGCCACTTATTCTTCTAAGGAAAGGTCTTTTGATTAGCATATGATCTTTCTACGACAACCACTCTATTTTGCATTGTTTTAAGTTAAGTGGCATAGTTGGCTTCCATTGCCTCCATACGTTCACTCATATCCTTCATCTTTTTCTCATAAGACTCTTGAATCTGATTCATGTGTGACTTATCCTTAGGTTCATGATGTTTAACAATAGCCCTTGTGAACCCAAGGATGTTTGATTTACTCGATGACTGCATATTAAGATCAATTCTTACAGCTAAGTCTTGGGCAGCTTTCAGATTTCCTGGTTCTTTATCCATTAACATGAATCTAATTTCTCCAATTAATGCCTCCATACAGTAAACTAAAATACATTTATCAGTGGGCTTGAAGTCGACATGAAAACTGGCAACCAAATCTTTGAATTTTTTATTGAATTCCTCCATTGTTTCATTTTCATTTCTTCGGATGGAGTGGAGGGCATTCAACATGTGGTGTGGCTCTTTCTTTTCTCCCCACTTTTCTAGGAAACCTTTGGCCAAGGCCTCATAAGAGTCATAAGTATTGTCAGTTAATCCTATGAACCATTTAGATGCCCCATCTTCTAATGATAAGGCAAAAAGCCTCATGTAGACATCATCATGTTGTTGGGCAGGGGTTTGGCACCAAATCAGGTTTCTAGCAAATTTTTGAAGGTGAAATGCTGCCGAGATGGCATTATTGCCTTGAAATGTAGGTATCTTTTCAATAACTCTCTCAGGGAGATCATGTGGATATCCTGCAATCTGAGTGAGGTTAAGGGGTTTGAAATTTTATCCATCAGAGACAAATCTTTATTTGAATTAGAGTTACTAAACAAAAACTGGATGTCTAAGAGGGACTCAGATCCTAAATGTTCAAGGACCCTACGAGAAGTAATTCTAGCCCGCCTCCTTCGATAAACCCTTTCAGGATCAGGAATGAAGCTGACTAAACCGTCATAAGTTCTTCTTGTAGAATACCTGATTGTGTTATTAGACAGTGGAGTCGCCAGGTGGATCAAGTGAATCTCATATTTGTTCAACTAGACACACCAAAAGGTAAAAAAAAGAAGAAGACCAAAATAAGCTAAACAAATCGTACCCAACCAACCAAACCAAGAATTTAAGTCAACATGACCCAAAGCACCATGGAGGAGTCTACGACCAAGGAAAAGAGCATACTATTTGCGCAACACGTCGATACAACCATCAAAGTGTTGGTATATATAAAACGTGGAAAAACATATGCACGTTGTATGCGGGATATATATCCTGCACGTTGTATGTGGGATATATATCCCATACAAAAAGAAAAGGATGTGAACATACAACTCAAGCGCCCATCTCATCGATGACCATCATTCATTATGCTGGCTCTACTAGCTCGAGGGCTAATTTTCAAGAGTGGTAGCGCAATCCAAACCACCTACCACGTGTAGCCTTCTCATTAATCCCACTACCATGAGCAGTAGGGACTAAAACCACTATTTGCAAACTCCAGAATCCAGTAGTTGAATATTATTTTTTCCAAGAGGTTGTGATCCTACTAGTCATGGTTCCATTGTTGAACTCTTCACAGGACAGTTTGGGGTTCTTATTTCTACCACTGTTGGGCATGTTCTAACTCTAGATATCAGGTTGGAGAACGTTGATTTGACAACTCGGTTACTTATTCCTATTATAGTGCTGCAAAACCATAATTGTTATAATATCTTTGAAGCAGGCCACAACTACAATATTGTATAAAGGGTATTGAATTAGAAGAAAGTGTGAATTTGACATGTTTCTTGCCAAATCTTATCGATACAACCATATTTGTTTCTCATTTGATCTATTGGATTTAAAACTGGCGTTTTGATTCATGATGCTAACTGTTGTGTGGTGCAAATTTCTTGTTGTGGTGCTCGTCTTGGAGGAAATTGCTGGTTGGCAACAAAATACATGCAACTGATGCTTTAAAGGAAATAAAGACGGTATCTTCAGATTGACTTCTTCACTACCACCATGATTGTGTGATTTGGCTTCCATAAGCTTCTTGTTCTAGACAAACACAGAATGCATGGAGCTGGTTATCTAATATTGCCATTGACATTTGTGACCAACTGAATGATGATAAAGTAAAGGACATGTACAAGTATTTGTAACTTGTGCAGGGGCAATGTATCTTTATCTGTACAAGTGTTGCTTTTCTAGAGTGAATTCAAGTTGTATGTCAAATTACGCATGAGAAAAATTCATCTGGGCACTCTTTGCAGTGATCAAAAAGGCAGTGATACTGTAAGAGATGGAATTGTATTTTATCGATTTTTGTTAGTGGGTTGGTCGCACCATATGAAAAAAGCTTCCCATATACATCAAAGTCCAATTTCAAACTGGTTATAGGCAACTGATTTTCATTCATTTGGTCCCTTTACCAATGTCTCACAAATTAGCCACATGCTTCATGACACTGGCTTGTGGAACACGATCTATGCACACATCGATGCAACACTGCATAAAATTCGAATCAAAGCATGATGAAGATAGCCAGTAGTGAAGAATTGGCATTGCCATATTTTTAGGCATGGAAGTTACATGAATGTTATTTTTAGGAAAAGTTAGTTAATTTCGGCTCTATGTGAGCAGTTGTCTATATTTTGAAGTTTTGCAATGTAAGGGGAGGAATTCGGGGGGATATTTGGAGAGAAAGAAACAATATTTGTGATGTAATATTTTTCTGAGCTTAATGAAATTATCAATGTAGAAGTACAGAGTTTTTCAAATCAAAGATTCATGTGCTAATATTTCTTGGTCTATATTTTCCTTGTGAACGTTCTTGGTCTGTGTTACATGGTACCAGTACCAACACATGTTCCAGATACACCCCAGGGATATGGCATCATTTTTTCGTCTTGGATGGTGCGATATAGCCACTTTTTATGGATGGGGTCATGGCCAGATCCTTTGGCTTCCTCCGGGGGGTACTATGGCTTAATGGCACTGTTGACTGCCTCATAAAAGGGTTTGAAACCCTAAGGTTGGTGTCCGGGGACCCCAGGGATGGGTCTTTGGACCACATAACTTCCCCCATTACTTTTACATTGGTGGCGTACCTTTCTTCAGCATCGGGTCCCATTCATGGCCCCAGGTCTTATCTTGCACCTTCCTGATGCTCCAGAGCTCCAACGCTAGCTTTCCCTGGCCTCCACAGAGGATGATGTCATCCTTTCTTGGGTTGTAGAATGCTTGCTTTGAGGGGGGGCGTTGAGGGATTTTCACTATTTTTTGGGGTTAGTTGGGGTATGACGACCCCCCCTCCGCGTCTCAACCTTCAATTTCATTGAATTTGGCCTTGTTTAGCCATTTTTACTCAAGTAGGGATCAAATTTAGGGAAAATACCCAATTTACCCACTAATTTGATTATTTTTATATTATTTTAATTATAATTTTAAGTTGACATTTTTAATATTAAAATTGACCTTATTTTGTGTAAAATGAGTGTGAGACCATATAAATAAGATCTCCTCACTTCATTTTTAATCATCAAATTGATGGGATAAGACACTATGCATCTATTTTACCCAACTAGGGCTTTTTGAGGAAGGCACATTTCTTGAGGATGATTACATGAGCTTGTTTTGGAGATTCTTTTGTTCTTGCATCACGTTTGGGTAATGCTAGGAGTTGTTTGCTTGACACATGCACACCAAGGTATCCAAGTCCTTCTTCTTGATATCTTCTTGTTGAATATTAAATTATATACTTTGTCTAATGGAAGAATGGTAGTTACATTGCTGCATTTTTCCCCAGCCAAGTAAGGTTTCAGTGTTTTGTTACCCTATGTGAGAGCTTGAGCCTTTGGTCTCCAAGATTTGTCTTGGCCAAGTCTCATCCAACCAATACTTGAGGTTGTTGGGATAGTCTTTGGCATGTCAAATCTGGCAAGTGCCATCTCAAGGAGTAGCCCTACCCTTTCAGCCCTAAGGTAAAGTTAGATTAGCTTAGAAACCCTAAGTTGTTCACCCATTTTTATCTATTTTAATTTTCTGAGTTATTATTGTAAATGTTATTTGTTAGTCAAGTTTAGTGCTAGTTAGTTTTTCTTTAGTTGTAATTTTATCTTATTAAAAAACCTAATTCTAGTGCTAAAAACCTAAAAATTCATTTAAAAATAAATAAATTCAAACTCTGTTTTTTTTCTGCATTTTGCCCTAACTGCAGACCCTAAAGATCCCTGCGACTTACTCTTCTTACCTTGTTTACCTTCTCCCTAGCCTCCATTGGACTCACCCTCCCTTCTTTACTCCTTTAAGACCCTCGGCCTCCCCTTTTTACAGCTCAAACCTACTGCACCTGCTGCTCCTGCTGCAATCTGCTGACCCTACTCCATCGAACCCTGTTGCAGCCCTTTTCTTCCCTCAATCCGAGCCCTTACCTTTTAAGGCTTCCACTTCTTCCCCTTTACCACAACCTGTTTCCCTAGCCACGGCCTCCACCCTTGCAACCTGAGCCTTCTACCCCAATTTAACACAGGTCTGCATTTTATGTAGACCCTGTGTGTTTGCCAATCCTCTTTCCTGTACACATGTAAACACAAAAGAAACAAGTTATCTTTTAAATATTTTTTTTTGGATTTGCTTCATGTTAGTTCCAGATGCCATAACAGGTTGTAGGTCTGATGTATTACAGATCTAAAACATTAAATGTTAGTACTGATATATTTGTCGTGTAGTCCTTTAATTTCATAATTGTTTAGTTGGCATTCTTCCTCATTTTTATGCATTGGTGATGACAGTTAACTGTGTAAACTCAAACCAAATTCTCACATACAGACTTGGTTTAGTTTTGGAAGTTGTGCTTATACTACGTTATCTTGGCTTTAGTTAAATTTCTTATACATATCTGAAAATTACTTATGATTAACTTCCAAATGATATGATCTTAAGTGATTGGTTGGTTAACAAGTACTGTCTCTTACATTAGCGCATACATGTTGATCTAAGTAGACTGATATTTAATGTTGGCTCAGTTTGTACCCATTAAGTGCTAACTATTTGGGTGGCCTTGGACTGATTTACACACTGAAGGTGTTTGGCATATATATACTTTTTGGTAGATGAATAAAATCCTCATGATCAATTTCTTGCTGCTATAAATTGCATTAAGTATTGATGTGTTGATTACCATTGAACTTGTCACAAGGAATTTTACATTTCATTAGGTGATATTTATAACTGATTATGAATTATCATCTGATTATTGTATGACTTGGACAACTATCACCTAACATATATCTGATTGGTTAAATTGGAATGGTAAATAAATCTAGTACATTGATGGTTATATATAATACATGTTTATGATTATCTATCGATTAATGCCTGAAGTTGGTCTTACACTTTTATTGAACAATCTTGGTACAAGTGTTTATCCTTTGACCACATCTTGGCATTTATCACTTGACACGTATTTGGTTATTTGGTTGATGGTTAGATTGATTAGAAGACACAGTCTTTTGATCCAGTGTTGATTATTTTTGACATGCGTACATGTTCTTACATTTTATTGAATACATTTGACTCCATTAGGCACTGGTCTGACTACAAGATTGCATAGAGAATATATTTTGTGGTTGTCTTAGTGTTCTACAAGATTCCATAAGGGTACTTCTCCTTGGAGGTTTGGACTTCCGAAGAAGTTAGAACGATGACCGAGGTGACATTGGGTCACTCTTCTTATTTATTCTTACTGGGAATTAGCCCTGCTAATTTTCCCGGTAACATCTTTGGCGTCGTTGTCGAGGACGTTTCAAAGCTTGAAGTGGTTCATCCGGAGTCATTAACATCCTTGGAAAAACGAAATTTGGTAAGAATCAAAGGTGGGTCCTTTTCCTTATATTTGAAAATATCTATAAAGGACTAACCCCATAGGTCTTATCTAGCAACTCCACACATATTTAAGGTGACTCCACTTATTAAGAAGCAATTCAGAACATTCGCCATTATCTCAGGTACGTATTTGTTTAGTGCTTTCGGTGAGATTTGTTTAAGTCTAACTTGGCAGGTCTTTCCTAGCGACTCCGACTAAAGAAAATATAAAAGAAGTACTTTATAAAACTAAAAGTCAAGAGATATGGCGACCCTTGATGAGTTCGATTTCTCAAGTATTCCGGGATATCCTAATAAGTTCAAGAAACAATGTTGCTTGAAGTCTATCCCGATGTTCCACAAGGAAAAAGATACACCTACAACACATGTCATAAAATTCAAACAAGTTTTGACAACATGGGATATCATAGATGAGGATACTATCATACAGTCACCATACAGTTGTTCATAATGTCTTTTGAGCTAGGTGGTGATCCAGATATGGATGCTTGGTACAAAGGGATCCCTCCCAAGGGCATATCTTCCTTCTTCCAACTGGTTGAAGTATTCAGCGATCGATGGGATCCCAATGCTAAAGAAGAAATCATGAAGATAGTAAAGGACGATCATACGGATATTGACGAACAAGTATTAGAGGAGCAAGAAACAATCCCTGATGAAGATGGAATCTCAAAAGGTTTACTTGAAGAAACTATTGTTCAGGACCAGGAAAATGAAGTAATTACAGAAGATGAAGAACAAGAGGCCTCAGTTGAAGAAACTAAAGAATGTACAGAAATGGTAAGTGCTCCATATCCTCAAGTTACAGTTTCTTATGATATGTTGGCTCTCTCGGACGAAAGTTACAGGTATGCTGAAATCGATGATTATTGGAAGTTCCTTGGTCCACTGATGTACGATTATTCAAGGCCTTGTAGCATTATAATAGACCGTCCTCCGAGCATATGTACGGATGAAGAAACTTTCTCTCTCCCCGATGAAGAATGGATCAATCCTTTTTCTTTTCTAAAAGATGCAGTGGTGCAAGATGTGGTTCCTGTTGACAATGCTTATCTACAAAATTTCTCCAGTATCTCTCAGCTCATGGTAAGCCTCAATCAACTACATTCTACAAGAAGTGTTCAGCCCCTCTTGTCCAATATCGGTAAGTGGTCAAAAATACTTTCCAATTAATACAATACAGGTATATGGACATGTATGATCTTATTTTCACATTGTCATGATTTATATTGTTTATCTTTTCGATTGAAATGTGAAGGTTGTAATTATGTAGTTGAAAATTTTGAAATGATAAAGATCATTAGGGATACTAACACGATAATTATAAAGAAGAACAATATGCATGTATTTCCAAGGGATTGTCCAAATAGGCTACAGCTAATATGTGAAGATTTGCAAGGCCCACCTTCACAAGTGCTTTCTCTAATGGACAACCAAGCAATTTTAAAGCAAATTTTTTCTTCAACGCCAATATATCAGTCAGGTGGTCCATACACTAGTGCGATGGAATCTTGGATAAATGGGGCTTGTCAAAGAGATTTTTCACCATGGCATCAATGTTTCATCCCTCAGATCCCCGTAGCCAGCCAATCCTCATCTAATATCATCACAGAGATCTTGGTACGTGTTTGCTTAATGATCGATCAGGTGTTATCTTGGATTCTATCCAAATACAAAGGTAAGGCAACAAGTATGAATTGCTTACTCAAATGGTTACATTGGTGGTATGATTTTACCTAGTCCTTTCTGCTTCTTATGTTAGCATAGGTAGGTAGGTTAGACATGTACTGTTATCCATGCATTGCATTTGACGTTCTTCATGTTGATATAGGATAGTTGTCTGTTTATGCATTTATTTAGTCTTATTTGAAAAACAAGGTAGGACAGAAGTGTCTGCCTCTGGGTATTTTGATGTCTTTGGTTATTTGATATGTGTGTAGGTATACAGGTACCCAGATTATTCTTGGATTCTCGAGCACCCTCAGGAGGATTACTCGTCCCATGGTTGGAGCTAGTGTTACGTGGTACCAGTACCAGCACATGTTCCAGATACACCCCAGGGAGATGACATCATTTTTTCGTCTTAGAGGGTGCGATATAGCCTCTTTTTATGGATGGGGTCATGGCCAGATCCTTTGGATCCCTCTTGGGGGTACTATGGATTAATGGCACTACTGACTGCCTCATAAAAGGGTTTGAAACCTTGAGGTTGGTGTCTGGGCTAGGGATGGGTCTTTGGACTACATGACCTCCCTTATAACTTTTACATTGGTGGCATACCTTTCTTCAGCACTAGGGCCCATTCATGGCCCTAGGTATTCTCCTGCACCTCCTGATGCTCCGGAGCTCCAGCACTAGCTCTCCCTGGCCTCCACATAGGATGACATCATACTTTCCTGGGCTACAAAATGCTTGCTTTGAGGGGCGACGTTGAGGGATTTTCACTATTTTCTGGGGTTAGTTGGGGTTTGACGACCACCCCTCCATGTCTCAGCCTTCAGTTTCGTCGAATTTGGCCTTGTTTAGCCATTTTTACTCAAGTAGGGGTCAAATCTGAGCAAAATACCCAATTTACCCACTACTTTGATTATTTTTATATTATTTTAATTATAATTTTAAGTTGACATTTTTAATATTAAAATTGACCTTATTTTGTGTAAACCGAGTGTGAGATCATATAAATAAGATATCCTCACTTCATTTTTAATCATCAACTTGATGGGATAAGACACTATGCATCTATTTTACCCAAATAGGGATTTTTTAGGAAGGCACATTTCTTGAGGATGATTACATGAGCTTGTTTTGGAGATTTATCTTGGGAGATTCTTTTGTTATTGCATCACATTTGGGTAATGCTAGGAGTTGTTCGCTTGACACATGCACACCAAGGTATCGAAGTCCTTCTTCTTGATATATTCTTGTTGAATATTGAATTCTATACTTTGTCTAATGGTAGAATGGTAGTTACATTGATGCATTTTTCCCCAGCCAAGTAAGGTTTCAGTATTTTGTTACCCTATGTGAGAGCTCGAGCCTTTGGTCTCCAAGATTTGTCTTGGCCAAGTCTCATCCAACCAATCCTTGAGGTTGTTGGGAGAGTTTTTGGCATGCCAAATATGGCAAGTGCCATCTCAAGGAGTAGCCCTACCCTTTGAGCCCTAAGGTAAAGTTAGATTAGCTTACAAACCCTAAGTTGTTCACCCATTTTTATCTATTTTGATTTTCTGAGTTAGTATTGTAAATATTATTTGTTAGTCAAGTTTAGTGCTAGTTAGTTTTTATTGTGAGTTAGTTGTAATTTTATCTTAGTAAAAAACCTAATTCTAGTGCTAAAAACCTAAAAATTTAATTTTTTTAAAAAAAATTTCAAACTCTGCTTTTTTTTCTTTTTTTTCCTGCATTTTCCCCTAACTGCAGACCCTAAAGATCCCTGCGACTTCCTCTTATTACCTCTTTTACCTTCTCCCTAGCCTCCATTGGACTCGCCCTCCCCCCTTTCCTCCTTTAAGACCCTCGGCCTCCCCTTTTTACAGCTCGGACCTGCTACACATCCTGCTCCTGCTACACTCTGCTGCACCTTCTGCTCATGCTGCAGTCTGCTGACCCTTCTCCACCGAACCTTGTTACAGCCCTTTTCTTCCCACCATCTGAGCCCTTAAATTTTAAGGCTTCCCCTTCTTCCCCTTTACCACAGCCTGCTGCCCTAGCCACGACCTCCACCCTTGCAACCTGAGCCTTCTACCCCAATTTAACATAGGTCTGCATTTTATGCAGACCCTGTGTGTTTTCCAATCCTCTTTCCTGTACACACGTAAACACAAAAAAAAATAAAAATTATCTTTTAAATCTTTTTTTTGGATTTGCTTCATGTTAGTTCCAGATACCATAACAGGTTGTAGTTCTGATGTATTACAGATCTGAAACATTAAATGTTAGTACTGATATATTTGTCGTGTAGTACTTTAATTTCATAATTGTTTCGTTGGCATTCTTCCTCATTTTTATTCATTGGTGATGACAGTTGACTGTGTAAACTCAAATCAAATTCTCACATACAGACTTGGTTTAGTTTTGTAAGTTGTGCTTATTCTACGTTATCTTAGCTTTAGTTAAATTTCTTATACATATCTGAAAAATAATTATGATTAACTTCCAAAACTGATCTGATCTTAAGTGATTGGTTGGTTAATAAGTACTGTCTCTTACATTAGCACATACATGTTGATCTAAGTAGACTGATATTTAAAGTTGGCTTAGTTTATACCCATTAAGTGCTAACTATTTGGGTGACCTTGGACTAATTTACACATTGAAGGTGTTTGGCATATATATACTTTTCGGTAGATGAATTAAATCCTCATGATCAATTCTGCTGCTATATATTGCGTTAAGTATTGATGTGTTGATTACCATTGAACTTGTTACAAGGAATTTTACATTTCATTAGGTGATATTTATAACTGATTATGAATTATCATATGATTATTGTATGACTTGGACAACTATCACCTAACATATATCTGATTGGTTAAATTGGACTAGTAAATAAATCTAGTACATTGCTGGTTATATATAATACATGTTTACGATTATCTATCGATTAATGCCTGAAGTTGGTCTTACACTTTTATTGAACAATCTTGGTACAAGTGTTTATCCTTTGAACACATCTTGGCATTTATCACTTGACGCGTATTTGTTTATTTGGTCATTGGTTAGATTGATTAGCAAACATAGTCTTTTGATCCAGTGTTGATTATTTTTTACATGCATACATGTTCTTACATTTTATTGAATACATTTGACTCCATTAGGCACTGGTCTGACTACAAGATTGCATAGAGAATATATTTTGTGGTTGTCTTAGTGTTCTACAGGATTCCATAAGGGTACTTCTCCTTGGAGGTTTCGACTTCCGAAGAAGTTAGAATGGTGACCGAGGTGACATTGGTTCACTCTTCTTATTTATGCTTACTGGGAATTAGCCCTGCTAATCTGCCCGTTGTATTTTCCTTGTGAATGTTTATCTTTCTAAGTTTTCCATTTATATGTGTTGTCTTCAAATATGATTCAAAATTCATCTTCTAATATGCTCTGATTTCATCCACATTCAAATATTTTTCACCCATTCTTCTAAAATTAACACAGAATTCATTTTAGCCAATGCTCTATGTTAGTGGACTGTTAATTCTTATATCTGCCACCATACTACAACGAATTAATTGGATGAGAAAGCATTGCCTACTTTGCCTCTGCTTCCTAGATTATTCTACTACCAGTCATTGATCATTCTTATTGACACTCAACATTTGACTCCATGCCCAATGGTCTTTCCCTTGACTCTACCAATCACATTATAAACCCTATCCTTATCTACAGATCTGGCCAGTGCGACTAAATTTCATTGAGGTATTGAAATTTTACTATTTTGAAGATCTATCCATTGTTTTAAATACATGAAATGTTGCTAAAGTGACCATAGGAAAACATATTCATTAAGGGAGCCCCTTTCGATTTAAAGGGCTAGATTTTAATCCTAAAGATTGGTTTGAGGTTACCTTGGGAGTTTTCTTCCACATCCAAAGAAAAATTCTGAGCGATAACATCCTACGTCACATATTTCCTCACACCCTACTTCTCCACGGGCCCTTAGAGCTGGCATGCCCGACAAGAATGTTTCTTAATGTCAATTTTCTCTTTCAATATCCGTGGGTTGGGTGGAGCTGGAAGGTTAGGGCTCTATCCAAACTCTTAAAAGCTACTAAACCTGATATCCTTTTTATTCAAGAGACTGTGTGTTGTGAGGCCCAAGCTATTGAGGTAATTTCAAAAAATTTACCTGGCTGGGATTTGTGTTTTGTGGATTCTTGTGGCCTCTACGGAGGACTCCTTTCTCGATGGAATCCTCGGGTTGCTTCTTTCAAACCTTTCATAACGGTCGAAGGTATTATGTTGGAAGGATATTTTAAGGAGTGTGGTCAACATGTTGCATTATTAAATTGTTATGGGCCTTATAAGGATAGAGATTCTTTTTGGGAGGTCTTGGAATCTGTGTTATTGGGGATTGAGAATTTAATTATTGCCAGTGACCTAAATTAGACTCTCTCCCCTTCTGAGGTTTGGGGTACCTTGGCTTGCCTTGACCCTCTCTCAGAGTTTTTCACCAATTTACTTCAAAGGGTAAATCTAATTGATATTGTGCCAGTTAAAATTGAGCCTACTTGGTCAAATGGTAGATGTGGGGCAGATAGGATATGTAAAAGGCTGGATAGATTCCTTATGAGCTTGTTTTTAGCCCAATATTTACAAAGATATAGGACTTGGGTGGAAAAGTCTACTATTTCAGACCATTTGCCCATTTTTTTGCAGTTGGAGGGGTTAAGTCGAAGCACAAATTTCCTTTTAAATTCAATAGTTCTTGGTTGTTAAATGAATATTTTTGCACGTTGGTTAGGAATAGTTGGTCAAATTTCCCTATTGTTGAGGATCCCAATCCTATGGATTGTTTAATGTTAAAACTTAATTTATTAAAGAAGGAGGTTATTTAATGGGAAAAGGCTCACAAGAAGAAGGCTAATGAAGATTACCATAGGATTGAAGAAAATATAAGTGAAATCATGGAAAGTTTTGGGGATTTTTCTCCGACCGAGGAAGACAAATTGGACCTTATTGAGCTTGTAAATAAAAAATATTTCCTACTAAAACAGGATGAGGATCCATGGAGACTGAAAAGTCGTGCACTCTAGGTTTCCCTTGGGGATAATAACACTATATTTTTTCATCAATATGCTTCCCATAGGTGAAACATTAACTCTATTTGGGACTTAAAGGATGATAGGGGAACGATGATAAATTCTCTAGAGGATTTACAAAGGATAGCCATATCACATTTTAGTGAACAGTTTCAAGATCCTGGTACTTCTCATATTGATATGCAGTTGAAAGTTATCAACCATTTGCCTTAATTATTTAATCTTGATGAAGGTTTAGATATTGGGAAGGCTATTACATTGGATGAGGTTGAATCTGTTGTGAAACAATTCTCCAAGGACAAGAGTCTTGGTCTGGATGGATGGATAGTCGAACTCTTCCTTCACTTTTTTGATCTGATGGGTAATGATCTTCTATCTATGGTTGAACAGTAGAGGGTTGAAGGATATGTCTCTAGAGCTCTTAATTCTA
Source organism: Larix kaempferi (assembly GCA_027924585.1). Classification (NCBI taxonomy): domain Eukaryota; kingdom Viridiplantae; phylum Streptophyta; class Pinopsida; order Pinales; family Pinaceae; genus Larix; species Larix kaempferi. Next base: position 296,726 of record BSBM01000254.1, read on the forward strand.
ATTTTCTTACACTTATTCCTAAGTGTAAAAAACCTGTGTCCTTAATGACTTCAGACCAATTGCTTTATGTAACTTGGTCTACAAAACATCACAAAAATCATTGCTAACATAATTAAGCCATTTCTTGCCAGATCTATGTCCAAAGAACAGTTTGGCTTCTTGACTAATAGGAAGATTTTAGATGCTATCGATATTACCCAAGAAGGTATTGATACTATAAAGACCAAAGATATAGATGCATTGTTGTTGAAAATGGATTTGGTTAAAGCATATGATCGGGTGGATTGGACATTCTTGAGGCTTCTTCTCTTACAAATTGCACTGTCTCTTTTGGTTACTAATTGGATTATGTCCTATGTAACTTCTGCTTAGTTCTCTGTCCTTATCAATGGCTCTCCTACAAGTTTTTTTAAAAATTTTAGAGGCATCAGACATGGTTTCCCCTTATATCCATTATTATTCTTGCTTGTCATTGAAGGACTAAGTTGTATGATCAATAGGGAAAAAGAGGAAGGCAAATTGAAGGGAGTAAAAATTTTGGCTACTGTTATTATTTCACATTTATTTTTTGTTGATGATGCGATAATATTTGGCAATGGTACTGCTGAAGAATGGAAGTGTTATGTTGAACTTATCAATATTTTTGTGCAGCCCCAAGAATGTTGGTAAGTATCACCAAATCTTGCTTCATCAATTATAAGGTAGACAGGTCTAATTTGGAACAAATTTTAAACTTTATGCCTTATGAAGTTTCCAACTTGATGGAAGGTTTTAAGTATTTGGGATACTATTTGAAACCTTCGGGTTACAAGATTAAAGACTGGCTTTAGCTAGTTGAAAAAATTGAGAAAATAATCGGGCATTGGTCATACAGGTTATTATCTTTGGGTGGGATGTTAACCCTTTTGAAGGTTTTTCTAGTTGGCATTCCTGTTTACTCGTTTTCATTGGCTAGGGTCCCAATGACTATTATGAAAATGATTCGTGGGCTTATGTTCAACTTCCTATGGTATGGAAAAGCCGAAGGGGGGAAGTTACATATGGTTAATTGGGAAAAATTGTCAAAGCCAAAATCCTTGGGTGGTTGGGATATTAAAAATGTACATTGGTTTAGTACTGCTTTGTGTCTAGAGAGTTTTTGGAGAGGCCTTTTTGGCTGTGGTTTATGGAGTGTTGTTCTATAAGGAAAATATATTAAAGGTAGTATACTGAAATGGATGAGGAATCCGAATAAGAAGGTGAGGAATTGTTCAAATATCTTGTCAGGTTTCATTAATGCTTACTAGTGGCTAGGAAAAGGACTTAGTTCGAAAGTTGGATCGGGCACAAATGCTCTAGTTGGAATTGATCCAATCATTGGATTAGGGGAGAATTATAGGTTGTCTCCTTATATTATGTATTATCTTTTAGAACTTGGTTTTATTACTTTAGAACATATTAGGAGACCTTATTGGCTTAATGGTTCTGATTCTTACCGGATATTAGATGCCGATAATGGTTTAGGGAGTTGTTGGGTTGTGGAATGGGACAGTTATATATCACATCTTTATTCAGAAGGAATAAGGTTAAATACTTGGGATGATGAACTTTTGTGGTATTATAATTCTGCTAATGGTTAGATCACTTCGAAGGTTTCTTACACTGTAATTACTCGAGACTTCCCTATGATTGTTCCTAAGTGGTGGTACTTTAAATTATGGTCTTGTCACATTCCTATGAAATTAAAATGCTTCTTATGGTTATATTTTGAGAATTGCCTGAAGATCTAGGATAATTTGTAATGTCCCCATTCAAATAAATTCATGACAGGAAAATTCCACCAATCCTACTAGTTCCCTAGGTTGGATGGAGACATTGGGATTTGGAATAAGGGGGATAATAAATGATGTTTGGACATTAGAGTAGACTAAATATTTAATAAAGGAACTAAATAAATAAATACAAGGGAAAATCAAAATGGCAATTGATCATGAAGACACATGGAGGATGTGGGACCCACACAAGCTAGAATTTCTATGCCACATGGCATCCTCCTCTTGTAATTTTGAATCCATGGGAAGCCTAATGTTCTTGGGATGAGTTGGAAGGATCATACACTTGTAAATATGCATCATAGGTCGAATTGGGATGGAAATGTAACTCACATGGAAGAGGAAGAGTCAAATGAGAGGTTCTTGGACACTTGGGCTAGATTCCCTAACATCTATGACAACAATGATGAAGATGCAATGACACCTATGACAAATTGCAGACCTGATGGCTGACATCTGACTAATGTGACATGTCAGACCTAAAAATAGCATCTAAGTGAGCGCTCATGGGAGTTAGAGAAGGCCAAGATATTCCTACTTGAATTGGTGGAAGGTGGAAGGCTAGGAAGTGGAAGACATGTAGCACCACTTGGATCACTCCCTAATTCGAATTGGCTTTGATGCTATGGATGGAATTGGAAAATTAGAATACTAAAGATGTTTATAAAATACAAGGATGAAGTAAGAGAAAGGATTTTGATCATTTTCAGAATTTGCATTTGTGAAGAGAGCTAGTGGAGTGCTTCTCTACTTACCTTAACCAATTTCAAGGGTGAAAGATTCCCATCCTAGTTGGTAGTGGGAAAGGACATTCAGACCTTTCATGAGAGATTCAATGGAGTCTTTTTTTGTAGGTGTAATCGACAGGGCATCTCGTGGTCACTCTTAGTTCATCTCATTCCTCCAACCATTTCCATTTTTCTTGGCATATTCATGATCCTCGAGGAGAGGCGCATTGGGTGAGCTTATAATGCCCCATTTATTTTGAAATATGATGTAAATTATATTTTATTCACATTCAGTACTGTATCAAGTCGAGAACCCAAGTGGAATGATGTAAATCTGATCATTAATGAACAAATGGTGCCATTTTACCCACTAGGTTGATGTATGCCAATGAAATGTTGATCAATTCGAATGGATAAGTGAAACAATGATGCATTTATGATGTATGGAATTTTAATGATGTGTTATACAAGTTTCATGTTCAGTTCATAAGCTTTTGGAGTCATATTGTGCAATTTCATAGCATTTGGAGAAGATTGCCTATCATTTCCCCCAAGGTCAAAACTAGTATTTTGTATCTCATTGGAGAGGGTTTTAGTAGGCTTAATAAACTGAATGGTGATGCATATGAGACCTTAACATTGTCGCTTAGATTTCCTCTTCCTCTATTCATAAATTCGAGAGGTTTTAATAGCTTTTGGAGAGCCATCTTCAACACTTACCCATGCGGAATCGAACCCCAAATTGCTAGTAAAAACTCCTACCTTGACCAGAATCTTGAGGAGGTTTGCATAAGTATTTTGAAGGTCCTAAAGCATCCCTGAACCTAATAATCAAGTCCTAATACCATTCATCTACCTCCTGAAACAAATTGGGAGCATTTGGAGACCTAGAGACCAAAACTAGTTAAGGATCGAACTAGTGGAAAAAGTGAAAATTTTACCATTTTAATAAAATTCAAAAGGGACATTACAAGTGGTATCAGAGCATGGTCTTGGCACCTGATGTGGTTAATCATTCATGAAGAGAAGGAGTCAAAGAAATAATCCACCACCCTTAGAACCTGAAATTGAAGATGTTTTTGTTGAAGAGGAAGAAGTAGGAGAAGAAGTGCATTTTGTTGAAACCATGGCTAGGGATGAGAAGGAAACAACTTCAAAAGAGACGGAGGAATTTACTAATCTATTGAAACCATTATTTGAAAACATGACCAAATAGATGATGAAAGGATTTGAATTGTTGGCCAACCAACTTGGAAGCAAAGGAGTAATAGGGGGCCGCAGTAGTTCACATTCAGAAGAAAATAAGACAATGGGTGAGCATATTTTGTCAAGCACAGGACCCCATATTAGACCTAATGAATTTCAGAGCACACCAATGCCTACTACACCTAAATTTCTTGTGCCCAAAGAAGAACCTAACACCCAATTTGATATTAATGAAATGGTGGTAGAATGGGAAAAATTGAGTGAAGATTGTAGAAGGACTCTACCATTTGAACAATACTTTACTATTTCAAACAAACTCAAAAAGAAGGAAGATAATAGGGCTCTATTCCAGAACAAAGAATTAAATTGTGCAATTGGTAAAATGCCACTTCCCACTTTTGATGGTTCCTCTCAAAGTTCTGCTAACACTTGGGTGCAAAAACTAGATGTGTATTTTCAGTTGAATCCAATGGTGGAAGAGGATGCCTTAAAAATGGTTATTTTGCATCTAGAAGGAGATGCCAATGAATGGTGGTTCCATGGTCTGAAAACTTTGGGACATAATCAGGTTACTACCTATGGAGAATTTTTTGACAGGGTATTAGAGAGATTTGAGCAAAAGGACCCAGAATTACCTTTCAAAGAACTAGCCCAATTGAAGCAAGTGGGAACCCTTGCAGAATATATGATGGAATTTCAAAAATTATCAGTCAAGGTGGCTGATGTATATATGGGAAGCTTAGTATTTTTGTTCACTGAAGGTTTGGCTGAACCCTTAAAAGGTTTATTTAAAGCCCATAAACCAACTACATTAAAGGATGCTATGAGGTTGACTAGAGATCTCCAAAATGTGATTCCTAGAACAAGGTTTCCCCCCAAGCCTAACTTCAGATTTGAACAGAAGCCTTGGAAAAGAGATGCAATTGAAAATAAGCCTTGGCAAAGAGATACATTGAAAAGAATAAGAAATAGGACTAAACAGGGAAGAACTTAGAAGAAAAAAATTGTGTTACACATGCTTTCAACCATGGGCACCGGGGCATAAATGCACTAAGGGAAAAGCACAATACATTGAAGTATTTTCTGATAATGATGAGTATGAAGGGGGTATGGAGGAGGAAGGACATATTTCAGAACAGGAAGAGGGGTATGATACAGCAGAAGAAGGGAAACAAGAAGAAAATCATCCTTCACCTGACAAAGTAAGGATGGCAGTACTTTCAGTAGTGCCTCGTTATCACACCATTCGGTGCAAGGGAGTGGTACTAGGACAAAGGGCATCAGAATTGGTAGATGGAGGAGCCACGCATAACTTTATTGATGCATACATGGTAGAGAGAAGAAATATACATACTGAACCATTCGATGGCTTCATAGTCATCATTCCAGGTCACAACACTATGGAGTGCAAAACATGGGTTCCAAAGCTGCAAATCACCATAGGTAATTACACTTTTTTTATAGCTTTTATGTAGTTGATGTTGTTGATGCTAATGTGGTTTTGAGAGTGCAATGGTTGTACTCTATAGGGGAAAATATAGTGAACTATCAGTTTCCTGAAATGAAATTCCAAGATTCGAAAGGAATACAAAGGGTTGTAAGAGGGCAGCACACCTATCTGAATCAAGTGGTGACTTCACATAGTATGAGGTCTATATTGAGGAATGAAGATATTGAATGGGCTGATGAATGTTTCATCACCTCTCCCAAGCCAAACATAAAGGTTTTTGAACACCCAAAGGAGATAGAGCAACTCCTACAAAAATATGAAAAAGTCTTTGGAGATCTTCCACATGGTAGGCCACCTGATAGGGGGGTTGAGCACAACATTGTTTTGGAGGAGGGTACTTCACCCATCCAAATACCATCCCATAGACATCCAAAAAAATTTAGATATGAAATTGAAAATGCCATCCAAGAACTCCTAGAGTTGGGACTCATTAGACCAAGCTCTAGCCCTTATGTCTCTTCAGTAGTGTTGGTGAAGAAAAAAGATGGAACCTTGAGGATGTGTATAGAATTTAGAGCTTTGAACAAGAAGACAATCAAGAATAGGTATCATATTCCTAGAATTGATGATCTCATGGATGAGCTATATGGGGAAAAATATTTCTCCAAAATTGATCTAAGATCATGTTACCATCAAATTCGAATGAAGGAAGAAGATGTGCAAAAGACTGTTTTTAGATGCCACTATGGCCACTTTGAGTTTCTTGTTATGCCTTTTGGATTAACTAATGCTCTAGCAACATTCCAAGCATGCATGAATAGAATATTTTGCAAGCAGCTCAGAAAATGTGTTTTGGTTTTCTTTGATGACATTCTCATTTACAACAAAACTTGGGAAGAACATTTGCATCATTTAGAGGTTGTGCTGAAAATTTTGCATGAACAGTCCTTGTTTGCTAAGTTGTCTAAATGTGAATTTGGGATGAAGGAACTCTTGTATATTGGGTACATTATTGGACAAGAAGGAGTGAAAGTGCACATGGAAAAGATAAGGGCTATCCTTGAATGGCCATCACCAAAAAACATCACATAATTAAGAGGCTTCATTGGAATATGCACCTATTATAGGAAGTTTGTGAAAGGGTTCTCCAAATTGACTTCTCCACTCACTGATTTGACAAAGAAATATGCTTTCAAGTGGGATTAAGAGGCTTAAAAGGCCTTCCAAAAAATGAAAGAGGTAATGAGTAGTTGTCCAATACTTGCATTACCTGATTTTACTAAACCTTTTGTTTTGGAGTGTGATGCTTCAGGTGAAGGGATAGGCGCTGTCCTAAAGCAAGGCCAAAACCCTATAGCCTTTGAGAGCAGAAAGTTGCAGCCACATGAAAAGATTTACTCCATCTATGACAAAGAAATGTTGGCCATCATGCATGCATTGGCCAAGTTTAGACAATACTTGGTGGGAAAAAAGTTTGTGGTGAAAACTGATCACAATAGTCTAAGGCACTTTGTCACCCAAAAGGACATCAATGAAAGGCAACAAAAGTGGGTAAGCAAGATCCAAGCTTTTGATTTGATATTGAATATGTGAAAGGGAAGAATAACATTGTAGTAGATGCATTATCTAGAATACCTTCTTTTTCTCTCATGGACATTGCAAAGGATTGGAAAAACATGCTAATGGTTGAATATGCCAAGAATATTTTTGCTTGTGATGTGTTATATGGGGTCAAAGGGGATGATAAATACAAGATTTTGAATGGACTGATATATTATAAGGGAAGAATTTATTTGGTTCAAAATTCAAAACTCAAGTACAAGATTTTGTAAGAAGCACATGATTGCCCACTAGCTGGCCATTCGGGGATCTTCAAAACTTATAGGCAATTAAGGAAAAGGTTTTTTTGGAAAGGGATGAAGGATAATGTTTTGAAATATGTGAATGAATGTAAGGTATGTTAGCAAAACAAAAATGAACTCACATGCCCAGCTGGTTTATTGCAACCATTGCCCATTCCAGAAGAAAAATGGGAGAGTATCTCAATGGACTTCATCACTGGTTTGCCCAAATCTTTGGGAAATGACTACATATATGTGGTAGTGGATAGGCTGACCAAATTTGCTCATTTCTTTGTTGTTACATCATCTTTTGGTGCTGCACAAGTGGCTGATATTTTTTTTAAAGAAATCTTCAGATTGCATGGGCTCCCCAAGAGCATTGTAAGTGATAGAGATAGTAGATTCATGGGTGCTTTTTGGAAAGGACTTTTAAGATTGGTGGGCACTCAAATGAATCCAAGCATAATCTATCATCCAAAAATTGATGTCCAAACAGAGAGAGTGAATCAATGGTTGGAGGGGTACCTAAGAAACCATGTGAGAGAGCAGCAAAAAGCATGGGTAAAATGGCTACACTTGGGGGTGAGTTTTGCTGCAACACCACTTTTCATATGTCAATAGGAATGTCTCATTTCAAATAATTATATGGTTATGAAGCACTCACTTTTGTTGAGAATATATTTGGTGATAGTAGAGCCCCAAAGGCTAAAGATCGGGTGGAAGAGAGCCAAGAAATTTTAAAGCTTTTAACAGACTATTTGTAGGTTGCCCAAAATCAACAAAAACAATATGCAGATCAACATAGGGAAGAAAGGACCTTTCAGGTCAATGATTTAGTATATTTGAGGTTGCATCCATATAAACAAACATCCTTGAAAAAGAAGGGAGCAGAAAAGCTAAAACCAAGATACTATGGCCCATACAAGGTAGTTCGGAAGGTTGGGGAGGTAGTATATGAGCTAGAACTTCTAGAAGGAAGTAAAATCCACAATGTATTTCATGTTTCATGTCTCAAGAAGACTATTGGTCAACAAATTGTCATTTCAGAAACACTCCCTCCTTTGGATTATGAAGGTCAGCTCACACTTGCTCCATAAAAAATTTTGAAGACAAGGGAAAGAAGATTAAGGAGCAGAACTATCAAAGAGTACTTGGAACAATGGAAGGATCTACCAAGTGAAGATGCCACATGGGAAGAAGAGCAAATTTTGCAGCATCCAAATCTGAAATTTCTTGAGGACAAACAATCTTGGGTGGGGAGGATTGTAATGTCCCCATTCAAATAAATTCATGACAAAACAATTCCACCAATCCTACTAGTTCCCTAGGTTGGATGGAGACATTGGGATTTGGAATAAGGGGGATAATAAATGATGTTTGGACATTAGAGTAGAATAAATATTTAATAAATGATCTAAATAAATAAATACAAGGTAAAATCAAAGTGGCAATTGATCATGAAGACACATGGAGGATGTGGGACCCACACAAGCTAGAATTTCTATGCCACATGGCATCCTCCTCTTGTAATTTCGAATCCATGGGAAGCCTAATGTTATTGGGATGAGTTGGAAGGCTCATACACTTGGAAATATGCATCATAGGTCGAATTGGGATGGAAGTGTAACTCACATGGAAGAGGAAGAGTCAAATGAGAGGTTCTTGGACACTTGGGCTAGATTCCCTAACATCTATGACAACAATGATGAAGATACTATGACACCTACGACAAATTCCAGACCTGATGGATGACATATGACTAATATGACATGTCAGACCTAAAAATAGCATCTAAGTGAGTGCTCATGGGAGTTAGAGAAGTCCAAGAGATTCCTACTCGAATTGGTGGAAGGTGGAAGGCTAGGAAGTGGAAGACATGTGGCACCACTTGGATCACTCCCTAATTCGAATTGGATTTGAGTCTATATATGGAATTGGAACCTTAGAATACTAAAAATGTTTATAAAATACAGGGATGAAGTAAGAGAGAGGCTTTTGATCATTTTCAGAATTTGCATTTGTGAAGAGAGCTAGTGGAGTGCTTCTCTACTTGCCTTAGCCAATTTCAAGGGTGAAAGATTCCCATCCTAGTTGGTAGTGGGAAAGGCCATTCAGAAATTTAATGAGAGATTAAATGGATTCTTTTGTTGTGGGTGTAAGCTATAGGGAAGCTCGTGGTCACTCTTAGTTTAACTCATTCCTCCAACCATTTCCAGTTTTCTTGGCATATTCATGATCCTTGAGGAGAGGTGCATTGGGTGAGCTATTGTTCTCTTTTGGGGAGCTTATAATGCCCCATTTATTTTTTCATATGATTTAAATTCTCTGTTATTCAAATTCATTACTGTATCAAGTCGAGAACCCAAGTGGAATGATGAAAATCTGATCATTAATGAACAAATGGTGCCATTTTCCCCACTAGGTTGATGTATGCCAATGAAATGTTGATAAATTCCAATGGATAAGTGAACCACTAATGCATTTATGATGTATGGACTATTAATTATGTGTTATAAAAGTTTCATGTTCAGTGCATAATCTTTTGGAATCATATTGTGCAATTTCATAACATTTGGATAAGATTGCCTATCATTTCCCCCAAGGTCGAAACTAGTATTTTGTATCTGATTGGAGAGGGTTGTAGCAGGATTAATAAACTGAATGGTGATGCATATGAGACCTTAAAATTGTACCTTATATTTCCTCTACCTCTGTTCATAAATTTGAGAGGGTTTAATAGCTTTTGGAGAGCCATCTTCAGCACTTACCCATGGGGAATCGAACCCCAAATTGCTAGTAAAAAATCCTACCTTGACTAGAATCTTGAGGAGGTTTGCAGAAGTCTTTTGAAGGTCCTAAATCATCCCTGAACCTAATAATCAAGTCCTGATACCATTCATATACCTCCTGAAACAAATTGGGAGCATTTGGAGCCATTTGTATACCTAGAGACCAAAACTAGTTAAGGGTCGAACTAATGGAAAACGTGAAAAGTTTACCATTTTAATAAAATTCAAAAAAGGGACATTACATCATTTGAACTGTAGAGGATGGATTGGTCCAAATGTGTGCAGTATGAGTAAAGAAGACAAGGAAACGGTTGAGCACATATTTGTTCATTGCAGGTTCACAAAAATTGTTTGGAAGTTTGTATGTGATACTCTTAATATTTCACATACCTAGGGAGGTATATCTTTTGATTAAACTTTCTTGAGTGGTACAAAAGTTGTTCTTTATATAACACTTGACCTGCATTTTTTTCTTGGTGTGTTTGGAAGTCTTTTTATCTTTGAAGAAAAACCTTGTTATCCCTTTGCTTGAAGTCTACAAATTGTTGGACTGTATAACGACTACTCTGAAGTTAAAATTAGAAAGATTAGATCCAGGTAGATTGAATAAATTCCTCTTTTCATGAAGAAAGAGGATATTTTGATGGGGCTGCTCAAGGAGGTCACTGTGCGACAGTGGTGATTCTGAAACTCAATAAGGATCATTACTTTACTTTCAAACTGAATTGTGGTTATGGTACAAATACAAAGGCTGAGTTGATTGCCTTATGGTGTTCAACAAAAAATGATTCATCCTTAGGGATAGATTCCCTGAAGGTATTTGGGAACTCTTTGATGGTTGATAATTGGGCTAAATATTTACAAAATTTATAGGTGATTGATCTTCAGTGCTGGTGCAAGAGAACAAAGGCTCTTCTGTCTTCTTTCTTTGACATAGATATTGTTCATATCTACTGAGAATTGAATTTGGATGTCGATGGTTTATCAAAAGAAGCTCTTCTTGGGGAGGAAGGTATCCTTCTTTGGGAGGAGTTTGTGGAAAATTCCTTGGAAAATTTTGGCACTATGAGTTATTTTGGGATGTAAGTTTGAAGGTTATTTCTAGTAGTACTATTTTTTGTAACTGTTTATAGATTCATCTGAAGCTTTAGTCATTGTTATGGATGACTTTGGAGGAGTTTTGTTTTTGTTGGATCGAAGTTTTGGCTATGAAGATATTTAGTCTTAACAGGCTAAAGGGACTGTTTTTGTACTTTTTGATTCAATATGAATAACAAAAGTACTTTTTTTTTTGCAGTGTGAATCAATGAGAAGTTGTAGATATGGGTGAATTGTATGGGTGGTTATCTGGAAATGATTTCGGAGCTTGAAGGTTGTCCTTCAATGGGTACGGACTGGAGCTCCGAGGCGGGGCAATTCGGTAAGGAAATATTATAATTAAATGGTGATTTTGTCATGCAAACAGTCTATTTTCATGCGATAAGGCATTGGGAATGCATTAATTATCGGTGGGCAGTGGTAGCTACCCCGCAAGAATAAATCAATTCAATATTGGAAAGATTGGTGAGAGGGAGCATTGTAATGACGGAGTTGAGTGGTGAAGGGAAGGGAGGTTCAAATGTTGGGAAGAGACATGCTAGAAGGGAGCAACTCAAGGGCGCACAGGTTTCCTATATCTACAAATCAACTATCCCGCAATCTATTGAGAGGCAAAATGGGAATTATGGGTGGACTTAGAGGTGGTGAAGCTTGTCAAGGATTTCACGGTGCTGGAGGAATGGATTAGAGATCTTGGCTCGACATGCAAGAGGATGAACCTGTACGAGCAGGCGGTGTCTATGTTATGGGTCATGAAGTGGATTCTAGCCTGGGTCTTCCTGGAATGGGAGGAGAAACACAGAGGGGATGAAGTATCGGTGCACTTCTAGAAGGAGCATCATGCAGATACTCACTTAATGCACAAAAAAATTGATGTCATTGCACATCACCCAGGAATTCCTTTTCTGCCAAGAACTTCTAAGGCTGGTGGGTTTGTTGCAAGAACGATACCAATCGGTTCGATCGATGCACAAGTTGACAACTAGGTTCCATAATGGCCTCTCTAGTTTAGGTGGATGATTTACTGTTTTGTCATATAGTAATAGTTTGAAGAGGATGTATTCATTTTAGTCTCTTTTGTTAATTCTAGTTATGGATTTGCATCGAATGTTTGTAAAATGGGTTAGAATTGACAAACTCTTTATTTTCCCCATTGGGGAGGGGTAATTTTGGTTTAAGGTGGGTATGGTTGTTCTATCATGGATGAATGGGGATTATTATTTCCTTTATAGAGTGTTAATGGTACATGCATTTGATAGATTTAGGCATTTCAATCTTTTTTTCCCTAGATTTTTTTTATATGTTTCATATTTCAAGTGTGAAATCAAAATATACATGAGAGAGCTTGCGAGCTCTTTTTCATAATCTGAGCTTTCATGCATCTAACCAAATTGTCCTAAGATTGACCAAGGAACATATTACATACTACCTTCTGAAATATTTGGGTATATACAAAAAAAAATGGTTACATCTACATAAAACTTGACTCCTATTACATTTCAAACTAAGATAATACAATTAGAAATTATCAAAAGATAAAATGTGAAACTTCTAGGAAGCTCACTTCCCCTATGCTTTCCTGGGATAATAGTAATCCTTCCTAGAGGGAAATAGCCTCTTTTGATAGGACATCAACTTGCTTGTTAAATTCTTTATAAGTATGCTCAACAAAAAGTGACTTGAACTCAATACCTACCTCTCGAAATATTTGAAGCAAAGGGGATAAGATGATATTTGTGAATTGGCATTGGCCATTGAACTAGCCCACCACAATTTTAGAATCTCCAAGCACCTATTGGGATATGATGCCTTAGCTTAAGGAGAAATTTAGCAATATCCTAAAAGAGAAAATTTATGCTCTAGAGTTGGTATCCTATCCTACTCTGAATCTTGATGTGTAGAAGTGTGCATGGGAGAGAAAAAAAATTTCTTCAGCATGAGAGATACCTAGAGACCCTTGACAAGTGCCATAAAAAAATCCCCATGGCTCATTTTGATTGATAGATGGTTCTTTTCGGAATCGAATTTGTTTATGTTTATTTTCCTTATATCCTTCATTGAAAGAGACCTTGATTCTATGTGCCACTACTAAAGAGTCTTGGCCTTTTTCTTCAAAAGTCATCATATTTCTAACCAACCATATACCCCACATCACAAAACAAGGCAAGTCTTTAAAATGATTAACTAAAGGGTCTTCAAAGTAGGAATCAAAACATTGGAGTAAAATATCATGAGTCCATTGTCCCGAGCATTTCAACGACCTAAGAATGTCTAGCCAAACCTGAATTGCAAAAGGACACTTAATAAATAAATGATCCACATATTTTGCTTCACTTTTACATATGATACATATATTAGGGCCCTACCGAGATCGCTTCTACCCATTATCCAACATCAAGATATTGTTTGATAATCCTAACCAAGTAAAGATTTAGATTTTGAGTGGACAGTCTAACTTACATATACCATACCACCACCATAATCTCTCTCTTGGTAAATCATTGTAAGATAGTGCCTCATATCCTAACTTTGTAGAGTGAGAGTGAATGATGCCTTATTCCAATACCACTTCAGCTCATCATTTGTATCATGTAAAAATATTGCATTATGTTTTAGAAAAGAAATATAATGATTCCATTCATCAACTAAAACTCCTTGAATATTCAGTTCCCCCCCTAAAATCCAATTATGTAGCCATCTTCCAAGAACCCCTTGAGTCCCATCCTCGTATATCCTTGACAATCCTTTTGAATGGAGGACAAATTTCAGTTCATCTAAAAGCTTGTAGTTCCGACTCCTGCCCAAGGTCCTTCACCAAGTCTGATTTGGTCCCCCCTACCAACTTTCCAAGCCACCATCTATGTAAAATAGGGAATGCACATACTATATGCTTCCACACATTCGAGGCTCCTCTAAGGGTCGTGTTCACTAATCTAGGCTTATTTTTAGTTATATAGCCATTGAAGTACTTCTTTCTCATTATCTCCCCCAAAAGACCTTCATTGAAAAGGAGTCTCCACATGTATTTTGCATCCAAATCTTGTCCAAAAAAATAGACATTTTTAATGCCCCACCCTCCATACTTTTTTGGCCTTGCTAAAATAGTCCACTTAACTAAAGGAATACCTTCTTTCTATTTATTTCCTATCCAATATAGAAAACTAAAGCACTTCTTCCTAATCCTATCCAAAATGGTTTTTGGGACATTTTCCAAGGAGAAATAGTAAGTTGGAATACTTTGTAGAATAGACTTGATTAAGACTAATATGCCATGAAGGGTTAATCATCTAAAACACCGGCAAGAAACTCTAACTTCTATCTTTTTATATAGCCACATCCAATCAACTACTATGTAGTCATTTGGTTTCAGGTAATAACCTAAATATTTCAAACCCTTACTAAGATTCTCAACAAGATAAGGACAGAGATGACATATTTGTGCTTCTATTTCAAGGTAGATTTCATTAAAAAGGAGCATTGAATTATGTTGATTTATATCCATTCCTACGGGAAAAAAAATACCTATATAACCCCCTTGAAGGTCCTCCATTCACTAACTGAACCATCTCCAAAAATTAAAATGTTATCTACAAACAAAAGATGGGAAAGGAATGATCCATGAGGATCTCTGACATCGATCAAAATGAAAGTCTTCAAATTGCGAATAGAAGCCTGCAGCTGCATAGAGATCGGTGAGAGATTTTCGGTGACATTTGTTTCAGCACAAACAACCTCCATATGAGAAAGATATTGAGTTATGAATTTTTCCTTGAACATGAAAAAAGGGGGAAAAGGGGGGCCATGTGGCACACCCATAGGGTGCCACGTGGCATACACAGTCAGCGTGTAGGTTCCATGTGGCAGCACCATGAGGCACCATGTGGTAAGACAGATTCCATATGAGAAAGATATTGAGTTATGAAGTTTTCCTTGAACATGAAAAAAGGGGGAAAAGGGGGGCCATGTGGCACACCCACAGGGTGCCACGTGGCATACATAGTCAGCGTGTAGGTTCCATGTGGCAGCACCATGAGGCACCATTTGGTAAGACAGATAATATGGTAGCTTAGTTGGTGGACAGCGTGGACCTATTAACAAGTGGCAGGATCTTTGTACAAGCGACGTATGTGTGGACCAACCAGGGCCCGTCACATGGTAACCTGGTTGGCATATACGTAGCCTTATTTACCAAAACTAAGGGCAGCCAGGGAAAACGAACCCCCAACCTACTCTCCACCAAAGCCTCCACATAATCCATCTATCCAATAGTTCCACTGATGTTCCTTGATAAACTATGGAACGATCTTCTATTTAAAGTTGAATAGATTGTATAATGGGGAAAGGGTGGGGCCGAGGGCTTATCCTTAGACCCCAATCCTATGTTTTAACCATATATTATCTATTGTAACCACAAACCGACGAGAGATCCAAACTACAACGTGTTGTCCACCAAAACGACGAATCCCGTGGTGTTTGAACCCATAATCACTTCCTTGCCGCTACAGTGCTCTACCAATTAGCCACATCCATGTCACTTGACGGGTATCAGAAGATATAATTTAAATCTTTCTTGCGGATTTGGTATCTACGAAGGCGCTTCGCCTGCGACATTCTGGTAGCCTTTTTGTTCTATTTAAACCATGGGACTTAGCCCCATCAAGCCATCAAAATTTCAGGTTCGACTTTATACAAGAGTTCGTTGCTTGCACAGTTCCTGAGGTGGGAGATAGTACGATTGTGTACAGTGTAGGAAAAGTTAGCCTTGGTTTGTGTGCCAGAGGAAGCCTTAGGAAAATGTATCCGAGCTTATACTCCTTCTTCTCAAAATTTCGAGAGGAATTCAATAGTGGAGTCTATTTCTGCATTTCACAGCCAGAAATAAGAAGTGTTTCCATAATTCATGTAAGGGAGATTTTGAAGACTTAATAAGATTGGCCTCCCCATTGGAAGTGGCCCGGAGACGTATCCCAAGAAGGGTGAACTCCGTTATCAACTCTTGTCTTATGAATTTGTGGTTTGCATCTCTTTTATGTGTTTATGTATTTTATTTATGCTCTTTAAATCTACCACTAAAAGTCTTTAAAACAAGTTAAGCATTCAAGTTCTTCATATGCAAATTAATGGTTAAAAAGATCCCCAAATTTCAGATCATGTTTGGTATCAGAGAAGCTTAACCATTGCATTGTGAGTTTGTGAATGTTAACAAGGATAAAGCTTAAGTGTGGTGAAGGGAAACTTGAAGAATTCAATCCAGAAATTAGTACAAGAAGAGGAAGAATGAATTCACCAAAAGGAGAAGAAGAGGATTCTTCATTTCCATCCGAGAAGGAATTTCTTAAATCTTTCATGAAAATGCAAACTATGGTGGAAGAAATTTATCGAGATCGAAAAAAGGGAGAAGATGGTGGCCCATCTCATGTTGAAGGTAAAGGAGAAGGAGGTGGTAAGGAACCTCCACAAACCCCACCATCTCCATCATCACCTTCTTCTAATGCTAGTTCTTCTAAATCTTCAATGGGGATTTCAAAGAAAAATGTTGAGAAATTTGATCTTAATATGCCTCATTTAAAGCTTGACATTAATTTTTATTTATCTATTTACAATGGAGAGCTTAATGCTGAAAAACTTGATAATTGGATCCGCCAAATAGAAGTTTATTGTATGATTCAAAAGTTCACTGAAGATAGCATTAAAATTCAGTTGGCTTCTCTCCGACTTGGAGGGACTACTCTCATATGGTGGGAGAGAAAAACTCATGAGGATCTTTCCACAAATATTTCCTCTTGGTATGAGTTTACTTCAGCATTGAAGAAGCAGTTCTATCCATTAGGCTATATGCAGCAAGCCATGATGGACTGGTAGAATTTGAGGCAAGGTAAGGGTCAAAGTGTGCAGGAATACACACAAGAGTTCAGAAAAATGGCTTTGGTACTTGGTATACCTCTCTATACTCAAGAAAATATTCTGAAGTACATAGGAGGATTACATAGTTATTTGTGCCATATGATACTTATGTTCAATCCGACTAATCTTGATGAGGTATGTGTACAAGTGACTCACATGGAGTCTAAGGGGAATAATTCACATGAAATTTTTTCCAAGAAACCTTTCAAACCAAATGGAAACAAATTCAAAGGTAAAGGGAAAGGTAAGCATGCAACTACAGTGAAGAAGGGAGGAGATAAACCTACATGCTCACATTGCCAGAAAAAGGATCATGATGCATCCAAATGTTGGAAACTCCATCTGGAACTCAATCCTGAGAAGTTTTGGAACAAAGAGGAAAAGAAGACCACTGTTGCAACAATCCAACATGATTTGGGATCTGACTCTGGGAATGAAACTAAAATTGTTGCTATGGGAATCCAAGGTAAAAATCCTTCTACTTCTATTTCAAAGCATGAACCTGTTGTTGATGAAATAAAGAGAAGTGAGCTATTTCATATAAGGGTAATTTCTAAACATACAAAGATAGATACTCTTTTTTATAGTGGATCACAAGCTAATCGTATTTCAGAAGAGATATGACCCTAAGCCATATCCACTTGGATGGGTATGTGAGAATGCACAATTAGAAGTTACAAAACAGTGAAGACTTAGATTTGCTATAACTTATGGATTTGGCATTGTGTTGGGTAGTCCTTATCTTTATGATAGGAAGGATATCTTTTATAGGGAAAATAACATGTATCATCTCACTAAATATGGTGTTGAATAATATGTTCGGGCACAAAGTATGAAAACTAGTCTTTCTTTGGTTTCCACAAGTCAAATGAAGAGGCTAGTGAATGCTAGTAAGAGCTTTGTTCTTATGATAGTTAAAGCAAAAAATGTTGGTCAAAATGATGCTTTTAAGGGTTGTGATACAAAACTTAAAAATGATTTGGTTAAAGTTGTATATGATTATGATATTTTATTTCAAGAACCAAAAGGATTACCTCCCAAAAGGGAAATCCAACATGAGATTCACTTACAACGGAATGCACCTCTTCCTAACATTGGCATGTACAAGTCTTCATTAATTGAAAATGCAGAGATACAGAAACAAGTTCAGGAATTGCTCGAAAGAGGGGACATTCGGCCAAGTTCCTCTCCTTGTGGCTCGTCGATTTTTTTGGTTCCAAAGAAGGATGACACATGGCGCATGTGCATGGATTACAAGGCACTAAACAAAATCACAATAAAGAACATATATCCTCTTCCCCGAATTGATGATCTTTTGGATCAGCTCAAGAATGCAACTTTCTTCACTAAGTTAGACTTGCGAAGCGGCTATCACCAAATTCGAATCCATGAAAATGACATATGGAAGACTACTTTCAAAACTAAGCAGGGATTGTGTGAATAGATGGTAATGCCCTTTGAGCTTTGTAATGCACCCACAACATTTATGAGGGTGATGAATGATGTTTTTAGGCCCTTTATTGACGATTTCGTCATAGTCTACTTAGATGACATTTTGATTTTTAGTCACACTTGGGAAGAACATGTTAAGCATGTAAAACAAGTCTTGGATGTACTTGTAAGGGAGAAATTGTATTTAGAGATGTCTAAGTGTGAATTTGGAAAGACATCTTTAGTTTATCTAGGTTACATTGTAGGGGGTGGTGAGCTTAGAATTGATCCCTCTAAAGTAGAGGTCATTGTAAATTGGCTCGATCCAAGTAAGAAGCTTTTTGGGGGCATCCCAATACTGGAGGAAGTTCATTGCGAACTTTTCCTTCATAGCTTCTCCATTACATGCTTTGACAAGCGTGAACAAAGTCTTTCAGTGGGGAGGAAAAGATCAAAAGGCCTTCGATACACTGAAAGAAAATATCATAACAACTCCAGTTCTTGCACTACCGGATTTACAACAACCATTTGAGATAGAGACTAATGTTAGTGTCTATGCCATAGGGGCAATATTAATGCAACATAAAAAAACCCATATACTATCACTCTGAAATATTCTCTAAAGCAGTAAACAACTATCCCACCCATGATAAAGAGTTGTATGCATTAGTACAAAGTGTGAAGAAGTGGAAACACTATATAATGGGTAAAGAAACAATTATCCACATTGATCATCAAGCACTACAATATCTTCAATCACAAACTAAGCTACAACAAACAAGGCATTTCAGGTGGATGGGTTTTCTACAACAATTTCACTTAGTCATTAAATATAAGAAGGGGATTCAGAATAAAGTTGCGTAATCAAGACCTCCAACAAATGCTTCTATTTTCATTCAACAAAGTCCTTTGGTTCATACAAGCTATGTAGAACAATATACTGAGGACGAAGAATTTAAAGAAGTATATGAATCACTAATGCATGGCTCAGAAAATGAAGAATTGAATTATCATATTCATGATAAGATGTTGTACCATCTTGGAAAAATTTGTATTCCACAAAGTGAAAGAGTACATGTGATAAGAGAAGCCCACACTTCTCTCATTTCAGGGCACTTTGGTGTAGGTAAAACAATAGCAAAATTACAAAAGTTTCGTGATTGGCCACGGATGAATGACACTATGTCCAAGTATGTAAAAGGGTGTGTTATGTGCGCAAAAAGTAAACCAAGTAACATAAAGTTAGGCTTGTACACTCCACTCCCTGTACCTTCCTTTCCATGGGAAAGTGTGTCAATGGACTTTGTGGGAGGGTTGCCCATGTCTAGGAGGGGACATGATTATTTATATGTTGTTGTGGATAGGTTCAGTAAAATGTGCATTTTAATGCCTTGTAAGAAGCAAGTCACAATTGAAATGACTGCTCATTTGTTCTTCCAATATGTATGGGCTCATTTTGGGTTACCCACTTCTGTTGTATCTGATCGAGATTCCCGTTTTCTGGGGAAATTTTGGTCATCTTTGTGGGAACTTATGGAAACAAAGTTAAAGAAAATCACAACATTCCATCCACAAAATGACGGACAAACTGAAGTGGTCAACTGTACCATGGTACATCTTCTCCGAAGGTATTGTGATAATCATCCTAAGCTTTGGGATGAGCAGTTGCATTATGTTCAGCATGACTACAACAGATCCATACACTCTTCAACACAAAGGTCTCCATACACTCTTCAACACAAAGGTCTCCATTTGAGACATGCTTTGGGTATTTTCCAAAGTCTCCCTTAGACTTTGTTTATGGGAAAGATTCTGTGGAACATGGCCAGGTTGATGCGGATAAATATTTGAAGTTTATTTAGCAGATTTAGTTGGTTCATCAAGCCGTACAAGAATGGTTGGAAGCAAGTCACGCCAACTATCCCTTGTCCCCATAATATTTGAAGTTTATTTAGCAGATTTAGTTGGTTCATCAAGCCGTACAAGAATGGTTGGAAGCAAGTCACGCCAACTATCCCTTGTCCCCATAATATTTGAAGTTTATTTAGCAGATTTAGTTGGTTCATCAAGCCGTACAAGAATGGTTGGAAGCAAGTCACGCCAACTATCCCTTGTCCCCATATCCTATGTTTTAACCATATACTATCTATTGTAACCACAAACCGGAGAGAGCTCCAAACTACAACGTGTTGTCCACCAAAACGAAGCCCATGGGGTTTGAACTCGCAACCACCGCCTTGCAGCTATAGTGCTCTACAAATGAGGCACGACCATTTCAATTGACGAGTATTGGAAGATATAATTTAAATGTTTGTTGTGGATTTGGTAGTTATGAAGGCGCTTCACTCGCGGCCTTCTAATATCCTTTTTGTTTTATTTAAACCACGAGAATCAGCCCTGACGAGCCATTGGAAGTTCGGGTTCGACTTTATACAGGATTTCGTTGCTTGCACAGTTCCCGAGGTGGGAGATGGTACGATTTCATACAGCGCAGGCCGAGTTAGTCTTGGTTTATGTGCCAGAGGAGGCCTCAAGAAAAGGTATCCAAGCTTATACTCATTCTTCTCAAAATTTTGAGAGGAATTTAACAGTGCAGTTTGTTTCTGCATTTGATAGACAGAACTCAGAAGTGTTTCCAGAATTCATGTAAGCAAGCATTCAAGTTATTCACATGCAAATTAATGCTTAAAAAGTTACTCAAATTTCAGATCAAGGAATATGTCTTCAACCACCTGGATACCCCTAATTGCACCCGATATTTTGTTGAGATTATCAACCAGGTTACTCAACCCTTATGCAATCAATAAGAAAATAAAGGGAGATAGAGGACACCCTTGTCTCAATCCTCTAGAAGCCTTGAAAATTTTTGAAGGAAAACCATTAATGAGGACTGCATAATTTATTGAAGACACACATCCCATAATCCAGTTGACAGAGGGCGGTGCCATCCCCATTTGAAGTAAAACCAATATAAGAAAGGTCTGCTTAACCATATGATAGGCCTTTGTTCCTCTACAACCCTCAATAATCCGTATGTCAGGAGGTCAAAGAAACTAATATAAAATTTGATGGTCCAACCATCAGGTCCCATAATATTTGACTTTTTAAAGGAAAACAACACCTCCTTCAACTCCTCTTTGGTTACAACAACTTCCAAGCTTTCATTCATATCATGATAAAAAATACTAGGAAACAATTGAATGATCCGCATGTGTTCCACTATATGAGACTCATCTAGCTCTGTAAACAAATATTGGAAGTATCCTTTCCTAGCAGAAGCAATATCTTTGGAAGAGGTAACTTTGGAGCCGTTTGAAATCCCCATTTTCCAAATTGTATTTACTGATTCTTTGTGTGCAACATACTTATGAAAAAAATTGGTATTGTTTCCACCTTCGACTATCCAAATGGCTTGGATTTTTAGATGCCAAATTTTTTCCTCCAGGTCGAATAGGTGTTTTTTTTTTTCCAAGTTATTCAAAACCTCATTTATTCATCAAAAAATACATCTGCAATGTTTTGGGAAAATAAGTTGTCTATCTCCAATTCCACTTTCCTTTCCTCCTTTGTCCATTTGTCCCATTCACCCACAAGCTTCTTCACCTTTCTAAGATTGACTGAAAAATTGCATCATTGTTGAATAACCAGAAAGAGGGTAAAAAAATTCCAATTTGAGGCTATAATAAATCTAAAATCATCTTCATCCAACCATGCATTGTTGAACTTGAACGATCGAGGTGGTTTTTCATTATTCCTCTCTATTTGAAGCAAAATTGGACAATGATCGGAATCTCCAGTGAACCCCATGACCTCTAATGTTCAATCTCATCAACCAACTTCTTAGACATAAAAACCTGTCTAGTCTCTTCGATATAACCCCTTTTCCTCCTCTTGCATTTCTCCAATTGGCATTAATTATACATATTTGATATCTATGAGCTTTGTGTCTTTGAAATAATGAAAAAATATTGAGCCAAATGATATAGTCTTGTTGTGTCACTCCAAACCTCTTTGGAAGACAAGGTCGTATTTAGGTCTCCCCCGAGGATCACATTATCACCTCGTAATGAATCCTAGTCCTTGAGATATTCCCACAAATACCTATGATCATTATAAGGGCCATATAAATTAATAAATATGAAAATGTTGCTTAGGTCCCTAGCTTTTGCTTCTAGAATGATGCTTGCAAGAAGGAAGGTAGTAGATAAAGCATTAATATTATGATTCCAAGCTGTTAAAAGATCCCCATATAAACCAACAACATCTAAAGAACTAAAAATCCATTTTTTTAAAATCAAGGAAACGATCTCTATGGCTTTGTTCCTTGTAGACATAATTTCTAGTAGCATAATGACATCTGGTCTATAAACTAAAAAATGCATATGGAGAGCTTAGCATTTTGGAGCACCCCCTACCCCTCTCACGTTTAACGAAAGAATGGTCATTAAAAAACTTTGGCCGAGGGATTTCTAGCTCTAAGTTCCTTGTCGATTGTTTGTTTCTTTCCTTCTTGAACTTCCAAGGAAGCTTTTGATTTTGAATTGGATATGAAATATTTGTGACCCACATGAGTGGGTTGTTCCAATAAAGGCACCAACTTTCCTTCCACTACTAATTTTTCGTTCATGAACACTAGTTTCCTTGACTTAAGCAGATAACTAGATATGATCAGAATTTTCCTCCTCGATTTACATGGAGAAGAATCCTCAATTGCATTGACATGCACTAAGGAAAAAGTACCCATTTCCTCACTCATGGAGGGATCAAATGAAACAAAACCCTCGGTCTCCTTTAAAGAAATAATGGGGATTGACAAGCAGATAACTGGATATGATCAGACTTTTCCTCCTCGATTTACAAGGAGAAGAGTCCTCAATTACATTGGCATGCACTAAGGAAAAAGTACCAATTTACTCACTCATGGAGGGATCAACCGAAATAAACCCCTCGATATCCTTTAAAGAAATAATGGGGATTGGAAAGGACCTAGTATTCCCCAACCTAGGTACATCATGTATAACAATTTTAGTAGGAAAAGGGATTCCATGTGGATTCTGTACCTTGTTTCGATGCTCCATCTTCTGACTCCTACGGATCATGGCATCTCGAAGGGGATGCTAGATGTGCCTTTGTTTCACCTTTCAACTATGAATTTGATCTGTTCTTCCCTTCAAGTATGGGATCCTCATTGAGCCTCAAATTTCCATTTACGATAGGATTACTCGCATCTTTGTATTTTTTAATCCATACTTGTGTTGAAAACCATTTTTTGGATAAAGGCATTCACCCTAGAGGTGACCAATTTCATTACAAGTCGAACACTGGAATGGAAGTTTCTAATAGTCTAAAGGCTAAATGAATTTCCCTAATCACCAAATAACCTTTAATTCTACTTGCAAACACTCTCTCACATCAAGCTCCACCAACACTCTCGATATCCTTTTATCTCCCACATTCACGAAATCCTTGTCCAAGGCTACATATTTTCCCATTTTGTTTGTGATAGCTTTCAGAACTATTCTCGACCATAACTTTGTAGGAAACCTGGGTAAGAGTAACCATACATGTTGAACCACAAAGGAATCACACTAAGGATCAAAACCAAGCGACCTTCACTTAAGGACTAGACTAGATGGACCCCAAAGTCAGGGTTTTGATGAAATCATCTCTAGGTCTGCTTTTGTTTTGAACTCAAAACACAACCATCCCTTAACCAGGATATGAAACCGAGGGGTATAACCCAACAAAGACTTCCACCATGAATCGTATAACCGATATAATGAACCTCTTGAGACCAATTCCCCATGAATTTTCTAACCAAAGCCAAAGTGGCTAAAGTCTTAACCTTCTCCAAACCCACATCTAGCCCAAGGACCATTTTTACCCTATTGGCTTGGGCTTGATACACTTGTGTTTTCTGTGACAGAGAAATTTTTTCGAAAGAACTGGAGGAAATTTAGGGTCTAAGGAAGAAGACTGGGAAATCCTTTACCATTTTTTGGGATTGCGTGTGGCAGTGAAAATTCTTTAATTGCCAAGTCAAGAGGGGATCCATCCGTATGTGTGCCAAGATATTTTTTAAGGATTACAATAGTATACTTATAGTATTCTAGGCGATTAATTTGGATTGAAAAAAACATATATATAGATTGGTAAGCGAATATTAAATATGAAACATACATTTTACTACTGAAAATTGTAAATTTTGGCGAAAATTATGATAAAAAAAAATAATTTATGTAAATATAGGCAATATTAGAGACTAAAAATGATGAAATAGCGAATTTAGTTTTTGAAACAAATCCCAAAAATAGCCAATTGGTGAAATTTCGCCCCTAAAAATTTCCGTGTGCCAATATATTTTCCCTCCACCAAAACCTCACCATTTGTCCTCCCATATAGTGCACAGTCCACAATTGTTTCTTCCTTGACAACTGCACTGTACTCCTTCGAACACCTACGAATTTCCATGAATTCCTCATGAGTACTATAAACCATCGAGCATTTGTGAGGTCATCCTCACCATAATCAAGGAGATCGAGATAAGACATATTCACAAGAGCTGGAAGGAACTGTATTTGAGTACTGACATATGGAAGCTACCCTGCAAAAACCCCACCTTGACACCAAAACCTTCCCTCTATCATTTCCATCGAGTCCCCCTCCATATCTTCTTTAATGATTTCCCTTGATGCATGTCAATATGAGTCATAAGTGGTGGCAAATTCTCATGATGGATTGTTGCGCAAACAAGGGAGGAGGGATGTAGGTCAATATAACTTGACCCTCTCGTCTAGATATTTATTCAACATCTTGCTTAAGAATTAAATCCATCCTAATTAAATGATGAAGATGAATGGAAAAGGTCTATAAAATGCCATACAAATAGTTCTCAAGTTTAAGTGGAAGCTTGATAAATCTACAAGAAAACAAGGAAGGCTAGTTATTATTTGATTTTCTTGTGTTGTTTATGCTTTTTTTTATGCATTTCAAGGCCATCCCTTGATTTCATCAAGCATTGTCAAGTGGGGGCTTGGTTATCCTTGAGTAGACCTATATATTCTTGGAAGTACCTATGGGGGGTATGTATTTGTTTTCTTATTCTTGGCTCCATCGAGGCTAGGGTCACTACAAAGAAAACAACTTCTAGTAGAGGCTTTTGTGGAACCTCCCCCAAAAATTATCCCTTCCCCGTTTATAGTAGAGGTTGTTAGCATAGGTAAGCAACTGGAGGTTTTAGTGTATATATTTTTTGTCAATGCACCTAAACCATTATGGCACACTTGTGTGTTTAAAATGCATCGGTGTACCATGGATACAAATGCACTAGAGAAATAACATGCCAAAAATGCATTGATGCTCCACTTTGGTCAAGACACATCGATGCTCCACATCAATCCAGGAACACTAGTGCTTTGATACCAATGCACATCAGAGTGTCAACAACCCCAAAATACATCAATGTTCCTCTTTGGTCCTATCACACCGGTGCTTCACATTGGCTCAGGACACCTCCAATCCTCTAAACATGAAACCAAGATTCCACATGCCAACTAAGGCTTGAAGCTCTTCTCCATGATGAAAAATGATCGACAACCCATAAATGGCACTCTCCAAGTAAGTGGATCCTCCATGAGGCTCCAAAGAAGGATTTCCACCAAACTACCAAAATATCTCCAATGCCTAAGGGAAGAGAGCCATCCCAATATAATCTTGAGGTCAAGAGTCCACTAAGAAATCTATCTCAATTTGCATATCCATCACAAACCATCTCTCATGCTAGAATCCATCTCAGAGCATCTATGGGTGATTCCTACACCATGTACCCTAATCTCATGGAGCACCCTTAAACATAGTGTAAACACTTTCAAAGTAACCCAAAATTCTAACATCTATTAGAAAGGTTATGGGATAAGGTCATTCTACCTAGTAGAGTTGGGAGCGAGCAATATCATTCCTTCACCACCAATAGTTTTCAACTTGCTCCCCTTATTTCTGTGGTAGAGGTTGTTCAACCTCATTTTAAATGCTAGGGTTGATAGGAGAGAAGGGCCTATAAATGAAAATATAGAGGGATTCCTATTCCCTGAAGTCAAAGCATAAATTTTATGGGATTCACCGAAAGAACTTGCTCTAGTAGAGTCTTGATCTTGGTATGTTGGGGGATGCTTCATACACCTTCCTGAGAACCTGAAAAAGAAACAAGAGGAAATGCCATTAAAGGAAGTAAAACTCAATCCAATTGAAACCAACCTGAGGATTTCCTAAAATGAATTCAATGATACCACAAGCCTAGTCCAGAATAGGAGATATCTAAAATTCGTTGGTTTTCCTTGTAATTCTGGGAGCCTTCCCAATAGACTACACCAACCACGACAATTGTAAGCTTGCTTCAATTCCATGGAACCTGTTTCTTTATTCAAATTTTTCAAAATAACTGATACCATAATCAAAGCTAGGATGGAATTGGGTTGGTTTAAACCCACACACACTCATTGGTCCCATCATTTGAACCTTCATAATTCGAACCTCACCATGAATATGATGCAATGCATAGAAGAGAAGATGGTAATTAACTTGCATGCAATGGATGAATTACCATTTTCATTGTAATTAAATGATCTCATATTGTTGGATGTTGGTAGAGAAGAGAACTTAGGGGATGTAACCATAACCTCTGCCCCCACTTTTTCCAAGGTATTAAGAGATATTTGACACCCTCTATTTTTTCTTCTATCAATGATCGCGTTTAACCTTCTTGGTATCTGAAATAACTCCATCGATTTAAAGAATTGCCTAGAGGCATGAATCCTTGTAATTATATTCTTAAGTTTTGGATTGTGATGATAGGTTTACTAAGCCATGCAAGTTTGGATGACTATTTTCGAGTCTCCAAAAACTAAAATATCCTTTATACTCAGATTTTTTGTGAGCAGAAGCTCTTGCCATAATGCTAATAATTCCACTTGGTTGTTTGTTCTTATACCGAGAACCCAAACATAGGAAGTTACTTGATGTCCTTTAAGGTCGTAAAGCACCCTACCCCTTCGGCACTTACCATCCCTGATATTTTCAATATATATGATTATTAAAAACATTTGATATTGATAGTTAGGTGTTTGATATATTCTATGCTTGATATAAATTATCGAATTAAAATGGGAAAATTTGAAAAGTATTGAGTTGCATAGGCTAAATGTCTTGAAACCTACTAATTATTCATATAATGCATTTATTATTTTCAATGTGTGGTTAATGATTTGTGCTCTTCTCTTAGAGTATACTATTATGAAAAACAAGTAATACTAAAACTAGTACTAATAGGGATTGGATGTTCAATTTTGTATTTTTGGAATCCAATATTAACACATTCTGAACCTAATTTCACATTTTAGAAATCCCAATTCTTTATTTTTGAAACATTAATTTTGGCATATCTCCTAAAGGATTTAAATTGAAATTAATCTAAAAATAATAATAATCATTATAATGTTAACAACCATTTGATGTTTTTTTTTTCAATTTGACGTTAGAATCATTAAACTTGTGTAAAAACTAACTTCATTGTAAAAATTGACATGCCTTGGTCTTTGTTTAGGTTGATCAGAATAAGGCTTATGGTCCTAACAATTTTTTTTCACCTGCAAAAAAACATGTATCTTGATATTCAACTGAACGAATCAAAGTATACATATGTATCATGAGATCTTTCTAGCTCCTCATGCCTATATCTATAATACTTCCTTGAAGTAAAGAACTAAGATATATATACTCTTTTTATCTCATTCCTGGGCATTTTTAACTATCTGATCCAACCACTCTTGCAAAATACATGATCCAAAAAACAGTTTTATTCCATGACTATATTCTTCTAGATATACTTGAATAGACATATAGTTTTCTAGAAACTAAAAGATGATAGGAATAAAGGTAAACACATTCATCCAAACAACTATAAAGAACCTTATGCTTCCAAAATATTATTGTGATAATACTCATACAAAAGGACACCTTCCTCCAGTCCAATTGCTCTTTTAGAAAGAACATCAACTTCCTTGTTGAACTCCCTATAGGCATGGAGAAAATAAATAGATTGAAAAGTAGCTCGAAGCCGACGAATCCTATTTTTCCAGTGTTCCAAGAGAGACACCTATATTACTTCTTTCCTAGATGCCTAGTCTATGATGACTTTTGAATCCCCAACAATTGAATTTCTGTGAGCCCTTTCATATGTGAAAAGTATAATAATTGCCATAGTGCCATAATTTATTCCCTAGTATTTGTACCTGAACCACATCCCATCCAAAGTTTGAAAATTTTCCATCACAATGAGACATAGCCATACCTACACCACACTTCCCTTATTGTGAAGCCCCATTAAAATGACCAATAAATAGATTCTCAACTAAAATAGGAGGCTTAATAGTTCTTCCTGTCTTGACAAAAGTTCCTTCCTTTATTCATTAAATGCACCAATAACCAGAGAACTAAATCTAACATAATTCTTTGTGATACTCTCAAACATAACCAAAATTTTGAGCTTCCATAAGCCACAGTTGACAATAGATATGCGTATGGAGACGGAAGAGTTAAATACAACTAGTAAGTAACAATTATGTCAATTTAGTAAGAATCCATTGGCTTTGTAAATTGTCTTTAGGTTTATTTGATGGGGCGACATCTTCTTCTCAAGCAGGTTGTGGGATGATCTTGAAAATTACTGAAGACAATTTTTTTCTTATGTGGATGGGATGCGGAAAGGGTCAAATACAAGAGCATAATTCTTAGCCCTTTGGGATCTGTTATTGTTTGCTCATTTTAAACATTTTTTATCCCTTCATGTATTTGGTGACTCTAAGGTTGTGATTGACTGGGCTAGTGGCAGTTTAGGCTTACATGTGGCGACGCTTGATCATTGGTGTGGTAGTATTAAGTCGTTGAAGTCTCTCTTTGCATCGCTGTCCTTCAAGCATATCCATAGAGAATTCAATCAACTAGTAGATTTGATGTCAAAGCATGGAGTTGGATCCGATGAAGGTGTTCTCTTTTTTGAAGAACTTCTTAACTCCCTCAAGGTTGATGAAGGGTCGATTTCTATTTACTAGTCATTAGTCCTCATTTTGTTTCATATCGGGACCTTTCTATGATGTTGGGCCCCTTTTGTATTTTTGGATTCAACTTCTTGTATTTGTGCTCCTACGGGATAGTTTCATTGTTTTAAGGCTGGTCTGTTAGACTCTTTTTTGAGGAAATGGTGCTTCCATATTATGCTCTAGCTCTTCAACAATTTTTTAGCTTCTCCTTAGCCGCAACATCTAAGAGGAATCTTACATTACTCTTGTAAATAAATTTGATGAATAAATGGAAAATCTAATTTATGCAAAATTAGGAATCCAAAATTGATCTATTTCCAAAATGGTGCTTTGGGATTTTTTGATGGGGCAGCGCAGGACGAAAGGTGTGCAACAAGTGTTGTTCTCTTTATCAACAATAATCATAAATACTGTTTCAATCTCTTTTGTGGCATGGGAACCAATATGAAGGCTGAGTTGTTAGCCTTATGGGTACTACGCAGATTGGCTTCTATCTTTGGCATTGTGTCATTGACAATTTATGTCGACTCAAGAGTTACCATTAAATGGGCAGAAGGTTCTTACAAACTTCAAGTAATCAATCTATATCCTTAGGGCAACAAAATTAATGAATATCTCAAAAAATTTATGCATCTGTAACTCAACCATATTTATAGAGAACAAAACAGGTTGGCTGAATTCCTCTCAAAGGAGGCCATGAAAGGCACTAAAGGGACTCTCCTCTGGGCATAATTTTGGGATGACAGACTTTCAAATATGGGGAGCTCTCCACTTTTTGATGATTATCTTTTTTCTATTATGCTCTAAGTTGTAATGATTGGTTTCAGACTACAATTGCCCCTAGTATTTTTGTTGGCACTCTTTCTTGGACTCTTGTCTAGTTTTTGACTTATGATCATGAGATTGTATCAGACTGACATCGATCAAGTGTAATACTTTTTTATTCTAATAAATACCAAAAGTATGTTTTTTTCCTCTGAAAAAAAAGAAGAAGAAGGAGATACCATGATCATAAAGAGAAGTGTAAAGTCAAAATGAGGCAAGGGATCTAAAATGTTTTAGCCAAACTGCAAAGTTAATGAAGATATTAAATTTTAGTGAGGTGTTGTCTAGACATGATATGTTCCTACCATTGTGATTTGCATTGTCATCTATTGTTTTTAGGTTTGTAATTGTTTCATATATGTTCTCAAGTTTTCACCAGCATGTTCTACATTTTCAAAAATTACATCCAACTAACAATGAAAATGACTATTGAAGATATGAAACTTAATAAAAATTGGAGTAAAAACTCAAAGGCTTTTAAACATATTCATAGAGAACTAACATGTTGATTGAACAATAAAAACAAAGAGTTTAATTTTTATGTTATTATTATTATTATTTGATAATTAATATATTATTAGTATAGATTTATTTTAAAACAAAAATATTATATCAAATAAAAAATTGTATTTAAAAAAATCGATTCTTCTTACAAGATCAAAGTTTTTACTTTTAGCATGCATACAATTCTAGTTGTGTAATGTAAATATTAAATTTAACGTGATGGAGACACACATGTGGGGGATAACACAAATACATGGGTGAAGGTTAATATTGTAGTCATAGTAGATGATCGACTTGAATATGTTTTGGTTTATAAAATAGATATCCCTATATTGTTTTAGTTGGTTATACTCTATTCTGTAATTTTATTTGTGTTGAAGAAATATCTCTAGTTATATTTGCAATTTCTATGGATATTTTTGGATATATCTTAACATGTCTCTCAACTTCTAAGGATACTCTTGGATATACCTTAGAGATTCTCAATGTAGTTGCAAAATTGAGTATTGTTTCTACACTCTTAAATGCACATATTTCTAATGCCATGTAAACGTCAAAACAAGAGAAAAGTCATCATAGTGTTGAGAGAATTCTCTTTAAGAGATACTGCTGCTCTTTAAGAGACACTGCTGCATTGAGAATTATCAAGATGCTTAGGAAATAAAAAAATGTCAACATGTAAAGCGCAATGGAATCCAACAACAATAGATGGGTGGAGAAATTGACTTTGGATATTGACATGCATTATAATATCATCTTGATCTTTGCTCAGTGAGAAAGTAGCAGTTGAAGTTAAAATCTATAGTTACAAAACGCAATTTTATAATAGTTAAAATACATAATTCTCTAACCTTAATACAAAAAAATTGAATTATGTATATTATTTTAATACTTATTATATAATTTAATATTAAAATCAATTGATTATAATTTGGGTGATTGAGCTCATGGGGTCTAGAATAGATGGTGAATCGGTGTATTGTTAAGGCATTCCTCCTGTTAGGTATCACCATTAGTTGGTACTAGCTTAAAAAATGAGTGAATGGGGAAAATAATAGTTATCTTTTGCACCAAATTTAATTAGTGGTTGAATTAATTAAATAAATAAATAAAATTGAATTAGTTGAATTAAAAAATAAATAATAAAGTAACAATGTTGAATTAATTAAGTTAAAAATAAAAAGTTAAAAAACACAGTGATGAAAATTTTTATTTGTAAATTTTTCAACCAAAATCTAGTCCAATTTAGTACATTTTCTAATGAAAAAAATAATTTTAAAATTAAAAGAGAGTATAAAATAACTAGAAAATTAAAATTGAAATCCACTTACTATATCTTTGCAGGCACCGCTAAATATGTATCCCATTTGAGCGACCACGATAGATCCAACACCAACTCAACTCGAGCTAGACCCCATCCCAACTTGAATATCAAGATTCAACTCAACAACACATGCACCACCAACACACACCCAACAGTGATTACCATCACCATCCCTTTACTCTATGTCTGTTTTATCTACATTCTTCAGGGACTATACCTCTTGGAAAACAACCCTATTTTGACATAACTGAATTCAAGCACTGATTCCCTATTTCTAGGCTTCCTGACAAGGATCATCATTAAAATAACTGATTTCAAGAACCGATTCCCTATTTCTAGGCTTCCTGACAATGATTCATCATTTGACAACAGTGTGGCACTATCAAAAAATATGCTCTATGTCAGTGACAAACTATATATCCATGTTAAGCGACGTGATCACATGCATGCAAACAAAGTGTCATGCATGAAAGAGTGTGGTGGTGCTCCGCGTGAGTGACACAAAAAGTTTCAACTCATACTACAAATGGATTTTGTAACCCATGTGAAGTGACACGTAACGTTTCAACAAAAAACAAGAAAGGTGAGCATCACGTTCAACTCAGACTACAAATGGATTTAGTAACCCATGCAAAGGGACAAGTAAAGTTCGACTTATACAAGCAAGGTGAGCACTAGCGGTGCGGGGATCTTGTATAAATGGGTGAATTACGGCAAATGATGGAAGTCCCATTGGTTTGTTCTCGGCATGGAGTTTTGTCCTACTAAAAAAATCCATGGCCCCAATCGTCTTCAACGAAGAGACCGAGAAACGAGAAATGCATATACGTTATCAGCGAGGATCTTTGAAGGTCATGAGAAAGTCTAAGTATGCTCCTACTGGTTCAAAGGAGAGAAAACCATTTTGAGAGACTCGTCTCAAGGTAAATTCCAGTTTAATAATTCTCAAGATTTCACCATGTTAGTGTTAATTTTAGCACTAACATTTCAAATATCTGGAGCTCCTTATAATTTCTATAATTTCAGTTGCTATGGAGGTCACATTTAGAAAATTACAATAAATGGTCCATAAGATGCTGAAAGCCATAAGACAGGCATGCATACTACACCGAATAATTTCAAATATCCCAGTTTTGGATATTGATTTTCTTTCATCTCCTAGCTGTCAGGTAACACTTTTTAGCATCTGTTGTAGTTTCCTTTCTCCTAGTAGAATCCCTTCATCCCTGATTAGTTCTGCCCTCACCTCGATGTTCCTACCGTTCATGCTGACCAACAACTTCTGAACTTTTGATACAAAGTGGCATTGCAAGATGTAGGAGAGTATATCAAATAAAAATAAATGTATCACCAGTTACCATGTAAAAAGCTCGATTGTATGCCCAGTGCTATACATTTGTTGTTGATAGTCAACTTTGTTTCAAATTAGTAGTGATCCCTTTTGACATTAATTGTTATATAGGTATCTTTGCTTAGAGTTGATGGCTAAGATAGCTTGAACTGTGCCCTAGTTCAACCCAGCATTCGTCATTGTCACAAATTGTGTTAGATGAATAGTTAAATCCCCGTGTCCTGTAAACTGCTTTCCCGTCCTCAATTCAATGAACATTTGAATCTGAAGAAGTTCCTTGGAACTTCTCTATTGCTTCAGGTAAATTAATGAAAGGTAACCTAGTGGCCGGCTACAACGTCAGAGAATTATGAGGGCATCTATTGTAATTGCGGAACATCTAATTTCACAGTGCTACATATTTTATTATCAAAGCCGCTCGTTTTGGAACTGACTTCAACTATTTGTTCTCCTGTTAGATTAGAACCCCTTTCCCATGACTGCTCACCTTCAATGTAGAGTCGGATTTGTTGGTTGTGGGGCCTACATTCTATCTTTTATCAATATTTTGTCTCTCTGCCCTACTTAAGCCCAAGATGACATTGCCTCCATTGTTTACGTAGATTCTCGTGCTTTAAAATTGAGAAATTAAACCTAAACACAATGCTATATGCGCTCACCTAAATGCCAAAGAATATGTTTTGTATCAACCTAGTCTTGGATGAGCATAAGGATACATTTGTCTGGTAAATGAATACCAGTCCAATCAAAGTAATTTTCATACCCAAGAAAATTTTGAAAAGCTGAATGCAAATACTTGCATTTTAGATTCAACAAAAAGACTATGGTGGCCATGGCTGTAATATCCCTCGAAAGAAAAGTGCTTATGTTCACCTTATTTCGACTTTAGGGATGTAGTTTACAACTGGTTCCAAACACCTCCAAATGATTTCGAATTTGGGGAGGAAGGTCTTGATGGGGCATATGACAAACTAACACATCTATAAGACACCCAAACACCTGATATACCCATCCATGGTCTGCAATTTGCAAGAAGAGAAGTTTCAGGACAAGACTAGTCAATTTGAGTAATGGAAATCCCCCCTAGGTCTGCCCCTAATTGCTCTTCCAAACACTGTATGAACTTCACTAATTCTTGATATGAGACTTGGCTTTGTTATAAGACATCAATAAAAATATATGTGCATCATTAGATCTATTTTTAGGGTCAAATAGGTATCCCAATGAACAATAGCCTCTAGAGTTTATAATTTGGGGTGAAGATGGTGGACAAGGAGTCTCGAATTTGGTCATAGAATATGGTGACACTTTAGGGGTATGAAAACATAATTTGGGCCATCATATTAACTTCATATATAGATCTTAACATGAACAAATATCTCAGAAAACTCTGATATAAAAAAGATACATCA
This sequence comes from Larix kaempferi, assembly GCA_027924585.1. NCBI lineage: Eukaryota > Viridiplantae > Streptophyta > Pinopsida > Pinales > Pinaceae > Larix > Larix kaempferi. The sequence continues at coordinate 331,493 of BSBM01000254.1, forward strand.
TCATCCCAAAATCACTAGTACACAATAGCTATGAGGAAAATGGCTTGAATCTTAGTTTTGATTGAAAATATTACTTTGATTACATTGTATTTTGAGCTGTGGCTCTCATGAAATGTCTATTACAGAGTATGCAACAACTAACATGTCCAAGAAGTAGAAAAAACAATCCTCCACTAGATATATGCAACAAGAAGTGCGCCCTTGCACATTTACATGACATTGAGAGAAAGAGAGTAGAATGAGACTATATGAGAATGAGAGAAGATGAACTCGAACTTAGTTGGGGTCTGAACCTGCATCAAAACATCTCCATGAAGCTCTGTTGAGAGGTTTGAATGGCCTCGCCATCAACTAAATTGGGTGGGAATCTTGCACCCTCGAAATTGGTTCTAAGGCAGGGAGGATGAACATCCACCGTGCAAGGACAAGCTAAGCTCTCCAATTGTGCCAAATGAGAAATGATCAAAAGCTGGTCTCCTTCTTTTTTCTTGTATTTTATTAACTTCCCAAGGCCTCCATAGCTCGAATTCCCTCCAAGAGCATCATCCCAACTCGAATTAGGGAGAGATTTCCAAGAATGCCACTTGTCCAACACTTCCTAGCCCTCCTCTTCCATCAATTCAAATGGGGGAATCTTGGTTGCCATAACTCCCCTTGTGCACCCTCTTGTAGGTTATTTTTAGCCTTGACATGTCATATATGTCATATGTCAGCAATAAGGTCTGAACCTTGTCATAAGTGTCATAGAATCTTCATCATTGTTGTCATAGAAGTTAGGGAATCTAGCTCCAAGTGTCACAATTCTTCTATGATGCCTCTTTCTCTTCCATGGGAGTTACTCTTCCACTCTAATTCGACCCTCCTAGATTCATGCCATGAATAATGCCTCTCCAACTCCCCCAAGAACGTTAGACTCCACCTTGGATTCGAATGGGAGAAAATAGGATGCCATGTGGCATGAAGAACCTTGCCTTGTGTGGGTCCCACACCACCTATGCATCCTCATGGCCAAGTGCCACCTTATTTTCTTATTATAATGATTTATTTAGCCCCTTTAATATATATTTGTTAATCTAATGTCCATTTGGGGTCTTATAGCTCCCTTATTCCAAGTCTAAATGTTTCCACCCCAACCTAGGGAACTAGTAGATTGGTGGAAATTTCCTTTCATGAGATTTATTTGGATGGTGACATTACAATGGTAGATTCCAATATCAAGATAAGTCTAGCCCGCCAACTTCCATTACTCCAATCTAATATAGACGCGAAGAGACAGACACACTCCTAGGCAATAGATGGCAACCTGATATTGCAGGCTTATAACACAAACCTAACAAACGATGGTTCCTATTTCCTGGAAAAAAAGGATCAGTCATAAGACTTTTCCATGTGTTGTTATTTAAATTGAGAGCAATTGTACACGGGCTTAGATGCATAGCAATGCACATCCAATCACATATGGCACAACATACAAAAGAAGCATAAGATTTGAGAGAAGCCACGAACTCCAAGTAGATACTCAGAGGCATCTGTTGAAGCTCGGTCCATGTATTCATATCACTGCCTGTGTATTGTAATTCCCAGATGAGTATTTTCTCAATAGATCTATTAAGATTGTTAACCACTCTTACAACCATGATTAGGAGGTCATTGCTCTTTGCAAGAGATTGTGTTGAAATAGAGCATGGTGTGGCTGCATCAAGTTCAGTACTAAAGCCCTTTTCCAGATCAAATCTAACAACTCCATATGGCATCTCTTTGATAAAGTAGAATAGGCCATTGCACCACACTCCTGGATCGGACCCAAATTTTGCATGGGGCAATGGGTTTCCTGCCATTCTCTGGTAACCATTAATGGAGTCATAAATCTCGGTATAAAGAGTTCATGAAACCATACATAATTTAGTGCACACATATGACCTAGAAAGTGGCCACTAGGCTATGCAATAAGCATAATATAACGTCATGTCCAGTCTACTACTAAAAAATATAGTTAATATGGAGAAGGGTAGGGAATGAAAGGGTGAAACTCACCGTTTCCCAAAGAGTCAGAACTGTCAGCAAAGGTCACTTAGATGGTAGTTTATCCTGCTACTGCAATTACTCACATAATGAAAACCATTAATTTCTTTCATTAATGAGTAGAGTCGTAAAGCCGTAAAGTCCACGTGGACTGTGTCAAGTTTTTTATAAAAATAATATGAGATTGAGTTTTAATGTGAATATGGCGGAAGAGTAATTGATAATATTCAAGTATTCAATGGCATCAACCAAACTAATGCTAAATAGAAACTGACATACCAATAATTTAATGTCATCACTAAAACATTATGATACAAAAACCAAAACCAAATGACAAGTAAAACGAGAATAGTTAGTCAATTCATTATAGAATCATGATTTTAGCCAATCATAAAATATGAAATTTAATTTTAAATTATTAAATAAAATAATTTTCAATTTCAAATAATTAAATTTAATATACAATTATTAAAAAACATTTAAAAACATAATAATTTTAAGAGTTATTAATTAAAAAAAAAAACAAACTAAATAGGGACCAACTGATCCCTATTGGAACTAATAACAAGGCAGCGACTAATAATATAAGTGAACTGAATTTTCATTCGTTTTAAACTAATTTCAATATTAAAAAAAATCTATTTTTCCAGCCGAAAAAAAAAAATTAAAAATTAAAATATCACTGCAAAATTAAAATACTCCCGCGATGGAAAGTACAGTGGCTATCATCAAAATGATTGCTTGCTCACATTTCTATCAAAGTGTTTTTATTGGTAGCATAGTTTCAAATACTTTCATATTTTACTTGGAATTCGATGGATTTCTCGCTCAAATTTCTATTACAGTGTTTCTCTTGGTAAAATAGTTTCAAATAATTTCAGATTTTACTTGGACTTTGATGGATTGCTCGCTCAAATTTCTGTCAAAGTGTTTCTGCTGGTAAAATTGTTTCAAATGGTTTCAGATTTTACTTGGACTTTGATGGATCGCTCGCTCAAATTTCTGTCCAAGTGTTTGTACTGGTAAAATTGTTTCAAATGGTTTCAGATTTTACTTAGACTTTGATGGATTGCTCGCTCAAATTTCTATCAAAGTGTTTCTACTGGTAAAATAGTTTCAGATTTTACATGGACTCTTGATTTGAATGAAAACTTTGAAAAGAAGATGAAACAGAAGTGCAATGTGCAATGGCTGTCATCAAAGCTTGATGGATTGTTCGCTCAAATTTCTATCAGTGTGTTTCTATTCGTTGGAGAGTGTTGAGCACAGCCTTTCTTTGAGATAAAAGCAACATACCCAGATAAATTGGAAGCAACTTTCAATGTGAAAAATCATCAAGAACTTTCACAGATAACAGTAGATGGATTGTGATTGCTCATGTATTCGTCGGTGCGAGCTCAATCCTTGGCTTTGCATTTACACCTCCATTACCGCCAAGCTTGTTACAAATTCAAAACTACCAAAAGACTCCATTGGCCATTGATTTGCAAAGTGTTCATCCGTCATCATGCTTCAAGTGCCGAGGTTGTTACAGAAAAACCAACCCCACAACCAGTGTGGAATTTACTAGAGAAAACTTACACCAATAATCTCTGCTGTGAGAAGCCAACAGATAACACCGAATACCAGGGTGAACCAGTGGACTCCTATGTTAATACATATGCTGGTCTACTGCAGGGCTGTACAAAGATAAAAGCACTGAAAGAAGTCCATGCCCGCACAATCGTAATCGGACTTAATCAAAATAGTCTCATACAATCCAAACTTGTTAGTATGTATACGGTGTGCCATGATCTGAAGGATGCACGCGAATTGTTTGACAAAATGCCTGAACGAAACGTTCGTCTATGGAATACAGTGATCAGATGTTATGCTAAAAGTGGGCTTTTTGATGAAACCCTCAGATTGTATTATGAAATGCGACGGGTTAACGTACAGCCAAACAACTTCACATTTCCTTTTGTACTCAAGGCATGTGCTGGCCTTTCATCTCTGAGAGAGGGCAGGGAGATTCATCAATACGCAGTTAGAATTGGGTTTGAATCGGATGTTTATGTGAGCAATGCTCTCATTGATATGTATTTCAAGTGTGGCAGTGCCAACGATGGTCGCCAGGTGTTTGACAAAATGTCTGAAAGGGATGTTGCTTCATGGACTGTGCTTATATCTGGGTATGTGCTGACTTGTTATGCAAATGAAGCCTTGATCCTTTTCCATCAAATGCAATTCACTGATACAAAACCCAATTTAGTTACCATTGTCAGCGTGCTCCCTGCATGTGTTCAGCTGGGGTTTCTGCAATATGGAAAGTGGATCCATGGCTATGTAATTGCTAGTGGTTTGGGAATGGATGTTAGGCTTGGGAATTCGCTTGTAGCTATGTATGCCAAGTGTGGAAGGATAGAACTTGCACGACGACTGTTTGATGAAATGCCTGAAAGAGATGTGGTTTCTTGGAATGCAATGATTGCAGGGTATTCTCAGAATGGCCATACCAATGAGTCTTTGCCACTTTTCCATCAGATGCAGATGGAAAATTTGAAACCCAACTCTGTAACTTGTGTTAGTATGTTGTCGGTCTGTGCCCACTTAGGTGCTTTGCAGCAAGGTAATTGGATCCATATTCTCTCAATCAAACTTGGATTCGAGTCTGATATTTTTGTAACCGGTGCACTGATAGACATGTATTCAAAATGCGGTAGAATAGAGACTGCACAGAAATTGTTTGACACCATGCCTGTAAGAAATGTGGTTTCATGGAGTTCAATGATTGCTGGTTATGCCCAAAATGGACTTGCCAATGAGGCATTGGCTCTTTTTAATCAAATGCAACTGACAGCTGTGAAACCCAACCCTATTACTATTGTGACTGTGCTGTCAGCTTGTGCCCATATAGGAGCTCTTGAACAAGGTCAGCGGATTCATGATTACATCATTAGAAGTGGATTTGAGTCGGATGTTTCAGTGGGGACTGCACTCATAGACATGTATGCAAAATGTGGAAATATAGAAATGGCTCGCCAGTTGTTTGACAGGATTGCTAACAGGGATGTGGTTTCATGGAGTGCAATGATAGCAGGGTATGGAATGCATGGGCATGGTAAGGATGCCCTTGCACTCTTTTCCCAAATGCAACTGACAGACATGAAGCCAAACCATGTCACATTTATTTGTCTTTTATCTGCATGCAGTCATGCAGGCCTAGTGGTTGAGGGATGGCAATACTTCTATAGCATGAGTCGATCTTATGGTATCACACCCAGACTGAAACATTATGCATGCATGGTTGACCTTCTTGGCCGTGCTGGGCGGCTAGATGAGGCATACAACTTCATCAGGAAGATGCCAATTGAACCTGATGCAGTTGTGTGGGGGGCTCTGCTTGGTTCCTGCAGAATCTATTGCAATTTTGAGCTGGGGAAATATGTGGCAGAACGCCTTTTTGAGTTAGACCCAGAAAATGTTGGGTATTATGTTTTGTTGTCAAACATCTATGCTGCAGCTGGTAGGTGGGAGGATGTAGTAAAGATGAGATCAAGGGTGAAAAGTAGTGGGTTGAGAAAGGCCCCAGGATGCAGCTTTATTGAGATATGTAACAAGGTTCATGCTTTTCGTGTTGGGGACAACTCACACCCTCAATCTGAAAAGATTTATGCAATGTTGGAAACCTTGTCTGGGCAGATGGCTGAGGCAGGCTATGTGCCCAACACGGATTCTGTATTGCATGATGTGGAGGAAGAGGTGAAAGAACACATGCTTTATAGTCACAGTGAGAAGCTAGCTATTGCTTTTGGACTTATCAACACAAGTTCTGGAACCCCTATTAGAATTACCAAAAACCTTCGTGTATGTGGTGACTGCCACAATGCTACTAAGTTCATCTCTAAGATTGTAAAACGTGAAATCATTGTGAGGGATGCAAACCGTTTTCATCATTTTAAAGAGGGATTATGCTCATGTGGGGATTATTGGTGATGGTTTACAATATAAATAACAATCATAAACATGTTTCAGTAAAAATAGAATGTCCAGTATATTTCCTTTTCCGGATCAGGTTGTAATAGGTCAGTCTTACAGCAGATGATATTTCTTTCCCTAATATCATTTTTTTGCTATATTGCACCAAGTAATGATAAAGGGTGCGGGCTAGGTTTGGAGACAGTTAAAAGGTTAACCCCAATTTCGAAGGGAAATGATATTGAAAAAATTGAAAAAGTAAAAGGTATTAAATATGGAAAAATCATTGGAGTTCAAATTAATGTATAGTATACAAACAAAGTAAATGGGGAAATTCAAGTCTACATATTTTCATTCTGCTCAATTCTCAAAATAACAATCAAAATACCTAGGGAATATATTGGTAAGTTTCTGATTGTTTATTTCAATGATATTCTATTTTTTTAAACCAAAGAAATATTTTATTATAGAGACCATGGCTATACTTGGGTAGTCTTTTTAGCACGGGAAGCTTTTCTGATAACAAAGTTCAACTGTTCAAATACCAACAAAAAGAAGGCCTTGTTTTCTGCAACAGCACAACTATTATTCTTTGCATTTTTAACACAAAACTATCTGATAAGGATACCGGCATAATAACAATAGTATCTGATAAATAACAGAGGAGCCAGAAAGACAAAAGATTTCTTAGAGTCAATCCTGCTTTCCTACCTTGGCGGCCTCTGTGTCAGTGATCTTGCTGATGTCATCACTAACCAAGTTATGATATTAACTGAGCCATAATTCCTCATATCGTCCCCAAGATCTCAACTATCATGAGAAGGTAATGCTCCCAATTCTTTGCCCTGTAGGCACATTGAGATTCAGTAAATAATATTCTGATTTTTAGTAAGAGACTAAAGTGGAGCATTTCCATCATTTGAAAGTCTGGTATGGCCGAGAACAAGGTGATGGTGCAACTTGATTGGCCTACACCTAAGAGCATTACACAGATTTACATGGTTTAATGTTTTTTTATAACAGGTTCATAGAAATTTTATCAGCGTATGTGCACCATGTGGTGGCCATCCCGTCTTCTTTTAGTCAATTGTTACTGTAGAAATGAAACATTTCAGTTTCTTAACCCATGAATAGTTTCATCTTTTTGAAATTGTTATGGACAGCAATTTAAGGATTTATTGTCGTTGAACGATGGAGCATTAGTTATGCTATCTTGCTCAAGGTAATTCATCACTGACCAAAGTATTGTAAGCAATTCTTGTTTTATTAGTAAAGATGTAAAGTCTCATATTTCTTGCAGTTTATAATTCTGTTACAATTTGCTTAATTCATTTGGCCTTCTAGTGTTCTTAATTTGTACACATAGACTTGTTGAATTCTATAACCAACAGTCAGTTCCTTGAGCTCGCGTGGGAGTTCAGATCAATTGGTATAATAGCTAGAATCTTCTAGCATATTTTGCCTAATCGGATATTTGTACTAGCGCTCTCCAACATTGTGTTGCAGTGGTGTGAGAATTGTATGCCAGTCTGGATGCATTCGACATATGTATTCAGAATCAAAATACATTCTTGCTCGTCAAATTAGCAATACTGTGTCTTTGTAAAGGAAGAACCTAACAGTGGGGAAGAAGCTATGCATCGACATCGACAGAGGGAAGAGATGTATAATCAGTTCCAAGCACTGATGAGATGCTTCGCACTAGCAAACAACTGTCGTCAGAATGTCAATCCTTTAGAGAAAAGAACCCATTGACAGTAAAGATAAATATCGAAATCCCATTGAAGGATAAATTGATGCCAAAGCATTAGATGAATGGTTACATCAATTGGAATCATGCTTTGTTGTAAATCAATTTTTGATAGTAAAAAGAATGCATTTGCTACTTTCAAATTTGCCCCAAATGCACTTTATTGGTGGGAATATTTCATTTAACAAAGAGAGGAAGCACACCAACCCATTAACACAGGAAAGGTTTCAAGACAAATATGAGAAAATTCTACTTTATATTACACGTTGATATTGAATACATGAGGTGGCAACGATTGCATCAAAAGCAATGCCAGTCTGTTCCGAAGTCGTTGGAGAGTATCATCGAATGTCGATTAAAATGGAGGATAGAACTCTTGAACACTTGAGAATTTTGAAATTCAAGTCATGTTTGCATTGTCAAAATGGAAGCCTATCAATGTGCAACGAAAGTAGAAGAGAAATTCAAGAGCAGATGGTTGAGAAAAAGGGCAACCTTAGAAGTCAAACAAACAATTTGATAAAACGTCAACCTAGTCCAAGTTTATTGTAGACAAAGATAAAGGTAAAGGCAAGTTCCATTGTAAACATAAGTAGTAGATTAATCCAGATTGATATTGGTGGCCATCCACTTGTTTAATTGAGTTATAATGGTTTTCCATTTAGGGAAAATTTTAAGGATCCATAATTATCTTAAAGCGTGAAACCTTGACAAATTTTACTAATTCTTAAATTTCCAACCATAAAATGTTTGACGATATTTTTTTAAAATATTCAAAATTTTAAGCAATTTATATAGTTCCTGAACAATTTTGGCGATATTAAGAGTAAAATAATTTATCCCATGGAATTTGGGTGAATCAATATAGAAAAAAATGGAAATTAACGAATATTTTTTCGAAAAAACCCCTAAAATTAGTCCATGGGTTAAATTTCGTCCCTAAAATTTTCCTTGTCTCCATCTTCTTGGCAATTTTCTACTGTTTTTTGGGTCTCAAACTTCGAGGGCCATTTTGAGGTCCTAAACAATGTTTTTTGGCCATTTGGGGGGGCCATAGGTTGTCATGGCATTCCTCAGCCCCATCCAAAAGTTGGATTTCTTAGATGGTTCTTTTCAACGAGACATCGTGCGTCCTAAATGAAGATCATATGCAAAAGTTGTGCCTTCGGGAAGTTAACTAGCTACCTCGGGGCCTACAAATCCTTTTGGTGCTTCATCTTCTAGGGTTAGGTTTTTTGGATGTTCAGAGTTTTTGCCTCTATGCTTATGATAAAAAGGTCATTTTTTCTCTCTTTGTAATCAATGCTTGTGAATGAACATAGCTAACACATCTTTCTTTAGAGATAAGCTACCACCATCCGAGCTAGTTTGTATTGATTGCATTTTATAGTGTTTTTCCATTCAGTTTAATAATAGAATTTGGGTTTTACTATACTATTGCGCGCTCTGCAAAATATTTGTATGTGTGTTTCCATTTTTATATTGCTATTTTCATTTCGTTCTCTAAATAATCCAAATCACTAGTATCCGAGGAATATGCCCTTGTTGTTTCTCGATGCATGTCCCCAACAAGATCCAGGTATAGGGAGTTGGGTCTTGAACTAATCGATATTGGGGACAACCACTCTCGTTGGTCCAAGTAGACTCAAATGGCGGGAGAAGAAAACAGAGATGACGGAGCAGGAGATCCTATTAAGATGTTGCTCGAGGAAGTCCTCACAAGAAAAATGAATGAGATGATGGATATTTTCGTCCAAATTCTTCATCGACTACCAATGACAACAGAGACACCTTCAACCATTACCAATTTTAGAGATGTGATGCCCTTCAAGGTAGAAGTTAACTTTTCCATTCCTCTATTTGAAGGCCAGATAGATGCAGATGCTTTGGAGAAATGATTAATTTTTTAGAGGGCTATTACTCTGTTGAAAAAATTTTAGACAGCAAAAAAATTACCTTCTCACTCCTTAAGATTCTCCCCTATGTCAAATATTGGAGGGACAATTACTTGGAGAGGCATGCTAGAGATGAGTCTACAACATACAGGACATAACCCACTTGTGTGGATTTTGTCGATGCTCCCAAAGAGGAGTTGTACACTGTCGAAAATTATGATGACCAATACACGAGATGGACAACTTTACATTAAGAGAGAGACCAAATGGTGTTGGAGTTTACCAATATATTCTATACCTTGCACTCAAAGCTGGGTATCAGATATTCCGAACGACACTTGGTCTGAAAGTCCAGCAGTGGCCTACACATGTACATCATACATAGATGGATTTCCTAGACATCTCCTCACTAGGAGCCAATTTTCGATATGCTATTAAAATTGAACAAAAATTCAAGTAGAAGAATAAGTTGGAGTTTGGGTTTGCAAATCAACCACAATAGAATCCTGGTAAAGGTGGCCCTAACTCACAGAACAAATGACAGGGCAAGGATATCCAAACTCATGAAAACTAGTCCAAACCGTGGGTAAATAAGGGTCATAGGAAGTTAAAGGACACTGGAAATTAGTTAAAGAAAAGCATATCATTGGTGTAGAACCCAACACCATCGTTGCAACCAAAAATATCTAACCAGAAGAGCCAGAAGAACCAAAGGAAGGGGAATGACTCTTCTACTCACATATGTGGGTGAAAGGGACTTCGCTACATTTCATTCTTGAGAATGGTAGCTAGAGGAAGCTTATCTTGGCGAAGTTCATCAAGAGATTGAAGTTGTTGACAATGCCTCACCCTCAACCATACACCATCGGTTGGTTGAGCTAAGGGAAAGACATTCACCTTGGTTAGCAATGTCGTGTATTCTATGACATCAAGCCCTTCAAAAATGAGATATTGTGTGATGTTGCCCCACTTGAAGTTTGTGACATTCTTCGAAGACAACCTTATATGTGGAAACATCGTGTTTTTTATGAGTCTAGTCCTCATAATGTCATTATTACTTTGGGAGGAAAACTCTACAGGGTACCCGAGTTAGTTCTGACTACTGGAGTTTCCTTGATCTTGACACAATAGTGTAAGAAGGTAATCTCTTAGACTGAGAAATTTGTCCTGTACACGGTTTGATAAGAAGGTGGACAGAAGGTCAATGCAATCGCAATAGCCTCAATGTGATGTCACTCTGCACAACAGAGGCATGCAGACAAGATTGTAGAAAAATACAAAGAATATTTACCTCACCTAAAGGGGTTCCTATGCATTGCCATGTCAAACATTAAATTGATTTGATACCTGGTGCTCCCTTACCTAATGGCCCAATATATAGATGTTCTCTTCTAGAGAATGAGGAAATAAAACATTAGATTCAAGACCTCATCCAAAATGTTCACATTCGACCAAGCTCCTCACCTTGTGGGAGTTCAATTATGTTGGTGTAGAAGAAGAATGGGACATGACGAATTTTTCTTTGATTACAGAGCCTTGAACAAGATCACTGTCAAGAATCAATACCCAATCCTTTGGACTGATGATCTTCTTGATCAACTTAAGGGTGCCAAGTTCTTCAACATGATTGATATGGAGTCAAGATACCACCAAGTCTCAATTGAGCAAACTGATGTATGCAAGACAACCTTCATGTATAAAGGAATTTTTGAGTGGTTGGTCATGCCTTTTGGATTGTCTAATACTCAAACAAAATTCATGAGGATGATGGATGATATATTGAAGTTGTTCACAAAATCCTTCGTGGTCATATATCTGGATGACATCCTCATATTCAATAGAACTTGGGTGGAACATTTGCAACACATTCAGTGGGTCTTGAGGTCTTTGATTATAGAGCCTTGAACAAGATCACTGTCACGAATCAATACCCAGTCCCTTGGATTGATGATCTTCTCTATCAACTTAAGGGTGCCAAGTTCGACATGGAAAGGATTCAGTATCTAGAATACATCATGGATGAACATGGGGTGCATGTGGATCCAACCACGATCCAAGTATTTCATGATTGGCCATCCCTGATGACACTAACAAAGCTCCACAACTTCTTGGGCCTTGCGAAAGTTTACCAAATTCTTGTGTTGGGGTTCTCTCATATTGCTTGGCCCTTAAGCTAAGTTACCAAGGGTGGATCCAAAGATAAGTTTGCTTGGGGCATGTCTCAAAAGAAATCATTTGAGGATATGAAACAACACCTATGTTTAGCTCTAGTTGTCGCTCTTCCAAATCTGCAACAACCTTTTGAGATTCAAATAGATGCCTCTAACTATTCTATTGGTGTAGTCTTCACTCAACATGGACATCTAGTGACCTATCATAGAGATACACTCTTTGTTTTTGTTAGTTGGTATTCCACCTATGACAAGGAGATGTAGTCCATTGTGCAGGCCTGTTTCCAATGGAAACATTACATCCAAGGGAAGGATAAAATCATTCACATGGATCATAAGCCCCTGCAATACATGCATATATAGGGAAAGTTACAGAATGACCATCATCATAAGTGGTCCACATACCTACAACAGTTCCACCTAAACATCAAGTACAAGAAGGGAAACACAAATCAAATTGTAGATTGCTTTAGTCGATCTCCAATTGTTGCATTGAATACCATGCTCAACTCTTTTGGACATGAGACCTCCAAGAGGCCCTACTTGTACAACAACGGCCCTGATTTTGTTGTTTCCTATCATACATTGTGTGTAGGAATATTGGCCTCAAACTTTCATCTCCAGGATGAAATTTTATGCCATCTCAACCACCTCTATGTTCCTTTAGACGAACGTGAGAAGCTGATCTGAGAGGTGTATTACAGTGGAGTGGCATGGAACTTCGTCTTAGAGAAGACAATCACAATATTGCAAAAGTACTTCTACTGGCCAAATATCTACAAGATGTTGAAAAGTACATCAAATCATGCATTGCGCATGCCATTGCCAAACCTATCATCAATAATTAGGGGTTGTACACTCCATTTCCTACCTCAGATAGACCTTGGGAATCTGTCTCCATGGACTACTTGTCTAGCTTGCCTTCAACGAAGCATTGAAACGACTATATATTTGTAGTTGTTGACTGGTTGTCTAAGATGATGATTTTAACTACTTGCAAGAAGAGCATCACAACAGAGACCACTACTAAGCTCTTCTTCGAGCGTGTTTGGGTTCACTTTGACCTCCCACATATCATTATTTTAGATCGAGACAATAGATTCCTAAGTACTTTCTGCTCCATCGTATGGTTGATGATGAACACCAAGCTGACCAAATCAACTACCTTCCACCCCAAAACAAATAGACAAACATAGGTGGTCAACGAGATGATTTTGCATATCATCTTGTTGACCACCTCAAGGTCCTATAGTAGAAAGTGAATAAATATGAAGGAGACATGTCAACTAAAATATCGACTGACCTACATAACCAAATTTCAAAAGGTAAGATAGATAAATATACATTATTTGTTGGTGCTTCTCAATCTTGCATGCTCATACTTCTCAAAGTGAATGGATAGTTAACTCTAGCTACACCCATAACACGGATAATGATACTTCTCTTTTCTTCATCAACATAAGTTAGAGAAAGATAAATCTTTGTAGTTGATGATGATGTACTTCATAGGGGGCACATTCATCAACTGAAACTTCTCCAATTTGCACACGTGCGCTCCTCAACATTGAAAACTTAGCTCTGGTGAGAATGGTTGTATCTTGGTCATCCATACACCTTTTTCAACAAGACAAAAGGAGTTTCTTATTGGAAACGAACCTACGGACGCAATGGAATATGTCTCACAACCCAGAAATGCTTAGAAAATTCGAACCCATAACCTCCATTTCGGCCCTTCAATGTTGTTTCCACCGAATGAGAAGAATGCTTCAGAACATAGAAAAAAGAGAGGATGTAATCATAGAGCTGGATCAGATCTGCAATTTGACATCAATGGATGCACCGGATCATGTGCAGAAGGCTGGAACAAAAACTATGGGGAAAATCTCCCACAGGTGGTTAAGGGTGCATCACCAAATCCTAGAGAAGCTTGAGCTATACAAACAATAAATTGTCAAAAGATGTGAAATGGAGTTATCCTCCTTATTTTATAGAATTTTCTCCTCATGGTTGAGCTTATCATCTTAGAAATTCAAATTTGAAGAGGAATGGATGTTTCCTTGATTAGTTGGATTGGGTTTGGACCCACTTAGCCTGATGGATGCGTCCTCACTTGCTAAACTTGGGCCCTGTAGCTTTTCTGGATGTTTCTAATCCTTATTGAGTTGCACAAATCAAGAAATTTTTTTCTTTTTTGCTTTTGATAACTTTCCTGCTTTTCAAGACTGATTGCTTTTATGCACTTGCCTGCTTTGTACACTTTCCTACTTTATGCACTACTTTTGTCAAATTCCTTCTTTTTTCTGATACCTTGCTTTGTGCATGCTTTCTTTCAGTTTCCTTTTTTCTTTGCTCTTGTTTTCTTTCACTTTCCTCTTTGATGTGACAACTCACAAGGCTAAAGTTAACTCCTTATGCGATCTTATCATCATCCAACTCATCATTACATGTAATTAATAATTAAAAAAAAAATTACACCTCCTTCAATTTACTTAATTAAAACAAATATAAGCTAAATTATTCCTAATTAATAATTTAATTGCCTAAGTAATGCCACCCCCTTATTAATTAATAAATTGAATTTCACTAGGATCCATGGGGTTTTGATGTGACATTGGATGTTGTTTGGTACTGAAAAAATGGGAACATGACAATCCTCCTCTCCCAAGCTTGCTTGTCCTCAAGCAAGAAACCTACTCCAACTCCAACCAAAATTCCACCATGTTTATTCTGCACCACTCTGATTATAGCCATTCTCCCAATGAATAACTCTTTTTCAACAAAATTTTCAACCCAACTAAGACAAGTGAGAAGAATGCCTGGATCCCACTGTTTGTGTTGCATGTCTCCCATTGGCACTGTTACTTGTGGAAAACTTTCATTCCAAATAATTCCAAGGTCCCACTGTCTCAATTGCATCCTTCCAAACATCAGAATCAACATGAAGAATACATCATCATGGAGGATGTCTAGATCACTCCACCAAACCGCAATTTCATCACTTTCAATGCCAAACCGAACCTCTATGAGTCCCTCCAACCAAGTATGAAACTCCTTATGTTCCATGTGCAAACCAACACAAAGAGTCTCATCACCATTATCCAATTGACATAGGTGACAATCCCATGTCTTCAAGGAAAAACATAGCAGCCATAGATGCCCATACAACTGCTCACAAAAAATGTATGATGTGTCCAAAAACTTTCCACTGATGCAAACAAAAAAATCGCCATTGGGAGTGCTTAGCTCTAATATGTATCCATTCACCCAATCATCCCTATGTGTGCTGGCTTCCATATGTATGTGGGGTGAAGGAAAGTGAACCAACTCTTGGAAACAATTATCCATCAATCTTGTGGTTGGCTCAACCAAAATGAAATCATGTGCCTCCCCCAAAACTGTGCAACTTCCTCCATGAGGCAACTTATAATTTTTTTGGAAATGAACAGGTTCTTGGCGTTCATCTTGATTAACTCCAAACTCTCCAAGCACATGCAAATCAGATTGTACTTCATGTGCCCAATGCACACAAGTACCAAGGGTCAAAACAAATCTGCTCCAATGACATAGGTGAGGATCCCATGTCCCACAATGCTGCTAGAAAAGAATGTAAAAGGATTCAAAATAATCAGCCATGCGTTCTTCCATCCAAGAGGTGAATGAAGAACCTCCTCCAAAATCTGAATCAAGTGAGGAGCAAATAAGACAATGATCCTTGAAGGGGCTCAAAGGAGTATTATATATGCATCCATGAAGATGTGTATCATCATAGTGTAACCAAGGATGCTGCTACAAATGTAAGGAAGAAGGTGATATAGACATGCCATCATCAAAATGAGAAATAAGAGTTTCATACTCCTCAGGTGGCACCATAAAAAAGAAACCTTTGACCCAAACTTCCTCCTCAAGTGACATGGAATCAATAAAAGGAAATAATGTATGATCATGGACCAAAATTTTATCACTTCAAACCTCATCCATCAAGCTAATGGATGCATCAACTCCATCATAAGTTGGTCCATCAAACTTGAGCTCTTCTAATTCCTCAATGGAGGAATGACTCACTTCGAGAATAAGTTCAGTTTCACTCTGGGGAACTATATGTGCTTGAAACTATTCATTTGCATCTAAAAAATCCTCAAGCACATGCATGCTATCATGCACCTCATGAACCACCATCTCATGAGGTTCCTCCATAAAATTCCGAGTACAACCAACCATACGATATTGGTTGACTGGTATTGATGCAGGAGCATCGGGGCCTAGGAGAAACAGTCGAAGTTGATCGACAGGAGAAGTCGACTAGGGGGATTGCCAACGATCACTGGTGTGAAAGAGAGATTGGTTGTCGAAGCCAAGCAGTCAAGCAGAAGATGTTGATACGCGATTGACAGGACTTAAAGGTCGAAAGATGACAGAAGCAAAAGCGAAGGCGTCGAAGGTCGACATGTTGTCAAAATGCGACATCGATGAGTTGCGGCGAAAGGAAAGTGTGGAGGACGGGGTGGACTGGCAGCCGTAGAAGTTAAGCGAAGCTGACAAGCAAGGTCGAGGGATGACGAAGTGCAGTATGGTCAATGCAAGAGATGGGTCCAACAATTGCAGCAGAGTCAGAGAAGTGCATAAGTCAAGGCGACGTACTTAGTAGTCGTTCATGGTTGCTAAGGAAGTTATGAGCAGTTATGAAGGTGGTTGGGATCGCGCCAGATGTCACCACAGGAGTAGGTTGTGCAGCATGGCTGAGGGGCACTGAAAACTACAGGTTTGTAGGATCAGGGAGAATTCAACGGACAGAGGAAGAGTATCTCGGGGAACAGAGTAATCCTCGGAAAGAGTAGTAGCAGAGCATAGTAGAATACTAGTGCGGAGGCACATAGAAGGGGATCTCTCGTCACTCATCGTTCATTCATTCTTGCATTCACTAGAGGAATGAGAGGAGGAGAGGATCACACACATAGAGAAACACACCATTTTACTTCTGTATATTGTAACAGGCTAAGGCCGACTAGTTTAGTTGTTTACATTGCTTATTGTAACACTGTAATTTGATTGAAGTAATAGAAGCCACTTTTGGCATCCAATTCACATCCAGTTTGTGTGAGAATTTGTGTGTTGTTGTGTGTATTTTTAAGCAATAGGCCCCTTGTCGGGACCGCCCTTGCGCTAGTTGGTATCAGAGTGGAAGCATCCTATGAACATGAGAGATAACAATACTATCAGATGCCCGGAGCAGAGTCCGACCGAGATGGTTAGAATCCAGTGTTGAGCGGTTGAATTTGGAGAGTCGGAAGAGCCTGCGAGTGTGTAGACAGCTCCAACAGTGGTTGGGTAGAGTTGTGCACGAGTTGTGAAGTCCAGTTGTGATTGGATGAGTGGAAGATTTTAGATGCAGTTGAAAATGGCTCAAATAGGCATTAATATTCGAGGTATGGGACGAAGAGAGTGTGGCGCAACAATCACAGTGGATCGTGAAATGTTCGACGAGTGCATGCGAACAATGTGAAGCTTGACAAATGAGGTTGCAACGATCAAAGAGAGCCAAAGACATGGATGTATTCTTGATGCACTAGACCACAACGACGAGGAAGTCGAAGAAGTGGAAGCCCAGGAAGTAGCAGTCGAAGAGCCAGAAGATAGATTCATCAAGCTTCTAATAGAGATGAGGGGTAAGAAAAAGATGGATGTACCTACCTACTCAGGAAGTCTATATCCACAAGACTTGATAGACTGGTTCAAAGAAATGGAGAAATACTTCAACATAGAGAAGATAGAGGATCCTAAACGGGTTAAAACTGCATGTCTGAGGTTGAAGGGTCACACCTGATTGTGGTGGGACAATGTACAGGATGACAGAGTCAAGAAAGGAAAGGAAAAGATCAAGTCTTGGGACAGGATGGTCGCCATGCTGAAAGGGAATTTCTTGCCTAACGACTATGTGATTTCATTGTTTAGGAAGTTGCAGAACTTTCGACAGAAAGAGATGATCGTGAAGGAGTACATAGAAGAGTTCTATAGACTGTCAATTCGGTCGGGACAAACCGACGAAGGTGAAGAAGCTGTCGCGAGATATGTGAACGGCTTGAAGTACTCCATACAGGACGAGTTGATCCTGTCGAGCTTAAGAGCGGTCGGAGAAGCCTACCAACTAGCTCTGAAAGTAGAAGAGAAAATGTCGAGGAAAGCCACATCGACCAGGGGCAGGATGACTAGTCGAGGTGCGAAGATTGTTTCCGCGAAGGGCCAAAGTAGCAGAATCGGCAAGGAATCTGTCAAAGATAACTAACATGTGGAAGGGACATCGACTAAGGACAAAGCACAAGGAAATCGATGAGATGGTCGAGAGACCCACGGTCGAGGTGCATATGGTCGAACTGGTCCAGCCAACATAAAAGGAGCTGACAGACCAGCTGTAGTCTGTTATAAGTGTTGAGGAGTCAGACACAAGGAATGCAAATGCCCAGAGAACCTACACGCTGCAGAGGAGTCGAAACCTAGACGTCGAAGGGGTGATCACGTCGACGAGATGACGGAATCGACATCCGATAACAGTGAATATGGTAGAAGAAAGGGTCGAACAATGACAGCCAGGAGAATGTTGGTTTAGGACGACCGACGCGACGAGAAGGAGTCAGCACAACGAAAGGCTATCTTTCGAACCAGAGTGCTGATTGGCGACAGGTATTGAAAGACCATAGTTGATGGTGGCAGTATGGAAAAGCTTGTGTCGACATAGGTCATCAACAAGTTGGTTTTGAGATGTCAAGAACACCCCCACCCATACAAGATATCCTGGTTGCAGAAGGGTCATCATGTGAAGGTAACCAGACAGTTCCTGATAAACTTTAAGGTTGGGAAGTTTGAAGACAGTGTATTGTGTGACATAATCCCAATGGACGCATGTAATATTTTCTTAGGGAGACCATGGAAATATGAATGGAAGATGATCTATGATGGTCAAGCCAACACAGTCATAGTGTGGAAAAATGGCACGCGGAGGACGCTGAAGCTGAAGCAGGAGGATCAAGCCGACTGCAAGCAAGGCGAGAGAAACTATTGGGAGAAGCGAGTGTTGATGTGCTTAGCCAAGGAATTCCTCGTAGAGGAGGAGAAATAGTCGGGATGTTTGACCATCATTCTGAAAGGACCATGTGTTGAGAGGTCGACAATGGAGAATATTTCAGTTGAAGTCGAAGAGATGTTTGACGAGTTTTAGAGCATAGTAGTCGACGAAGCGCCGATGAGATTTCCACCGACAAGAAGCATATCCCATCAGATCGACTTGATTCCAAGATCGATTTTTCCAAACAAGTTACCTCACAGAATGAATCCGGTAGAGGGTCAGGAACTCAATTGACAAGTCCATGAGTTTTTGATAGAGGATTGATTAGGGAAAGTCTGAGCCCGTGTGTGGTACCAGCTGTACTAGCACCAAAGAAGGGTGGAGAATGGAGGATGTGTACAGACTCCAGAACCATAAAAAATATCACGATCAGGTACAGGTTTCCATTGCCGAGAATGGACGACTTGATGAACTACTTGAGTGGAGCGAGATACTTCACCAAGATCGACCTGAAAAGTGGTTATCACCAGATCCGGGTTAGAGAAGGAAATGAATGGAAGACAACCTTCAAGACGAAGGAAGGATCGCATGAGTGGTTATTCATGCCATTTGGATTGACTAATGCACCCAGTACGTTCATGCAGTTGATGAACAAGGTACTGAATCCATTCTTTGGAATTTTCGTCGTAGTGTACCTAGACAACATCCTGATATTAAGTCAAACCAAGGTCGAACACTTGGAGCATATTCGACAAGTGTTGTGGAATCTGCAGGAAGAGAAGTTGATGGTGAACCTGCAAAAATGTTTCTTCATGAAGGAAGAGATGGTGTACTTGGGATTTGTAATCTTGGTTAAAGGGTCAGTCATGGACCCAGAGAAGGTGAAGGCTATATTGGAGTGGCCAAAACTGACAAACACTATAGGAGTGCGCAGTTTCCATGGACTTGCTAGTTTTTATAGGAAGTTCATCATGGGATTCAATCGGATATGTGCACCGTTGATAGAGTGCATGAAGAAAGGGGAGGTATTGAAGCCATTCCTGGGAAATTTCGTCATAGTGTACCTAGATGACATCTTGATATTCAGTCGAACCAAGGTCTAACACTTGGAGCATATTCGACAAGTATTGCGGAAGCTGCAGGAAGAGAAGCTGATGGTGAACTTGCAAAAATGTTTCTTCATGTAGGAAGAGTTGGTGTACTTGGGATTATTAATCTCCGTTAAAGGGTTAGTGATGGAACCAGAGAAGGTGAAGGCTATATTGGAGTGGCCAGAACTAACAAACACAATAGGATCGAGAAGTTTCCATGGACTTGCTAGTTTTTATAGGAATTTCATCAGGGGATTTAGTTGGATATGTGCACCGTTGACAGAGTGCATGAAGAAAGGGGAGTTCAAGTGGACAGAAGCTTCCTAGAAATATTTCGACAAGTTGAAGCAGAAAGTGATGGAGAGCCCAGTGTTAGTGCTCCCATATTTCGACAAAGTCTTCCAAGTCGATTGCGACGCGAGTGGAATGGAAATTGGAGCAGTGTTGAGCCAGGAGGGCCGACCAATTGCATTCTTCAGCGAAAAGTTGGATGAAGCGAAGCAGAAATATTTGGTCTACGACCAAGAGTTATATGCTATTTTCCAAGCATTGAAGAAGTGGAGACATTATTTGTTTCCCAAGGAATTTGTGTTGTACACAGATCACCAAGCACTGAGGTACTTGAATACTCAGTCGAAGTTGAATCAGCGGCACATGAAGTGGGTCGAATTCCTGCAGGGATATACCTTCATGATACGACATAAGTCGGGAAAATCGAATAAGGTTGCCGATGCGCTGAGTCAAAGAGTTGCATTGCTGAACACGATGACAGTTCATGCAACAGGAATAGAGTCGGTGAAGATAGAGTATGAGACCGACGAGGATTTTGCGTAAGCATGGAAGGCGAGTAGCGAACCATGGAGTGTCAAGAGAACACCATACTTGGATTTTTTCATCCAAGAGGGATACCTATTGAAGGGACAACAGTTTTTTATTTCGAGAGGATCCGTAAGAGAGAACCTAATCCGAGAGCTACATAATGGTGGATTAGCATGTCATTTTTGCATTGACAAGACCAAGACGTTGGTCGAAGAAAAGTACTATTGGACAGGAATGACGACAAATGTCAGAAAGTGGGTACGGCAGTGTTGAATTTGCCAATTGGAAAAATGAAGAAGTCAGAATACGGGGTTGTATACACCATTACTAGTGCCAAATACGCCATGGGAACACCTAAGCATGGATTTTGTGCTAGGATTGTCGAAGATGCAGCAAGTGAGTGACTCAATATTTGTTGTAGTCGATAGATTTTTGAAGATGGCAAACTTTATTCCGTGTTGGAAGATAAGTGACGCCACAAGCATTGTTGTAGTATTCTTCAATTAGATAGTCAGATTGCATGGGTTGTCGAAAAGTATAACATCGGACAGAAATACCAATTTTATGGGACATTTATGGAGAACCCTATGGAATAAAATGGACACGAAGCTGCAGTTTAGCTCGCCATATCATCCGCAGACAGATGGACAGACCGAGGTGGTGAAAAAAAGTTTGGGAAACCTTCTGAGGTGTTTGACGGTCGACAGACCCAAGCAGTGGGAGAACGTGTTGGCGAAAGCAGAATTCACATATAACAACTCTGTGAATCGGTCGACAGGTATGAGCCCATTCCATATTGTTCAAGGATGAAGCCCACATGGAGTGGTAGATTTGGTTGAGATACCGACAGAGATAAGAAAGAGCGCGGATGCAGAATCATATGCAGAGCATATGAAAGAAGTGCATGAAGATGTGTGAAAGTGCATTGAGAAGAGCAACGCGGCATACAAGTTGAGAGCCGACAGAAAGAAGAGGTTATATTCATTCAACGAAGGAGACTTAGTCTATGCACACTTGCGGAAAGAGATATTTCCGACAGGAACATATAACAAGCTGAAGCTGAAGAAGATTGGACCATGTAAGATTATGAAGAAAATTTCAGACAATGCTTATGTGTTGGAGCTACCGAAAGACTTGATCATGTCACCCACGTTCAATGTCTCATATCTGTACAAGTTTGAAGAAGGAAGTGTTAGCGCGGAAGTGTCGAACATCGATTGGACAATGTAGATTCCAGATCGACACTAAAAGGAGGAAATCGTTGAAGTGTTAGAGGATTGAGAATTCGGACGTACGTGAAGTTCGTGGAAGAAATAATATTTAGTCTGATGGAAATATGATGAGTTGAAGAAGGCGACATGGATTTCCCAAGAAAAATACAGGAGACTGGCGGAGCAATCGAGTTCTTTTTCACTTGGAGAGTCTGATGTAAGAGCATCAGGGCCTAGGAGAAACAGTTGAAGTTGATCGACAGGAGAAGTTGACCAAGGGGATTGCCGACGACCACTAGTGCGAAAGGGAGATTAGCTGTCAAATCCAAGCATTCGAGCAGAAGTTGTCGATACGTGGTCGATAGGAGTTAAAGGTTGAGAGTCGACATGTCTAAGGTCAACAGACGACAGGAGCAGAAGCAGAGACATCGAAGGTCGACATGTTGTCAAACTGCGACATCGACGAGTTGCGGCAAAAGCCAAGCGTGGAGGACAGGGCAGACTGGCAGCCATAGAAGTTAAGCGGAGCCGACAAGCAAGGTCGAGGGATGACGAAGTGTAGTATGGTCGATGCAGGAGATGGGGTCGACAACTGTAGTAGATTCATAGAAGTGTATAAGTCAAGGCGACGTACTTAGTAGCCGTTCATGGTTGCTAAGGAACTTTATGAGCAGTTATGAAGGTGGTTGGGATCACGCCAGATGTCACTACAGGAAGAGGTTGTGCAACATGGCCAAGGGGCACTGACAACTGCAGGTTTGCAGGATTAAGGATAATTCAGTGGACAGAGGAAGAGTGTCTTGGGGAATAGAGTAAGCCTCGAGAAGAGTAGCAGCAGAGCAAAGTAGAAGATTAGTGCGGTGGCATAGAGAAGGGGATCGCTCGTCACTCATCGCTCATTCATTCTTGCATTCATCAGAGGACTGAGGGGAGGAGAGGATCGCACAGAGAGAGAAACAAACCATTTTACTTCTGTATATTGTAATAGGCTGAGGCTGACTAGTTTAGTTGTTTACATTGCTTATTGTAACACTGCAATTTGATTGAAGTAATAAAAGCTACTTCTGGCATCCAGTTCACATCCAATCTGTGTGAGCATTTGTGTGTTGTTGTGTGTATTGTTAAGCAAGAGGACCCTTGTCGGGACCGCCCTTGCGCTAGGTATGTGTGATCTTTGCAACTTTTGGTGAAGTTTCTCTATCTCCATCTTGGACTCTTAGAGGGCACTTTGAGTGCTTCTCAAAGAATATTGGGTGGCCATCTATTCATCATTGAGCTTGCTAATCTCTTCATCATCATTCAAGGATGCTCCATGCAACATATGAACAAGCTCATGCAAATGATCTCTATTAGAAAGTATATCTGAAAATTACCTTGGATTGTAGACATGGATTTCTGAATCTTCTCCATGGCTTCAAGGAAAGATGAATCTTCCAATGAAGCATCTCTCCAACATGACTGTGACACTGAAACATGTGTGTTATGGAGAATGTGAAAGGCCTCCTTGATCTTCCTCTCACTCATATTCAAGGGCCATGCAAGGAAATGAGGTTCTTGAGGATGAACCTCTTCTTCCTCTTCGGTGAGGTCAAATTCACAATGTGGTTCAAGTGATGGCTGAAAAGTTGACTATGGAATAAGTTATGCTAGTAAAATCTCTTCATCTTCATGCTCAAGGGAACTTGTGCTTGCATCAACCTCATCAAGTGGTATCTCTATGTCACAAAAATAGAGAGATGAACATCCATTAGTAGATGTCTCCTCAAAACTCAGGCACCCATCAGTAGGGACCTCATCACAACATCCATGAGTAGATGCTTCTTCAGTACTTGAGCAACCATTAGTAGATGCCTCTTCTTGGAACCCATTAGTAGATACTCTTTGATCCATAATTTTTTGATCCTTAGCAGAACTGGAGGTGGCTTCTTCATGTTTACAACCTTTGGAATATTTGCTTGAAGAAAACCCAAACAATCTCATGATGCTGGAATATGTCATTGGCTGATTTTTCCTTCCTTCTTCTTCACTCATAGAGGCATAGCAACTTGGTTCCTCCATGGGTGGTTTGATTCTCTATATTGAATCCAAATATTCATCCTTGATCTCAAATCCAAATCTGCAATAAAAGTAATCTTTGAAAGAAATGGCCTTACCAATATCTTCTCCCAAATCTAGATACTCCTGGTAGTGGTAAGGCAAATTTTTACTTGCATATATCCTCTTTGCTAAATCCTTCTTAGGATTAGCCATAAGTGGTTCAACCCATTGATCTATGTACACCTGGTCACAAATGTAACAATCCTCATCTCTTGGTAATCCTCCATCAATGTAAATTATCTCCAATTTTCAAACCACTGTAATATCCCTGATATGATATCAGATGATATTATCTCAAATATAACTCAAAAAATCGGAAAATTGCAAACAGTAACTAGTTCTCAAAACTATTGAAGAAGGAACTAGAATTGGTGAATGGTTAACCCACCGAGAGCTTGATTGTTGGACACTTTTGGATATGTAAAATGTACTGGGGAGTGTGTAGAAGCAATGAAAATAGAATCAAGTCCAACTTATGAGTTCTAAGCACAACGTACTGGGGCCATTTATGTTTCGAACATTAGCTAGGCTGAAGTCTACTCCAAGGCTTCCTGGGCACACCATCATATGCCTACTAAACTCTTCCACTTACACTTGAAATCAACTAGAGGTGGATTAAAGTTAATTAATACCCTAATATGATGATGGTGAGTTGGGAGGATATGGCAGTGTTTGGAGGCAAAGGGAGAAAGAACGCTATGTAGGATTACTCCACTAGCTTGTTTCTAGGATCTTCCAAACAGAATGAGTTGGTCATGAATTATAAATATGATGGTGGGATTATATTTAGAATTGTCTCAGTGACCCATCATGACTGACATAACCGAATTTGAGTATACATAGACTTTTTAATTAATCAAACTGCAAAACTAGTCAAATTCGAGTGCCCAATGAGCTAGTCTTGATGATTATGGACTCAAACAGCCAGAGAAGGTCACGAATCTCTGATTTTTGGATTGGGATGGATCATACAGGAATTTAAAAAACTACAACAATATTCATAAAGATAAATGGTTACTCCAAGCTCAAAATATTGCAAATCTTGGAAAACTAGTCAATAAAAATTGCACAGAGAGCTAGTCTTGTGAAAGGTGAGTACAATCAGCCTCTAAGGATCTTGAATTCTCCTTCTGATGAAAAATATGGCTCATATACATATAAAAAAATAGTAGCATTCTATATTAGAGAATATTGAGCAGCAAATGAATATATTTTGATCTCAGACTTTACACAGAATCACTAACCATGGAATTCTTACAATACTGAGTGTAGAAGGAGTATGAGAAGAGAAGAAGAAGTCATATCTTCTATGGATCTGAAATATGATGAGTACAGGGAATATGTATTCTCACAGAAGATGCACCATATCTCTGTGACTACTCATAGGGGGCGCATTCATCAACTGAAACTTCTCCAAATTGCACACGTGTGCTCCTCAACATTGAAACCTTGGCTCTGGTGAGAATGGTTGTATCTTGGTCATCCATACACCTTTTTCAACAAGAAAAAATGTGTTTCTTACTGGAAACGACCCTCCGGACACAATAGAACAAGTCTCACAACCCAAATATTCTCAAAAAATTCGAACCCATAAGCTCCATTTCGGCCCTTCAACGTTGTTTCCACCGAATGAGAAGAATGGTTCAGAAGATAGAAAGAAGATAGGATGTAATCATAGAGATGGATCAGATCTGCAATTTGACATCAATGGATGCACTAGATCATGTGCAGAAGACTGTAATAGAAACTATGGGGTACATCTCCCACATGTGGCTAAGGGTGCATCACCAAATCCTAGAGAAGCTTGAGCTTACTCACATACAAACAATAAACTGTCAAAAGATGTGAAATGGAGTTCTCCTCCTTATTTTATAGACTTTTCTCCTCATAGTTGAGCTTATAATCTTAGAAATTTGAATTTGAGGGGCATGGGTGTTTCGTTGATTAGTTGGATTGGGTTTGGACCCACTTAACCTCATGGATGCATCCTCACTTGCTAAACTTGGGTCATGTTGCTTTTATGAATGTTTCTAATCCTTCTTGAGTTGCACAAATCAAGAAAATTATTTCTTTTTTGCTTTTGATAACTTTCCTGCTTTTCAAGACTTGATGCTTTTTTGCACTTGCCTGCTTTGTGAAATTTCCTGCTTTATGCACTACTTTTGTCAGTTTCCTTCTTTTTTCTGACACCTTGCTTTGTGCATGCTTTCTTCCAGTTTCCTTTTTTCTTTGCTCTTCTTTTATTTCACTTTCCTCTTTGGTTTGACAAATCATAAGGCTAACCTTAACTCCTTATGCGCCCTTGTCATCATCCAACTCATCATCACATGTAATTAAGAATTAAATACAAAAATAATAATTACACCTCCTTCAATTTACTTTATTAAAACAATTATAAGCTAAATTATTTCTAGTCAATAATTTAATTGCCTAAGTAATGTCACTTCCTTATCAATTAATTAATTGACTTTCACTAGGATCCATTGGGTTTTGATGTGACATTGGCTGCTGCTTGGTACTGGAAAAATGGAAACATGACACAGATTGATGGGAGGGGACGTGACAATTTTTCTTGAAGAACAAGAGTCATGTCTTTGAAAATTCGAAGGAGTTTAGGGCATTTGTTGAAAAGCAATGTCATTGGTCTATGGAATGCTTAAGATATGCCAATGGAGAATAATATGTAAGAAATTTGAAAATTAATTTTCATAGAATGATATATCTTGGCAAAGGTTTGTAACTTACACATGTTAGTAGAATGGTATCATTGAAAGGAAGAATCAAACTTTTGTGGAAATCGCACATTGATTTGTTCAAGCCAAAGGTTTATTGACTAAGTTTTAGGAAAACATTGTTTATTGCTTAGATGATTTCTTAAATTTAATTTTGACTGGGCTATATGGGATGTGATTCTTGTTGAAAAATGAAACCCTCAATGGAACACATCATAACCTTTGGATGTATTGCACGGGGTAGTATTTCAAATGATAAAATAAAGAAATTGTATGCAAAGAGTCATTCATGTATCATGCCAAGATACTATGAAGAGTCAAAGGACTATAGATTGTTTGACCATATCAAACAAGAGTTTATTTGCACAAGACATGTTGTCTTTAATGAGAATATGTTACGTATCAATTTATGGGATTCTTATTCTAGCTCGTTGAATAGTGATCCATTGGAAATTACAGGGAATTATGGATTGACTAATTATCACACAAGACCATCAACTAAAAAATTGAAGTCTATATCTAGTTTCATTGGTAGTTGACCTTCCACAGTTGAATCGACTACAAGTTTTGGCACTCTTGCTTAGTATAGAAATGATGATCTTGGTACAAAAACTTCTCCAACAATTGGAGCTTATCTTACCATATGGGATGCCAACATATAGGATGATGTTGGAGTTGATGGAGGAAACCTCAATGACTCAAGAAAAAACTAGAAGTAATAATAAACATGGCAATGCTGCTCTAATGGCACATGTCTAGAGACATGTTATCTAGATACATATGTGGAGGTACACGCTCAACCTGAATGGAAGAAATCTATCATCAATTGATATCATTCTTTAATGAAGAATGTCACTTGGGATTTAGTTCATTGACCATAAAGAAACAATGTAGTGAAATGTTGATGGGTCTACAAAACCAAATTCACATCTAAGGTCTTTTCTTAGTAATAGGGCATATACTACATTAATACCTTTTCTCTAGTCGTAAAAATGAACTATAATCAACTGATTCTTTCACTTGCTACTCAATTTTTATGGGAGGTGCATCATATGGATGTCAAAACTATTTTTCTTCATTATGATGTCACTAAAGAATATTATATGGAGAAATCCCAAATTCTAAGAAGCATCATAGTTTTGTGTGTTGACTACACTTGTTGCTGGTTATTTTGTATATGGGCGTGATGGCTTCATTTGCGAATACAAGTAGGTATCCTCTTCTTGTTTCTGCCATGGTGAAAAAACTAGTTGCATGCTTCATATAAGAATCTTGTTAACATCAAGGGTAATGCTTCGCATTTTACCCACCATTTCAGGTTTTTCTCAAAATGAGTGGAGTCATACGACTTCCCTCAATGTCTTTCCGACATTTGATGTAACACATATGAATTATATCCTTTGCAACATGTGCTATGTATTTATAAACATGAAAGCCTTTCGGCTCTGTGGAATCCTTGACTTCTTGTGAAGATTTGTTCCGACTGTATACGTTTTTGTTTTATCTTTTAGTATGGGCATTTAGGCTATCTACCTATAAATAAATGATATATTTGGGGAAACTTTAAGCCATATGGTTCTATGTATAAAAATAGCATCGGTTTGTAAAAATGTTATCTCTGTAAAAAAATGATTTTCGTTTCTGTTTCAAAATTTGAATGTATGTAATATTTATGTTGAATAGAAATTTATACTTTGCTCTAATTTTGATTCAATCCATTCGGCTCTGTTTGAGTTAGTACAGTTGATAATATATATGATTTTTCTTTTATATTAATTATCTCTCTCTCTCTCTCTCTCTCTCTCTCTCTCTCTCTCTCTCTCTCTCTCTCTATATATATATATATATATATATATATATATATATATATATATATATATATATATATATATATATATATATATGTCTTTTAATACTCTACAACCCTAATTTTTCCATAAGTAACAGAGTTAGAAACAAAACCTGACAGTAAAGTTCAGACCGAATCCAATCTGAAGTTTGTCGTTCCTCCCAACCAATCTTCCAGAACAACCAAGATCACTTGCTCTTAAACCCCCGAGCCTGTTTGCTGAACCAAAAGGACAAAGAATATTGAAAAGAATTCTCAGCCAAAACTGAATTTTACTCATTTACTCAACAATAATATTTTCCCTCTTCCATCCAAGCCTCCTTCTTGTCTGATGGGAATGCATTTTTAACTTTGCCTAGGACTTAGGTTTCTCATGAGCCTCCTGCTCTAGAAACTCCATCTGGAGTTCTAACCTGAATTATAAGGATGATGCCCCCTGCACCTGTTGAGATATTAATTATCTGTTTTCACCATCGTTTGGGTTTCTTGTCCAACACTTGTCATTTCTCCTTGTGGGCCAACAAACACTCTTTCAACAACTACTTCATATTGGATTCTCCTGTTTATATTTATTAAATAATAATAATAATTCAAAATCCTCTCACAAGTGTCTTTGACCATACTTGGTCAAAATAATTGTTCAACAATAATTAAAAACAATATTACAAAGTATTTAACTTTAATCAAGGTTCTAGGGGTATTACATACACCCCCCCTTAAAGATAACACCGTCCTTGATGTTATTCAATCTTCCACAGTTTCTTCTTGGAACAGAATTGGATATGCCTCTCGCATATTAATTTCCAATTCCCAAGTAGCTTCTTCTAGGCTAAGGTGCATCCATTGCACCTTTACCTGCCCAATGATGCGGTTCCAAAGAATAATCTCCCTCCTATTGAGGATGCATTCTCGTTCCACTTGGAATTCTCTTTCTGGTTCCACCTGAATAACATTCCAATCCACAACATGAGTAGCATCATGTACATACTTCTTTAACAAGGAAACGTGAAAAACATTATGTACTTTTACCGTAGGTGGTAATGCCAACCGATAAGCTATCGGTCCAACCCAGTCTAATATCTCAAAAGGGCCACAATACCTAGGTGCTAGTTTAGCACATTTTCTCAATCTCAAAGAACTCTTCTTTGGTTTCAATTTTACATAAACATGATCCCTTACCTGGAACTCTCTTTGACTTCTTTTTAAGTTTGCATAGCTATTTTGTCTATCTTGAGCTATCTTCAAATTATGTTGTACCTGTTTCACGGTTAGTTCCATATCCTTTAACACTTCAGGACCTAACATTAGTCTATCAACTAGACTACTCCAAGAAATTGGAGTGTTACATTTTATTCCATAAAGTATTTCAAATGGACTCATCTTAGAAGAAGCTTGGAAATGGTTATTGTATGCAAATTCAACCAAATGTAAATAGCCTTCCCATTTTCCTGGTTTGTCCATAGCATACATTCTAAGCATGTATTCTAAGATTTGATTTACTCTTTCTGTTTGTCCATATATTTGAGGATGAAAAGAAGTACTGAAATTTAGTTTAGTATCTAATCCTTTAAACAAAGCCTTCCAAAAATTTCCGGTAAACTTTGAATCTCTATCAGAAATTACTATCTTAGGAATACCATGCAATCTGAAAATTTCTTTCATAAAGATATCAGCAATATGTATAGCTTTGTAAGTATATTTAACAGGAATAAAATGCGTTGTCTTACTCAACTTATCTACTACAACCATTATAGAGTCATTATGTTTAGTATTTTTAGGCAAACCTGTTATGAAGTCCATACTTATGACTTCCCATTTCCATTCTGGAATGGGTAAGGGCTGCAATAAACCTGCTGGATGCTGATGTTCATCTTTCACTTGCTGACATTCCATGCATTTCGCAATGTATTTTGCAACTTCATTTTTCATATTAGACCAAAACAATTTTTTCCTAAGCATGGTAATCATTTTCTGGTATCCAAATGTCCCGAATACAGTTTCTTATGCATTTCATTCATAATTAATAGCTTAACTTCATCAGAGTTAGGTACATATAATATGCCCTTATACATCAATAACGCTTTTCTGTTCAATTTAAATTATGTTTTTATTTGTCTTGCTTCATTTTCTATTGTTTTATCTTTTAATTTATGATATTCATAATCCAATCTTATTGTTGTTTGTATTTTTATCTCTAACTATGTTTCGTAACTGCTTCTTGTTGTTACATATAACATATTTGCATGACGAATCAAAGTGTTTGCTACCTTATTCTCTTTCCCTTTAATGTGTTTTATTTTGAAATCATACTCACTTAGAAAATACAACCATCTAGCTTGTCTTGCATTTAGATTTTGTTGGCCGAATAAATATTTTAGACTAACATTATCATATTTTAGTAAAAATCGTCTACCAATGAGATGATGTCACCAAATTTTTAGTGCGTGTATTATAGCAGCCAACTCCAAATTGTGAGTTGCATAATTTATTTCACGTTCTTTTAGTTTTCTAGACTCATAAGCCACAACATAGTTATCTTGCACTAACACTCCAACTAGACCTTCCTTGCATGCATCTGTGCAAATAGTAAAATATTTGTAAGGATTTGCAATCTTTAAAATAGGAGTTGATGTTAATAAGTGTTTCATTTTATTAAAACTATCTTTGCATTTATTATTCCAGTCAAACTTTTTTCCTTTCTTCTGTAAAGAAGTTATAGGGTAAGCAATTTTTGAGAAACTTTCAATAAATTTTTTGTAATATCCTGTGATTTCCATGAAATATCGTACATCAGATACATCTTTAGGAACTGGCCACTCCATTATGGATTTTACCTTATCAGGGTCAACTGATATTCATTCTTTATATATCACATGTCCTAAATACCGAATTCTATCTTTAAAGAAATCACACTTACTGAATTTTGCATAAAGTTCTTGTTCCCTTAATACTTGTAGTACAATCCTCAAGTTCTCTTCATGTTCTTGTTCATTTTTAGAGTAAATTAATATATTGTCGATAAACACGACACAAATTTGTCTAGTTATTTACTCAATACACTATTCATTAAGCACATAAACATTGTTGGTGCATTTGTCAACCCAAAGGGCATCACGACAAACTCATAGTGACCGTACCTGGTCCTAAAAGCAGTTTTATATATATCTTCATCTTTACTCTTACTTGGTGATATCCCGATCGCAAATCTACTTTGGAAAATATAGTTTCTCCTTTGAATTGATCGAATAAATATCAATCCGTGGTAACGGGTATCTGATTTTAATTGTCATCTTATTTAGTTGTCTATAATTGATGCACAATCTTAGAGTACCATATTTCTTTTTCACAAATATTACCGGTGCTCCCCAAGGGGACACACTTTGTCGGATATATTTCTTGTCAATTAATTCTTGAATGTGAGATTTTAAATCATTTAAATCTAGTATATTCATTCTATAAGGAGATTTCGAGGATGGTACCGCTCCTGGTATGAGATCTATGGTAAAATCTATCTTTCTTTTAGGAGGTAATCCAGGAATTTCTTCCGGAAAAAACATATTTGAATTCTTTTAGTATTGGAATATCATTTATATAAATTTTATCATTTTTATCTCTGTCATCAAGTATGTGAATAGCAAAAACTTTACAGCCTTTCCTAATAGATCTTTTCATTTGCAAAGCATAAATTTCTCTAATCATGACCTTCCTAGGAATTCCTTTTACTACACCAAAATTATTTTCTTCATCAATACTTGTAAAAGATTTATCATAGCAATTTAGAATCACTCTATGTTTTTCTAACCATCGATTCCTATTAACATGTCGTAAGATCCCAAAGGTAAAACATTCAAATCTGCATGTGTTTTAAATTCATTCATGAAAAACTCATAGTTTTTAACAAAGTTAGTTACTTTCCTTTTTGTTCTAGTAGCAAGCTGAACTAACGACGACATTTCAAACTTATCTTGCTGAAGTTTACATGCTTCTACCAATCTAGGAGATATATAAATCAAACTTGCACATGGATCTATTAACATAGAAATAGGTTTGTGTTTTATCATACCTTCTATTTCGACCATTGTCGTTTGATGATCTACTTGTCTATTCTCCAGTGCTGCGTTGATCCTTGTTATGCTCCTAGCTACATCTCCTACAACAACATATTATTGTATGGAATGCAAATTATTAATATTCTTTCTTCTCTTTGGACAGTCTTTAAAGTAGTGTGGTTCCCCACACTCCTAGTATTTCAAAGATTCCTTTTGATTAATAGTTTTATTATATGTCGCAGGTACATCTCTTCCTTTATTATTCATTAAATTATGTGGTCTATTTCTATAATTATTCTCTTGATATCTTTTATAGTTCTTTCCATAATTTCTGAAAATCTTATTTCCTCTTTTCTTTTGATCAATACTCTTTCCTTTCCAGGCTGGTATATTATCTTTTCTGTTTTTATTTTTCTCATAGAAAAAAATTGCTTTTTTCATTGCCTCTTCCAAAGTTTTAGGATTATCATACTAAATCCTTTCTTTATATATTACAAGTAAACAACTTAGAAAACATTGTACTTTTGATTTTTCATCAATAATGTAGGGTACATATCAAAGTAAACATAAAAATTTGCTGCATACCTCCTTCATAGTTAGTGTACCTAGTTTGATATCATAAAACTCTTTAGCTTTCTCTTCATAATATTGTTCAGATAAATATTTCCTTTTAAACAATTTCTTAAAAGAGTTTCGTGTTACATAACGTTATTTTATATTCTTTACTTTTTTAATGTCTTGCCACCATATATCTGTCTTTCCTGATAGATTATAAATGGCCATTTTTGCCTTTAATTCGGTAGGGTAATTATAAATTCGAAAGTACTTATGCATCCCGGACAGCCATGCTTCAACTTCTTCTCCGGTTTCAACTTCACCATTAAATATAGGTGGTTTTATTTTCTTAAATTCCCCAGTCATTTCTTCATAGTGCTTACTCTTTTTCTTAATTTGTTTGTTGTCACTACTTTCACTTGTATTATACTTATGTTTATTTTTCCTTACTGAACTTCGACTAGATGAATCGGTTTCATTATCTGCAAAATTTAATTTTCGTGCTTTTTGCTTATATGATGCAGTTTTCATAATTCCTTCATCTGATAATTTGTTCTTTCCTGTTTCTTGATCATGTATCTTATTAAGTAGAACATTGCTTAACTCTTCATGTTGCCTTATGATACGTTCATTATCCTCTTTAACACTTCGTATTTATGCCTTTAATTCTTTTACTGTTTGTAAGAATTCAGATTGATTATCATTCCTAGTTTCATTTAAATCTACCCATAGATTATCTTCATTAATATTTTCTTGTTCATGATTTTCCTTGTTCCCTAAGATGTGATCCTTCTTCAACAGATGTTTCTACTCCTTCCATTTTCCTGCAAAATAGAAGTTATATTTCTGTTCTTGAAATAACCATAAAGAAAACATAAGTCAGTTTTTATTTTTGTTTCGTCATGACCATACATGTTGAGCCTATTTTAAGGCCTTGTGTTTGTAACCGTGCTCTGATACCAATTTGTCACAGCCCCAAATTTACTCATTTTAAAAAAAAAATTATATAAGTATTTAAGACGACATTCTTTCTTATGTCGCAGGTGTACAGGTTAGTGAAGGATGCGACTTAGCCCGACATCCCCCCTAAGGTATAAACATGATTTCGAAGATAATTTATAATTTGACATCTTATTTTGCGGAAAATAAAGATAGTCTCTAAGAGACGACCATATATTTCTTTTAAGATAAGGCATGAATATAATTACATGGTCCACATAAATTTTGACCATTAGTTTACTCTAGTCTTCATGCTATTTATGCACTTAGTTTTTTAGTCCTAGTTCTAACATATGTTTGAATTTTGTAAATGACTATAATGCATCTCCATTGTACTATCTCTAACTAGGATCAAGTTTCAAGTTTTATGAACACATTGAGGTTCAATCCTTTGTAACCACTACAACTATGAACCTGATTATATATTTATATAGTCTTTTGAATAAGAAAAACCCTATGTTTATATCCTAACTATAACCCTATCGTAATGTTTGAAGGGCTTGTTTTGAACTTGCATACATATTGATCTATTCATTGTAATTGTTGTAAACCATACTTTTCATAAATCAAATCCATGGAATATCGATTGACGTTAATGATACGATGTCGTTTTGTTGATTCGCAGATTTAATTCATTAATGTTGATGTGGTAGTGATTTGGTAGACCATGTGAAGGCATTTACGAAGGGGCAGTACGTTGCATGCTTCCACTTACCTAGCTTCCTGTGCATCGTCGATATCCTTTCTTGGGATCGTAACTAATCCCCTCGAGGTTTAACATACAGGGTGGCCGTTTACACCATTATTTTCTTGATCCTTGGGGTTATGCTTCCACACTACTGAGCCTCGGCTCTGTGTAGAGCTCAACTGGTCTGTATTGTTGCTCAGATGCGTTTAAGTGATGGTTTAAGTTCCTGTAACTATTAGGTGTATCCATGAGCACGGGTGACCTCCTTATGGAGTACTCGCAGTGTTCTCACGAGGGTTTTCCCTCTGCTTAAATATAATCAAAATGACTCCACAATTTGGAGTATTACTCTGTGTTTGTTCCAGTTTGGTTTCTTTGGCCGCGGGCTTGAATCGGTGATTTTACTTCATTTCTCGCTCTGAATTGCGTCGAGCTTGGATCTGTGTTTTACTTTATTCTTGCTCTGAATTTTGTTGACCTTGGATATGTGTTTTACTTTGTTTCTCTCTCCGACTTGCATCGAGCTTGGATCTGTGTTTTAATTTGTTCTTTCTATGACTTGTGTCGAGCTTGGATTTGTGTTTTACTTTGTTTCTCGCTCTGACTTGTGTAGAGCCCTTGGCTAGAACCTTCCTGCGTTACCGCGGTGCCTTCGGTGCAATGAAAATCCTAGGCTCAACACAGAGATTTGGTTTGCTGTGATATGGTGGAAGTTTGGTAAGGGTCCAATCTTGGGAGAAAACGCAATGCCGAAAGTGTTAGGTTTTAGTTTCAGAATGGTAATGGGTTAACCACCATATTTCGTTTCCCCACTGGTAAGTGCGATTTGTAAATACATTGTAATAATCTGCAAGGGATCTGGTAGCTGTAGCAACTCACAATCAAACTCTCAAATATGTTGCAAGAAGAAGAGAAGGAGACACTCAATGATCACTTATAAACACAGTAGAATAGAACAATATCTCATTATTATACAATGAATAAGAATGTAAGTGAATGAATACAATAGCCATGAAGATGGCATAATATAGGATTCGAATAGGCCAAGTAGGGCATTCGAATTCCTAACTCAAAGTGTGGCTTGAATGATAGTGGAGTCATCATCTAGTCAATGTATCAGTCATCAATGGCAACAGTCAGTCAAGTGTGGTTTAACTGAGTCTAACTGAGTGAGGTAGGCACTAACTGAATGAAGGAGGCTCAGTGGAGGGTGCATGAGGAGCTAACTGGAGTCAGAATGGGCAGACTAGTCTCACTGGAGGTCCATCGGAGTGAAACAGTCAGTGGGGGAGTTAATCTAGCCTCAAATCAAGGAAGGATTGAGTGATAACTGAATGGTAGGTGAGAAAGGTGCCTAACTGGATGTGGTAGGTGAGAAAGGCGCACTAGTCATGCAAAGACTGGAGAAGGGCGCCTTTGGTAGGTGGGAGGTCCCCTAGGGGCTGTAGACAGGCTGTGGAGAGCTAGAACCAAGCTCGAGGAGCTGGGAGGTCCACCATGATGATGACTGGATGCATGCAGTTGCATGCAAATGCATGCAGCATGCATATTTTCATGCAAGCATGCAAAACACAAAAATGATGGGTAGAATATTCCAACACCCCCCCGTAAGCTATACTATGAGAAAATAATTGAAGAGTAGGGCCCTGGTGACTAAGACCAAAGGTCACCCCATACAATCAATCTAAAATAAACTAAGTGAGGAAAGAGTGAATACCCAGTGGGAAGAAAGCCCTCCCTCAAAATAGACTGAAGGAGCTAAAGTAGCATATCATGACTTACCCCTAAAGGAGGCAAGTGACCTTCCTTTCCAAGGAAGGTTCGATCAACCTGAAATGGATTTGCATTGTGTGGGGGATGAGCCCTTACATGCTGAAAATATGATCTGGTTCTTCTATGATCATGTGGATCACCAACCAAATCACTTGCAGATCGAAGTGTAATAGCATCCCATCGTGGGAGAGGAGGAGCATTAGGTTCTTGTGGATCTGGATCTCTCATCCTCTCATCTTCATTATTAGTTACTAGATCTTCAGGTTCTTGTGGATCTGGATCTAGCATTCTATCATCATCTCCACTTTCGGATTCTGTATCTGATGAATCATATGAAGATGTATCACTTTCATCAACCAAGGGAGGAGTGCTAGGTGAGCTTCATTTCTTAATAGAAGGAATGTCATGAAGAGGCCATTCCTCAAATTGAACACTTCTCTCCAAGAATGTGGTCATTTAGGAAGGATCAAGTAACTTTTAAGCCTTTGCATTAGATGCATAGCCCACCATAATGCATCCCCTACTTTGAGAATTAAGAGATCTCCTTCTGTCAGCTGGAATCCTTGCCCATGCTCTAGATCCAAATACTTTAAGATGAGATACATCAGGTTTGTATCCCATCCATGGTTCAAAAGGAGTAGAGTTACTGAGTCCCTTGTGAGGAACTTTGTTCTGAAGATAAGTTGCACAGTTGATGGCTTCTGCCCAAAGACTAGGATGTAATCCCCGTGAATTTAGCATGCAAGTGGCCATCTCTTTCAATGTTTTGTTCTTCCTTTCAGCTACACCATTCTGTTGTGGTGTGTAGGGAACAGTGTGTTGCATTTCAATGCCCTCTTCAGTACAAAAATATTGAAACTCACCCTTAATGTACTCACCACCATTGTCAGTGAGAATGGCTTTTATCTTCCTCTTTGAAAGTTTCTCTACAGAGGACTTGAAAAACTTGAAGAAACCAAATACTTCTTATTTCAATCTAAGGAAATATACCCAAGTGAATCTGGTATAATCATCAACAAAAGTGAGCACATACCTTGCCTTGTTTAGAGATAGATCAGGAAACGGACTAGCCACATCACTATGAACGAGATCAATGGGTTGAGAAGCTCTCCTAGCCTTTCCCTTTTCAAATTTCTTCTCAGGATGCTTTCCCATCAAACAACCATGACAATTACCTTTGGTAAATTTGATTTTGGGTAGCCCATCAACCATATCCTTTGCATGCATGTCATGCAAGTATTTGTAGTTGAGATGCCCAAATATTTCATGCCACAACCTGCTTTCTTCATTGGCATGAGTATGGAGGGCTGATTGCTTTGAGAGAGACAGAAAGTGTGAGAACTCATATAGCTTGGAGTTGTGATTTGCAACTCCTTTTGCAATTATCTCACCTGAGACATGTCTTGTATCTCAACCTCATTTGGAGAAAATATCACCCTTTTGGGGTTTCCAATATGAGTCATTTGATATACTGAAAGCAAGTTAGCTGTAAGGGAAGGAACATAAAGCACATCAACAAAATAGCCATGCTCAAGATTGATTTTTCCAATACCTTGAGAGGAGACTTCTGCATTATTTCCCATCATGATAGGTGGGCCAACTGAGCTCTCGAAGCTTGAGAAGAGGTTCTTCGAAGAATACATGTGTCTTGAGGCCCCTGAATCTATGATGAAAGAAGAATCTGTTGATGCACTTGCCATGTAGGCATGACATCTTTCTTTGTCTTCGGATCTAGAAGATTCAAAATCTTTCTTCTTTGCACATGCTGGTACAGGAAGGTTGTTCTCTTCAAGTAATTTTGCCATCAAATCTATAGTCTTCCGCATGCAAGCACTCTCAGGATGAGGCCCTCTATGACAGTATGTGCACTATGCCTTTCCCTTTTTAGAATGTTTGGCCTTCTTAGAGTACAAAGCTCTATCTAACTGGTGTGTAGGCCTTGTATCACCACGAATCTCTAGCTTTCCTATATCATTCGCTCTCTCTACAACTGTAAGGGCTAAATCCAATTTGGGTATGATCATTCCCATTGAAATCAACTTCTCTTCCTCTTGGGTAAGAGATTGCGTGAAATCATCAAATGAGGGAAACTTCCATCTTGGAATGGACAACCTAGCTGACTGGAAAGTAGAGACAAAAACTGAGAAATTTGCCCCTAACTTTGAGAGAATGGAAAGTATAAGCTGCTTATCTTCCTTCACTATATCATATCTTTTCAACTGTGATTTCAAGCTTTTGAACTTGGTGAGAAAGGCATTGATAGAATCAAAGCTGCTAGGACTCAAACATATGAGCTCATTCTCCAATTTGTGTGCTACCATATCATCTTTTGTCCCAAAGAAAGATTCAAGCTTGTCCCACACCTCTTTCAAAGATGTAATATCAATGACATGAAAGTGTAGTTCATCAGAAATTGAGATAAGGAGGAGACCAATTGCTTCATCAAGCCGATCCAAGTACTTGGACTTTTCAACTGCACTGGTGGTTCTACCATCGTTCCGTTGAGTATTCTGGAGAAGCTCTTGGATCTCATGAAGAGATCCATCTTGGCTTTCCACTCAACATAGTTGGAAGATGTAAGCTTTAGATCCATCTGAACAGAGAAATTCGAATAGTTGAAGAAGATTCCGAACGGGTGAATAAACCTGCAAAACAATAAAAGATGTGCTGATGGAGAATGCTACACTTCGAATGAACACTACCTTAAGGACACTTGGCACATGGACTATGTTAAATTTTCAGTATTAAATCACAATACTATAGGATCTTTGCTGAGAGAATAACATCTACAGTATATCAATGCATGACAATCATAATATGACAAGCATCACAAGCATCACAAGAATCAAAAGCATAGAGACAAGAGACACAGAGTTTCCGTGGGGAAAACCCTAAGGTGAAAAACCCCACAACTTCCTCAGAGATAGAGAGAGCAATGGCTCAACCAAAATACAACCAAATAATACAGAGATAGTCTCCTAGCAGATGATCCTCCTCCTCCTCACTAGTGCGCCACTTTTCAGAGAGAGAGTTAGTTACTTTTCCGAGTGAGTAAAATAGAGATCTCCTATCTCTATTTATACTCACCTTTTTGCCCAGTGACCTACTGGGGCCGACTTGTCTACTTTGATACACCCACATTATATTATATATTAATCAGGGCCGACCCCATAAGGTGGTCTAATAACCCATCGACAAGTACACACACTTGCGACACTTGTCAATCCACATGACGACACTTCCTTATAGAGGAATAACACATCTCTTATAAGGGTACAATAAATATAAATATAATATACAGATGAAATACATTCCGAAGTTACATATACATCAACACTCCCTCTTAACTAGGAAGGTATTTCTCGACACAGATCTGCTAGACAAGTCTTCTTCTCTGGATCATCGTCATCGATGCATCGTCATCATCATCGTCACTGCTGCTACTATCTCAACCAATCTCTGTCTCTACTCGTCATAGGAAGTTCTACAGAGCCAGTCCTTTTTCATACTGGATGTAGGCCCACCACCTGCAGGTCTTCGTCATCACTGGCCATACTGTGGAATCCTCAGGACTTATTACGTGCGTCACAAAACCTCGAAAGAGCATCCCAGGCTGTTACGAGCACACGGCTCTACCTATAGGATCTCCCAGGGCACAAATTACATGTGACCTCACCACAAAACCTCGAAAGAGAATCCCAGGACTGATTACGAGCACAAGGCTCAACCTATCGGATCTCCCAGGGCACAAATTACATGTGGTCACCACAAAACCTCGAAAGAGCATCCCAGGACTGATTACGAGCACACAGCTCAACCTATCGGATCTCCCAGGGCACAAATTACATGTGGTCATGGAAAAACCTCGAAAGAGCATCCCAGGACTGATTACGAGCACACAGCTCAACCTATCGGATCTCCCAGGGCACAAATTACATGCCATAGGACAAAACCTAGAAAGAGCATCTGCCAGATATCCCAAGGCACAAATTACATGCCATAGGCAAAACCTCGAAAGACTATCTGCAGATCTCCCAGGGCACAAATTATATGTCCTCCCAAGCAAAACCTCGAAAGAGCATTTGCCAGATGTCCCAGGGCACAAATTACATGCCATAGGCAAAACCTCGAAAGACCATCCACAAATCTCCCAGGGCACAAATTACATGCTTATCTGCACAACCTGATCCACGGCCACAGAGTATCAACTGATACTCACCATACATCATCCTGATGTATCCATGATCATCCTGATCATCATCACTGCAACATCCTGCTGCATGTCATCCGGAGCAACATCCTGAGGCTCGTCATCTATGATCATCCTGATCATCACTGCAACATCCTGCTGCATGTCATCTGGAGCAACATCCTGAAGCTCGTCATCTATGATCATCCTGATCATTAATGCATCTACCTGATGCATACCAAGTATCATACATGATCCTCCTGATCATCAATGTATCCACCTGATACAAATACATGATACATATCATCATACATGATCCTCCTGATCATCAATGCATCTACCTGATGCATACCACGTATCTACCTGATACATATCATCATACATGATCCTCCTGATCATCAATGCATCTACCTGATGCATACCACGTATCTACCTAATACATATCATCATACATGATCCTCCTGATCATCAATGCATCTACCTGATACAAATACAAATACATGATACATATCACCATACATGA
This sequence comes from Larix kaempferi, assembly GCA_027924585.1. Classification (NCBI taxonomy): domain Eukaryota; kingdom Viridiplantae; phylum Streptophyta; class Pinopsida; order Pinales; family Pinaceae; genus Larix; species Larix kaempferi. Next base: position 372,920 of record BSBM01000254.1, read on the forward strand.
TCCACCTGATCATACAATGTATCCACCTGATACATATACAAATCCATGGTCCAAGCATCCAACATGATGCATACATACATACATAAAATGATCCAACTGATCATATCCAGCATCCACATGATGCGTACATACATACATAAAATGATCCAACTGATCATATCCAGCATCCACATGATGCGTACATACATACATAAAATGATCCAACTGATCATATCCAGCATCCACATGATGCGTACATACATACATAAAATGATCCAACTGATCATATCCAGCATCCACATGATGCGTACATACATACATAAAATGATCCAACTGATCATATCCAAGCAGAAACCAGAACATCATCCTGATGCTCATCATCCAGCGCTTACATCCACAGCCATGTGAAGGATCCTCCTTCCAACATGCTTGGAATGGCTTCAGCAAATGTGTCCATCACTTCTTCCTCGAAGTGTCCTCGATCTGAAGAACGCCAAGCCTCTCTCTGAAGTACTCGAACTTCACTCTGGCTAGTGGCTTCGTCAGCACATCTGCAATCTGCTCGTCCGTTGCAACATACAGGAGCTTCACAGCTCCTTTCTGCACCATATCCCTGATATAGTGATATTTGATCTCTATGTGTTTCGACCTGTCATGAAACACTGTGTTCTTGTACAGCTTCACACAACTCTGGTTATCACAGAAGATACCAGTAGCTTCCAGCGGGAGATCAAATAACTCAGACAGTAGCTTCCGTAGCCATACTGCCTCACAACTAGCTGAACATGCTGCAACATACTCTGCCTCAGCTGTACTCAGTGCTACACAGGACTGCTTCCTGCTAAACCAAGAGATCACACCTGATACCATACTGAAGCAACACCCAGATGTGCTCTTCCTGTCTGCAGCACTGCCAGCCCAATCTGAATCAACATAACCCTGCAGGTTAAACTTTTGATTCGCCTCATATATGAGCCCATAATCCACTGTACCCTTCAGGTACCTCAGAACATGCTTTACAGCAACCAGGTGAACACTCCTCGGATCCGTCAGGAACTGGCTCAATGTGTTCACAGCAAAGCAAATGTCTGGTCTCGTGTTCGTCAGGTACATCAAGGACCCAATCATCTGACGATACATAGAGACATCAATCGGCTCAGATGAAGTATCACATAGAAGCTTCAAATTCGATGCCATCGGTGTGGCCATGGCCTTGCAATCCATCATCCCGAATCTCTTCAGGATATCTACTGTGTACTTCCCTTGACCAAGGAAGATCCCACCTGCATTCTGCCACACCTCCATACCTAGAAAATAGTGCATCATTCCCAAATCTTTCATATCGAATTCAGCTGCAAGCTTCCTCTTAGTATCTGCAATCAGTCTGTCATCTCCTGTCACAAATAGGTCATCGACATACAGAAGTAAAATCACTGGATTCCCTTCCTCAACCTTATAGTAAAGGTTGGAATCTTCTTTACTCTTGGTAAAGCCCAAGCTAGATAGAAAGCTGTCCATCCTACCATACCAAGTTCTGGGAGCTTGCTTCAAGCCATACAAGGCTTTCTTCAATCTGCACACATATGACTCCCTGTCATGTATTTCAAAGCCGAGTGGCTGTTCCACATATACTTCCTCTTCTACTACACCATTCAGGAAAGCAGTCTTGACATCCATCTGGTGTATTTTCCATTTCATTGCTGCAGCCAGGGCAAGTACTGTTCTGATGGAAGTATACCTGGCTACAGGTGCAAAGGTTTCTTCATAATCTATTCCTTCCTTTTGAGAGAAACCACGAGCTACGAATCTTGCTTTGTATTTTTCCACACTGCCATCTGCAGCGTGCTTGATTTTGTAGATCCACTTGGAAGTCACAACAGACTTCTCTTTAGGTCTTGGGACAACATCCCAAACATCATTCTTCATTATTGATTGGTATTCCTCAACCATAGCATCCTTCCATTCCTTCTTTTCTGCTGCCTCTTCATAACTGGAAGGCTCTTTGTTCATAATGTCACAGAGTAAAGCAACATAACTGGTGTGTGATCTGGTTCTCTTCTTTGCTCTGTGTTCTTCTTCTGGAATGCCAAATCTTTCTGCATCATGAATGAGCTCTCTAGCCCATACAGGTTTCCTCTTGTGAGAGTTATCCTCACGGGGTGGATCTACAGGTTCTTGTGGATCTTCAAACTCACGAATAGCTTCTGGAGCTACTTCAGTCATGGTAGTGTCTTGAAATCTTGTTTCCTTAGGTTCTTCATAAACTTCTATAGGTGTCTTTCTTGATTTGATGAATGCTGAGTTTTCATCAAATGTTACATCCCTACTGACATCAATTTTCTTGAACCCTGGAAAGTATATTCTGTACGCCTTTGAGCTTTCACTATAACCCACAAAGATGCCCTTCTTTCCTGAAGGATCTAATTTAGTCCTCTTCTCTTTTGGGACATGAGTATATACTGGACAACCAAATATTCTGAGATGGCTGACTTCAGGTTTCTTACCAGAAAATACCTCTTCTGGTGTCTTGTTGTCCAATATCTTGTGGGGTGTTCTGTTCTGCACATATACAGCTGTTCTAGCTGCTTCTGCCCATAGATGCATAGGAAGATCTTGGTCATGCAACATTGCCCTTGCTGCTTCCATGATAGTTCTGTTCTTCCTTTCTGCAACTCCATTCTGTTGAGGATTATAAGGAGCAGTCAACTCCCTCTTAATCCCTGAATCACAGCAAAGTTTCTTGAAGTCATTTGAGGTGAATTCTCCACCATTGTCGGATCTGAAAGTTTTGATCTTCTTGTCAGTTTGATTCTCCATCAAGTTTTTGAATTCCTTGAATTTGTCAAGTACCTCATCTTTGCCTTTCAAGAAGTATACCCAAGTCTTCCTGGAGAAGTCATCAATAAATGATACATAGTAAACATACCCACTTAGGGAACTGGATGACATGGGGCCACATACATCTGAGTGGATGATTTCCAAAATGTCTTTTGCTTTGCTTTCACTTCTTGGGAAAGCCTTCTTAGTGTTCTTTCCTTTTGCACATCCTTTGCAAACACCTTCATGTTTGGTCTTGATTTCAGGAAGACCCTCTATTGCCTTACTTGCAATTGGAAGTGCCCTATAGTGCATGTGAGCAAGTCTTCTATGCCAAAGTTCACTTGGCTCCATGGATTCATGTACCATGGCATGTTCAGGTTGTCCCTTCAATTTATACAAGCTTCCCTCTTGCTCCCCAATCACTACTGCATCATCTATGTTCTTTCCTTTTTGGCCACATTAGGACTTGGCCATCCACAAATGCAACCCTCATACCTTTTGCATCCAATGCAGAGATGGAGAGTAAGTTCTTCTTGAGTCCAGGTACATACAGTACTTCTTTCATCTTCAATGATTTTCCAGAATCTAGATTGTAGGAGGCTTCACCACTTCCTTTGATTGGGTATTGATAATCATCCCCAAGTTTTACCTTATGGGGTGATTCATGTTCAGAAAGGTTCACAAAAGATTCCTTGAACCCAGTCATGTGTTTGGAGGTCCCACTATCAATCAACCAATCATTACAACCATGGGAGATGGTACCTGTGAGTGCGGAGATCAGAACATACTCTTCTTCACTTGAGTCATCATCACTGCTACTTTCTGCCCTAGCCTTCTTCTTTGGAGGTTCATCATCTTCGGCAGCATGAGCATGATATCTTCTTTTGTTATTTTTTTTTCTTTTTGTTGAAGTTGTTGTTGTTGTCTTTCTTCTTCTTGGGACAATCTGAAGCAAAGTGTCCCTTCTCATTGCAACTGAAGCATTTGAGATCTTTCTTATCTTTATGATAATGGCGGTGAGAGAATCTTCTGTTATGAGATGATTCCTTCTTTGATTTACCTCTTTTGGTGTGAGCTGCAAGAGCTTGATCTTCACCTCCCATCTTTTCTTCACGAGCTATACGTCTAGCTTCTTCTTGAGAGCATTCTTCCCGAAGTCTACTGAAGGAGATCAACTTCTTTCTTGCACAAATTCCTTGAATAAAGGAATCCCATGACCTGGGTAGGCCATTCAGAGTGGTCATCACCACTTCACCATTCTCCACCATTTCATCCACTGCTTCTAGTTGTTCCTTGATCTGGGAGACCCTTGAAAAATAGGATTGAATGGTTTCTCCATTCTGAAACTTTACTGCTTTCAATTGGTTCCGCAGGGTCATCTTCCGATTTATGTTCTTTCCTTCAAATAGCTTGGTCAAGGATTCAAACATCTCCTTGGGTGTCTTGAGAGAAGACACATGGGGTATGAGATGGTCTTTGATAGAATCAGCAATGATTCTCTTTGCCTTGACCAAGTTCTTCTTGTGTAATGCCTTGGCCTCTTCATCCTCTGGGATAGGGATGTCTTCTTTCACATATGAGTCCAACTCATTCTCTTCCAGGATTAGCCCAATCCTATACTTCCAGGCTCGGAAGTTATCAGCCCCTTCAAGCTTATCCTCAAGCTTGGTGTGGAGAGACATCTTTAAGAGTACTTCAAATGGAAATAGAAAAGATTTAGGACTTACCACTTGAAGTGCTGAAAACTGGAACTGGTCCCGGATTAGGGTTTGTCAGAGAAACCCTAAAAATTCAAAATGTGAATTTCAAAATTCCGAAAGGATAGAAAGGTGCGCCTTGGAGAGCTGATCAGCCTAGTACATTCAGAATTTGAGATCAGCAAGGTCTTGCCCTTCAAAATTGCCTTTTTGTCCTCCCGGGTTCACTAGGGAGAGCCCTGAATTAGGGTTTGAGTTTCCCGGAGATCTACCCAGCCAAAAATCTCGATCCAAAGCTCAAACCTTCGATTTTTGCAAGGAGCTTCCAGCTGTACCTTCAGTTTCCAGAAATTCCTATTTTTGTGGAAACCCTAATTTTTAGGGCCAAATCTGAAAATGCTCGGAACTGAATTCTGATTGGACAAATAGATGCGCCTTGATGAGTAGATCCAATCTACTATACTGAATTTCAAAAATATGTGGAGAGAAACCCAATAAACAAAGAATACAAGCTTCCGTCACTGCAAAATGTCTTCTTCTCAGTTAAGCTCTGATACCATGTTAAATTTTCAGTATTAAATCACAATACTATAGGATCTTTGCTGAGAGAATAACATCTACAGTATATCAATGCATGACAATCATAATATGACAAGCATCACAAGAATCAAAAGCATAGAGACAAGAGACAGAGAGTTTCCGTGGGGAAAACCCTAAGGTGAAAAACCCCACAACTTCCTCAGAGATAGAGAGAGCAATGGCTCAACCAAAATACAACCAAATAATACAGAGATAGTCTCCTAGCAGATGATCCTCCTCCTCCTCACTAGTGCGCCACTTTTCAGAGAGAGAGTTAGTTACTTTTCCGAGTGAGTAAAATAGAGATCTCCTATCTCTATTTATACTCACCTTTTTGCCCAGTGACCTACTGGGGCCGACTTGTCTACTTTGATACACCCACATTATATTATATATTAATCAGGGCCGACCCCATAAGGTGGTCTAATAACCCATCGGCAAGTACACACACTTGCGAGACTTGTCAATCCACATGACGACACTTCCTTATAGAGGAATAACACATCTCTTATAAGGGTACAATAAATATAAATATAATATACAGATGAAATACATTCCGAAGTTACATATACATCAACAGACTAAGTCCTTCACACCTGGCTATACCTCACTATATTTCTCCAATGAAATCAAGTAATAGCACCAGGATTTGCTATGGAAACTTAGAGGCTTCTAGTGCACAAGTGAAAGATAGCTGCTCAAAGAAATGTTGCAACTGCTGCAATTCGAATAGCTGCTTCCTGCTCTGATACCATGTAATAATCTGCAAGGGATCTGGCAGTTGTAGCAACTCACAATCAAACTCTCAAATATGTTGCAAGAAGAAGAGAAGGAGACACTCAATGATCACTCATAAACACAGTAGAATAGAACAATATCTCATTATTATACAATGAATAAGAATGTAAGTGAATGGATACAATAGCCATGAAGATGGCATAATATAGGATTCGAATAGGCCAAGTAGGGCATTCTAATTCCTAACTCAGAGTGTGGATTGAATGATAGTGGAGTCATCATACAATCAATGTATCAGTCACCAATGGTAGCAATCAGTCAAGTGTGGTTTAACTAAGTCTAACTAAGTGAGGTAGGCACTAACTGAATGAAGGAGGCTCAGTGGAGGGCGCATGAGGAGATAACTGGAGTTAGAATGGGCAGACTAGTCTCACTGAAGGTCCATCGGAGTGAAACAGTCAGTGGGGGAGTCAATCTAGCCTCAAATCAAGGAAGGACTGAGTGATAACTGACTGGTAGGTGAGAAAGGTGCCTAACTGGCTGTGGTAGGTGAGAAAGGCGCACTAGTCATGCAAAGACTGGAGAAGGGCGCCTTTGGTAGGTGGGAGGCCCCCTGGGGGCTGTAGATAGGCTGTGGAGAGCTAGAACCAAGTTCCAGGACCTGGGAGGTCCACCATGATGATGAATGGATGCATGCAGCATGCAAGCATGCAAAACACAAAAATGATGGGGAGAGTATTCCAGCATACATTACTTGCAAGAATTTATATATACAAGTATTTATAATTGATATTAACTATTGTAGACATGTTTTTGTGCAGGTGTTCCTGTGAACCACAGAAGTTTGGAAACTTGATGTTTTTCAAAAAGGGTATAATAAACTTGCATTCGTTCAAGTCATATGGTTTCTAAGTGAAACATAGTAAAAGTTCATATAAGTAGGTGTCCTCTTCTTGTTTCTGCCATGGTGAAAACACCAGTTGCATGCTTCGTATAAGAATATTGTTAACCTCAAGGGTAATGCTTCACATTTTACCCACCATTTCGGGTTTTGCTTAAAACAAGTGGATTCATACGACTTCCCTCAATATCTTTCTGACATTTGATGTAATACATATGAATTATAGCCTTTCGGCAACTTGTACTTTGTATTTATAAACATGAAAGCCTTTCGGCTCTGTGGAATCCTTGACTTCTTGCGAAGCTTTGTTCCGACTGTATACGTTTTTATTTTATCTTTTAGTATGGGCATTTAGGCTATCTACCTATAAATAAATGATTTATTTGGGGAAACTTTAAGCCATATGGTTCTATGTATAAAAATAGCTTCGGTATGTAAAAATGTTCTTTGTAAAAAAATGATTTTTGTTTATGTTTCAAAATTTGAATGTATGTAATATTTATGTTGAATAGAAATTTATACTTTGCTCTAATTTTAATTCAATCCATTCGGCTCTGTTTGAGTTAGTACAGTTGATAATATATATGATTTTTCTTTTGTATTAATTAACTCTGTTTATATATATATATGTGTGTGTGTGTGTCTTTTAATACTCTACAACCCTAATTTTTCCGTAAGTAACAGAGTTAGAAACAAAACCTAACAGTAAAGTTCAGACCAAATCCAATTTGAAGTTCGTCGTTCCTCCCAACCAATCTTCCAGAGCAACCAAGATCACTTGCTCTGAAACCCCCGAGCCTGTTTGTTGAACCACAAGGACAAAGACTATTGAAAACAATTCTCAGCCAACACTAAATTTCACTCCTTTACTCAACAATAATATTTTCCCTCTTCCATCGAAGCCTCCTGCTTGTTTGATGGGAATGCATATTTAACTTTGCCTAGGACTTAGGTCTCTCATGAGCCTCCTGCTCTACAACCTCCATTTGGAGTTCTGACCTGAATTATAGGGATGATGCCTCCTGCACCAGTTGAGATATTAATTATCTGTTTTCACCACTTTGAGTTTCTTGTCCAAGACTTGTCATTTCTCCTTGTGGGCCAGCAAACACTCTTTCAACAACTACTTCAAATTGGATTCTCCTGTTTATATTTATTAAATAATAATAATAATTCAAAATCCTCTCACAATTGTCTTTGACCATACTTGTCCAAAATAATTGTTCAACAATAATTAAAAACAATATTATAAAGTATTTAACTTTAATCAAGGTTCTAGGGGTATTACACCCATGCCCACCATTTAAGACAATTAGTAGAAGAAACTATTGTAAATCTTGTTTATCATAGGAAAAAATATTCAATTATTGTTATCTTTATGACGTCTCTCTTAGTAGTTCAGTTTTCAAAACTTCGGGCTATGCTTGGGTTTTAAGAAGCTGCAATTATAGTGGGGTATACATAATTAATTTGACCCCCTGAATCTCCAGAGCATTGTTCTAATGCAGGATTGTTGGAACAATAGGATTTGCAGGTTCATCACACATATGGATCTTATGGAGACAATCAATGAACAACTTCCAATCAACTGGGGATTCAACTATCACTAATTGAATGGTCAACTAGGCGTTTGACTAGTTAAGCAATTATAACAACACAATTGATTAGTGTACAAAAAGGTAGAAATTAAGGAGTTTGTTATGTGCCTAACTAGTATACGTGGACATCAAATTCCTCACTTATAGGGAGTTGGTTACATCTTGATGCTACATAATATGGCCCTATGTGTAGATATAATAATGAAAGATATATAAACATGTGTGCGTGTTGTTTATCGAAATATTTTGGTTTCTTACACTTATTTGTATGTTGACTTATGCTCGAGTATGCTAAAGTGTTGTAATGGTGTCTTTGGACATCACCTCTATCTTGAGATACTAGCTATCGGATTTACCTCATCCTCTTTCTCAAGAAATGATACATTTGAGATAATTTTTAGGGATGATTTGTATAGAGTAAGTCATTAATTTATGATCCATATCCATGAGTATTAGTCACAACTAATCAATTTCTCATAATTTTGAAAAGTCCACTTAGCACTCATTGCATTGGATGATGCTCACAAGGGTGAATTAGTGGGATTTAAACTAGTGAAATGAATCACACAACATCAATCACCGCCTTTGGGGCTTGCACTTGGTAACCAAGACTTCCAAAGAGGTCACCCAAATACTCGTCTAGCTCAAGTGAGCTTAACTATTGGGTTTTCTCTACAATCAAGTCCACTTAGCTTGTTTCCCTTTTTGGTAAAACCTTAGCAAGTATTATTCCTTATGAAATATTCAATCAAAGCTCCTTTTTCTATTTTATTTAAGTATTGAAGGGCTTTTGTAGTTCAAAAAATGAGATATCATTTTTGGGATTATAATATGCAAAAAGAAAGTCATTATCTATGACCCTTATCCATGAGTATTAGTTGCAACTGACCAATTTCTCATGAATTTGAATAGTCCACTTAGCACTCATTGCATAGGGTGATGATCACAATGGAGAAGAAGTAGGATTGAAACTGGTGAAATGAATCACATAGCATCAGTCTTCCTCCATGGCTTGCATTTAGTAACTAGGACTTCTTGGGAGGTCACCCATCCCAAGACTCCTTTGGCTTAACCACAAGTATTATTGAAAGCTACAAGTATGCAAATTATGGATGGGTAGGGAAGAGCCCTAAAGGAAATAGGTTCCATTTGGGAAAGCATTGCAATAATTGGAATTCACTTTGAAGGTTAATGACTATGGTTACAATGATTGTATATTGTAACACCCCATTTTTTACCCCAAAATATAATTTTGTAATTATGGATGATATGGCTAGAAGCCAAACATGAACGATGTAATTATGTGTGAATTATGTACATTTTCTATTTAATATAATACACGACTATTGCAAACCGAGAAGGATGAAGAATAGATGGGGGGCTATCCTTCCACAAGGGGGAGAGTGATCATCCTAAGCCTAGGATTGGAGGGGGAAAGATGTTCAACCCCAAACATGCCACTTGTACAACTCTCCTTAGAAAAGGGGGAAAGGTTTCCAATCGCATGGATGCCAAGTGGCTAGTTCCCATCAACCTTGGTGCCACTTGGTTAGTATCAAACATGCATATAAAAATATAGAGCTATCCCATGATTCATTCATTCCTTCATGTCAGAGACACCCATTTTTGGTTGGTAGACCATTGTTCCACCATTTCTTTCATGTGTAAACCTTCTTCGGTATCAGCTCTATATCCCTAATGGTTGTACCACCATCACCGAAACGGAGAATTAGAGCCAGACCAAGAATAGAGTATTCGGTATCTGTAGTAGAAACACAATACCTTCTTGTGGACATGTAGCCTCAACTCGGGGGAGGTTCTGTCAAAGAAAGATATGGCTTGATAGAGCCTACAACTGGGAGGAACGTCCTTGGTTTGCAGTCAGTTGGCCATATTTCAGATAATTTCATTATGTGAATAAATGTATGGTATTTATCTATGATTATATTACTCTCTGCCATCATATGAATTACATGATCCAATTAATGGCTATGTAAATGCATTCTTATGGAAATAGTTGGTAGAGTTTCCATATATGTTTTATGATTAATTATACATATGATTTATTTTGTTGTAAATGTATAATTGGAATCATTAGAAGAATAAAATTTACTTATTAGAGGCAAACTTAGCCAAGAGATTTAGTACCCCATGACCCTAGAGTCACCGTGAATTCAATGGATACGTGACAATTTGGTATTAGAGCCCAGGTTACAACAATGGGACTGCATGGGCCATATTCGAATTTTGCAGGCAGGAAATCTAGGTTGAACAAGAAGTGTATGAAAGAATGCATCTGATGAAATATTGTAGAAATTCATGTTTAAATCTTCCATGGTTCAGTACAAGTGAAATCCATGCTGAAAAAAAGTCTATGAATTTCAGTGGATTTTTGGGTGGAATTATGCATCAGAGCCGAAACAAAAATTATACATTTTGTTAATAAACAGGCAGTGCTAGTTTAAATATCCCAAATCACATGTGATCAAATCAATGGCTCAAATCCTTTTAGGCTCATGAAAGTGCTCAAACTTTATTTTAATAAGCATGAGCCTAAAAGGAAACTACTCAGGACATTTGTAATCATCTAAATCACTCAGGATCCCAAAAGCAGTTTGTCCAAACCAATTCACTATTGATCCTGAAACCACCAAACCACCAATTTAAGTGTCAATTTCTAAATGTTGTTCGAGTTGTCCATTCAATCTTGGAGGGTGCATATGGATCAATAATGTGACATGATGAGACGAAAATAAGTGAAATAACCATGTCAAAAGTTGCACGATGATCAGCGTGGAAGCAAATCTCGAGGTGGAAGATTGACGGCCTGTAAGAATTCAAGATTGTGAAGGTGCTTGAACTTTAATTCAAGAAACATGATCTTGAAAGGAAACCACTATAAACACGTGCCATCATTGCAGGAGTTCGGGATTGAAAAATATGTTTTCTTAAACCACTCCTTTGTTGATCCTGAAACCATTTACCAGTAGGAGCGTGATATGGATACGTCTTGGGGTGACACATGGCACTGTATGACACCTCAAGGGACAAATGTCCTATCTTATCAGCACCCTGTTGCATCAACACCTTGCCATGTCAACAAAAATCCAAAAGGTTGAAAAAAAATGTTGGGAGCCAAACTCTTGTTTTGGGCATAAAAGGAGCATATTAAATCAGAAAGTGATGAGACTTGTGCCATTTCGACGCTATTAATGAAGGATACAGGATCACCAGTGAGGGACAAGGTCCCATTCTGCTCAAATTTGCCAGAAAATTCAGTTTAATAGGTTTTGAAGGTGTGTAGCCCAAGGATAGATGGAGGCCCAATTGAGGCTCAAATTGTTACATTGCAGTTGTGATCCAGGAAAATAGATGACTCTAGATTCTTGAGGCCAAATTCAAAAAGATGTGAACTCGAGATATGAAAGAAGGCCAAAATACACTATTTGGGCGTGCGAAAGTGTGATTTTTGAAAACTTGGAGGCAAAAGTGGCCCCATAACTCATAACTAGAAAATTTACTGATTTCGATATTTGTCCTAATCACCAATATGAACAAATTTCCATAGAGGAAATTTTTCCATAAATGCTTAGTTTATAAGATAGCAATTTTTCAGTAAAAATTCGAGTTTGGAAGAATGACAAAAAAATTAAAGGTTGACGATTTCAGAAATTTGTAAGTTTTGATAGGAGCATCATATTTGAATATTGGAAGTGTTCAAGTGCTCCCCATTATATGGTCTATAAGTTCCCAATATAAAAAAATTCTAGTTCTTTACCATTTTTCTTTTACAGGTCTCAAAAAATGGTTCATCAGAATATTTGCAGCTACATGAATAGTGTAAAAAAAAATTGGGGTAAAAATGTTGATTTTGGAGAGCTGTAACTTTCAGCTCTGAATTCATAAATGGAAATGAGAGCAATCATTGGAAAGAGTATCAATAGTATATCAATATTAGTGAATCCCATTATGAATCAGATCCTTTTGTCTTTCTAGGAAATTTAACAGAAAAAGGGGCTTGCAGCCCAATTTGATTAAACAATATATAATTGGAAAGAGTATAAATATGATATCAATATTAGTGAATCCCATTATGAATCATATCTTTTTTTCTTTCCACGAAATTTAATAGAAAAGGGGCTTGTAGCCCAATTTGATTAAACAATATATATATATATATATATATATATATATATATATATATATCAAATGGGTACTTTTTAGTAATTACTTGTTGTACATAAAATTCTTTTATGAAATTATGGAAACTGGTTTACCTATGATATTGGTTGCAGGATCATGTTGCAAATATCAAGTACAGTTCCCAAAAGTGGGTATTTTGAGATTCAGAATTAGCTACGGGAATGAAGTAGTACTAGTCCAAAAGTGCCAACTTTGGAAAATAGGTTATGATGATAAGGGGGTATGACAGAGGTAAAAGGGATATAACATGATGGTATGAGCAACATAAGCACACTTTCACAATAGTGTGGAGGCACAATGGAATGAGTTGAGTACGGTACAATTGTGTAATGAATAGCAATTTGGATGATTGTCGAAGCCTCTTAAACCTACGAAAATAATTTTATGATGGTATAGGAGCATGTTAGATGTAAGACTAAATTGGTTTTTTATAGAAGCATAAAAAGGATGCTTGCATAGTTATGTAAATGTGCAATTGAAGAAGAAATGCTTGGTAAAAGTGCTTGCCAACAAGAAAGTCAAATGACTAGTCCAAAGAGGGATGAGTATTGGGTACTGTGATGGTACTATTGATATGCAAGGATACTCAATGATGCAAATGGAACATCACTTAGTGATAACCATGAGGAATTGAGAAGGGATTGATGGTACCTCAGTTAAAGTGCATGCCATTCATTTATCATATTCAAAATGTGCAAAAATGCAGTGCAAGAGGGGACATAAGAGCTCTTAGTGGTTGAAGTTGAAATGATATGAACCACATGATTGTGGTGTGATGGAAATCTACAGTAAAGCATAAACATGACTGAAAATGATTGTATATCCTATGTAGAGGATGACTTATTAAGTGATTAAGCCTGCTATTGCATTGCCACTGAATACATATATAATCTTATGAAATCTAAGTTGCATGAAATAAATTAGAAAGAAAAGATGTGAATTTCTTGGTTGGTGTAGATGATATTTGATATAATAACGCAAAGATTTGTAGAGATGTCAGAAATACTAGTTGCAAGAAAATGTATTTCTATGCATAAAAGAAGGGTGTAAATCATATTACCTTGCGATAGAGAAAGAAACCATGTAATAAAGGTTGTAGAGCATGTGAGACAAATGTATTTGCAAGAAAGGACCATAAAAGGCTTGGATGGTAGAGGGAATCTACCAAGATGAAGAGTGCATGTACCCTATGAATGATATGGGTGATCCACCATAATAGATCAGCTTTATGCATGATAGATAGAGTTGGCGTATACTAACCAACAACTTATGTGTAAAGAATGTGAAGTAAATTATGAACTTCAATTCACTTGGAAATAACTATCAAGGGAGTAAGGCACTCCATAGTGTAGAATTGGCTTGTGATATATAGTTGGTGGCACAATAGAGTTGGACAAGGTTAGAAGCATATCTGGATAAGAAGATGCCAGGTTGGGAATGGCTAGGATTGAATAAGAGAATTGGAACAATACACCTTCGAAATGGATACAATGCAGAGGTGATCCAAAGCATCAAAGAAGTTGAAAGGATGGCAAGAATTGGGTGCAACAATAAAGGGTGCATGTGGGAATGGGAATAATTGGGTGCAACAATAAAGGGCACATGTCGGAATGGGAATAATTGGGTGCAACAATAAAGGGCGCATGTGGGAAATAAGGAAAAATTATCAAACAAGGGAGATTTCCTCACCATATATCTCTATTTTGTTCTAAAATAGAATTGTATAGTTTTGAAATAGAAAATATAACTTAAAACATGAATTAATTATTACTCCTTGGGTGAGAATATTACAACTAATGAAATGTTATGTAATTGGTAGAGAGGCCATGGAAGGGTTCTGTTAAACTATGGAATCTTATGCTATCAAAAGAAATGGAGAGGGATAAATTATTTGACTCTCTTTTTGCATTGATTATGTTTTTCTATGTTAAGAAAGTAGCTATGTGTAGACAGCTTTATGGCATAAGAATGAAATATTGTAACCTAACCAACATGCATGTATGTGATATTGCATACGGGACAAGAATGATATCATGTTATATTGTTATAGGTCAAACCTGCACCTCTCCGTCCGTGATCACCTTGAGCTGTTGATCACACAAAATGACAACTTGGATGGAGGAGCATGTTGACCTTAGATGAGACCTTGACTTATTCCACCTCCTTGCAAGCCGGAAAAACCCTAAAAAATGTCATTTTGAGACATGAGTGCTACTCTACTTCAATAGACTAGCACCTGTACCCTACTCCAGTGTGCAATAGTAGCGCTCAAGCCTTATGAGCGCTACTCCTCTTCAATAGAGTAGCGTTCAACATTTAAAAAGTGTTGAGCACTAGTTTAAAAACACTATAGTAACGCCCTGGGCGCTACTCCACTGAGAAATAGTAGCGTACACCTCAAAAGATGACTAAAAAATAATTAATTTCACGAAGAGGATTAGTTGCAGTTGGTTCCCCAACTTCCTCCATAACCGTCTCTCGACCTGAACTGCTTCCCTTGTCTTATAAATACAAGGAGGAATGAAGAGAGGGGTTAGACATGAATGTTATTGAGAGACTTTTAAAAGAGAAGCTTGCATTGGAGGAGGTTATGCTAGAAGATATCCAAGCCAGAGAAGAGCAGGAGCCCAGGATCAGGTTGCAGGAGCATGTTGCAAAGTCAAGTATACTTTGTATCATCAATTTGCATTTGATAATAAAAGGTTGAAGCATTTTTCTTGTCCCAAACTAAGTGTTCATTGAAGTTATGTACTAGTTTGGATCTGTTTTGGTTAATATTTGATGTTTAAATTGCTTTGTCCATCTCATCATCATATATTATCCAAGATACGCTGAGAAAGGTACTTGTATTGCAGGTTTATCGAACGGGAGGTTGACTTGAGGATCGAGCGCAAGATCGAATAAGAGCTAGGATCGAACTTCATTCGAAAGGTATGTTTTCAAGACCTATAACCTATTTCCATTCATAAACATCTCTGTAACACAGTTAGTATGCTTACTTGTCATCCCCTTTCAGTTGATAGTATCTGTTTCCTTACTATAGGGTAGTTTTTCCCACCAACAGGTTGGCGACTCCACTGGGGAAAGTTGTTTTTCTGCTCTAGTAAACCTTTCTTGTTTGTCTTCCCAGAACCATTTTAACTCCTTTAATTTGCTGAGAGACCTTGTAGGTACCCCCTGCTTGCTTCTCTCTGCTTCACTCAGTCTTTTTGCATCTTTTCAAAGTCAGTTTTTAATTCTTTAAGACCTGAGCGCTACTCTGTTATACATACAGTAGCTCCCATACGCTACTCTGCTATACATACAGTAGCGCCCATCTCTCCAGGAGCGCTAGTTTCCCTACTGTACAGTAGGGTACATTCCTGTAGCCTTCTGTTGGTTGTTTGGTTGAGTTTTCTTCCCTTTTGGGTGGTCTTCTGACTTTGTTTTAGGTCTCCTTAACTGGTACTTGAGGTTTGTAACTTTTCTTTGAGTCTTAGAACCTTTCTTTGAGTCTTTTTGCCATCTTTAGAACACTTGCTTACTTGTGGAATGTTTGGTCCATTTATAACTCTTTTTGAAGACTAGGCTTTGTTCTTTAGTGAACACTCCTGCTTATTTTTGCCTTGACTGTCTGTTGCTGACGTACAAACCTGTATGCTTTGCATTTACTGTTTTTGGCAACACTTGTTTGCTCTTTACCTATCTTATCCTTTATTTTAGGGTTTGGTCTGTTTTGGAGCCTTTGGGGTGTCTTCCGAACTTGTTGAGTTCCAACTTTCCTTGACTTTTTGTCTTTTTCGGTATCAAGTGTGTTTAAAGTGCTTTAGGTTGATTCATTTCTCAGTCCTTGTGTTAGTAGGGTGGTTGTTAGCTTGCTTGCCTACTGTTTGCTTGGCATAGTGGTCTTGTTAGGGTTTGATGCTTTGGGCCAGTCCTCTTGTGTTTGATTCCCAGTTTTGAGTATCTTTCTCCTTTGTTTTCTCCCCACTTTGCTTCCGAGTGTGAAGGCTTTTTCTTTTGCAAAAAACCTGTAGGACAAGTCTTTGTTGAGCTAGTGTTTTGACAGTTGTAAGCTCAGAAACCATTTTTAGCCATACTTACACATTGCACATAAGTCTTATTTGCTTTCCATGTTTATAATTCTTTTTCGTTTATAATAACAAAAAAAGCAAAAATTTGGTAGCTTAGGGTTAGTAAGGCTTATATTTTTTACAAGATAGCATAGGTTATTTTGTGTACAATTTCAAAAGAAAACAAAAAAGAAATTTGATTAGATTTGGTCAGTTTTCAGTTTGGAAAGAACATTAAATGAAAAAATAAAAAGTTTTGTTGTCGAAAGTTATAATTTATGCACTTTGCTTTTCTGTTGCAACCACGCCACAAAAATGCACTACCTTTTGAGTAATAACAGCCCTAAAAATCTTTAATAAAATTAAATAGCAACAATTTTTCTTTTTAGGGATACACTACACCAACTAGTCTTGGTTAGGATCTTGGGTTTAAATCACCTTAAACCACCCAAGGTCACACATTACGCAAAAATTGTAGTTCGACTATCACAGGTAAACCCACTTCATTCAAAGCTTGCATGGGATCTATGCAGTAGGTCTTGTGAGATCAAATTGTTGGGAATACTCCTCCTACTTTCTGTTTCGAGCATATACCAGGATTGGATCGCGTTTGGGGACTCTTTTGAGTTTCGGGCTCAGTTACCCTGCCCACACCTTCTGATTCGACCAGAGACTGTTCCCCCAGGAGTTTTCGGTGTTGTGGTATCCTTAGTATCTGACCATAAGTTCATACATAGGTGACAACGGAGGGTATATCTGTTGTACCTAGGACAGACGTGGGAGGAAATCCCTTGCAGGTCTTTAGGAGGGCGGTTGGGTGATTCCAGCGCTTGCACCCTTAGTCATTGTATTGTGGACCCCGGGTAACTGTTCTTCATCCTTCGTTGATCTGTTCTGGGCCCTCATCATATTAGACTCTTCTCCAGAAGGCATCTTGTTTGCTTGGTTTGCGTACTTAGGACTTTTTAGTTGGCGTGCTGTTTGCCCCCTAGTCTTAGTGGCCACTAGGTTTTCTAGTTTTATTTTTATATATAATCGTGGAAAACCAAGAACTGCGTAGATCGAGAAGGTTGCAAAACATTCTGCCACTTAGAATAGAACCACTACCGCTAGCTAGATGATAGTGGGTAGACCCTAGTGTTCCTTTGGAAACCATTGGTGAAATAGAACTTCCTAAGGAACTTTTTACAATGGAAAATCTTGAAATAGAAATTCCCTAGGAACTACCACCTGAAATTGAGTTTCCTGAAGAACTACAAACTGCAATAGAAAACCTTGAAATAGAGGTTCCTGAGGAACAAGAACCGGGGACTCCAGATCATCGACATTTTAGTTCAGTTGAGATTGAAGATCTCACTTCTGCGGAGTACAGTACTCCCTTTAATCCTCCTCTGACTAATCTTAGAAATCCGCTTCTGTTACCCGTTGGTTTCCAGCAACCCGATTACAGTGCATATAATTTCCCACCTGAGCATTTTATGACTAATCCGGGAGGCGAACAGGGAGTTCCACAGACTCCCACCATAGGTAAGAACACTAATACTGTAAATCCTCCTCTTACTGCTACACCGAGTTCGGCACAGACAACCTCTGTGTCCACTCCATCCTTCAGTTTTAATACTGGCACGTTAGGTATGTCGAGTTCAACAGCTATGGCATCTACCTCTACACCTACTTTTGGACCTAACAGTACAGCCAATTTAGTTCCACCTCCCATGACTCAACCGTCATATCACATACCCAGTACTTGGATTTCCACACCCGCTATAGGGCCAAGTGCTTCTGCAATTGTGCCTGTCATGAGTACCATGACCGCACCGTCTATGTCAGCTACTATTGGTTTTAATACCTTTGCAAGTCCCAACATGAATCAAGGTAATATACCTATAGGAAATGTCCATTTTTCCCTATTTTCAGGAGGAGGGGGTAACATTTTAACCAGCAATATGGTGGGGCTAACACCCAGCCACAGTGGACGAACCCACAGAGTACTAAACCACTTTCATATGGGTGGGGGAATTTCAATAATACTTTCGTGCAACAACAGATGGCAGGGGGCAACCCCTACCAGCAAGTGACTGGGGGCAACCCCTACCAGCAGATGGCAGGGGGAAACCCCTATCAACAGATGGTAGGGGGAAACCCCTATCAACAGATGGCCGGGGGAAACCCCTACCAGCAGATGGCTGGGGGAAACCCATACCAACAAATGACTGGGGGAAACCCCTACCAACAGACGGCTGGGGGCAACCCTTACCAGCAGTTCATAGGTCAAACTATGGGTGGTTCCCCCTTTGCGACCCCAGCTTATCAAGTACCATCTTGCAGGCCTCGTTTACCATTTATGGCAACTTTAAATTTGCCAGATCTTTCCAAGTTGACCAACAATCCAATGTATCATAATGCTACATGGCCACCAATTCCTACCAAGTTACCTTTGGACATTCCAAAGTTTAAAGGCAAAATGGGCGAGGACCCTTGTGACCATGTCACTACTTTCCATTTATGGTGCTCCTCGAACTCATTAAATGAAGATTCCATTAGGTTGAGACTGTTCCAAAGGACTTTAACCGGTGCTGCAGCCAAATGGTACATTGAATTACCTGCAGCTACATTCTTTAATTTTGGGGATCTCACGACTGTCTTTTTGAATCACTTCCAGCTTCTTGTTCGGTATGATGCCGGAACAGACCTTTTGTATACATTTAGGAAAAATAAAGCCAATCATTTATCTGATCACATTCAGGAGTGGCGAAGACGGAAGAGGCTCATTAAAGCCAACATACCTCCAGAATTCCTTCTTGAGTGGTATTTGAAATTACTCCTTCCTTACATTTCTAAGGAAGTAGCTACTTCTGAAGTGTCTAATGAGGAAGAAGCCATCCTACGGACCCAGTAGTTAGATCTCGTTTACGCACAATCTGGGTTACTGTATGAGATCATACCTGATGCACCACGATCGAATACCAATCTGAGTAGACCTCAACCTGGACCACATGCTAACGGCATAGTGGGTTCAGTTGACTTTGCAGCTTTCGAAGCATTGACCAAACAGGTTCACGCCTTATCTGTCAAACAATCGATTGCAGAAGTTTCTTCCATCACAAACTCTCCTTCTACTTTTGAATCTGTCAACCATGCTCAGAACAATCAAAAGGGCCCTCGGCAGCCCAATAACAAAAATAAGGGCAAGAAAGGAGAGGGGAACCATCAGAAGCCCAAAAAAGAGAATGCCGAGGAGGGTAACAAAGAGAAAAAGAAGGTTAAGTTCCCTTGTAAACTTTGCAAGCAGGATCACCTTACTCACCAATGCCCTCTGCTTGAAGAAGCCCAGAAGCTATTACAAGAAAAGAAGCCTTCCATACTGAAAGATCCATTCCCTAAGGGGCAGAGCTCAGCTTCTGGCACCTCCAACACTGGGGGCACTACACATGCTTCGGTTGATCAAACTTTTATTAACATGGTTAATTTGGATGCACTCTTACAAACGAGAGCTAGGAATTATACCCCGGACACACAGGAAAAGGATAAAGAGATTCCAGAATCCTCCATTCCACTCCACATACCTGTGGACCCAATGCCCAAGATCCCGAAAGGTGTCTTGAAACGAGAATCGCACAACCCCAATACTCGGGCCGCCTCCAACTACAATGTGGTTGAATATCTAGCCCAGACCCCTTGTGCCATGTCTACCTTAGAAGTCTTGCAAAGTTTTCCTTTACAATGAAATGCAGTTCTTGCAGCTATTGGAAGTATGGAATCCTCTAACATGTCTGTGCGATTTGATATGGTTGATATCAAATACCGGTTGCCGTACCACGTTGCTCTTCAAATAGAAGTCATCCATGGCCCAATGACCATTAGACGAGCTGTTGTATATTAGGGCGCGTCGACGTGCGTAATGTCATTTTCCTGTTGGAAAGCTTTGGGTTCTCCCGAGTTAGCCCCTTCTAACACACTACTTACTGCATTTGATGGCAGGAATTTTCGTCCACACGGGGTTTTGCCATCATTTGATGTCACATTGGCCAGTAAGACAATTGCTGTAGAAGTAGAAGTTCTGGACGCTTTGCTTGATTACAACATGTTATTAGGTAGGAGCTAGACATATGCCATGCGAGCTATTGCACTGGCATTTTTTCGCATTGTTATGTTCCCGTTTGAAGGTAAGGTCGTTACAGTTGATCAGCTTTCTTTCACTCAGAGAAACAACCAGACTTCTTCAGAGACCACAATTCCCTTAGTTGATCAAACTGCCTCGGTTAGTGAGAGTTTAGGAGCAGGGCTTTACGGGTCGTTAATAGGCACTTTCGACCTTCCCTCCCCTGTTCTTTTTATGTGTTCTGATGTGGGTACTTCTACTGAAACATTCACGGTTGGTTTAAGAACTGATCCATGGATCCTTCCCACTACGTCAGAACCTTCTGTGCCTCTATCCGTTGCAGAAGTAGCCTATATGGAAGCACAACATGCTGCAATGGAACATATCGTGACTCCGCTAGTCTCTGCTGAGTCAGATATGGACTATGCTCCGGTATGGTCACTGAATTCCACCCACTCATTTGATTGTTTAGACACGGTTTTGCCGTCTGATGAAGCCATCTTGGAAGTCATGATGGGCATGGACCAACCATGGGAACATATGCATCACAGGTCCTACCTGCTTCCAGATCTAGACAGGATTGAGAGAGGGGAATTCCTTATGAGACCCGGTGTATTTGTTGATTTGTCATCTTTTCCTTCTACTTCGAGAGCTGTTTATGTTGAGGGAAATATGGCTAATATATCGAGAACAATTCCGATTAACATTTCCACCAAACCGGGGGTCATGGAAAACATTTTTATTGCCGCAGACTGTTCTCCAGAAGAGATCGCTCTGTATACAAAACTTTTCAAAGAATTCCGTGACATTTTTGCTTGGTCATATGAGGAGATGCCAGGCATTGACCCATCCATCTTGGAGCATGTCATCACGAAATACCCTAACACAAAACCTATGAGACAAAAGCTCCGTCCTGTGAACCCTAGAAAAGCGGCCGCCATCAAGGCGGAGGTTGAAAAGTTGCTTAAAGCCGATTTCATCTATCCGATTGACATGACGGAATGGGTTTCAAATCCTGTTCCGGTTGATAAGAAGCAAGGTACCATTAGAGTCTGTACTGACTTCCATGACTTGAACAAAGCTTGTCCGAAAGATAACTATCCTACATTGTTTATCGATCAAATCATAGACGCTTGTGCGGGACATGAGATGTTCTCTTTCATGGACGGATTTTCGGGATACAATCAAATACAAATCAAACCCAAAGATCAGCATAAAACATCTTTCATTTTCCCGTGGGGGACCTTCGCTTACCGGAAGATGCCATTTGGCTTGAAGAATGTTGGAGCTACCTTCCAACGTGCGATGAATTTTGCTTTTCATGATATCAAACACATAGTAGAACCTTACTTGGATGACCTCTCGATGCGATCTCGAAAGAGACGGGATCATCCAGCTCATCTTAGACTGGTGTTTGAAAGATGCAGACAATATAAGATTCATTTGAATCTTAACAAGTGTGTGTTCTGCGTCGAATTGGGACGTCTACTGGGCTTCATTGTCTCTAGTCATGGCATAATGGTTGGCCGCTGAAAGTAGAGGCGATTGTAAATCTGCCTCCTCCTCACACCTTGCGAAAACTCCAAAGTCTGCAAGGCATGTCTAATTTCTTACGGCGATTCATCATAAACTATGCTAATATTACCAAAGGTTTTATGAGACTACTCAAACAAGACTCCTACTTTGTGTGGGACGAGGTTGCTCAAGCATCCTTTGAGGCCTTGAAAAAGGCACTTCTTTCAGCACCCTTGTTGAGCCCGCCAGAATACGCAAAAGACTTTCTTTTATATTTGGCAGCGTCTCTTAATACAATTGGTATAGTATTAGTTCAGGAGGACAATACGCTCCAAGAGCATGTTGTCTACTATCTTTCTCGTGCATTGATAGCCCCTGAGGTTAAATATTCACACATTGAGAAGTTAGCACTTGCCGCGGTCTATGCGGTACAGAGGCTTCGTCACTATATACTTTTACGAACAACTACTGTGATAGCAGAAGTCAATCCTTTTCAGTATGTTCTCACCCGACGAATCATCGGTGGGAAATATAATAAATGGATTGTAATCCTATAGGAGTTTGATTTGGCCTTTCAATCGGCCAAGTCGAAGAAATCACTAGTGTTCGCTGAGTTAATATCAGAGTTTCCGAGTGACCTAGAGTATGTCGAGGAAGAATCATCATTCCCAGATGAACATATCTTCTTCATTGCTTCCTCTGACCCATGGTATGGGGATATCTTAGTATATATCCAGACCTTGAGGTGTCCTACTACTTTTTCTCGAGAAGAGCGATGCAAGCTGAAAAGCCATGCGAAGAACTATCTCATCATATCAGATACTTTGTATCGACGTGGGGTAGATTCCATCTTACGACGTTGCTTAACTCTAGAAGAAGCTGAAGCAGTATTAAATGATGCCCACAGTAGAGCTTGTGGGGGACATCTTTCCGGGTTGGAAACAGCTCAGAAGATACTGCGTGCCGAATATTTTTGGCCCACAATCTTTAAAGATTGTGTGGAAGTTGTGAAACGCTGTCGTCCGTGTCAGTTTTTCACTAAGAAAATGAGGGCACACCCAACTCCTCTTCATCCTGTGATTACAGCAGGTCCCTTCACAAAATGGGGGGTTGATTACATGACTTGCAATCCAGTTTTGGCTGGAGGGAATCATTACATCATCATTTCTATTGACTACTTTACCAAGTGGGTGGAGGCAATGCTACTGTCAAGGCAGATGGAGAAACTGTCACTTATTTCGTGCTTAATCAGATTATTGCACGGTTCGGCATACCTAAAGAGATAGTGACTGATCATGGTAGTCATTTCTAGAATAACATGATGACCGAGTTGTATACAATGCTTGGTTTTCGACAAGAACATTCGTCTTCATACTATCCACAGGGGAATGGACAAGTCGAAGCAGTGAACAAAACTTTAAAGGTTATACTGCAAAGAACTGTTAATGCCAGTCGAAATAACTGGCACATCATGCTGTACTCGGCTCTTTGGGCTTACCGAGCTAACGTTAAGATTGCTACCGGATTCTCTCCCTTCCAACTTGTGCATGGGATAGAAGCAGTCGTACCGATTGAATGCGAGATTCCTCCGCTGAAACTATCCATTTAGTTACTACCGGATACTTCAATACTAGAAGAACGTTTGTTACACTTAGAACATCTAGATGAGTAGTGCCGCGATGCGCTCACAACAAACGAGGTCTAAAAAAAATGAGTCAAAGGATAGTATGACAAGTCCGTCAGACCTAGGGTTTTCCTTGAAGGAGACTTGGTCCTACTTTGGGATCAAGACAAAGAACCCCTAGGGCCTGGCAAGTTCAAGTCCATGTGGCTCGGGTCTTATATAATTTCCAAAGTACTGAATAAAGGTGCCTACGAGCTGGTATATTACGAAGGTAATAAGCTAGCTGAGCCTAGAAATGGGCTTTACCTGAAGAAGTACTACGCTTAGGCTATCGTGCTTTTTCTTGTAACATAGCTGTATATTTTTTGTATAGCTAGTTTTCGTTTATGCTTGTTAGTTAATCTTATGTGTGTTTTCGTTTCGTGTACTAGATTTCGACCGAACACTTCTTAGGATTTGCTGATGGCGCCAGTCGCCACACCTGTCAGTTGGCTTCAGCAGCTTGGGTCATTTACTCACCCGCTGGCCAACTTGTCTCTTCGAGGGGGGTTTGTTTGGGTCCCACCACGAATAATGTGGCTGAATACAGTGCAGTTATAGAACTTCTCCGAGATGCTCTCAATCATGGCATTTCACGTTTGGAGGTAAGACTTGACTCACAACTAATTGTATTTCAGTTAACGGGTGTCTACCAGATTAGAGATCCTGGATTGCTACGTCAGTTTCTGCGAGTTAGACTATTGGAAAGACAGTTTGATTCTATTATATATGAACACATTCCAAGAAATTTAAACGCATTAACTGATTCATTGGCAAACTATGTTCTAGATTGGCATTTGTATTATACACTTTCATAAACAGCATTGCACACATAAAAATTTCAAACACATACACATGTAAATAACCGATACTGTATCAAAAAATATATGAGTTTTGGATCACAAGTCTATCAAGTCATGTCATAAAAGTACAAAACTAGGCACAGTGGCCTCAAAAATATACATAGAATGTATCCCTCTCTTATGGAGAAGGAGGGGCCTCATCATCATCTACTGCATTCCGATAACATATGACTAGCCTAGCTACCTTCTGCAGCACTCTGAGCCATGCTGGGGGCACCCCAACTACATCTTCCTGCATATCAATAGGTATCTGATCCATATGGCATGCAGGAACATCATGAGTCAATCGACTCACTTTTCTCTCTATGGTCCCCAACATAGCATTTGTTGCAGCAATATCAGCGGGCCTCACGAAGATGGTAGGATGTCCCTCAGGACGAACAAGCCCAATGTCTGCATATGACACTTGTTTAGTACTTCAAAATTCATTCATAAAAATCAAATACTTAAAAAATTTGAAAAAATTAAATAATTCTCAAAATTAAACATACCAATAGCTCCCCAGGCTCCACCTGGAGGAAGCGCCAGCTCTGGATCATGGCAGAAATCCAATCCAGCATATGGAAACTGCTCGAAGGCGGGCACTTGCCTCTCCCACCACCCCTAGAAATCATCAGTATGATAACAGTAGTGACTTTCCCCACCACCCTGGCAGAGGAATATGTCACCCCAACGGCCTAGTCTGGGCTCACGTGGGTTAACCTGAGGTATAGGCATCCCCAAGCTAATAGCAGGCATCCTCTCGAAGAAGAAAGTACACAAAATGCTACCGTGCCCAAAATTCTTCATTTTTCCGGATTTGCAACCCGTCAGTTGAGCTTTCATGCTCGCCAGTAAACTATTACACCAATCGTATACATGACCTTGTAAGCATCGTACACCAACATGCATAGAGTGCTTGGAAGCTAGGTGTAGTGAGGCACTACCTGCCACTCTGTTAATCATACTCACAATCACCTTCAAGGGGAGGCCTTCAATGGTAGAAATCAAGATTTGGCTCCCTGATTTCTCAGCTCCAGCCACACAATATGTATTCAAGTACTCTTGCATTGACCCTATGCCCACACGAGAAGCGCCCTTCAAATTTATTACATCTCCGCTCCATGAGAGACCAGTAATGAAGTAAATGTCATCAACTGTAAGCTCCAAAGTTTGCCCTCGGATGACAAAGGTATTGGTATCCACATCCCAGTACTGAATAAGTCTTCGAAATAATCTGTTTAGGGCCCTCATATTTACGGTTTGGTAGAACTTCAACAAACCGCATCTTCTGAGAGCATGGAGAGTGGCTGGGTCTCGCATGGCCAGCCTATCCATGTCCTCATGTTCCCTCTCCCTCCATTGAAGAACCATATTACACAAAAAATGACATTTTTTCAGTCCTCGGCACTTGTTTTTTCATTTTCAGGCTTGAGCACTATTGTCTACACTACACAGTAACGTATGGGCGCTACTCTATGTGAGCATAGTAGCGCCCATCTCCTTCACACGCTACTGCTCTTGTTACACAGTAGCGCCCGTGCACTAAACGATGTGAGCATTGCCTGGAAAGCATTTTTGGGCTCAAAAATTGAAAACTAAACCATAGAAATGCAAGTTGGGAGGATTCTAACTTACTTGGTGGAAGAAGAATGGTGATTGGGTGCTCGAATTGATTGCCACGGAGATTTAAAAGTGCAAGGTTTGCCCCAAATTTTTGCCCTACAAAAACAAATTGGAAATTGAGTTTTAAAATGAAATTATAAATATTGAAATGGATTTTAATTTTTACCCACCATTGTTTAATTCTCTATAGTTTCAAATTTTACTAAAATGACCTAATTAATCAATTAATACATACACATGGTGCAATACTAATTTTCACTTATCCGGTTCTCATTTTTTCACTGAATTTTTGTAGGATCGATCTCCTAAGATTAAATTTCTCGATGTTAGACCTTGTTAACTAGTTAATAGTTCAAATTCATATATCATTCGAGATTTTTGTCGCGGTTACTAATATTTTGTTGAAGACCTAGTTTTGGCAGATTATGAAGCTATGATCCCAAAAGCTGACCTTTAAGTCATTTTAAGCTCTTGTTTGGACTATTTAAACCTAAACGAGATTGCCGAGCAGACTTGTCCTATTCAAGCTCGTTAAAGTATTTGAAGGCTCATCCACTCAGGTATAGAATTACCCCTTTTCCAAGCCTAGGTGGATTAACTACGGAAAATGTATACTCTAGGTATACTTCTGTATGCGCTAGAAGAGTTCTTCTTCCTTTGTTTTATACTTTTTCTGGGGAGGAGACTAACTGCACGAAAAAGGACCTTTTGGAGCCTTTCTTTAGGGTTTTCAAGCTCTCTAAACATAAAAATACCAAGCGAACATTCACCTACTCGGGCTCGATGTGAAATCCACGAGAAGGTAAGTAGAGGACTGTTTGAGTTTTTCAACTCTATAAACAAGAAAACACTGCCGAGCACAGACCCATCCGGGCTTGATATAAAATCCACGGATAGGTGTAAAGAGGATTGTTTAAGTTTTTCAGACTCTATAAATAGGAAAACACCGACGAGCATTAATCTGCTTGGGCTCGATACTAAAATCCACGAGCAGATATATGGAGTTATTGTTTAAGTTTTTCAGACTCCTTAAAATTGAAAACATCGACGAGCAAGAACAAATCTCAGCTCGATATTAAAATCCAGAGATCAGTAATATAGAGTAATCTTCTATCTCTTCTTCGAACTCTGTAAACAATGAAGAAGGTCCTGAGTCTTCCTCCCGTGGGCTCGTTAAAATTTTTACATGGTTGGATCTATTGAGTTTTTAGTCTTTCTTGGACTCATTAAAACAACAAGAAAGGTATTCTTTTATCTAAAAAGAATAAGGGATGGGAAATATGTGTCATATCTTCAATGTCAAAGGCAGTTCAGTCAGTTCTATCCTTGAACACAGCACCTACTTGAGTCTATCATGTCAGTTGGGTTTAGTTTTTGACCTCAGGGTGAACCTGATCTCCGAGTTGTTTACTCCCCCGTTTGGTTATTCTTCCAACCATATGGAGGGTCTGGTCATGTCTCCTACATTTCAGGCTTATCATTTACCCCATTATGTCGGAAACTGCCTGAGTTAGTTTGTGTCGTTCTCATTGTTCAAGGATATACCCTGTGTCAGCCATTCTGCAGTTTACCTTGACCTCATGTGTCAACCATCCTAGTGTCAATCTTGTTACATATTACTCCATATCAACTCATACCAGTTGAGTGTTCCTCGAGTTGGATGATGGAGGATGCCTTAAGGCCTCCCTTCCAACAGACTTCTTCCCATCGACATCAACTCATTTTACTCTGGGAATGAAGTTTAGTGTTTCGATTAGTACCTTGGAGATTGCAGTCACCAGTGGCAATTTTCCTCGCTGTTGAATGTCAAGAATACATCAATGTCTCTTCTTTGACAGGATCCCCAAGTGTTTGACTCCAAGTCCATCTATTCACACTTGGCGGATCGTACTTGGTACCTTGGGCCCCATCATCATTATCGGTGGAAGCCCTCGCGTTTGTTAACGGTATTAATCAATGACCGGTAATCAAACGATACCCCCATGTTCGACTATCAGCTCATCTATTCACATGGTTAGGGTTTGTACCTCGGGTTGTTTTGGATGAAAACCTTGGGATTTTGGATGACATTACCTCATTTTGTTATCACCCAAGTTGCGCAAGACTGAGCCTCACTTATATTCCGCTCTCCATGAGACATAGTTCTAGTTTGTTGTTATGGCTATGATCTCTCAGTTTGACATGGATCCACGCTTGTATTCTAAGTGGCCATGCTATATATACATCTCCTTTTTATGTATCAGAGATCATGTTGTATCACACTGCACATCTATATGATGTCAAAAATGTAATTGCTTGCTGACCTTGATCTTTGTTTTAGGTGTTCTTGTGACTTGTTTCCGGGGTTCCTTGCTCCTCCTCTGGCTTTGGATTATAATGTATTTCGGCCATCGTTTTCCCTCTGACCTCACACATTAGAGGGCATTTGTTATAGGTCAAACCTGCACCTCTCCATTCGTGATCACCTTGAGTTGTTGATCACACAAAAGGACAACTTGGATGGAGGAGCATGTTGACCTTAGATGAGACCTTGACTTACTCCACCTCCTTGCAAGCTGGCAAAACCCTAAAAAATGTCATTTTGAGACATGAGCGCTACTCTACTTCAATAGACTAGCGCTTGTACCCTACTCCACTGTGCAATAGTAGCGCTCAAGCCTTATGAGGGCTACTCCTCTTCAATAGAGTAGCGTTCAACATTTAAAAAGTGATGAGCGCTAGTTTAAAAACACTATAGTAGCGCCCTGGGCGCTACTCCACTAAGAAATAGTAGCGTTCACCTCAAAAGATGATTAAAAAAAATTAATTTCACGAAGAGGATTAGTTGCAGTTGGTTTCCCAACTTCCCCAACTTCCTCCATAACCATCTCTCGACCTGAACTGCTTCCCTTGTCTTATAAATACAAGGAGGAATGAAGAGAGGGGTTAGACATGAATGCTATTGAGAGACTTTTAAAATAGAAGCTTGCATTGGAGGAGGTTATGCTGGAAGATATCCAAGCCAGAGAAGAGCAGGAGCCCAGGATCAGGTTGCAGGAGCATGTTGCAAAGTCAGGTATACTTTGTATCATCAATTTGCATTTGACAATAAAAGGTTGAGGCATTTTTCTTGTCCCAAACTAAGTGTTCATTGAAGTTATGTACTTGTTTGGATCTGTTTTGGTTAATATTTGATGTTTAAATTGCTTTGTCCATCTCATCACCATATATTATCTAAGATACGCTGAGAAAGGTACTTGTATTGCAGGTTTATCGAACGAGAGGTTGACTTGACGATCGAGCGCAAGATCGAATAAGAGCTAGGATTGAACTTCATTTGAAAGGTATGTTCTCAAGACCTATAACCTATTTCCATTCATAAACATCTCTGTAACACAGTTAGTATGCTTACCTGTCATCCCCTTTCAGTTGATAGTATCCGTTTCCTTACTATAGGGTAGTTTTTCCCACCAACATATATGCAATGGGTAGGTCATATTAACTAAGTATGATTTCTAATGTGCTGTATAACCAGGAAGGGTTGAGAATCTGGTTGAAGATGTTGATGATGTAGCTACTCGTGGAGATCAATCTCACATTGAAAGAGAACAAGGAAAGAACTTGGCATGAGGTCGATGGAGGAAATCATGTTAGTTCCCGTGGAACACTAGTTGATCAGATTGTAGGTAAAGTTGTCTTGGACATGGCAACCGACATAAGAATATAATGAAGACTATGTATTATCATGAGAAAAGGACAAAAACTAGTATGAGAAATACCTCAGAGTTAATTAAAAGTCATAATCCTGAAGACACATTGCAAGAATACCATGAGCTATGGCTTGCAAGAGTTAAACTACAATGTCGTGAAATTGCAACTATTATGAATGCAGTGAAGTAAATGCATTAAAAATCCTTCAAATTTGGTGGACTACAAGAATGCTTTGTCAAAAGAAAAGAGTCGCGTAAAAAAATGTGTGTGTGTCTTGGATATGGCAATAAAAGTGAGCCATAATGAAGACATGGATTATTTCTCTTGCCATTGAAAGCTAATTATTATGTGTGGAACTCATGCTCTTATTAGGAATTTAATTGTGATGATAATGATTTCCAATATTTTTTTATAGATAAAAGCATGATTCTTAATATAAGTATGTTTATGTTTATGACACAGGTGGATAATAAATCTACTTATCATGAGTCCATGGTGAAAATTGTAAGTTGGAAAGCTCGAGAAGAAGGCCGCTACAAAGACACAAGAACCCTAAATTTGTACTCTTCTTCTGCAAGAAAGACCTAGGTAAATAATGGATCACTTGATGGACTGTTGGCTCATAGAAGGGGATTCCTGATCCTAGAGGATGAGTGACTGCAAAGAAGAGGAATTTCTAATGAAATTGTTGGGAGCAATTCAACAAATTATAATCATAGAATGAAGATTCCCTAGTCAACTTGTGATGGAACACCGGAAGGGAATTGGGGTAACAAAACCGAGGTACTTTTAACTCAGAGAAGGGATCCCGAGGTACTGTTAACTCACAGAAGGGATCCCCATTCCTTGTGTTGTGCACTCGAAGGGAATCAAGGTAACAAATTTGAGGTACTGTTAACTCATAGAAGGGATCCTAGGGTACTGTTAACTCAGAGAAGGAAGAGCCATTCCTTATTCATCAAGAGGAGCAATGAGCTAAATTATTTCCCGTGGAAACCTTGAGAAAGAAAATAAATGTGCATGCATATGAGTATTGGACATATATTTCCTAATTATTTGATGAAATAAATATGTGCTCTTACATTTTGGAATTGGAAAATTGTTATAGACATTATGACTATTTCATGAGAATGATTATAACATGCATAATTCTTGTTAATAAATGACGTAGGTATATGTAGATGTGCCGATCCTGGAAAGAAAACTAAGGCAGTGGAAGATAAATGTTAGTGCGTTTTGGACGAGATGGATGACAAATATATTAGATTGCAAGGACCAAGAACATTATGGAAACTATGGATGAGAAAGCAGCTTGGAAACTAAAGGAGGCTGTGCAACGATATATTGTACCTATTCTAAGACTTGTTAAAATTTTGTCATTGTATATATAGTGTTGATGATGCACCGAGGACGATGCATAAATTAAGCGAAGGGGAATGCAACACCCAATTTTTTACCCCATAATGTAATTTTGTAATTATGGATGATATGGTTAGAAGCCAAACATGAACGATGTAATTATGTACATTTTCTATTTAATATAACACATGACTACTGCAAACCAAGAAGGATGAAGAAGATATGGGGGGATATCCTTCCACAAGGGGGAGAGTGATCGTCCTAAGCCTTGGATTGGAGGGGGAAAGATGTTCAACCCCAAATATGCCACTTGTACAACTCTCCTTAGAAAAGGGGGAAAATTGTCTAATCGTATGGATGCCAAGTGGCTAGTTCCCATCAACCTTGGTGCCACTTGGCTAGTATCAACCATGCATATAAAAATAGAGATCTATCCCATAATTCATTCATTCCTTCATGTCAAAGACACCCATTTTTGGTTGGTAGACCATTGTTACAACATGTATTTCATGTCTAAACCTTCTTTGGTATCATACCTATATCCCCAATGGTTGTACCACCATCACCGGAACGAGGAATTAGAGCCAGACCGAGAATAGAGTATTGGGTATATGTAGCAGAAACACAGTACCTTCTTGTGGAAGGGTAGCCTCAACTCAGGGGAGGCTCTGTCAAATAAATATATGGCTTGACATAGCCTACGGCTCGAAGGAACGTCCTTGGTTTGCAGTCAATTGACCATATTTTAGATAAGTTCATTATGTGAATAAATGTATGGTATTTATCCCTGATTATATTACTCTCTACTATCATATGAATTACATAATCAAATTAATGGCTACGTAAATACATTCTTATGGAAATAGTTGGTAGAGTTTCCATATA
This sequence comes from Larix kaempferi, assembly GCA_027924585.1. Lineage (NCBI taxonomy): Eukaryota > Viridiplantae > Streptophyta > Pinopsida > Pinales > Pinaceae > Larix > Larix kaempferi. The sequence goes on from BSBM01000254.1 coordinate 405,169, forward strand.
TGTTTTATGATTAATTTTACACATGATTATTTTGTTGTAATTGTATAATTGGAATCATTAGAAGAATAAAATTTACTTATAAGAGGCAAATTTAGCCAATAGGTTCAGTACCCCATGACCCCAGAGTCACTGTGAGGTCACTGGGTACGTGACATATATGGATATACAATAAGAGTAAAAAATGGTTGAAACATGGTGCAACAAGTGGGTCTCACTGGGTGGAATATTAACCCTAATTTAAGTTGTTTTAGAGGCAATCGTTGTTTGTTGAAATTTCATAGCCTACAATCCTAAAGGAATTTAGACGAGGCTATCTAGATTCAAACCATTTGAGAGTTGGGGGTTGAATAACATCCAAATATATGGACAAGAGTTTGATGCAAAATCATTAATGAAGTTTATAAAAAGGGAAGGTATTTGGAATTCCATCATATGACAAAAGTATATTGAACCTCTAACAATGGAAGAGTGGATTGAAAATGATCCAGAACCTAATATTATTTGTTCCATTTCTAGGAAAGAATCAACAAAAGTTGTCCCCATTATAAGCTCATGGTTGGCTTGGGATGCATTTGATGGAATTAAAATAAGGATATGGTTAAATCCTTGGACTAGGGAAAAGGGAAATTATAAATTTTCAAAGCCATTGCTACATGGTCAAAGTATTAATTTCATGTGAAATGCATCATCTAAGATACAATCCAATGTATGGAAGAAGAGTTGGAAATCAACAAAGTACTTATGATTATTTGGAAGCAAGGATAAAAAGTGGTTTTTTTATGTTCAAATAATTATAAAACAATGCCATCATTCTTAGGGAAGGTGATGATGAACTATATTGGTCCAATAACAACATATTTGGTATGTATGCAACCAAATTGGATTATGCCTCTCTCCTTTTAGAAGAGGTGGGTTTTGTTTTCAAAGTGGCGGTGGAAAAGTTTGTGGAAGATGAAGGTAGCCTTAAAAACCAAACTCTTCTTTTGGTTGGCATTATCAAATAAAATTCTAACTTGGGATTGATGAAATCCAAAGACAATCTTGAAAAGGATCGTGTATATGCATATTGTGCAAAAATAATGAAGAAGGCATTACCAAATAAAATTTAACTTGGTATGCCATCTAAATATGATCTTGGGAAAAACTACATTTATGTGTATTATGCAGAAATCACATATATGTTAGATACGTATTCTATATTTAAAGTCCAAAGATTTGCATCAAAGGTGTATTCATAATGAGGCATATTTCATATCATTGTGATCATATAAGAGTATTCACAACTAAGGTGTATTCCATACTCCTACACTCTTTCCATATTCTATTGCATGAACTCTTGCAATCAAATTTATCAGTAGTTATTATTCTCCCACCAATATACCTTGTTCTTTCTTCAATACCTAGGTTTTCTTCTTCAATATTTGCTTTTTTGTTCATGTTAGAGTGTGTAATTCATGGTTGGGGAAACACCATCCTTGCTATAGATTACTCATATCTGAACTTGTTCTGGGATATTTCTGGTTCAAATTATAGGAAAAATAGGAGATGGACTAGTGTTGTTGAAGATTTGAGGACCAAGTCATGTGATTGTTTTTAAGTGAATACTTTACATAAACTCGCATAATTATTGTTAGTTATAAATCTTATGTGATGTTGTGATCCCCCAAGGATTATCCTAGGTGAAATATGAGGATACAATTATAGGGACAAAACCATTATGGAAGTAGTGGAAATTATAGGAGTGTAGGTTAGGCACAATTTTCTACACATGTGATATGTTGTGTAGGTTGAGTTTGCATGGGAGGTATCTGATAAAATTTACAAGTGAAGAAAGTTAATAGAAAGACGACACATGAAATTATTTTGAAGAAATGGAAGGAAGCATGAGGAGTATGGAAGAATTGATATAGAGCAAGTTTGGGTTACTTGAGAAACAATGTCATGATTTGTCAATATTCATTTCCACATAGTGAAAACTAATTGAGAGTAATCCATTAAGCTATGTTTCTTGGAAGGAAGCTTTTCAAATATGTCCCAAATAGTGAACAAACAAAGGTGGCAATTGAAGCACGAGAAACACAAATTACATGCCAAATAGAAAGAATCTCGAAGAAGTAGAAAATAATTGAAACCCAAGGAAACAATGTTGCAAATCTAGAGATGTTTATTGATGATCTCTAATCCACAAAGTCAAAGTTCAAGCCATTGAAACTCTTAAAGTAGACATTTCAATGAGCATAGAAAACTAGAAAGAGCTTGTATCCGAGATCAAGTTAATAGATACCACATTGTCGAAGATTGTTAAAAGAAATCACAACTCAAAACAAAAATATTGTAAACATAATGATCAAGGGAAATTTAAAAGAGGAGAGACAAAGGAAAATGAAGACCTTTAATTTAAGGATTGGAGGCCTAAAGAAACAAGACAATCCACTTGAATATGCGAATGAATTTAGGCACAACACCTTAAAACAAAACAAAATCCAAGCAAGAAGCAATGGTTTTTCCACATTATCATAACCATCCAGCCATAGGGGGTGGCTATGCAACTAACTGCATAAGCCTACGGTTGGGTGACGAAGCTAACAATTGCTTCGCCTATGGTTAAACGAGATTTGCTGGAGGGATCCAATGGGTGAAGTAGGCGACAAAAGAGAAAACTGGACCGATTGACGACGACTACTACTTCGATAGTGGGATCGATCGACGGATTGATAGGTTTATGGTTCTATTGTATTTGCAAAAGTTATTGTTTTTGTGTAAGTTAGTTTTCTGTCATGGATAAGTTTGAATATGTTTTTATATTATGTTGATAAGTATTATTATTAATATTTAGGGATGACCCCACAAACGGGGGTCCCTACATTTTGAGAAGATTTACATGGATGAAGACCTAACCAAAATCTAGTATGATGACCCAAATGAGAACATGGACAAAATGGTTGAAGCAAGGTAGCGAGGAAAATGGGTTGTCATGGGGAGTGGGAGAGTCTGGAATCATGATTCCCCTTGGGTTGGTCCAAACTATGGAATATCCTGCCACTCCTGCCTTATGATGCCAAACCTAAGTTTTAGGGTTTCTCTATTAGTGATAATGTGGAATTTTGGTGGGCCACTCTTCTTCTTACTAAACTCATTAGAGGATGTGAGGAGAAATGTTGACCTAATCTTCTTTACTAAAACACATAAGATTGATATGAAGCCACTACTAATCCTCCTAGGATACTCTTGGCAACCAATGCACATACTAGAACATCGTTTGGCTTGAAAGGCTTTGGTGAGATCACATGACTCCACAAAGATTATCTAGTTGCCTCTATCCGACTTGATGGTTCATAGGTTCATGTTAGGTTCTTATGGGTGTCCTTCATAAGGAAAAGCCCTTTTAGGAAAATTTTCTTTAGTGCATGCTACATTCCTCCATCCTCATCACCGTAGGCCATTATAGAGAATGATGTCTCTCCTTTCACACATTTGCACAATGAAATATCAAAATTCATGGCTATTGTTGGTACTCTTCTTGTAAGGAACATCAATACAAGAATTGGTTATCAATGCAGAAGGGACAACCTCAACTCTAATATATTAATGACTTAGACAATGAATTGTAGTATGCCTATTGTGAAAATTTCTAAGTCGACATTTCTAGTGGACATCCACGCATCTTTAGAAATCTATTCTTGAGCTCTCATGATTTGTGAAGATGAGTGAAGTATCCACTCAAAATGTGGAACCAAAATTTTCCACACAATTCCATAAATCATATATATTTTACCATGTATTTCCAAATTGATGCTTTATGTCGAACTTCCAACCTTATGGTAAGGACTTGGTGATCTCCAATCCACAAAGTCAAAGTTCAAGCGATTGAAACTCTTAAAGTAGACATTTCAACGAGCATATAAAACTAAAAAGAGCTTGTATCCGAGATCAAGTTAATAGATACCACATGATCCAAGATTGTTAAAAGAAACCACAACTCAAAACAAAAATATTGTAGACATAATGATCAAGGGAAATTCAAAAGAGGAGAGACAAAGGAAAATGAAGACCTTTAATTTAAGGATTAGAGGCCTAAAGAAACAAGACAATCCACTTGAATATGCGAATGAATTTAGGCACAACACCTTATAACAAAACAAAATCCAAGCAAGAAGCAATGGTTTTTCCACAAGAACTTCCTCATTATCACGTCAAAAATACTCAAAATGGGTTCTAGAACTTAGGGTTAAGGAAACCTCTATTCATTCTCCTTGAGAAGATTTACATGGATGAAGACCTAACCAAAATCTAGTATGATGACCCAAATGAGAACATGGGAAAAATGGTTGAAGCAAGGAAGTGAGGAAAATGGGTTGTCATGGGGAGTGGGAGAGTCTGGAATCATGATTCCCCTTGGGTTGGTCCAAACTATGGAATATCTTGCCACTCCTGCCTTATGATGCCAAACCTAAGTTTTAGGGTTTCTCTATTAGTGATAATGTGGAATTTTGGTGGGCCACTCTTCTTCTTACTAAACTCATTAGAGGAACGTGAGGAGAAATTTTGACCTAATCTTCTTTACTAAAACACATAAGATTGATATGAAGCCACTACTTATCTTCCTAGGATACTCTTTGCAACCAATGCACATACCAGAATATCGTTTGACTTGAAGGGCTTTTGTGAGATCACATGTCTCCACAAAGATTATCTAGTTGCCTCTATTTGACTTGATGGTTCATAGGTTCATGTTAGGTTCTTATGGGTGTCCTTCATAAGGAAATCCCCTGTTAAGAAATTTTTCTTTATTGCATGCTACATTCCTCCATCCTCATCATCGTAGGCCATTACAGAGATTGATGTCTCTCCTTTCACACATTTGCACAATGAAATATCAAAATTCATGGTTATTGTTGGTACTCTTCTTGCTTGCAAGGAACATCAATACAAGAATTGGTTATCAATGCATAAGGGACAACCTCAACTCTAATCCATTAATGACTTGGACAATGAATAGTAATATGCTGATTTTCACATTTCGTGGTGTAGATATATTTGATTTATGGAAGAAACTGTGTGAAAATTTCTAGGTTCGATATTTCGAGTGAACACTCCACCCATCTTCAGGGATCTACTCTTACTCTTAAGTTCTTATGATTTGTGAAGATGGGTGAAGTATCCACTCAAAATGTAGAACCAAAATTTTCCACACAATTTCAGAAATCAAATATATTTTACCATGTATTTCCAAATTGATGCTTTATGTCGAACTTCCAACCTTATGGTAAGGACTTGGTTAGCTGGGAAGACTTATGATTCAGTGAGGAGGATCATAAATTAGAACTCTAATTTTTAAAAGTAACTAAAAATATGTTAAGATGGCCCATATTTTTACAATAAAATTAAATTGTTTTTTTTTTCAGGCGTTACGGCGTATACACAATTAAAAAAAAACTTAAAAATAAAAGGTACGTATAAAGGCTTAATTTATAGGCGTTCCTGAAACTTCTACCCTTGGGGAATAACTATAGTTCACGATTCCAGAAGTTATTTGACGGAAGCCTATAAATTAAATTCAAGAAGATCCTTGTTCTCGAAACTTCGAGTGTTGCTGGGCGTCTCTGGAACCATCATCGTTAGCATCTTTAACACTATAAATTTCCCTTCATTCTCTCAGTCTGCATTCAACTATTGTATCCGCGAATTTCCTCTACTTCATACTTGTTTAATTTGCAATTGTACACTGTAAATTCTCTGGATTTGCTCGAGTTGCGATTGTAGGATATAAAGAATAAACTTGAAAGAATGGCTTTAACTCCTTTCTTCGGTCGATCGAGCGCTGGAAGCCTGTGGGATCCATGGGACCGTAGCACCAGTTTGTTCGATCCGTCGGTACCCGTTTCTCGAATCTGGGACATCTTCGATTTCGGCAGTGCGCCGGACTCTCCAGCCTTTTCCTTCTCAAGGGACGCGCAGGCCATCGCCAACACCAGGCTCGATTGGAAAGAAACCCCGGAAGCTCACGTTTTCACCGCGGATTTGCCCGGTAAGTTGCGCTTTTCTTTGTTTTAATTGCCGTGCTTTTCGATTTGCGGTCCATCCTTTAAATAACCGGAGTCTCCGTCGAATGTATGTGTGCAGGGTTGAAGAAGGAAGAATTGAAGGTCGAATTGGTAGACAAAGGCAGTCTGAGAATAAGCGGAGAAAGGCACAAAGAAGATGTGCAGGACACCGACCAGTGGCACCGGGTGGAACGGTCCAGCGGACGATTCATGAGGCAATTCCGGCTGCCGGAAAATGTGAATGTCGACGGCATTTCTGCAAAATTGGAGAACGGTGTTCTGACTGTGAATGCCCCCAAGACTAAACCGGAAGCTGTCGCCAATGGCGATGTGAAAAGTATAGATATTTCTGCAAGTGATAAGTAGACACTCAGAGAGGAGTTTAGGCGATTTGCAAGTACAGTATCTTGATTGAAAAATAATTACGGCAAATACAGTATCTTGATTGAATGTAATTTGTGGCAGTACTTAATAGAATACCTCCTCCTTGTTCTGTATTTTCGTCTTGAAATCCACTGAACACTTTGACGCTGTTCTTTCAACATTTTTTTACTTCTTTGTGATGTGTGATGTGGGACAAAAAGAAATTTATCTTTAAATCGTTAGTCATTCCCGTTATTTATATGGTTGTGAAGGTTGGGGATGCAGCATTTCCAAATAGTTTTGGAGAAGAATTGAGCAAATCCAGAAACGATTCATTTCTTACTTATAATCTTAAAATTAAGAACAACAGGCCCTATCCTATTCTCCTCTTAGAAGCATGGCTCTCTCATTGAAAGCATGGCTATGATTAGATATCAAATGTACCAAGAACAAATTAAACAATATAGAAGACAACGACTTCCTAAAATTGCTCTTAACTCTAGCCAAAAGAATTTCCTCTTCAAGCCTGAATGGGTTAAAGATTCCATGGCTTGGTTAAATTATTGGAGGATTAATTAAACTACCACTTTACATAATATTGATAACATTAATTACATTATTACTTTTATATTAAAAAAGAAAATGTGATGCAAAGAAGAATTAGGTAAAAATAAAGCTTCGGTATTACAAAGAAATCATTAACCCTAATCTCGATGATCAAAACTATCTTTTTATCTTAACAAGTTTAAAGAAAAAAATAAGATTACATAAAATTAAATTTGAGCCATGAATCTGATGAGTTTATTGATTACTTTCATTCAACTTACATGTGAAAATTATTTTTAAAAAAATTAAATAAAATTTGTGTGCGGTGAATCTAATGGGTTTATGGTGTAGCCCTAGACCTCGAATAGTTCTAACATGGAATGCTTTAATTTTTCAATTATACATATTTAACTAATATCTCTCCATTTGATGATGTGGTTTTACAGATAATAGGGTTAAACTCTCATTAAGAGTGATTACATTAATCTGGATAATAAACTAAAGTAGCTACTTAACTTGTGGTTGGTTAATGTCGATGACCCAGCCACAAGTTAAATGGTTTTATTCGATTTAACTATGCATATTCCATGGCCCCACATTATGAATCTAGAGATGAGTCTACAAAACAACAAGAAGACAAGTGAAATGAGTCTTCAACTAAAATGATGGATTGTTTATGATCAACCGCATGAGCAGAAGGGTTCACCTTGTGCTCATTGTTTCCCTCGCTTCCATTAATTGATCCAAACATATAACATTGTTTCTCTTCAGAAACAATTTGTATGGAACCATCCTTCTGGAGTTGGCCACCATTGTCGAGCTTCGGGACCTCGACCTGTCCAAAAACAAGCTCATTTGGCCCCATTTCGAAGAACTTCATGCCCCTAAAAAACCTAAAGTTGTTGAACCTGATGATCAACCTCATGAGGAGAAGGGTTTCAAGTGAAATCCTAGGCCTGCCCGAGCTCGAAACATTGATGATTTGGAACAATGCATTCATGGGTGTATTGTCATGGAAGCTCGCTAGGAAGTAGAAGCTCATTTCTCTAGATGTCTCAGGCAATCGTTTTGTTGAGCCGATTCCACGGGGTCTTTGCATTGCACATAGGCTTGCCAAGTTTGTTCTTTTCAACAACATATTCACAGGCAAAATACCTTTCGCTCTTCAAAGAAGATAATGCTCTAAATTACTATGAATTCTTTGAAAACTCTATTCTTTAACTGCTCAATGGGTGCGATCAATTAGACAACAACGAAAACTACCATAATATCATCTGTACAAGTGTCAACTTCTCCTTGAATCTTGATTTTTTTAGATCAACTTCCATCAAGAGAAAAGTGGAGAGATTGGAGTTATTCTAACACTTATCAACGTAATTAAGTACAATACTAGGAAAGTGATGGCAAGAAAGAAAACAAGTGACATTATGAAGGTACTAAGCCATCTTTAATGATAGTAATTTTTTCTAACTTCCTAACTTATCGTCATTGAGGTTTAAACAATCATTTTGAACATACTATCAACATGGATACAATTTTTTTCAAAACACACGGGACACATTTATCCCATTATTTTTCTATCTATACTGAATATGGACAAAATATCTTTAAAAAAGAGAGGTATGGTATTTAGCGTTGATTATGTGCCTTGAGACTATAGAACTAGGGGATGTGAAGAGACCCCTATAACTAACAAATTGAAAAGACTAGGGAAAATTTTTAAGGATTCATAATTTTTTAAGGTGTAGAAAACTTAGCGAATCTTACTAAATTCTTAAATTTCCAATCATAAAACATTTGGCGATATTATTGCAAAAATATTCAAATTTGTAAGGATTTTATATAGTTTTTGGACATTTTTGGCGATGTTTAGAGTAGCTTCAACTTCCGCCCATTTAGTAACATATTCGACTATGGTGATAATGTATCTAGCTCTAGTTCGTCAACCAAGTACTAGAAATGGTCCAATGAAGTTGACAGCCCATATTTCAAATGTTAAACTGGGATTAACAGGTATTAATGGCATTTCATTCTTTGGTAGTGGTCGGCCTAGACTGTAAATTTTTTCTCGCAATCATGTCGGCGTGATAGTGTCCTCCAGCAGGTCTGCTATGAGCTTCGTCGATGCTATTTTGGTGTTCATGTTCTAACACACATCGTCGCAGTACTTCGTCGGGAACAAGATTATACAAGAAACCATTCATTAAAGTATACAGTGTAGCCTTCATTGCAAGTATCTTTCTTTTATTTTCTGGGATTCCTTTAGGAGCTTGACCTTGCTCAAGAAATTTTGCTATGTCCCGCAGTTATGTCGGTACGGCTTCGACACGAAATAAGTGGGCGTCGAGCAACTCATCATCAATTCTGTCAGGGTATTCTCATGTTTCAACTCGTGACAGATGGTCGGGCCTGACATTATTCTTTCCAGGTCCGACAACTATTTCGAATTCAAATTCTTGAAATAAGAGTAGCCATCTACATAACCAACCATGATGCAGAGGTTTATTTACTAAGTACTTGAGCGCTTGATGGTCTATGTAAAATATAAATGGATTATCCAAGAGGTAATGCCGATAATTATGAAGTGCAAAAACCATGCCTAAGGATTTTTGTTCTATGGTAGAGTAATTTCTTTCTGCCTTATTTAATTTCTGACTAGAATATGTGTTTGGATAATCCATTCCATCTTCTCTTAGCTGGGTGAGAATTGCACCGATTGCAATTCCTGAGGTGTTGATGTGAACATGAAACTGGATCGACCAATTTGGGAATCTCATAATTGGGGCTTCAACGAATTTCCTTTTAAGACACTCAAATTATTCTGCGCACTCTTGAGACCATCTGAAATCTTGGTTTTATTTTAATAATTCCTCCAAATGATATGTCATGTTAGAATAGTACCTTATAGATTTTTGATAATAGCCTGTGTGATCGAGAAGTATTTTGACTTCCTTTGTATTTACTGGTGGTTTCAAGTCGGGGATAACTTTAATCTTTGCATAGTCGACTTTGATCCCTTCTTTACACACAATATGACTAAGTAAGATACCGATTGGAGTTGCAGAGATGCACTTTTTAATATTCAATGATAGTTGGATTTGTCGGCATCGTTCTAACATTAGTCGAAGATATTGGACATGATCCATCAGTAGTGAGTATAGTGTCCAGTCGTCAAAGTAGACGGCCATAGTTTTATATATGTATTCTTAAAATGCTTTTACAACTATTCTGGAAAATACAACTGGTGCATTCTTTAGTCCAAAGGACATAACTTTATAGGTAAATGATCCAAATTCACATATAAATGTCGTTTTGTGTTGATCTTCCTTTGCAATAGGGACTTGGTTATAGCCTAAGAATTCGTCGGTGAAAGAGTAACATTCATGTCCTGTAGCTTCGTTGATAATTTCGTCGGTGAAAGGTGTGGGGAATGGATCAGTTAACGTTACTTTATTCACCCCTCTAAAGTCGACACATATTCTTAATTTTTTGTTGGATCGTGTTTCTTGGGTTGGACGACCATAGGGATAGCCCATTCAAACTGAACGACTGGGTAGATGATTCCTTTGGCAAGCATATTCTCAATTTCATTTATTACTATGTCCTTATATTTGTGTGCCAACCTATAAGGCCATTTCTTCACAGGCTTGGCATATGGTTTTATGTCGATCTTCTTTTCTCCCATTTCTTGGAAGAGTCCTTTTAAATCTTACGGTAATCTTGTGCAAAAACATCCTAATATTCTTTCAATAAGTTAGTAATGTCAGTTACTTGCTGGTCGGAAAAGTAATCTACAATCTTTATCATTTTTGGTCGGTCATCATTTGAGATGTCGACTTCTTTTATTTTGATTTCTGTGTCCATCTGTTATGGTGCTCTTTGTTCATTGATATTTTGCTCTCCTTCTTTGAATTATGTAAATGCCTGGGGAAAGTCACTTTTAGTCAATCTTTCCGGTTCTACTTCTAGTCATTTTCAAGCTCTAGTTGTGTCGATCGGCATCTTGGTCTTGTTGTGAGATTGTTGCAAGTCGGTTGAGGTCGTTTTGTCGATGTTGAAATAGTATTCTCGTTCGTCAATTGTAGAAATTTTTTTATTTGCTCGATTGCTTCTCTTATGTTTTCTTCTTCTGGGATGAAATAAAAATATTTGATGAAATTTTGTTTGAGTTCTGGCCAATTGAATTTTCTCCTCTAGCTTCTTCCATATTGTACCACTTTCTTGGTAGATCTTCGAGTGTATTCGGAAAAAGGTGGGGATATAATCTTTCATCTCGGTATTCGATTAATTTCCACTCACTTTCACATATACTGATATGGTGGACTGGGTCTTGACCTTGCATAAATTTAGGTATTATGACTTGTGTTTTCAGCTTCTTTCCTCCAAATCGTTCAATAAAGTTTGTGGAAGTAGTGGTCCAAGTTTGAAGACAATATTGATGCGTGTCCCACCACCTTGTTGCTTATCCAATAAATGTTTCAACTAAATTATGGAGTCGACCTTGATCACCCACATTTTTAGACACTTCCTCAATATGTGCATTCAGATATTCCCGTTCTTTATATCGGAGGGGTGGAATACTCGTCGGTTCCTTCTTTGTTGCAATGATAGTCGGATATTCTCTTATTTTCTTCTCGAAGATCTTTGGGATGACAGATATAGTGAAACATTGTTGCGTTCTTTTTCTAGGAATGACTTCAATAGACCAACAGTCATGAGCTTGTGCTTCATAATTTTTAATTTGCCAATCATACAACTCTGAGTCAAGAATTGTAACCGACAGACAAAGGATTCCCCAGGTGTAGTTCTCCATGGTTATTGGGTTCAACGAAATCTTCATTGTTGTGAATTATCTGGTATAGGCGTCGTATGTCTTCATCATAATCGCCAGGTTCAGGCCAGGGTTTTCCCTAGGATGGATTGATAGGTACAATTACTTTCTTTCCATCTCCTTTGAGTTTAATCCTTTATTTTTCCAGTGAGATGGATGCTTTCATTTTTCGTCCCCAAGGTCGTCTGACTAGTGCTGGAAAATATTTAGCCCCTTCTCGTGGGTCAATAATTTCAAAGTCGATATGTGTGCTAATACCCATGATTGAAGTTTTTACATTTCACCACACGCCAATAGGTTCAATTAGTCCTTGGTCGGCTAATTTGAGATAAATCCCTGATTCTTCAAGTTGTGGCCGACCAATACTTTCCCATGTCAGTCTGGTCATTATATTTGCTTGCGACCCAAAGTCAAGGATGACTTGTGTAATGCAAAATCCATCAACTTCTAGATCAATAAGGGGGTCCATATCGGTTTTTTTCTTTATGGTCTAGAATGAACAACATTTTAGTGATCTTTTCATTTTGAGCATTATTTTTTATGAGATGCATTAAGTCAATCAACCGTGCCACAACTTCTTCTTTCATTAGGAGGTGTAGTAAGTCATTAAGTGTTTTAGTCTTATGTTCTTCCTTATTTTCTTGAGATGCAATTTGTGAAAATATTTCTGATGCATTTTTTTTTTTTTTATTTCTTTAGCGGATTAGGGTATTCTTCTTGTGTTCTTTGCAGTCGTGTGACTTGAGGGTTATCCCCTCCAGTTTTTGTACATTGTCTAGTGATTATATGAAAAATTTTAGTACTCCAAGCTTCACTCTTGGAAACACAAGACAAAATATTAACAATTTTTATTTTATTGAGAGCATCTAACATTATGGGGCACTCTTCAAGATTGTGCTCCCCCACTCCACACTTTGTACAAAATTTTAAGTTTGTTTTGTCCTTCCGTGAACAATCATGACTCAAATGATATTCACTAAAACATATATAGAAGCACGATCGACTTCGACCTGGTGGTCAGTATCCTTGATTATTATTGTTTCTTCCTTGACCATTGTATCCTCCTCGTCGGTTGTTACCACTATTGCGATGGTCGTTGTTGCGATTGTCTCGACCTATTTGATCAATTGTCTGCGTCAGGTAGACTGTGTGGTGGTTTTCTTTGGTCTTTAAATTCTTTACACACTCTGTCGTTGTATTTTGTGTCGTTCGACAAATTCCACACCATTTTGGCTTGAAATTTCCATCTTTATATGGACAATCTGTAGTCGTATGGGGCTCAAACATTTCGCATATGTCGCCGAAGTAAGTCGTCTGTACCATCTAAAAAATTTCTAGATTTATTTCTTCTAGGAATATGTTCAGTATTTCTTCGGGTAATCTCATTTCTCTTTGAGGAGCATTATAATCATTCATGTGGTACCTTCTCCTATCGTTGTATGGGCAGGTATCTTTAGTGTGTCCTTCATTGGAACATTTGGTGCACCATAGGTCATTATTTCGCAGAGTCGGATGTTGCTACGATTTCTCCATCATCTCAATTCTATCTTCCAGTTGTTTGTTGATGGTGTGACTCGAATGGTTTGAGTTCGACTCGATTCTTAGGGATTTCTTCAGGACATCTTCCCAAGATGAATAGTCATGCATCAACAGTGGAGTTCTGGTTCTTTCGAGCAGTCCTTCGACAAAAAATTGAATTACTGCGACAAGGTCCATCTTGGCTGGAATTTGGCTTAGAATATCTTTAAATCTTCTATCATATTCACGGACAGATTCTCCTAGCCTTTGTTTAATTTGCTTCATCTTGTGTCCTGCCAAATGCTTTGTATCGTCAACTTTGAAGAAGTATAGGAAAGTGTCTCTTATCTGCTGCTTCATTTTTGGACCTTCTTCCAAAAATTTCATCTACCACGTAAGCGCTTTGTTTCTGAGGCCTCTTGCAAACTGCGCAATCTGCTGATTCTCATCATTAATAAAGTTATCTTGCCACAAGGCTTCACACACAAACCAATGTTTCTTACGGTCACCATATCCTTAAAAAATAAGAGTATTAACTGGAAGACACACAACCATATTGCTACTTTTATGGGTACTTGGACTTACTGACTAATTGCTAAAAGGTCTTACTATTAGATGACTACTGGTGACTTCTGGTGGATGTGACTGTTTCCACGACAAACATATTTCTTCTACATACTCCTCTTTGTCAGGTCAATGCTCTGATGGCTTGGTTGGTTCTATCAATAATGTTGTTGGAAGGGGGGTTACTTCGATGTGTTTTGAATAAAATAAGTTAAAAGAGTGTCTTCCGAACTTAGGTGTGAAGGTGATCCAATTACCACGTTCTGGTTGTTGAAGCATCAATCTATCTGCAATTCATCTGCATTTGTCTAGTCGATTCCATATAGTAATATCACTTGGTCGTAATCCCATGTCGTGCTCGACTATTTGTCTAATGGTTGGTCCAGTCGTAATTATCATCGGTACATAATTGATGTGAGTTGAAGCATTTGGAATTGTGATACACATTGTTTGGGGGGTCAACACCATTGCGTTTGACTAGTCTTCCAATGTCGGCGCCTCACCTTCTTCTTCTACTGGTCGAATTTCCCTCGACTCAGGTAGGAATTTTGGCTGCTCGACCATTTCTTCTGACTTTTTCATACTTCTCTTACTATGTAACGGACTGGAAATATCCGTCAATTGCTCTCGTTTTCTGTATCTTTTTTCTCTTTCTATTTTTTGTATATTTTCTATTTGCTTATGGACAATTGGACATTTATTTCATCGCAACAGACTTGACTTTTTACAGGATCTCATGCTTTTGTCGACTAGTCTCATGCCTCTTTATTCAGAACACATCTTCAGCTACCCCCCCGTTTCGAATCGAATTTTATTGGGCAACGAATGTGAGGTCAACAATGGTTGTCATTTGTTTAGGAAATACTCCCACTATCGTTCATTGACAAACCACTCCCACTCTTTTTGTTTCTTTTCCCAATGTATCGTTGCAAGCTATGCTAATGGCGATTGAGGTTCTACTATAATTCTGGCTTCGTTTTCAATCAAAAATTTGTATAGCAAGCTTGGCACAAAACATAAAAAACCTTCGTGGAGATCAGTATAAAACTTATGACGGACCTCGTCTGTAGATGCTCTTTCCTCAATGGCTTGTTCTTCGCAAAAGTATTCGCATGTTTTTCCAAACCATTTGCACAAGTTTGTTCTTCCTTCGTTATATCTCTTTCGCATTAACAACTTTTTATTTTGGACATCCAATATGGTCATGAACAACGATTAAGAACTTCTTTATCTCATAGGGAAAAGCCTCTATGAATTTTTCATGGGCTTCCGTGAAGAATTTCTCCCTTGCCTGTGCTAAAGTTAGCTTGTTCCATCTTGCATAATTTTGAATCTAGTTTGCTACTTTCTTGTCCCACCATTCTCAGATCTCTCTTTTTGTTAGCATTTATGCATCTTTCTCATTTCTTCACAATGTGTACTGCCGGCAACGGAACCAATGTTGTAGTCTAGGGAATAACATCAATTACCAGTAGTACAATATACCAACATAAAGAAGAATAACATACACACACACACATTATATAATCATACACAAGAGAGTAAGCGGGAGAGTAGCAATAAGCTTTTGTATTAACAGGACCAAATATAGTACAATATCGGTGCAGAGATGATATCATGTTATCGGCTCTCCAGCCTATATATATATTGATCACAAACAATTATTCAGTTACAACTACCTGATCGGTTGTCTAACCGACCGACTGCACCGACTCGAGCATAATCGGCAGAGGACCTAGTCGACCAGTCGACTAGGTCCCTCCAATAGATTACAACAATATAACATAAAATAATATGTTATGTTGAAGAACAATACTAAAATTTAATAATGAGTTGATATTGGAAAGCTTCTAAAATCTAAACTATAGAATTTCTTTAAGTAAAAAATCAAAAACCTGAAATTTAATGAATTGATATTGAAAAGCTTCTAGAATCTAAACTATAGAAATTTCTTTAAGTAAAAGACCACAACCTCAGAAGTGACATCCATCCATTATTCATTATATTCTCAAGAACTAAGATATGCAATTCTAGTGATCTAAAACTAATCACTGTAATATTAAATAACAGAGGAGACCACGAAACTCTATAGAAATGTGTAACTAAAAATGAATTGAGCCAAACCCATATATTTGCAAGTAGAAAAGAACATCTAGGTTTATAAAAAGATCAACTAAATATATATGAAAATCCTTACAAATTTCAAATAATAAAAAGTGAAAACTTAAATTATCCGTGTTCTTACTCATCAAAACCTTAAATATAAATTCTTGATATTTCAAATAATAAAACGTAAAAACTTAAATTATCCTTTTTGGTCTTTTTATCTTTCATTTTGAAGGCACTTAATGTACACATAATGAAACTATATGTCTTATATATGATCCATAAGCGTAAGCGGTTTGATCTATATGGATGGTGTTTTTGGAATATTTTGGTTTGAAAAGCTGTTTTGGATGTTATAATTCCATATCTATTTTAAGTTTTAGACAATTGATTGGCTTTGTTTCAAATATGTACATGAATACTTTATGCCGGTATTTGAAGAATGTAACTTTATTTTCATTAATATAGTTATGATTTTTTTTGAAAAAAAATACTTAAATAAATTATCCTTATCTTTGTGGAATGGGCTAAACTTTAGACAGAATGCATTTTTACCGACGATTTTCACCGGAATCCGGCGAATGGGAAATTGCTGAAACTGCAATTTGGGTTGTTTGAATTGCAATTTTGGTTGCAGGAATGGCTTCAGCGACCTCGAAAACCCCTAGGGCATCCCGATTATGCAATTCTAGCAACCCAAAACTGTCATTTAAACAATTTCAGCCAGATTTTTGCCGGAAAAATCGCCGGATTCTTAATACATTCAGTCTAGAGTTTAACTTACTCATATCCTTGCTTACCAAAACCTTATATATATTCCTCGTTGTCAAAACTAGTGAATATTTGCTTGATCAAACTTTTAAGCTTCTTCCTGTAAGGAGAAAAAAAAACAAACGTGAAATTCAATATGGGAATTCTATATGAATATCCCATATAGATGCACCTAACAACTTAAATTATATTGACATCCTAGACAACTTAAATTAACCCAGATATGACGTAACACAATATACTGCCCAAGGTATTATTCTATTGCACTTTATAAATTCTAAAGTCGAGGAAATATTTTTCCATTGAGTTCATACTCCAATGAACGAAGATAAATTGAGGAAGTCATTAAATATTTGGAAAGACATATGACCTATTCATAGCGGAAATTGTGTCAACAAAAGTTAAAATTGCAAAATATGAAAATCGAGAACAAGGAAGCTTTCAAATTGAGATTGATAGCAACAAAATGTTAAGGGGGAAGTGGGATCATTGGTTTTGCATTACTTCAAACATGTAGAGGGAAATGAAATCTAGAATTATTGTTTTGAATAACATTACTATACAACTTTATTTCCATCATATTTGTGATGGAAAATTGAATGTGAAGGTTAATTCTTTAAGACAGGGATTAAGTTGTGGGTAGCTCTTGTTTTGTTAAAATTGTAGGTTGAAAATATTAAATACACATCACATTGTTTTTCTTATTAGTAAATAAAAATTTTGAAGGGATTATTTTCATTTTAAATAAAATAAAATACATAAAAAAAATTATGATATTTAATATATAAATTTATATGTTATATACAAATAAAATTATAGCATTTGTGAATTTTTTTACATAGAAATAATTTCAATTATGTTATAGGTTCTTCATTGTGTGTTATTCTTATGTCTTTCCTTAACTATAAAATAATAAAGATAATAAGTTTTGTATTTAAGATACTGTACATTAATGGAATAGATTATATATCAGTATTGATCAATTTTATATTTTGGTATTGAGAAGGATCCAATTTTTTTGAGGTGTATTTTTGTTTTACATATCCAAAAAATTATAACTTCGCCAAATTTGATCCCTTTTGGTGTTGGATAGATCCAGATTTACGATGGATTTATGTTGGTTTTATTTTTTTTGTTTTAGGAGGTAATATGGATTTTTTTAATTACTTTTCGTTTGATTTTAATTTTTTTATTTCATAAGTAGACATGATTTTTTAAAGCTATGTTATTTAACATCTCTCCCATATTAAGCTATAGAACACCTCACTCTTCTAGATACAATAATAATTTGTAGATATACCATTACCAAAATGTAAAAAAGTTAAATAAAAATATTAACTAAATTTATATTTCGATCAAGTTAGCAAATGATAATTTGGGTGAAAGTAGTAACTAATCCCAGGATTAGGAATATAGTTTGAACAAAAATTAGTCAGTGAAACCGCAAGAAAGATCTGGATTCTTGTCGATTGGGTGGAAAGGGAGGAATAAAATCATCCCAAGAAAAGGTGGTTATGGAAAGTTCTAGACTAACGATTCCAATCATTTGATTGAAGCCTATAATCAACTGTTTCTTTATTTTCTGCATCAAACATCTCAACTTGTTCTGGAATAAAATCATCCCAAGAAAAGGCCGTTCTGGAAACTTCGAGTATTGCTGAGCGTCTCTGGAATCATCATCGTTAACATGTGAACCCTATAAATTTCCCTTTCGTTTTCTAATTTTCTGCATTCGACGATTGTATCATCGATTTCCTCTATTTCATGTCAGCGTAAGCATTTGGTCCTTGCTTTAATTATCGGGATTCGTTCGGTTTGTGCCATTGTGGTATAAATACAAGCTGGACAGAATGTCCTTGACTCCTTTCTTCGGTCGATCGAGAGACGGCAGCCTGTGGGATCCTTGGAACAGCCGCAGCAGCAGTCTGTTCGATCCGTGGGTGCCCGTTTCTAGATTGTGGAACGCATTCGACTTCGGCAGCGCGCTGGACAGCCCGGCGTTTTCCTTCTCACGGGACGCGCAGGCTGTCGCCAACACGAGGCTTGACTGGAAAGAAACCCCCGAAGCACACGTTTTCAGTGCGGATTTGCCCGGTAAGTTGCGCTTTTCTTTGTTTCAGCCGCCCTGCTTTCCAATTTACAGCTTATTAGTTAAATAACTGGTGGCTTTGTTGAATGTATGTGTATAGGTTTGAAGAAGGAAGAATTGAAGATCGAATTGTTAGATAATGGCAGTCTGAGAATAAGCGGAGAAAGGCAGAAAGAAGAAGTGCAGGAAACAGACCAGTGGCACCGGGTGGAACGGTCCAGCGGACAATTCATGAGGCAATTCCGGCTGCCGGAGAATGTGAATGCCGATGGCATTTCCGCGAAATTGGAGAACGGTGTTCTGACTGTGAATGTCCCCAAGATTAAATCGGAAGCTGTCTCCAATGGCGATGTCAAAAGTATTGATGTTTCTGCAAGCGATATGTAGAACAGGAACAATTCGTGGTTTAGGGGTTTTGCGAGAACAGTTGCCAGAAAATAATTCTGGCGAGACTGTATCTCGACTAAGTGTATATTTTGGCAGTGCTTAATAAAATACCTTCTCTATGTTCTGATTTTCGGTTTAAAATCTCGGGAACATTTTGACGCTGTTCTTTCTGGTTTTTTTTAAACAATTAGTAAGTGTGAATTTCGGTTTAAAATCTTGTGAATATTTTTGACGCTGTTCTTTTATTTTTGAATATTTAAGAAATATATGATTTTTTAACTTCGTGTTTTCTTTTTTTCAAATTTTTAATGATTTAAAATGAATGGTGAACAATAAGTCGACTTAACACAACAAGTACTGTTGAAAAGTCCTATAGAATTACACTGGTGAAAATACTTGTTCTAAGTGTAGATGCATAACTGGGGCTATTGTAGGCAGTGAACTATTTTGTGGCACTGCAATTAGAGAGCAAGTTTCCACATAAGGCACATGTATGTGGCAAGTTCTTAGCTCCTAACTCATAAGGGGCGATGGTGATGGCGACGTTGTAACCATAAGTTGTTGATGGCAGTGGTCGTTTTCGTTTTATAGAAGGCTGGTTCCTGTTTTTCCCTTTTTCTAGGGTTTCAGTATCCTTGTTGTTGGGTCTTTCGGTTGGTGTGGAGGGGTCCTTGTTTCCAACACCCAATGACAAACTTCCTTTGCACATCCCCTCTCATTTTGTTTGGTAGTGCCAGGAGGTCAGCTTGGAACTTCGGTCGGACCACTTGCCGTTTTTGTCGGGGTCTTCTTGGGTTGGTTCTTTTTCTGTGGGGTTTTTACCTATTTTCACTCCGGTTTCTCTGGGGTTTTTACCTGTTTTCACTCCGGTTTCTCTTGGTTGGAAAGGGCTCCCCTGAGGGTGATTATGGGAGATCCTTCACCGGTGCAGAATTTTTCGACCTTGTTGTCTCCCACGTCGACAGACTACTAGAAGGGGGAGACTGGTATAATGAAACCGGATGCTTTCTACAATGACTTACTCAAGGGGAAATGGATCCTGGGGTCAGGCGATGCGCAGTCATCTCTGCGTGGCAAACATGCTTAAAAAAAGGGACACTTGTTGAAAAAAGGCGAAAATGTTTTATTGGAGGGTTCTTTGCCCTGAGCTGACAGTGTTCAAGGTCTGTCGAACCTTGCGAAGGAGGGTATTCAACAAGGCTCGTCCAGGAGCTCCAAAAACAGCTTGGAGGAGTGGAGGTGCCGGCCAGGAGAACAATGGCTTACCATGGGGCGTGATGTTGGGTTGGAGGAGCTGGTGGATTTCAATATGACATTGTTGGTCGGGAAGTTTTCCTATAATGCCATGAATAGGAAGGAGATTGTTCGTTGGGTGACTCAGGTTTAGGGTCCAATTTTAGACTATGTTCCTAGGGTTTATGTTTTGGCTCGTGGATGGTACGGCTTCAAGTCCTAGGAGGAAGATCATGCCTCCCTCATTCTTGGCAAGTTATGGATGAAGGGATCAGGTAGCCTGATGTTACAATGGTGGCATACTAATTTTGACCCGGAGAGGGCTTCGATCTGCTTTCGCCATTTGTGGGTTCTCCTCCCAGGGTTTCCTCTTGCTATGCTGAACTGTGGGGCTTTCGAGGCGGTGGGAAAAGCCTGGGCCGTTTTCTCCATGTGGAAGATGGGCTTCTGAACGGGATTGACAAGCGGATGGGTCACGTGCTAGTAGAGGTGGATATCTCGCTTGGGCTCATCGACGTTCTGCACATTGATTGGCGTGGTCGTAAGCTCGCTCAGGTGATCAATTTTTTGGGTATACCTTTTCGGTGTTCAAACTGTAAAGGTGTGGGTCATCTATGGCGTCATTTCAAGGGGGGTGCCCCCTCTAAGAGGTCGGCTGATGAGGATCCATTCTGGTCTTTTGAGGATGGTAGCAAGCCGGACTTAGACATGTTGGGTGGTTTGGATGGTTTCTCCAACCGTCTTTCACCTCTTCGTTCGACTCCGCTAGATTTAATGAGTAAGTTGGAAGCAAATGATCCTTCTTTTTATCATTCTTTAAATGATTTGGAGATTTCTTTTATAAAATCTTTAGAGCTTAACAAAGGAAAGGAAGGGAGCCATGTTGATTGTCACTTTGCTTCATCCATGCCCTCCCTTGAAATAAGTTCCAGAAACACCCTCCCTAGCCTCTCTATTGAAAACGACGACATTCAAGGGGTTTCGGCTCTTCAAAATCCGGTTTCTTCCCCTGCGTCGACCTTTCTCATCTCTTCTGATAATGAAATGCCTAATAGTCTTCCTTTACCGGTTGTTTATGAGGTTCTGTCGTGCATCCCTCCTCCAGATTTAATGCCCCCGTCTTAGATGAACTCTCGGGTACCTGGGGAGTCTTTGGCTATGCTTTTGATCCCGTCTTATTGTGTAATGGTAAAAAAATCCCCCATTCCTACCTTTTTTAAAATCGTGTTGTGGATAATTGCCCAAACCCCCAGCTGGATTCGGCTTTAAACCCTCCTATGTCTTTGGGTTCAACCAAAGAATTAAAAGGTACGAGGTCATGTGGACATGCGCGGGTGTTCTCTCCTTTGAAGACGCGCAGCGCCAGGAAGAACAAGATTGGTTTAACTTCAGGGGTGGCAGACTCTCTGTGCAACGGTGGGAACACCCTTTCTCCTAATATCGGGGCTCTTAGAGGAATTAAATCCCTTGCCCGAGGTCGTTAATGATTTGTTTCTCATTGAATATCAGGGGAGTGGGGGGCTCCCCAAGCAACTGGCCCTCAAAAGGTTTTTTCAGATTATTAACCCGGACTTGGTCCTTCTTCAGGAAACTATGGTGTGTGGGGAGAAGGCCCGTTTTTTTTCAATAAGATTAAACCTGGTTGGATGATGTGTGTTGTTGATGCGGTCGGTCTTTATGGGGGTTTGTTGGCTGCATGGAACCCTCTAGTTCTGGATTTGAGCCCTTTCATCGTATCTTTAGGGATTCTTCTGTTCGAAAATTGAGGGGTTTCGATACGGTTATCAACATTGTAAATTGCTATGGTCCCTATTGTGATAGGGTGGTGTTTTGGGAATGAGCTCGCTCTGAACATTTACTGGATTTGGATAATCTGACTATAGCTGGTGATTTCAATTTCTCGTGGGGTGCTGCGGAGATTTGGGGCAATTCGACAAAACTGGATCCTTTGGGGGAATTTTTCATGGACACTTTCTCCTCCAAGCGTTTGTTGGATATTGAGCCTCTTCCACTTTCTCCAACATGGTCAAATGGTAGAAAAAATGGGGACTGTATCTCCAAACGTCTGGATCGTTTTCTTATTTCAGAGCACTTGTTAGATTATTTTCAGAACTACCGATCATGGGTACATCAGGCCCATATCAGTGACCACCTTCCCATTATTATCTTTCAGTTTGAAACGGAGGCCTCTCACAAATCCTATCCCGTTAAATTCAACTCAGATTGGTTAACTGGTCAGTCATTCAAGGCGAAGGTGGTAAAGCACTAGTCAAATTTGGATGTGTCTTCAGAACGCTCTGAGATGGAAAAACTAGCAGAAAAATTGAAATCCTTAAAATTCTTCACGGTTGAATGGGAGAAGAAAAATAAATTGGAATTGTCTTCAGATTTGTTTAGCATCGAGCTGGAACTTAGAGATTTGATAAAACTCTCTTTTATGGGTGGCATTTGTCCCTTGGACCGTGCTAGGATGTTATCTCTTGAGGAAAGGAAGCTCAAAATCTTACAAATTCAGGAGGAATCTTGGCGATTGAAGAGTCGTGCCATTTGGATTAAAGCTGGGGACCAAAATACAAAATTCTTCCACCGTTTTGCAGATGCCCGCAGAATTCATAATACTATTTGGGATCTCAATGACGGTGAGGGCCGCAGGATTACGGGTGTGAATGATCTACAAAAGGAGGTTGTAAAACATTTTCAAAACTTCTATTAGGATCCAAAATCTACATCATTGATTGAACAATTCAAGGTCATTAAGGAGTACCCGAGACTGTTTTGTGTTGAGGAGGATGGAAAAAACTTTGCGGAGATCTCTTTGTTGTAGATTGAAAATACTCTGAACTTTTTGGCTAAGGACAAGAGTCCTGGTCCAGATGGCTGGACGGTGGAACTTTTTATTTCATTCTTTGATATTATGGAGAAGGATATCTGGGTGGCTGTGGAGGAGTCTCGGCGGATGGGTTTGGTCTCGGGTGCTTTAAACTCTACTTTTTTGGCTCTCATTCCTAAGTCTTCTCATCCAGACAATTTTAATGATTTCAGACCCATCGACCTTGGATGCAAGGTGGCTAGTTCCCATCAACCTTGGTGCCACTTGGTTAGTATCAACCATGCATATAAAAATAGAGAGCTATCCCATAATTTATTCATTCCTTCATGTCAGAGACACCCATTTTTGGATGGTAGACCATTGTTCCACCATTTCTTTCATGTCTAAACCTTCTTTCTCCCATCAATATACCTCGTTCTTTCTTCAATACCTAGGTTTTCTTCTTCAATATTTGCTTTTTGTTCATGTTAGAGTGTGCAATTCATGGTTGGGGAAACAACATCCTTTAATTTAAGGATTAGAGGCCTAAAGAAACAAGACAATCCACTTGAATATGCGAATGAATTTAGGCACAACACCTTGAAACAAAACAAAATCCAAGCAAGAAGCAATGGTTTTTCCACAAGAACACAACACCTTAAAACAAAACAAAATCCAAGCAAGAAGCAATGGTTTTTCCACAAGAACTTCCTCGTTATCACGTCAAAAACACTCAAAATGGCTTCTAGAACTTAGAGTTAAGGAAACCTCTATTCATTCTCCTTGAGAAGATTTACATGGATAAATACCTAACTAAAATCTAGTACGATGACCCAAATGAGAACATGGACAAAATGGTTGAAGCAAGGAAGCGAGGAAAATGGGTTGTCATGGGGAGTGGGAGAGTCTGGAATGATTATTCCCCTTGGGTTGGTCCAAACTATGGAATATCCTACCACTCCTGCTTATGATGCCAAGCCTAAGTTTTAGGGTTTCTCTATTAGTGATAACATGGAATTTTGGTGGGCCACTCTTCTTCCTGCTAAACTCATTAGAAAACCGTGAGGAGAAATTTTGACCTAATCTTCTTTACTAAAAGACATAAGATTGATATGAAGCCACTACTTATATTCCTAGGATACTCTTGGCAACTAATGCACATACTAGAACATCGTTTGGCTTGAAAGGATTTGGTGAGATCACATGTCTCCACAAAGATTATCTAGTTGCCTCTATCCAACTTGATGGTTCATTGGTTCATGTTAGGTTCTTATGGGTGTCCTTCATAAAGAAATGCCCTTTTAGGAAAATTTTCTTTAGTGCATGCTACATTCCTCCATCCTCATCACTATAGGCCCTTACAGAGATTGATGCCTCTCCTTTCACGCAATTGCACAATGAAATATCAAAATTCATGGCTATTGCCATAAATTGTTTTCTATTTTCAGGCGTTATGGCGTATACACCATTTAAAAAACTTCTAGGCGTTCTTGAAACTTCTACCCTTGCGGAATAACTATAGTTCACGATTCCAGAAGTCATTTGACGGAAGCCTATAAATTAAAATCAAGAAGATCCTTGTTCTCGAAACTTCGAGTGTTGCTGGCGTCTCTGGAACCACCATCGTTAGCATTTTAACACTATAAACTTCCCTTCATTCTCTCAGTCTGCATTCAACGATTGTATCCGCGAATTTCTTCTACTTAATTTGCAATTGTACACTGTAAATTCTGTGGATTTGCTTGAGTTGCGATTAGGATAAGACTAAACTTGAAAGAATGATGTTGACTCCTTTCTTCGGTCGATCGAGCGCTGGACGCCTGTGGGATCCATGGGACCGTAGCAGCAGTGTGTTCGATCCCTGGTTACCCGTTTCTCGAATCTGGGATGTCTTCGATTTCGGCAGTTCGCTGGACTCTCCAGCCTTTTCCTTCTCAAGGGACGCGCAGGGGAAGATTGCAAAATCTGTCATAAATCACTTGGTTAAAGCTGACTAAACTTACTTGGTTAAAGATTAAACTAGGCTAATAAACTCAGCTGGCTATCTGCCATAATTCACTTGTAAATCTGGCTAATTAATGCTAATTTGGCTATGAAATAACCATTGGTTGTCAAATAGACCACCATTGTGGTAGGCGCAGTCACTCATTCAACAATTCAATTTAGTAAACTGTTAATTATTCAACATTTTTTTTATTTCTTTCTTTGTGATGTGGGACAAAAAAAAATTCATCTTTAAACCGCTAGTCACTTCCGTTATTTACATGGTTGTGAAGCTACCATGTAAAGCTTGGGATGGAGTATTTCCAGATAATTTTGGAGAAGAATTGAGCAAATCCCCCAAAACGATTTGTTTCTTACTTATAATCTTAAAATTAAGAGCACCACGCCCTATCCTATTCTCCTCTTGGTCTTAGAAGTACGACTCCTCCATTGAAAACATGGCTATGATTAGATATCAAATGTACAAGAACAAATTAAACAATATAGGAGATGCCCAACTTCCTAAAGTTGCTCTTAACTCCTGCGAAAAGAACCTCCGCCTCAAGCTAGGATGGCTTAAAGATTCCAAGGCTTGGTTAAATTATTGGAGGATTAATGAAACTACCACTCTACATAATATTGATAACATTAATTGCATTAATACTTCTACATTCAAAGAGAAAATGTGGTGCAAAGAAGAATTAGAGGTAAAAAGAAAGCTTTGATATTACAAAGAGATCATTAACCCTAATTTGGAGGATCAAAACTATCTTTTTGTCTTAACAAGCTCAAAGAAAAAAACATAATATTGCTAAGATTAGAACAAACTTTCATGAGCTTCATAGTGAAATTGGACATTGGACAACCCCTAAAACCACTAACCACTTTAAACCACTTTTTGTTAGATCTAAGTTTCAAAATCACTTTCTTTCTGTTAGATTTCAGTTTCAAAATCTTTGCTCCGACACTAACCTTTTCAACCTTCTAGATCACCAAAACTATAGTGAGCTAGAGACATTCCTATATAAGCTTTTTGAGCATAGAAATAACATTTTAAAGAAAACTAAATAATCTCTTTCTTTTTAAGGTCCGATAGACTAAAATTTGGTTGCAGTGGACGTTAAAGGCAATCATTATCATCATCATTAAAATCTTTTTAATTTCTTTTAATGAGCTTATGTGTGAAAACTATTTAAACAATAAATAAATAAAATTTGTGGGGAATAAATGTAATGGGTTTATTGATTACTTTTATTCAACTTACGTGTGAAAATTATTTTCAAAAAAATTAAATAAAATTTGTGGGCGCCGAATCTAATGGGTTTATTGTGTAGCTCTAGACCTCGAATAGTTCGAACATGGAATGCTTTAATTTTTCCATTATACATATATAACTAATTTTAAATTTTGTCCATCTCTCCATTTGATGATGTGGTTTTAGAGTTAGTCGGGTTAAATTTTTATTAAGAGTGATTACATTAATCTTGATAATAAACTAAAATAGCTACTTAACTTGTGGTTGGTTAATGTCAATGATCCAGCCACACGTTAAATGGTCCTATTCGATCTAGCTTTCCATATTCTATGGTCCCAAATCACGAAACCAGAGATGAGTCTACAAAACAATAAGAAGACAAGTGAAATTAGTCTTCAACTGAAATGATGGATTGTTCATGATCAACTGCATGAGCAGAAGGGTTCACCTTGTGCTCATTGTTGCCTTCACTTCCATTGATTGATCCAAACAAATAATGTTGTTTCTCTTCAGAAACAATCTGTTTGGGCCCATCCTTCTAGAGCTGGCCACCATTGTCGAGCTCTGGGACCTCGGCCTGTCCAAAAACAAGCTCATTTGGCCCCATTTCTAAGAACTTCTCGCCCCTCAAACACCTAAAGTTGTTGAACTTGATGATCAACCTCATGAGAAAAAGGGTTCCGAGTGAAATCCCAGCGCTGCCCGAGCTCAATACGTTGATGATCGGGAACAATGTGTTCATGGGTGTATTGTCACGGAAGCTCGCCAGGAAGTAGAAGCTCATTTCTCTATATGTCTCGGGGAATCGTTTTGTTGAACCAATTCCGCGGGGTCTTTGCATTGCACATAGGCTTGTCAGGTTTGTTCTTTTCAACAACATATTCATAGGGAAAATACCTTTCGCTCTTCAAAGAAGATAACATTCTAAATTACTATGAATTCTTTGAAAACTCTATTCTTTAACTGCTCAGTGGGCGCAAGCAGTTAGGCAACAACAAAAACTACCAAAACTACCATAATATCATTTGTACAAGTGTCAACTTCTCCTTGAATCTTGAATTTTTGCAAATCAACTTCCATTAAGAAAAAAGTGGAGAGATAGGTGTTATTCTAATACTTATCAACGTAATTAAGTACAATACTAGGAAAGTGATGGCAAGAAAGAAAACCAGTGACCTTACGAAGGTACTAAGCTAATGATAGTATTTTTTTGTAACTTCCTAACTTATTGTCATTGAGGTTTAAACAATCATTTT
The DNA here is from genome assembly GCA_027924585.1 of Larix kaempferi. Classification (NCBI taxonomy): domain Eukaryota; kingdom Viridiplantae; phylum Streptophyta; class Pinopsida; order Pinales; family Pinaceae; genus Larix; species Larix kaempferi. The sequence goes on from BSBM01000254.1 coordinate 432,924, forward strand.
GAACATATTATCAACATGGATACAATTTTTTTTAAAACACATAGGACATATTTATCCCATTATTTTTCTATCTATACTAAATATGGACAAAATATCTTTAAAAAAGATAGGTTATGGTATTTAGTGTTGATTAGGTGCCTTGAGACTATAGAACTAGGGGATGTGAAGAGACCCCTATAATTAACAACTTGAAAAAACTAGGGAAATTTTTAAGGATTCATAATTTTTTAAGGTGTAGAAACCTTAGTGAATCTTACTAAATTCTTAAATTTCCAATCATAAAACGTTTGGCGATATTATTGCTAAAATATTCAAATTTGTAAGGATAATATATAGTTTTTGGACATTTTGGCGATGTTTAGAGTAAAATGTTTTGTCTTATGGAATTTGGGAGAAACTTTTCAAAAAATGGAAATTTATGAATCTTCTTTTGTAAAAAACATCAAAATTAGCCAATGGGCTACATTTTGCCCCTAAAAGTTTCCCTAGAAAAGACAAAGACCAAGAGAATTAATTGATCCTTTGCCTTCATACTCTAGAACTAAGGGAGGTGAAGAGACCCTTATAACTAACAAATTGAAGAAACAAAGACCACTTAGAATTATTTCCACAGGAGACTAAATTATTACTCTCTTTTTTTAGCAAAATTTGAATCGAGTGTTGTTGGTTATCTTCATCGTGTTGCTTGTTGGGCCCTTTCCCTCTAGGTTTGGCCTCTTCTTCAACTACGATCTCTTTCCTCATGGCCTACATGATTAGTGGTTTTACATGTCGGGATTTTACAAGCCATAGATCTTAGTCATTTTGGATCCTTGTATATCTCTACTCTTGGAAAATCTAGTGTTAAGAATCCATTGTAAAGCCTACATATCCACCTTTTTAGTAGGGGTCATCCCCTTTTTATTTGTGGCTTTATTTTCTAAGTTGTTTACTTTTGCTTTGACTACTTCAAGGTGCTTGAGAAAGTAGATGGATTTTCAATTCTTATAAAAACACACTTTGATTTGAACATACACAAAACTTTGTAGTCACAACGCACATTAAATGCAATAAATGTATAAAGAAGGTGAAGCATGTGTGAGAACTAGAGGATGGGCTTGTTGCATTGAGGTTATCATTCATACAAATAAGAGAATTAGAGGTCAAAAGTACAATAAGCCACAACTATGGTTAACAAGGGTCATTATTTGCAATGTGCCTACTGCACATCGTGTATACATCATGCCTTACCTCATGACATAAAAGTGATTGACATAGTTGTAGTACCAATCAAGAAAAAGACTACAATACAAGAGTGCATAATGCATATGCTATTATCCGAATTCAAGTACACATGGTCATGAATTATCTACAACGGTTATGCAAAATAACACTATAAAATGGAGAAAGTGGAGAAAGTCATCATAAATGATGTCGAGACATAAATGTTTCATGAGGCCACATCTTCAATTGTAGGCGATTCCCCTTTTGACAATAATGACACTCATAAGGAACTAGTAACAAACTTTTGCATGTTTTATTGATTCTCGTAGCATTTATGATCTTGAAAATAACCAAATAAATATTGCTCAAGAGTACTTGCCATTGGGGATTTTCCAAAATTAATATCTTGGGGAAATGAGTTCCCCTATGCTTTTTTTAGTAGAGAAAAGAGAGTAGATGCCATTACACAAAACTTTAGTTATCAAAACATTTTTAAATGGGAAATCTTGCACAAAGTCCATGACTACCATGTAACAAATCTTTTTTACAAAGTTGTGTGCCTTATTCTTAACTAAGTGTTTTAGTGTATTTAGATTAAAATACGAAAATGTGGATAAAATGGAAGAAAACTAGTAGTTAAAGTGGTCAAAACAAAACCAAATTTGGATCATATATTGAAATTAAGCATCGAATACATGGGTTTGAGAACAATTCACACATCCCCAGAGTACCACCAACATTTTCCTAAGAACTTGTATGCAATGATATGACAACTAGGGCCACCAACCTTCTTCATATCATTTACTAGTGTAGAAGATCATTGGAAACCATTAATCAAGGCATTAACGCAAATTAGAGTGGAAAAACATGTGCCCAATGAATATGAAATGGAAGAAAATGAAATTATAGTCTTTATTAGAAATGATTTTGTCACCTGTGTTCTTTATTATAGAGATAGGTCCATTTCTTTGCACTAACTATTTTCTCACGATTACAAATACTACAATGAGGTTATTGACCATTTATTTGTAATAGAGTTCCAAAATAGAAGAAGACAACATGACCAAAGGTTGTTGTGGATTAAGAATGCACCAATATATGGAAAATACACAAATGCTGAAATACTAAGAGATTTGTGGACAAGTACTTAACTTGTGATTTGAGAACCCTTCCAAAATATTTGAAAACACTTTAGCATCATCATCACACAAAAACTTGCAGGAAAAGGAAACATGCACATTTTAGACCAATGAGAAAAACAAGAATACTTGAACCCATTAAAGTTGAAAATGAAACAACAAAGGAAAATGCTAAACAAATTGTAAGGTCTCAGTTTTATCCTGTTTTTCCATACTGAAAGGCCGTATCCTATGGTTGAATGACCAATTATTATCCTTACTCCTAGTACTTTTTCCCATCTATGGTCTAATTTGTTACAATCAATTCCTCTAGCCTCCGGGTATCTTAAAATGCTTATATTTAATCATTTTGTTTCTTTTAGATAGATTGGAATGTTAAGATTTATGCAAGCTAATGAAATGAAATGGTTGACAATGTTCTAAGTTGTTCTTGCAGCCACATAGCCAGTCTTGCATCAATGTGGTCCCGTCTTCTAGCATCCTCATTCGTCTTGCAACAACAGTGCTAGTCTTGCAACGTCTCTCTTTATTTGACTAATACCGCATCGATATATTTCACTTATCTGATGATCACGTGGCACAATTTGATGCTTGGATTTAAGGATCTACTATTCTATTTCCAGATCACATATGTTAGATCAACCGACTAGGATCTTTGAAGTCCATTGCACATATAGCTATATTTCGGTCTCTTTCCATTAACTCAGAGTATCTTTGTAAATGGCGATCCCATGCCTACCTGTATGGAATTTTCCCATTCATAAATAAAGTTTGAATCATCATAGTTAATTATAAAAAGATCGTTAGGTTGTTGAGTTGTTGTCATTACGCAGGTTGATTATAGAAACATAGATGTATATTGTAAAGTGGTTTCCTACGGAGGAATTGTACTTTTGGTGTATTCATATTTGTGTTTACACCTTCAATAATATTAAAATACAAATATTTTTATGCGTAGATAAGTTTATTTGTTGAGTTTTAATTAGTTAGTTGTGTCTGCGATTGGAGGAGCCCCCCCTTCATTCATAGACACCCTGTGTAGTGTGTGTGTATTTTAATTTCTGAAATTTTAGTTTATCTTAGTAATTCTGAATTTTAATATGGACAGAGGATTTATGATATGAATTTAGTTGCTTTGGCGTGGTTTTAATTTCAGAATTGATAGTTGTGCTTTCAATAATTTATTTTCCTGTAGATGTTTAATTGCTTTCACAAAGTGTGTGCAATTTCCTATTATTTGGTTTTACAAAGTGTGTGAACTTTCAATTACTAGAGTGCTTAAATTCTCATTTGATTATTCGGGTTTATAAGACTTGTTCTCTCAAAAGTATCAACATGTTGGAAGTCACACAAAGTCTGGAACTTCGCTGTTAGAACTATGTTGTAATGTACTTGTTTCTGGAAGAGCTTTGCCAACTTAATTTAGGATTTATTTTGTTTTATTCAGTAGGTTGTATTAGTTGAGGGCCCTGATTAGTATGATTTGAGTAAAGTAATTGGTTTGAGCTAGATTTCTAGGACTTTCTTGAGGAATGGCATCACCAGTCAAAGGCACGCACAGGGCTGAATACTCCATTTACATCGTCATGTTGGACAATGTCAATTCCAGGAAAATTGTAATTTTTGTATTTTCATAGAGGTAGCTTTGGTTTGATCTGATTAGGAGAGGGTTTGGAGTTTGATCCTAGTTTAGAATTTTTAGAAGCACTTAGAGGTACAATTTCTGCTTAGATGGTGCACAATGTCTTAACAGTTTCCTACCCTGGATTGATAATTGAATGCAACAAATTGTTGGATTTAGAGACGTCTAATTACAATAATTAAGTTGGACATACGTGCATTATGATTATGATATCAAATACTGTCGCAAGATTACATTTATGTAATGATTAAAAAAAATGCCAAACAATGTGATTAATTAAGTCATGGCATTATACGTATTTAAATAAGGTTTTGGATACAAATACATATAGAATAATGTTAATCAATTATAATTGTTAATGGACCGATTATAGTTGATTAAAATAATAGCAGTAATAAATTTGAGCTAAATAAGGAAATCAGAATTTATTCTGATTTATTTCAGTTTTTTCTGAAGTTTCCCGATTTCAAGATTTTTATAAAATCGGAAATTCCAGATTTCTTTTCAGACTTGTTTCCCAAGTATTAGCTAAATTTCAGCAGCCCTAGGATTAGAATTTTTTCTTTGGCACTGCTATAAAAGGGCTGAGTCTCCAAGGCTTGTAATCATCCAGAAAAATTGTCTGCTCCATTTGAAGACAGGATACTCTCCAGAGAAAAGGATTGCAAGTTCTTGGAAGGATTCGAGAGCCAACAACTCAAGTCAAGACCAGGAGCGTATCAACCCAGAGCCTTGGAAGCTGTCCGCAGCCTTTGAAGATGGAAAGTAAGTTCCGTTGTGCATTAAGCTTGATTTCTAAGTTCCGCTATGCATTAAGTTTAATTTCTTGCATAGGAGCAGATCTTGGTTAGGGTTTAAAGTAATTAGTCATACCCACAAGTAAAACCCATCAATTGGTATCAGAGCCTCCCTTATGTGAGAATTGCAGTTTGAAATCCAAGTCTCCATGGCTGAAATTGCTGCGTGTGATCCCCCGAGTATGAGATGTGTTTTCTATGAAATGCTGTGTGTGGAAACGATTATGAAGTATTGATTTTTAATTCTTTTGTAATCTCTGTTTGGTGCTTGATTTTGAGATCTGGGGAATTAATTTTATTCTCTTATAATCACTGATGGAAAGAGGGATGTACACCACGATCTCAAATTGGGTGGATGCAACGTTGCCTGGTTTAAATGAGTTTTATTGTGGGCACGATTCAGATCTGGAAACCCATGTTTATGCTTTGTTTTTTAAGTGCCACAAAATCAGATCGGGCAGCCTACGTTTATGTTTTTCTGATATGAGTTTTACTGTGCCACGAAATCGGATCTGGTAACCCGTGTTTATGCCTTGCTTGAATTTAATCTTTATAAGTGCCAGGATTCGAATCCAGTGGTCACAGGATAGCTGGGTTTACGCCTTGCTGGAAGTTGATCTTTATAAGTGCTTTGATTCAGCTCTTGTGGTCACACGATAGCTAGTGTTTTTCCTTTGTTTGAAATTTAATTTTTATACATGCCACAATTTCAATCTGCTGGTTGAAAGATAGTTTGGAATTTGTTCTTGGCAACCCTATTTTCTAAATTATGCCCATGAATCGATCTCGCGATGGCTTGGTTCTTGTACTTGTCACGATTCAGAAGGAAATTGATCCAGGGTATTAGCTATGGCAGGAATATGGTTTTATTTTAAACTTTGTTGTCTTGTATGCCACGATTTCAGAAGGATAACTCATCTAGGGTTTAGCTATGGCTGAATATTGTGCATTTTTTTTAAACTCTGTCTTTTATGCCGCAAACTTCAGAAAAGGAAATCGCTCCGGTGATTAAATGATGGCTGGGAATTGTTCGTATTTTCTTTATCTTTGCGATTTTGTTTCCCCCTTATGCCTGTTAACGATCTGAAGCTGAATTGCTATTTTATCTCTGCAAAACGATCTGAAGTTCAAATGCTTTTCTCTATGAAATCTATGCATAACGATCGTAAGTTCAACGTTCATTTATGTTTGTGCTATAAGTTGTAGAGATGTTAGAAAGTCACCTCATAGTTGTCTGGTATATGCATTTGTTGTGTTAGATATTAGTTCCAGATTGTAGTCACCATAATGGTTGTAGTGAGGACTGACCAGACAACTACCTGCTATGATATTGGTTCAATATTTAAACTGACTTCATTTATGCAAGTAACGTAATGGTGGATTTAAGTCAGAGCTTTTGTGTGTTTTGCTACTCTTACACTGATTACTAGAAAGACATATATTATAAATAACTTTCTATACTGTCTGCCTGGAAATGGCAATCTTAAGTTTAGTATTTCTGAATGTGATACTTTCTTTTAGAGATGTTAATATTTTACTTGAACAAGCACATATTCTCAACTGTTAAGTTAACAAATAAGGGTGATGATTTTAGGTATAATTTTGGAATCTAACTAAAGGCGTTTTATGTATACATGTGTTGTTTTCGCATGAGTCAAGCATTGATGTTCGCAAAACGAACCGCTCTGTGTAAGACGATTGCAAGGATGACTCATGACAAGCTCAATGGACGTGGGTGTTAGCTTTCCCAAAGGAGGGTTGGCACCTGCTAAGTTGTTTGGTGCATAAGGGTGATGTATAACAAATAAGTTGCAACACACATATGCTGGCAATGTCTAGAAAAGCATTTGGGGCTTGGTGCACCAGGTCCGTTAGTGACCTGCCTTCCCCACTTGACTGGCCTGGTCGTTAGCAAATGGATATGTCAATCTGGCCCAAAGGCGGAAAAGACAATAAGGTAATGATTGCGCCCAAAGGTGTTTTTCATTATTGAGTGGTGTTTTGGCTAAAAGATTCAATGGAGCACATAATTTAATTTGGGCCTTTAGATGGATTTTAGAATTATGATTAAAGATCAAATCGTGATGCATAATATCTAATTTTTCCTTTTGTTCTTCAATTTTCAGATCTAAACATAATGTCAAGTCTAAGTCAAATTAAGCCCCTCATGGGGAACAATTTCAAACAGTGGGAAGAAAAGCTGAAATTAGTCTTAGGGATCATGCAATTGGACACTGCACTGAGATTTGATCGCCCCAAGCCCAATAAAGAGGGTGAAGAAACTCCCCAAGAGAAGGCTGATATTGATAGATGGGAGCATTCAAATCGCATGTGCATAATGGTGATGAAGCAAACGATCCATGAGACTTTTCGGGGCATAATACCTAATACAGAGACCGGCGCTATTAAATACCTTAAGGCCCTTGAAGAGAAATTCACAAAGAGTAAAAAGACTGAAGTTAGTACACTCTTTGTGAAGTTGGCAACAATAAAATACAAGGGAAAAGAAGGGGTTAGAGAGCATGTTATTGAGATGACAAGACTGCAACGTGCCTTGAAAGGGCATAATTATGACATCTCTGATGAAGTTCTCATTGAGTTCATTTTTCTGTCTCTCCCGTCCAACTTTAGTCAATTCAAGATGACTTATAATTGTCAAAAAGGGACGTGGACACTACCTGAGTTTGAGGCTCAGTTGGTGCAGGAGGAAGAGAGACAGAAAATGACTAAGGGGGAAAGTGCTCATGTAGTAACATCTAATCCTAAGGGTAAAGGCAAGAAGCGCAAGTTTGTTGCCAAGGTAGCTGCAAACAATGCCGCGCAGAAAAGCAAGAAGGAAGATACTTCTGCGAAAGCAGAAGAAAAGAACTGTTTTTTCTGCAAAGCGTCAGGACATACAAAGAAATTCTGCACTAACTATCATGCATGGTTGGCAAAGAAAGGTATGTCTCTTGCTTTAGTTTGTTCTGAAGTTAATTTAAGTTCTGTATCTAGATATTCTTGGTGGATAGATTCAGGTGCAACGACTAACATCAGTATGTCGATGCAGGGTTGCCTAAGCCATCGCAAGCCAAGTGAGGCGGAGCGCTACGTTTACGTAGGAAATGGCAACAAAGTAGAAGTGAAAAGCATAGGAAAATTTAGATTATTATGTAAGACAGGATTTTATTTAAGTTTTGATGCTTTAGTGGTTCCATCTTTCAGAAGGAACCTAATTTCTGTATCTTATTTGGACAAAAATGGTTATGTATGTTCATTTGGTAATGGAAATTTCAGTTTGTGTCAAAATTCTAAGCTTCTTGCTTCTGGTATCTTGTCTTCTTATGATAATCTTTATTTTCTAGATATAGACACTTCACATTCAGAGGCACTGCATGTAGATAATAGAAAACGTAAATTAACTTGCGAGAAATCTCCAACATTATGGCACAAGCGATTAGGACATATCTCTATGAAAAGGATAGAACGTCTTGTGTCTAATGACATTCTCCAACCTTTAGATTTTACAAACTTAAGTGATTGTGTGAATTGTATAAAGGGAAAACAAACTAATAAACGTAAGTATGATGCAAAAAGATGTAATGATGTCTTAGAATTGATTCATACGGATATCTGTGGTCCTTTTCCAAAAGCTACAAGAAATGGTCACCGTTACTTTATCACATTCATAGATGATTATTCAAGATATGGTCATATTTACTTAATAAAAGAAAAGGCGGAAGCATTAGACGTGTTCATAAAGTTCAAAACGGAAGTTGAGTTACAACTTAACAAACGTATAAAGTCCATTCGTTCTGATCGTGGTGGTGAATACTACGGTCGTTATGATGGATCAGGAGAACAACGTCAAGGTCCCTTTGCAAAATACTTAGAGGAATGCGGAATTGTGCCTCAATATACGTTGCCAGGTTCGCCTGCAATGAATGGTGTTGCTGAACGGCGAAATCGCACCCTTAAAGACATGGTGAGAAGTATGATTGCTCGTACAACTCTACCTGAGAATTTGTGGGGAGAAGCCTTAAAGACTGCAGCATACATACTTAATAGAGTGCCTACTAAAGCAGCTAACAAGACCCCTTACGAGTTATGGGTTGGGCGCAAGCCTAGCTTGAATCATTTGAGAGTTTGGGGATGTCCATGTGAAGCTAGGCCTTATAAGCCAAATGAAAAGAAACTGGACGAAAGGACCATTAGTTGTTACTTTATAGGCTATTCTGAACGATCTAGGGGATACAAATTCTATAATCCAACAGAACATACAGTTTTCGAGTCAGGAAGTGCGAAATTTTTTGAGGATAATGAGTTTGTGGGGGGAGATATGACAAAAGATAGTATTTTTGAAGAAGAAGAGACGAATGCGAATGAGACTATGGACCAAAGTCCTGGTTTTGTTCAAATTCCGATTGCGTTTAGAAATGAGACTATGGACCAAAGTCCTGGTTTTGTTCAAATTCCGATTGCGTTTAGAAATACATCTTCTGACAATATGCAAACTTCATCATCACAAATAACTCAGTTAGAAACTCAACTTGGAATAGAGAACACAAATGGACTTGAACCCAACCCAAACCCTGACATTGACATGACAAATGTTGATGGCCTAGGGCCTGTGGGAGATTCAGAAATTGATAATGATGTTCCTCCTCCTATTGAAGATCAAGTTGTAAATGAACCTCAAGAAAATCTAGTACCTGTGCCAATTAGGAGGTCTACTAGAGAGAAAAGATCTACACAATCTAAGGATTATGCATATCTTCAAGAACATGAGTTTGACATTGGCATGTTTGAAAATGATCCTGTTAATATCAAACAAGCTATGGAAAGCTCTAACTCTCAAATGTGGATTAATGCCATAAATGAAGAGATGAAATCTATGTATGACAATGACGTTTGGGATATCGTTCCGTTGCCTAAAGACAAGAAACCCGTTGGTTGCAAATGCATATTTAAGACTAAGCGGGATTCTAAAGGCAATGTTGAAAAATACAAGGCACGTCTTGTTGCGAAAGGTTTCACACAGAAAGAAGGCATTGATTATAAAGAGACTTTCTCTCCAGTTTCATCGAAAGACTCTTTAAGGATTATATTGGCACTTGTAGCACATTATGATTTAGAACTTCATCAGATGGATGTAAAGACGACGTTTCTCAATGGTGACATTGATGAAACAATCTATATGAAGCAGCCAGAGAACTTTGTATCAGGTGATGCAGGGTCTATGGTTTGCAGACTTAAGAAATCTATCTATGGGCTAAAACAAGCATCTCGACAATGGTATCATAAATTTCACAAAGTTGTTAGCTCTTTTGGTTTTGAGTCTAACATAATAGACGAATGCATATACCTTAAGTTCTGTGGGAGTAAATTTATTTTCTTGGTTTTATATGTAGATGACATATTGCTTGCCAGTAACGATAAGGACATGTTGCATCAAACTAAGAATTTTTTATTTAAGAACTTTGAAATGAAAGATCTTGGTGATGCATCATTTGTTCTAGGGATTGAAATACTTAGAGATAGATCTCAAGGTATTCTAAGGTTATCCCAGAGGAACTATATCGATAAGATTCTAACAAGATTTGGCATGGAAAACAACAAACCAGGAGATACCCCTGTATCAAAAGGAGACAAGTTTAGTCTAAAACAATGTCCCCAAACTGACTTAGATAAAAACATCATGAAAGATATTCCCTATGCCTCAGCCGTGGGTAGCATCATGTATGCACAAGTATGCACGCGTCCAGATATTGCGTTCATCACTGGAATGCTAGGGAGATATTTGAGTAACCCAGGTATGGAACACTGGAAGGCAGCCAAGCGAGTGTTGAGATATCTAAAGAGAACAAGGGACTATATGCTCACGTATTGGAGATCGGAACAGCTCGAGGTCATTGGATATACTGATTCTGATTTTGGAGGATGTGTCGACAGCATGAAGTCAACATCAGGATACATCTTTATGATGGCTGGCAGTGCCGTGTCATGGAAGAGCACTAAGCAGTCATTGGTAGCCTCCTCCACTATGGCAGCTGAATTTGTTGCATGCTATGAAGCATCTAATCATGGCGTATGGCTCAAGAACTTCGTCGCAAGTCTGAAAATTGTGGATTCTATTCAGAAACCACTCAAATTATTATGTGACAACAATTCAGCAGTGTTATACGCAACCAACAACCGAAGTTCGTCAAAGTCGAAGTACATCGATATTAAGTTTTTGGTTGTAAAAGAGAGAGTGCAGAATAATGAATTATGTATAGAACACATAGGTACAGACTCCATGATTGCTGATCCTCTTACTAAAGGATTACCACCCAAGAAGTTTCACGAACATGTTGCTCGTATGGGTGTAATATCTATTTAGGATAGTTAGAAAATGTGGGAGTTTGAATATGTTTTAAGTTTTGTTTTTTGATGTTCTATGAAATGCAATTGTAAACAATTTTGATGATATATACAAATTGCATTCAGTTTCAGTTTCATTATTTCTTTCTTTAAAATTTGATTTTTGACCTCATACAGTAAAGTAAAGGTGACTCAATTAGAAATAGGCACGTATAATCACACTTGCGTGTAATTTCTAAACTATATGTCCAAATCAGATTCATGTCATTTAGTTATGATGGCAGCGTGATTTATGTCGGTTTAGTTGCGAATAAATGTGAGAAGTGCTGCTTAAGTCCTTTGTTAGCATAATTGATGGACAGAATTGTTTAAGAAATACGATAAGAAAGATAGAAAAGTTGCATGCAATAAAGTTAAGGATATATAATCAAAAGGTTGCACTTGTCCATGTGGGAGATTGTTGGATTTAGAGACGTCTAATTACAATAATTAAGTTGGACATACGTGCATTATGATTATGATATCAAATATTGTCGCAAGATTACATTTATGTAATGATTAAAAAAAATGCCAAACAATGTGATTAATTAAGTCATGGCATTATACGTATTTAAATAAGGTTTTGGATACAAATACATATAGAATAATGTTAATCAATTATAATTGTTAATGGACCGATTATAGTTGATTAAAATAATAGCAGTAATAAATTTGAGCTAAATAAGGAAATCAGAATTTATTCTGATTTATTTCAATTTTTTCTGAAGTTTCCCGATTTCAAGATTTTTATAAAATCGGAAATTCCAGATTTCTTTTCAGACTTGTTTCCCAAGTATTAGCTAAATTTCAGCAGCCCTAGGATTAGAATTTTTTCTTTGGCACTGCTATAAAAGGGCTGAGTCTCCAAGGCTTGTAATCATCCAGAAAAATTGTCTGCTCCATTTGAAGACAGGATACTCTCCAGATAAAAGGATTGCAAGTTCTTGGAAGGATTCGAGAGCCAACAACTCAAGTCAAGACCAGGAGCGTATCAACCCAGAGCCTTGGAAGCTGTCCGCAGCCTTTGAAGATGGAAAGTAAGTTCCGCTGTGCATTAAGATTGATTTCTAAGTTCCGCTGTGCATTAAGTTTAATTTCTTGCATAGGAGCAGATCTTGGTTAGGGTTTAAAGTAATTAGTCATACCCACAAGTAAAACCCATCACAAATTACATTATATAATTTGCACTACATTTTGGCGTTGTTGCTGGGTAGGCACTAAAGAAATTATACTAACAAATGTGTGTTTTTAAATCATTTTTTACTTGGAGGAGGGAGAGCGATAAGACCAGAGGTAAGAACCTACACATCTATTGTAGAGAGATTCTCCCGATCCGATGTCGTGCTGGATGGTAAGTAGATTTTATTTTTGTTTTGGTAAGTAGATTTTGCTTTGATTCAAGATTTGTATAATGATAAGGCTGTATGAATAGGGACAACGATTATATAGGTATATATCATAGGAGAAAAATATATCTCACGCCCACTATTGTTGTGTGCCTTATTCTTAACTAAGTGTTTTAGTGTATTTAGATTAAAATACGAAAAATGTGGATAAAATGGAAGAAAACTAGTAGCTAAAGTGGTCACAACAAAACCAAACTTGGATCATATATTTAAATTAAGCATCGAATACATGGGTATGATAGCAGTCTCCACAAAGATTATCTAATTGCCTCTATCCGACTTGATGGTTCATTGGTTCATGTTAGGTTCTTATGGGTGTCCTTCATAAGGAAATGCCCTTTTAGGAAAATTTTCTTTAGTGCATGCTACATTCCTCCATCCTCATCACTATAGGCCCTTACAGAGATTGATGCATCTCCTTTCACGCAATTGCACAATGAAATATCAAAATTCATGGCTATTGCCATAAATTGTTTTCTATTTTCAGGCGTTACGGCGTATACACCATTAAAAAAACTTCTAGGCGTTCTTGAAACTTCTACCCTTGCGGAATAACCATAGTTCACGATTCCAGAAGTCATTTGACGGAAGCCTATAAATTAAAATCAAGAAGATTCTTGTTCTGGAAACTTCGAGTGTTGCTGGGCGTCTCTGGAACCATCATCGTTAGCATCTTTAACACTATAAATTTCCCTTCATTATCTCAGTCTGCATTCAACGATTGTATCCGCGAATTTCTTCTACTTCATACTTGTTTCATTTGCAATTGTACACTGTAAATTCTCTGGATTTGCTCGAGTTGCGATTGTAGGATAAGAATAAACTTGAAAGAATGGCTTTAACTCCTTTCTTCGGTCGATCGAGCGCTGGCAGCCTGTGGGATCCATGGGACCGTAGCAGCAGTGTGTTCGATCCCTGGTTACCCGTTTCTCGAATCTGGGATGTCTTCGATTTCGGCAGTGCGCTGGACTCTCCAGCCTTTTCCTTCTCAAGGGACGCGCAGGCCATCGCCAACACCAGACTCGACTGGAAAGAAACCCCGGAGGCTCACGTTTTCACCGCGGATTTGCCCGGTAAGTTGCGCTTTTCTTTGTTTTAATTGCCGTGCTTTTCGATTTGCAGTCCATCCTTTAAATAACCGGAGTCTCCGTTGAATGTATGCGTGCAGGGTTGAATAAGGAAGAATTAAAGGTCGAATTGGTAGACAAAGGCAGTCTGAGAATAAGCGGAGAAAGGCACAAAGAAGATGTGCAGGACACCGACCAGTGGCACCGGGTGGAACGGTCCAGCGGACGATTCATGAGGCAATTCCGGCTGCCGGAAAATGTGAATGTCGACGGAATTTCTGCAAAATTGGAGAACGGTGTTCTAACTGTGAATGCCCCCAAGACTAAACCGGAAGCTGTCGCCAATGGCGATGTGAAAAGTATAGATGTTTCTGAAAGTGATAAGTAGAGACTCAGAGAGGAGTTTAGACGATTTGCAAGTACATACACCTGGAAAATAATTACGGCAAATACAGTTTCTTGATTGAATGTAATTTGTGGCAGTACTTAATAGAATACCTCCTCCTTGTTCTGTATTTCCGTGTTAAAATCCTCTGAACACTTTGACGCTGTTCTTTCTTTTTTTATGTTCAAACTATTTTGGGGAAGATTGCAAAATCTGTCATAAATCACTTGGTTAAATCTGAATAAACTAACTTGGTTAAATATTAAACTTGGCTAATAAACTCAGCTGGTTACCTGCCCTAATTCACTTGTAAATCTGGCTTATTAATGCTATTTTGGCTATGAAATAACCATTGGTGGTAGCAGCAGTCACTCCTGATTCAACAATTTATTTTTTCAGCCAAAAAAACCATACTATTGCTATTCATTAAGAATCAAATAATATATAAATGCATAAGTCTATAAAAATAGGCTTATCTAAATTGTCCATAGGAACAATTTCCACAAACAACTAAGAGCAACTTTCGAAAATAAAACAAGTCATGTTCTACATAGTCTTATCTTCTAAAAGTATTCGAGAAAGATCTCAATCATTAGTCAAAGATCTGCATAGACTCAAAATATTCCTCCCAGCAAATAACCCCCCGTCCTCATGAAGAGCTTCTTTCGACAACCTATCAGCCATAAAGTTGAACTGTCTATAGACATGTTCAAGAGAGATATGTACAAAAAGCTGTAGTAAATCTTTTATCCTCTTGCACCAATGAAAAAGAGCCAAGACCTCTAGATTATAATTGCCCTTGGCCCATTTAATGGTCACCCTCCAGTCACCAAAAATTGCCACATCAGAAATGCCGAAGCATGAAGCAACCGTCAAAACACACCAAAGACCCATAATTTATGCTTTCATATTGGTTCCAAGTCCACAATTCAGATTCAGTGAGAAGTAATGTTCTGAGTTGATGTAGATGACACCGCCGGAAGCACATTTGCCTGCATTAGCTGCGCCATAAAAAAAACCATTGCTTTATGTTGTGGAGGGTAAAAATGGTCAATCTTCTTTGTTTTTGACTTGATGAAATCCGAACATTGCTCCTTAATCATCATGACATAGATATTGAATGTCCTTGCAATACTAGGGCGACGGTCCTCAAATATAGCCAAGTTGCGAGACACCCAAATTGCCCATGCAACCACTGCAGGAAGAAAAGGAAGAGCATCTGCTGATCTGTACCAGTCATAAGAATTCTGGGAAAAAGAAGTCCTAGTCCACTGAGCAGCCAAATGATGGTGGTTTTGAAGCAACCTCCAGGCCTCCTGAGAATGACAACAATCAGCGAAAATGTGATTGACAGTTTCAACACAGTTTCTACAGAGGTAGCACAGATTTGGGTCTTCCTACCCTCTTTTGGCCAAATTGTCCCAAGTAAGAAGTTCTCCCCTCATAGCCCTCCACATAAAACGTTTAATTTTAAGAGGTATTTTCCATTTCCAAAGAATCTCATACCACCAGTCAACAGGGAAATGACATTGTGTGCTAATAACCGAGTGGTAGGCCAAGCTAGCTGTAACAGTGCCCAATTTTGGGTTATTAAGCCAGATAACTTTGTCATTTTCATTATTAAGTCTGCAACCACAGTCATTTAACTTCTTTATATAATGGGTCCAAATATTAGCATGATCACCATTGAAACCCAACTCGAAAGCATTTAACCAATAACCATGAGTCAGATTATGATTCAAACTCTTTATTTTGTTGAGAGTCTTATAATCAAACCAGTGTAAGGTAAGCATGATCTCATCAGGTAACCTGTAATCGTCCTCCAACCCGAGGACAGGATCGATGCCAACTAAAATCTTATGACCACTGTCCACCTTCCCCGATAAATCCTTAGAAAGCCAATTGTATATCTTTATGAAGCCATTCCATATTAAAGAGGCATTAGTCGGTTTTTTCAGTGGAGATCTCAACCAAAGAGTGACTTCGGCTTTCAGATATTTTGCTTTGATCACCTGTGACCACAGAGTATTGCTGAAGAGTGCTCTCCAGAAGCTTTTCATCCTTAAAGCAATGCTGAAATAAGAAATATTTCAGATTCCCCAGCCACCAAAACTAGTCGGAAGTGCTATGGATTCCCACTTGGTTAAAACCAACTTTCTTCGCTAAGAGCCACCAGTCCACAGGAAGTTAAAAACTAAACTTCTTACTTTGGATAAAATAGAAACGGGTATAGGATGAAGAGAAAGCCAATAGACCAGGATACCGGTGATGATAGCCTTTACCAAAATCAAACGTCCTCCAATGGACAGCATCCTGAAGGTCCAATGTAAGATTCTTTTTTCAATTTTCTTTACTAACCATAGCCAGTCAGTAAAGCGGTAAGCATTCGGTTTCAACAATTTAGTAAACGATTAATTATTCAACAATTTAGTAAACTGTTAATTATTCAACAATTTTTTTCTTTGTGATGTGGGACAAAAAGAAATTCATCTTTAAACCCTTAGTCACTCCCGTTATTTATATGGTTGTGAAGCTTGGGGATGAGAATTGAACAAATCCAGAAACGATTCGTTTCTTACTTATAATCTGAAAATTAAGAACAACACGCCCTATCCTACTCTCTTCTTAGAAGCAGGGCTCTCCCCCCATTGAAAGCATGGCTATGATTAAATATCTAATGTACAAGAACAAATTAAACAATATAGGAGACGATCGACTTCCTAAAATTGCTCTTAACTCCAGCGAAAAGAACCTCTGCCTCAATCTAGTATGGCTTAAAGATTCCATGGCTTGGTTAAATTATTGGAGGATTAATGAAACTACCACTCTTCATAATATTATAACATTAATTACATTATTACTTCTACATTCAAAGAGAATAAAAAAAATGTGGCGCAAAGAAGAATTATAGGTAAAAAGAAAGCTTTGGTATTACAAAGAGATCATTAACCCTAATCTGGAGGATCAAAACTATCTTTCTATCTTAACAAACTCAAAGAAAAAATTTAATATTGCTAAGATTAGAACAAACTCTCATGAGCTTCATAGTGAAATTGAGCATTAAACAACCCCTAAAATGCTATGAATATTAAATGATATGTTAAATTAAACAGTAAATTATTGATTATTTAATTGAAGGGACGTAACCCTTCCTCAAGCACGCTCAAGCCTTATAAAAGGCGAGCTCTCTTGTAATACATTCATCGTCCAATTATCATTACTCATTTATTATCACATTATTCTCGAAGATGGATTCTCTTCATTGTTAGCCGGATTCGGTTCATAGCATTGGTATCAGAGCCGCATTCGGCTCAGTCTCGGCAATCCACGCTCCAGCTCTACGCACCATCCTTATCACTCCATCTTCTGTTGCTGCTCCTATTCCCCTCGCGCTCCCTGCTCGCTGCTACTCCAGCGTGCACGCTGCTGCGTTCTTCTCCCTCCACTGCGTACAGTCTCCTCTCCGCTCCTCCCACCTCTCTATCCCTTGCTCCTCACGTCCAACCCTCCCTCCATCATAACTCCAACCACCGCCACTCCAACACGCCTCTCCCCGCCCCCGCGCACTCTTTTCTGCGCATCCCATTTCCCCCCTCCTCCGCCCACTGCATCTCCCATCTCCCTTCACGCCTCATCACCGCCTCCTCCATGCCCTTCCACCCGCGCCGTCTTGCGCCACCTCCTGCGCACCAACTCCCTGCGTGCCACCATCCCCGCTGCACCCCACCTGCCCACCTTGCACAACCTTCTTCCGGTCCGCGCCCTCCTCCATCACAACCATCCTCACTCGCCTTCCCCCTCGCACAGCTCCTCCTGAGCTGCATTCCCTCCACCTCACCATCTATCCTGCAACCATCACCCAACAATCCATTTCCAACGCCCCCCAGCTGTCACCCTTACGCTCCATCTCCAACACGCCTTCCATCTCCATCGAGCACCAATACAAAAAGTTAATATAAAAAAAATAATAATAAATTTTTTATTATTATATTTTTTTACATAATAAATTATTATTATAATTTAATAGTACTTATTGTATTATTATTTTATCCCTCACCCTATCACCTAAAAAAATACTCTTGATCCTTAAACCAAAAATTGATCCCCCATATTCACCCCACCACACTAGATCAAGAACCGTGACAGAAATGAGGGATCGACTGGAGAAACTAGAAAAAGACCAAATTAGAGATTTGAAAATCTTGGAAAATCTAAACTCTAGAATGGACAAACTTGACAAAGAGTTTCAAGAAGAAAAAGAAGAGTTTTCGCGCAAGGTGCAATACGAAGTTGCCGGAGCAGTCTCATGGGAAATGAGGAAGGTACGAGAGGAAATAAAAGCATACTTCGATGCAGGATTATAAAATATCAAGCAGTTTTTCAAGGACAGGGATGACGCTAAAAATGGCGAGTCGCCGAAGGGAGACCATTCATGTCGCAAAACAACCGATACTAATGATCATCAATCAAATTACCCCAAAGAGGAGATCCCAGAAGACCATAGAGACTACAATCATCATAAACCATATTGGGCCACAATGCAATCGATGGGAGGATACTCAATGAAACCTAAATTGGAGTTACCCAAGTTCGATGGAGAATCAAAACAGAGCATGGCGTGGATCAACAAGGCGGAAGAATTCTTCTACATTCACAAAATCTTGTCAGATGATGAAAAAATTAAATACGCCTCCATGCAGCTCGAAGGACGGGCATACAATTGGTACATGTGGTGGAAGAAGACGACAATAATATGTGCCTACAATTGGGACAAATTCAAAAATGATTTCTTTAAAAGATTTGAAGATGTGACAGAGAAAGAGTTTTTCTCCAAACTAACTAGGCTACAGCAAGAAGGCAACGTGGAAGAATACACTTATGCATGGGAAGCGCTAGCAACGCGCGTACCAGAATTAACAGAGGGTCAACGACTCCAAACATATATCTCTGGTCTTAAACAATACATAAGAGATGAATTAGAATTGCATAACGTGTCCAATTTGGATAAGGCTAGGCGCAAAGCAAAACTTATTGAAGAAAAATTCAAACAATCAAGACAAGAGAACCCTAACAAGGGATATTTGCGACAGCAAGAGACCCAGTGCAGGTATTGCGAAGATACATGGTCACCCGGTCATCAATGTAACAAATATCAGTCATATGGCTATGAAGTTGGGAAAAGCTCAAAAACATCGAGTAGTCACACTAACAGTGACAGGAAAAACAAGAAGAATACTTGTTGTCGTTGTGGCGAAGATTGGTTCCCAGGACATAAATGCAAGACCAATCACACAGTACATTGCAAAATCATTAATGGGAAGCAAGTACAGGTATCAAGAGAGGCAGATACAGTTGATTCGGATACAGACACAAGCTCATCTGAAGCATCAGTTGCGACGGTTACGTGTAATCAACAAGTCGGTAAGAAAGAAAAGGTAGAGACACCAGAGAAAGATTACACCCAACAGAAGGAAAGCCAAGCACTCGCAGGAAAATATCTGCCACCTCAGTTGAGAAACCATGACATCCTTAAAACGGAACAATTCATATTCCAAGTAACAGAATCTAGGAATTCAGGACCAAAAAGACTACAACTTAATGGGAAAATTAAAGATAAGGATGTCACAATTTTGGTCGATTCGGGAAGTACCCATAATTTGATCAACATCAATAAGGCAAAGGAACTAAATATTTTTGTGTTCCCCGCAAAAGGGCTTAAAGCCTCAACCATCGCTAATCAAGACATAGAAGAAGTAGGAAAATGTCATAAGATGCCGTTGTACATACAAAAATTACAGCTACACCTCAATTGTGTTTCCTTACCTCTCAAGGAAGTAGACATGGTATTAGGCATCGACTGGTTAGCATCGCTGGGGACTTACTCTACCAACCTGCAAGAACAATACATGGAATTTGAATGGAAAGAAAATAAGTACCGACTGAATGGACCGAGACCGAGAGTTTCTCCACCTAAGAACAAAGAATTACGACACAACAAGAATCCAGACCATGTCAATATAAAAGACAATGACTGCAACTACAACTTTGAGGACAAAGCTCCCTCTAAAGGGGGTGGCAATGCTATGAATATTAAATGATATGTTAAATTAAACAGTAAATTATTGATTATTTAATTGAAGGGACGTAACCCTTCCTCAAGCACGCTCAAGCCTTATAAAAGGCGAGCTCTCTTGTAATACATTCATCGTCCAATTATCATTACTCATTTATTATCACATTATTCTCGAAGATGGATTCTCTTCATTGTTAGCCGGATTCGGTTCATAGCATAAAACGCCTTGGGCTAAAATAATTTACTATCTATGCCATTATGTGAGCATGGAAGATGAAAATCACTTTTTGTTAGAATGTTGGGCTCCCATTCACATTAGATCTCAGTTTCAAAATCTTTGCTCCGACACTAACATTTCTAACCTTCTAGATCCCCAAAACTATAGTGAGCTAGGGACACTCCTATGTAAGCTTATTGAGCATAGAAATAATATTTTAAAGAAAATCAAATAATCTCTTTATTTTTAAGGTTCGATAGATCAAGATTGGTCTTAATGGACATTAAAGACAATCATCATCATCATCATCAAAATATTTTTAATTACTTTTAATGAGCTTACGTGTGAAAATTATTTAAAAAATTAAAATAAATTTGTGGGAAATGAATCTAATGGGTTTATTGATTACTTTTATTCAACTTATGTGTGAAAACTATTTTCAGAAAAATTAAATAAAATTTGTGGTAGATGAATCTAATAGGTTTATTGTGTATCTCTAGACCTCAAATAGTTCTAACATGGAATGCTTTAATTTTTCCATTATACATACATATTTAACTAATTTTAATTTTTTCCCATCTCTCCATTTGATGATGTGGTTTTATAGTTAATAGGGTTAAATTCTCATTAAGAGTGATTACATTACTCTTGATAATAGCTAAAGTAGCTACTTAACTTGTGGTTGGTTAATGCCAATGACCCAACCACAAGTTAAATGGTTTTATTCGATTTAACTACACATATTCCATGGTCCCACATTACAAATCTAGAGATGAGTCTACAAAACAACAAGAAGACAAGTGAAATGAGTCTTCAACTGAAATGCTGGTTTGTTTGTGATCAACCGCATGAGCAGAAGGGTTCACCTTGTGCTCACGGTTTCCCTCGCTTCCATTAATTGATTCAAACTGATAATGTTGTTTCTCTTCAGAAACAATTTGTCTGGGCCCATCCTCCTAGAGCTGGTCACCATTTTCGAGCTCCGAGACCTCAACCTGTCCAAAACAAGCTCATTAGCCCCATTTCGAATTTCACGCCCCTCAAAAACCTAAAGTTGTTGAACCCAATGATCAACCTCATGAGCAGAAGGGTTCCGAGTGAAATCCTAGGCCTATCCGAGCTCGAAACATTGATGATCTGGAACAATGCATTCATGGGTGTATTGTCATGGAATCTCACCAGGAAGTAGAAGCTCATTTCTCTAGATGTCTCGTTTTGTTGAGTCGATTCCACGAGGTCTTTGCATTGCACATAGGCTTGCCAGGTTTTTTCTTTTCAACAACATATTCATAGGAGATATACCTTTCGCTCTTCAAAGAAGATAATGCTCTAAATTACTATGAATTCTTTGAAAACTCTATTCGGTAGTTGCTCAATGGGTGCGAGCAGTTAGACAACAATGAAAACTACCATAATATCATTTGTACAAGTGTCAACTTCTCCTTGAATCTTGATTTTTTTTAGATCAACTTCCATCAAGAGAAAAGTGGAGAGATTGGTGTTATTCTAACACTTATCAACGTAATTAAGTACAATACGAGGAAAGTGATGGCAGGAAAGAAAACAAGTGACCTTATGAAGGTACTAAGCCATCTTTAATGATAGTAATTTTTTCTAACTTCTTAACTTATCGTCATTGAGGTTTAAACAATCATTTTGAACATATTATCAACATGGATACAATTTTTTTCAAAACACAAGGGACACATTTATCCCATTATTTTTCTATCTATACTAAATATGGACAAAATATCTTTAAAAAAGAGAGGTATGGTATTTAGCGTTGATTATGTGCCTTGAGACTATAGAAATAGGGGATGTCAAGAGACCCCTATAACTAACAAATTGAAAAAACTAGGGAAAATTTTAAGGATTCATAATTTTTTAAGCTGTAGAAAACTTAGTGAATCTTACTAAATTCTTGCATTTCCAATCATAAAATGTTTGGCGATATTATTGCAAAAATATTCAAATTTGTAAGGATTTTATATAGTTTTTGGACAGTTTTGGCGATGTTTAGAGGAGCTTCAACTTCCACCCATTTCGTAACATATTCAACTTTTGTGATAATGTATCTAGCTCTAGTTCATCAACCAGGTACTGGAAATGGTCCAATGAAGTTGATAGCCCATATTTCAAATGTTAAACTAGGATTAACAAGTATTCATGGCATTTCATTCTTTGGTAGTGGTTGGCCTAATCTTTGACACTTGTCGCATTTATTTACCCGAGTTCTGCAATATTTGTGTAATGTCGGCCACCATAGACCAAACTGTAATTTTTTTCTCGCAGTCATGTCGGCATGATAATGTCCTTCAGCAGATCTTCTATGAGCTTCATCGATGATATTTTGGTGTTCATGTTCTAACACACATCGTCACAGTACTTCGTCAGGAACAAGCTTATACAAGAATCCATTCATTAAAGTATACGGTGCAACCTTTATTGCAAGTATCTTTCTTTTATTTGCTGGCATTCCTTTAGGAGATTGACCTTACTCAATAAATTTTGCTATGTCCTGCAGTTTTGTCGGTACGGCTTCGACCCGAAATAACTGGGGGTTGAGCAACTCATCATCAATTCCGTCAGGGTCTTCTCATGTTTCAACTCGTGACAGATGGTCGGGCCCAACATTATTCTTTCTAGGTCCGACAACTATTTCGAATTCAAATTCCTAGAACAAGAGTATCCATCTGCATAACCGACCATGATGCAGAGGTTTATTTACTAAGTACTTGAGCACTTGATGGTCTTTGTAAAATATAAATGGGTTAGCCAAGAGGTAATGCCGATGCTTCTGAAGTGCAAAAACCATGCCTAAGGCTTCTTGTTCTATGGTAGAGTAATTTCTTTCTGCCTTATTTAACTTCTGACTAGCATATGCATTTGGATAATCCATTCTGTCTTCTCCTAGCTAGGTGAGAATTGCACCGATTGCAATGCCTGAGGCAACGATGTGAACATGAAATTGGATCGACCAATTTGGGAATCTCAGAATGGGGGCTTCAACGAGTTTCCTTTTAAGAAACTCAAATTATTCTGCGCACTCTTGAGACCATCTGAAATCTTGGCTTTATTTTAATAATTCCTCCAAAGGAGATGTCATGTCAAAATAGTACCTTATAAATTTCTGATAATAGCTTGTGTGATCGAGAAGTATTCTGACTTGCTTTGGATTTACTGGTGGTTTCAAGTTGAGGATAACTTTAATATTTGCATAGTCGACTTTGATCCCTTATTTACACACAATATGACTAAGTAAGATATTGATTGGAGTTGTAGAGATGCACTTTTTAATATTCAATGATAGTTGGATTTTTCGATGTCGTTCTAACATTAGTCGAAGATATTGGACATGATCCCTCAGTAGTGAGTATAGTGTCCAGTCGTCAAAGTAGATGGCCATAGTTTTATATATGTATTCTTGAAATGCTTTTACAACTATTCTAGAAAATACTGTTGGTGCATTCTTTAGTCCAAAGGACGTAAATTCATAGGTAAATGATCCAAATTCACTGATAAATTTCGTTTTGTGTTGATCTTCATTTGCAATAGGGACTTGATTGTAGCCTGAGAATCCGTCGGTGAAATAGTAACATTCATGTCATGTAGCTTTGTTGATAATTTCATCGGCAAAAGGTGTAGGGAATGGATCAGTTAACGTTACTTTCTTCATCCCTCTGAAGTCGACACATATTCTTAATTTTGTTGGATCGTGTTTCTTGGGTTGGACGACCGTAGAGATAGCCCAGTCAGATTGATCGAATGGGTAAATGATTCCTGCAGCAAGCATATTCTCAATTTCCTTTTTTACTATGTCCTTATATTTGTGTGCCAACCTATAAGGCCATTTCTTGACAGGCTTGGCATCTGGTTTTATTTTGATCTTCATTTCTCCCATTTCTTGGACTAGTCCTTTTAAATCTTTGTAATCTCGTGCAAAAACATCCTGATATTCTTTCAATAACTTAGTAATGTCAGCTACTTGCTGGTCGGAAAAGTAATCTCCAATCTTTGCCATTTTTGGTCGGTCATCATTTGAGATGTCGACTTCTTTTATTTTGATTTCCATGTCCATCCGTTATGGTGCTCTTTGTTCGTTGATATTTTGCTCTCCTTCTTTGAATTATGTAAATGCTCGGGGAAAGTCACTTTTAGTCAGTCTTTATGGTTCTACTTTTCCTTCCATGTTGATTTTCATCAAAGTTTTTATAGGATTTTGAACATTAGGGTGATGTCTTTTCCATTGGAAACTCTTGCCCAACATTTATCATTTTCAATCTCTAGTCGTGTCGATCGGCATCTTGTTCTTGTTGTGAGATTGTTGCAAGTCGGTTGAGGTCGTTCTATCGACGTTGACATAGTATTCTCATTTTTCGATTGTAGAAATTTTTTTATTTGCTCGACTGCTTCTCTTATGTTTTCTTCTTTTGGGATGAAAGGCAAATCTTTGATGAAATTTTGTTTGAGTTCTGGCCACTTGAATGTTTCTCCTTTGGCTTCTTCCATCTTGTACCACTTGCTTGGTAGATCTTCGAGTGTATTCAGAAAAAGGTGGGGATATAATCTTTCATCTCGGTATTCGATTCATTTCCACTCACTTTCACATATACTGATATGGCAGACTAGGTCTTGACCTTGCGTAAATTTAGGTATTATGACTTGTGTTTTCAACTTCTTTCCTCCAAATTGTTCAATAAAGTTTGTGGAAGCACTCGTCCAAGTTTGAAGACAAGATTGATGTGTGTCCCAACACCTTGTTGCTTATCTAGTAAATGTTTCAGTAAAAGTGTGGATTCGACCTTGATCACCCACTTTTTTAGACACTTTGTCAATATGAGAAGTCAGAGATTCTCGTTCTTTATATTGGAGGGGTGGAATACTCATCGGTTCCTTCTTTGGTGCAATGATAGTCAGATATTCTCTTATTTTCTTCTCGAAGATATTTGGGATGACAAATATAGTGAAACATTATTGCGTTCTTTTTCTAGGAATTACTTGAACAGACCAACAGTCACGAGCTTGTGCTTCATGATTTTCAATTTTCCAATCATACAACTCTGAGTTGGAATTGTAACCGACAGACAAAGGAGTCCCCAGGTGTGGTTCTCCATGGTTATTGGGTTCAATGAAATCTTCATTGTTGTGAAGTATCTAGTATAGGCGTAGGATGTCTTCATCATGATCGTCAGTTCAGCCCAGGGTTTTCCCTGGGATGGATTGATAGGTACAATTACTTTCTTTCCATCTCCTTTGAGTTTAATCCTTTCTTTTTCCAGCGAGATGGATACTTTCATTTTTCGTCCCCAAGGTCATTTGACTAGTGCTGGAAAATATTTATCCCCTTCTCTTGTGTCAATAATTTCAAAGTCGATATGTGTACCAATACCCATGATTGAAGTTTTTACATTTCACCACACGCCAATAGGTTCAATTAGTCCTTGGTCGGATAATTTGAGATAAATCCCTGATTCTTCAAGTTGTGGCCGACCAATACTTTACCATGTCAGTCTGGTCATTATATTTTCTTGCAAACCAAAGTCAAGGACGACTTGTGTAATGAAAAATCCATCAACTTCTAGATCAATAAGGGGGTCCATATCGATTTTTTCTGTATGGTCTAGAATGCACAACATCTAGGTGATCTTTTCATTTTGAGCATTATTTTTTATGAGATGCATTAAGTCAATCAACTGTGCCACAACTTCTTCTTTCGTTAGGAGGTGTAGTAAGTCATTAAGTGTTTTAGTCTTATGTTCTTCCTTATTTTCTTCAGATGCA
This sequence comes from Larix kaempferi, assembly GCA_027924585.1. Lineage (NCBI taxonomy): Eukaryota > Viridiplantae > Streptophyta > Pinopsida > Pinales > Pinaceae > Larix > Larix kaempferi. The sequence continues at coordinate 459,015 of BSBM01000254.1, forward strand.
ATTTATGAAAATATTTTCAATGCATTTTTAAATATTTCTTTTTTCTTTAGCGGATTAGGGTATTCTTCTTGTGTTCTTTGTAGTCGTGTGACTTGAGGGTTATCCCCTCCTGTTTTTGTGCATTGTCTAGTGATTATATGCAAATTTTTAGTACTGCAAGCTTCACTCTTGGAAACACAAGACACAATGTTAATAGTTTTTCTTTTATTGAGAGCATCTAACATTATGGGGAGCTCTTCGAGATTGTGCTCCCCCACTCCACACTTTGTAAATTTTTTTAAGTATGTCATGTCCTTCCACGAACAATTGGGACTCAAATGATCTTCATTAAAAAATACATAGAAGCACGGTCGACTTTGAACTAGTGGTCAGTATCTCTGATTATTATTGTTTCTTCCTTGACCATTGTATCCTCCTTGTCGGTTTTTACCACTGTTGCGATAGTCGTTGTTGCGATTGTCCCGACCTCTTTGATCAGTTGTTTGTGTCTGGCAGACTGTATGGTGATTTTCTTTGGTATTTAAATTCTTTACACACTCCGTCATTGTATTTTTTGTCGTTCTACAGATTCCACACAATTTTGGCTTGACATTGTCAGTGTTATATGGAGAATCTGTAGTCATATGGGGCTCAAATATTTCGCATATGTTGCAAAAGTAAGTCTTATGTGCCATCTAAAAATTTTCTATCTTTCTTTCTTCTGAGAATATGTTCAGTCTTTCTTCGGGTACTCTCATTTCTCTTTGAGGAGCATTATAATCATTGTGGTACCTTCTCCTATCGTCATATGGGCATGTATCTTTAGTGTGTCCTTCATTGGAACATTTGGTGCACCACAGTTCATTATTTCACAGAGTCGGATGTTGCAACGATTTCTCCATCATCTCAATTCTATCTTCCAGTTGTTTGACGATGGTGTGACTCGAATGGTTTGAGTTCGACTCAATTCTTAGGGATTTCTTCAGGACATCTTCGTAAAATGAATAGTCATGCATTAGCAGTGGAGTTCTGATTCTTTCGAGCAGTCCTTCGATAAAAAATTGAATTACTACGACAGGGTCCATCTTTGCTATAATTTGGCTTAGAAGATCTTTAAATATTCTATCATATTCATGGATAGATTCTCCTAGCCTTTGTTTAATTTGCTTCAGCTTGTGTCCTACTAAATGCTTTGTACTGTCGGCTTTGAAGAAGACTAGGAAAGTGTCTCTTATCTGCTGCTTCATTTTTGGACCTTCTTCCAAAAAGTTCATCTCCCACGTAAGCGCTATGTTTCTGAGGCCTCTTGCAAACTGTTGATTCTCATCATCAATAAGGTTATCTTTCCACAAGGATTCACACACAAACCAATGTTTCTTAGGGTCACCATCCGCTTCAAAAATAGAAGTATTAAGTGGAAGACGCACAACCATATTGCTACTTTTATGGGTACTTGGACTTACCGACTGATTGTTAAAAGTTATTACTATTAGATGACTACTGGTGAATTCTGGTGGATGTGACTGTTGCCACAACAAACATATTTCTTCTACAGACTCCTCTTTATCAGGTTGAAGCTCCGACGACTTGGCTGGTTCTATCAATAATGTTGTTGGCAGGGGGGGTACTTCGATGTGTTTTAATAAAATAAGTCAAAAGAGTGTCTTTCAAACTCAGGTGTGAAGGTGATCCAGTTACCATGTTCTATTCGTTGAATCATCAATCTATCTGCAATGCGTCCGCATTTGTCTAGCCGATTCCATATAGCAATATCGCTTGGTCGTAATCCCATGTCGCGCTCGACTATTTGTCTAATGGTTGGTCTAGTCGTAATTATCATCGATACAGAATCAATGGGAGTTGAAGAATTTGGAATTGCGATACAAATTGTTTGGGGGGTCAACAACATTGCATTTGACTAGTCTTCCAATGTCGGTGCCTCACCTTCTTCTTCTACTAGTTGACTTTCCCTCGACTCAGGTAGGACTTTTGGCTGCTCGACCATTTATTCTGACTTTTTCATACTTCTCTTACTCTGTAACAGAGGGTCAACACCATTTAGTTTGAATGGTATTCCAATGTCAGCACCTCACCTTCTTCTTCTATTGGTCGACTTTCCCTCGAATTAGGTAGTACTTTTGGCTGCTCGACCATTTCTCCTAACTTTTTCATACTTCTCTTACTGTGTAACAGATTGAAAATCTCCCTCAACTGCTCTCGTTGTCTGTATTTTTTTTCTCTTTCTATTTTCTCTCTATATGTTGTTTGCTTATGGACAACTGGACATTTATTTCATCGAAGTGGAATTGAATTTTTATAGGCCTTCATGCTTTCATCAACTAGCCTCATGCCTATTTATTCAAAACACATCTTCAATGACCCCCCCCCCCCATTTTTTACTCAAATTTTATTTAGTGACAGATGTGAAATCAATAATGGTCGTCGTTTGTTTAGGAAATACTCCCACTTTCGTTCGTTGACAAACCGCTCCCACTCTTTTTGTTTCTTTTCCCAATATGTCGTCGCAAGATCTGCTAATGGCGGTCGAGGTTCGACTATATGTCCGCCTTTGTTTTCAATCAAAAATTTATATAGCAAGCTTGGCACAGAACATAAAAAACCTTCGTGGAGATCAGTATAAAACTTACGATGGGATACGTCTGTAGATGCTCTTTCCTCAATGGCTTGTTCTTCGCAAAATTCTTCGCATATTTTTTTGAACCATTCGCACAAGTTTGTTCTTCCTCCATTATATATCTTTCACATTAACAACTTTTTATTCTGGACATCCAATCTAGTCATGAACAACGATCAGGAACTTCTTTATCTCGCAGGGAACAGTCTCTATGAATTTTTCATGGGCTTCAGTGAAGAATTTCTCCCTTGCCTATGCTAAAGTTAGCTTGTTCCATCTTGCATAATTTTGAATATAGTTTGCTACTTACTTGTCCCACCATTCTCAGATTTCTCTTTTTGTTAGCATTTATGCATCTTTCTCATTTCTTCACAATGTGTACTATCATCAACGGAACCAATGTTGTAGTCTAGGGAATAGCATCAATTACTAGTAGTACAATATACCAACATAAAGAAGAATCACATACACACACACATTATATAATCATACACAAGAGAGTAAGTCGGACAATAGCAACAAGCTTTTGTATTAACATGACCAAATGTAGTACAATATCGGTGCATAGATGCTATCATGTTATCGGCTCTCTAGCCTATATATATTGATCACAAACAGTTATTCAGTTCCAACTACCTGATCGGTTGTCTAACAAACCAAATGCACCGACTTGACCATAGTCGGCAAAGGACCTAGTCGACTAGTCGACTAGACCCCTCCAATAGATTACAACAATATAACATAAAATATTATGTTATGATGAAGAACAATACTAAAATTTAATAATGAGTTGATATTGGAAAACTTCTAAAATCTAAACTATAGAATTTCTTTAAGTAAAAAACAAAAACCTGAAATTTAATGAGTTGATATTGGAAAGCTTCTAAAATCTAAAATATAGAAATTTCTTTAAATAAAAAACCAAAACCTTAGAAGTGACATCCATCAATGATTCATTATCTGCTCAAAAACTAAGATATGCAATTCTAAAACTACACTGTAAAAGAATTAAATAACACAGGAGACCACAAAATTCTATAGAAATGTGTAACTAAAAATGAATTGAGCCAAACCCACATCTTTGCAAATAGAAAAGAACATCGAGGTTTATAAAAAGATCAACTAAATATATATGAAAATCCTTACAAATTTCAAATAGTAAAAAGTGAAAACTTAAATTATTCGTGTCCTTACTTAACAAAACCTTTATATAAATTCTTGAAATTTCAAATAATAAAACGTAAAAACTTAAATTATTCTTTTTTGTCTTTTTATCTTTCAGTTTGATAGTACTTAATGTACAAATAATGAAACTATATGTCTTATATACGATCTCTATGGATGGTGTTTTTGGAATATTTTGGTTTGAAAAGTTGTTTTTGGATGTTATAATCTCATATCTATTTTAAGTTTTAGATAATTGGTTGGCTTTGTTTCAATTGGATAGGCACATGAATACTTTATGACTCTATTTTCATTAATATAATTATAATTAAAAAAAAAAAACTTAAATTATCCTTGTCCTTACTTACCAAAACCTTATATGTATTCCTTTATTTTGTGAAAACTAGTAAATATTTGCTCGATCACACTTTTAAGCTTCTTCTTATAAGGAGAAAAAAACAAACGTGAAATTCAATATGGGAATTCTATGAATATCCCATATAGATGCACCTAACAACTTAAATTATATTGACATCCTAGAAGTGTGCATGATGTACACCGCGAAACAAAACATTATTAAAATTAGAATATCTACCCAACGATCTTCTTAATCCTTTTCTTCTCGAGCCTAGGTAGGTTTTCATCTCAACTAACCCAGATATGACGTAACACTATATACTGCCCAAAATAGAAATTGAATTGAGCTACTAACGTCAATAGGAAAACTTAAACTTAAACTACTAAATACTGGCCGTAAATGAGATGAATCATAAACAATAGTTAAAATTGCAAAATATGAAAATTGAGAACAAGGAAACTTTCAAATTGAGATTGATAGCAACAAAATTTTAAGTAAGGGGAAAGTGGGATCACTGGTTTTGCATTACTTCAAACATGCAAAGGGAAATGAAACCTAGAATCATTGTTTGAATAACATTACCATGAACCTTATTTCCACCATACTTGCAAACGTGAGACTAGGAAACAATGAACACCATGGTAGCATAGATGCTAAAATAAAGGTGCAAGAAGAGAGTCTCTGAGGAGGATGGGATATAGGTGGGGTAGGAGGTTTCTTTGGTAGAAATAGAAGCAGTCTTGAGGAAATTTGCAAAGGATAGGAGTCCAGGCCCTGATGGTTGGACAATGGGGTTTTTTTCCAATTTTTTTGACTTAGTGGGTCAAGATCTCCTAGAAGTGGTGGAGGAATAGCTATGTATCAGGCTCTTTAAATGCTACATACATTTCTCTTATTCCCATAAGATCTAATCCAGATTCCTTTCATGAGTGCCGACCAATCTCTTTATGTAATTTGATTTATAAGATTATCTCAAAAGTTATTTCTAACATAATTAAATCCATCTTATCCGAGTGTATTTCATTGGAACATTTATGCTTTCTATCCAATAGACAAATCATGGAGGCTATTGGAGTTGCTCAGGAGAGTCTCCACTCAATCAAAATTAAGAAGATGAAGACTTTGATCCTAAAAATTGACTTAATTGAAGCTTATGATCGTGTGGACTTGCTATTCCGAGACTAGTCTTGCTTCAAGTGGGGCTTCCATTGGAGATAACTGAGTGGATAATGGCATGCATCTCATCAGCTAGATTTGTTGTTTTGGTTAATGGCATACCTTCCAAATCCTTTAAAATATCTTGGGGCCTAAGACAGGGGTGCCCCCTGTCACCTCTGCTTTTCCTATTGGTAATAGAAGGACTCGGCAGAATGATTTTGCATGCCAAACAAAACCATAAGATAAAAGGGGTAAAGGTCACTACAAGTCATCATACAACTCATCTATTTTTTGTTGACAATGTCTTAATTTTTGGAGATGGTACCAGAGAAGAATGGAATGCTTGTCATGATATTCTTAAATGTTTATGTATAGAATCGGGGATGGAGTTGAGCCTCTAGAAATCTTGCCTTTATCATAATGATGTTAATGAGATTGAGCTTGGTCAGATTCGAGAGCTGTTTCTCTACAAGTGGAGACTGTTGATAAAGGACCAAAGTACTTGGGTCACCTACTTAAACTAAATTGTTATTTGAATAGGGACTGGAAATGGCTACTCAGGAAGGTGGACAACAGAATAAAGTGTTGGTGTTATAAATGGCTCCCTTTGGGGTGCAGGTTAGTGCTGGTAAAATCCGTTCTAGAAAGCATCCCGGTTTTTTGGACGTCGATGGAAAAAATTCATCAATCCATCATTGACAGTATTAGAAGGAAGATGATGAAATTATTGTGGGCCGGGAAATCGGAAGGAGGGAAGTATCACTTGGTCTGCTGGAATAAAATATGTTTACCTAAAGCTTTGGGAGGGTGGGGGATCAAAAATTTGAGGTGGTTTTGTCATGTCCCAAGTCTTAAATCACTATGGCACAGGCTCTTTGGTTCATGCCCGTGGAGCCACATATTTAGAGCTAAATATTTAAAGAGATCATTGGTGGAAGAATGAGCTAGGAAGGAGTGTAAACATATCTCTCAGGGATCCAACAGTTGGCTCGAAATATCAAAGGATTTTATTTGGTTAGGAAATTGGTGAACCTGGTGCATTGGTGATGAATCCAAAGTCTTTATGGGTGTACCTTTCATGGTGGAGGGGGGTTTATAAGTTATCTCTTGATCTTATCTCCCATCTAGCAGAAATGGGTATATGCAGACTCGCACACATAAAAAAATCCAATTATAATATGTTAAGTTCTTATTGGTTATCCACGACATATTTGAGGCTTTTAGGTGAACTAGATGGTGAGTGGGAGTCATATATTGCAGGATTATGTCATTTGTGTATCATTTTCGGAAACAAGGAAGACGTCCTTGTTTGTGCTTGGAACAAATGAACATCAAAGGTGACATCTAAAGAGGTATATGACGCAATTGTTCATTCTAATATTGCTGAAGAACCAAGTCTATGGCACTATCAATTATGGTACTGGGAAGCTCTACTTAAGATAAAGTGCTTTGCTTGGCTTTGTATGGAAAATCAAATTTTAACTTGGGATAATCTTTGCAAAAGAGGTTTCATGGGACCCAATTGCTGCGTGATGTGTAAAAGTGATGAAGAATGCTTTGGAAATCTCTTTGGCAATTGCTCCTTCTTTCAGATTGTTTGGAAAAGAATCCTTTATGACCTGGGGGTTTCTTTCAAGTGGAATCTTTAAAATTTGGAACGAAATGAATAGGTTTGGACTTCTTGTTTCCCTAAATGGAAGACACTTCCTTTTTTTGTTAGGTGGAGCATTTGGAAGACCTGGAATGCCATCATTTTTTAGAACACCAATAGATCACATACATCGGTTGTCATGACAGTTTTGAGATTGTTCAAAGAATATTATAAGCCTCGTCCATGTAGAAGTATTCAAAATCTAAAAGATTATGATCTGGAATATGGGATTCCTTGTGGTTTCTTCGATAAAGCAGCAAACAAAGTGGATGTGGGGGAAGTATGGTCCTTGAAATGATAGAGGGCCACTTTTTTCTGCTAAAATTGGGGTGTGACCCCATAACAAATACAAGAGCCGAACTGCTGGCTCTCTGGGGCCTATTAATTTTTGTTGATTTGAAATAGGTTTAGTCACTACATGTCTATGGTGACTCTAAAATTATAGTCGACTAGGTTGCTGGTCTTACATATTTGTAGGTGATGTGCTTGGAGCACTGGTGTACAAGATTTCGAAGGCTTGTAGAAAGCTTTGACAGTATTTCCATAAAACATATCTTCAAGGATTTCAATGCCCAGTATGATCACTTGTCCAAAAAAGCAGTGGGATTGACTAAAGGTGTGATCAATTTGAGGACTTTAGAGATTGTGTCTTATGTAATTTTGGTTCCCTACAAGTCTATGAGATATAGTTGGTAGGAGGCTTGTTGAAATAACAATGTTGTTGGATTGGTTATTTTTTGGGTCTTTTAGTATTTTTCTGGAAAGTAAAGTTTGTTTCAAGAATTTTTAAGTGGATGATGGTGTATTAGCAGCATTAGTCAGAACTATTGAATAGATGCACAAATGTACAGCTTTGATTCTCTCTTTGGATAGCAAGTTGTGTTCTTTCTGATTTGAAAAAAAAGGTGCAAGATGAGAGTCTCATGTGTCCTCCCATGGATGTGATATCTCCATATCCTTTATTCTATTTGGTGACTAGTGATTTTCCCCCAAATTAATGAAATATGGTTGACTTTGTGGCTCAACACCCTCAAACTTGGCTCAAATTGTCACTATGATTAATTATTGAATAATTGCAGTTTGAAAAATATAAGCTCTACCCTATACAATTTAACCTCAACTTGAATGCCCTCTCTCATTAATCATCGATATATTACCATACTTTGATTGCCCCATGTTCAACATCCTTCAAATGCCCCCATCCGATTAATTGTCAAAATACTTGGACTACCCAATGTCCAACACCCTCAACCTCAACTCAAACACCCTTTGATTAAAATCTTAGTAATGGCAATATGTACAAATATTTCAGCCATCCTTCGAAATTAATGGTGATATGCATAAGACCTTAACTTATATCCAAATCTCTATAGTTCATAAGACCTTAACTTATATCCAAATCTCTATAGTTCACTTTTTTTTGAAATTTTTAATTGAAATGAAGAGAAGGGTCAAATCACCATTAATTTTCATCCAAACATAAATCTATAATTAAAACTAAAATTTATATATTTTTCAACAAAACTTTATAAAAGTTATAGTTTTCCAATCAATTGAAACACAAATCCCCATGGGGTGATAGAAAGGAGATGCAAGAGCATCTATGGACTGGAGTTAATTCATAGTGGTGGATGGAAAATAGGTGATGGGGGTGTTGGACAAGCCATCGGATGGCGATAGGACAAGTACTACTTCACATTCCTCGATACATGACATCGCGAATGATTGAACCTGGAAACATTATGCACAACCAAAACACAAATCCCCATGGGGTGATAGGAAGGATATGCAAGAGAATCTATGGAATGGAGTTAATTCATAGTGGTGGATGGAAACTAGGTGATGGGGGTGTTGGCCAAGCCATCGGATGGCGATAGGAAAAGTACTACTTCACATTCCCCGATTCATGACATCTTGAATGATTGAACCTGGAAACATTATGTACAGCCACAGGAGATGGCGAGGTGTAGAATCCATGGATGATACGAGGCCTCCAGCAGAAACTCAATCATAAATGGTTGGCATAATAATGAATGGAATTTGCAATATGATGACTAAAACTTGGCTTGTTTTTGTTCAATGATTTAGGAATTGAAAGGCATGGAGAAGAAGAAACTCAATCATAAATGGTTGGCATAATAATGAATGGAATTTGCAATATGATGACTAAAACTTGACTTGTTTTTGTTCAATGATTTAGGATTTGCAAGGCATGGAGAAGCTTTGAGGATCGTTTTAAGGGAGACAAGGTTTTTGTTCATGGATTTAAGAATTGCAAGGCATGGAGAAGCTTTGAGGATCCTTTTAAGGGAGACAAGGGAAAAATGGGGCACCTTCCTATGGGTAATTGCATGGTGCTCCTCCTTCAAATTCCTATTTAATTTGGTTTGCAGTGAGCTAACTCTTGGTCTCGGAGCCCCTATTTAGTTGGCTCGTGGTCTTCACGGTTTTTTGTGTATTAAAGCTTCCAGAGATTATTATTATTTTCAAGGGGTCTAACATTATCTTGATATATTAGTGAAACTCTTGGGCTTTCCCTATCTCGATTAATCTTTCAACTCTAGATATCTCAACTATGTGTGGAAAAGGAAAAGGGAAATGTGGGTGTAAGAGTAGGAAGTTTAATCCTCAACCTAAGGTGATGCAGGAGGCTATGGATATGGAAAACACCTACATGAGGTAGATTCTAAAGTATATTCAAAGAGAGATTTATGAAACTGATATTGGGTTAGAACTAAGTGTTACTTTACTAAGAATGAGCATATTGAGCAGGACACGGGCCCTTGGATCTCGAATACTAGTACATTTCGAACATGCAACATTAAGTGCTTTAAAACAATGGTTTTATATTGGAAAATGAAGGCCTTATTGGGTAAAACCCCTATGGAAAGCAAATAAGTTCACAACAAAATTATATTGTAGGTGGATGAGCTCCAAGGTCATATAGGAAATTGAATGCGAAGGTTAATATCATTGTCGAAGCTACCACATTGTCTTTGCAGAGAAGGAGAACCCACCAACTTAAGGTGAAGAGGTTCCCCTAATCTCTATCTCTATCTCTGATGATGAGTAGCCTACTTAATGTAGGATATATCAATACTATTTTTTTTTTTAATTGTCTTAGTTTTTTCACATGTATATCTAGATATTAATATTATTATCTTATTATAAGTTTCACAAAGAATATGGTCACTTGGGACATACCCATTAAGAATGATAATTTTATGTTTTGTAGCTAGTTTGGTTTCCTTTTAAACAAATTGACCCACTCTATCTTTACATTATTAGTTAAATTAATATAATATATCTCCTAGATTTTATAAAAAACATTTAAAACACAAACTAATTAAAAATAAAAACAATAAGTTAACACAATTACTCATAAATAATTATTTAAATTAATCTCGGATTTACACTACTAAAAAGTGTAATTTTGTTAAAGTTGTAGGTTGGAAATATTGAATACACATCACATTGTTTTTTTTACAGGTTAATAAAATTTTTGAAAAAATTATTTTCATTTTAAATAAAATAAAATACATAAAAAAATTATGATATTTAATATATAGATTTATATGTCATATAAAAATAAAATTATAGTATTTGTGAATTTTTTATATAGAAATAATTTCAATTCCGTTATAGCTTCTTCATTGTGTGTTATTTTTATATTTTTTATTAACTATAAAATAATAAGATATTAAGTTTTGTATTTGAGATAGTGTATACTAATGGAATCTGCAATCTGCGCTCACTTTAGAAATTTCAGTGTGGGATGAAGACACAGGAAGCAGAGATGATTTCCTTGGAGGGGTTTGTTTTGATCTTTCGGAGGTTCCGATGCATGTGCCTCCCGATCTTTGCTTTCTTATTGATTCCTGTAGACTTTACGAAGAACCTTCAAATATTCTCAAGGGGTAGTAATATGAATGCCGACAAAGTCAATTTGCAATGGAGATGGACATGGCCGTGGCCATGATAAATTATTTGCAACTTGAATCTTGAATAAAAAAAACCATGAATGATTTCACACACATCCATCACTAAGAAATTTCCTGATTTCAAACTGCTTAAAAAAATTGAAGCAGTTTTTTGCTTCCAATTTCGAGGTTAAGGCTTGTTTGTTACGGTCATAGTCCAATTCTAATAAATTTTGGATGATTTTTTTTAAAATTTTATGAAATAATTTAATATTGTTTATCGAGATTCATTTTAACTTTGAAGTATCACTTGTACTTCGTGGAATTGTGTTTTATTTTTAGTTTTACTCTCTTGTTCTTGATTTCTAATAAAAGGCTTGAAAAAATTGAAGTGTTAAAAAGACTTATTCTCAATAGGATTAATCTAGAATAGAGTAGATATTTCTTTGAACCGGACTTCACACCACGACATGCCATGCATGAAATGTATACAATTCGAATAGCAAATAGCAGAATTCGATATTCTTCAACCGTCTAGACGGATCCAAGTCAAGTTTGGCACTTCGAAACCACGTGAAAAGAAGATGAATCTTGCTATTCCTATGTACTTATGCGGTGTCATGTAGGCTGTTGATTTCATTTACAAACAAACTAGATGCCATGCTCCCACATTAACATATAACGTAACTCAGAGCCATCATGTGTAGTTGGTTGTGATGATATCCAATTGACGAGGTCATCAATGGATTTATTTGGCAGTTTGTATCGCTTTATCATATTTTCATTTACTGCAGAGACAATTTCTGTTTTTTGTTAGAGTAAATTAAAATATTAACTAGCAAATCAAGTTGTTCATTGATCTCTTGCCAGTGTCATATTCAGGTTTGGGGAAGATTAAATTAATATTATTTAAAGGAGATTTGTAATGAGTTTGCAATGAAACAAGATGTGAAAAGCCGAGACTCTTGAAATTTCAATTCGTAATGCTTTTGTTTCTTCTACCGATCTTCATGACTATACGTTCACCGAGGATGAAGACGAGGATACATTTCAGAAATTTAAAGCAAGAGAGCGTAAGAAACCTCCATTGCAAAGTCATTTGTTGGACTGTATTGATACTCAGTTGACCGACGCCATAGGAAAACAATGTCTTCTTATGGTTAACTGGATGATGGAGGCAAGAATTTTGCACAATTTAAATTGAATTGGAATTTTGAAAAAGTCCTTGGATGTTTCAATAATTAATTTGTAACTTCTGTTGCGGTGCAGTACACAACCTCGTATCATCTTCATTGGGAAACACTTATTAAGCACGAATCTACTAGACAGATTCTTGTCTAAAGGGACTTTTACAAACGATACTCATATACAGGTCCTGGGTATCGCCTGCATGACACTTGCAATCATGATTGAAGAGAATCAGCCTACGAATTGGTATAAATTTCAAAAGATTATTTCCTTCAAGTTCTATTTGCGGTATTAAAATGCATTTAGATCATTACAGTATTAAAATGCTTTTTAAATTTGTAATCGCGTCAAACTTCTTAGAAAATGAAACATATATTAATTTGAGCATTTCATTTCCAGTATCAGGCAAGAAACATTTACAGTCGCAAATAACGTATTTAAGCGACAAGAAGTTGTTGCAATGGAATGGAATGTCCTTAAAGTTTTGGATTACTGATGCTCCTCACCTACTACTGCTACCTTTCTCTGGTAATTCTTGCACAGTATATTCACATCTCAAAACATTTAAACAGAACATTAGTCTCACACAATGTTCTATTTCCAAGTATTACTTGAAGGATGTACGAGGAGACGCAAAGGTTGAGAAGACGACCAAATATTTGGCGTGCTTGTCATTGGTAGATCGTTAGTTGCTGTGATTTTGGCCATCCCCCGAATTGGAATGATATTTCCCCTTGTTATAATATAATGGTTCTCAAATGATATATTAGAAACACTATATTTGGAGTTGCTAATTTCCTAAGAAAGCTAACCCTAGATAACCATTGGTGCCTCTTGACCATTGCTCCCCTGTCCCATTATTGCGGGGATTTCCCTTACAGTACTAATTCCTTCACTGATGTTATAGGCTATAAAACCAATACTACAAGTTCCAGCATGACATTAAGACTATGGAGATTAAATTTTCTTATGCATGATATATTTTCCAAAACAATGACACAAAAGGTAATTTGAATAAAGAGTGATGGATTAGCTTTAATGTGGAATTAAATTGACTATTAAAACCTAAGATGTACTTGTTTTATAAGAGAAGAAATTTTATACGAAAAAATATATATTCTTAATCATTAAAGTAGGTTTTAAAAAAATAGATTTTATATATATATATATATATATATATATATATATATAATTGAATATTAAAAAACTATATAAAAAAATCTCAAAAGAATTACATATAAAAATAATTTCAAAACTAAAACTATATTTTGTATATATTTATTTTTATATGAGTTTTGACTTTTTACCCAAAATTACAATTACTTAAATCAATCTTAAATAATAAAATAATTACATTTGAGAAATAAAGATTTGAAGGTTATTAAATTTTTTGATAAATCTACAATTAACTCAAACATGCACTCATTATATTTATTTAATAACCTCTTTTAAAATTATTTAAAAATTTTAAAAATCTACAATTAACACAAATACGCTATCATTATATTTATTTGATAACATCTTTTACAATTATTTAATTTTCATACTATTTATATAATTAGGTCTAGTAATTTGTGTTGAAGCTATACTTTAATGTATGCAGGAAGAATCTAATATATTCATTTATAATAATATCATATAATAAAATGTATTATTTTATTATATAAAACACATAAATTCGAATTAGTATTCATACAATACATAATCGACCCATAATAAAAGAAACTCTAAGTGCGGGGGATAGCAGGCTTTTGGAGTTTTCAATTCCATAATTTCTTCACAAAATATGATCGTTACTAGATATGATCGGTAGTAAGATTTTGCAGTGGTAGCAAGATATGAGCTTTAGATTGATGGAGTTGTATCCTGAAGTAATTCATCCTCATACATAGAGAGTATAACATTTTCTTCTAGTCCTTCCAACTCAGTCTATTTTTTGATTATCTTACACTTACTATTCTAAACCACATCAAGGGAGTATGTTCCAGTCATAGGGTTGTATTGACATTGTTTCACAAATCATTACTTCTTTCAATATGGTTGCTATGAAAGCTCACCAAAATAGCTGGCCGCTTCTAAAGTTGAAGAGCATCAGGAGCTGAGTTTTGATTTGTGTACTTTTTAATTTTAATTTTTTTAAATGTAATAGTAAAAAATGTTTTATAAATTTTAAGATGAATAAGACTAAGGAAATGAACATAGTCATAATATTAACCCTTTTGTAATATGCAAATAAACAAGTTCATAAAAGTAGAATAAAGTAGGATGCTTTTCTTTTTCTCCTATTAAGGAAGCCTTCCCATTATGGATATATTATATTCTAGTGTTAGAAAAGGAAAGGATCAATTCTCAAACCAATATTTCCACCATATGCATTGACCTACACAACAAAAGAATAAAAAAACACTTCCTTTAAACGTTGCGTTGATCAAATAGTAAACTTTGGCCATTTTTCTTTTACACCTACCTATAGGTTTGCTGAGGTCTGGTTTCTTTTTTTAAGAGTTTAGTATATCCTTTTTAATATTTTAATATATTTTGGTTCTCAATGTATATATTTCCCTCTTCCCTTCGTTGAGCGCTATCTCAAAGCTTTAAAATTATACTACACCTCCTGTTATGAATCGTGCCTTTGATATCATGTGTTCCAAGGATGCACCTTCTAGTTAGCAGGGAATTAGTTGCTTGCAGCTTTCTCCCTTGTTTTTAAAATTTTAATGATTTAAAATGAATGGTAACTAATAAGTCGATTTAAATCTTATTTTTAAAAGAATTTATAATTTCATAATATTTTATTTATTATTTATTTTATTTTATAATGATAACTTTGACACAGATCTTGCTTAAAAATCATAAACCATGAAACAAACAAAATGAAACAAATCCAAAATATATAATCCAAAATATCTCATATATTGCATTATTGTGTTAAAAATATAATTTATTTGGAAAAAATCTCATAGGTTATAGGTCTACTTTAAAATTCTATTTCATACATGGCATTACTACATTAAAAATATACACATTTTGTTTTGAAAATACTTTTTAATTTTATTTTCTAGCATATATATTCCTCAAAATACTTTTTAATTTTATTTTCTAGCATATATATTCCTCAAATTTTTTATTTGGCGAAAACTTTCTATGCGAATTTGAACTCTTGATCTATTTGGCCATATGATTTTTTTAAATATATAATTTTATTTAAATGCTTACTATTTCAATATTCTTTGTCTTTCAAACAATTTAAATCTCACCATGCCGAGGCAGAGGGAGGCGAGAATCTTGGGACTCTTCTAAGTTATTGGTAGTCATCTTGGGCAATGTCGCAATCTTGGGACTCTTATAAGTCATTGGATGTTTTATGAGGATCCATAGGACATGAATGCTTGAATAGGTCAGGTTTGAAACTGGGAATAATCATCCATAAGTAAAGTGTAGATTGTGGAGTTCATGAAAAAATAGCCACTCTTTTGATGGTTTAATTGGCAAATTTGGAGGTTTAAACTAGCAAAATAGCAAAATTGTGGGTTTAAGTAACTAATTTGCATATTTAAATTAATGAACTTGTGGGTTTAAGTAGTGTATTTGCAGGTTTCCAAAAGCAGAAGCAAACTAGCGATTCTACACCTTCAAGTAATAGATGTGCAACTTTAAGAAACAAATTAGCATATTTACATGTTTAAGTAGTGGATCTACAAGCTCAAACTAGCAAATTAGTGGATCTGCGTATTTAAACTAACATAATGATATGATGGGTAGATTCAACATCCACAATTAGGACTTACAACTACAAAAAAGAAAGTGTGGAAAGAGACTGCAAAAAAGGAAAAATTGTAAGGGAAATCCAAGAAAATATAGGTTACAAGCATGTCGATAACATAGAAGCAAGAATGGTTGATGTTGAAGCACTTACAAATTTCTCAAGCCTCAAACCACTTGGATAGTTTGAAGAAGGAGAGAAAATTCCTCAAACCACTTGAAGAGCAAAGTCTTTTAATGTCCTTGAAATAGCAAAGTGCTCCAAAAAACCTTAGGATTAGTAAGATATGGTAGTATGCCAATTAATATGTTGTTCTAGGATTCAAATACAAAGAGGGATCGATCAAATGAATGTCGAAATCCTTATTATTGCTTTGAGCAATGGAAACTCCTATCTTTCTCTTTTCTAGCTAGGGCTTTATCAATAAGGCCACATCTCTAATAAAAAACCAATATGTTTTCATACTATATCATATTTAGATTAAGGTACAATAAGGTGAGTTTTTGTTCTCATTACCACATAACTGAAATCTATTAGGTTTCATTAGGTTCAATCATACATTTCACATTCTTTTTTCATGAGTATGTTGGATGTCTATGCAGGGTAATGGTATGTGTTTGGATGTATAGGGATTATTGAAAAAACTAATTTACTCGTTTTAGTGAGCTCTATGTTGTCCCAACAATCAACTTTTTTTACTTGGAAATGGCAATGGAATTTGTTGTCACTTTCATGTAGGAAGATAACTCATAAATCATGACCTCTAAAGGGTTCTCGAGCTTTCTTCTAGGGTAAGATCTACACCTTCAAGACTCTATACACTTGCACATGCACATTTTTAGAAACCACTGACTAGATCCCGGAAAAAAACATCCATGCTTTTCCGATGGGTCAAATAGGTTTTATATTAAGGTCACAGATGGATTTGGAGTACTTGAAAAACCATAGGAGATTTGAGAATTATGGTTATCTAAAGGCTCCAATGTGTAACAACAATTGATTCCAAATTGAAATGCTAGTGAAAAAGGTGGTTTCTTTCATTATTTTTATATGTTTTCCTTCCACGCATTTTCACTTCACTTCCATTTAATATTGCAATCAAATTCATTTAATGTTTGTCAAGCAACAATAGTGTCAGAGCCATTAGTTTTGAAGTAGGACAAACATGGACAATAACACCATTTTTGGCAATCTTTTTGCAGTGTGTTGTCTACTGGAATTGCAAGAATTTTGAATTGTCAAATAACAACTGATTTGTTCACATCTCTCCCTGCTTGATCACTTATTGATCATGTGGATTGATCCATGCTACATTTTGGCTAGGTTCTATTGGAATTGGAAACATAGGTGCATTTTGTTGCATGTTTAGTTGACTATATTAGTTTCATAATAGGCATGGAAGAAACATAGTGGGAAATGTCAGAGGGGTGATCCTTGGTGACACATATCCTCAAGGCACTATACTTGACACATGATTGTTGTAATGTTGTGATATTTTGTTTCTAAATTTTTTTCCAGCTTGGAGATGCCTTAGTGTTGCCTTGATGCATTGTATGTCCCATTGCTTTTGTAATTTTTTGATGATATTTGTATTTTTTTGTTTAAATTGGAGATGCCTTAGGCATTTCCCTGAGGCACCGCACCGTATATATCACATTATGTATTTAGAAGTCTCAACTCTTTTAGTAACTCTATTTTTTCTTCTCTTTTTTGTTAAATTTTTTGTGATACATAAATAGTTCTTTGTTGTAATTTTTTTATGGTAGCCTTTATTATCATGGCACTATGATATCGAAGTTTGTTTAGCTTCCAAGGCATTTCACTTAGCAAAGTGTTTTTTTAGTGTTATGCATGTTTATTGTTATCAATTACTTGAATTAGTTATAGCCGTCACAACAAGTTTTGGAGTGCTAATATTTCTCCACACATGACATTATTTCTCCGAATGCAATTGGGCTCAAGTTATTAAGCGTTAACAAAGTAGAAGGCTAGATAAAATAATGGTTGGCCTTATACTTGTAAATCATGCTAATTATGAATAATTGAAGTAGCAGACTAGATGAAAATAATGATCGTCTTTTTATTTCTCAATCATGTCAATTATGAATAATTGAAGTAGAAGACTAGATACAAATAATGATTGGCCTTCTATTTATGAGGTTTTGATTATAAAAAAATTTGAAATTTGAGGAATTGACCACAAAATATTATAATATTGGTTGGAAGGACTCTGTAATGAATTACCATTGGGTAGAAACAAGTATAGAGACATAGAATCTTTGATTGTAGTTTTATGAAATGAAAAATATTGTAATGTCCCAATTCAAATAAATCTCAAAAGTGAAAATTCCACCAATCTACTAGTTTCCTAGGTTGGGGTGGAAACATTAGATTTGGAATAAGGAGACTATAAAACCCCAAATGGACATTAGATTGACATAAATATATTAAAAGGGGTTAAATAAATATTTATGATAGGAAAATAAGGTGGCACTTGGTCATAGAGATACATTGGTGGTGTGGGACCCACACAAAGCTAGATTCCTCATGCCACATGGAATTCTATTCTCACCCATTCGTATCCAAGGTGGAGTCTAATGATATTGGGGAGTTGGAAGGTCAATATAATTGGAATGACTCAATGAAGGTCGAATTGGAGTGGAAGAGTAACTCCCATGGAAGAGGAAGAGGCATTTGAGAGATATTGAGACACTTGGGCTAGATTCCCTAGCTTCTATGACAACAATGATGAAGATGCTATGACACTTATGACACAAATTAGACTTGAATGCTGAAATCTGACATATATGGCATGTCAAGACTAAAAATAGCCTCCAATAAGGTGCACAAGGGAGTTAGAGCATCCAAAGAGACACCCATTCTAATTGAGGGAATATGGAGACTAGGAATTGTTGGACAAGTGGAACACATTGGAATCTCTTCCCAACTTGAGTTGGCATGATGCTTTTGGAAGGAATTCGACCCATGGATGACTTGAGAAGTTTATAAAAGACAATAACAAATAAGGAGAGTGGTTTTTTTATCATTTATCATTTTGCATATTGGAGAGCATAACTTGTCTATGCTTGTGGAGTGTTTACTCTACTTGCCTAAGTACCAATTTCGAGGGTGAAAGATTCCAATCCTAATTGGAAATTGGAGAGGCCATTTAGACCTTTCATTTGGATCTAAAATGGATTCATTTGTTGCAGGTTGAAGCTACAGGGAAGCTCGTGACATTCTCATCCTCAACTTGCTTCCACACCTTTCTCACTTTTCTATTCATATTTTGGCTCTTGGAGGAAGGGCGCACTTGGTGAGATGATGTTCTCTTTGGGGGAGCTCTTGTGGACCCATGTTATCTAGACAATCTACCAAGAGAAGACTCAAGGCGTGATCTCCCTTGCTTAATGCAAGTCTAGAACAAATGAGACGGAATATAGAATAACTTTCCTAGATCTAATTAGAGATCGAGTGACTAGATGCTTTACCTTTCAGATCGCGGATCCTGTCTCCTTGATGTTGTTCCAAGCTTGATGGTCTTCAGATCTCAGCTACAAAACCTGTTAAGACATACAAAACAACACAAGTAGTAAAATGCATCTAAACAATAACAGATCTAAGTAAGCAGTTAAGCAGGCAAACTACACAAACATCATCAATGCAACAACATTTGGTGGAAAGCATTTATATTACTGTATAAAAGGGAAAGTACATAGAAGGAAGTGATTACAACCAAGGCTTAACGCAGCAATCCTTCTCCAAACAAGCCAATGCCAAATCCTCCCAAGGAAGTATGAGTCTCCCAATAGATGAGTAGGGATCTCCTAAGCTAATTTCACCAGCATGCAAGTACTATAGACTTCCTCCCTTTGGAATGGGAATGAGCTTCACTTATATAGGACTAAGAGGATAGTGTAGGTTGAGATATGGTAGGAGAGAGTTAGGGGATCCTTCCAAAAGGCTAAGGAACCGAATCCCATCTCCCCTATAGGCTAGGGATAGGGATCCACATCACTCAGCTTCAAGAATGGGCTCGAAGATGTTCTTTTATCCAATTAACTGACATTGCCGCAGGCTGCATTAGGACAACCTGAGACATTGCAGGATGCACAAGGGTGAACTGCGACGACCTATAAAAATGGGTCAGTTAATCCCTCCAGTCATGGGAAACTTCAGGGATGTTTACACTAAGTCTCATGGTAGTAAGATTTAGGTGTAACAGAATTCCCCCCAAAGCATGAAGCTGTTGAAACTGGACAGGTGAAATGCTTTGACAGAAGGAATGGCAATGGCTTGTTGGATAGGAAATGTTGCTGCAGTACAATTGACTCTGAGAACACATTCTTGTATGACTCACAACATGGATTCCGACCAATACATTGCAGATCCATGGTAGTAAAGAATTGACTGAACACAATCATGGCTACTAGATACAAGCATAGATCCATGATGAGGTGATAACACAGCCACGACCAATACAAATGTGGATCCGTGTGATATGACTCAAAATAATCTCCATCGCAACCTGGGTAAAACATGACTCCCCAAGGTCTTCAAGCCGAACCCGCAATGATACGAATCTATCCATGTGATTACAAATGTCTTGATGTCGAACATGGTAGAAACCACTTGATTACCAGTCATTGATGTATACCGTTAACAAGCGCGAGGGAAATCACCATTAATGTCAATGATCCCCAAGGTATCATAGTACATATCATCAAGCGTGAATAAATGAGTTGAAGTCGAATGTCGGATGAAATCTTTCAATCAAGAGTCAATGATGTAAAATCATGTCGAAAGCGAGGTAACCTACCATTGAGGCATGTAGGCCCAAGGTACTTGGTTGGTTTCTAGATTCAATCCTCGGATGATGTGTTGAAGTCGACAAGGATGAATCCGTCGAAGGAGGGAGAAGGATGAATCCGTCGAAGGAGGGCCATGATGAATCCACCATCATCGACACAAAACTCGATAACAAATGTTTGGAGTAGATCGGATGGTACAGTAATATACAAGACTGACTCGGAGTAGACCTGACATGGTGGAAGGTGTGTTGACTGCAAATGATGAGTGGTGAAAGTATTCTTGAACATGGGCATGGCATGAATTGGTAGTATTGACACGACGAGAATGACGCCAACTCCTAATGCAACTGATGATGGAAGTATTCTTTGGATGACCCAAGGGAGTAACAAGACTCAAGAAGTGGGTAAAACTCGAGGAGAAACAGATGGTCCAAGTACTGTATGCGAATGCAAATGAGTGCCATGCTTAAGAACGACTAGGTACTGCCACAGGTAAAAAGTGCAACATAAAAGCTTTCCTTTTTCACCATCATCACTGATGAGTGCCTCATGTGTTTTTTACGAGCTTGATGAGGGTAACCAGATGCTCGGTATATCTCATCTCAAAGATGAGTCCAATGCCAAATATTTTCCAAACCTAGGAGAGGAGGGGTTCGTCCCATAGCGGGCCCTTCAATGTTCAATTTTAATGAGTCCACAGAAGGAAAACTCAGTTGTCATTTCATGTTTAAAGAGTCTGAAAAGAACTAAAGAAGACTCCAATGGTCCTTTTTCGTAAAGTTAGCCTCTTCGCGCGAAAAAGTGTAAAGCAATGAGAGAGAGGACTCTTCCAGTCATGATTGGCTAGAGTATTCCTTTTTCATAAGTAGTGCCCCTTGGTCCGAAAAATGGGTAAAATATCACCAGGGAGACGAACATTCAAATAATTTAGCAAGCATGAACGTGACAAGTTCACTTGGCAATCTTTTTGTATTTCGAGAGCTTGAAAAGAGCTTAAAGATAGACTCCGGGGGGGTTCCTTTTCCGTATGAGTTTAACGAGCCCGAAAAAGTGATAAATCATAACTCGGTGACTTATTCTCATGGTTTTACGAGCACGAGAAAGAATAAAGAATTAGCTCGTCATCATTAAATAACCGAATTCTAACAGGCAAAAATAACAACAAAAATATTCAACAGGTTGTTCATACCTGACAACATTTATGAGATGATTGCTAAGATGCGAGAATGGCACAAATGAAACACTTAACGTCTCCTGCATACTTGAAAACTAGGTCAAATAGTCAAACCAGGTATTAAAATAATCCAAACTATAGCAAATAACCCATAAAGCATCTAAATTTGAAAAACGAATATTCCCTTTTGTTTATAAAATAGGAAAAATACAAAAAATAGTTACCATTTTCATTTGCCAAGTTTGGGGAGAAGAAAGTGCCATTTGGAGCAGATTTTCATTCGTTGATTGCCGGAGCTACGATTAACCATTTCACATACCGTCAGGAGCAGATAAACCTAGACCTCAGCCAACAACTTTCTAGTGGTTTACAATTTCATCTTTGTTGATTTTTTAGGGTTTTAGGTTGATTTATGAGGGGATTTTGTGCCCTCGGGTTGTCGCAGGTCTCCTTTACGGGAATTGCGACGAGCCCGAGTCGTCGCAAAACCCATAAGGGTGCCTTGCGACGACGTCGCCCTGTCAGCAATGACAAGGTGCGACTGTTGCTTGGGTTTTTATCCAAGCATGTGCTTGTGAGCACCTACTAACTTGTAGTAGCAGTCTCAATCGAAATAATAATAAAAAATAAGATAAAAACAAATTCTGATCTAAGATATGCAAGACAGTAACTGAATATAAAAAGTATATCTAGCATGTGCATGTAAAAACTTGAAAGTAAATGGTAAAGAACTCAGATCTCTATGTAAAACAAATTCTTTATTAATGGAAAAAATAGCTTTACACAAATCATATTACCTTAATGGTGAGGATGGTTGAGTCGGGACAGCTGCAAGGTTGAGATGCTCCAATGTTCCAATGGTCTCTTCTTCTCCAATGCTCTAATGGGGATCTTCAAACTCAAAAGTGAGGCTAGGGCTCTCAAGAGTGAATTTGGCAGCATAAGGATATGATGAATATGGAATGAATAGTGAGGAGCCCCTATCACATTTTTATAGTTTTTTGGTGATGGGGAATACCATTGTGGTTTAAGGAAACCAATGGTATTGATAAAAATGGTTTAGGTCTCTTTTTCCCTCTTTTTCCTTTTTTGAATATATTTTATATTTTTATTCCCTTTTAATTGATTTGGGAATTTTGTACCCTTTTTTAGGGTTTTTTGTATTTTTTAAGGAAAATTACATATTTTGAGGGGAAAAAGGTGGGTTTTGGTCTTTTTGGTGACCTTTTGAAGGTTTTAGAGGCTCAAATGGTGGAAAAAGTGGACAAATGGGTCATGTGAATAGGGAAATGAGCTAGTGGGCACTTTTTGGGTGTTAATAGATTGCCCCCTGATGTGTGAGGGAAGGAGCTCATCGTATGGCCAATAGACATCATAGTTTCTTTGTCTTTTTCCTTCGGTTTGGAGGAGAGAAGAGACCGATTGGAGACTGGAACACTGGGCCCATGCAAACTGCACAAACTAAAAAATACATGTCCTCGAAATGAATGAGGAATAATCTCTTATAATGGACGAGGTGGGCATACCCATGCTCGTATCAAGACATATAAATAACAATGAGGCCCAAAAAGGGGGACTTGAACAATACATATAAACCTGTTGTGTACATCATAATGGTCCAGAGGGGACACAATGCTGGGACATACTCATGGTCATACCATGACTGATCTGAAAAACTGATACATTGGAAAAGAGCAACAACCATTCTGAATAAGGTGTCAGAAGGGTTGATGAACTACTGAATTTGAAGGTGTCCAACATCTGTAGGGATTCAATAACTGTGAGTAAACTTCTGAGGAGTATAGGGAACTATATACTCGAGGGAGTATAAAGCTGTGGTACTTCTGAATATTGTCGCCAAGCGCAACCTGGATATCCATAGGAACATGTAATTGGTTGTTGCCTCAAGTAGACTCGCAAATGTGCTAGATTCAGGTGACATCCGGGGTCTTCAACTAATAACTGAAATGACCAATACCTTGTATGAATCTCAACGATGCGATCAAGGTGTTGACATTGAGCATGTGAGAAACAATCATTTGGAGAGGCACTAAGGACTCCTTTCAAAATTATCAGTGGGCACCCACCATTGATGGTGATGAGTCCAAGCCATAGGGACCTCTAAGTCTGTCCTCTGGAATAGATTGGTTGACGTCGACAGAGGGAGACCTGCAACTATCAAGGAAATAATGTTTCCTTAATAGGAGCTCGAGGTGTACAACCAAGAGGTGATAGTACTGATAGTGGAACTGATATACTGTGGGTATGGGGAGTAACTGGGGTTTTTAGAGTGGGGGGGGGACTCAAACTTCCTTTGTTCAGAGCATGATGACATGGTTGACCTGACAGCATATGAAACTAAATTTAGGTATGGGGATCATAGCTTTAAGGGATCAAGGGTAAGTACTGCAGACTGGAGTGACTCTGGGGGACAAGCTGAAAGGTGATATCGGGAGACTCTCTGGGTGACATATTACAGAATACTCTGAACAAAGGCAACCATAACGAGGAAGATGCTATGTAAGTATACATGATCTGTTGTGGCGCCGATAGGCACCGTTGGGGCCTTCTTCGTGGTTTTAATGAGCTCCAAGAAGGGATAAAAGTGTTCTAAAAAATGGTACTGTCCTGTGGATTTGTGCGAGCCCAGGACTGTTCATGCTCGTGAGTGCTTTCATTTTTAAGGAGTCTGAAAACGATAAGAAGACTCTAAATTGGTGGAAGAGTACCGTCGTGTGGATTTATACGAGCCCAAGATGGTGATTGCTCGTGTTGCTTTAAATTTTAGAGAGTCTGAAAGTGGTAAGTAGACTCCATTGGTGGTATTTTTCGTATGTTAGTCTCCAAGGCTCGAAAAAGCATAAAATGATGCAAATGGAGAACTCTTCTAACCAGTGTGACTAGAGTATTCATTTTTCGTAATTAGTCTACAAGGTCTGAAAAAGGGGTAAACTTATACCAGGTAGACGCCCTTTCAGATACTTTTAGCGAGCATGAAAGGAAGCAATATTGTTCGGCGATCTTTTCATTGTTTTAGGAGTCAGAAAATAGCTTAACAGAAACTCCCTAAGTGCCTTTTTCCTAAAAGTATTGTTCAACTCAAAAAAGGGGTAACATTATACCGAAAAAAAAATATGGTGGTGAGAGCAAGAAATGATCTCAAGCATCATCACGGGCACATAAAACTGAATCTGGTGATATAAAGAAAGTAAAAAATGGACAACGACCGATGTGGCACGCAAATTGAGGCGATGAGGGGTTTGGAAAAAATGCCCCAAAAAATAGGGTGGTGAGAGAGAGAAATGATCTCAAGCATCATCACAAGGGCCGAAAACTGAATCTAGTGATATAAATAAAGTAAAAAACAGACAACGACCGATGTGACATGCAAACCGAGGCAATGAGGGGCATGAAAAAATGCCCAAAAATGGTGTCGGTGAAATCTTGAAACTGACTGTACTACTTTGAAAGTCTCCCTGCGGTGATTCCAATGGAATCAACGATTTGGAGAACGGACTTTGTATGACTCCGCAATAGTCAAATAAAAATGGGTGAAATGTTTATAAATAGAAAGTGGAGCTATAGTGACACATGTCATTTTCACAATTGAGTTTGACAAGAGATTTGAGTTGTGCAGAGCATTTTCGTCATTTGTGGGAGATTCGACTGTGAGTTTTCCGTTCCGCGCATTCCAGGTAAGCCTATTAACCTTAAGCTATAAGTTTATTTAATTTCGGGGGGAAATTGGGTACTCAGGGGCAGTGCATTGGTCACTTTGAGTGATCAATGGGGAAATCGCGGGTCCTGAGCCCTTTTATGCGATTCAGATCGCAGCTGAGAGCTCTACAGTCGCGATCCAGAATCACGGTTGTGAACTGTACAGTCGCGATTTGAATCATGTCTGTGGCCTTCAAAGTCACGATTTGGATCGCGGCTGTGGGTTCCAAAGCCCCGATTTAGATCGTGACTGGGGAAAAATTTTTGGTATAATTTTCTGAAATATTTTCTATGTGTTTTGGCAGGATGATTAGAGTCCTGAGGCCTGTGTGGAGAGAGAGGAAGATGCCTGTTGACTTGATGGAGATTATCGATGGGGACCATGATGCTCAGGCTGCGTTGGCAACGGGTGGACTGATGAAGTTTTCCCGGGTGCCTATGATGTGGTCAGCATGGTTGTTGTTGACCAAGTTGATTAGATTCTGGGATCCATGCCTTCAGGCCTTCAAGATTCAAGGTGAGAGGTTGGACCTCACCTTAATGGATGTTATTTTTTGACTGGTTTACCCCGTTTAGGTGTGATAGGAGATACACAACCTAGGATATAGGGGGATATTGATATAGAGTATATTTTGGATATATTTTGTCATCCAGGGTCTCGAGTGCATGCGAATGCACTGTCAGTTAGTGATATAGAGGATCCGGCTATGAGAGTGGTTGTAGCTTGCATGCTGCGAGTACTTGGGTCTCAGGCGCCGCACCGGTTGTTGGGTGGGAAGATGATGTTGGTACATCGGGTTATGACTGGGACGTATTATGCCTGGGGAGAGATGTTCCTAGCTTGTGTTTAGCGAAAGCTGAACGAGGTGAGTCAGTTTGGGGGGAACTTTAGTTATGCCTCCTTATGTTGTTTTTTCTTCGAGCGGGTGCCGACTTTACGGCCCCGTATTCCGCTCCGGGATGGTGGTATCCATGAGTCGCGGATGGTGCGTTGGGGCGAGATGATGCTTCCCTGTGGTGGTGGGGAGGCGGGACAGTTTTTTACTATTGAGATGTACCGACAGTGGGAGCAGATGTCGATTTTGTTCGATGATTTTTCGTACCAGGGCATGGACTTTCGTGGTGATATCGAGATGCCGCAAGTTGCAGGACAGGCCTAGGGGCCGGATGGTATGTATTTGTTTTTGTTTTCTACATCATGTTTATATATTTATTGGTTTTGTCCATTATGATGGTTAGGGTTGTTCTTACGATGCTGACTTCTCTGAGTGTTGGTTATCGTAGATGTGGATCCGAGGCCGCCATCGGGGCATCCGGTTCGCAGAGGTCATGTGGTGGTGGTACCTCGATTACCTCCTCCACCTGTGTGAGGAGCCATACATCGCTGTGATGATGGTAGGGGGGCAGATGATATACAAGCTACCATCGAGGGATTACTAGATGGTGTGGCAGATGATGGCTGGAGGGACTTGGACCGGGAGGTCTTAGAGGCATGTTACGATGCTTTGCATGAGTAGAGGTCGATTCTGAGGCGGATCGTTGTGTTGGCAGCGGAGAGGAGGGCTCGGGACTAGTTTGATCCAGAGGAGGAGGAGCCAGAGGATGAGGACTAGTCTATCTACTACCTGCCCCCAAATGTTGATGAGCATATGGGGGCGCTTTTTGTTGATACATATGATGTACGACTATGTATTTTTTGTATCTGTGGGTGCTGAGGGCACTCTTTTTGACATTATGACTATATGATGACATATATATATTTATGCATATGGATGCGTTTTTTATTATACAGTTGTGTATGCACATGGATGCACATCTTGTCATTGCTTTTATGTTTTGTTGCACATGGATGCAATTGTATGTGTTTTGTTTGCCCGTGGAGGCACGTTCTATGCACGTGGATGCAATACTATGGTTTCTTGTATGCCCGTGGAGGTACATTTTATGCACGTGGATGCAATATTATGATGGTTTCTTTTGTTTGTTTGTTTGATTTTTTGATGCCTATGTGATGCATGTTTTGATATCCTACATGTTTTGGTTGATGTGCCAATCTAGAATGTTGGTTAGCCATTTGGTCTGCTACACTGTTGAGATTTCTTGGGATACGAGTGAATGAAATGGATTCAAAATGTCTAATCATTTGTTTAGTGCGCGGGTATTTTCTAAAGAGGCAGGGATCATGTACCTGGTAACAATTGTTGAGTTGGGAAACAAGAAGCTGGGATTCGAGGAAGATGTGAATGGGACTTATGCCCATCTAGAGGACAGTGGTTAGGAGACTGGTCACAGCATCGTACTCAACCTGGTTGTTGGTAGCAGCGCCTATACACACTCCGTCGAGGTGGATGAACTCGTGTGATGGGGAATAGATTACCGAAGCTGCAGAGGCGAGATTTGGGGACCAACGACTTGCACCGTCAGCGAATCCAACATAGTAAAGTGGAACAGGATCCATCTGTGGTCATGCAGGAAAAAATGAAAATGTAAGGTTTTGAAATTTTTGTGGAAAAAATGAATTAATATTGTACACTATGGACGGTGGTGTCCAAAACATTTATGGATAAAAACGTTTGAGGTACAACCCGTTACGAGGGTTGTGCATGGGGTTACCTTCTGAGTTGGTCAGAATGTATGCCCCATGTCCTAGGCAAGTGTGTATAATGTATGGGCCTTGCCACATAGATTCAATTTTTCCTTTGACCTTTTTTTCATGGGATTGATCGCAAATGAGGACAAGGTCCCCTTCACTGAATGCTCGTGGGTGAACATGTTTATCATAATTGAATTTGGATCGGTTCTTTGCGGCTTCAATTGTTTGGAGGGCTGCGCAACGATATTCATTGGCTTGTTCCAAAAGAAGTAGGCGTTGTTCAATTAGTGAAGTATCTGGGAGGCATTCGATAGCGATATGCAATGTCGGGATCTGACACTCCATGGGGAGGACAGATTCCACGCCGTGAACTAAATGGAAAGGGGTGAAACTGGTGGCAGTTTTAGTGGATGTGCGGTAAGCCCACAGTGCAGGAAAAAGCATGTGATGCCAATTGGATTTATGTCGGTCGACAGTGCGCTGGAGGATGGTCTTCAATATTTTGTTAATAGCTTTGACTTGGCCATTCCCTTGGGGGTAGTAGGCAGAAGAGAAATGGTGTTCAAACTTAAGGAGGGTTGACAATTCTCTCCAAAGAGAGTCCTCAAAGTGAGAACCGTGGTCTGAGACGAATTGTTTTGGTACTCCAAAACAAGTGATAACATGATTGAAGAAGAAGAAGGCTGCAGTGTCGGCTTTGCAATTGAATGTAGGCATGGATTCTACCCATTTGCTAAAGTAATTGATGGCCACAATGATGTATTTATGGCCGCCAGCTGATGCAGGATTACACTCCCTGAAGTCAATGGCTCATCTGCAAAATGGTCCAACGGTGACGAATGGATGAAGCGGGCCGGGGTTCTTGCCTTGGGAGCAAAAATATGGCAATTTTGGCAATGTTTGACTGCTGTGATGCAATCAGTAAATAGTGAGGGCCAGAAATAACCTGCGTGGATCACCTTTTGGGCAGTGGCCATTCCAGAGAAATGGTCGTCGCAGGCGCCACTATGACAGTAATTAAGGACATGTTCTGCTTCTTCTCGAGAGAGGCAACGTTGTAGGATTGTGTTGATACCGCGTCTATAGAGGACATCACCTAAGAGGAGTTACTGGGAAGCATGGTGGCGGATGTGTCGACGTCCATCGTGGTCGACATCGGGTTGAAACTTTTGTGTACGGAGGTAAACCAAAATGTCGCCGTACCAAGGGTCATCTGACGAGATGATGAATAAATGGTTGTCAGTTAGATCAGTATTGACAGCTGGTGATGACGATGAGGATGGTAGATCTGTAATAAGTTGAGCAAGTACTAAGGTTTTGGTGCTCTTCGGTGTTTTAAAAGTGAGGTCATATTCTTGTAGGATAATCACCCATTTGGCAACACGACCTTGTAGAAGGCGACGATTCAAGAGATAGACCATTGGGTTGGAATTTGCGACAACCGTAGTATGGCTGAGAAGGATGTAGTGTTGCAATTTCTGTACTCAAAAGACGACGACGAGGGCTAGTTTCTCTTCGTGTGGGTACCGTAACGGTGGGCCAGATAAGGTTTGGCTCACATAATAGATGACGTGCTCTTGACGAGTAGTGTCTTCTTGAACGAGGACTCCTGAAACGGCATAGTCGGATGTCGAAATGTAAAGAATGAAATCTTTAGAGAAATCTGGAGGGGAGATCAAGGGGGCGTTGGTGAGATATTTCTTCAGGTCATCGAAGGCTCCTTGCACTTGATCGTCCCACAATAAAGGGATGTGGGTACGAAGAAAACGAAGGAAACCATGGACCATTGTGGCGTAATCAGGAACAAAATGACAAAGGAAATTTGATTTGCCCCGAAGGATCTATAATTGCCGAAGCATACGCGGTGATGGGAGGTCTAAGATGGCTTGGACCTTTAATGGATCAACTGTGATACCTTTCTGTGAGATAATGAAACCTAACAACCGACCTGCTAGAACGCACAATACACACTTGAGGGGGTTCAAGCGGATTTGGTATTTGCGACAATGTATGAATACTTGCCGGAGGTCATTAAGATGATTGGATCATTTTTTCGATTGAGTCGTGAGGTCATCTAGGTAGACAAGGATAATGTTGACCAAGTCATGGAAACAATATGTTATGGCTAGCTGAAAAGTGGCTCCAACTTTTTTAAGGCCAAAGGGCATAACTCGGTAAGCAAAAGTGCCCTAGGGGGTTGTGAAGGCAGTTTTGTACTGGTCTTCCTTGCGAATGTGAATTTGGTTATACCCAGAGAAACCATCCATGAAAGATAGTATCTCATGCCCCGCGCATGCATCGATAAGTTGGTCGATAAATGGTGTTAGAAGGTTATCTTTGGGGCAAGCGAGGTTGAGGTCGTGGAATTCAGTGCAGACACAGATGGTGCCTTGCTTCTTGTTAACTGGTACTGGGTTAGAAACCCAGGTGGTGTAGGATATGGGGTAAATGAACCCTGTTGTTCGAAGTTTTTCAATCTCCGCTTTGATGGCAGGAAGCTTGGATGGATGGATGGGTCGCTGCTTCTGGCGGACAGGTGGTACATTGGGCCAAGTGTCAATATGGTGTTCTACAATAGCAGGATCAAGAACCGACATCTCGGTGTAAGACCAGGAAAAGACATCACGAAACTCTTGGAAGAGTTTCTTATAGGCTTGGACTTACTCTTCAGTGCATGATGCACCTAAGGAGATAAGTTCAGGTTTTCCAGGTGTGGTGGAGATGTCAATTTTTATGATAGGTGAAATATTGGCCATATTACCTTCTTCAAAGGCATCTAGAGCTGGGATGGATCTTTGAACCAATTGACCTTGGTTGGTAAAAAATCTTTGGATTCGATAGACAGTTGGTTTTCTGTGGTGGAGGTAGATGTAACATCCCGATATTTTCATAAAAATTTAAAAAAATTTAAGTTGCCATAAAAAGCTAATATTTGTAAAATGCATAAATAATAATAATTAATAGGGCAGTAATTAATAAATGCGACATTTGGTAGCAACAATTTAACTGTTGTGTCTTTTTGTCTTCTAAGGGTGTATCATGTCGGCGATACGTCATGACTCCAATTAATGATTATGTCCTTTATTTATATGTTGGAATGATTGAAAATTGTGATGCATTTGGAAAACAGAATTCTTCATGACAAGTACTGACAGTTTAACTTTTCTGGATGATGATGAAAAGGGTCCCACGAGGTGCCCCGAGGCTTACTTAGCTATTCAGCTAAAGCATTGTACTCGTCCTTCATGCGCAGATTCGCAGGTAAGAGATAGTGATAAAAATTCAGAAGTGTTTAATAACCGTGACATAAATAAACTGCTTAAGATTTCGACGCTACAGGTATGGCTTCCTTCCAATTGTAAGAGGAACTTAGCTATCTCAAAAATTGCAGAAAACGTCAATCTCAAAGTGTGATTGTTGTGAATGTTTCCATTAGGCGTTTATGACTTCATTGGTTGTCATTCCATGAATGACTTGCGGTTGTTAAAACAACTCCTTTATAAATTGACCGTGACAAAATCCAAGACCAGGACACGTGGTCCTAAGCATACCATAGGGAGAATAATAAGGTGGTACTAAGTTCTCTATCACCTGGGCGATTATGATGGTGATGCATTAAGCATTTAAACCCTACCATGCAATGTATGCGATGTATCCAAGGGTGGCAACTATACCCTAAGGGTTGTAACTTGTGAATTTATGCAATGGCAAACTTGATGGACTATATGGTGAACTTTATAATAAACTCTATAATAAGTTGGGGCGGAGTCAATCCATGCCCTAGGATTGAACGCGACCTAGGTGGATATTCTTATGCTATGAGTGTGATCGAATTGATTAAATGGAACATATAAGACATTTAACATATGCTACCGATGGACGTTATACCTTGATACAATTTATATGTCGATGCTATTAATGTTGATCCATATGGCTGACAGGTGGAATGATGGCACTGCAAAAGCCTACGTACAAAGTCGAGGGTGTAGTAAATGATTGGGTTTGCAATTAATTTACCTAGCCACCGTGTTAAGGATAATGTTACGTGCACGTCATGATGGATGATTTGGCATGTGATAAGGTTTGGCAATGCTGAGTTGTGATGGGCCTCCTGCCCTGGTGTCAATAGAAATGGCAACCTTGTGGCTTGGGAGGTAGATGAGCAATTTAATACTACTCCTGCCACCCTCCAACGTGGATTAATGAAAATTTATCTCCGTTGTTGATCGTTGTGTATTGGGATTGAGATGAACCCTAGCGTAACTTATGGATTCTTGTAACGTTTTCTTGGTCATTGTTTCAGTGGTAGGGTTTGGGAAGTGAGGCCAACTGGCCAAGAGGAACTTAGGGTTTCGATGTTTTTCTATCCTCCCTCGGGCTCGATCCTGAGACCGGTAGCAACCTTTGGTCTGTGAGTAATTGTTATCCATGGAGGCAAAGTTTGGAAATGATTTGTGTAGCAATCTACAGGTGGGATGAGTGCGTCTGTTGTGGTGTTGTAGTAGCTTGCAAGTCTGGGGTTTTCAATTGAGTTGTAAGTTTTTGGGAGGTATCCCACATCGTGGCCTTCGAATTGAGTGCTTCTCCTTCGCAGTGGATGGATGTTGGCTTAGTCAAATCTCTGTCATGACTCAGGTACAGTAATGTTGCAAGGGTTTTCAAATTATTCTTTGTTGCATGCATTACTATCTCATGATCTGATATTTAACTCAGTGTTTGGTTGTTGGTAGGTAACCCTCGGCGAACAACAGGGTGCCAGAATAGTTGATGGGGAGAAGAACTAAAGCGACCCCACCGGTAAGCTTCGGTGGTATCCCTCCCTAGTGGTTCTCCTGGAATCGGACTTGATGAGCAAAGTGTTGGTAGCTTGCCTTCGCTGCAGTGGCTTTTGTCTCGCCTGCAACATTTGGGAAACGTTATAGTTTTAAGTTTTGTTGATAGTGTAGATGATGTAAATGTTTAAAATGTATGGCCGACCATTCCTGGTCTCGGCGAGCTTAGTAGGGTTGAACCCTCGTGTTTACAAAGAGTCTTACAGCTTTACATTTTATGTCTGTCGTTTTGGTACTTTTGGGTTGATGAAAGAAGAGATACATTGACTGTAATTTTGTTTCAGCATTAGCTATGTGTGTAAATAGCATGGGGTTTCGAATGGAACCTTCAACAAAAGAATGCTACAACTGTAGGGTGCAACCATTGTTAATTTAAATGGAAATGATAATTATTTAGGGTTTAATGGCTATGTATGGTGTTTTCAAACTCTCGTTTTTCGAATCTGTAAATGGAAGTCTGTTTTAAGTTGTTTATTTAAATAGTGGCTATAAGCCGAGAGCGATCTACTTGGCTTACATTGCGTCAGTGCATGTTTGGATTAAGCCAAGAATAGAAAGGAAATGGTTTTGTTTTGGAAAACATAAGTGATAGTGCTAAACCCTAGCTATCGATGTTAATGAAGTCTGCTCGCCTATAATGATGTTTAAAGGAACAAGAATAATAACTCTGGATTCTACAGTTAGATCATCTATGGTAATGAAACATTTGATTTGGCAGCTGTTTAAATGTTTGTAAATAATAATGAAATGAGAATAGGTTAACCCCAGTTTGGGTGTAGAGATACTGTAATTTAGTCTGTCAATTCAATAATGCTATGTTTGTCCTTGCTTTAATAACATGGTAGTCTGTGATGTAAATTCTATCACATGCAATTGATAATTCAGAAAACAAGAAAATGACAGTGCATTCGTCAGTTAATTTGATTGCTTATGAATATAACAGTTTTTCTATTCTAATTATATATTCCTGTATTCGTCCAATTTGGACCTCTAATGAAGGATAGGATAACACAACATATTTCTTTCTTTCTAAGAAGATAATACAGTGAAGACAATATTTTCTATAAGATCGATCAAATTCTAAAAAACAATAAGAAAATAGAAAAGTGGGAATATGGTTAAACAGAATGCATGGTATTGTTTTCTTTGAAGAAATTATTAAAGACCAGTAACCCTAGTTGTTAACACAATGTTCACCTTCATAAATAAGAAAAGAACCTATTACTATGACTGGTTTCTGGTAGGTTGTTCAGCATACAGATTTGAACAGTAAAAACATTGCATGCAAGGATCTAATCTACAACTACTAAAATATAAGATGCATGATGAACATGAGTCTGTGCATGGGTGGTCTTTTTGGTATAGGTATTTAGATGCATGCTAGGTTTCACTTTAAACTGGACAGATTTAATTCTACCTCTCTGTACTGGAGTACGATGCAGCTCCACGCATGGGGAAAAATGCAAAGGAGTCATTTTATCATTTCAGCACATCTAAATTAATTAGGATCTAACATTTTACTGCTATTGATCATTAAATAACATTACTAAGCCATTTTCTAAGAGAATTCATATGATTGAAAAAGAAAACACAAAAGAATTGAGTGCAATGGGAGGAACAAATCACTCAAGAAGCTTGTTCCACCCAACCTGCTCCTAAGCAGCCAAGTTGTCTGTCTTAGGACGCGCGAGCCTATCCATTGATCCAGCAGGAGGAAGAAAGTTCAGAACCTTAGGGTCTCTGCTTGCAGCAGCAAGAAAATATATATCCAGCCTTATAGGCTTAGTAACCAATGGGACCAGCACCAACACCTCTGGTCTGTCCTTCACATAACATTTGCAGACTTATACTTGCACTCTCCACAACCTCCCCTATTCGAATCTCTCAGCCATCACCTGATGAGCATGAGGAATGTTTCTGCAGAAAACATTGTAAGATCTCCCTGCTCAATTTGAATTGCCCTTTATAGGCTGCCTAGGTCTTTTTGTATTTAACTGGTCATTAGTGAGCTACCTTCTCACCTCCCTCCACCTGGAGGGGAAAATGCCACAAAATTAGGGGGAGTTGTCCCATACCAACAGCTAATGGTAGAGTGCAAATGTTGCCATCTGTCCCAATCCTTCCAGCAGCTTCCATTCCTCCTAGTGGGCCAGTGGACACTCTTATAATAGCTTTCTTGAGTGTTTGTCTCCCATTTTTATTTATTAAATAATAATAATGAGTCATTACATTCATTTTTGACCTACTTGGTCATAATTACAAAACTTGTAATTATAATTTAACCCAAAGTATTTTTGCAAAAAGGATAATAGTAGAAAATAATTATTCTAAAAAATTGGGTAGGTGACAGTAGATTCCTTAGGGATGAAGTATGACCGGTGGTGCATATCATCCCAGGGGTAATCAGGTGCAGTAAGTGTTTCTAGGATTTCCTCGTCGGTACGGAAGTAGTGTGTCATCAAATCAATTGGTTGAGGCACGTAGGTGGATGAAATCATATAAATGGTATTGACTTCTTCTGAAGATGAAGACTTTGGGGGTATATTTCCTCAATGAGAGGGGGGGATATCTCTAGGTCGGCATTATTCAATTTGTATAGAGCTGCTCTATAATCTGGGAGATCAGGGCAGTGATGTGAATAATGGTCGTAGATGCCGCATATCGCACAAGGGTGGTTGGTATGCAATGATCTATCGCGAGGCTGAGGGGGCAGTTCTAGTTTGACAACTGGAATGTTAGTGTCATCATCCAACATTTGCATGTGTTCTTGAAGTGCCGGTAATTGTGGACATTGATGGGTAGAATGGCCTATATCGTCGCACAAAGAGCACTTAGGGGGAGCACGGGTTGTTGGGGGATTCTTCGCCAACTTGGGAGTCGGTGGGGCGGGGCGGGTTGTGGGTCTAGTGGTGTAGGTTTGTGGGCCTCTGCCCCCATTGTGGCGGGGTTGAGGGAGAGCATTACGAGATGTTGATGCAGTGGCCCTTGTTGGAGGTGGTCGGTTTTGAATGTTAGCTACACCGGGAGGTGAACGATTGGAAGTATTGATGGGTTGCACCGGTTGTAAAATGACATTTGGTGTCGGGGGTGGGGTTGGGGCAGGTAGGTACCACACAGGTAGTCCTAAAGTTAAACCTGGGAGATTTAGCGTAGCCATTATTGGTGTGCTGATGACTCCTGAAGGAGGGAATAAGAACGAGATAGTGTGTATCGGTGTGACTCTGATATGACTAGGTACTGCGGGTGGTTGTGGTAGTAATGGGGGTTGTTGAGTAGGTGGTTGTGTGTTGTGCGAAAGGGTGCACAAATAAGATATTTCACTTATCCGTAAATGGGGTGGGATAGATTAAAAAGTGGAAGTCGTGGGAGTATCTAAATATATCCCTGGTCCGACTGAGGAGGCGAACGATGTAGGTGCGCTATGGACAGGTTGTTCAATCATGGGTAGAACATTTTAAGGTGCATCAGGGGCATTAGGATCGTAATATGTTATTTGATCAATTTTGACTACATGTCCTTCATGGGGAAACATCATGAGGCGAAAGATGGATGAAGCGACAACCTTCATGGCGTACATGTAACTTCGTCCTAATAGGAGGTTGTAATTGAGCTGGGTGTTGATGACCTCTATGTCTATGAGAACCATTTTGCCACCTAATTTCACATGTACATTAGCTAAAAGGCCCTGCGGTTGAGCTGAAATACATCGTAAGCTCGTAATGCGCTAGTTGATGGTTGTAGTGTGGGGGATGCAATTTTCTACCAAACAAATGTTGACATTACGTAGGTGGAGGCACCTTCATCGATGATGCATCGATGAATGACACGGTTTCGAATGGATATAGAAACCTGAAAAGCTAATGTTGAAGGAAAACGTGCTTCGGCTTGGTCTAAGTCGAATGCCATGATTCGTGAGTCGTTGGGGTCTATGGCACCAATGGAAGATAACAATAATTTCCTCTGTGTAGGACAATTTTTTAGGACTTCTAGGGCGGACATAGTAGCTGGGGACTGGGCTAAGTCTTCCACAATGTTATAATTTGACGTTGCACGAGCTTTAGGATTGTTGTTGATTTGTCTAAGGGGGAAGCGAGGGGATTTATGACCCCCGTCCATTGGCATATTGGGTATGTGTAATGGCTGATCAGTTGGGAGGGTGTTTGTGCCTAGATCAACAGATGTTGTTTCAGGAGCTGAGCCGTATTGGTTTCGGCAAGTTTGGAGGTTGATATCATTTGATGACATCATTAGCAAATGGTGAGTGCCTGAATCTGTATGCTGATAGTCAATTGCAGCATATGCGATTTGCTGCTATGGTGCAGCAGATCCTTGTGGGGGATCCATTGGATGGGTATTTACTACTCCTTGGTTGGATAAAGGATTTTGCAATATCATGGTTTGCGGCTGAGGAGGTGGCGCTGGCTGTGCATCATGTCCTTGGCGTTGGGCATCATCGGCCCAAATTTGACGTGCTTTCTCCAAATGGGGACAATTATGTGTGTAGTGGTCGTATACCGAACAAAAGGAACATGGGTGGTTTGCTCTTAATTTGGGGTTTTTGCCCTGTTTCGGTGGACGATCAGGGTTTTGATTGGCAGGAGCAGCGTTATTTTTATTGGGAGGATTAGGTGGTTTCCCACCTTGGTTTTGTTGTTGGTTGTTTCTGTGTTTGCTTCCTCTTTCGTGATTCTGTTGACCTCCTTGATTACGCTGGCTGTTCTGGTTTTGGGGTTGGTTTTGTTGTGCATATACTTTCCCTTGGGAAGTAGGGGGGTTTTTAGGTCATGTAGGTGCTTGAGCAGGATGCGGTGGATAGTAATCCGGAGGGTTCGGAGGTGGACCCTGTGCTTGTTGTGGTTGTTGGTAACCTTGAGATATTGGAAGTGTTGGGGCAGAAGGTGCTGCCTGTTGAGGGTAATAAGCCGATTGGGCTTGTGGGTGAACCGAGGTATGATTGGCCTACTGGTTATAATATGCAGGTGGTGCATAAGCTGAGGGGGCTTTCCCATAACACTGTGGTGGACATGAGGGTCCATGCGTGTGGTGGGTGTGCGTCATTGGAGCATATGAAGTTGTAGCTCCAGAATGATATGTAGCCCTAGAAAGTTCTGGGGCATTGCAGGTACTCATCATGGTGAAAGGTTTTTTTTGTGCCATAACCTAGCCAATGATACCATAAGCGGCGTGGGATGCCCCAGGCGCATCGTTCTGGGATGGATCGACACGTGGGGCGTCAGGTAATATGGTTTATAAATATCCAGACTGGGCGTAGATCAAGTCGAACTGTTGGGATTTTAAAATGGATTCTTCTTCCGATTGGGGTCGTTCAGAAGCTACATCCTTAGCTATGAGTGGAAGGAGGGATTTCAGGAACCAATCCAGGAAGATACGGTCGTCTAGATTGATCTTGCATAGACTACGATGCTTGTGCGACTCATGGATATGATCTGTGATATGGGTGGCCATATTCTGTTTACAAGATAGTAGGATTTCTACTCCTGCATCATAGCAGACGGGTAGTTGAAAGAACTATAGGAAAGTTGAGGCAAGGGATGTAAACGTAGGGTGTGTCCCATGGGGCTGCTCAATATACCATTTGGCTGCTGAGCCAATGAACGTTCTTTGTAAAAGTCGGAGTTGAATAGAATCATTGACTATGGAGTTTGAGGAACACCATAAGTGAAAAGACATAACATGATTTTGTGGGTCTTCACCGGCCTTCCCTTCAAACTTTGGGATGTCTGACGGGAATTTTGTGGGCATGGGG
Organism: Larix kaempferi; assembly: GCA_027924585.1. Classification (NCBI taxonomy): domain Eukaryota; kingdom Viridiplantae; phylum Streptophyta; class Pinopsida; order Pinales; family Pinaceae; genus Larix; species Larix kaempferi. Next base: position 497,725 of record BSBM01000254.1, read on the forward strand.
GGCCAAGTAGGGTCATGTATAATGGGGTCATTTGTTAACCTTGCCAGGTCTGGTAGGTTATGACTAGCCATAAATGGCAGACTGGCATAGGGGTGTGACATGGTTGCTGGGGCATAAGTGCTGGTGGTAGCATTATGGATCGGGCCACTGCCCCCAAAGGGAATATTAGCTATGAAAGGGATGTGCCCTCCACCTAAAGATGTGTGAGAGGGGCCAGCGCCCCCAAGTGCAACATGAGTTACAGATGGGTTTGGAATGGTTCTAGTAACTACTGGGATCTGAGTAGTGGCGGTGATGATAGGTGTAGGTCTCATGTTGGGGCATACCTAAGGTAGGTGTGGGTCCCATGTTGGGCATACCTAAGGGAGGTGTGGTAGTTGTGTCTACTGTGGTGGCCATTTTGGTGGCGGGGGTGGTTGATGTTCCACTAACAACCCCTCTAAAGAAAGGGTCAAAAGCCGTACCAGCCATGTGGCTAGTGGGTGCGGTGTAGATGGGATTTTTCGATTCTGCCTCAAATTCAGATGTGAAATGAGGTGCATCAGAATCAGATGACGGGGCTCTATGTCGATGACATGTGGAGTCAAGTGACAATGCTCTTTGTCTATGACGAGTGGTGTCAAGTGAACCGTATTGTGGGGGTTCACCCCGGAAACGCCGAGAACGTCTCAGGGACTCAATGGTGACAGTTGTCTATTAAAACTAATGGGTGGTGGTGAGTGGAAAGATCAAAAACCCTAATGCAACCGTGTGTGCAAGAGGGGAGTGTAAAAAATAATGGCACTCAGGCCAACAACCAAACTCAAAACACTTACTATAATAGCTGTGCTACAGTAAGTGGAGTAATAAAAAAATGTGGTCAAAATACCAACATGCAAACGGCTCCTAAAAATAAAAAATGGTGGACTCACTGACCAAGGGGAGGTAATAGAGCATGCAACCACCTAACTAAAAAGTATTATGATTCAACAATACGTATCTTCTGCAAGGTGATGAAATCCAAGTCAGACAATATGAATTGTAGAACCAAAGGCTAGATATCCCCCTACCGGGAGGGACACTGGGTAGACAATCCTAGAAGATAGGCCACTAAGATACCTCGTTCATGACACGTACATAAAGGTGAATCTGCAGCTCTTGTTCTATCACCGTTGTACTCCCACAAGGGTGGTACAACGAGAACAACGAGTAGGTATCCTTCAATGACTGAATGGATTGCGGTAGTCCACTCAAGCCTCCGGAACCAGTCTGGCTACTTCGGCCCTCCTAAGGGAGAGGCCTTTCCGACAAATTGGTTTGAAACCATGCCAATAAATACTAGGGGATTTTGGTACCCTAAATGTCAACCACTATGTCTCAAAATGAAAGTGAGTGAGGGGTGTTATTTGGATACTTATCCCCTCAGTCCTACCTAACTACAATATTCTTTTAGTGTTCCCCAAGTGGGGTTAGAATGTTGGTTGATTTAGATAAATTTTTAAGTCTCACTTTAATTTATTGTGATAGATTGTGTGATGGTGTGGTTGTGTACCAAAAAAAATTGCCTCGCTTGGGCGACTATGCACAAATAATGATTTCAAGTTGCGAAAATGAAAAATGATTTAAATGTAAATGCTTTAATAATCTTTTTTAGAAAATATGGGTTCTTGAATTTTTTTTAAGGTAAAGCAAATATCATAAAAAGCGATTAAATCTCTAATGCCTCGCTTGGGCGAAATATCAAACAATTTAAAAATCTGATTTTAATTTGCAAAATATGAAATTTCTAATTGAAAAAATGCTTCACTCTTTTTTCTTTCACTAAATTGAAATTTTTTAAAAATGATGTAGCAAAGCAAATAACAGAAAATAAATATGAGTTTTTAATGCTACAAAAAATAAAACAGTAGGCTGTTAAAAAATGCAGGGGAGATGGCTGGAAAAAATGGGTTGAAATGAGAAAAACTCAGAAAAATGAATCGGACAGTACAGGATGAAATCACGGTTGTCTGTGGTGAGAGACACAATCAAATCGCCGCTGACAGGGTGCACAGTCGCTCTCGGGACGCAACAGATCAGGGTTTCAAAATTGCGTCTGTGGGACGCAAAACTCATGATTAAATCGTTGTTGAGGGGGTACACAGTCGCGCTTGGGACGCAACGGATCGAGGTTTCGAAATCGCGCATGTGGGGCTAGAAAGTCACGATTAAATCGCAGCTGAGGGGGTACACAGTCGCGCTCACGATGCAACGGATCGGGGTTTTGAAATCGCGCCTGTGGGGCTAGAAACTCGCGATTAAATCACGACTGAGTGGGTGCACAGTTGCGCTTGGGACGAAAAAATCAGTTTTTTAGAATCGCAGAAGAGGGCTAAACAGCTGCGATGAAATTGCGACTGTGGGTGCAAAAACCCACGATGTGTCGGACAAAAAATGAACCCAAAAATTGAAATTTTGGGCTGTTTGGGCTGCAGAAAAGGCCAATGGATAGGACAACATGCAAGGGGCTTACTAATATGGCAGATCTACAACATTAAAGGGAAAAAACAACTAAAATATAGATTTAAATCAAAGATTCAAAAAATCCGAAACGAAGTGGAGTCGCCAAAAACTGTTTCTTGGGTTTTCACCCAAGCATGTGCTTGTGAGCACCTACTAACTTGTAGTAGCAGTCTCAATCGAAATAATAAAAAAAATAAGATAAAAACAAATTTTAATCTAAGATATGCAAGACAATAACTGAATATAAAAAGTAGATCTAGCATGTGCATGTAAAAACTTGAAAGTAAATGGTAAAGAACTCAGATCTCTATGTAAAACAAATTATTTATTAATGGAAAAAATAGCTTTACACAAATCATATTACCTCAATGGTGATGATGGTTGAGTCGGGGCAGCTGCAAGGTTGAGATGCTCCAATGTTCCAATGGTCTATTCTTCTCCAATGCTCTAATGGGGATCTTCAAACTCAAAAGTGAGGCTAGGGCTCTCAAGAGTGAATTTGGCAGCATAAGGATATGATGAATATGGAATGAATAGTGAGGAGCCCCTATCACCTTTTTATATTTTTTGGTGATGGGGAATACCATTGTGGTTTAAGGAAACCAATGGTATTGATAAAAATGGTTTGGGTCTCTTTTTCACTCTTTTTCCTTTTTTGAATATATTTTATATTTTTATTCCCTTTTAATTGATTTGGGAATTTTGTACCCTTTTTGAGGGTTTTTTGTATTTTTTAAGGAAAATTACATATTTTGAGGGGAAAAAGGTGGGTTTTGGTCTTTTTGGTGACCTTTTGAAGGTTTTAGAGGCTCAAATGGTGGAAAAACTGGACAAATGGGTCATGTGAATAGGGAAATGAGCTAGTGAGCACTTTTTGGGTGTTAATAGATTGCTCCCTGATGTGTGAGGGAAGGAGGTCATCGTATGGCCAATAGACATCATAGTTTCTTTGTCTTTTTCCTTGGGTTTGGAGGAGAGAAGAGACCGATTGGAGACTGGAACACCGAGCCCATGCATGATGCCATCGTAGAGATGGAAGATGTCTATGAGAACCTCACTAGGTTGAAATTAGACGTTTAAGATCTGGCAGTGCATGATTTATCGCGGGCCATGCAAAGGTACACGGTTGGTGTGACCTTGCGTTTCAGTACGCTACTCTGCAAGGTAGCGAGGGCGGTTGACTGTTTCCACGGCCAGCAGGCGAGGGCTGTGAGACCCAGGGGTGCATGGGCTAGGCGTTAGGCCTTATGATATTATGTATGTATTGAGAGCTTGTGTGAGTCTCAAATTTTGTACTACTGAAAGCTATTAGGATTCATATTTTGCATAGACTCACTGAAAGCCATCGTGCTTTAGATTTTTGTATCAGTACTACTTTATCTCGATTTATATATATATAGACATTTTGGCGGTTTTATACATTTGTGTTCCATATGAGATCTTGTTTATATGTTTGCTTATGTGCTGAGTTATTTACAATGTTATGTCTGCTTTTACAGTTCATGAATATGCTATGTGTGTGCAATGTACCAATCTAAGATGAAGTTGGCCATCGAGTCGAAAACTTTGTTCATGTCTCGTGGAATGTGCAGGTACTAAATGGATTCGAAGGACCTTTCCAGAAGACGAACTTGTCAGAAAAGATGGAGTTGGTTAGGGTCGCAGATGGCGTAAACCCGGTTGAGATGAGATACCACCAGTTGGAAATCCAAATAGATAACAACATGGTCCATACCCAAGGAAAGAGCATTAGTTAGGGTTCCAATGACTACCTGATATTCCGCAGCCGCTTGTTGGTTGCGAAACCTAGACACATTCCTCCTGAGCTGATAAGCTCGCCAGTGGGTGAGTGTAACACCCAGGCTGCCGAGGCAAGGTTACGGGTATGCCGACTGGTGCTGTCCGTGAATCCATAGCAAGTTTCCATCTGCACATGCAGACAGAACATGGTATAAGTAACGAAACAAGACCTAAGCACGAAAAAATCAAAGTGTCACACCACACAAAACACACGCCATGTACAGTATATACAAAGTACTTATGCATGAAAGAATCAGGCATAGTACCTCTTCAAGTAGAGCCCGTTGCGGGGCTCACCCAAAGATATCCTGTCATAGTCTTCAAGTTCATAGGCTCCCTTCTCCAGGACATGTTTTACTATGTAGGGTCCATGCCACATGGACTTGAACTTTCCTGCCCCCAGCTTATCATGTCTTTGGTCGTATGTAAGGACCAAATCACCCTCACTATAGACGCAAGGTTCTACCGACTTGTCATATTGCGCTTTGATGCGTTTCTTATGAGCCTCGTTGGCAAGAGCGTTATCGCGGCGAGTCTCTTCAAGTTTTTCCACGTAGAGGAAGCGTTCTTCCTCTGCAGTAGTGTTAGGGATAAGTTCATCTACGAGTTTGAGGTATGGAACTTCGCACTCTATCGGTAGGACTGCCTCCAATCCATAAACTAATTGGAAGGGAGTAAATCCAGTGGCGGTCTTGACGGAATTTCGATAAGCCCATAGTGCGGAGAAGAGCATATTGTGCCAGTTGAACTTGTGCATACCCACGATACATTGGATCATGGTTTTCAAGACCTTGTTAATGGTCTATACTTGTCCATTGGACTACGGGTAGTACGGTGTTGATTTTTCATGGCAAAAACCCAATCTAGTGCTCAATTCGTCAACCATGTGGTTCATGAAGTGAGAACCATGGTCGGTGACTATAGCTTGAGGAACTCCGAACCGCACTATAACATGATTGAACATGAAGAGTGCGGTGGTTTTTCCGTCGTCCGTGTATGTAGGCATAGCCTCAGCCCACTTTGTAAAGTAATCCATGAGTACTATGACGTAGAGGTAGGCTTACAGTGCATGAAGTCAATGCCCCATTTAGTGAAGGGGTCAACAACAATAACCGAGTGTAACGGGGCTGGGTGGGTGTGCTTTTTAGTTTGAAAGTGCTGGCATGGAGGACATTTTTTGATGGCCTCGATACAATCTTTAAAGATAGATGGCCAATACCAGATAGATGACCACCACATGCCCCAACGTGACAGTCATTTAAGACGTGTTCTTCCTTTTTGTGAGTGAGACGTCGTTGAAGAATAGAATCAATGCCATGTTGGTACAAGGTATCACTGATGATCAGGTAATACTTTGCATGGTGGGGTATTCGACGACGGTCGTCCCACGAGAGTTGGGGGATGAAAAGTTGGGTCTAAAGATATAAAATGACATCTCCATACCACAGATCAGATGTGATGATGAGGAACAATGATTCATCTGGGAGAGAGTCATTGGGATCAAATTCGACATCGGCGTGGGGAAGATCACAGATCAGCTCAACAAACACCAAAGACTTTTTAGACTTAGCCTTTTTGAATAGGAGATCAAATTCCTGTAGTATCACGATCCAGCGTGAATACTTGCCCCCAAGCACTTGACGTGTCAAAACTTGGTACATGGGGTTCTAATCGGCAATGATGGTGGTGGTGCGGAGCAAGATATAATGTAAGAAATTTTGGATGGCAATGACTGTTGCGAGAGGGAGCTTCTTGACATGTGAATAACGAGTTTCAGAGTCGATGAGACCCTTACTGAGGTAGTAGATCACATGCTCCTAAGCGTTGTTGTATTCTTGTACCAAGACCATGGCAATCGTGGTGGCAGAAGCGACAAGATAAAGGATATAATCCTTGTATTAATTGGGTGATTGGAGCACAGGGGCGTGCATGATAGCATGTTTGAGACTATCGAAATATTATTGTGCTTGGTCGTCCCAAATGAATGGGACGTCTTTCTTGAGTAGTCTCATGTAACCCTGCGTCTTTTGCACGAAATTACAGACAAAACGCCTTAAATAAGTTGCCTTCCCTTGCAAACTTTGAAGTTTCGTAATGTCGGTGGGAGGTGGGAAAGCAACGATGGATGCCACCTTCAAGGGATCAATGCGGATCCCATCCTTCGAGACAATGAAACGGAGGAGGCATCCAGACTCGATGCAGAAGATACACTTGTGAGGGTTCAGGAGGATTTTATACCGCTTGCATCTAAGGAATACCTTTGTCAAATGGTCAATCTGGTACTCGCGCTTTCGTGAATGGGCAAGTAGATCATCCAGGAAGGGTTCCACAAATTCCTTCACGTCATGAAAGGCATACAACATGGCCCGCTGGAATGTGGCACCAACATTTTTAAGGCCAAAAGGGAGCTTGCGATAAGCAAATGTACCCCAAGGAAAGATGAAAGTTGTCTTGTGTTGATCAGTCGGGTGGATCTCAATCTGGTTGTAGCCGAAAAAACCCATCCATAAAAGATAAAATGACACTTCCAGCACAATTGTCAATGATCTGATTGATAAAGGGAGTCGGGTAATTGTCCTTAGGACAAACCTTGTTGAGATCCCGATAATCGATGCAGACACAAATGGTACCCTGCTTTTTAGCTACAAGGACGACGTTTGAGACCCATTCTATCAACGGGATAGGGTAGATAAAACCAGCTTTCAAGAGCTTTTCAATCTCTGCCTTGATTGCCGTAGTCTTTCAAGGGTGCACCGGTCGCAACTTTTGCCAGACTAATTTAGCATCAGGATAGGTTTGAATCGTGTGTGAAACAATAGCGGGGTCTATACCGAGCATCTCCTTGTAGGTCCAAGAAAACATGTCTAGAAATTGCTTGAACAAGGCTGTGAACATTGTAATCTCTTCAGGGGAACACTTCTGGCCTAAATGAATATGTTCCACTACACCAGGAGTAACCGATATGTCGACCGAAATGGTAGGCTCATGTTGGCCAAGTTTCCTTCAGATTCTGTTTGACACGTGAGTATCGAGGACTGAGAGCAAGGGTAGACATCCAGTGTAAAGATGGTGGTGATGTTATTCTCCACAGTGTCCAACGAAGGAAGGAAAGACGACCGATGATTGAGGTCTTCCCACAGAGGGTCATCCGCACTCATGATTTCCATAATGGACTCATCGGAATGAAAAGTCCGGAGTAGAGGATCGAGTAGGGATGATATTTGCTGTAGAGAACAGGAGGTGGAGGTGACAACTTAGTGGTCCTCCGGTGCTGACTGGATAGCTTCATAAGTGAGTTCAGCGGGTGAGAGAGGCATGGTGTCTCCAATTAGGTGTGTAGTGGCTTCATTAGGTACAAGCCATGGATCAGTAGAGTTGGGGATATATGAAATCCGAGAGGAGATCATGTTCACCGTGGCAACATGATTTGGGGGATTCAAGGTTGGAAAAACACCCATAAGGGATGAGTCCTTGATGAGGCCAACCCCCACGCTCTCATAAGGGTGCGAATATTGTCCAATTAACGGAACATTATCTCCCGGATGAGTAGCGGTGTCAGGTGTACATAAATCCAGTTGGTCAACAGTAACAATTCGGCCTTGATGGTGGAATTGTACTATGCAGAAGACAGATGATGCGACCGCAGTCATGGCGTAAAACCAATTACGACCAAGCAAAATATTATAATCTAACGGGACAGCGACCACTTCCACGTTAATGGTTGCGATCTTGCCCCCCAACTCGACTGCTAAGGCTTGTAACAACCCTTGATGTTGAAAGCCACATCCGTCGAATGCTTTCAAGGTCGTGGGAGAACGGTTCAACTCTATAGAGCCAATGGCTCTCTAACACGAAATTGACATGACTGAAGTAGAGGCACCTTCATCCAAAATGGTACGATGGATTTTCTTCCTAGCAATGTTTGTGGCAACTTGAAATTCCAACTGATGGTAAAGCCTTGGTTTAAAATATTCCAGCCAGAACATGATGGTATTCGAAGAATCCGGATCAACTGCGCCGATGGCAGCGAGGAGAGTCTTGCACTGGTTAGGACAGTTCTGCAAGACCTCAAGTGTCGACATACCATAAGGGGCTTGTGCCAGGTCCTCTACAATATTGTAGTTCTGAGCGGCCCGAGCGTTGGGATTGAAAACAACTTTTCGAATCGTGCTCTTGGGTGGACGCAACACTGACTCTAAGGAGGGCTTCTCAATGGTGAGAGAAGCGTGTGGTACGGTGACATCGGGAATCGAAGTGGAAGCTTTTTCAGTATTACTTCCAATGGGTTCCTTCTGAGGGACGGAGTCATATGAACGAGAACGCGTGTTCAAATTGACAGTCTCACTATGCATCATGAGAACATGCACGGTGGAGGATGCTTCTCCTTTGGAAGGAGAGGTGTGTGCGATTAGTTGTTGGAGGTGGGGAAGGGATCATTGAGAACCACGGTAGTATATTTTCCCTTGAGAAACTTCTGAACTTTATCTCGGTGTATTGGAGAAAACTCACTATGGCTTGGGAATACCACAACAGACAGATGACTACCAGAAATCTACTCAATTCTCATAACAATGCTATTATAATCGACAATGTTAAAACAATGGAGAAATGTAACCAACCTCGATCCAACGTTTGATGTAGATCCCCGTTGGAGCTTTCAATCCGCGCACGTCCAAGCACTTGTAATCTGCAAATTAGTCTTGACAACAAATATCTAACAAGTACATGTGACATATAAATAACATTAACATCATCAATAACAATGGTCCATAATATCATAAGCAAATGCAACCCAATGTATAATAAATGACATTCACACCACGAATGGACGAGAACATGAGTATTTCTATTAATGAACAAGATGAAGTACAAAGTGATACGACCTCTTGCCGGAAACCAATCTGAACCAAGATCCAGATCAATCCACTTGTGCCTCCACCACTTCAATCCTCCATGAATGGCAAACTCAAACTAGAAAGGAGTTTGGAAGGTGAACATAACTGGTTCACAACTACAAGGATCAATGAGTGCAGACTCAAGATAGGGCAAAAATCCACTAGAGTGCCTTTACTATTCTCTTCCCCCTCCCGTCCATAAGCCATATGTGCTCAATATATAGTCCTCTCAAAGGTAGGTGAAAGGACTCATCGAGACGTTACTTGGGAAGATGGAGAGCCAAATGTCACCCAATGACCGCTTTTTGGGAGTAAAAAAGTAATAAAATAGTGGTTTTTACCATTTACTTGATACCCGCGGGCTATAGGGATGCAACTCGCGGGTACGCATGCTATAGTGATGCAACATGAGGGTAGGAACAAAAATAGGATAAACTAGTATCACTGAAGGATGAAAATGGATCTGAGTCACTGAAATGGATCCTACAAGCCAAAGAATGCTGATTCTCATAGGGTGGAATATTTATGTATAACAGATGCCCCCTAATGTGTGAGGTCAGAGACTGAAATGTGCTACGATGGCCGAAATACATTATAAAACTCAGAAGTGGAGTGATGGAGACACAAGTGGAAAGAACGGATCACTTGTCATAATACAATAGTATCTCTGAATACATGTCAGTTTAGTACAACAATCTGATACAATGGCCATGAATAGGTAGTACATAAGTAGATACATGTCATAAGTGATCATAGCCATGATCCCTCTACAGTAAGATATGGTCTTCTGCTGAAAAGTAGACAACTGGTGCAAACTGGAGGTAAAAACTGCTGAAATCTAAGAGGTGATATCTCAGATGTAAAGTCAAAGTCATATGTAGCATACTGAATGCCACAATCGCCTGGGGTCTTCTACACAAGTCTTCGACGGTGCAAGTCCCATCAAGTGAATAAAGGAGTTGGGGTCAAACCTGATGAGACATCGTCTGATTACCGGTCATTGATGTATACCGTTAATAGACGCGAGATGACCCACCGATAATGAAAATGGGCATCAAAGCACAGAGCACAATCATCAGAGTGTGAATAAATGGGTTGAAGTCGAACACTAGGATGAATCCATCGATTAGGGGACATTGATGTATTCTCAAAACTGTCGATGGCAAGAGAACCTGCCACTAATGACTGCAAGGCTCAAGGTACTCAACCGAACTCTAAGCCTCAAGTCCTGGAATAAATGTGTTGAGGTCGATGGAACAAGACTCGCTGGAAGGAGGGCATTAGGGCATCCCCCATCAACCAGCATGAGGTACCAGCAATGCTGAAAGATTTGGAAGATCTCAGGTGAAACGGACTGACTCAATAAGGATGGCCGACATGCAATAGTCAAGATATTTGAGGAGTGGCTGAGACTGGTTTCAGGACTTCCTTTGAACAAGAGCATGAGCAGATGGATAGACTCAGGTAGCATAGACTCCACATAAACTGTGCAATGCAGGAGGCATTACAAAGGGCTCCATAATGACTGGAAGCTTAACCAATCGGTGGAGAAAACTGAGAACCAAGTACAGCTCCTAAGGCCCAACTATAGTCCCGATTCATAATGTACGGAATGGAATGAATGCTCTGTTCAAAGGCGACACAACAACTACCAAAAACAAATAATGACCATAATCCCATCCGGCTTTTTGGAATATTTGATTTTTTTGTCTTTTTCATCTTTGGGAAAAGCTTGAAAAAGAATAAAATTGCTTATAGTACAAGTGAGGGAACGAGTGTCAAGTGGCTAGCAGACTAGTCCCAAGCAGTGGAACATACCTATGCTCAATGCAAGGAAGTGTGTGTAGGATGTGGACACTCGAGGGTGTGTTCCCTCAGGGTCAAAGGGTCATCAAATTGTGAAGGGAAAATATATAAGCTCTGCAGGGCTCAACAGGGAAAGTGCTCAGGCACCAGGCTAACAATTGAGAAAGCGGGAGTCGGCACAAGGCTCAAGCGGCAAGCAGGATGATGCAATGCAATCACAACATGATATAACTGAGGGGAGTCCTTAAGGGAGATGGCCAGCATAAGACAAAGTAGAGTATGAGTCTTCATCGCAACGTCATGGCGTGACTACAAAGGACTCCCAATCCTGAGGACAGACAACGGCATGGGAACCAAAAGCATAATGGGGTTCTAACTAGAGTACCCATGTTCGGGAAAGCCCTGCCGCCACATGATGACACTTCTATAACAGTGTGAAGGTTCCGTGCCAGTCATGAAGCGGGGTTGCACCTAGGGTTTATGAAAAATGGTCAACAGGTCAAATGCATAATGCATGTGGAAATGGCATCTAACCTATATGCCAGGTGTGAAACATACCTGTTGTAGGTGTGAAATGAATCGGAACAACTCTCGCTGAGGAAATCTGTTGAAAAAACATTACTCCATGACACGATATTAGTTCATAACGACCCAAAATGGACAAAACTATAGAAAAGTGGGTCCAAAAAATTATAAATAGTAACAAAATTTAATAATTTTCAATTCATTTGCACTATTCACCATTTTGGAGTTGAGTGGTAAGTTTGCACCTGAAATTTCAAGCGCCGATCGTGGGAGCTATGAGCAACCATTCAGCGAACCGTCCGGAGCAGGTTAGTGGTCACTGCCATACCTTTCATTTAAGTGGTTTTATTTCAATTTTGGTCGGTGGGTTATTTTGTTTGGGAAATCCATAAATGGCTTCGGTGCTACCCGCGGGCTGTAAGTATGCGGGTCGCGGGTAGGGCATCAAATGCGCAGTCAAAAAACTGACTACCCGAGTCTACCTACACCTGTCTACAATATAGCTCGCGGGTAAGGCCATGAATAAGTTTTTAAGCATGAAACTGAGTAAAAATCTCTTGCTTTGCATTCCAGGATGGTTCTAGAGTGGAGGGAGAGAGAGCATGACTAGGTAGATGAGGCCCTGCGCAATGATTTGCAAGCACAACAAGCACTGCAAGCATGTGGCTTATATAAATACTGGAGTCTCGGGGGCTTAAGGGCCCAAAACCTACTACTCCGTCATTTGATCAACTACTAGGATGTGGATGCTCAACACTTCATCCTCAACGGGCAAACACTGACATTGGAAGTAGAGGATATCTATTTCATTACCGGTTTGTCTCGTAGAGGGGAAGTGGCTAGTCTTCGGTCACGGATCGTGGGTGGTGGGATCATTGTGCAAGACTACATAGTACGGTACTGTCCCACCAACACACGACCAGTGGGAAGTCAAGTGCCGATCAATCTCATAATGGACTTGAGCACAAAGATCATAGTGGCGACTCTGGTGCGGATCACGGGATCCAAAGCACTACATCAGGCATCCAGACCGGTGATGTTCTACGCATCACAATGCTTGCAGCCTACTATATTCGACTGGTGTACTACTCTGCTGGTGTCTATGAAGGCACAACTGACGGAATGCAAAGAGGGGAAGGCCAAAAAATTTGGGTATGGTAGCATCCTCTGCAGTTTCTTCTTTGAGAGGGTTCCGGGACTTAGCCCAAGGGTGGATGTCCCTCCTCACAGTCTCCGAGATCCAGCCCTCACCCGGTGGACTGAGATATTGACACGACAGGTTGGTGGCCGTCTGGCGTCACCATATACTGAGGAGTTCTTCCGCTGGTGGAACCGGCAAGTGATTGCTATCGAGGACTATCCCTATGCGAGGATAGACTTTAGATAGGACCGTGACATGCCGCTCCCACCAGGTGTAGCTTTCGGAGACATCAATGAGTACTCTTTTGGTTTTGTGTTTATTTTTATTTTTATGGATTTTTTTATTATAGTTGAAATGCAAAAAATCTTTTTGGTGGTAATGTCATGTGCTAATGGGTTACTGTTTGCTCGTAGAAAAAGGGCTAGTGAGACCCGAGGGCTTCCCGAGACATGGTTGTCGGGGTAGAGATGAGGTGGCAGCAGATGCTGCAGCAGGGCACACACTACAGACGTTGCGGCGCAACATATCACGGATGGTTTCCCAAGTACCACTGATAGAGGTAGCCCGACTACCGGAGGCTATGCAGCACCAGGTAGTGGGTCTTCCTGGTGAGTGGGTGTGGCTACTGCAGCGGATGGCCAACGCAGTACAGTACTATTATGAGACACATCCCGTCGAGTTGGCAGCTAGACCTCCTTAGAGGGAGTAGATATCCCAGGGTCTCATCATTTTTTGTACCAATATGTATATTTTTGAGGGCTATGGGCTCCAGTCTTGTATGACACTACCATTTTTGGACATATCTATATATATATACAACTTTGGTTATCGGTTCTACTATATGTGTGTATGGTACAAATGTATGAATGTCTTTGTATTTATGTGCTTCATGATGAATGTGACAAATGCCAATCTAATACATAGTTAGCATATGCATCAGATATATAATTATGACTTCTTGGAATGTGAATATATGTAATGGAAACAAAATGTCTCTCCAAGAATCGTACCTCAAGGAATATCCGTAGTAATGTAGGGTCTCGTACACGGTACTACCCATTCAGCTGAGACACAACTAGTTGTGAATCCAGGCGGACTTCCAAATACTGGATGTTATGTGAAATGGCATCTCGAAGTAGCTCAACAACGGCACTATACTCAGCCACATTGTTCGATGTAGGACCGAGACAAGCACCTCCTGAGGACACAACTAGATGGTCAGGTGAAAAGATAACCCAGGCAGTAGAAGCAAGCTACTGCGTATGTCGACTAGCATCATCCGCGAAACCTAAGAACATAGGACATCCTGCTGACATCTGTCAATCAAAAAGAGGCTAATCAGCAGACCCGACAACCAAAAATGTAACCTAGACTATGTACAGAAAAAACTATACAATAGTGTACAAAAGTATCAGCTCGAACCAAAGGTTCAAGCGTAATACCGCTTGAGGTAGAGCCCATTTCTAGGCTCCTTCAAGATAACTCCCTCGTAATCCTCTAACTCATAAGCTCCTTTTTCCAGGACACGTCTCACAATGTAAGGACCGTGCCACATGGGATTTAACTTGCCTGCCCCCAGGGGTTCTTTAGCTTGGTCATACAAGAGTACCAAGTCACCTTCAGCATATTGCCAGGGACGGACAGACCTATCATATTGAACCTTGACACGATGCTTGTTAACATCAATGGCCACAGCGGCATCTCGACGATGCTCGTCAAGTTGCTCGAGGTGTACTAAACGTTGCTCAATCTCCATCGTATCAGGGAGGAGCTCTATGGCTAGCTTGAGCGAAGGAATCTCACATTCAACTGGTAAAAGTGACTCCACACCATGAACTAACTAGAATGGTGAGAACCCGGTGGCAGTCTTAACTACGGTTTGATAAGCCCACAAAGCAGGATATAACATGATATGCCAATTGGTCTTGCTTTGTTGGATGGTACGTTGGAGAATGGTCTTCAAATACTTATTGACTGCTTCAACCTGACCATTCGCTTGAGGATAGTAAGAAGACGAGTGTTCCTGACGAAACCCAAGCTTGAGAGACAAATCCTCCATCATCTTATTTTGAAAGTGACTGCCATGGTCAGCGACAATCTCTTTGGGGATACTGAATCGAGTGATAATCTGGTTGAACATTAAATGGGCTGCAGTAGCACCATCGGCTTTAATGGTAGGCATGGCCTCAACCCATTTGGAAAAATAATCCACGACCACAATAATATGATGATTCCCCCCAGCCGAAGCTGGTTTGCAATCCATGAAATCTAATCCCCACTTAGTGAAGGGACCGATAGTGACGACCGGATGGAGGGGCGCTGGATGCGAGTGTATGTTCCGAGAAAACACCTGGCAAGGGTGACATCTCTTCACAACGTTAATACAATCTTTAAAGATAGTAGGCCAAAAATAACCTGCTCACATAATACGTTGGGCTGTAGCAAGCCCGGATAAGTGACCGCCACACGCCCCCGCATGGCAATCATTAAGTACCCATTCCACTTCTTTGTGAGTCAAACAACGACGGAGAATGGAATCCTTTCCTCGGCGATACAAAGTGTCACCGACGATAATATAATCTTTAGCGTGATGTCTCAAACGTCGTCGCTCGTCTCGTGAATAATGCGGAGGAAACTTCAAAGTTTGGAGATATCTAATGACATCCCCATACCAAGGGTCCTCGGTAGAGATAAGAAATAGGTGTTCATCCACAAAGGAATCTTCATGAATGACTTCGTCATCAAGCCATGGAAGGTTCGACATAAGCTCAGCAAACACCAATGATTTCACCGACTTTGCAGAAGCAAACTCGATATCAAATTCCTGAAGGATCACAATCCATTTTTTATACTTACCCCTGATAAGGCGTCGTGAAAGCATGAACTGAAACGGATTGATATGAGCTACAACAGTGGTTGTTCGAAGCAAAATGTAATGCCGTAACTGCTGGACTGCGTGAATAGTCACAAGTGCCAGTTTTTCTACGTGGGTGTACCTTAGTTTAGTGTCTACTAAATTTCGACTAAGATAATAGATAACATGCTTGACGAGCGCATCACCTACCTGAACCAAGACCATGCCAATAGTCTCTTGAGACGTGGCCACATAAAGAATGAAATCTCGTGTAAAGTCTGGTGGAATAAGCATGGGGGCCGATACCAAAGCTTTCTTAAGGGCGTCGAAAGACTGTTGGGCTCGCTCATCCCAGATAAAAGGTGTGTCTTTCTTCAATAGGCGTGCGAAACCTTTAGTAAGATTGGCATAGTTAACTATGAACCGACGCAGAAAAGTAGCTCTCCCTTGGAGGCTCTGAAGTTGAAACAGATTACGTGGAGGAGGCAACTGAAGTATTGCCTCAACTTTGAGAGGATCAACTCTAATACCCTCTTTCGAAACTATGAATCCTAGAAGGCGACCAGTCCTAACAACGAAGATGCATTTGTTCGGATTCAATCGAATTTTGTAGTGTATACATCGTTCGAGAATCATACAGAGGTGCTTGGGGTGGTCCACTCTCTTGCGAGAATGGCCAGCAAGATCATCCAAGAAAACTTCCATAATCTTCTTAAGATCGTGAAAGGCATAGGTCATGGCTTGCTGAAAAGTAGCTCCGGCATTCTTGAGGCCGAAGGGAATTTTTCGGTACACAAAAGTTCCCCATGGACAAATAAATGCCGTTTTATGTTGGTCTGCGGGTTTGATTTGAATCTAGTTATAACCCGAGAATCCGTCCATGAATGAAAAATCTCACTTCCCGCACAAGCATCCAATATTTGATCAATGAATGGTGTGGGGAAGTTGTCTTTCGGACATGCACAATTCAAATCTCTAAAATCAGTGCATACACGGATCGTTCCCTGCTTCTTATCTACAGGAACGGGGTTTGACACCCATTCAGTAAGAGGAACGGGGTAGATGAAACCAACTTTGAGCAGTTTCTCCACCTCTGCCTTAATAGCAGCTGCCTTCCTAGGGTTCACAGCACGTAAGCATTGTCGAACCGGTTTAGCATCAGGATACATTTTAATCTCATGTTCAACAATGCGGGGGTCTATTCCTGGAATCTCCTCATATGACTAGGCGAAAGCTTCCCGAAGTTCAGTAAACAAATAAGTGTAAATAGCGATCTCCTCAAGAGTGCAATCGTCACCGACGTAAACATTCTCAATCTTTTCGAGAGTACGGGAGATGTTGATCAAAGTGGTTGGGGAAATATTGGCCATATTCCCCTCCAAGAAAACATCATGTGACTACAAAAGAGCCACAGGGTGACCAACCATCTCAACTAGAGTCATCCTAAACTCCTCCTGCTCAATGAGCTCAAGGTTGGGAAGAAAATAAGATCGATGATGCATATCTTCACAAGGCCTCTCACTACCACACATGGCTTCGAGGATAGCTTCATCAGATGGCAAAGTATCATCGAGGCAATCGTGAGAGCAAGATGAGTTGGCTGCCCAAACTGGTAGCGTAACGGGATCTTCTTCAACTATATAGGGAGAAGAGAGATCCGGATCCGCAGTGGTTTGTTGGATGTGATCGTAGGTGAGCTCCACTACAGATAAAGGCATAAACATCCCAACGTGCGCAATGTATCCAGACATAGAATCCGCGGATGGCAAAATCCATGGATCACCACAATAAGAAGTCCGGAATGACATACTATTCGAAGGAGGAGGCGCACTGTCGAAAATGGTTCCAATAAAATTCACAGGTGCAAAATGGTTAAAAGTTCCCATCAACGAGGGGTACATTCCAACATCTATGTTCCCAGTTGCCGAATGAGAATCAGAAACTTGCGGGACTACTGATCCCATAGATGTTGTGGAAGGAGTGCCAACATAATCCAGATGATCGATCGTCACAATCTTTCCTTCATGGGGAAATCAAATAAATTGAAATACAGTAGACGCGACAGCCTTCATATCGTACATCCAGTTCCATCCCAGTAAAAGGTTGTAGTCGATTGGCGCATCAACCACTTCGACTTCAATAGGTAGGGACTTACCTCCCAAGGAGACAACAAGGGAAGGGATAATTCCATGCGGCATAAAAGATCTACTGTCGAATGCAGTGAGTGTAGTTCTAGATGCGAGTAGGGGAGGAGAGCCAAGAGCTTTCCAACAAGTCAACGACATTACTGACGCGGAAGCACCTTCATCAACCATAGTACGTTTGACAAAGCTCTTAAGGAAAACCACCTGGATTTGAAAAGCCACGTGGTAAGGCAAGCGAGGTTGGACATCAGTAGTGTCAAACTTGATAACACTAGGACTTCCCCCGTCCTGAACTCCTAAGGCACTCAAAAGGGCATGCTTATGAGAAGGACAAGCTTGCAAAACTTCAAGAGCCAACATGGCACACGGAGTTTGGCCCAAATCTTCTACGATGAAGTAGTTCTGGGCGACTCGAGCATTAGGATTATGTGTAGAGCGCTTGAGAACACCTTTCAGTATTTGCGACATAATAGAAGGCTTCTCGATATGCAAGGAATTATCAGGAGGAGGGGGAGGCTCATTCCCCAAATTCGGTTTTGGTGCACCATAATCACGTTGACGAGTAGCAACAAAAACCTCCGACTGAACCATATTCACGCATCCATAACCACTAGTATTGGAAGAAGACGTTGTCGTTTCATTAGTACCATAACCAGTGGCGAGAGCATGCGAAGCAATGTTTTGGTGATGAGGTAGGGGATCCTTCAACACAGCTGGTCTCTGTGCCAAATGCTTCGATGCTTCTTCAATACGAGGACATAAGTGAGTAAGATGATCCTCCCCACATAGCTTGCAAGGGAATTTCACCTTACGCCTAGATTTACGATCCTTGCCAGCATTACTGCCTTCCCGAGGAGAGTTGGCATTCTCTTTACGAGGAGTATTACGATTGATATTATTATTACTTCCATTATTTCCACCCCTACGATTATTTCTCCCCTTTTTCTTACCACCAGGTTGCTGGTTACCCGACGGTTTCATTGATTGCACATTGTGTACATCAAACAACGGAGTGGAAGTGGACAAGGTGTGAACCTGTCCGGGTGCATACTGGTTTAGCGACAAATTTTGCATTTGATTAGCTACCAAGTCTACAGGGCGAGTGCATGCGGACCCCACGATGCCATCGGCATGTGGTCCAGGAACTGACGTGGGCTCATGTCTTGTTCTCGGTGCGTCAGGAATAATGTCATACAAAATGCCAAACTGAGAATAAAGAAGATCTAACTGTTGGACTTTCAAGATAGCTTGCTCCTCAGTCATAATGTTGGACATCGAAACATCCTTAGCAATATATGGAAGTAAAGACTTGAGGAACCATTCCAACAGGAACTCTGGAGGAATGTTGGCTTTCACTAATCTCTTCTGCCGACGCCACTCTTGAACGTGGTCAGAAATATGTGTGGCCTTATTCTGACGGAAGGTGGACAACAATTCAATACTAGTATCATAACGAACCGGCAACTGGAAATGGTCTAAGAAAACCAAAGTAATCTCGTTGAAACCCCTATAGGTGTTTCCAGGCAACTCCACATACCATTTCGCAGCTGCCCCCGTGAGGGTGCGTTGAAATAGGCGTAATCGAATGGAATCATGATTCAAAGAGTTGGAGGAGCACCAAAGGTGAAACGTCATGACATGATCTCCTGGGTCCTCACCACCTTTCCCGTCAAAATTTGGAATGTCCGAAGGGAGCTTGGTAGGTACCGAGGGCCAAGTAGGGTCGTGACACACCGGATCATTCGTGAGCTTCGAAATATCCGAGAGATTCAAGCATGCAATGAACGGGAGCTGCGGCTGGAAAGCTTGATTATAAGCTCCCATAAAAGGTTGATTGAATGGAACTGTGTTGTACAATGGACCAAAAGCTTGACCATGAGGGTTAAACTGCTGATACTGAGGACCTGATGGCCCATAAGCTTGCCCATGGCCATAAGATGGATAACCTCCCCTTGCCTGACCCATTTGAGAGTAAGAAGGTATATGTGCATTTTCAGCACCATATTGGGGTGTTGGGTGATACTGGTGGACAGCACCGACTGTGTTGTAGTAATGGTTGCCACCATGGGTATGGGGCATGTATGTACTATTCACGGTGGGAACCGTGTTGTATTGACCGTAATGGTATGGTATGTTCCCACCCCCAATATTAGGATTAGCTTGAGCAGTCGTGTGATGACCATAAGCATGAGAAGTATTCCCGGGTCCAATATGGGTGTGACCAGTAGCAGGGTTGGTGGTGTGATGTCCTTGTGGATAGGAAATATTCCCACCCCCTACATTACTATTACTAGCAGCGGTAGTGGATGCAAAAGTATGCGGTAAGTGTCCACCCCCATGGTTGGGAGGAAAGGTATCATGTGCAAAAGTGGTCCTAGGTTGACGAGTAGCGACATGTGTACTAGGTGGTGGATGGCGAGTCGTGTTTCAAACAGCATTCCGACTAGGTTGAGTATTCCTAGGAGGTGGTCGCGTTCCAACATTAGCATGGTTAGGAATCGGACCAGTCCCCATACTATGTGAGTGGGTTGATAATGTAGTGCCCCCAGCTAGGGTAGTGCCCCCTGTGGGTATAGTATGGCTAACACTTTGACTAGTGCTAGCATGAGTACCAATCATAGTGGAAGGTTCGACAGTATTGTGACTAGGCATACCAAAAGAGAGTGCAGTGGGGTTGACCATAGGGCCGGAATCATCATGAGTCTCAGGCCTCCTATATCTAGAATCACGTGGAAACGAAGGAATGAAAGGCTCGTCCGGTTCTTCCTCCTCGGGTAATTTGGGCATCCTGTAAAGATAATTATCCGGATTTAAAGGATCAAACGGATCCCGGTCAAGTGGATTAGGCCAAATAGAACCAGGTTGAGTCGCAGGTGGATCACCTCCCCAATCCTCACGAGGAGTGTGGGGATCGAAAATGTGTTCAACTCTACCCGAAGGAGTAGAAAGGTCTTTCCTGATATCGGGATGTGTAGCCATGTAATCCTCAACGTAAGTCGTGTAAGAATCTGAAGACTCAGAGGGAGACCTCCGACGTCCTCTAGTAATGTGTTGTGTAACCAAAGCTGGCTTTAAACTAGCCAAACGACGGGACCGATGGAGTGTAGGGCTCCGCGCCATGTTCTCTCCGGAGAGAGACACAACGTCTCCTAGAGGCCAACTATCGATCACAAAACAGTAAATCAAAAGCACACACCTAGAGAATCTACAGCCAAGAGCAGACAAACAGAGTGGCTAAATGAGCTCCCGACACTAGAGCCGGTATGTCTCACCTAGGAGAGGCTTGAGACTCCCAAACTATAACCGGAGGTAACCGAATCAGTTATAGAGACACCCAGGCTTCACTATGTTGACAGGGTCAAGTCCACTGCACGAACACAATTGTGTTGGCCAATCCCTATCTGACTCAGGACACAAACAACATAACCACTGCAAGTACCCTGTGCGGTACCTAAGTAAGGCAACTATGTCTACCGCAATATAACCAATGCTTAGGGGAACAGTTGCAGGTGGGACTCGTGGTATGGGCAGGGTAGCTAAGCCCGAAGCACAAGAGGACAAACCTCCGATACCCCCAGATACGAACAAATCCTGGATATATCTCCCACGTTTAGCCGGTATCAGAGGGATATCTCCTCAACCAACCTCCCATGACCTCGTGCTTAACTCTGGTTTGATAGAGCTTTCCTGAGAACACCGATCTATACCATGGATTCGTCCACTCCCTGGTCAGACACCTAATGTTTCGTTCAGTAGTCTTGGATTGTTAACTCACAATGATCTATTCCAAGACTCTAAACCTATGCTAGTTGGTGTACCCTATAAATAAAATAAGTCTAATCAATTTTATGATTAAGCGTTAATTTTAGTCGTTTTGATTACTCAAGGGATATGGTCGTGAAACTAGTGATGTGTAGACTCAATAATATGCACCATCGTCCAATCCTAGACTCAACTATCCAATAAAACAATGTCACTAATATGCAAAATCAACCAACAATTCCGAAATAAATATGCAAACTTTTATCTTTTCAATGCACAAGCAGAACCTAAAATGAAGGCAACAAGCACTCAATGCAAAATGCAGTACATGGAAATAAAATATTTTTGTATTTTCTCTTATAAACAAAAAGGAAAATGCAAAAACTAAATGAATATTTTTGTATTTTTTCAATATATATGGAATGAAAAAATGCAAGCAAAATCCTACCATTCAGTCACTGAAGTGCCGAGAAGATCACTAAGACAACCCAACAGATCCTAAACAGCAAGACTCAGCCAAAAGGAAGAGCTCAAAAGGAAGAAACCAAGAGGTTAAAACCAAAGATGGTGAAAAACCAAGAAGGCTCAACCAAGAGAAACGAAGAGATCTGGTCACAACCAAGGCATGAAACAGTCAAGAAGGAGGCCAACAAAGACTCAGGAATCAACCAAACTCAGCCAGCAACAACCAATAGCCATAAACCAACAAAAGTCAGAGTTACACACTACTGTCGAAGGAATACCTGCGGGTACCTACGAGCAGTAGTATAAACAGAGGCGGGTGTACGCGGGCAGAACTAAGCTAGCCCGTGGGTTAGAAACAACAAATGGTCAAACAGAGAGTCCAGAGGCTCAGAAAAAGAAATTTTTCTACAGTGTATCTTAACGGCCAATCAGTGACACAGAGCTTCGATAAACAGCAACTCTAAATATGGACTAATGCTCAAAAAATTTCCCAAACATGGATGTTTTCCCCAGTGGAGTCGCCATTTCTGTATTGGAGAAAACTCACTATGGCTTGGGAATACCACAACAGATAGATGACTACCAGAAATCTACTCAATTCTCATAACAATGCTATTATAATCAATAATGTTAAAACAATGGAGAAATGTAACCAACCTCGATCCAACGTTTGATGTAGATCCCCGTTGGAGCTTTCAATCCGCGCACGTCCAAGCACTTGTAATCTGCAAATTAGTCTTGACAACAAATATCTAACAAGTACATGTGACATATAAATAACATTAACATCATCAATAACAATGGTCCATAATATCATAAGCAAATGAAACCAAATGTATAATAAATGACATTCACACCATGAATGGACGAGAACATGAGTATTTCTATTAATGAACAAGAAGAAGTACAAAGTGATACGACCTCTTGCCAGGAACCAATCTGAACCAAGATCTAGATCAATCCACTTGTGCCTCCACCACTTCAATCCTCCATGAATGGCAAACTCAAACTAGAAAGGAGTTTGGAAGGTGAACATAATTGGTTCACAACTACAAGGATCAATGAGTGCAGACTCAAGATAGGGCAAAAATACACTAGAGTGCCTTTACTATTCTCTTCCTCCTCCCGTCCATAAGCCATATGTGCTCAATATATAGTCCTCTCAAAGGTAGGTGAAAGGACTCATCGATACGTTACTCAGGTAGATGGAGAGCCAAAGGTCACCCAATGACCGCTTTTTGGGAGTAAAAAAGTAATAAAATAGTGGTTTTTACCATTTACTTGATACCCGCGGGCCATAGGGATGCAACTCGTGGGTACGCATGCTATAGTGATGCAACATGCGGGTAGGAACAAAAATAGGATAAACTAGTATCACTGAAGGATGAAAATGGATCTGACTCACTGAAATGGATCCTACAAGCCAAAGAATGTTGATGCTCACAGGGTGGAAGATTTCTGTATAACACTCGGTGGGGACATTCTTTTGAAAAATGGTCTCCACCGCACATCAAACAAGGATACATCAACTTCCTCTTCTGTTTGGTGTCTTCCTGAGTGGGCTTGGGCTCCTGTTGGTTAGAAGATTTCTTAGGTTTCCCTTTGTTCTTCTTCTTACCACCGGACTTCTGAGATGAAGCTGATTGCACATAATTCACCTCTTCAGTGGAGGCAGGAGTGGTAGACTTGGTAGTGGTGTTTCTAGCCTATGGTGGTTATGGAGAATAACCTTGGGGGTTCGATGAGCCACCAATTTTAGTAGAAGGCTGGGATGTAAGGGAAAAAATGATGCCATCGGCTTGTGGTCCCTTTGATGGTTTCACGGGATCATACATAGGGCGAGGTGCGTCAGGAACAATTTCATACAATGTGTCAGATTGAGCATAGACCAATTCTAAGTAATGGGCACGGGAAATAGCTTGTTCCTCAGTGACAGCTCCTCCCATAGCTACGTCTCAAACTACAACGGGTAAGAGTGACTTTGTGAACCACTCAACTACGAGTTGGTTCGGAATATGAGCCTTAAGAAGACGTCGTCTTCGCCGCCATTCATGAATATGATCTGAAATATGAGTGGCAGTGTTCTGGCGAAGGGAGGTCAATAAGTCTGTACCAGTCTCATAGTGGATGGGTAACTAGAAGTGGGTAAAAAATGACATAGCAAGAGATCGGAAATCTGGAAAAGAATTGGGTGGTAGTTCAATATACCACTTGGCAACTAGGCCGGTGAGAGTCCATTGAAATAACCTAAGACGGATTGAGTCGTCCATCAAGGAGTTGGATGAACACCATAAATGGTATGTCATCACATGGTTTTTGGGATCCTCACCAGGCTTGCCATCAAATTTGGGGATATCTGATGGTAACTTAACCGGCATGGGTCGCCAATTATGCCCGTGGAAGATGGGATCATTCGTTAGACAAGATAGGTCGGGTAAGTCCAAAGTATCCAAAAAGGTTAGTTGTTGGTTCAGCTGGGGGTACTGATAGTACTGATAAGGCATGTATGGACCAGTAGGACCTTGAATTGATTGGTTGTAAGGTGTCCCCAGAGGGAACTGACCGTAAGGGGCCAGTTTGTTTCTCGGACCATATGTAGGTTCGCCACCATAATAAGGCGGTCCATTACCATAATAAGGTGGGCCGTTACCAGAAGGTGGGGGTCCACCACCACCGCCAGGAGGGGGCGGGCCGCCTCCAAATGGGGGAGGTCCGTCGCTGCCACCAGGATAGGATGGACCTCCACCAACTCCACCGAGATAATGTGGACCGCCACCCGCCTCCGCCGGGATAATGTGGATCGCCACCCGCCTCCGCCAGGAGGAGGTGGGTCTCCACCACCGCTGCCGGAAGGGTAAGGGCTGCCTCCTCCACCTCCACCAGGATAGGATGGTCCTCTGCCGCCGCCGGGAGGGGGTGGTCCTCCACCACCACCACTAGGATGGGGTGGGCCTCCACCACCACCACCAGGATGGGATGGTCCACCACCACCACCAACGGGATGGGATGGTCCTCCACTACTGCCACTAGGATGGGATGGTCCTCCACCACTGGGGGGGGTGGCCCTACGCCTCCACCTGAAGGGGGATGGCATCCACCTCCACCGGGTGGTCCTCCACGAGAAGGTAAAGGTCCGCCTCCTCCGGAATTGTGTGTGGGCCTGTCGCCTCCGATGGGAGGTGGGGGTGGACCAAACGGTGGTGGTGGGACTTGAGGGACTGTAGGTGGGGGTCCATGTTGTAAAACATTTTGCTGCCCCCATAGAGTGTATGGATTTCCGAGATAAGGTATCTCATAGATTTCATTTCTGGGATTGAGTTGTCCCTACACAGGGTTAAGATAACCTGGATACGTTTCACTCCATGGTGGTTGAGTTACATGGGATGGTCCCTCAACATACGATAATCCCGTAGTGCAAGGTCCGTGAGGTAAGGAATTTCCAATGGAAGGACCGATGGGAACCCCTCCTCCAGTATTATGGTTAAGAGACGGGGGTTTCCCCCCAACAACAACTTGTTGACCACTAATCAAAGGTTGACCCAACACGGGTTGTTTATTATCTAGTGTAGGATTAACATTACCTATAAGGAAGGTAGGGGGTAAAGAGTATCCTCCCCACGAGTTTTGGGGTGGGGGAGGAGTAGGTAATGTAACTGTGGTAGTAACAAGTGTGTTGGACTGTTGTCCTTCAACAGGTTGGGTTTTTGGAGGTATAGAACTGGTCTCCTGTCTAGGGGGTGTATGTGTAGGAAGCGAGGGTTGACCAGGTTCAGAAGTGGTCACGTGTTTTGTGGATGATTCCGGTGAATCGAAAGATAAACAACAACTTGGGAGTGGTTGATAAGGGGGTTACATCGGGTCTTCAACCCTTCATGAAAGACTTTGTCTTCAAAATTCATCACCCATGGCACGTAATCAATCCAAGCGATCATGAATGGGTCCGAAAAGGTCGTAAGGATTAGCCCAACTAGGTGGGGATGCAATGGAAAAATAGGCCACTAGGTGGCCTAGAGATGACGTCCAATAAGCTGTTGCAGGACCAACAGTTGCTGCAGGTTCGTCCTGGGGTGGATTTAACCATTCCACCGATCCAGGCTCTCCTGGTAAAATGGAAGGTAGGTCTTGTGAAGTGGAAGTTCGCGCCTCTTCACCCTGTGGGGGGTTGGAGGCAGGTGAATTTGGAGGAAACATATGTGCACCAATATTCAAAGTAGGTTTTTCTACTTCAGGTGACACGACCGTGGCTTGTGGGTCCATTCTTACCTTCGAAATTACCTCCTGTTTAAGGGGATATTCGGGCGGTAAGTTTTGAATCCTACGGTACCTTCTCCAAGGAAAGTCAGTCAAAGTGACTGAAACAAAAGTTTCTCCTAGGGTAATCTAAACAAAAGAAAATCATTCTAGAAATTTCCTACATAAACTAAGGCCGCAAGCAAACTTATGTGATAAGAGTGGATTCAAAAGTTTGGAACCTCACGGGATTGTCAAGGCTTCGCAACTCGCGATATACTCCAGGGTCCAACAGTTATACTCGGCCCAATTTTCAGAGCACTAACTAGGGAGGATTAGGACCATACCCCTGACCATATAATCTGACTACCTAATAGTATGTGCGTAATATCTCCCTGAGTGTTGTTCTTGGTGTATTGCTCTGCCAAGACGGCCAAATGGATAGCTCAGTTGGTCTCAGGAATCCTAATGGTGTCTGCCGATGTATGCAAGGTACGTGGGAGCTCAAATCCGTAGTGGTGTTGTCTAATGCACAACCGTACGACACGAGACCTTCCTATATACTACCGAGTACGTGAAACACCTTTCTATATACGCCAAGTACGTGAAACACCTTTCGATATACGCCAAGCACGCGAAGTGCTTGGTGGGTATGTGAAAGAGCTTCGATATACTTGGTTGGTACGTGAAAGAGATTCGATATACCGGTTGGTACATGGAAGACTACAATACCCCCAGAATACAGTGCTGGAAAATAACGACAGCTGCCACGTTTTACAATGCCGGAACACGTCTCTAACTTAATACACAAGTTACTAAAGATTTTACCCTAGTTCTACCATTAATTTTATCTAGACGGTTAGGTGAATGCATGAGGTGAGTACATAAATGTAAACATAATGCAAGCCCTAACTACATGCAAAAAATATACTTTTCTTTTGATGAACTCTATATATGGGAGGGAAAATTTTCTTTCCAAGTGATTTTTCCAAAGCAACCAAATGCAACACAATCCCAAATCTATCAAATTTGATAAAAAAATACTCTTTTCACTTTTTCCGTTTTTCCAAGCAACAAAAAATCAACAAGCATCACAACCAAATCCAAACATTTTCTTTTGTCTTTTCGAATAAAAAACTAAGAGATGAAAAGAGAGAAATTTCCTATCTAGAGCACTCTAACTTTTCAATTTCACTATACTGGCTTAAAAGCACAAAAAATCAAGAATGCATACAATTTCCTCAAGCATGGAATCACTTTTGTAAAAACTTGATCTTACTCGAATTTTTCAAGAAAATGAATGATTCATAATTCCTGAAAAGTACAAATGATTAATTTTTCTCTCAAACTTTGCAAAAGACTAATGAATGATGAGTTCCAATGCATGAACCAATTTCTACAACAATTTCCAAATGCACTTGAAAATCAGTAAAAATGATGCACCTTTAATTTTCCAATGATATGCCAAGATAACAACTTGATAGCAATGATATTTTTAAGCACGAAAAACTGAAAAATAAAGTTGATTTGCAGCACTCTAAACACTCAGGAAATCTCAAGAAAATGACAAGCACTCATGCAAACTGAAAACACTCAAGACACTCAACAAACAACTGAATGCAAACAAAGCTAAATGACAAGTGCAAAAAGAAGTTTGGGGTCAGATCCAATGAAAATATTAGATCAGGTGAGGAGAGGAGGTGAAACAAGGTTAAGTGGATGAAGGTGGGGAAACCCAAAGTGTCCACCACTACCAAACTTAAGCTTGTTATAAAATTGGGCCCAATACAAATCCACACAGAATCAAAAAACCTTTCAACACACAAATCAAAAAAGAGGCCTCTGACTGGATCTTGTAGCACAAAGGGGTTTGCACACCAAATAAAAAATCAAATCAAAAAATGGAGGGGGGATGGCCTTATGTCAAATTTAACATATCGGAACAGTCTGTGTTCAGGCACAGAGCGACCGTCGCAGGTCACCAATGCGGGGTTTGCGACGATGTCGCAGGACACTAGTGGGACAACTGTGATGACATAGAGAAGTAAAGTGAAAAAATGACCGATCGACGCTCTGGTTCTATTGCCCAGGTGCTATGGGTGAGATCCAAACTCAAGGATCAACAGATCTCCAAGAAATGAGCAATAAAATGGTCTAAATTTTGTGAGTACAGACTCATAGGAGGACAACAGACTCTTCAAAGTGAAGATCTTTTTGGTGAAAAAAGACTTAGGAGGAAAATAAGATGGCTTGCAAAAGAAATCAAATGAAAATGGTATTCCAATTGAAAACTACAAACAATGTTCTTCCCTAGTATGGTCGCTAGATTTGTTATCTGTACAATCTACCAAGAGCGGACTCAAGGCGTGATATCCCTATCTTAATGCAAGTCTAGAACAAATGAGACATAATATAGAATAACTTTCCTAGATCTAATTAGAGATTGAGTGACTAGATGCTTTACCTTTCAGATCGCAGATCCTTTCTCCTTGATGTTGTTCCAAGCTTGATGGTCTTCATATCTCAGCTGCAAAACTTGTTAAGACATACAAAACAACACAAGTAGTAAAATGCATCTAAACAATAACAAATCTAAGTAAGCAGTTAAGGAGGCAAACTACACAAATATCATCAATGCAACAACATTTGGTAGAAAGAATTTATATTACTGTATAAAAGGGAAATTACATAGAAGGAAGTGATTACAACCAAGGCTTAACATAGCAATCCTTCTCCAAACAAGCCAATGCCAATTAAGCCTCCCAAGGAAGTATGAGTCTCCCAATAGATGAGTAGGGATCTCCTAAGCTAATTTCACCAGCATGCAAGTACTATAGACTTCCTCCCTTTGGAATGGGAATGAGATTCACTTATATAGGACTAAGAGGATAGGGTAGGTTGAGATATGGTAGGAGAGAGTTAGGGGATCCTTCCAAAAGGCTAGGGAACCGAATGCCAGCTCCCCTATAGGCTAGGGATAGGGATCCACATAACTCAGCTTCAAGAATGGGCTCGAAGATGCTTTGTTATCCAATTAACTGACATCGTCGCATGCTGCATTAGGACAACCTGCAACGTCGCAGGTTGCACAAGGGTGAACTGTGGCGGCCTATAAAAATGGGTCAGTTAAGCCCTCCAGTCATGGGAAACTTCAAGGATGTTTACACTGAGTCTCATGATAGTAAGATTTAGGTGTAACAATCCATTTATTTTTATTCTAATATATATACTTTGTATTTAATGCTCAGAAGACACTCAGGTCAAAATACCAAGTGGAACTATGTAAAAATACTAAACAATGCATAAATGGTGCCATTTTCCCTACATCTTGTTATGAAATATTGAAGTTGATCTATTTCAACTTGTATCAGTTCATCTCTGTGATTTTTATAATGTATGGAGGGTTATTAATGTCTATAAGAAGTTTCATATACATTTCATAAGCCTTTGGAACATAAATATCGAATTTCATAGCAAGTGGTGAAGTTTACTAGCATTTCCCCCTATGTGAAGACATGTCCACAAACCTATGATTTATGGGAGTTGTGGAAGCCTTTAGAAACTGATTGATGATGTATTTGGGAGTCCATTGAAGTCCTTTAATAGTATCATGTCTCTGTTCTGAAATTTGGTAAGTTCGTACATCATTCGGAGATCCATCTTTGACCACTACCCTTGGGGGATTTAAACCTCGATTTGACTAGTAAATTGCCCTATCTTTCCCTGATTGTAATTGAATGTTGAAAAAGTCTTTTGAGAGTTCCAAAGCATCCATAAGCCCCATTTTTATGTCTTAATACCTTCCAAACACATTCAGAACCAATTCGGAAGCATTTGGAGCCATTTGGAGGCATTTGGATCAATACTAGTCTAAGGGTCGAATTGGCCAAAAATTGCAATTTTCCCAAATTTCTTTAAAAATGACACTACAAGTGGTATCAGAGCATGGTACTTTCACCTGATGTGGATGACCATTCACGAGGGAAAGAAGTCAGAAAAACAAGCCCCCACCCTTAGAAACTAAAACTGAAAGTATTTTTGGTGAAATAGAAGAAGAAGGAGAAGAAGTGCATTCTTTTGAAACCATGAGTAAAGATGAGAAAGGAACCTCAGAGGAGAAGGAGGAATTTAGTAAATTCATGAAACCATTCTTTGAAGACATGAAAAAATAGATCATGAAAGGGTTCGAATTGTTGGCTAGTCAAATTGGAAGCAAAGTGGCAATAGGAGGTAGCAGTAGTTCTCCTTTCAAGGAAAAGAAGCCAATGGGTGAAAATATTTTCTCAAAGACAGGGCCTCATAATCGACCTAATGAATTTCAGAGTTCAATAAGGCCTACTACACCTAAATTTCTTGATTCCAAAGATCCTAACACCCAATATGATATGCGAGAAGTTATAACAAAATGGCAGCAGTTGAGTGAAGATTGTAGAAGAACCCTACCATTTGATCAATACTTTACTGTTGCAAACAAGCTCAAAATGAGGGGAGGTAATAGGACCCCCTTTCAAAAAAAAGAATTGAATTATGCAATAAGTAAAATTCCACTTCCTACTTTTGATGGATCATCTCAAAGTTCTACAAATACTTGGATACAAAAACTAGATGTGTATTTTCAGCTAAATCCAATGGTTGAAGGGGATGCTCTAAAAATGGCTATTTTGCATCTTGAGGGAGATGCCAATGATTGGTGGTTCCATGGAATTAAAAACTTGGGACATGATTAGGTTACAACATATGAAGAATTTGTTAACAGGTTATTGGAAATATTTGAGCAAAAAGACCCAGAAATGACTTTCAAAGAACTAGCATAGTTGAAGCAAAATGGAACATCGGATGAATACATGTTAGAATTTCAAAAATTATCAGTTAAGGTGGCTGATATATCTATGGTCAGATTAGTATTTCTCTTTACTGAAGGTTTGGCTGAACCTTGAAGGGTTTGGTTAAGGCCCACAAACCTACTTCATTTAAAGATGCCATTAACTTGGCAAGAGATCTACAAAATGTGCTATCCAAGACAAGGTATCCTCCCAAGCCCAACTTTCCTTCCCAATTCAGATTTGAAAAGAATCCATGGCAAGAAGATTCATTTGGAAAGGATAAGAAAAAGGGACCAAGTAGGGAAGAACTCCGAAGAAAGAAACTATGTTACACATGCTTCCAACCATGGGTACCAGGGCATAAATGTGTTAAGGGAAAGACACAATTCATTGAAGTATTTTCTGATGATGAGTATGAAGGGGGTATGGAGGAAGGAGGACATATTTCAGCCCAAGAAGAGGGATATGACACAATAGAAGAAGAGAAACAAGAAGAAGATCATCCATTACCTGACAAAGGGAGACTAGCATTGCTTTCAGGAGTGCCTCGTTTCCACACTATTCGATGCCAGGGAGTTGTACAAGGACAAAAGGTTTCGGTATTGGTAGATGGAGGATTTACACATAAATTCATTGATACAGCCATGGTGGATGGAATAAAGCTACCCGATGAACCATTCGATGGCTTCACAATCATCATTCCATGTCACCATACTATGGAGTGCAAAACATGGATTCCAAAGCTACAACTCACCATAGGTAATTACACATTTTTTGATAGCTTTTATGTGGTTTATGTTGCTGATACTAATGTGGTATTGGGAGTGCAATCGTTGTAATCTATAGGGGAACATATAGTGAACTATCAAATCCCTGAAATGAGATTCAAATATTCGGAAGGAAAACAAAGGGTATTGAGAGGAATGCACACCTATCCGAATCAAGCAGTGTCCTCCCACAATATGAAACACAAGAATGAAATTTTTTTGGGAGAACTTCCTCCTGGAAGGCCACTTGATAGAGGAGAAACAATTTTGCAGCATCCTAAATTGAAATTGCTTGAGGACAAGCAATCTTGGGTGGGGAGGACCCCATTCAAATAAATCTCAAAAGAGAAAATTCCACCAATCTACTAGTTTCCTAGGTTGGGGTGGAAACATTAGATTTGGAATAAGGAGACTATAAAAAACCAAATGGACATTAGATTAAAATAAATATATTAAAATGGGTTAAATAAATATTTATGATAGGAAAATAAGGTGGCACTTGGTCATGGAGACACATTGGTGGTGTGGGACCCACACAAAGCTAGATTCCTCATGCCACGTGGCATTCTATTCTCACCCATTCGAATCCAAAGGTGGAGTCTAATGATATTGGGGAGTTGGAAGGTCAATATACTTGGCATGAATCAATGAAGTTCGAATTGGAGTGGAAGAGTAACTCCCATGGAAGAGGAAGAGGCATTTGAGAGATATCGAGACACTTGGGCTAGATTCCCTAGCTACTATGACAACAATGATGAAGATTCTATGACACTTATGACACAAATCAAACCTGGATGTTGATATCTGACATATATGACATGTCATGGCTAAAAATAGCCTCCAAGAAGGTGCACACGGGAGTTAGGGCATCCAAAGAGACACCCATTCTAATTGATGAAGATGGAGACTAGGAATTGTTGGACAAGTGGCACACATTGGAATCTCTTCCCAACTTGAGTTGGCATGAGGATTTTGGAAGGAATTCAACCCATGGAGGACTTGAGAAGTTTATTAAAGATAAGAACAAAGAAGGAGAGTGGCCTTTTGATCATTTATCATTTTTCATATTGGAGAGTATAGCTTGTCCATGCTTGTGGAGTGTTTACTCTACTTGCCTTAGTACCAATTTCGAGGGTGAACTATTCCCATCCTAATTGGAAATTGGAGAGGCCATTCATACCTTTTATTTGGAGCTACAATGGAGTAATTGTTTACAGGTTGAAGCTACAGGGAATCTCGTGAAATTCTCATCCTCAACTTGCTTCCACACCTTTCTTACTTTTCTCTTCATATTTTGGCTCTTGGAGGAAGGGTGCACTTGGTGAGATGTTGTTCTCTTTTGGGGAGATCTTGTGGCCCCATTTATTTGTATTCTAATATATATACTCTGTATTTAATGCTCAGAATACTCTCAGGTCGAAATACCAAGTGGAACTATGTAAAAATACCAAACAATGCATAAATGGTGCCATTTTCCCTACATCTTGTTATGAAAGCTTGAAGTTACTCTATTTCGACTTGTATCAATTCATATCTGTGATTTTTATAATGTATGGAGGGTCATTAATATCTAGAAGAAGTTTCATATACATTGCATAAGCCTTTGGAACATAAATATCGAATTTCATAACAAGTGGTGAAGTTTACTAGCATTTCCCCCTATGTGAAGACATGTCCACAAACCTATGATTTATGGGAGTTGCAGAAGCCTTTAGAAACTGATTGATGATGTATTTGGGATCCCATTGAATTCCTTTAATAGCACCATGTCTCTTATCTGAAATTTGGGAAGGTCGTACATCATTTGGATATCCATCTTTGACCACTACCCTTGGGGGATTTGAACCTCGATTTGACTAGTAAATTGCCCTATCTTTCCCTGATTGTAATTGAATGTTGCAGAAGTCTTTTGAGAGTGTCCAAGAATCCATCATCCCTATTTTTATGTATTAATACATTTCAAACACATTCAGAACCAATTCGGAAGCATTTGGAGGCATTTGGGTCAATTCTAGTCTAAGGGTCGAATTGGCCAAAAATTGCAATTTTCCCAATTTTTCCAAATTTCTTGAAAAGGGACACTACAAATATAAGTTAGCAAGTGAAACCCCTTGAATACTAACAGTAAATTTTCTTTCTTTTATATTTTCCATAATACTTGTTCAGAAGTATAGGATATGTTAGGCCCTTTTATATTTTCCTTTGTTAGGAAATATAGGATATGATTTAGAAAGTTTTTGGAACATTCTATCCATCTATACCTTGGACATACCCTTAATTATGCACTCCTTGTATTAATTATTGAGTCTCCTAGCACCTAGACTATGTTTTTGACCCCCTAGTGCTTAATCTTGGTCATCATTAGCCTCCTTATCCACTAAGAGCGCCTTATCCACATCACTTGATTTTTGATGTGCCCTCATGCATGATTTTAGGAGTCAGTAGTGTCAGTTCCTTGAATTAAGGCACCTTGTCCCCTTGATTGCCTAGTTACCTGACCATTCTACCTAGTTTCACTGAGACTAAGTGTAGGAGCACCATTTTTTACCACAACAAAGTCAGTAATGTGCCTCCTTGGATTCTCCTTCCCTAATTTCTAGCTCTAATTACTTATTCATGCGCCAACCACCTTTAGTTAACTAGCCATCCATCATTAGTGGCCACTAGACCTTGTCGAGAGATGGATACAATGCAAACTAAGCCTGTCTCTTCACTTGAATTCAAATTCTATCACAAGATCATGAATTCTTCTGCATGTAATCTTATTAGCAGCATTAGTTAGAACTGTTGTTCATCGATAAATATTCTAAGATGCAAAAATGTACAACTTTGATTTTCTCTTTGGATAGCAAGTTGTGTTTTTTTTTATTTGAAACAAAAAGGTGCAAGAAGAGAGTCTTGTATGTCCTCCCATGGATGTGATATCTCCATATCCTTTATTCTATTTGGTGACTAGTGATTTTCCCCCAAATTAATGAAATATAGCAGACTTTGTGGCTCAACATCGATATATTGCAATACTTTAACTGCCCCATGTTCAACATCCTTCAAATGCCCCATCCCATTAATTGTCAAAATACTTGGACTACCCAATGTCCAACACCCTCAACCTCAACTCAAACACCCCTTTGATTAAAATATTAGTAATGGTAATATGTACAAATATTTCAGCCATCCTTCGATATTAATGGTGATATACATAAGACTTTAACTTATATCCAAATCTCTATAGTTCACTTTTTTTTGAAATTTTTAATGGAAATGAAGAGAAGGGTTAAATCACCATTAATTTTTATCCAAACATAAATCAATAATTAATACTAAAATTTATATATTTTTTGACAAAACTTTATAGAAGTTATACTTTTCCAATCAATTGAAACACAAATCCCCATGGGGTGATAGGAAGGAGATGCAAGAGCATCTATGGACTGGAGTTAATTCATAGTGGTGGATGGCAACTAGGTGATGGGGGTGTTGGCCAAGCCATTGGATGGCGATAGGACAAGTACTACTTTACATTCCCCGATACATGACATCACGAATGATTGAACCTTGAAAGATTATGCACAGGAGATGGCAAGGTGTAGATTCCATGGATGATACGAGGTCTCCGGTGGAAACTCAATCATAAATGGTTGGCATAATCATGAATGGAATTTGCAATATGATGACTAAAACTTGGCTTGTTTTTGTTCAATGATTTAGTAATTGCAAGGCATGGAGAAGCTTTGAGGATCCTTTTAAGGGAGACAAGGGAAAAGGGAGCACTTTCCTATGGGAAATTGCATGTTGCTTCTCCTTCAAATTCTGATTTAATTTGGTTTGCAGTGAGCTAACTCTTGGTCTCGGAGCCCCTATTTAGTTGGCTCGGGGGTCTTTACATTTTTTTTGTGTATTAAAGCTTCCAGAGATTATTATTATTGTCAAGGGTTCTAAAATTCTCTTGATCTATTAGTGAAACTCTTGGGCTTTCCCTATCTCGAGTAATATTTCAACTCTAGATATCTCAACTATGTGTGGAAAAGGAAAAGGGCAATGTGGGCGTAAGAGCAGGAAGTTAAATCCTCAACCTAAGGTGATGCAGGAAGCTATGGATATGGAAAACACCTACATGAGGTAGATTCTAAAGTATATTCAAAGAGAGATTTATGAAACTGATATTGGGTTAGAATTGAGTACTACTTTACTAAGAATGAGCATATTGAGTAGGACATGGGCCCTTGGATCTCGAATACTAGTACATTCCAAACGTGCAACACTAAGTGCTTTAAAACAATGGTTTTATATTGGCAAATGAAGGCCTTATTGGGTAAAACCCTTATGGAAAGCAAATAAGTTCACAACAAAATTATATTGTAGGTGGATGAGCTCCAAGGTCAGATAGGAAAATTGAATGCGAAGGTTAATATCATTGTCGAAGCTACCACATTACCTTTGCAAAGAAGGAGGACCCACCAACTTAAGGTAAAGAGGTTCCCCTAATCGCTATCTTTGTAGCCTGCTTAATCTAGGATATGTCTATACTATTTTTTTTTCTAATCGCCTTAGTTTTTTCACATGTATAATCTAGATATTAATGTTATTATTTTATTGTAAGTTTCCCAAATAATATGGTCACTTGGGACATACCCATTAAGAATGATAATTTTATATTTTGCAGCTGATTTGATTTTCCTTAAGGTAAATTGACATACTCTCTCTTTACATTATTAGTTAAATTAATATAATATGTCTACTAAATTTTATAAAAAAACATTTAAAACACAAACTAATTAAAAAATAAAAACAATAATTTAACACAATTACTTATAAATAATTATTTAAATTAATCTCTTATAAATAATTATTTAAATTAATCTCGGATTTACACTACTAAAAAGTGTAATTTTGTTAAAGCTGTAAGTTGGAAATATTGAATACACATCGCATTGTTTCTCTTATAAGTAAATAAAATTTTTGAAGAAATTATTTTCATTTTAAATAAAATAAAATACATAAAAAAATTATGATATTTAATATATGAATTTATATGTTATATAAAAATAAAATTATAGTATTTGTGAATTTTTTTACATAGAAATAATTTCAATTTCGTTATAGTTTCTTTGTTGTGTGTTATTTGTATATTTTTCATTAACTATAAAATGATAAAATATTAAGTTATACTAATGGAATGGATTATACATTAGTATGGATCTATTTTAGACTTGGATTTAGTTTTGAGAGGGATCTATTTTTTTGTGGTGTAATTTTTTTTTACACATCCAAAAAAATTAACACTTCGATAGATTTGATCCCTCTTGGTACTTGATAGATCCAAGATTTAAGATGGATCTATGTTGGTTTTATTTTTTTTGTTTTATGAGGCAACATGGATTTTTTTTAATTACTTTTCATTTGGTTTTAATTTTGATCCCTCATATTAGACTGTAGAGCACCTCACTCCTCTGGATACAATGATAATTTGTAGATATACTGTTACCAAAATGTAGAAAAGTTAAATAAAAATATTAACTAAATTTCAATTTCAATTAAGTTAACAATTAAATAAAAATATTAACTAAATTTCAATTTCAATTAAGTTAACAAATGATAATTTGGGTGAAAGTAGTAACTAATCCGAGGAGTAGTAATAAAAATTATTCAGTGAAACTGCAAGAAAGATCTGGATTCTTGTCGATTGGGTGGAAAAAAGGAGGAAGAAAACCATCCCAAAAAAAAGGCGGTTCTGGAAAGTTCTAGACAAACGATTCCAATCATTTGATTGAAGCCTATAATTAACCGTTTCTTTATTTTCTGCATCAAAACATCTTACCAGAGGCCGTTCTGGAAACTTCGAGTATTGCTGAGCGTCTCTGGAATCATCATCGTTAACATGTGAACCCTATAAATTTCCCTTTCGTTTTCTAGTTTTCTGCATTCGACGATTATATCATCGATTTCCTCTATTTCAAATCAGCGTAAGCATTCAGTCCTTGCTTTAATTATCGGGATTTGTTCGGTTTGCGCCATTGTGGTATAAATACAAGCTTGACAGAATGGCCTTGACTCCTTTCTTCGGTCGATCGAGAGACGGCAGCCTGTGGGATCCTTGGAACAGCCGCAGCAGCAGTCTGTTCGATCCGTCGGTGCCCGTTTCTAGATTCTGGAACGCATTCGACTTCGGCAGCGCGCTGGACAGCCCGGCGTTTTCCTTCTCACGGGACGCGCAGGCTGTCGCCAACACGAAGCTTGACTGGAAAGAAACCCCCGAAGCACACGTTTTCAGTGCGGATTTGCCCGGTAAGTTGCGCTTTTCTTTGTTTCAACCGCCCTGCTTTCCAATTTGCAGCTTATCAGTTAAATAATCCGTGGCTTTATTGAATGTATGTGTATAGGTTTGAAGAAGGAAGAATTGAAGATCGAATTGGTAGATAATGGCAGTCTGAGAATAAGCGGAGAAAGGCAGAAAGAAGAAGTGCAGGAAACCGACCAGTGGCACCGGGTGGAACGGTCCAGCGGACAATTCATGAGGCAATTCCGGCTGCCGGAGAATGTGAATGCCGATGGCATTTCCGCGAAATTGGAGAACGGTGTTCTGACTGTGAATGTCCCCAAGATTAAATCGGAAGCTGTCTCCAATGGCGATGTCAAAAGTATTGATATTTCTGCAAGCGATAAGTAGAAAAGGAACAATTCGTGGTTTAGGGGTTTTGCGAGAACAGTTGCCAGAAAATAATTCTGGCGCGACAGTATTTTGATTAAGTGTTTTCTTGGCAGTGCTTAATAAAATACCTTCTCTATGTTCTGATTTTCGGTTTAAGATCTCGGGAACATTTTTGACGCTGTTCTTTCTGGTTTTTTTAGTCACTTTTCGGTTGACTTGTTTTTATTTAGATTCGGGAACATTTTTGACGCTGTTCTGTCAGGTTTTTTTAGTCACTTTTGGTTGACTTGTTTTTATTTAGATTTTTAAAGATAATGTTAACCAAGGTTTTCTAAATTTTGAATATAAAAATTATTTTTCTAAACATTAAAAATATTTTAAAATTAAATAGCCTAATTTTTTATTGTTGTGGTATAAATAATTGACCATTTTCTCCTAAATAATTGACTATTTTCTCCTGCTGTGCAAAAGAATGATAAAATTATAAAAATAATAAAAATTAAAAAAATCAACAATTGTTGCTTTCTTTCATGTCACCATGTAAATTTCCTTAAAATCCAATCTTGAGTTACAGTATGCAAGTTATTTTAAATTAACCCCAAATAATTATTGATAACCACAAATGGATTTTATACTAGATACTGGAAAAAATAAAAAATAAAGCATGTATCAAAAAACTAAAAAGTTCAGAGCATCTCTCTTAAATCTCTTCAAATGAAGATGGGCATGAAACAATTTCTTGAAAATATCCAGCCAGAATTCTGAAGTTGTGGAGGCTTGGAGATTGCAACAGTAAACACAAGAACTTGCTGAGTTGATCCTTGTTTTATAAATAATTTCTACTTGTCGCTGGCAAAGAAAACAACCCAAATAACCTAACTTTTAGAGGATGGATTCCTGGACTACTTGGCATTTGTTGTTGTGGTCACGTTCTCGGTCGTTGCTGTGGTAAGTTAAATTTTAAAATTTTAGTGATATCCAAACATTTTAAAATTTTAGTGATATCCAAACATTTATGGATAAAGCAAAGCATGTCTAGTATATATCATATAAATAATAATTAATATAATTATAAGTTATTTGAATTTATTGGTGTAATGGTAATAATTAATATAATTATAAGTTATTTGAATTTGGTGTAATGGTTCAGCGAGCCCTACCGCGCCTTTCTCGGGTTGTCAAAAGTCGAGCAATCGCAAGAAGAAAAAAAGCAGTCGATTAAGTAGATACAGATCAAATCTCCGCAACAACCTTTTACGAGTGATGAAAAGAAGGGCTTCACGGGTACAAGCATAGGAGAGCCATCATTTGAGCCAGATCGATACCCATAGTAAGGAGGGAAATACGTACTTGCTATTATACTCAGCTTTCTTCGCAATTCCATGATGCAGTATTATTGATCCCATGATTTTATTCTTCCTAGATGCAGTGTTCTCGATTTAACGATGCAATATCGACTATCAACAATGCTAATACCAAGAACTCATGGTGATGCACACTTTACTCATGATGCAAGAATCTCTATCCTATAAACAAGATGTAATGATTCCTAGATGCATTGTTCTTGTTTCTATGATGTGATTCCAAGCCATAGTATTTATATTATATAATAAATCATAGCAAGTCAGAGAGAATCAAACCAGGTGAATCATGCCAAATCTACCTTCTTTTGCTTGTTGATTCATACTAAGAATTAGGCATGGCGATTTCAGAAAAGATTTATAGTCTTATCAAATTTTTGTAGGTTCTGGGAAATCACTACCGTAGAATTATATAGGTGATAAATGAGTAAATTCTAATAGCGTAATGTCCTGATGTTTTTAGACACAAAAGCGAGGTGGGATAAATCCTATATGAAGATATTCATTCATATAACTAATAGAGATGAATCTAACAAATAGATGTTCTTATGTTCCTAATGGTTCTTTAAAACCAATGAGTAGATTCCGAGATGCACTCTTCATTATGTGGCGTCCTTCATCGTAATATAAATAATAGATGTGCGAGCCTTATTAGATAAATAATGTATGTGCTAATCCCACCAATTATTTCTTCTTGAAGATTTTTAACATATCAATAATAGAGGGGATAATTCACCTGATGTTGTTTCTACCGTTTATCAGATGAACACAAAATTCAAGAGGCAAGAAAAGGGTAAAATTCTTGGTCATACACAACTTAGTGGAGTCCCGCTTCACAATGGAGTTGTCGGAGCAGTTTAGCAGGACGATTGTGTTGTCTGACGAAGTTGGCAGGATCGAATCCTTGTTAGTGAAATAATATTGCGGAAGTTTTTGTGGGATGAGTTTTAGTGAAGAACAGGCAGACTTTGCGGAATCCCTAACGGTGATAATCTTTGAAGCAAGCAAGGTGTTGAATCTCTTAGGATGAAACAAATTATTCACAACAAACAAGTTAAATCAAACGATGATCTCACATTAGTTAAAAAATTTAGAATTACAATGTTCCAATTGAGAAAATGAGCTTCAACTATTGTTAACTTTGTTGGCTAACCTATCCTAGGATGCAATGACATATTTAAATAAAAATTTAGTTCGGGATTCCTTGGAATAAATCCCAAGGATGACTTTCTTCAATGAAATTCCTAATTATCATATATATGTTTTTGGCCATTATAAATGCTTTGAGAAGTGGCCAATTTATTTGATTTTTGTACTCCTCTACTTGTTGTCATGGTTACCTTCAACTACATCAACATGCTTATTGTGCAATGTTGTAGAGGCATGCTCTCAAGCCTTTTGATTTTGGACTGAAGGATTTTGGAACAAATCTATGACATATATTTTGCAACATCAATCCATTCCAATTCTCAAAAGTATTTGTGAATTCTACAACACATTTATTTTTAACGTTTCCCCTTTTTCCCTGTAAAATTGTGGTCTCTATCAATGGAATCATTCGCTTGAGTCTCGAGTTGCATCTCAAGCTTCATAAAACAACATTATGTTTAAATTCTCGAATTATCAATGGAAGCATCCCTTGATTCTCAAGTGGCATCTCAAGCTTCATAAAGCAACATTATGTTTAAATTCTCGAATCACTAATGCCTAAGTTGATGTAAAAAATTGAGGGACAAGGTAATGGTATAAAGACAAATCTTGTCAATATGGTAGATGTGGTTAAAGTTCTTGCCAGACCTTCTCCTTATACAACAAAGTATTTTGGTTGTGAATTTTGGTTTTGCATCTTTATGACGATGACATGTGCTTGCTTCTTTACTCTTTTAATATTCCACATCAACCATATCTCAATCATAAACATAATTTTAAAGCAGGGGACTAGCTGCTTTGCAGCTATTTCTCTTGTTTAAACAATTAGTAAGTGTGAATTTCGGTTTAAAATCTTGTGAACATTTTTGACGTTGTTCTTTTATTTTTGAATATTTAAGAAATGTGTGAATTTTTATCTTCGTATTTTCTTTTTTTCAAAATTTTAATGATTTAAAATGAATCGTGAACAATAAGTCGACTTAACACAAAAAGTCCTATTGGAAGAGATACCAACAGAGATTGTCCAGAATTACAATGGTGAAAATACTTGTTCTGGAACGAGAATAGTAGACTTAGAGGATCTATAAATTGTAGATGCATAACTAGGGCTAGTGCGGGCAGTGGACTATTCTGTGGCACTGTAATTACAGAGCAAGTTTCCACATAAGGCACATGTACGTGGCAAGTTTCCACTTAAATCTATTTTAATCTTCAAAAGTGCTATAAACTTGTATATGTGTTTGTTTAAAATATGATAGGGTTCTCTTTTCTAAATATTTAAATCTTATTTTTAAAATAAATTATAATTTCATGATATCTTATTTATTTTATTTTATTTTATAAAGATAACTTTGACACAACAATCTTGCTTAAAAATCATAAACTATGAAGTAGAAAAGTTGGGAAAAAAAAACAAAATGAAACAAAATTATATATATATATATATGGGGAAATAAGAAAAAAAAATCCAAAATATCACATATATTGCATTATTGTGTTAAAAATATAATTTATTTAGGAAAAAATCTCATATGTTACTTGTTTACTTCAAAATTATATATAATATTTCTTCAAAAATGTCCTCTAGATATACAGTCTTTTGAAAAATGTCTATTATAGGAATGGCATTACTACATTAAAAATATACACATTTTGTTTTGAAAATATTTTTTTTTAAATTTTCTAGTATATATATTCCTCAAATTTTTGGACATCGCTAGATGGTATATGCCACATTTTAGGCCCTATGTGGAAACCTTTACTTTATCCTCTCCCATAATAAGCTTCTCATTCTTCTTTGATAAGGGTTTTGTATTTGTCGAGGCATAGGGAGGCGAGTTGAGTTGCAGGGAGGAAGGAGCTAATCGGCTGTCATCTTCGACGAAGAATTGGGCAATGTCGCAATCCTAGGACTCTTCTAAGTCATTGAAGGTTTTATGAGGATCCATAGGACATGAATGTTTGAATAGGTTGGGTTTGAAACTAGGAATAATTATCCATAAGTACCAAGTGCTGAGCCACTCTTTTGATGGTTTAATCGGCAAATTTGGAGGTTTAAACTAGCGAAATAACAAATTTGTGGGTTTACATAACTAATTTGCATATTTAAATTAATAAACTAGTGGGTTTAAGGAGTGTATTTGCAGGTTTCCAGAAGCAAACTAGCGATTCTACACCTTCAAGTAGTAGATGTGCAAATTTAAGAAACAAATTAGCATATTTACATGTTTAAGTACTGGATCTGCAAGCTCAAACTAGCAAATTAGTGGATTTGCATATTTAAAATAACATAATGATATGATGGGTAGATTCAACATCCACAACTAGGACTTACAACTACAATAAAGAAAGTGTGGAAAGAGGCTGCAGAAAAGGAAGAATTGTAAGGGAAATCCAAGAAAATATAGGTTACAAGCATGTCGATAACATAGAAGCAAGAACAATTCATGTTGAAG
The DNA here is from genome assembly GCA_027924585.1 of Larix kaempferi. Lineage (NCBI taxonomy): Eukaryota > Viridiplantae > Streptophyta > Pinopsida > Pinales > Pinaceae > Larix > Larix kaempferi. Next base: position 541,033 of record BSBM01000254.1, read on the forward strand.
CACCTACAAATTGCTCAAGCCTCAAACCACTTGGAGAGCTTGAAGAAGGAGAGAAAAGTCCTCAAACCAGTTGAAGAGCAAAGTCCTTGAATGTCCTCGGAATAACAAAGTGCTCCAAAAAACCTTAGGATTAGTAAGATATGGTAGTATGTCAATTTGTATGTTGTTCTAGGATTCAAATACAAAGAGGGATCAATTGCCTACGATCAAATGAATGTCTAAATCCTCATTATTGCTTTGAGCAATGGAAACTCCTATCTTTCTCTTTTCCAACTAGGGCTTTATCAATAAGGCCACATCTAATAAAAAACCAATATTTTTTCATACTTTCTCATATTTAAATTAAGGTACAATAAGGTGAGTTTTGTTCTCATTACCACATAACTGAAAGCTATTAGGTTTCATTAGGTTCAATCATACATTTCACATTCTTTTTTCGTGAGTATGTTTGATGTCTATGCATGGTAATGGTAGGTGTTTGGATGTATAGAGATTATTGAAGCAACTAATTTACTCGTTAGTGAGCTCTATGTTGTCCCAACAATCAACTTTTTTTACTTGGAAATGGCAATGGAATTTGTTGTCACTTTCATGTAGGAAGTGTTGGCTTGGTTTTGCAACCAAGCTTAGTGCTATGGGCACCTGCTATAGTAGCAGCAGTTTCAATAGAAATAAATAACAATAAACTAAATCTAAACTAAACTAAACTAGCATGTGCATTTTGAATTAAAGAACAAGAACAAGAAAGATAAAAAATAATTTTTTGTATTGACAATGGGGCAAGCAAATGCTTGCAAGAACAATACCTCCAAGTGATGAAGGTTGTTTGAATGGCTCCAATGGTGAGCAACTCCAATCTCCAATGGGTCCTTTCTCCAAGGTTGCTACAATGGCCAAATACTCAAGGGAGATTTTGGCAGCATGAGGATATGAATATGGATGGATGTGAAATGAGGAGCCCCTACCACCTTTTTATAGGTTTTGGTGGTGGGGAATACCATTTGTGGTTTTGTGGAAACCAAATGGTATTGACCAACATGGTTTAGGTACTTTTCCCTCCTTTTTTCTTTTTTGAATAAAATTAATATTTTTATTCCCTTTTTAATATTTTGGGAATTTGGACCCTTTTTTAGGGTTTTTTATGCTTTTTTAGGAAAAAATAATCTTTTTAAAGTGGGAAAAGGGGTGTACTAAGGTCTTTTGGTGACCTTTTGTTGGCTTCAGAGGCTTAGATGGTGGAAAAGTGGACAAATGGGTCATGTGAATAAGGGAATGAGCTAGTGAGCACTTTTTAGGTGTTAACAGATTGCCCCCTGATGTGTGAGGGCAGGAGCTCATCGTATGGCTGATAGACATCATAGTTATTTTGTCTTTTTTCTGGGGTTTTGGGGAGGAGAAGAGACCGATTGGAGACTGGATCTGCGACCCTTGGAAGCTGCAAAAAATAAACAAATATTACATGGCCTCAATATGAATGAGGAATAATCTCTGATAATGGACGAGGCGGGCATACCCATGCTCGTATGAAGACATGTACATAACAATTAGTCCCAAGAAGGGGGATCTAATACATAAAAAATATACTGGTACATCATAATGGTCCAGAGGGTACATTATTTTGGGATGTACTCATGATCATGACATGACTGATCTCAATAACTGATACACTGGAATAACTGATGAACTGCTGAAACTGATGGTGTCCAACATCTGTAGGGACGTAATGACTGTGAGCCATCTCTGGGAAGTATATGTGACTGTATACTCGAGGGAGTATAAAACTGGTGTACATCTGAATACTGTTGCCATGCGCAACCCGGATATCTATAGAAAAAGTGTAACTGGTTGTATCCATAGGTAGACTCTCAAATGTGGAGGAGTCGGGAGGTATCCGGGGTCTTCGACTAATAACTGAACGGACAGATGCCCTGTGTGAGTCTCAACGATGCGATCAAGGTGTTTGAAGTCGAGCATGTGAGAAACAACCATTTGGAGAGGCACTGAGGACTCTTCTCGAAATGATTCGTAGGCACTCATCATAAATGGTGATGAGTCCAAGACACAGGGACCTCTAGGTCTATCCTCTGGAATAAATTTGGTTGTCGTCGACAGAGAGAGACTAGCAACTAATAAGGCAATGATATTTCCTTGATAGGAGCGCGAGGTGTAGAACTGAAGTGTGGTAGTACTGATGGTAGGACTGACATACTTGTGGGGATGAGAAGTAACTGGGGTCATATAGTGGGGAGACTCAAACTTCCTTTGTTCAGAGCATGATGACATGGTTGACCTGGCAGCATATGGAACTGACTTATAGGTTTGAGGATCATAGCTTTTAAGGACTGAAAGGTATGTGTTGACTCTGGGGGGAAATCAATCTGATGGGTGCTGTCGAGGGGTTCTCAGGGTGACATACTGCAGAATACTCTGAACAAAGGCGACCAAAATGAGGAAGCTGCCATATGAGTAGACGTGATCTGTTGTGGCACCGAGAAGCACCATTGGGTCCTTCTTCGTAGTTGTAATGAGCTCCAAGAAGGGATAAAAGTGTGCTCTGAAATGGTACTGTCCTGTGGATTTTGTGAGCCCAGGACTGTTCGTGCTCATTGGTGCTTTCATTTTTAAGGAGTCTGAAAGCGATAAGAAGACTCTGCAGTGGTTATGACTACTGTACTGTTGGTTTTACGAGCCCAGGATGGTGATTGCTCGTGGTCGCTTTCATGTTTAGAGAGTCTGAAAGTGGTAAGTGGACTCCATTGGTGTTCTTTTTCGTAAGTTTAGTCTTCAAGGCCCGAAAAAGCATAAAATGATGTGGATGGAGAACTCTTCTAGCCGATGTGGCTAGAGTATACCTTTTTCGTAATTAGTCTACAAGGTTCGGAAAAGGGGTAAACTTATACCAGGTAGACGTCCTTTCAGATACGTTTAGCGAGCATGAAAGGAAGCAAGGTTGCTCGGCGATCTTTTCATTGTTTTAGGAGTCAGAAAAGAGCTTAACAGAAACTCCCTAAGTGCCTTTTTCGTAAAAAGGGATTGCTTGGCCCGAAAAAGGGATAAAATTATACTGAACAAAAATGGATAGATGGGAGCGAGAAAAGGTCTCAAGCGTCATCATGTGTGCGGGATACTGGATCCGGTGACATAAAGATTGTCAAAAGGGGGCTGCGGCTTTGTGGCATGCAAATCGATGCAAAGAGAGGGCATTTCGAAAAAATGGCCGAAAAGTATGGGCGTGAGAGCGAGAAATGATCTCAAGCATCATCACAAGCGCGGGAAACTGAATCCGGTGATATAAAGATGGTCAACCATGGAGAACGACGGATGTGGCACACAAACCGAGGCGACGAGGGGGCATGGAAAAAATGCCCAAAAAATCTGGGGGTGAGAGCGAGAAATGATCTCAAGCATCATCACAAGCGCGGAAAACTAAATCCGGTGATATAAGGCTTGTCAAAAACAGACGACGGCCGATGTGGCACGCGAACCGAGGTGACGAGGGGGGGCATGGAAAAATTGCCCGAAAAATCTAGGCGTGAGAGCGAGAAATGATCTCAAGCATCATCACGAGCGCGGAAAACTGAATCCGGTGATATAAGGCATGTCAAAAACGGACGAGGGCCGATATGGCACGCAAATCGACGTGACGAGGGCGCCCAAAAAATGGTCAAAAAATGGAGCTGGTGAAAACAGGAAAAGGAAAGAACTGTCATGAAGTTCTCGCTGCGCTGATTCCAATGGTACCAACAGTTTGAGAAACGGACGTGGTATGAGACCGGAATGGCGGTTGGAAAAATGGTGGAATTTCTATAAATAGGGCGTGGGGCCCATATGACGTGTCATTGTTACGTGCGAGTTTGGCAGAGCAATCAGAGCTCTTTCTTGATTTATGGGAGATTTGACCGTTGGTTTTCGATTCCACGAGTTTTAGGTAACCCTATTCGCCTTAGCCTTTTCAATTATGTCATTTTTTGTTAGCGGCGGGCCCCCGAAGGCCGTGAAATTCCACGTTGACCATCCAACGTGGAATATCGCGGGTTTCGGGTCTCTTCCCGCGATGAACCGCGCGGGTTTTAGGCTGACAGTCGCGATGTTCATTGCGATTGTGAGGTTGGAACCCGCGATGTTCATCGCGAGTTCATGGGAGATAGTCGCGATGTTCATCGCGACTGTCTGGCAAATATCCGCGATGTTCATCGCGGGTTCTTGACTGGAGGCCGCGATGATCATCGCGGCTTTTAATGGAAAGGCCGCGATGGTCATCGCGGTTTTTAATGGAAAAGCCGCGATGGTATTTTTTGCAAAAAAAAAATTTTGCTGGGGCTAAAAATTTCGTCTGTTTTTTGGCAGGATGTTGAGGAGACCATTGGCCTCATGGCGAGAGCGGGAGATAGATGATGATCTGATGCTGCGGATTCAGATTGATCCGGGGGTGCGTCAGACTCTAGCGGTGAGCGGACTCTTGAAGTTCCCTCAGATCCCACCTATTCGTTCAGTGAGACGGTTCCTGAACAAGTTAGTGAGTTGGTGGGTGTCGGCGGAGGGTGCTTTTATTATTGGGGGTGAGAGGTTAGAGATCACCCTCACGGATGTTTATTTTCTGACTGGGTTGCCTCGGTTAGGGGAGGTGGGAGATCTGCTGCCGAGGATCCCGCCAGGTGTAGATATGGAGGATTTGCTACAGACCTTTTGTGTTGATGATGCCGTTTTGCAGAACAGTTCTATTAGTCTGCGATCCCTACGTGAGTGGGATATGCGGGCTGTTGGGGCATGTGTTCTGCGGATATTGGGTGCTGCTGCGCCACATCGTTTGTCTGGGGGACAAACGATGTTGGTGGACTCTGTTCTTCGGGGGACTTATTATGCCTGGGGACAGATGTTTCTGGCTGGTGTCCGGAGAGATCTGGACAAGGCCAGTCGAGAGGGAGGTGAGTTCTGTTATGCCTCTTTTCTATGTTGTTTTTTCTTCGAGTGGGTGCCTACCTTGCGACCATGGGTGCCCATTCGTGATGGTCTGGTGAGTGAGCCTCGCATGATACGGTGGAGGCAGATGATGCCTCGTGGCGGCGGTGGTGTCCACGGTTTCTTTACGGAGGAGGTCTATGAGCAGTGGGAGCAGATGCCCCTGCTGATTGAGGATTTCCCATATGCCGGCATGGACTATCGAGGCGACCTAGAGATGCCTTGTGCCCTGGGACAGGCCTGGAGTTTAGACGATATGTTTTTTGTTTTTGATTTATACTATATCATGTGTTGTTTGATTTATCTGTCTATGATTATAGTTAGATATGCATATGATGGTTTATTTGCATTGTGCAGATGTTGGGCCTGTACCACCGGTCGACTACGTGGCTCGTTAGGGGCGGGCGATGGTGGTCGCTCATCCACCTGCAGCGGTACCACCTCCACGTGGTGAAGGATTTGTGGCTCGTGGGCGAGGGGTTGGCCCTCGAGACGATGCTATAGAGGGTGTCAGACAGACATTCGACATGATTCTAGCTGGACTCCCCGAGGATGGCTGGAGAGACCTGGACCGGGACGTCATGGAGCGTTGCTTCAGTGCACCGCCTGAGTGGCGGTCGTTCCTGTTGAGGACAACGGTTTTTGTGGCCGAGCACAGAGATGGTGCTCGGGATGACCCAACAGGGCCGCCTGAGAGGAGGATCCGTCTACGTGATGACCCGGCATGGCCAGCAGAGCGGAGAGTTCGGGCTCGCCATGATCCGGCGGGGCCAGCGGAGGAGGCGCCAGAGGAGCCCAGGGACCCTCATGACTAGATGATATGTATTTTCTCCCAAATGCTGATGAGCATATGGGGAAGCACTATTTTGTATGGCTGATGTATTTTTTGTATATTGGGTGCTGAGGGCACTTATGACATGTTCTGACTATACGATGATGTATATATATGTATATATTTGATGATGGTATATAGTCGTGTATGCACGTGGATGCACTTGTTGTCTTTATGTTTTCCCGTGGAGGCATGTTTGAGTTTCTGTATGCCCGTGGAGGCACATGTTATGCACATGGATGCACATTTGTTTTTTTGTATATGCCCGTGGAGGCACATGTCATGCATGTGGATGCACATTTTGTTTTGGTATATGCCCGTGGAGGCACATGTTATGCACGTGGATGCACATTTGTTTATGGTATGATGCGATTGGTGTGCCATTCAAGTACATTGTTGGCCATGTGGTCTGCTACACTATTGAGGTTTCTTGGGACATGTGTGAATGAAATGGATTCAAACTATCGAATCATTTGTTTAGTGCACAAAATTTTTCTAAACAGACAGGGATCGCGTACCTGGTAATCGTTGTTGAGTTGGGAAACTAGGAGTTGTGAGTCCAAGAAAACGTTAAGGTGACGTATGCTCATTTGGAGAGCTGTGGCCAAGAGACCGGTCACGGCATCATATTCAGCCTGGTTGTTGGTAGCGACACTCAAACACATTCCGTCGATGTGGATCAACTCATGTGAAGGGGAATATATTACCCAAGCTGCGGAGGCCATATTGGGGGACCAACGGATTGCACCATCGGCAAAACCGATGTAGCAGAGTGGAACATGTGTGTGAACGGGATCAATGGAAGGGGTCAAACGGACAGAGGGGTATCCAGTGGAGATTGTATAGATCGCGGGGTCAAGGCCAGGCATTGCAGTATCTGGCCAATTAAAGACGTCAGTGAATTCTTAGAACAGTTGGTGGTATTCTCCGATCTCATGCTCACTGTGGGAAGCTCCTAATGTAATGGTATGAAGGGCACCAAGTGGGTCAGAGATGTCAATGTGGATGACGGGAGAAATATCAGCCATGGGTTCCATTAACCAGTCGATTTTAGTAGGAAGGAAATCCTTGGACTCAACCGCGGATTGGGTAGCGATGGTGGATGAAGTCTCTTCCGGGAGGAAGTATGGACGATGGTGCATTTCTTCCCCGGGATAATCAAGGGCAGTAGGAGTCTCAAGAATCTCTTCATCATTGCGGGAACTTTGAGTGGTCAAATCAAGTGATGAGGTAGTGGTAGTCGAAGAGATCATGTAGATGGTGTTAATCTCTCCGGATGAGGATGATGCATGAGGGTAGATCTCCTCGATAGTAGGGGGTGCCGTCTCAAGGTCCAAATTGTTCATCTCGTAGAGGGCTGCTCTGTAATCTGGGATGTCAGGACAGTGATGGGAGTAGTGGCCGTAAATACCTCATATTGCACATGGGTGGTTGGTACGCAGTGATTTATCACGAGGCATGGGGTTTGGATCTAGTTTGACCACCGGGATGTTGGGGTCGTCGTCCAACATTTGCATGTCTTCCTGCAATGCAGGTAACTGTGGACACTGATGGGTTGGATGGCCTAACTCATCACACAGCGAGCATTTTGGAGGAGCACGAAATACGGGGGGGAGGTTTAACTGCCTTGGGTGGGGGTACCGCAGTGTATGGTTGTGGGCCTCTGCCCCCAGTGGGCCTTATGAGTGGAGGTGGATTCGTCGATGACGAAGGAGTAGTGATACCGGGAGGTGGTTGGGTAGAAGTGACAATGGGTTGCACCGGTTGCAGGATGACATTTGGTGTCGGTGGGGAAACGGTAGGCGAAATATACCACATGGGTAATCCCAATGTTAACCCGGGGAGACTAAGGGTAGCCATAACCGGGGCGTTTACTACACCTGAAGGAGGAAATAGAAAGGGGATTGTGTGGATGGGTGTAACCCCAATGTGACTAGGGACCAATGGTGGTTTGGGTAACAAAGGTGGTTGATTACCGGGTGTTGGTGTATTCTGTGAAAGAGTACAGAGGTTTGCAACGTGGGTCTCCGGTGACGGTGGTGGAATGGCCTGGAATGTAGAGGTCATCGGCGCCTCGGAGTAAAGTCTGAGTCCTACTGAGGAAATGAATGAGGTAGTTGTACCACAAACAGGTTGTTCAACCATGGGGAGAACATTTTTAGGTGTGGCGGGGGCCTTGGGATCGTAATAGGTGAGCTGGTCGACCTTGACCACGCGTCCCTCATGGGGGAACTGCATGGTGCGAAATACGGATGAGGCAACAGCCCACATGGCATACATGTAGATGCGACCAAGTAAAAGGTTATAGTCTAGTTGGGCATTGATGACCTCAATGTCAATGAGCACGGTTTTACCCACCAGCTGGACGAGGACATTAGCTAATAGACCTTGGGGTTGTGCCGAACGACCGTCATAGGCTCGCAACGCAGTGGTGGATTGCTGGAGAGTAGGGGATCCCAACTTCTGCCAAATGAATGTGGACATGACGCATGTGGAGGCCCCTTCATCGATAATGCACCGATGGATGACAAGATTCCGAACAGAAACGGAAACTTGGAATGCTAAAGAGGAAGGCAGGCGTGGTTCAGACTGGTCTGAATCGAATGCGATCAACTGTGAATCATTGGGTTCAATGGCGCCAATGGCAGAGAGTAATGTCTTGCGCTACGAAGGACAGTTTTTCAAAACTTCTAAAGCAGACATGGCTGCAGGAGACTGGGCTAAGTCGTCTACAATGTTGTAATTCGACGCAGCCCGAGCGTTGGGATTATTGTTGATACGACGAAGTGGGAAGCGAGGTGCTTTGGAAGCGCCATCAAGTGGAGCCGGAGGTATACATAACGTTTGATCTGTGGGAGTAATGTTAGTGTTCTTATCGGCGGGGGGATTCAGACGTGGAGCCATATTGGTTTCGATGGGTTTGGAGGTTGGCATCGGCAGTTGACATCATCAACAAATGGTGAGTACCTGAATCGAACATGGGTTGATCAGGGGCTGCATAAGTAATCTGTTGTGGTGGCACGTTGCCCTGAGGGGGGGCTAACGGCTGAGTGTTCACTACACCCTAGTTTGGAAAGGGGTTTTGCAGCACCAAGGGTTGATGTTGAGGTGGTGGAGGGTTGGGTGGCGGCTGAGGAGCCGCTTTCCCTTGACGATGTGCATCGTCGGTCCAGAGTTGCCGAGCTCGTTCCAAATGTGGGCAAGAATGCGTGTAATGACCATAGACTCCGCAGATAGAACAAGGGTGTTTTGTTCTGAGGTTGTTATTTCTAGGCTGCTTAGGATTCCGATCCGGATTGCGGTTGGGAGGAGCAGCATTGTTATTCTGCGGAGGATTGGGAGGTGGAGGACCTTGCTGATGTTGTTGGTTATTACCGCGGTTACGACCTCTACCACGGTTCTACTGCGCACCTTGGTTGCGCTGGTTGTTTTGGTTCTGGGGCTGGTTGTGCTGTGTGTACACTTTCCCTCGAGCAGTGGGAGGATTTTGGTTCGCCACAGGTGCAGGAGCAGGTTGTTGTGGATAATAAGCATGTGGGGCTGGAGGTGGTCCAGTGACCTGCTGGGGTTGTTGGTAACCCTGAGCTATTGGAGGTGTTGGGTTAGCTGCCACAGCTTGCTGTGGGTAGTATACTGGTTGAGGTACAGCTGGGGGGCGTATGCAGGTGGTGCATGACCAAAACACTGAGGTGTACATGAAGGTCCATGGGTATGGTGGTGATGTGCCATGGGAGCATATGAACTAGTTGTTCCAGACTAAGATGTAGCCCGCGAAAGGTCAGGACCATGGCTAGGATGTGCAATGGAAAAGGGTTGGGGATGCGAGGCCATATGACCAATGATGCCATTAGCGGCATGGGATGCCCCCGGCGCATCATGTTGGGATGACTCGCCCCGAGGGGCGTCCAGAATAATGGTATACAGATAACCCGATTGGGCGTAAATGAGATCAAACTGTTGGGCTTTGAGGATGGCCTCTTCTTCAGACTGGGGTCTTTCGGATGCCACATCCTTCGCAATGAGAGGGAGAAGGGATTTGAGAAACCAATCTAGGAAGATACGGTCGTCTAATTTGATTTTGCAGAGGCTTCGACGTCGACGCCACTCATGAATGTGGTCAGTGATGTGGGTGGCCGTGTTCTGTCTGCAAGACAGTAGGATCTCGACGCCCTCATCATAGCGGACAGGTAACTGAAAGAACTGCAGGAAGGTCGAGGAAAGGGAGGTAAAGGTGGCATGCGTTCCATGGGGCTGCTCGATATACCACTTAGCTGCAGAGCCAGTGAAGGTGTGCTGTAATAGACGGAGGCAGACAGAGTCGTCCACGATGGAGTTGGAGGAACACCATAGATGGAAGGACATGATATGGTTCTAGGGGTCCTCACCTGCCTTGCCCTCAAACTTAGGGATGTCGGAGGGGAGTTTGGTGGGCATGTGAGGCCATGCAGGATCGTGTCTGATAGGGTCATTGGTGAGCCTGGCTAAGTCTGGCAAGTCCAGACTTGCCATGTACGGTAAGCTAGCAGATGTGGTGACTGGGACTGGGACATGCCTAGTCATGGTGGTATGATGTAGGGGTCCAGTAGCGCCTAAAGGTGTGCTAGGTATTGTAGGTATTTGTCCTGCAATAGGTGTGGTCTGGTATGGGCCAGCGCTTCCAAGTGCAACGTGGGTTACATTTGGGTTAGGAATAGTAGTGGTGATTCCTGGAATCTGAGTTGTGGGAATCAGAGGGGGTGTGACCCCTATGTTGGGCATACCCATAACAGGTGGTGGCCCTGTGTTGGGGATTCCTATAACAGGAGGTGGCCCTGTGTTGGGCATTCCTAAATGTGGAGTGTCCGCCATATGAGGCATACCTAGGGGGGTAGGTCTTGCCATGGATGGCATCGTAGTAGAAGGGTCAGTAGACGTCTCTCCTATGGTGCTGGTAAAAAGTGGGTCAAAAGGTGTTCCAGCCATAATGTTGGTTGGAAAAAACTCAGTGGGGTTTTCGGATTCTGCCTCAAAATCAGAAGTGAAGTGAGGCGTGTCAGAATCGGATTACTGTCTGGATGACCGACGATGTGTCGAGTCAAGGGATAAGGCTCGGCATTGGTGACGTGGCGAGCCAAGTAGACTGAACTCTGGGAGTTCGCCCTGTAGACGACGAGAGCGTCTAAAATTCTCAATGGTGAGAAAATAAGTTTTTGTGGAAAAATCTTATGTGTAAAATGGTAATGTATAAAAAAATCAAAACCCTAATGCAACCAAGGGTGCAAGAAGGGGAGTGAAAATGAAGGCTCTCAGGCCAAAAAATCAACCTCAAAAAAGGCACTTATTCTAGCAGCTGTGCTACAATAAGTGGAGGGATGCAAAAAATGGTCAGAGTACCAACATGCAAACAGCTTCTAGAAAAAATAGGTGTAACTAGACCAAAGGTGGGTTGAATCATGCAAACACCTAACTAAAAGTATTGTGAATCAAAAAACTATATTCTCTGCAAGGTGATGAAATCCAAGTCAGACAATATTGAGTGTTGAGTCCACGGCTAGATATCCCCCTACCGGGAGGGACACCGGGTAATCAATCCTAAATAATGGCTACTAGGATACTCCGTTCATGACACGTCGAGAAAAGGTAAATCTGCCGTTTGGTCCTTGATCGCAATACCCCTATACAGGGATATCCCGAGAACTGCGAATGGTAGCCCTTCGGTTACTGAATGGATTTCGGTATTCCACTCAGGCTTCCGGAACCATCCTCGCGACTTCAACCCTCCTAGGGGAGAGGCCTTCCCATAAACCAGTTGTGACCGTGCCAATAAATACTAAGAGATTTTAGCTCCCTAAAGGAAAACAACTATGTCTCAGATGTAAGAACTGAGGGGTGTTATTGGAACACCTATCCCCTCAATACTACCTAGCTACAAAGTTCTTTTAGTGTTCCCCAAGTGGGGTTAAAAGTGGGTTGAAATTAGGGTAAGTTTTAAGGCTCAGTTTAAAATTAGTGTTTGATTGGGTGCAGGTGTGGTATTTTAAACTGAAATTGAAAAAAGTAAATGCTAAGTATGCAAAAAACAAAGGATCTTTTGAAATCAAAAGCAAATTTTATGACTTTTTTCAATAAATGGAAATTAAATGCTTTTCAGGGACTATTCGAAAAACAAAGGATCTTTCAAACAGGAAAGCAAATAATATAACTTCTTTCCGAAATAAATGGATTTCGTTTTCAATAATTGCTATGGGCAAAATATTAAAGAAGCAAACAACAAAAATTTTAATCTAGATAAAATGCAATCAAATCGTTCTTTCAATTTCTGAAAATATTTAAAAAGATTTCTTCACATGTGCATTCTAAATAGTAAAATGTTTCGATGGCTGTAAAATATGCAGAATTTCTAATACTGGAAAATGTGCTATGTGGGCGGAAAGTACAGTAAGAAATTAATTTTTTAAACGATTCGGCCGAATGAAAAAATTAGCATCGCGGGTTCTGACAGAAAAGCCGCGATGGCCCGCGCGGGTTTCTGTCGCACAGTCGCGATGGGCAGCGCGGGTTTTGACCGCGAAGCCGCGATGTGCAGCGCGGGTTTTGACCGCGAAGCCGCGATGCGCAGCGTGGGATTTCGTCACACAGTCGCGATGTGCAGCGTGGAAAAGGTCCGCGAAGCCGCGATGTGCAGCGCGCTAAATGGCCGCGAAGCCGCGGTGAACCGCGCGGAAAAAAGCTGCGCAGTCGCGATGAGCCGTGCGACTGTTGGGTGAAAAGCCGCGAGGCAAAAGCCTTACGCGGATGCCAAAAAACGACGCCGAAAATTGAGAATTTCGGGCTGTTAATGGATAAAAAATGGGCCAAGATCTAGAACAGCAATGGATCTGCTGTCTAGGGTGGCAGATCTATGAATTAAACTAATAAATACTATCAAAAAGTAAGATTTAAAGCAAAAGTGAGATCTAAATATTAAAAAAACAGCGGAGTCGCCAAAAACTGTTGGCTTGGTTTTGCAACCAAGCTTAGTGCTATGGGCACCTGCTAACTAGTAGCAGCAGTTTCAATAGAAATAAATAACAATAAACTAAATCTAAACTAAACTAAACTAGCATGTGCATTTTGAATTAAAGAACAAGAACAAGAAAGATAAAAAATAATTTTTTGTATTGACAATGGGGCAAGCAAATGCTTGCAAGAACAATACCTCCAAGTGATGAAGGTTGTTTGAATGGCTCCAATGGTGAGCAGCTCCAATCTCCAATGGGTCCTTTCTCCAAGGTTGCTACAATGGCCAAATACTCAAGGGAGATTTTGGCAGCATGAGGATAGGAATATGGATGGATGTGAAATGAGGAGCCCCTACCACCTTTTTATAGGTTTTGGTGGTGGGGAATACCATTTGTGGTTTTGTGGAAACCAAATGGTATTGACCAACATGGTTTAGGTACTTTTCCCTCCTTTTTCCTTTTTTGAATAAAATTAATATTTTTATTTCCTTTTTAATATTTTGGGAATTTGGACCCTTTTTGAGGGTTTTTTATGCTTTTTTAAGAAAAAATAATATTTTTTAAGTGGGAAAAGGGGTGTACTAAGGTCTTTTGGTGACCTTTTGTTGGCTTCAGAGGCTCAGATGATGGAAAAGTGGACAAATGGGTCATGTGAATAAGGGAATGAGCTAGTGAGCACTTTCTAGGTGTTAACAGGAAGATAACTCATAAATCATGACCTGTAAAAGGTTCTCAAGCTTTCTTCTAGGGTAAGATCTACACCTTCAAGACTCTATACACTTGCACATGCACATTTTTAGAAACCACTCACTAGATCTTGGAAAAAAAATCCATGCTTTTCCGATGGGTCCAATAGGTTTTATGTTAAGGTCATAGATGGATTTGGAGTACTTGAAAAACCATAGGACATTTAAGAATTATGGTTATCTAGAGGCTCCAATGTGTAACAACAATTGATTCCAATTTGAAATGTGAGTGAAAAAGGTGTTTTCTTTTATTATTTTTATATGTTTTCCTTCCACACATTTTCACTTCACTTCCATTTAATATTGCAATCAAATTCATTTAATGTTTGTCAAGCAACAATAGTGTCAGATCCATTAGTTTTGAAGTAGGACAAACATGGACAATAACACCAATTTTGGCAACCTTTTTGCAATGTGTTGTCTGCTGGAATTGCAAGAAATTTGAATTATCAAATAACAACTGATTTGTTCAAATATCTCCGTGCTTGATGGCTTATTGATCATGTGGATTGATCCATTCTACATTTTGGCTAGGTTCTATTGGAATTGGCAACATAGGTGCATTTTGTTGCATGTTTAGTTGACTATATTAGTTTCATAATAGGCATGGAAGAAACATAGTGGAAAATGTCAGAGGGGTGATCCTTGGCGACACATATCCTCAAGGCACTATACTTGACACATGATTGTTGTAATCTTGTGATATTGTGTTTCTGTATTTTTTTCCAGCTTGGAGATGCCTTAGGTGTTGCCTTGATGCATTGTATGTCCCATTACTTTTGTAATTTTTTGATGATATTTGTATTTTTTTGTTTAAATTGGAGATGCCTTAGGCATTTCCCTGAGGCACCGTATATGTCACATTATGTATTTAGAAGTCTCAACCCTTTTAGTAACTCTATTTTTTCTTCTTTTTTTTGTTAAATTTGTTGTGATACAAAAATATTTCTTTGGTATAATTTTTTTATAGTAGCCTTTATTATCATGGCACTATGATATCGAAGTTTGTCTAGCTTCCAAGGATTTTCACTTAGCAAAGTGTTTTTTAGTGTTATGCATGTTTATTGTTATCAATTACTTGAATTAGTTATAGCCCTCACAGCAAGTTTTGGAGTGTTAATATTTCTCCACACATGACATTATTTCTCAGAATGCAATTGGGCTCAAGTTATTAAGCGTTAACAAAGTAGAAGGCTAGATAAAATAATGGTTGGCCTAATACTTCTAAATCATGCTAATTATGAATAATTGAAGTAGAAGACTAGATGAAAATAATGATCGTCTTTTTATTTATCAATCATGTCAATTATGAATGATTGAAGTAGAAGACTAGATAAAAATAATGATTGGCCTTCTATTTATGAGGTTTTGATTATAAAAAAAAATTAAAATTTGAGGAATTGACCACAAAATAAAATAATATTGGTTGGAAGGAATTTGTAATGAATTACCATTGGGTAGAAACAAGTATAGAGACATAGAATCTTTGATTGTAGTTTTATGAAATGAAAAATATAAGTTAGCAAGTGAAACCCCTCGACTACTAAGAGTAAATGTTGTTTCTTTTATATTTTCCATAATACTTGTTAAGAAGGATATGATATGTTAGGCCCTTTTATATTTTCCATTTTTAGGAAATATAGGATATGATTTAGCAAGTTGTTGGAACATTCCATCCATCTATACCTTGGTCATACCCTTAATTATGCACTCCTTGCATTAATTATTGAGTCTCCTAGCCCTAGACTATGTTTTTGAACCCCTAGTGCTTAATATTGGTCATCATTAGCCTCCTTATCCACTCAGAGAGCCTTATCCACATCACTTTATTGTTAATGTTCCCTCATGCATGATTTTAGGATTCAGTAGTGTCAGTTCCTTGAATTAAGGTGCCTTGTCCCCTTGATTGCCTAGTTAACTGACCCTTCTACCTAGTTTCACTGAGGTTGAGTGTAAGAGCGCCCTTTTTTACCACTACAATTCAGTAATGTGCCTCCTTGGATTCTCTTTCCCTAATTTCTAGCTCTAATGACTTATTCATGCACCAACCACCTTCAGTTAACTAGCCATCCATCATTAGTGGGCACTAGGCCTTGTTGGGAGATGGATCCAATGCAAACTAAGCCTGTCTCTTCAGTGGAATTCGAATGCCATCATAGGCTCACGAATTCTTCTGCATGTAATATTATTTGAGTGCCCACATCTCGTATATGAATAACATGAAATGTTTTTACACTCATAACCCTTTTTTCTCTACGATATTCTTCTATGTTTTTCTATAGATCTGTGTTAAACATTGTGAGGATTTTTTTAGTATTGGAGATCCACCCGTGTGAGATAATTTCACATGGTATTAGAGCAGACCATCTATCTAGTTTATCTCAAATACTTCCATTGATGCACCAAAAGCTATAGAGTTTCCACAAAATTCCTTGAGTAAATAACCTTGATAGCCTTGGCTTGCCAAGGAAATCTTCTCAGGTGTGACAGACTCCCGAAAGTGCTCAGTGTCGAAGTAGAGATTGAGTGAGTTGATATTAGAATTTCTTCTAAGAGGGTTTTATTGTAGGTTACAGGTCCCAAGATCATCAGGAGCACAACGCTTGAACAATGGAGTAGTCTCAACACATTCTCCTTACTTCTTATAATTACTTTGATTCCATTACGAGTTTTCCTTTTTTTGGCTGGATATTATAGTTTGGGAGGGTACATATAGAAGATATGTTGTTTATGCTAACTATAAAATAAGAATTAAATTTACAAAAAACATGTTTATCTTGTCAATTAATTTTTATGATTCATCAATCGTTTCCACTAATTATTAAAACATTGAACACTAATAAAATCATTTTGAATTCAATTTCCCTATAACATTTTTTCTTCAGTCTTTGGATGTAGTTGAGTTGGTTATGGGAGGATAGAGACCATCATGATGCTGGGATTGATTAGGAAGACAAGTGGTCATCAACATGTTCCACAAGCTCTTAACAAGACCATCCTCGATAATGTAAGGTGGTGGAATGGAATGGTGTCCATGTGTCAAATATATTTCAAGACAGGTGGTAAATTCCCTAAGGAGAAGGTCGTTATCAATGATGGATCATCTAGATCCGGTCTCAATGGAGACTGGTTAAGCACAACATAATTGGATTTCCTCAACTCCCTTCATCATTAGCAAACTATGAGGGATTTGTACGATTAAAGGGGTATTCGCAACATCAGGAGGGTGATTGTCATCATGAAAAAGAGGCCAAGGGAAAGATGTGTGGAAGCCTGCAGGTGCCAAAATATTTGGATAGGACCCCTCTCAATGATGCATGGTTGAGAAATGATAGTAGATTAACATGCCAAATTAATCTCGAGGCGTGCACAAGCTATGTCAAGGACATGGTCGTTATGGTTGACGGCACATCCAGGACTGATCTAAACTAAAATTGGCATTAGGAAGATTAACTTAGTTTCCATGGCTCTATCTTCCATCAACAGTTTATGTGGAAGCTATACGATAATACATACACTGCCACTATTGATCTTCGTGGGCATCCAAATGGTAATTTGGAAACATATTTGTAGTACACTAGTAGAAGGTGGCAAAATATTGTCATGAGCATGAAATTAAGGGAAGTAATTCCATGGAGTTTGGACAACACATTTTTATGGTCAACCAATTTCCATTGAAATGAAGATTGGTTTAAATTTTCTACTAATCCTATAAAAACCAATTCTCTAAGTTTTACATTTGCATTTTTTAAAAGTATTTTATGTAGAATATCATTGGAGCATTAGTTGTAATCTCTAACAAATTATCATAGTTTTTGCTTAGTCTCCTTTAGTCCAATAATGTGTTTCTATGCATGGATCCCTCAACTCTTTCCATCATTCTCTCTCCAAGTCCCAAAGGTCCTAGTAGAAAAAATGTCCCTTATTTCTTGGTCTTCAAGCCTATAACTGTGAGATGTCAGCAATGCATTGTCCTTGCACTTTCAAAGTCCATCTATGTTGGAAGAGGAGGTCCCAACACTTCCTGCCCCTAAAAATATCCCATGACATACAACTTTCAACTAGTTTCCAAGCTTCCCCAAAGCATTTGAGCATAAAGGAACCATGTGTTTTGAAGTAGTGACTAGATTCAATGATAAGTCAAAAATAAAATTGATGTATGATTTGATCAATGTGAATTCACTAAACAATTTTTTGGGTTATAAAGGTTTTCCATGGGGCAACATCCTCTAGATTGTTGACCACCCATTTGGCTGCCAAGATTTTCCCTTGAGTAAAGTATCAATAAGCCCAAGTTCATCGTCATGCTTTTGCATTCAAGATTGATTGTGATACAAAACATCTCTTTGGAGACCTTCATTTCAACTTGCATGTTGCCAATAGTTTGTATAAACCTTAGAAAAGAATGCAATCTTTGCTTGAAGCCTGGAACTTTGTTTGCTCTATTTATTGTATTTGTAAAAGCAACCCCATATTCAATTCAATCTGCCTCATTACTCTTCTATTAGCTCTGTCATAGTTTTTCAGCATTCCTTTCATGGATTTAAAGACTTGAACCAATGTCTTGACATCACCACATTCTCAACAACCTGCATTTTTTTTCTTTTTTTGCATGGAAATATATCATGCATAGTGGGGTTGGGTTTTAATTAGGTTTGAAAGAATGTGGATAATATTTGGTTGAATAAACATTTCTTTGAACAACTTGGAACACACACATTTGCATTCCATATAGAGTGGCAATTATTTTTTATAATAGTTCCAAGTGCATTGAAATAAACAATACACATTTAGAGTTTATAACCCTGTAATTTTGTAAGGTGTGTGCATAAATGAGGTGTTGGTGGGCCCTTGTACTAGCATGGAGAGATAAATGAGGATCAAGGTGCTAGTGGGCCCTTGTATAAACATTGACTCTAATTGTCATGGTGATGACAAATTTCATTGTTTCTTTTCAAGAATATTCCTAGAGTATGGTGAATTTCTATGTACTGTCATAGTTAGAGTGAGGTACCAAACTACCACAATAAGAGGGCTTATTATGTGATGATTTATTAATATTTATCTCCTATTTAGTATCTTTGGTATATGTTTTCCTATTAGTATACATGGTTGTATACTTTTATCAAAAAATTCACCAAGGATTCACAATATTTTATAATTTAGTAAAATATTCGCCAAGTCTTTACAATGTTTTATAATTTAGTGAAAGACTCGCCAAGATTTTACAAGGTTTTATAATTTAGTGAAAGATTTACCAATATTTTAAAATATTTTATAATTTAGTGAAATATTCACCAATATTTTACAAGATTATATAATTCAATGAGGGATTCACCAAAAAATTATATATACATAATATAACATTGATAAATAGCCTTCATATTTTCCTATATATCATGGGGATTCACCCATTTATTATACATAGAAATTTAGGGGGAGGGTTCTTAAAATTTCTTTGCATTTGTCCTTGAGTTGGATATGGGTACCATTATGACATTTTGAAAACAAGAGACGGATTTTGGGACTTTGTCCAAAAATTTGGCTTCTAGGGTCCTAGCCACTAAAATAGGCCTCAAAACACCATACATACCTAGATCATTGGTCTCTTGGTCGGATATGTGCATCATTAAAATATTTTATGTACTTAGCATGTGGCTTGGGGGCTTGAACATGGTCAATGAAGAAAAACAATTATATGTTCAAAATTAGTCTTCTAGGGATCATTAAGTTCAGACTCCAATTGAGATATATGGGAACCATGAGAATGCTTTAGACAAACTGGATGGGTTTGAAGACCTTGACCATGAATATCATTGGATAAAATAAAGAATTCTTATGACTTAAATGAAGCTTTTAAGGCTCATGGTCCAAGAAGGAATCCTTAGATCACTACACAGGCCCTTAAGAGGGGATATTTGGCCTTCAATTGAGATATGGGTGCCATTAGGAGGTTTTGTGCACCAAGGATGGGTCTCTAGGTATTGACCATGGTAAGAAGCACCAATAAAGGGGATCAAGCCTTATATAAATATTTTAAGGAATTGGTCCATGAACATGGCCTCAAAGAACCAGATAATGCCTCTAAAAAGAATCTTTTATCTCTGAGTAGGATATGGGAACTTATAGGAGCTTTTTCATACTAGGGAAGGATCATGGGATCTTTATCATGGTCCAGAAGGGAAAAAAGAACTAGACGAACTTATTGAAGAATTCATGGCTCATGGGATAATGGGAATTCTTGAACCATTACACACACCCTTTATAGGGGAACTTTAGCTACCAAGTGGGATGCATACACCATTAGGATAATTTTTTCAGGGATGGATCTCAAGGCCTTATCCATGGTCATGTGGGATCCACAAGGGATTCACCTTGTTGACCAATATCTTATCATGTTCATTCATAAAGGGGGGTTTTTAAATTGTGAAAAATAAGGACAATATATTGTAGGTATTAGGGGGTGAGTAGGGTATGGGGTGTTAATAGGTATTGGGGGGTTATAAAAAGGGGTATCTAGTAAAAATGGGGAATATCTCATAAAAATGTGGTCTTTTTAATTGGAAATATGTATTGGGAGGGGGGCTCAACAAAAGTATTTTGATAGGTATTTATTGATATCTAGTGAAATTAGGGGTATTCTTTAATATCCCATGAACGAAGGTGCTATGACATAGTTTCACTGAGTCAATACCCCGCGGTGGGATCCATTACAAGGTTTTCCCTACTAGATGGTTCTTGAGACACTACCCATGGTCCAAGGATAAAAACCAATGTCTTAGGGACTAAAATATGTTTTTTTGGTTTATGGAACATGTATAGTGTCCAAAACCACCACATGGGCCCTATAAATGGAATATTTAGCATACAAGTATAGTATAATATGGACATTGTGATGAGTTTTTCCATTCTAGGGATTGGTATTAGGGCCCTAACCATGGTCCAAGGAAAACCATTAGAGTCTTAGGGGAAACCAAATAATGTTTTCTAAAAATATAAATATATAATGATTAAATGATTAAACTATGCCAAGATAGGAAGATTTTACACCTAAAAACTAATGTCTTAATCCCATAATCTATCTATGTGGTATGTAAGGACAAGGTGAATTTTTATGCAAATATCCCAATCATAATTCTTAGTGGTTTACTATCAACATTGTCATCACTTGGAATGACATTGTGAAATCTACAGGTGAGACATATGACCATGAACCTTAAAGATATCTTTTAGGATCCATTGGTTATTCTTGGACTATGGTTAAGGCCCTAATACTAGTCTATGGTGTGCCAAAATTCTTAATGGTATCCATATTATACTTGTGAAGTAAATATTCCATTTACAGGGCTTGTGTTGTGGCTTCAAACCTTATGCATGCTCCATGGACCATAAAAGTATCGTTTAGTACCTAAGACATTGGTTTTTTTCCTTGGATTATGGAATATGTCTCAAGAATCATCTAGTGCAAAAAATATTGTAATGGTTCCCATATTACCATGATCAAGGCCTAGATAGCCATCCTTGGTGAATAAAATATCTTAATTGCATATGTATCCCACTTAATGGTTAAATATACCCTCTAAATGGCATGTGTAATGGTTCAAGACTTCCTTTTGTCCCATGAGCCCTAAAAGCTTCATTTGGGCCATATGGCCCCTTTTTTCCTCACTTGACCATAAGAATGACCCCAAGATCCATCACTAGTATGTAAAACCTCTTATAGGAACTCATATCTCACTCAAAGATCAAATATCCCTTTTATAGGTCCTATGTGAACCCTTGAGATCATGTTCATTGAAAAAACCTTAAAATATTCATATAGGACTTGAGGCTCTTTATTTCCTTCTACCATGGTCAAGACCCCAATACCCATCCTTGGTGCATAAAATCTACTAATGGAACCCATATCCTAAGAGAAGGCCAAACAACCCCTCTAAATGGCCTTTATAGGGGTTCAAGGACTTGTTCATGGATCATGAACCCAAAAAACTTCATTTAGGTCCTAAGAATTCTCTGTGTTCATATCTCATCTAGAGGTCAAAGATTCAATATAGATGGTTTATGTGGTGGTTTAAGGTGTCAGTAATGAATTATGAGCCCTAGACCCTTTGTTTTCCTTCAATGACCATGGTTAAGCTCCCAAGATCCATGATAGTGTGAAAAATTTCTTAATGATTCCCATGTCCCACTGGGAGGCCAATGATCTAGGTTGATATGGTGGTTTTAGGCCCATTTTAAGGACTAGGCTCATAGAAACTTCATTTTGGTCCAAAGGCCCAAGATTAATCTTTGGTGTGCAAAACCTTCTAATGGTATCCATAACCCACTCAAGGACAAATTTACCTTCTTGGTTTTGTGGTAGTTTGACAAACCTTTTATGTTCCATAAGACTTATTAGATTCATTTAGTGATTAAGGACCTTATTTTCCTCCCCTAATCACGGGAAAGGCCTTTCCAGACCCATCCCTATTACACAAAAACTCCTAATGGTGCCTCTATTCTACTCATATGGAAAATATCACTTTTGGAGGATGTGTGTTATAGTTCAAGGCCTTGATCATTTCCCATTAGCAAAAAAAATTCATTTAGTGTTTAATTACTAATACTTCTCCCCCAACCATGGCTACGATGTTAAGACCCATCCATAATGCAAAAAACATCATAATGGTACCCATATCTAACTTGAAGGACAATGATCCCCTACAGAGGATAAGCTATGTGGATTATATCATTATTTATGGCCCTTTATTCTTAAATGTTTCTTCTAGGGCCAAAGGGATTTATTTTTCTCCCTTTACCATCGTCAAAGTAATAAGACCCATTCC
This sequence comes from Larix kaempferi, assembly GCA_027924585.1. Lineage (NCBI taxonomy): Eukaryota > Viridiplantae > Streptophyta > Pinopsida > Pinales > Pinaceae > Larix > Larix kaempferi. The sequence goes on from BSBM01000254.1 coordinate 563,375, forward strand.
TACCATGCAAGACCTCATAATGGTACCCATATTCCACTTGGAGGACAAATATCACCTCTAAATGTCTTGTGTTGTGGTTTGATGTCATGTTGTTTTCTAATGAGCCCTGGAGATTAATTTATGGTTTAAGACCTTTATTTTTCCTCCCTTGACTATGATCAAGGCCTCAACACCCATCACTACTATAAAAAAAAATCCTAAGTCCATCCATATTCCACTTGTATGCCAAATATCCACTTTAAATGGTCTATTTTGTGGTTTTGGGCCTTGATCATGGCTTATTAGCTCAATAATCTTAATTGAGGTCCTAACTCCATTAATTTGTATCACAACCATCATTTAAGATTCATCACAGTGCACAAAACCTATATTGGTACTCATATCTCACTCTAACAACAATGATATCCTATACAAAGCATGTTTTATGGTTTGTGTCCTTCGTCATGGCCTTTGGCCCCTAAAAGCTTCATATAGAACCGAAGGGCCTTATTTTCCTCCCACACCTATTAGCAAGGCCTTGAGACCCACTGATTCTATCCCATAGGGGGTTCACTAAATTGGAAATATTATATGGCATGAGTTCATATTAGGAGGTTTAACATTATAAAAAATGGAAGTAATATATTGCTCAATATATAGGGGTCTAGGGGTACTTTTAATATTCTAAAAACATATAAATATTATGGAGGGGTTATAATTAGGTATTAAGGGGGATGAATTAGGTATCCAAAGGTTTGAATGGGTGTAACTTTGCATGCGGATGTTGTTTCTAGGTCTAAGTATGTGTAGTTGAACTAGTGTTTGTATATGTATTATCTATGTGTGAAGGTGGTGAAAATTTGATTGTGCATGAAGTGAGACTTTTGTTTTAATAGGTATACTTTGTGTGTGAAGGTAGTGTAATGTCTATTGCAACAAATATGTGTGAATCCAAGCTATGTTTAGGGGTTTGTTCCACATCTCAAAATATCTACTCCCACCAAGATCTCATATTTCACGTTATAATATTCAAAGGATTATAAGGTTTGTGGCATGTCGCCATACTAGTGATAAAAATAAAAATAAAACAATTTAAAAATGCCATGAAAAAAATGGATATATAGGATATCTAGTGAAAATATGGGTGTTTTAATTGGAAAGGTGTATTAGAAGGAGGGTTCAACAAAATGATTTTTAGAAGTATTCCTTAATATTTAATGAGATTAGTGGTATTCTTTGATATCCTATGAACACACATGCTATTCCCTAAGTTCATTAAGTGAAAACCCATAAGTGCTATCCAAGGCATTATAGGAGCAAACATATTCCACTTTGAGGATGGGTATTCACTTTAGAGGGCTTGTGATGGTGGTTTCAAGCCTTAGAAGCTTCATTTAGAGTCTAATCCACATGTTTTCTTTCCCTTACAATAGTCAACTCCTCGAAACCAATCACTCATGTGAACAACCTCTTAAGAGCACTTATATTAACATTGGAGGTCAAATATCCTCATTAGAGAGACTCTTTGTGAGTTGAGGTATCAATCATAGCCCATACATTTATTTTATATAATTTTGAAATTAAACAATTATATATGTAGAAACATAAAATGGTCATAAAATAATTATGTAGATCTCTTCAATAACTTACCAACAAGCTAAAGAACTTCAAAACTAGGGTAGAAAGTTATGACACAAATTATTATTATTATTATTAAAAATAACACATGTGCATCTTAGAATGTGTGCATGTTAAATTAACACATGTTTTTTTTAAATGTGTAACTTACCGAGAAGCTAAAGAACTCCAAAACTAGGGTAGAAAGTTATGACACAAATTTTTATTATTTTTATTATTATTATTATTAAAAATAACACATGTGCATCTTAGAATGTGTGCATGTTAAATTAACATGTGTATTTTTTTTAAGTGTGTATGCATTCTATAATGCATATGAGTTATTTCAAACTCATTTTTTTTCTTTAGACATGGGAGTTTCCACTCAACCATGTATTTGCTGACATGGTTGCTTCAGATTTAGGTTCAATATGGTGATCTTGCAATAATTTTGTACACTACGAAAGTGAATGCAAAAAGAAGAAAGCAAATCTAAACAAGGGCAGAGCAAATGTCATTAACATTGATGAAGGGTCATCTGAATCAATGTTCCTTTCATATCACATTGTAGAAGAAACTAACAACAAGGATCTATGGTCATTGGATAGTGGTTGCAACAATCATATGTTATGTAACAAATGTTTATTTTCAAATTTGAATAGTTGTGTCACAATTGAAATCAAATTAGGAAATGATTATCAAGTAAAATCCCTAAGTAAAGGTGTTGTCTCTGTTTTGAGCAAACAATATGAAAATAAATATATTTGTGATTTTTATTATGTACCTGGTCTTAAACATAATTTGATGAGTGTAGTCCAGATGAGACAACATGGTTATGAGGTCACATTTAAAGGCCCCACAAGTACAATTCTTGACAAACTGCCTAGCAAGGGACCCATAGCACAAGTACAAATGACCAAAAATATAATGTTTCCCTTAAAGTTGAGAAGTCTTAACCTGTCACAGTTATATGCACAAAATGTTTCAAACTTAGATGAGACATGGTTGTGGCGTCTTAGGTATGGTCATTTACCCTTAAGTAGTCTCATCATTTTATAGAAGACGTCCATTGTCAAGGGTTTGTTTACCCATTATAAATGTACAGGAAAACTCTTGTGAGACCTATATTTTGGCCAAACATCAAAGGGATAGCTTTCCAGTGGCTTCCTACAGAGCAAAGGAACACCTTGAGCTAGTGCATATAGACGTTTGTGTCTCTATGCAAAACCAGTCAATAGGAGAAAGTTTTTTATTTTCTAACATTCATTGATGATTTTAATAGGAAAGTCGGGGTGTATTTTATCAAAAACATAAATCAAAGACTTTTGAAAAATTTGAAGATTTCAAAGCCATGGCAGACAAACAAAGTTGAAAGTACATCAAAGTACTCAGGTCAAATGGAAGAGTGTAAAACCCCCTGGACCAGGTTAGAGCTGATATTGTATTTTGAACAATTTGCTATGAAGTATGTACATTGCAAGATATTATATTTTAATAAAAATACCAGCTGGCTGCATGAGGAGCGATACACTAAAGAGGGGATCCATATATTAACCAAGGGTTGTGAGGGGGTAAGGTGACTTAGGTACCTTGTTACTTAAACCTTTGTTCTAAAACCTTACGATAAACCCAAAACCCATACCCCTAAGCCTTATCCTTAGTGGGGGAAATAATTATTAATTAATTATTATTAATTATTAATCAATCTAATGATTAATGACTAATCGTGCTTACAGATGGAGAGGTAACATGTGCCTATGGGATAGCCATGTGGGAACCCATAGGGGACACGAGGTTGCCTCGGTGATCCAGGCGGACATGGGGCATGCTAATGCTACCCACGTCCTGGGTGGTGGGACGCCAGTCCAGCACGCAGGAGTCCAGGAAAATGCACAGGGGAAAGGGAATGCACAAAGAGGAGGAAGAGAAGAATACACGCAGAACATGGGGAGGTGTCTGCTGAGTGCAAGAGAGTGCTGAGTAAAGAAAAACATAAAGAGATTTCCTGTGAGGAATCCGAACCAAAATGCAGAAAGAGAACTTGAACATTGTTATACCGAGATAACCCGAATTGACTATGAACTCCTTGGTCGAATTAACTAGTGAATTGGCAATGAAGCATGAGACATAGAGGGATTCCCAATGCTTTGCAGTGACGTGAATCCCTATGCGTTTTGGGAAGGAACTCAGGTGGGTCAATTGTAGAATTGGCAAGGAATTGGATACCCAATTGTTGTTTGTTGAACCCTGTATATATCTTTTACCTCTGTTATTTCCACCTGAGACTCTGAGAGTGAGTTGGGGAGAAATTGGTGTGATATCTCTGGTTAATGTCTGTATCTTGGCTTGGAGGTGAACTTGGGAGATGAAATATTACAGGCTGGACAAGTTCTAAGGTTGGGTGGAGTGTGGCTCACATGCAGCTAGTCGCCACATTCACATGTATTTCAGATAAGTATCTGTGTATGAATTATAATATTCATGTGTTTAATTATGCTTAATATGTTCAATTTATGGAATGAATGTATAATTAAATGTAAGCCATGAATTTCTATGTTAATCCTGTTAGAAGGTTGTGTTACGTTGTTGCCCTGAAGATGTTGTTGTTTGTTATGTTATTTGCAATGGAACCATATTTCCTGTTGGATGACTGAAATCGTAATTTCCTGTGGAATGCCTGGAATGGTATTTCTCCGTTGAAATAATTCATGGTATTTTTGTATTGAAATAATTGTCTATTTAACTCCGTGTCTTTCAAATGTTTGCTTATAAATTATCCTTCACCCAGCTATGGGATTGTTTGTCTTTACCGAGAATTAGGAAAAGAAAGTATTAGACTCTGATATGTTTCTGGCTGCTTGTGTCTTGAATTATGTTTATGGGCAAATGCGTAAAAGAAATTGTTTGATGTACATGGGTTTACATTGTAGATATGTATATGTGTAATGTGGATGTGCCTATTCCAAGGTAAACAAGTCTTATGAAGCTGATATAAGACGTAGTAAAGAAATTTGTTATCCTTATAGTTTTATTCTTTGTAAATTGTGTGTATGTGTAACGTGGGTAGGTTACAAATTGGTATCAGAGCGCCGGTTCCAACTCTCAGGCCTCAGGGATTGAAATTATTTTTCCTAAAGAGATATTCAAATATATATACTGTAGTTAATTTTGAGACTAATAATCCTCGAAAAATTTCAGATTGCTAGAATTATACAGGGATATTCGATCATTGGCATTGCAGTCTGTCAGCAAAGACAGGAAATCGGAATTGAAGAGATGGCAGAGGGTCCCGAATTCTCTAATTTTGGGGACGTAACGAATCCAATGATCGCCAAAGTGGGTCAGGGACCATGGATGTTGTGCAAACGTTGAGAGGTTTGCAGTTTGGAAACGAAATAATTTTGCGAAGTTTGGAACAACAGAACCAAATTCACCAACAATTACTACAGAATTTGGATCAACTACAAAATCGGATGCAGCAGGTCACCTCGAATGTGGAAATAGGTGGAGAATCCATGAGTAGGTATCACTTCTCCCAGGAAAGAGAATACAACAGAATGAAATCACATTCACATCATGAAACCGATGAAAGTTCTCATGAGTATAAAAATAACCAGCGGATTGAATATCCTAGAAGGAAAAGGAAGATAAAGCATGGTGTAATGCTTGAAGGTGAACTTAGGAAACTAAAACCTCTGACCTATGATGAAGAAAAGTCTGGTGATGATGCAGAGCCGTGGCTTATGGAAATGAACAAGTATTTGCATTTACATGACTACTCAGAAAACCAAGAAGCACAAATTGCAATATATAATTTTCAAGGAATGACTTATAAATGGTGGAAACAACTTAAACAAGTGGAAGAATTGGATGAGAAGCAGATTTCATGGAGGAAATTCCAAAAAATCTTCAAGAAAGAATATCTTTCACAACAATACTATGATAAAAAGACATAAGAATTATTTGAGCATAAATTGGGAAATATGTCCATGGAGGACTATGAAAATAAATTCTTGGAGCTGCTAGGTTATGTGGATTTTATCAAGGATGAAAATGTGAAGATACAGTGTTTTATCAGTGGCTTCCCTACGTATTATAAGGATAGATTGACTTATGATGAACCTCGCACCTTGAAGGATTTCTTCCGAAAGGCTAGATGCTTGTATGAGCAAGGCCAACATAGGAAGGAAGTGAAAAAGGTTTGGAGAGGTAAGCTGGAAGAGAAGCAAGATCAGAGAAGAAAGGGGTTTAAGCCTCTGGTTACAAAGAAGGACACCTACTCTTCTTTTAAACCACCATTACCGAAAGAAGAATCCAAGGTGGGTAATTCTTCAGGACAAAAGAAACCAACCCAAGGTAAATGTTGGGGATGTGGTGGTGACCATTTCTTAAGCAAATGTCCTGAAAGAAGAAATAAGGGAACCGATGTATATGGCATGCAAGAAGCTTCTACTGTTGGCGATGTTGCAAGAAGTGTTCTTCGCATCTATGCAGCATTGGACAATCGCCAAGCTAATCATCATTCTTCCATGATCGAGATTGAAGGTAAACTAAATGATGTGCCTATTTCAATTCTAATTGATTCTAGAGCTTCTTATAGCTATATTAATACTAACCTGGTTGAAAAGTGTAAATTGATGACTCATAAGTTGTCTAAGTCCAAAATGGTTCAATTGGCAATTGGTATGAAGAGGAAGATCATAGCTATGGTAAAAATTTGTTGTTTTGAAATGAATGGAAACAAAACCTGTTCAGATTTGGATATTCTTCCTCTTGGATCATATGATTTGTTGATTGGTATGGATTGGCTTGAGAAACACTTTGTTGTGTTGGATTGCCGCATTAAAGTTATTACTTGTTTGAATGATGATGGCAACAATAATTTACAAATAAGAGGTATTCAGAGACCTATATCTTTAAGACAAATTTCAATCTTGCAAATGAAGAAGTGCATCAGGAAAAGGTGCCAGTTGTATGCTATTTGGGTAGAAGAGTTGGTTAATGGAAAAGAATCAAGTTTGGATGAATATCCAGTGTTGAAAGAATTTGTTGATGTATTTCAGGAAGTTCCTAGGTTACCACCCAAGAGGGATATCGATTTCACAATCGATTTGGTTCCTGGAACTATTCTAGCTTCAAAAGCACCATACATAATGGGTATTTCGTGGTTGTGAAATCAATATCCCGAGAACCACAAGGAAACATGATTCAATCATGGTAGTGGTTGATAAGTTAACCAAATCATCCCATTTTATTCTCATTCAATCAGCTTTCAAGGCAACTAAAATTGCTGAGATTTATATGAAAGAAATTGCTAGGTTGCATGGTATTCTGAAAGTAATTGTGTTGGATAGAGATATGAAATTCACTTCTAATTTTTGGAAAGGTTTGTTTAAAGAGTTTGGGACTAAGCTTAATTTGAGCACATCCTATCATCCCCAAACTGATGTGTAGACTGAGCGTGTAAACCAAGTCATTGAAGACATGCTCAGGATGTATGTCATGGACACACCAAGAAAATGGGAAGAGTACCTCTACTTGGTGGAATTTGCTTATAATAATTGTTATCATGTATCTTTGAAAATGAGTCCATTTGAAGCCTTATACGGTAGAAAGTGTAATGTTCCAATCAATTGGAATAAACCAGTAGACAAGTTAATCATTGGGCCTGAAATGCTTCAGGATATTGAAAATCAAGTGGTTAAGATAAAACAAAATTTGAAAATGGCACAAGATCGTTAAAGGAACTATGCAGATAAAAGAAGGACACACAGAGAATTCTGGGTTGGGGACATGGTGTTCATGAAGGTCAGAGGAAAGAAAAGTTCCTTACGGTTAGGCAAATGCAAGAAATTGGCCGCTATATTTTGTGGTCCATTCGAAGTCTTGAGCATAGTGGGATCAATAGCTTACGATCTAGCACTGCCTCCCACTATTAAGATACATAATGTGTTTCATATTTCATTTTTGAAAGAAAGTATGTTTATGATATTAATCATGTGCTTGATTGGTCTGTTCTTCAGGTGGAACCAGAACGGGAAATGCAGGTTCAACCAATCTGCATATTGGATCGCAAAAGCAAGATACTCAGGCACAGGGTCATCGGACAGGTAAAGGTCCAATGGACCCATTACAGTCCTGAGGAATCCACTTGGGAACTGGAAGATATAATGCGGGAAGAGTATCCACATTTATTTTGAAAATGTGTATATATTAAAACATTACTGGAATTAATTTTTGTATATATTTTGATACAATGTTAATCATCGAGGATAATGAAGACTCTAAGGGGAGGGAATTGTAACACCCCCTGGCTGAGGTTAGAGATGATATTGTATTTTGAACAATTTGCTATGAATTATGTGCATAGCGAGATATTATATTTTAATAAAAATACCAGCTGGCTGCATGAGGAGCGATACGATGAAGTGGGGATCCAAATATTAACCAAGGGTTGTGAGGGGGTAAGGTGACTTAGGTACCTTATTCCCTAAACCTTTGTTCTAAAACCTTCTGATAAACCCAAAACCCATACCCCTAAGCCTTATCCTTAGCGGGGGGATTAATTATTATTAATTATTAATTAATCTAATGATTAATGACTAATCGTGCTTAAGGATGGAGAGGTAACGTGTGCCTATGGGATAGCCATGTGGGAACCCAGAGGGGACACGAGGTTGTCTCGGTGATCTAGGAGGAAGTGGGGCATGCTGATGCTACCCATGACCTGGGTGGTGGGACGCTAGTCCAGCACGCAGGAGTCCAAGAGAATGCACGGGGGAAAGGGAATCCATGTAGAGGAGGAAGAGCAGAATACACGCAGAACACAGAGGCAGAATGCATGTAGAACACAAGAAGGTGTCTTATGAGTGCAAGAGAAGTGTTTGCTGAGTAAAGAAAAATAGAAATATATTTCCTATGAGGAACCCGAACTGAAATGCAGAAAGAGAACTTGAACATTGTTATGCTGAGATAACCCAAATTGACTATGAATTCCTTGGTCGAATTAACCAGTGAATTGGAAATGAATCATGAGACCAAGATGGATTCCCAATGCTTTGCAGTGAAGTGAATCGTTGTTCGTTTTGGGAAGGAACTTAGGTGGGTCAATTGCAGAATTGACAAGGAATTGGTTACCCAATTGTTGTTTGTTGAACCTTGTATATATCTTTTACCTATGTTATTTCCACCTGAGACTCTGAGAGTGATTTGGGGAGAAATTGGTGTGATATATCTGGTTAATGTCTGGATCTTGGCTCGGGGGTGAACTTGGGAGTTGAAATAGTACAGGATGGACAAGTTCTAAGGTTGGGTGGAGCGTGGCTCACATGCAGCCAGTCGCCACATTCATGTGTATTTCAGATAAGTATCTGTGTATGAATTCTAATATTCATGTGTTTAATTATGCTTAATATGTTCAATTTATGGAATGAATGTATAATTAAATGTAAGCCAGGAATTGCTATGTTAAGCCTATTAGAAGGTTGTTTTACGCTGGTTCCCTGAAGATGTTGTTGTTTGTTATGTTATTTGCAATGGAACCATATTTCCTGTTGGATGACTAAAATTGTAATTTCCTGTGGAATGCCTGGAATGGTATTTCTCTGTTGAAATAATTCATGGTATTTCTGTGTTGAAATAATTGTCTATTTAACTCTGTGTCTTTCAAATGTTTGCTTATAAATTATCCTTCACCCAGCTATGGGAGTGTTAGTCTTTACCGAGAATTAGGAAAAGGAAGTATTAAACTCTGATATGTTTTTGGCTTCCTGTGTCTTGAATTATGTTTATGGGCAATGCGTAAAAGAAATTTGTTTATGTACATGGGCTTACATTGTAGATATGTATATGTGTAATGTGGATGTGCCTATTCCAAGGTAAACAAGTCTTATGGAGCTGATATAAGACGTAGTAAAGAAATTTTTTATTCTTTTTAAATTGTGTGTATGTGTAAAGTGGGTACGTTACAAAGAGGACAATATGACTCCAAAGACTTCATAGACTTATGCAAGCGACAAGGAATTGAAATAAAATTCACCACAAGATATATTCCATAATAGAATGGAATAGCTAAAAGAAAAAACATCACAATCATGAGTATGGACAGAAGTTTGCTCAAGGCTAAAATTTTGTCCAAATAATATTGGGTATAAGTTGTATCTTGTTTAGTTTATATATTGAATCAATCACCAACCAACAATGTGAAAAATGAAGTCCCTCTAGAAGCCTAGAGTGGAATAAAGTCTAGTGTATCTCACTTCAATGTTTTTCCTTGTATGGCTTATAGTCATGTTCCTAAAGAGTTGAGGAGGAAACTTAATAACATAAGAGAAACATGCATTTTTATTGGATATAGTAAATAGTCCAAAGCTTATAGTTTGTATAGCCTTGTCACCAAGAAGTTTATTGTGAGCATAGATGTTAAATTCCTGGAAGATAAATCTGGGAAGAATCAAAGATATTAAACAATTGGAAGTCATAACCCTTTTCTATAGGTGGAATCTATAGGACAACAAGCTCTTCAGCCTAGACCTTCAAGTTTACAAGTACAAAGACAAGGAGAACAAACAATGCACAACCCTTCTTCCAACAATGACTCGGATCCCATTATAGCTTCTCTAAGGAACCCAAAAACAAGAAGTTTGCAATAATTTTATGAATAGCTTGATGATCAGCATGCACATTTTGCATTGCTATCCTATAAAACCATATATTTTGAAGAATCAATCAAATAAAAATAGTGGGTTCATGCAATGAATGAAGATATGAAGCAATTGAAAGAAACAATACATGGGAACCAGTAGATATTCCAGTAGATAAAGTTAGCATTGGATTCAAATGGTTCTATAAAACCAATTTTAATGAAAAAGTTGATGTGGAAAAGTAAAATGCAAGGATTTTTACCAAAGGGTTTTCTCAACAACCCAGTGTTGATTATGGAGAAACCTTTGCTTATGTAGCAAGGTTAGACATAGTAAAAGCAATTTTGCAATTGCAACCTAAAACAGGTGGCTAGTATATGCAATGGATGTTAAGTCTTCCTTCTTGAATGGCATACTAGAGGAGGAAGTTTATGCAAATCAACCAACATAGTTTGAAATCAAAAGTCAAGAGCACAAGGTGTACAAACTGAAGAAAGCATTGTATGGCTTGAAGCAAGCTCCAAGAACTTAGTATAGTCGCATTGATTCCTATTTACTCAACAATGGATTCAACAAAAGAAACAATGAGTCCACACTACTAAAAGAGATCAGTAAGGTAATATTTTAATAGATTATCTTTATGTTGATGATATGACATACATAGGTAATTTGCTATTGAATGAGTTTCAAACATCCATGAAGAAATAATTTGAAATGCTTGATCTCGATCTTATGATATTTTCTTGGGATTGAAGTTGAGCAAATTGCACACTGAGGTATTTTTATTTGTCAAAAGAAGTATGTTTCATATATTTTGAAAAGATTCAAAATGAACCAAAGAAAACTATGAGATACACCAACTGAAACAGGTTCAAAGTTAAGCAAATAAGATAAAGGACCAGTAGTTGATTCCACATTGTATAAAAGGCTAGTAGGAAATATCACGTATCTTACAACTACCCATCCAAATATTATGTCTGCAGTAAGTATAATTTCCATATTCATGGAGTTTCCCAAATTCTTTCATTAGAAGGTAGGAAAAAGAGTTTTGAGGTACATTGCAGGTACAACACATTATGGAATGTGGTATTCCTCTTCTGAAGATAAATCACTTTTGGGTACACATATAGTGATTTTGCAGGAACATTGATGATGGAAAAAGTACGTTCGAGTATGCATTTCATTTGTGTACATGTTTAATCTCATGGGCTTCCAAGAAACAACTCATTGTCACAATATATTCAACAAAAGAAAAATATGTGACAACAACTTCAACATCATGTCAAGCAGTCTAGTTGAGAAGACTCTTAAGTAATATTGCATATGAAATGAAGGAGCCAACTCATATCTTCTTTGACAACAACTCAACCACTACTTTATCTAAAAATCACGTGTTTCACCACAAAAGAAAACACATTGATACTCGCTATCATTTCATTCACAAGCTGGTAAACAATGGCCACATTAGCTCACAGTTTTGTGGATCTAAAGACCAATTGGCTCACATCTTCACCAAGTCATTGGCAAGCAATAATTTTGAATTTCACAGACAACACTTAGGGATTGTTTGTGCTCATATCTGTAATGGTCATAATTAAGAGAAAGTGTTGAATATCATAATTACTCCCAGAATTTAGTCTCTAATGAAGTACCTCTAACTAGTTAGGAATGGTCCACATATGGACAAATAGTTTTGCGTTTATTAATTAATGGAATTGACATGGACAAAAACCCTAGCATTTTGTATTGGTTATAGTTTCCAATATAATTGTGAAAAAAGCCCTAATATTTTGTTAGTATAATTGTGAAAAGAGAATCCCTTTCATTATATGGTGATGGATATTTTTTTATTCCTTGCCTAAGCAGGGAATATTGGAATTGATAGGTATTTGGAATCTATGCCACATGGATTTCCGTTTTTTATGTTATAGTTTTTGAACTAATTTAAGCGGTTCTCCTAAGTTTCACGACGTCATATTCTTATTGTGAAAACAATTTTTCATTCTGCAACATTTTGTCCGACGATCCTGACAACTCTGCAATGTGGGCAGTCCTGACACATGCCTGACAACTCTGTGATCTTAAGCACTCAGGGTGCATGCAATACTCCACTTGGAAGTCAGTGTGATTTGAAGTACTTAGGGTGCATGCAACACTCCACTTGGAACTCGGCTTGCTCTGCATGGCATGCAACGTGCAAGGTGGTTGATGCACTATACATGCAGTCATGGTCATTCCATTGCTCCATTCCAACTCCTCTTGTGAGCCATGAAACCTTTTTATGATGATGTTTTGCGATATGCGCTCTGAAACCTGGTCTTCGTGCGATATGCTCTATACGCTATTAAACCTGGTCTTCCTCCTCACTGAAGGTACCCACTATATTGCAAGGAAAATTGCAGTCGTAGTTGCAATGGAGAATCTGCATACATGAAAAGTGCAATACTTGGATATTTTCCTCCAAACATTCAAGGATTAGCAGGAATGATTTATTGAATGCCTCCACCATTATTGTGATTTTCCCTACCGAAGAATACCTATATTTTCCCACAAGCAATTGAGACCGGGTGCAATTGTTAGTAACACCAAATTCATTAAATTTCAATGAAAGTATACATAGGGAATCGGTGTTGTATTGGTCATGGAAATTAAGGTTTGAGGCATTGCATTACATGGGGAAGATAACGATAAATATTGTTACCGTGAGACGTTTTCCTAGAGCAATCCTTTGATATTCAAGTCCCTGAAATTGGAGTCCATCCTGGAACGGATCGTGAGGAGTGCCAGTGTCTCTTCGCGAGGCCATCTGTTAAACCCCCGCCACCTCTTTCACCCTCATCTCCATCCCCTTCATTGCATGTAAGACTCTAGGACGACACTTGATGTTGTCCTTGCACATCGTACTTTGCACTTGATGCATGGTCTAGCTAGTGCATAAGGCCAAATCCAACCTTACCAATAAATACATTCGCTCTAGTTCACTTTCTAGGCAATTTTCACTGCTCAATATTCTTGTTGTTTGCATGTGGATTTTGCCAAAAACTTTGTGGGAAATTTTCACTGCTCTAATTCACTCAGTTGTTGCTTGGAAGGCTCTGTATTCTTGATGCTTGCATGTGGATTTCTACAACTCATTTGAGGATATACGTTTCCATTATTTATTCAACCAAGTGGAAACATATTTCGAGGAGGAGAAACCTTGACTTGGCTCTAGTGTTACTCCTAAATTCTCCTAGAATTTTTCCAATAGCCTGCACACCATTATATATCACAAACAACCTCTGGGTATCTCAAGGCTATACCAAAAGTCTCTGCTCTTCTTTATTAAGTAGTTACTCAATCTCTTCATTCTCTCGTTGTTTTCAAGTCCATATATAATTTGGGTCTGTTATCATATATAGTATTCATTGTCATATTGCAATGGCCACGAATGCATCATTGATGGCCATGAATTGATCACCCCTCTTTCAATGAAGGTTAGCACCATTGTGTCGGCCTTGAGGGGCCTTTGAGTGACGAGTGAAGTGCATGGAAAAGGTAATTATCTATCATCTATAATTATGTATATGAATACTCATCTTTTTCAGTATCGTATAATGCTAAAATTTCTGTATATATGTCAATTTTATCATGTTCAGAACTGCATATATTAAGGTATTGAGTTGGCCCGTGTGCTTCAACTTAATTTGAAGGAAAATCAACAGCCAAAGGATTTTTCCACACTTTCCACTTAGTTTATAACCTTGATTTTTGTTAGGGTTAATTTTGACTCGGGAATGAGCAAGAATGTAAGTGGTTTCAAGCACACGGTTTTGGTAGCCCGTGGTTTCTTGCTAGTTGTATTTGCATGTAAAGAACCCTATGTCAATTTGAGCAAGAAAGATGCTCTTGGAGGCCCTGGCCTAGTTTAGTCATGGATCAATAATAGATCTATTATTGAAGACTGATTTTTCCAAATGAGGTTTCCCAGGATATAAATCGTGTGTTGCTAATGTGATTGCTTATATTTGTATATTTATTTTCTCTCGGGTGTTTTATTGCTAATAGTGGTACCAGAGCCAAGTTTGGTTTACTGCTTTTAGTCAGAGCTTGGTGTGTGTAAATGAGGCTGCCTGCAGGTGTATGTACAAAGGTTGATAAAGGTCAGATCTATTGCTTGGACACTTTGATCTGTAAGGAGAAAATGCAGATCAGCGGGTTGAAGTGTAGATCTGTTCATCAAGAGTTTTGATCTCACGGATCTGTCAAATCTGAAAATGGACATGGCGGCTGAGTTGAAGCTGCAAAATAAGGTGTTTCCAACGGTCCATTGGATCTAATTGAAGCTAGAAGGAAGGCGTCAAAGCCTTGGTGATGAGCTGCGATAAGGCACAGAGCCACACATAGTTTGCGTTGAAGATTGATGCCACCCACATTTGGATCTATTGAAATTCATGTGAAAAATAAAAGAAGAACGAACCCTCATGCCTTACACGACTTTAATGAATCTCTGAAGAAATATGCTGCATATGATGAGGTCCATTTGCTGAGAAGCATGAAAGTCGTTCCCCGTGTATATGAAGACAGGCCTGGATCTACTGATGGATCCATCAGTCGCTGTTTGGATTGCAGAGATATGCAGAAGAAATTGAAGGCCAGATTGGTGTTTCTGGTTGGAAGAATCGTTGAACAAGTTTGCATCTAGGGAATCGCAGTGTGTGATGGATTCGGTTCTAATGCTGATGCAGATCACTGAGTCAGGTCACTAATGAAACTGTAGATCGAGTGATATAGAAGATCGCGTGAGGTTCATGTAAGGTCACTATTGAAAAAGCCCACGACAAGCGTGGAAGGGGTTGCGCTCAATGAGCACATGTTTTGGTGGAAATGCCGAGATGAGAATAGAGGAGCCTGCAGGTGGAATATAGAGGTCGTGGCCATTAGAAGAACCAAAGTGCCAAGGGGTCGAGATCCATTTGCATTGAAAAAGGTGAATCGATGGTTTGAAAAAGCGTGGAGTGAGCAAAGGTAATGGGAACAGACATTTAAAATGGCTTTTCTTTATAAAGGAGATGACATCATTTGTTTGTTTTATATGCCATGTCTTTTATGTTGAGTGAGTGAAAAGCTTTTAAAGTCATATTAAGAGAGGTACACATAAGTTCTCAAAAGGGTATATCTCTTTTATTTAAATAAGATGTGAATGTCATTAAATGATAAACCTTTTTTTTTTATATATATGGGTAAACCTCCTCTGTGGATGTGAAGGGCCATAACGAGTTAAAAGAAATCATTAAGACAAGGATTTATGTGTGGATGTAAAATAAAGAGTAGCAAATACAATGCAAAGGTAGTGGCTTTACTGAGTTAGTAGTGGTTGGTTAAAGCAATGTTTTTATATCTAAGTGAAATTATTGAGCATGTGTTGTAAGGGGTGCATATTTTGGTGGTATCGACACCCCAGTTTTTTGGTTCCAAGTAAGAGTTGATTCCCCATGTTTTAGGCCTACATGTATTGGAGTAGGTGTCTCCTTCTTATGTGTAGAAGAGGGTGTGGCATCAAGTTGTGGAATAATCCATTAGGGTAGCTACTAGGGTGGTAGGGTACTCGTAGGCTAGCTTGATGTGGAATCGAAAAAGATGAGTCTTCGATTAAAGGGGGGAATGTGAGATGGATTTATCTCAAAGTGTTGCGACCAAGTTATGCTCAAGAAAGAATGTGTTGATGAACCACGTAGGAGAAAAGGATTCCTAGAGAACTGGCGGTTACAATGGCTGAGCACCCATGTATTATGGTAGATGGATTCCTTTTTATATGGACATCAATGATGAATTCTTTGCAGGTACAAAAGGCTTGTCAGCACATGAAGGACAAGTTAAGGTGAGAGAAATGAGAGTTGAAAGAAGCAATGGTTATAGCAACAATTAAAAGAAAAAAAAATGGAGATGATAATGTGTAATCTACATGTAAATGGGATTCTTAAGTACTCTAGTTGTTTTGGGGGGGTTTAGATCCGAAGCAATTTCCCAAGTCAAGTTTAAAGGGGGAATTGTTAGGGTTAACCTAGACTCGGGAAAGAGCAAGGATGTAAGTGGTTTCGGGCACACGGTTTTGGTATCCGTGGTTTCTTGCTAATTGTATTTGCATGTAAAGAACCCTATTTATAGGGTTGGATTCCTCCATTGTAAGGTGCCAATTTGAGCAAGAGATGCTCTCGGCGACCTTGGCCTAGTTTGACCAGAGACCAATAATAAATCTATTATTCAAGACTGGTTTTTCTCTACTGGGTTGTCCAGCATAAATCGTATGTTTCTAATGTGATTTCTTATATTTGTATATTTATTTTCTCTCCCGTGTTTTATTGCTAACAATTTCTTCTCCTCTCCTTGAAAAGGTAAGTAAGTCAGTTCCATATGGTCATGCACCGAAATAGAATCGTTACATTAATACATGTTACCATTGCTTGATTCTTGCTTATAGGATTTTAGCTTGTCAAAACCTTATATACCATGGTAGACTATCCCATGGTCCACCCACTCCTCTTCCCTCTTGCATGTGGATTCACCTAATGTACAGGTGGCTGCAACATTATCTGAGGTTGACACACTAAGGCTTTGGCCACGTTGCTTTATAGAATTGTGATGCAAAAGTGACTACAATTACAATAATCATAATTGAATTCAGTTTTCAGTGCAAAGCAATCATAAATGAAGTTGATTTTTTAATGTTTTTATTTATTTTGGTTTTTTAATGTGCTATTTAATCTGATATTTATCAGAACGGCCTCGCCCCGCTTTAGCCTTACAATATGTCTCTATAGCACTTTGTCAAACTTTATAGTTAGATCATGTTTTGGGTATATTTTTAGATAGTGACGCACTTTATGGTTACACCATGTTTAGGGTATATTTTTTTTGCATAATGGCCGATCAAGAATCATATGCATTGTGTCATTTGTGCAATGATGCAAGACCTTCTTTTCAATTTAAATTTGTTACAGATTTGCAGCATCATAATTGTGTAAAACTAGCTTAATGTAAAGTTTGACTCTCAATCATATCATTATTAAAATTGGAATTGTTCCAAGACTAGGTGCTCTTTTTTTGGGGGGATAAAAATGATTTGAAATTACTGATAACTTTAAAAATATGAAACCACTTGAAATTATACCCATAACTTAAAAAATAATGAAACTACTTGAAATTATACTTCCTATTTCCCGTGGATTTTTTTTGTTTGTTCAACTAGACCCACCAGCCTCAACTTGACTGAGTTTTTGGGTGTCGCTGTTGAAATTTGGTTGAGCTTTGATCTTTAATTCTTTTGGATGCAGAGACTTGAAGCAATGAGACAATTCAATCCATGAAATTCATACAACCATAACACAAGATATACCCTAGGGAAAATCCTCAAAATTATGAGAACAAAAACCCCAACAATTCTTCTCAGTATAATATAATGGATAGCATAAGAATGTTTTATTTTACAACATAGCAGATTGCTTTCGAAAGATAAGAGATCACCAAACTTCTTGGTGAAGATACATAAGTAATAGGGAAGAGAGATCAATTGGATGTGTGCCCAACACAACAATAACAAGCACTAACAATATCTTGCACAAAGAGAAGCGCCTTGCCTTCAATGGTGAAGAGAATTCGCTTCACACTGGATTCAACAATCTTGTATATCATATTTATACATTCTTCTCTTCTATTTTTAACTTCTAACTTCAGGATGAACTCGCCCTCAAACTAGATGTATTAATCTTGCATGGAGTGGTGCGCCCCACTTCTCATGCAGTGCGTCCCACTTCTCATGCAATGCGTCCCACTTCAGGATGAACTCGCCCTCAAACTAGATGTATTAATCTTGCATGGAGTGGTGCATCCCACTTCTCATGCAGTGCGTCACCTCACTGAGCTCACACTTAGGATGAACTCGCCTCTTAATGAAAGCTTTCCCACTTAGTTAGGTGGCTAACTTAAGTGTCAACATGCAAGTGTCACAACTCACATGTCATCTTTTAGTTTAACATAAGTGTCGTCATGCAATAACACTAAGTTAACTAGATCTTCTTTGTTGTCACTTAGTTAACTCTCTTAACTGAAGTGTCATTTTTTAGTTTAACTAAAGTGAAAATACTTTAGTTAACTAATCCATTTTATTTAACGCTTAGTCAACTGAAATCATGTTGATTGATTTACTTGAAGTGACCACTGTGAGTTTTTTATTTAATTGAGACATATCTTTAACTGATGCTTTAATTGAAGCATTGATACTTAACCGAAGCTTTACAACTAAAGCTTTAATAATTCGAATTCTCTTTAATTAGGTGAAGTGTCTGCATGGGCAATTTCAAATTCTCTTGATCTCTATGCTTTGTCTTTTATTTCGTTATCTCTTACTGCATGGTCAATATGTGCTAACTTTAATTATCCATCACATTACATTATACTAAGAAGAATTATCAGATGTTGTTATCATATTATATTATTCCAAACCAAATGATCATATGTTAATCTAGTGATCATGGTTAATAATATATCACACACCATTAAATGATTTTAACAAATAAAACATGACCTTTATACGGGAGGTCCACCTCTATACGGGAGGTCCATCTCATAGATACCTTTATATGGAAGGTTCACATGATAATAATGACTTGATACACACAAGTTCGGAGCCTTGTCCAACAAGACTTTACAACATCATTACTTTGATCAATTACCTCTACACGAGAGGAATAACCTTTACACGGAAGGCAATCAAAGTGCTCACCTCTATATGCGAGGATCAATCTTGGCTAACACAAGATTGGTTTGGATAATGTTTCCTGATATTGTATATTTAATAGTCGCCTCCCAACTAAGTCACCCCGAAGGGAAATTAAACTCAGATCGTCTTACTAACGAAACCCACACCTTAACCGAGTAAAGTAACGAAAATTGACACTCCCTATAATTTTTTTGTTTTCCCCAAATAAAATATTTTCCAAACCATTTACCATCTTTTATAAAGTCCTCATCATGAAGTCGGTTAGATAAAGAGGGATGATATAGAAAATGACTTTCATGTCAATATCTCATTTGTTGCAACCTAATTTCTTTGGTCGGATGGGGATGGAGGATGCTGCAGCAAATTTTGCAGGAAAGGAGTTCGGTTCGGTTGAATGCCATTAAAAGATGTTTTAAATTTTTAATTAAATCCGAAGACACTGGGTCATACTTTAGTGTATAATTAGATTCTTTTAAAGTAAACTTTTAATTATTATTACATACTGAAAAAGTATTTAATTTGTTTTCAAGGATAGTGTGGATTTGATTATTATTAACATTGCTTTGATTAACTCGAGAGAGGAAGCTATGAAATACTATTTGCAGCTAGAGACAAGCGATCCTCCTCGATAACACTCGAAGTGTGTGTGATGTCAGGATACTCTTGGCTTATAATTTGGGTTTTTCCTTCGTGGTTCAAAAATACAGAGAGCTAGAGAAATTAAAAGATTTCTTAATGTATGAAAACAAATATAATATATGAAAATTAAGTGTTTATTAATGTATCAAAGTTAAATTTGATATATATAAAAATAGATAGATGACATTTAAAAATTCTTTATATTTTTGGCACGAAATTTATCTAACTCCACCAATATATTAATTTATCCTTGACATATCGATTTATAAATTTGTATAAACTAATATATTAATTTATAAACTAAACTTATATATTGGTTCATAAACTGTGAAACATTTACACCAATTAAAAATAAGAATAAGAAACAAATACCTAGTTGCAAAGATGATACGTTAATGGCAGGGAATAAGCAACCTTGCTGCTCATTAATCTTTTTAGTGAGATACTTTTCTTTTTTGAATGGATGCCCCCATATGGTATATAGAATAAGTGGGCATCTTGTCTTATATCCAGTTGTAAAGGTGCACAGCATGTACAATCGAGCTTACAGTAATGCGTTGAATCATGGTTAAAAGAGAGGGTCGAGAGAACATATTTTGTTGGACACAGCGCGTGGTGAGCATTATGTCTTTACCTTTAATTCATATTTATCAAGTTGTGTACAGGTGCGATGCACAGATTCAACGATGTCATGTACAGCTTGTGTTTTTGCGGGCCTCTGTCTCCCCCATAGGTTATCTTTATCCTCGTCGACATTAAAATTTATTTCTTTTTTTCTTACAATTTGTCCACGACTTTGTGTGATAATGCATGTACAGCCCACACAGTTAGTGGTCGATCTCTACACATTAAAGAGAAAAAAATAGAAACACGATAACGACGGGAATATTTCATGTGTAGGTGTGAGCATCAATATACGACGGGTGCAGGGTTAACTGTGGCAAGATATCTCTGCACAACATCCCCAATATTCATTGCAATTTTCTTCTGAATTTTCTAGCGCTTGCCAAACTTTACAGCAATCCCCTAAGCCTTCCACCGCCTCTTGCGTTTCGAGAGCATCGACCATCTTATTTACTTCCATTTCCAAATTTCCAATGGCTTCATCGTGTCCTACGATGTATTTTTAAATCATCGTGGTCCCGATGGAAAGAAAACCTTCGCCAGCTATCTATACCGTCGCCTTCTATTTCATGGATTGAGAGTTTTTCTGGATCAGCCAAAATTGCAACAGGGAGACGATTTAACTTCTCAAATACAGGGCGCTATTAAAACTGCCTCGGTTCATGTAGCGATATTTTCACCAAATTATGCCGAATCAAATTGGTGTCTAAATGAGTTGCTTCTCATGTTAGAGACACTGGAGAACGACGCTACAATTATTCCAGTATATTATAATGTTAAACCTTCTAAGCTTAGGTGGACTCGTGGGGAAAAAGGCTCTTATGCTGAAGCTCTATTGTTAGAAACGGGTGACAACCGGCTATGACGATAACTATGTAACTGACTAACCAAATATGTAGTTATTAGTAACCGTGTAAGAAATGTATATGTTTCTTGTATTCTCGTAAGAGAAGATATTGGCAAGTTGAGAGTTGTTGTATTCTTCAGTTATTGTATAATAAGAAGACCGATACCATTGCTCCATGGATGTTTCCCTAAGAGAGGGTTTTACCACGTAAATCTCTGCGTATATCTCATGTGTGTGTATTTATTTGCTTTCTTGTTTTATTTACTTCTGCTGCATATTGTGTTCTGTGGCTATTAGATCCAACAAGTGGTATCAGAGCTTGGTAGAAAGCCACAGAGAACGAGAAAGCCGAATGATCATTGTTTCGAGAAATTTAAATTCGTTTTACGGGTCAAAAGTTACTGGAGGAGAAAAGCCTGAAGCCTGAGGAGAAGGGACGGTAATCTTCAACTACCGTGGGTCCATTTCTTAGTGAGGCGCGGTAATATTGAGGCACACTTACGAAATCCGGAATGTGGGAATTGCTGCGGCACTGAACCATCGAGGAGCGCGGTACTGTTTTTTGTTTAAGGTAAAATGTGAAAAGTTATTTTGTTTAGATTTCACGTGAAAGAAAATTGATGCCGAACATATATTACATATGTTGGTTTAATATAATTAAAGTGAAATGTATATGGCCGTGAACATTTGAAATGCTTTTGAGATATAAAGCATATGGTGGATGGGGGTTATAAGGAATACCTTATTTATAATATTTTTTTTTAAAAGATTAGAGTGGGAGGTATAAGGTATTTGTTATAATATTTAATTTGGGTCATTAATCCTTTGTATCCATTATATATATTTTAAAAGGCTTGGAGTTTTAAGTTTTTTGATTCGGTTTCTTGAGAAAATGACGAAAACGCAGACTGTTAAATTTGAAATTGAGAAGTTCAATGGGAGCAATAATTTCGAGTTGTGGAAGGTCAAGATGCGGGATATGCTCGTGCAGCAAGGAGTGGCGAAGGCACTGGTAGGGAAGACGAAGAAACCCGTGGATATTTCAGATGAAGACTGGAGCGAGATGGATGAAAGAGCTCTCAGTGCTATTCGTCTGTGCTTGGTCGACGATGTTTTATTTAACATCGTGTCTGAAACTACAGCAGCAGGTCTTTAGACAAAGTTGGAAAGTTTGTACAAGACTAAATCCTTGACGAATAAAATCCTCCTAAAGCGGCAGTTGTTTACCTTGTGTCTGAAAGAAGGTACAAAAATTTCTGATCACTTGAATGAGTTCAATACTATTATTTGTCAGTTGGCTAGTATGGAAGATATTATTAAATCTGAAGACAAGGCGATTTTACTGTTGTGCTCTCTGCCTGAGTCATGGGCACATTTTGTAACCTCTATCAGTTTTAGTTCTACTGAGTCTATTACCTTCGATGAAGTTGTGGGAGTCTTACTTTCTGAGGAAACTCGAAAGAAATCTAGTCTTGAAATCTCGACATCAGAAGTAATGGTGGCCAGAGGAAGAACCAGTGAAAGAGGACAACATTCAAAGGGTACATCAAGGTCAAAGTCGAAGGGCAAAAAGAGTAAATTGAAGTGCTGGTACTACAATAAAGCAGGACATCTTAAGAAAGATCGCTGGAAACGCAAGCAAGCTTTTGAGGAGGAGGACTCTACAAAGGAGGCAAACATAGCCGAGAATGATTCAGGTATGATCAATGAGGTATTATCTACATCTACTGTCTCACAATACCATTTTGACTGGTTAATTGATTTTGGAGCATCTCACCACATGTGTCTTCATAGAAAATGGTATTCCTCATACCAATCTATAGATGACGAGGTAGTTTATATGGGAAATAATGTTACATGTAAAACTGTTGGGGTAGGGAGTATCAGAATTAAAATGTATGATGGGACTATTAGGACTCTAACAGATGTGAGACATGTACCTGAACTAAGGAAGAACTTGATATCAATGGGAGTTCTTGATGATGCTGGTTACAAGTTTATAGTTCAAGGTGGAGTTATGAAGGTATCTTGGTTGTTATGAAGGAAAACAGAGTTGGGAACCTGTATAGACTTGAAGGGAGGACAGAAGTCGATCACGCAACAGTAGCATTGGTTGGTGTAGCAACAGACATCACTCGTCTATGGCATCAACGGTTAGGTCATATCAACGAAAGAGGTATGAAGGTACTTGTTGATCGAAAGTTGCTTCCTAGTTTAAAAACTGTAGATTTGAAGTTTTGTGAGCACTATATTTATGGTAAATAGGCTAGACAAAAATTTAAATATGGAAAACACACTAGTAAAGATATCCTAGACTACATACATTCTGATCTATGGGGACCATCTCCTAAATTTTTTTATGGGGGATCATCATATTTCATCAGTTTTATAGATGATTACTCAAGGAAAGTCTGGATCTATTTATTAAAGAGAAAAGCTGATGTTTTTGATATATTTAAGCAGTTTAGAGCTTTGGTTGAAAAGAGCACTGGCAGGTTCATTAAATGTTTTAGAACAGATAATGGAACCGAATTTACTTCGAAGGAGTTTGATAATTATTGCAAGCAGGATGGGATAGAGAGGCATAAGGCCACTATTTACACTCCACAGCAGAACGGCGTTGCTAAATGCATGAACATGACTCTTCTTGAAAGAGCAAGGAGTATGCTCAATAATGCGAAGTTGCAGCAGGAATTGTGGGGAGAGGCATTGCTTACAGCTTGTTACCTGGTCAATCGATCACCATCAACAACAATTGACTGCAAAATTCCAGAAGAGGTATGGACAGGTCAATCATGTGATTATTCTAATCTTAGAGTATTTGGTTGTGAAGCCTATGCATTTATTCCAAAAAATCAGTGTTCCAAACTAGATCCTAAGTCAAGAAAATTGATCTTTGTTGGATATGGTGATGGTGTTAAGGGATATAGGTTGTGGAATCCTACTGTCCACAAAATCATCATAAACAGAGATGTCAAATTTGATGAACTTTCTCTGACAAATGTAGATGTAAGTAATGATTTGAAACAGGCTAATGTACCACAGTTTCAGCAAATTCAGTTTGATACTCAGTCATCGGCGAGGGGGAATCATGAGGATGTCCAGGAAGAGGATATTCATGAGGACACTCCTCAGGAAGAGGATGAGCAGACAGAAATAGAAGAAATACCACAGCAAATTCTACAAAGATCTACACGGAACAAAACTTTTCCAAAGAGGTATGATGATTTCGAAACATCTGTTGCTTTCATTTCTAATGAAGGAGAACCTGACAGTTATAAGGAAGCATTAGAAGTGTCTGACAGTGACAAATGGAAACATGCAATGAAAGAAGAAAAGGATTCTTTAGCAAAGAACAAAACTTGGGATCTTGTGGAACTTCCAGAGAGTAGGAAAGTGGTTGGTTGCAAATGGGTGTACAAACTGAAGAAAGGAGCTGATGAAACTGTTCCGAAGTACAAAGCGAGATTGGTTGCAAAAGGGTTTTCTCAGAAAGCAGGTATTGACTTTCATGAGATTTTTTCACCAGTTGTGAAACTTGTTTATATCATAATTTTGTTAGCACTAGTTGCTTTATATGATTTGGAGTTAGAGCAGCTAGATGTCAAAACAACTTTCTTACATGGAGATTTAGATGAGGAAATTTTCATGGAACAACCAGAAGGGTTCGTTCAGAATCGCAACAAGAGGTTTGTTTGCAAGCTCAAAAAATCATTGTATGGCCTGAGGCAGTCTCCCAGGCAATGGTACAAGAAGTTTGATTCTTTCATGGTGAGTCAGAATTTTACCAGGAGTGAGTATGATCATTGTGTATACTTTAAAAAGTTGGAAAATGACATGTTCATTATTTTGGTATTGTATGTTGATGATATGCTTGTCGCAAGCAAGAGCATGTTTGAAATCAGCAAGTTAAAGGCTCAGTTGGCTAGGACGTTTGATATGAAGGATCTAGGAGCAACAAATCAGATCTTGGGCATGCAGATACACAGAGATAGGAAAAATGGCAAGCTGTGGTTATCGCAAAAGAAGTATGTGGAGAAAATACTTCAGAAATTCAGTATGGATAAGGTGAAACCTTCTAGTATCCCTTTAGCTTCTCATTTCAAGCTTTCTTCAGGTTTGAGTCCTAAAAATGATGAAGAAAAGCAGTATATGTCTCATGTACCATATGCTAATGCAGTAGGAAGTTTGATGTATGCGATGATAAGTACAAGACCAGATATTTCACATGTAGTTGGTGTTGTCAGTAGATACATGGCAAATCCAGGAAAAGAGCATTGGGTAGCAGTGAAATGGGTGCTTCGGTATCTTAAAGGCACAAGTGACTATTGTATCACGTTTGATGGTTGTAGTGATGGAGTCTATGGTTATGTTGATTCTGATTTTGCAAGTGATTTGGACAAGAGGAGGTCCACTTCAGGTTATGTTTTTACTCTTGCAGGTGGAGCTATTAGTTGGATGTCAAAGCTTCGGAATATTGTTGCTTTGTCCACTACAGAGGCAGAATATAAAGCTGCTTCACATGCTTGCAAAGAGGCAGTCTGGTTAAAAGGTTTGCTGGGTGAGTTAGGAAAGGTTCAGAACTCTATAAATATTTTCTGTGATAGTCAAAGTGCTATTCATTTGGCTAAAAATCCAGCTTATCACAGTAAGACAAAACATATTCCTGTAAAATATCATTTTGTAAGACATGTGGTTGATGAAGGTGGAGTGGTTCTTGAAAAGGTCCACACTCAAAAGAATAGTGCAGACATGTTCACGAAGCCAGTTACTTCAGAGAAGCTACGGTGGTGCTTAGCTTCTCTAGGCTTGCAGGGAAGGTGATCAATAGAGCAATGAGCAATGGTATCAGGTAAATTGTTGTCAAGGTGGAGATTGTTAGAAACGGGTGACAACTGGCTATGACGGTAACTATGTAACTGACTAACCAAATATGCAGTTATTAGTAACCATGTAAGAAATGTATATGTTTCTTGTATTCTCGTAAGAAAAGATATTGGAGAGTTGAGAGTTGTATTCTTCAGTTATTGAATAATAAGAAGACCGATACCATTGCTCCGTGGATGTTTCCCTAAGAGAGGGTTTTACCACGTAAATCTCTGCGTATATCTCATGTGTGTGTATTTATTTGCTTTCTTGTTTTATTTACTTCCGCTGCATATTGTGTTCTGTGGTTATTAGATCCAACATCTACACGTTCTCGAAAATAAGAAAACTGATGAAGGAAAGTTGCGATACAACGCCACTACTATTGAAAATTGGAGAAATGCTCTTCCTCGTCTTGCAGAGAAAAGCGGATTCGAGCTTGCCAGGTATAATGGGTGAGTACTCCAACCTTCTCTCTAAGTAGGTGTATCTATTGCTCAACCTTCGCTCTCCGTGTATTTATTTCTCAATACGTTTATGTATTTTCTTGTGAATAACCAGCGACGAAGGGTAGCTGCTAGATGAGGTTGTTGAAAGGGTGTTGAAAAAAGTGAAAAAAACAGGTTTGGAGGTGGCCAAATATCCAATTGGATTAGATGAGAAATTGAAAGATTTTGAGAATACAGTCCTGTTGCAGCATCAGCAAGAACAGATCCGGAAACCTCAAATCTTGGGGATCGTAGGGTTAGGGGGAGTAGGAAAAACAACTCTCGCAAAAGAATTATTCAATAGGAAGAATTCAGATTATCCTCAATCCTGCTTTTTATCTGATGTGAGAGATAACACAGCTAAGGGTTCTTTACATATGTTGCAGAGAAAACTTCTGAAAAGTTTGTCTGGAATTGATAATCAGATAGACATCATTGATGAAGGTACTGGGATGCTTAGGAATCATCTCTCATGTTCCAAGGCCTTAGTAATTGTAGACGATGTAGATCATGTGAGTCAGGTGGATGCACTTTTGCCTGTTCATACTGTTCTTCACTCTTATAGCTTAATATTGATTACATCTAGGAACAGAGATGTTCTCACAGGCTCACGAGTCCAAAAGTCATCCATATATAACCTAACTGGCCTTAATGCAGAGCATTCTCGAGAGCTCTTTTGCTTTCACTCGTTTAGCCAGCCACATCCACTCCCTAGATTTGAATATATGGTAGATAAGTTTTTAAATGTATGTGATGGATTGCCGCTATCTTTGATAGTGTTAGGCGCACTTCTATATGGGAAAAATGACATATCTTACTGGGAAGACCAGTTAGATAAAATTCAACGGATACTGCCCACTGAAATAAAACAGAAACTTAAAATTAGTTATGAGGCACTGGATGTCGAAGAACAACATATATTCTTAGATATTGCATGTTATTTCATAGGACAAAACAGAGATACAACCATAAAAATATGGGACGGATCATGATGGAAAGGTAGGTTGGGGTTTCACAATATAGAGAACCGGTGTCTTGTAAAGGTGGACAGTGAAAATTGTATACATATGCATGACCACGTCAGAGATTTGGGAAGAGAAATTGCGGAGGAGGCTCTAGGATTGCTGCGTCGTCTTTGGCGTGGGACCGAGAATATTGAGGATTTGTTGCGACAGTCATGTGTAAGTAGTTATTGTAGGTAGTTATTGGGTGTCTATGTCTTCTTTACTAGTTTTTTTTATATTTTTTTCTAATTAAATGGATTGTTTGCCACAAATTGTGTTGATCATCATGATCTTCTCCTTAAGTAGAAAAGACAAACTAACCACCTTTCTCTTCGAAGGCAGTCCATTGGAGATAGTGAAGGAATACAAATATCTTGGGATTGACTTCCACTATAAGCTCAGTTGGGAGACTTGTAGGGCGAAAAGGGTGCAGGGAGGATGGAAGGCCCTCGTCACACCGGTTGTTCTTTATGGCTATGAAATCTGGGGAAGCAGCATGTCAACTTGCAGATGGAGACAACTAGAAAGAATTCAGAAGCAACTAATTACTAGCAATCTCAAAGTTAAAGACACAGTACCGTACAAAATACTTTTAGCTGAAGTAGGTGCTTTTCCACTGGAGGCAATTGTGATAACCAAGCTAATAAGATATATAAAGAGGGTTGAAAACATGGATAATCAACGCTGGCCCATGGTAATTGTGGAGGAGTTAGGCCATAGAAAAAAAACTTGGATGAAGCAAAACAAAAATTGGCTAAGTAAGTGGAATATCAAGCTACATGAATGTCCTAACACAAAGAAAGAAATTAACATTTTCGTGATGGAAAAATTCAGGATTGCTATGTGGACCAATCACAATGGGCGTTAAAAAGACTACTACATTGCGATCATGGTGATAAAACATATTTAGGGGCAGCTATCAAAGGGAAAGCAAAGCTGTTAGTTGCTCGGGTTCACATCATCTTAGATGTGAGACCAGTAGGTGGACAGTACCTAAGGAAGTGTGGGAAGAGAGAACTTGCATATTCTGCAATAAGGGTGTGGTGGAGACAGAGTGGCACTTTGTTATGGAATGTGCAGCCTACGAGGATATCCGCATTCATTCAATATGAAGACAGCTTAAAGGCCGACAACATGCACCATCTTTTTGAAGAAGATAAGACCAACCAGATTGTAAATCTTCTAGTCAAGATTTACAGCAGAAGATCCAACATGGAAAAGAGTATGGAGAGGGGTTAGGGTTGTGGTTCCTTTGGTCCCTTAGGCTGCTCATACTCGTGGATGTTATTAAAATCATTCATTCATTCATTCCATACATGAGCTACTAGTTATCTATACCATTATTTTTTATATTATTTTTTGTTGAATTTTAACTTGCCAATGTTATATTTCAATCTGCCACAAATTCAATGGAATTCTGTGTACACTGTTTTTCACTTATTCGTTGTTGACCGAAATTCGGGGAATTAAGCTGCGTGGTGAATATAACGATAATGATGGCCAATATACATGCTTTTCATGGTGCCAAAGTTGGAATCATGATCTGTCCAGGAACTTCCTCATGAAATTCTGCAATATACTGCAATATACACAGTATCGTTTTCGTTGTATCCATATGACGAAGCTGCAACTTCTAGACACTGAAAATGGTCTCTTGGAACGCATTTTGAGGAGGGGCGAGTTTCCGAA
Source organism: Larix kaempferi (assembly GCA_027924585.1). Lineage (NCBI taxonomy): Eukaryota > Viridiplantae > Streptophyta > Pinopsida > Pinales > Pinaceae > Larix > Larix kaempferi. The sequence goes on from BSBM01000254.1 coordinate 592,528, forward strand.
TCTGGTATGGCTCCGCTGGAATAAGTGTCCCTACTCTTCCCTGCCTTCCTGGATTCCAATGAAGAATTTAAGGGTTTTGGAGGTGCACAAGAGCTTATTGGAAACATTGTGGCTAGGGGAATTGCAGGTAAATTTTGAATTGCCCATTGATATTGCACTGCATAGTCTCCAACGAAGTTTTAGGGTTTTCTCGATGAAATTAAACTCATCCATATATATCTTTCTTATAGCTGAACAAAGTAAACTATTTTTCAGGCACCTTTGCAGTTGCGTGAGTTGGAGATTTTTTCTCTCCTGTCGAGTATTCCGAAGTCCATAGGGCAGCTGAAGCACCTGGAACGGATTGTCGTCAGTTATGGACGGCAAGCTATATTGCCAGAAGAATTTTGTCGTTTGCAGTCGCTGAAGACCTTGGTGTTAAGACACTGCTCAGAAATGAAGTCACTGCCAGATTGCTTTGGTAATTTAACAAACCTTCAGCACGTTGAGCTGAGTCGGTGCCAAAATTTGGACAGGCTTTCAAATTCCTTTGGGAATTTAATTAACCTTAAATATCTTAATTTGAGGGGCTGCTCCAATTTAACGATCTCAAGCGAAACACTTGGAAATATAAGCACGCTCGAGTACTTAAACCTTTCTGAATGTCAGAAAATTGAAGTATTGCCTCAGCAAGTGGTACACCAAAAGTCCCTGGAAACTTTAGAGTTATGGGGTACGTTCTTGAAGGAATTGCCGAGTGCAATTGCAGAGCTAAGGGATTTGGAAGTCCTGAAATTAGGAAGCCTTTTTCTTGACACGCTGCCGTCTTCGATGGGTGACTTGAAGAAATTTAAGGAATTAACGCTCATGAAATGCCCCGAATTGAAATGTTTGCCTGCCTCTGTTGGACTGCTGATTCAGTTGACTGTGTTGACAATAGCTAATTGTCCGTTAATTGGAGAATTGCCTTTCAAAGAAGTTGGAGAAAGAGAAACACTAAAATCATTGAAAAAGATATATCTATATGAAATAGATATATCGGAGGTATCATTTGCTGTAAGTGTTTGTGCCAATCTCCAGTATCTCAACATTTGCCGCTGTAATTCTCTAGTGGAGATTGGACCTTTGCCTAATACACCCAGGAAACTGTATTTGATTGAATGCTCTAATCTCAAGAAAATAGAAGGGCTTTGTGGTCTTGCACAACTTCAAAGGCTAAGCATTATCATGAGCGAAGAAATGGAGGAGCTGCCGAGTATTGAAACATTGGTATGTTTGAAAGAGTTTGAAGCATTTGGATGTGTGAAATTGAAGAGCATACAGGGATTGGTATGGCTGACAAAGCTTCAAGAACTTAACATTAGTGGATGCTTGCGGTCAGAAGACTTGCCAGGTCTTGAACATTTGAAGTGGTTGAGAAAGCTCGATGCTTCTAATTGCCCGAAACTGCAATGGGTTGAAGGAGTAATAGGGCAGATGCTCCAACTTCAAGAACTGAACGTGAGTGGATGCTCTCAGTTAGAAGAGCTTACAGGTGTTCAACATCTGAAGTGGTTGATAAAGCTTGATGCTTCCAGTTGCCCCAAATTGCAGTGGGGTGAAGGAGTAATAGGGCAGTTGCTCCAACGACTGACGGAAATTAAATATTAAGATCAGAAATCTGTGAGGAGAAGATCAGAAATCTGTTGTACTGAATCGTCTCCTCACACCTCTCTATCTGTATAACTATTAGAAATGAAGAATTGATCCCCATCTACCTTGTTATCTGTATAACAATTAGAAATGAAGAATTGATCCCATCTAGCTTGTTTATTAACATGGGATGAGATTCTTGAGTATTTTTAATTTATGATTCCAACATCATTTATTTTATGACATTAAACCACAAACAGTAAATGAATGCCAGAGAATAGTAAAAGAGTTTTCATGAAAACCTTCCTCCTCATCATAAAAATGTCTCCTTTCATTTGGTAAAGTATAAAAATGTCTCCTTTCATTTGGTAAAGTATCATTGGGTAAAATATCATGGAAAAAACAAAAGAAAAATATAAAATTGAGGTGAGTTTGAAAAATTCTTAGAACTATGTACAAACATTGAAGACAATATAAAGTTATCAATGAGAAGGTACACAGTACCATAGTTGAGATTGATGGAAATCATTAGGAATCAATTATTTGAAAGATGTAGAAAACCATATATATATATATGTGTGTGTGTGTGGTGTTGACATTTAAATTGACATATTGAGAAGCCAAATTTGAACCCAAAAAATATTTATATTTGTGTTTTGTCTGAAATATATATATATAATCCATAATACTAATGACTTGATTAGGATACAAGTTGTGTTAGGAAGGTAGAGGCACAAAACTAGAAGACCATTAATAGGCATCTACCAATAAAAGAATATTAAAGAATATTACATTTAATCCTAGAACAAGTAGAGAATGAATACATTATTTACAATAAAGTAAATTTTATGTACAAAAGAACTTGATAAATTAAAAATACAAAACATAAATTATTGTACATTCATCTACCTTGGAGAAAACCTTAAACTCCATGCATGATTTCTTAATAAAAGTATAAGAAAATATGTGATTGCACAAGTGGTAGTGTAGTAGGGAAGGTAACTTTTGTCTATAATGATGATGTGAATTTGTAAATGCATGTTATGTACAAGCATCTTTCTAAATAGACTAGAATCCTTCTTAACAACAAAACATGGATATTGGAGGGTTGAAACTTATTTTAAGTTAAAGTCTTTCATTTATCCTCTTTACAATGGAATTTATTTATGGAAAGTAAACCACAATAAGTGAAAGCAACACATCATTTTCTAATGAGTAGTGAATGAAACCACTGGGGATTCACTCAATAAACCGCTATCATAGCACGTTCATTCATGGCATATGAAACAATACCCGTAATTTCACTAAATATTGGAAAATACCTTCCAAAATCATTTTTTTTAACCCTCTCCCAATATGCCTTCCCAATTTAAAAAAACCCCTATTTTCACTAGATATTGTATGTATCAATTTTTTCATTAACATTTTTTATACCCCTTTATATTTCTACCTACTATATTGATATGACACCCCTCTTATGAGCCCACATGCATTCTACAATGCACCTTGCTTCTTTTGATGTATATTGTGGATGCACATTACTTCACCCACAATGCAATTACTCAACCACATATCATTATGATTTGAAACATATAATGGTCTAATGAAGAGATAGGAGATCACTTCTTGTATGTCACTAGAGCCAATTCACATAGTACAACATTTAGATTACATGTTGCAGTTCCCCAATCGCTGACTAAGCCTGTTGTGGGCTAGGTATCCAAGCCCCCAGGGCCTGTAACAAGCTCTACGAGGCTGACTAAACCTCCCAAGGCCTGCAATAGGCACGAGTGGTTGGTTATTCAAGCCCCCAAGGCCTATCAAGGGCCTATAATAGGCCTTGGAGGCTTAGAGCCTCCCAAGTCTATTGGTAACAACTGGTTGAGTGCTATTGGTGACAATTGGATGTCAATGATCACTGTCTCTCGACTATGATCGATTGGAAATCCACTTCACCACAAAACCCCTAGCCTCAAGCATGCCTCAAGACGCGATTTCCCTACGTACTAGTAATCCCGAGCCTTGCCTCAACTCAATTTCTCATCCGGTCGTGATCCCTCTATCTCCATTTGACGGATATTTGTCATCCCGCCCATATAAAAAAGACCCCAAAGCATTTTGTATTGTTATATTAAATAAAAAAACTCTTTTCCCCTTAATATATAAGCAATATAATTTTTAGGTTTTCATGAATATTTAATACTGCAATATGAATGAACGTGATATTATATTGCCTTCTAGTGAAGCCCCCGTGGATATAACATGATCTTCGCTAGAGTGGATGCCTCTTGCATGTGCTATCACTTGTGATCATCAAGGGATAAACACTCATAATAAGGGAGGGATTGTAAAATCCACATGTCTCTCATTCCATATTTGGTAACGACTACATGAAACCACACTTTCCCATGCCAATTTAGAGTTATGGTTGGTAGCTCTTGGGATTTTGACATGGTTTGTTGACATGCAAATACTAATAAAAATTGATAAAAAAACATAGTGATTGTAAAAAAACATAATGATTGTTGTGTGATTGTTGGATGACCCAAATTCAGAATCAAGCTAATTGAAGGGATGCGACACCCAAATAGTTGGACATGATGTTGTAGTAAAGTGTAACAAGAAACTATACAACAATGAGAAAATTGAAGAAAAAAAATACAACTTATCCTTGTTGAGCTCACCCACGAAAACCTTAAAAAATAGTTAAAACACAATTGAAAGAATTTGGGTTCAAGGGTTGTGGCCACTCCTACAAATATGGTATCATAAAAACATTGGAGATGAGAAATGGGATATATATGCGGAGAACTACTTAAGGAGTAATCTATACAATATTTCTGTGTATAAAGCTATGAGATGGAAATGAACTTGTTCCAAAATTATAAGTTACTTCAAGGAGATATCATGTCTTTTTGTTATATTACTACAAAGGTAGAATGGAAAATTCCATGGTAGCACATTTAAATAAGACTAAATAGAAAGTTGTGGAAATACATTTGATTATAACCAAGTAATAGGAACCATCGAACCATAATTCCAAAAGAATCTTGCGACATAAAGTTCCAATTCAAACAATCTACCAATTTAAACATCCATTTTAATGAGGATGCCTATATATTTCGTTGATTAAAAGAATTAATAATATCTTGGTTTTAATAATGTCTTCCAATAGTTTCTTCCCAAAGACAAATCCTCTTTGTTATAGGGAAACTATGAGGGGCCAAGGCAATTCCCCATAGCTTTAGATATAATTTTATAAATGTTGCATAAAGAAATGGGGCAAGAGTAATTAGTAGAGCATTAAAACGCTTTGAGGTAATTCTTATCCCATCATGATTAATCTACATAAGACATGTCATTGTCTAAAATGTGCTAATGGAGATCAATTTTTTATGTAAACCATCCAAACCCAAGGAAAATCCATCATTGCATGTCATAACTTGATAATTGGGTTATGTTTTGCAATGATTGAAGAGGGAATGTGAGAGAGTATACTGATGTGGTTTCCTTTGTGTGGTGTAGGGGCGATTCAATCAAAGTTTCTTTGAAGTATCATGTTAAATCATTTGCATTCTCTTGGTTTGATTCTAAATTTTACGTTTCAAAGGAAGGGAGTTCTGTTACAAGTCTAAATTTTCTTAGTTATTTGGAAGAAGTTTTTTGTGTTTAAATCCCCTTCCCTTAGCCACCATATTTGGAAATTTTGACTCAAAAAAAATCCTCTTTGTCCTTGAAACCATTTGCATTATGAATAAGTTATTTCTCATTTTGGCTTAGAGGCTCAAGGACTCCTTGGTAATTGTTAAGTGTATAATTATGATATCTGCGTATATATGTATTTCCTCTAAATTATATATAAAATATTACCTTATTCTAGATCTTAATGTTAATGTAGCAATACTTTGAGTTTTGTTAAAAAACATGAATTGTAGAGTTGTGAAACTATACACAGTCATCCCATCGATGTTATAAATCAATATCCTTGAAGCCAGGAAAAGAGGTCCACACCATTTCAAACCAAAAGGATTGTTATGTGACTAGACGTTGACATCTTTCTACAATTTTTGTGGCATTAATTGAGTCAAAGTTTAGAACATTTAAATCCTACTCAAATGATAGCTCTTGTTCATATTTGGGATGAATTTGCAATGATATGAGGGACATATGCAATCGATGAGTGAAAGGAACTTCATATTTTTATACGGAGTTTGTATATTCTAACGGAAACTCAATAGTATTATTGATATATCATGATCAATTAGGGACTTCGACATAATTATAAGCATTGCAACTCCTTAACTCCTATTCTATTATGAAAATTTAATGTATTTAAAACTAACAAACAAGTCACATGTGGGATTTGAACTCAAGTGAGGACAACAATTTCTCCTCTCAACCAACCATTCTATACCCAATTGACACCATTCCACTCTTTATTTCTTTAGATTCCACAAATTCATATATTTTTTGTTAAAACTCAATACACTACAAAGTAAACTTAACATATGCAATGGAAGAAACCATGAAAAGATGATATAAACTACACAATGAGGATCATATCAATGGGCGAGTATAAATTTATATAAAGACTATAATATATATTCAGTGATACTTTGAAATAGATTCGTCCAAATTAAGAAGGCATATGCCATTATCTACATTTACTTTTTCAACGTTTATTCAATTGGCATATTTTTTATTAAGGGGTAATTGATTGGGCTTGCCACCTTCTAAGAAGGATGGTTGTACAATTAAGTCAGTTTGTTTTTAGCTTTTAGAGGTTTGGTTTGATGTCAAAAAGTAATTGATTCAACTTATTTTTAAGTTTGAGAGGTTTGGTTTGATGTTAGAAAATATATAAACACTCCCATCAATAATTAGGCATAAAGGTACAAGACTTTTTAATTTTGAGACATATGCATTGATGCTATAAACTATTATAAGAATAAACTTTAATAATTGAACAAAAATAAATTCAAATCCACCTCTCATTGTTTGTAAAAAAAAATTCACCAAGTGAAGAGGAACCACCCCTAAAGAATTCCAACATTATCCCTATCTAAACTTGAGTCATACAATAGTGATTGCTAAAGACTATTGTTGGGGAATGATGAACCTTATTTCGGATATGGTCATCACACATCACTTGCCAGGAACTATTATAATAAAAATGATTATAAGACACACTAATATTTCTCTCGTCATCCCCTTGAGGTTAGGCTCCATAATCAGGGTTGATGGTTTACCGAGTTCACCAATCATGGGGAAGTGTTTAGGCTCCATAATCAAGGCCAAGTTCACCAACCATGGGGAAGTTATTATGCTCCATAATTAAGATTGATGGTTTACCTCACAACAAAATTTGAACCCAAAATCAAGGTATTTTTTAAGGATTATAAAAGTATACTTAATTATAGTATTCTAGGTGATTATTTTGGATTGAAAAAAACATATATATAGATTGGTAGGTGAATATTAAATATGAAACATACAATTTACTACTAAAACTCGTAAATTTTGGCGAATATTATGATAAAAAAACATATTTTATGTAAATATAGGCGATATTAGAGACTAAAAATGACCAAATAACGAATTTATCTTTTGATAAAAAGACCAAAAAATAGCCAATTGGCGAAATTTCGCCCCTAAAAATTTCCCTGCCCAAAATCCGATGAAATTAACTGTGTCGTCGGATTTCACTTTTAAATTATGAATTTTGAGCAAATTTTTTTTAATTGATGCATGGCCTCGTCGGATATTCGACGACGGCTGGTTATTTGATGGAGGTCATCGGATATCCGACTTCTATTTTATAACGGTAATTATGATCATATCGTCAGATTACCGACGTACTTTAAATTTTAAAAAACTATAAATTATGGAAACATTTCGACATGTTTGTTATACATGCGATGGTTTGCAGAAATTATATTCTTCGCACGGTCTGTTTTCCATAAAATAATACACAATTATTTCTATTGTTTTTGTGATTAAAAATAGTGAAGTGTAGAGCTTGATTTTCTAAGATCGATAATCTTCATTCAAGCTCTTTATGAGAAAATGTCAAATAGCAATATTCCTGATCCAGACGAACAAAATCGACAATTGCTTGCTAGATTGTGGGATGGAATGAAAAGAAAGGGCGATGGGAAATGTTATTGTCCATGTAGTCAATGTAGGGGCTTTAAAAGGAGAAGAATCAAGATCACAATAGCCAGAAAGCATTGTAGGGAACATGGACACATTGAGGGGGGACATGAATATCGTACATTTGTAAGTTTTGCATTATATATGCTTTTATATTGATTGCTTTTGTAAATGTATGTATTATTTTAATATTTCTTATATATATTGATGGTTTCTTGTAATTATAAAGGAAAGACATCCTACGTCATATCGTCCGGAGGAAGTGCTTTCAGAACAAGTACCAAAGGAACATTGAGCTAAGAATAATGAAGAACAAGTTAATGATCATACTGATAACATAGTTGAAGATGATGGTACAAATACATTGATCCATGATACATTTAATTTTAGAATGGATGATCATGATCATGATCATGAAAATGATGACTTTGATGATATTCATGATTTACCTCTTCTTGAGAAGGAATACAAACCCCTTTATGAGGGATCCAACACAAATCTTCTCGGTGCTATATTGTTGATAATGAACTTGAAGGTTATGAATGGTCTTTCAAACACATTAGTCACACAGATGTTAAGGTATGTAATATATTACATCACATATATATGATCATGCTAAAGGTTATCATTGTTCGTCTAATAATTTTATTGTTAATTCATAAGTCAAATTAATACGGATGAAATGTGTTTCATTAATATTATTTATATATTATATTAACTAGATTTTTATTTGTATTTGTTGTAGCTTGATAGCTGAATTTTTGTTACCACCGTCAAATATTTTACCTTGCACATATCGAGATTTATCTTCCATCATGAAAGAAATTGGAATGCAGTATGAAGCAATTCATGCATGCCTCGATGACCATGTTATATATTATAATAATCATGAATTTGAAATAGAATGTCCAGAATGTCATATCAGTAGATATCAAACAGATCAAGTAACAAAAAAGGTGCCTCGCAAGGTTCTTCATTATATTCCCATTATTCCACATTTGCAATGACTGTTAAGGTACAAAAACATAGCGCAATTTATGGATTACCATGCACGGAACAAAATTCAAGATGACATTATTCGAATGCCTACATATGGGTCTGCATTTAGAGATATGGAGGAAAAATGGCCTCACTTTAAAGAAGAACCTCGTAATATTAGGATTTCTTTGGCAGCAGATGGTGTCAATCCATTTGCAGAGATGAGATCCGTTTAATTGGTGTGGCCTATTTTTGTTATCAACAATAACATTCCTCCATGGTTGTCAATAAAGAGGGAGCACATAATAATGTCGATGATTATTCCAGGTATATTGTGTCTACAACTTTTTTTTAATGTAGTGGCATCTCATTTGTAGTATTTTGTTGCATAATTTCATATATATATATTTTATTTTTCTCTTGTGCATGGTTTATATATCTAAATGGTTCTCATAATTATATATTTTATATGTTCAAATCAATCAGCTAAGTACCAAGTTAAATATATGAATGTATATATCAAACCTCTTATTGACGAGCTACTAAAGTTATGGAATGGCATCACTATGTATGACATATCTAGATTAATAATACAAAGGCAATTTCAATTCCATGCAATGCTTGTATGGACAATACATAATGCCCCATGGTTAACCCATTTTTGCGGTTTGTAATTATAAGTTCCACTTTAATTGCATTTAATTTTATGAAATAGTTAATATACTATGCACTCATGTTTTTTTAAATAATCCATTCATTTTATATATAATTATAATTGACATAGATAATCCATCTCTTTATGTAGGTCTTCAGACAAAGGGAAAATTTGTATGTCCAGTTTGTGGTCCTAAGATCAAATCTCGTCGTTCAAAATTTTTAGGAAATGAGGTGTTTGATGAGTATAGGCACTTCCTGTTGATGTATTTGTAACTTCGGAAGATATTCACTTGTATATTGTATGTATTACATTTGTACTTTATTGTATCCCCAATGGAGATGTATTATTCCTCCTATTGGAAGTGTCGTCAACTGTACTTGCATGTGTAGCAAGTTATATTGTAAGTGTCGTAACTTATACTTGATGGGTTATTAGACCACCTTGATGGGGTCAGCCCTGTATGAGTCATGTCGTTCAAAGGGTTATCAGACCACCCTAGAGGGGTCGGCCCAGCCAACATTATGTTAAGTGGTTAAGTTGGGGCCGACCTAGTTGAGTATAGGTCAAGTGAAAGTAAAAGTATAAATAGAGAGTGTGACTCTCTCATTTGATACATTCTCTCATTTACTCACTTCGCATTAGTGAGAGAGGAGGAGTGCACACAAGTGGAGGAGGAGTATGATGCTTAAGATATCTATCTCTTGGGTTTGATCATTATGATCCTTGTATTGGTGCTTATTCTATCTCTGAGGAAGTTGCGGGGTTTTTCACCTTCTTGGTTATCCCTGGTGAAATGTCTCTTGTCTCTTGTCTTTTATGCTTGATATGTTGTACATGTTGTTCTTTCAGTTAATATCCTAGATATATTGAATTAAATGATAAAAAAATAACATGGTATCAGAGATATCCTGAAGGAAGGCATGGTATGGCATTTATGACACTTGTTGCACTTGCGACAAATTGGAAGCCAGGGCTTGATATAGCAAAGACCAGTCATCGTCGAACTTTCGCTATAAATAAATTTTGGAGAAGGTTCAAGTTCTGAAACTTTTATAGGTCGAAGATAAAATCTCCATGTAACTTGTGTCCGAAGCACAACATATAATTCATTGTACTTTCTCTTTTATGATCCGTACAATCTGGGGTTTCTGCCTCTTCCAAATCTCAGTCATAAAAATGTGACCTAGGAAAAAAGGTCACAACTTGGGCTAAGAAGATCCAAATGACATTATGTAAAAAGTGGCAGTAAAAGCACGGACTGTAGTTTCACAGGTAAACATTTCAGAGGCCCAAGTTGAACCAGTGACATGTGGCACTCCGTACAAGTTCGCTATCTTGTTTTATCCCATAAAAAGGTCACATTGTGACACTTGGCATAAATCTCTCTCAGAGAATCCAATTGAGGTCAGACCTATGGGGTTGGAAATATGACAGGTCAGGATACAACAGGACGAAGTTTCAGACCCTGTGGATCCAAAATTTCAGAGATGCGTCAGAAACAATAAGGCACATATTTCTGTGAAATAGAATTGGATTCTGAGCATTCTCATTTTTTGGCTTATCACTGCTGCGGGAAATTAGGGCTTTTGACAGAAGTGGAATTTTGGAGTGGTCTCAGCATAGGATTTCTCTCCTCAGCAAAATCAAAATTTAGAGACCAAGATCAAAGTTTTTGGTTGGGTAGAACCACAGGATCTATCAAACCCTAGTTCAGGATTTTGATCGGTAAGGTGGAAAATTATGGTTTCTACAAAAGTTGAAATTTTTGGAATCTAATACCACGGCTAGAAGCTCCTCAGAAAAATCGAAGCTTATGTTAGTTTTTTAGAATTTACTTCAATCTGATCTAGGATCTTAACTGAGAGAATAACATGTACAGCATATCTACAGCATATCAATCATGGACACAATAATACAAGCACACAAGAGACACAGAGTTTCACCGGAGAAAACCAAGAAGGTGAAGAACCCCGCAACTTCCTCAGAGATAGATAAAGAAATGATACAACCAAAGTACAAGAGATAGTCTTCTCCTAGCAGCTGATCCTCCTCCTCACATGTGCACCACTTTTCGAGTGATGGAAGAGTGAGTAATGAGATGATCAAATAGAGATCTTCCGATTTCTATTTATACTTGTCCTGTCCTGCCCTATAAACTAACAGGGCCGACTTGTCTAACTTAGTCTAATAATCCATGATTACATAAATCCGGGCCGACCCCACACTTGGTGGTCTAATAACCCTTTTACCCACATGACTCATACAGGGCCGACCCCATCAAGGTGGTCTAATAACCCATCAAGTATAAGTTACGACACTTACAATATAAATGATGACACTTCCATATAGAGGAATAATAACATCTCTATAGGAATACAAACACTTCTATATATAGGAATAATAACATCTCTATAGGAAAGCAATCACTTCCGTATAGAGGAATAATAACATCTCTATAAGAATTCAATATACATGGGTGAAATACATTGCGAAGTTACATATACATCAACACTCCCTCTTAACTAGGAATGTATTTCTCGACACAGATCTGCTAGCACAAGTCTTCTTCTCTGGATCAATGTGACTGGATCATCATCATCAAATCATCGTCATCGTCACTACTGCTGCTATCTCAATCAATCTCTGAACTAATCGTCATAGGAAGTTCTACAAAGCCAGTCCTTTTTCATATTGGATGTAGGCCCACCACTTGCAGGTCTTCATCATCACTAGCCATACTGTGGAATCCTCAGGACTGATTACGTGTGTTAACAAAACCTTGAAAGAGCATCCCAAGCATTTTATGAGAACACAGCTCAACCTATCGGATCTCCCAGGATCTTTTACATGTGACTGTCACAAAACCTTAAAAGAGTGTCTTGCCAAGCAAGATCTCTAAAGAGCATCTGAGGCCTTTTTCATCCTGTCCATATCTTTAGGACTTATTACATGTGACCCCTACCACAAAACCTTAAAAGAGTGTCTTGCCAAGCAATATCTCTAAAGAGCATCTGAGGCCTTTTTCATCCTGTCTAGATCTCCAGGACTTATTACATGTGGTCTAGCAAAACCTTAAAAGAGTTTCTTGCCAAGTAAGATCTCTAAAGAGCATCTGAGGCCTTTTTCATCCTGTCTAGATCTCCAGAACTTATTACATGCTACCCTTGCACAACTTGTCCACGACCACAAAGTATCAACCTGATACTCACCATACATTGTATTGATGTACATGATCATCCTAATCATCATCCCTGCATCGTCTTGATGCATGTCATCTGGAGCAACATCCTGAAGCTCGTCATCCATGATCATCCTGATCATACAATGCATCCACCTGATGCATACCAAGTATCTACTTGATACATATCATCATACGTGATCCACCTGATCATACAATGTATCCACCTGATACATATACAGATACATGATCCACCTGATCATATAATGTATCCACCTGATATATATCAACATACATGATCTACCTGATCATACAATGTATCCACCTGATACATATACATATACATGGTCCAAGCATCCAACATGATGCATATACATATACATGATCCAACCGATCATAACAAGCATCCAACATGATGCATATACATATACATGATCTAACCAATCATAACAAGCATCCAACATGATGCACATACATAGCAGTAACTGGAGCATCGTCTTGATGCTCATTATCCAGCGCTTACATCCACAGCCATGGGAAGAATCCTCCTTTCACCATGCTTGGAATGGCTTCCAGCAAATGTGTCCATCACTTCTTCCTTGAAGTGTTGTCAATCTGAAGAACACCAAGCCTCTCTCTGAAGTAATCAACCTTCACTCTGGCTAGTGGTTTTGTCAGCACATCTGCAACCTGCTCATCCGTCGCAATATACAGGAGCTTCACTACTCCTCTCTGCACCATATCCCTGATATAGTGATATTTGATCTCAATGTGTTTCGACCTGTTGTGGAACACTGGGTTTTCAGACAGCTTCACACAACTCTAGTTATCACAGAAGATACCAATAGCATCTAGTGGGAGATCAAATAACTCACAATAGCTTCCGGAGCCATACTGCCTCACAACTAGCCGAACATGCTGCAACATACTCTGCCTCTGCTGTACTCAGTGCTATGCAGGACTTCTTCATGCTAAACCAAGAGATCACACCTGATCCCATACTGAAGTAGCACCCAGATGTGCTCTTCCTATCTGTAGCACTGCCTACCCAGTCTGAATCAACATAACCCTGCAGGTTAAACTTTTGATTCGCATCATACTTAAGCCCATAGTCAACTGTACCCTTCAGGTACCTCAGAATATGCTTTACAGCAACCAGGTGAACACTCCTCGGATCTGCCAGGAACTGGCTCAATGTGTTCACCGCAAAGCAAATATCTAGTCTCGTATTCATTAGGTACATCAATGACCCAATCATCTGATGATACATCATGACATCAACCGGATTAGATGAAGCATCACACAGAAGCTTTAGGTTCGATGCCATAGGTGTGGCCATGGCCTTGCAGTCCATCATCCCAAACCTCTTCAGGATCTCTACTGCATACTTCCCTTGTCGAAGGAAGATCTCATTTGCACTTTGCCACACCTCCATGCCTAGAAGATAATGCATCATCTCAAACTCAGCAGCAAGCTTCCTCTTGGTGTCGGCAATCAATCCATCCTCACCATGTCTTAGGATCTTGCTTCAAGCCATACAAGGATTTCTTCAATTTGCACACATATGACTCCCTATCATATGCCTCAAAACCAAGTGGCTGCTCCACATACACTTCCTCTTCGACTACACCATTCAAGACAACTGTCTTGACATCCATCTGGAATTTCTTCCATTTCATCACTGCAGCCATGGCAAGTACTGATCTGATGGAAGTGTACCTGGCTACAGGAGACAAAGTCTCTTCATAATGTATCCTCTCTTTCAGGGAGAAGCCACGAGCTACAAATTTCACTTTGTATTTCTCTATGCTGTCATCTGCAGCATGCTTGATATTTGGAAGTCACAACAAACTTGCCATTCGGTCTTGGGACCACATCCCAAACATCATTCTTCATGATCGACGGATCATGGTATTCTTCCATTACTTCATCCTGGATCCTGGGAACTTCAATATCTTCAATAGATAGCTTTGTTGTTGGAACAAATGTTGTATTCCTTCTTTTGTAGGTGATGGTATACGATCTTTCCTACAAAGCAAGTTAAATTGCATGATTAGAAACATCTCATAGTTTCCAGAACAAATTCTTACACATAAAGAAATATGTCATATAGTCATGCAATTATTTTAGCCAATGCTTTAATACAACATTTATCCATATCCCGAAACTTTCTAGATGCCTTCCAATCTCTACTAGAACATTGTTAAAAGTGTGCACAACTCCCAACATGTCAGCAAAGAGGTTTCATTCTAGATAAGTAGCAATGGAATGTTGTACAGTGCCATATGCCACTTACCCATTACATGCATATTAGTAGTATACTGTTCATTAATGCAATTATTCTAATTGCGTAATACACACCCTAAGTCTAGGAACATAAGCATATACATCATTGAACAATATTATTAAACAAACAAATATGCAAGAAATGACAATTCAAATACTTATCTTTGTTTGGTTGTAGGGTGGACTCCCTCTCAATATTTGCTTCCTTGCAGGAACTACTGGAGTGTGCTCCCTCTTGATCTTTGCTTCCTAGATTACCTGTCCTTGAACTTATATCCATCCTTATGCATGCTTACTGGTATCATCATTGTGTTACCCTCGAGATCTCATACATAATCATACATTCATTAGTATAATCTCAATACTATCAAAACACAATAATCTTAAACATGTATAGTCATGATCATTTCAAACATAGATAACAAACATTAGTATTCAAGGTTTCAGGGAATACTTCTTTTACTCATGTATATTCTTTATTTGACCAAAGGACTTTTCTGGTTAGTCATATTTGCTACTTATGTCTAACAATGTCTTCCTGATTTCTTCAATGACTTGTGCTAGTAATGTGCATATCTCATAGGTTAAGCATTGTAGAACCAAATTATACATACCTCATGAGTAGAGCTTCTATGTGATCCATGACAATGGATGAATCTTTGTCTTCATGTCACCATGGTCATATGTTCTAGAACTAGAACATGATTTGTCTTTCTTGATGTACCTTTCATGTTAGAGGACAACATCAACCTCATACAACACCACAATGCATTAGTACAATCATAAGTGTCAAAACCCTAATCAATGAATATCTACATTCATAATTTTATTAAGGTGATATGACAAGTCTAAAGTTAATCAAGATTGTACTAACCTTAATGAAGACAAACATACCATAAACTTAATCATGAATAGATCTCGAAACATACCTAGATAAGTCATACCTGTCGAGATTGCTTGTAATCTTCTTATGTAAGGCCTTAGCCTTATCTCCCTCTGAAACATGAACTTCTTCACTTATGCAGGTGACCAATCCATCCTCTTCTAGGATTAACCCAATCCACTTGATTTGCAAAAACTGGATCTGGAGCTGGATTAGGGTTTGTCAGAGAAACCCTAAAAATTCAAACTTTGAATTTCAAACTTCTGAAATGATAGAAAGATGCACCTTGATGAGCTGATCAAGCTGGTATACTCAGAATTTGAAAACTGCAAAGTTTCACCCCACAAAATTGTCTTTGAAACTTTCGGATCTTCTAGACAGGATCTCGAACTAGAGTTTGGTAAAGCCCACCCTTCTTCCCAAGCAAAAGGTTCGATCCAAAGCTCTAAACTTCGATTTTTTTGAGTAGCTTCCATCCGTGGTCACAGACTTCAGAAATTCCAACTTTTGCAGAAGCCCTAATTTTCCACCTTTCCAATCAAAATCCCGAACTAGGGTTTGGTCAAGCCCGGCCTTTTTCCCAACCAAAAAATTCGATCTTGGTCTCTAAATTTTGATTTTTCTGAGGATCATTCAGCCATGGTCACCGATACAAAAAATTCCAACATTCTCCGAAACCCAAAATTCCCGGAGCCATGAATGAAGGTGCTCAAAATCTAATTCTGTTTTGACAAAAACATGCACCTGATTGTTTCTAGTGTAACTCTGAAATTTCAGATCTACAGGGTCTGCATATTCTTCTTGTGGTATCCTGACTTGTTATCTTTCCAACCCCATAGGTCTAACCTCAATTGGATTCTCTGAGAGAGAGTTATGCCAAGTGTCACAATGTGACATGTTTATGGGATAAAACATGAGAGCAAACTTGTACGGCATGCCACGTGTCACTGGTTTAGTTCCAGCCTCTAAAAAACTTACCTGAGAAAGTACAATCCGTGCCCTACCTTCTACATTTTTTGAAATTTCATTTGGAGCTTCCTAGCCCATGTTATGACCTTTTTTCCTAGGTCACTTGTTTATGACTCAGATCTGGAAGAGGCAGAAACCCTATATTGTACAGATCATAAATCACAAAGTACAACGAATTAGAGGTTTTCCTTTGGACACAAGGTACATGGGGATTTTATATTCAACCTATAATATTTTCAGATCCTGAAACTTCTCCGAAATGTATTTATAGCGAAAGTGCTATGATGACTGGTTTTTGCTATATCAAGCCCTAGCTTCGCAAGTGCAACAAGTGTCATAAATGCCATACCATGCCTTCTTTCAGGCTAGCTCTGATACCATGGTAGTTTTTCAAAATTTACTTCAATCTGATCTAGGATCTTAACTGGGAGAATAACATGTACAACATATCTACAGCATATCAATCATGGACACAATAATACAAGCACACAAGAGACACAGAGTTTCACCGAGAAAAACCAAGAAGGTGAAAAGCCCCGCAACTTCCTTAGAGATAGATAGAGCAATGATACAACCAAAGTACAAGAGATAGTCTCCTCCTAGCAGCTGATCCTCCTCCTCACATGTGTGCCACTTTCCAAGTGATGGAAGAGTGAGTAATGAGATGATCTAATAGAGATCTCCCGATCTCTATTTATACTTGTCTTGTCCTGCCCAATAAACTAACAGGGCCGACTTGTCTAACTCAGTCTAATAACCCATGGTTACATTAATCCGGGCCGACCCCACACTTGGTGGTCTAATAACCCTTTTACCCACATGACTCATACAGGGACGACCCCATCAAGGTGGTCTAATAGCCCATCAAGTATAAGTTACGACACTTCCGTATAGAGGAATAATAACATCTCTATAGGAATACAATCACTTCCGTATAGAGGAATAATAACATCTCTATAGGAATACAATATACATGGGTGAAATACATTCTGAATTTACATATACATCAACAGCTTAGAGCACAAGATCGAATTTTTTGGTTGGGCAGAAGACCGAGCTTTATCAAACCCTAGTTCGGGATCCTGTCTAGAAGATCCAGAAGTTTCGAAGGCAATTTTGAGGGGTCAAATTTTGTAGGTTTCAAATTTGAAGTATACTAGCGTGATCAGCTCAACAAGGCACATCTTTCCATCCATTCAGAAGTTTGAAATTCAAAATTTGAATTTTTAGAGTTTCTCTGACAAACCCTAATCCAGCTCCAGATCTAGTCTCAACAAATCAAAGTGGATTGGGTTAATCCTAGAAGAGAATGAATTGGACACCTGCATAAGTGAAGAATTTCCAGTTCCAGAGGGAGATGAGGCTAAGGCCTTACATGAGAAGACTACAAGCAATCTCGACAGGTATGACTTGAGGAGATACAGGTATGTGTTGAAATATGTTCATGATTAAGTTTATGATATGTTTGTCTTCATATTATTGAGGTTATTACAATCTTGATTAATTTTAGACTTGTCTTATCACCCTAGTAAAAGTATGCATGCATGTGAATGATAGAATACATTCATTGATTAGGGTTATGACACTTATGATTGTACTAATGCATTGTGGTTTTGTATGGGGATGATGTTGTCTGCTAACATGAAAGGTACATCAAGAAAGACAAATCAAGTACTAGATCAAGAACATATGACCATGGTGACATGAAAACAAAGACTCATCCATAGTCATGGATCACATAGAAGCACTACTTACGAGGTATGTATAATTTGGTTCTACAATGGTTAACTTATGAGTTATGCAGGTTACTAGCACAAGTCATTGAAGAGAACAAGAAGACATTATGTAGGTATATTAGACATAACTAGCAAACATGATAACCATGTATGTTTTTCCTATATCAAGTTAGAATCCTACCTTGTGTTAGGATCTTACACTTTTGTATGAATGATAATGATTATTCTTGAAGTTAGAAGTTTAAGTAATCAAGGGTTTATGCATATTATGTTTCTTACTTTGATTGATGATATGACTAACCAAAAGAGTCCTATGGTCAAATAAGAATATGCATGAGTAAAAGAAGTCTTCCCTGAAACCTTGAATACTAACGCTTATTACCTATGTATGAAATGATCATGACCATACATATTTAAGATTATTTAGAATCATAATGTTTTGATAGTATTGAGATTATACTAATGAATGTATGATTATGTATGAGATCGTGACGATGACACAATGATGACACTAGTGCACACTTAAGCATGCATAGTGGTCCAGGATGGATATAAGTTCAAGGGTAGATAATCCAGGAAGCAAAGATCAAGAGGGAGCACACTCCAGTAGTTCCTACAAGGAAGCACAGATTGAGAGGGAGTCCACCCTACAACTAAACAAAGATAAGTATTTGAATTGTCATTTCTTATGATTACTTAAATGATGTTGTTTAGTCATGTACATACTTATGTTCCTGATTTAAGATGTATATTATGCATTTTTGAAAAGTTGCATTAATGAACAAGATACTACTAATATTCAAGTAATGGGTAGGTGGATTATGGTACTATACAACATTCCATTGCTACTTATCTAGAATGAAACCTCTTTGCTAACATGTTGGGAGTTGTGCACACTCTTAACAAATGTTCTGGTAGAGATGGAAGGCATCTAGAAAGTTACAGGATATGGATAAATGTTGTATCGAAGCATTGGCTAAGATAATTGCATGACTATATGACATATATTCTTATGTGTAAGATTTTGTTCAGAAAACTATGAGAAGTTTCTAATCATGCAATTGAATTTGATTTGTAGGAAAGACCGTGTACAATCACCTACAAAAGAAGGACAACAACATTTGTTCCAGCAACGAAGTTCAAGAAAACTATCTATTGAAGATACTGAAGAATCTGAAGTTCCCAAGATCAGGGATGCAGTAATAGAAGGATGCCATGATCAAGGAGTACCAGTTGATCATGAAGAATGATGTTTGGGATGTGGTCCCGAGACCAGAAGGGAAGTCTGTTGTGAATTCCAAGTGAATCTACAAGATCAAGCATGTTGCAGTTGGTAGCATAGAGAAATGCAAGGTGAGGTTTGTAGCTCGTGCCTTCTCCCAGAAAGAGGGAATAGATTATGAAGATACTTTTGCTCCTGTAGCCAGGTATACTTCCATCAGAACAGTACTTGCTCTGGCTACAGTGATGAAGTGGAAGATACACCAAATGGATGTCAAGACAACTTTCTTGAATGGTGTAGTCGAAGAGGAAGTGTATGTGGAGCAGCCACTCGGTTTTGAGACACATGACAAGGAGTCATATGTGTGTAGATTGAAGAAAGCCTTGTATGGCTTGAAGCAATCTCCTAGGACTTGGTATGGTAGAATAGACAGCTTTCTATCCAGTTTGGGCTTTACCAAGAGTAAAGCGGATTCCAACCTTTACTACAAGGTTGAAGAAGGCAATCTAGTGATACTACTATTGTATGTGGATGACCTGTTTGTTATAGGTGAGGATAGATTGATTGCCGAAACAAAGAGGAAGCTTACTGCCGAGTTCAAGATGACGAACTTAGGTATGATGCATTAATTTCTAGGTATGGAGGTGTGGTAGAGTGCAGATGGAATCTTCCTTGGACAGGGGAAGTATGCAGTAGAAATCCTGAAGCGGTTCGGGATGATGGACTGCAAGGCCATGGCCACACCTATGGCATCGATCCTGAAGCTTCTATTTGATGCTTCATTTGAGCCGGTTGATGTCACGGTGTACCGTCAAATGATTGGGTCCTTGATGTACCTTACGAACACGAGACTAGATATTTGCTTTGAGATGAACACATTGAGCCAGTTCCTAACGAATCCTAGACATGTTCACCTAATTGTTGTAAAGCATATTCTGAGGTACCTGAAAGGTACGGTTGACTATGGGCTCAAGTATGATGCAAATAAAAGATTTAACCTGGAGGGTTATGTTGATTCAGATTGGGTAGGCAGTGCTGCATATAGGAAGAGCACTTCGGGGTGTTGCTTCAGTATGGGATCAGGTGTGATATCTTGGTTTAGTAGGAAGCAGTCCTGCATAGCACTGAGTATAGCCGAAGCAGAGAATGTCGCAGCTTGTTCATCCAGTTGTGAGGGAGTATGGCTTAGGAAGCTATTGTTTGAGTTATTTGATCTCCCGTTGGATGCTACCTGTATCTTCTATGACAACCAGATTTGTGTGAAGTTGTATGAGAACCCGGTGTTCCATGATAGGTCAAAGCACATCAAGATCAAATATCACTATATCAGGGATATGGTGCATAGAGGAGCAGTGAAGCTCCTGTGTGTTGCGACAGATGAGCAAGTTGTAGATGTGTTGACTAACCCACTAGCTAGAGTGAAGTTTGAGTACTTCAGAGAGAGGCTTGGTGTTCTTCAAATAGAAGATACTTCGAGGAAGAAGTGATGGGACACATTTGCAGGAGCCATTCCAAGCATGGTGATAGGAGGGTCATTCCCATGGCTATGGATGTAAGCGCTATGTGATGAGCATCAGGACGATGCTCTGGATGATGTTCTGCATGATGTTGATCAGGATGATCATATGTGATGATATGCATCAGGTGGATGCTTTACATGATCAGTTGGATCATGTGTGATGATATGCATCAGGTGGATGCTTTACATGATTAGTTGGATCATGTGTGATGATATGCATCAGGTGGATGCTTTGTATGATCAGTTTGGTTATACAATGATGATGAGTATCAGGACAATACTCTAGATGATATGCATTAGGATGATGCTGTGATGATGATTAGGATGATCATATGTTATGAGTATCAGGACAATACTCCAGATGATGATGATCAAGATGACGCTATGATGATGATCAGGATGATCATATGTGACAAGTATCAGGACAATGCTCCACATGATATGCATCAAGACGATGCTATGACGATGATCAGGATGATCATGCGATGATGATGTGCATCAGGATGATGTACTATATGATGATGATCAGTATGATCATGAGTATCAGGATGATACTTTGCAGATGGATTGTGCAGGTAGCATGTAAAAGATCCTGAAAGATCCTATAGTCTATGCTCGAATGTTCTTTCGAGGTTTTGCTATAGGTAGCATAGAAAAGATCCTGGGAGATATGATAATCTGTGCTCTGATGCTCTTTTGAGGTTTTTCTATAGGTTGACTATAGATAGGTTGTGCAGGTAGCATAGAAAAGATCCTGGGAGATCCTATAGTCTGAGCTAGGATGCTCTTTCGAGGTTTTGCTACCAGAGGCATGTAATCATCCCTAGAGATCCTATAGTCTATGTTAGGATTCTCTTTAGAGTTCTTGCAGGTTGCAAGACACTCTTTTAAGGTTTTTCCTAACCACATGTAAAAGATCTTAGGAGATCCTATAGTCTGAGCTAGGATGCTCTTTCGAGGTTTTGTGGTGGGGGTCATATGTAATCATCCCTGGAGATCCTATAGTATGTGCTAGGATTCTCTTTAGAGTTCTTACAGAATGCAAGACACTCTTTTAAGGTTTTGCGACAGCCAACATGTAAAACATCCTAGGAGATCCTATAGTCTGAGCTAGGATGCTCTTTCGAGGTTTTGTTGACGCACGTAATAAGTCTTGAGGATTCCACAATATGGCCAGAGATGATGAATACCTGCAAGAGGCTAGGCCTACAACCAGCATGAAAAAGGGCTGGCTCTGTAGAAATTCCTATTACGAGAAAAATTATGAGATAGCACCAGTGATCGAGATGACGAATACAACAACTGTGACGATGATGCTCCGTGATCCACTAACGATGATTCAGCTCCAGAATTGAAGAATTGTGCCTATATGTATTGATGACTTGTGTCAAGAGAATACCTTCCTAGTTAAGAGGGAGTGTTGATGTATTTGTAACTTCAGAAGATATTCACTTGTATATTGTATGTATTATATTTGTACTTTATTGTATCCCCAACGGAGATGTATTATTCCTCCGATTGGAAGTGTCATCAGTTGTACTTGCATGTGTCGCAAGTTATATTGTAAGTGTCGTAACTTATACTTGATGGGTTATTAGACCACCTTGATGGGGTCGGCCCAGTATGAGTCATGTGGGTCAAAGGGTTATTAGACCACCCTAGAGGGGTCAGCCCAGTCAGAATTATGTTAAGTGGTTAAGTTGGGGCCGACCTAGTTGAGTAAAGGTCAAGTGAAAGTAAAAGTATAAATAGAGAGTGTGACTCTCTCATTTGATACATTCTCTCATTCACTCACTTCGCATTAGTGAGAGAGAGGAGGAGTGCGCACAAATGGAGGAGGAGTATGCTAATGAAGATATCTATCTCTTGGGTTTGATCATTGTGATCCTTATATTGGTGCTTATTCTATCTCTGAGGAAGTTGCGGGGTTTTTCACCTTCTTGGTTTTCCCCGGTGAAATGTCTCTTGTCTCTTGTCTCTTATGTTTGATATGTTGTACATGTTGTTCTTTCAGTTAAGATCCTAGATCTATTGAATTAAATGATGAAAAACTAACACTTCCTCTCTAAGAATCACAGGTATCGAACTACCGAAAAACATCTATTCAATGGGAAGCAAGAGACTGCATTAAAACCACAAAGAATGACACCTCACCTATGGAAGTTACAATATTATAGAAATCGTCAAGGTACGTACGAATCATCGTATATGAAATGTTATGTTTTTTTTATTGTGTGTTGTTTACTGTAATTGACATTGATTTCTGTAATTTCTTTATAAACCATGATTCACGATGGCCGTTGTGATCATGAAGTAATTAATGGGCTTCCACGAGGAATGACAAGTTATCCTAAACAATTTAGTAGGTTTCCCTACTATGAGCACCTACAAATTGCTCATATGTTTGATACAATGCATATCGGAAAGAATCTGACTGAAACATTATGGCGAATATTGGATGTAAGAAGTGAAAGAAAAAATTGTCAAAATTTGCAAAGACATTCACGAAGGAAACCATGCAATGAAAGACGTCATTCAATTTCATAGCAATAGAGACCAAATTAATATAAACTCACTTCCATGGATGTTAACGGAGCAGCAAAGTAATGTTGTAAAAAAAGTCATGCGAAAAATTAAATTTCCCACCGGATTTTGTTCGAACATGAAGAATATCATAACAAAGAAAGGTGATTTTGCGGGGGTGAAAACGCATGATTGGAATATATTCATGAAGGTAATTATTATGGTATGCATATAATTATTGCAATATATTTTTATTCTAGTGCATATTGTTGGTATTTTGTTTGTCTACCTTTTGTAAAAAAATGAAACGATTTGTATATTGTTACAGTATGTTCTACCTCTCTCTCTCTTGGAAAACTTCGACAACAATGACAAACAAGTTATATATAATCTTGGGAAATACATGAGGTAAGTAACGATTCTTTTCATGCGCTTAGTGTTTGTTTAATTCATCGTAGAAATTATATTTGATTTTTCTGCACTAATTCATGTTATGTAATATAATGTTTTTTTTGTTAAATCTGATCATGATTGGTTTGCATCACTTGTAGATGGTTGTCATCTAAAGAAATCCATAAATAATATATAAAGTACTGGAGGAGAGAAATTCCTCGTCTCATGTGTGAAATGTAGAAGCATCTACCTTCAACATTTTTCAATGCACAAGAACACTACCTCATACACCAAGTTGAGGAGATTGAATTGTGTGGACCTGTACACTCAAGGTCCATATGGATGCTTAAGAGGCACTTGAAATTTTTGAAGGGTTTGATTAGACAACGAGCACATCCTGAGGGTTCTATGATGGAGGGATATATGGTATACCAAAACATGCTGTATATTAGTGAATATCTTCCTAAATTAGCGTCAAAGCTCAATTTAGGTCGCATTTGTGATCCATAATCCAATAACAATTTTGAAGGGGATTACTCAAAGGGGAAAGGTAGATCGAGGAAGGTGAAAGGTAATCCTCTAGACACACAGGTACTTGTTGAGCTATTTCATTATTTAAAATATGTTCTATTTTTATTAATTAGCAATTAAGTATGGGGAGCATATTCCAAAACACTAACAGGCTTTGGCAAAAGATTGTGCCACTGACTAACAAATTTCAGAGGTTGAAAAACTCAGCTTGTTGAAAAACTCAGTGAGGTTGGAAAGTAAGAGTTCTACTTATACTTGTCAAAATCTATAAAACAAAATTTTGTAATGGCTTTTTTGGCTTTTTGGCTTATTGAGTTTTATATATTGGCCCACTGAGTTTTTTTGGGTTCACAAGTCAAAACCACCAGGCTATGAATGACTCCGTGAGTACTTGTAAATCAAAGTTCGACTCTTGATTATTCCTGAGTAAAAAATGCTTCTGTGAATCAGACTTGCTGGAAGCATGTGTGACTAGCCAGTGCATCAACTTGCCTATATTAGGTCCTGAGATGTAATTGACTTGTGAGTTTGATTTAAATCCTTGAGTTCTGTACAATTGTCTTAAACAGTAATCCTGTAAGTTGCATAGAGATTGATGCCAGAAAAACGGCAGACACCAACCTACAGAGATATTTCTCCCTACAAA
Organism: Larix kaempferi; assembly: GCA_027924585.1. Taxonomy (NCBI): domain Eukaryota; kingdom Viridiplantae; phylum Streptophyta; class Pinopsida; order Pinales; family Pinaceae; genus Larix; species Larix kaempferi. The sequence continues at coordinate 617,814 of BSBM01000254.1, forward strand.
ACGCTGAAAGCCATGTAGGGGAGAGGCAAGGTCTTGACTCTCCAAATCATGTGTAGATAAGCATACGACCAACATACTATCTGTTATGCTAATGTATTTATAAGGAAGTTGCCTATCAATTACATCGACACCCAAATGTCTTCCTTTTTCACCAAATGACAGCTCAGTATTTAATAACACAGGTTCCTATCATTGTTTATTGCTAACCCACTCCATCATGTTATAGACTGTAGTTGCCTCATGTAATTTGAAATTGCAGATATGTTTCAATAAATCATAATCAGTGGAAGAACTTGGTCCCTTGGTGGACCTACCCATGCACTACAAAGGGTCATCAATTTATTCAAACTTCAACTTTACTGCTGATCAAATGCCTAAAGGCTAAAGTAAATAAGAAGCATAACAAAAATTAGAAGTAGAATTAAGTAGTAACTAAGCAGTCTGTGTAAACCCAAATAAATGTTTACTGTACTCCAATAGATTTATCTGTTATTCACATTCTTATACTCAGTTTTCAATCCCTAGTAGCCCCTACAATCCCATGCTTACAAAAACAAGGTTTGAATAAAAATTGTCACAGCTTAGAAGAGCATTATTACATTAGACCTAAAGCTGGCATTAAGGCTCAAACATCATGCCATCTACACAATACTTGAATTTTAAAAGGATTTAAAATTTTAAATCCTTTTACAAGGCATGTCAACACTGCCCTTGAAAATAGTAGTCACAACTTAAGTATCAACCACAATTGCTATTTTGTCAAATTCCTTCCAATGAAAGCCATGGGCCAAGATGACACAAATTAACCTCCAACTTGAGTTTAAGAAAAACAAATATAACATGGCATGTCTGATTTAGTACACTTTATTTAGAGAAGAGTGTGGGTGTGAGAGAATTTTTTTTGAAATTGCCATACATATTGACAATGGTTTGTCATTATAAGTTTAGTCTATGACAAAATGGTGTGAGAAGACAGAAAGATGGAATAAAGAGGGATTACAGAAATCACCAACAAAGAACATGGCAGATATGAAGAACAAAGCATTCGAGGACCTAAGGGAAGAAGAAGAACAAGTTCCATTGGAACAAGATGAAGCAAAACGAATTAACATTTTTTAATGAAAACTAATATGGGTGAAATGTCATAGACATTATGCATAATCCTTTATGGTACAATTTATCTTTACTTTATGCAAACCAAAGTAGTTATTATGGGTGAGTTCTCTATGTTTTTTGTTACAGCATGGTAGCTTTTAGCACTTATATTACATTCTTGACTAACTTGGAATTCTCCAATTCTGAAAGGGTTCTAGGTCAATGGAAGAGCGCCTGCCTTACAAGTAGGAGGTTGGTGGTTCGATTCCTCCATGCCCTATTGATATTGCAATATTGGTATTTTTAATAAAAATATATTTTATTATGATTTATTATGGTGATAGAGAGGGTTTCAAACCGTCTTTGTATGTTGCAAAGAGGGGGGTTGTAAACTGCCTTCATATGTCACTACGAGGGGGGTTCTAAACCACCTTCATATGTCACTACGAGGGGGGTTCGAAATTGCCCTTGTATGTTACAACGAGGGGGGTTTAAAACCACCCTTGTAGGTACCTACGGAGGGGGTTTTAAACTGCCCCTATAGGCATCTACGAGGGGGTTTACAAACTGCCTCTATATGCATCTACGAGGGGGTTCCAAACCGTCCCTGTAGGCCTCTACGAGGGGGGTTTCAAACTGCCTATATAGGCCTCTACGAGGGGGTTTCAAAACCGCCCCTATAAGCTTCTATGAGTGGGGTTCTAAACTGCCCCTATAGGCCTCTACAAGGGGGGTTCCAAACCTCCCCTATGGGACTATACGAGGGGGGTTCACAACTTCCCCTATAGGCCTCTACGAGGGGGGTTTGAAACCGCCCACATAGTCCTCTACGAGGGGGGTTCCAAACCGCCCCTGTAGGTTTGTATGAGGGGGATTATGAGGGGGGTTCACAACCACCCTTGTAGGTCTCTATGAAGGGGGTTCAAAACTGCCCCCATAAGTCTGTATGAAGGGGTCTATGAGGGGGTTTAAAACCGCCTCCGTAGACCTCTACAAGGGGGGTCACAAAACGCCCCCAAAAGTCACTTTTGGGGGCGGTTCCAATCTTGTCAAAAACTGCCCTTAAAGGGAAAAACTTTTAACATCGGTGCCTTTAGGGGCAGTTTTGCTAAAACCGCCCCCAAAGCCAAAACCCCCCTTGTAGGTCACTTTTGGGGGTGGAAGACAACCCCCCCTAAAGGCCAAAAATGTAGTAGTGTGAACACCTTACTATACTTGTTGTATTACAATGCTAGAATGTAATCTTTGCATTTCTTATTTATCATGGAACTAGGATGAACAAAATTTATTACATCTGTAAGACTTCATCTAATTTTTTCTACAAGATAAGGCAATAAATGAATTGGTGATGTTTTTTAATTCACGAGTTTGTTAGCAAAATAATGTAGTCTTTACAGTTTTGGAATATCTGTTATATCTTTTATCATCATTTTTCATGGTACTAATAATATTTGTCATATGATGTAGTTGTGAGGGACCCTGCATGAGGTCTTTACATCCAAATAGAGAATCTGGAGAGGATTCCAACTATAAATCTCTATGATTAACAAAAGCGCAAGGGTAAGTTCAAGATGCCACCACTTCTTGTAAACGAGATGCTAGTTTTTGAGTTTTTCCAATTCTTGTTATTATCTTGATTTCCCATGATTACTCGTATTTGGTGTAGGATATACAAAACTTCTACTACCTAAGCTGTAAGCATAAGAAGCATCAGTACAACTTGATAAAATGTTATATTATTTAATGTAACACGTTGTATTATGGATATGAGTTTTCACGTACCCTCCCGTGGATCCAACGCAAGGAAGGGAACATGACTGGATTGATGGGCTTTTACACAATACTCAACCCCATTCATCAAATTCACAACAATAAAACAGATGTGTGCAGATTCAAATCAACATAGACATGCACAGCGGAATTAAACTATCCACACACATTTTTCATGCATTTAACATAAAAAATAGAACAGTCCATAATTAATTAAAACAGTATAGAATTAAAACACATAGAGAGAATACTTATCTCGATGTAATGTTGTCCCAAGCAACTAGCTATGTCACTGCAACGTTCCACCCAACCATAGGCCAGCTGTGTTCATCAATCTCTCAACACAACTGCCACCCCCAAGCTGGGCATGATTTCTACAAGGAAAATGGGACTCTCAAGCTCAGCACAGCCCAAGGAAACTTCACATCTAAGCCAAGGCAGTCCACAGTTAGGTTTATCAGGCCAATGTCAACCCTTCAATTTTTGGATGCTTGCATTCAAGCTCAAGCCAAAACAATGGATACCCAACCTACACACAACCAACTCATTTATTGGGCATGGATACCCTTTTTTAACACGGGGATTTACAAAACATGACGTCCATGGGTTTTTCCCAATCGTGGGACAACAAAACGACTTATGGGGAGGGAAAAACCGACCACAGGGGAACAAATTGAATTTCCCACAGACATAGGGGCATTTAAATGGCTAAAACGACCTCCCAAGATGCCCAAATCGGATTTCTTTTCTTCCCCGCAGCTTTGCAACACAAAAATGGATTCCCAACTATGGAAAATGAAGGAAAAAGATGGAAAACGTGAGGGAAAACGCCCTAGCTAGCTCAGAGTGCGTGAGGGCACAAATGAAAATGGTGAATAATGAATTGGGGAGCAATCTCATGGGTGTTTTATTTCCCAAGAAGCAAAAACACATTTTTCCAAAATGGTGGCTTGCCCATACTCAAATTTGGACAACCATACCTCCCCATTCCCCAAGGTAGTGACTACCTCAACCAACTCTTGGAAGAAATAAATGATTCGGTACAAAGTCAACATGGGTAGTTGAGGGTTTATGGGTTCTCTCATTGACACTTGGCTTGACTTGATTGGATCCAAGTGTTTGAATATTTCTCTCCCAATTCCTTGTAAAATCATGCCCCTGTCTCTTGTTGCATTGCATAGCTAGTTGTGGGTATTTTATTAAAATGCATATTTACATTATATTTGCAATTCCATTGTGCCTGGATAGCACGCAAACCATATGTGTCACTAAATTGATGGAGGGGCCTTGGCCTTGAGATCCTCACCACGATTTTATAATAATATTACATCATTTACATTTTAATTCAATAGGGTCAAAATCGGGATATTACATGAGTATATTCATGTGAACATATATAATATATATTGACATGGTGTATGGAATGTCCCATATATAGCTTCATCCTTGAGGGGTGTCAATCTTGGCACAAATGGTCATAAAGACCTATTTGAATGGGTCACTATACAACTTACAAAACTTAATGATCAATGTGATGTTGTACAACTTTTGAAACCAACATCCCTTGCTCTACAGGTATGACATATTGTAGTTGTCCATATTTTTCTGTAATCATTGTCTTTGGAATATTTCATTGAAAATGATAAGGATATTAGGACAATTTATACTAGTGATGGTATTATCTATAATTCTTAAATTAGAACACATACTATTTTTATTTTTTCGGACTAGTTTCCTAGCTATTATAGTTTTTATCGCTTGATTCTTAAATATTAGATCTTTCCTTTTTGACAATAGCTTAGATATCATATCACATTTGCACTCACACTTTGTACTAACAGATTGTATGTTATTTTAGTCCCGTGGACTTACTTCTATGGTCATTTATTGGGAGATCAAACGAGTTCGAAAGCACACAACTCATGATCCATAGGACAACATAAACATATGCTCCTAAGGTTAATAATTGTCTTTTTTTATTGTTTTGATTTCCATACTGATGACCACATCTCCTTATTCACTAGTACTCCTATTGTTTCATAATATTCCCTTCTTATGTGATTATATTTTGACTAATATTGTCTTTGACTAGGTGACAAGGATTATTCCTCTAGATGCAAGTAATCCATATGATGTGTTGGGATTGAATAGAGGTGCATCAGCTAAGAGCATGAAGAAAAGGTAATTATTTTAACTTATCCTAAAGTATTTGGATATTAATTAGCATAGTATCTATGTATATTTGAATGAATCAGTATTCTAAACAATAATGCATTATATTTGTTTAGACTGTGAATTGTATAAATAAGGAAAGCAACATTAAATTTGGAAACAAGCAAGTTTTCCTATAATGCAAGGAGTTCCTACAAAGCAGATCAAGTTCTTTGCGAAGTTTTTTTTTTAAGAGTTATAGATCACCAAATTGCTTCCGTTTCCAATTGGTGTCTTGATCAAAATGGAATGGATCCTTTTTATTTCGCATTCATCATTGGCTATGTCTAAGCTTGAATAATCACACACTAGGTCAATTCTTATGACATCTTATGTAGTTGAATGCAGTTTCAAAACAATAATTGACCCAAGAATGGACCAAGGAACACATCATAAATTGAACAAGCTCCTAGCATAGAAAGAAGCTTGATCCATAGAATTCTACCTTGCAAGGGACATATGTATTGGAAAAGTCCTATTTCCTAGTAAGAAGCATTTTGACTTTTAAAATTTATTTCAAATGTATTTAGTAAGAGAATTTATTGCTTGGTCCAAGGCTTAGGCATTGCTTAATTGGGTTTTTCATGTAATTAACCAACTTGTTGCTTTGATAGTTGGGCATTGACCCCATAGGGATGGGGTTCATACCATAGGACCTCTTTAAGAGAAAAAGAAATTTATCACAACTATAAGTAGGATTATGAAAGGATGATTTCTATGCTTGTGAAGAGTTTGTGTTTTTTTGTGCTTGTTTATCTTTCAGTTTATCCACTTCACGTGCCCAAGATTGCGCTCTGTTTGCAACTCTTAAATAAATATCCTTGAAATAGTGACTCTTGAACAACCAATCATCCATAATATCATCAAACTTCCCTTCAAACAAATTTTCCAAGCACTCTGAATCATCAAGAAAGCATTTCCCTAGTTACCCCTACAATAATTGGGGTAACACACCTCATTGTTCATAGTATTACTAAGCCTCCAAGTATATTCCAAGTCTTTCCTTCCTTCAATGTCATGGATGACACCCCTTTATCCCTCCACCCCACACTTGCTTACCCTATAAGTAATTTTTTAATAAAATGATTGAAATAAAATTAGCACGTAGAACCTACTTCCCCTACAAGTAATTTATTAATAAAATGATTGAAAGAAAATTAGCACATCGAACCTTGTTTCAGTTTGTTGCATCAAATAACATCTAGCAAAAATTCGATCACAACAATCGCATGCAATGGTTTACATTCAATGGTTTGTATGTATTTTCAAATGACATCTAGATTGGATAGGTAAGAATGGGTAACTAGGTTCATCGCTAATATAAATTATCATGAAATTCTGAAAAGCTAGTGGACTAAGGACAAATTATTTAGGGCAAGGCATAGAGGTGTTTATCCCATCTCACATCTCATATTTTCTTATATCTATGCAGTGGCACTAGTTAGCAGGTCATATGGTGAAAATATGTTGTATAGTTCAAGAAGCATGGATCCCATTCATATATTAGGTATCTAAAGTGGGCCAACTTTTTAAATTGGTTAAATATTTTATCTACCACCTTAAATGATGCTATCTCTAGAACAATAGATTCTACTCTAGCTGGTCCCATGTTTTTTTATATGTTATATTTCATAGTGTATATTGTTTGTGTAGCTAATCACTTCCAAGGTATGGGTCGGCAATGACAACCATAAGGAAAAACCATTTCCAAGTCTTGTGGAAACACAAGTATATGAGTGAGCTTATAGGGATATGTGCTAATTTTATCACTCCTCTATACTCTTTGGTGTTCTACAATTCAACTCCCTATGTGATAGAGAAGGCAGTGCAAGTAATCAATACAATGGATGATATGATGGAGTCATACACTTATATTAAAATATATGGATCATTAAATACTCCACATTTTCTACCAAATTTCATCCCTATTAATCTTGTTATTATTAAGTTTTCCTATTAGACTTTTGTGCATGGACTTGCAACATTATTGATAAGGGATGTGAAAGCACCATGTCCTTCATTGCATTGTCCATATGATCCTACAATATTTGTACCACTAAAGAAATAATAGCAAAAGAAAATACATTAATGACCTATCATTTGAATGAAGAAATATTAGGAGGCACAATCCCTTAGGCATGACTATGCATCACTATTGGTTTCTCAAGAACAATTGGCCCTGTCAAAAAGAAACTTGGATAGATGAAAAAAATTGAAAAGAGGGAGGTATTATGAAGATGGTATGATGACAATGAGCATATATTAGTGGATTTAGTGGATGATTAGATAGACCTTGATTTAGATGAATTTATACAACCCCTAATCTCAATTCCTTCAACTCCCCAAGGTGAAACTACTCATTCTTCAAGTTCTTCAGACCTAGACATTGATCATGAATGTGTTTCACAAGCCTATGAATTTGCTAGTAAATTCGTTAAGAGGGAGATGAATTTTAAGAGAGAGATGAATCGGAATCAAACATGATTAGTGGCTTGGTGAGCTTAAGATGCCTTGAATTTAAGAGGCATGTTGCATGACTTACGAGAACATTCATACATCATGCTACCTTCAAATTAGGACACCTGAACAGTTTCTTGTGTAGCAAAATCTACATAGAACTAGTATTTTTTTTTTTAAACTTCCCCATAGTGGTCGGATATTCGATGCCCCTTCCAACGATTCCGACGACCATGTCATTCCACCTACGACAGATGTCGTCAGAATTTTTCTTTTTTTTTGTGGGTATATGCGTCAGATATTCCAACGACCATGCCATACCACTGACGACAAATGTCGTCGGACTGTTTCTTTTTTGTGGGTATATGCGTCGAATATTCCGACAACCATGCCATATCACCGACGGCAAATGTTTTCGAACTGTTTTTTTGTGGGTATCTAAGTCGGATATTCGACAGTCATGAGGTCGAATATTCGACCTTCTGTAGTATAATTAGGGTCGGATATCCGACTGCCTTGTGGTCGGATATTGGATGTTCCAAAAAGAAACTATGGTCGAATATCTGACTGCCTTGTGGTCGGATATTGGGCGTTCTAGAAAGAAACTGTGGTCAGATATCCGACGTGTATATTAATATATTTATGGTCGGATATCCGACAATGTCTCATCAGATATCTAACGAGACCGTATTGTTGTCGGATATCCATCGAAGGTCAACCAATGTTTCAAAAAGGAGAGGCTTGTCGGATAGTTGATAGCTTCATGTCAAAAATCGGAGATATATGCCATCGGATTTTTGGTTCATATTTTCATGTTCCTATTTCACCAATCATGGGGATGTACTCAAGAGAGTTTTCGACAAGGTTATTCCTTGAAAAAAAACACAATGATATTTGGAAATTTGAGTAAATATATTTGGAAAAAATAAATCAATGTAATTCTATTTGGAAAAATATCATTTTAAATAGAATTATTTACAATTGTTAGAATTTTTTTACAAAGAATCTTCAATATACTAAAAGAAATATAAATTATTTAGAATAATGCATTAATTTAAATAGAACAGTTTCCAATAATGCATTTTCATTCTAAGTAGAACTATTAGGAAAGATTCACAACAATTGTATTTAAAATCACTTGATTTTGAAATGCAACAACAATTGAAAATGATCACAATGCATTTGAAAATAACATTATCTATTTAAAATCATTTTTGAAACTAAATAATAATTTTATTAGGAAAGTAAAGTCACAAACAACAAATTAATGTAGAACACAAAATATTATTGATAATCAATATACCACATTATGATAATTTACATGATGTTTTACAATCCCATGTATATAGGAGTGAAGTAGAAACCAAATTAACAATATTGAACACAAAATATGATTGATAATCAATAAATCACATTATGATAATTTACATGATGTTTTACAATCTCATGTATATAGGAGTGAAGTAGAAACCAATGGAATCAATAAAACATAGACCAATATAATTTCTTAATAAGAGTGAATCATAAATGAGTCTAACATCCAATTTAATCATACAATTATTAATAATTGAACAACATTGATATAGAATTTACAAGAGCAGTGATCTCTCTAAACACTTTTAACTTCTATAAAATATTTAGATATTGCATATGTTACACATTTCTTCGTAACCTAGAGTGTACATATTTTCTTCTTTTTAACATCATATTTGATGATGCTTTCAAACCTTTACTGGACCATGGGTAGATATTTACTATTCGAAGCTCTCCTCAACAACAGGGTAAGAAGCACAAGTTGCAACACCTACACAAACACAATTCAAAATTGGGGATTATCATATTTTCCTTAGTGTGCAAAGACTCTAAGATGCAAATTCATTAACAAAAAATAAATTGTATGAACATAAAAACATAAGATAACTCACCACACATATTCTTCCCCATCTCCATCTTAGTGTATCCTCTACCACCCTAGCTATTTCCCAAAAATTCTTGATGATCCATATGGTTTCCCCTCCTAGTTGACACCATACCCAATAGCCAAAACAACATGGTTGGAATCCTACAAATTAAGTTCATACCCACATTAATACTTTTTGCATATAGTGCCCTCATAAACATTTCATAAAGCCTAATGAGGCACGGAGTTGGAAATTTTTGGGCCTAAAGACAATCTAGAGTTTTACGACTTGGACATCCTTGACTTAGGTTCAACATTTCACATAATGAATATAGACATCTTGTTGATTGTGTTATACTTTCGAGTTTGGATGCTTCAATAAGAAGAAATGGACAATTAGTTCCAACAAATTTAGTTTTTTTCTAAATTTCAATTTAGAACTACAATTTTTTTAGTAGAATAGTTCTTTCTAATAAAAAAATATTATTAAACCAATAGAAGGGAGGTGCTTTTACAACCCAAGGTGGGAGATATTTCTGGGTGGAAAAGGTTACTTAAAAATTTGAAAAAATATTACCTCTCACAATTATGTAAAAAATAGATAGATTGAACTATAGGTAGTCTTCCTTCTCCAATGTATTTTGTCCAAAGGAAAGATGTCAAAAATAATTCAATCTTATCAAAGTTAGGTTTCCTAGGAAACCAACCAAAGAGATAATAGAGACGCATAGCTTGTAATATTCTATAAATAATTGCAACTTTCTCACAAATGGAAGAGCTTTAAACATCCAACACGACAACTTATTCAATAATTTTTGGATGCATTAGCCCCACATATACTACCTTGTGAATTTATAAGTCTTTGTGGGACATAGTTAGTGATTACCTAGACATAATGTCTCAGAAGGTCCTCACAAAAGGCTCTCTTTCAGAATTCTTAAATCAAGGGTTGATCACATTAATCCTGGAAAATTTAGCACAAGAATTTATTGGTGGTTGGTGACCCATAATTCTATTGAATGTTTCCGATAAGATAATAGCAAAGGCCCTTTCCCTCCATACACTACAATAAAAATGGGCTTTTAGGTCCACATTAGCACCGCTATTTGTGAAGGATTTTGAAAATCCTCAATTTCAAATAGTGGTACAAAAGTGGAGATAATGTGGGGATATGAAAGTGGTGTTAAGCTTTATGGTGCAAAAGTGGAGTTTGTAAAAAATGTTAGTTTTGATGTTAAATGAATACATGACATTCCATGGTATATGGTGCAAACCACCAAAACCAATCCTAGTTAGATTAAAATCTTGAGGTGCAAAACACCAAAACTAATCCCACATGGATTGTAATTTTGTGGTGCAAAACATCAAAATTAAAAGTAATGTATGTGTATAAATATAATTATTTTAATGCATGTGTATAATGTGTAAATCACATCAAAATAATAAATGGTGCCAAAATATGCTATATTTAGCAAATTTGTGCTATTATAAAATTTATAATCATAATAATAACAATAATAACTATTATTATTATTATTATACACCTGTATATGATGTAAAACACCATAAAATAACAAATAGTGCAATAAAAGGGCACAATAATGCTATATATAACAAGGTTGTGTTTTTATAGAAGGTTTATTATGCATGTGATATGGTTTAATGTGAATGGAACTTATCATTCATAAAAGGCTCTAGAATAAAATAATTATATCAATAAATTCACTATTGGTAAGAACACATACATTTATAATTTATTTGATTTTAATATATGATCAATAATTCACTCATTATTTAAAACAAAATCATAATGTTATATTAACTCATTTACAATTAATAATCACAAATAAAACTAAAATAGGAAGCCATTAGAAAAATACCAACCATTCCATTTTATTTAAGTCTTTGAAAGATCTTTTCATCTTTTCATATCACCAAAAAAGAGATTCAACTGCAGCCAAATCCAAAGGGAAATTGTCACCATTGAGCATTGTGATATGCATAAATTCTATACCATGGTTAGCGCAAATGAATAATATAAGTTGAAATCCCACTATATAATAAAAAGTTCAAGAAAGAGCGCAAATGAATAATATAAGTTGAAATCCCACTATATAATAAAAAAGTTCAAGAAAGAGCGCAAATGAATAATATAAATTGAAATCCCACTATATAATACACATTTCTGATCTAGGGTGTTGTTATGCCAAACTTTAAATCTCTCTGAATAATCCCATTTGGTTTTCAAAAAGTGAAAAATAGAGATTTATTTAAATAAATAAAAATTGCAAAAGGTGAACGACATACCTCGAAAAATAGTCCAAACAAAGTGGAAGGAATCTGTCAATCGAGCTGTCTTGCTTTCATGTTTAAAAACATTGTCTAGTTCTCTTGTTGTGCATCAACTCCAAGTCCAACACACAATATGACAATGAAGGTTATCAAATGCTTCAAAATTCCAACTTTTCGTCCATTTTCTAGCATTTAACAAGCAATAATAGCAAGAAAACACAAACCATAACAAATCCCAGAGACTCGACACTCTATTCAATTCATAGCGTGCTTGGCCACATGAATTGCACGGTGCACCAAAAACTATGAAATGATATGTATAATAGCTCTATATATCCAATTTCGTTATCTACTGCTATAGTATGTGCTTTGCTACCCATCTCGGCAAGCACATAGCAAGGACAACAAGTCTCCACTGTAACTGAATTATTGTCCTCCTCTTGTCTGTGCACTACGTTGGATTTAGCAAAGGAAGGTTTGGGGCAGCCGACATAGTGCAACAGGAAAGAACGGACATAATGAACAAAGAGAAACCGACATAATGCAATAGGAAAGAATGGATGCGGTGAACAAAGAACATGCCATGAAGTACATCTTGTAAAGGAAACCTTCGTGAACACGGAAAAAAGAACCACACTGCAACACTAGCCACCTCACAACATTTTATTGAAAGGAAAGACGAGGAATCTTGAACAGTTGCGAGCGAGACGATCTCATTGAATGAACGTCTACGGCTTAATTATTATTATTCCATGTCAAGGGATACTAAAGATTTCATAGTAAAGTTTGTTTGATGGTTATTAGTTTGCTTTGTAGAATATAAAATTTTGCAAAGTTTTATAAAGTTTTGGAATATTTCAATATTAAACATAATATTTTAAAAATTTAAAATAAATTTAAGAATTTATAAAATACACTATTCTAGTTTTGTTTTGTGATTGGCGTATAACATTTTCGATAGGACATAAATTTTAATTGTCAAAATTTAAAAATAATAAAAATTAATTTTTAAAACTAAAATCTCTAAAAATACCATGTATCTGTGGTTATATTAAATGCAACATGATAGTGATGAACAAATATCCAGCGGTGAGTTATAATTCCAGTGGAGCATTGTTGATTTCCAATAGTAAATCTTCAGTCAGATAATCCTTAGTGTGCCATCCGCTAATTTTTCAAGTGTCTTCGGCTCGATTCTTTTGAACGAAGCAGAATTCATGCATATTATTCTTGTTCTAGAACGTTTTGGGGAGGGCGATGGATGCAGGATGTGGAGGTGGAGAGTTTCATGGCGACAAAAAATCGAACATGGGTTTATTAAAGAGGCAAGCATGATTCACTGTGGTACACTTGGACTTATTTAAAATTCAGAAATTTCAATTATTCGCTTTGCCATGTAAACAAATTTAATGAAACTTTTATTAAAATACAATAAAACTTTTGTATAGTTCATATATATCAGAGCTCTAAATTATTATTATTATACCTGCCTCCGGCAGGTTATATAGCAATCACTTGGTATGCTTAAAACTTTGATTTTAATTAGTTTTTTATTTTTTCTAAAGTTTTATTTAAATTTTGTAAAATATCTGTATTAATTTAAATTTTTTACAATTTAAAATATATTTTTTTATTTTTTAAAATACATTTTTTCTGTTTTTTTGTTGGTTAATGTTAGTGATTTGACTAATTTGATGTGGTGTGCAAAATAATTATCACATATAAAAAATTAATTAAAAATAATAAAAAATAAAAAATACATTATATTGCCAAGTGTCTTATAAATTATTATCATTAATATCATTGACATGATATAATTAGATAATTTTAATTAAAAAATATTTAAAATATAATTTAATAATTTTGAATGTCTTATTTAATATTAAACATCTATATCATCTATCATTTCACTGTACCACCATCATTTATTAACATAAATACAATGGTGACCAAACCACAAAAACTAAGTAACCATTTTGTTCTGAGAGTTAAGTACTAATGCTTTCTGCTGTTCTCACTTCTCATGTCATCACGTTAAGCTGTTTCCATGGTGCATTCAATCTGTTGTACAGTTCGACCGCTACGTACTCTGTATGCATCAAATGGACAATTAAGTTTTAAAAGATTTATTGCCAACCATTTGCTACCATCCATTTCAATCAAGGTGCCTGCCGTTTACATTAAATTCAGTTCGGTCTTGCTCAGTTATGTAGAAGGAATTATATTCAGTTGAGTCCATGTCCCGAAGAAGTTAATAATTGAGAAAATTGTTGTAAAAGATTTTGATGCGATTGCCTGGGCTCGATCCAAATATATGATAATACATGGATTGACCACTCCGTAAACATGTTTTTCAACCAGTGTAAATCAAACATGCAATATGAATTATTTTTGTTTTAGCAGTGGCGTTTTCACAGGAAATAAATAATGCAAATATAAATTATTTTTGTGTTAGCACTTTTATATATCGTGAATCATATATAGTTTTGAATATAAGTTTTAGTATTTAACATGCTAAATTTTTTGCATATACGAAATTTGTTGTAACATTTCACTCTTTACATTTCTACATTTGTGTTTAAAACGTATTTTAATAATAAAAAAATAGTTTTAAATTTTGAAAATAGGTTTTAAATTTTAAAATTAGGTAATATTATAACATTAATTTTTTTTATTTATATATTAGTTTTAAAAAAATTCCCTATAAAAAAAATCAAAGTTTTAAAATTATATAGTTTTTTATAAAATATTTTCTATATCCAAAATAGGCACGAAAGAACTTCTTCCTCGAGGTAAGTGACAATTGACAATTAAAGTTCGGTTATTTTATATTTTGAAATTTATTACTAGTATTTTATATTTTAAAATTTATTACTAGTATTTTATATTTTAAAATTTATTATGACTTTTATTTATTTATGGTTTTAAATGGATTATTAAAATATTATGTATATTTTAAAATTTATAATGAGTTTTGTTTATTTATGGTTTTAAATGGATTATTAAAATATTATGGATGTTTGAAGAAGAAATAGGAAATATTTTTCTATAGAAAAAACTTATAACTTAATATTCATAAAAAATCAAAGTTATAACACCCATTACAATCATGTATATTTATAGTCCAATAGTATAACCTAATATTCATGAAAAATTAAAGTTATAACACCCATTACAATCATGTATATTTATAGTCCAATAGTTTTAAAAGAAAGTGTTCTAGAAGCACAATACTAAGAAAGATAATACTATCAACTTTATAACTACTCCCAAAGAGAAATCCTTGAATTCTTCAAAATATATAATTCCTTTATCCGAACCAATAGTCTTTTTAGATAGAATATCTATCAAAGAATTTTGTTCCCTATAAACATGCAATAGTTCAGGAATCTATGAGCTTATGAGTCTATAGCTCCACTCATCCAACAAAGCAACTTGTAAAGAGGCATTATTAATAGGTGAGTCCACAACAACCCTTGAGTCTCCAAAGACCTGTAAGGACCTAAATCCTTTGTCAAGTGCAAACTTTAATAATCCTCAAAGAGTTATTCTATCACTCAAAGTTGGTATTGTCTTTTGCTATACTTTATTTGAAAGTAAGATAATTAATTAGCCTATTACTTAAGGTTTATTGCCTTTTTGTTGTACTTCTTACTGAAGTTAAAGATAATTATTCTATCACCCAAGTTTTTTTTTTCCTAAACTAAATCATACAAATCTTGTGTAACCTTGAAACATGAGGCTTATTAACTTTCCAATATGTATTTTTTTATTTCCAGTATGTATTTTTTTATAGACTAAATCACACAAATCATGTCTAACCTTGGAACATGAGGTTTATTAATTTCTTTTTCTTGGAACTGAACATAGACTTTCCAATATGTTTTTTTTTCTTAAACTAAATTATACAAATTATGTCTAACCTTGAAACATGAGGTTTATCAATTTCTTTTTCATTTAGATCATTTCTAAATTTAAATTAAGCATATAGATCATTTTTAAATTTGATAAAACATGAACCAACTTTTTAGATGCATCTTTCATATTCTTCTATCCTCTATCCATTTGCCAATAAAATCCATAGGCTCCACCTTCAATTTTTTTTTAAAACTAAGCCCTTGCACTCTTTCCATAATCTTTATCTCTTAGATTATCTTAATCTTTTTTACCATTACTCCCATAAACTACTATATTAAAACATCTCTAAACTATTACATTACTATATTAAAACATTTATAAACTATTACATTAAAACATATTTAAGAGGCAGGGATAATACTCTTTATCTCTTATATTATCTTAATTTTCTTTACTATGACTCCCATACACTACTATATTAAAACATCTCTAAACTATTACATTACTATATTAAAACATTTATAAACTATTACATTAAAACATATTTAAGGGATAATACTCTTTAGCTCTTAGATTATCTTAATTTTCTTTACTATTATTCCCATACACTACTATATTAAAACATCTATAAACTATTACATTACTATATTAAAACATTTATAAACTATTGCATTAAAACATATTTAAGAGGCAGGTATAAGCAGCTTTGCTGCTAATTTCACTTGTTATCGAAGCTCTAAATTTTAAGCCATCGACATTTTCGGAGCTCTAAATTTTAAGCTAGTTGAGGCATAACATTTTTCATGCGGCCATCGGAGCTTTAAATTTTAAGTTAGCCTAGGCATAACATTTCTCATGTCACCAATACAAATAGCTAGCCATGGCATAACATTTCGCATGCCGCTAGTACAAATATTTCAGTAGATGAGTCTTCTCCATTGGACTTGAGGCTCGATTGATTACTGCAGAGTGTAAAGGTCTGTAGCTGCAACTGCTTATGATGAGTGGAAGCATGAGTTTCCTCTCCCATGTCTCTTGGAGGCCCTATCAATTATAGCTCCAGAGCTATAATTAATAAGCATCTGAGCAAAGTTGGAGCACTAATTCATCTATGAGTGTTCATTTAGATATATCATTGTGATAGATTTTTGGCTTCTTCTATGGCAACAATGACCATGTCAAACTTGACAAGAATACTTCCGAGTACCTTCTCGACCACCTTATGATCTTGAAGGTCTTCTCCGTGTGCACAAAGTTGATTAACAATGCTCATGAACTACATCATAAAATGATCCACAAAGTTTGAGTCTTTCATCTCGAGGGTTTCAAATTCAAAACTTCTTCTTAAAGTGTGAAACTTAGCATTTTTCACTTTGTCTATACCTTGATAAGCATTTTGAAGGATATCCCATGCATGTTTGGCATTATTAATTGCACCAATATTTGGAAAGATGGCATCCTCAAGCCCTTGTTGTATAAAATATAGTGCTCGAGAATTTGTTTTCCTATTCTTTTCAATTGCCTATCAATATGCATTTGTCATAGTGGCTAAATCAGTACGATCTAGGTCATTAAATCTTGAAACAATTACTTCCCAACATTCTTGAGATTGAAAAGTGTCCTCATCTTAATGGACCATATTTAATAATTTTTCATGGAAAAAAAAAGGTTGAAGGTTTCCCATAACATCTAGCTTGCGTTAAAAAAAAATCCTCCCTTTTTTAATGTCAACCGAGCCTACCAATTTTAATTTAAAAAAACAAAAAACCTTCTTCTCCCAAACTCAACTTATTTGAGGATGTGTGCTTGTGGATAGAAATATCAAGAAATAAATCATTATGTATTTCATAGCTCTTTTTTTACTCTACCAATGTGTTGAATTTGATTAGCAAAACAAACAGACCCAAGTCAAGATACCAACAATCTCACTTTTAAAGCAATGATCTCATTTTCACAGTGAGGGGTGCATCCTTAGTTCAGATTGGTCACACCCTTCCCTAAAGTCTACCCATGACCGTATGGATTCCAGTGAGAGAGAGAAGTTGTGCCCTCTTGGTCGTGGCCATATGACTTTCGTACGGTTCTGGTCACACCCTTGTAAATTTTTTTCTTTCACAGCTTCGCTCTATGCTCTATGCGTAGGAGGAGTTTCTTCCTCTTCCTCCTCTCATGGGGTTATCTACCCTAATCTCATGCTCAAATTGCTCTCCTTTATTCTAAAGGTTTTAAGCTTTCTCTAATACCATGTTAAAATTATAGAGACAAAACAATGAAGCTAAACTATGGAGCATCTCTTTCGTGCTCTTCTCACAATTAAATTGGAAAATATAGCCAATACAAATGCCAGGGCTTTTGATTATGTCTTTTTCACTAACCAATAAATGCAAAACTTCTGGTCTATATGTGAATCATTTCTAACTATATGTTGCTACTTCATTAAAAACTAAACTAAATGATGAGAGTTATGATATTCAACATAAATGTTTTTCTTGATATATAAAAAATTTAAGATTAAAAATTTACACATTAAGAAATTTGATCACTTTTGGTTCTTGATAGATTGGATTTAAGATGGATCTATGCTTGTTTTAATTTTATTGGCTTTTGTGTAAAATTTAATTTTAGATTTATTTAATTTTTGTTGTTATCATATATGTTATGTTGTTGTTGATGATGATGATGATAGTTAATGTCCACTAAGACCAACTCTGGTCTATTGGACCTTGAGAAGATTACTTGGATTGTTGTAAAATTTTATTTCGATGCTCAAAAAGCTTATAAAGAAGCATTCCTAGGTTGCCATGGTTTTGACAAATTAGAAGATTTGGGAGGTTTGTATTGTAACAAATATTATGAAACTGCGATCTAATGTGGGCGTACGCAGGGCAATTTAAGAAGAAGTGACTTTCGCCCTCAACACTCTTAATCTCGTAGAGATAGCAAGTCCTTTCTACCCGTGACATTTTAGGAATTGTTCAGCATCCTATTTCACTATAAAGCACATGAGAGTTTGTTCTTATCTTGGTTATATTAATTTTTTATTTTTCAAACTCGTTAACATAAAGAGATACTTTTGAACTTCTAGATAAGGACTAATGACCTCCATATAGTATCATAATTTTATATTAAACTTTAATTCTCTCTCGCCCCACATTCTCTCTTTAAACTTAGATGTGATAATATTATTGATATTATTGATATCTTGCAAAGTGGGATTTTCACATCAAACTTCAATGATTTAACCAAATCGTAATCTCTTTATACCAACCTCCTTTAAACTGAAGTTGATCTTAATTGAATTTAAAAACACTTTTAAAATTTTAATAACACTTTTAAAATTTTAATGCACTTGACAATATCTCTCCCTTAAACCATATTATTCATAGTATTAAACGTTGTACCAAAACAACAGCCACACCCTTCCAAATTTTTATTGAATAAACTAAATTAGTAAAATATAATTATTCACAGCTCTAAGCATCCCCGAATTTCTTTTATTGTATAAGCTAAAGTCAATGGAACTTTAATTTTTGTTGACTACGATCACTGTTATATTTTCCCGCTTAAATGGTTTATAGACCTTTCAAACCCTTCATTTTTCACTCATACCAGGTGTATGTCAATATTTTATTTATCAATTTTGATTATCAAATATCTTTTAATAAAATAAAAGAAGAGAAATGTGTCAGCAAATTTAAAATCAGCGATTGTTTTTCAAGATTTAAAAATAAAGTTGTTTAAGTTCAAAACTAATTAATCTATTTGAATATTTGTTGGAATATTTTTTCGGTTTGCTAAGGCCTTTACATGATAAGATATATATTGCCGAATGGTCTAGCTTAAACAAAAATCATTTGATTTTTCTTTAGAGAACTATTACATGATACTTAGGTTGGACATGGGAGATTTTGGAGTAATGGATTTTGAAACTAAATGAAGCTACCATATAAAGAAATTGATTGAGTAAGAGATAAAAAGGTTATATAATCATAATTTGTATTAACATGTAAAGAGTGGAGATACAATATTCATTAGAGATGAGAGTTCTAATGTAATGTTTATTGGAATGTAAGAGAGAGTGTTTGTTTTTTTGAGCAAATTTATCTTAGATAGGTTTAACTAGCCTGCAACCACTTAACTTGTGGTTAGTGAACTCTAATAGGTCACAAGTTAAGTGCCAGGAATAAGCTATCTTTTACTGGTTCTCACTTTATTCTAATTAAATGGGGTTTTTTGCACTCATTTTCCATGCATAAGCTAAGAGTTATCCCCGCTTCAACTACCAATTATCCATGCATCAACTACCCATTATTTTCGGTATTCCTTTTTTTTTATAATTATTTATTTTGAATTTGGAATGACTGCCATAGATTCAATCTGGACAGTACACTTGTCTCATACTCCTGCAATCTAGGAAAATCATAGATGGTAGTCCACCCCAAATTCTAAGATATCAACACCTATCAGTGTAACTAAGTGAAATACTTGAGTGAATGCACCCTTACATGCATTTAGGCCCTTATGAAGGAGTTAATTGAGCTTAGACTAGCCAAGTGGTGTCAACTAGATCACAATTGTTGAGTGAGGCTAGTTAACTTGACATGCATGAGCCAAGTGGTGTTAACTTACTCACAATTGTTGAGTCAGGTTTAGATAACTTAACATGCATGATCCACGTCAGTTAACTGGTCCAATCATACAAGAGAGGTGCACTTATGGAGTCAATTGGATGTCCACTACCAAGGAATGCATACTAATCCCTATAAAGGAGGAGGACACCTTCATCCCTAAAATAGTGGAGGCGGGCACATTTTTTTCCTAAAATCAAGGGAAAATGGTCTCGATTGAGCCCAAATGTCTCTCAATTAAGCCCAAATGTTTGCATGTACACCAACACCCAACTTAAGCCTAACTTATGTGAGTATGATGCACAAAAATTGGGTCCCAACAATTGGAGCCATGTTAGGTACCCAAGTACACAAAAATCCTTAAAATTAAACAAGGAAAACCCAGTGGGAAAAACTCACTCAAGAGGATAGAAGTGAGATCCACCATGTGGCTAGTAGACAATTTCCAAAAACAAGAAAAGGTGACAAGCTAATGAAGCATGATTTGATGATGACAGATCATATTATGTTCCAATGAAGGTGTTGAAGCTGATACTAGTCAACAACAATTATATCTCTTCAAACAACTAAGGTGCCATCCTACACCAAGATGGTGTTGATGTATTTGTAACTTCAGAATGTATTTCATATATGTATATTGTATTCTTATAGAGATGTTATTATTCCTCTATACGGAAGTGTCGTCATTTATATTGTAAGTGTCGTAACTTATACTTGATGGGTTGTTAGGCCACCTTGTTGGGGTCGGCCCTGTATAAGTCATGTGGGTTAAAGGGTTATTAGACCACCCTATTGGGGGTCGGCCCTGCTAGCATTATGTTATGTGGTTAAGTTGAGGCCGACCTAGTAAAGGTTATTAGGCAAGTCAAGTCAAGTATAAATAGAGTGCGGGAGGCACTCTATTTGATTCATTCACTTTCTCACTCTACTCTCATTGGAGAGTGGCGTACTTGTGGAGGAGGAGAAGCTGCTGCTAGGAGGACTATCTCTTGTACTTGGGTTGTATCATTTCTCTATCTATCTCTGAGGAAGTTGCGGGGTTTTTCACCTTCTTGGTTTTCCCCGATGAAACTCTGTGTCTCTTGTGTGCTTGTATTATTGTGTCGATGATTGATATGCTGTAGATATGTTGTACATGTTTTTCTCTCAATTAAGATCCTAGATCAGATTGAAGTAAATTTTGAAAAACTAACATGGTATCAGAGCTAGCCTGAAAGAAGGCATGGTATGGCATTTATGACACTTGTTGCACTTGTGAAGCTAGGGCTTGATATAGCAAAAACCAGTCATCGCAGCACTTTCTTTATAAATGCATTTTGGCGAAGGTTCAGGATCTGAAACCTTTACAGGTCGTAGATAACATCCCCATGTACCTTGTTGCCGAAGCACAACTTCTAATTCACTATACTTTGTGATTTATGATCAGTACAATCTAGGGTTTCTGCCTCTTCCAGATCTCAGTCATAAACAGGTGACCTAGGAAAAAAGGTCACAACTTGGGCTAGGAAGCTCCAAATGAAATTTCATAAAAAGTGATAGGTGGGGCACAGACTGTACTTTCTCAAGTAAGTTTTTTAGAGGCCTAAACTAAACTAGTGACACGTGGCACGCCGTACAAGTTCACTCTCATGTTTTATCCCATAAACAGGTCACGTTGCGACACTTGGCATAAATCTCTCTCAGAGAATCCAATTGAGGTCATACCTATGGGGTTGGAAAGATAACAAGTCAGGATACCACGGGAAGAATTTTCAGACCCTGTAGATCAGAAATTTCGGTGTTACACCAGAAACAATCAGGTGCATATTTCTGTCAAAACAAAATTGGATTTTGAGCACCTTCATTCTTGGCTCCGGGAATTTAGGGTTTCTGAGAATGTTGGAATTTTTTGTATCGGAGACCACAGATGGATGATCCTCATCAAAATAAAAATTTAGAGACCAATATCGAATTTTTTGGTTGGGCAGAAGGCCGAGCTTGATCAAACCCTAGTTCGGGATTTTGATCGGAAAGGTGGAAAATTAGGGCTTCTGCAAAAGTTGGAATTTCTGAAGTCTGTGACCATGACTGGAAGCTCCTCAAAAAAATCGAAGTTTAGAGCTTTGGATTGAACCTTTTGGTTGGGCATAAGGGTGGGCTTTATCAAACCCTAGTTCGAGATCCTGTCGAGAAGATCCGGAAGTTTCAAAGGCAATTTTGAGGGGTGAAACTTTGCAGTTTTCAAATTATGAGTATACCAGCTTGATCAGCTCATCAAGGCGCATCTTTCTATCCTTTCAGAAGTTTGAAATTCAAAGTTTGATTTTTTAGGGTTTCCCTAACAAACCCTAATCTAGCTCCAAATCTAGTTTCTGCAAATCAAGTGGATTGGGTTAATCCTAGAAGAGAATGGATTGGTCACCTGCATAAGTGAAGAAGTTCCAGTTTCAGAGGGAGATGAGGCTAAGTCCTTACATAAGAATATTACAAACAATCTCGACAGGCATGACTTATCCAGGTATGTTTTGAGATCTATTCATGATTAAGTTTATGGTGTGTTTGTCTTCATTAAGTTTAGTACAATCTTGATTAACTTTAGACTTGTCCTATCACCTTAATAAAATTATGAATGCAAATATTCATTGATTAGGGTTTTGACACTTATGATTAATGCATTGTGGTGTTGTATGAGGTTGATGTTGTCCGCTAACATGAAAGGTACATCAAGAAAGACAAATCATGTTCTAGTTCAAGAACATATGACCATGTTGACATGAAGACAAAGATTCATCCATTGTCATGGATCACATAGAAGATCTACTTACAAGCTATGTATAACTTGGTTCTATAATGGTTAACCTATGAGATATGCAGGTTACTAGCACAAGTCATTGAAGAGAACAAGAAGACATTATGTGGGTGTGTTATACATAACTAGCTAGCATGCTAATCCAGGTATGTTTTTCCTATATCAAGTTAGAATCCTACATTGTGTTAGGATCTTATACTGTTGTATGATTGATAATAATTATTCATGAAGTTCGAAATGTAAGTAATCAAGGGTTTATGCATATTATGTCTCTTACCTTGATTGATGATATGACTAACCAGAAAAGTCCTTTGGTCAAATAAGAATATGTATGAGTAAAAGAAGTATTCCCTGAAACCTTGAATACTAATGTTTATTATTTGTGTTTGAAATGATCATGACTGTACATGTTTAAGATTATTGTGTTTTGATAGTATTGAGATTATACTAATGAATGTATGTATGAGACCTCGAGGATAACACAATGATGATACTAGTAAGTATGCATAAGTGATCGAGGATGGATATAAGTTCTAGGACAGGTAATCGAGGAAGCAAAGATCAAGAGGGAGCACACTCCAGTAGTTCCTGCAATGAAGCAAATATTGAGAGGCAGTCCACCCTACAAACCAAACAAAGATAAGTATTTGAACTATCATTTCTTGCATATTTGTTTGTTTAAATAATATTGTTCAAATGATGTATATGCTTATGTTCCTAGACTCAGGGTGTGTATTATGCATATTAGAATAATTGCATTAATGAACAAGTATACTACTAATATGCATGTGATGGGTAAGTGGCCTATGGCACTGTACAACATTCCATTGCTACTTATCTAGAATGAAACCTCTTTGCTGACATGTTGGGAGTAGTGAAAACTCTTAACAATGTTCTAGTAGAGATTGGAAGGCATCTAGAAAGTTACGGGATATGGATAAATGTTGTATTGAAGCATTGCCTAAAATAATTGCATGACTGTATGACATATTTCTTTATGTGTAAGAATTTGTTCTGAAAACTATGAGAAGTTTCTAATCATGCAATTAACTTGTTTTGTAGGAAAGATCATATATGAGCACCTACAAAAGAAGGACTACAGCATTTGTTCCAACAACAAAGTTATCTATTGAAGATATTGAATATATTTAAGTTCCCAGGATCCGAGAAGAATGCCATGATCTGTCGATCATGAATAATGATGTTTGGGATGTGGTCCCAAGACCTGAAGGGAAGTCTGTTGTGACTTCCAAGTGGATCTATAAGATCAAGCATGCGGCAGAAGACAGCATAGAGAAATACAAAGCAAGTGATGAAATGGAAGATACACCAGATGGATGTCAAGACAACTATCTTGCTTGGTGTTCTTCAGATCAATGATACTTCGAGGAAGAAGTGATGGGACACATTTGTAGGAGCCATTCCAAGCATGGTGAGAGGAGGATCCTTCCCATGGCTGTGGATGTAAGCATTGTGTGATGAGCATCAGAACGATGCTCCAATTACTGATTTGTATATGCATCATGTTGGATGCTGGATATGATCAGTTGGATCATGTATTTGTATATGCATCATGTTGGATGTTGGATATGATCAGTTGGATCATGTATTTGTATATGCATCATATTGGATGCTTGATATGATCAATTGGATCATGTATTTGTATATGTATCAGGTGGATACATTGTATGATTGGGTGGATCATGTACTTGTATATGTATCAAGTGGATACATTATATGATCAGGTGGATCATGTATGATGACATGTATCAGGTAGATACTTTGTATGCATCAGGAGGACACAGTGTATGATCAGGATGATCATGGATGATGATCTTTAGGGTGTTTCTCTAGATGATATGCGTCAGGATGATGTTGTGATGATGATCAAGATGATCATGTGATGATGTATCATCAGATGATTGGGTCCTTGATGTACCTGATGAATACGAGACCAGATATCCGCTTTGCGGTGAACACCTTGAGCAAGTATTTGACAGATCCGAGACATGTTCACCTGATAGTTGCAAATCATATTCTGAGGTACCTGAAGGGTACAGTTGACTATGGGCTCAAGTATGAGGTGAATCAAAAGTTTAACCTGGAGGTTTATGTTGATTCGAATTGGCCAGGCAGTGCCATTGATCGAAAGAGCACTTAGGGGTGTTGCTTCAGTATGGGATCCGGTATGATATCTTGGTTTAGCAGGAAGTAGTCCTGTGTGGCACTAATACATCCGAAGCAGAGTATGTCGCAGCTTGTTCAACTAGTTGTGAGGCAGTATGGCTTAGGACGCTACTATCTGATTTGCTTGATCTCCAGCTGAGTGCTACTTGTATATATTGCGACAACCAAAGTTGTGTGAAGTTTTCGAAGAACCCAGTGTTCCATGACAAGTCGAAGCACATTGAGATCAAGTTCCATTATATCATGGATATGGTGCAGAGAGGAGCAATGAAGCTCCTGTATGTTGCGACGGATGAGCAGATAGCTGATGTGTTGACCAAGCCGCTGGCCAGAGTGAAGTTTGAATACTTCAGAGGGAGACTTGGTGTACTTCAGATCGAGATGCCTTCCAAGGGGAAGTGATGAGTCCAGAGACACAGATGCACATGATCCATTCTCACATAGTGGTAGGTAGGTCCTCCTATGGTGCAGATGTAAGGGCTGGGGCCATTTTCACATGGTGGTAGGTAGGTCCTCCCATGGTGAGATGTAAGGGCTGTTGGGATTTTACGACATTATGGTAGGTAGTTCCTCCCATGGTGACATGGTGGTAGGAGAGTCCTCTCATGGTCGTTGATGTAATTTTTGGGCTATTCCAACATGATGGTAGGTAGTTCCTCCCATGGTGACATGGTGGTAGGAGAGTCCTCTCATGGTCGTTGATGTAATTGTCGGGCTATTTCGACATGATGGTACGAAGGTCCTCCCATGGTGACATGGTGGTAGGTAAGTCCTCTCATGGTCGTTCATGTAATTGCCATGCCTTTCGGACATGATGGTAGGTAGGTCCTCCCATGGTGACATGGTGGTAAGTAAGTCCTCTCATGGTCATGATGTAAGTGTTGTGCCTTTCCGACATGGTGGAAGGTAGTTCCTTCCATGGTGACATGGTGATAGGAGAGTCCTCCCATGGTCATGATGTAAGTGTTGAGCCATTCTCGGATGGTGGTAGGTAGGTCCTCCCATGCCAGTGTATATAAGTGCTATGTATGTACATTTGGGTTGTGTTCCGTGGACGTGGGACTATGAGGTGATCTGAAGACGATGATGTGACAGTAGGGTACATAGGTTTTGCAGAGGCATGTAATCAGTCCTAAGATGCTCTTCCAGGTTTTGCAGAGGCAGTGTAATCAGTCCTGGGAGATCTTGTCGGTTTTACAGAGGTAGTGTAATCAGTCTTGAGGTGTACCTACCTGATGGCTTGCTTGCTAAGATGACATGATTAGTATGATCCTGATTATCAGGATGATACTCTGTGGCCGTGGACAGGTTGTGCAGTGGCATGTAAAAGGTCCTGGGAGATCCGATAGGTTGAGCTGTGTGCTCGTAATCAGTCCTGGGATGCTCTTTCGAGGTTTTGTTGACTCATGTAATATATCCTGAGGATTCCACAGTATGGCCAGTGATGATGAAGACTTACAGGTGGTGGGTCTACATCCAACATGAAAAGGGGCTGGCTCTGTAGAACTTCCATGACGAGTAGATGAGAGATTGATTGAGATAGCAGCAGCGGTGATGATGACGATGATCAGTGACGATGATCCAGAGAAGAAGACTTGTGCTAGAATACATGTGTCGAGAAATACCTTCCTAGTTAAGAGGGAGTGTTGATGTATTTGTAACTTCGGAATGTATTTCATATATGTATATTGTATTCCTATAGAGATGTTGTTATTCCTTTATACGGAAGTGTCGTCATTTATATTGTAAGTGTCGTAACTTATACTTGATGGGTTATTAGACCACCTTGTTGGGGCAGCCCTATATAAGTCATGTGGGTTAAAGGGTTATTAGACCACCCTATTGGGGGTCGGCCCTGCCAGCATTATGTTATGTGGTTAAGTTGAAGCCGACCTAGTAAAGGTTATTAGGCAAGTCAAGTCAAGTATAAATAGAGTGCGGGAGGTACTCGATTTGATTCATTCACTTTCTCACTCATACTCTCATTGGAGAGTGACGCACTTGTGGAGGAGGAGAAGCTGCTGCTAGGAGGACTATCTCTTGTACTTGGGTTGTATCATTGCTCTATCTATCTCTGAGGAAGTTGCGGGGTTTTTCACCTTCTTGGTTTTCCCCGGTGAAACTCTGTGTCTCTTGTGTGCTTGTATTATTGTGTCGATGATTGATATGCTGTAGATATGCTGTACATGTTATTCTCTCAGTTAAGATCCTAGATCAAATTGAAGTAAATTCTGAAAAACTAATAGATGGTTGGGCTAGTCAGACTGCTTCCGAAGAATAGAAGCAAACACCATAAAAGTAATTACAAAGACCATAAAAGCAATCAAGTAGTGGTGAATGAAATTGTAAATGTAGCTTAATTAGTGACCAAGTAAAGAGTAATGAGAATAGTTTATGTGTATCATGGATGAAACACATATGTAGGAGGTCCTCAAACAATTGCTCAAATGTTTCCATGACCAATCATTAAGCTAACCATGAACAATATTCAGAGTTGGTACCTTGCCAAGATGTTGTCGAGTATGCCTCTTCGTCGATGAGTTGAATGAACGGAAAATAACAAATGGTTTTGGATACCTCACTACAACAATTTACCCCTTTAGCGAGGGTTTAGGCTTGTAGGAGTCTTTCCAAAACCGCCTCTAAATGCTTTTTTAGAACTTTCAGGGCAGTTTTTGAAACCTTCCCAAAAAAAAAGTCAAGAAAATTGTGCTTTTGAAGGTGGTTTTTTAATAGTTGCCTCTAAAAGTTCGATTCTCATTACTTTTAGGGGGGTTTTTAAATGAACGCCCCTAAATGTGTTTTTTAAGGTGGTTTGTTTACAACCCCCCCCTGAAAGTCATGCGAATTGAATTTTTGGAGGCAGCTTTTTAATAACCACCTCTAAAAGTTTGATTTGTATGACTTGGGGGGGGGTGGTTTTCAATGACCACCCCTAAATGTGGTTCCCTAAATGTCACGAGAATTTAACTTTTGGAGGCGATTTTTTCAACCCACCCCCAAAAGTCATAGAAATTTTACTTTTCGAGGTGGCTTTTTAAAACCCCTCCCAAAAGTTGAAAAGTTCAATTCTCATAGATTTTTTTTTTGAAGGGGGGGATTTAAAACAACTACCCACAAATATATTTTGCAATGCAGTGTTTTGATAACCCCATCATACAAGTAATGAGAATTTAACTTTTGGAAGCAGTTTGTTAAAACCTGCCACCACAAGTCAAATTCTTGTGACTTTTAGGGGGGGTTAGAAAGACTACCCCTAGCTATTCTCAAGGCGGTGTTTTGAAAACCCCCTTAAAAGTAATGAGAATTGAATTTTTGGAGCTGATAGTGTTATAAAAAACATCTCCAAAAGCCTTGTTTTAGAGACGGTTTATATATGTCAGTTTTTATTGTGGCAGTTGCATCATGTGTTTGAGGTTATAGGGGCCACTAATATATATATATATATAGCAATATTGGTTTATGTTGGAAATATCACCAATATTGAGAGGGAAGGGGGTGAATCGGTATTGGGCACTTTTTAACCAATTTATCCTTCACTTTAAATTATGTTAGCAACATTCCTGGTTACTTATCATTCATGTATAAACATACCATAAAAAAAGTAAACAATGCAAAGAAAACAAGGATTTTACGTGGAAACCCAGCGGAGACAAAAACCATAGAAATTTATCTTCAAAACTTCAATGTTTACAAGCTAAACTTGAAGGAGGGTCCTACCCCATGAATTTCAGGCTCCAACCTGAAGAGATCTACAAATCATTATATGTTCCATCTCCAACTAGAAGTTGAGGCTCCAAACCCATGAATATAAATATATATGAGAGAATATAAACCTGTCACAATCACTACATGTCACTGTCCCTGTCACTTCCTGTCAGTGTCACTATCACATGTTTCCATTGTCAGACTGTTGCTGTCATGCCATCATCATACTACCATATTGTCATCAATATGTCCAAAAACAATCATCCATATTCTTCAAATAGAAATATTAGGGTAAATCCCTAATTCAAGCCCATAAACTCAAACCCTAATCATAAAACCCTAGCTCATGCATAGCCCAAGAAAAATAGAGGTCTCCTCATGGACATTATGATTCCAAAACTCTCCTCAAGGTATAGTGCAATCACCCAATATCCCAAAATATTTGCACTTTTCCCAAAAATCATGCACAAACCTTAGGTCATGATTAAGACCTCAACATGAGAGAGAAAACCTTATAATGGTATATATCAAACCCTTATAAAAAAATATCATCCTTTTAATTGTGGGATCACATGGCCCTTACAAAAGCTTTACAACAAGCTAAGAATTTTATGATTCCGATATCGTATGAGAAAGTTATGCATGTTTCCGTGAATCTTATGCATGTCAAAACCCTAGGTCAAGGTGACCTTTACAACTTCGTCTTGTAGAGAGAGTCCTCATGCAAGGATAGCAAACCCAAGAGAGATAAAATAACCTTATAAAACCTTGATAAACCCTTGCAAAAAAATTTCCTTGAGCTCTTCTTGATTGCACATAAGAAAGTTGCTTGAGTTGATGATGAAATGAGATAAAATGAAGGTGTATTTATACCCTTGCAAGGAGATGTTTAACTTTTCATGAGGCCGACCTATAAGTTTGAGAAAAACATAATGTAGGGGAATTTCACATATATTTATGTGCTCCATCATTTCCCTTAACCATAGGACCACTTACATGCAAAATCATTTAAAAAAACAAGGAGTTTCGTACACATGAAAAGGGGCTTTGATACCGACAGGAGGGGCTATATGTCCATAAACTTGCACATACTTTCTTTGTCACATGGATGATGATTTGTTGCATATTGTAGATGGTTTTCTTCCCTTACTAAAGATGTGATTTACCTTTGACATTGCCATTTTATTTTCCTTTGATCTTTGCTTTGTACTAGACCCTTGACATCAATGACAACTTGCTTGATCTTTGACATACTCCTCCTTGATTGGCAAGGAGAAGTGCACATAAATCAATGGCACTTCATTGGTGAGGCATATTTAGAGATGCTTCATTTGTTTGTATGCTCACATCACTTCCTATAAAAAATTATGATCTAGATGGTTAGACATAGGATCATGATGAAATTTGCAAATATTGTGATACATAAACTCAACTCTTGAGTGGACTTGGAAATAATGCAATCTCTCCTGTTTAAAGGAACAAGAATCTGCTTGATGTTCTGATCTAAAAAACTTTCAGGATCTTTTTAACCATATAAATTGCATGTTAAATCTCATAAAAGGCTTATAAAAGAAAAAATTTAAATGTTTAAATAAACCACATAAGCAAATAAACAAGTATGCAAACCAGAACAATGTAGACAATAGATGATAACGGAGTTCACCCTTCATGGGCAACGTCTCTGGGCCACTTCCAATGAGAAGGCCGATCTTATTGACTCTTCAAAAGCTTACATACATGAGTTCTGGAAATACCTCTGAGTTCTGTCAGTCAAACCAAGAAACAGACTGCACCACTGCATTCCTCTCAAAATTATGAGAATAATGAGTATAAACTCGATCTAGTTTGGCTAAGGCCTCCTCTGGCACACAAATCGAGAACATACTCCTTATGCATTGTACGGATTGTACGGACCTGTACGTACTGTAAATC
The DNA here is from genome assembly GCA_027924585.1 of Larix kaempferi. Taxonomy (NCBI): domain Eukaryota; kingdom Viridiplantae; phylum Streptophyta; class Pinopsida; order Pinales; family Pinaceae; genus Larix; species Larix kaempferi. The sequence goes on from BSBM01000254.1 coordinate 648,640, forward strand.
TTTCCCACCTCAGGATCTATGCAGAAACTAGGCACCGAGCACTGTTTTCCGTGGCTCAAAAAAATAAATTAAATAGGTTTTCGCACGCCAAAAGAAAGGGCCACACGTCCCTTTTTGGTCCCCAAACTCTGCATCAAATTTAAAAATAAAACCTGCCATATCTTATCCAACGAATGGGTTGTGGCCCATTGGTAAAGCGTTGTTCATTGGGGTGGAGGTCCCGGGGTCAAAACCGCAGGCCTCTCCCCTTTTAATGTGATATGATTGCATTGTTTGATGTGGTTTGTTAGTTCTATATTGGCTTGTTGTGGTGGCACTTATTGTAACTTAATGGTTCCATGGCATTGGTTTTAACATTGTGTTGGCTCATTGGTTCCACCATGTTGGTTGTTGTTTGACATATGGTCCATAAGACATTAAAAATGGCCTCGGTGGTTTCCATGGGGTTGAGGGTTAAGCCCTCGACCCCACCCCTTTTTCTGATCATACAAACCATAATCCTTAAATACAATTTACAACCTATACGATTAAGTATTGCCAGCGGGAATCCTGGACAACAGATATTTGTGGAGGCATAGGCGGAGTGGAGGTCGGGGGTTCGATCCTCCAAGAATCCACATTTTTTTGTAAAATGGTTCAACTAATTGCCAAAAACGCTGCCACATGGAAGACCTTGATTGGTCCACTTCAACACTGCCATGTCACCATTTTTTTTGCCATTTTTACCTCCTTTTGCCTTTTTTAACCTTTTTTTCCGAAGTTCAGAACTTAATAACTTTCACCTCGGGAAGTCGTTTCACACGAAATGAACGTTTCTAGAAAGCTCTTGACGATCTCTACGCTTCTGTAATCCTTTTTTTTACCTTTTGAATACTTTTGTTTTAATCTATCTTTGAGATCTGCCTGGATCAAACCTTCCCACTGGGAAGCTTTTGGGCCACCAAAAGCATAGAATCATTCAGAAAACAGGTGAGAGTACAACTCCCTCACTCTTTTGGTTTCTAGTCATCGTGCTTTGCTTGGATGCATTCCTTTAAGCCCCACACGAAGAAATTCCATGTCACCTCTTTGTGAAGATCTGACCTTCTTATCAAGTATAACATCTTTCTAAAGTTCATTTAGATATTTAGGAGCAAACTCATCAACAGAAGGTACTTGAACCTGTTCATCTTGGTCCATAATCATAGGAGTCTCATACAATTTCAAGTTTTCCACATTAACAATGGAATACATTTGCATATAAGGAGAAAAATCTAACCGAAAATAATTATTACCAACTTGATCCAAAATTGTAAAAGGAAATTGTAAAAGGTCCATACCTCATTGGTTTCAACTTTCTACCTTAACCTTGGAGTCGGTCTTTGCTGATATGAAGCCATACTCGATCACCAATTTGAAAATTATGATCCATCTGATGCTTGTCATGTCTTTATTTATACTTGGCCTGACTTGATTCCAACTACTCTTGTACTACTTGATGTACCAACTGGATCTGCTGAATAAACTTCAAAGCTTTATTTGCATCAACTTGACCATATCCCACTGAATATTTCCCATAAACAAAGTCTAAGGGAGACTTTGGAAAATAACCAAAACATGTCTCGAATGGAGACCTTTGTATTGAAGAGTGCATAGCTATGTTGTAGGCATGATGAACATAATGCAACTGCTCATCCCAAAGCTTGGGATGCTTGGCACAATATCCTCGGAGAAGATGTACTACTGTCCAGTTGACCACTTCAGTTTGTCCGTTGGTTTGTGGATGAGATGATGTGCTTTTCTTTAGCTTTATGCCCATAAGTTCCCATAGAGATGACAAAAATTTCCTAAGGAAGCGGGAATCTCAATCAGATATAATAGAAGTAGGTAGTCCAAAATGGACCCATACATGCTGGAAGAACAAATGAGCAGTCAACTCAGCTGTGATATGATTTTTACAAGGCATTAGAATGCACATTTTATTGAATCTATCCACAACAACATATAAGTAATCATGTCCCTTTCTAGACATTGGTAACCCTCCTACGAAGTCCATTGAAACACTTTCCCATGGATGGGAAGGAACAAGAAGTGGAGTGTACAAGCCTAACTTTCTGTCACTTGGATTACTTATTGCACACATAACACATCCTTTTACATACTTGGACACAATATCATTCATCTGAGGCCAATAACAAAACTTCTGTAATTGTGCTACAGTTTTTCCTACACCAAAGTGCCCTGAAATGAGAGAAGTGTGAGCTTCTCTTATCACATGTACTCTTTCACTTTGTGGAATACATATTTTTCCAAGATGATACAACAACTTATTATGAATATGATAGTTCAATTCTTCATTTTGAGATCCATGTTTTAGTGATTCATATACTTCCTTAAAGTCTTCATCCTTAGTATATTGTTCAACATAACTTGAATGTACCAATGGACTTTGTTGAATAACAATAGAAGCATTTGTTGGAGGTCTTGATAACATATCTGCAACTTTGTTCTGAATGCCTTTTTTATTATGATCAAATGAAATTTTTGTAGAAAACCCATCCACCTGAAATGTATTGATTGTTGTAGCTTAGTATGAAATTGAAGATATTGTAGTGGTTGATGATCAACATGTATGATTGTTTCCTTACCCATTAGGTAATGTTTCCACTTCTTCACACTTTGTACTAATGCATACAATTATTTATCGTAGGTAGGATAGTTACTCATTTCTTTAGAAAGGGTTTCAAAATGATAGCATATTGGTTTTTAAGTTGCATTAAGATTGCCCCCATGGCATAACCACTAGCATTAGTCTTTATCTCAAATAGTTGTTGTAGATCCAATAGTGCAAGTACTGGAGATGTGCTCATATTTTCTTTCAGAGTGTCGAAGTTTTTCTGTGATTTGCCTTCCCACTAAAATACTTTGTTCATACCTGTCAAAGCATGTAATGGAGAAGATATGAAGGAGAAGTTTGAAATAGAATTCCTCCAGTATTGGGCTGCTCCCAAAAAGCTCCTTATCTCGGTTACATTATTTAGATTGGGCCAATTCACAATGACCTCTACTTTAGAGGGATCAATTATAAGTTCACCACCCCCTACAATGTAACATCCTAGATACACCAAATATGTCTTCCCAAACTCACATTTGGACATCTTCAAGTACAATTTTTCCCTTACAAGTACATCCAAAACTTGTTTCACATGCTTGACACGTTCTTCGCAAGTATGACTGAGAATCAAAATATCATCTAAGTAGACTATGATGAAATCGTCAATGAAGGGCATAAAAACATCATTCATCACCCTCATAAATGTTGTGGGTGCACTACAAATCCCAAAGGGAATTACCATCCATTCATACAATCCCTGTTTAGTTTTGAAAGCAGTCTTCCAAATATCATTGTCATGGATTTGAATTTGATGATAGCCACTTCATAAGTCTAACTTAGTGAAATAAGTTTCATTCTTTAGTTGATCCAAAAGATCGTCAATTCGGGGAAGAGGATGCATGTTATTGATTGTGATTCTTTTTAGTGCCTTGTAATCAACACACATATGCCATGTGCCATCCTTCTTTGGCACCAAAACAATTGGTAAACCACACGGAGAGGAACTTGGTCGAATGACCCCTCTTTCAAGTAATTCTTGAACTTGCTTCTTTATCTCTGCATTTTCAATTACTGAATACCTGTACATGCCAATATTAGGAAGTGGTGCATCCTGCTGTAAGAAAATCTCATGTTGTATTTCTCTTTTTGGAGGTAATCCTTTAGGTTCTTGAAACAAGACATCATAATCAGTTACAACTTTAGTCAAGTCATTTTTAAGTCTTGGATCACATCTTTTAAAAGATTCACTTTGAACAACATCCTTTGCTTTAACTATCATAAGAACAAAATTCTTACTAGCCTTTTACAATTATGAAATGTGTAATTTTCCACCAATTATTATTGAAGGTAAATTTTAAATAATTGTTGACTAAAATGAAAGCAATAATTTTCTCTTTTTTCTAAAGAACAACCTAAAGGGATCAAAAGATTTGAACCCATGACCTCCAAACTTTAGGGGGGAGAGATCTCATGAGGATCACAAACACTTGAGCTAACCCTTGGGTCTAAAGGCAGTAATTATATGTTTCTATGTTCAAAATATATTTATACCTTACATGTTTAGTTGAAAGTGGCACACAACTCCACCATTTCTTATTGTTAACTAATATGCATACATTGACATATCTTGCTTTTAAAAGTTGTTCTTTCGTCATTTAGGCTTATAGAATCAAATTTGTCAATCATAAGCAATGTGTAGAGCTTGTGAAAGTTTCAAATTGATTAATTGGAAACAAGAGCACAAACCATATATGGAGGTGATAATAATGTGAAAATTTCCAAAACGCTAAACCAATTACTCATGATAGCAAATTATACACATGCTCAATTTTTGTAAAGATGAAATTATTCTCAATTTTTGTGAGATAGCTAAATGTGAGACTATTCTTTGATAGCGATTTATGCATAATAGATTCAAATTAAAATGAAGATCATAATTTTCAATCTACATAAAATAATGTCAATCTACATCATGTTGTAAGCACATATATGTACCATTGAAATTCACTTCTAAAATCACAAAATGCAACATTCCTTTATAATCCATAGAAGTGAGATGTTTGCCAAACAAATATTACTTAGGTAAATATCTCTAGTTGGAACAAGGACAAACATATTGGAAACAGTCATTGATGGCAAACAATCCAAAACCAAAAAAGGAAACGAGTAATGATGGATGAAGAGCAAGCTCTAACAAGGAGATATAATCCCTGGGTATCTAATATTGTGGTGAAACAATGCCAGGTGGACAATTTTTTTGCATATATCTAGGTCAATGTGCTACTTTATAGTATTTTGAATAGAGCATACCATTTTAAATTTAAAATATACCGTTCTTCAAAACAACCAATGGCAGGGGGTGGGGGGGAGGAGGAGGGGGAATGGGGCGTGAGAAGGAGGGGGAGGTGGGAGAAGGGGGCACGAGGGAGAGAGGGTTTGATTTATTTTTATTAAATATAGTTTACGGGGGTGGGTTTGATTTTAATTTTTTTTTTAATATAGTTTATGGGGGATTTGATTTTAATATTTTTTTTAATATAGTTTATGGGGGAATTTGATTTTAATATTTTTTTTAATATAGTTTAAGGGGGTGGGTTTAGGTTATATATTTTTTTAAAGTTTGATGTATATAGTTTGGGGGGGTTCATGTTTAGTTTTTTTTTTTTTTGTATTATATAGTTTAGGGGGGGATTTAGGGGGGGCACGAGGAGGAGGGGGAAGGGGACGAGAGGAGGGTGGAGGGTTAGGTAGTAGGTTGGGGGGAGGTTTAATATTTTTGTAAATCTAAGTAAAAACAAACATTGTTTTTTAGACCCAGGGGGCAAGCCTTGCCTTAATTAATACTACATGAGTTTAAAAAAAAATACATTTAGAAAATTATATATATATATATATATATATATATATATATATATATATATATAAAACTAACCCCGAAAGTGGTAGAGCCTCCTCTCTTGAAAGTGTTAGAGCTCTTCTCTGCAATCTTCTCATTTTTCTTGAAAGCCCTTCATAAAAAATGTAAAAGAAAATCAATAAAGCCATAAAATAAACATTGTCAAATTAATAAAGCCATAAAATAATCATTGCCAAATTATCAATAAAACTAATTAAGTATTAAAAACCGAGAAAAGCACTAACCTTGAAAGTGTTATTAAACTGCTCCAAATTAAATGATGAATAGTAGGAAATGTAGATGGTTTATATAGCCTAGATTAGGTTTAACATTATTTGTTTTACAAATGTGAGATTAAAAAAATGAAATTAGTTAATGCATTATTAATAAATTTATATAAGATGGGTTTACATGAAATATTACTAATGTTATGAATGTGGTAGTAAAAAAATGTAAATAGCCATTACTTTATCACGAATTGTATATAAATAATTTTACAAAAAATTTTACTAGACTTATATGTCTGGGATAGAAATATGTAATTAGTTAACACATTATTTCAAAGTTTTTTTATATCATAAATTTGTTTTTTTACTAGTTTTACGAATGTGCTGGAAATGTGCGCTTTAATTTTGTAGGGAAATTTTGGACGGAAAATTTTGGATGGAAAATTTTGAACAGGAAGTTTTGGAGGGAATTTTTTGGAGAGATATTTTCATTCTCATAGCTATAAGATTGTTGGTTGACAATTGCACCATTCTACTTTTTGGTGAGGACTATGGTAAAATTTCATTGTCTTATCTATTAAGATTTTTCTATAATTCTATCTTTTAGTGAGAAGTCATGGACTCATCTGAATTAAATTCTAGTGTCAATGAAAAGTTGTATTGTTCATATAGCCAAGATACTGCTAGTGCAAGCAATGCAATCAAGCATGTTCTTCAAGAACTTCCTAATTATGAAGATTTTGAAGACACTAGTAATGAAGGGAAAGAATGTGATGATGATGAAGATCTTCCTCCAAGTGGGGATCCTAAAGACAGTAAGCAAGATGATGACAATTTTCCTCCCAACGAGGATTTTCAAGGCACCAATGATGATTTTCCTGAAAGCGAAGATTTTCAAGGCACCAATGATGATTTACCTGAAAGCGAGGATTTTGATGGGACTAATGATGATTTTGTTGAGCATGCATGTACAAATAATGTTGATGGTTTTATTTATAGCAAGGAATGCAATGGGACGAATGGTTATTTTCCTTCAAGCAAGGATTTTAATGGGACCAATGATGATTTTCCTCCTAGTAAAGATTTTTGTGGGACTGATGATGATTTTCCTCCAAGTGAATATTTTAATGGGACAGATGATGATTTTGGTGAGGAAGAAGATATCAATAATGATGAAGATGATTTTCCTCCAAGCGAGGATTTCAATGGAACTGGTGATGAGTTTCTTCCAAGCAAGGATTTCTATTGCACCGTTGATGAGTCACCCTCCAAGAGAGGATTTCAATGACACCGATGATGACTTTCCTCCAAGCGAGTATTTCAATGGCACAGATGATGGCTTTCCTCCAAGCAAGGATTTCAATGGCACTGATGATGACTTTCCTCCAAGACGGAATTTCAATGGAACTGATGATGACTTTCCTCCAAGTGAATATTTCAATGGCACCGATGATGATTTTCCTCCGAGCGAGGATTTCAATGGAAGCGATGATGATTATCCTCCCATCGAGGATTTCAATGGAATCGATGATCATTCTGTTGACGATAAAGCCACCAATGATGAAGACAATGATTCTCCTCCAAGTATGGATGTTACAGGAACCAATGATGAAGACAATGATTCTCCTCCAAGTAAGGCTTTTACAGGCACCAATGATGTCAATGTTGAATCTCAAGAGTTCCCTTTTAGTGAAGAATTTAGTGGCACCAATATTGTTGATGTTCACATTGATTTGTCAGCAATTGAACAACTTATTAGTGATCATGAAAATAATTTTCATACTGAAGTTGGTGATGATATTTTCAATGAGGGGGGTCATATACATCACAATGAAAAAATTCATTCTAATGAGGATGTTGTTGCATACATAATGGTCCAGGAAATGCAGCGACACAATCCAATAATGACCAGGATTACATGTAGGACTATACATTTTTATGTCAATCCAAAGCATTCCAGTTATGCAAGGTCTAGGAAAGAATTGCTCACAAGTCCAACTTGCGTTACTCATTTTATTTCAAGTGAGTGTTGCCACAAAAGTTGCTTGAAAGGTATAGACTAAATTATGCCTTGGAGAAAAGGAAGATGTATTTATCAATGAACAAAATTATTAAAAATTCATATTTAGTGGGGTGCATGATTTCTACAAGGACATGTTATGATTATCGCGTTGGAAAAGTTCTTCTTTGTAGAAAGACATTCAAATGGATTCATTCTGTCAGTTTTTCAGAAATTTCAATCTGATCTAGGATCTTAACTGAGAGAATAACATGTACAACATATCTACAACATATCAATCATGGACACAATAATGCAAGCACACAAGAGACACAGAGTTTCACCGGGGAAAACCAAGAAGGTGAAAAACCCCGCAACTTCCTCAGAGATAGATAGAGCAATGATACAACCAAAGTACAACCAAATTACAAGAGATAGTCTTCTCCTAGCAGATGATCGTCCTCCTCACAAGTGTGCCACTTTCTGAGAGAGATAGAAGTGAGTAATGAGAGTGATCAAATAGAGATCTCCCGATCTCTATATATACTTATCCTGTCCTGCCCAATAAACTAATGGGGTCGACTTGTCTAGCTTAGTATAATAACCCATGGTTAACTTAATCTAGGTCGACCCCACACTTGGTGGTCTAATAACCCTTTTACCCACATGATTTATACAGGGACCCCCATCAAGGTGGTCTAATAACCCATCAAGTATAAGTTACGACACTTACAATATAAATGACGACACTTTCGAATAGAGGAATAATAACATCTCTATAGGAATACAAACACTTCCGTATAGAGGAATAATAACATCTCTATAGGAATACAATATACATAGGTGAAATACATTCCGAAGTTACAATTACATCAACACTCCCTCTTAACTAGGAAGGTATTTCTCGACATAGGTCTTCTAGCACAAGTTTTCTTCTTTGGATCATCGTCACTGGATTATCGACATCGAATCATCGTCATCATCACTGCTGCTGCTATATCAATCAATCTTTGAACTACTCATCATAGGAAGTTCTACAGAGCCAGTCCTTTTTCATACTGGATGTAGGCCCACCACCTGTAGGTCTTCATCATCATTGGCCATACTGTGGAATCCTCAAGACTTATTACGTGCATCAACAAAACTTAGCAAGAGCATCCCAGGACTGATTACGAGCACACTGCTCAACCTATCGGATCTCCTAGGGAGCTATTACATGTGACCAAGCAAAACCTAGCAAGAGCATCTCATGACTGATTACGTGCCCAGCACAACCTACAAGATCTTCGAGGGAGACATTATATGCTACCAAGCAAAACCTAACAAGAGCATCTCAGGACTGATTACGTGCCCAGCACAACTTGCAAGATCTCCCAGGGAGAAATTATATGCCATGGACAAAACCTAGCAAGAGCATTTGCCATATCTCCTAGGGAGCTATTATATGCCAGCGATAAAACCTGGCTGGAGCATCTGCAAATCTCCCAGAGTGCTATTATATGTCCCTCCAAGCGAAACCTCGAAAGAGCATTTGCCAGATCTCCCAGAGAGCTATTATATGCCAGCAACAAAACCTAGCAAGAGCATCTGCAAATCTCCTAGGGCGCTATTATATGCTTATCTGCACAACCTGTTCCACGACCACAGAGTATCATCCTGATACTCACCATACATCATCCTGATGTACACATGATCATCCTGATCATCATCTCTGCATCGTCCTGATGTAAGTCATCCAGAGCATCGTCCTGATACTCATCACACATGATCATCTTGATCATATGATGTATCCACCTGATACATATCATGCATCCACCTGATGCATACATGATCCACCTGATCATACAATGTATCCACCTGATACATATCATGCATCCACCTGATGCATATCACATACATGATCCACCTGATCATACAATGTATCCACCTTATACATATCATGCATCCATCTGATGCATACATGATCCACCTGATCATACAATGTATACACCTGATACATATCCAAAGCAGTAAGTGGAGCATCGTCTTGATGCTCATCACATAGCGCTTACATCCACAGCCATGGGAGGATCCTCCTACCACCATGCTTGGAATTGTTGATGTATATGTAACCTCGGAATGTATTTCATATATATGTATTGTACCCTTATAAGAGATGTGTTATTCCTCTATAAGGAAGTGTCGTCATGTGTATTGACAAGTGTCACAAGTATGTATACTTGTCGATGGGTTATTAGACCACCATGTGTGGGGTCGACCCTGAAATATATATTATATTGTTGATGTACCTAGCTAGACAAGTCGGCCCCATAATGTAACTGGGCAAACAGGTTAAGTATAAATAGAGATCGGGAGATCTCTATTTGATCACTCGGAAACTCATACTTCTCTCACTCAGAAAGTGGCACACTAGTGAGGAGGAGGATCATCTGCTACTAGGAGACTATCTCAGTGTATTTTGGTTGTACTTTGGTTGAGCCATTGCTCTCTCTATCTCCGAGGAAGTTGTGGGGTTTTTCACCTTAGGGTTTTTCCCACGGAAACTCTGTGTCTCTTGTCTCTCATGCTTTTGATTCTTGTGATGCTTGACATGCTTGATATGATTGTTATGCATTGATATACTATACATGTTATTCTCTCAGTAAAGATCCTAGAGTATATTGAATTAATGCTCAAAATTTAACATGGTATCGGAGCTAACCTGAGAAGAAGACATTTTGCAGTGACGAAAACTTGAGTTTATTGTTTATTGGGTTTCTCTCCACAAATTTTGGAAAAGCAGTATAGTATATTGACTCTACTCATCAAGGAGAATCTATCTGTCCAATCAGAATTCAATTCTGATCATTTTCAAATTTGGCCCTAAAAATTAGGGTTTCCACAAAAATAGGAATTTCTGAAATCTGAAGACATAGCTGGACGCTCCTTGCAAATATCGAAGTTTAGAGCTTTGGATCGAGATTTTTGGCTGGGTAGATCTCCGGGAAACTCAAACCCTAATTCAGGGCTCTCCCTAGTGAACTCGGGAGGACATAAAGGCAAATCTGAAGGGTAAAGCTTTGTTGATCTCAAATTCTGAATACACCAGGATGATCAGCTCATCAAGGCGCATCTTTCTATCCTTTCAGAAAGTTGAAATTCACATTTTGAATTTTTAGGGTTTTTTCGACAAACCCTAATCTGGGACTAAATCCAGTTTTCAGCATTTCAAGTGGTAAGACCTAAATATTTTCTATTTCCATTTGAAGTACTCTTTAAGATGTCTCACCACACCAAGCTTGAGGAGAAGATTGAAGGGGCTGATAAATTCCGAGCTTGGAAGTATAGGATTGGGTTAATCCTAGAAGAGAATGAGTTGGACTCATATATAAAAGAAGACATCCCTATCCCAGAGGATGAAGAAGCTAAGGTATTGCATAAGAAGAACTTGGTCAAGGCAAAGAGAATCATTGCTGATTCTATCAAAGACCATCTCATACCCCATGTGTCTTCTTTAAAGACACCCAAGGAGATGTTTGATGCTTTGACCAAGCTATTTGAAGGGAAGAACATAAATCGGAAGATGACCTTGCGGAATCAATTGAAAGGAGTCAAGATGTCGAATGGAGAAACCATTCAATCCTATTTCTCCAAGGTCTCTCAAATCAAGGAACAACTTGAAGTTGTAGATGAAATGGTGGAGAATGGTGAAATTGTTATGACCAATTTGAATGGTCTACCTAGGTCATGGGACTCTTTTATCCAGGGGATTTGTGCTAGAAAGAAATTAATCTCCTTCAACAGGTTGTGGGAATGAAGATCAATCTCTCACAGCTCACACTAAGAAGGGCAAGTTCAAGAGGGAGCCATCCCATTACAAGAAGAAATCTTCTCATCATTATCACAAAGACAAGAAAGATCTAAGGTGTTTCACTTGTAATGAGAAGGGTCACTTTGCTTCAGAATGTCCCAAGAACAAAAGGGACAACCAAAACAACAACAACTCCAGCAAGAAGAAGAAGGGTAACAAAATAAGGTACCATGCTCATGCTGCCGAAGATGATGAACCTCCAAAGAAGAAAGCTAGGGCAGAAAGTGAAGATGACTCATCAAGTGAAGAAGAGTATGTCCTAATCTCTGCTCTCACAGGTACAATCTCCCATGGTTGTAATGATTGGTTAATTGACAGTGAGGCTTCCAAAAAAATGACTGGGTTTAAAGAATCTTTTGTAAATTTGTCTAAACATGAATCACCCCATAAAGTGAAACTTGGGGATGATTATCAATATCCCATCAAAGGAAGTGGTGAAGCCTCCTACAACCTAGATTCTAGAAAATCTTTGAAGATGAAAGAAGTCCTTTATGTACTTGGGCTCAAGAAGAACTTACTCTCCATCTCTGCATTGGATGCAAAAGGTATGAGGGTTGCATTTGTGGATGGCCAAGTCCTAATGTGGCCAAAGGGAAAGACCATAGATGATGCAGTGGTGATTGGAGAGCAAGAGGGAGGTTTGTATAAATTGAAAGGACAGCCTGAACATGCCATGGTGCATGATTCCATGGAACCAAGTGAACTTTGGCATAGAAGACTTGCACATATGCATTATAGAGCATTACCAATTGCAAGTAAGGCTGTAGAAGGTCTTCTTGAAATCAAGACCAAGCATGAAGGTGTTTGCAAAGGATGTGCAAAAGGAAAGAACATTAAGAAGGCATTTCCAAGCAGTGAAAGCAAAGCAAAAGGCATCTTGGAAATCATCCACTCAGATGTTTGTGGTCCCATGTCATCCAGTTCTCTAAGTGGGTATGTTTACTATGTCTCTTTCATAGATGACTTCTCCAGGAAGACTTGGGTCTACTTCTTGAAGAACAAAGATGAGGTGTTTGATAAGTTCAAGGAATTCAAAACCTTGATGGAGAATCAAACTGATAAGAAGATCAAAACATTCAGATCCGACAATGGTGGAGAATTCACCTCAGGTGACTTCAAGAAGCTTTGCAGTGATTCAGGGATTAAGAGAGAGTTGACTGCTCCTTATAATCCTCAACGGAATGGAGTTGCAGAAAGGAAGAATAGAACAATCATGGAAGCAGCAAGGGCAATGCTGCATGACCAGGATCTACATATGCATCTATGGGCAGAAGCAACTAGAACAGCTGTATATGTGTAGAACAGAACACCCCACAAGATATTGGACAACAAGACACCAGAAGAGGTCTTTTCTGGTAAGAAACCTGAAGTCAGCCATCTCAGAATATTTGGTTGTCTAGTATACACTCATGTCCCAAAGGAAAAGAGGACCAAAATAGGTCCTTCAGGAAAGAAGGGTATCTTTGTGGGTTATAGTGAAAGCTCGAAGGGTTACAGAATATACTTTCCAGGGTTCAAGAAGATTGATGTCAGTAGGGATGTAACATTTGATGAAAACTCAGCATTCATCAAATCAAGGAAGGCACCTATCAAAGTTTATGAAGAACCTAAGGAAACTAGATTTCAAGACACTACCATGACTGAAGCAATTCCAGAAGTTGTTTATGAGTTTGAAGATCCGTAAGAACCTGTAGATCCACCCCGTGAGGATAACTCTCACAAGAGGAAACCTGCATGGGCTAGAGAGCTCATTCAAGATGCAGAAAGATTTTGGATTCCAGAAGAAGAACACAGAGCAAAGAAGAGAACCAGATCACATACCAGCTATGTTGCTTTACTCTGTGACATTATGAACAGAGAACCTTCCAGTTATGAAGAAGCAGTGGAAAAGAAAGAATGGAAGGATGCCATGGTTGAGGAATACCAATCAATAATGAAGAATGATGTTTGGGATGTTGTCCCAAGACCTAAAGAGAAGTCTGTTGTGACTTCCAAATGGATCTACAAAATCAAGCATGCTGCAGATGGCAGTGTAGAGAAATACAAGGCAAGATTCGTAGCTCGTGGTTTCTCTTAGAAAGAGGGAATAGATTATGAAGAAACTTTTGCACCTATAGCTAGGTATACTTCCATCAGAACAGCACTTGCCCTAGCTGCAGGAATGAAATGGAAAATACACTAGATGGATGTCAAGACTGCTTTCTTGAATGGTGTAGTTGAAGAGGAAGTATATGTGGAGCAGCCACTCGGTTTTGAAATACATGACAGGGAGTCATATGTGTGCAGATTGAAGAAAGCATTGTATGGCTTGAAGCAAGCTCCCAGAACTTCGTATGGTAGGATGGACAGTTTCCTATCTAGTTTGGGCTTTACCAAGAGTAAAGCGGATTCCAACCTTTAGTACAAGTTTGAGGAAGGGAATCCTGTGATTCTACTCCTGTATGTGGATGACTTATTTGTAACAGGAGATGACAGATTGATTGCAGATACTAAGAGGAAGCTTGCTGCCGAGTTCGATATGAAAGATTTGGGAATGATGCATTATTTCCTAGGTATGGAGGTGTGGCAGAGTGCAGGTGAGATCTTCCTTGGTCAAGGGAAGTACACAATAGATATCCTGAAGAGATTCAGGATGATGGATTGCAAGGCCATGGCCACACCTATGGAATTGAACCTGAAGCTTCTATGTGATGCTTCATCTAAGCCAGTTGATATCTCTATGTATCGTCAGATGATTGGGTCCTTGATGTACCTGACGAACACGAGACCAGATATTTGCTTTGCTGTGAACACATTGAGTCAGTTCTTGATAGATCCGAGGAGTGTTCATCTGATTGTTGTAAAGCATGTTCTGAGGTACCTGAAGGGTACAGTGGATTATGGGATCAAGTATGAAGCGAATCAAAATTTTAACCTGCAGGGTTATGTTGATTCAGATTGTGCTGGCAGTGCCGCAAATAGGAAGAGCACATTTGGATGTTGCTTCAGTATGGGATCAGGTGTGATCTCTTGGTTTAGAAGGAAGCAGTCCTTTGTAGCACTGATTACAGCTGAGGTAGAGTATGTTGCAGCCTGTTCAACTAGTTGTGAGGCAGTATGGCTACGGAAGCTACTGTTTGATTTATTTGATCTCTCGTTGGATGCTACTGGTATCTTTTGTGATAACCAGAGTTGTGTGAAGCTGTCCGAGAACCCAGTGTTTCATGACAGGTCGAAACACATAGAGATCAAATATCACTATATCAGGGATATGGTGCAGAGAGGAGCTGTGAAGCTCTTGTGTGTTGCGACAGACGAGCAGATTATAGATGTACTGACGAAGCCACTAACTAGAGTAGTGTTCGAATACTTCAGGGAGAGGCTTGGTGTTCTTCAGATCGATGACACTTCGAGGAAGAAGTGATGGACACATTTGCTGAAGCCATTCCAAGCATGTTGGAAGGAGGATCCTTCACATGGCTGTGGATGTAAGCACTGGATGATGAGCATCAAGATGATGTTCTAGTTTCTGCTTTGTATGATTAGTTGGATCATTTATATGTATATGTATGTACGCATCATGTTGGATGCTGGATATGATCGGTTGGATCATTTATATGTATATGTATGTACGCATCATGTTGGATGTTGGATATGATTGGTTGGATCATTTGTATGTATTTTGTATATGCATCATGTTGGACGCTTGGACCATGTATCCGTATATGTATCAGGTGGTTACATTGTATGATCAGGTAGATCATGTATTTGTATTTGTATCAAGTGAATACACTGTATGGTTAGGTGGATCATGTATGATAATATGTATCAGGTAGATACTTGGTATGCATCAGGTGGATGCATTGTATGATCAGGATGATCATGATGACGAGCTTCAGGGTGTTGCTCCAGATGATATGTATCAGGATGGTACAGTGATGATGATCAATGTGATCATGAGCATCAGGATGATGCTTTGTGCGATGATGATCTGTTGGATCATGAGTATCAGGTTGATACTTGGAGGTCAGAGATGATATGTGGCAGGTTGTGCAAATAGCATGTAATCAGTCTTGGGAGATATTGTCGGTCGTGCTGCAGCACATAAATGTTCCTGGATACTCTTTCTGGTATTTCTATGTAGTATGTAATCAGTCCTCAGATATCTGATAGGTTGAGCTATGTGCTCGTAATTAGTCCTAGGATGAGGTATTACTATGGAGACGTGTAATCAGTCCTGGAGATCCGAGAGGTTGAGCTGTGTGCTTGTAATTAGTCCTGGGATGCTCTTTAGAGATCTTGCTGGTCGTGCTGCGACACATAAATGTTCCTGGGATGCTCTTTAAAGGTTTTGTCTATCCACATGTAATTAGTCCTGGAGATCCGAGAGGTTGAGCTGTGTGCTCGTAATATGTCCTGGGATGCTCTTTAGAGATCTTGCCGGTCGTGTTGCGGCACATAAATGTTCCTGGGATGCTCTTTAAAGGTATTGTGGAAGAGATGCATGTAATCAGTCCTGGGAGATCTTGTCGGTCGTGCTTAGGCACATAAATGCTCCTGGGATACTCTTTCCGGTATTGCATCCGCACATAAAATTAGTCTTGAGAGGCCACCTCTATTAGACCGTTCGCACAGATGATGAAGACCTGCAGGTGGTGGGCCTACATCCAGTATGAAAAAGGACTAGCTCTGTAGAACTTCCTATGAAGAGTAGAGTCAGAGATTGGTTGAGATAGCAGCAGCAGTGACGATGATGATGACGATGATCCCGAGAAGAAGACTTGTCTAGCATATTTGTGTCGAGAAATACCTTCCTAGTTAAGAGGGAGTGTTGATGTATATGTAACTTCGGAATGTATTTCATCTATGTATTTCATATATATTTATTGTACCCTTATAAGAGATGTGTTATTCCTCTATAAGGAAGTGTCGTCATGTGTATTGACAAGTGTCGCAAGTATGTATACTTGCCGATGGGTTATTAAACCACCATGTGTGGGGTCGGCCCTGAAATATATATTAGATTGTGGATGTACCTAGCTAGACAAGTCAGCCCCATAGTGTAACTGGGCAAACAGGTTAAGTATAAATAGAGATCGGGAGATCTCTATTTGATCACTCGGAAACTCATACTTCTCTCACTCAGAAAGTGGCTCACTAGTGAGGAGGAGGATCATCTGCTACTAGGAGACTATCTCAGTGCATTTTGGTTGAGCCATTGCTCTCTCTATCTCTGAGGAAGTTGTGGGGTTTTTCACCTTAGGGTTTTCCCCACAGAAACTCTATGTCTCTTGTCTCTCATGCTTTTGATTCTTGTGATGCTTGACATGCTTGATATGATTGTTATGCATTGATATACTGTACATGTTATTCTCTCAGTAAATATCCTAGAGTATATTGAATTAATGCTCAAAATTTAACAGGAATGGCTCCAACAAATGTGTCCATCATTTCTTCCTCGAAGTGTCGTCAATCTGAAGAACACCGAGCCTCTCTCTGAAGTACTCAAACTTCACTCTGGCTAGTGGTTTCGTCAACACATCTGCAACCTGCTCATCCATTGCAACATATAGGAGCTTCACTGCTCCTCTCTGCACCATATCCCTGATATAGTGATATTTGATCTCAATGTGCTTCAATCTGTCATGGAACACTGGGTTTTTAGACAGTTTCACACAACTCTGGTTGTCACAAAAGATACCAGAAGCCTCCAATGGGAGACCAAATAGCTCAGACAGTAGCTTCCGGAGCCATACTGCCTCACAACTAGCCAGACAAGCTACAACATACTTTGCTTCAGCTGTACTCAGTGCTACGCAGGACTGCTTCCTGCTAAACCAAGAGATCACACCTAATCCCATATTGAATCAACACCCAGAAGTGCTCTTCCTATCTGCAACATTGCCTGCCCAATCTGAATCAACATAACCCTCTAGGTTAAACTTTTGATTCGCATCATACTTGAGCCCATAATCAATTGTACCCTTCAGGTACCTCAGAATATGCTTTATAGCAACCAGGTGAACACCTCTGGGATCCATTAGGAACTGACTCAATGTGTTCACCGCAAAGCAAATATCTGGTCTCGTGTTCGTCAGGTACATCAAGGACCCAATCATCTGACGATACATCGTGACATCAACCGGATTAGATGAAGCATCACACAGAAGCTTCAGGTTCGATGCCATAGGTGTGGCCATGGCCTTGCAGTCCATCATCCCGAACCTCTTCAGGATATCTACTGCATACTTCCATTGTCCAAGAAAGATTCCATCTGCACTCTGCCACACCTCCATTCCTAGAAAGTAGTGCATCATCTCCAAGTTCTTCATCTCTCCAAGTTCTTCATCTCGAACTTGGCAGCAAGCTTCCGTGGCATGTCGACAATCAATATATCCTCACCTGTAACAAACAGGTCATCCACATACAAAAGTAGTATCACTGGATTGCCTTCCTCAACCTTATAGTAAAGGATGGAATCCGCTTTACTCTTGGTAAAGCCCAAACTGGATAGAAAGCTGTCTATCCTACCATACCAAGTCCTAGGAGCTTGCTTCAAGCCATACAAGGCTTTCTTAAATTTACACACATATGACTGCCTGTCATGTGTCTCAAAACCAAGTGGCTGCTCCACATACACTTCCTCCTCGACTACACCACTCAAGAAAGCTGTCTTGACATCCATCTAGTGTATATTCCATTTCATCACTGCAGCGATAGCATGTGTTGATCTAATGGAAGTGTATCTGGCCACAGGAGCAAAAGTCTCTTCATAATAAATCCCTTCTTTCTGGGAGAAGCCACAAGCTACAAATCTTGCTTTATATTTCTCTATGCTGCCATCTGTAGCATGCTTGATCTTGTAGATCCATTTGGAAGTCACAACAGACTTTCCTTCAAGTATTGGGACTACATCCCGAACATCATTCTTCATGAACGACGGATCATGGCATTCTTCCATTACTTCATCCCAGATCCTGGGAACTTCAATATCTTCAATAGATATCTTTGTTGTTGGAACAAATGTTGTAGTCCTTCTTTTGTAGGTGATGGTATACGATCTTTCTTACAAAACAAGTTAAATTGCATGATTAGAAACATCTCATAGTTTTCAGAACAAATTCTTACACATAAAGAAATATGTCATACAGTCATGCAATTATTTTAGCCAATGCTTCAATACAACATTCATCCATATCCTGTAACTTTCTAGATGCCTTCCAATCTCTACCAGAACATTGTTAAGAGTTTGCACTACTCCCAACATGTTAGCAAAGAGGTTTCATTCTAGATAAGTAGCAATGGAATGTTGTACAGTGCCATAGGCCACTTACCCATTACATGCATGTTAGTAGTATGCTGTTCATTAATGAAATTATTATAATATGCCAAAATACACAGCCTAATTCTAGGAATATCAGTATATACATCATTGAACAGTATTATTTAAACAATCAAATATGCAAGAAATGATAATTCAAATACTTATCTTTTTTTGTTTGTTGGGTTGACTCCCTCTCAGTCTTTGCTTCCTTTCTGCAACTCCATTCTGATGTGGATTGTGAGAAGTGGTCGACTCCCTCTGAATATTTGCATCCTTGCATAAACTACTGGAGTGTGCTCTCTCTTGATCTTTGCTTCCTGAATTACCTGTCCTTGGACTTATATCCATCCTCGATCACTATGCATGCTTACAAGTATCATTATTGTGATATCCTCGAGATGTCATACATAATCATACATTTATTAGTATAATCTCAATACTATCAGAAACACAATAGTCTTAAACATGTATAGTAATGATTATTTTAAACAAAGATAATAAACATTAGTATTCAAGGTTTATATAGGAATCTTCTGGTTAGTCATATCATCAATTAAATTAAGAAACATAATATGCCTAAACCCATGATTACTCAAACTTATAACTTCATGAATAATCATAATCAATCATGCCAAGTATACTTATATAAGATATCCTAACACAAGGTAGGATTTTAACTTGATATAGGAAAAACATACCTGGATTAGTATGTTAGATAGCTATGTCTAACATACCCACATGATGTATTCTTGTTCTCTTAAGTGACTTGTGCTAGTAACCTGCATATCTCATAGGTTAACCATTATAGAACCAAGTTATACATACCTCGTAAGTAGATCTTCTATGTGATCCATGGCAATGGATGAACCTTTGTCTTCATGTCACCATGGTCATATGTTCTTGAACTAGAACATGATTTTTCTTTCTTGATGTACCTTTCATGTTAGCAGAGAACATCAATCTCATACAACACCACAATGCATTAGTACAATCATAAGTATCAAAACCCTAATCAATGAATATCTTCTATCGTGCATTCATAATTTTATTAAGGTGATACGAAAAGTCTAAAGTTAGTCAAGATTGTACTAACCTTAATGAAGACAAACATACCATAAACTTAATCCTGAACAGATCTCGAAACATACCTGGATAAGTCATACCTGTCGAGATTGCTTGTAATCTTCTTATGTAAGGTCTTAGCCTCATCTCCCTCTGAAACTGGAACTTCTTCACTTATGTAGGTGACCAATCCATTATTTTCTAGGATTAGCCCAATCCACTTGATTTGCAGAAACTAGATCTAGAGCTGGATTAGGGTTTGTTAGGGAAACCCTAAAAATTCAAACTTTGAATTTCAAACTTATGAAAGGATAGAAAGATTCGCCTTAATGAGCTGATCAACCTGGTATACTTAGAATTTGAAAACTACAAAGTTTCACCCCTCAAAATTGCCTTTGAAACTTTCGGATCTTCTGGACAGGATCACGAACTAGGGTTTGATAAAGCCCACCCTTCTGCCCAACCAAAAGGTTAGATCCAAAGCTCTAAACTTCAATTTTTCTGAGGAGCTTCCAGCTGTGGTCACAGACTTAAAAAATTTCAACTTTTGCCGAAGCCCTAATTTTCCACCTTTTCGATCAAAGTCCCGAACTAGGGTTTGATCAAGCTCGACCTTCTACCCAACCAAAAAATTTGATCTTGGTCTCTAAATTTCGATTTTGATGAGTACCATTCAGCCGTGGTCTCCATTTACAAAAATACGAACTTTCTCCGAAACCCTAATTCCTGGAGCCATGAATAAAGGTGCTCAAAATCCATTTCTGTTTTGACAGAAATATGCACCTGATTGTTTCTGGTGTAACTTTGAAATTACGAATCCACAGGGTCTGAAACTTCTACCTGTGGTAGCCCGACCTGTCATCTTTCCAACCCCATAGGTCTGACCTTAATTGGATTCTCTGAGAGAGAGTTATGTCAAGTGTCGCAACGTGACCTTTTTATGGGATAAAACAAGAGAGGGAACTTGTACGGAGTTCCACGTGTCACTAGTTCACTTTCGACCTCTGAAACTTCGGCTTGTGAAAGTACAATTCATTCCCTACCTGTCACTTTTTACGAAATTTCATTTGGAGCTTCCTAGCCCAAGTTATGACCTTTTTTCCTAAGTCACTTGTTTATGACTCAGATCTGGAAGAGGTAGAAACCCTAGATTGTACAGATCATAAAACACAAAGTACAATGAATTAGAAGTTGTGCTTCAGACACAAGCTACATGGTCATCTTATCTTCGACCTGTAAGCGTTTCAGATCCTGAAACATCGCCGAAATTTATTTATAGAGAAAGTTCTACGATGACTGGTTTTTTCTCTATCAAGCCCTAGCTTCGCAAGTGCAACAAGTGTCATAAATGCCATACCATGCCTTCTTTCAGGCTAGCTCTAATACCATGTTAGTTTTTCAGAAATTTCAATCTGATCTAGGATCTTAACTAAGATAATAACATGTACAGCATATCTACAACATATCAATCATGGACATAATAATGCAAACACACAAGAGACACAGAGTTTCACCAGGGAAAACCAAGAAGGTGAAAAACCCCGCAACTTTCTCAGAGATAGATAGAGAAACGATACAACCAAAGTACAAGAGATAGTCTTCTCCTAGCAGATGATCCTCCTCCTCACAAGTGTGCCACTTTCTGAGAGAGATAGTAGTGAGTAATGAGAGTGATCAAATAGAGATCTCCCGATCTCTATTTATACTTGTCCTGTCCTACTCAATAAACTAATGGGGCCGACTTGTCTAGCTTAGCCTAATAACCCATGGTTAACTTAATCCGGGCCGACCCCACACTTGGTGGTCTAATAACCCTTTTACCCACTTGACTCATATAGGGCCGACCCCATCAAGGTGGTCTAATAACCCATCAAGTATAAGTTACGACACTTACAATATAATTGACGACACTTCCGTATAGAGGAATAATAACATCTCTATAGGAATACAAACACTTCCGTATAGAGGAATAATAACATCTCTATAGCAATACAATATACATAGGTGAAATACATTCCGAAGTTACAATTACATCAACACACTCAATTGGTAATCTTCGATTATCAAGAATCTAAACAAGATTGGAAAAGGATCCTACATTTTATTTTGATGATTATCAGGTACGAATCACTGGGCCATCAACACACATTGCAATATCATGGATGCATGATTTATTTTCCAAGCATGGAGAGAGTATGCCAAATAGATAAACAATACACATCCTAGATAATTTCACATGGCAGGAAATCTACAACTTATACATGGATTATGTTCAAGGTGGTCAAGGAAATGACAACTTCATCAAATATGCATATTTCACACAAGTATGGAAAAAGAAGTTCAACAATGTTCGCATGCCAAAGAGGTCAAGGATGGGGGTCTGCAGTACATGTGCTTCTCTTAAAGAAAGAAGGGATAGAAAGAGGCATGTTTACAAAATTGTTTTTTTATGGATAAATGTCAATTATTAAAACTAGTTATCAATCTTTTTTTGTTATGTTGTTTGTAGATTCCATAATCAATGCACTGTAAGAACATTGTAATCAACAATCAAATGAACGACAAAAGTTGTACAAAAATCGCAAGAAGTGTTATGATGATCCACATAAGTATATGGGTTTGATAATTGATGGCATGGATTAGAAAAAAACACTCTTGCCATATTTTGTCCGTGTGCCAAAGAATTTAAAGGAGGAAAATTTCATTCAGTTTCACTTGGTTGGGTGTATGGTTTTTAATGGTGAAATGTTTCCAAGGGTTTACTTTACAGCTCCAAATATTCTCAATGATGCAAATTTGACCATCACCATTATTCACCATGTCCTTCATAATTGACCTGGTGATCTTCCCGAAGTTCTATATCTACAATTGGACAACACAAGCCTAGAAAACAAAAATCAGGTCGTGTTTGGTTATCTAAGCATGCTTGTTGAATTGAGAATTTAAAAAAAGGTAAAGTTGGTTTCCTTCTTGTTGGACATATGCATGATCATATTGATCAAATGTTCATCCATTTTTAAAGGAATTTGAGGAGGAAGAAAGTTGAGAGCCTACCATCATTGATTGAAATTATAAGAAAAGCATACCATCCAGAGCCTATTGTACATAAATTGGAAGAAACTATTGACATGCAAAGATTTATGTTTGGATTGCATGGTGAAGAAAGGTGCATTGAAAAACTTAATTACATTAGGTTTCAACATCAATTTCGTATAAAAACTATTGATGGAAAAACACTCATGTGGGGCAAGAAGTACTCAACTAGCAAAGAATGGGGGCCTTCATCAGGTTTGGCATTTCTGAAATTCGTCCCAGATCATCAAATGTATGCTTCAAATTTATTTTTATTGCAATCATATGCAGAGATTCATAATGCAAGGTGGCATAGTAGAGATGTTGATTCTTCTCAATGCTTGGAAGAAATAAAAAATTCTATCGAATATACATATGAATACTTTGGTGTTGCTAATTCTGTTTGGTGGGAGTCTTTTTTCATGGAGCAGAGTGACATAATTTCAAACTCTACAAATGGAGATATATATTTGAAGTCTCCATTTGCTTGGCCACAAAGTTTATCAAATGAAAACGAGGTAACAAATGTTGAACCTCGAGGTGTTGAGTTTTCTCAAGTAGAGGAAAGAGAAATGTATATTGGCTCTAGAAGATCATCCGCAAACCGTCGAGAGATGGAAGACCTTTACAGGGGATCAGTACAAGATATCAAGGAGGGTTGCATGATTGCAGTTTTGGCTACAGATGATGCACGTCATTATCTATTCTGGATTGCAAAAGTTATGAAGGTAAATAAAGAAAATGAAGAAGTAGTATCAGTAGAAGTACGGTGGTATGCAACAGATACACACCCATTTGGTGGTGTGTACAAGGCATAGATGGTGGTTGAGAAAAAGGTTTGTAGAAAGAGAAAAATAAAGGCATCAAAAAATAAATCGTTGCCGCATTGACATCTTGAAATTACAGGAAGTTGATATACTTGTTTATGATTTCAAGTTGACAAAGAAAGACACTCTTCACTCCAAGACTAGAGAGATTATCAAGAGGTTGCTGCCAAAACAAGAAGTTGTCAGATGGGAGTTTGTTAAACCAAGCCATAGATCCCAAAGGAATATGACATCTGAAATGATGGGCATAGATGTAGAATTAGATGGTGCACCCATTGATAATAGAGAAGAATATGGGTCATCTACATCTTCATTCAGTCCTTCATCTCTAGAAAATGTAGATTCTGATGGGGTGTCAAAATCCATGGATGAATTTGAATAATTTCACATGAAGCATTTTAGATGTTTTTTTATTACTATGATGTTTGTAATTGAAACTCAGAAGGAATTTTTAAATATATATATGAATCATTTGTTTTTGTATGGTCTAATATATTATTTAATTATGAATCGCCTCATAGTTTCTTTGTTTTTATATGGCTAGAGTGGTGAAATTATTTATGAATTTTGTTTTGTTTAATATGCAAGTTTCAAAAAAGTTGTAATTTATCTCTTGAAGATTTTTTTTTTTCCAATTTAGGGGTTGATTTTATAATTTTTGTAAACAACAGTATGGGATGTTTAGGCCATGGGTCTATTTTTTACCCTAAAAAAAAACGTGTATACTGGTATCAACACTTTTATATTTGGGGGGTGTTTTTGGTGTTTTTTTTTGCAAAAATCATCATTTTTATGGCTAGAGTTCTCGTTCATAGTATAAAGTTATCATTTCATAGTATAAGTGGTTTATTGAGTAAAGAGACATTTTGGAGGTCTTTTTCAATGAGAACATGATTTGCGACAAGTTCTCTCGTAGATCCTATAAAACTAATATACCAATTATTTAACACCCCTGCAACTTTGATACCATGTAGAATTTGAGTATATAGATATAGATACTAAACAACATAGCAATATCGTGAAAGAGATCAACAATCTAACAAATTTAGGAAATAAATGTGCTAAAAATTAATCATTACACAAAAGAGAGAAGCCAATAACATGAGAAAAATTTGTATTACATCAAGCTTCAACGAATGAAGTAGAAAGTATAAATAGGCAAGGCAATTCAAATAGGTCATGGAGACAATTCAAATTTCTCATATAATGTATGAGATGCTAGTTAGGATTAACTAGAGCCAGAGACCCTTAGTTAGCCAGGCACACTCTCCAAGATGAGTTGTACTGACTCATGGCTTCCTGGACACTAGTTATAACTGAAAGAGGCACATGCAACTGAGTGCATGCACATGCATGAGTATTACATCCCTAAAAACACCCAAGGAGGTCCCTACTATCTCATAATAGATAAAAAATAGGTGCACAAAGTCCTTGAACAGTGGAGTAAACTCCCTAGATTCAGTCCACAACTCTAACTTGCAATGTGGGACCCCAAAATCAAGGAAAATAAGCCTTAATTGAAGGAATTCGCCCTAATATGCCAAAATAGACTTTAGGAGTTAAAACAAAGACAATTAAGGAAATTTAGGACCCTTAGAGTTTAGAAGTAAGTTCTAGGGTAACTCAGGTGATCAAATTGAATGAGAATTGTCCCACTAGAATCATGAAATCATAATCTAAGTCATCGATATCTCATGGAACATGTCAATGCTCATGGAGGATCTAGAAAGCAGGTATGGACCTTTTAGTGATTTTGTAGGTTCTAACTCAAATATCGGTTCATAGGGGAAATCAAAGAATAAAGTTGACCCAGAAAAGGAGCCGAGGAAAGAGCCCGAGAAAGAGCATCCAAGTTCTAGCACCAATGTCCCTTCCTATTGTTTATTCAATATGGAAGAGAAAATTGATATCGAGTCATACCATGGTGAGGTTAATGCTTTAAAGTTGAATTATTGGTTGCAACAATTAGTGGTCTATTTTAGTATCCATCAAATAGATGAGGAGTAGAAAATTTCATTTTCCCAACTGAAATTAGAGGGCCATGCATTAACTTGGTGGGAGAGCCACATGGAGGCACTTAGGTTTGAGGGTGATCCACTAGTAACTAAGTGGGAGGATTTCAAAACCCTCATCAAGTCTTGGTTCTACCCTATCGAGTATGTAGAGGACTAGTGGATTCATAGGCGTTACTTTAGGCAAAGGAAATGATAAATTATGTAAGACTACACCACAAAATTCATAAAGATGGCTATCATGTTGAGTATCTCACCCAAGAATCCAAATGTACTACTCCTCAAGTATCTATATTATATGTATTATATTTATTTTATACATATATTTATTTATTTTATTTTATTTTATATGTATTTATATGTTTTATTTAGTATTTTCTCTGTATCTTTTTAATTTATTTGTAAACGTATTTTTAACATACATACATACATACATTTCAATAGACTTAACAGTTTTCAAGATTTCATGATTGCAACATTTCCACTAGACTCTATCATGTATGAGGTTAAGGGATTGGCATTTAATCATGCACATCAACCTCTCTATGTACCTTGATGTTGGCTATGTACCTTGATGTTGGTGGTGCTGATTGTTGAACTCCTCTATGATGAACTTATTCAAAACGTACTATTAGAGGAAATTTGGGTAAAAAATGGGCCTCCCAAGGAAAATAATAATAAAATAATAGTAGAGAGAGAGTAAAAAAACTATTTTTTTGGATCGTATTTTCAACTTATCTCTTTGTAGGTTTACTCAAATTTCAAGCGGGAGGTCTCGTTGGATGTATAATTAAATTATGCATCCAACGAGTACCCATGTTGCATACTTTTAACAACATCCACACCATGAAAAATTGAAAATACATTAAAAAACGTGTTTCTAGTGAGAGAAAGCATGTTTTTTTAATGTATTTTCAATTTTTCATGGTGTGGATGTTGTTAAAAGTATGCAACATTGGTACCCGTTGGGTGCATAATTTAATTATGCATCCAATGATTCCTCATGCTTGAAATTTGAGTAAACCTACAAGGAGCTAAGTTGAAAATACGATCCAAAAAAATAGTTTTTATTTTTTCCCTCCAATTTTTTTAGGTGCTCCATTTTTTAATTTTTAAGCATTTTGATTGGCTAATACATGATGACATGGAATTTGTATTATTTTTTGAAGGCCCATTTTAAATTGAAATTCCTCTAATTTTATTCAAGCAAAATCACTTATTAAGCATGTGAATTTTTTTCTAGTTCTACCTTATTTCAACGCTTGGTTTAAGAAGTTTCATCAAAATTGTAGGGTGTTGAGTAATGTCCTTTGAGGATAACTTCAATATTTGAGGTAGAGGCAAGGGCCAAGAGCCTAGAGGATGGGAGAACATGGTGCTATTGATGAATAGGATCCCAATATAGGATTAATAGTTCACTCTCGCATAATTGTATGTCGGACATCAAAACCTCAAATAATAGATGCCCTCTGGAATCATGAAGATATAGGGTCCTCAGATCACACTTCCCCATTACAACAGATCTATGACATGGATTCACACTATGTTGAGGTGTGTTGAATCATTGAAGAATAATAATTAAGATTTTCTACTTTTCCAAAAACATTCCATTTGTAAGGTCTATGTCGTGGTTTATGACCCCATTAACATTCTTGTTGGCATGATGAAGATTCCATTTGTAAGGCCTATGTGGTGGTTTATGACCACACAAATATATCATAAGCCCCATATATGAATGTTATAGTGTATTCCCATGACATATGCATTGAGAACCATTTCTAGTGTTAGAAAGTGAAAAATGTCTATCATATCCCACTTGTAGGCTAATGATTCCCTATGGAGGGTATGTGTGGTGGTTTGAGGCCTTGCACATGGACCATGCGCTTAGAGAAAAATGTTATGACCTAAGACCCTTATTTAACCTTATATCATAACATGGACCTTAAAAACCATCCCTGGTGTGCCCTTCCTAAAACTGGTGAACATATCTCGCATGTATTCTAAGATTCATTATGTAGGCCTTGTGTTATAATCTAGGCCTCCGTGCATGGGCCATGAGCCCCAAGGAAATTAGTATGGCCTTGTACCTAAATTTAGTGTCACGTCCCCACCCATCATACCAGTGCAATGGAGAGGATCGTGATGCTAATAATGGGCAATTTGCCCCCAATGCTTACTAAATAAAACATCCACATATATAAAAGACAGGCATGCAGATGTACAACTCTAAGCAAACACAGCAGAAGTAAATCATGTGCAGAAATAACACTCGTCCATCATACATTCCAGATTTTCATGTCATTCATCAATTGAGCAATATCAAAATATCAAAAGAGAATACTTATCTTAAACCAAAGTAGCCCCTGAGCAACCAGCTACGCTTCTGCAACGTTCCACCCAACCGTAGGCCAGTGTGCTCCTCAATCTCTCAGCACCACTGCCACCCCCCGAGCTGGGCATGATCTCCACAAGGAAAAGGGGAAAGCAAGCTCTCACATAGCCAAAAATATACCAGAATCAGCCAAGCCAATCAACAATTGGGTTTCTCAGGCTGTTAAGAGATGGACAGAGGTGAATTACTAGCTAGTGGCTCACCCATTGAGCTATGGCTACTTAATTGGGCTCATCAAGCCAAATCTGTCCTCTTCCACTCCTGAATCTCCTGCTCACAGGTTCAAACCAAGGATGGGGTTTCTACCAGCTCAGAAAAACGTGGGGACACACAAAAATGAAATGGGAAGATTGGGAAAAAACCAGGGAAGCCAAATTTGTTTTTAGAAAAACGTCCTTGGACATTCGGGGGCAAAAACGACCTCCATACATTCCCCAAATCGTGGCCCTTCTCTCCCAGGCTACTGTATATGCAAAAATGAACTCCCAGGCATGGAAAAATGTAGGATTTGGATGAAAAACATGAAGGGAAAGACCCAGCTAGCTCCAACTGCGTGAGTGAGTGAAGACTGACTGTTCAGAATGGCTTTGGGCACCATTTCGTGGGTGTTTTCTTGCCCAACAAGCAAAAACACGAATTTCCAAGTTGATGGCTTGCCCATCCACGAAATTGGCTGCCATACTTGTTCATTCCCAAGGCATTAACTGCCTTAACCAATTTCTTGGAAAAAAATAAATGAGTGGGTCCATAACCCAAAATGGGTAGTTGGTGGTTTATGGGCTTTCTCATTGACACATGGATTAAAACCATTGGCTCAAGGGTTTGGTTATTTTCCCTCCCTCTTCCTTGTAAAGATCATGCCCCCATCTCTTTTGTTGCATTGCGTAGCTGGTTGTGGGTTTTGCATTAAAATTGCATATTTACATGACGTCCGATTTTACATTGTGCACTGCTAGCACAAGTACCATATGCATCTATTCTAATTGCCGATACATAGAACGATAAATCAATGGCGGGGCCTTGGCCTTGAGCTCCTCACCATGACTAAATAACAATATTTACATCATTTACAATATTAATGCAATAGGGTCAAGCTGGGGACATTACATTTAGACTTTGGTCCATGGCCCAAGCTATATAAATCTTCCTTAGTGTTACAAATATTAATAGAGACCATATCTTGCTTATAGGCCAAATGCAAATGTTGTGGCCTAAAGCTATGTCTTTTGACCTTGGCCATTGCCTAAGTTACAAGAAATATCCATGGTTAACCAAAATTCATAAAAAGAGGCACTATATCTTTCTCACATGCCAAAATTCCCTTTGTAGGGCCTTGTGGTGGCCTGAGGCCCCACACATAGTTCGTGAGACCCAAGGAAAAATATTTTGGCCCGACAACTTGACTTTTCGTATCAAACCATGGCTTAGGGACTAAGATCCATACTTGGTGTGCCAAACATCAAATTGTCCAACATATCTTACTCATTGGCTAAATAGTCCCTATGTAGTATGTAGGGGCTTTTTGGTGGTCTAGGGAATCACACATGACCTATGAGCCCCTTACCCTTATACTTTATGTTTTGACTTGATAATATGGCCCAAGCAATGATAACATTCTTGGTCTCATAGAGATTGAAATGGCCATATATTTCCTGTAAGCCAAAGATTCCCCAAATAGGGATGACGTTATGGACTAGGGCCCTATGCATGGGCCTGATCCCTTAAGGAAAATGTTATGTCCTAGGACTTTATATGTTTACCCCATAACATGGACTAGGCCATGAGAGCCATCCTTATTGTGCCAAACTTGAAATGAACACCATATTCCTCTTAAATGACAAATATTCATTTATAGGGCTTGTGTGGTGGACATATGCCTATTAGTGTCTCCTTGAATCCTATAAACCATAGGGATTGAATTGTTTATAATGGTTTCACAAAACCCAGAAAGCATTGTAGTGGTTTTTCAAATCTGATCTTTGATGATAATTTTGATGATATTCCTTTTAAGGACAGAGGTCATATGAGAGGAGGCCAACCTTTAAGGAAAAACAAGGAAGAGAAGAAGAAGAAAAAATCTAATAATTATTCACTTATAAGAATGTACTTGTAATACTAAATAAGAGGAGTCCCACTTTTCCATGGTCAAAAGATGATGTTATATGTTAGCTAGATTGACAAGTTACTGTATCTGAATTATAAAAAACAGTGATCAATCCTGATCTGCATGCTTGTACTTAGGTTGCAAGTTAGGAAATACGAGAGAAGGCTCTTATTATGGACACACCTGTACTAGTTAGTGTCGTACCACCACAAGTTTTGGACTGGGAATAAACTCATTCATTCCGAGAGGAATCCGTGAGGCTTATGAAAGTGATTGGACAACTAAGAAATTCTGCAGCAATAGAATACATTCACAAGCATACTTCAAAACCGCTTGACTAAGGTGCAGGTAATAAGGAGGTTTTGGTAAAGGAATGACTTGAAAGGTGCTATTTATGCCACATGGAAGATACGAGATCACTCTATATCTACTGACATTATTAGTGTCTTGATTGAAAGAAGTGAAGTCTTCACAATGGATATTTATACAGTGATACTTCCATTGCTTACTCTATTGATTCAAAGTGGATTGAGAGGCACCTTATGGAAACCCTGCTTGTGCTAGTGAATAATTTTGGTGATGGTATTTGGACAACTATGGAAACATCCCTAGCCATTGGAATTGATATCCAAATAGAGAAAATGATTGAACATTGTGATTTGAGCTACATTGAACTAGAGAACATGATCCCGGAGGATCTCCAAGATCGATCAAAATGAAAGTCTTAAAAAGGTTTAAAAGAAGCTTATAGAAGCGTAGAGCTTGTCAAGAGATTTTCGGCAACGTTTGTTTCGTGTGAAATAGCCTCCCGAGGTGAAAATTATTAAGTTCTGAACTTCAGCAAAGAAGGTTAAAAAAGGCAAAAAAAGGGTAAAAATGGCAAAACAAATGGTGACATGGCAATGTTGAAGTGAACCAATTAGGGTCTTCCATGTGGCATCCATGTTGGCAATTAGTTGAACTATTTTACAAAAATTTATGGAGTTGGGGAGGATCAAACCCTTGACCTCCACTTCACCTACACCTCCACAAATCTCCGTTGTCCAGGATTCCTGCCTATAGTTCTTAATTGTATAGGTTGTAACTTGTATTTAAGGTTTATGGTTTGTATGATCGGAAAAAGGGGTGGGGTCGATGGCTTAGCCCTCGAATCCATGGACAACACCAAGCTCATTTTATATGTAATATGGACCATATGTCAAACAACAACCAACACAGTGGAACCAACAAGCCAACACAATGTTACAACCAACACCGTGGAACCAACAAGTTACAACAAGTGCCAACGAAGTGCCACCACAACAAGCCATCGTAGAACCAACAAACCACATCAAACATTACAACCATATCACATTAAAAGGGGAGAGGCTCGTGGGTTTGACCCTGAGACCTCCGCCCCAATGAATAATGCTTTACATATGGGCCACAACCCATTCGTTGGATAAGATATGGCAGGTTTTATTTTTAAATTTGATGGAGAGTTTGGGGCCCAAAAAGGGGCACGTGGCCCTTGATTTTGGCGCCTGAAAACCTATTTAAAACCCCCTTTTGAGCCACGAAAAACAGTGCTCGGTGCACAGTTTCTGCATAGATCCCGAGGTGGGAAAGAAGTACAGTATGTACAGGTCTGTATGATCCGTACAACGTAGGAGTATGTTATTGATTTGCGTGCCAGAGGAGGCCTCAACCAAACCAAGTCGAGTTTATACTCATTCTTCTCAGAATTTTGAGAGGAACACATTGGTGCAGTCTATTTCTAGGTTTGACGGATAGAACTCAGAGGAATAATTTGATCCAAAGAATGGTTCAAGAAGAGGAAGAATGGCTTCATAAAAAGGAGAAGATGGGACTTCTTCAATCCCATTTGAGGGAGACTTCCTTAAAGCTTTTATGAGGATTCACATTATGGTGGAAGAGATTTATCAAGATCAGAATAAGGGTGAAAAAGGTGGCTCATCTCATGCTAAAGGTAAAGACGAAGGAGGTGGTGAGGAACCTCCTAAAACTCCTCCATCTTCACCATCTTTTCTTGATGGTTCTTTACATTCCTCACCTAAAAAACAAAAAGTTGATTTTAACATGCCTCAATTAAAGCTTGATATTAATTTTGACTTACCTATTTATAATGGAGAAATTAATGCTGAGAAATTGCATAATTGGATCCGTCAAATAGAAGTTAATTGTAGGATTCAAAATTTCACTGAAGATAGCATAAAAATTCTGTTGGATTCTCTCCGGCTTTGAGGAACCGCTCTCATATGGTGGGAGAGTATAACTCAAAAGGAAACACCATCTCCTCTTGGCATGAGTTCACTTCAACATTAAATAAACAATCCTATCCATTGGGCTATGTGCAGCAAGCCATGATGGATTGGCAAAATTTGAGGCAAGGTAAGGGACACAGTGTGCAAGAGTACACAAAAGAATTCATAAAAAGAGATTTAATACTTGGTATACCTCTCTACACTCAAGAAATTCTTCTCAAGTTCATAGGTGGATTACATAGTTATTTACGTCATATGATACTTATGTTTAATTCACCTAACCTTGGTGAGGTATGCGTTCAAGCGACTTATATGGAGTCCAAGGGGAAGAATACAAATGAAAACCTTTAAAACCTGATGGAAACAAATTCAAAGGTAAAGGGAAAGGTAATCATACAACTACAATGAAGAAAGAAGGAGATAAACCTACATGCTCACATAGCCATGAAAAGGGTCATGATGCATCCAAATGTTGGAGGCTTCATTCGAAGCTCAAGCCTGAGAAGTTTCGGAATAAGGAGGACAAGAAGACCACTGCTATAGTCATCCAACATGATTTTGGATTTGACTCGGGGGATGAGACTAAGATTGCTGTTATGGACATTCAAGGTAAAAATCCTCCTACTCCCATTTCAAAGCATGAACCTGTTGTTGATGAAAGAAAGAGAAGCGAGTTATTTCATATAAGAGTAATCTCTAAGCATACAAAAATAGATACGCTTTTTGATAGTGTATCACAAGCCAATCTCATTTCAGAAGAGATAGTTAAAAAACTTCATTTGGAAACTAAGTTACACCCTAAACCTTATCCTCTTGGATGGGCATGTGATAATGCACAACTGCAAGTTACAAAACAGTATAGACTTAGGTTTGCTATTACTTCTGGATTTGCTGATGAAGTAGATCTGGATGTGGTTCCATTGGATATCTGTGGTATTGTGTTGGGTAGTCCTTATCTTTATGATAGGAAGGCTATATTTTACAGGGAAGATAACAAGTTTCAGCTCACTAAAGATGGTATTGAATATGTTGTTCGTGCACACCACATGAAAACTAATCTTTCGTTGGTTTCTGCAAGTCAAATGAAGAGGCTAGTAAATGCTAGTACGAATTTTGTTCTTATGATAGTTAAAGCAAAGGATGTTGGTCAAAGTGAATCTTTTAAAGGAAGTGATCCAATACTTAAAAATGACTTGACTAAAGTTGTAACTGATTATGATTTATTGTTTCAACAACTTAAAGGATTACCTCCAAAAAGAGAAATCCAACAAGTGATTCTCTTACAGCAGGATGCACCACTTCGTAATATTGGCATGTACAGGTCTTTAGTAATTGAAAATGCAGAGATAAAGAAGCAGGTTCAAGAATTACTTGAAAGAGGGGACATTCGACCAAGTTCCTCTTTGTGTGGTTCACCAAATGTTTTGGTGCCAAAGAAGGATGGCACATGGCGTATATGTGTTGATTACAGGTCACTAAACAAAATCACAATCAAGAACATGTATCCTCTTCCTCGAATTGATGATCTTTTGGATCAGCTAAAGAATGCAACTTATTTCACTAAGTTAGACTTACGAAGTGGCCATCATCAAATTCGAATCCATGACAATGATATTTGGAAGACTTCTTTCAAAACTAATAAGGGATTGTATGAATGGATGGTAATGCCCTTTGGGATTTCTAATGCACCTACAACATTTATGAGGATGATGAATGATGTTTTTAGGCCCTTCATTGATGATTTCGTCATAGTCTACTTAGATGATATTTTGATTTTCAGTCATACTTGGGAAGAACATGTCAAGCATGTGAAACAAGTTTTGGATGTACTTGTAAGGGAAAAATTGTACTTGAAGATGTCCAAATGTGAGTTTGGGAAGACATATTTGGTGTATCTAGGTTACATTGTATGGGGTGGTGAACTTAGAATTGATCCCTCTAAAGTAGAGGTCATTGTGAATTGGCCCAAGCCAAATAATGTAACTAAGATAAGGATCTTTTTGGAAGCAGCCCAATACTGGAGGAATTTTATTGCAAATTTCTCCTTCATAACTTCTCCATTACATGCTTTGACAGGTATGAACAAAGTCTTTCAGTGGGAAGGAAAAGCACATAAAGCCTTTGACACTCTGAAAGAAAAGACCAGCATAGCTACAGTACTTGCACTGTCGGATCTACAACAACCATTGGAGATGCAGACTGATGCTAGTGGTTATGCCATGGGGGAAGTCTTAATGCAACTTAAAAATCCAATATTCTATCATTCTGAAACCTTTTCTAAAGCAATAATTAACTATCCTACCTACGATAAGGAATTGTATGCATTAGTACAAAGTGTGAAGAAGTGGAAACATTACCTAATGGGTGAGGAAACAATTATACATACTGATCATCAACCACTACAATATCTTCAATCTCAAACTAATTTACAACAATCAAGACATTTCAAGTGGATGGGTTTTCTACAACAATCAAGACCTCCAACAAATGCTTCTATTGTTATTCAACCAAGTCCTTTGGTACATTCAAGTTATGTTGAACAATATACTAAGGATGAAGAGTTTAAGGAAGTATATGAATCACTAAAACATGGCTCTAAAAATGAAAAATTGAACTACCATATTCATGATAAGTTGTTGTATCATCTTGGAAAAATATGTATTCCACAAAGTGAAAGAGTACATGTGATAGGAGAAGCTCACACTTCTCTTATTTCAGGGCACTTTGGTGTAGGAAAAACTGTAGCACAATTACAAAAGTTTTGTTATTGGCATCAGATGAATGATACTGCGTACAAGTATGTAAAAGGATGTGTTATGTGTGAAACAAGTAAGCCAAGTAACAAAAAATTAGGCTTGTACACTCCACTTCCTGTTCCTTCTTGTCCATGGGAAAGTGTTTCAATGGACTTCGTAGGAGGGTTTCCAATGTCTAGAAAGGGACATGATTACTTATATGTTGTTGTGGATAGATTCAGTAGAATGTGCATTCTAATGCTTTGTAAAAAGCATATCACAACTGGGTTGACTGCTCATTTGTTCTTCTAGCATGTATGGGTCCATTTTGGAAGACTGACTTCTATTATATCCGATCGAGATTCCCGTTTCTTTGGGAAATTTTGGTCATCTCTATGGGAACTTATGGACACAAAGCTAAATAAAAGCACAACATTTCATCCACAAACCGATGGACAAACTGAAGTGGTCAACCAGACAGTACATCTTCTTCGAGGATATTGTGCCAAGCATCCCAAGCTTTGGGATGAGCAGTTGCATTATGTTCAGCATGCCTACAACAGGGCTATGCACTCTTCAACACAAAGGTCTCCATTTGAGACATGTTTTGGTTATTTTACAAAGTCTCCCTTAGACTTTGTTTATGGGAAATAATCAGTGGGATATGGTCAAGTTGATGCGGATAAAGCTTTGAAGTTTCTTCAGCAGATCCAGCTGGTACATCAAGCAGTACAATAGCAGTTGGAATCAAGTCAGGCCAAGTATAAAGAAAGACATGACAAGCATCAGATGGATCATCATTTTCAAATTGGGGATCGAGTATGGATTCATATCAGCAAAGACCGACTCCAAGGTGAAGGTAGAAAGTTGAAACCAATCAGGTATGGACCTTTTACAATTTTGGATCAATTTGGTAATAACACTTTTCGGTTAGATTTGCCTCCTTATATGCAAATGTATTTTGTTGTTAATGTGGAAAAATTAAAATTGTATGAGCCTCCTATGATTATGGACCAAGATGAACAGGTTCAAGTACCTTCTGTTGATGAGTTTGCTCCTGAATATCTCAATGAAATTTAGGAAGATGTTATATTTGATAAGAAGGTCATATCTTCACGAAGAGGTGACATGGAATTTCTTTGTGTGCAGCTTAAAGGAATGCATCCAAGCAAATCACGGTGGCTAGAACTGGAAGAGTGAGGGAGATGTACCCTCACCTGTTTTCTGAATGATTCCATGCTTTTGGTGGCCCAAAATCTTCCTAGTGGGAAGGCTTGATCCAGGAGGATCTCCAAGATAGATCAAAATGAAAGTGTTGAAAATGTGAAAATAATATTATAGAAGCGTAGAGCTCGTCAAGAGCTTTCCGACAACGTTCTTTTCGTGTGAAACGGCCTCCTGAGGTGAAATTTATTAAGTTCTGAACTTCGGCAAAAAAGGTTAAAAAAAGCAAAAAAAGGGGTAAAAATGGAAAAAAAAATGGTGACATGGCAATGTTGAAGTGGACCAATCAGGGTCTTCCATGTGGCAGCCCTGTTGGCAATTAGTTGAACTATTTTACAAAAATTTATGGAGTCGGGGAGGATCAAACCCCCAATCTCCACTCCGTCTACGCCTCCACAAATCTCTGTTGTCCAGGATTCCCACCGGCGGTTCTTAATCGTATAGGTTGTAACTTGTATTTAAGGTTTATGGTTTGTATGATCTAAAAAGGGGCAAGGTTGAGGGCTTAGACCTTCACCCCATGGCCAACATCGAGGCCATTTTATATGTAATATGGACCATATGTCAAACAACAACCAACACGGTGGAACCAACAAGCCAACACAACGTTACAACCAACACCATGGGACCAACAAGTTACAACAAGTGCCAATCAAGTGCCACCACAACAAGCCACCGAGAAAAAAAACCACATCAAACATTGCAACCATATCACATTAAAAGGGGAGAGGCCCACGGGTTTGACCCCGGGACCTCCGCCCCAATGAACAACGCTTTACAAATGGGTCACAACCCATTCGTTGGATAAGATATGGCAGGTTTTATTTTTAAATTTGATGCGGAGTTTGGGGCCCAAAAAGGGGCGCGTGGCCCTTGCTTTTGGTGCCGGAAAACCTATTTAAAACCCTCTTTTGAGCCACGAAAAATAGTGCTCGATGCCCAGTTTCTGCATAGATCCTGAGGTGGGAAAGAGGTACAGTACTATAGGTTCGTACGATCCGTACAAGACAGAAGGAGTATGTTCTCGATATGCATGCCAGAGGAGGCCTCAGCCAAACCCGATCGAGTTTATACTCATTCTTCTCAAAATTTTGAGAGGAGCGCAATGGTGCAGTCTATTTCTGGGTTTGACTAACAGAACTCAGAGGTGTTTCCAGAACTCATGTATGTAAGCTTTTGAAGACTTAATAAGACCGACTTTCTCATTGGAAGGGGCTCGAAGACGTATCCCAAGAAGGGTGAACTCCGTTATCATCTGTTGTCTACATTTTTTTGGTTTGCATACTTTTTTATTTGCTTATGTGGTTTATTTAAACATTTAACATTTGTATTTTATAATCCTTTTATGAGATTTAACATGCAAATTTCACATGCAATTTATATAGTTAAAAAGACCCTAAAAGTTTTTTAGATCAGAACATCAAGCAGATTCTTGTTCCTTTAAACATGAGAGATGGCACTATTTCCAAGTCCACTCAAGAGTTGAGTTTATGTATCTCAATATTTGCAAATTTCATCATGAGCCTATGTCTAACCATCTAGATCATAATTTTTTATAGGAAGTAATGTAAGCATACAAACAACTGAATCATCTCTAAATATGCCTCACCAATGAAGTGCCATTGATTTATGTCCACTCCTTTCCAATCAAGGAGGAGTATGTCAAAGATCAAGCAAGTTGTCATTGATGTCAAGGGTCTAGTACAAAGAAAAGATCAAAGGAAAATAAAATGACAATGTCAAAGGTCAATCACATATTTAGAAAGGGAAAAAAACCATCTACAATATGCATTGAATCATCATCCATGTGACAGAGAAAGTATGTGCAAGTTTATGGACATAAAGCCCCTCCCGTCGGTATCAAAGCCCATTTTCATGTGTATGAAACTCCTTGTTTATGTAAATGATTTTGCATGTAAGTGGTCATATGGTTAAGGGAAATGATGGAGCACATAAAGATATGTGAAACGCCCCTACATTATATATTTCTCAAACTTATAGGTCATCCTCATGAAAAGTTAAACATCTCCTTGCAAGGGTATAAATACATCTTCATTTTATCGCATTTCATCATCAACTCAAGCAACTTTCTTATGTGCAATCAAGATGAGCTCAAGGAATTTTTTTTGCAAGGGTTTATAAAGGTTTTATAAGTTTATTTTATCTCTCTTGGGTTTGCTATCCTTTCATGAGGACTCTCTCTACAAGGAGAAGTTGTAAAGGTCACCTTGACCTAGGGTTTTAGCATGCATAAGATTCACGGAAACTTGCATAACTTTCTCATACGATATCATAATCACAAAATTCTTAGCTCGTTGGAAAGCTTATTGTAAGGGCCATGTGATACCACACTCAAAAGGATGATATTTTTTTTATAAGGGTTTGATAGACCATTATAAGGTTTTCTCTCTCATGTTGAGGTCTTAATCATGACCTAATATTGGATGATTGCATTATACCTTGAGGAGAATTTTGGAATCATAATGTTCATGAGGAGACCTTTGTTTTTCTTAGTATATGCATGACCTAGGGTTTGAGTTTATGGGATTGAATTAGGGATTTACCCTAATATTTCTACATGAAGAATATGGATGATTGTTTCTGGAAATATTGATGACAGTATGGTAGTATGATGATGGCATGACAGTGAAAGTGTGACAATGACAACATGTGATAGTGACACTGACATGCAGTGATAGGGACAGTGACATGCAATGATTGCGACATGTTTATATTCTCTCATATATATTTATATTCATGGGTTTGGAGCCTCAACTTCCAGTTGGAGATGGAACATCTAAGGATTTGTAGCTCCCTTTAGGATGGAGCCTGAAATTCATGGGGTAGGAACCTCCTTCAAGTTTATCTTGTAAACATGGAAGTTTTAAAGATAAGTTTCTGTGGTTTTTGTCTCCTTTTGGTTTCCACGTAAAATCCTTGTTTTCTGTGCATTCTTTACTTTCTTTTTATGGTATGTTTATACATGAATGATAAGTAACAAGGAATGCTT
The DNA here is from genome assembly GCA_027924585.1 of Larix kaempferi. NCBI lineage: Eukaryota > Viridiplantae > Streptophyta > Pinopsida > Pinales > Pinaceae > Larix > Larix kaempferi. The sequence goes on from BSBM01000254.1 coordinate 688,210, forward strand.
CTAACATAATTTAAATTGAAGGATAAATTGGTTAAAAAGTGCCCAATACTGATTCACCCCCGTCCCTCTTAGTATTGGTGATATTTCCAACATAAACCAATAAACCCTTATTTCATTAAATTTGGACAAATTAGGCAAATTTTGGACTAAGAAAGTGTGAATTTAGACTCTAAAAGTGTCAATATCAACCTTTCTAAAGTGAAAAAAATGGGTTTTGAAAGTGGCAATATTGGATTTGAAAAGTGTGTTTTTCTATTCGAATAGTGTGTTTTTTGACTACTTATGAACCTTAAAATTGCATTTTTTTTGTTATGAAACTATGAATTTCAATTCAAAATAAGTGAATTTCAAATCAAAAAATGCAAATTTTGATTTGAAAAGTGTGAATTTAAAATATAAAAATGTAAATTTTGATTTGAAAAGTGTGAATTTCAAATTAAAAAATGCCAATTTTGATTTGAAAAGTGTGAATTTAAAATCAAAAAATGCAATTTTGGATTTGAAAAGTGTGAATTTCAAATAAAAAAACTGCAATTTTTTATTTGAAAATTGCAATTTTCATTTGTAAATGTTCAAAATTTTAATGTGAAAAATTCAATGTTTAAAATATCCAGTCATTGTTACAATAACAAGTCAAACTGCTAAGTTATAACATATAAAAATGGTTTTTCCCGACTTCTATTTTCCGACAAGAAGGATCATCCGCCCCTTCTTTTCGTAGTTAATTGTAAAAACATTTATCCAGCAATTCAACTATATCCATAATGGAGAACACAAGAAGGATCGACTGACCCTTCTTGTAGTGTCGAGCTATTATGAAAATCATATTGGGAATAAGAAGGGTCGATCGACCCTTAAATTTCGAGGGAATTGTTAAACTAGAACACCTTGGAATTTATAACATATAAAAATAGTTTTTCCTGACTTCCGTTTTCCGACAAGAAGGATCAACCGCCCCTTCTTTTCGTACTTAATTGTGAAAATATTTATCTAAGAATTCAGCTATATACATAATGGAGAACACAAGAACGATTGACCGACCCTTCTTGCAGTGTCGAAATATTATGAAAAGAATATTGATAATAAGAAGGGTCGGCCGACCCTTATTTCAGTGTTGAATTATTATGAAAATAATATGGAGAATAAGAAGGGTCGACCGACCCTTCAATTACAAGGGAATTGTAAAAATAGAACACCTCGGAAGTTATATCATATAAAAATGGTTTGTCCCGACTTCTGTTTTACGACAAGAAGGATCGGCCGCCCCTTATTTTCGTAGTTAATTGTCAAAACATTTATCCATCAATTCAACTATAGCCATAATGGATAGTACAAGAAGGATTGACCGACCCTTCTTGCAGTGTCGAACTATTATGAAAAGAATATTAGGAATAAGAAGGGTCGGTCGACCCTTCATTTAGGAGGGAATTGTAGCAATAGAACACCTTGGAGAAAGAGCGTCCGCTCTTTCTCTGAGAATATATCTACTTGCCAGCAAATTCTTTAAAGCAAAACTTCTATAAATTTTGCGACACGTGGAACGCTTATATTGTGACACATGGCATATTTGATTTTTAAAATTAGTTTAAAGATTGTTTAAACGAATATTAAGGAAATTAATGGTACCATTTAATGTTTGGGGACTATTTTAAGCTCCTGCATTTTCTGAACCAGCAATGAGGATGTTATATGATTGGGGTCCAAATGAGAAGTATAGCTTGCAATTTGTGGAGAAATGAGAAGTAGTTGGAGATGAAGATGGTGTAAGGAATTTATGGTTGAGTTGCTGAGTAGAAATTCCTTAACAAAGTTTAAAACTGATACACTCCGAATCAGTTTTAAACTGATAATAGTTTAGCTGCCCCATTATTCCTCGAGAATGGGGCAACTCCCTAGTAGACAGAGCAGAGAGAATGGGGCAGCTCCCTAGTAGATAGAGCAGAGAGAATGGGGCATCTCCCTAGTAGACATGGAGCTGCCCCAAGGTGAGCACTGTTTTGAATGCGTAGAGGGTCGAGGTACCAAAGTTGCAGCCAGCTAGCCGGTGAAGGGACTTGCGAGCGAAGAATCGAGAAGGAGCCATAAAGCTACACATGTGAGGGCAAGCAAGTGGAAGCAAGGGAGGTAGTATATTGCATGGGGCACGCGTGCCATGTTATGGGCGCCTGGGTCGAGGCTCCTCCCCCACGTTCCCTCCTCATGTCTGACACGTGGCCCCTCGTATAATGGTGACACCCGCATCCAGGGTTAATATATGGTATACTTGATTCACATAAACAATTTTGTTTCTTAAAAACAATCATGGGAAGTAATTGCATAATTTAATATATGGTATACTTGATTCACATAGGATGAAACTTACGGCGAATATTATTCAGCCTGCTGTAGGATCTTGCTGTAGGCCATTTAATGCGCTGGTGGTAGGCATGTTGGCCGTTGGATTTTCAAGGAATCGATTGGAGTGATATGTGTATGATTAATCCAGCAAAATATTTTTAATCCATCAACACAGTGGCCACTCACTATATATAGGCTAACCATGCCTCATATCACATCAAACTGAAATCGTTTGGGAAGCCATGGAATTTTCTTTTACTTCCTCTGTTGTTTTATGAGAAATGATTGAGTCTTATGATCGCTCCCCAATTCTCCTCATGATATATGAGTTTTTACCGCGAACCTTTTCGTTTAATTATTGCCTGTAGTTGATTATAAGTTTTTCTCGTGAACCTTTTCGTTTAATTATTGCCCGTACTTGATTATAACTTTTTCTCGTGAATGATGGAGCATTTCGTTTAATTATCTATCTCGATGACTGCTGCAACTGTTGACGACCGCATGTGACAATGGCTCCATCCCATCCTTACATCCATCTGTCGCAGATCTATCTCACTGGTGAGATAAATCTGCGATAGATGGATGTAAGGATGGGATGGAGCCGTCATCACATGCGGTCGTCAACAGTTGCAGTAGTCGTCGAATTTTGTTTTAGTACCAGACCATGCTGTCAACTTCTTCTTATTGCACCAAGTAGAAGGTAGAAGGACTATGCTTTCATAGTCAACAACGTTCTATTCATTCAACTCTAGTTATTTTCTGATTTCTTCAAGATAAAGAAACAGATTGTTCGTGGGGGAGATGTTGGAGGATCTTAGGTCGGCCGCTAGACTAGGTCCTCCATTCGACCACTTCAGAGAACATGTCAAACCATCGTGTCAATCAATGTTAAATTGTAATTAGCATTATAGTGTGTCTGGGAAGGCATGCATGAGTTGCTTGTTTTTGAAATTATACATGGAATGTGTTGAATATAATTGTACCACTGATGAAAAAACTATTCAGTAATGACAGTCTGTGAATTTTCTTCCTTTCTTTGTTAATTTTTATTTTCCGCAATGACAGTCTGTAAATTTCCTTCGTTTCTTTGTTAATTGTTATTTGCAGTAAATTGTGTGTGTCTATAAATTTCCTTCCTTTCTTTGTTAATTGTTATTTCTAGTAGATATTTTCCATTGTGTTATTCTTCATGCTTGGATGAAAGTAATATTAAATTAGAATTCATATGTTTATGCTCTGGTTTATTGCATCTAAGTATTCACCAATTTTATGCTAAAATTAATATTGGATTCATTTATGACCAATGCCCAATATTAATGGAGAACACAAGAAGGATCGACTGACCCTTTTTGCAGTGTTTAACATATAAAAATAGTTTGTCTCGACTTCCGTTTTTGCGACAAGAAGGATCGACCGTCCTTCTTTTCGTAGTTAACTGTGAAAACATTTATCCAACAATTCAGTTATATCCATAATGGAGAACACAAGAAGGATCGACCGACCCTTCTTACAGTGTCGAAATATTATGAAAAGAATATTGGTAATAAGAAGGGTCGACCGACCCTTCTTGCAGTGTCAAAATATTATGAAAATAATACGGGAAATTTTTTATTTGTAAATTGCAATTTCCATTTCCAAATGTTCAAAGTTTTAAGGTGAAAAGTTATAACATATAAAAACTGTTTGTCCCGACTTCCATTTTCCGACAAGAAGGATCAGTCGGCCCTTCTTTCGTAGTTAATTGTGAAAAGATTTATCCAACAATTTAGTTATAGCCATAACGGAGAATACAAGAAGGATCAGACAACCCTTCTTGCAGTGTCGAACTATTATGAAATGAATATTGGGAATAAGAAGGGTCAGTCGAATCTTCATTTAGGAGGGAATTGTAACAATAGAAAACCTTGGAGAAAGAGCGGCCACTCTTTCTCTGAGAATATTTCCACTTGCCAGCAAAGTCTTTAAAGCAAAAATTATATAAATTTTGTTGTTAAAATTTTTACATCTAGTATCCTAGGGTGACACGTGTAACGATCATATTGTGACACGTGGCATATTTGATTTGGAACTTTGAGGAGACCCAAAAGTATATTGTTTCTATTTAAAAAAAAAACAAAAAGAAAGAATGTTTCTGTTTGGTTAATCGCAGTCAGAGTCATTCCAACTAATGGCATCACTATCTGCATTGTCGTCTGGGAATGTTCTTTTCCAACACAATATCCTGCTTAAATTTTAATTAGCTTTATGGTGTGTCCAAGAATGCATGCGTGTGTTGCTTGTTTTTGAAATTATACATGGAATCAGTGTTGAATATAATTGTCACTGATTTTGTATCTACACCATTGCAATAAAAAGTAAAATGTTTCTATTTAAAAAAAACAAAAAGGAAAGAATGTTTTCTCTTTAAAAACTAAAATGTTTCTATTTAAAAAAAGAAAAAAGAAAAAGTAAAATGTTTCTATTTAAAAAAAACAAAAATAAAGAATGTTTCTCTTTAAAAAGTAAAATGTTTCTATTTAAAAAAAAAATGTTGGTGCATCTAGCAAGTTGGAGAGAATCAAAATGGAAGACACAATTACTGAATACAATTACAAACAAGTGCCCAACAGCTCGTGCCATACTGAGTATGGTAAAAAATCCAGAGTAGATCAAACTGAGGAGCATACAACCAGGCTAACTACAGATAAAACCCGTGTTGACTCAACTCTTCTCGACAGGGGTTCTCACTGTCGTCAACAAGCACCAACAATCCCTTATACACCTGCTCGGAAAGGAGTTACCCTTCCCAGCAACACCTGCGGAGGGTGCTGCAGGAATCAAGTTTCCGCAGTGGTGTTGAGAATATGCTTTACCCACAAATCTCTTATCACAGAAAGTTAACCAGATATCATCAACTTGACAACATACTATTTACTAATTATCATTCGCATATTATGTAAGCAATTCGCAAATTCGACATAAAGTAAACATTCACAATAACGTATCCATTCTACTTAATCGCATGAACCATTATCATTCAACCCACAACATAATAGACATAATGCAACATTCACCACCGCACAGAGACAGAGATAGAGACAGAATTAGAACAATAATCATACATCTTCATGCATTCATTAAACTCTGTAGTAAACCCATCGCAGGAACAGTCAAAACATAATGTTGCCGGATCCAAATTAGACCAAAAAGAGGATTTCTCCACTATCTCTCTCTCTTCTAATCTGCCCTTAGACTTACAGTTCACTGAATCTATTTATATGCCATTCAATGGTCCATATTGACCGATTCTAACAATTGAATATTGACCGAGCAGCCCCCATAACAAAACCACGCTAACATCCGGAGCCTGCACCGAGACTGAACTTCCAAAGACATGGAAAAATACACAGAAAAAACAGCAAGCCACCAACGAAAAATCCACAGAAAAAACAGCGAGCCACCAGCGAGCAGACGCTGACCACCAAGATCGGCACGAATGCAGACCGGGAAGACCAATCAGGGAGCAGGGTGCTCCCCCCATGGGGAAACCGATTCTTCATGAGGGAAGCCCCTCGAGGTACTATCCATGTAATCTTTCAGAGCAGACTTGAGCAAGCGAACATTGGTCGAATGAGTTTGTTGGTCACCCTTTATAATTTGGAGGGCTTCACGGAGGTCATGAGCTAGCTGGTTCCTCGCTTGAATTTCATGAGCGAACAAGATCCTCACTGCCTAGGAGGGGCTGGAGATTAATTTTCGGCCCAAGTGGGCTTCGTATTCCTAGAGAAGGGATAATTTGCGGTGTGCTATCTGCACCTCTATCGGAGCAGGTGTCTTTGCTAGATACTGAGCCCCCCAATTGAAGGTATGCGGGGCAGACTCTTCCATCCCCATGGTGTGCTATTGAGACGAGCATTCTCCCTGAGAGAAACTTCCCCCCTTAGGTCATGAAGACCCTACACCCCTACTGGATCCCCTGCGTCTACACGCCCTCATACAGGCAGCCATGATATACCAATTAAAAAAAATGAACCACCAAAAATCCACCCAGAAGTTCAGCCAAGTTGTAAATTGCAAGTCTCTCGAATGGAGGTTTCCTACTCCATTGAAAATATTTATAGGAATTTCTATGGAAAGCAGGGAAGAGAGCCAACTTGACTCCCAGAGATTTTCACAGAAACCCACACATACGAGAGTATTGCCATTAATGGCTTTGTAGAGATTGAATGACTCAAAATCCATGTAAAAGGTCATCTCGTACAATTGAAAATCAATTTGCAGTACTTGCTCGGCAGTGCGGTACAACCAGAATTACTGCCTTCAACATGAACACAGTTATGCGTAAGGAAGCAATGATAGAAATGAATTGTGTAAACCGACATCAGCATAATGATTGAGGGCGTAATTTATTGGAGGCATGGCATTACAGGGCGTCTGGCTGACCCCTACCCTGTGTCATCCTCCACTACCGTCCCTTCAAACCAGCCTGCATCTGTCCGAATAGTACTATCATGATCATTGATAGTACTGTCATGATGGTTGATAGAGGTGTAGACGGCGAAAGCTAAGCATTGAGCTGTAGAGTATTAAATGCGGTAGCTCCACTACCGTCCCTTCAAATGAGCCTGCATCTGACTGAATCAAAGATACCGCCAATGTTCAGCGACTGAGAAGGACAATCTAAAACGTTGAGCAACTTTAGCCTTTGAAAGTGTCAATATCAACCTTTCTAAAGTGCAAAAACAAGTTCTGAAACTGGCAATATTGTCTTTGAAAAGTGTGTTTTTCAATTCGAATAGTATGTTTTTTGACTACCTATGAACCTTAAAATTGCAGTTTTTTGTTATAAAACAATGAATTTCAATTTAGAAAGTGTGAATTTCAAATAAAAAAATGCAAATTTTGATTTGAAAAGTGAGAATTTCAAATAAAAAAATGCAAAATTTGATTTGAAAATGGTGAATTTCAAATAAAAAAATGACAATTTTCATTTGGAAACTGTGAATTTAAAATTAAAAAATGCAATTTATGATTTGAAATGTGTGGATTTCAAATCAGAAAATTCAATTTTTTATTTGAAAATTGCAATTTGCATTTGTAAATGTTCAAAATGTAAGGCGAAAATTTATAAAAATGGTTGTCCCAACTTCCGTTTTCCGGCAAGAATGAACGGCCGCTCCTTCTTTTCGTAGTTAGTTGTGAAAACATTTATCCAGCAATTCAACTATATCCATAATGGATAACACAAGAAGGATTGAGCGACCCTTCTTGCAGTGTCGAACTAATATGAAAATAATATTGGGAATAAGAAGGGTCGGTCAATCCTTTTGAGAGTGTCGAACTATTATAAAAATAATATTAGGAATAAGATGGGCGGTCGACCCTTCAATTATGAGGAAATTGTAAAAATAGAACACCTTGTAAGTTATAACATATCAAAATGGTTTCTAACGACTTTTGTCTTCGATCCTTGTTTTTCGACAAGAAGGATCGGCCACCCCTTCTTTTTGTAGTTAATTGTGAAAACCTCTATCCAACAATTCAACTATATCCATAATGTACAACATAAGAAGGATCGACCGACCCTTCTTGCAGTGTCGAACTATTATGAAAATAATATTGGGAATAAGAAGGGTCGTCCGAGCATTCAATTTCGAGGGAATTGTAAAAATAGAACACCTTGGAAGTTATAACATATAAAATTGTTTGTCCCGACTTCCATTTTCTAACAAGAAGGATCGGCCGCCCCTTCTTTTTGTAGTTAATTGTGAAAAAATTTATCCAGCAATTCAGCTATATGGATAATGGAGAATGCAAGAAGGATCGACCAACCCTTCTTGTAGTGTCAAAATATTATGGAAATAATATTGGGAATAAGAAGGGTCGATCGACCCTTCTTGCAGTGTCGAACTATTGTAAAAATAATATTGGGAATAAGAAGGGTCGACCGACCCTTCAATTACGAGGGAATTGTAAAAATAGAAAACCTTGGAAATTATATCATATAAACATGGTTTGTCCCGAATTCCATTTTACGACAAGAAGGATTGGCCGCCCCTTCTTTTCGTAGTTAATTGTGAAAACCTTTATCCAACAATTCAGCTATAGCCATAATGGAGAATGCAAGAAGGATTGACCGACCCTTCTTGCAGTGTCGAACTATTGTGAAACAAATATTGCGAATAAGAAGGGTCGGCCGACCCTTCATTTATGAGGGAATTGTAACCATAGAAAACCTTGGAGAAAGAGCGATTGCTCTTTCTCTGAGAATATTTATACTTGCCAGCAAAGTCTTTAAAGCAAAAATTGTATAAATTTTGTTGTTAAAATGTTGATATCCGCTATCCTAGGGTGACACATGGAACGATCTTATTGAGACACGTGGAATATTTGATTTGGCACATTGAGTATAGCGAGGTTACTAATGTTGGTTTAACCACAACACAATCAGGAAATGAAAATTCACTTATAGTAGTTTTAAGGATTAGGCACATGCAAGATTACCCTGTAGTTGGAAATGCTAATTGAAAAATTAACATGAATTTATTAATTTATGTTAATCATTTGCAGAAATAGATAAATGTTTTAATTAAATAAATTCACTTAAAACATAAAAGACACACAGATCATTAGTAAAGACAAATCCAAACTGTAGATCAATGTATGGATTATTGATTGCAAAAATTAAATAGTGTTCATAAAGAATCTGAAGTGAAAATCAACATTCATGAACACTATAAAGGAGATTAATTACTTATCTGCTCAAATTACTATCAACCAATTAAAGTTAACTGATGGCAAATTAAGGGTTCAAGCACATTCAATATTGACCTGTAACTGATATGTCAATTGAAAAATTAACATCAATTATAATTTTCTGTAAAAATCATTTGCAGAAATAGCTAAAAGTTGTAATTGAATAAATTCTTTTAAAACATTAAGGGTGCATAGATCATAAGCAAAGAAAAATCAAAATTGTAGATCAATGTAATTATAGATTGCAAAAGATTAAACAGTATTGATAAACAACCTGAAAGTGAAAATCAATATTGATCAAAGAAATTTGATTAATAGACAAAAGAGTATGCAAGAGAATAACATAACTATATTACTGAAAGTTTGCAAGAAATTACAAGCCCTGCATTAACCAGAGTATGCCCACTCTCTTCTGCTGATTTTCTCCTCCAAATTCCATCATGATCCCTAGCCTACGAGAGATCTACCCTTTAGATAATAATTACATTTTTGTTACAAAGGATAAATTCCCCCAAAAACAGGGATTTCAAAAATTGAACTAGGATAATGGCCAAGAAAATCTTGCCGCTTCGCTTCAATTTCTAACAATTCATCTATATTTGGATAATTGACTGACTCAATCCCTAGCTGGGTATCACACGTAAAAGTTTCCAGCTCGTTTTTAGCCAAATTATCCCAAATACCAATAAAAATGTGGATCATTCCCTCAATGGAAACAGGTTTCCTGAATAACTGATCCACGTCATTAATCTTGATATGCTCGAGGTGCTGGATCTTCTCTTTAGCTTCCTCGCATTGACGTTCAACCTATTCTAGCATCAACTTCAGTGGACAAGCACTTTTAATGAGGTCCATGGTAGGGAACTGCAACTTCTCCATGATGCCATCCACAACGTACCAGCTCCTTCTGCAAACACCTTGTGCTTTCTGGATAGTATCTCCAACCTTATCATTTAGATCATGATAAGCACGCAATGCAGTTCTAATTTTCTTCAGTTGGAAACTAGTGAGAGTAGGAATATTCTCAGGTTTATCCTTAATGGACCTTTGCCATTCCACAATATCTTCAATGGCCTTTAAGGCCTATTGTCTTTTGGCTACCTGCTGATCAAGAGTAACAGACATCTTCCCAAAAACAATGTGAGTCTCATGGATATCATTCAAGGTGTGAAACAATTCAGCTAGCAGCTTACAATGTTCATCATTGACCTGAATGGCCAAATCCTTAAACTCCAGCTGGGAAAACCTAGAGAATGCAGAGGAGGATACACTTGCAGTTGCATCCTCACATTGTTTTTCTAGCACAGCTATCCTTTGTGTATTGGCAACATTTACAACTTCTGCATCATGTAATTTAACTTGGAGAGAGGTATTTTTCAACTACAGATATTGAAACATCTTCAAATACCTTCCTGAGATAAGTAACATAAGATTCATGTTCCTCATTGGTTTTTTCCAATTTCTCTTCAAGCTTCTTTAGCTCTTCTTTCTTTAAATCAATCTCCCTATTCAGTGTTTTCACTGAATCATAATTTGCACCTGCAAAAGCACCCATGGTTGCAGCAGCATCGAATGCTTCTCGCTGTATGTCATCAAATTGCTTGGTCCAAATTATTTAATTAGGAGTAGGTGCCTCCAATCCACCTTGATCCCTGCTTCTCTTCTTACCTTTTCTTACCACTGACTTGGAAGCTTTGTTGTAGAAGTAATCCCCAAGAGGGACTACAATGTCCTCTTCAAACTCAGCTACCATTCAGTAAATGATGAAGTCACATTTACTGTTGAAACCAATGAAGATGTCTGAGTAGTAGAAGGAGCAGGTATAGACAGTTATTTGGGAAGTAGTTGGGGTGGAAGGGATATTTTGAATAACTGCTGGTACAGAAGTTGGGGATGGAATTGAAGTGAAGGATTCAAAAAGTGGAACTTGGATATCATCAGCTGGTAATGAAGAAGGAGGAACTGGAGTCTGCTCATCAGTAGCTAGTGGTGATAAAATGAATGAAGATGATTGCAGAGGGACAGTCAAAGACTGGATCTCTACAATAGTAGATGGAAAAATAGGAAGTGGAACCGAGATGGTTGGGAATGGAGCAATGATGGTAGTTAGAGTATGGAAAATCTGGGATATGGGGAATGGAGGTGCTACCCCAGATGACAAAGTTGAAAGAATTTGAATAGATGGAAGTAGAAGTGTTGAGGTTGTGGTGTCAGCAGCAGAGGTAGTTTCAAGAAACTGATGGTCTAGGACAGAATCATCCACTTCAATAGCATTCAATAAATCTGTAATTCTTTGTGAAGTTTCAGTTACTTCCTCAATCACAGGCACAGAAGAATGTACCTCATCTTCAACATCATTGTCACTAATATTGAAGGTAGGGATTTGAGATGCATAAGTATGAGTTTTCTTCCTTTTGGATGGCTTGGTGACAGTTTGAGTAATTGCAACAGTCATTTGAATATTAGTAGTAAGGTTAGGAGCTACAACTGCTTGAGTGTCTAGCATCGAAGTCATCTGAGCTAACTTTTGCTTTGATTGCTGTGATGCTTGCATCAATACCTTCAATTGTTCAGCAGTCTTTACCTCTCGAGCATCTTCCATGAGACCTTTTCCTTTATCCCCTTTACGGCAGGTCAACATTAGTGGAGCAGGTGCTTTCTGACCTTCTTTCTCCTCTCTATCCTTTCTTGCTTGCTTAATGAGGTTTAGTTCCATTGCTCTGTAGCTCAAAACTGTAGTCTTAAGGTCATGTTGATACTGCATGATATGGTTCTGTTCATCTTTACTCTTAGCCCTTGCCAAGACTTCATCAAAGGTATTTACTCCCTGATAGATGGAGTCATCAGGAAGTTCTTCATGAAAAAATACACCCCTCACATGGTTGTGATTGAAATGGGCATCTAGAACACCTTTAGGATCATGTCTTCTTTTGGTCACAGAACCCAATTTTAAAGCAGCAATTTTGTCACCCAAGACTATAGCCCAAGTTGAATTTGGGATGGCCAATGGCCCAAGGTTCAAGAGGAACTTAGGCCACACCTTCCTCTTAGGACCACTTAGCTTTAAATACACACCATCGGTAGCAGTTTGATAGGAAACTTCTTCAATGACCAATCTGTCAGTAACTATCCTGGGTAGCAGATGAACAGTACTACCTCCCCAAACTCTGACATATGAGAAGGATTCACATAGATACCAGTCACCAATTGTGGTAATGAAGGTTCTAGCATCAACTGAGAAAGCAAGAGCATGTTCTCTGAAGATTTTGAAGTAAATACTTCCAAAGAAGTGATCACAAATGTCATATATGAAAGGCATATAATTATTCTCCCATAATGCTGAATGATAAATATGGACCGGAGGATCTGATGGAGTCCAATTCCATCCCATGTTGGGATATTGGAATTTTGCACAAAATATATCAACGACAAAAGCTGAAAAAAAGAAATGTGGCTTCTTCATAGCCGGTGCCTTCTGATATGCTTGAATGGTTGTTTTGAGTTCAAAAGAAAAGATTGATGCCCAAGGGAATGACTCACCAGTTGTTAGAACATGATGGGCTACAGGAGCCCACTCATATTTAAATACAGAACATTTTGGGAGACCATAGAGTCTGCATAGCATGGCAGCCAATAGGGAATAAGGTTCTCTAAACCAGGAAACCGGGTACAAGTTATCAACCCTACGGATTAAACTGTCAGGTTTATTCATCCATGACTTCAACATTTCGTTGAAATTGTACCTGGTCTTAGAAGATTGCATGAACTTAGTGTTAAGGGGTTGCATAGATCGTTTAAGCGCATAAGCTTTGATGAAATCCTTAGGGAAGAAGGTAGCCAATTGTGACCCTGCACTGTCATTAAATGACTGGTCTTTAGGGTTAGCATGGTCCACAATCCATTTAACTGCATCAGTATAAGGCAAGATAGCGGGTCTAGCAACAATGGCATGAAGCTGGAAATCCCTAATTTTCTCATACGCCAGCTGGTCATTCTGAATGTCTGATAGGTCATCATTATCGAAAATTGAATAGATTCTGGACCAGTCTAGCTGATAGGTTTCAGTGATTTTATCACTAGTGTCTGAGAAAATACCAAAATTTGGGTCTTTGTTCAGTAAATCCTTCTGAGCAGTTTTACAACGTGTATTGCTCGACATGTTTGAAACTGGAGGGTTTCTGATAAACGAATGAACAAAAATAAAAAACAATTCAAAATCTCGAAACAATAGATAATTGAATAAGAGGAATGAGCAAAACCAACTTGTTTCAGCTGAAAGTAACGGGTATCAGACATGGTAAAAGCTTCGCAGTAAAATTCAAGCAGGAAGGTAATTTCCGAAAGTAAAAATGACAAGGAAAAATAGGGAAAATCACATATTTATTGCTTTTCGACGGGCCAAATCTAGACCGTAGGATGAAAACGAATCAACGACTGAGATTGAACCTTGCGGGATGCAGGGTCAAGTTGCGGGAGTTTTATTTTGGAACTATGTACATTGTTCCCCCAATCCGCAATCCAAAATTGTGGGTCAAGGGTTGTGGGATCGCAACCTAAAAACCAACAATAAAAAGGTTCCCGCAATCCGCAATCCACAAATGTTAGTTGCGGGATGCGGGAGCACAAACAACCTTTTATAATTCAAATAATATTTCGCAATCCGCAATTGCAGGTTGTGGGTTGCGGGGCCACACAACACACCTTATTACTTGAACCACTTTTCTGTAATACACAATTAAGGGTTGCAGAATGAAAAGTTCAAAAGCTATTTACAAAGTCTTCCCGCAATAAGCAATAAGCAGGATTGCGGGATGAAAACAACTTGGTGGAAAAACTCAAAGCTTCCCGCAACTTCAGAAAAATAGTCAAAAAACAGACAAAATAAACTTCATTTAAATCACCCAGTGTAATCTCATCCACGGGATCAAGACAAATCAACGGTTAAAACTTAAACATGCAGGAAGGAAAATAAAGGATCGGGGGTTTTATTTCATAAATGTTCTAAATTTTAATGTGAAAAAATGAATGTATAAAATATTCAAGTCATTGTTAGAATAACAAGTCAATCGGCTAAGTTATAAGATATAAAAATGGTTTGTCCCGACACCCATTTTCCGACATGAAGGATCGGCCGCCCCTTCTTTTCGTACTTAATGGTGAAAACTTTATCCAGCAATTCAGCTATATTCATAATAAAGAACACAAAAAGGATCGACCGACCCTTCTTGTAGTGTCAAAATATTATGAAAAGAATATTGGTAATAAGAAGGGTCGATCGACCCTTCTTGCAGTGTGGAACTATTATGAAAATAATGTGGGGAATAAGAAGGGTCTGCCAACCCTTCAATTAGGAGGGAATTGTAACAATAGAACACATTGGATAAAGAGCGACCGCTCTTTCTTTGAGAATATTTTCATTTTCCAGCAAAGTCTTTAAAGCAAAACGTCTATAAATTTCATTGGTAAAATGTTGATATCTAGTATCCTAGGGTGACATGTGGAACAATCATATTGTGCCATGTGGCATATTTGATTTGGAACATTGAGTATAGCAGGGCCGTAGAGACACATGAAGGGCCGCCATCGCCTTTTCCAGCAGAGTCGGCCTAGACCAGGCTTCGACTTACAATCGCGTGCTGGCTCCATGAGAAGGTGGTGTCGAGATTAGCTAGACTTTCATCTAGGGCAACGAGCTTGGCCCTGGTGGCTAGCATTTTGTTCCGAGTAGAACCTCAGTTTCCCAGCATGTTGTCCAGAATCTTCCCCAACATATTCTTCATGAGCCAGTAGTGATTTATTGAACCGACATTGGAGCCGGAGGCCAAGTGATCTGCCACTATAATGGACAATACAATAAGGAATTCAACTATAGCCATAATGGATAATACAATAAGGATCGGCCGACCCTTCTTAGAGTGTCGAACTATTATGAAAATAATATTTGGAATAGGAAGGGTCGGCCGACCCTTCATTTAGGAAGGAATTGTAACAGTAGAACACCTTGGAGAAAGAACAACCACTCTTTCTCTGAGAATATTTCCACTTGCCAGCAAAGTCTTTAAAGCAAAACATCTATAAATTTTGTTGTTAAAATGTTGATATCTAGTATCCTAGGGTGACATGTGGAATGATCATATTGTGACACGTGGCATATTTGATTTGGCACACTGAGTATAGGGAGGTTACTATTTTTTATTTGATTTGGCACATTGAGTATAGCGAAGTTACTAATGTGGGTTTAACTACAACACAATCAGGAAATGAAAATTCACTCATAGTAGTTTTAAGGATTAGGCACATGCAAGATTACCCTGTAGCTGGAATGCTAATTCAAAAATTAACATGAGTTTATTAATTTATGTTAATCATTTGTAGAAATAGATAAATGTTTTAATTAAATAAATTCACTTAAAACATAAAACACACACAGATCATGAGTAAACCAAATCCAAACTGTAGATCAAACTAATCAGAGGCAGGAGGCAGGATATGATTAAACATGATAGTGCTTTGCAAAGAAAACTAATCAGAGGCAGGATAGCCACCCGCTCATAGTCAAAGAGCTTTTGTTTGGTGATTAAAGAAGAATATATGAACAACCCATCAATATAGAGCTTATGATAATGAATTCTATACCTACTTTAGCAGAAAATGGTAGTGGATGCTTGAAATGAAAGCAACAGAGCATAATATTTATGACTTCTGTCCCAATACAACACTTATCCAAGCATGAAAAAGCATAACAATATGAATTAAACAGTGAGGGAGACATTCACATAAGAGAAGAAGTAAACAGACTGTAAGACGAATAACACATTAATCTCTGATAGAAAACCTTGCTCAGCCTAGCTAGATTTTATCAAAATATATCTCAGAGTGGTTAATAACACAGGGAATTCATGAGTCCAACAAAAGTTTCCAACCCTTTCTCCTTCTATAACATTGCTTACATAGATGCTCAGAGCCTTCCGGCTCGAGCCGCCTCAACACGAAGTTGGTACGATGCAGGTGACACCTATTCAAACATGTTCGCCACCCTCAGGAATTAGTTACAACAAAATGACAATGCTGGTAAATCTGGCTCAATTTCCTTTTAAAAAATTACTGAGCATTTTTACCGAAAGACAACAGACTCTAACAATATAAACAAAATGCTTCAGCGAATATTTCCTCCATGCTCCTATCCCATGATCATCGAAGCTTCAGCAGTTCAATATCATCTTTCCCTTCCCATATTTCTCTCAACGAGCTTCCATAGCTCGGCAACTGGCAACTCTGAGGTGGCCAACTCCTTCATTAAGACTCGGATCTCAGTGTGGTCCCTATAAGAGTAGCTTCGTAGATGTGCACTAGCATCCTTGAACATCATGCTTAACTCAAAATCCTTTGCCATTTTCTCCACCATTATCTTCCCTGATAGCAACTAATCCATACCTACAAAATCGTTGAAATGCAGTTTACATCCTACCAATTTCTTCTGATATTCTTCTTCTGTGAGCATTGTTCCATCCTCCTCCCAAAAGACAGGTAACCCTTTCTTTAACAAAGGGTCAAACATGTCTTTGAAATACTTGATCTGTTGTGCCATGACATCTATTTTAGTTTGGATAGCCTTTACCTGCTGGTGCTTGTGCATCACTTTTTTGGCTCCAATGATGATGGAAACCCTATCTGTTACACCAGTTATCTTGACCTGCTCCTCAGATAAGCCATTGAGGAATTCGATGGCATTCTCAGTATACTCTATAGGTTTTTTGTTCAATTTCTCATTTGCTGCTGTCACATTACTCTTGGCTAATTTTATCATTGTTTCCTTGTCCAAGAAAAAATCGAGGAAGGGCCTCAATTTTCTTTCTTCTTCAATAATGCCATCCTAGATGACCTGCCTGGCCTCTAGCAAGGAAGTCTTCTCTGGAGCTTGTCTTTCCAACTCATCATATTTACCCTGCAACTCTTGGTGCTTGGCTTCCCATGCCTCCTTTTCTCTTTCTGCATTATCCTTCAGGGTTTTCAGATTCACATTCTACTTTTTTAATCTTGTTATTTCCACGTCTTCCAGACTAGGTTCGACTATAGCCCCTACCAGGGAGAAATCACCAGCCTCTATGGATGGTGTGGCCATGCTTTCTACTTCTTACTCTTTCTGTTGCAGTATCTTCTCAAGCTCTTCCACTCCGGCCTTTGAGATTTTTTCACTTGCCACCACAGTGGCTATATCTATCTGCCATTCTTTTTCCTTCGCTTCAAGCTTCAATAGCTTAGCCCTACAGTCTGTCAAGTCAGTCTGCAACTTCTCCTTCTTTTCCTCCAGTTTTGTTAGCTCAGAGACTGCTACTAACTGGGTAGAGGGGATTTTCAACCCCTTTTTTAGAGATTGGATGATGTTGTCTTTTTCATTGAGTAGGTTTTGAATAATGGCTCTTTTATCAGGCTGGCCCTCAGTGGCCACTATGTCACCTTGTAATTTCTTGATCTTTTCCTTATGATATTTGTTTTCCATCTTTTCCTGCTTGAGCTGGCTGGCAACCTTACTCTTACTAACCTGTACCTTTGATAGCTCCAAAGCTGTCCTCAACAGTTTAGTATAAATAACATCATCGGTTTCTTTATGCAAGTTTATTACATCTAGGACAGGGATGTCCTCTAAATTCATCCTTAGCTCAGTGGCCTTGCTCTTGGTATCCAAGGCCAAACTCAGGGTGTTCTGAGTGAGGTTCCTGCTAGTCACTAGAGACACTTCTTTGCTTGAAATTTTCCTTAGTTCAATATATAACTTGGACTCCTCTGAGGCTGCCCATGAGTCCACCTTGTATTCATCTATCAACTCATCTCTAGTCTTGCTTAAGGAAGCAGGCTGAGTGGCTGCTAGGTTAAACACATACTCTTTGATCTCAAATGCTGGTAGCTTATCCACTTGTTTCTTTTTTCCTTTACAAGTCCCCAATGGTACTAGCTGCTGCTCAGATTCGTCAGTTTTCTTCCTCTTTGGGGCTCTCTCAGCTTCCCCTTCTGTGTCCATAGGGACACTGTCAGCTTCCTTGCTGGAGTTTATTAAGTTGATGGCCATAGGCATGGTTGCTGGAACTGATAGGACTAGGCTAGAAGAGCCAGGAACTGTTGGTGTGTTCCCTTGTATCAGTAGGGAGGAGCTCCCAGGTGTGTCTATTTCCATCTGGCTCCTACTAGGACATTCCAATAAATTTACAGCTTTTGCCATGCCTGGAATTTCGAAATGCACAAAAGCCTTCATGTTTCTTTCCTTCCTCCTGTTGGAAATGATGTGGTGGGGATAATAGTTTAAGGGTGCTTCTGTTTTGAAACCCATCTCCTTTATCTTGCATTCGATGGTTGTAAGAGCTCCTTTGTTTTTTATTAAGAATGGATCTACAGTTTATGGAAACACAATATCAGAGCCCTTTCTATGATCTAGAAAGTGCTCGGCTTCTGCCTTCAATTTTTGTCTAATAAATTCTAATGCGAACATTCTAGGGGTCAGGAAAATTGGTAGCATGTAGGGTGCATAAGCAAACCCATAAACCCTGATGATTGTGCCATGCTCTAAAAGGAACCAATCTCCGACCCTTTTCTCAGGAGAAAGCTGTAGTAACTCCTGTATTTCTGGTAATACTCTAAGCAACTTCTTTTAGAAAATGACCTGATAAACCTCAGACATGAGCTCATCATGGAACTTGGTGTAATTGGTATACATATCCTAAGTAAGTAGTACCTCAGGAATTTGCAAGTTTTTCTCATTGAATGCCAGGAACATTTTTAGTAAGTAGGACTGAAATTTGAAAATCCTTGTTTCCTGGAAATTCTTTAGCTGGGAGTGTATACTTTCAACCAAAAATTCATCAAACCTGAGGCATGCACATTGGGTAGAATGGCTTGGTTCATCTGATTACAGGGGGCAGGAGCCTAGGACAAAAAGCAAACTTATTAGAGGTTCTATGACATACATATCATAGTCTAGACCTAGGAATTGGATCATCATGGCGATAACACCTCTGGATTCTTCCGTGAATAGTCTGGCTTCAGCTGGGAAATCCTGCTCTTGTATTTGGACAGTAGGATTCAGATAGGACCTGTAGAAATTCTGTTTTACTTCAACAGGGGATTGTCTAAATAACCAGATTAGGGCTTCCTCGGTATACCCTATAGCTTTCTGGAAAAATTCTTTTGGGACTGACAGGGTTTTTCTAAGGGGTTGGGTATCGATTTCGCAAAGGATATTGGACTTGGAAGCGTCCATGATTTCCCTCTCGATAGAACAGTAGTTAGAGGAGCACCATTCAACAAATGTGGGAAAACCAGGGTTTTGGCCAATTGTAAACAGATGGAAATAGGACTGGTGGACCTGGTGCACATCTATACCTCACTCCCTAACCAGTTTCAGTTTGTTTTTTACAATTTCCATGGGGTCATTGGTCATCATAGTGTCGTAGACCTCCGCGTCTATGTCTATAAATAGTGTTTCTATGGGTTCTCTATCACTCAATTCAACCATTAAATAGTTTACTGTAGAGAAGATAACCTACCTGTTTTTTTGAGGTATGCTTGGGCCCCTGGTTGACCTATCTGTTTCTTCACAGCTTTCTCTGTCGCTTTCAGATGGAAAATAGGAATCCAGCTCTCCGTGCAAGCGATTTTTTTATATTATTTATCCTTTGCTATCACCCCTGCATCTCTTGCGGTGTGGAAGCTTCCCTGGCCATCCATTTTCCTGATCCCTGGTGGCCTTGAATCCCGCCACATGTCACCTCGAATCCTGACCGTCAAACGCTGCGACTTTTACCAACTTCGCAGATTTGGCTTTCGTTGATGTTTCGTGCAAGTTAGATCCGTGAACAAAACCTTGGCCATAGATCTTGGCCTCCTCAGATCTGTGCCGTCCAAACCCGCGGGCCTTTACCAAAAGTTCGTGGATCCGAAAGTTTGTTTGCTCCGTGCATGTCGTATCGGAGAAGTAGTTCTCGACCATCGATCTGCTCCATTGGCCGTTGATCTTCTACTTAAGATTCTTGTGGGCTAAACCTCTTGCCTCCATCTAGAACACCTCACCCTTTTTGCGCGAAGTGTGATCATGACTGTAGATCTTCACCACTGCCGATCTAGACCGTTTATTTGCGCAGATATGTAACTGTAGGCGGACCTCAGCAATTTAATTCTCCTTGCAAAGTTTCAAGCTTGGGATTTGATTAGTTCACCCTTGAGGCCGTCAATACCTACCCAGATGATTCTATTTTTCTCATACCACTGAGGCTTTCTCCGTTCTTTTTAGAAATTGGGCCTCCCAGTTTCATCCAGGACAACACTAGTGCTAACACTGACAAGCTAAACGGGCAAGCTAAACTTCATTTTAATCACCTGGTGTAATCTCATCCGTAGGATCAAGACAAATTGACGGTTAAAACGTAAACATGCCGGAAGGAAAAGAAAGGTTGCGGGGTTTTATTTCATAAATATATACATTCTTTCCACAATCCTCAATCTGCAATTGCGGATTGCAGGTTACGGAAATAAAATATATCAAAATCGAAAACCAAGATTCCACAATCGGCTAAGTTATAACATATAAAAATCGTTTGTCCCAACTTCTGTTTTTCGAATAGCCATTCAATTGTCTAAGTTATAGCATATAAAAATAGTTTGTCCCGACTTCTGTTTTCCGACAAGAAGGATTGGCCGCCCCTTCTTTTCATAGTGAATTGTGAAAACATTTATCCAACAATTCAGCTATATCCATAATGGAATACACAAGAAGGATCGACCGACCCTTTTTACAGTGGCAAATTATTATGAAAATAATATTTGGAATAAGAAGGGTCGAGCGACCCTTCTTCCAGTGTCGAACTATTATGAAATAATATTGGGAATACGAAGGGTCGACCGACCTTTCAATTACGAGGCAATTTTAAAAATAGAACACCTTGGATGTTTTAACCTATAAAAAATGGTTTCTCCTAACTTCTGTTTTCCGACAAGAAGGATCGGCTGCCCCTTCTTTTCGTAGTTAATTGTGAAAACCTTTATCCAACAATTCGGCTATATCCATAATAGAGAACACAAGAAGGATCGACCAACCCTTCTTGCAGTATCAAACTATTATGAAAAGAATATTTGGAATAAGAAGGGTTGGTAGACCCTTCATTTACGAGGGAATCGTAACAATAGAACACCTTTGGGAAAGAGTGGTCGCTCTTTCTCTGAGAATACTTCCACTTGCCAGCATAGTCTTTGAAGCAAAACGTCTATAATTTTCTTTTTTAAATGTTGATATCTAATATCCCGAAGTGACATGCGGAACGACCATATTGTCACACGTGGCATATTTGATTTGGCACATTCAATATTAGAATATAGTTGGCTCGCATAGAATATTGGCTCGTATAGAATATTTTTTACTATGAGCACCACTGAATTTGGCAGTTTGAGTATAGCGGATCCTATTTTAGTATTTAGGTAGTTACTCTGAGGATATAACAAATCCAATTTTGTAACAAATAACCATCCATTATCAGTCCCAATGGCTATAAGTTGTATCTTTCCTTTTATAAAACTTTAACGAAAATGAGAAAATGCAACTTTTTGTTGACCAAGCGAAAATTTAGAAACACAACAATTTTGTTGCTTAAAACTGCCACATAGAGAAATTTAGAAACCAATTTTGTCTACTATCAACCCTTGAGAACATCCACCACTCTGAACATTATTCCCCATATTTTCTCGTTGTGCCTTGACTGCTGCAAGGCCCTTCTCGTTTATTTTAATTTCTTCTACTGGAAGACCCTTCTTGGTGACCATGCCCATATGATGCTATTTACATCGATCTTCATGTTTTCTTCTGCACTAACAACCCATTGTTGTTGTCTATCTAAGTATTTTTTAAGTATATATATTCCCTGTCCAAAAATGGTTTGGTTTAAATTTTGCCCTTCAGCAGATCAAATAATTACTTGTCCATAGTAAATTTTTTATTAATATATATTTTAAAATTGATTAAAATTTCACATTTACATAGAAAATAAAAGTTTCAACTATATAGCAAATGCTCATGGCTAAAAATATTTTCAATGTGTACATTTATTTCTAAGTATGATATGCATAGAAAGGTCCAATGGTTACGTGTCAAGTTAACAATTTGGAATTTTCTATTTTAATGCCAAGTTGTTTATGTTAACTTATCAAACAAATTAATGATCATGGAAAAAAAAATTAAAAGAAATTAGAAAGGTTAGCTATAAAATGTAAATCCTAATTCTATTAAGAGTGACCCACAAAAATTAATGATGGTTTAGAGAATAAAGTGCCCATCAAAAATAATTTTTTGAAAAAAACGTGACAGTTTAACATGACGGTTCCAATATGACAATACTAGCATTTGACTCCTGATAAATATCACCAATCGCCTTACCCAAAGTGCTATTTTTTATCTGATGGAATTTATACCATGCATTTTGACAGAAGTCTATTGTGTCTAATCTCATAGTAAACAAGCTTTTTTTTTCTGTCATCTCCTTCTTTGGCCACAGGAGCATTTGATCCCATAGAATTTATAACATTCAACTATCAAATTTCTTAGCACATTCAACTATTGATCGAAGTGGAATTTTTGATATACAAAAATTTGAGCAAACATTTATTGTAGGCCTGTAAGGTAACAATCTTGAATTTCATTCGGAAATTTTATAAGAAGCTGGTATATCCACTGCTCACCCCTGGACAACATGCCATACAAGAAAACACCACTTCATCGACCAGAATACCAAAGAAATGTCCCCCCAACAAAATCAGTCTCACTCACATTTGTTACAAAACCTATGGAAATGCAATCCTTTCTTTATGAACACTTATGTAACAACTTAACTTTTCTCATAATAAAAAAAGATTTATTCCCAGTTGTTGTGATATGTGCTACACTCGTCGAAGTAGAAGCTGGTATATCATTCACCTCATTCTTAGTTGTTGTGATATGTGCTACCTCATTTATGGAATTGTATGGCCTTGTCCGATTACCTTTAACATGTGTATATTCACAATGGGGAGTACCTGGAAGGACCATCTGTAAAGGACATTCTTCAAAAACAATCCAAATGTATAACATCCAAAGGAACATTATCGAGGTCAAGCAAAGTGTTTGTAAGCCATCTTATAATAGAGCCTTCAAATACACCACAATCCTCGCAATTGTGGAAGACTTTATGAACTAAAATACCAAACTCACCAGCATCTAGTACTTTGAATTGTACAATGTCTCCCTTAAAAACAGTTGACACTAATCCCCGAGCAACATACTGTGGCTTTAAAGAACATTGATGTATCAAATTAACTAGTAGATTCAGATTGATTATTGTTGAAAGCGGTTGGAACAAAAAGCAATGTTTTTGTATTAAAATTGATGATTCTTTTAATCGGCCATACAACAAAAGATCCACTGCTCACCCTTGGACAACATGCTATACAAGAAAACACCACTTCATCGACCAGAATACCGAAGGAGAAGTCACCCAAAAATGTTCCCCCAACAAAATCAGTCTCACTAACATTTGTTACAAAACCTATGGAAATGCAATCCTTTCTTTCTGAACACTTATGTAACAACTTAACTTTTCTCATAATAAAAGAAGATTTATTCTCATTTGTTGTGATATGTGCTACACTCGTCGAAGTAGAAGCTGGTATATCATTCACCTCATTCTCAGTTGTTATGATATGTGCTACACTCGTCGAAGAAGAAGTTGGTATATCATTCACCTCATTCTTGTGAAGAGCGGACCCAATTTGGTTAACGATCTCAGATACATGCCATTGAATATAACCACCAACAGCCTCTGACAATGTATCTGCACCTTTTGATCGATAGGGCAATGGAAGACTTGCATTCAAAGACTTGGTAACATTTACAATGATACATCCTTCATTAATGCTGATATTATGCAAAAATTTTCTTTTTGGAAACGAGATTCTTTCAGCAACTTTCAATCCATTCAAAATTAGGTCCACACATTGTTGAGTACCAAAATTCATTTCATAAACAATATCTAAAATATAAATAAATAGCACACATTGTTCAGAACCAAAATCCAGTTCAGAAGCGTCTTATGAAATATAAAATAACAGGAGAACATTAACAATCATATTTATTTTAAACAAAGATATAACACAAATTATAATATATAAAAAATGGCTGTCCAGACTTCCAATTTTCCGAATGAAAGGATCGGCCGCCCCTTCTTGTAGAAGAATCAAACACAAGAAGGATCGAACGACCCTTCTTGCAGTCTAGAAATATTACGAAAAGAATTCTGGGTAGAAGAAGTGTCTCCTGCCCGTTCATTTATGACGGAATATTAAAAATGTTCAACCTAAAAATGCTAGGCCGTCAATACATGTATTTCCAAAATTGTGAACAAGGGAAGAATTTTGAGCAAAACAAGGGTCGGTCGACACTTCATTTACGAAATAAATTTAAATATATTTAATCTACGAAGGCTATGTTGACAATTCTCGGCTTCCAACTTCCGCTGTAAATAGTAGGGACTCGGACATCATCTAAGTTCTAACATATAAAAATGTTTGTCCTGGCTTCCATTTTCCGAAGAGAAGGATCGGCAGCCCCTTCGTTTAGGAGATAATTGTGAACAACTATATCCAGCAATTCACCTATATACAGGATGGCGAAAGAAAAAAGGATCGACCAAGCCTTCTTGCATTCTAGAACTATTATGAATACAATACTGGGCAGAAGAAGGGCCGGCCGCACGTTCATTTATGATGGAATTGTAAAATTATTCAACCTACGAAGGCTAGTAAGTCAATTCATCTATATCTAAAATGGTGAACACCGGAATAATACTGAGCACGACTAAGTTATAACATATAAAATTGTTTGCCCCGACTTCTGTTTTTCGAGAAGAAGGATCAGACGCCCCTTCGTTTAGTAGATAATTGTCAAAACCTTTATCTAGAAATTGAACGATATCCATAATGGTGAAGACGAAGAAGGATCGACTGACCCTTCTTGCAGTCTCAAGCTATAACGAAAAGAATATTGGGAAGAAGAAGGATCATTTTCCCCTTCTTTTACGAGGGAATTCTAAAAATAGAACTTGGAGAAAGAGCGGTCGATATTTCTCTTTGGATATTTCCACTCTCCAGCAAAATGTGCGAAGCAATGTTCCTATGAAATATGTGTTTAGAGTGCCGATATCTACTTTAGCCATTCCGGAAAAATCATCCTTGGAGGAAGGATCGGACACTCTTTCTCCTCAGCATCTACTTCCAACACCCTGAAATGGAACAACCTTACGATAGAGCGACCTCGCTTTCATTGACAAAATTTTGACTTAACAGCAAACTCTTTGTAGCAAAATGTGTGTAAATTGTTTGGTTCAAATGTTGAAATCTAGTCTCCAGGGTGACACGTGGAACATTCAGATTGTGCCACATGGCTTTGATTATTCCAGAATTGATCTGTGCTACACTCGGCGAAGTAGAAGCTGCTATATCATTCACCGCAGTCTCGGCCCAAAAGTATGAAAGAATGTTTATGTCTGGTTAATCGCAGTCGGAATCTTTCCAACTAATGGCATCAGTATCTGCATTGTCGTCATTGTTAAATTCATTTTCCAACACGGTATCCTGCCTAAATTTTAAGAACATTTTTATCAAATTTATCTCTAAAACTAAATGCCTTGGTATCGTATGCAAGACTCACATGTGTTCTCATTGCATCCAACAATTTGAGTCATACACCGCGTCCAACTATGCAATACATGGGACTTTTCTAGCCAAGATACTGTATTGGCAAACAATTATACCTTAATATTGTTTAAAGCTATTTGATTGCTTAATTTCATTCAATTCAATTAAATATATTTATATTAAAAGAAGTGTAATCAATATTATATAAATTAAGACATAAATTATCAATTTCAAATAAAGTATTAACGTTTACATAGATCAGTATACTATAGTGAATATTAACTGCAAAATGATATTAAAAAGAAAAAACATGTTTCAATTTTACGAGTTCATTTGTTGTTATCTTTTTCCAACAAACCTAGCCAAAATTAATGCTAGAGGATTTGCATAAAACAATATGGAATATATGAAAATAATACGCTACATTACCAGACAGAAAACGTATGCAAGCTGGTGGGAATCGACATTAATGAGTAAAGTCCGATTTTGCAAATATAACGTTGTGAATTCATATTAATGGACTATAAGAAGATAACTACCCGGAATTGAAGGAAATAAATTCTGGAAATCTGAAGAATCTAAAATGGTTAGCGACTTTAAATTACTGTGAACTTCAAACTATCATTGCATTGATTTTTGACAACCATGGAAGATATGGATTTTTAGCCTGGAGGCTGAATAAGCATGCTCTATTACAGATTTAGATTTATGGTTTGAATAATATAAATACTTTCCAATTGAAAAACTAGCAGTCGATTCTTCAAACCAATCTTATTGCTCTACCCGCCCAACACTCTTCTCGGTTCCACCTCAGCAAAAGCAAACCTCGGTCCTCATAGAAAACAAAGCTCCAAACTGGAAAACACAGAGAGTTTGAACTTTAAGTTTCAATGTAGGCAGTGGGCGGGATAAGTTTCAATGTAGGCAGTTGGCGGGAAGAGTAGTGTGGGTGGGAAGAGCAATGTGGCGAGATATCAATGCAGATAAGTTCGTGACATTTATTATCACAGTGTGGAGGGATATAATCTATATGTCGTGACACATAAACATAATACATCATAAACAGATGCCTCATAAACGTGATGAGATTATTCACATGAGTGATACAATCCATCATTTACCATTAGCGCTGTAGAAAACATTTTAAATGGCGGAAAATATCAACTCCATTCCAATGTACAAACCATTTTAAATGTTCGAAAAGATCACCTCCATGCGATTCAACGTACAAACCATTTTAAGTGGAGGAAAATATCACCTCCGTGCGAACGTACAAACCATTTTAAATGGTGGAAAAGATCACCTCCATGCCAACGTACAAACCATTTTAAATGAAGGAAAAGCTCACCTCCATGCCAATGTACAAACCATTTTAAATGAAGGAAAAGATCACCATGCCAACATACAAACCATTTTAAATGGTGGAAAAGATCAATCGGGCGGCGAAATATCAAGGGTCCCACTTCCGTTCCGCATCCCCAACATGCACGCTAGGACGAGGGGATGGGTTGTTGCGGAATCTGAAACTGTTCTCCACGTGGCAGCACAACATGATTTCGCAAGTTGGAAGGGCGGTAAGGAAAACCACCGCCCTCTATTTGCGAAACCACATTCGCCCATCCTTCACGGTCGCTGGCATGTGTGGATATGATGTGGCCGGTCCACATCACACCTTCTTCCCATGCAACTACTCCATGTCGGGGCTTCTGCCGATGTGTCTCCTCTGCACCAGACTTCCTGCCCACGTGGCTTCTCCACGTCAACCTGCACATGCACAGTGGAAAACACCTTTCAATTACACAATCACAACATAATTAAAAACCTTTCAATTACACCATCACAACATGCAAGAATGAAATAAAAACGCATCATAATCAAATGCATAAGATTACTTATCTTTATCCAACGCAGATCCAAGCAACTGGCTTTGTAAGAGCGCTTTTCCACTTACTAGCATCAATATAAATGTGTGGCTGTTTATCAGTTGTAGAAAATTATAGATAAAATGAGTTAAACGAAGAAATTCATTTAACACATAATAACACATGAATCATATATTAATAGAAATCCAGCCTACAGATTGATGTATTCATTAAATTGGCAACATAAAATATAGTTCAAAGAAATTTGACAAATTAATATTATCCAAAAAAGATGGCCAAGAGAAACTGAATGAATTTCATTAATTATGCAAAAAATTACAATGAATCAATACCTAAACATTATAATAAATTTACCTAAATTATACATAATCCAAATTGAATCGACATCCCCACAACTTGCCTTGATATTCTTCTTTGTGTGTCCTGGTGGTGCCATCCTCCTCCCAAAAGATAGGAAGTCCCTTCTTGAATAATGGATCAAACATTTCTTTGAAGAGTTTTACTTGATGTGCTAAAATGTCTATCCTTTCCTGAATCGTGTTCATCTGGTGATACTTATTCACCACCTTCTTTGCCCAAATATTACTAGACACTCTATCCTAAGTTTATGCTAGTTGTTTTCACCACATCCTCTGTCAGCCCATTCAGAAATTATATGGCCTTTTCTGCATAGTCCATGGGCTTCTTGTTGAACTTTTCCTTAACTGTTGTTAGGATTTGCCTAGCTAACTTTATTACACCCTCTTTTTCCATAATGAAATCGAGATATGGCCTCAATTTCTCTGCCTCCGCAATAATGTAATCCCAAATGACTTGCTTTGCTTCCTGTAGGTAGGTCTCACCTGTAACCTGCTTTATTAATTCATCATATTTCACCTGTAGACCTCCTAGAGAGGTCGGCCCATGTAGGGTAAAAGGCAAGTGGAAGACAAGTATAAATAAGTGGAGGAGGTAGGGTTATTAGACTCTCTATTTATTCATTCATTCACTCACTCATTCTCTCAAGTGAGTAGTGCGCACAAGTGGAGGAGGAGAAATACAAGGCAAGGTTTGTGGCTCGTGGATTCTCCCAAAAAGAAGGGATAGATTATGAAGAAACTTTTGCACCCGTATCCAGATACACTTCCATCATAATAGTACTTGCTCTGGTTGCAGTGATGAAGTGGAAGAATTACACTAGATGGATGTCAAGACAGCTTTCTTGAATGGTGTAGTCGACGATGAAGACCTGTGCTAAAGAACTGTGTCGAGAAATACCTTCCTAGTTAAGAGGGAGTGTTGATGTATTTGTAACTTCGGAATGTATTTCAATTGTATATTTTATATTGTATTCATATGGAATTGTACTTCCAACAGAGAGGTTTCATTCCTCCGATCGGAAAGGTCATCATTATATGTGATATGGTTATCAGAATCCCTAGTGGGGTCGGCCCTGAGTATATTAGGATGTTAGAAAAAAATTGCATTAATGAACAAGATACTACTTATATGCAAGTAATGGGTAAGTGGTCGATGGTACTCTACAACATTCCATTGCTACTTATCTAGAATGAAACCTTTTTGCTGACATGTTGGAGTAGACTTGCACACTCTTAACAATGTTCTGGTAGAGATGGAAGGCATCTAGAAAGTTACAGGATATGGATAAATGTTTTATTGAAGCATGATTGGCTAAGATAATTGCATGACTGTATGACATATGTCTTTATGTGTAAGAATTTGTTCTGAATACTATGAGATGTTTCTAATCATGCAATTGAACTTGTCACGTAGGAAAGACCTTGTACCATCACCTACAAGAGAGGACCTGTTTCGAAGAACAAGTGACGATGATTCAACAAGAAGATTGATGAAGTCAAGAAGAAGACTTTGAAGAACCAGAAGTACTCAGGAAACGATATGCAACAATGAATGAAGTAAAAGCAAAATATAATGAAGATTGTGAAAAGGAAGGTCATACACTAGATGGATGTCAAGACAGGATTCTTGAATGGTGTAGTGGAAGAGGAAGTATATGTGGAGAAATCACTTGGGTTTGAGACACCCGATAGGGAGACTCATGTGTGCAAACTGAAGAAATCCTTGTACGATTTGAAGATTATGGGTTGACATTAGGGTACACAAAATTTTGCAAAGACAGTGTAATCAGTCCTGAGAGATTATGGGGTGACATTAGGGTACACCAAATTTTGCAGAGACAGTGTAATCAGTCCTGAGAGATTATGGGGTGACATTAGGGTACACAAAATTTTGCAGAGATAGTGTAATCAGTCCTGAGATGTACCTACTTGATGGCTTGCATGCAGAGATGATGAAGACCTACATGGATGAAGACCTACGATGATGCTCCAGTGATCCAGTGTTGATGATCTAGCTCCAGTATTGAAGACTTGTGCCTATATGTATTGGCGCCTGTGTCAAGAGAATAACTTCCTAGTTAAGAGGGAGTCTTAATGTACTATATGTAACTTCAGAAGATATTATTCACTTTTATATTGTATGTATTACATTTGTACTTTATTGTATCCCCGACGGAGATGTTCTTATTCCTCCATTCGGAGGTGTCGTCATTTGTATTTGCAAGTGTCATAAGTTTTATTGTAAGTGTCGTAACTTATATTTGATGGGTTATTAGACCTCCTTAGAGGGGTCGTCCCAGTATGTGTTAAGTGGAAGGGTTATTAGACTCCCCTAGGGGGTTGACCCAGTTAGGATAAAAGGCAGGTCAAGTTAATTTAAAGTATAAATAGAGTGGTTGCACCACTATATTTTCTCATGCACTCACACATCCAACTCGCATAGTTGAGAGAGAGGAGTGTGCACAAGTGGAGGTGCCTAGAGGAAGAACTGCTGGAGACATCTATCTTTGGGGGTTTCATATTTGTGATCTTTGTATTGGTGCTTATTCTGTCTCTGAGGAAGTTGCAGGGTTTTTCACCTTTATGGTTTTCCCCAGTGAAATGCTTTGTGTCTCTTGTCTCTTGTGTTTGACATGCTGTACATGTTGTTCTCTCAGTTAAGATCCTAGATCATAATGAATTAAATGATGAGAAGGTAACAAAATGAGGCTACAACCCCTTGGTTTTCATAATTTCCAACTTATATATAGGACTCTAGACCTTAGTAAATTCCAACTCAATAGTTTTACTAGCACCAACTGGATGGAATCCCCAACTCCCTGAGATCACAAGCACCAAACCAAAGGAGACTTCAATCTCCTATCCTTGCTCAATCCTGCCACCCTAATATGAATAAGAAGAACAACACTCCACTGCCATTGTATCACGGTTTCCATCAACCTATGCGTGTATCTATGTCCTTGTACCTGTATGTCATTATCCATGTATCATTGTATTGATGTCACTATATCGTCCCCTACCCTTGGGGGTTTTGAACCTCGATTTGACTAGTAAAATTCCCCAACTTATCCTGAAGTTAAATGGATGTTGCAGAAGTATTATGATATTAGTCTATAATCACTGATGAGGTTCCTTTTTATTTCTTAATACCCTCCATATACCTTCAGACCTAATTCGAAATCCTTGAAAAAGTCTTTTGGAGCCATCTACCCTTGGGGGCTTCAACATAGATTTTCCTCTTGATTCTTCCTTTCATTCTCTAATTGTAAATGCAAGTGGTTGAAGTCTATTGGAAGTTTCCATTCCTATAATAGCTGCATAAATGTGTCATATTACACCTCAATCCACTCTAGACATAGTTCGAAATCATTTGGGATCATTTGGGACATTTTGAGGCTTCACTAGTCCAAGTTTTGAAAATTGACCAAATTGGGAAAATTTCCAAGTTGGGGACATTACACAAGAATTTAACGTAAAGAATGCCTTAAAGGCCAGTTGAAAAACACAAGAAAGTAAGGCTTACTAAAAGCATAAAACCCGGTAGTTGTCAAAAGCACTTTCTAAAACTGTCTAAAGGCTCACGAATTTGCTATAGCTTTAGCTTTGGTTAATGTTACCTTTGCACTTTGTCGTCCACTTTCAAGTTGCCAAAGGGATTCAAAGGAGTGGCGTTTGTTAATGAGGTGATTCAAGATAATATTTTTTGTATTCATGAACATATTTTTTAGATTCACTCCCTCTTTTGTGTTTACCGATCTATATATTCATTGGAAATTGCATAGATTGTATTCCATTTGCATCCAACCTTGGTTTTTCTATTAGAAGTTTGATTACTTGTCAATTCAATCTCAATGGTTATGAATATTTTTCAAATTGTTAGGTATTTTTTATGTTTCTAAAATTTCCTCTATATGGGTTCTTGGTTTATCTCGGTTGGACATTGCTTATTAAAAGCCATAGAGAGGAACAATGCAAAGTTTGTCGCTTTTTATGTCCTAATACCTTTCAAACACCTTGAGACCAAAATCAGAAGCATTTGGAGCCATTTGGAAGCATTCGAGTTATTATTAGTCAAACGTGAACAATATAATTATGGAGCTAATATGAAATGGGTCGTTTAAAAAAACAACACAACCTTAGATGTTATTGCTACAACATGTGATCTCTCATTCTTTTCCTAATTTTAATGTTTCATCTCAATGCCATCAATGCCATCTTGGAAGATTGATCTTGTTGTTTAGACTTCTCTTACCTCTTATGGTCATCTCTCCCTCGTCTTTTCTTCCCATCTTACACTAGATCTTCTACAAACCCATCTACAAACAATGTCTAGAATTGGTATTATTCATCAAACAAGTGATTTCTTCATATTGTTAGCATTTTTGTCTTTATGTTTTTTAAATTTATTCTATATGGATTCTTGGGTTATTAATGTTTACAGAGAGGAACAACGCAAATATTGTCACTATTCTAAGGTCTCTACATAAGGTTTCTCACTCCAAGGGAGGAGGTGGAAAAGGCGCCAAAAAATTGAACGACTCACACCAAAAGTTGCAAACGTGTAGCAACGTGGCAGACACACCTAGATAATTGTTAAATTTTCTAAGTTTACTTCAATATGATCTAGGATCTTAACTGAGAGAACAACATGTACAGCATATCTACAGCATATCAATCATGGAGACAATAATGCAAGCACACAAGAGACACAAAGATTTACTTGGGGAAAACCATAAAGGTGAAAAACCCCAATAACTTCCTCAGAGATAGATAGAGCAATGATACAACCAACCATAAGAGATAGACACAACCTAGCAGCAGATCATCCTCCTCCATAAGTGCGCCACTCCTCCTTGAGTGCATGTGTGAGAAGTGAGTGAGCAAATAGAGTGCCTCCCGCACTCTATTTATACTTGACTTGACTTGCCTTTTTACCTAACTCATGTCGGCTCTAAATTAACCACATAACATAATGCTGAGTGGGCCGACCCCCAATAGGGTGGTCTAATAACCCTTTGACCCACATGGCCGACCCCCAATAGGGTGGTCTAATAACCCTTTGACCCACATGACTTATACAGGGCCGACCCCAAACAAGGTGGTCTAATAACCCATCAAGTATAAGTTACGACACTTACAATATAAATGACGACACTTCCTTATAGAGGAATAATACCATCTCTATAGGAATACAATATAGATATATGTGAAATACATTCCGAAGTTACATATACATCAACACTCCCTCTTAACTAGGAAGGTATTTCTCAGCACAGTTCTTCTAGCACAAGTCATCTTCTCTGGATCATCGTCACTGGATAATCATCATCGAGTCATCATCATCGTCACTGCTGCTTCTATCTCAATCAATCTCTGAATCTACTCGTCATAGGAAGTTCTACAGAGCCAGTCCTTTTTCATACTGGATGTAGGCCCACCACCTGCAGGTCTTCGTCATCACTGGCCATACTGTGGAATCCTCAGGACTTATTACGTGCATCACAAAACCTTGAAAGAGCATCCCAGGATGTTACGGGTACACAACTCCGACCTGTAGGATCTCCCAGGGCGCTATTACATGTGACCCCACCACAAAACCTCGAAAGAGCATCTTAGGATGTTACGGGTACACAACTCCGACCTAAGATCTCCCAGGGCACAAATTACATGTGGTCCACCACAAAACCTAGAAAGAGCATCTCAGGATGTTACGGGTACACAACTCCGACCTGAGATCTCCTAGGGCACAAATTACATGTGGTCATGGCAAAACCTCGCAAGAGCATCTCAGGATGTTACGGGTACACAACTCCGACCTGAAATCTCCCAGGGCCCAAATTACATGCCATAGGACAAAACCTCGCAAGAGCATCTCAGGATGTTACGGGTACACAACTCCGACCTGAGATCTCCCAGGGCAACGAATTACATGTCCTCCCAGAGCAATGTCTCGAAAGAGCATCCCAGGCTGTTACGGGTACACAACTCCAACCTATAGGATCTCCCAGACATGCTCATCTGCACAACCTGATCCACGGCCACAGAGTATCAACCTGATACTCACCATACATCATCCTGATGTACTCATGATCGTCCTGATCATCATCACTGCAACGTCCTGCTGCATGTCATCTGGAGCAACATCCTGAAGCTCGTCATCTATGATCATCCTGATCATCACTGCAATATCCTGCTGCATGATCCACCTGATCATCAATGCATCTACCTGATGCATACCAAGTATCATACATGATCCTCCTGATCATCAATGTATCCACCTGATACAAACACATGATACATATCATCATACATGATCCTCCTGATCATCAATGCATCTACCTGATGCATACCAAGTATCTACCTGATACATATCATCATACATGATCCTCCTGATCATCAATGTATCCACCTGATACAAATACATGATACATATCACCATACATGATCCACCTGATCATACAATGTATCCACCTGATACATCAATGCATCCACCTGATGCATACCAAGTATCTACCTGATACATATCATCATACATGATCCACCTGATCATACAATGTATCCACCTGATACATCAATGCATCCACCTGATGCATACCAAGTATCTACCTGATACATATCATCATACATGATCCACCTGATCATACAATGTATCCACCTGATACATATACAGATACATGGTCCAAGCATCCAACATGATGCATATACAAAATACATACACATGATCCAACTGATCATATCCAGCATCCAACATGATGCATACATACATAAATGATCCAACTGATCATATCCAAGCAGAAACCAGAACATCATCCTGATGCCCATTATCCAGCGCTTACATCCACAGCCATGTGAAGGATCCTCCTTCCAACATGCTTGGAATGGCTTCAGCAAATGTGTCCATCACTTCTTCCTCGAAGTATCCTCGATCTGAAGCACGCCAAGCCTCTTTCTGAAGTACTCGAACTTCAGCCTGGCTAGTGGCTTCGTCAGCACATCTGGAATCTGCTCGTCCGTCGCAACATACAGGAGCTTCACAGCTCCTCTCTGCACCATATCCCTGATATAGTGATATTTGATCTCTATGTGTTTCGACCTGTCATGAAACACTGGGTTCTCGGACGGCTTTACACAACTCTGGTTATCACAGAAGATACCAGTAGCCTCCAACGGGAGATCAAATAACTCAGACAGTAGCTTCCGTAGCCATACTGCCTCACAACTAGCTGAACAGGCTGCAACATACTCTGCCTCAGCTGTACTCAGTGCTACGCAGGACTGCTTCCTGCTAAACCAAGAGATCACACCTGATCCCATACTGAAGTAACACCCAGATGTGCTCTTCCTGTCTGCAGCACTGCCAGCCCAGTCTGAATCAACATAACCCTGTAGGTTAAACTTTTGATTCGCCTCATACCTGAGCCCATAATCCACTGTACCCTTCAGGTACCTCAGAACATGCTTTACATCAACCAGGTGAACACTCCTCGGATCCGTCAGGAACTGGCTCAATGTGTTCACAGCAAAGCAAATGTCTGGTCGTCAGGTACATCAAGGACCCAATCATCTGACGATACAGAGAGACATCAACCGGCTCAGATGAAGCATCACATAGAAGCTTCAGATTCGATGCCATTGGTGTGGCCATTGCCTTGCAATCTATCATTCCGAACCTCTTCAAGATTTCTACTGCATACTTCCCTTGTCCAAGGAAGATTCCATCTGCACTCTGCCACACCTCCATGCCAAAAACAAATAGTGCATCATCCCCAAGTTCTTCATCTCGAACTCGGTAGTAAGCTTCCGCTGCATGTCGGCAATCAATCTATCTTCACCTGTAACAAACAGGTTATCCGCATACACTGGATTGCCTTCCTCAACCTTG
Source organism: Larix kaempferi (assembly GCA_027924585.1). NCBI lineage: Eukaryota > Viridiplantae > Streptophyta > Pinopsida > Pinales > Pinaceae > Larix > Larix kaempferi. The sequence continues at coordinate 724,110 of BSBM01000254.1, forward strand.
TAGTAAAGGTTGGAATCCGCTTTACTCTTGGTAAAGCCCAAACTGGATAGAAAGCTGTCTATCCTACCATACCAAGTTCTGCACATATATGTGACTACACCATGCTGTCTTGAAATCCATCTGGTGCATCTTCTATTTCATCACTTTTATATTTCTCAATGTTGCCATCTGCAACATGCTTGATCTGATAATTCCATTTGGAAGTCATAGCAAACTTCCCTTCATGTCTTGGGATTACATCCCAAACATCATTCTTCATGATCGACGGATCATGGCATTTCATTTCTTCATCCCAGATACTGGGAACTTCAATATCTTCAATATATATCTTTGTTGCTGGAACAAATGTTGTAGTTCTTCTTTTGTAGGAGATGGCATACGATCTTTCCTACACAACAAGTTAAATTGCATGATTAGAAAACATCTCATAGTTTTCAGAACAAATTCTTACACATAAAGAAATATGCCATACAGTCATGCAATTATCTTAGCCAATGCTTCAATACAACATTTATCCATATTCCGTAACTTTCTAGATGCCTTCCAATCTCTACCAGAACATTGTTAAGAGTGTGCACAACTCCCAACATGTCAGCAAAGAGGTTTCATTCTAGATAAGTAGCAATGGAATGTTGTACAGTGCCATAGGCCACTTACCCATGCATATTAGGAGTATACTGTTAATCAATGCAATTATTCTAATATGCATAATACACAACCTAATTCTAGGAACATCAGTATATACATTTATTGAACAGTATTATTTAAGAAATGACAATTCAAATACTTATCTTTGTTTGTTCGTTGGGTGGACTCCCTCTGAGTCTTCGCTTTCTTGCAGGAGCTGCTGGAGTCCTAATCTGAAGTAGCTTCTTCTACACCTTTCTGTTGTGGGATGTAGAGAGATGATCAACTCCCTCTGAATATCTGCATCCTTGCAGAAACTACTAAAGTGTGCTCCTTTGCTTTCTTGCAGGAACAACTAGAGTGTGCTCCCTCTTGATCTTTGCTTCCTGAATTACCTGTTCTTGAACTCATATTCATCCTTGGTCCCTATGCATGCTTATTAGTATCATGAATGTGTTGTCCTTGTGATCTCATATAAAATCATACATTCATTAGTATACTATTAAAACACAATACTCTCAAGCATGTATAGTCATGATCATTTCAAACAGAAATAATAAGCATTAGCATTCAAGGATTCTTATGGTTAGTCAAATCATAAGAAACATAACATGTCTAAACCTGTAATTACTCAAGCCTATGACTCTTCAGGTTAGTTGAATCATCAAACAAGATAAGAGATATAAAATGCATAAAACCTGTGATTATTCAAACCTATACCATCATGATTCTTCTGGTTAGTCATATCATCAATTATGGTAAGAAACATAATATGCATACAATCATGATTATTCAAACCTATGCCATCATGATTCTTCTGGTTAGTCATATCATCAATTATGGTAAGAAACATAATATGCATACAATCATGATTATTCAAACCTATGACTTCATGAATAATCATTATCAACAACGCGATAGTATAAGATCCTAACCCAAGGTAGGAATCTAGCTTGATATAGGAAAAACATACCTGGATTATCATGTTAGCTAGTTATGTCTAACATACCCGTATAATGTCTTTTGGTTCTCTTCAGTGACTTGTGCTAGTAACCTGCATGTCTCATAAGTTAACCATTATAAAACCAAGTTATACATACCTCGTGAATGGATCTTGTATGAGATCCATGACAATGGATGAATCTTTGTCCTTATGTTATCATGATCATATGTTCTTGGATCAGAACATGATCTGTCTTTCTTGGTGTACCTTTCATGTTAGTAGACAACACAAACCTCATACAACACCATAATGCATTAGTACAATCATAAGTGTCAACACCCTAACCAATGAATATCTTCTATCATGCATTCATAATTTTGTTAAGGTGATACAACAAATATAAAATCAAAATTGTACTAACGTAATAACATGAAGACAAACATACCATAAACTTAATCATGGACAAATATCGAAACATACCTCGATGAGTCATACCTGTCGAGATCGCTTGTAATCTTCTTATGTAAGGCCTTATCCTCATCTCCCTCTGAGACAGGAACTTCTTTCACTTATGCAGGTGATCAATCCATCTTCTTCTAGGATTAACCCAATCCACTTGATTTGCAAGAACTGGACCTTGAGCTGGATATGGGTTTGTCAAAGAAACCCCAAAAATTCAAACTTTGAATTTCAACCTTCCGATAGGATAGGAATATGCGCCTTGATGAACTGATCAAACTGGTATATTCAGAAATTGAAAACTGCAAAGTTTCACTCCTCAATTTTTCCTTTGAAACTTCCGGATTCACTGGACGTGACCCTGAACTGGGGTTTGATGAATCCCACTCTTTTGCCCCATCAAAATGTTTGATCCAAAGCTCTAAGCTTCTATTTTTCTGAGGAGCTTCCAGCCGTGGTCACAGATTTCAAAAATTCCCATTTTTACAGAAGCCCTAATTTTCCACTTTTCTGATCAAAGTCCCGAACTAGGGTCTAATCAAGCCCGGCCTTCTGCCCAACCAAAAATTCTGATATTGGTCTCTAAATTTCTATTTTGATGAGTAGCATCCAGCCGTGGTCTCCGATTACAAAAATTCCAACTTTCTCCAAAGCCCTAAATTCCGGAAGCCATGAATGAAGGTACCAAAAAAATAATTCTGTTTTGACAGAAATATGTACCTGATTGTTTCTGGTGTAACTCCGACATTTTTGATCCACAGGGTCTGAAAAAGTTTCCTGAGATAGTCTGACCTGTTATCTTTCCATCCTGACAGGTCTGACCTCAATTGGATTCTCTGAGAGAGAGTTATGCCAAATGTCGCAACGTGACCTGTTTTGGGATAAAACAGGAGAGCGAACTTGTACGGCGTGCCACGTGTCACTGGTTCAACTTCGGCCTCTGAAAATTTTTTCTGAGATAGTACAGACTGTGTACTACCTGTCACTTTTTACGAAATTTCATTTGGAGCTTCCTAGCCCAAGATATGACCTTTTTCCCAAGGTCACCTGCTTTTGACTCAGATCTGGAAGAGGCATAAACCCTATATTGTACAGATCATAAATCCCAAAGTACAACGAATTAGAGGTTGTCCTTTGGACACAAGATACCTGGAGATCTTAGCTTCGGCCTGTAACAATTTCAGATCCGAAAACTTCGCCAAAACGGATTTATAGCGAAAGTGCTACGATGACTGGTTTTTGCTATATCAAGCCCTAGCATCGTAAGTGCAACAAGTGTCATACATGCCATATCATGCCTTCTTTCAGGCTAGCTCTGATACCATGTTAAATTTTCTAAGTTTACTTCAATATGATCTAGGATCTTAACTGAGAGAACAACATGTACAGCATATCTACAGCATATCAATCATGGAGACAATAATGCAAGCACACAAGAGACACAAAGATTTACTTGGGGAAAACCATAAAGGTGAAAAACCCCAATAACTTCCTCAGAGATAGATAGAGCAATGATACAACCAACCATAAGAGATAGACACAACCTAGCAGCAGATCATCCTCCTCCATAAGTGCGCCACTCCTCCTTGAGTGCATGTGTGAGAAGTGAGTGAGCAAATAGAGTGCCTCCCGCACTCTATTTATACTTGACTTGACTTGCCTTTTTACCTAACTCATGTCGGCTCTAAATTAACCACATAACATAATGCTGAGTGGGCCGACCCCCAATAGGGTGGTCTAATAACCCTTTGACCCACATGGCCGACCCCCAATAGGGTGGTCTAATAACCCTTTGACCCACATGACTTATACAGGGCCGACCCCAAACAAGGTGGTCTAATAACCCATCAAGTATAAGTTACGACACTTACAATATAAATGACGACACTTCCTTATAGAGGAATAATACCATCTCTATAGGAATACAATATAGATATATGTGAAATACATTCCGAAGTTACATATACATCAACAATAATCGACGGTGGAAATGGGTTCCCACGCTAGAAAGTGCACGGTGGTTAAACTTGGAAAAGGTAGAGCGGAAATTAAATCGCTTACCACGTGGCAAGCGTTGGTGGAGCCCACTATGAAAAGTGGTTAAATTTAAACCTCTCATCGCAAGTTCGGAAACCACCTAATCATATGTTCTATAAAAGGTTTGTTTGAAGTTTTAAAAAATGTTTCTGTCGCTTATTACCTGGAGGAAAAGAACGGTCCACGTGAAACATGTCGTTGTTTTCGTCAATTGGAACAGCACCCAAGAAGCTCACTTCACAGTTCACAGGTAGCTCAAAACCCTCAGTGTTTAGATTTTGTGTCCCAAATGGCGAAAACCTAAGACCTTCTTCCTTTCAATGAAAGTTCAGATGAAAACGAGAAGCTTGTATTTGACCTTGTTTTGTCTCTGTGTAGTATTTTGCAGTCTAAGGAGAAATTAATGGAGTTTAAGTCGCAGGGAAAGGATGTATTTAATTTTTTTGGTTCTTTTCTGTACTATTTTTGTGTCTAACAAACCCTACACTTGCCTGAATTTGTTTGTTGGTGTGTGGCGAATTATTCGCAGGGCGAAAGGGTAATCATTAATGTAAAAACGACCAAAATTCTATGCCCAGTAAATGCACAAACTGTCCGTGAGGTTCTAAGTTTACCTGAAACATTTCCCAAAAGTACTGAGTCGTTTAACGAAGAAAATTTGGCAAATTTTATAGAAACAACAATCCTGCAGAAAAAGACAAGTTTTTATTACAAGTCTTGAAAGATGGCCAGTCGCATGAAAACCTATCGTTCCCATTGAGTATTGATGTCTTTTAGCGAGATACCCAGTTAGTTTTTTCCTTGTTGAGTCAAATTTTAGGTCTAGATAGTGATAAGTCGAATCACGGAAGTTATGTTAGGTTTCCTTCTCCAAGTAATTTCACTAGAGTCACAGTCGAGTCCGGTGTGTTGTTTTAATTTTGATGAATTCCTAGCTGAAGTGATTCATGTCCAGTTGGTGAATTTCAACCAGTTGAACCATTTCAGGTATCAGTCATATTGTTCAAACATTTCAAAATCCAAGTTTCTTGGTACCATCTTTTCTCATGACCTTAATACACAAGTCAATATGTTTGAGTTCACCTATAAAATCATGGCAGAATTTTACAGAATTATTTTTAATTTTGAAATGCCCCGAGTGTTAGAAGAAAAAGAAACTTTGCAGCCTACACCAGAAGTCCAAACAGGTGATTAGTTCTTGTATAGAGAACATACTATAATTACGGTGTATGGTTTTACTGGAGCACGATATCTGTTGCCAGCCTTTTTAACAGTGAGGTTTTTTGCCCTGGAATTTATTAGACAAAGGTTGCATTTAGAAAAACATTTATGTGCTTTCAAAAAAGCATCTGATGTGAAATTCCCCCTTAAATTTGGTCCATTCATCATTAAGAATAAGGAAACCCGCTTTGTAGTAGAAAAATTACTGAAGATTATGGATTTCCAAGAGGCTGAAAGGATGAATTATGATCCTCATCAAATTATGTCGTAAAGGAGACATCTAAATGGAAACAAGACTTTTGAACATCAAATAGTAGAAGGATTGAAATAAATGGCAAATTTATTCAAATTTGAACAAGATAATAGGGGTTGGATCAGAGAGATTTCTTTGAAATTTCTTTTTTTAGTGACGATTTCAAAGATCGTTTTGTATAAATTTTGATTTTACAGAGTAATAAGGGTTGGATCCGAGAGCAAAAAATACAGTGACGCAATATTTTTTAAACACTTTAATGAAGAACAAGATTAAAAGTAAATCCGAAACAGAGATTCATATGTTTTTACTTTCTTCAGTCTTTTAATTTCTCTTTTGTGGATGTATTTTGTGTTACACCATCTTATCGCTTTGCCTCGTAGTTGACTGTAATACCTGGGTTATAATTCATTTTATATGCTCTGATCCACACATTTAAATATTGTCAATGTTCTTTCTTCCAAATTAATGCAGAATTCATCCTAGAACTGAGATTGGCTAAGTTATAACATATAAACAATATTTATCCTGACTTCCGACCTCCGACACGAAGAATCAACCGCCCCTTCGTTTATTATAAACTTGTGAACAACTATATCCAACCATTCACCTGTATCCAGAATGGTGAACACTAGAAGGATCGACCGACCCTTCTTGCAGCCTATAACTATTTTGAACAGAATACTCGGCAGAAGAAAAATCGGTCGACACTTCATTTACGAGTGAGTTGTAAAAATATTCAACCCGCCTAGGTAGGGACAACAATTCCAGACTTCCGACTTCCTCAATGAAATTACAGTTGGGATTGGTATATTGGCTAAGTTATAACATATCAACAATATTTTCCCCAACACGCGACAAGAAGAATCGACCGCCCCTTCGTTTAGTAGAGAACTGTAGACACCTATAGGTTACAATTCACCTGTATCTGGAATGGTGAACACAAGAAGGATCGACCGACCCTTCTTGCAGCCTATAACTATTTTGAACAGAATACTCGGCACAAGAAAGGTCGGCTGACCCTTATTGCACCCCGCATGAGGATTTCATCGCCTTTACCGAAGACACAAATATGTTGTGGATTCCGGATACCTAGATTTCTTAAAACGTTTCATCAGTACCGCTATCCCGCAACTCAGAATGCATATTGCTAGATGGGAAAACAATTTCCGACTCTCTACATCCACTGTAAATAGTGGGGAACGGATATTGGCTACAAGAAGGATCGGTCACCCATTTGTTTAGTATAAAATTGTGAATACCTATATCCAGGAGTTCACCTGTATCCAGAATGTTGAAGACAAGAAAGATTGACTGACCCTTCTTACAATCTAGAACTATTATGAAAAGAATACTTGGTAGAAGAAGGGACAACCGCCCCTTCATTGCATGGCAATTTTTAACAAAGGTAAGGTAGCCATTTAGTTACTGTCAAAATGATTTGGTCTGGTGGGAAAGAAGAGATAAGAAACAATCCAATCAATACTCTTTAATAATTTTTATTTGTTATCTTTGTATGATTTGTAGAGCTTGTTGTCCAATAATTGTCCAAGCTTGGTTTCCATCTATTCAATGTAGCTAAATTCCTTTCTTAATACCATAAATCTTTTCAAATTATTGGGTGGCCTACAAATACTTTTGTCCAATTTTAAGGCTTAGCTCATTTGATCTCATGGAGGAAGAACATACCTATGGAAGTGGAAAATTTTCTTGCAATATGCATGGGAGCAAGATTAAACCCCTAGATTAATTTTGCTTATATTATATCAAAGATTCAAAATGAATATAACTTTGTTCCATATGTGTAATGTGACATTCCATTGTAGCTCTCTTACCTGATTCTTTGAATTTTTCTTTGAGCTAGTTGTTTAGTTATTGCATCAGTTTTGTTGGACTTGGTCCCAGATAGAATGTGCATTCACCAAGGTGCTAGAGTCTATTTGAGTCTATCTAAATTAACTTTCCCCCTTGACCTCAACCAAGGGAGGAAGGGGGCAACCGAATAAAACTTTTCTCAGATCCCCGTGCATTCCATTTTTTTTATTATCTATCCTTTCCTATCATTCTTGCACCTCTAGGGATAAAGGTATTTCTCTGATCCATCCATCTTGCATGATCGATCTGGTACCATTGATCTCCTTCCAGGCTTAGCCCCACGGCCTTCCGTAGTATTCAATCTCTCAAACGCTGCCTTCCTTGCACCTTGGATCTGCGTAGTTATTATCAACTGTCGATCTGGACCCTGTACGCATCCTGACTCCCGGCATCTGGCAAGAAGGATCGACCGCCCCTTCCTTTAGTAGAGAATTGTGAATTCACCCGTATCCAGAACAGAAGAAGGATTGACCGACCCTTCTTGCTGTATTGAACTATTACAAAACGAGTCCTGGGTACAAGAAGTTTCGGCCTAGCCTTCATTTACGAGGGAATTGTAAAAATATTTAACCTTCGAAGGAGAGGGTGTCAATTCATGTATATGAAGGATGGTGAACACTGGAAGAAGACTGAGATAAGGGTCGGTCGACCTTTCGGCATCACCTTGTAAACAGGTTGAAGTCTAACCTGAAGCAAATATGGGGGTTGCATAATCAAGATTCTCTTAACCATGGCGATGCACAGATGTCGTTACGAGCTTCGCATAACATTCTATTTAACATCAACTAGAAAACCAGATGACTTCGCACTTGGAAGCTATTGCAGTATACAAAAATATGTTGAATCTCTAATGTATTCACCATTTTGCTACGAATTCGTCAAACTATGTGCTTCTTCCTCACGATCACGCACTTGTATTCCAATTAATCAATGTGCAATTACCATTCACATACATATAAATTAAGAAAAAAACTCACATAAACTCTAATAAAAAACATGTGATCAACTCATACACATAAACAAGAAGGATCGGCCGCCCCTTCTATGATGATCGCTCGTTCTATGATTGATCCTTATCCCAAACAACTTTATAAAATGTGCATTCTATCTCTCATGGATAATGCTAGCAGATTTGATCTTAATCAATCAATTGATTTTGAATATGAGGGGTCGTTCCCTAACCATCGATCATTAGCATGAACATTTGCAAGTATACATCTAATATTAAAACACTAATTTATAATTATAGACATTGTATGCATTCTTATAATGACTACTTAATATTGACTGTTTTGCAGATAAAGCATGGCTAATTTGTTGAGTCTCAGTAACTACTAGGAAATCCCTTGCTTTGAATTGACAAAAGATCACACCTTCCGCCATTCACAAATGGATGGTATGTTGAGATGGAAGAACCAGATAATTTGTACCCGGATATATATCTATTCTACTTGGATTTCGAGGGAAACCCGATTAGAGATGGGATATTGACATATGCGGAACCCATTGATTCTAATAAAAAATTGTGAGTTCAAGCTGAAGCGATCATTGGTGAAAAGTATGGCCTTATACAGTGTGATCTTATGGTTTCTGATTATCGACCAGATCTAATGAAAAATGGTCCCGATTCAGATTTGATTTCATGTGCGAAGCAAGGGTGGGTTTTTCCCTCGTATGTTGTTTCTAATCGTTCTGGAATTGATACCGCGACATCCTTGAAGAAAGGAATTTTGTCGGTATGGAGGAAAAGAATGTTGGCTGGGAAAAATTTCTCTGTATTACATTATATGAATATTAATAAGGGGCCGATAACGGTATGCCATGAAAAGATTCTAATGTACAACAGAAGAGCATTTCTCCAATATATTGTAAAAGATGTGGAGAAATCTACCTTGAAACAACTCAAAGGAAGTCCTTCTAAAGCGATGCTGCGGAAAGTGACTAAGAGATTCGAAACTTCAAAAGAATTTCAACAATATCAGATCAAATACTTTTTGTTCGATGAGAAGGTTTTTTCCATTGACGTAACAAGATGTGTTGTTGTTCCTCCACACTTACAATATCGAAAGGTTGATGAGGAGGTCGTGCAAAAGATGGTGGTATCACTTGTACATACATTTACAACAACATTGAGAGATGATATTCTATTGCTTTTCAATAAGGAGACCAGATTGCCCTTTCTTCTTGAAAATGAAAAAGAAATTGATCTGGCATCAGTAAATTTTTATATATTGGATGGGCAGCATACTATTTCTACGCTGAAAATAATCATTGCAGATGATCAATATAAACAGCTCCATAAAAGGTATCGGCATCGAACAGCTCATCTTCTACATAGAGACGTTCCTCAGGACATCATCAGCAAATTATGCAAACAGCAAAATTTGTCAAACAAGGAATTTGCAAACACTACATTCATTTCTTTAGTTGAAAAAGTAAGGGAGAGATGGTTATTGTGCGGTTCTCCATCCCGCCGGGAAAGGGAAACGCTGCCAGTGATGTTTGGATGGTATATAATTTTTCTTCTTATCAATCAAATTCTTTCGATTGCTGCCTGTGTTATGAAATTAGGAAATTAACTGGAATATTCAATTTTATATGTTTGTAGTCTTTCCAAACTTAATGTATGGATATCTTTCTTGTTAACCGGGAGAGCCTTAAAGACAAGCTAACTCTTGTTTTGACATCAGAATGACTGTGGAGCAAATGGCAGTCTGTATTCGAGCTTTACAAAAGTGGCGCCTTGGATTGCTCACTGAAGAGCATTGCTCAGGATGATTTTTCTCTAAATAAAATAAAGAGTTATGGCTCTAATTTTTTCATACCATTGCATGATCTTGATGAAGATGAATTGACTGCTGTGGAGGATAATATAATCAACGGATCGGTTTGGTTGAGCACATCATTCGATAAAAAGTTTTGTGCGGAAACTTTAAGTCAATATTGCAAACGAATAAAGGACGAGAGGTCAACCAAGCATTCGATCACTGAATATTTCAAAGTTAATGATGTTCAAACTGATCGATCACAGATGTCACTGACCATAATGTCATTGAAATATATAAAATTGCACCAAACCATCTCAAGCAACTGTGCAGTATTTTATGCTCCGGAAAGCAACCAAAATCTTCGAGTAAAAAGAGAAAGAACGAATCTGAAGTGGATATTGGTACCAAAATACCAATTGATGCTCAGAAAATTTTGAATTTATATATCAATAAAGAGAGGATGTCCATTGAAGATGTCGAAAATAGTTCACAGTTTGTTTGTCAATGTTGTTACCTTGATTCTTTGGTCACCACACTCAGAACAATTCCATTTTTTGGTGTGACAGTCAACTGTGAATTTGTTGTTGTGGATATGTGTAATTGTGCTATTCCATAGACAGAAGAAGACATCCTGGCGTTTTTGTACTACTTAGAAACAAATCAAGAGGAATGTACTTGTATTTTTCTAGCTGATATGGAGAACTCTTGTATGATTTCTAAAGCTTTCACAAGTTGGAGCAAGAAATCAAAAAAACATGTTACGGCGAATCCTACAATGGGAGTATATAGAGAATTCTCCGGGGACCTGTTTAGAGGATTCTCTATTATACAATGTTGGCGCATTGGAAATGATGAGGATATTTTATCTACCTCTGAAATTGATATGGATTGGAAAGATGAGGGCCTACCGATGCTTGATTTACCTTGGCCCAATGTTAACAACGATAGTGTGAGGAGCCATGTGTTTCCAAAAGAAAGGACACAAGAATTCTGGGATCACATAGTTTCCAAACAGGTCTCTTCTGAAGGCATAGTTCTTTCGCTGTACGCAGGAGATAGGCTTCTTCGTTCGTTGACCAGGTCTCTAGAAAGAATAGGTATTTCTATTGTAGAGACAGTACAACAAGAGCTGTTCATGAATAGTTTCTACCATGAATTGAGTATAAAACTAGGTATTTCTATTAACATTTTCAGATGTCTTTGATTTTATTCTACTTTTGAATTTTATTTTACTTTTTTCTCAAACAAGGTATTTCTATTAACATTTTCAGATGTCTTTGATTTTATTTTACTTTTCTCGGTCAGTTATGTTCAATAACTTCTTTAAATTCCTATTCTACTACATCTTCAAATAAAGAGCATACCCAGGTATCCTCCAATCGAATTACAATATCCGATGACAAAACTGAAGGTGATAGACAATTTACAAAGAACTACAAAACATGACAAGAAGGTAAAAAATTATTTTTCACAAATCGTGGTTAAATTAAATAAATTATGAAAGGGGATAGTGACTTGCAAAAAATTATATAAAATGTATACCTACACATTTCCAGGTCAACATGTGGATCATCTACAACCAGAGCAGGCATCGACGATGTCCCTGGAGATTGGCCAGCAAATCACATTGGAGAATAAGGGACCAGGCAGGAGCTTGGACAATAATGAAAAAGTTGAGAACTTGAACAATGCAGCACAAGAAGAGGGCTTGGCTAGTATTGAACCTGGAGAGGGCGCCTTGGTGTCAAAATGCGGTGTCTCCAGCGATGTTACTCACAGTCAAATGTTGGCCTGCCATTGACAGGTAAAAGACAATATTTTCTACTTAAATTGATAAAACAAATTTATTCCGAAGTATATATAATGACAAACAATATTTATGTGCATCTCCCCATACAAAAATGTTATTGATATTAGAAATGGAAAGCTCTCTATTTCACAAGAAAGTCACGGAAAATGACTCCAAAAGAGATAAAAAAGGGGAAAGAGTAAAAAAGAGGGAAGAGACTACTCTAATAAATGGTGAATTTAAACATAGAAAAACTTCATATGAGTCACGAACAAATGCCATTCAACTTTACGTCTTTCCAAATTCAATCTTGGGATTTGGCCATCTAAATGTGGTGTCACTGAGGGGAAGCTACTGCTTACAAATTTTTTTGTTGCCATGCGGTAAAGATAAATCATATGAGCAAATTTTTTTATTTATTTGGTTTCGAGACAGATGTACCTCCAATCAAGAAGGAAATACACAAAAAAACATGGAGAGTGTGTGGAAGGAGTTCCCAATGCAAACTTCGGAAATTAATACATCAATGATTGTTTTGGAGGGTGATGTTGAGAAATCAGTTCCATTTCAAAACTGTATTTCGTGTAAGCCCTTTATTGGATCATCCCTTTGGATAGATACTGAATTGGTACATGGAGTTTGGAAGCATTTGAGTAAAATGAAAGAATCAACTGATATAAGAAACTATCAAATGTAACCTATCATTGCCTAAATTTTCTAGATGTAATCTATCATTGCCTATTTTAAACCATTCAATGTGTTTTTTGTTATTTTTGGAGACATTGCTATTTTCGTCTGAATGTAACATATTATTAGTTCAGTGTGATGCTATTATTAAATCAATTGAATCTGTTGTGATCATTAACTTCATGAACAAAGTGTTGTTGTTGTTGTTATATATATAGTCACTGTTCTTGTATGTAATGAGGATATCACCGCAAAAGATACTATTGGTCCTAGGAGTAAAGGGATTGCTCTTTGGAGTTCGGATGTTATCCAACATTGAAGATTCTTCCAAACAACCTCATTTTGTCCATAAATGCTATCGTTATTATACACACATGTTTAGCCGCAAAATCATCAGTGTTGCCAGAGAGCATTTCAACGTTGCTCTGTGGTTTTCCAGGCTCGATAACATGGAAATTAAAAATTTCCTAGGTCTATTTGAATGGTTGAAAAATGAAGAATTTGTATTTATTTGGGGTCGAGAGCAATGCGAACCTAGTACTATTTATAATCACTCAATGTCTACATACTATAATGTTGGTGAAGTACCAAACATATACAAAAGGTCCTTCAAGGATGTACTTATCCAATATGGAGATATATATAAACAAACGGACATGTTGTTTATAGATGAAGGGCAATATCAATCAGCAGATAATAGCAAGGAAAACTGCTTGAAAATGCCAACTAGTTGGAAATTTGACGATTCACAAGAGAGAGATATAACTATAAAAACAATGTTGTGTGCTCTGTTGAATTATCTCGAGCCTCGTTAAAAAATGGGGCTGTCATGTCCCAAATTTGGCATTGGGTCACAATGGCCTAATCACATTGGCCCTATTCATTAGAGTTTGTCAAATTGATGCTAAAGGTCAAATAATTGCCAAGGAGGAAAATTACTAGTTTCCTAGGTTTGGGGTGGAAGCTTTGGGATTTGGAATAATGAGGATAATAAATGATGTTTGAACATTAGAATGGAATAAATATTTAATAAAGGATCTAAATATATATATACAAGTGAAAATCAAAGTGGCATTTCATCATGAAGACACATGGAGGAAGTGGGACCCACATATGGCTAGATTTCCCCACTACACTTGGCATCATTCTCTCACCAATTCGAATTCAAGGTGAATGGTAACATACTTGGGGGAGTCCAAAAGGTATTATTCATTGCATGACTCATCCAAGGTCGAAATATAGAGGAAGAGTAACTCCCATGGAAGAGGAAGAGGCAATTTGGAGCTAGTGAGACACTTGGGCTAGATTCCCTAGCTCTATGACAACAATGATGAAGATGCTATGACACCTATGACACAAATCAGACCTGAAGGCTGACATATGACATATATGACATGTTAGGGATAAAAATAGACTCCAATATGGCGCTCAAGGGTGTTAGGGAAGCTAAGATGCTTCCACATGTGATTTGGTGGAAGTGGGAGACTAGGAATTGTTGTACAAGTGGCGTTCTTTGGAATCTCTTCCCCAACTTGAGTTGGCATGAGTCTCTTGGAAGGAATTCGACCCATGGAGGACATTAGAAGTTTATAAATGTCAATAACAAAGAATGAAACCATCTTTTGATCATTTTTAGAATTTGCAATTGCATTTGTGAAGAGGGAGAGCTAGTGGATGACTAGTTTCTTGCCTTGGCCAATTTCGAGAGTGAAAGATTCCCATCCAAGTTGGTAATTGGAAAGGCCATTCAGACTTTTCATTTGGAGATTTAATGGAGTCTTTATTTGCAGGTGTAAGCTACATGTAAGCTCATGGTTTCTTCTATTGCAGCTCACTCCTTCAACCATTTCCAGTTTTGATGGCATATTCTTGATTCTTGAGGGAGGGCGTTTTTGGTGAGCTATTGTACTCTTTGGGGGAGATTTTAATGTCCCATTTATTTTGTAATATGAATTAAATACTCTGTTCTTCATATCCAGAAATTTTCAGGTCAAAATTCCAAGTAGAAATGTATACATCTCAATTTTAATGAAAGAACAGTGTCATTTCCCCACTACCTTGTTGTGAAACAATGTAATGTTGATGATTTCGAATGAATGGATTATTCTATGATATATTTGTGATCAATATATTGCCATGGATGTATTATACAAGTTTCATGTACTGTACTTGAGCATTTGAATCATTTTTACTCAGTTTAGTTGTATTGGGAGGTGAAATAGTGCCATTTCCCCAAGGGTCGAATTGGGGATTTTTGCAGTTGAATGGGAGAGGGTGAGAATAGTTGTAATAATCCATTAATGGTGCATATGATATTTTAATAACATACTTAACACCTTACATACCTCTGTTCATAAATTTGAGTGGGTTTGGAGGCATTTGGGAAGCCATTTTCAGTACTTACCCCATGGGGATTTGAACCCCAAATTACTAGTAAAATTGCATAATTGGTCTAGAATATGAAGAGAGTTTGCAGAGGTCTTTTGGTGGCCATATGTCATCCATAAAAATCATATTCAAGTTTTAATATCATTCATACACCTTCCTTGAATATTTGAAGGCATTTAGAGTCAATTTGAGACCTAGAGACCAATACTTGTCAAAGGGAAATCACTAGTAAAGTTACCTACATTGATCAGAATTGAAAGAGGATTTGAAGAAGTATTTTAAAGGTCCAAAGGCATCCCTGAAAAACATATTTATGTTTTAATATCATTCATATACCTTCTCATAAGATTTGGGATCATTTGGGGCAAATTTGGGACTTAGAGATCCAAACTAGTCAAAGGTCAAACTAGGGAAAAAAGTGAAAAATTGCCATTTTGATAAAATTCCTAACAAGGGACATTACAGTGGTATCAGAGCATGGTCCTTACACCTGTGGATTAGGAACATACATTCAAGAATAATTGGCAGCCATGTCTTACTATTATGATGAATCCTATGAGTACAATTCTTATGAGGAATATGTAGATGCTTATGAGCAATATGAAGCAGAATGTGAATGGTATGAGGAAGAGGTGCCATCCTGCAACACTTCTTACAATTTCAAGAGAAATAAAGATTATTCTTATGACTTTAAATCTGATGAATATGAGTGTGTCACACTAACCAAGGATAATTCTATGAGTGAGTTCCAAAGATGGAGAGCAAAATATAAAACCTTGCCCCAACAATATCAAAAATATCAAGAATATCTTGCTTTTAGCAAAAATACACAAAATGCCATGTCTTTTGAGTACTTTGCTGAACATGTTTTTGAAAATAGGCCCAAAATTGAAGACGTGGAGTTAGTAAAGAAAGGTTTATGCCCTTTTTGCAAAGAACCTTGGAGTGAGTATCATACATGTGTGCATGAAATTATGTCCCACTTGAGGAGAGCTTTTGGGAATTCTTCAAAAAGAGATTCCAAAGATATTGATCCTATGGAAAACAAGGGGAAAAATGCATCAGCTTGCTTGAAGGAGAAAAATGAAGAGACATCACAAGAGCATGAAGAAGATTCTATTGAAAATATGGAAGATCATTTCGAGATACCTTCTAGCTTAGACATGAACCAAAGAGCATCTACTGATGGATGCTTAAACTATGAAGGAGTACCTACTGATGGGTGCTCACACCTCTATGTTGGTGACATAGAGATCACTTTTGAAAGTGTTGCTGCAAGCCCAAGTTCCATTAAGCATGATTATGAAGACCTTGTAGCAGTTGAAGAAGAACCAAGATCAACTTCCTCATCACCACTTGAGCTTCATGAAGTTGGTCCAAGCAAAAATGAAGAAGATGAGGAGGTTCATTTGCAAGAGCCTCATTTTCTTGAAGGGTCCTTAAAGATGAATGAAAAGAAGATCCAAGAGTCTCTCAGCATTCTCCATGACACTCAAGCATTGGTGTCAAATACTTGTTGGAGAGCTACTTCATTGGAGGAAACATCCTTCATTGAAGACATGGAGAAGATTCAAAGAGCAATGTGCCACATCAAAGGTAATTTCATGTCTTTGCTTTTTGATAGAAACCATTTGTTTGAGCTTAATGAATTGTTACATGATGCATACTTGAAGAATAATGAGGATATTCATAAGCTCACAATTCAAAATGAGCAACTTCTTGAAAAGTTGCAAGATACTTGTTTTTCCTCCTATGTTTCAGATTATCAAATGGTAGATTGTTTGGAGGATTCTCATGACATGGTGGATCATGAGAAATGTGAAAATTTGAATGTGCTTAATGTGTTTGAATATGAACTTGAAGATATCCAAACACTTGATGTGGTGGAAGAGGAACTTGAATTGTCTCTTGATGAAGGTTATGCAATTTTTAAAGAAAAGCATGATTCCTCTACATTGGAACCAATCTATGACAAAGGTTTCACAATTTTGAAGGAGCTGCATAATACTACCGATATGAAGTAAATACTCTGTTCTTCATCTCCAGAAAGTTTCAGGTCGAAATTCCAAGTAGAAATGTATAAATCTCAATTTTAATGAAAGAACAGTGCCATTTCCCCACTACCTTGTTGTGAAACAATGTAATGTTGATGATTTCGAATGAATGGATTATTCTCTGATATATTTGTGATAAATATAATGCCATGGATGTATTCTACAAGTTTTATGTACTGTACTTGAGCATTTGAAGCATTTTTACTTAGTTTAGTTGTATTAGGAGGTGAAATAGTGCCATTTCTCCAAGGGTCGAATTGGGGATTTTTGCAGTTGAATGGGAGAGGGTGAGAATAGTTGTAATAATCCATTAATGGTGCATATGATACTTTAATAACATACTTAACACCTTACATACCTATTTTCATAAATTTGAGTGGGTTTGGAGGCATTTGGGAAGCCATTTTCAGTACTTACCCCATGGGGATTTGAACCCCAAATTACTAGTAAAATTGCATAATTGGTCCAGAATATTAAGAGAGTTTGCAGAGGTATTTTGGTGGCCATATGTCATCCATAAACATAATATTCAAGTTCTAATATCATTCATACACCTTCCTTGAAGATTTGAAGGCATTTGGAGTCAATTTGAGACCTAGAGACCAATACTAGTCAAAGGGAAATCACTAGTAAAGTTACCTACATTGATCAGAATTGAAAGAGGATTTGCAAAAGTATTTTAAAGGTCCAAAGGAATCCCTGAAACACATATTTATGTTCTAATATCATTCATATACCTTCTCATAATATTTGGGATCATTTGGGGCAAATTTGGGACCTAGAGATCCAAACTAGTCAAAGGTCAAACTAGGGAAAAAAGTGAAAAATTGCCATTTTGATAAAATTCCTAACAAGGGACATTACAGGGGCGTTGGTTAAACACATTGAATTTGAGATGACTGTCATATTGTACAAAACAAATTCATTTAGTGATTTGTATATTTTTTACAGTTAGTACACCTACATTTAATTGATGTAAGTTTTATTGCACAGTTCTCATCTTATTTATGGACATCGTACCATGTATCTAATAATGTGTTTAAAAAATTGTTGAACATGAAAGCAATATACTTAGAAACATTGAACCATAATATTTTATTGACTGGTTTGTGTGTGTGTGTTTTTTGTTTGCAGATAGTACTAGAAGATTTGTTTCTAGTAAACCATTGATCATTTTTTATTTCAATGGCATTTTGTTACACGCAATACATAGAAAACAGAAACTCGGATTGCGACAACCATCGGACATCGAAACATCAACAAAGTATTATTTTATACGCCCAGGCTTAAAGGAATTTTTTGAAAAATGCTTTTGTATTTTTGAGGTTGGGGTATGGACATCTGCTCAATGAAAAAACGTTGACGATTTTTTGCCTAGATTATTACAAAGAACAGGATTGAAAAGGGAACAATTTAGATTAATTTTAACACAGGAAAATTGTTCTTCCGTACCCAAAGAGGGTTTTTAGGGTGTTGGAAATCCTAATGTATATCGCAAGCCTTTAAGTATAGTTTGGGACACTTTGAACCATGGTTGGGATCGGACAAATACTTTGATTGTCGATGAATCCGGAGAAAAACATGTTTCTAACGATGAAGGAAACTGTATTATAACAAAAACTTATAATTATTCTGACGATGTCAATGACACATTTTTGTTAGATAAATTATGGCCTTGCTTGCTGCACCTGGATGGCGTGGGCGAGGTGAGGCCAATTGTGAATAAAATAAAAATGGAAGTATTTTGTTAAATAATACACTTGAATGTTTGTTTGTACTAGTATGTCCAATTTCACTGTGATTATAATTCTTGTAAAGTGTCGAGTTTGGTTTCCGAAAATGTAACTCTATTTAAATTGTATTGTTAAATCATAAAACATATAAATTTGTGTGCTTGATTTATCATTCATATGATTTATATGCAGGTTATGCACCAGTAAATTTCTTTACTTGATCCATATTGTTTCACATTCTGCAATTACATAACAGTCATTAATATCATCATATTAAGTTAATTTGATAAGTTAAGTTATTAAGCATCTAATTAACAGCTTCATAACTAGGCTTATGCCTATCATTCTAAGAACTTACAGGAGGCATCCATCCATCAATGAGGTTGTGACGGCATAAGCATAGATATATTACATAAATGGAGTTTAGCCATTCATCATTTACATGCAAAATTAATACAGCAGATAGCTTATGCAATTCAAAGAAACCTCATTCATGAATATATATTAACCTTCTAACAGGCTTAACATAGCATACTCATGGCTTACATTTATTTACACATAATTTCATTCCATAGATTGAACATATCAAGCATAATTAAATACATGAACATTATAATCCATTTTTTTTCAAAAGAAAAAATCATACTATTGTTATTCAAAACTGAATCAAATAGTACATGATGTTCAATGAGGTTACTTGACTCACTAGAGAGCTGAAGTAAACCAGATATTGTCAAAAAGACTTCTTGGAAAATTACAATAATTTCTCAAAAACAGTTTGAGAATTTCATCCTTCTGCCAGAAAAATAAAAAACTTTGAGCTATTTAGAAACTTAGCCCTTCTAGGTCAAAAAGCAGTCCAAAATATGGCTTAGTCAAAGAACTTCATTGATCCCTTATCAAAACATAAGTGATCAATAATTTCCTCCCAAAACAAATAACCAACTTCTTTTTTCATTGCATCTTTTGAAAGCTTATCTGCATCGATGTTGTGCTGCCTATATATATGATCAATAATTTCCTCCCAAAACAAATAATCCAAATTTTGTTCGCGCATGCTATATGTTATTTCGTTACAGATGTACTAATTGCATTTCTCAGACCGAAAGGTTCTAATCAATTGCCTGGCAATTCATTACAGTTAATCATTATGGGATATTTAATGCTCTTCTTAAACACAAAGACCAATATTGGCAATTTGTTAGTCGTCATATTCCATAGAAAAAGTGTTGTTATTCAATTTCCAGAGGGTAATCTTGCTATGAGTGAATTTTCATTTCCTGGTTGTGTTGTGGTTAAACCCGCATTAGTAACCTTTCTATACTCAATGTGCCAAATCAAATATGCCACGTGTCACAATATCATCGTTCCACTAGTCACCCTAGGATATCATTGTTACAATTCCCTCCTAAATGAAGGGTCGACCGACCCTTCTTATTCCCAATATTATTTTCATAATAGTTCGACACTGCAAGAAGGGTCAGTCGATCCTTCTTGTATTATCCATTATGGCTATAGCTAAATTGATGGATAAAGGTTTTGATAATTAACTATGGAAAGAAGGGGCAGAAAATCATTCTTGCCGTAAAACGGAAGTCAGGAAAAACCATTTTTATATGATATAACTTCCAAGGTGTTCTATTTTACAATTTCCTTGTAATTGAAGAGTCGGTCGACCCTTCCTATTCCCCGTATTATTTTCAGATTAGTTTGACACTGGAAGAAGGGTCGGTCGACCCTTCTGATTACCAATATTATTTTCATAATATTTCGACACTGCAAGTAGGGTCGGTCGATCCTTCTTGTGTTCTCCATTATGGATATAGTTGAATTGTTCTATTTGACGTCCATGAATTTACATTTCCCCTCAGAAATTTTAATGCTTGTTATACTATACCCTATACCCTATACTTCTTAGTAATTAATCTTGGCCATTATGTTATTTCGCTCTTGCACTGCTAGCAGGTTCCTTCACCGGCTAGTTGGCTGCAACTCTGGTACCTCGGCCCTCTATGCATTCAAAGCAGCCCCATTCTCTCTACTCTGTGTCTATTAGGGAGCTCCATGTCTACTGGGGAGATTCTCCATTCTCTCTGCTCCGTCTGTAACTGGGGAGCTTCCCCATTCTCTCTGCTCCATCTGTAACTAGGGAGCTGCCCCATTCTCGAGCAATAATTCCTCCCAACTCATTTATGAGGGAATTGTGCAAATATTCAACCTACAAAATATAGGCTGTGAATTCATGTATATCCTGAATTGTGAAGACTGCAAAAATACTAAGCACAAGAAAGGTAGGCCAACCCTTCATTAAAGCTGGAAACAATGGCGAAAACGACCCATGGAAAAAACTCGTAGTAAAATCCACACAGCAGGTAATTTTCGAAGATGAAATATAATAAAAGGAAACAGAAACAAAATCAACATATTTATTAATTCCGTCGGGTTAAATTTGGGCCGTAAGATTAAGACAAGTCGACGGCTGCGATCTAATCTAGGGAATGCGGGTTGCGGGTTGCGGAAACGCATGTCGCAGATCCATTATTTAAACTCTTCTCGCAATCTGCAATCATGTATAACTAGATAGCCACTTCAATAAGCTATAGCATAATATGATGGTGCGTGCATTTTTCTAAAATCGTGAATTATGGCTAGCATTCTATCAGAGCAGTATTCACTACTTTTTCCATACTTTGTCAATTTCCAAAGTTTCACAAACTTGCCATACTTTTTGAGAATGATGTCAGATTGCAACACTGACTAAATGATAGCATGGTAGCACCAAAACGCCATCTTGTGTCTTTCCAGCCTCATGACACATTCCATGTCATCATAGATGCCATGTCATCACTTCCTTTGGCATCAGTTCTCTCTTTGAGGCTCACACGTGTGAGATATTCCCTTTCCAAAATAGAGATTAATTCATGTATAACCATAATGATCAAGAATGGAAAAATATAAATCACAAGAAGGGTCGGTCGACCCTTTTGGCAGTCTGAAACTAGTATGAAAATAATATTGGGAAGAAGAAGAAGGGTTGGTCGCCCCTTCATTTATGAGGGAATTGTGGAAATATTCAACCTACGAAGTACAGGCTGTTAATTCATGTATATCCTGAATGGTGAAAACTGCAAAAATACTAAGCACAAGAAGGGTAGGTCGACCCTTCAATTAAAAGAGAATGAAATACAATTAATCTACGAAGGTTGGGACAACATTTCCCCACTACCGACTTCCGCAGTATGTGGCGGTGATCGGGACATTGCCTATGATATAACATGTAAACAATATTTTTCCCGACTTCCTACTGCTGACAAGAAGGATCGGCCGCCCCTTCTTTTAGTAGATAATTGTGAACACCAATATCCGACAACTCACCTGTATCCAGAATGGTGAACACAAGAAGGATCGAACCACCCATCTTGAAGTCTAGTAATATTAAATAATAGTAGGCAGAAGAAGGGTCAGCCACCCCTTCATTCATTTATGTCGAGCCTCGTTCAAAAGAAAAATAATGGTTTTGGAACCTAGATTTTGGCACTTTGGAAACGGATTTTGCAGTTTCGAAACCGGTTTGGTCACTTTCGGAATCGGATTTTGCACTTTTGGAACCGGTTTTGGCTCTTTAGGAACCATTTTTGTCACTTTTTGAACCTTGATTTGGCACTTTCGGAATCGGTTTTGGCAATTCTGGAATCGGTTTGGCATTTTGGATCTAGTTTTGGCACTTTTGGAACCTGGATTTGGTAGTTTTGGAACTGGATTTTGCTTGATTTTGGAGTTTAAAAAGGTGGTTTTAGCCTCGTCTTCAAAGTGACTTGAATATTTTAGACATTGATTTTCTCACCTTAAAATTTAGAACATTTACAAATGAAAATTGCAATTTTCAAATAAAAATTGCATTGTTTGATTTGAAATTCACACTTTTCAAATCAGAAATTGCATTTGTTTATTTTAAATTCACACTTTTTGAATTGAAGTTCATAGTTTTATAACAACAAACTACAATTTAAGGTTCATAAGTAGTAAAAAAACACACCATTCCAATAGAAAAACACCATTTTCAAAGCCAATATTGCCACTTTCAGAAGGTCCTTTTCAATTGCATTTTTTAATTTTAAATTCAACTTCAGAATAATTTAAAGTCGTTGAACATTTTAGAACAAAGGAGAGCAATCGTGCATGGAATTAAGTTGGTGAGATGAAATTCATCGAGGAAGAAACAGAAAATATTGATAACATTCTATTTTTTCAATCTGTGGAGCTGGAAAGTCTCGAGATTTTCGACTGTCATGGGATTGACTATAAAATGTAGTGTAAATGGGTGAGGTGCGCATCTTTAAAATGAGTAAAACAAATTATGCGCAGTTAGAAGAAGCTGATAGCATGATCTGGAGGCACATAGGTTGGAAGATAGCCTAGACATGGCGGTATTGCATCTCTCTCGAATACCTGCATAGAAAACAAATAATTGTTTATCACGCTGCCGTAAAAAGAAACCATTTCCAACAAATGCAAAAATAATCATTTTATTGCATCCAACGCGTGAGCACACATATCATCATGCACAATAAAAACAGAGAAACTATTCCTAAATTTCCAAGTGCACCATAACAATTGGTCTGGGCATCCCGCTTGGACGGGTTAGCTCCTAACACAGTTGGTCTGGGCATCCCGCTTAGACGAGTTAGCTCCTAACACCGTAGTTAGTGGAATCAAAGGAATTCAACCAATGAAATATACTTTGCAAATGATAAGCAAACACTTAAATTAGACGTGTGTATAATAATGACTACACAAATTCTTTCTTACCGAGAAAAACCTTTTGTGGATATGTAGTATTTCAAGGTTAGGAAGTTGCTCCAGTAAGTTGAGAAGAGGAAGAGGCTTCGGAATATGGATATCAAGATTATTCAATGATTTGAAGCTACCTATTATCTCCCCAAATTTCTCTACAGGAAAATGGTGCAATAGATCCATTATATGAGAACGTTTCTTCATCTACCATCTACCTATATGAGAATGTTTCTTAATCTCCCTATGTCCCCTCCTAGTTGCAGGAACATAATGACAAATCCATGCATACCCAGGGAATATAAGGTGAACAAACTGAAAAATTCCATTTCAGTTTGCTGTGAGTGGTCACTGTGTTGATGGATTAGCCTATATATAGTGAGTGGCCACTGTGTTGATGGATTGAATGGGATGGGAGTCTGGGACGGATGGGGAATGGTAATTATCACCATATGGTGGGATCATGGTGGTCAAAGATATCATCTGTAGTGACTACATATTTTGCTGGAGTAATCATACACGTATCACTCTAATCGATTCCTTGAAAATCCAACGGCCAACATGCCTGCTGCTAGCGCATTAAATGGCCTACAACAGGCTTAATAATATTCATCGTAAATGATGGATTGTATCACTCGTGTGAATAATCTCATCATGATTTTAGTCCACATAATGTTTATGTCTTGTCACCAACAAAGTCTCTGGTTGGGGTCAATGGTAATTATCACAGTATGGTAATTATCACAGTATGGCGGGATCATAAGTTGGGCGCATGAAACCATTTGGGTTTGATGTCCAATCAGAACATGAAACATAGGCATAGAATATTCAAAACACGGTCTTTGCCTTCGATACCTTTGTTTTTGGAGGATTTAGGTGTCAATATTTCCAATCCATAGGTCTCAACGATTGCAAGTATCTAAATGATTCAACGTGAATGACCAAGATAATAGGGTGTACCGGAAGCTAGAGATGCAGTGATACTATGAGACCACAAATGATACTATAATTATTCACTTCCTCTTGCAATTCGCCCAAGCATATTTAAAACATAGTGTTTAATAAAGAATAAAACGTAGCATGGATTCAGTGGTGCTCAGAGGAGAAAATATTCTATACGAGTCAATACTATAATTAAACTATATTTCTAATACTCAATTTTCCAAATCAAATATGCCACGTGTCACAATATGATCCTTCCACGTGTCACCCTGGGATACTAGATATCAACATTTAAACAACAAAATTTATAGACGTTTTTCTTCAAAGGCTTGGTTGGCAAGTGGAAATATTCTCAGAGAAAGAGCGGCCGCTCTTTCTCCAAGGTCGGTTGATCCTTCTTGTGTTCTCTATTATGGATATAGATGAATTGTTGGATAAAGGTTTTCACAATTTACTATGAAAAGAACGGGCAGCCGATCCTTTTTGTCGAAAAACAGAAGTCGGGAGAAACAATTTTTATATGTTAAAACATCCAAGGTGTTCTATTTTCAAAATTGCCTCGCAATTGAAAGGTTGGCCGACACTTCGTATTCCCAATATTATTTTCATAATAGTTCGACACTACAAGAAGGGTTGGTCGACCCTTCTTGTGTTCTCCATTATGGATATATCTGAATTGCTGGATAAATATTTTCACAATTAACTACAAAAAGAAGGGGCGGCCGATCCTTCTTGTCGGAAAATAGAAGTCGGGAGAAACCATTTTTATATGTTATAACTTAGCCAATTGACTGGCTATTCAAACAATGAGTGAATATTTTAGACATTGGACTTTTCACCTTTGTAGGTAACTTCATTTATGAAGCAAGGGATTGTTTAGGTACATACAATTCATGACCATTAGAGGTATGTACAGGTTCTAATTGTGAGATTGTAGATCCTAGTGATTGTTTGTTCACTGTAGAAAGTGAATAACTATTACATTGAAAAATACATGCATCAACATTGAATAGATTTCCCACACAATCACCCTTAGCAAACACCATAGATTACTAGACCATTTTACACCCTTTGTTAGATAAAAGGAACCTGACACGAACATGAATAAGTTTTCTTAATAATACTAGGTGACACACAAAACTAGGAATGCGTAAAACTCCATTGATCCTCTTCACTATACCACCAAGGAATTTGATCAAGACTCTGCAATGACAAACTATGTTGAGAGGAAAATCTCAAATCCATTATTTGAACTGTTCCCGCAATCCGCATTGCAGGTTGCGGAAACGCAGAACGCAAACATTTACAATAATCTTCCCGGAATCCACAAATGCGGGTTGCGGGAATCAAACCTGAATATCCAGTAATTCACCTGTATCAAGACTGGTGAACACAAGAAGGATTGGATGACCATTCTTGCAGTCTAGAACTAGTATGAAGATAATATTGGGCAGAAGAAGGGTCAACCGCCCCTTCATTTATGAAGGAATTGTCGAAATATTCAACCTATGAAGTATAGGTTGTCAATTCATCTATATCCTGAATAGTGAAGACTGCAAAAATACTAACGTCACAAGAAGGGTCGGTTGTTCATTCATTTAAAAGAGAAATGAAAAAATATTAAATCTATGAAGGTTGGCATGACAATTCCCCACAACCAACTTCCGCAATATATGGTAGGGATCAGGACATTGCCTAAGTTATAACATCTAAACAATATTTCTCGGGACTTCCGACTGCTTACAAGAAGGATCAGCCGCCCCTTCTTTTAATAGATAATTGTGAACACCAATATCCGACAATTCACCTGTATCCATAATAGTGAACGTAGGAAGGATTGTACCACCCTTCTTGCAGTCTAGAACTATTATGAAAATAATAGTGGGCAGAAAAAGGGTCGGTTGACCCTTCATTCATTTATCTTGAGCCTCATTCAAAATGGGGTGTCGGTTAATGAAATTCAACTTCAAATGACCGTCATATTATGCATACACCGATTCATTTGATAATTTGTATATTTTTTACTACTTCAAATGACCATCATAATTATTATATCAGAACACCACAAAAACCAATTTCAAAAGTGGCAATATCAAAAGAAAAAGTATGGTTTTGGAACCTGGATTTGGCAATTTTTGAAACGGATTTGGCAGTAAAATACACACAGCAGGTAATTTTCGAAGATGAAAAATAATAAAAGGAAACAGAAACAAAATCAACATATTTATTAATTATGTCGGCTTAATTCTGGGCCGTAAGATTAAGACAAGTCGACGGATGAGATCTAATATGGGGAATGCGGAAGACGAATTGTGGGGTTTTAATTGTTTTGAAATATATACAATGTTCCCGCAATCCGCAATTGCGGGTTGTGGGACTACTACTCGAAATAAAAACAAACCAAAGTTTCCCAAAGTTTCCCACAATCCGAATTGTGGGTTGCGGTAACACATGTCACAAATCCATTACTCAAATAGTTCCCGCAATCCGCAATCATGTATAACTATAGATAGCCACTTCAACAAGTTATAGCATGATATGATGGTGCGTGCATTTTTCTGAAACCATGAATTATGGCGGGCATTCTCTCAAGCAGTTTTGACTACTTTTTCCATACTTTGTCAATTTCCAAAGTTTCACAAACTTGACATACTTTTCCAGAATGATGTCACATTGCAACACTGACTTAATGATAACACCAAAACACCATCATGTGTCTTTCGATGCCATGTCATCATACATGCCATGTCATCATACATGTCATGTCATCATCACACATTCCATATCATCATAGATGACATGTCATCATACATGCCATTTCATCACTTCCTATGGCGTCAGTTCTCTCTTTGAGGCTCACACGTGTGATATTTTCGCCTTCCAAAATAGAGATCAATTCATGTATAACCATAAGGGTCAAGACTGGATAAATATAAATGACAAGAAGGGTCGGCCGACCCTTCGGGTGGTCTAGCACTAGTATTGAAATAATTGTTGGGTATGTTATATCTCTTCACATGGTCGCTGCGTGTACAACACGATACCTACGGCACTAGTGATTCGCCTGCGCCGGGCGCGTCCGGAGGGGGGGGTAGCCCGACAGGGCCCACCCCCTTCGTTTCGGACCGTTAGGCCCCCGGAGTCCGCGCGGAGCGCAAAATTTTTTTTTGGGTTGCTTTTTGCTTTTTCGCGATTTTCGACCCATTGTACTCTAATCTAATTCCGGTAAAAGGAATTAGGGTTGTAACCTAATTCGGGTAAACGAATTAGGGTTTTAGATGCTGCAGAATACCATTTATTGTATTGTACATGTAAAATAAACATATAATGAAAAAGGAGCTATGCGGCTCTAAGTTTGGCTGGTTTTTTCCCGGTTAAGGGTTTCCAGGTGAAAATCTCTGTGTAATGTGTGTGCCATTGTGTATTTTCTGTTAATGCTTAAGAATCATATGAGTTTGTACTTCACTGTTAAGGTTTAAAACTTACAATAATATTGCGCAGAAGAAGGGTTGGCCGCCCCTTTATTTATGAGGGAATTGTGCAAATATTCAACCTACGAAGTATAGGCTGCAAATTCATGTATATCATGAATGTCGAAGACTGCAAAAATACTAAGCACAAGAAGGGTCGTTCGACCCTTCATTTAAAAGAGAAATGAAGAACAATTAATCTACGAAGGTTGGGACAACATTTCCCCACTACCAACTTCCTCATTATGTGGCAGGGATCAAGACATTGCCTATGTTATAACATGTAAGCAATATTTATCATGACTGCTGACAAGAAGGATCAACCGCCCCTTGTTTTAGTAGATAATTGAGAACACAAATATTCGACAATTCACCTGTATCCAAAATGGTGAACACAAGAAGGATCGAACCACCTTTCTTGCAGTCTAGAACTATAATGAAAATAATAATGGGCAGAAGAAGGGTCGGCTGCCGCTTCATTCATTTAGGTCGAGCCTCATTCAAAAATGGGGTGTTGGTTAATGACATTCAACTTCAAATGACAATCATATTATACAGACATAAATATCAAAAGAAAAATTATGGTTTTGGAACCTGGATTTTGGCACTTTTGGAAACGGATTTGGCAGTTTCGGAGCCGGTTTGGTCACTTTCGGAACCGGATTTTGCACTTTTGGAACCGGTTTTTGGCTATTTAGGAACCGGTTTTGTCACTTTTGGAACCTTGATTTGGTACTTTCGGAATCAGTTTTGGCGATTTTGGAATCGGTTTTTGCACTTTCGGAACCGGTTTTCGCACTTTTGGAACTAGTTTTGGCACTTTTGGAACCTAAATTTGGCACTTTTGGAACTAGATTTTGCTTGATTTTGGAGTTTAGAAAGGTGGTTTTAGTCCCGTCTTCAAAGTGACTTGTATTGGAATAAGTCCAAGTTTAATGAAATTGGCGTTAATATTTCTCTCTCTCTCTCTCTATATATATATATTGGTGGTCCCTATAACCTCAAACACATGATGCAACTACCACTATAAAAACTGACATATATAAATTGTCTCTAAAACAGGGATTTTGGAGATGTTTTTTTACAACACTATCAGCTCCAAAAGTTCAATTCTCATTACTTTTAAGGGGGTTTTCAAAACACTGCCTTGAAAATAGCTAGAGATAGTCTTTCTAACCCCCCCTAAAAGTCATGAGAATTTGACTTATGGTGGCAGGTTTTAACAAACCGCTTCCAAAAATTAAATTCTCATGACTTGTATGATGGGGTTGTCAAAACACTGCATTGAAAAATATATTTGGGGGTAGTTGTTTTAAATCCCTGCCCCTAAAAAAAATCTATGAGAATTGAACTTTTCGACTTTTGGGAGGGGTTTTAAAAAACCGCCTCCAAAAGTTAAATTCTCATTACATTTAGGGAACCACATTTATGGGCATTCATTGTAAACCACCCTCCCACCAAAGTCATAAAAATCAAACTTTTAGAGGTGGTTATTAAAAA
Organism: Larix kaempferi; assembly: GCA_027924585.1. Lineage (NCBI taxonomy): Eukaryota > Viridiplantae > Streptophyta > Pinopsida > Pinales > Pinaceae > Larix > Larix kaempferi. The sequence continues at coordinate 753,647 of BSBM01000254.1, forward strand.
ACTGCCTAAAAAAATTCAATTCTCATGACTTTTAGGGGGGGTTTTAAACAAACCACCTTAAAAAACACATTTAGGGGTGTTCATTTAAAACCCCCCCTAAAAGTCATGAGAATTGAACTTTTAGAGGCAACTGTTAAAAACCACCTTCAAAAGCTCAATTTTCTTGACTTTTTTTGTTTGTGGGGTTTCAAAAATCGCCCTGAAAGTTCTAAAAAGAAATTTAGAGGCATGGTATTGGAAAGACTCCTGCAAACCTAAACCCCCTCTAAAGGGGTAAATTGTTGTAGTGAGTTATCCACAACCATTTGTTAGTTTTTGTTCATTCAACCCATCGACAAAGAGGCATACTCAACAACATCTTGGCAAGGTACCAACTATGAATATTTTTCATGGTTAGCTTAATGATTGGTCATGGCAACATTTGAGCAATTGTTTGAGGACCTCCTATATATGTGTTCCATCCATGATACACATAAAATATTCTCATTACTCTTTACTTGGTCACTAATTAAGCTACATTTACAATTTCATTCACCACTACTTGATTGCTTTTATGGTGTTTGTGATTACTTTTATGGTGTTTGCTTCTATTCTTCGGAAGCACTCTGACTAGCCCAACCATTTTGGTGTAGGATGGAACCTTAGTTTTTTGAAAAGATATAATTGTTGTCGACTAGTATCAGCTTCAACACCTTCATTGGAACATAATATGATCTATCATCATCAAATCATGCTTCATTAGCTTGTCATCTTTTCTTGTTTTTGGAAATTGTCTACCAGCCACATGGTGGATCTCACTTCTATCCTCTTGGGTGAGTTTTTCCCACTGGGTTTTCCCTGTTTAATTTTAGGGATTTTTGTGTACTTGGGTACCTAACATGGCTACAATTGTCGGGACCCAATTTTTGTGCATCATACTCACATAAGTTAGGCTTAAGCGGGGTGTTGGTGTACATGCAGACATTTGGGATTAATTGAGAGACATTTGGGTTCAATTGAGACCATTTTTCCTTGATTTTAGGAAAAAATGTGCCCTCTTCCACTATTTTAGGGATGGAGGTGTCCTCCTCCTTTATAGGGATTAGTACACATTCATTGGTAGTGGACATCCAATTGACTCCATAAGTGCACCTCTCTTGTATGATTGGACCAGTTAACTGACGTGGATCATGCATGTTAAGTTATCTAAACTTGACTCAACAATTGTGAGTAAGTTAACACCGCTTGGCTCATGCATGTCAAGTTAACTAGCCTCACTCAACAATTGTGATCTAGTTGACATCACTTGTCTAGTCTAAGCTCAATGAACTCCTTCATAAGGGCCTAAATGCATGCAAGGGTGCATTCACTCAAGTATTTCACTTAGTTACACTGATAGGTGTTTATATCTTAGAATTTGGGGTGGACTACCATCTATGCTTTTCCTAGATTGCAAAAGTATGAGACAAGTGTACTGTCTAGATCGATTCTATGGCAGTCATTCCAAATTCAAAATAAACAATTATAAAAAAAAAGGAATACTGAAAATAACAGGTAGTTGATGCATGGATAACTGGTAGTTTAAGCATGGATAACTCTTAGCTTATGCATGGAAAATGAGCGCAGAAAACCCGTTTAGTTAGAATAAGGTGAGAACAAGTACAAGATAGCTTATTCCTGGCACCTAACTCGTGACCTATCAGTGTTCATCGATCACAAGTTAAGTGGTTGCACACTAGTTAAGCCTATCTAAGGAAAATTTGCTTAAAGGACAAGCATTCTCTCTTACATTCCAATACACATTACATTAGAACTCTCATCTCTAATGAGTATATTGTATCTCCACCCTTTTAAATGTTAATAAAGATTATGATTATATAACCTTTTTATCTCTTCTTCAATCAATTTCTTTATATTGTAGCTTCATTTAATTTCAAAATCGATTAGTCCAAAATCTCCCATGTCCAAGCTAAGTATTATGTAATAGTTCTCTATAGAATAATCAAATGATTTGCGTTTAAGCTAGACCATTCCGCAATATATATCTTATCATGTAAAGGCCTTAGCAAGCCAAAAAAATATTATTCCAACACATATATAAATAGATTAATTAGTTTTGAACTTATACAATTCACACGATTCTAATCCTCATCGAATATAACAAAATTTTACGTCTTCACCTTATAACAACTTTATTTTTATGTCCCCGACATATAGTTTTGAGTCGGGTGGTATTAGTTGGGGTGCCGAAAATCGCGAATATCAATTTTCAAAGTTTTTGTCAAAGTTTATATTATTTGTATTTTTTTAAAATTCATTTTACGTGGTTGTGGTTGGATCCGGACGCAGTGATGTTGGCCTGGGGCTGTGTGCCCCAGGCCCTGGTGGCGCGGTGACATTTGCCGTTTTAAATGCGGTTTAAATGGTCTCGGGACTGAAGACTCCTGTGCGATTTATTCACCCGTCTTGTCCATTTATCGTCCCTTTCGTCGAGCTCTGTTGTGCGCCGGCTGGCATCGAGGTTTAAATGGTCTCGGGACTGAAGACTCCCGTGCAATTTATTCACCGGTCTTGTCCATTTATCGTGCCTTTGGTCGAGCTCTGTTGTGCGCTGGCGTCGGGTTGAGGTGTTGCGGGGGTTTAAATGGTCTCGGGACTGAAGACTCCTGTGTGATTTATTCACCAGTCTTGTCCATTTATCGTGCCTTTCGTCGAGCTCTGTTGTGCGCCTGCTGGGGTTGGGTTGAGGTGTTGCAGGGGTTTAAACGTGTTTAAATGAGGTTTAAATGCAGGTTTAAATGCAGGTTTAAATGAGGTTTAAATGGTCTCCGGACTCAAGACTCCTGTGCGATTTATTCATGAGTCTTGTTCATTTATCGTCCCTTTCGTCGAGCTCTGTTGGCGCGGGGTGGTGGTAGTCTCGGGAGTCAAGACTCCTGTGCGATTTATTCAGCAGTCTTGTGGATTTATTCATTTATCGTACCTTTCGTCGAGCTCTGTTGGCGCGGGGTGGTGGTGGTCTCGGGAGTCAAGACTCCTGTGCGATTTATTCAGCAGTCTTGTGGATTTATTCATTTATCGTCCCTTTCGTCTAGCTCTGTTGGCGCGGGGTGGTGGTGGTCTCGGGACTCAAGACTCCTGTGGGATTTATTCAGCAGTCTTGTGGATTTATCGTCCCTTTCGTCGAGCTCTGTTGTGTGGCCATTAGCGTCGGGTTGAGGTGTTGCAGGGGTTTAAATGGTGTTGCAGTTGGCGTATTCATGCAGTATGGTCCAGGGTTTCGTGGTGTTGATGCAGTGTGGCGCGGGGGTGACGGTGGTTTCGGGACTCAAGACTGCTGTGCGATTTATTCATCATTCTTGTCCATTTATCGTGCCTTTTGTCGAGCTCTGTTGTGCGCCTGTTAGCGTCGGGTTGAGGTGTTCCATGGGTTTAAACGGTGTTGCAGTTCGAGCTCTGTTGTGGGCCGGCTAGCGTCGGGTTGAGGTGTTCCAGGGGTTTAAACGGTGTTGCAGCTGGGGTATTGATGTGGTATGGTCCAGGTTTCCATGGTGTTAACGCAGTATGGCGCGGGGTGAGGTTTGCCGATTTAAATGAGGTTGGTGGTCTCGGGACTCAAGACTTCTGTGCGATTTATTCACCAGTCTTGTCGATTTATCGTTCGTTTCGTCGGGCTCTGTTGTGCGCCCGCTAGCGTCGGGTCGAGGTGTTGCAGGGGTTTAATGCGGTGTGCTCGCTGTTTGCATGGGTGAAGGACGGTCTCGTTGCCTGGGTGATGGAGCACTCTGAAACTATATTTTAGAGGTTCTCTGGTGTTCAAACTTGTTCTGTTTGGTGTGACTTGCTTTTGTGTTGTGGCTGTTTTTGTTGGATTTTTTGCGGTGGCGTGGTTGTTTGTGGGTTATTTGTGGTGGTGCAGCGAAGGTGGGGTAGTTTCTGGTGGTGCGTATTGCTGTCTGAATGGGGTTCAACGAGCTGTGTCTTCTGCAATTTCATTGACGGGTTCTTTGGAAGGGTAATTCTTGGAATTTTCTCTTCAGCTGACACTTTTGTTTTCTGTTTTATGGAAAAAATCCGCTTTTCTTATACTGTAGGATTAATTGCTTATAAAATTTTATAAATGCAAGAATTTTACAAATGTATGCTTTTCATTTCACAAGCTGGGTCAAGAAATATTGCTGAAACTTTTGTTCTGTTTATGGCTTATTTGTGGTGGTGCAGTGAGGGAGGAGTGGTTTCTGGTGGCGGGTATTGCTGTCTGGGTGCGCTTCATTTATCCAGTAATTTGTGGTGTTCGTGTCTGAATGTGTGGAGCGGTTTCTTGGTGCAGGGAGCTGTGTCTTCTGCAATCTCATTGCCGCGTTCTTTGGACCGGTAACTGTTTAAATTTTCTCTTCAGCTCAGACTTGTGTTTTTTGTTTTATGAAAAAAATCCGATTTTGTTATATTCTGCGATTAATTGGTTACACAATTTTATAAATGTAAGGATTTTACAAATGTAAGGTTTTGTCAAAACCCGAAATTTCCGAAAAATTTAAAATTTTTTATTTACAACAATAAATGTTAACTAGGTAGTTTTCTGATTTGTTTTAAATTAAATAACATACATAATCTGTTGAAAGACTCTGTCTTATTAAAAACTTTGATTTTGGTGATTGTAATTTATGATTGTTTTGTTTTTGAGCCGCAAGGGAAGAGCTAGTCGTAGTTGACTGGCTTACTTAGCTTACGAGCTAATGCATATGTCGTCTTTTGTCTCTCAGGTACGTCAATGAAGTAAGGATCCCGTTGGTTGAACTTGGTGAGTATCAATATTTCCTGTACTTAAAACTTAAAAGATCGTTATGATAATTCTTATGCAGATAGCGTCCATGTTCTGCAATAGATTACACAGTCCAGTTATAATTATTGTTTTATGAATATTATGCTATTTTACTACTATAATTTATCAATGGAACAATAGTTTGTATTATAAACTATCATCTACGTAAGGCGACATAGCACCAAGTGACTTATTGTCGTTTAAATACCTATGAGTTACTGTTTGTCCATGTAATAATAATCGTAAGTGCAAGAGTGATGCCTCTAGCATTATTCCATTATATTCGACTATACTGCAATGTTTAATGTCAACTTTAAAGTTTATATCTGTCACATGACTGTGCATGGATTTTTAACTACCTTCACGATGGGAACCTGTAGATGAAGCTCTATTTCAATCATCTTATTAATAGAGATTTATTATTCAAATATTGTTTACTGTTACAGTAGTATTGGTAACAACCACGAGGAGTGTGTATGATAGCAATTTTGTATAATTGTCAAATAGATATGGTAATATTTCCAGGCGTTAAGTAACACGGCATCTTCCTTTGAAGTTGACTACATTACTGCTTACAAAATCATGGAATGTATTATGCTCATGGCATAAATCTAGGATTGATTTTAATTTATAAATCTCATGTAACTTAATGTTTTTCCACATCATGTTGTCCCCATACAATGGCAAGCTTTATACTACCTATAGTGTATAGGTTATATTTATCACACTTGGTTATGTAAACTCTATGGTTGAAGTTGACCATACCTCCTTTGTATTGTTGTAGGGTTTATACATAGCACGTACCTTGGTATTCCGTGAAGGTTCGATTGCAAGCATACACTATATGCTAATGATTGTATATCATATGTTGTCTTTTACATTTGACTTACTTATATAATGATTTTGGATTCGATGTGCAATGATTTGGGTTGCAGTTTGAACTATATAGTCTCGACCCATACTACGTTGATATATTTGGGACTACGTGGTTGCTTCTCCTCCAAGCGGTTGGCAATATATAAGATGTTAATCAAAACCCTACCAGGTTGTTGTATTTGCCTTCGGGCTCGGGTACTGAGAATGAAACCCTCCCTGTCTGATTTTTTTGTAATGAGAACACTGTAACTGAGTGCATCGTGTTGGGGTCTGGTCTCGTGGGTTTCATTCTGAAGTAGAATACCTCCTCGGCTCTGTTGATAGATTTGGCTACGGTTTTCCTTATTTTGTGGTCTCGTTGCTCCGTCATTGTTTCTTTAAAAACCAGCTACTTACAGTCCTTCAATTCGCTGGTGTGCATAGGAGACAGGGTTTGCTACGGTCTTTAAGTTATGTGAGAGGTGATGCATTTGGGTTTTGGGTGTGCTTCAAGTCTGGTTCCATGCCAGCGTGAGGGTTTCGCCGGAAACTAATACCTTGTCTCAGCTGTTATATAAGTTTTGTTTATTTACCTTTCTGACGAAGATGATGGGGTTTCTATAATTATTTAGCCTGTGGCTACCGGTTGTCTACTGCTACTTTCCTCCATGTCCCGGTAAGATGCACTATATATATATTTTTTTTTACAGTTTTTAAGTTTTATAATCATTCAAAAGATTTACGTTTTTGTTTCCATTCTCTGCACTTAATATGATGATTAATATCCTCGGCATTCGTCAATGTGCAGGTCACGCGGCTCTTGAAGGTGTTCATGGCCTTATCAATTTACGCAGGCTCCTCCGGGTAAGCCTGGTTATCCACGGCTGTCTCTTCCTTTGCTGGTTTTGTGGCTAGGGTTGTGTCAAGGAGGAAAACTCCTGTATAGTGAAGTCATTTGACAACTTGCAATTTACAGTTGCAGTCATATGTATGGAGTTGTTTTGGTTTGAAAAGAAAGGGGTTTGAAACCCTGTTAAATGTATGAAGAGCCATTCACGGCTACGCCCATATGAGGCCAGGGTTTCGGCTATGGTTTTCTATAATGGCTAAGCATAGGATTTGAATCCTCGCTGTATAAGATTTATATTTTTCATATATATTATTGGGTCTGTTATGACCGTGTTTCGTCTTCGTATATTGTTATAATATTTACAAGATGTAAAGATATCTGGGTTATTCGATACCTGCAATGTATGATGGCTCTGCTTACAGAAACCCTACCATTTTCCTTCTGTGTTTTATTTCGATTTGATGTGTTGAATAATGATAGTAGATGTTTCTCGACGGTATCTGCAATAGTTGAACGCATAGGGTTATTCTGGCGAATTTGGGGGGTTTTGTTTCATGTTCAAAGCATACGTAGGGTATTGTGAACTCGATAGCGACTGGGTATGAATTATAATAATATTTGTTTTGATTCTTGTACAGTTGTTAAATGAAACTGTAGGTTGAATAAAATATACACATAGAAATATGTGTAAACTTACTGTAGGTTATCGCTGCCATATAAGGCATTCTTTTCATTTGTTTTTCAGTCTGTCGATGGGATATTGTAAGGCTACGGCCAAGTAGGGTTTGGGAACTACTCCAAGGGAGATATTTGTACTGAATAATATTAATACGGTGTATAATTTACGATGGTTTGTAATCCGCCAATGATGACTGTGTTAGTCGACAGTTTTTCTGTTGTATTAATATGTTTGTATTGTTTAAAAACCACTCTGTTATTTCTATTATATTGACATGGCTACTGTGTTCTAAGACTTAGATAGAAAGCAAATAAAAATCTACAGTTACTAGTGTCTGTGTTTGACTACTGTGTAAATGTTTAAGATTCGTGAAAACTTGTAACAATGAAATATTGTTACAGTCACCTTTTAATTAATTGATAACTGTCAGACCTGTTCTGAGTATAAATAATATATTAAATGAGTTTTGTTTATCTATTAACTTGATATAGGAAAGACTTGTAATTTAAAGTTTACTAAAATATACAATACATATATATATACAGATAGGTTATTCTGATAGGAATTATCTCAAAATAAACACTAAGATTTGTCTAGATTTGTTCTTATGATTGTTTAATAGTTATAAATCTGGATTATCTATTATCCAATATTTCTGTCTATTATTAAACTAATAACAGGAATTCTAGCATATGCATAAACACATTATTTATTCACTGTGGTAGTGACAAATAGGTTCTGTATAAAAATAACATACTCTATTTAAATAAAAACAGGAAAACTTCTAAAACATCTGCATTCTGAAATTTATACCAAAAGAAAGTACAGATAATGATTTCCTGAAATTGAACACAATCAATACATAGTTGTACTAGTTTATCTCATAGGAAAATAATTTAAACCAATCAACAGGGAGAGTGACAGAACCTGTAGATGATAGACAATAACAGCAATGGGAGGCTGTTCCTCCCTACCAATTCCTGGAGAGTGCCCAGACAGCACTTCTCAGGACCCCCGAGCTTGCTCTGGTCTAACTGGCTGGAATCTAAGTACGGCCAATAATTCCCTCAGCCAAAACAGCTATACTGGAACCAAGTTACTGCAACTTCCTGCTCAAAACACTTCCTTACTGTTTCCCACTTCCTCAATGGGACTCCTGAATAGCATTCATCTGAATGTATTCTCCCTCTAGAACAATTGCTGAACCCCCAGCTCAGTTCATTGAGTAGTATTTAAAAGATTGCCTAGGTCTTAGTTGGGCTAACTGTCATTAATGAGCCACCTGCTCAGATTCCACTTTCTTGGGGAATCATGACCCCAAAATATAGGGAAGTTGCCACCTGCAACTCAGGAAGTGTTTGAGGATGCTGCCACTTGTCTTTTGTCCTTCCACCTAATTCCATCCACCAGTTAGACCAGTAACCTCTTTTAACAGCTCTCCCATGCTGTTGTCTCCATAATTTATTTATTAATAATAATTATTCAGATTTTACATTCCATTTCTGGAAACTCTGCTGAGTCATCCCTTCCTACTTAGCATTAAATTTAACATAATGTTCTCAGGAATATTAAAAATAATTACATTATTTTAATAAAATTGGGGTATGTGACATACACACCCCCTTAAAATGTAACATCGTCCTCGATGTTACTTTATTCTTCTTCTTCAGCTACCTGCTGGAATAGATGGGGATATGCTTCCCGCATCTTACTTTCCAGCTCCCAGGTAGATTCTTCAGGACTAAGGTGCTTCCATTGCACCTTCACTTGTCCAATTATCCGGTTCCGTAGAGTAATTTCCCTCCTCCCGAGGATACAATCCGGTTCTACCAGAACTTCCCCTTCTGGTTCTACCTGTACAATGTTCCAATCAATAACATGAGTAGCATCATGAACATACTTTTTCAAAACAGAGATATGAAAAACATTATGTACTTTTAAATTTGGCGGTAATGCTAACTGATAAGCAACTTGACCAATTCTAGCTAAAATTTCAAATGGACCACAGTAACGTGGTGCTAATTTTGCACAACTTCCTAATCTTAGGGAGCTTTTCTTTGGTCTTACCTTGATGAACACATGTTCACCTACCTGGAACTATTTAGGAGTTCTTTTCAAGTCTGCTTGACTCTTTTGCCGATCCTGGGCAATCTTCAAGTTGCCCTGCACTTGTTTCACAATCTGTTCCATTTCTTTCAATAAATCAGGTCCTAACACTAATCTATCTACTGGATTACTCCAGGAGATAGGAGTGTTGCATTTTCGTCCATATAAAACCTCAAAAGGACTAAACTTAGCTGATGATTGATAGCTGTTATTATATGCAAATTCAGCTAAGTGTAAATAATCCTCCCACTTACCTGGTTGATCTTTAACATACATCCTTAACAGATCTTCTAATATTTGATTAACTCGTTCTGTTTGTCCGTCCGTCTGAGGATGGAAAGAGGTGCTGAAATTTAAAGTGGTGTTTAATCCTTTGAACAAGGATCTCCAAAAATTTCCTGTGAATTTAGGATCCCTGTCTGATATAATGACTTTTGGAATACCGTGTAACCGAAAAATCTGTTTTAGAAAGATATCTGCTATGTTTGCAGCCTTGTATGTGGTTTTAACAGGAATAAAATGTGCTGATTTACTTAATTTGTCTACCACTACCATAATTGAATCATTCTGATGTTGGTTTTTGGGTAAACCCGTAATGAAATCCAGGCTGATTATTTCCCATTTCCAGCTAGGAATAGGTAAAGGTTGCAGCAATCCAGCTGGATGTTGATGTTCCGTTTTTACTTGTTGGCAGTCCAAACACTTCGCTAAATATTCAGCAGTTTCAGATTTCATGTTAGGCCAAAAATATTCTTTTCTCAGCATAGTGATAGTCTTTTGATAGCCAGGATGCCCGGAGTAAGGGGTTTTATGTATTTCGTCTAAAATTAACAGCTTAACTGTAGGTGCATTAGGGATATACAGCCTGTCCTTAAACAGCAGAAATCCGTTTTCGTTTATACTATACCCTTTTATTAAACTTTCTGTGGGCTGTTCCTTGGCTGAAATTTGTAAGTGTTGATAATTTTCATCTAATTTTATCCCTTCAGCCAGCTGTTTATTTAAATCAGAGGTATAAGTGCTGCTAGCTGATATAAAATTCAGTTTTTCATTCCTGCTCAAGGCATCAGCCACCTTATTTTCCTTCCCTTTTATGTGTTGGATTTCAAAATCGTACTCACTTAGGAATGCCAGCCATCTGGCTTGTCTTGCATTTAGATTTGGCTGGTCTAAAAGGTATTTCAGACCTTTATTATCTGTTAGTAAGGTAAATTTTCTGCCTATTAGGTGGTGTCGCCACATCTTTAAAGCATGAATTATAGCAGCTAATTCTAGGTCATAAGTGGCATAATTCTTTTCATGGATTTTCAGCTTCCTAGATTCGTAAGCAATGACATGTCCTTCTTGAGTCAGCACTCCGCCTAAACCATCATTACAAGCGTCGGTGCAAACTATGAAGTCTTTATTTGGGTCCGCTATTCTAAGAATAGGTGCAGTTGTCAATAAGGTCTTAAGTTTCTTGAAACTTTCTTCACATTTCGCACTCCAATCAAACTTCTTTCCTTTCTTCTGCAAAGAAGTGATTGGATTGGCTATTTTTGAAAAGCCTTCAATAAACCTCCGGTAGTAACCGGTAATTCCCATGAAAGATCTAACGTCCGTCACATCTTTAGGTACTGGCCATTCTTCAATCGCCCGAATCTTTTCGGGATCTACTGAAATCCCTTCCTTAGTGACTACATGTCCTAAGTACTGGATTTCATCCTTGAAGAAGTCACATTTACTAAATTTCGCAAAAAGTTGTTGTTCTCTCAGTTCTTGTAAAACGATACGTAAGTGTTCCTTATGCTCCTCCTCGCTCTTAGAATAGACTAAAATGTCGTCGATAAATACAACAACAAATTTATCTAAGTACTTGTGCATTATGTTGTTCATTAAGCACATGAAAACAGCTGGGGCATTCGTAAGTCCAAAGGGCATTACGACAAATTCGTAATGTCCGTATCTTGTTCTAAAGGCTATTTTGAAAATGTCTTCTTCTTTAATTCTTACCTGATGATAACCCGATCTCAGATCGATCTTAGAGAATACCGTAGCGCCACGTAGTTGATCAAACAGATCATCAATACGAGGTAACGGATACCTGTTTTTGATCGTCATCTTGTTTAGTTGACGATAATCTATGCAAAGTCGCATAGTTCCGTCCTTCTTTTTAACGAAAATTACTGGTGCTCCCCAAGGGGATACGCTGGGTCGGATATAGTTCTTATCTATTAACTCCTTCAACTGAGTTTTTAACTCGTTAAGCTCCAAAATATTCATACGGTATGGGGCTTTTGAACTGGGAACAGCACCTGGTACCAGCTCAATGGTAAAGTCAAGCTCTCTCTTGGGAGGCAATTCTGGGATTTCCTCAGGAAAAACGTCAATAAATTCATTGACGACAGGAATGTTCTCTACTGTTTTCTGGTTGTTCTCAGATTTATCGGTCTCGTCTGTAATAGTTACAGCATAGGTCTTGCACCCTTTCCTGACGGCTCTTTTAAGTTGTAACGCAGAAATCTGCCTAACTACTGTTTTCCTAGGGATACCTCTAACAGTTACTGGCTGTCCACTACTGTTTATACATCTAAAAGTTTTGTCAAAACAGTTTAAAACGACCCTATGTTGTTCCAACCAGTCCATTCCGATAAGTATGTCATAAGAGCCAAGTGGTAAAATGTTCAGTTTAATTGTAGTTCTAAAATCAGTCATGTTTAAGATGCATTCTTTTACATAGCAGTTTACTTTCTTCTTAGCCCCAGTAGCTAATTGTACAGACCAAGAATTATCAAACCTTTCAACAGTCAAATTACATTTTTCTACCAGTTGAGGTGAAATATAACTAAGACTAGCACCTGGATCTATTAATATAGTAACTGGGGTTTTGTTAATCATACCTCCTACTTCCACCATGGAAGTTTGATAGTCAGCCTGACGATTTTCCAACGCTGCATTTATTCTGGGCATAGTTCCTGCAAAATCTCCAACCGTCATTTCGTCTTGAACAGTATGAATATTGTTGACTTGTTTCTTTCTGTTTGGGCAGACTGAAGCATAATGTGGCCCATTACACTCCCAGCACTTGACAGGTTCTTTTCGCTCAAAATTTTTGGTGTAGTTTCCATGGTTATTAGGAATCTCTTTGCTGTTTTTGTAATTGTTTGAATGGCTGACAGCTCCATTTTTGTTTCCTTGGAAACTTTTACTGTTAAAGTGGTTCCCGTTTTTGCCATTCTTGAAACTTTTATGGGGAACAAATTCCTTTTTCTTGTACTCGATCAGATTGCTGTTCTTTTTGGCTTTCCAGCTGGCTATTCCCTCTTTCTTTTTATTCTGTTCGTAACAGAAATTTGCCTTGCGCATAGCTTCTTCCAGTGTTTTGGGGTTGTCATATTCAATTCTGTCCTTGATATGATAGGGCAGGCAACTAAGAAACCGCTGTATTTTTGGTTTCTCTTCGACAAAATACGGTACATAACGCAACAGACTTAAAAATTTACTGTTTAAGTCCTTCATCGTCATAGATCCGAGTTTTAGTTCATAAAATTCTTTAGCCCTTTCTTCATAATATTGCTCGGACAGGAATTTCTTCTTGAAATACCTTTTAAAGGTACTCCAATTAACTTCTCTTTCTTTGATCCCTTTGACCCTTTTCAGGTCTTGCCACCATATATCCGCCTTTCCCGAGAGGTTGTAGATGGCCATTCTTGCCTTTAGCTGATTTGAGTAGTTATAGATCTGAAAATACTTTCTCATCCCGGACAACCAGGATTCGGCCTCTTCTCCAGTTTCAGCTTCTCCATTGAAAGTTGGGGGTTTTATCTTCTTAAACTCCCCGGAAATCTCCTCATAGGGCCGGTACTTTTTCCTTTGGTTGTGCAGCTCAGCTTCACTGCTGTCACTGCTAGTGTGATAACTGGGTTGTCCCTTTCTTTCTTCAAATGAGGAACTGCTGTCAGATTTAGTTGGTTTTGTCCTTTTTGACCCTCTTGGATGACTAACTTCTTCTGAGTCAGCTGGTTTGCTCCTTCCTTCAGTCTGAAATTTTTCTATCAATAACTGATTTAGCTGTTCCTGAGTCTTTAGAATTCTTTCATTATCCCTCTTAACTGTTTCCATTTCTGTCTTTAATCCTCTTATGGTCTGCATCAGCTCAGTGGTGTGAGCAGCTTCTTCTCCCGTCTCAAGTTCTTTTGACATCTGTCTTGTCTCAACATTGGGAGATTCCTCCTCAGCATATTCTCCCAGTTTTTCCATACCTGTCTGTAAAATTCAGAAAAGAAAAATTTCTGTTCTGTAGATGAAACCGAAATATATATTAGTATTTTATAAATAAAACAAAATCTTCTTTTATGATCATTGTTTGCGGAAGTTTAGTGGAGTCACATACAGGCCTAGTGTCTGAAACTGAGCTCTAATACCACATGTCAAAACCCGAAATTTCCGAAAAATTTAAAAATTTTTATTTACAACAATAAATGTTAACTAGGTAGTTTTCTGATTTGTTTTAAATTAAATAACATACATAATCTGTTGAAAGACTCTGTCTTATTAAAAACTTTGATTTTGGTGATTGTAATTTATGATTGTTTTGTTTTTGAGCCGCAAGGGAAGAGCTAGTCGTAGTTGACTGGCTTACTTAGCTTACGAGCTAATGCATATGTCGTCTTTTGTCTCTCAGGTACGTCAATGAAGTAAGGATCCCGTTGGTTGAACTTGGTGAGTATCAATATTTCCTGTACTTAAAACTTAAAAGATCGTTATGATAATTCTTATGCAGATAGCGTCCATGTTCTGCAATAGATTACACAGTCCAGTTATAATTATTGTTTTATGAATATTATGCTATTTTACTACTATAATTTATCAATGGAACAATAGTTTGTATTATAAACTATCATCTACGTAAGGCGACATAGCACCAAGTGACTTATTGTCGTTTAAATACCTATGAGTTACTGTTTGTCCATGTAATAATAATCGTAAGTGCAAGAGTGACGCCTCTAGCATTATTCCATTATATTCGACTATACTGCAATGTTTAATGTCAACTTTAAAGTTTATATCTGTCACATGACTGTGCATGGATTTTTAACTACCTTCACGATGGGAACCTGTAGATGAAGCTCTATTTCAATCATCTTATTAATAGAGATTTATTATTCAAATATTGTTTACTGTTACAGTAGTATTGGTAACAACCACGAGGAGTGTGTATGATAGCAATTTTGTATAATTGTCAAATAGATATGGTAATATTTCCAGGCGTTAAGTAACACGGCATCTTCCTTTGAAGTTGACTACATTACTGCTTACAAAATCATGGAATGTATTATGCTCATGGCATAAATCTAGGATTGATTTTAATTTATAAATCTCATGTAACTTAATGTTTTTCCACATCATGTTGTCCCCATACAATGGCAAGCTTTATACTACCTATAGTGTATAGGTTATATTTATCACACTTGGTTATGTAAACTCTATGGTTGAAGTTGACCATACCTCCTTTGTATTGTTGTAGGGTTTATACATAGCACGTACCTTGGTATTCCGTGAAGGTTCGATTGCAAGCATACACTATATGCTAATGATTGTATATCATATGTTGTCTTTTACATTTGACTTACTTATATAATGATTTTGGATTCGATGTGCAATGATTTGGGTTGCAGTTTGAACTATATAGTCTCGACCCATACTACGTTGATATATTTGGGACTACGTGGTTGCTTCTCCTCCAAGCGGTTGGCAATATATAAGATGTTAATCAAAACCCTACCAGGTTGTTGTATTTGCCTTCGGGCTCGGGTCCTGAGAATGAAACCCTCCCTGTCTGATTTTTTTGTAATGAGAACACTGTAACTGAGTGCATCGTGTTGGGGTCTGGTCTCGTGGGTTTCATTCTGAAGTAGAATACCTCCTCGGCTCTGTTGATAGATTTGGCTACGGTTTTCCTTATTTTGTGGTCTCGTTGCTCCGTCATTGTTTCTTTAAAAACCAGCTACTTACAGTCCTTCAATTCGCTGGTGTGCATAGGAGACAGGGTTTGCTACGGTCTTTAAGTTATGTGAGAGGTGATGCATTTGGGTTTTGGGTGTGCTTCAAGTCTGGTTCCATGCCAGCGTGAGGGTTTCGCCGGAAACTAATACCTTGTCTCAGCTGTTATATAAGTTTTGTTTATTTACCTTTCTGACGAAGATGATGGGGTTTCTATAATTATTTAGCCTGTGGCTACCGGTTGTCTACTGCTACTTTCCTCCATGTCCCGGTAAGATGCACTATATATATTTTTTTTTTACAGTTTTTAAGTTTTATAATCATTCAAAAGATTTACGTTTTTGTTTCCATTCTCTGCACTTAATATGATGATTAATATCCTCGGCATTCGTCAATGTGCAGGTCACGCGGCTCTTGAAGGTGTTCATGGCCTTATCAATTTACGCAGGCTCCTCCGGGTAAGCCTGGTTATCCACGGCTGTCTCTTCCTTTGCTGGTTTTGTGGCTAGGGTTGTGTCAAGGAGGAAAACTCCTGTATAGTGAAGTCATTTGACAACTTGCAATTTACAGTTGCAGTCATATGTATGGAGTTGTTTTGGTTTGAAAAGAAAGGGGTTTGAAACCCTGTTAAATGTATGAAGAGCCATTCACGGCTACGCCCATATGAGGCCAGGGTTTCGGCTATGGTTTTCTATAATGGCTAAGCATAGGATTTGAATCCTCGCTGTATAAGATTTATATTTTTCATATATATTATTGGGTCTGTTATGACCGTGTTTCGTCTTCGTATATTGTTATAATATTTACAAGATGTAAAGATATCTGGGTTATTCGATACCTGCAATGTATGATGGCTCTGCTTACAGAAACCCTACCATTTTCCTTCTGTGTTTTATTTCGATTTGATGTGTTGAATAATGATAGTAGATGTTTCTCGACGGTATCTGCAATAGTTGAACGCATAGGGTTATTCTGGCGAATTTGGGGGGTTTTGTTTCATGTTCAAAGCATACGTAGGGTATTGTGAACTCGATAGCGACTGGGTATGAATTATAATAATATTTGTTTTGATTCTTGTACAGTTGTTAAATGAAACTGTAGGTTGAATAAAATATACACATAGAAATATGTGTAAACTTACTGTAGGTTATCGCTGCCATATAAGGCATTCTTTTCATTTGTTTTTCAGTCTGTCGATGGGATATTGTAAGGCTACGGCCAAGTAGGGTTTGGGAACTACTCCAAGGGAGATATTTGTACTGAATAATATTAATACGGTGTATAATTTACGATGGTTTGTAATCCGCCAATGATGACTGTGTTAGTCGACAGTTTTTCTGTTGTATTAATATGTTTGTATTGTTTAAAAACCACTCTGTTATTTCTATTATATTGACATGGCTACTGTGTTCTAAGACTTAGATAGCAAGCAAATAAAAATCTACAGTTACTAGTGTCTGTGTTTGACTACTGTGTAAATGTTTAAGATTCGTGAAAACTTGTAACAATGAAATATTGTTACAGTCACCTTTTAATTAATTGATAACTGTCAGACCTGTTCTGAGTATAAATAATATATTAAATGAGTTTTTTTTATCTATTAACTTGATATAGGAAAGACTTGTAATTTAAAGTTTACTAAAATATACAATACATATATATATACAGATAGGTTATTCTGATAGGAATTATCTCAAAATAAACACTAAGATTTGTCTAGATTTGTTCTTATGATTGTTTAATAGTTATAAATCTGGATTATCTATTATCCAATATTTCTGTCTATTATTAAACTAATAACAGGAATTCTAGCATATGCATAAACACATTATTTATTCACTGTGGTAGTGACAAATAGGTTCTGTATAAAAATAACATACTCTATTTAAATAAAAACAGGAAAACTTCTAAAACATCTGCATTCTGAAATTTATACCAAAAGAAAGTACAGATAATGATTTCCTGAAATTGAACACAATCAATACATAGTTGTACTAGTTTATCTCATAGGAAAATAATTTAAACCAATCAACAGGGAGAGTGACAGAACCTGTAGATGATAGACAATAACAGCAATGGGAGGCTGTTCCTCCCTACCAATTCCTGGAGAGTGCCCAGACAGCACTTCTCAGGACCCCCGAGCTTGCTCTGGTCTAACTGGCTGGAATCTAAGTACGGCCAATAATTCCCTCAGCCAAAACAGCTATACTGGAACCAAGTTACTGCAACTTCCTGCTCAAAACACTTCCTTACTGTTTCCCACTTCCTCAATGGGACTCCTGAATAGCATTCATCTGAATGTATTCTCCCTCTAGAACAATTGCTGAACCCCCAGCTCAGTTCATTGAGTAGTATTTAAAAGATTGCCTAGGTCTTAGTTGGGCTAACTGTCATTAATGAGCCACCTGCTCAGATTCCACTTTCTTGGGGAATCATGACCCCAAAATATAGGGAAGTTGCCACCTGCAACTCAGGAAGTGTTTGAGGATGCTGCCACTTGTCTTTTGTCCTTCCACCTAATTCCATCCACCAGTTAGACCAGTAACCTCTTTTAACAGCTCTCCCATGCTGTTGTCTCCATAATTTATTTATTAATAATAATTATTCAGATTTTACATTCCATTTCTGGAAACTCTGCTGAGTCATCCCTTCCTACTTAGCATTAAATTTAACATAATGTTCTCAGGAATATTAAAAATAATTACATTATTTTAATAAAATTGGGGTATGTGACAGGTTTCACAATCTGTGTCAAGAAATATTGTTCAAACTTTTGTTGCATAATTTATGCCATAGGAATTGTTTGTGACTGTGGTTTAAAAAACATAAAGACTGCGTAATTGGTCATTGCCATTTCTTTTCTTGGGTAATGACCTGGACTCCCTGAAATGAATGCAAGGGGAACGGAATTGAATGTATGTATGTATCTGAACATTTAATGCCAAGAGTAGCAACCTCTGTCCATCTCAGGTATTTCGGCGAGGAATGGAATGGGTCATGATATCATGGGCTGCGTCGGCGCTGGGATTAAATGCTAATACGAGTCTGCGACCCAGCCACCGGGTAGCAAATAAATGGCATTATATTATATTATTAATTAAATTTACAGATCTGTTTGTAGTTATTTTATTTTGCTTTGTTCTTTTTCCATTTTCATTATGCCATGTGGTATGAATGTGATATTTTTAAATGCTTCTTTGGTCTGCTTCGTTTAACTGGTTTTGCTTTTCGCATGGATCTGTTTTTCAAGTTTTCTCAGAAAACAGATGCTATAGAGATTTACTAAATCTAGAAGTAGAAAACATTTTCAACCTAGGCATCTGTACTTGACAACAGAAGTCTACCCCAAAACAACAGAACGGGGAGTTAAGAGAGGGGTGGTCATTTTGCATTGCCTTTGGCAAGTACGCATATAAGACAAACGACATTTCGGGTGCAGTATAAAATCTGGGTCTTTGGCGAGATACTTCGTTGTCTTTGACTTTGACATCTACCAATTGAGGTAACGAGTAACAAGTATTTCAGTTCCATATGTGGCTGAAGGGGAAACCCTTAGATGCAATGATGCTGAGATTCACAACCTGTTGTTTTGTTTAATAATAAATTTTTGAAACATCTAATCTGAAATGAAGTCTATGATAACTTAGCAAGAAGATGGTTTGGTTTCGTCTAAAGGAGAAAGCGCGGACAGTGTTTGGAAGAAAACACTCGTGTAAATTCACAGGAATTCTGTGAATATTTAGAGAGCCCTATATTGGCAAAGTTTGTTATTTGTCATGAATACTGTTACAAGAAACATGAACAATTGCTGGTATTTAAGCAAAAAATTGATGAAATATCCAATCTGAAAATAGCTTTTCCTTTGCATGAAACCAGATCAGCTTGTTGCTAGGTTATCATAAAGTGGATTGGTCAGCTTGGGTATGCTCGAGTGATCTATAGTTTGTTGCAATAATGTAGATGTATACTTTTTGGGTGTGTGTGGACAGTGATTTGACACCAAGACAAAGGTTAATGGCCTAGACGAAACCCTGGACCAATTGCAACAAATGTTGTATGAATACGCCAATTGCAAGACGTTTAAACCAGTGCAACACCCCAACCCGACGCTAGCAAGTGCACAACACCTCATTTAAACCTGTAGTGTTGCATGAATATGCCAACTGCAACACGTTTAAACCCCTGCAACACCTCAACCCGACGCTAGTGGGCCCACAATAGAGCTTGAGGAAAGGAACGATAAATGGATAAGACTGGTGAATAAATCACACAGGAGTCTTCAGTCCTGAGACCACTTAAACCTGCTTTAAACCTCATTTAAACCTGCAGTGTTTCATGAATATGCCAGTGTTTGAATTAGAGCATAATTTATTTTTAGTTTTTATTTTGCTAGCTTGGTCTAGCCATGATTTCTTCAATCGCTTTCACGAAGATGTTTTAATCTCTCACATTTCCTAATTAGATGCATCTAGCTTTGTTAAAAAGCCGTTTGCAGCTAGATTTTTCTTAGCGTTTTTGCACAAAATGTCAAGGTAAAAAACCTAGACTTGTTCAGCTGCTTTTATGACTTGCCAAATAACCGAGACAAATGATAAACTGCTTCATATGTTAAATATTAAACTAGCAATGCAGCACCTTGCTGAAGTTTGCTTCTGCGCCTGCATTATGCATTTGAGCATATGTAGATGCAATATGCTCTGATTGCTATAGCTTATCGCCATACAAACACCTGAACCCAACACTAGTGGGCACACAACAAAGCTCGACGAAACGGACGATAAATCGACAAGACTGGTGAATAAATTGCATAGGAGTCTTGAGTTCTGAGGGCACCAACCTCATTTAAAGCAGTAAACGTCATCCCGTGTCATACTACATTAACACCACAAAACCCTGGACCATACCGCATCAATACGCCAAGTGCAACATCACGAGAAATTTATCTCGCAACAAGCACTGCTTCCACTTGACCAAGGCATGTGTTATTGCCAACGGCTTTCCATCATATGTAGGCTTTATATGCTCATTCAGTTGTAATTTTTGGCTCTCAAAGGCAATGAGATGTTTATCAGCTATGAGCAGAACTCCTAAGCATGTTTCTGAAACATAGTATTTATGGACACATGTTTTCCTGGCATCTGGATTTGTCAAGACCAGAGTGAATGTCATTAACGTTTTCAGCTTTTGAAAATAGTCTTTAGTTTTTTTATCCCATATAAAGGCATCACTTTTAAATAATTATGGTAATAGTGCCACAATTTGTGTGCATGTTCTCAATGTTCTTATTATGTCCCCGACATATAGTTTTGAGTCGGGTGGTATTAGTTGGGGTGTCGAAAATCGCGGATATCAAATTGCAAAGTTTTTGTCAAAGTTTATATTATTTGTATTTTTTGTATTTTTTTAAAATTCATTTTACGTGGTTGTGGTTTCATCCTTACGCACTAACGTTGTTCATGTTTATCATCTAAAACATGTATAATAATTTTTTTTTAAATTAAAAAATATAACATATATTCTTGACATCTCATCGTCTCATCTCTGCAAGCTTCTTCATTGTTGGTCAATTAACAAATTAATATTCCTCCTCTCTATGCAATGGCTTGCTTTTAAGGCTTTGATATTTCCAAATTGATATCAGCAAGCAATACATGTTCAAATTTGATGAACCGATTTACACCTAAAGACTCATGACAATATTTTTTCCTCTGCAGAGTATCTTGACTGTTTCAACATTCTAATGAGAGGCAGATTGCTCTTGCATTTGAAACAAGCATGCACGTTATGTCATTTCCTTGACTTGTAGTAATTTGTAGTAATAAGTGACCTTTTTAGCATTATTCTAAGGTTTTTAATGCTATTGTAACTTTTTTTGGCACTTTTTAGCTTACTTTTGTGATTATTTAATAGTGTTTCATATTCAATTTTTACTTAAATGATGGTAAAAAATTATACTGTTTTTTATAAATAATATATGTCTAAAACTATCAATTTTCATATTAATGACCTTATTTATGATAATCAATGTTGGAGATGACATCTCTAATAAATTCATTAGTGTAAACTAGTATGTCTCATCTAAAGAGATGCAAACTAAGCACCTTACAGTGAAAAGTTGCCCAAATATCCAACAACATTGCAACAACTAGTTGAGCTGTTTGCATGGGTTATTTGTCTGTGGGTTATTTCTTACGACATCCCCCTCTTCCCTAGATTATGTAAATGAAGGGAAACTCAAGCACCAACAACAATAGTGTCTAATAATCCCAAGTGATTTCACCAGATCTGATCGTATGAACTATGGCCTGTTATCAACATAATACCTTGTATTGATGATTCGACCAGTTGAAACCACTCTTGAAACTCCATATAAACATATACATATCTATGGATGCAAATTAATAAATTTATTGTTGTTATTATTAACAAAATATATGTGATTTTTTTCCTAGTTTTTACAAATTTAAAAGCTATATACATTATATAGATATGAACATTACAATTTGCCTCAGTTATAAAACACACCTCTATAGTAATGTACGAGACTAAGAAATCCGCTTGATGATGTCATTGATTTGGGGATAGGTCACTTAGTGATTACCACAATTTTCTTGCCCTTAACCTTGATGATTTCAGTTAAAATGACATCTGCTAAAAACACTTTTTAATTTTGTCCAAAACTGCATCTGGATTTGTTAGCTGCAATTGGTCAAAATCTGTATATATTTAAATTTCTGCACACATATCCCAAGTACAGACATCCTTTAGGATAGGGACATTTCAAAGTCATATAACATATAGAAATTTCAGAATCACATAGCACCCAAAAAATTCAGTGTAGCTTGAGTGTGAGTAAGATTTGGGTTTTGTGCAAAATGTCTTTGTTTTTTGTAGTAAATAAAAGAAGTCTGAAGATTGCGATTTTTGTTATTTAATAATATAAATAATTTATTAATTTCCTGTTTACGAAATCTGGCTACAAATTTTTCCTTAAATTGCTCAGTACTGTATTAATTAGATTTTATTATTCATTTCATGTTAGGGCTAAATCTAGAGAAATTAGTTGCTGTCAAGAATTCCTTTCTGCAAAGAAGTTATAGCACTTAATAATGGAAAATAGAAAATGTAAGTGTTTCATGCAAAAGAATGAGTACTCATTATTGCATAATCATTACAATTGAATGCTGATTTAAAACTATGTAATAATGCACCAAAAACCAGTTCTTGGTTTCTACCTCTTTCATTTCATTTGCAAAGTGCAAATGTAAATAACTATAGTAACCAAGCATTTACAAACAGACATTTTCAACTGTATTTGCTTATCCTTGGATGATTGTTAATTCATTTGATTGAAGATGTTTGCAAATCGTAATTTCCTTCATATGATTAAAGCACTAGATCTAGCTATAGGATAAGATTGTAACAGCACATACATCCTCATAAATTAAGCCATACGAAAGGAATATGCAAGACAAAGCTAGGGTATCTATCACATTTAATGTTTGGTGTTTCCTATCTACTTTATACATGTTTAGAAGATTGTGCAGTCATGTAATAGTTATTTGTGTAAGCAACTTACATCTCGAGGACCAACTTCAGCACAGGGACCACACAGGAGTGCTCAAGTTGATAGAGATCAAAATTTTGTTATAAATTCTTTTGCTATTGCTTTAGTCCTAGTCAAAAATTTCAATGCTAATTGTGAAAAAAACTTGCTTCTGTAGATCATATTGCTAAGTTGAAAGGTAACACAGGTGCCTTTTATTTTCTATAGTGCAAGGAACTATATTTGTACCCACACTTCAGATCTGATTTTTGATTTAATATTGATGTGTAGATGTTCAGTGGCACCTCTTTTATTGTTATTTGATCAATACGAAGAAATGAGCGATATTTCTATTTCGCATCCCA
This sequence comes from Larix kaempferi, assembly GCA_027924585.1. Taxonomy (NCBI): domain Eukaryota; kingdom Viridiplantae; phylum Streptophyta; class Pinopsida; order Pinales; family Pinaceae; genus Larix; species Larix kaempferi. Next base: position 776,831 of record BSBM01000254.1, read on the forward strand.
CCACCCTTCCTTATACTATGATGATGAGCTTTTAGGCTATATTGGACGGCTGTACATTTGAGAGAGATATGATTGGTTGTAGCTTCCCCAACTTGATTGAGATATGATTGGTTTTGTCGTGCCTTATCTTCCACTTGTGTTTAATGGAGTCATTTATCCTCCTTGAGTAACTTTTTTAAAACCACCTTGTTGAAGTTTTGCTCTTATCCAATACTACGGTTGTTTGGCCACGTTTGGAGCACACCCTTGATTCTAAGGGTCATGGCTCAACAGTCTTCAGTCCCAAGACCATTTAAACCTCATTTAAAACAACAAATGTCATCTTGCTGTCAAGGCCTGGGGCACATAGCCACAGGCCAACGTCACTGCGCGAGCATGAAACCACAACCACGTAAAATGAAATTTAAAAAAATCAAAAAATACAAATAAATATAAACCTTAACAAAAGCTTTGCAACTTCATATCCGTGATTTTTGTCTCCCCAATTAATGCCACCTGACTCATGCCACCACCTTCAGCCTTGAACTATAGCTGGCAATGCATGACACAAGTGTAGTTTATCACCACCATGCAAATTTAATTTGCCCACTCCTGATTCATTCTGTATGCATTTCACTATGCAACCGCCTCAGATTCTCATTGCATTTTCCCTCGATTAGTTTATCAATTCAGTATGATCCATGCCCGCCATTCGAGGAGTGTTGCCAGCGGTTGTGGGTCATACTGAATTGATCAACTAATTGAGGCAAAACGCAGTGAATATCTAAGACGGTTGCACACTGAAGTGCATACAGAATGAATGAAGAGTAAGCATCAAAAGAAATGGTTGTGGCACGTCATATTAATGTGATTGTAAAGCACTGTTTCAACGTGGAGTCCATAGTTTTAAGTCTTTTTCCTTATTTTGATGCCTTTTTGTAAGACAATAAGGAGGGTAGTGGCATCAACATTGAAAATGGTTTCCATTGAAACCTATCAAGTATACTTTTAGGTCAGCAGTATTTTTGGCTCCGAACTATAGCTACAATTCGGAGAAAAGAATACTGCTGACGTAAAAGTACACTTGATAGGTCTGGATCAAACAAATTACCATCGACATGTCTGCTGTTGTATTTTTAGTCTAATGTTGACGTGGAGATCTTCAACTATACCTCTCTTATTGTCATATGATCAATACGTTTGTTTTATTACTTGTTCCTGATTGAATTATTAAATACTTGTTGTACCTTCTCCACCTTGATTGAGTTATTATTCGAGTTTTGTTACCTTGTCTTTGACTTGTGGTTAATGCGAACATTTATGATCCTCCATTTTTTTAATACCACCTTGTCAAATTTTTGGTCTTATAGAGTACTTGACTTTGATCAGCTATGATCAGTTGTGATGTGCTGATAATCACTTCTTCTATCCTGAGACTTGGTTGAAGTTTATAATTTTTGTGACTTTATTTATGTTGAGTTATGTACTCTGCTTGACTGTCATTGACCTAATTAACTCCATTCATTTCTCTCTCTCTGGTTTGTACACACCCTCTTGTAGGGTTAGCTGGTTCCTACAAAAGACTGACCTCTCCGAGGCACAAACAGTCTTTTCTGAAAGTAACACTTCTGAGTATATTTTCAAGAATAGTTTCACACCCAAGTTGATATCTTAAACCATACCTCTATCCCTGTTATATGATATGTATGTTTATTTTACTACATGTTACTGAATATTAATAGTTTATCGTTTTAGTTTGCTTGTCAGTGTAACTTATTATAACAGTTTCGAATATACCAAAGAGCCTGTGTTAAGAACTTATGGATTGTACTTTTGGGGTTCTTGGTTTCAAGAGGTAAGTATTTAGACTGACTAATATATATCCATGGAATGGTTTTTCCTAAAAATTTGTTTTTGTTGTTTCTATTGGAATTTCTGCTGTGGAACTAATGTGAATTGTGTTCAATATTATTAGCTATACAGGAAGGGCACATACTACCTTAACCATGTTTGCTTGCTATGGCATTCTTGTTTTTTATTAAAAAAAAATTTCCACATTTCCTTTTTGCTCACATCATTTAAGAAATGTTTATAACCCTGCACTGTAATCATCGCATCTAACTACATGCAAGTTGGGAAACTGTTACTTTATTGCATCTGCATGTGTTGTATGTTTTCTACCTTTGAATGCAAATGGCACAAAAACCTATCTCAGTGATTACAAACATGCATTTGGATATTTGTGTACTGGGATAAATTGTCACATGCAACATGTTGTCATGTCCTTCAAGGCATTGTTCATGCCATGTATTGATATTGAACATGCTGCTTAGTAATTATGTATTTGCTTGTTTTAAACATGTAAGCTTGTAACTAAATTACTGAAGTTTATATCTATAATGATCAAAAAACATCTGAAGTCTGACTACTGTCCAGGGTCCCAAACACCACCTTTCACAAGAAATCAACATTTCATTAGTTCACTCTGCTATCAATTAACCATAAAAATATTATATATATATCCTAGAAGGGCAAGGCAAAATCAGTTCATATTCCTCGCTCGACACCTAATTCATATTCTTCACTTGCATTATGCTCGCTGCCAATATTCTCCAACTTGTCAATATTTGTAGCAAACCAAATAATCTTGTTAGCAACCTTATTGATGTCTTGGACTCTGTTATCTTACAAAACAAGAAGGAAATGCTAACCATAATAACTGGTGACTTTAACATTGACATGTACAAATAAACAATATCGAAAAGGAGGTTGGAATTGTTTATGCAGAGTAGATGTATACAGTTAAAAACAAACATAGCTACAACAGAATATGGTTCTATGATTGACCATTTTTGGACAAACATAGACATTGACAAGCTTTCATTTACAATTTCTCATGCATATTGGTCAAATCATTTTACTAGTATCTTATTAGTACCTGCAACTTGCATATAAGAACTGATACAACTTTTTGTCTTTCTTGTTTTTTGTCTTTTTTTAAGATGCTTTTCTATTTGAAATATATTCTTGAATGTTTTAACATGCTCTAAGCCTTCATTGGATGTGCAAATTGGAAAGAAAAAAAAATACAACATTTTGGAAAAACACCTAATCAGAAACAGTATTCTCGCCGAAGGACAGAATTTAGCTATGTCTATGACATCAGACAATCCTTCAACAGAAAGAAATGTTTCTTCTTCACAAGATGCTCCAGAGACTATTCCAATGGGAATACTGTCGCAGCCAGCAAACAGTCCTAAAAAGTAATGTTCCTATGCAACGGCTTTGTTAATTCAATATTTTTGACTACATTACTTTATCTTGTACCTAACACAAATTCAAACATTTGAATCAATAATCTAGTTCACTTTTTGATATTTTTAAATGTGCACAGATTAAAGCATACGGCAATTGAACCATCATCAATAATACAGCTATGTACTGCAACACATAGGCATGTATTTGAAGGGGATGTTTTGGTTGTCTATGGACCTGCACAAAATCATAATCGAAACTCCCCTGCTAAGACAAAGATTCTGCATGCAGATGTTGTTGACAAAAATGGTTTGATGACAATGACAATTACAATCAATGATAGTTTGATAAATCGCTTTGGAAATTTCTTTTTGCCTGGAAAAAGTGTTAGAATTACTGGTTTTGAACTGAAAAAGAAAGGCCAATATGACCGAGGAGATGCAATAAATTCAATAGCGATATTGCCAACAAGTATCATAGAGGCAATTGACCCAGTATGCAAAATGCATTGCCTTCCACCAGACACAACAATCAATGAGCTGGTTACATCAGATGAGGCATATGTCGTTGGTTCTGTTGCAGTCATAGTTGTTGCCTGTGAATACAACAATAAGCAGTTGGACTTCCACATAAGAGATGGTGAAAGTGCAAATGACTATGCAATTGTAAAGTGGATTCTCTTTAAACAATTTTTTTTCACTATATTTGATTTCATTTTTTCGTGTTTTTTCTTCCCTGCTGTATCTACTGCTACATGGATATACGAAAAAAAAGATAGAACCCATAACAAAAAACATTTGTCCATTCCCATCCTCTTCACTGATTCTTTTTCAGTTATTCATGTTCAGTTTCAGGTTAACGAAAGCTATACAAATTTCTTTGTCTGAGTGCAACAACTTGCACTTGACGAACCGCCTCTGTATCTAATAAAAAATATTGTAAGACTAGGTGCAAAAGGAACTCATCTTATGAAGGCTTCGCAAGCAACTTTTATAGATCCCCTAAATGATGAATTCGCAATACAAAGTTTGCTGCCAATAATTGAAGCTAAAACACAGGTGAGATATGAACAATGTCTCCTGTAATGTCACTTGAAATGTTTTTTTGTCATTCCATTGTCAATTAAGCAAGTTCTTTATATGTAGTTTCAGCAATTTCACAGCTATTAAAACAGACTTTATCTTTTTCTTAAATGTTCAGCCTGCTACATTATTGACATCAAAGTTTTCTGCTTCTGATATGAACAAAATATAGACTTTTTACTTGCCAAAATGTCTTTTTTACAGTTCCAGATTTAGTACAGCAACTAGCAACAACACAAATCAGTGCAATGATATGTTTTCAAACACGATGTTGCAAAACCTGCACTTGCAAACATGTTTTCATAAATTCGATTTTGTGCTTTTCCGTAGCATGCCCTTTGTATCAAAACATGCTCATTGCAATGTTTTTTTATGTTTTCTGTTTACTTGGCTAGAACAGGTATATGGGACATTGAAAGTAAAAGATGTTTTTGCTCCACCCTACCAGTGCATTTGCACACAGTGCAAACTACCAATGATACAAAGCATCGTTTTTTGTACATTTTGCAATCGTGAAACACCAACTACTTATGAACATATATTACAATGTAAGCTAGAGACTGAAGAAGGGACTATTGAATGTACACTTCAGGGTACACAATTAAAAGAATGTTGTCCCGATGTTTTAGCTATTTCTTATGAACAATACTCCAATAGTGTTTCCTCAGCCATTTACAATCTTCGCAAATTGAAGCAACAAGGGCTTTACACTTTGGCAATGAACAACAGAATTGTCGAAGTCAAAAAGTTTTGAACAAAAGGTATGATCATAAATTTCCTTTTTGTTCAAACACTTTGAACAACTTTCCAATTGTTTAAGCTTCGATTCAATATCTCAAAATAGATTACAAAGACTCTCTATTGCAACTTCTTTTATGATTTATTTGAACCTGTTTTTTACAAAATACACACAATTTTAAATAATTTTTCTTTTCCCATTCACACAACCCTTGCATTGTAATCATGTTCATCGCTCAGATCTGTGTCAGTTGTCCTATTTATTGTTTAATCAATAATAAACTTCAACGGCTTTTTGAAGATTCAATTTTAATGTATCTGAAGTTCGCTTTTGTTACTGTGTTCATTTATTTGAACATTGCAAAAAGCACTGAGCCTAGTATAAGCAGAGGAATCATCCCTAGTATAAGATTACCAAAATCTTGTTGACTTTTAATAGATTTTTTTCCTTTTGCATCGGTTTACTGTCAATCACAAAGCTCTTGCAATTGTTTTTTTTTCCTTATATTTTGTCCATTTCAATGGTCAATGTATAGAAAAGAAAAAAAGACATAGAAATATAAGAGTCAACAGCATTTGTTTTTCCTTTAAATTAGCATTTGCTATATATCTTATCTTCATATCTGTTTTTATATTCTTTTCATAATCACAAAGATCTTGCAATTGTTTTTTTTTAAACATTTTGTCCATTCCAATGGCCAATGTATGCAAAAGAAACAAAGACATAAATATAGCAGTCAACAGTATTTGTTTTTCATTTAAATTAGCGTCTGCTACATATCTTATTTTCAAATTTGTTTTTATACTCTTTGCATAATTGCTGATAGTGATGCACGGCCCATATGCAGGGATGATAAAAACTGCACATGCTACTGCAACATGCCTTACATTGTCACTACTCCAGATTTTGCCAAAGCGTGGCTTCTCTTAGCTTTTGATGCAAAGTGCATATGCTATGACTTGAACAAATGCATGTTCTCATTATACATTTTATAAATTTATGTGGTTTTAAAGCCTTTACATATTTATAGACTTCATGCAACTGAAAGAACTTCTGTTAAAATATTGCTAAGCTGTTTTTTTCTCTACCTCTTTCATGGTTATCAAATTGTTAGAGCTGTATAAAATGATATAGAATTATTGATACATAATATTGACTAGATTCACAACTGGGGTCATTTAATTGCTTTGCTTTTTCTTTATCTAATGATTATCATTTCAGATTTGGGATTCTGCTTGTTATTGTTGAATCTGATTTTGCAATTCAAATCTTTGCAATGTTTTCTGAAAAATGCCATGCAATGTGCAAACTTTGTTTCCATATGGAAATCATATATTGCTCAATGCCAGCTAGATAGGGATTATTTCATGAATTTACCCTTGTCATTATGAATTAGAATCGTGAATGTTGAATCTGATTTTCAAATTCAAACCTTTGCAATGTTTTCTGAAAAATGCCATGCAATCTGCAAAGTTTGCCTCTATATGAAAACCATATATTGGTCAATGCCAGCTAGGTAGGAATTATTTCATGAATTCACCCTTGTCATCATGAATTAGAATAGTGAATTTACCAGTGTGATCATGATTATGCATTTAGCATTGTGACTTGAAACAAATACTAGATCTTGGATAAGTTCACTTCGTCAAAAAGGCTACCTCTCTTGCCTGAGGCACATTTTCATCATTTTTTCCCCCCTGATTGATTCTCGGCTTTAGCTAGATAAATAAGAACAGAACAAGTATAAGTCATCCTTTCGATTTTTGCTCCATTCTCCATGTTTGGGAAGAATGAAAATTGAACTTTGTTAAAAAACTCAAATTATGAAAGAAAGGGCAGAGTTAATCACATCATCAGGTATCATGGTTGCTGTTTCTGAATGCTCTAAAACAATGCATTCCAAAAATGGCAACATCGCTGTTAAACTCTTGAAGAAGTACATTCATTATTCTAAAACCAGGCATCAACATGCGCTGACAAATAAGGTCATTTTCTATCTCAAACTTGGACATATACACTTATTTATGTCTTCTAATTGTCTTATTATATTTTGAATACCTAAATGAAATCAAACAATCTTACACAATGACACTGATTGTATCATGATAACCTGCAGGGATCAGCCCACTTCACTCTATTATGTGTTCATAGACTCTTCCGTTTCACTTCCCGGTTCCCAGCCATCACAATGTTCACTGCAACAATGATCTTTTTCTTCACAGACTCTGGTAAGAACTTTGACATAATTCCCTGAATGGTTTTTCCAGGCCATTGTACTTGTTTGTAGCTGAATTGTAAAATCGTCTCAGAATAAGGGCTAGAATCCAAATTATCTTCTGCAATTTTTGTTGAAAATTGATGTTTTTCTACTGTACATTGCACATTTTTGAATTCTGTTTGATGTGTACTTGAATGTGTCAATTTCTTCGAGCTTTATCTAAGTTGGCTTTGACTATTCTAATTTGTTGCAGCTCTATCTGACCTACGTTTCAATTTTTCAGCATAATAGCAGTTTGTTTGACATGAGTATGGATTGTTTGTCATCTTGGACTTTTATTTTAGCGTAGTTACAGTGGCTACATTTAATATATGCTTGAGGATTTTTTGTTTCTGTTATATCTAAGGATGCCTGGTATCTGAAAATGCTCAGTCTTTGATTTGTATTTAGTTTGACTTTGTCCCTGGATTTTTCTAGTTTTCTCATAATGATGGCTTTTAACTTTCTGCTATGTTTTCAAGTACTTTGATTTAGTTATAGCTTTTGGCTTTCATTCTTATTACTTTTGATTCTGAATGTTCTTGGTTCTTGAATGCTATTTCTAATCAGTTGCTAAATCAAATCTGGTGATGTAGCAGTAACTGCTTTGCTTTTGTGTCTTCCTGGTTCTTGAAAATGTTCTTGATTTCTAGAATCAATGACTGAATACATATATGGCCTTGTAACAATAATAATCATTTATCTATTATGTTTGTTTTGCCTCAGAACTGTTAAAACATTCTAAACAACATTGCTCTCTCACTTGAGGCTAGTTTTCCTCATTGATTTTCAGACCATCCTATTTGTCTACAATCAAGTGATGATTTTTTCTACATTTGTAAATGTTTAGTGATTTGTTTGCTTGCTACATTGTTCATCATGTATTGATATTGATATCATACTTAGAATCAATAACCGATTAAAAAACTGGTTTCATTGCAGCAATTTTCTTATGTTCGGCTTGCCTTGGTTTGTTCTAGGTTTTGCAACATAGATTTCAAACAAATTACTAGTTTGTGTTGAAACGCTGTGTTGCATTTGTATATGTTGCATGTTCGGTTTGAGTTTAAAATGATCTATGAATGATTTAAAAGCTGACTTGATTATGTTATCATGAATTCTAGAATCAATCACCTGGAAAATGTGATTCTGTAAAAGCAATTGTTTCTAGGTTGCATTCGTTTTTGCTCGGGGCGCAGACAAATGATTTCCTCCGGCTCTGAGCTTGGTGTTTGTCAATAATTTTTAGACGGTTCATATTTTGATTTGCATTTCCTATAGCTCTGAATTATTCTCCGGGTTTTTATGCCAAGTTCGATTCATATAGGCATATTTTTCATTTTTCTTGCTTTTTGCCTAATCAGTCAATTTGACTCAATGCTATTTTGATTAAATATGTGATTTCATAAAAACAATTGAACCTTTCTTAGATCCATTTTCGTTTCTTAAGAAGTATTGGTGTGCTGGTAATGGGTATGGCCATTTGCGTCTATTGTTCAAATTCTCATGTAATTTAATATATGCCTATAAATACACATGGGAGAGTTGTTGAGTCATTGTGCTTGCATTATGTTTTTGTTTTAAATCTACTGAGGTGTGTTGAAAACAATTACTGAATAAATATAAATCCCCTCTTAAAAGTAAATTTTCTCTGCATATTGATCAAAAAACCTGTGCTTTTGGCTATATTTGAATACGATTGAAGAAATTTGGGTTGGTGTAATTAGTTCATGATATGTTGAAACGTGATTAAAGAATTTTGATCCAGCTTGCTGATTTGTACTCATAAATATTTGCTGATACTCCGTATATGTTTCTTCATGTCAATGTGAACACTACGATTGTGGGGATAGTTAATATTCTGTAGTCTGCATTAACTTTGTCAATATATACTTTCTATAGCTCACTTAATATGATGTCATCATAATTAAATCCCTGCCTTCACGCACATGGACTTTGAATGAATGAGCCCGCGCTTTAGTAACGTATTATTCTGGCCCTCGTGAATCGTGATTATGCAGATGAAATTTGAAAACCCATTGCCAAAGCCTTTTGTGTCCATGTGCGAACCCTAGTGCCATAAAAGTTTGTATGATATCATAAAAGTCCTAGTAGTGGTCTAAAATTGTTTTCCTGTTAATACCTGAATTTTTCTTTGGGTAAATCAGGATTCCTGTATTGTACCTACCAATAACTACCTCTGGGTTTAGAAGTCGACACCAGTAGCAGACTTTCTCGGAACTTTAAGAAGTAGTTCTGAATAACAATTCCTAAGCATATGTCATCGCGAGCAAAACGAGTGAAATTGGTCTTAGTTTTCTTGATATCAATTTCATTTAGGTATTTAAACTTTAAATTCTTGCGACTTGAAAGCAAGATTGCCTGGTCCATACTCTTTAAGTTTTATGTGTTTCTGCGAATGTCAAACACACAATTTTCATGTACTTTGAAAACAGCTACTAACAGTACACACTAATGTGAAGTTTAAGATCCTTGGTTTTGGTGAAAAACCGTGGAAACACAATTTCTCCAGCTATGATCGTAGCTCACAACAATTCAAGACAGGAAAAAGAACATGGTGTAGACTTGGCAGCATCTGCTTTTGTAAAGAAGAACATTATTATTTTAAACGCAGACATCAAACTCTGCTCAAAGATAAGGTCATTTTCTATCTCGAACTTCTACCTATACATTTATTTATGTCTTATAATTGTGTTCTTATATTTTCAATGCCAAATGCAATCAAATAATCTTATTTAATGACACTATTTATATGGTGACAACCTACAGCCATCACAGCATATTGCATCTACATATGCTAAAACACATAATGCAGGTACAAAATTTGTTTAGGTAAAAAACTCTTTGTCAATACACTCTACTTATCTTATTTATAGCTTTGTATTGGTTATTCATTATGTAACTGAAATGCTAAATTCCTTTCAATGACTTTGAAAGTAGTGGTCACCTATTGAAACAGAAGCGAAGAATACTCTATGTTTATCCCCAAGGTTCTGAGAAAGATGGGACCACAGCAATGGAATAATCGAAGGGTAAAAATGTAGGGCTCAGTAACAGCAAATTTGATCAATACTTGTTACACTGTGCACCTGCTTCAATTCTTAGCCACTCATTCATTTAATTCATTCCGCCAGGAGGTTTAAATTAGAATAGATCCTGTCCAATCAAACTTATCTGGAAAGATGTATAAAAAACGTTTATAAGGAATGTATCTGTTGAAAATTAGGCATTGCGATATAAAACCTTATCTTCCAGGCATATCTATTATTAATTTTATGAACTCAGGTATTTCTTACATAGAGCGGTTTATCATTTGTCTGGGTTACTTGATAACCATACAGGAATTCGCATGGCTTAACGCTTCAGCATTATACAACTAATTCTGACAATTGCACCTCCTCAAGACACGTTCAGGTAAAAAAGTATTTGTCAATACATTGTACTTATTATTTATAATTCTGTATTTGTTATTCATTATGTAACTGAAATGCTAAATTCTTTTCAATGACTTTGAAGATAGTGATCGCCTATTGAAACAGAAGCCAAAGATACTCTATGTTTACCACGTAGGAGATCAATATCACATTTATCTCATCTCTTGAATATTTTTCTGCTTGCAGGTATGCCAAATTCACTTGACTACTTCATAGAGCTAGCATCCTGTACGCTGATGATCACCATGTTTTAAATTATTTCTTTTGAAAATATATAAATTCCTAGTTCAACATTTTGATAATGACAAGCCATCATTAGATACTTGCTTAAATGAGCATACCAATGTTTGACACATAATCTGTTTTTCAATCACAAGAGATAAGCTTCTTTGCAAATTCAGTTTACAGTCAATTGCAAAAACCATGCAAACAAGATTGCTCATTGTCTTTTTGCAATGCGCAGGGAAAAAACATTGCCAAAGCACCGATTATGCCACTGCAAAATGCAATTTTGAATATGCAAAACAAGGGTTTACCACTTGCCCTCAAGATGATTGGGAGCTCTTTGGGCAATCAACCCTAGCAAATTTGTCAAAATCCTAGCAAACTTCCAAGAAAGAAATCTATACCAAGGACAAGTATAAATGTCCTTGATGATGAATCCGAGGAATCCTTCTTGGACTTGTCTCCATTTCCCAAGCATAAAAAGTTGAATGTAAATTCACTCTTGGATATTTGGATATACATTTGTAACAAAGAAAGGCAACAAGCTTTTGTGATCTTGTTCTCAATGCGTTTGTTTATCACCCATGGAATGTAACTGGGCTAGTTAGTGATCAAAATACTTTGAATTTACATTAATATTCAACCAGCTCTGCCATATTTCTAATTACACTCCGAGTTATTTCCTCATCTAAGCAAAAGAACCACTTCTTTCTTTTTTTCTACATTGCATTTTACATACCCATTTAAATTAAAAATTAATTACTACCTTACTTGACTAGTTTTTTATCGAACTCACAAAAATAGAAGAAAAGAAAAATCCTTTTGCCAAAAAAAATCAGTTTTATCAATTAATGACAACTTCATATACACTTGACAATGCCCCCACTAACAATGTCGAGGACATCGCCACTTTGTGACTCTTGTTACATCTTGAAAACAATTGCTGATTTTAAATTTCCGACACATTTCTCATCTTTTATTTTATTAAAAGATATTTGATAATCGAAATTAATAAATAAAATATTGACATAAACCTGGTATGAGTGAAAAATGAAGGGTTTGAAAGGTCTATTAACCATTTAAGCGGGAAAATATAAAAGTGATCGTCCTTGACAAAATTAAAGTTCCATTGATTTTAGCTTATTCAATAAAAAGAAATTCGGGGATGCTTACAGGTGTGAATAATTATATTTTAATAATTTAGCATATTCAATAAAAATTTGGAAGGGTGTGGCTATTGTTTTGGTACAGCGTTTAATATTATGAATAATATTGTTCAAGGGAGAGATATTCTCAAAATTTTTTAAGTGTTTTTAAATTTAATCAAGATCAATTTTGGTTCAAAGAAGGTTTGTATAAAGATATTATGATCTGGTTAAATTATTGGGAGATTGATGTCAAAATTCTACTTTGCAAGATATCAATAATATTAAAAATATTATCACATCTAAGTTTAAACAAAAAATGTGAGGTGAGCAAGAATTAAAGTTTAATAGAAAAGTATGATACTATAACGAGGTTATTACCCTTAATCTAGAAGTACAAAAGTATCTCTTTATGTTAACGAGTTTGAAAAAGAAAAATTAATATAACTAAGATAAGAATAAACTCTCATGTGCTTCATGGTGAAATAGGACACTGGACAATTCCTAAAATGTCATGGGTAGAAAGGATTTGCTATCTCTAGGAGACTAACAGTGTTGAGGACGAAAGTCACTTCTTCTTAAATTGCCCTACGTATGCCCACATTAGATCGCAATTTCATAATATTTGTTACAATACAACCTCCCAAATCTTCTAACTTGTCAAACCCATGGCGACCTAGGAATGCTTCTTTATAAGCTTTATGAGCATCGAAATAAAATTTTACAGCAATCCAAGTAATCTTCTTAAGGTCCGATAGTCCAGAGTTGGTCTTAGTGGACATGAACTACCATCATCATCACCAACATAACGTATATGACAACAACAAAAAATAAATAAATCTAAAATTAAATTTTATACAAAAGCCAGCAAAATTTAAACAATCATAGATCCATCTTAAACCCAATCTATCAAAAACCAAGAGAGATCAAATTTCTTAATGTGTAAATTTTTAATCTTAAATTTTTTATATATCAAAAAAAGAATATCATAATTACTCCCACGATTTAATTTTTAATGAAGTAGCAATAGATAATTAAGAATGGTTCATAATATATGGACAAGAAGTTTTTGCATTTATTGACTATATTCTCGAGTTTAATTGTAAAAAAAACACAAGCAAGATGCTCCATAGTTTAACCTTGTTGTTTTGTCTCTACTTTGATTTTAACATGGTATTAGAGAAAGCTTAAAACTTTTAAAATAAAGGAGAACAATTTGAGCATGAGATTAGAGTAGATCACCCCATGCGAGGAGGAAGATGTGGGGAAGAGGAAGAAACTCCTACGCATAGAGCGAAGCTGTGAAAGAAAAAACATTACAAGGGTGTGACTAGAACCGTACGAAAGTCATATGGGCACGACCAAGAGGGCACAACTTCTCTCTCAGTGGAATCCATACGGTCATGGGTAGACTTTAGGGAAGGGTGTGACCAATCTTTTGAACACACCATTCGCCTTTCTTCAGTCAGATCATGGGTACGCTGAGCTAAAGGGTGCACCCCTCATTGTGAAAATGAGATCATTGCTTCAAAAGTGAGATCGTTGACCTATCGTGACTTGTGTCTGTTTGTTTTGCTAATCAAATCCAACACATTGGTAGAGTTAAAAAAAGGAGCTATGAAATACATAATGATTTATTTCCTGATATTTCTATCTACAAGCACGTATCCTCAAGTAAGTTTAGTTTGGGAGAAGAAAGTTTTTTGTTTTTTTAAATCAAAATTGCTAGGCTCCATTGACATTAAAAATGGGAGGTTTTTTTAACACAAGATGAATGCTATAATTGTTTCAGGATTTAATGATCCAGATCCTATCCATTTAGCCATCATGACAAATGCATAGCATAGGTAATTGCAAAGAATAAGAAAATAGATTCTCGAGCACTGTATTTTATACAACAAGGGCTTGAGGATGCAATCTTTCCAATAATAATGCCAAACATGCATGGGATATCCTTCAAACTGCTTATCAAAGTATAGATAAAGTGAAAAATGCTAAGTTTCAAATTTTAAGAAGAAGTTTTGAATTTGAAACCCTCGAGATGAAAGACTCAAACTTTGTGGATCATTCTATGATGTAATTCATGAACATTGTTAATCAACTTCGTGCACACGAAGAAGACCTTCAAGATCAGAAGGTGGTCGAGAAGGTACTCTGAAGTATTCTTGTCAAGTTTGACATGGTCATTGTTGTCATAGAAGAAGCCAAAAATATGTCACAGTGATATATAGATGACCACTCATATATGAGTTAGCGCTCCAACTTTGCTCAGATGCTTATTAATTATAGCTGAGGGCTATACTTGATAAGCCTCCGAGAGACATGGGAGAGGAAACTCATGCTTCCACTGAGCATCGACAGTTGTAGCTACAGACCTTTACACTCTCTAGCAATTAGTCAAGCAATCAATCTAGCAATCAGTCGAGCCTCGAGTCCAATGGAGAAGACTAATCTGCTGAGAAATGTTATGCCTCGGCTAGCTATTTGTATTGGTGATATGAGAAATGTTATACCTCAACCAGCTTAAAATTTAGAGCTCTGATGGGCATGAGAAATGTTATGCCTCAGCTAGCTTAAAATTTAGAGCTCATATAATAATAATATTTTAGAGCTCTAATATATATATTATGCTTCGGCTAGCTATTTGTATTGGCGATATGAGAAATGTTATGCCTCGACTAGCTTAAAATTTAGAGCTTTGATGGGCATGAGAAATGTTATGCCTCAGCTAGCTTAAAATTTAGAGCTCATATAATAATAATAATTTAGAGCTCTAATATATATATTATGCCTCGGCTAGCTATTTGTATTGGCGATATGAAAAATGTTATGCCTCGACTAGCTTAAAATTTAGAACTCTGATGGGCATGAGAAATGTTATGCCTCAGCTAGCTTAAAATTTAGAGCTCATATAATAATAATAATTTAGAGCTCTAATATATATATTAACTATACAAAAATTTTATTGTATTTTAATAGGAATTTCATTAAATCTGTTTACATGGCCAAGCGAATAAATATGGATGGCTTAAAATTTAAAGCTCGGATAGTAATAATAATTTAGAGCTCTGATATATCTGAACTATACAAAAGTTGACTATCAAACAAACTTGACTATAAAACCTTTAATAACAGTCAAACAAACTTGACTCTGAAACCTTTAGTATGGCTTGGCATGGAATAATAATAATAATAAAACCTTTAATAACAGTCAAACAAACTTGACTCTGAAACCTTTAGTATGGCTTGGCATGGAAGAATAATAATAATACTTACAGTTGGTGTTTTAACAGTCAAACAAACTTAACTCTGAAACCTTTATATGGCTTGGCATAGAATAATAATAATAATACTTACAGTTGGTGCTTTAATATCATAAAATAACTTGACTCTGACACCTTTAGTATGGCTTGGCATGGAATAATAATAATAATGATAATGGAATCATAGATTAAAGATACTCAAGAACCTCATCCCATGTTAAACAAGGTAGATGGGGATCAATTCTTCATTTCTAATTGTTATACAAATAGAGAGTGTGAGGAGAAGATTCAGTACAACAGATTTCTGATCTTCTCCTCTCAGATTTCTGATCTTAATATTTAATTTCCGTCAGTCGCTGGAGCAACTGCCCTATTACTCCTTCACCCCACTGCAATTTGGGGCAACTGGAAGCATCAAGCTTTATCAACCACTTCAGATGTTGAACACCTGTAAGCTCTTCTAACTGAGAGCATCCACTCACGTTCAGTTCTTGAAGTTGGAGCATCTGCCCTATTACTCCTTCACCCCATTGCAGTTTGGGGCAATTAGAAGCATCGAGCTTTCTCAACCACTTCAAATGTTCAAGACCTGGCAAGTCTTCTAACCGCAAGCATCCACTAATGTTAAGTTCTTGAAGCTTTGTCAGCAATACCAATCCCTGTATGCTCTTCAATTTCACACATCCAAATGCTTCAAACTCTTCCAAACATACCAATGTTTCAATACTCGGCAGCTCCTCCATTTCTTCGCTCATGATAATGCTTAGGCTTTGAAATTGTGCAAGACCACAAAGCCCTTCTATTTTCTTGAGATTAGAGCATTCAATAAAATACAGTTCCCTGAGTGTATTAGGCAAAGGTCCAACCTCCACTAGAGAACTACAGCGGCAAATGTTGAGATACTGGAGATTGGCACAAACACTTACAGCAAATGATACCTCCGATATATCTGTTTCATATATCTTTTTCAATGATTTTAGTGTTTCTCTTTCTCCAGCTTGTTTGAAAGGCAATTCTCCAAACGGACAATTAGATATTTTCAACACAGTCAACTGAATCAGCAATCCAACAGAGGCAGGCAAACATTTCAATTCCGGGCATTGCATGAGCGTTAATTCCTTCAAGTTCTTCAAGTCACCCATCGAAGACGGCAGCGTGTCGAGAAAAAGGCTCTCTAATTTCAGGACTTCCAAATCCCTTAGCTCTCCAATTGCACTCGGCAATTCTTTCAAGAATGTACCCCATAACTCTAAAGTTTCCAGGCACTTTTGGTGTACCACTTGCCGAGGCAATACTTCAACTTTCGGACATTCAGAAAGGTTTAAGTACTCAAGCGTGCTTATATTTCCAAGTGTTTCGCTTGAGATCGTTAAATTGGAGCAGCCTCTCAAATTAAGATATTTAAGGTTAATTAAATTCCCAAAGGAATTTGAAAGCCTGTCCAAATTTTGGCACCGACTCAGCTCAAGGTGCTGAAGGTTTGTTAAATTACCAAAGCAATCTGGCAGTGACTTCATTTCTGAGCAGTTTCTTAACACCAAGGTCTTCAGCGACTGCAAACAACAAAATTCTTCTGGCAATATAGCTTGCCGTCCATAACTGACGACAATCCGTTCCAGGTGCTTCAGCTGCCCTATGGACTTCGGAATACTCGACAGGGGAGAAAAAATCTCCAACTCACGCAACTGCAAAGGTGCCTGAAAAATAGTATACTTTGTTCAGCTCTAAGAAAGATATAAATGGATGAGTTTAATTTCATCGAGAAAACCCTAAAACTTCGTTGGAGACTATGTAGTGCAATATCAATGGGCAATTCAAAATTTACCTGCAATTACCCCGGCCACAATGTTTCCAATAAGCTCTTGTGCACGTCCAAAAACCTTAAATTCTTCATTGGAATCCAAGAAGGCAGGGAAGAGTAGGGACACTTTTTCCAGCGGAGCCATACCAGATTCGGAAACTCGCCCCTCCTCAAAATGCGTTCCAAGAGACCATTTTCAGTGTCTAGAAGTTGCAGCTTCGTCATATGGATACAACGAAAACGATACTGTGTATATTGCAGAATTTCATGAGGAAGTTCCTGGACAGATCATGATTCCAACTTTGGCACCATGAAAAGCATGTATATTGGCCACCATTATGGTTATATTCACCACGCAGCTTAATTCCCCGAATTTCGGTCATTGTGTGTTCACTCTGGAGAAACAACGAATAAGTGAAAAACAGTGTATACAGAATTACAGAATTCCATTGAATTTACAGCAGATTGAAATATAACATTGATATTTTGGCGAGTTATATAAACAACAATAACATTGATATTTTGGTAAATTATATAAAAAATAATAACATAGATAACTGGTAGGTCATGGGTCATGCATAGATGATCAACAATTTATGACAAACAACTCCAAAAATTAGTAAAAAAACTATTAAAGAAACATAGACACCCAATAACTAATCACAAATGACTGCCTACTTACAGATGACTGCCGCAACATATCCTCAATATTTTCGGTCCCACGCCAAAGACGACGCAGCAATCCTGGAGCCTCCTCTGCAATTTCTCTTCCCAAATCTCTGACGTGGTCATGCATATGTATACAATTTTCACTGTCCACCTTTACAAGACACCGGTTCTCAATATTGTGAAACCCCAACCTACCTTTCCATGCTGATCCGTCCCATATTTTAATGGCTGTATCTCTGTTTTGTCCTATGAATTAACATGCAATATCTAAGAATATATGTTGCTCTTCGACATCCAGTGCGTCATAACTAATTTTAAGTTTCTGTTTTATTTCAGTGGGCAGTATCCGCTGAAGTTTATCTAACTGGTCTTCCCAGTAAGATATGTCATTTTTCCCATATAGAAGTGCGCCTAACACTATCAAAGATAGCGGCAATCCATCACATACATTTAAAAACTTATCTACCATATATTCAAATCTAGGGAGTGGATGTGGCTGGCTAAACGAGTGAAAGCAGAAGAGCTCTCGAGAATGCTCTGCATTAAGGCCAGTTAGGTTATATATGGACGACTTTTGGACTTGTGAGCCTGTGAGAACATCTCTGTTCCTAGATGTAATCAATATTAAGCTATAAGAGTGAAGAACAGTATGAACAGGCAAAAGTACATCCACCTGACTCACATGATCTACATCGTCTACAATTACTAAGGCCTTAGAACATGAGAGACGATTCCTGAGCATCCCAATACCTTCATCAATGCTGTCTATCTGATTATCAATTCCAGTCAAACTTTTCAGAAGTTTTCTCTGCAACATATGTAAAGAACCCTTAGCTGCGTTATCTCTCACATCAGATAAAAAGCAGGATCGAGGATAATCCGAATTCTTCCTATTGAAGAATTCTTTTGCGAGAGTTGTTTTCCCTACTCCCCCTAACCCTACGATCCCCAAGATCTGAGGTTTCCGGCTCTGTTCTTGCTGATGCTGCAACAGGACTGTATTCTCAAAATCTTTCAATTTCTCATCTAATCCCGTTGGATATTTGGCCACCTCCAAACCTGTTTTTTTCACTTTTTTCAACACCCTTTCAACAACCTCATCTAGCAGCTGCCCTTCGTCGCTGGTTATTCACAAGAAAATACATAAACGTATTGAGAAATAAATAAACGGAGAACGAAGGTTGAGCAATAGATACACCCACCTAGAGAGAAGGTTGGAGTACTCACCCATTATACCTGGCCAGCTCGAATCCGCTTTTCTCTGCAAGACAATTTTCAATGGTAGTGGAGTTGTATCGCAACTTTCCTTCATCCGTTTTCTTATTTTCGAGAACGTGTAGAGCTTCAGCATAAGAGCCTTTTCCCCACGAGTCCACCTGAGCTCAGAAGGTTTAACATTATAATATATTGGAATAATTGTAGCGCCGTTCTCCAGTGTCTCTAACATGAGAAGCAACTCATTTAGACACCAACTTGATTGGGCATAATTTGGTGAAAATATCGCTACATGAAGCGAGGCAGTTTTAATTGCGCCCTGTATTTAAGAAGTTAAATCGTCTCCCTGTTGCAATTCTGGCTGATCCAGAAAAACTCTCAATCCATGAAACAGAAGGCGACGGTATAGATAGTTGGCGAAGGTTTTATTTACATCGGGACCACAATGATTTAAAAATACATCGTAGGACGATGAAGCCATTGAAAATTTGGAAATGGAAGTAAATAAGATGGTCGATGCTATCGACACGCAGGAGGTGGTGGAGGGCTTAGGGTATTGCTGTAGAGTTTGGTAAGCGCCAGAAAATTCAGGCGAAAATTGCAATGAATATTGGGAATGGGGTTGTTGTGCAGAGATATATTGTCACAGTTAACACTGCACCCGTCGTATATGGATGCTCACACCTACACAGGAAATGTTCCCGTCGTAGAGATCGAAATTTTTTTATTCTTTTATCTCTTTAATGCGTAAAGATCGACAACTAACCGTGTGGGCTCTACACGCATTATCACACAAAGTCGTGGGCAAACTGTAAGTGGAGACACAGGCCCGCAAAAGCACAAGCTGTACATGACATCGTTGAATCTGTGCATCGCACCTGTACACAACTTGATAAATATGAATTAAAGGTAAAGACAGAATGCTCACCACGCGCTGTATCCAACAAAAAATGTTCCTTCTTGACCCTCTCTTTTAACAATGATTCAACGCATTACTGTAAGCTCGATTGTACATGCTGTGCACCTTTACAACTGGATATGAGATAAGATGCTCATTTATGTTTTTTCAACTTAAAAAACATATTATTGATATTCAAAATTGAATTAAACAGTACAACTATAGTATATTTGTAGTTGATAAACCCTATAAAACAGTTTTTATTTTTGTATCTGATAAACGCTATAAAACAGTTTTTATTGGCTATTACAAAAATGTGTTTCTAACGCAACACTCTACTAACATATTGCTAATGCCTCAACATCCAACAAAAACAAAAAAGATAGATCTCAGTCCAGAAAATAAAAGGATCCCTGATTCTGAATAATGGAATCCTGAAATTCCTCCCAAATCAGATATCATCTATACCTTTAAGTACCTACTTTGAAAGTTTATCAGCTAAAGAGCTATTTTCCGGATATATATGTTCAAGATGCCCACTTATTTTATATAATATATGCCATATGAAGCATCTTGAAAAATATCTCATTAACAAAATCAATGAGCAGCAGGGTTGCTTATTCCCTACCATTAGGCTAATTGAATGGTTAACTTGTTCAAACCATTAACGTATCATCTCTGCAACTAGGTATTTGTTTCCTATTTTTAATTAGTGTAATTGTTTCACAGTTTATGAATCAATATATTAGTTTATGTAAACTTATGAATCAATATATTAATTTGTTCACATCGTTGAATAGCCACGAGAAAGAGTAAGTTTAAATGACAAAAAATCAGTGTATTATGACCGTCCTCATTAATTTTACGTCCGTCTATTTCTCTTCGTGAGGGCCATAAGAATAAAGAGTTCTTAAATGTCGTCTGTCCATTTTTATATATGTCAAATTTAACTTTGGTGCATTAATAAACACTTAATTTTTATATGTTATATTTTTTTTCATATATTAAGAAATCTTTTAATTTCTCTAACTCTCTGTATTTTTGGACAACGAAGGAAAAACCCAAATTATAAGCTAACAGTAGCCTTACATCACACACACTTCGAGTATTATCAAGGAGGATCGCTTGTCTCTAGCTGCAAATAGTATTTCATAGCTTCCTCTCTCGAGTTAATCAAAGCAATGTTAATAATAATCAAGTCCACACTATCCATGAAAACAAATTAACTACTTTCTCAGTATGTAATAATAATTAAAAATTTACTTCAAGAGAATCTAATTATACCCCATGTATGACCCTGTGTCTTCGGATTTAATTAAAAATTTAAAACATCTTTTAATGGCATTCAAGTACCGAACCGAACTCCTTTGCTGCAAAATTTGTTGCAGCATCCCCATCAGATCAATGAAATTAGGTTGCAAGAGAATGTGATCTTCACATGAAAGTCATTTTTTATATCATCCCTCTTTATCTAATCGACTTGATGATGAGGTTTTTATAAAAGATGGTAAATGGTTTGGAAAATATTTTATTTTGGGAAAGCAAAAAATCTATATGGAGTGTCAATTCTTGTTAGTTCACTAGGTTAAGGTATGGGTCTCGTCAGCAAGACGATCTAAGTTCAATTCTCCTTGGGGTGATTTAATTCGGAGGCGACACCTATGTAGCATGGGTACCAGTACTCAGGGGTAGGGTACGCATACCCGTACCGGGTACTTGGGTACACATAAGGTACGTCTCCTGCCATACCCTGCCGTACCACATACTGGCTCCACGTATCGAAGATGCCGTTATAAAAAAAGGGGTACTTATAGGCTAAATTGTATGGCGTACCCCGTGTTTGGGTACTCTGGGGGTACGTCCGACTCAACAAAATGTAATTCCACTGGGGAAAATATAATGACCCCCAACCAAATTTGAACTAAATTTTTTCTAACTGCGTATGGAGTCTGGTTAAGACTTATGTCAAGCACCTTGCAACACTGTTCAAATTCCACTGAATATTGTCCAACTCTAGACTGATTTTGCATTGATTTACAAGGAATGTTTTTATGGTTTTGCGTTCAACACTCATGGAACATAATTTGACTACCAAATGTGCACATAAAAAATATACATATGTATTTAATACTAAGAAATACGCTCACAACAACCTAGTATTACATTTGCAACTTCTTATCGTCTATAATAGCAGTACAAATAGGTGTTTAAAATCATATTTCAAGTGTACCATCAGATTACACTTTGACTATTTGTTGTACAACTACTTGGTATAGTTATTTATCAAATTTTATGTAACTTCCAGTGTTCCACTTGATATCTACTATGAGTCTATGATTTTTCAAATTTTCAATGTGAATGTTCATTGTTCAATGAATCATTGAATTTAGAATTATGAATCATGATTCATAATTTATGAAGAAATCTGAAATATGCATGTATAATGTGACTATGACATGTTTTATTTTTATTTTATTATATATATATAGTACCCCCAGCGTACCCAAGTACCATGTTTCAAAAAGTGGCATCCTCGTCCCCATACCCATACCCATCCCCGTACCCAAGTTTCCTGAAAACTTAGCAAAAACCCAGTCAAGTTGAGGCTGGTGCGGTCCAGGTTGGGTGCGATCCCCGAGTGATTTTGACAGCTTAGATGCCCCTGGGTCGTGGTTTCTCAGACCACATGCCACTCTTGTAAATTAGGGAGATTTGAGCAAACAAAAAAAAACCCACAAAAAGTTTAATTTCAAATAGTTTCATATTTTTAAAGTTATCAATATTTTCAAATCATTTTTATCCAAAAAAGAATAAAAGAAAAGAGAGCACCTAGCCTTGAAACAATTTTAATAATGATACGAATGAGAGTCAAACATTACATTAAGCTAGTTTTGCACAATTATGGCGTTGCAAATCCGTAACAAATTCAAATTGAAAAAAAGGTCCGGCATCATTGCACAAATGACACAATGCATATGATTCTTAAAACATGATGTAACTATAAAGTTTGACAAAGTGCAACAGAGACATATTGTAAGGCTAAAGTGGGGTGAGGCCGTTTTGGTAAATATCAGATTAAATAGCACAATAAAAAAACCAAAATAAATAAAAACATTATGATTATTGTAATTGCAGTCACTTTTGCATCACAATTCTACAAAGCAACGTGGCCAAATCCTTAGCATGTCAACCTCAGATAATGTTGCAACCACCTGTACATTAGGTGAATCCATAGCGGGAAGAGGAGTAGGTGGACCGTGGGATAGTCTGCCATGGTATACAAGGCTTTGACAAGCTAAAATCCTATAAGCAAGAATCAAGTGGTGGTAACATGTGTTAATGCAACGATTCTATTTCGGTGCATGACCATATGGAACTGACTTACTTACCTTTTCCAGGGAGAGGAGAAGAAATCAGGGTTATAGACGAAGTGGGGGGTGTGGAAGAATCCTTTGGATGTGGATCTGCCTGCAAATTAACTTGAAGCACACAGACCAACTCAATACCTTAATATATGCAGTTCTGAATATGATAAAATTGATGTATATACAGAAATTTCAGCATTATACGATACTGAAAAGATGAGTATTCATACACATAATTATAGATAATTACCTTTTCCATACACTTCACTCGTCACTTGAAGGCCCCTTGAGGCCGACACACTGGTGCTGACCTTCATTGAAGGAGGGATGATCAATTCATGGCCATCAATGATGCAATATGATAATTAATACTATATATGATAACAGACCCAAATTATATATGGACTTGAAAATAACGAGAGAATGAAGACACTGAGTAACTACTTAATAAAGAAGAGCAAAGACTTTTGGTATGGCCTTGAGATACCCTGAGGTTGTTTGTGATACATAATTGGTTGGAAAAATGAATTACAAGCTGATGCATTTCAAATCCCAGCTTGACTCGGTCAGAGTCCGTAGAAGTGCAGAGATGTCAGACAAACTGTCAATAGGCTTCGTGCACACTTCCTTCTATTTATTCAGCCTTGTTTGTATTCTGCAAGTCGAAATTCTTAGGTAGAAATTAATTACAATCTTTAATGTAACTGAGTAGCTTCCAGGTGAAGCAAAATCAAGTCTGTGTATATGTAGGAGAAGATAGTTGAAAAAACAGAGCAAGAGAGAGCGAGAGAGAAAGGAGATGAAGAAAAGGGTCCGCGATGTGTTTGTGAGCCCAAGCTCATAGTTGTGAAATGTATTAAGAGCCCAAGCTCCGTAAAAGGTGAAAGATCAAAGTAAATTCCATTTCTATGTAATGCTGGGAAGTTGCCATGTTTTAACGCGGTAATATATAAGTCTATAGTTTTATGTATTCATTCTCAAGAATGTTGAATATTGCATGTCACACATCTTCTCTAGATTTAAGTGTGTGAATGTTGTTTACATTTACGGTTTGTAAAAGAAATCAAGATTTCCCAAACTATATTTCACGATGGTAAAAGTTATGTTTTAACGCGGAATAACTTTGACGTAAGTTTCATTTAATGTTTTAGTTATTTGATATAGTGGGATTGTCCTAACACTATTGGGTAGAAGTTCACCTTAAGTTACTAAGCCATGAAAAGTGTTTTTTATGTCTTAGCAAGAAATATTTTAGTATAAAGCTTGTTTAAGAGTGGGCTCGTACGTCGAAGTGAAGTTTACTTGTCGAAGTAAATGCCCGTCGTGAAGTAAAATTTCCTGTTGTATGTCCGTTGAAGTCCCAAAGCAAAAAAAAGGAAATATATATATTTACTACGTTGTTCATTTTTTTCTGTGCAGTGTTTCCCTTGATCGTGCTGGCTATCGGAAAAATTCTAGGAGAATTTAGGAGTAACGCTAGAGCCAAGTCGAGGTTTCTCCTCCTTAGAATATGTTTACACTTGGTTGAATAAATAATGGAAATGTATATCCTCAAATGACTTGTATAAATCCACATGCAGGCATCAAGAATACAGAGCCTTCCAAGCAACAATTGAGTGAACTGGAGCAGTGAAAATTGCCCACAAATTTCTTAGCAAAATCCACACACAAACATCAAGAATACAGAGCCTTCCAAGCAACAATTGAGTGAACTGGAGCAGTGAAAATTGCCCACAAATTTTTTAGCAAAATCCACACACAAACATCAAGAATACAGAGCAGTGAAAATTGCCTACAAAGTGAATTGGAGAAAATGTATTTATTGGTAAGGTTGGCTCTGGCCTTCTGCACTAGCTTGACCACACATCAAGTGCAAAGTACGATGTGCAAGGACGGCATAAAGTGTCTACCTAGACTCTTACAGGAAATGATGGGGCTGGATATGAGGGTGGAAGAGGTGGAGGGGGTGTTAACAGATAGCCTTGCGAAGAGACGCTGGAACTCGTCACGATTCGTTCCGGGATGGACTCCAATTTCAGGGACTTGATTATAAAACGATCGCTCTAGGAAAACATCTCACGGTAACAATATTTATTCTATCTTCCCCATGTACTACAATGTCTCAAAGCTTAATTGCCATGACCAATACACCATTGATTCCCTATGTATACTTTCATTGAAATTTAATGAATTTGGTGTTACTGACAATTGTAGTACCCGGTCTCAATTGATAGTGGGAAAATACATGAATTCTTCAGTAAGGAAAATCATAACGATGGTGGAGGCGTCTGAGAAATCATTCTTGCTAGTCCTTGAATTTTTGGAGGAAAATCTCCAGGTATTGCACTTTTCATGTATGCAGATTCTCCATTGTAACCGTGACTGCAATTTTCCTTGCAATATAGTGGGTACCTTAAGTGAGGAAGAAGACCAGGTTTCAGAGCGCATAGCGCATATCGCACAAAGACTAGGTTTCAGACCACAGATTGCACAACATCATCATAAAGCTGTTTCATGGCTCACAAGAGGAGTTGGAATTGAGCAATGGAACGACCAGGACCGCATGTATAGTGCATCAAGTAGAAACCACCTTGCACCTTGCATGCCATGCAGAGCAAGCCGACCACCTTGCACCTTGCATGCCATGCAGAGCAAGCCGACTTCCAAGTGGAGTGTTGCATGCACCCTGAGTGCTTCAGATCACAGAGTTGCCAAGGATGTGTCATGAATGTACACATTGCAGAGTTGTCAAGACCGTCCGACAGAATGCTGTAGAATGAAAATTTGTTTTCATAATAAGAATACAACGTCGTGAAACTTAGGAGAACCGCCTAAATTAGTTAAAAAACTGTCACATAAAAAACTGAAATCCATGTGGCATAGATTCCAAATACCTATCAATTCCAATATTCCCTACTTAGGCAGGGAATAAAAAAATATCCATCACCATATAATGAAAGGGATGCTCTTTTCACAATTACACTAACAAAATACTAGGGTTTTTGTCACAATTATATTGGAAACTATAACCAATACAAAATGCTAGGGTTTTTGTCCATGTCATTTCCATTAATTAATAAATGCAAAACTATCTGGCCATATGTGGACCATTCCTAACTAGTTAGAGGTACTTCATTAGAAACTAAATTCTGGGAATAATTATGATATTCAACACTCTCTCTTAATTGTGACCATTACATATATGAGCACAAACAATCCCTAAGTGTTGTCCGTGAAATTCAAAATTATTGATTGCCAATGACTTGGTGAAGATGTGATCCAATTGGTCTTTAGATCCTTAAAACTGTGAGCTAATGTGGCCATTGTTTACCAGCTTGTGAATGAAATGATAGTGAGTGTTAATGTGTTTTCTTTTGTGGTGAAACATGTGATTTTTAGATAAAACAATGGTTGAGTTGTTGTCAAGGAAGATAGGAGTTGGCTACTTCATTTCATATGCAGGATCACTTAAGAGTCTTCTCAACTAGATTGCTTGACATGATGTTGAAGTTGCTTCCACATATTTTGATTTTGTCGAAGATATTGTGACAATGACTTGTTTCTTGGAAGCCCATGAGATTAAACATGTACCCAAATGAAATGCACACCCGAACGTACTTTTTCCATCATCAATGTTTCCTGCAAAATCACTATCTGTGTACCCAACAAGTGAATTATATTCGGAAGAGGAATACCACATTCCATAATGTGTTGTACTTGCAATGTACCTCAAAACTCTTTTTCCTACCTTCCAATGAAAGCCTTTGGGAAACTCCATAAATCTGGAAATGAGACTTACTGCAGACATAATATTTGGTCATGTAGCTGCAAGATACATGATATTTCCTACTAGCCTTTTATACAATGTGGAATCAACTACTGGTCCTTTA
Source organism: Larix kaempferi (assembly GCA_027924585.1). Classification (NCBI taxonomy): domain Eukaryota; kingdom Viridiplantae; phylum Streptophyta; class Pinopsida; order Pinales; family Pinaceae; genus Larix; species Larix kaempferi. The sequence goes on from BSBM01000254.1 coordinate 804,069, forward strand.
TCCTATTTGCTTAACTTTGAACCTGTTGCAGTTGGTGTATCTGATAGTTTTCTTTTGTTCATTTTGAATCTTTTCAAAATATATGCAACATACTTCTTTTGACAAATAAAAATACCTTGTGCAGTTTTCTCAACTTCAATCCCAAGAAAATATCACAAGATCGAGATCAATCATTTCAAAATATTTCTTCATGGGTGTTTGAAACTCATTCAATAGCAAATTACCTATGTATATCATATCATCAACATAAAGATAATCTATTAAAATATTACCTTACTGATCTCCTTTTGTCACCTACCCAAAATTTGAAAATATTATTATTATTGGCAAAATACTTTATGCTAATTTTTAATTACAAAGTTTTGAAATTATGACCAAGTTTGGTCAACGATGAATGTAATTATTGAATTATTATTATTTAATAAATTAAAGTAGGAGATAAACACCCAAGGGAACTGTTAAATGAGTGTTCACTGGCCCACTAGGAGGAATGGAAGCTGTTAAAAGGCATGGGACAGATGGCAACAATTGCACTTCACCACTAGCTGTTGGTTATGGGACAACTACCCCTACAAATGTGGCATTATTCCCCAGGTGGAGAGAGTCAACAAGAAGCTCATTTAATGACTAGTTAACAACTGAAAAGGCCTAGGCAGCCTACATAAGGCTAATTCGAATTGAGTAGGAAGCTCTTACACAATATTTTCTGCAGAAATATTCCTCATGTGCATCAGGTGATGACTAAGAGATTCGAATAGGGAGGCTATGTGAGTGCATTGTAAGTCTGCAAATTATTCTGAGAAGGAGAACCAGAGGTGCTGGTGCAAGTCCCTTTGACTGCTAAGTCTTTAAGACTGGATAACTATTACTACTGCAAGTTGAGGTCCTAAGCTTCTAAGTTTCTTCCTCCTGGTGGTTTAGTGAATAGGCTTGGGGGTCCTAAGGCAAGTAACTTGACTGTCTTCAGGAATTGGTTAGGTGGAACAGACTCCTTGGGTTGTTTGTTTCTCTACAGTTAACCAGGTTTTACTGTTCCTATTTTGTTTACAGTTCAATGTTCTATCTAGTAGGATTTATCAAACTCTGTTTTATAAAATAATTTAGGTGGGACAAGACGGAGATTTTCAGGTGGAACCGGACTGTATCCTCGAAAGGAGGGAAACTCTGCTCCGGAATCACACCATTGGGAAAGTGAAGGTGCAATGGAAGCACCTTAGCCCAGAAGAGACAACCTAGGAGTTGGAGAGTAGTATGCAAGAAGTATACCCAACTCTATTTCAGGAACACTCAGAGAGTGATTGACCAACATCGAGGACGATGTTGAGACTTAGAAGGGGGTGTATGTCACCTACCCAAATTCTGAAAATAATATTATTATTGGCAAAATACTTTATGCTAATTTTTAATTACAAAGTTTTGAAATTATGACCAAGTTTGGTCAAGGATGAATGTAATTACTGAATTATTATTATTTAATAAATTAAAGTAGGAGACAAACACCCAAGGGAATTGTTAAATGAGTGTTCAATGACCCACTAGGAGGATGGGAAGCTGTTAGAATGCATGGGACAGAAGGCAACAATTGCACTTCACCACTAGCTGTTGGTTATGGGACAACTACCCCTACAAATGTGGCATTATCCCCCAGGTGGAGGGAGTGAGCAAGCAGCTCATTTAATGACCAGTTAACAACTGAAAAGGCCTAGGCAGCCTACATAAGGCAAATTTGAATTGAGCAGGCAGCTCTTACACAATATTTTCTGCAGAAATATTCCTCATGTGCATCAGGTGATGACTGAGAGATTCGAATCAGGAGGCTATGTGAGTGCATTATAAGTCTCCAAATTATTCTGAGAAGGAGAGCCAGAGGTGTTGGTGCAGGTCCCTTTGACTGCTAAGTCTTTAAGACTGGATAACTATTACTACTGCAAGTTGAGGTCCTAAGCTTCTAAGTTTCTTCCTCCTGGTGATTCAGTGAATAGGCTCGGGGGTCCTAAGGCAAGTAACTTGACTGTCTTGAGGAATTGGTTAGGTGGAACAGACTCCTTGGGCTGTTTGTTTCTCTACAGTTAACCAGGTTTTATTGTTCCTATTTTGTTTACAGTTCAATGTTCTATCTAGTAGGATTTATCAAACTCTATTTTATAAAAGAATTTAGGTGGGACAAGACGAAGATTTTCAGGTGGAACCGGACTGTATCCTCGAAAGGAGGGAAACTCTGCTCCGAAATCGCACCATTGGGAAAGTGAAGGTGCAATGGAAGCACCTTATCCCAGAAGAGGCAGGAAGCATACCCAACTCTGTTTCAGGAACACTCAAAGAGTGATTGACCAACATCGAGGACGATGTTGAGACTTAAGGGGGGGTGTATGTCACCTACCCAAATTCTGAAAATATTATTATTATTAGCAAAATACTTTATGCTAATTTTTAATTACAAAGTTTTGAAATTATGACCAAGTTTGGTCAAGGATGAATGTAATTACTGAATTATTATTATTTAATAAATTAAAGTAGGAGACAAACACCCAAGGGAACTGTTAAATGAGTGTTCACTGACCCACTAGGAGGAATGGAAGCTGTTAGAAGGAATGGGACAGATAGCAGCAATTGCACTTCACCACTAGCTGTTGGTTATGGGACAACTACCCCTACAAATATGGCATTATCCCCCAGGTGGAGGGAGTGAGCAAGCAGCTCATTTAATGACCAGTTAACAACTGAAAAGGCCTAGGCAGCCTACATAAAGCAAATTTGAATTGAGCAGGCAGCTCTTACACAATATTTTCTGCAGAAATATTCCTCATGTGCATCAAGTGATGACTGAGAGATTCGAATAAGGAGGCTATGTGACTGCATTATAAGTCTGCAAATTATTCTGAGAAGGAGAGCCAGAGGTGTTGGTGCAGGTCCCTTTGACTGCTAAGTCTTTAAGACTGGATAACTATTACTACTGCAAGTTGAGGTCCTAAGCTTCTAAGTTTCTTCCTCTTGGTGGTTCAGTGAACAGGCTCGGGGGTCCTAAGGCTAGTAACTTGGATGTCTTCAGGAATTGGTGGAACAGACTCCTTGGGCTATTTGTTTCTCTACAGTTAACCAGGTTTTACTGTTCCTATTTTGTTTGCAGTTCAATGTTCTGTCTAGTAGGATTTATCAAACTCTGTTTTATAAAAGAATTTATTTTATTTCTTATTTATGTTCCATAACTGCATGATGAAGTCTGTGAATTATTGATTCGAAACCATCTCTATATTTTTCCACATGTTATTTGCATCGTACTCTAGTATAGAGAAGCAAATTAAATAATAGATGAGAGATAGGCAGATTGCCATTTGATTGGATAAATAATTATAGTAAGTGATTTGTTTACCATTCTGTCCTATATCTAAACAAAGTAAGAATTTACTGTATAAGCTTAGACAGTGATATAGGATTCCTTTGTTATTTCATGAAAGAAAAACATAGTCTAATTTTTACATAATCTTATATTTCCTCTTATCTCCATACATCTAAGATAGCAAGCAAATGCTAATTAAAATCATACATATCATGTTGTCCAAGTAATAGTATTCCCAAAGTACTTTTCACAGTTGCAAGAACTAAGCAACTTATAGTTTTCTAAACATCATACATACTTAAATTCTGCATGAGTTTCTTGTTTGATTTCATATATCAATTGTTTATTGTAATAGTATCATAAACTAATACATTACAAACCCTAACTCTGTTTTTTTTAAACATCGTATTTTCTTTCTCTCTGGATTTTCTTTTAACAGCTATAAAAATAAATATATTCCTTTTTTAAAGTTATTATAAGCATTCTAGCCAACCCTGCCGAGACTCATTTCAACATAGAACGAAAATTTTCCATTTAAAAACTTTCGATACAAGAATAGCTGAGTATTTGGCTCTTGGAATTTCTTCAACATTACACAGACACTCATACAAACCCTAATCTAAAACAAAGGTCAAACATTCTGGTTATCTTACTTGTCAAATTTAAACCGATGGTAAAAACTTATGAATGCATCTTTTAACAGACTAAGCATTGAAATCAGTAGTCATAATAACAACAATACTTTTTATTTAATACAACACAACGTTTGTATTAACCAGAATTATGTTTATTTTCCAAGTCTAATGACTTTCAAACCATTAACACAAAACTTGTACACTGTACGATGGAAAAGTGGTTATTTCTTAACACAAACTTTTATCACACAAGCTTATAGCCTTGGCATCATAAGAACCATACATCACTGTTTACGATTTAACCTAGTTACTGAAGCATAACATGTCAACTTCCGACAAGTCCAGGGTTGTAGATGAACCCGAGACTTACCAGGACAAAGGAGTCCTCGGCATCTTTCATCCGCAACGAGCAAGGTCGTAAATCCATCTTAGACCCTGCATTTACATTATAGAAAATGTTGTTAGTGAATGTATTGTTGGAAAATAAAAACATACAAGTTATCCTTGAAGGGTTACATCAAAGTCTCACCTTCATTTTTCGATAGAGATGCAGACTGGAATCCTTGTTTAAAACCGAAGTCGAAAACCCTTGCAAAGACCGATAATCATTTTTCTTCTGGACTGCACTGAAGTTGTGAGTTCCAAGCCTGAGGAAACACAACAAATATCCTGAACCCTACTTCGCAACTATATTTCACAAAGTTTGGAAAAACACCATTATTCTACAACGCAGAGGTTACAGCTTCAAATTAACTTTTGAAAACCTAAACTGTCACTTCAAAAGACCCCTGTTAGCATTGTACAGTATCACCATTACAACAGACCCCGAGGGCTTAGATTCGAACCCTGCACTCACATTTAGAACACTCAGTTTAAAAACAAGTCTGGAAGTTGTAGTCTCGAATCTTGAGGATACAACAAAAAACTTGAACAGTGACTACCAAACTATCACTTCCAAGTTCGAATTTCACCATTAAAATAACACAGAGGTCGTGGGTTCCAAACCCCAAGGAAACTCCTCAAACCCTTAGATTTCGCAATCTGTCGGCCTCACACCCAAAAACACGAAGAACAACATTGAATACTAGGGTTTTGGCAAGGAAGGAGTTAACTCTCTCCACTTGTGCGAAAGCACATTACCCAAGTGATAATCACGTGCCCTGAGCCAGTTGGGACGACACCGAGCCACTCACTTTAAAACTCAGTTAATGCCATTAAAGCTAAAATGCTCGTCAACCTGTACATTCCAACAATGATTACGTAACCTTAGCATATGTGTTGGAACTCCATTTGTTTGCATAGTACCATAGTTATTACAAAGCATCCTCATTCAAACCTTGTTAACATTACAATTATATTGATACATGTCGATTATTGTAACAATGTTTTGGATACCATCGAATTAATGTCATAAATTTGTAGATATGAATAGAATGATATAACCTCGCAACCCTACGCTATACATTTGATTATTATCGCATTTTATTCTTCAAGTATAGTTAGAAACTCAATAAATAGTATATGGTTGTGATCTTGGATCAAATTAATGATTATAGCAATGTTGATAGGTATAGTAAAAATGTCTTATGCTAGAGTCATAGGATAGGTCATTGTAAATAGACATGTTTTTGGTTCATGACCCTAACTCTAGACCAATACTAATATTAATTCTTTTGGATTCATAGAATAGAGTTTAGAATGCCATGCATCTAGTTGATTATAGTGTTGATATTCAAAACATTAAAATACTAAAATTGTACACTATACATCACTATAATTTCTATATCCATTGGATACAATTGCAATATTAGTATTATTGGCTATTTTATAGGATGATCTAACTTAGGTTGACTGCATAGTTTAGGTGTTATCACTATGTGCTTATAAAATGACAAATGTTCATATGACATTATAATTGTATCGTCATATTTTGTCCTTTTGACTCATAAACGACAATTGGATTGTATAAAATTATTGCCATTATAGTTGTAATAGCTCGTGGATAAAAGTATATCAGGACATACTTGAATGTAGAGTTTTATACTAACTCTTGTGTAAATGGTAACATTCAAGCTTACGATACTGTATGTTCATTTTGCTGCTACTTTTTTTACAGTTCTGACACTTATAGTAACTTATGATAGACATGGGAATAGGTCATTTTAGCTTCGTACAGAAGGAACATTAAAAATAGAGATCTCACCTGTTTAATCTTCAATTAAAAATACAGTTGTTATTTTAAATGTTGGTAGATCACAAAATAACTTCAATGACTGGAATTTACTCTTACCTGTGAACCTGTGTCAAGATAAATGACTTTAGCATTGCAGCTAAGTAAGCCCCGGGTGTCAAAAGACCCCTTCGTTATCAGAAGAAGACATGATTAGTTAAGTACAATTGAAATAGTCAATTGTAAAATAGAAATCTTAACAAACTTTCGTTAAACAACAGTAAGATGTTTTAGCAATGCTAAATAAAACAAACAGATAATTACTTCTGCATAATTAATATCATATTTATTGGTATTATCAAAAATTTTAAATTTTACAAATTTTTGGGATGTTACATGTGGTATCAGAGCTTATGTTCGAACTCTAGGCCTGAAAAAGGTCCAAGAACACGTAACATAAAATTTTATTACGGCAGAAAATCTTACTAATTAAAATTTTAACTATGGTGTTATACAGAAATTACTTTAAGTTACAGGTATGGAGAACTCAGCTGAACATGTAGAAGACAGAGTTCAACCAAACAGCCATAGCTCGGGACAGCACTATGCAGAAGAAGGCAACGGTGAATTGAATAACAATTCGTCAGAATTGTTACGTGCATTTCAGGAATTAAAGGCATAAATTAGATCTGTGAAACAAGACAATGAAAGAATTCTGAAGGCGCAAGAAGAGTTAAACCAAGTGTTGTTTGAACAGTGCCCAATTGATGAGCAGGAGAGAGATAATGAAGATATCTCCAAGGTTGAGGATCTTCCTCATGGTAATTAAAGTAAGAAAATAAAAACTAATGATGTGAAAAGCAGTTCAACATCATCAGGAGATGCTATCGAAGTACGTAAAAAGAAACGTAACTATTCAAGCAATAGTAGTAAAGGAGATTACAAACCCAGAAAGAAAAGCCATAAAGAGTATGAACAGATTTCTGGGGAGTTCAAAAATATTAGACCTCCAACTTTCAATGGAGAAACTGAGAAGGGCGAGACATGAAGAAATACTTTCAGATTTATGACTATTCAGAATCATATTTATTTCTTCATGGCTGTCCGGCATGAAGAAATACTTTCAGATTTATGACTATTCAGAATCCTTGAAAGCAAAAATGGCTATATATAACTTGACCGGAAAAGCGGATATTTGGTGGTAGGACATCAAAAGAGTAAAGGGTATCAAGGATAAGGATGTAAACTGGAGTACTTTTAAACGATACTTCAAGAAGAAATTTTTATCTGAACAGTACTATGAAGAAAAATCCAAAGAATTCTACAATTTAAAATTGGGAAGTATGAATATGAATAAAATGAACAGTAAATTTCTAAACTTATTGAGATATGTGCCATATCTTATGGAAGAAAAACCGAAGATTCAAATATAATTGAGCTGTCTACCTTTCAATATTAAGGACAGAATCAAGTATGACAGTCCAAAGACCTTGGAAGAGGCTATGAGAAAGACAGTTTTCTGTTATGACACAAATCGGAAAAGAGAAGGAATGTTAAACTGAAAAAGTCATAAGCCCAACAATTTTGAGCTGAAAAAGAAAAATTTCAGGTTCTATGGAAATTCCGGTTTCCAAAGGAAAAAATTTCAGAATCAGAATTTTCAAGGAAATAATTCCAGAAACAGTCAACAGCAGAATTCTACAGCACCCAGAAATGCTCCCAATAATACCAGGACCAATGAGCAAAAGGCACCCATCAAATGTTTCGAGTGTCAAGGTCCTCACTATGCATCAGAATGTCCCAAGAGGAAGCGGACAGCTAACAACATTCACTTTATTCAGACTGAAACTACTGTTGGAGACGTAGCGAGAGAGATGCCCATAATCAATGCAGTACTCGACAACAGGCAAGCAGATCATCAAATCTCTATGGCAGAGATTGAAGGTATGCTACAAAATCATCCTGTTACTGTTTTAATTGACCCAGGTGCTAGCTTAATTTATATATCACCTGATATTGTGGAAATTCTTAAATTAAAAACAGAAAAGTTCAGTAAATCTTGGTTAGTTAGACTAGCAACTGGAACAAAGAGGAAAGTATCAGATTTTATAGAAAGTTGTGCTTTATCCATGAATCAATTAAAGACACAAATCAAGTTGAATATTTTACCTTTAGGATCCTATAATATTATAATCGGAATGGACTGGTTAGAAGCCCATCGTGTCATTCTGAACTGTTATGAAAAAAGTTTTACATGTTTCAATGATGAAGGAAAAACTATAGAAGTAAAAGGTATTCCAAGAAAGGTAACCCTTAGACAGATTTCAACCATGCAAGTTAAGAGGGCAGTCAGGAAAGGATGTCAGTTGTTTGTAGTAAATGTAGTAAATGATGAGTGTATTTGTAAAGACGACAAACTGAAATTAGAAGACATACATGTCCTAAAGGATTTCAAGGATGTTTTTCTTGAGGATATTCCAGGATTACCTCCTAAAAGAGATTTAGATTTTACCATCGAGTTAATACCATGAGCAGTACCAAACTCTAAAGCTCCATATAGGATGAATATACTGGAATTGAACGAATTAAAAGCACAGTTGAAGGAACTAATTGATAAGAATTATATAAGACCCGGCGTGTCTCCTTGGGGAGCACCTGTTATATTTGTTAAGAAGAAAGATGGAACCCTAAGACTGTGCATAGATTATCGCCAACTTAATAAGATGACAATCAAAAATCGATATCCGTTGCCCCGCATAGACGATCTATTTGATCAGCTGCGAGGAGCAATGATATTTTCAAAAATTGATCTAAGATCAGGATATCATCAAGTACGGGTTAAGGATGAAGATATTTTCAAAATAGCTTTTAGAACTCGATATGGACATTACGAATTCATAGTCATGCCATTTGGCTTGACTAATGCCCCGGCTGTATGTATGTGTTTGATGAACAATATTCTGCACAAATACTTAGACAAGTTTGTTGTTGTGTTTATAGATTACATTTTAGTGTATTCTAAAAGTAAAAAAGAGCATGATGAACATCTACGGATTATCTTACAAGTTCTGAGAGATCATCAACTATACGCTAAGTTTAGTAAGTGTGACTTCCACAAGGACAAAATTCAGTATTTAAGACACATAATTTCTAAAGAAGGAATCTCGGTTGACCCCAACAATATAAAAGCCATTAATGATTGGTCGGTTCCTAAGGATGTGTCGGATGTAAGATCATTTATGGGCATTACTAGATATTACAGAAAATTTATAGAGGGTTTTTCAAGGATTGCCAACCCCATAACTTCCTTACAGAAGAAAGTGAAGAAATTTGTGTGGGATCAGAAATGTTCTGACAGTTTTAATAAGCTAAAAGAATTATTGACTACAACAACTATCTTGAGGATAGCAAATCCTAATAAAGATTTTATAGTTTGCACAGATGCTTGTAATAACGGACTTGGTGGAGTCCTAACGCAAGAAGGGCATGTTGTGGCATACGAATCGAGAAAGCTGAAAATACATGAGAAGAATTACTCCACTTATGATTTAGAGTTATTAGCAGTAATTCATGCTTTAAAAATGTGGTGTCACCACCTTATTGGCAGAAAATTTACCTTAATGACAGATAATATGGGTCTGAAATATTTATTAGATCGGACAAATCTGAACGCTAGACAAGCTAGACGGTTAACTTTCTTAAGTGAGTATGACTTCGAAATTCAGCATATTAAAGAGAAAGAAAACAAGGTTGCAGATGCATTGAGTTGTAAAGAAAAACTGAATTTTATTTCAGCCATCAGTACTTACTCAACAGATTTAGAAAATCAGATCCTTGAAAGGAGTGAAACAGATGAAGAATACAGAAAATTAAAGGAAAAGACAACAAACAACAGTTCTGAAAATTCTATGGCAAATTACAGAATGAAAGAAAATGGACTATTCCTACACAAAAACAGATTGTATGTACCTAACATACCAGAAATAAAAATTCTGATTTTAAATGAGATGCACAAAAGCCATTACTCTAGCCATCCAGGTTATCAAAAGACCATTACTATGCTAAGGAAAGAATACTATTGGCCCAAAATGAAAGATGAAGTGGCAGAGTACATATCTAAATGTTTGGATTGTCAAAAGGTGAAAGTGAAACATCAGCATCCTGCTAGATTGTTACAACCATTACCTATACCTAGCTGGAAATGGGAAATCATAAGTATAGATTTTATTACCGGACTACCCAAAAATCAGAAACAAAATGACTCTATCATGGTGGTAGTAGACAAACTAAGCAAAGCAACACACTTTATACCTGTGAAGACTACTCATAAGGCTCCAGACATTGCAGAAATCTTCATGAAACAGATTTTTCGACTACATGGTATACCGAAGGTGATAATTTCAGATCGTGACTCTAAATTTACTGGAAACTTTTGGAGATTTTTGTTTAAAGGGTTGAATACAACCTTAAATTTCAGCACATTTCATCCACAAATGGATGGACAGACAAAAAGGGTGAATCAAGTTTTGGAATACTTACTAAGAATGTATGTTAAGGATCAGCCTGGTAAGTGGGAAGACTACTTACACTTAGCAGAATTTGCCTATAATAACCATTATCATGCATCATCCAGACTTAGCCCATTTGAAATTCTTTATGATAGGAAATGTGATACACCTGTTTCTTAGAATGACCTAGTAAATAGAGTTGTTTTAGGACCTAAATTATTGCAGGAGTTAGAACTAATTGTGAAACAGGTACAAGGAAATTTAAAAGCTGCCCAGGATAGGAAAAAGAGCCAAGCAGATCTAAAAGGACTCATAAAGAGTTCCAGTTTGGTGAACATGTATTCCTCAAGGTAAGACCGAAAAAGAGTTCATTGAAATTGGAAAGTTGTGCCAAGTTGGCACCCAGGTATTGTGGTCCTTTTGAAATATTGTCCAAGGTTGGACCAGTGACATACCAACTGTCTTCGCCACAGAAATTTAAAAATACATAATTTTTTTCATATATCATTTCTAAAGAAGTGTGTACACGATGCTACTCATGTTGTAAACTGGAATGATGTATAGGTGGGACAAGACGGAGATTTTCAGGTGGAACCAGACTGTATCCTCAAAAGGAGTGAAACTCTGCTCCGGAATCGCACCATTGGGCAAGTGAAGGTGCAATGGAAGCACCTTAGCCCAGAAGAGGCAACCTGGGAGTTGGAGAGTAGTATGCAGGAAGCATACCCAATTCTGTTTCAGGAACACTCAGAGAGTGATTGACCAACATAGAGGACGATGTTGAGACTTAAGGGGGGGTGTATGTCACCTACCTAAATTCTGAAAATATTATTATTATTGGCAAAATACTTTATGCTAATTTTTAATTACAAAGTTTTGAAATTATGACCATGTTTGGTCAAGGATGAATGTAATTACTAAATTATTATTATTTAATAAATTAAAGTAGGAGAAAAACACCCAAGGGAACTGTTAAATGAGTGTTCACTGACCCACTAGGAGGAATGGAAGCTGTTAGAAGGCATGGGACAGATGGCAGGAATTGCACTTCACCACTAGCTGTTGGTTATGGGATAACTACCCCTACAAATGTGGCATTATCCCCCAGGTGGTTGGAGTGAGCAAGTAGCTCATTTAATGACTAGTTAACAACTGAAAAGGCCTAGGCATCCTACATAAGGCAAATTTGAATTGAGCAGGTAGCTCTTACACAATATTTTTTGCAGAAATATTCCTCATGTGCATTAGGTGATGATTGAGAGATTCGAATAGGGAGGCTATGTGAGTGCATTATAAGTCTGCAAATTATTCTGAGAAGGAGAACCAGAGGTGCTAGTGCAGGTCCCTTTGACTGCTAAGTCTTTAAGACTGGATAACTATTACTACTGCAAGTTGAGGTCCTAATCTTCTAAGTTTCTTCCTTTTGGTGGTTCAGTGAACAGGCTCGGGGGTCCTAAGGCAAGTAACTTGGATGTCTTCGGGAATTGGTTGGGTGGAACAGACTCCTTGGGCTATTTGTTTCTCTACAGTTAACCAGGTTTTACTGTTCCTATTTTGTTTACAGTTCAATGTTCTGTCTAGTAGGATTTATCAAACTCTATTTCATAAAAGAATTTATTTTATTTATGATTTATGTTCCATAACTGCATGATGAAGTCTATGAATTATTGATTTGAAACCATCTCTATATTTTTCCACATGCTTTTATTGGCATCATACTCTAGTATAGAGAAGCAAATTAAATAATAGATGAGAGATAGGCAGATTGCCATTTGATTGGATAAATAATTATAGTAAGTGATTTGTTTACCATTCTGTCCTATATCTAAACAAAGTAAGAATTTACTGTATAAGCTTAGACGGTGATATAGGATTCCTTTGTTATTTCATGAAAGAAAAACATAGTCTAATTTTTACATAATCTTATATTTCCTCTTATCTCCATACATCCAAGATAGCAAGCAAATGCTAATTAAAATCATACATATCATGTTGTCCAAGTAATAGTATTCCCAAAGTACTTTTCACAGTTGCAAGAACTAATAAACTTATAGTTTTCTGAACATCATACATACTTAAATTCTGCATGAGTTTCCTGTTTGATTTCATATATTAATTGTTTATTGTAATAGTCTCAGAAACTAATACATTACAAACCCTAACTCTGTTTTTTTTAAACATTGTATTTTCTTTCTCTCTGGATTTTCTTTTAACAGTTGTAAAAATAAATATATTCCTTTTTGAAAGTTATTATAAGCATTCTATCCAACCCTGCCGAGACTCATTTCAACATAGAACGAAAATTTGCCATTTAAAAAATTTCGATACAAGAATAGTTGAGTATTTGGCTCTTGGACTTTCTTCAACATTACACAGACACTCGTTCAAACCCTAATCTAAAACGAAGGTCAAACATTCTGGTTATCTTACTTGTCAAATTTAAACCGATGCTAAAAACTTATGAATGCAGCTTTTAACAGACTAAGCATCGAAATCAATAGCCATAATAACAACAATACTTTTTATTTAAGACAACACAACGTTTGTATTAACCAGAATTATGTTTATTTTCCAAGTCTAATGACTTTCAAACCATTAACACAAAACTTGTACACTATACGATGGAAAAGTGGCTATTGCTTAACACAAACTTTTATCACACAAGCTTATATCCTTGGCATCATAAGAACCATACATCACTGTTTACGATTTAACCTAGTTACTGAAGCATAACATGTCAACTTCCGACAAGTCTAGGGTTGTAGATGAACCCAAGACTTACCAGGACAATGGATTCCTCGGCATCTTTCATCTGCAACGAGCAAGGTTGTAAATCCATCTTAGACCCTGCATTTACATTATAGAAAATGTTGTTAGTGAATGTATTGTTGGAAAATTTAAAACATACAAGTTATCCTTGAAGGGTTACATCAAAGTCTCACCTTCAGTTTTCGATAGAGATGCAGACTGGAATCCTTGTTTAAAACCGACGTTTGAAACCCTTGCAAAGACCGATAATCATTTCTCTTCTAGACTGCACTGAAGTCGTGAGTTCCAAGCCTGAGGAAACACAACAAATATCCTGAACCCTACTTCGCAACTATATTTCACAAAGTTTGGAAAAAAACCATTATTCTACAACACAGAGGTTACAGCTTCAAATTAACTTTTGAAAACCTAAACTTTCACTTCGAAATACCCTTGTTAGCATTGTACAGTATCACCATTACAACAGACCCCGAGGGCTTAGATTCGAACCTTGCACTCACATTTAGAACACTCAGTTTAAAAACAAGTCTGGAAGTTGTAGTCTCGAATCCTGAGGATACAACGAAAAACCTGAACAGTGACTACCAAACTATCACTTCCAAGTTCGAATTTCACCATTAAAATAACACAGAGGTAGTGGGTTCCAAACCCCAAGGAAACTCCTCAAACCCTTAGATTTTGCACTCTGTCGACCTCACACCCAAAAACACGAAGAACAACATTAAATACTAGGGTTTTGGCAAGGAAGGAGTTAACTCTCTCCACTTGTGCGAAAGCACATTACCCAAGTGATGATCACGTGCCCTGAGCTAGTTGGGACGACACCGAGCCACTCACTTTAAAACTCAGTTAATGCCATTAAAGCTAAAATGCTCGTCAACCTGTACATTCCAACAATGATTACATAACCTTAGCATATGTGTTGGAACTCCATTTGTTTGCATAGTACCATAGTTATTACAAAGCATCCTCATTCAAACCTTGTTAACATTACAATTATATTGATACATGTCGATTATTGTAACAATGTTTTGGATACCATCGAATTAATGTCATAAATTTGTAGATATGAATAGAATGATATAACCTCGCAACCCTACGCTATACATTTGATTATTATCGCATTTTATTCTTCAAGTATAGTTAGAAACTCAATAAATAGTATATGGTTGTGATCTTGGATCAAATTAATGATTATAGCAATGTTGATAGGTATAGTAAAAATGTCTTATGCTAGAGTCATAGGATAGGTCATTGTACATAGACATGTTTTTGATTCATGACCCTAACTCTAGACCAATACTAATATTAATTCTTTTGGATTCATAGAATAGAGTTTAGAATGCCATGCATCTAGTTGATTATAATGTTGATATTCAAAACATTAAAATACTAAAATTGTACACTATACATCACTATAATTTCTATATCCATTGGATACAATTGCAATATTAGTATTATTGGCTATTTTATAGGATGATCTAACTTAGGTTGACTGCATAGTTTAGGTGTTATCACTATGTTCTTATAAAACAACAAATGTTCATATGACATTAGAATTGTATCATCATATTTTGTCCTTTTGACTCATAAACGACAATTGGATTGTATAAAATTATTGCCATTATAGTTGTAACAGCTCGTGGATAAAAGTATATCAGGACATACTTGAATGTAGAGTTTTATACTAACTCTTGTGTAAATGGTAACATTCAAGCTTACGATACTGTATGTTCATTTTGCTGCTACTTTTTTTACAATTCTGACACTTATAGTAACTTATGATAGACATGGGAATAGGTCATTTTAGCTTCGTACAGAAGGAACATTAAAAATAGAGATCTCACCTGATTAATCTTCAATTAAAAATACAGTTGTTATTTTAAATGTTGGTAGATCACAAAATAACTTCAATGACTAGAATTTACTCTTACCTGTGAACCTACATCAAGATAAATGACTTTAGCATTGCAGCTAAGTAAGCCCCGGGTGTCAAAAGACCCCTTAATTATCAGAAGAAGACATGATTAGTTAAGTACAATTGAAATAGTCAATTGTAAAATAGAAATCTTAACAAACTTTCGTTAAACAACAGTAAGATGTTTTATTAATGCTAAATAAAATAAACAGATAATTACTTCCGCCTAATTAATATCATATTTATTGGTATTATCAAAAAAATTAATTTTTACAAATTTTTGGGATGTTACACCTTTAGTAGTGTGGACTCATTGTTTCTCTTGTTGAATCCATTGTTGAGTAAATAGGAATCAATGCGACTATACTAAGTTCTTGGAGCTTGCTTCAAGCCATACAATCCTTTCTTCAGTTTGTACACCTTGTGCTCTTGACTTTTGATTTCAAACTATGGCGGTTGATTTACATAAACTTCCTCCTCTAGTATGTCATTCAAGAAGGAAGACTTAACATCCATTTCATATACTAACCACATGTTTTTGGTTGAAATTGCCAAAATTGCTCTTACTATGTCTAACCTTGCTACAGAAGCAAAGGTTTCTCCATAATCAACATTGGGTTGTTGCGAAAACCCTTTGGAAAAAACCCTTTCTTTGTAATTTTCCACATCAACTTTTTCATTAAACTTGGTCTTATAGACCCATTTGACTCCAATGCTAACTTTATCTACTGGAAGATCTACAGGATCCCATGTATTGTTTCTTTCAATTGCTTCAAATCTTCATTCATTGCAGGAACCCACTATCTTTCTTTGATTGATTCTTCAAAATATATGGTTTTATAGGATAGCAATGCAAAATGTGCATGTTGACCATCAAGTTATTCATAAAATTCTTGCAAACTTCTCTTTTTGGGTTCCTTAGAGAAGCTATAATGGGATCTGAGTCAGTACTGGAAGAAGGGTTGTGCATTGTTTGTTCTCATTGTCTTTGTACTTGTAATCTTGAATGTCTAGGCTGAAGAGCTTGTTGTCCTATAGATTCCACTTGTAAAAAAGGGTTATGACTTCCAATTATTGAACTTGGGTGGGGAGGGTAACAATCATTCTTCCCAACAACCTAATCTACACACAATCAAAAAAGAAGTTAATCTAAAGAAAAAGGTTAACCAATGTGGATATCCAAGTTCCTTTTGAGCATAACTTTCTCTATGTGAGCCTGCATTGTATGTAGAGAAAGGAAAAGACTATTGTGGCTAGTGTGAGATAAAGATGGCAATGTGTATAGTCATTCTCCACTGTTTTCGTGAGCCGGAGTCACTGGTGCAGTCAGAATTTGGATCCAAGTAGTGGATTTTCTACATCAGCAACACTTTGTCATCGAATAAAAGATCCTAGATTTAGAAATTTTTAAGTATTAAAGTATTAAAGAAGTTTTAAGAAGAAGAGAAGTCGAAGACCCTTTATTGTTGAAGAAAAGAAGACAAAGTTGAAGCGAAGACACCGTCACAAACAATGACAAACACATATTCAGTATTAAAGTCACAGCTACAAGCAACATTGGACGAGTTAGAGCATTATAAAGAAACAAATGATCGTCTATTGTTGAAGATTATGAAGCAGGATATTTCTAATGGATTTATAGAGCATGAGAATTGTTATCTAAAAAAGCGTATTGAGAGATTAACTACTCAATTCAAGAAATTAATGAGTGAAAATTTTCCCAATTAGAATCTACAAAACAAAAAAATCATGAAAGAAGTGGCTGAGAATAAAGAAAAAATAAAATGATTAAACAAAATCATTAAGGACAAAGATGACGAAATCACACAAATCCAAACAAAAGTAAGATGCTAAGAAGCAGATAATTTCCACCTTCAGAAATAGATTAAAGAACTCCAACAGAAAGAGAACGACACTAAAAAGGCGCACAAGTTGGAGATTACAGTAGTCAAAATCATGTTAACAAATAACACTGAAGAAATATATCGGTTAAGAAACCATAACAAGACATTAATTGGAAAAATCAGGAAGTTAAAAGTTACTACGAGGGAAGAACAATCAAATGAAGATACCGAAGGAAAACTACTGGATAAAGAGAAAGAAAATTTACATTTAACATGGTAAGTTAAGAGGTTCGAAGATGATAAGAAATCACAAGAAGAAATGATTAAAAAGATGTTGAATGGTAACAAAATGCTAGAGGGCAAGTTAAAAGGCACATTTACAGACTCGGTTCGAGTCGCAGCTCAAGATTTATTCCCATTTAAAGAAGGATATACATAATAATCAAAGCAAGAAGACACTACGAACATTAACAAGAAGAGTAACTTTAAAAAGATCACTTATTGACATCTGAATCATAAAAGTCGACAAAATCAATATGAAAATAAACAACATTACTCCTATGGACAAACTAACTACTTTGAAGGAGAGAAAATGCAAAATCACCAAATTGCTTGGGAGAAGAAAACAAGAAATTATATTCCATCAAACTAGAAAACAACTCCGATGAAGGTAAATTTCAGATGGATCACTTCCAAAGAAATGTGACAACTCAGCTCGGAAATTCAAAAAGTATATCGCCTTGTTTCATCAAGTATCAGAGTTACAAGTTCAAAATACCATGAGAAGATGTTATGAACAAGAATAACTGATAAGTACTTCACTAAATAAGATTTGAGGACAAAGTTTCTCTTAAGGGGAAGGCAATGTAACAAACATAATATTAAATAATCAATAATACTAATATAATAATATAATAATAATAATTAAATCATTTACATTAAAAGACATAACCTTTTGATGAAAAGTAATTAGTATGCCTATATAAAGGCCAAAGCATTGTAATTTTAAATCATCAATTATATATCATCTTATATCTATCAAAATGTGGGTTATTTCAGAAATTGTGGGTTTATTCCGAGTTAATTGAAAAAATACGGACATGGATATAACAATTGAAAAGGTATGAAGACAAAACAGACAACTTGTATGGAATCCTAAAATGAGAAGTTTTATCCAAACAATCAACCAACAAAGAATTCAAATGAAGGTAGATTTGGGATGGACCAATTTACAATTTGAGAATTTAGATTTTCTAGATCTAGATTCAATAAGATGATTTCACTTGGAATATTTTCAGAGAATATGATAAGAAGAACAAAGAAGACAACTTGAGTAGAACTCGTTGTATTATATTCATCAATATGTTTACAATATATAATGCATCCTCAAGATATAATTTGAGTTCCTTATAAGCAAGTTTGAAAAGCTAAAAAAGGCAGGCTTACTAAAAGCATAAAAACCCCCAAGGTAGGAAAAACACCTTCCAAATCTGTCAAGAGGCTCACAAATTAGCTAAATAAGGTATGGAAGCTAGTAAGTGATGAAAATGGAATGTGATCATGGCTTTTGGAGAGAATAAAGAGAAGGAGGGTGAGTTGGAAAAAAGATCATGTTTCCTAAGTCAACAAGCTTTATCCTTATCCACTAAATGTAGAAAAGTAGGAATAAAAATGTCTAAAGCAGGAAAGCACACTAGTATTCCAGGAACAGAATAAAATCAGATAGAATCAAGGAAAATCTTATCCAAAATATATCCAAGTGCGCCCTAGTGACTCAGGATGGAAAGCGGTGCCATATGAAGACAAAAATAAGCCAACTATACCTAGTCAACAACTAGGAAATTAATTGAAAATGATTAATGTATTTTATTCTAAGTCTAAGTGGTTTTTCAATGTTCAACACCCCCCCTTAATCCTGAATTTATGTGGTAAAAATAAGAAATATAGGGCCTAAGAAAAAAGGCTTATGGTCACCCCATTACAAAATTTAATCAGTCCATGTAAAATGAGGAAACATGGAAAAACTCATAAGAACAAAACCATCCCTAAAAAATGGACATGGAACATAAATAAGTAGAAGGTCTTCACACTGTCTTGTTATTCACTTGGATGAGATGAATAAACTACTTCTAGTTAATAAGCTTGGTGAAGATGATGTGGATTCCATGATCATGCATCAATGCATCAATGTAGTGTAGGAAAACAAATTGTGTAGAGGCCCCATGAAGCTCATCTGATGATGATGGAGTAGCATCATATGAATGGTTATTGATGTTAAAACATACTTGATCTGATATGGATACATAATCAATTATGGAAAATAGATCTGTGCAAACTACTTCACAAAGAGCATCAATGGAGTCAACAAGGTTAATTTCTTGTGTAACTGCAATATGATGAATCAAACCATGTACCTTCTTTTCAAACTGATGTAGCACATTTATGACACTGTAAAGGAGCTCATGCAACTCTAAAATACCAGAATATAAGACATAAGGAGAATCAAACAACAAATGTATAGTGTCTCCATGATCAGATATGGTCACAGTAGGAAAATAGTGAGCAACTAGATCACACTAACAGTTGAGCGAGTCTGAAGGATTTCAGGACTTGAAATTTGAACAATGAGTGGTAAGAATTTATCAGGTCCATACATGTGGAAAAAAAATCGAATGATGGACAAAGACATGAGTTTCCAACCAATGAAATATATGCAAGACATAAGAACAACAGAGACAAGTGACACTATGTAGGAAAGCATGGAATTGTGTGGTTTCTTAACTGGAAAAATTGGGGGTTGTAGGGTATTTTGTGCATCCAATGGTTGGGAAAATGGTGTGAAAGGTGTCATGACCTACATATCAGTCTATAGATCATATTCCAAATCAAAATATGAAATATTTGAATGGAAGTGGAAGGACCTTTCAGAAGACAAATAAAAAACTAGTGAAAAATAACTGGGTTTGGAAGGAAACTTTGGTGAACTGATTGGATAATTTTCCAAGGAAGGGATGAAGGTTTCTGATTCTGATATATCAAAATGTGAATAAAAATGAGATACATGGGAAAGGGTTTTTCTCGATCACTCAAATAATACAGATAATTAAGTTTGAGTAGCCCGGAGACATTGTTCTTGTTCAACAGAAATCTTGCCTTCTTCTTTTCTTGAAAAATCAGGAACATCAATATTATGTTCTTCAACCAACTTGGCCATGATGTCCAATTTATTCCTGAAACGAGATTTATCAAAATGGGTACCTTTGCAACAATAATAACACTTGGATCTCTCTTTCTTGGTCTTCATCTTCTTGGATTTGTAATCTTCATCAGTTAAATCTTCATCTGACATAATCTTCATATTTTGTTTTCCTTTGGATTTGAAATTCTTGGAACTCTTTGCTCCATGATCAGAAAGTGCATGGTACTTGGAGGGAATAAAAGCCCCAATTTGAAATATTTTCTCCTTCTCTTTATTGAGCGAGTCTATGAATTCATCCAAGGTTGGAATCTTCCAATTGGGAACTGCAAATTTTGTAGCATGAAATGTAGACACAAACACTGAGTACTTAGGACTAGTTAGTTTTAACATAATAGAAATGATTAGCTACTCATCCTTCTTCTCAAAACCACACTGCTTGAGTTGAAGCACTAGGTTCTTGAAACTTGAGATGAATTCTTTCATTGTATTGAAATTGGTTGGACTTAGTGATATCAACTTGATTTTCAATAGGTGACCTCTAAGCTCATATTGCTTTCCAAAGAGAGACTCTAGCTTTGTCCATACTTTATTTGGAGTGGTCAGAGTATCAACATGGAATAGAAGATATAGAGAGACAGAGAGGAAAAGCAAACGATAAGCTTCATCAAGCCTATTGAACCACTTAGATTTTAGTGCAACAACACCTAGCTCAGTTTCAAGCCCCATAGTGACTCTATAAACTCCTTTACTTCAAAGATGGATGATCATGTGGACCTTCCAATCAAAGTAATTGAAGGGAGTAAGAATCACAACTTGATTTTGATCCATGTTGGTGCACTCCTGGTGATGGAAATAACTTGCAAAAAACACTCTAGAATTTACTTTGAATTAGACTAGCTCTACTACCATGTGAGAATTTAGATTTCTTAGATCTAGATTCAATAAGACAATTTCACTTGGAATATTTTCAGAGAATATGAGAAGAAGAATAGAGAAGATAAATTGAGTAGAACTCACTATATTTTATTCATCAATATGTTTACAATATATAATACATCCTCAATAGAGAATTTGAGTGCCATAGAGGTAATTTTGAAAATCTTAAAAAGGAAGGATTACTAAAAGCATAAAAACCCCCATGGTAGAAAAAACACCTTCCAAATCTGTCAAGAGGCTCACGAATTAGCTAAATAAGGTATGACAGCTAGTGAGTGATGAAAATGGAATGTGATCATGGCTTTTGAAGAAAAGAAAGAGAAGGAGGGCGAGTTGGCCAAAAGATCATGTTTCCTAAGTCAATAACCTTTATCCTTATCCACTGTTAGCACTCAGAATTTACCCTTTGGTTATGGAAGGATAATCCTAAGGTAACTCTTTCAAACCAATCTTTAGGAGGAAAAATAGCATTTTTCCTACCAGAGAGGGATCTCTCAATAAATGGGTATAATGACTAGAGATATTTTCAGACTGTTTTTTATTTAAAATTTGTAAGAGACTGAAACATATGAATAACATTGGGCATGGAGTCAAAAATCACAATGTGTAAGAAATCAACAGAAATGAACAATGAGGATTTTTTGCAAAGGTAGGGTAGTTATCTTCTTACAATCAAGTTCTTAGTTTACAGGGCGATAATGAAGAAAAAGGAACAATCCATCAATATTGGGCATTGATCATAAATGAATCCAATATCAACTTTAGCAGAGAATCTGTGAATACTTGGATGCAATAAACCAGAGCATAATCATATGAATTCTGATTTAATTAGACTTTCATCTAAGTATGAAGGAAAACATAATGGAAAAGATTTACTGGAAATAACAATTCACAAAGAAAGAAGGAAATTACAGACTATAACTGGACAACACAAGAATCTTTACTCTTCAAAATGTGCTCATTTCTACTCGACCATCTTTATTCCAAAACTTAAATGCTCAATACAAAATGTGTATTACTTCACGGGTTCCAACCCTTGTCACATTGTCAAAACTTTCTTTTATACATTGAAAGCTGCTTGAGGAAAAACCTAATTGCATCATTACTAAAAATAGTAAACTTTAAACTAAAAATTACATTCTATTTTGAGTCAAAATTTTATACAATTTCCAAAATTTCAAAAAATCTTCAAATTCTGATATTTGATGTCTTTTTGTTGGCTGCAGCTGCTGACAATGTTTTTCCTGAACATGAGTCTTCAAGTGTGCAAGATGTACTTCATTTTCCCATATTTCTCTACCATATTCCATTGCTCTGTAGAAGGTATCTCATAGCTAGTCATTTCCTTGACCAAACCTTTCATCTCTATATGCTCTGGAATGGAAATTGGTGGAATCTTTTCACCTATGATGGCCAGATGGTTTAGAATTTCAAAATCATCTGAGAGTTTGTCCAACAAAATTTTCCCTGTTAGAACATGGGTCAAATCCTCAAATTTCTCATGGTTCATTCTAATGCTAAAAAGTATATCCTTGTAATCATTTTGGGAAATTAACTTATCATTTTCATCCCAAAAAGAAGGTAGTCCTTTATGAATCAGCTTTTCAAATACTCTTTTGAAAGATGCCACCCATTGTTTCATTTTCTCTACTTTATCCTGAACGTTCTCAATGTGAGAGTGTTTTCCAAGGACTATCCTATCCCAAGTTATGATGTAATACCCGTAAACTCATAACTTTAACAATTCAAATAAATAACTAGCATGCAAGAAGATCTGACTAAACAATGGATCTAATCAATAATAACAGAAAATATACTGTGAAAATTATTGGAACCATACCTGATTATATGAATTGATAGCTACCATTACCTTGACAGCTCCAATGTGAGCAACTGAAGGTGGGGGGATAACTCTCCACCAAACCAACCCCCAACCAATGGTTGAGTCCCCCGAGCCCCCAACAATTAACCCTATGCTAGAGCTTGCTTGCTTTCCTCTTTCTTGGCTCCTCCAGAGCTCTCCATCCAAAATTCCAAAAGACCAAAAAGATCCCCCTCTCTTCTTCTCCTCCTCCTTTTATCCCCCCCTCTTCCCATTTTTCTTAATTTATTTTAATGCAATTTGTTTTCCCTCATTTTTCTTTCATATTCCCCATTATATTATTTACCCTCTTTTATTTATTATTTTACATTTCATTATATAGTCCCTTTTTATTATTTTACCCCTTTTATTTCATTATTTTATATGAGGGTTGTTACATATGACTGTTACTTTGTTTTTAATGCCCATTTCTTTCAGATCATCTTCTGTCAAAGTATTTAAGAATTTTATAGTATTTGGGGTTGTATCTTTTTGCTTCTTATCTAAAAATTCTCTCATTGTTGTACAGCTCTGCAAGCTTTGATCTGCTATCGCTCCCTTTGTCTTCATGAAACTCAAATAAGGCCTGAATTTTCCAGCCTCATTGATGATTGAATCCCAAATTAAATGTTTTGCACCTTGTAATGGAAGCTACCCTGTCACTTGACTTATAAATCTATGATTTATGTTTGTTAATTCTTTATTCTTATTCTCCAACTCTTTTATTTCATTTTTTTTTTTTTTCCTCTTCCAATCTTTGTTTTTCTTCTTTTAGCTCTTTGATTTCTACCTCTTTCAAGCTAACTTGAGACATAGATTGAATTATATCTTTTGTGCTTGCTTCTTTGCTACCTTGATCTGTTCCTTGTTCCTCTTGTATCACATTTTCCAATTTTGTTTTCAGATCCTCAATTTGAGTCTTGAGACTCAACCTGTCTTTCTCCCAACTCACCTCTTTTTCTATAAACTTAAGCAATTTAGCTTTGTTGTCATCCAATTCCTGTGACAAATTTTCCTTCTCTTGCTCCAACACAGTCAATTCAGAAGCTTGAATTAACTGAGTTGCTAGAATCTTAAGCTTTTTCTTGAGTAATTGGATAGTGTTTTCCTTGTCAGTTAAAAATATTTTTACTTGCTTCCCCTTTATTGGGTTTATCATTGCTCTCCACCAGGTCAATCTGCAATCATTTTATTTGCTGTTGATGAGATTTGTCTTCAGTTTTTTCTTGTCTCAACTGAATCTCTAGCTGTTGACTGTGTTTTGTAGCTTTGAAACCTTCATGGTGACATTCATTAAGTCTGTGTAAATTACTTCCCCAGTTTTCCTGTGCAAATGAATTTTATCCGGGACTGCTATTTTTTGCAAATTCAGTTTCATTTTTGTGACTTTATCATCGAATGATACAACCAAATCCAAAGTATTTTTTGCAGGGTCCCTATTGGTCATCAAAGTAATTTCCGATTCAATTACACTCCTAAATTTTGGAAATTATTTGTAAATATTTTCTGAGGCTGCTTGCTTGTCTTGTCCATACTTAACATATAGTTATGCTCTTGACTAAAATTGACTACTGTCACCTGCAACCTTTTCTTTATCAAATTTGTATTCATGTATATGAACTTCTAAACCTTAATACTTTTCTTTCCCTTTCACTTTCCCACTTACAAACATAACCAAATCACTTTGAGAATCTATCTTGAATTTCTTTTCTCTTTCTTGCTCTTCAACTTCTGTATCAGTGATCTCTTGAAAACTCCTTTTGCTAACAATTTCCATCTTACCTTAGGTAGGTATTACTTCAGTTGAATACTTTGCTGGGATAGAAGGATATGACTGCGAACACGCTGAAAATTCTTTGTCATATTCATACTGTAGAATATTTGCCATTTTTTCCAACCCCTCAACCTCCTGATGGTCAAATGATTTTCTCTTATTCCGTTGTCTTCTTTGAGAAATAATGTGACAAGGATCATAGTCGACAACAATTTACCTTTTGAATTTAAACTCCTCCAATTGTTTTTCCACAACAGAAAGGGCATTCTTGTTTTTTATGATGAAAGGACCCACTTTCAATGGGAATTTTATGTCTGAAGCTTTTTTGAAAGCTAGAAAGTGATCATTTTCAAAAATTAATCTATGCCTGATAAACTCCAACGCAAATATTCTTGAGGTTAAAAAGGATGGCAATATATAAGGTTCCTTCATAAACCCATAAAGTCTAATTACTGTGTGTTCCTTCAACATAAACCAATCTCATACTCCTTTGTCTGGATTCAATTGTATCAATGTTTTCATTTCTGGTGGTACCCTTTGCATTTCTTCTCCAAAAATTAATTTATATACTTCTGATAGAATAAGGTTCATGAAATTAAACATATTGTCCTCCAACGTACTTGAAAAAACTACCTATGAAAAAGGAAAATCTTTCTGGCTTGAAAATAGAAACATCTTCATCGAGTAAGTTTGGAATCTAAATTGCCTAGTGTTGTGGAAATTCACTAGCTAAAGGTGAATACTTTCATCTAGGAATTCATCAAATTTAAGACATGGTATATGGCTGTATTTTGTCTCTGGTATGCCAAAACTTAACCTAAAAAGGAGACTCAATTGAACTTTTGTTGCTACTACATCACTATCTAACCCTAGAAACTGGGATATTAATGATAAGACCAACTGTGTATTCTCATCAAAGAAATTCATATCTAGTGGATAGGGAGTATCATCAATTGCGAGGTCGAGCTTGAGGAAACTTGTTAGGAAGGCCTGTTTAGTTTCAGAGGACGACAGTCGGTACGGACTGACTATGGCTTCTTTGACAAGGTTTTCCTGTTCACGAGGTTGAGACATATTTCGAGGGAATTCCTGACAATAGTAGACTCAATAGGAAAAATAATTTTGGATTTAGATGCGTTCATAATCACGTTCTCACTATGTGAGTAATTCATTGCACACCATGAAATAAATATGGAACCGCTAATGTCTGGTTTGGACAAAAGTAAATGAAGGAAGACTCAAAAACTTTGTGCACATCTGAACTTTCCTTGTATAATCTATCCAATATGGTTTTAACCTCTGTAACTGATAATTTAACCATGGGGTCGTAAATGTCACTATCCCTGTCTTCTAGGGCTTCACCTATTTTAATATTTTTGACACCTGGGGTTTCTTTCATTTCCTCCATTATATAAATATGTTACCTAACTAACTGCACAAGTTTCAAAACCTACCTGGCACTGACGAGTTTGAAAAAGGGCGTGCTCTGTCATTTTTCTGGTTAGCACACGTCTCAAACCTTCTAATGCTTCACGAGACAAATGCCAACCATCACGTTCTTTTGTTCTTTTATACCCCTCGAAAGCGGTTTCGCATGGAGGATGGATGATTTTCTTTACCGCCTTTGTAATTTGTGAAATGCTTAGGTGTCAACACGTGGAAGGCGGTATCAAATTTCGCAACCGCTCATGTCTCCATTTTATCGTGCAACTTGGTGGCGCGGAACGACTATGAGCCGTCAATCCTTCCGTCGATCTTCCATTATGCGAATTGGACCGTTGGATTTTCCATTCCTTTTACCATTGCTTCTATGGTCATTTCTGAAAACTACCTCCGTCGTCGATCCTATCTCTGCCTTAATCTGGACCATTGGTTCCTTTATGTAATATATCCAGGGCGCTAAACTCAACTCTTTAGCTCCTCTTTGGTGTAGCCAGTGGTCGTATGGAACATTTTTCCAGGACTTGGGGCCGTTCCCACCTTTTTACATTACATCAAACTTATTTTTATCAATATCTTTCGCATTCAAAATTAAAAAATAGTGTGTCAACATCCACTAAATGCAGAAAAGCAGGAATAAAAATATCTAAAGAAGGAAAGCGCACTACCATTCTAGGAATAGAATAAAATCAGACAAAATCAAGGAAAATCTTATCCAGAATCTATCCAAGTGCGGCCTAGTGACTCAGGATGGAAAGTGGTGTCATATGAAGACAAAAGTAGGCCAACTACCTAGTCAACACCTAGGAAATTAATAAAAATGATTAATGTATTTTATCCTAAGTCTAAAGTGGGTTTTTAATGTTCCAACACACAAATGATGCAATACATTTACTCGTTTTTTAAAAGAAAATATCGTCTTGTTTCATCAAGTGTCGTAGTTACCAACACAAAATATCTTGAGAAGGCATCACGAGCAAGAACAAAGGATAAAGTATTCCATAATAATGCTTTGAGGACAAAGCATTTCTAAGGGGAAGGCAATGTAATATCTATCTATCTATCTATCTATCTATATATATATATATAAGAGAGAAATAATAATTAGAAATTAGAAATTATTTCTATAATAATGCTTTGAGGACAAAGCATTTCTAAGGGGAAGGCAGTGTAATATCTATCTATCTATCTATATATATAAGAGAAATAATAATTAGAAATTAGAAATTATTTAATTTAAGTAAAAGACATGTCCTTTCATGTGAAAAGGCACAAGTAGACCTATTTATTTGGGTCTCAATTGTATTGTAAAAACATATCTCGTATCAATATCATATTATATTTTATTCCTAGTCTATGGATTATTTATTTTACCTACATTGGAAGTTTTCTTAATAACAAATCTTGTTCATTTATAAATATTGGAGTGCCCATGAGTAAAACTATATTATTTCACATATACAAGGGTGTTGTCATTGCCACCATGTCCTATATATCTAAAAGTGTTGGAATGGTTGTCTATTTACTCAACAAGGTCACCATCATGCGTATAAGGTAAACACAGAGAAGAGCATCTTTAGTTGCATTTAATAAGTTCATGTAACAATATTATTAACAATGATTCTAATCATGAACTAAAATTTCATTATGTGTTAGCAGGTGTCTCCCTACTCATTGCCTTCAAGGGCATGAGTTAAGAATGCTTGTAGAAATGGATCCAATCTTGTGTAACCACTATTCAATGGTGAAATATGAGTTTCTATTCAAACATAGGTTGCATTATGTTGATATTTAGAGACTAGTGGAAATTGAAAAGCTTCAAAAAGATGTCACCAATATACCTCACTTACTACCAAGGAACAACTTTCATAGGTCCGTAACAATCTTGAGAGATAATTGGGTGTGCAAACATGGTATGCTAGGATTCAAAGTATTACAAGTTCCTCCCTCTATAGATGACCATGTAAATATTCTTATGTCTAGATCAAATACGAAGCCTAACATAAGAAAAACTGAATATTCAGGGAACTTAGAAGTGTGTGCAATCATTAAATATATAATTGCACCTTTTACTTTGCCAAGAGCGTTAAGATATTCATCTTTATCGGATTTTTTAGAACATATTATTCAATAGGAACCTATTTGTTAATCTTGTGCTTTTATGTCTCTTCTTGTTTGATGAATCATTCTTCTGTTCACATTTTTCTTGTCTTTTACTCACTCTTTTCAAGGTGAAACTCTATATTTTCAGTCGTTACTTTAGCCCAGATAGACTTAGATAAGAGATGTTTCAAGCAAGTAGTGTAACACCATCAAAACTAGACTAACGAATTTTCTCCAGCACCGGGCTTCTCAATTTATTTGTACTTGTAGACCATGTTGCTAATAAGGCACACATTTGCATCAAATTCCCCAAAGTCATATTTCTTGTTATTTCTAGTCCGCTAGAGTAAATTTGGGGTCTAAAATGGGCCTAATAAGAAAAAGAGCCATTGATGAATTGAAATTCAAGAACCAATAGAATTTCAAGAAAAAGAGTCAACGATAATCGTTGACTTGACATATTTGTCATATAAAAAACTACTTTTTTAATTCATATATTCAACTTATCTCATTGTGGTTTACTCAAATTTCCAGCAAGAGCACTTGTTGGATGCAAAATTCAATTCCGCATCCAACACGTACACACACTGCATACCTTTGATGGACCCCATCTCATGAAAATTGAGAAATAAATTATAAAAAAACACATATTTATCATTTTTTGTGTGGTGGGGTCCATCAAAAGTATGAAGTGTGGGTACTCGTTGGATGCAAAATTGAATTCTACATCCAACGAGTGCTCCCGCTTGAAATTTGAGTAAAACCACAGGGAGATAAGTTGAAAATATGAAGAAAAAAGTAGTTTTTTTTTTCTCTTCCTCCAAAATTCATAAATCTTATTTTATTATTTTAACTATTATTTTGTTATTTTCTTGAGGCCCATTTTAGACCTCGAATTTCTATAATTCCTCGCCTTGGTTTCCCAGATTTTCATATCTTGAAATTAGACTATGACTTAGACCACTTTATCAGAGATACCAAGATATGTTTGAGAAGGTAAATCTCTGAAAGCTCTAGTTTTCAGAAAATCATGGTGCAAGCCAACAATAAGAAGTATGATGAATGATTATGAGAATTTGTTTTGTAGTCTCACCTTCTCCTACATGTCCTTTTCTAAAATTTTGATAAGGTACAAATATAAGTAATTGTGGGTGAATTTCCTGATAATATTCTTGTACAGTAGTAACATACTTTTGTACCTTGGCTAATAGTGCCACTATGTTATCATATATTTGCATACTACCTGCATTTTTTTTGTTTAAAATAGTCAACAAAAATCCGTAACTCAATATTTAGTACAAAGTATGTTGGGGTAGGACATAAAACTGTGTTCTAATATGTTTGTTGGTAGGTAATATTTTTCTAAGGCTAAGAAAAACGTTTCCTCGGTGAAAGGAAAATTCCCTTGATACCCTCAAATGTTTGCTACCATCAAAGGTAACTAGAGAACGACTCTATAAATCCTTCATATTTGAATTGTATACAACTACCTAACATTGATATTCACTCACAAAGAGTAGGAGCTACCTCACAACTACAATTTATAGGTTGCGGACCAACAGGAAGTTGAATGATGAAAAGATAAATAATTTTACGGTTTTGACATATCCTACAACTTATCTTAGTTTCTTTTAGTAATATTTGTATCAAGCCCAAACATAAAGGCGGAGCCATCAAGTTTTCCATTTATGCAATGCACATGATATTTCATATTTTTTTATGAACATACCTGAGCTAGATATAATGCAATTCGATCAACCTTCTCAGGATCACACACTTTATGACAATCATTCCCTTTATCTCCTAGACCATATAAGAGTTGCTTTGACAAATAGAAATTCATATCTATTATGGTCCATCATAGGAGAGAGATTCAAAAGGTAGTCAGACAAAATTGAACCTCCTAGTTCTACATTATTAAAGATGTACATTATTAAAGATGATGCATTGTTGTCTTAGTTTCTTTTGGATAGGAAATTAATGTTATTGTACTCATTTTTCCAACAACTTCTCCTTGTCCATCCATTAGTTTGGGAATAAAATTTGCTACCAACACAATTTTTAAAAATTGACAATAGCTCTCTATCATCAAGTGATTGTAAATCTAGATGAAAAACCTCAATACTTAAATAATTTCTATATAGTTCGAGTTTTTAAATTTATGCACCAATGCTAAAAGGTTCCACCATAGACTACTTTCCCATTAGTTTGCTATGTTGATCCAAAAAAAGCGACAGTGTATTCCAATAGAGAATGCATTTCAACAATTTCTAAACACATTTGCTACTGAGTCCAAACCTTAGTAATGCATAATCATTACTTGCAATGATACAAGAAATTGATACAGATACATGTGGACTTCCTTCAACTGGATATCTCATAAATTATTCTTATAAGATATACAAAAATAACATCTCACAAATGTGTTGGAATAAAATTCTTGAATAGGAAGTATGTGAGATCCATAGAATTGCAGTTGACAAAAGAAGATTCCACTTCAAAAGGTTGAATTATCTCAATTTTTATTCTCCATATTTTTCCAGGGACATAGAGATCTTTCAAAGTGACAACAATCTATCCATATTCTAGAGTAAAGATTGCACTAGAATGGGAAGGAGAAAGACTAGGTGCCAATTGGAAATATACTCTGAGGAAGTGAGTTCATTGAATAACTTGATGGTGTCCAAGTGAGAACGAAGTGGATGAAAATGTGCCATAAATGTGTGACCTCTAAGGTGAGTTTCAAGCAAACTAACTAGAACCTTAAATATAGTGATGTTAAACAAGGAATGTGAGAAGGTAGAGACTGATCTAAAAGTAGCAACAAATAAATAATTTGTTCCTTAGTTTTGGTTTGGATCATGTGAATCACTGGAATTTTTTTGTTTAAGTTGAGATCTATCACTCCCATTGGCTTTTGGGATTGAACCGTTGGTCTGATAATTCTCAAACTGAAAAATTTCAAGCATGACATCTAAGGTAATATTAGTCGCCACTATGACTAGCAAAACCACTACAATATCTACATTCCAAAGTGAGCAACATATCTCCACCCCTTCTTTTACAACAAACAAAAATTGTGCCTTTTTGACAACTTTTCGAATTCGAATCCATCAACTAGATCTTTCCCATCATCCAATTCTAAAGAAACTAACAATTGATTGGTTGCACTTCTTTTACCCGAATGCAGTTCATCTGCTTTAGAAATTCTGACAAAATAACATGTCAATATTTGAAAATTTCTAGTAAAATGGAAACCCGTTTCTTGTCACCAACCATCTTTAGGAGAGATTAATATTAAAATAGAGGCCCCCTCCAAAGGTGTTTTTGCTTCCTCAACCTTATGATTCCCCTAAGATCGTACAACTGGGTCCCCTCAGCCCCGGTCACTCCCCTGAGGATATCATTTTCCATTGCATCATCTCTTTCACAATGATTGACAACACCAATAGTGAGGCATGCATCTCATTCCCCTCTTTCATGCCCTACCATCAGATCCAACAAGATTTGACATCTTCTCTCTCTCTCTCTCTCTCTCTCTCTCTCTCTCTCTCTCTCAACACCAATATTTTTCGGTCTTGAGAATTTTAATTAATGTACTTACACTCTCTTATATCCTCTTGCTAGACCACTAGTATATAGCTCTTAGCTAGGCACTTAGTTCTATATCATTAAATTTCTTTCAGTATTGACCTAGGTTTTTCTTTTGCACCTACATTGTATTCCTATTGATTTTACCGTTTAATCCCATTGAACGAATTTTGTGGTTATTTGTTTGTGTTAGGTGCCCCAATTGGGAAGAAATACAATCAATACACAAATACATAAGAATATATATGAATTAAGCACAAATTTCCATTATCAAATGTACAATATATACATGAGAATGTCTCTTGGGTTCAACTTACCAATGAGGTCTCTTGGACTCTCGAGTGAATCTTGGTCTACTCCAATAAATTTTTGTCTTCTCCTAGGGAGATAATCCAAACACCAAGGATTTTGTTCCCAACAATTCCCCCCTTAATTCGAAGGGGTGTATGTGAGTCCAAGAAAAGAGATTTGAATCACTAGAAGTGGACAACTAACACTTTCTAAATATTTCCATCTTGACAATCCAAATTTCCAGGAAACTTAGTAGAAGATCACATATCCTGCTAAATACAAGTGCTCTCTAAAGAGATGGTTTTGGCTGACCACCAACCGAAAAGGCTAGAAAAATATGGGATCTTCTACTATGTGTGTGGTTTAAGGTTGACCACAAACTCTCGAACTTGGCACTAAGGATCAAAGGTTCTGTCAAGAATTTGCAACGAAGGCTCAAAGGTTATCTGGAGTGGTGATTTTGGGAACACCTTCTGGTGTCCAACAAACTTCTCCTACTAAATACAAGTGCTCTCTAAAGAGTATGTTTTGGATTACCACCAACCGAAAAGGATAGGAAAAGCTGGGATCTTCTGCTATGTGTGTGGTTTAAGGCTGACCACAAACTCTCGAACTTGGCACTAAGTCTCAGAGGTTCTGTCTGGAATTTGCAACGAAGGCTCAAAGGTTATCTGGAGCGGTGTTTTGGGGAACTGTTACAGAGAAAAATTTCCTATGGCTCGGGGAAGACCACAACAGACATATGACTACCAGAAATAAACTCAATTCCCAATGCAATGTTATATAAATGAAAATGCTAAGATATGGAGAATAAGACCAACCTTCAACCGGATGTTCGAAGTAGATCCCCGTTGAGCTTTCAATCTCTACACTTGACCCTGCAGATTAGTCTCAACAACAAATAAAACCAAGTGCATATAATGTATGAAAGACATTAGCATAATCAATAGCATGGTCCATGATATAATAAGAAAATGTAACCCAATGTAATTTAAACAACATTTACAAGATCAATTGGATGAGAAAATGAGTATTTCCATTAATGATAACAAGAAGTACATAATACAACCTCTTGCCGGAAACCAATCTGAACCAAGAACTAGGTCTCTCCACTTGTACCTCCACCACTTCAATCCCCCATGCAATGGAAAACTCAAACTATGAAAGGAGTTTGGGAGGTGAGCATTAGAAGTTCACAACAACAAGGATCAATGGATGTAGACTCAAGTCACGGAAAAAATCCAATAGAGTTATGGTTCTTTCTCTTTTTCCTCCTTCCATGCACCATAAGAGCTCAATATATAACCCCTCAAAGGTAGGTGAAAGGTTGAATCGAGTCATTTCTAGGGTACATGGAGAGCCAAAGGTCACCCTAAGACCGCTTTCTGGAGTAAAAAGTATTTTTCTATTGTTTTTTACCATTTAACTAGGTGTACGCTAGCTATAGTGGAACAGCTAGCGTACAGGAACAAAAATAGGAATTAATGTGTTCCTGGAGGATAAAATGTGGATATGAGTCTATAAAATGAGTATTGAAGGCCAATAAGTGTTGATGCTCACAAGGTAGAAAAATACGTTGTAACAAATGCCCCCTAATGTGTGAGGTCAAAGAAGGCACTACGATGGCCGAAATACATTATAAATCTCAGAAGTGGAGTGATGGAGACACAAATGGAAGGAGTATCCCACTCGTCATAATACAATAATATCTATGAATACATGTCAGTACAATACAACAATCTTATACAATGGCCATGATAGGCAGTACATAGTGAATACATGTCATAGGTAGTCATAGCCATGACCCATCTATAATAAGATACGGTCTCCTGCTGAAAAGGAAACAACTGGTGCGATACTAGATGTACAAACTGCTAATGTATGAGAAATGATATCTCATAAGTACAATCACGACCATCAATAGTATACTGAATGCTACTAGCTTCTGGGGTCTTTTACACAAATCATCTACGGTGCAAGTCCCATCAAGTGAATAAAGGTGTTGAAGTTGAACCTGATGTGACATCATCTGATTATCGGTCAATGATGTATACCGTTAACAGATGTGAGATAACCCACCAATAATGAAAATGGGCATCAAGGCACAGAGTACAATCATCAAAGTGTGAATAGATGTGTTGAGGGTCGAACACTAAGATGAATCCATCGATCAGGGGACATTGATGTATTCCCAAAACTGTCGATGGCTAGAGAACCTACCACTAATGACTGCAAGCTTCAAGGTACTCAACCGGACTCTAAGTCTCAATTCCAGAATAAATGAGTTGAATTCGATGGAACAAAACTCGCTGGTAGGAGGGAATTAAGGCATCCCCCATCAACTAGCACGAGGTAGCAGCTACGCTGAAAGATTTGGAAGAACTCGAACGAACATAACAAACTGACTCAATAGGGATGGACGACATGCAATAGTCAATAGATATGAGAAGTGGCCGACTCTGGTTTCAGAACTTCCTTTGAACAAGAGCATGAGTAGATGGATAGAATCAGGAAGCATAGACTCAAGTACTAGATGATAATAACACTGTGTGATGCAAGAGGCATCAACAAAGGGCTCCATAATGACTGGAAGCTTAACCAGCCGGTGGAGTAAAATCTAAGAAACGAATACATCTCCTAAGGTCCTACTATAGTCCCGACTCATAATGAATAGAGTGGAGTGAATGCTCTGTTCAAAGGCGACACAACAGCTGCCAACAAGAAGTAGTAAACATTTCCCGTTCGGATTTTTCAGTTTTTTAATTTTTTTGGTCTTTTTCAAATTTTGAAAGCTTGAAAAAGAATAAATTGCTTATAGTACAACAGGTGAGGGAACGAATGTCAAATAGCGAGCAAACTAGTCCCAAGCAGTGGAACATACCTATGAACAATGCAAGGAAACATGTGCAAGATGTGGACACTCGGGGGGGGTGTTCCCTCAGGGTAAAGGGTCATCAAATTGCGAAAGGAAAATGAAAGATCTGCTTGGCTCGAAAGGGAAAGTGCTCAAGAACATGGCTAATAATTGAGTAAGCGAGAGCTGTCACAAGGCTCGAGCGGCAAGCAGGATGATGCAATGCAATCACAACTCGATCTAAAATGGGGGAGTCCTTATGGGAGATGGCCAACATAAGACAAAGTAGAGTATGAGTCATTATCACAAAGTCATGGTGTAACTACGAAGGAATCCCAATCCTAAGGAGAGACAATGGCATGGGTGCCAAAAGGCATAAAAAGGCTCTAACTAGGGCACCCATGGTCGAATAAGACCTACCGCCAAATAACGACACTTCTATAATGATGTGAAGGCTCTGTGTCGATTAAAAAGAGGGGTCGCACCTAGGGTTAATAAAAACTGGTCAAAGATCAAAATGCACAATGCAGGCAAAAGTGACATCTAACCTATATGATGGGTGTAAAATATACCTACCATAGGCGCGAAACGGTCGAAAAACAACTCTCATCGGAAAAATATGTTCAAAATGGTACTCCATAATGACATATTAGTCCAACAATAGCTCAAAACGGTAAAAACTATAGGAAAGTGGGTTTCAAAAACTATAAATAGTAATAAAAAATTACAATTACTATTTCATTTTCACATTTCACCAAATAGTAGTTTTTGGTTAGTTTTCACCTCAATCTTCAGTTGTTGATGCGGGAGCTACGGGCGTCGGATCATCAAGTCATCAGGAGCAGCTTGGTAGTCTCATCCCCCTCTTCCATTTCAATGCTTTTATTTCAATTTTTAATGGTTGAATTTTTATTATTTCCAAGCCCTACATCATCTCGGCATTGTACGCGGGCTACAGCTCTGCAGGTCGCGTATAGGGCATTCTGGACGTAGTCAACGCATGCGTTGACCGCGTACGAATGCGACTGTCATAGTTTTTTACCACGTACAGAGACGTGAGGGTGGTTTTTAAATGGTTAAAAGCTAAAAAATGATTTGCTTTGCCTCCAGGATGGTCCTAGAGTGGAGGGAGTGAGAGCACGACGTCGTTGATGAGCAAGAGAAGCAAGATTTTCCCACCCAACAAGCATTACAAGCATGTGGCCTATATAAATTTTGGAGCATTGGGGGTTTAAGGGCCCAAAACCAATTGCTCCATCGGTTGATCGATTACTGGGATGCAAATGCACAGAACTTAGACCTGGATGGTCAACCACTTCCGTTGGAGGTGGAGTATATCTACTTTATCACAGGGTTGTCCCGCAGAGGGGATGTACCAAGCCTCAAGTCCCGCAATGTTGGAAGTGGGATCATATTTAATGATTAAATATACAGTTACTACTTACCTGGCACCCAGAAGGTGGGCATCCGGATCCCTATCATTGTTATTGCGAGCCTGAGTGTGAAGATAATAGTGCTCACACTCGGGAGGATATTAGGTTCAACTGCACTACATCAGGCTTTGAGGTAGATGATATTCTATACGGTAGAATGTATGAGACCAACAGTGTACGATTGGTGCACGGCGTTGCAGGTTACTATGTAGAGCCAGCTAACGGAGTGCAAGTTGGGCAGGGTAAGGAACTTTGGCTCTGGCAGCATACTCTATAGTTTCTTCTTTAAGAGAGTTTCGGGTTTGATTCTGAGGGTTGAAGTCCCTCCGCATAGTCTCCGAGATCCCTCCCCGACCCGGTGGGTAGAGGTTCTGACACAACAAGGTGGTGGCCGACAGGCATCACCATATTCAGATGAGTTCTTTCACTGGTGGGCTCGGCAGGTCATCGTCATTGATGACTATCCTTACGAGGGCATAGACTTCAGCAGAGATAGGGACATGCCACTCCCACCAAGGGACGTGTACAAGGACATCGGTACGTTACTCTTTTATGTTTTGTGTATTTAATTTTTGGGGATTTTTTATTATAAGTGAAATGCAAAAATATTTTTGGTGTGGTATCACATATTGACATTTGACTGTTTGCTCGCAGATCGGGGTCCGCGAAGACCTCTAGGATTCCCACGGCACCATCGCAAAGGCAAGGGAGGCGAGATCATAGGTGTGGCGGCAGAGCGCACATTGGAGACAGTGCGGATGAAACTCTCCCGCGTGATAGATATGGTACCACTGATAGAGGCAGAGCATCTCCCTGAGGTGATGCAGCGACATGTGGTCGGGGTACCAAGTGTATGGGTGCAGCTACTATAGTGTATAGCCAACATCGTGCACTATTATGGTCAAACTCATCCCATCGAGGCAGCAAGACCTCCCCACAAGGATTAGATGCCAGAGTCTCATTATTTTTGTATCGGCTATGTATATTTTTGAGAGCTACGGGCTCCAGTTTTGTACTGTGACACCACTTTTTGGACATATTATTTTTAAAAAACTATGATTCCACGGTTCTACTATATGTGTATGTACAAATGTGTGAATGAATGTTTATTTGTGTGCTTCTTTTATTGATGAGACAAATGCCAATCTAGGACATAATTAACATATGCATCAGATACATGATTAAAACATCTCAAAACATGAATGTATGTAATGGAAACAAAATGAAGCTCCAAGATTCTTACCCTCAAGAACCTCCATAGTAATGTAGGATCCCTCACATGATACCGGCCATTCAATTGAGACACAACCAGTTGTGAATCCAGGAAGACTTCTAAAGACTGGATACCATGCGAAATGGCACCACGAAGTAGCTCAACAACAGCACTGTACTCATCCACATTGTTGGATGTAGGACCGAGACAAGCACCTCCCGAAGACACAATCTAATGGTTAGGTGAATAAATAACCCACACAGCAAAAGCGAGTCTCTGCGTATGATAGCTAGCACCATCCACGAATCCCAAGAACACTAGAGATTCCCCTGACATCTATCAACCAAACAAAATCTAATCAGCAGACCCGGACAACCAAAAGAAATCAACAGAAGCAACTATACAATAGTAAACAAAAGTATCATCTCGAGCTAAAAGCTCAAGCATAATACCGCTTGAGGTAGAGCCCATTTCTAGGCTCCTTCAAGGCGTTCCCTTATAGTCTTCCAGTTCGTAGG
The DNA here is from genome assembly GCA_027924585.1 of Larix kaempferi. NCBI lineage: Eukaryota > Viridiplantae > Streptophyta > Pinopsida > Pinales > Pinaceae > Larix > Larix kaempferi. Next base: position 842,463 of record BSBM01000254.1, read on the forward strand.
CTCCTTTCTCAAGGACATGCCTCACTATGTAAGGACCGTGCCACATGGGGATAAACTTTCCTGTCCCCAGGGGTTCCTTAGCTTGATCATACAAGAGGACCAAGTCACCTTCAACATATTGCTGGGGACGGATAGACCTATTATACTGAACCTTGACACGACATTTGTTGGCATCTATAGCCACAGAGGCATCTTGACGCTGCTCGTCAAGCTGATCAAGGTGGATCAAACGTTGCTCAACATCTGAAGTGTCAGGAAGGAGCTCTATGGATATTTTTAATCAAGGGATTTCACATTCAATCGGCAAGATAGAATCCACACCATGTACTAGCTGAAATGGTGAGAAACCGGTAGCAGTATTAACTGCGGTTCGATATGCCCACAAAGCAGGATATAACATAATATTCCAATTGCTCTTGATTTGTTGGATGGTACGTTGGAGAATGGTCTTTAAGGACTTATTAACTGCCTCGACCTGACCATTCGCTTGGCGGTAGTAAGAAGATAAATGAAATTGAAGAAACCCAAGCTTGAGTGACAAATCCGCCATCATTTTGTTTTGAAAGTGACTGCCATGGTCAGTGACAATCACTTTCGGGATACCTGATCAAGTGATAATTTGATTGAACATGAAGTGGGATGCAGTAGCACCATCGACTTTTACAGTCGGCATGGCCTCAGCCCATTTGGAAAAGTAGTCCATGGCCACAATAATTTGGTGATGCCCGCCAGCCGAAAATGGTTTGCAATCCATGAAATCCACCCCCCACTTAGTGAAGGGATCGACGGTGACGACCGGGTGAAGGGGCGCCGGATGCGAGTGTACATTATGAGAAAAAACCTGGCAAGGGTTACATCTCTTCACAGTGTTCATACAATCTTTGAAGATTGAAGGCCAGAAGTAACCTGCTCGCATGATACATTGGGTTGTCGCAATCCCAGAAGTGACCACCACATTCCCCACCATGGCAGTCATTCAACACTAACTCGGCTTCTTCATGAGTCAAACAATGATGGAGGATGGAGTCTTTTCCCCGATGATCCAAGGTGTCGCCGACAATGACATAATCTTTAGCTTGATGCCTCACATGTCGTTGTTCATCTCGTGAATAGTGCGAATGGAACTTCAAAGTTTGGATATATATGATGATATCCCCATACCAAGGGTCTATTGATGCGATAAGAAACAAATGTTCATCCACAAAAGAATCTTCATGGATGATATCCTCATCAAGTCGTGGGAAATCCGACATGAGCTCAGCGAAAACCAAGGATTTCACAGATTTCGCCGAAGCAAAATCAAGATCAAACTCCTGAAGAATAACAATCCACTTATTATACTTCCCCACAATTAAGTGTCGTGAAAGCACAAAATGAAATGGATTGACATGTGCTATGACAGTGGTTTTCCTAAGCATAATGTAATGTCGTAAACGTTGGACTGCATGAACAGTCGCAAGTGCCAATTTCTCCGCGTGAGAGTATCTCAACTCAGTGTCTACTAAATCTCGACTAAGGTAGTAAACAACATGCTTTTGGAGCACATCATCCACCTAAACTAAGACCATACCAATCGTCTCTTGAGACGCGGCCACATAAAGCAAAAAATATCTAGCAACGTCGGCTGGACTAAGGAAAGGGGCCGATACCAAAGCTTTTTTCAAAGCATCGAAAGACTGTTGGGATCGCTCATCCCAGATAAACGGAGTGTCCTTCTTCAAAAGTCACGCGAAATCTTTGGTTAGACTGGCATAATTTACGATAACGCGTCATAAGAAAGTGGCTCTCCCTTGGAGGCTCTGAAGTTAAATTAAGTTACGCAGGGGAGGTAATCGAAGTATTGCCTCAACCTTAAGAGGATCGACTCTTATGCCCTCTTTGGAAACTACGAACCCTAAAAGGAGACCCGTTTTCACGACAAAGATGCACTTGTTGGGGTTCAACCGAATCTTGTAACACCGACATCTTTCGAAAATGAGGCGTAGGTGCTTGGGGTGGTCCACTCTCTTACAAGAATGGCCAGCAAGATCATCCAAGTAAGCCTCCACTATACATGAAACACATAGGTCATAGCACACTGAAATGTAGCTCCAATGTTTTTAAGGCCGAAGGGCATTTTCCGGTACGAAAATGTACCCCAAGGAAATATAAAAGCAGTTTTATGTTGATCCTCGGGCTTAATATGGATCTGGTTATATCCTAAGAAACCGTCCATAAATGAAAAAACCTTGCTTCCCGCACACGCATCCAAGATTTCATCTATGAATGGAGTGGGAAAATCTGTGCATACACTGATGGTTCCTTGCTTCTTATCCACAGGAACGGAATTTGACACCCATTTGGTAAGGGGAACTGGGTAGATGAAACCAACTTTAAGCAGTTTCTCCACCTCTGCCTTAATCGCGGCTTCCTTCCTAGGATTCATAGCACGAAGCCGTTGTCGAACCGGCTTAACATTGGGATATGTCTTAATCTCATGTTCGACAATGCTAGGGTCTATTCCTGGCATCTCCTCATATGACCAAGCGAAAACATCCCGAAATTCCTTGAACAACTCGGTGTATATGCGAATCTCAAAGGGAGAACAATCAACACCAATATAAACGTTCTCTGTCTTTCTGGGCATGCGAGAGATGTTGATCAGTATGGTTGTGGAGATATGAGCAATATTTCCCTCCGTGTAAATCCCATGTGAATCCAAAGGAGCCACAGGATGACCAACCTTCTCTGCAAGAGTCATCCTAAACTCTTCTCGCTCAAGAAGATCAAGGTTAGGGATAAAATTAAGAGCGATGATGCAAATCTTCGAAAGGCCTTTCACTACCACACATGGCCTCAATGATGGCTTCATCCGAAGGCAAAGTACCATCAAGACAATCATGCGAGCAAGACGAGTCGACTGCCCACGTGGGCAGCGTAACAGGATCTTCCTCTTCTGTTCGTGAAGAGGAGAGTTCCAGCTCTGCAGTGGCTTGTTGAATTTCACGGTATGCAACCTCAGCTGCAGATAATGGCATAGCCATCCCAATGTGCGAAATGTCTCCAGACGAGGAACTCGCGGATGGTAAATTCCACGAATCATTAAAGTATGAGGTTCGAAAAGGTACATTATTCAATGAGGATGGCGCACTATCGGAAAAGGTCCCAATAAAGGATATTGGTGCAACGAAGTCGAATGATCCCATCAAGGATGGATACAATCCTACACCAACATTCCCATTTTTCGGTTGATAATTTTCGATCTGGGGAACAACAGCTCCCGGCGATGCTACAGAATTGGAACTAGAGAAGTCTAGTTGATCAACCGTCACAATTATGCCTTCATGAGGAAAGAAAATAACTCTGAACACAGAGGACATGATCACTCTCATTGCGTAGATCCAATTCCTATCCAGAAGAATTTTGTAGTCGATGGGCGCATCAACCACCTCAACTTCAATAGGCACAGATTTTCCACCCAAGTGGACCTCAAGGGAAGGAAGAATACCATGCGGCCTAAATGACCGACCATCGAACACAGTAAGCATGGTCATATATTTTGACAAGGGAGGAGAGCCAAGAGCTTTCTAACAATCCAACGACATTACCGAGGTGGAAGCACCTTTGTCAACCACCGTACGTTTAACGAATTTCTGTAAGCACCTAACATGGACTTGAAAAGCCACATGATAAGGCAAGTGAGGCTTGATATCAGTAGTGTCGAATTTAATAACGTTAGGGCTACCCTGATCCTGAACTCCCAAAGCACATAAAAGGGCGTTCCTCTGCGAAGGACATGCCTGTAAAACCTCAAGAGCCGACATGGCACGTGGATTTTGGCCCAAATATTCTACAATGGAGTAGTTTTGGGTGGCTCGGGCATTGGGATTATGCATTGAGCGCTTAAGAACACCTTTCAGTATCCGCAGCATAGCAGTGGAATTCTCGATATGCAGAGAAGAGTCGGGAGGAGGGGGCTCATTCCCCATATTCGGTTGTGGTGCACCATAATTGCGTTGGCGAGTAGCAATACTAACCTCAGATTTAACCACGTTCATGCATCCGTAGCCACTAGCATGAGAAGAGGACATCAAAGTTTCGTTAGTCCCATAACCAGCGACAGAAGCACTCGAAGCCATGTTCTAATGATGCGGAAGGGGATCTTTTAGCATAGCTAGGCTCTGTCCAAGATGCTTCGAAGCTGCTTCAATTCGAGGACACAAGTGGGTAAGGTGATCTTCCCCGCAATGCTTGCAAGGGAAATTCACCTTACGTCTAGGCTTACGATCCCCACCAGCATTTTCGTCGTCCCGAGGAGGGTTGGCGTTCTATTTTCTAGGAGTATTTCTATTACTTCCATTATTCCCATTATTTCCACCCTTACGATTGTTTCTCCCCTTCTTCTTTCCTCCAGGTTATTGGTTACCTGATGGGTTCGCCGATTGTATAGAATGGACATTGGACGATTGGGTGGAAGTGGACGAGGCGTGAGACTGTCAGGGGGTAGATTGGATAATAGAAAAAATTTGCCTTTGATTTGTAACCAATTCTATGGGTCGAGTACTCGTGGATCCAACAATGCCATCAGCATGTGGTCCAAGAACAGGCTTGGGCTCATGACGTGAGCACGGTGGGTCAGGAATAATATCGTACATGATACTAAGCTGAGCATAGAGTAGATCTAGCTGCTGGGCTTTGAATATAGATTGCTCCTCATTCATAATGTCGGAAACGGAAACGTCCTTAGAGATGCAGGGAAGAAAAGACTTAAGGAACCATTCCAACAAAAAACCTGGAGGAATGTTGGATTTCACTAGCCTCTTCCATCGACGCCACTCTTGAATATGATCAGATATGTGTGTGGCCTTGTTCTAGCGGAAGGTAGATAAAAGTTCGGTTCTAGTATCGTAGCGAACCGACAGTTGAAAGTGATCTAAGAAAACCAAGGCTATCTCATTAAAACCCCTGTAAGTTCCCCCAGGCAACTCAATGTAACATTTCGCGGATGCCCCCATGAGGGTGCATTGAAATAGTCTCAAATGAATAGAGTCGTTATTTAATGAATTCGAGGAGCACCATAAGTGAAAAGTAGTAACATGATCACCCGGATCCTAACCATTCTTCCCTTCGAACTTTGGGATGTCATAAGGGAGCTTGGTAGGGACTGGAGGCCAAGTAGGATCGTGACACATCGGATCATTCATAAGCTTCGAAAGATCTGGTAGATTCAAACAAGCAAGAAACGGGAGTTGTTGTTGTAAAGCTTGATTATGAGCTCCCAAAAGAGGCTGACCTTGCGGACCTAAAGGATGATATGAACCATGACCATAAACATAGGGATGATAACCTCCTCCAACCTGACCCATGTAATGGTACGAAGGTGTATGTGTGTTGTAAGCACCAGAGTGAGGAGGGTTGTAATAAGGGCCAAAACCGGATTCATTATAAGAAGGGTTACCACCATAATTATGGGTCATATACATGATATTTGTAGCAAGAGCAGTCGAGTGATGACCATAAGTAAAGGGTATGTTCCCACCTCCCATATTAGGAGGGACATGCAGGTTAGCAAACTTGGTCGTAGTCATGGGTATATGTGTAGAAGCCTGTGGGTTAAATTGTGGAATATTAGCCGTGTTATGAGAAGTGTTCCCACCGAAATTAGGGGCAGTCCTGGGACGTGGTCCTCCTCCAGCATGTGGATTAGATGAAGGAATATGACCAGACCCGAATTGAAATGGAGTAAAAGAGGGTGCACCGCCCCTGGAGGGAGCAGTGCCCCTAGCACCAAGGCTACAGTTAGCTTGAATACCAGACAAAGTGGATGTAACATTCGAATTTGTGAAAATCCTCATAGCAGATAAAAGAGTTGATGTATACCTCACAAGAAAGATTAAGATTAAGCAGGAAAATAGAAGAAGAGTGGTCAATACAGTGTAAAGGAGCAACATAATTATGATATAGTAGAACTTGGATAGAAGCAGCATAACATCACACACTAATTCATTAATCACAATATGGACAAATAAATAATACAATGGTGAGAGGATTCAAATGCCAAGGTGGAAATTCGAATTAGCCTTCATGGAGTGATCATCAGATCAATAGAGAGTCATCAAAGCACAACTAGGAGTCCTCATCATCATCAGTGGAGTCATCAATGCACAAGTAATTGTCAACCAGATGTCAAACTGAGTCTAACTGAGTGTGGTAGGTGTAACTGGCACATGGAGGCACTAACTGAATGAAGGAGGCTCAGTGGAGGGCACATGAGGATCTAACTAGAGTCATAATGGGCAGTCTAGTCTCACTGGAGGTCCATTGGAGTGATACAGTCAGTTGAGAGTTAGTCTAGCCTTAAATCAAGGAAAGAAATAAAGATAACTCAACTAACTGAAGTGCAACTGAGTGGTAGGTGAGAGAGGGCGCCTAAGATGCATGCAATTGCATGCAAGGCGCACTAAGCACTAGGAGGGCTAAAAATGATCAATGATAAGCTCTCAGGGCTAGCTAACTGAGGGCTAGGTGTTGGGACTAATGACTGGGATGCATGCAATTGCGTGCATGCATGCAAAATCATGACTGCATGCAAAATGCATGCATGACTGAAAATGAAAAAATGGATAATGCTGGTAGGACTAGGATGGAGTATAGGAATATCCCAATAGAATTAAGACTGGGCATACCAAATGAAAAGGGAGTTGTGGTCGAAGGGATTGTTGTATCATTAAGATCTGGCATCCCATAACGGAAACCATGTGTGTGTGTACCATCAAACGGGTTTGACTCGGGGGTGGGTTCGTCCCAAACATAATAGCACTGGCGTGTGGTGGTGAACCTGACCCCCAACCACCCTCAAGAGTGAACGGAGTGGTGTGTCCATCGACATTACCCGACGGAGTCATGGGAATTCCTCCCGTTCCAGATGGAGTAGTCATAATGTGAGATTCTTCAAACTCGTGAGGACTATCAAAAGGATCAGAGGGGATCCTCTGACGTCTCTTATAAAAAGGGCGTACTACCTCGTCGGCTGGTAGACTAGCCAAACGACGAGACCGACGAAGATGTGGATCTCGCTCCACGATAACTCCAAAAATTCAATAAATTAAAATTCCTCCTATCGTCCAACTAACGATAAAAGAGCACACACCTAAAGAAACTACAACCAAATGCACACAAACAAGATTGGATCAAGGGACCTCCCGACACTACAGCTGGTATGTCTCGCCTCAGAGGCTTGAGACTCCCAAACTATAACTGAAGGTAACAAAATCAGTTATAAGGGATCCCAAACTTCACTGCATGCACAGGGTCAAATCCCTATACAACAACAATTGTGTTGTCCAACCCCTATTTGACTCAGGACAATCGCAGAATAACCGCAACGAATGCCCTATGTGTTACCTAGGTAAAGCAACTAAGGCCACCGCGTATAACCAATGCTCAGGCAGATAGTCACAAGTGAGATCCGTCGTATGGGCAGGGTAGCTAAGCCCAAAACTCAAGAGGTTCAAATCCCCCAAGAGCCCCCGTACACGAAGCAATCCTGGAAATATCCCCCACGTTCAGCTAGTATTGGAGGGCTATCTCCACAACCAACCTCCCGTGACCTCGTGCTTAACTCTAGTTTGAGTAGAGCTTCCTGAGAACACTGATGTATACCATGGGTTTCACCACTCCCTGGTCAGACACATAATGTTTCGTTTAATAGTCTTTGATTGTTAACTCACAATGATCTATTACAAGACTCTAAACCTATGCTAGTTGGTGCACCCTATCAAAGAGAAAATCGTTTCTAATCAATTTTAGGATTAAGCGTTGATTTTAATGGTTGTAATTACTCAAAGGATATGGTCATTAAACTGATGATTTAAAAGACTCAATGGTATGCACACTCAAAAAACACTAGACTCATATATTCAATTAAAGACCATGCCACTAATATTACAATCAATCCAACGGTTCGAAATAAAATGCAATCTCTTTTAAAATTTCAATGCACAAGCAAGTCCTAGATGAAATCACAAGCACTCTGATGCAAAATGCAGAACATAAAACAAATATTTTTGTATTTTCGCTTATAAATGAAAGGAAAATGCAAAACAATGTTTTTGTATTTTTTCAATATAATGAAATGAAAAAATGCAAGCAAAATCTAACTATTCAGTAAAAAATGCAGGGCATATCACACAGACAACCCAGCATATCCCAAACAGTAAGACTCAGCCAAGCTATTGAGCTATAAAAATGAAAAATGGTGGGAAACCAAAAATCTCAAAAACTAAAGAAAGAGGAGTTTCTGGTAAAAAACGGAGCATGGAATAGTCGGGAAATAAGCCTACTAAGACTCAAGAATACTCAAAACCAACCCAGCAACAACCCAAGGTTAAAAACAAGGCAATCACGGAGTTGTACGCGACTGTTCAAGGAACAGTAGCGTCTGTACACTGGCTACAGTACTGACAGTAGCGGGTGGACGCGGGCAAAGCTAGGCTGACCCGCGTGCAGGGAAAAGGAAATGAGCCAAAAAAGAGTCCAACAGCCCAGAAAATTCAAGTTTCTAAGGTAAATCCCAACGTCCAGTCAATGACACAGATGCTCGACAAACAACAACTCAAAATAAGGAAAAATGCCTAAAAATCCCAAAATGGAGGTTCATCCCCAGCGGAGTTTCCATTTCTGATACGGAGAAAAACTTCCTATGGCTCGGGGCAGACCACAACAGACAGATAACTACCAGAAATAAACTCAATTCTCAATGCAATTCTATATAAATGAAAATGCTAAGATATGGAGAATAAGACCAACCTTCAACCGGATGTTTGAAGTAGATCCCCGTTGAGCTTTCAATCTCTACACTTGACCCTGTAGATTAGTCTCAACAACAAATACAATCAAGTGCATATAATGTATGAAAGTCATTAGCATAATCAATAGCATGGTCCATGATATAATAAGCAAATGTAACCCAATGTAATTCAAACAACATTTACAAGATCAATTGGATGAGAAAATGAGTATTTCCATTAATGATAACAAGAAGTACATAATACAACCTCTTGTCGGAAACCAATCTGAACCAAGGACTAGGTATCTCCACTTGTGCCCCCACCACTTCAATCCCTCATGCAATGGCAAACTCAAACTATGAAGGAGTTTGGGAGGTGAACATAAGAAATTCACAACAACAAGGATCAATGGATGTAGACTCAAGTCACGGCAAAAATCCAATAGAGTTACGGTGATTTCTTTTTTTCCTCCTCCCATGCACCATAAGAGCTCAATATATAACCCCTCAAAGGTAGGTGAAAGGTTGAATCAAGTCGTTTCTGGGGTACATGGAGGGCCAAAGGTCTCTCTAAGACCGCTTTCTAGAGTAAAAAGTAATTTTCTGTTGTTTTTTACCATTTAACTAGGTGTACGCTGGCTATAGTGGAACAGCTTGCATGTACGCTGGCTATAGTGGAACAACTAGAGTATAGGAACAAAAATAGGAATTAATGTGTTCCTGGAGGATAAAATTTGGATCCGAGTCTATAAAATGAGCACTGAAGGCCAATAAGTGTTGATGCTCACAAGGTGGAAAAAATACGCTGTAACGGGAACACCTTCTGGTGTCTAACAAAAGATAAGTCTTTTGTTAAATGTGTGGGTTTAGGCTAAACACAAACTCTGGAGCTCAGTTGAACATGGCTATTCAGAATCACTTGTTCTGTCTCGCTTATTCTCGCTTGCCTGTTTCTGACAGTATTCATTTCCCCCTGTCAAGAACAATGTGAGGAGATGAGAGTATCATGATGTCAAAACTAGACAATAAAGCACATGAGTACTCTGGAGCATGGTCCTCTTATGTCTTCATGCTACATCTCTAAATATGGCCTCCCAAACTAGATGGCTCGGGCTTGCTTGTTTTTTATTACTTGAAGAAGGCCATGGCTACTTATTTTCAGAGTAACAGGATTTCAAAACTTGAATCCTGACATCATGCTCCCCCCTATCAGGTGCAATATAAGAAGCAGTACAATATTCTACTGCAAGTTTCACTCTTGTAGGTTTCTTCAGCTTCACACATCGATCTGAAGAATGGTTGCACTTCCCGCAATGCTGACAAGGATGAATATAAAAACATTGGTATTTCATATGGCCAACTTGATTACAATGTTGGATTCTGGCACTTTGAACTTCTGACATCACTTCATTTCGTGCTGGAAGGTGATAGGAATCATCTTCAAATAAAGGATTGTTATGAACAATCACTAGTTCAGAATGTTGATTCCTATGTTGTACATCTTCCTCTTTGACTTTCAATTCCTGCAATTGATTGATGATAGTTTGGAGAGCTGCTTTTATGATTGTGACTGAGTCGTCTACATATGTAAGCTAGAATGTTAAACAACTCTAACGTTTCTTCAGTTTGAAATATTGTGAGGATTGTTTGAGGCCTCTTTGTGTAGGAAGGACCAAGTACAAATGACTCAATCAAACTGAGGGATTCTTACAACTCCTCCCTTTACAAACAAGATTTCAATAGATTCAAACTCAAAAAGTGAAAGACAGTGTAATTTTTGAATTGTGCAGATGATAAAAACTTTCAGATGTCAGACATGATAACTAATCCACACGTTTCTGGAAAAAACAGTGTACTTGATTTCATCAATTGTTACCATCCAAAGACAAATTCTGGCTCAGAATGGCACAATATCTTTCTAATGAAACTAATAAACTTCAAGTTTGCAGCCACTGCAAATAGCACACTGGAGTGCAAGAACTTTCTTGTCTCCTCACAAGCCTTCTGGCAGCTCTCAGGCCCAGACTCCTTTCAGATCTGCCACTGCAGCATCCATCAACTCCTCCATCTGAATTCTTAAAAGTATAAACAGCTCGATCAATCAACACAGGATCGCCGATGCAAAAGTGGAATTGGCAATCACAGGATTAAATTCATTCCACCCAGACTTATAGTATAAATACAAAGGCTTGGCATTGGCAGCCGTGAATCACTAGATCGCTGATGGCAGATGATCACGAATTGGAATTGGCAGACGACAGATCACAAGGTAGATCACGAATTGGCAGTATGATCACTGATGGCAGATGATCACGATTTCAGATTGAAAATCGCTAATTGTTGGATGGCTGGATCGATGCTGGATCGGTGCTGGGTCGCTGAATCTGAAGGCTCACAGGGTTACGCTGATGGCTGCAAAAGGTGGCTCATACTGGATCGCTGATGAAATTCCAAATTCCTGGTGAAATGGCTCAGATCGCTATCGCTGATCGCTGACTGCATTTTTATTTTGCATATGAATGATGTTAGTACAAATTCCATTGAGAAAATCTTGAGAATATGATACTACAACCAAAATGCTATCAATTTTTTTTTAACATTTCCTCGAGCCATACACAAGCTTCAAGATCAAGATGATTCGTAGTTCACGCTGGAAATTTGGAATCGGTGAGATGCAACCCTTTCACAAATGAGAATTGAAATCGGTGTGCAAAAATCAACAAGCGGGTCTTTATGCGAGCAACCATGTGTTTATACCAACTTCAGTGTTTGAATGGGTCGAATAAATTATTCTTGAAATTGCAGAAGTGGTGTTACGTGATATCAGGTGATAGAGAGGAAACAATATATTACACTCAGAAACCAAGTCTTTTTCTGAACAATGATGAGAACTTATCCGCAAGCTGCTCCATCTTAATTGTTTTGCTTGTTTGTTTGTGTTACAAGTTATTGAATGATTTCCTCTTTATGTTGCATGTAAAATAAATCATTATCCATCATGCCGAGCTGAATAGATATTCCTGATTTATAAATGGAGATGTTAAATTTATCACTTATTCATTATTTGAATTTACTTATGTGTAATTCCAAACTAAGTCCGATGAATAATAAATGGACAGGTTGAAAGGTCCACTTATTCATCGTTTGATTATACTCATGTAATTCCTCAATATATGGTGGATAATGTGTATCACTGATGGTGTAAATGTTTGTTATGGAGAGAGATCTTGGAGAATGATAATTATTAAAGCATTGATTTGGTATAAGAGATACTTCTTAATCGCAACTTGTTTTTTTATGTAGATCAGTGGAAGGGGCAACCCTTGCACACCCAATTTAAAAGAAAGTATTAAGATTCAAAGGACGTGACTGCGGTCCAATTTTCTATCTATGTATTCGAAGTGTGTAAATCTGTAGGAAAAATCACACAGCTAGAGCAAATTTCACAAACCTCACTCAAGAATTGCAGAGAAGAAGAGGAAGAAATGAATCAATTATCACTCATAGACTCAGAAATGGAGAAATATGCAGTATAGTCATACATCAGCTGTAAGCTTGCACTGTGAAAACTGAATACAATGATGAAGCTATCAAGTGAATTTGAATTAGCCAAAGGTGATTCAAATTGTCCGCAGTGTGTGGCTTGGATAGCATTGGAGACATCATCCAATCAGTGGTAGTAGTCACAAATAGTCAAAAGTCAGTCAAATGAGTCTCACTGAGTCTAACTGAGCCATGTGAGCACAAATCAAGGGAATGAGACTCCAAGGAGGGTGCATGAGGCTATCAATAGGTCAAGTGGCACTCCAATATAGACAACTGGAAGCTACAGGCAGTTAAACTGAGTAATAAATGCAAGAACTGGTCAATCAATGCTGCAACTGTTTGTTACTGATCCAAGTAGTGTAGCAGGGTGCATATGTCATCCAGGTGAGGAAAACAAGGCGCACTAGTAGGTAGGAGGGCTACTAACGGCTAGAAACAGGCCCTAGGGGGATGAAAATAGGCTCTAGGTGCTGGGGAGACCACCATACTGATGACTGGATGCATGCAAATACATGCATGATGACTGGATGCATGAAGTATGCAGGCATGCATGCATGCAGAATATAAAAAATGATGGTGAGAATATTCCAACATGAAGAGCATAGGTTACATTTTGTTCTACTAAGCAGCAGGATTTGAAAGAAGTTTTAGACCCCTATTGATATGAGTTGTAGCTATCCAAAGTACTCAAGAATAAGCCCCTAAACAAGATTAATCGTCCAAAAATGATAAATATAGAAAAGAAGAACACATTAATTTGGTATATTTATAAATTATGTATAAATTACTTAACCACTTATCCAAGTTGATTAATCTTTTTCCAAAATAAATTTTATTCAATATTAAGTTTTATCTAAACTAAATATGATTATAATAATAAACAAAATTAACAACTAGAAAGGTGCAAAGTAGTTAGTTCTTTCTTTAAATTATATTTATATTTATATTTGATTTAACTCATAAAGAACTTAAAATTTTAAGTTATTTTAATTTTGTGATAATTATTTTGCCAAAAATAAATATATATAATAATAATTAAAACTAAGTGCCATAATGATTAATGATAAAGGTTTTATCATATCGTTAATCAATATATATGAATCATATCATTAATCAATATACAGGGGCTTTAGCATTTGGCTAGTCTCAATCCCACTTCATCACTCATATGAGTACACCCTATGTAGTGAATGCTAAATGGAATATTAGAAAATCATGAGAAATTGATTAGTTGCAACTATATTCATGAGATGTGTCATAAACTAATGACCTACACTATGACCCCTCATACTTAAACAAAAGAGGCAAGAGAGTTCTTGATTGAATAGTTCTTCAAGCACAATAATTGCTACAGTTTTGCAAAAGGGGTAGAAAGCTAAATGAGCTTGAGTGTGAGGAAAAATTCACATGATGGGTGATCTCCCGGAAGTCCAAGGAATTATTTTTTTCAAATTATGCATTAAATCCAAATTTAATAATACAACTTTAATAATGTCAACGATACGGTGGTCCGGTGGTGGGGTTCGATGTATTTCATTCCATCCACCCGGGTTCAATTCCGTTGAGACATCTTCTGGCTTAGATTATCAGCTGACGGTTTGCTCGACCTACCATCCATGATATGTGAGGAAGTTTGGCCTTCCTTGATTCCTTCGGAATAGCAAGAAGGTGAATTTTCCGCTGAAAAAAATACAACTTTAATAATACAAAATTAATGTATATTAAAAAAATATTATTTATAATATCCCACGTCATGATAAAAAATTACACATATCTCCCACAAATACAAATATTTAAAACATGGTCAAATAACCATTTAATTTTTTTCAATCTTAATATTAAAAGTAATATTTATATCATAAATATAAATGCAAATCTTATTTAATATTTAATGCTCTCTTAATAGTCCAAACTCCACATATCTTCATCTAAATTAATTACTCACTTAATAACCCAAAAAATAAATGTTGAACTCCCTTACATTTGAGTGGCCCATTGTATAAGTGGACAAGAGATTTAAGTTTAAACTCACCAATAAACCCTATATACTGTGGATGTTTGTGTGTATTACAAGGTGTAGTCTAAATATTCTACTTTCTCAACTTTTTTCCAGTATTTCGTCTTAATTTATTTGGATGTTTCTCTGTATTACAATCATGCATTGTAATTGTATACAACTTCTAGCAAGCATTATTTCTACTCTATTTTTTTTTGTTATTTTAGTTTCGTTATTTAGTTAATAATAAACTTTGCCATCACATATAATAATTAAAATTACACAATTTTAAAGGTAGGTTTTGCTACTTTATCATTGTACAGAGCAATTAAGTTGATATATAAAATACATCTAAACTATAAATGCACCAAGTAATCTATTTATAATATTTTAAGATCATATTTTTTTAGAAACTTTATGTATATTTTAAATCCTTATATATAATTTTAAATCATATTTATAATATTTTAAGATCATAATTTTTAGAAACTTTATGTATATTTTAAATCCTTATATATGATTTTAGATTTGAAATTGAAATTATAGCCCACTGAAGTTTCAAATATTTCCAACTAAATTTATATTAATTTTAAAGATCTTAATTTATTCATTATTTTTATTAAGTCTAGTAATAGAGTGGAGTAATTGAAATCAACTATATAGTTATATGGTTTTTGGAGTTTAATACATATTATATAAATGAGATTATTGCATTCAAAATCCACCCACCCAATCCATCCAATTTTGATAATCCAATTTCCTATCCCCTATCCCCAATCCAATCCTTTGCTGTAAAAAAGAAACTTGTCTGGAGGTGCTTTGGCAACCCTCTTAAAATAAGAGCCAATAAGGAGTTTGCTTCGTAAACTAATAGGTATTCAAGGGGATCTATAGGCTATCCCTTAGACTTAGTTACTCTACCATTGAGTTAGCAACCCATATTGCAAATAGATATTGAGGATATATACGATCGAAGTGGAATGCGAGGTTACTCAATATGAACCGGTAAATTGAATCTTATCGATCGTTGTTGTTAAATGACGAACGAGAGGGATCAAAAACCTATCTGAATGACCCCTTTAGCTCTATGAGTTATGAAAACACCTACTTGTTCCTGCTCATAGACTCATTCGTATCGGACCACGATGTAGTAGTAAGAATATACATCGAGATGGATGAGAGAGAATAGAAATACTCCTTTTCATTCTGTTGCATTGCAGAAGGTTCAAGACGAGAATGGATAAAAAATATTGAATGGAATAGATATTGTGAATAGAATCTGGTCGATGGGGGGGAGTGCACTTCCCTCCCCTTAAATTGTTCCATCGATGTTATTCAATAGGTGATTCATGGATCAGATAGAAACTCTGAAAACTCGGGATCGAGCTATCATGTAAAGATCAAATGCAACACATAAGGACACTCAATAAAAAATGCAACGCCCACCATCCAATCAATAACGCAACACCAAGGGCGGGACCATAAGAAAGACACGCAGCATAGGACCAATAATAAGCGAATATAATGTATTAGTTTATTTAAATTTATTGATGTACTAGTTTATTTAAAAAATTTCAATATTCAATAATATATTTTTTAATATTAATATTCTAATTTTATTTTTTTTAAATATTTAATTTAATAAACTTAATTTTCAAATTAATAAAAAATAATTTATTATAATGTTAACTTAATATTTTTCATCTTATATTTTATGATGTTTTATATATTATGAATTTTTATATATATAATATATTTAGTTTATCCATGTATACTTAAGAAAGATTAACCAAAACCAAAATATAAAATTGCTATAATTTTATTATTATTAAGTGTTATATATTTAACTTACTTAAAACAATAAGCTTCTTAATATTCAATATTTAATTTTTTTTATCATTTACCCAAATTTAAAAACAATTTATTTACTCCTAAAACATTGAAAATATTTAAGAAACCAAACAAAATATTTCACAATTTGTAATTGGCATGAAATGAGAGATGATTACTAATAAATAAGATATGTAGTTTTCAAATAATAATAAATTGTGTGTGGTGATGAGATAAATAGCAACTTGAAAATTATGTTTTCCCGAGTAATATGACAAGAGATTCTAAGGGTGGTGGAATATCATTTTTTTATTTTTAAAGGATTCTACAAATATATCTACTTACTAAAAAAGACCTTACTAATGAGTAGAGATTTTCTATTTCTTCTTAAAATATGCAAAGATCAATTTGATAATTCTTGCAAAATAAGTTTTCAACTGAATAATGTGTGTGATTATTTATAAAATGTTTAGGTGTTAACTAAAGAGACTCGACAAATGTGGCACTAAGGAAAATATACCTTGAACTGAATAATGTGTGTGATCATTTATAAAATGTTTAGGTGTTAACTAAAGAGACTCGACAAATGTGGCACTAAGGAAAATATACCTTGAACCATATTTGAAAAGTGGAATTCATGGAAATACATGTGCATGCACAAGATTTCTCCTAACATACCATTTTTTTTTCCATTTTCATAACAAGATAAGAATCCAATAAAGAGTTGAGTTGGGA
Source organism: Larix kaempferi (assembly GCA_027924585.1). Taxonomy (NCBI): domain Eukaryota; kingdom Viridiplantae; phylum Streptophyta; class Pinopsida; order Pinales; family Pinaceae; genus Larix; species Larix kaempferi. The sequence continues at coordinate 859,337 of BSBM01000254.1, forward strand.
AAAACTCTAGGTTTGCTTTCTCTGTGAACAAATTAATGACAAAAAATATTTAAAATTGACAAACTCATTTATTTTAAATATAAAATTTTAGCATTTCATGTCCATATTCATTCAGTTTGGGAATGTGATTGGAAATACTTACATCTTCCCTTGGGAAGAAATTGGTTCCATGTCCATATTCATTTAGTTTGGGAATGTGATTCGAAATACTTATATGTTCCCTTGATTTTCTTCCCGAGAAAAATGACTGGATAAATATTATTCGACCTTCCAAATTGAATCATTGTTACTGCAATAGCGGCACCGACCCAACAAGCTACTTTCCAATTCATCCCTCCTATTCGGTGCTTATAATCAGAGGTAAGTCAAAGTACCTCCTAACTACATGATTCTAGGGCTCTAGTTCTAGTTCTAGCGGATGAAAAAGGAAACCAAGGAAGGGGGAGTAGTTAATAGAGGCCATACCTGAAAGCTACTTTTGTTTTCCTGGCTTATAGGGAATCCATCCGATCCCATACCATAACATAATTGGGTGTTGCTTCAAAGGTCTTGTCTTCCAGCTCTCCTACTTGTAAGACCTCATATTCTAGGGCCAGTAAATCTGTATTTTTGTCAGGTGGGTGAGTAGGCAAGGTAAGTTCATATCATAGTGCGGTATTATAGTGCTATTCCATCCTGTCTTCAAGGTTGAGCATGTCTCAATGCATCCCATGGTCGTAGGGTGAGGTATGAAAGAGAAGGTTATCTGGCAGGCAGTGAGGGAAGAAATTGGACAATTTTAATATGATAAATTAATGTAACCATGAGAAACAACTTAAAGAATTTGTATTGTTTTGTAAATAGTTGGTACTTTTGCTTTTGCACAATTCTTGCAATTCCTCTGTCTTTTGTTGAAACAAATCAACCCAATATAGAAATATGGATGGTTGCACATTAAATTGTTTGGTTTTATTTAACTGTGGGAGAAATGCTATATTAGTAAGCTTGTAGAGGCAGAGAGATGTAATCTTGTTTTTTTGTATTGTAATTTCATGCTTAAATAATAAGAATATCGATTCCCACAATTACCCCGTGGATATTTCCATGTTAAAAGTTTTACCACATAAAAACGTTGTGCATCTTGTGTATATTATGTGATCTACCTTGATTTTTGAAGTAGATTATGCAATAAACCCACAATTATTTGACATTTATTTTAACAAACTCCCACCATTAAGAAGCCAAAGACAAGGGAATTTATGCTACTCATTTTACAACTCGGAAATGAGTAAGAGTTGGTCAGCATAATAACCACAATAATAGGCTATGATTCAATCCTTCTTTAACTCATCAATTCGTACCTTATTAACCCATAGATCATTATTTTAATTTGCATAACTAGATATAATATGAGTCTCAACCTAACAAGAGTTATGAGTCGCCTTCAAACCTGTCATATTACTGAACTCGTACCTTAAAAGAGTTCTTATTCGTCCAAGGAGCCTGAAAATTGTTCTAAATCGCTTAACAAGGTGATTGACACAATCTAGTCTCTAAGGTGTTGAGTTGCCTTTGAGTACTTGTTATTAACCTAACGATTCAACACCTTCTTACAATGTATCAACACATGATGATTCCCAACATGCTCGAACAACTAAAAACATTGAAACATAGTAGTTAAGTCTAGAGTTCATATCTAAATTCAGATTGAGAAGAATGGTAGACAAAAAGAACATTAAACATTAAATAAACCAACATTCATGGAAATTTCAACAACTACACAATTACTAGAGACACCCTATATCAAAATAGGTCGTCATTATGGAATTCCTAGGTCTTCCCATGTCATTCATGGAATTTTTGGATTGTATCTCAGCCCCGTAGGGAGTTTAACCTGCCTTCCATAAACCAAGAGAGAGAAGATTACACCTCAAGGTTAATCTATCCAATCCATGACATAATTTGTTTATATATAGTGTAGAGTACATGTGTTTGACTCCATAACCACCTTTTGAAGATTGGATTAGTCCATGTGGAATTCAAGTTGGATTTCTATATCTCTACTCTAATATGTCTACTAACCTCTTTTAGTGAGGCATGGAGCATTGAGAGAGAACTCTAAGGGGGGGAGCTTCTTGATATCCAAGATTATTTGTCAAAGGAATTTTAGAACTCTAGCAAACTTGAATGAAATAAATTACCCCCAAAGTCTGTGTTAACATTCAACAAGATGTGAAATTGAAAACACACATCATCAAAGATTTTATGAGCAAAGAGAAAATTTAAAAATATCTGTATAATATCATGTAGAGCCACTGACTCAAGTCCAAAAGAAAATTTAGATAAGCAGACGACAACAATAGGAGTTTTCATCACCTAAAAATGTTAAGCACACTAGAAATCTTGAATTGCACAACACCATTAGAAATGTAATTTCTGCTGTAGTGACTCACCACTTCATGAAACTCATCATAGCATTAGCATACTGAAAAAATAGTATTTGTTTCAAAGTTCAAACATTGGAAACAAAAGAATAGTTGAGTTGTTCCCCATAGTAAGCATCTTATACTAATTTCTATTATGTTTGAACATCTTCATTTTTTGTATAGCTAAACCTTGCACCTGAAACTTTCAACATTAAATAAAAGAAATGCAGCTAGAAAATTCCAAACATCAAACAACTCTTAATGAAAATTCTAAACTTCGATATTTCTAAAGGGATCTTTAGGAAATTAGTTGCATATAAAACACTTGAATAAGTCCATCACGACTTGATCAGTATCGTCAATCCAGGAGATATTTAAAGCAACCATTCTAATGAAGAACACTTCCAACATAGATTAGGTATGGCCTGATAGTCTATCAATCGACCATAGTAACATACATGCTATGTATATTGGATTGAGATGAAAATCAATTTTTTTATAAGCTTAGTTTGGAACTAGTAACCGCTTAGAGTTGTGTTTGTACTAATGAAGGGTTAAAATTTAGCAGGATTCCATGAATTTGGTTCCATTGCAAGTGTATCTAGACATGCACGTTGATCTGAATTCCTTCCAGAGCCAACCTAGTATAAGAGAACGACAAATTTTAGCAGTTTGACTTGTCTAGGAGCATGAGACCAGGGATCCCACATGACAAATGTTCATATATTCATTCTCCTTGTAAGAAATCGAGTCCAGTAAGACTGTTGTTTCTTGTTGCTTTCTTTTAGAGAAAATAACATCATGCTATATCCCTTCATGATAAGTCTTTCTTGCTTTTTGCTTTTTGTACTTTTTTCTTTTCCAGGAGGACTACTTTTTACGTGCCTTTCTATGATTAGCAGTTTTTATGAATGGCAGGTACATGTTAGATGTCATTGCTCTTGGGTATGTTGTGGGGGATGGTCTAAGGCTATAGTGGGTAAAAGAGTGAGGAAGAGTAGTGGGAGAAGGTGGATCTTCTCCAGTGTGACATGTGGCATATAATTAGAGGAGGATCATTCATATTATTACGAGGTTTTGAAGGAACTTTTGCTAAAAATATTGGCATGGATGTCTAGGAAACTTTGCTATGTCTTGTTAACTTTCTCCACCCTCATCTTGGGTAAGGCTACAAGCATTGAGGATAAAAGTCACTTTCTCTTAGAATGCCTTTTGTACACCCACACTAAAATGCAATTCCATAATCTTTGTTACAATACAAACCTCCCTAACCTTCTAACATGTCAAAACTATGGCCACGTAGGAACGCTTTCTAAGCCTTTTGAGTATATATTTTTCTTTTTTTTATACAACAATCTATGTAATTTTTTCTCTTAAGGTTTGAAAGACCAAAATTGGATGGACATTAACTACCATCATCATCATCATCATACATTTTTTGCTTTGAAAAAAAATATTATAAAAAAATTATAATTTAATAATTTAGTTTGAAAAACAATTAATTTAATAATTTGTTTTAAGATTTTTGAATGTTTGGGAAGTGAATTGGGTTTTCTAAATTAGAATCAAACCCCATAGACCAACTTAATTTTTGGAAACTAGCCTCTTTACTGAACTTTCAATTTTTACAATTGCTCAAAATTAAAATGTCTCAATTTGTATTTCAAAAAGAATAATTTATCAAAATTTTAAGTAACCTATAATAAAATTTAAAAGTGTTTATTTTTATTTAAAGTGAAAAATATATTTTTAATAATCATATTATTTTAATTATTTGGAAAATTAATGTTGAAATTTAATTTTGAGTAAAATACCAAGTTATAATATAAGTGTACTATTAAATTGTTTTAGGAAAATAATGGTATTGCAATTGGCAATACTTTTAATGAAAATTTGATGAATAGTATAACAAAAACCATCTTATTATTATTATTATTATGTTTCATAATGTTATTGTATGTTTTTTTCATTTATGTAAATAATATTATTTATTGTTTTTTTCATTTTTAAAAGTTCCATTGTTTTTTCTCTATTAAATTTATGAATGGGTTGTTCTCCAAGTTGTTCTGCTCTCAGTTTATGATAGAGGTGAAACTTTGGTTCTCTGCATTTGTTTCCTTCACAGCTTGATATCTATTAAGCAATTGTCATTTTTATTATGAATGGATGATATGCTATTGAATTTATTTTGAAATAATTAATGTTTTATTTATTTTTGAGAATTCACCTAATTTCTTAAAACTCTTAAAATTTGGGTACCCTAGAAGAAAGCTTTAAAACTCTTTAGAGATCATGATTTATGAGTTATCTCCTACATGAAAGTGACAACAAATTCCATTGCCATTTCCAAGTAAAAAAAGTTGATTGTTGGGACAACATAGAGCTCACTAACAAGTAAATTAATTGTTTCAGTAATCCCTATACATCCAAACACCTACCATTATCTGCATAGACACCAAACATAATGAGAACAAAACCTCACCTTATTGTACTTTAATGAAAATATGATAAAGTATGAAAACATATTGGTTTTCATGTATGATTGAACCTAATGAAACCTATTAGCTTTCAGTTATGTGGTAATGAGAACAAAACCTCACCTTATTGTACCTTAATCTAAATATGATAAAGTATGAAAACATTTTATTATACCTTAATCTAAATATGATAAAGTACGAAAACATTTTATTAGATGTGGCCTTATTGATAAAGCCCGTAGTTGGAAAAGAGAAAGATAGGAGTTTCCATTGCTCAAAGCAATAATGAGGATTTAGACATTCATTTGATGGTAGGCAATTGATCCCTCTTTGTATTTAAATCCTAGAACAACATACAAATTGACATACTACCATATCTTACTAATCCTAAGGTTTTTTGGAGCACTTTGCCATTCCGAGGACATTCAAGGACTTTGCTCTTCTTCTTCAAGCTCTCCAAGTGGTTTGAGGCTGAAGCAATTTGTAAGTGCTTCAACATCAATCGTTCTTGCTTCTATGTTATCGACATGCTTGTAACCTATATTTCCTTGGATTTCCCTTACAATTTTTCCTTAACCATTATTGTTCACCATTCATCTTAAATCATTAAAATTTTGAAAGAAAAAAAAAACACGAAGTTAAAAATTCACACATTTCTTAAATATTCAAAAATAAAAGAACGGCGTCAAAAATGTTCACAAGATTTTAAACCGAAATTCACACCCACTAATTGTTTAGAAAAAAACAGAAAGAACAGCGTCAAAAATTGTCCCGAGATTTTAAACCGAAAATCAGAACATAGAGAAGGTATTTTATTAAGCACTGCCAAAATATACACTTAATCAAGATACTGTCTCGCCAGAATTATTTTCTGGCAACTGTTCTCGCAAAAGCCCTAAACCACGATTTGTTCCTTTTCTACTTATCGCTTGCAGAAATATCAATACTTTTGACATCGCCATTGGAGACAGCTTCCGATTTAATCTTGGGGACATTCACAGTCAGAACACCGTTCTCCAATTTCGCCGAAATGCCATCGGCATTCACATTCTCCGGCAGCCGGAATTGCCTCATGAATTGTCCGCTGGACCGTTCCACCCGGTGCCACTGGTCGGATTCCTGCACTTCTTCTTTCTGCCTTTGTCCGCTTATTCTCAGACTGCCATTATCTACCAATTCGATCTTCAATTCTTCCTTCTTCAAACCTATACACATACAGTCAACAAAACCACCGGTTATTTAACTGATAAGCTGCAAATTGGAAAGCAGGGCGGTTGAAACAAAGAAAAGCGCAACTTACCGGGCAAATCCGCACTGAAAACGTGTGCTTCGGGGGTTTCTTTCCAGTCAAGCTTCGTGTTGGCGACAGCCTGCGCGTCCCGTGAGAAGGAAAACGCCGGGCTGTCCAGCGCGCTGCCGAAGTCGAATGCGTTCCACAATCTAGAAACGGGCACCCACGGATCGAACAGACTGCTGCTGCGGCTGTTCCAAGGATCCCACAGGCTGCCGTCTCTCGATCGACCGAAGAAAGGAGTCAAGGCCATTCTGTCAAGCTTGTATTTATAACACAATGGCGCAAACCGAACGAATCCCGATAATTAAAGCAAGGACCAAATGCTTACGCTGATATCAAATAGAGGAAATTGATGATACAATCGTTGAATGCAGAAAACTAGAAAACGAAAGGGAAATTTATAGGGTTCAGATGTTAACGATGATGATTCCAGAGACGCTCAACAGTACTCGAAGTTTCCAGAACGGCCTCTAGTAAGATGTTTGATGCAGAAAATAAAGAAACGGTTAATTATAGGCTTCAATCAAATGATTGGAATCATTAGTCTAGAACTTCCAGAACCGCCTTTTCTTGGGATGATTTTCCTCCTCCTTTTCCACCCAATCGACAGGAATCCAGATCTTTCTTGCAGTTTCACTGAATAATTTTTGTTACTAATCCTGGGATTAGTTACTACTTTCACCCAAATTATCATTTGCTAACTTAATCGAAATTTAAATTTAGTTAATATTTGTAATAAATTTTTCTACATTTTGGTAACTCTACAAATTATCATTATATCCAAAGGAGTCAGGTGCTCTACAGCCTAATACAAGAGAGATGTTGTCAAGTAACATAGCTTAAAAAAATCATGTTGACTCATGAAATTAAAAAATTAAAACCAAATAAAAAATAATTAAAAAAATCCATGTTGCCTCATAAAACAAAACAAAAAAAACCAACATAGATCCATCTTAAATCTGAATCTTTTTTTTAAGCTCGTGTGAATCCTTATATTGCCGTCATCATTGAAATAAACATAAATAGAGTAATACATGGCCCTCTCTTAACCGAGAAAACAAACCCTAAAACATAGTTGAGTGAAGTCTTCCTCATGAGGAAACTGTTCTGTAGCTGTATAAAGAAAAACTAAATAGTAATAGTAAAGATAACCAATAGACTAGAGCTAACCAAAGCATGACTACTGGTTTAAACCCATCTGTCCAACCTGGGAAGTAGGATCCTTAGCGAGAGCAACACCGAGATGTTGAGCTAACTGTTGCTGATTGAAGAGAATTTGCTTCAGGTATCCAACCATTTCATCCTACTGGAGAAGGATTTCAGTCTGGGCTTCGCCTCTATCTGCAAGGGCCTTTCCAAGCACTGCTTTCTGAGATCGGTGATAGTCGAGAGTTTTCTGGTACAGGGTGGCCCAACCCCTGGTACTCCTCGGGTCCGGTACCAGGGCCTCGAACTCGCTTCTAATTTTCGCGTCAGTGAGACACCCTCTGGAAACCAGGGCATCATCTTCTACCTCTTGGATTTCTACCTGTGCCTTCTGCAGGATCTCGTCCTTGAACCTGCGAGCTTTCCCAACGACCCCGCGCATGAAGCGCATCAATTGACTAGAGGAGGGGCTTGCCTGCTTTACCGCGCGACGGGTATAGGCTTGTTGGGTATGTTATATCTCTTCACATGGTCGCTGCGTGTACAACACGATCCCTACGGCACCTTCGATTCGCCTGCGCCGGGCGCGTCCGGAGGGGGGGGTTTAGAGGGGGGGGTAGCCCGACAGGGCCCACCCCCTTCGTTTCGGACCGTTAGGTTCCGAAACGACACGGAGGGGGCCGTTAGGCCCCCGGAGTCCGCGCGGAGCGCAAAATTTTTTTTGGGTTGTTTTTTTGCTTTTTCGCGATTTTCGACCCATTGTACTCTATCTAATTCCGGTAAAAGGAATTAGGGTTGTAACCTAATTCGGGTAAACGAATTAGGGTTTTAGATGCTGCAGAATACCATTTATTGTATTGTACATGTAAAATAAACATATAATGAGAAAGGAGCTATGCGGCTCTAAGTTTTGCTGGTTTTTTCCCGGTTAAGGGTTTCCAGGTGAAAATCTCTGTGTAATGTGTGTGCCATTGTGTATTGTCTGTAAATGCTTAAGAATCGATATATGTTTGTACTTCACTGTTAAGGTTTAAAACTTACATTTGGTATCAGAGCAATTTTGGGTTCAGAGGGACGCCTTTGTTTCCAGGGGTTTGGCTCGATCTTGGATTTGTGATAAACCTGGTTTCAGTGGGAGCTTTGCAGCGGTGATTTATTCTTTGTTTAAAGAATGGCGAGCAGTTCTAGATTCGAGATTGAGAAATTTAATGGTCATAGCTTTGAGCTATGGAAGCTCAAGATGGAAGATCTTCTGGTAGATAGAGAACAATGGATCGCAGTAGATCCAGGTACCATGCCCTCTGGTGCGGTAAAAGAAGAATGGGAAAAGCTGGAAAGGAAAGCAAGGAGCACTATTCGTCTTTGCCTTGCAGATTCGGTATTGGTGAACGTATCTGGAGAAGACACTGCAAAGAAGCTATGGGATAAACTGGGAAGTCTGTATCAGTCAAAGTCCCTGGTAAATAAGTTATTTCTGCGAAAGAAATTGTACCTTCTGAGGATGACTGATGGAGACTCTGTTTCAGAGCATCTAAACGCCTTCAATACTCTGGTAAGTCAGTTGACATCTGTTGGTATTAAACTTGATGATGATGAAAAGTGTATTAGTCTGTTGTGCTCTTTGCCAGATTCATGGGATAATCTGGTCATAGCTATTGGGAGTAATGCAACCACACTAAACTTCGATGATGTGGTTGCATCCCTACTATCGGAGGAAATGAGGCGGAAATCCATAGATAGTTCAGCCAAGGATGCCTTATTTGTAAGAGGTCGCCCTGGAGACAGATCTAAAAATAAGTCTTCAGGTGGTAGATCTAAATCTAGAGGGAGATCTAAATCTCCAGGACCTTCTGTAAGAAAATGCTGGAAGTGCGGAAAAGCTGGGCATTACAAGAAGGATTGTAAATCGAAAATTACTGATAAAAGTAGAGGACCTAATGACGCTCCATCCGCAGATGGGAAAGAATCTACAGAGGAAGGAGGAGATGTGTATCTGGCATCTTCAAGTACACATGCAGAGCATGATTCGTGGTTGATTGACTCAGGTGCGTCTTATCATATGACTCCCCACAGGGAGTGGTTTTCTGAATACGAAAAGTATGATGGAGGAGATGTATTTCTGGGAGACAACTCGGTAGCGAAAATCATAGGTCGAGGAAAGGTCAAGCTACTGCTCAAAGATGGAAGGGTTAAAACTCTTCCCGGGGTTCTGCACATTCCAAAGTTGGCTAGAAACCTTATATCTGTAAGTAAAATGGATGATGCAGGTGTGAAAACTCTATTTGAAAAGAACACATGCAAAATGGTTCGAGAGTCATTGGTGTTGATGAGGGGAGTTCGGATTGGAACTCTATACAAGTTGTTGGGAAGCACCTTCAAAAATGGATGTAACAGCACTATTGTTTCTGAGGGTAAAAATGAAGGAGACAGAGTCCTTACTGTCTCTAGTGAGAAGACATCGCTATGGCATCGAAGGCTGGGACATATTGGAGAAAAGGGTCTTCGACTATTACAAGGTAAAAGTATGGCTGAAGGCATGTCTGATTTCACATTAGATTTTGATTTCTGTGAACATTGCTTATATGGTAAACAGAATCGAGTAAGATTCTCATCTGGTGTTGTAAGAGCTAAAGGAATCTTAGAGTTAATACAGAGTGATGTTTTTGGACCTGTGCCTGTTCCATCACTTGGTAAATCTGTGTATTATGTTTCATTTATAGATGATTTCTCAAGGAAAACTTGGATTTATTTCCTGCGTAAGAAATCTGAGGTTTTTAATAGATTCAAAGAATTTAAGGCTCTTGTAGAGAATCAAACTGAGAAGAAAATAAAAGTACTCAGAACAGATAACGGTGGAGAATTCTGTGAAAGTGAATTTGAGGAGTTCTGTAAAACGTGTGGAATAGCAAGGCAAAAGACTACTCCATACACACCTCAACAGAATGGGGTTGCAGAAAGGATGAACAGGACATTGATGGAAAAGGCAAGGAGTATGCTCAGTGGTGCAGGGCTAGCACAACAATTCTGGGCAGAAGCTGTTGACACTGCGTGTTACCTAGTGAATAGGACACCCACATCAGCGTTGGTTGACAAGACACCTCATGAGGTTTGGACTGGTAAGAAACCCTCTCTCTCTCATCTCAGAGTGTTTGGGTGTGATGCTTTTGTACATGTTCCAAAGGAGAAAAGGAGCAAGTTGGATAATAAGGCGGAAAAATGTATCTTCATTGGTTACAAGGATGGAGTGAAAGGTTACAAGTTGTGGAACCCAGTAAAAAGGCAAACAGTTTACAGTCGAGATGTGATCTTCAGAGAAGTTGAAAGCACTTCCAGGATTGAGGATGTACCAAAGGAAAAGGATTCAGAGAAGCTACACTTTGATATCAAGGATGAAAGAGGTGACTCTTTTGAGGAACCAGATTCGTCTGAATCAGATGAGGAGGCAGAATCGTCTGAATCAGATGAAGAGGCGGATCCACAGACTCCGGTATTGAGGAGATCTGACCGAGAAAGAAGGCAAGTTGAAAGGTACAGTCCCCCTGATTTTCGTTCTAATTTTGTGTTATCTATTACTGATGATGATCCTAGAACTGCTAAAGAGGCAATGGATTCAGAAGATAGTAAACTATGGAAGAAGGCCATGATAGAAGAAATGGATGCCTTGGACAAAAATGAGGCATGGGATCTGGTTGAGTTGCCAGAAGGAAGAAAGCCTATTGGAAGCAAATGGGTATTCAAGAAGAAGTTAAATGTAGCAGGTAAAGTGGAGAAGTACAAGGCTCGACTAGTTGCGAAAGGTTACTCCCAAATTGAGGGCATCGATTTTGGTGAGATTTTTTCACCTGTTGCAAAATTGACTTCTATTAGATTCCTTTTATCTATTTCTGCTGCTTTTGATCTTGAAGTAGAACAGATGGATGTAAAGACGGCTTTCCTACATGGAAATCTTAATGAAGAGATCTATATGAAGCAACCAGAACGGTTTGTGGTGAAAGGAAGAAAGGAGCTTGTCTGTAAGCTGAAAAAGTCTCTCTACGGTTTGAAACAATCTCCCAGAATGTGGTATCAAAAATTTGATACTTATATACTGGGACTTGGTTTCTCAAGAAGCAAAGCTGATCACTGTGTTTATTTTAAGCTAATTGGTGATCATTTTATTTATGTAATATTGTATGTTGATGATATGTTGCTAATTGGAAACAACAAAGAAATCATCAAGGATGTCAAGAATCAGCTGTCATCTGAATTTGACATGAAAGATCTTGGTGCTGCAAATTTCATTTTGGGCATGGAAATAAAAAGAGATCGTGAAAACAGGAAACTCTGGTTAAATCAGAGGAAATATGTTGAAACGATATTGAAGAGATTTAATATGCAGGAAAGCAAACCAGTGAAGGTGCCCATTCCTGTAGGTGTAAGGTTATCTGCAGAACAGTGTCCCACTACACAAGAAGAGGTAGAGGACATGTCTCATGTTCCATATGCTAGTGCAGTTGGCAGTCTGATGTATGCCATGGTCTGTACTAGACCAGATATAGCCCATGCAGTGGGAGTTTTGAGTAGATACATGTCAAAACCAGGAAAGGAACATTGGACTGCAGTAAAAAGGGTCTTCAGGTATTTGCGTGGCACTACAGATTCTGCAATCTGCTACCAAGGAAGACCCGGTCTAAACAGAGAGATAGATATACAAGGATTTGCTGATGCTGACTGGGCTGGAGATCTTGATCACAGAAGATCTACAAGTGGCTACGTTTTTAATCTATTTGGAGGAGCAATCAGTTGGATGAGTAGAAGACAAGCTGTAGTTGCACTCTCAACTACAGAAGCTGAATACATGGCAGCTACCCATGCAAGTAAGGAAGCTGTATGGTTGCAAAGATTGTGTTCAGGTATTGGTTTTGTTCAGAATGCAGTAAAAATTGGTTGTGATAGCTCAAGTGCAATATTTCTGGCAAAGAACCCTGCTTATCACTCGAGGACAAAGCACATTGATGTGCAGTACCATTTCGTCAGAGACATGGTTGAACAGAACAAAGTGTTGCTGGAAAAGGTTGACACTTTGGTAAATGTTGCAGACTCTTTGACAAAGTCTGTGAGTACTCAGAAGTTCTCTTGGTGCAAAGAGAACATGGGCATTGTTGCCCTGAATTGTTGAAGTCATAAATTTCTCCTGTATGTGAAGAGAACAACAAGTGGGAGAATGTTGGGTATGTTATATCTCTTCACATGGTCGCTGCGTGTACAACACGATCCCTACGGCACCTTCGATTCGCCTGCGCCGGGCGCGTCCGGAGGGGGGGGTTTAGAGGGGGGGGTAGCCCGACAGGGCCCACCCCCTTCGTTTCGGACCGTTAGGTTCCGAAACGACACGGAGGGGGCCGTTAGGCCCCCGGAGTCCGCGCGGAGCGCAAAATTTTTTTTGGGTTGTTTTTTTGCTTTTTCGCGATTTTCGACCCATTGTACTCTATCTAATTCCGGTAAAAGGAATTAGGGTTGTAACCTAATTCGGGTAAACGAATTAGGGTTTTAGATGCTGCAGAATACCATTTATTGTATTGTACATGTAAAATAAACATATAATGAGAAAGGAGCTATGCGGCTCTAAGTTTTGCTGGTTTTTTCCCGGTTAAGGGTTTCCAGGTGAAAATCTCTGTGTAATGTGTGTGCCATTGTGTATTGTCTGTAAATGCTTAAGAATCGATATATGTTTGTACTTCACTGTTAAGGTTTAAAACTTACATTCTATTGGTGGGCAGCATATCCACCTCTCCTGTAAAATGACAAGAATACGAGCTGCCAACCCAGAGAATGAGCGGCCTGTTGTGGAGGATGCGCGGTCGTGCTGAGAGCCGAACACCAATGGAGCCTTTGCGTCGAAATGGAATGCTCTGGTAACCAAAAATCCCATACATATTGCTGCCTGCTATTGCCATGCGAGCAAAGGTACATCCCCACTCCTCTATTTTCGTGGACGCAATCAGAGCCATTACACTGAGCCGGATGGGAGTAAGAAGACTGGATGGGGCGCACGCAAAAGAGGTCGAGCAGCTGACAGGAGGATTAATGTTGGACGGGGCACCTACCATGTCGAGTTATGAAACCGCTGGGGACGCGTGGGTGGGATGGGCAGGAACGTGGTCTGGGTGGGTGGGCATGTGGCTGGAAGTCACTTCCTTCTGCACTTGCAGTGGGGGAACATGATCGTGAAAAGAAATGTCAGTGAGTTGAGTTCTGAGAGGTTGCTCCCTAAGACTGATCCAGGAGGAGTCAATCCTGTCATTAGAGGGGATAGCTCCATGATTGGCTAAGTGATCAGCCAGTTTGTTGTCCGTGTGGCGAACATGGCTCGGGCTGAAAACTTGAAAGTGATTAATATGATCATGCAGTTGTTCTTTGAGCCACTCAAGCCGCCAGTGTTTAGACAACTTGGCGAGGACGGTGCAGCAGTGTATTCTGTAAGTTGTGTTGATGATGATTTGAGAGTCACCTTCGATAGTTAGCGTTGGCCAGCCTTCCCTACGAGCAATTTTTAGGCCTGTATTGAGAGCGAGCAATTTGGCCACGTTGTTGGTGGTAGTCCCAATGTACTCAGAGTAGATGTGTATGGGATTCACTGTTATATCTTTGAAGACCCCTCCAATTCTAGTGGTACCCAGGTTTCCCTTATAGGCTCCCTCAAAGTTGAGTTTGATGGGGGGTGCAGCGGCAGGGACCAGGATGTGGGAATGCGAATGGAAGGGGAGGGGGAGGAAGTTCTGGGGTGAGAAGAGTTGAGATTGAAATTCCAATCCGCTAAGATGATTCTTTCCTGGTGCAGACAAACATGGTCAGAGTCGGACCAAGCTCCCAACCTCAAGGTCTCCTGAAGATTGGAGTGAATGTGAGCTTGGAGGCAAGTCACGGGGAGGGATTTATCTTGGAAGATTCTTCAGTTTCGCTCTTTCCATAAATTCCATAAGACGAAGTCGGGGAAGAGTAACCAAGTGTGGTTCAAAATGGGATTAGTGAATGGCTCAGTGTGCCAGTCCCGAATGGTGGCACTAATGTCTTCCCCATGCCAATCGGATTGGCAGAAGATGGTAGCTCACCAATCCCAGATGGTAGAGGAAAATATGCAGGTATTGAGGAGATGCTCCTGGGTTTCCTCCTGCTGGTTGCATAAGACACAAACCGAGGGACCCACAAAACCCCTTCTGAGAAGCTGGTATGGTAAGGATTTGTTTCCTTGCAACTAGCGAAAGGAAGGATTTGAATTTCGACCAAAGATGAGAGTCCCAAATCTTCATCCAAATAGTGTCTTTGGGTGGGGGAGGTGCGGGGTGGGTGAGGTTGTAAGCCTCTTTGACGGTGAAATAGCCATTCTATTGATGCCCCCATCTAAGTTTATCGGGCTTGTCAGAGATACGTATCCTTCAGGAGTTGTGAGTTGTCCAGAAGGCTTTTTCATCTTCACTGTTGAGGTTTTGATTCCAGATTTCTTTCACTGTCCAGGATCTCCAAGTGTCGTTGTTCGTTTGAGGTTCCCAATAATGAGAAATAAGATGCTTTCCTTGTTGGTGGGAGTGAGTCTGAATCTCTTTTATGCCATTGAGATGTTGTAAGGGAGGCATCTGATTCCAAGCATCCTCCCAAAAGAGAGCCATGTTTCCATTCCTGACCTCCCAGAAGCTGTGCTTGCGAATGAGCTCTCTCTGAGCCTAGGTCGAGTTCCAAATGAGGGATCCATTCGAGAGAGTGTCATGTCGAATGAGCTCGTGATGTTGCATATTGTCAGCATATTTTTGCATCCAAATACGCGTCCAAGGCATGGAATTTTCAGTGCAGCATCTCCAGAGCAGTTTAGCACAGAGAACTTCATTCAGGGTACAAGGGTCTCTCAGACCGAGGCCCCCTTCAAGCTTTGGAGTGCAGATCTTTTCCCAGGCCACTAAATCTCATTTTATGTGTAGAGTGGTGCCCCCCCAAAGGAAATTTCTCTGCAGGTTGCGGATGGATTTGAGAATATACTTGGGGGAAGCCATGACTGAGAAAAGGTAGAGAGGCATGGCTTGGAGGACGGAATTAAGGAGGATGAGACGACTGTGATAGTTGAGGGCTCTGAAGGTCCAGGAGGAAAGCTTAAGCTCGAGGGCGATGAGAATATCCTTCTATGAGGAGTTTTTGATGGAAGAGGCGACGAGGGGGGCTCCAAGGAATTTGGACGGAAGTGAAGTCTTCGAAAAACCTAACAATCTGGTAATATGGTTCTGAGTTTGCAGATGAGTGTTGAAGAAGAAGATTTGCAACTTGAGATTATTTATGGTCATACCTGAGGATGCACTGGAGGATTGAAGAATGTCCCTGAAGGATTTTGCTTCCATGATCATGGCTTTCCCCATCAACATAGTGTTATCCACGAAGTGCAAATGCGATCGGGTGTTGTCGTGCCTGTTGATTTTAATGCCCTGTAAATGATTTTCTGAGACCGCTGCTTTTATGCTTCTTCTCAAGCTTTCCACGAGCAGGAAGAGGTAGGGGGATAGAGGATCCCCTTGTCTGATGCCTCTAGAAGGGGAGACGGTGGGAGAGGGAGCACCATTAACAAGGATCATGCTTCTTTCCATATATATGTGTATGCAATCATGCTTATTCGAGCTGTCTAATCTTGATTGGATGGCTATAGTGGACAATTTGTAGCATGGATTAAGTATGCTATGTTTCCTATAGAAGCATGTTTACTTCCAATATATATATATATATATATATATGATGATGATGATGATTGCTTTATATTTGATTTCCTAGAATTCATGAGAATATGACCATAGGATAGTTTCTTGGGCAGCATGAGGATAGGATAGCATGTTTACTTCCAATATATATATATATATATATATATATGATGATGATGATGATTGCTTTATATTTGATTTCCTAGAATTCATGAGAATATGACCATAGGATAGTTTCTTGGGCAGCATGTTGAGATACTATCCTTGTGGATAATAACTTTTGTCCCTCTGGAACCATGTATTCCAAAATAGCTCGAGCCTTCATCCTCACAGAAACAGAATTGTAAGGCTATATTTCCAATGTACAATTAATAAGTAATGAAAGTATTGAGTTTTTATTAACTATATAGGAATTGAACCCATGTAATATTATATAATAGGAAACCCCCACAGCACCAATCTCTGTTGGGCATGAACTTAGGAATAATTTTTGGAGATGTTGTTGCTCCATAGATTTTGGAACATCTATCACTATATAACGTGGGAAACAAGGATAACTCGCCCACCCAAACTAAATAGTGTATGCAAAATGAATTTGCTTCTCATTTCCCTTATTTCATTTCTCAAGTGGGGACACTTGCATCTTCAAATACAAACAAAATGATAAAAATTCTCAAAAAAAAATGACAGCTTCAAACTAAAAAAATGAGCTCATGTCAATCCAAAAAATATCATAAAATAACACAACCCAGATCCACATGCAAAGAATATAACACATACCCAACACCTCCATATTACTTTGTATTTCTATTTATGCCACTTTCCAAAAAAATTGAGATCTTTTTTTTCCGTCAAAACAAATTCAACAAAATTATAAACTATATTCAAAATGTTTTAAAATTCTATGTTCCCCTTTTACATTGAACATACTTTCTCCAAATTTTAATAAACTTAAATATCTGCAAATTTAGTGTAACATACTATACAGTGTTACAAAGCTTTTTGAAAAAAAAAATATCACTTCAATTTAAAAAAAAAAAAAATTATACATTTAAGAAAATGAAGTATTAACCAATTATGGGTTCCAACTCATATGTGCTCACATATGAAACATGGGAAACAATAAACATAAGAAAGTAAATAAGCAAACTCACATAATCATAAGGAGACAAATATATGTCACTCTATATTGTATAAACACTCTATATTGTATATATGCTGGATGAAACATGCGAAACAATAAACAAACTCAAGTAGACAAATATATGTCAAACACTCTATATTGTATATGTGTAAATATAATAAAACATAAATTTTAAATAATGCTTATTCTGATTCTGGAGAACTATTTTATTTATAAGAAGAAATTGGGATAAAAAGATAAAAGAAAATAAACTTCCTGCAAAACTAAAAATCCTATAATACAATATTGACATCCACTTCATCAATATTACGAGTTCTCAATTCTTATCCGTTTTGTCCTCAACAGGAATTCATGCGTTATTTATTCTGTTCTTTGTCTTTTTTTCAATATGCAGAAGCATATAGTATGATATGTAATCGAGAATTAAAAGCATAGTATGTTATGTAATTGAGAAGTAAAAACCCCATTTTTGGAGAAGACAATACAACCACACTTGTAACTGTACAGGAAACTTTGTAACTGCAGTTTATTTTAATAAAAAGCTCTCCACATGGATGTTGGTATTTGAACATACTTTCTATTTATCTCAGTTCGATTTGTCATATATCTATCGTGTTTTGTTAACTTTGTTTAATGTAAAACTAAAACTATTCCAGACATTTATTGTTTATTTTATGAAGTAACAAGAGCATACTATGTTTTTAATCTCTTTCTCCTTCAGGCATTTCAGTTCATAACAATAAATAGAATTTTTTTCAAACACATGACTGTTATTGGTGTTTAATATATTTAATTGAAAATATGCAGAATTAATTTTGGCATTCTCTACTATTCATTGAAAGAAATACCTTCCTAGCCGAGTTCAAATATAAGTTATTGTATTGAAAAGCATTGCTTATTAAGCATGCAAACAAAATTAAATTTGAACTTGGTTGCCATCTACAAAAAGTATAAAAGTATTTGTATTGGTTTGGCGCCCATGAAGATACTAGCGATATGTTATCAAGCTAAGGGAATAAGAAGTTTACTGTTTTCACCTTGCATTGACTCTATTTACATATATGATGTTTTCTCTATGGAGGGTTGTTTGCAAAACAAAACTCTTGGAGTTGTTCTACATATACAGAAGTGATAAATTCTCATGTTTGGGCAAGGGACTTTCTTTTTAACTGCTACGGTCATCATTTTTCAAAAAGACATACAAGAAATCCATGATTCCATATATTGAAGCAAAAAATACAAGCATGTGTAGAACAAGTTATTCACACCTGCAATGAAGATATCTGCCATTGTTTCAAGATCCCAAATACAATGAGTTAAACACAACCATCTCCAAAGAAAAACAGAGTTTCAAGGCAACCTTCAGTTGCAAGACCCAGAGGATTCAACATAACGAGCTTGTGTTAGTACAATTCCTTGTAGTTACTTCATATCTTCACTCCAACCTCAAGTTTTATCCTCGTAAGCACACTAAAACTTTTAGAGCCATTATCAAACTTCATCCTTTATTGCCATTGCAATAATCAGTTCACTTTGGGTATATTTGAACAATTCATTTCCAGGAGAAAAAAAGGGCTCGTTCTTTGCTCTCTTGGGAGGATAAGGTATGTTCTTTCCCTCCTGATTAAATCAATATCATTCAGGTGACCGTGTTACAAGGTCTGATTATTATCATTTTAGCCGTAATTATTTTTCTTGGGAGACAGAGTGCATTGGCAGTCGAAGATTATCTCTTCACGCTTCCTCCAGTTATAAGAAACTTCTTTCTTTTTTAAGACTTATAAAGGTCCCTCTTTTGATTTCAGTAGGTACGAGAGCATTGTTTCATTCCGTATCTGTACTTCATTCCCGCAATGATAAAGGGTATCTTTCTTGGAGTATAGCAGGATGGTAGGCATTTTCCCTTAGAAGAATTGCCTCGATGCACCAAAATTCAATACATTTTATGAAAAATATAAAAACTCCAACTAAAATGATACCACAAACATCTCGGCCACCACCGCCGCCACACCACCCAGGAGCCACTAGCTTTAGATACCAATAGAAGGAACAAATATTTGATCTCTCATCCTCAGTTTAGGCACAGTGATGCCAATGCTACGACCTATGAGTTTATCTTCGTAACCCTGCAAACAAAAAATACCAGAGTTTTAATTTTCCAAAAAAATTCAATGGCCCATTCAAAATAATTTTTTTCCTACATTTATATATGGCCAATCAAAAACAAATAATAATAAAATTAGTGTTACTATGAATTTATTAACAACAAAAAAACCCGTACAGTTGATAGTTGGTATTTTGAGAGTTAAAAAGATTTGACAAGGTCTGTGCTTACGATTTTCCTTACCTGCAAGTCTCGTTCTTCTATATGGAACGCAACTACTTCACTTCTCTGCATCACCCTACCAGCAATCTCATAGAGAACAGAGCCATTTCACCTCTGGATTCTAGATCTGCAATCTGCAAAATACTCACAAGGGCCAAGATGATCACTTATCTGCATTCAACAAAGATAGCAAGATACTGCCCAAACCCTATTAATCTGTAACCCTAGGGTTTTAACCTCTAATAATTGTTTTATTAAATCCTTTCCCTTAAATAATAATAAAATTGGCATGTTACCACGAGTTTAATAACAACAAAAAACCGTGCAGCTGATTGTTGATATTTTGAGAGTTAAAAATATTCACCAAGGTTTGTGCTTACGATTTTCCTTACCTGCAAGTCTCATTAAACCAAAAACTTCAAACCCTAGTCTCATAAAACCATGCCACAAATTTCAGCAAAACTACTATCACTTAAAAGAGATTTGATGGATAAATTTATTAAAAAGATGAATTACATTACCTTGAAATGAGCCTCCGTTCGTCAAACTCCTGAATTTTGAAGCTCGAAGCCTTTGCGGTCTATTTCCCATCGCCCTCGAACACACTGAGAGACCTAAACCATGTACAAACCAACCCTGTTCCTTTATATTTCCCATTGGTCTCGAACACACTGAGTGACCTGAACCATGTAGAAACCAACCTGCGGCCGACGAGTGGGATATTGGCAGCATGATTTCAATAGCTAGGCAGACTTAATGTGCAGCTGTGTGACCGGTCATGGTTATTTTGGAAGAAGAACTGGGTGGGGAAGTTTTCGAATACGTGGCGGCCTTTAATTCGATAGAGGGACGACGAAGTGGGAATTGTGCCCAAAAACCCAACCTTAGAAAGAACGCCTTCGGCGTAAAAATTGGTTTTGGTTTAAGATTAATTGGAATGTATTAGTAGAGTAGTTTAATAATTGGAATACTAGGGATGGGGACACAAGCATGGAGTTGGGTTTTAGGGTTTACTAAAATATCTATTAGTTTGGTCTTGGATGCAGGATTTTTATCGAATATGGTTAGGCATGATGGTTCGAGGGTTTCTTCCTAGTGTAAGGGATAGTCGTGGAAAACATTTCATAGAAAATAGTGGGGTTTTGGTTTGAAATTGATGGGTTATCTGATCTGATTGGATATGTGTGGGTATTTGTGCTTTGGGGTTTAGTGGGATTTGGGAAATAAGTTCGGCCACTAGTTTATTACAGGGGGTAACTTATTACAGTGTTTAGGGTGGGTTGATGACTAGGTGGGATTTGTGGGGATCATGTACTAGGTGTGTGGGTAGCCACTGTTGGAACTTGGAGCGAATCTGATAGGCCGTAAGAGATGGGGGATTCCATAACAAACAAACAAACAAAAAAATCGTTTGTCAAATGAATGGTGGGAGAAGGCTGGTATGATGCGTCCGGATACTGAATGCAAGGAAATGATGAATGCGTGTGTGGAAAATGCAGTCCCGTTGGCGGACATTGGGGCTCCACATTCCCATATAAACGAGACATGTGGCGGTTCAAAATATCTAGGGCTCCCACGGGGTTTTCAAAAAATGACTCATCTATCCCGAAATATGGAAGGGAAAGAAATACAAAAAAAGCTATATTCATTGATCCTCCAGTAAATACATGCACTATCCATGGAAACGGTCTGGTTAAACGCTGTAGAAAGTGGAACCCACGACAAGAGGGTTGTCGTATGACTATGGGCAAGGAGATTGGTCCGTAAATCATCGTTGCATTGTCCCTGAAGGCGCTAGTGGGAAATTTTAACTACATAGCCATAAACCCTCGTGAGATTGTGCATTGGGTTTCGACGTCCTGGACGCCACTGTTAGGATACAAACTTGATATATTTATCCTGAAAAAAGGATGGTATGGGTTTTACTTTAGAAAAGAAGATCATGCATCTTTCATATTGAAGCATACTTGGCTCAAAGGTAATGGAAGCTTGATGCTCAAGAGGTGGTATACGGGTTTTGACCTGGACCTGGAACATATCCGTTTTCGCCACTTGTGCATACTTCTTCTAGAGTTTCCACTGGCCCTTTGGAATCATCAAGGTTTTGAGGCAGTGGAAAACCACCTTGGGAAGTTCCTTCACATTTCAGATGTCACATTCACAGGTATGGACAAAAGGGTGTGGCGGGATCGAGTGGAGATAGATATGTCAAAAGGTCTCCTCGACAAACTGGAAATTAAATGGCAAGGTAAAATTCTCCCAAACCCTAGATTATTGGGGTCTTCCTTTCCGTTGCTCTCATTGCAAGGAGATTGGTCACCTGTGGCGTGATTGTCCTAATGCAAACTCGAGATCAGAGGTAGATGACTCATCAGAGGATGTACAAGCTTGGTCCACTGACAGCACTAGTTCCTCGGATGTTGAACTTCATCCATTGGAGGGGTCTACTTCACTCTCTCAGTCTGGAAACCATATCGATCTATCGCTTTCAACGTCTATTATCAGTAAGCTTCGATTTCTTGACCCAACCTTTGTTTTATCTTTATCTACAAAATATTTGGCTTTTATTTCGTCTTTACAGGTAAAGGGGGATACGATTGGGTATAATATCGTTGGCAGCGGGCCTTATTTTTACCAGGGGATCAATTGACAGTCCAACCCTCCCATAACCATATAATAGATCCATTCTAGATCTGATACATCGATTCTTGGGACTAATTTGCCCCATCCCACACTGGCTCAAGTTAACACTATCAAGGGAGTGCCCCTTCCCGATATTCAGCTGCTATCTTCTTCCCGGAAGACTTTTCCAACCTCGACTCTTCTGGCCAATAGGGATCTTGTTTCTCCTACTGGTCACTCTTCCCCTCCTGAGGGATTCCCTCAAATTGGATCTGATAACCCTGTGGTCCCACAAGGAAATATCCATCCTCCTCTGACATATTGTGCGATTGCGAAGAATGAAAAACTGACTACATATATTGGAAATTCCCCTGTGGTGGATCAGTTGGATCGGTCTATTTCTGATTTGCCAGGAAACATCCTGCCCCCAAAACTAGTAGCCAAAGGAACAAGACATGGGGGCTTGGCACATAACCTTTCCCCTATCATGACTAGAAGTGCTAGAAAGGGGAAGCAGTTGGTTGTGGCGAAACAAGCCATTTTTCCTATTTCTTCGAGTGGATCTGAGGAATTATCTACACCAAACCGGGCGCTTAGAGGCATGAAAGCCCTTGCTAAGGTTCCAAAATGATTTGGCTTTCCCTAAACATTAGAGAGATTGGGGTCCCTCGGAAAATATTATCCCTTGAGCACATTTTGGATAAGGGTAAACCGGATATGGTTTCTTACAAGAAACTATGGTATCAGCTGAGAAAGCTAGGGTTTTTTTTTTTTTTCAGAATCTGAAACATGACTGGGCCATTGTATCTATTGACGCAAATGGATAGTCTGGGTGTCTACTAATAGCTTGGAATCCAAAGGTGTTGAAACTCTTGGCTTGCTATTCACATCCGGGTATTCTATTAGAGAGAACATTATTGGGGTCCCGGGGCCTATGCACTTCATAAATTGCTATGGGCCATATCAAAATAGGAAAATATTTTTGGAGAATGCTATGGCTCAGGGTTTGTTAGAACTCCCACATTTGTTATTGGCAGGTGATCTAAACTTGACCATGTCGGCGGGAGATATTTGGGGTGGCTCTACTCATTTGGATAACTTATATCCTTATTTTCAGGGTTTATTCTTGCATGTTGGTTTAAATGACATTGAGCCGAAGCCATTAATCCCAACTTGGACTAATGGCAGGCTTGGAAATGATATGGTTTCTAAAATACTTGACAGATTCCTTCTGGGGAATAGGCCCGTGGATGCTACTCATCGATATAGATCATGGGTGGATATTGAACAGATATATGATCACAAGCCTATATTCCTAGAGTTGGATTTTGATGGGAAACAAATCCCTTATCCTTTCAAATGTAATCATGAATGGATGTGTGAAGATGATTTCAAGGCTCTTGTCAGAAGGGTTTGTCTTGGAGCTGTTAGTGATTCAGAATCTTCTTCCTCCCACATACTTGTCCAGAAACTTAATTTACTGAAAATGGCTATTCTGAAATGGGAGAGAGCCCATAAAAAATCCCAAAAATATGAGCTTGAAAAGATAGATTCTCAAATTGGGGATATTGAAAGAAGGAATACAAGTGGATTTGTTTCTATTCAGACAAGACATCATCTACAGGAGTTAGAGAAAAATAAATCAAACATATTGAGAAAAGAGGAAGAGACGTGGTGTCTCAAAAAACGTGCTCTTTGGATACATTTGGGTGATAAAAACACAATTTTTTTCACCGTTATGTTGATAGCAGGAGAGGACAAAACTCTATATGGTCATTAAAAAATATTGATGGTGGTTGGATCTCAGATCAAAGGGACCTACAAGTGGAAGCAGTTAGATATTTTAAAAATTATTATCAAGATTCAGGGGAACAGATGGTCAGAGAACAAATTAAGGTCATAAAGGAATATCCACTATTTTTTTTTCAGAATTGGAAGGAGAAGAGACATTCAATCCGGTGACTTTACAAGAAATCCACAAAGTATTATTGGGGTTTGCAAAGGCTAAGAGCCCAGGTCCGGATGGTTGAACCATTGAGCTATTTTTGGAATTTTTTGATTTCATGGGACAGGACATTCTGGATATGGTGGAGGATACCAGAAAATTTGGTTTGGTCCCAGTATCTTTAAACTCGACATTCATAGCATTAATTCCAAAGTCATCAAACCTGGAATCTTTTGAAGAGTACTGGCCTATCTCTTTATGTAACCTAGCATATAGAATTGTTGCAAAGGTAATTGCAAAGAGAATCAAGCCGGTATTATCCAAATGTATGTCTAGAGAACAATTCGAGTTCTTAGATAATCGTCGGATACTGGACACCATAGGTGTGGCGCAAGAGACATTTCACAGCATAAATACTAGAAACCTAAAGGCATTGATCCTCAAGCTGGATCTCACTAGGGCATATGACAAGGTAAATTGGGGTTTTCTTCGTTTGGCTTTGATGTAGATTGGTATTCTTTGGCAAGCGATAAGGTGGATCATGGTTTGTGTTACCTCTGTCCATTATGTAATACTAATCAATGGATGCGCGGCCGAATTCTTCCCATGCTCTAGGGGACTCCGACAAGGTTGTCCCTTATCCCCTTTGTTATTTCTGATTGTAATTGAAGCACTGAGCAGATTACTCCTAAAAGAAAACGATGGGGATGCTATCAAAGGGATAAAGGTTACAAAAAATATTGCTATAACACATCAACTATTCATTGATGATGTTATGCTATTCGGGGCTGCCTGTAAGAAGGAATGAGAATGTATAAGGGATATATTAGATCTGTTCTGTAAAACATCTGGAATGGAGATCAGTGTAAGAAAGTCCTCCTTTTTAAAGCACAATTTGGAGGAGGATCTTATGGTGGAAATTAAACTTATGTTTCCTTTTCAAGTCCATAATTTGGTAGATGGCACAAAATATCTCGAGTATTACATCAAACCGAATGGCTATAC
Organism: Larix kaempferi; assembly: GCA_027924585.1. NCBI lineage: Eukaryota > Viridiplantae > Streptophyta > Pinopsida > Pinales > Pinaceae > Larix > Larix kaempferi. The sequence continues at coordinate 884,415 of BSBM01000254.1, forward strand.
TATGGTTGATTGGTAATGGTTACTCAAGAGATTTGATTGTCGTATACATCACTAGTCCTGTAAGTGGCTATCCTATGGGGGAAGACTTATGTTGGAAAAATTAGTATTACAAAACATCGGTGTTTATTGGCCATCTATGTGCAAGATTCCAAAATCCATTCTAGCAGGTATCAGAAGGCGCATACATAATTTCATTTGGTCCAACGGTGAACATCACAAATATCATATGGTTGAGTGGATTCAGTTAGCCAGGCCTTACTATCGAGTTGGTTGGCCTCTAAAAGACATTTATCATTTTTCGTCGGCACTCTTGGCGAAGAGTCTCTAGAGAGCCCTGATGGTTGACAACCTTTGGGAATGTATTATAAAGGATAAATATCTATGGGGTTTATCCACCATCCAATGGCTCATATCGATGTCGGTTAAGCGAAAAGGTTGTTCAAACCAGGCTTGAAAAAATCGGCAAAAAATCGCGCTTTTTTGAAAAAGTCGCGAGGTCAAACCCTTGCCGAAAAATCGGCGAGTAAAAATCGCGATTTTTTAAAAAATCGCCGAGTTCCGACTTTTTGAAAAAATCGCCGACTTTTTGCAAAAAATCGCGAGTCGAAGGAAAAAAGCGCCCAGGCAGTCACGGCCGCGGTTTAAAAGGTCAAAAGTGAATTTTTTTTTGGTCATTTGTTTTGTTTGACTGTTGGAGAAGGAGTGTGAAGGGCACGAGGGCACCATCAACTAGTTTGGAGGCATCCAAGACTCCAAACAACATCCAAGCTCACCATTGTGAATTTTTGTGGAGAAGGGATTCAATTTCAAGAGTCAAAACTTTGCCAATCAACCAATTCGTCTCACAGGTATGTAGTGGTTCATTTTCTTGTATTTGTTTTATGATTTTTTTGCATGTTTGCTTGCCTATATTCTTTCCTCTATTCTCTTTTTTTTTTTGCCATTTTTCCAATGATTTCCATGTCCATAAAATTATAAATATCAAAAAGAGTCAAAATGCAAGGGGGTTTTAGATTCTTAGAATGGAATAGCATGTTTTCTTTCTTAGATATTTAGCCACCCTCTTGTTATCATTTCATGGCCAAAAATATAAATTTAGAGGTCTGATTTTTTAAGCCAAATTGTTGCAATTTTTTCAAATGGGGTTTAATTTCTTGTTTTTGTATTTTTGTGCCCTAGGTTTGCATTTTGAGGCTGCCATTCCATTTTCGAAGATGCCAAAGCCATTGGATCCGTTTTGGCAGTATGGTGAGCCCGAGGATGATGGAAACAGGCAAAATTTGAGTTGCAAATTGTGTGGGCATCACATGTCAGGAGGGGTTAACAGGTTGAAATACCATCTAGCTAAACTCCCTAGGCATGATGTTGGCGTTTGTACTGCAGTGACCCCAGAGATCATGAGATCTGCCCATGACTCAATCCATGAAAAGAATAAAAAGAAGGATGAGATCGCCGCAAACAGAGCTGAGATTGCAGCTTTTGGCCTAGCAAGAAGTGTGGGGGCAACAGGATCTACCACTTTCAGTGAGGGTAGTGCGAGGGGTTCCACAGCCACGGCAGGGGCCTCACACCATTTTGGTCCACGAACAAGAGGTGGATCACAACCTTCTATCAAGGCAATGATAAAGAAAAATGACAAGGTAGAAGTGCACAGGGTGATGGGGAGGTGTCTTTACTGGAGTCACATACCTCTCAGCATCGTAAAAAACAATCCATTTTGGCAGCCGATGTGTGATGCCATTGCATCATTTGGCTCGGGGTATAAAAGTGCCACCTTTGATGAGTTGTGGGGTCCAATCCTTCAAGCAGAAAAGAAGGACATCGGTGCTAGGTTGGAGGAGCTCAAGCAGTCATGGGAGACCACTGGATGCACAATCATGTCAGATGGTAAGGGTAGATCCCTTATCAACTTTTTGGTACATTGTCCTAGAGGTACCTTGTTTGTGAAATCAGTCGATGCATCGGCATATGTAAAAGATGCAGCGCTCTTATGTGAGTTGTTAGATGGGTTCCTACGGGACATTGGGGTGCACAATGTTGTGCAAGTTATTACGGATAATGCAGCTAATTATGTGGCTGCTGGCAGGATGCTTATGGAGAGGCACCCCGCTTTGTTTTGGACTCCATGCGCTGCTCATTGTATTGATTTGATGCTGGAGGATATGGGGAAAGTTCCCTTTATCAAGGTGGTGATTGATCAAGCTAAGAGCATCCCCAAGTTTATTTACAACCATACTTTTGTTCTCAGCCTCATGAGGAGGCACACCAAAAACAGGGACTTGAGGCGTCCCGCAATCACACGCTTTGCCACCACCTTCATTACTCTTCAGTCCTTGCTTCGATTTCAGTTTGAGTTGAAGCAAATGTTTGTTTCTGATGATTGGCGTGATTGTGCTTACAGCAGGAGAGAGGATGGGAGAACCATTGCCAAGTTGGTGTACACTGACTCCTTCTGGGAAGGAGTGGGGGAAGTGTGCTCGGTGAGTGAACCTTTGGTAAGGGTTTTGAGACTTGTTGATGGTGATAAGCCCGCAATGGGCTATTTGTATGAGGCCATGGATAGGGCCAAAGAGGCCATCCGAAATTATTATGTGGGCAAGGGTACCCCGGGGCACGAGAGGCACATGTTGTTATGGGAGTTGATTGATAGTCGATGGACCGGGATGCTTCATAGACCCATTCATGCAGCAGCACTCTTCCTCAACCCTGCATTTTCCTACAAATGCAAATTTGATTTTGATGCTGAGGTGTTGGAGGGGCTCTTCACTTGTATTCAGAGGATGGTTCCTGATTATGAGACTCGCAATGCAATCAATCGCGAGTTAGAGGTGTATCAGGATGGTACTGGAGTATTTAGCTTTGATGATGCTATTCGTGACAGGGCCAGTTTCATGCCAGGTAAGTTATTAAAGTGTTTAACTTTTATTTGCAAATTGAAATTTGATATTTTGAATTATGATTTATTTATTTCCTTATTTGTTGTAGCTACTTGGTGGCGAACCTATGGTGTAAGGACACCAAATTTACGGAAATTTGCCATCAAGATTCTTAGCCAAACATGTACCGCTTCAGGATGTGAGCGGAATTGGAGTGTGTTTGAAAAAGTACACGCAAAGAGACGCAGAAGGTTAGAGTCTTAGACTTTAAATTTTCAACAAATCAATTTCATTTAATATAATTTGTGAATCTATCATCCTCACATATTATAATTATGTTTCATTAATTTTTTAAACTTGAACCTCTAGACTCATACAAAAAAATTATTTTCCTCTTACAGGATGGAGTTCACACGTCTCAATGATTTGGTCTACGTCCATTATAATCTCCGCTTATGGATGACACAGATAAATAAAACACCAAATGCTGATGCCATCGTCTTAGACAATATTGATATTTTGTCTGATTGGAGGGTGGAGATTGAGACTCCTATCATGGAGGAGGAACCTACATGGCTAGAGGGAGAGGAAGGGCAGGAGGAGGAGGAGGAGGAGGAGGAGGAGGAGGTCAGAACCACCACGGAGGGTGATGTGCTAGCATCGCCACCACCGCCTACACCGATTGATACATCTAGTCCTCCATCCGTCACTCGTCGTCCGATGTTAGATGCAGGGGCAGGGTCTTCTGCTGCGCCTGCGACTTCTAGTGCTAGGGGCAGGCCTGACAAACGGCCCATGACCTTTTCCCGTAAAAGGGGAAGAGGGCATTGATATTAGATAGATAGCTACTAGTTTTCCTGAGATACATTTATATATGTGATGTCATTTTGTATTGGTTATCTACTTTTGAGTTTTGAGTCCTTGATTGGACAACTATAGTGTTTCAAACTTTCAGACTTTCAGGATTCAGTATCGACTTTGATGTATCATTTTATATTTGACATGACTACATGATGATGATATATATCAGTGCTTTCTCCATATTTATGTTCCAATGTGTTTATCTGATGTTATTGTTGCTTTATATGTTTAAAATTCTGAAAAAAATGAATGTATTTTGTATTTTTTAATGTTTGCCGACTTTTTCCGACTTTTTCCGATTTTTTCGCCGATGTTGCCGAGAAATTGTTTTCGGGACCCTTGCCGACTTTTTGCCAAGTCCGACTTTTTCAACGTTGGTTCAAACATCGGGGCGGGATTACTTTCAGCTATATCTATACTGAAAAATTGGATTTCTTGGCTCCCTAGGAATGGCAAACACATTCTATTGGGTATGGATTCGATTATCGGGGGTCCGATGAGATACAATCTCTCGGATGAACTTTTGTTCCTGTTGCACTCCCGTGGTTATTATTCACTTGATCAGGCTCTGCTAGTAAATCATCTAAATACTTATGTTCTTGTATGGATCAGTGCGTCACAGTTGGGTCTAATTGGCACGATGGCTTGAGAATGGAGTAACTATGTGCTTGATCTCCACAGAGGGAATATTCAGATTAATCCGGGTGAGGATCAAATTAAATGGTCCTGGAATTCTCGAGATGGGACCATATCGATGCAACTGGCTTATGAGTCGATTGTTTCTGCACTTCCTGTTGATTGGGATCGATGGTATTATAGATGTTGGTCATGGAAGCTCCCCTTGAAAGTAAAGATCTTCATTTGGTTGGCTTTGGAAAACAAAATCCTATCATGGGGCAATTTACAGAAGCGTGGTATCACTGGTCCAAATATATGTATGCTTTGTAAGTTTGAAGAGGAATCAGTTACACATCTGTTCGTTGGTTGCTCTTTCTCAGCACATATTTGGTTAATAATTATACATTCCTCCTGGTATGGTGATACTTTACAGGAGTGTTTTTTCCATTGGTTCTCATAGAATCAGATGATGGGCGGACTCACTTGTTTCATTGTGTGGCAGATTTGGATTACTAGGAATTCTCATATTTTTGAAGGCAAATCCTTATCTCCTGAAAGATGTGCGGGCAAAGCCATTGCTGAGTTTTTGGAATTCTCAGGGCCGCCTACATCTACTCGACTGGTTAGCCCTTGTGTCTCGAGGCTTCCAATCCCCTTTCCTCGAGGTGGATGGGCTAAATTTGGTGGGGCTTCATAGGATTCTACTAGAATATGTGGTGTTGGGGTCTTCATAAGTTTGGATGATCAAAGATCTATCAAATTATGGATGCATGGGGGATCTGGTACCAATACAAAGGGTGATCTATTGTCTGATGGTTATAGAAAGGGATTCAATGCCCATTGTCAACTAGGCCTGTGATGCTGGGACGATTCACTTGATGATTTTGACCCCTTCGATGGACTAGGTGAATTTTTTTCTAAATAGTCTTCCATTGGTTCAGATTATACACATTTATAGGGAGGACAATTTGGTGGCAGATGAGCTCTCGCGGAGGGATCTAGTTGGGGCGGAGGGTGGCATACATTTTAAGGAATGGTTCGGTCAGAACTTGGGCTCTGCCAGGGTAATTGAGCTATACAGTACATAACTCCTATATTCACTATTTTTGCTCTCTTATATTTTTGTATTATAGGCCCTATTTTCTTTCTTCCCTTTGGGTTGATCCAACAGGACTTTGGATCATGACTACTATTGTTCTTAGGGTTGCTCGAAGCTTTCATGTGCACTTGCACTCTATTTTCAAGTCGGGTTTGTGGTATTTATCCAAGGTCGGATGGTTTTCCACTACAATACATGTAACCTATATATACTTTTTTAATTTGAAAGTGTAGAAATTTTTCAGTGTGAAAAAAAATAGTAGTTTAATAATAAGAACAATTATTATTTTAATAGATTATTAAAATATGATTTTTTATAATAGTATTTTTATATTAATGTACAAAATAAAATGACATTTAAAACTATGTTTATATTTATTTATTTAATATAGTGTAATTAACTATATCATTTTTAATGTCCTGTTTAACGAGCAAACAATTAATTAATAGAATTCTAAATTTATTAATTTTTAATTTAAATTAATAGCTATTTTTTAATAAGCTTATTTCTTCTATTTTTTCCCTCTTTTCTTTCACTTTCTCTTTTCTACTCCCTTTTTCTCCTTTCTTTCACTTATAACTCTCTCACATATTTATAATTCTTTTTATAAAATATAAAACCATTTTTCTCTATTATAATTATTTATAAATATTTTTTTTTTTTACACAAACGGTTGAAGAGCTTTATATTGAAAAAAGAGGACGAATTACATAGAGATGGGGGACTGTTCCCTCAAAATAGAAGCTGGAATTTCTTGCTTCTGTCTGTCCAATCTTTGCTTTTCAAAGAAGGCATTAAGCTTGTTACAACTGTAAATTTTAGAAAACTGTCATAATACAGCCCAGCAGAAGAAAAACATAGCTAAGTACTAGAAAAAACATAGCTGAACGCTAGAGGAAAGGAGCCATAAGAGGTTTTCATGATACAAAAAAGTGGAGCAGGGTGTCTCAGTTTCCATGGTGGGAGCAGGAGTTCTTTCCTTTGCTTCCAGTGGTGATTCCCGCGTTCTCTTCGTCGAGATTCAGAATGATAGAGGGATTGTTTCCTCTGTTTGTTCGAACATAGTCGAACTTAGCTTCCACAATCCTAAGGCAACTGTAAAAAGACTCAAATTTACCAATTAATTTTTCAAAGTGGTCTTTTGTCTTACCAGTGCTGTTGCGGACTTCAGAGATGGAGATTTGAACGAAGGTGGCTAGCTGAGATATCATTTTTTTCATATCAATGAGGTCGCCTCTGAGCCAGTGGACTTGGGCTTCCAGGTCCACAACTTGTAGATGAAGGTCAAGGGAGGGGTTGCTTTGGGCACGAGGAGAATCCATCAACCAACCACTGTTGTCACCCATCGGTTTTTGCCAAGTTTTGCTGCATGGCTGCTCCACAGGGCTTCCTCGAAGCTGCATGAGAGGCCCATGTCCAGCATCAGTCTTGGAGGCATGGGCCCCCGAATTAAAAAGACTTGGATCGATACCAATGAACCCAAAGCCTCTAAATCCTTGGCCCAGACTAGGTTCCAAAGGAACCCATCTTCTGCATTTATCAGCTTCATCTGTAACAGGTTACTTGCGATGAGTTTTCTTTGAAGGGCCGATTTGGCCGAGCTCCATACCACCGTTGCCATTGCCATGAAACAAATCCGAGAGACATCTTTTTGAATTGGCCTCCCCGAGGTGCTCTTGCCCTCGACAGTTGTGACAATTCAGGGCGGGAGGGCAGAGCTTTCCGTCTTCCATGCTTGCAGAGCGCCCAGAATGCGCAGACAGGCAGAGTAATGAGGGCAGACCAAGGAAATCAAGGAACGAGGGGTGAGGCGAGAGGATTGGTAGTGTGGAGAGGTCGCCACCTTCTGGCCTGAAATAATGCTTGGGCACCTTGGGCCTTGTCCCCCTTAAATGCACGCATGCAAGCCAGGTGTAGAAGGCCATAGGTGGCTGCCAGTTCAGGTGAGGAGACATGAGGAGATTGCTTAGGGGGCAGGGGAAGATTTGGTAGTTAATGCAATGAGGGTTAGGCTTAGGGATGTTTAGATTAAGGTTGGGCAAGTCCATTAGGAGAGGGATAGGGGGGTGATGGAGAGTAGGAGTAATGGGATTCCCAAGTAGTAGGCAGGGGTTATGGAACCCATATATTTTCATAAACTTGGTCATGAATAATCGCAAGGCCACAATTTAGTCTAGCTCCTATGTTGGCCATGGCACCCACACTAGAGTTGTTGTGCCGAAGGATATGATGAAAAGAGATAGAATGGAAGTCTTTGACGAGGAGGTTGAAGTGTTTTTGCAAAGTTGTAGCGGGCTTCCGATGGTGGTTTTCCATTGCCCTGGCTACCCAGATCACAATCATGGAGTCGCCAAATACTGTCAAATTTTGAACATCATTCTGTCTTGCTATTTCCATAGCTTTGATTAGGGCGAGCCACTCAGCTTCGTTGTTCGTTCGCCGACCAATTCCCCAAGCAAAGTCGTTCATTTTGTTTCCATCAGGGTCTATGAGGACCCCCCGCCCCCCGCACCTGCCAACCCTATATAACTATTTATAAATATTAATATATCTAAAAACTACTAATTAAATAAATTTGTGAATATTACGATATTATTTTATTTTATGCACAACTTCTACAGTCAAATATTTTTATAATTGTTTTTATAAAATATTTTTGTTTCTATTATATTTATTTATAAATATTAATATATCTAAAAACTATGAATTGATCAAATTTATGAATATTATGAAATCATTTTATTTTATGCACAACTTTTACATGTTACTAATTTCACTTGTTTATATTGTTTATAGTTGCAGCCCACCCAAGTGATTAAAGCTCTTTTTAACTCCTCGTTTAGAGAGACACCATATTATAAAAATTTAGAATGGAAAATTTATTAATAATTGAAAGTTTCAAAAGGGTATAACCTCACTTTATTTAGGTGGTACAATTTAATATTGATAAATTAAAGTGAAATAATAAAAATTGTAAATTATTTTTTTGTTTTTTAATTAGCATATATCCATTTTAAATTCGGATTTATCAAGCACAAGAAGTTCAGTTTTTTGAGGTGTAATTTTTTTTAATTTTAATATTTTTACACGTTCATAAAATAATTACACCTCAAGAAATTTGATCCCTCTCCGTGCTTGATAAATCTCAGTTTAAAGTAGATCTATAATAGTTTTTATTTATTTTTATTTATTTTTATTTAATGAATCAACATGGAATTTTATTCCCTGCCATTGGAAAATCAAACTGCATTGAATAGCATGTTCTGATTTTTCCACACATAAATTTCTGCCATTTCTGCCATTATAATGCGTTGCAGTTGGGGCAATCTTGTAAATCCCTCCATCGAAGGGCATTAGCTATTGGTTTCCTGCTGAATACAACTCCTTTCAACTTCAATGTTTGTAAAGAGCAGAGCTTTGACATTCTGGAAGGAAACGACTTCAGTTTTTTGCAGCCCTTCACATTCAAATGTAGCAAAGATTTATGCTCACGTATCCTCAAATGCAACCTACATAAATCATCACACCTGCTATCATAGAGAAACTGGAGGCTTCAGAGATCACTCATGGATTTGGGAAGCTTCTTTATCTTTGTCCTTGACAAATCCAGGAATGTCACACGTTTTAAATTCTCGATAGACATCGACAGCGACTCGATCATAGTTCCACTTAAATATAGCCTGGCCAGATATTTAAGATTGTTATAAAACGTTTCATAAATCGATGTGAACTTGTTTTCACAAAGCAATAAAATGCTAAGGCATGGACACTCGAGAACTCCATTGATACTTGATATACTGGTATTAAACAATGAAATTCTAAGTGCACCCTTACACTCTCGAAAGGGAAATATTTTCAATCCTTCTCCATGCTTTAAAAATCATTTAGCTTTCCTGTCTGACGTTGAAATAGCTAAAATATGGAAAAATCTTGCATTAGACAATACATTAAGTATCCATCGCCAGCTTCCTGTGAAGCTTGTATTACACATCGATCTGAAACTAATTGGTCGATGTAATTCCATGCTGTATCGACTTCCTATAGTCCCCCAGAAACAGTTCTCTAAAAATAGAGAGCCACGCATAGACTAAATGCTCTGAATTTATTGGAGTATCTGGAGAAAAGGAAGCAAAATAAAGAAAACTGCAAGCACGAAGATGATAAGGCAAAGCGTTGTAACTTGAGCTCAGAGTGGCCATAATGCTGTCGTTTATGAGGGCTTCTTTATCTATGCGCATCAAGGCCGCTTCCCACTACTTAGGAACCCTCCTTACGTTTACCATTGACGTTGCTATTGCTTCTGTGGATATGGGTAGCCTCGTACATTTCTCTAGAATTTTTGGACGTAAATACTGGAGATATTGTGGAAGTTTGTTGTTTGGAAAAGCATGAAAGGAGAACAATTCCAAGCTCTCCTCGTCCAATAAATATTTCATGTGGCGAGTATTATTTCCAAAAGCATCTGCAACTGCTTTATCACAGGTGGTCACCACAATCTTAATCTTAGATTGTTTATTTTGATTCTCCAGGGACAAGCCAATCTGCTGCAAAATATCAGTTTGCCACATGTCATCCAGAACAAATAGATAAAGGATTTCCATCTCCCTGTAAATGTCTACAAATAATGTGTCCTAGCCCGTCCATGCTTACCGCAGTGAGCTTGTGATGATAAAGCTTTGGAAGGTGAATGGTAAGCTTTGCATGTTCATCCTCTGAGAGTTGTACGGTCACCTCGTCCCCTGGAAGTTGTATCTGATGAGCAATGTCATAAAGCAGATGTTCAATGTCGATTTTTTGGGATGTCGACAACCAAACCCGATGCTTGAAATGTTTTTCCACATCTTCCATGTTGAGAACATGTGGCAAGATACGACTTTTGCCCTGCCCTCCTGTACCTACAATGGTAGTGACTTGAGGGCCGTTCTCATCAAGTATGTTTTTAGTAATGGCATTAATTTCTTCTTGAATATTGCCCACAACATGAGCATTTTTAGGAAGAAAAGAACCAGATTGTCTCCAGCTAGTCGTCTTTTCTTCTGAAGATGCGTTCATATCGATAAAAGATGTGAGGTATGTGAGATATTTAATGCCAATGTCATTAATCTCCTTATTCTCTTCCTCAATTCCTTAATCTGATTACCCATTCGACGGCGGAAAACTGGAATGCATACAATGTCAGCCTCATTGTCACTGTCCTCTATGAGGTCTAGCCTCATTGTTGTTGTCCTCTATGGGTCTATAGTATCGTTCAGAAAATCCTTCAGTTTTTGCAACCAAGTGGTCATCGATTGGGACTTCGTCTCACCTCCCCGTCTTTCAATAGGGATTTAACATGAACAACCTCGTCGCTTTTCATGAGTATAACCTAATTAAAAATTATATATATTTTAATTTTATTTTAAACTAGTTTAGATTCAAATCCTAAGCTGTATTAAGCTCCGAGAGGGATCAAATTTCCCAAGGTGCAAACTTCTCCTTGAATAGCTCCTTGAGTGCAATGCCTGAGCCACCTAATCCTAAGCTCTAAAATCTCTAGTTTAAGTCTCATATTTACGTTTTACTTTGTATTATTCTTTTTTGTTTATGGCCGACATAATATTTAGTACTTTTTACTTTGTATTATTCTTTTTTGTTTACTTTGTATTATTTTGTTACTCGACAAACACTCGAAAGTCTCATATTTACTTTTTACTTTGTATTAAAAGTAAAAAGTAAAGTCTCTAGTTTAACTCTCATCTTTACTTTTTACTTTGTATTATTCTTTTTTGTTTATGGCTGACATAATATTTACCACCTAATCCTAGGCTCTAAAATCTCTAGTTTAAGTCTCATATTTACTTTTTACTTTGTATTATTCTTTTTTGTTTATGGCCGACATAATATTTACCACCTAATCCTAAGTTCTAAAGTCTCTAGTTTAATTCTCATATTTACTTTTTACTTTGTATTATTCTTTTTTGTTTATGGCCAACATAATATTTATTACTTTTTACTTTGTATTATTATTTTTTGTTTACTTTGTATTATTTTGTTACTCGACAAACACTCACATATTACAATATCTCCCTCATACTTATAGAGCGCCTCTCGGTGCAATGAATAAAGAATTAGTAAGCCAGTACATTTTTGTGCTAGAAAGCATATTAGCCATTAGTAATATATTATATTTTAGGGACCAATAATCGATCTAAAATCCATGTGATTTTTTGATAATTTTTAAAGGATAAAATTCTTTTATCATGTGTTTAATGAAAAGTCGACTTTTAGCATGTGTTTAACCAAGATATTTAAAATCAATAATTCTTTTATTATGTGTTTAATAAAAAGTCGACAAGATTCATAATGCAGATGAAGGTCAATCGCGGCAGAGGTTAAATAGATAAGCGTCGCTACATAAACGTTTAAGCCTCGACGAGATGGTACTGACAACTAGTCTCCAACGCGGGGACGGGGGCTAGTCTCTTTTCAGTTGTCTCAAAACATTTGACGGAGACCATCCAGATGGCCGGAAATTATGTTTAATTTCAATATTACTTTCTCGAACATGCAGGGTACCATGGAATAGTGGTCCAATAAGTCATAAATTCGCTAACAATAATGGCTCTGATGCTCTGAGTCTCTGACATATCTCGGTGAGATAACTGATAATGCTCTGATGTTTCAGTATTCCAAAGATTAAAAAGATACAGCATTCATGCATATCTTCTTTATCATCTGTAAGCCATCCACTGCTTCTATTATGTGGTTGTCTAAAAATAAAATTATTTGCAGAGGAAAATATAATGTTTCAGAATGTTCTCAAATTCTGCTATCCTGTTAAACTCCACAAAATACAAATTATATTTTAATGTCACATTCTAATGGCTTCCCTTTGCACCACCAGGCGCAATTGCAAGTTCAATGTTTGGAGAAATAGCAGATTGTGGATCATGGTAGCCTGTAAGGTTTGAGCCAGTTTTGCAGTAATGAAACAATGTAGAAATATATTGGGATTGAAACAGAGGATAGGTCAGAAGCAACAATTAGACAACAGAAAAATGGTCAAAAGTTGTGTAGGTTCACCGTAAAAGGGTATTTTTTTAATAATTGTTGAGTTCATGAGAGATTTTCTAGGAATGAAAAGGCATAGTGGGTGAAGCTTTCAATGTTCCACAAACTGCATTTTATGAATATAGATGTATGGGGTTTTGTCAGTGGAATTAACAAAAACTATGACAAATTAGTTAATGGACACGAGCAGATACCAAAGCAAAAGCTAATATCGATTTAGCAATGTTAGACACTCAGCTCCATCATTTACATTTGTCAAAAAACTTGCAGGATGTACACGAACAGTTAAAACAATTGTTAGGATCAAAATCTCATAATGTAAAGTTCTTGTTAATAAAATATAGTTTTGTATTCAATGTGAGTAACAATGAACATGTGTCTAGCCATATGAATGCATCCAAGGCATTAATACAACATTGGCCAGAAAGGGGGTGTAAAAGTAGAAGAAGATGAAGCCAAGGCTATTGTACCAAATAACTCACCCTCCAAATATAATAACATTGTCTTTGTGTTAAGCAGTTTTCCAACATAGTCTTTAGAGGCTATTATTTCAACTCTTATGGCCAGGGAAAACAGTGATACTAATCATGAAAAAGATTGGAAAAATAAGACGTGAGTGTAGAAAAATCTTCCCTGGAAAAGGAGAAGATGGTAGCAATACAAAAAAGACCCTGTTGATATTGTGGAAAACTAAGACACAGTACCTTAGGACTGTAAAGACCAAACTAATGATGTACTATAGTAGAGCAAGAGAGGTTTAAACTTTAAAGTAGCTATATGGCTTGGAACTCGTCAAAAGAAAAAACAGATTAGGAAAAAGATATTTACATCCAACCAACACCTAAAAAGGCTATCTTTCTTAACAACTCGGAAAAAATGAGTAACGTTAATGAGTTGATTACTCCACCTATCAAAGTTAATTGGATCCTACATCAATAAGAAGAGTTAGCAAGATGTTCTGCTTAAGAGGATTCTTGTTCAAGTAATCAGATATGGCAAGATGATTGCTTAGGGGTATTCTTACTTCAGTAAGAAAAGATAGCGAGATGATTGCTTATAAGTTATAGGTAGATGTAGATGAATTATGTGTTCAAAATGGAGGATATGACATTCTAATGGAGAACCAAGACATGTCCCGAAAACTGAAGAAATGAGCTACTGCAAATAAAAAAGATTCTTATATTATCTTTGTAATAATCTTTGATATAAAGAGGGGTAGATAGTTAATAATAGTATTATCATGTTAAGTAAGGGATATTGGAGTATTAACAATTTAACACTCCAATCCTAGAGTCCAATATAATTGTCACATTATGATTAACGACTTCAATAAAGAATCATTGCTTATAAGTTGTCAGTACCTCACATGTCCCAAAATCCAGGAAGATGAGCAACTGGGAATCAAATAGATAGGTATAAAGAAGGTACATAATTAAGGATAGTTTTATCATGTTTGATGGGGGTTTGGAGTACTAACACTCCAGTATTAAAGTCCAATATAATAGTCACATTGTGATTAAGGACATCAATAAAGATTCATTGGTTATAAGTTGTCATGGTTATGTCAATCAGGTAACACAACTACCTAATGAATCAAATTAAAGTGGATCACCTCATTGCATGAAATGACTTTATTTATAACAAAAGTTCATATTCCATATCTCTGTTGTATTCCATATATTCATTTTTAAACACTTTATTTCATTATAACTCATGTATTCATTTTTAAACACTTTATTTCATTCTAAAATGTATTTAAAAAAAAAAATGAGCTCAAAGAATAGGAAAACCGAAAACATTCATAAAAAGATCAGGAAAATGTTTTTCAGCATACCCCTTTAACATTACTTTGCCTACAAGAGCAAAAGCAAGTTCTCCTTCTCCATAATAATGAATACATGGAAGGAAATCTAACTATTCAGGAAGCTCAAACAAAAGGATAGAATAAACAAGACAAGATAAAAGAGAAGGAGAAAGAGAGAGGAGGAGAAGAGGGAGATGGAGAATTTTGCAAATAGGAAAGAAAGGCAAGAATAAGAACAAAGATATTGTTAAAGTAAGTGCAGCTGCGAGACCCATTCTTAGAGAGGATGGTACCCTAGTCAGTTAACTAGGGTTCTTGGTTAAGTTAACCGAGCAGAGTAAAGAGTAAGACCCTAGAAGATACCCTAGGGCCCCCAGCTGTCTCCTGGGGTTCTTGGTCGGGGACCAAGCAGGTTGTTGCCATGGCAAAGTCCCTAGCATGTGGCTAGGGCCCCTATTTGTCTCTAGGGTATTATGCTCTGGGACCAGACAGTTTCTTGGTCACAAGGACCAAGCAGGTCCTGCAGGTTGAGACAGAGGCCTCCTGGTCTGGGACCAGGAAGATTCTTGGTCACGGGGACCAAGTGGTTCCTGCAATGACATACCTGGTCAGTGAACCAAGTGGCTCTTGGTCAGTGGACCAAGGTGCTGATGTGTGATGCCCTCTTCTCCTAAGTCTTCGAGATGGTTGAGTTAGATGGTCTTCTCAAGGGACTGGCCACCCCTTGATGGAGCCACTAGCATTTGATCTGAGGAGCAGCCTAGAGGACCACATGATCACATCACCTAGTGTGGACCCTTCTTTATATAGTAATGATGAACTTCAGGTTGTGTATGGAACACTTGTGCATTTGAGAGAGAAATGATTGGTTATACCTTCCCCACCTTGGTTGATTTACTTTTGGTCCTTACACCTTGTTGATTATTGGTCTTGTGGTACCTTGTCTTTGAGTTGTGGTTCGTGGGGTCTTCTACCCACATTGAGTTGTTTTGATTTATACCTTGATGTTTTTGGTCTTATGGGTACTATGATTGTTTGCCCACCTTATGGTACACCCTTTGGTCCTAGGGTTATGGGTCATGTACCCACCTTTGCTTTTTTATGGTTTTGACTTGTACCATATTGGTTGATCCTTGTACCCTCACCTAGTGATAACATGACCCACCTAAGTTACCCTACTTATATTTCATGTTATTTTTTTTATTCTTATGTCGTAACCAAGGTTGCGAGGAAGCGTCCTTCCCCCTTCGCCCCCGCTTTGGAAGCTCGCTCCTGGCCAGAGCGCTGCAAGAGCTAAGGGAGAGCGTGCTCCCTGTTTCGCTCCCGGGCCAAAGCAAAATGTAAAGTGCGCTTCGGGGGGAGCAAAAAACACTCCCTGGCTCTGTCCGGGAGCGATGAGGGAGCTATCGGGAGCTAACACTCCCGATCGCTCCCTAATTCACTCCTGAGCGCTCTACACAGTGCTCTCCCCCACTTAAAAAACGCTCCCGTGATCGCTCCGCGTAGCTCCCGAACTAGCTCCCGCTTGTTATAAGTTGTTTCATGGTTAAAAGTTGGGAAATGCGATCTCATTAAGTGATCTTTTGCACTCATATACAATTCTTTTGCACCTGTAAATTTTTCGAAGCCACAATTTATTGCACAGTTCGCTGAATAAAGTAAATTTGCCTTGCAACTATTTTTCACAATCTTTCTAAAGAAAATGTTACTTGTAAATGGTTATCAACATTTTCCTTTGAGCACTTGTTACAAGCTTGTAATTTTTTCACATTTTCCATATTTTGATGAGTGATTTGATCACTTCTACAAATCTGGAAATCACTTTAAATTCAAAGGATTTAATTATAATCATCTCATTACTAATTTATCCTCTAACACTTTGCTTCAGAAATTTCTCGAGGCCTCCCTTCGGGCTAAGAACATTGTGTTTTGGTCTTCTAATCAATAGCTCAATTATATTTTTTTGCATAATTCTGAAATAACTCTCACTTCCAGCAAATGAACCCACTTTAGATCATCAGTTGGGATTTTTACGAGGATTTAACACTTGTAGAGTACATTTCTGCATTTCCATCTATTTCCAGAATCAAATAAAACTTGAACATGGATGGGTTTACTTCATTTTATTTAAGTCTACAAATGGGATGATATTGTGATAATTTTTTGAATTATTTCTAGCACATTCCTTTCACTTTCGAGGTGTTTGTTTTTATTCAACAATCCTATAACATTCACATTCAAATATTTTTTTTCGGAGTTAATAAATCTGCAATTCACTCACATAGCTTAAACAGATTTCAATCAACTCTCTTAGCTCTCTTCAAGAAGTAAATTTCTAATTAACCTTAGGGAAGCCCCCCCGACCTTTGAGAGCAGGTCAAAATTGAAGGAAGTTAGCACTAAGGAGACAGTGGTGCTTTCTTCTGTAGTTACTTCTGTAGCACTCGTGGGTTGGGACTTTCCTACTCAAGTGTTAAATCAAGTTATAGCCTATAACAACTTCCTTGTCTACATTAACTGCGTACCACTTCTACATTCACATTGATTGTTCATTGTTGTAATTCAGATTTATTCTTGCTTATTCTATGCATTTTGAACGTTCTGGAAACCTTTGAAAAGAGATTGGAAAATGTTGAAGGATTCAATTAGTTATAGTGAAGAGTGACTTGAGCATGATAAAACAAGAATAAAATAAGTACTAATAAGTAATAACAATAATAAAATGGCACATCCTAATAAATATTAATAAAAAGTTATCATAATGTGAATTGCTTCTTATGTTTTTGTAGCAAAAAAAAATGGAAATAGTGTCCTATAACATTTGAAGACTTATAAAAAGAAAAAAATTTATGTAGACATACAAATATAAGCATTCCTGTACAATAGTTGTATGTGCATGTGTACATATTTATGTATCCGCTACTACAAACTTGTAACAAATAAGTATCACAATAAATTTCTCCAAGCTCAACCTTCATTTCATGGCTAGACTCTAGACTATAGTTTCGTTACAAGTACAACTTAAGTGATCACAAAATGTTATATATTGAAAATTTGAAGTTGTAAGGTTGATGTTATAGATACTGGTAACTAGAGTCTAGAGTCTAGACCTATGGTTAACGAATTCACTACTATATGATCGATGATTGATGAATGATGTTATATGGTATTATGTAATATGGTTTATTTCATGTTTTTATGGTTTCCAATGAGTTTCCATAACTAATTCAACAGTCTACAAGCATTTGTTAACATATATGCATCAAAATATAAAAAATATATATATTATATAAAAAACGCCCGCAACGCTCCCAAACTGGAAGCTTTTGAAAATTTCGCTTTTCGCTCCCACTCCCAAGTAACCTTGGTCGTAACCTTTTATGAGCTAGCACCCACCAAAAGTCACTTTACTTTTATTTTATATTTTTGTGATTTTATTTTAAGTGGTACTTTCCTAAATTGATGGAACCCTAACTTAAATAAAGATTGACCCTTTTAGAAGATCTTGATCCTATATATTGAAGACATGTGCTCCTCATTTGACAAGAAGAAAGTAAGATATCTCAGCTCTGATTTCTCTTTAACGTCTAGGGTATATAGACTGCCCTGCTTGAACCGCCTACCTACTGAAGGTTACAATCTACCTCAGATCTGATTTCTGCTTGAGTTCGCTAATGTCTGCTGTAACTTTGGAGAGGCCCAATTTGATGTTATTGACTAAGACCCAACCCGATTGCACCTGTTTGAGATCTAATCTGATTGTTGATGATTTGCTGAGGTCTATTTCACTGCTGAGGGGTCCGATAGGGCTGAGAAGAGTCTGATCTGCTGCTGAAGAGTCCGATTGCGCTGAGGAGAGGTTTGATCTGCTGATGTGGTGTCCGATTCTACGCTGTTGGGAGCGGGGAGCGGGAGCGGGAGCGAAAAGCGAAATTTTCAAAAGCTTCCGTTTCGGGAGCGTTTTTTATATAATATATTTTGATGCATATAAATTAAAAAAAACATGTATTATGCCAAATTAGCTATAGAAAACATGAAAACATAGAATCTAGATATTCATATAACCATTTAGTACACATTGATATAACATTAATCATCTAGTCTTCTAGATTCTAGGAGCTATAACTTATAACATTGTCATTAAATGATCATCATCAAATCATCAATCATCAATCATCAACAACATCAACCTTCAAATTTCAGCATATAATATTTGCCATCAAACTAGGCCATAATGTTTACAAAATAGGCCAACCGCCAAAATAAACATGAAAATGAAATACAAACTACAAAGTACTATGAATCTACTAAGCTTTCCGCTTGCCACGAGTAACTTCCAATTTCTTTTCTCGTGTTCTAGGTGGAATAGGTGCTGGTGGAAGTGATCGTGGAACATGAGAAGAAGATGAATGGCCCCCACGGGCTAAACTTGGACGTTGTGAAGCTAAAGGAAAAACTCCTGCATCCGGAAAGCTGCTTTTGCTTGGGGGTGGCATCTCTGTACGGGTAGTCTGAATTGGATCATCATGATCAGCCAACAGATCAGCCTCCAAGTGCTCTAATGCTATGCCTCCATCCTCCACATTAGCCTCCTCTGGATTGTTGTCCCAAGTCAAAAATGTTCTATCATTCTTGGCTGCCTCACAATAATGGGACAACCTCAAGTTGTAGTGCACATAAACCAGGCTTTCTGCGCGATCTACATTCAGACTGTTTCTCTTTACACTGTGGATGAAATTGTAGGTGCTCCAACACCTCTCTGCAGAAGAGATATTAACAACCTGTGATAGCACCCTCACCGCCAATTTATGCAAATATGTGGCTCCAGAGCCATGCATGTTCCACCAAAGGATAGGATTCAATCTGTCTCGATCTTTGGTTGCAAACAGGGAACCAAAGCGTCCATGCTCACTTATGTATTCGCTCAATTCAATCCGTACTTGAGCACACTCTTCCTCATCAGGGACTAACTTCTCTAATGCTTGCATATACCCAGCAGCAACCTCTGGATCTGTGTGGGGTTTTTTCCTAACTCCACCCCCAGGTGCAGGTTGGGCCAACCAAATTGGAGAATAGTATTTTGGGGTGAGGACATATGCAAGGGCATGGAGTGGAACATTTAGATTGTCCCACCTTTTAACCACATGTTTATGAATATGGTCATACAAGACTACATCTCTTTGCTCAACAATGTCTTTGATTTGACCAAGCATGCTATCCATTTGCGCATATACCTCCCCAATCACGGCTGATCTGTATCTGCAAAACGAATCATGTTATAAACTAGCTTGGTGAACTGCAGAACATACCTAACCTATGACCAAAAATGACCTTCAAGAACGGTGTCCTCCACCTCCTGAAAGTCACTTCTATCTGATGCGCTTGCAACTCTGTCTTTCAATTCCTGCCATGGATCACTTGAGACCATACTAACCAATGCCTCTCTTACCTTCAAAAGCCTCCTGAAGGTGAGGTAGTAGCTAGCAAATCTAGTCTTTGCAATCTTCAATAGCTCCAACCTAGAGTGATTGCGAACAATGTGGTGGGCCATGCTATGATTGGTAATAAATTTGATCATTTTCTTACCTCTCTTGTACAAGGCACCAATCCATCGGTAATTATTGTCCTTCATCTTAACAATATCATGCATCAAAAGGTTCAATGTGTGAACCAAACACCCTGACCAAAATATATTAGGATACTTATCCTCAATGATTGCTTCTGCTGCCTTACAATTAGCAGCAATATCAGTGATGACTTGAATGACATTGTATGGCCCAATCTCCTGAATGGTTTTAAGTAAAGGTTGTGCAATATTAATAGCGGTCTTGTAGTGATCTAAGTAGTCATGGGCTGAAAGGAAGACCGCACCGCTAGCAGAAATGCCAAGAATATTTATCAATGGCTTGCCTTTAACATTTGTCCACCCATTCGATACAATGGGTACCCCATAGTTGGGCCAATCATTTGTGAACTTTCCAAGAGCACTATTGATTTTGGCTCTTTCCCTGTCAAGTCCCACGGTTCTATCTTTGTCATACCTAGGGCTTCTGTATCCTTTAGGGCTTCTGTATCCTTGAGGGCCACCATTGATGGCTTGTACCATTTCATGCCAATAGGGTGAGCGAAGAACATTGAATGGCACACCACATGCATAGAGAAACCTATAAACTTTTGAATCCACATCATCTCTACAACCTTGGTCAAGGAAATCGGATAATGTTCTTCGTATAGGCGAGACTCCATGCCCATGGGGAGATGAGGCTCCCGATCGAGCCGATGATGATCCAGCAGCAGCTCCACTACCAAACATTCTTTGTGGGGATTCAGAATCAACCCTCGATCTCTTGGAGTTGTTTTGAGCGGCCTCTTCTTCCATCTTGTATTTGCTTCTCTCTTTAGCTCCCACTTTGTCACAAGTTTTGACTCCATGAGACTTACCTACATCGCATGGCATAACCCCACACAAATGCTTTCTCACCCGGGTATATGAACCTATGTATGTTTTCCCACAATGGGGGCATCCAAACTTTGTGGTTCCACCCCCTCTCCCTCCCCCTTGCCTTGTCACATACTTCCACAAAGGTGTTGTGTCTTTTTGTTTTTGCCCCACATCACCCTCATCCTCATCATCATCACCCTCTTCCCCTTCCTCCTCTTCTCCTTGGTATGCATCACTCTCTACCTCTTCCCCCTCATCACTACCACCACCACATCTACTTCCCAACACCATCATAATGAGAAGAAGTGGAATGAAAAACCAAAACCACATACCCATCATGTTTCTTCATTCAAGATGAGAGTCACTTGTTCCCTGCAATAGAATGATGGAGAAGAAGAAATTGGAAAGAGTAGGAGAAGAGAACATTGCAAGTTTTCCATTTTTTAACATAGTGAAAAAAAATTGCAAAAACAAACAAAGATGAGTTTTTAGAGCCTACCTTTTAGCTCTTCAATGGTGGTTGAATGTCTCTATGGAAGCTTCAATCTCCCTTGCAAACTCTCCCCTTCAATCTCCCACTCAATGCTCAAAGCTCTCAAACAACTAGCAAACTCACTCCAAATAGCTCAAACTCTTCCCAATCAAGCAAATGAGTAATGGAATGAGTCCATTTGGACTCATTCACCCTTTATTGGCCCAAAGTGACCTAGACCACCAAAAAAAACCCAAAAAAGAAATCCAAAAATCCACCCTATCTGCGGAATCGATCTCGGGATTGTTTTAGGGTTCGATTTTTATGCTCGGGTTCGATTAGGGTTCGATCTGGAATCGAACCGAAATTGACCCGAAAGCTACGATTCCGCAGCGAATTGCAATATTCCAGGGAGCGTTTTTTTTTTGCCCAATTCGCGAATTACAAAATCGATTCCGGGCGGAATCGATGACGAATCGCGATTCCGGAATCGATTCCGTCCGGAGCGCAAATTGGGATCGATTCGAGGGGGGGGGGGAGGTCGATTCCCCGCAGCGTAGGTCCATTTGGGCTAAGAAGAGATCCGATCTGCCAACAGAAATCTTATTGGAACCTAATCCACCTCCTATGACCTAATCGTAAGCCTTGGAACTCCCTTTTACCTCGGCCGCAAGCCTTTAAAGCTCAATTTTTCCTGTCGTGACCTGATTGTGGTTTGTCCTAAGTAGCCACACCCTTTTAACATCTTGTTGATTGAGCCGTGTTTCTGTTGAGGGTTCTCCTTTCCTGCTGCAAGCTTCTTTTTTTTCTGAGTTATGGGCATACTAAGGGTTTGTTGAGATCTATTTTGCTCCCATCTGACAGATCTGACTTTTTGAGCAATTGTCTGTGGTCAGTTTGTCTGAGACTTGAACCTTTATGCTAATGATTGATCCATGATATTGAGTTTGTATTTTTTGGTTTTGATACATGTATTCTAAGTCTTTATCTTTGACCAGATTTATATTATTGAGGATCAGACCTGTGCACTGAGTTGTATCTGTGGTGTAAACCTATGTGTTGAGTCTTCCTTGGATTGTCACTGTGCTTCTGACTGTCATTGACTATTTGGTTATACCTCAGCCCAGTCATCTCTCTCTCTTTGTGGTTTGTACTTACCCTTTACTAGGGTCAGTTGGTTGGTGTTCACTGGCCTCTGAGAGGCATAGTCTTTTTTGAAAGTAAAATTTATGAGTTTAAAACAGTAAGGGTTCCACACCCCAGGTAAGTATCCTCACTTGTCTCTTTTATTGTTAATTAAACAAGTTAGTTATCTTGCTATTGCTAATTACATGTTACTGAAGATTACTTTTAACACAGTGACCCAATTGGTAGTGTTAAAGTTGAAAAGTTGAAAGAGATGAAAATTATGTTTTAAACTATCTTGTTAAAGTTACTGCTGTACTATTCTGCTCTAGTATAAATTTGTAATATTGAATTTTTGTAGTATATAAGTTCTGATTTTCTGCATCAAACCCTAACCCTAACCAAAATTTAACATGGTTTCAGAGCTTAGGTCTTGTAGCTAACTCTGTTTTGCAAGCTAACAGAATCTACATAGATCCTAAGGTAAGGGTTTGTGTTCTAATCAACTTGACTACAGGTTTACAGGTGTACTTGGCAAGTTGACTGTAAGGGTTTGAGATGGCTTCTAACCCAGTGAAGGTAGAAGATAGGCTTGAAGGAGCCTCAAACTTTAATGCATGGAAGGCTAGGGTCTTGAATATTTTGGAGGAAAATGACTTGGATGAATTGGTCACTAGGGTTGTGGAAGAGACCACAACAACCCAAGGAAGAGCAGCATTTAAGAAGAAGCAAGCCAAAGCAAAGAGGGTCATCTTTGACTCAGTTAAAGACAATTTGATGCATGTGATAGCTCCTCTAAGGACAGCTAAGGAATGCTTTGATGCCCTAGCAAATCTCTATAAGAAGAAGGCACCTACTCAGAATAGAGTCTTGAAGAAGCAACTTCGTTCATTGAAGATGGAGAACAAGGAATCAATTGCCTATTCCTTTTCAAAGATTGCTCAGACAAGAGATCAACTCATGGCAATTGGAGTTGAAGTAGATGATGTTGACCTTGTGCAAACAATAGTAGATGGTCTTCCTACATATTGGGAGACATTTCTTGCAGCAGTGAATGGAAGAGAAATACAACCAAGCTTTGATAGGTTGTGGCATGATTGCTTAGAAGAAGAAGGCAGAATCCAGAGTAGATATGGACCTCTCGCTGAAAAGAATCATGCTATTACTGCCAAGACAAAGAAAGGAAGAAGCTTCCCTCAGCATCAGAACAAAGGTAAGGGACCTCTAGGTAAGCACTTTCATAAGTCAAAAGTAAGATGTTATAATTGTAGCAAGCTTGGTCATTATGCAAAAGATTGTAGAAATCCTCCTAACAGGAAATGGCATAAAGGGAAGTATCATGCTTCAGCTGCTACAGAAGAAAAAGAGCCTCAGCAAAAGAAATCTAAGGTTGAGACCAAAGAAAAAGATCAAAGAGAGTTCATCTTGGTTTCAGCACTCTCAGGATCCATCTCCAACTCATTAGACTCATGGTGGATTGATAGTGGGGTCGCCAAGCATATGAGTGGATACAAAAGGGCTCTTGTGTGCTACAAGGCCAAGAAGTTCAATGTGAAAGTGGAGATGGGAAACAGAAGTACCTGTGCAATAAAAAGAGTTGATTCAACTACCTTAAAGCTTGATTCAGGTACGTTAATTCATGTTAAAGAAATTTTATATGTTCCTGGTTTAAAGAAGAATGTTCTTTCAGTGGCAATTTTAGAAGATAATGGGTTCTATGTAGCCTTCTCAAAAGGAAAGGCACTAATATGGACTAAGGGTGGAAATATGAGCTCTGCTATTGAGAGTAGTGTCCGTGAGGGTGACCTTTATAAGGTCTCAAGACATGTTGTTAAAGCTCTAATGAATAACCCCTGTCAAGTTTCAAAGATCAAGAGGGAGCCATCAATGCTCTTCAATTCCAAGCAGAATGGGATTGCAAAAAAGAAAAGTGGAGATGTGATCTTCCATCATTCCAAGGAGTCATCTAGTGACTCAGATATGGAAGCCTATGAGAAATCTCTTTCAGAGAAAAAGAGGGAGAAGACCTAGAAGCTTTCAATTGATCTCATTGAGGAGCCTATTGAGAGGTTCCAAGGTTGCTCCAATGGGAGCCATGTCACTAATTCAGGATCATCCACTGATGTGGAGATAGCCAAACTTCAAGTTTGGAAAGATACTATGACAGAAGATATCCAACTGATAATGGATAATGATATGTGGAAAGTGATTCTCAGACAATAAGGGAAGTCAATTGTAACTTCCAAGTGGATCTTTAAGATCAAGGTACGTGCTGACATTCAGAGCTCTTTGAAGCTCTCAGAAAATCATGTATTGTATGACAGGATGAGACACATCGAGAGAAAGTTTCACCATGACAAGGACATGGTGCAGTTGTCAGCAGATGTGTTGACTAAGCCTCTGTCATTGACAAGCTTAGTGTTGTTGAGAATGCCTCTCTTGTTGAGAGGGAGTGTTAAAGTAAGTGCAACTACAAGACCCATTCTCAGAAAGGATGGTACCCCAGTAAGTTAACTAGGGTTCCTGGTTAAGTTAACCAGGCAAAGTAAAGAGTAAGACCCTAGAAGGTACCCTAGGGCCCCCAGCTGTCTTCTGGGGTTCTTGGTCGGGGACCAAGCAGGTTGATGCCATGGCAAAGTCCCTTGCATGTGGCTAGGGCCCCTATTTGTCTCTAGGGTATTTTGGTCTGGGACCAAACAGTTTCTTGGTCACGAGGACCAAGCAGGTCCTGCAGGTTGAGACAAAGACCTCATGGTCTAGGACCAAGCAGATTCTTGGTCATGAGGACCAAGTAGTTCTTGCAGCGACATACCTAGTCAATTAACCAAGTGGCTCTTGGTCAGTGGACCAAGGTGATGTTAGATGGTCTTCTCAAGGGACTGGCCACCCCTTGATGGAGCCACTAGCATTTGACCTAAGGAGCAGTCTAGAGGACCACATGATCACATCATCTAGTGTGGAACCTTCCTTATACAGTGATGATGAACTTTCAGGTTGTGTATGGAACACTTGTACATTTGAGAGAGAAATGATTGGTTATACCTTCCCCACCTTGGTTGATTTACTTTTGGTCCTTACACCTTGTTGATTATTGGTCTTGTGGCACCTTGTCTTTTACTTGTGGTTGGTGGGGTCTTCTACCCACATTGAGTTGTTTTGATTTATACCTTGATGTTTTTGGTCTTATTGGTACTATGGTTGTTTGTCCACCTTATGGTACACCCTTTGGTCCTAGGGTTATGGGTCATGCACCCACCTTTGCTTTTTTATGGTTTTGACTTGTACCATATTGATTGGTCCTTGTACCCTCACCTAATGATAACATGACCCACCTAAGTTACCCTACTTATATTTCATGTTTTTTTTTTATTCTTATGTCTTAACCTTTTATGAGCTAGCACCCACCTAAAGTCACTTTATTTTTATTTTATATTTTTGTGATTTTATTTTAAGTGGTACTTTCCTAAATTGATGGAACACTAACTTAAATAAAGATTGACCCTTCTAGAAGATCTTGATCCTATATATTGAAGACATGTGCTCCTCATTTGACAAGAAGAAAGTAAGATATCTCAGCTCTGACTTCTTGGACATCTAGGGTATATAGAGTCTAGACTGCCCTGCTTGAACCGCCTACCTACTGAAGGTTACAATCTACCTCAGATCTGATTTCTGCTTGGGTTCGCTAATGTCTGTTGTAACTTTGGAGAGGCTCGATTTGATGTTATTGACTGAAACCCAACCCGATCTACACCTGTTTGAGATCCAATCTGATTTTTGATGGTTTGATTAGGTCTATATCACTGCTGAGAGGTCTGATAGGGCTGAGAAGAGTCTGATCTGTTGCTGAAGAGTCCGATTGGGCTGAGGAGAGGTTCGATCTGCTAATGTGGTGTCCGATTGGGCTGAGAAGAGATCTGATCTATCAGCAGAGATCTTATTGGAACCTAATCCACCTCCTGTGACCTAATCGTAAGCCTTGGAACTCCCTTTTACCTCAGTCGCAAGCCTTTAAGGCTCATTTCTGCCTGTCGTGACCTGATTGGGGTTTGTCCTAAGTAGCCACACCCTTTTAACATCTTGTTGATTGAGCAGTGTTTTCGTTGAGGGTTCTCCTTGCCTGCTGCAAGATTTTTTTTCTGAGTTATGGGCATACTGAGGGTTTGCTGAGATATATTTTGCTACCATCTGACAGATCTGATTTTTTGAGGAATTGTCTATGGTCAGTTTGTCTAAGACTTGAACTTTTATGCTAATGACTGATCCATGGTATTGAGTTTTTATTTTTTGGTTTTGATACATCTATTCTGAGTCTTTATCTTTGACCAGATTTACATTATTAAGGATCAGACCTGTGCACTGAGTTGTATCTGCGGTGTAAACCTATGTGTTGAGTCTTCCTTGGATTGTCACTGTGCTTCTGACTATCATTGACTATTTGGTTATACCTCAGCCCAGTCATCTCTCTCTCTCTCTGGTTTGTACTTACCCTTTAGTAGGGTCCGCTGGATACTAGTGTTGACTGACCTCTAAGAGGCACAGTCTTTTCTGAAAGTAAAATTTATGAGTTTAAAACGGGAAGACTTCCACACCCCAGGTAAGTATCTTCACTTGTCTCTTTTAGTGTTAATTGAACAAGTTAGTTATCTTGCTATTGCTGATTACATATTACTGAAGATTACTTTAACACAGTGACCCAATTGGTAGTATGAAAGTTGAAAAGTTGAAAGAGTTGAAAATTATGTTTTAAACTATCTTGTTAAAGTTACTGTTGTACTATTCTGCTCTAGTATAAATTTGTTATATTGAATTTTTGCAGTAAAGTATATAAGTTCTAATTTTCTGCATCAACAAACCCTAACCCTAACCAAAATTTAAAGTTCTGATTTTCTGCATCAAACCCTAACCCTAACCAAAATTTAATATATATATATATATATATAGATATAGATATATATTTGTTCATTCGTGTGTAAAATACAATAATTATGTAAGGAAAGTTACAATCAGTCATGGGAGCCTTCAAAGAGGATAGGTAAAATTCAACTTTG
Source organism: Larix kaempferi (assembly GCA_027924585.1). NCBI lineage: Eukaryota > Viridiplantae > Streptophyta > Pinopsida > Pinales > Pinaceae > Larix > Larix kaempferi. Next base: position 911,813 of record BSBM01000254.1, read on the forward strand.
ATGGTGCCACAAAAGGAAAACCGGGCCTATCATCTGCAAGGGGAGTGTTAAAGAATGAATGGCCAAAATTCTAGCTCTTCATTCATAGTTCTTAGATATCAAAACAGATAGTAAGGTTGAGATCAAAGCACAGATCTTGAGAATTATGGAAGGTATAAAATCTTAAGCATTATGGAAGGTATAAGGAAATGCTACAAGAAGATGTATTCAAAGGGGATTCAAAACTAATAATATATCATACCAATGGGGTGAACACATAGTCTTCCTGTGAGTTGAAGGGTAAAATAACGTGGATTCACCATGCCTACGGAGTTTTTGAAGATTGGAAATGCACACGCATGAGATGGAAAGCCCATAAAAATGTTGATGTTGATTGCCTGACCAATCATGCGAACGTTTCTGAGACTCGTCAATCCCTTAAGATGGTTGATCCACACGTGGACAGGAAGCACCAGAGGGACAACAGTTCGACTGAATGAGTCGGCTATGTTATGGCGGAAGCTTAAGAAACAAAATGCGCAAAGCAGGAATACACTATACAGACATAACACAAATGTACACAGACAATATGCAGGAATGCAAACTGATCCTCTATTACTAGATATGAGATCATCTATTGATTCTATGTTGTATATTACAATAGTTTACATGCTTATATAGAGAGTCATGAGACGCTTGGGTGCTTGCCCATTACGTTCAGTTACAAAAGAAGTTAGAACAGTTCGGCAGTTCAACCGTTACAGTCAACTGGAAGACAGAGAGATAGTCTGTTGAAGTTCGACAGTCGCAAGTCGCAGATCGACGCTGCATGTCAATGTCGCAAAACTGTGAGGTCGCAGAACTTGTCGAAGTCGCGAAGTTGTCAAAGCCATGTCAAAGTCGAAACTTGTTGAAGTTGTGTCGACGTCGATGACTTGTTGCAGATGTGTCGAAGTTAGCATCCGACAATAATGCCCACTGTGATGTGGATCAGAAATGATTCGCACGTGACCAGGAAACACGAGGGGGACAACAATTCGACTGAATGAGTCGGCTCTGTTATGGCGGAAGCTTAAGAAACAGAATGCGCAAAGCAGGAATACACTACACAAATAGAACACAAATGTACACAGACAATATGCAGGAATGCAAACTGATCCTCTATTATTGGATATGAGATCATCGATTGATTCTATGTTGTATATTACAATAGTTTACATGCTTATATAGAGAGTGTTGAGACGCTTGGGTGCTTTCCCGTTAAGTTCAGTTACAAAAGAAGTTAGAACGGTTCAATAGTTCAACCGTTACAGTCGTCTGGAAGACAGAGAGACAGTCTGTCGAAGTTCGACAGTCGCAAGTCGGAGATCGACGCTGCATGTCGATGTCACGAAACTGTGAGGTTGCGGAACTTGTCAGAGTCACGAAGTTGTCGAAGCCATGTCGAATTCGGAACTTGTCGAAGTTGTGTCGATGTCGACGACTTGTCGCGGATGTGTCGAAGTTAGCATCCGACAATAATGCCAACTGCAATGTGGATCAGACCTCCTTCCTTAAGAAACAATGGTCTCCATTGTTGCTCGTGAAGGTGAGGAAACTTGTCGGTCATTTCAGTAGCAGAGTACCACTTTCCTTGTGTTGGGATTTGTCCGACTTTAGCAACATGAAACAAGGGAATTGCGTTCATCCTTGTATGGCGTACTCGTCATCCCACAATGGTGTCGCAAGGAAGAGGCTCTTGAACATCTAGATTGATGTCGTCAAGTTCTACTGTCAGTAAGTCGTTCTGTTCCAACGGTGGTGCATGGTAAGGTCAAAGTAGATCCACATTGAATACAAGATGCAGACCCAGGCATGCAAGAATGTCAAGCTGGAAAGCGTTTTCGCCAATCTGTCGAAGAATACTGTATGGACCATATCGCAAAGGGTTGAGCTTCTTGAATGGACCGGTGAAGTGATCCTTCATGAGATGTAACTAGACCTTATCCCCAATTTGGAATGAATGAGGAATACTATGTTTGTCATGTCGGGCCTTAGCTATCTCGTTTGCTCATTGCAACATTTCATGTGCTTGCTTCTGGATGTCGCAGATTTCATCTCAAATCTTCGAAGCTTTATCAACTTCTCGTTGGTTGTAGTCGGTGTCGAGGTTTGGCTATGTCGAGGAGCTGATCAAGTCGATAGGCGTTGAGGGTTGAAATCCATAAAACATCTCAAATGGACACTTGCCCGTAGAGCTGTGCTGAGCACAATTGTAACTGTGTTTTATGTATGGAAGACTTTCATCCCATGTGCATCGATGCTTGTGGTTGTACATGCGAAGCAGTTGTACGACCAAGCGATTCACAACTTTCGTCTATCCGTCAGTCTGAGGATGGAAAGCTGTCGACAATGAGAGTCGTGTGTCCAGCTGTTGCCAGAGAGTTTTCCAAAAGATGCTGACGAATCTGGCATCTCGATCGGAAATAATGGTTGTGGGTAAACCAAAGTGTTTCCAAACATGTGTGAAGAAGAGCTGAGCAGTCTGTTGTGCTGTCATGGTCTTCTTGCATGGTATGAAAATAGCCATCTTGGAAAATCTGTCGACTACTACTAAGATCCAATCGTGCTGATGTTTGGTAGTAGGATATCCCGTCAAGTAGTCCATAGAAATTGATTTCCATGGTCGACTAGAAACTGGCAGAGGTGTGTACAATCCCTGTCATCGATTAGGTGTCTTAGCAATGGCACAAACCACGCATGATCGAATGTACTTGTTGACGTCGATTTTAAGTGTAGGCCAAAAGAAATACTTCTGCAGAATAGCAAGTGTCTTTGCTACTCCAAAGTGTCCTGCAGTCTTGTTGTAGTGCACGTCCCAAATGAGTTGTTGTTGATGCTCATCGGTCGGTACACAAAGCTATCCAAGCTTGTATAACAAGGTGTCTTTTAGGAAATAGTCAACGATCGACGACTTGTCAGTCTGAAGCTGTCAACAGACTGGTGAAAAGTTGATGTCTTCCTGATACAACTGAGGCCAAGTAATGGTGTCATATCCTTGCATACTCATCACTGTAAAAAGGAGAGTAATGAACAGTCTACTTAGACAATCGTCGACGGTGTTGACTTTACCTTTCTAATACTTAATCACCAACTGGAATTGTTGTAGGTAATTAATCCACTTTAGCTGTCGAGTTGTTTGCAGTTTTGACTGGGTCAAAGCGAACTGTAGAAGCTTATGGTCAGTGAGGATGATCGTTTCCTTGCGAAGGATGTAATGCCTCCATTGCTTGAGAGCTTCCACAATGGCGTACAGTTCTTTTTCGTACGTCGAATATCTTCTAACTCTGTCATAAAAAGTTTCGGAATGAAAAGCAACTGGGTGATCAGACTGAGTGATCACTGCGCCCAAGGCATAGTCCATTGCGTCCGTCTCAATCTCAAAGGGCTGATGCAAATTAGGTAACACAAGTACTGGTGCAGTGCAAAGCTTGTGCTTGAGTTGTTCAAAAGCTGCTTGTTGTGTCAATGTCCATTTGAAGACAGTTTTTCCATTTCCCTTCATCAACTGATTCAAGTGCCAGGCTATGTGACTGAAGCCGAGTATGAATCGTCGATAGAAATTCACCAAACCAAGAAAACTTCTTAGTTCTTGAATGTTGTGAGAAATGGACCAATCTTTGAGGATCTGTACTTTGTCTGAATCGACGTGAATGCCTGCAGAGTCAATTACATACCCCAAATATTTTATGTTGTTCATCGCAAAGGTACACTTGTCCATGTTCAAGTAGAGTCGATGTTGTTGGAGAGTGTCGAGGACTTGTCGAAGCTGTCCGACATGTTCTTCCCATGATCGACTGAAAATCAGTATGTCATCAAGGTAGACAATGACCCATTTGTCGATGAAAGGTCGCAGAATGTTGTCCATGTATCGCATGAAAGTCGTAGGTGTGTTGGTTAAGTCGAAAGGCATGACTAACCATTCAAACAATCCTTCATTGGTCTTGAAAGCAGTTTTCCACACATCTGAGGACTCAATTGGAATCTGATGATATCCCGACTTGAGGTCAAGTTTAGTAAAGAATTTAGCACCTTTCAAACAGTCAATGAGCTCGTCTATCCGCGGCAGAGGGTAGCGATTCTTTACCGAAATTTTGTTGAGTACCCTGTATTCGATGCATATGCGCCAAGTACCATCTTTCTTCGAAACGAGAATGACTGGACTTCCACAAGGAGAGGAGCTGGGTCAGATATGACCTTTGTCGATCAAATCTTGGATTTGTCTGCGAGTCTCTTCATTTTCGAGAATGGATCTTCTGTAAACAGATGTGTTAGGCAAAGAAGAACCAGGAGCAAGTTCAATGGAGTGTTTTACCTAGCAATGTCGAGGTACTCCGTCCGGCTCTTGGAATAAACTCCGATACTCGTCAAGAACGTTGTCGATCAACTGCTTCTGTTGGGAGATGCTTTGGTCGGTAAGTCAACTCGTCGCTGCAGTCTTCCTAGAATGTTGCAGTTTGATCATGATTAATGCGAACTTCTGAGCATGATTGATGAGCTTCTTTGTCTATTTAGCAGATATTATTGAAACCATAGGTGTAGGTCGTCGCTCTGGAATGTTGTACCATCGATTCTAGATTCTGACAATCACCTTCTACGATCGTGACTGATAACTTCTATGGCGATCCCATAGATAAGGTTTCCCAAACAGGGCATCGACTACGGAGAGTGGTGCTACGTCGCAGAGTACTTCATCTTCAAAAGACTTTATGAAGTAGGCGAGTTTGCATTGTCGAGTGATCCGTAGTTCCTATCCATACTTCATCCAACCGATGTTGTAAGGCTGAGGATGCGGAGTGGTGACAAGACCTAGTTTCTTTACGAGATCATCAGAAATGAAGTTCTTCTGGCTACCGTTATCCACAATCAGATGTAATGGGTTGTGTTGGACCCATATCCGTGTATGGAACAGGCGCTCTTGTTCCTCGTCGTCGACAATAGTCGAGGCTGCTGGAGTGGTCGATGTTGATGTCAAAAGGGTCGTTGCGTCTGGATCCGATTCTTCCATCGTCTTGTCGAATGCGTCGGATGTCGACACTTTTTTCCAAAAATGTCTTCCGAGCTTTGCATTTAGACATATCATGCCAAGATGAGTGGTGGTAATCGCACCATTTTTCGGTCGACGGTTGTTTGCTACATTCCCTTTTCTAAAAAGGCTTTTTGTTGTGATCTGGCTTTGGCGAAGTCGGCTAAGAATATTTTGACTTGTCGAAGTCGGTTGATGTCTTCTTGTCAAGTGGTCGTCCTAATGTCGACTTTGTCGCGAAGCGCGCTTTTCCCTTCTGCTTGGTTTCGAGTTTACTGGCATAGTGGAATGCATCCGCAAGCATAATGACAGTTGGAAATTCCATCTCTTGCTGAATATACTAGGACAATCCGCTGATGTACATCAGAACAAGCAATTTCTCTTCTTCTTGGACGCCAAGTCTAGCCATGAGTCGATAGAACTCGTCGATGTAACTCTATACTGATTGGTCTTTCCATTGCCTTAACTGCTGCCACTTCTTATACTGCTGCTCGAGGTACTTGGGCGGGTAAAATTCCTTTCGGATGTGTTCGACGAATTTATTCCATGTGTCGATGGGGTCTCCGCTTTTCTCCATCTTTGTCGAGAGGTTCTCCCACCAGCAGTGCACAGATATTAACATCTTTAAGGCTGCAATGGCGATCTTGTCAGCTTCTAAAAGTTGATTCACAGAGTAATAGGATTCCAATTGTTGCACCCAATTATCGACGAATTCTGCGTCAATCTTGCCTTCAAGATTCGGTATGTCCAAATTCATTTGCACTTTGAAGGGGTTGATTTTATCGGATTGAGTTCTTGTCTAAAATCCTTCGGATGTCGAAGCAAATCACGTGAGAATTTCATTGAACTAGGCGAACATTTCAGTTCGTTGTCAAGCCAGCACTTGCTCAATAAGTTGTGCTGTCTCGTCGGCTACATGTCTATCGTCTGTTTCTTCTGCCATTTCTGGAGGTAGCATCTGCTTGGATTGCTGAGATTGCGAGCGTGTTTGAATAGGCATAAGTCGGTAACTTTGTTGGAAATGTCTACGCAAACTTAAGCATGAACAAAGTTGAGTGCTCTGATACCAATGATCCGCACGTGACCAGGAAGCACGAGGAGGACAACAGTTCGACTAAATGAGTCGGCTCTGTTATGGCGAAAGCTTAAGAAACAAAATGCACAAAGCAGGAATACGCTACACAAACAGAACACAAATGTACACAGACAATATGCAAGAATGCAAACTGATTCTCTATTACTGGATATGAGATCATCGATTGATTCTATGTTGTATATTACAATAGTTTACATGCTTATATAAAGAGTGTTGAGACGCTTGGGTGCTTGCCCATTACGTTCAGTTACAAAAGAAGTTAGAACAGTTCGGCAGTTCAACCGTTACAGTCAACTGGAAGACAAAGAGACAGTCTGTCGAAGTTCAACAGTCGCAAGTCGCAGATCGACGCTGCATGTTGATGTCGTGAAACTGTGAGGTCGCGGAACTTGTCGAAGTCGCGAAGTTGTCGAAGTCGCGAAGTTGTCGAAGTCGGAACTTGTCGAAGTTGTGTCGACGTCGATGACTTGCCACAGATGTGTCGAAGTTAGCATCCGACAATAATGCCAACTGCGATGTGGATCAATGGTCCCACCATCCACATCAGAAGAGAGAAATTGGAAGTGTGAGTTTTCATGCTTACTTGGCTCAAGCGTGATGCTTCCATTCCTTGGGGGATCACATCAATCATTAATAAGGCCAGACAACGAGTAGATTCTGAGATGTTTGCTATGACCATGATGGAAAAACTGACAATGATGGCAGCAAGACTGGAGAAAGAATGAAAGAATGGAGGAGCTCACCGTGAAGAGGAGGATATATGTACTTAGTACTATCTCGAGATGATCATCATTAAAGTCCTCCACATGCTACTATCTGTCCTCACTGATGAGGAATCTCGATCCCTCTTGTCGTTGGGAGTGGCCAACAATATGAATCCTCAGATCATCCCACTCCAAGAGGCCATATAATTCTCTGTTAGCTATCTTTTTCCTTTTTCTTATATTTTTGAACAGATTCTTTTTTATATTTTTGAACAGTAAGACATTAGGCTTATTTTTTTGGTAATAATAAAAAATTATCACCGGACTCTGTCTTGTGTAGACCACCCACATCCATGCGTATACCCACACACAAGGCCCTTGGTCAGTGCAATAATCGACACAGAGGATCGGGGGCCCATGGAAACACATCGGGTCGAGGGCCCTCAATACAGCCTCAAACCCTTATGCACAGGGCAAAGTCCCCACATGCACAAAAGGGCCAAGCCCCGTGACCTAAGGTCAGATATCTGTTATTAAGAAGTAACAAAAATAAGTTATTCGATATTTTTAGGTTAAGGGTTGCTTATCTGGAACAGTTTGGAGCTACCATCCTCTCTCACTTGTGCTGCAAATTGAAAGAGTGTTCCAGGATTCAAAAGTCATCCTCCCCTTCAGTTCTCAGCTTCATGGCATAGAGCCAGAATATGTTGATTCTACATATATTTGGCTTCTTTACCATCGATGCATCTTAGAGGCTGAAAAATATTTAGAATCAACAAACTAGCTCCATGCCATGAAAATGTCAAAATATCGTCTTCCAAATATTCTTTCGTGATAATTTCTGATCAAGAAAAAGAAAATGCAGACATTAAAAAAATTCTGCGACCGAGGTAATTAGAGACTCCATTTTTTTTATTGTCTATATTATGATTGGACCAATTATTTAAACCGCTAACGGAGTGAATGCAGTGGTCAAGGGTTTGAACCTGTTACTATCTAAAATTTTAGTAAAATGATATGCAACATTCATTTAAACTGTCGATAGAAGCAAAGATGAAATGTACCTTCCAAGAAAGCGTTGGAGCACAGCTCTCATAGCGTTTTCCTGCAAATCGAACCCCTTAGATGCCAATGCTGAGGAAGTTACACATAATAAATATTCTCCCTAGGGTTCGACGAGGTGAATGCGCGCCATTGAGATATTCCCTGGATCCTTGTTGAAGTGAAATCGCGCCACTGAGATATTCTTTCACAATAAAGCATTGGGAACGGCATTGGCGGAAAGCTTCCTCGGCGTTTTCAGTGCTGATGCAGGGAAGCACGCCACTGAGATACTCTTTCACAAGAAAGCGTTGGGAACGGCGTTAGCGCAGAGCTCCCTCGGCGTTTTCAGTGCTGAAGCAGAGGGCGTTACACAATAAATACTGATATTGTCATGTCCGTCATTGAAACATACAGGTAGGGTAGTGTTTTGGATATTTTTGCTCCATTTTTACTCAAAATCTGATCGGAGTGATTGAAATTTTCTTCAAATTGAACAACAAGAGTCGCTAAATCCATTTATACAGTTATATATGGAATTTGAACAATGAATTCCAATGATTTTAACCAAAACAACTCTCATTAGATATTCCCTGAATCTTGCTATTGAGATATTCTTCCAAAGAAAGAAAGCGTTGGGAACAACGTTGGCGCAGAGCTCCCTCAGCGTTTTCAGTGCTGAAGCAGAGGGCGTTACATAATAAATATTGATCATTGAAAGATCATTTGGAAGCCCTGAGGCTCGATGAGGTGGATCCATCTCTACCTCAGACATGCACTGTCTATGTAAAGGCTCCTTTTTCTTTGATTCTAATCCAATAGCAAGGAAAAATGGTTTTTTCTGGTTTCGATGAGGTGAATGTAAGATCCACAAGAGTTAGGGTTGGAATTTAAAATCCAACCGTCCTGATGGTTTTCAAAAGTTCTTTAGACACTTTGGACAATCTGCATTAATCAATAAAATCAGATTAGATGGGAAAAAGGCTGATTGCGCCGAAAGGCACTCTAGAGCCCAGTGTGGGGGAGATTTTGTGAGTCCAGTGTTTGTCGAGTAACAAAATAACACAAAGTAAACAAAAAAAATATATTATGTCGACCATAAACAAAAAATAATAATACAAAGTAAAAAGGAAATATGAGACTTAAACTAGAGACTTTAGAGCTTAGGATTCGGTGGTAAATATTATGTCGGCCATAAACAAAAAAGAACAATACAAAGTAAAAGGTAAATATGAGACTTAAACTAGAGACTCTACTTTTTACTTTTAATACAAAGTAAAAAGTAAATATGAGACTTTAGAGTGTTTGTCGAGTGTTTATCCAATAACAAAATAATACAAAGTAAACAAAAAATAATAATACAAAGTAAAAAGTAATGAATATTATGTTGGTCATAAACAAAAAAGAATACTACAAAGTAAAAAGTAAATATAAGACTTAAATTAGAGACTTTAGAGCTTAGGATTAGATGGCTCAGGTATTGCATTCAAGGAGCTATTCAAGGAGAGGTTTGCACCTCGGGAGATTTGATCCCTCTGGAGCCTAGGATTTGGATCTAGGCTGGTAAAATATTACATCCAAAGTGGAAAAAAAAAAAAGAAAAAAAAAGAAAAGAAAAGAAAAGTTAATGATACATGAGGGTAAATATATGTGTTTGTTAAAGGCCTTATCAAAAGATTCAGGGATTTCCTTATAACTAAGTTGGTTAACTTTTGTGATTGTTTAGTAAGTTGGTTAACTTTTGCGATTGTTATAATATGTGAGAATTTGAACGTTGATTTGTAAGTTAAAGGAAAGTCTTGAAATCGTAAATGTTAAATTTGAGCGTTGTTGATTTGTAAGTTAAAGAAAGTCTTGAAATCTTAAATGTTAAACAATTTGGATGACTATGAGGTTTTTTTTTTGTAAAAATCTTACAAAACTCTAGCTAGGGTTTATGTGAGATTTGGTAGAGTTGTTTGTTCACAAAGTTTGGTTAGTCATGGAGTTAAGCTTAGCGCTAATTGAGCCTAGTACCAATAATATAAAAAAAGTGGGAATATGTCGTGGGGACCCAGGATTTGCAGCGAGGTTTTCTAGGGATTGTTGGGTGTTGTTTTTTGTTCATTGGGTAATGAGTAGTAGTCCTCGTCCTTTATCTTAATTCGATGGAGGAGGATCTTGTGGAGTGGTCTGATCAGAATCAAGTTGTGGCTCCAACTAGAGGAATTTTCGTGTCTGATGTGGAAATTAGGAGCCGCCTCCAGGCTTTGGACCCGCCATCGTTTGGAAAGGGTGCAATTGATGGGATGCGAGATTGTACGACGCCAAATGGATCACCCTTTTATGTCATGTCAGGTGACAAAACTTGGTCGGCAAAGGGTTTTCATAGTCGTCGGAAGGAAGGATCCAAGCTTGAGGGTTTTGTTTTGAAATGCCTCCTTTTTGTTGGCTCTTCTATCTTGGGGGCATTAAGAAGGGAGGAGGGTTTTGAGAATGAGGTCAAAATTCCTGAGCTTTCAATAGGTGTGAAGGGTGGTGGAGGTCGATGTATTACAAGAAAGAGAGAAAGAATCCAAAAATTACTCATGAGAGAAAGAATCCAAAAATTGTTTTTATCACTTAGTTAATGATTATGTAATTTAAGATTTATACTTAATCATTCAACAATAAGGACTTTCCAAAATTATCACAAGAGTCACTTAATCAATTTAACATAGACAATTTATCCACCATCAACCAAATCTACTTTAAATGCATATGTTGTAATGCACCATCAATTATAATAGCAAATTGCATAAAATTTGAGAATTCAGAAATTTAGTTCATTGTTTAGTCAATGTGTCAAGAATCTATGCACTGTTAAATTATCTTTTAAATATGAAATAATCAATCTATCTTGTTATCCATAGATTACTTGACACGATAGAAAAAACAGAAAATTCCAGCACTTTAAAATTGCACTTAGATCATTGTTTTTTGTGTTTGAGGTGACTTTTAAACAATGAATAATTTCCAAAATTAAAGTCATGTTAAACTATATCACTTTCAGCCACATAAACAACAAGAAAAAACTCAAGATTTGCATATTTCTACCTATAAACTTGTTGCATAAAATTTTAACCAGGAAATCTAAAATTTATATGCAAGATATGGCCCTAAGATTGGTTTCTAAAATTATGTCGATTGCTATTATAATTTCCATAATTCAAAATTTAGCAATTTCAACCATAGAACTTACTAAAAAATAACAAAAATATATGAAACTAATGCACATAAATTTTTCACAAATCTTATTAGCATAAAACCCTAAGAAAGTTATGCAATGATGAATTTTTAAGGACTATTGTTTTTTTAAATGGACTGCGGAAACTAAACCTAGGGGCAAAAAATAAAACTAAGTTAATTCAACCCAAATATATATTTTTTAAACTAATCTGAAAATTCTAGAAAATATTTTATTTTTATTTTTTGGAGTTAGTTCTACCATAAATTACCTTAAACTACCCTAGAAAAAGAAGCAAATATTTTCCTGATTTGTTGAAATGAAATCTACCCTAGATCACCCTAGGAAACCAAGAGAATTTTGATGTTTTTGGTTGAATAATTAGAAGAGAGACTAGTGCCTTCAAACCCTTGGACTATGGAGTCTTCGGATCAAATCCTCCAAGTGGAATTGTTTGTAAATGCTTGGCTGAAAACTCTCCATAACACAAAAGAATTTACTTTCTCAAGTTATTGAAGCGTTATGCAAACCTTCATCAAGGAAGAGCATACATCACTACACACATCTTCAACGCATGCCCTAGCATGTATCCTAGCTTGTACCACCAAGTCTGCAACCTCTACAAAGGTAGGCAAACTACAAACCAACAAAAAATCTAAACCATAAAATGATAAAATCATTTCATTGGAGCACACATACTCTTTCAATGAACTAGGAGCATAAACCTTACAATGATAAAGATAGTAGATTTCCTCAACAAGAAGAATCACCAAGTTGTGCCAACCATAGAAGAAGAGCAAGAGACAAAACATTTATTTGCAAAGTGATGGTCTTTCTCTCCAGTGCTCAACAATAATGAGAATAAGAGGTGAGATCTCTTATATAGAAGAGAAGCTCAACCTTCTCTACAATAAAATAATAATAAAATGTCAAAACCCCTAGATCCATCCCAAGGATCCTCCAAAATATATAAAATAATGCTTAATCCTCAACGACCCCTCAAGAAGAGAGGGCTCCCCCATAAAAACATGGTCAAATGATGGTAAATGGTACAAGAGATAGCCCAAAAAGGAGGGTACTCCATCACAAATAGTTTGAAAAGGCACATGCTACAAAATTACGATGCAACACTTTAAACATCAAATATGAATTTTCCAATTTTCTCAATATTTAACGGATTTTCTATTATAACCACTTTTCGAAAATCCCACAATCATTTACATCCAACGATGTCGAGATGACACAATTTTAGGCACTCTACCAAAAGATAATTGCTCCTAAAGTTAGTACTCCCCCTCAAGCGTGGTAGGAACATCACCAAATGTAGTGCTCCAAGTATAAATGTCTAATGATCATCTAACATACCAATCAAGTCATAGCATGTGTGTAAATAAAATATCTCTAGTGTAATAAAGTTAACCATCATCAAAACTTAGGCAAATGTTCATTCAATATGACAATAATACATAAGATATAAGTTACAAACACACTTTATCTAATAACTCAATGAAAATAATTTTACTCATCTAAGTCTAACAATAGTGTAACCCTTAAGATCGTTTTACATGCATCAGTCCTAAGCCAACATGCATAGCTTAGCTTACCTAATTCAATTGAGGGTGTATAAGAAGTGAAGTATGTACATAGGGAAGAAAAGGGGGTCCTTGTGAAATAGCCATCCTAGTAAATGTGAATGTGTTGGTGTATCCTTAACTTACAAGGGTTATGATTTTTTTATGTTTCTTCTACGTTTGTGCCTAAGGAAGTGTTGTCATGGGTCATTCATCCTTGTGCCTTCATATTGTGATCCATTTTATTTTTCATTTTTCCTTTGATATTTCATTTACTTGCATTTTATTTAGCCCTTTCATTAGCTTAGTCCATTTTTCTTTAGATATTGCTTAAACAACATGGGACAAGAGAAACTAGTCCTTGTGATGGTGAGTATCTGCGATGATTGTTTCTATTTGCATTTTTGCATTTAATTTATTCGGTAAATCCTTTTTTAGAAGAGTACAAGACTCTTTTGGCTTTGTTTGAGCCATTCATATAATGGAATAATAATGAGACCATGTATTATTACTAAGGATAAGGATAGAACATTCACAAATGGGAAATATGAAGGGAGTGGGTGAACTAGATAGTGAGATTAAAAATGGCTAGGTAAAATATGATGAGATGGATGAAAAATAATTTGACTTAGTTCACCAAGGTATAAATTAACCTCATACTAACACACTTATTAAGTTAGAAGTGTTAAGATTTAATATGCTAAGACAGAAAATAGCAGCATTACATTCCATTTCACAATAATAGCATATACAGGATCACTGAAGAAACAACAAGCATAGCATAAACACAAGAGACACAGATTTATCTTGGGAAACCCTCATGGGGTAGAAAACCCAGCAAAGCTTCCTCAATATAGATGACCAGCAATATACAAAGATGCAAACCAAAGACATGATCTCCTCCTCCACCATAGCAGACCTCTCCTCCACAAGTGCGCCTCTCTCAAGTGAGTGAGTGTATCAAATGAGGAACACACCTCCTCTATTTATACACTACACTGACATATGTTTTACACAAGTACATGTAGTCTTGTATTTAACCATTAGGTTAAATACCCTATTATAACTGACTGGGACGACCCCCACATGGTGGGTCTAATAACCCTAGTTACCACAACTTCTCGGAGGAATAAACATCTCCGGATTCATAGTATAATCACATCGGAGGTATGGAACATCTCCGGAATAAATAATATACAAATATAATATTCTTAGAAGTTACAATATTCAACACTCCCCCTTAACGAGAAGGATATTATAACAACATCTGCAGGAGCAACGAGTCATACATCATACATGATACATCTATAAATCATTGGAAGCTTTCTCAACATCATCAATAACTCAACCAGTTACTGGAACATCAACATCTTCAGTACTGAGTCTTTATCTTCTGCAGCACTCGAACAACTATAGAAACATCAACGTCTAGATCCTCACGATCATCAACATCGTCATCTAGACCATCACGATCAGCATCATCGTCATCATACGATCATCAGCATTGTCATCACACGATCATCAGCATCATCATCTAGACCATCACGATCAGCAGCATCGTCATCATACGATCATCAGCATCGTCATCACACGATCATCAGCATCGTCATCTCACGATCATCAGCATCATCATCGCACGATCATCAGTATCGTCATCTCACGATCATCAACATCATCATCGCACGATCAGCATCGTCATCACACGATCATCACATGATCATCAGCATTGTCATCACACGATCATATTACAGGATGATCAATCCTGCTCTCTTTAGGACATAGGTCCATGGATGATGCAATCCAGATCAAGTTCCAGGATGATCAATCCTTATCTCTTTAAGACAAGTCTCATGTCTAGGGACGATCCAATCCCGACCACAGTGCCAGTCCTTTTTCATACTGGATGTGAACTAGATCAGATCTAGGATTTACCGCCATAGAGCCAGTCCTCTTTCATACTAGATGTGTCACATCTACAAAGCCAGCCCTGTTTCATGCTGGATGTATCAGATCTACAGAGCCATCCCTGTTTCATGCTGGATGTATCACAACTACAGAGCCAACCCTGTTTCATGCTGGATGTATCACAACTACAGAGCCAGCCCTGTTTCATGCTGGATGTATCACATCTACAGAGCCAGCCCTGTTTCATGCTGGATGTATCACATCTACAGAGCCAGCCCTGTTTCATGCTGGATGTATCACATCTACAGAGCCAGCCCTGTTTCATGCTGGATGTATCACAACTACAGAGCCAGCCCTGTTTCATGCTGGATGTATCACAACTACAGAGCCAGCCCTGTTTCATGCTGGATGTATCACATCTACAGAGCCAGCCCTATTTCATGCTGGATGTATCACATCTACAGAGCCAGCCTTGTTTCATGCTGGATGTAACCTAGAACAATTCTAGGATTTGTCACGTACATTTTGAACCGAGGTCTAGGGACGATCCAGTCCTATCATGTACCTTTTGAACCGAAGTCCAGGGATGATCCAGTCCTATCATGTACCTTTTGAACCGAAGTCCAGGGACAATCCAGTCCTATCATTCAATTCTCGGAGACCTCATGTCTACGGCTCAATTCAAAGGACCATAGTCCGAGGACGATCCAATCCCCTTACCTGTTCATTTAGGATTTAGTTCTCGGAGACATCATGTCTACGACTCAATTCAAAGGACTAAAGTCCGAGGACGATCCAATCCCCTTAAGTCCACCAAGGACTTCATTCTCGAAGACATACGTCTACGGCTCTCTTTAGGACTGAAGTCCAGGGATGATCCAATCCCCTCAAGTCCACCAAGGACATCATTCTCGAAGACATACGTCTACGGCTCTCTTTAGGACTGAAGTCCAGGGATGATCCAATCCCCTCAAGTCCACCAAGGACTTCATTCTCGAATACATACGTCTACGGCTCTCTTTAGGACTGAAGTCCAGGGATGATCCATTCCCCTCATATGTCAATCATGGGTACAAGTATCTTCATCCATACAAGTACATCAAGGCATCATGTATCCTCATCATCAAAACATGTATATCAAAACATGTATCCTCATCATCAAAACATGTATATCAAAACATGTATCCTCATCAACAAGACATGTATATCAAAACATGTATCCTCATCAATAGCATCAATGCATATATCATTAAAAGCATGTATACATCTATCATCAAAAGCATGTATATCACTAATACATCTATCATCAAAATATGTATTCTCACTAATACATCTATCCTCAAAAGCATGTATTCTCACTAATACATCTATCATCAAGAGTAAAAATATAAGATTCCTAAATCTAAATAATTCTAAGTAACTAGGTGCAGAAAATAGGTAACCTCATCATTGATGAGATAGACTTGTTATTAGATACTATGCTACTCCCCCTTTCGAGGAGGGTCCTTTTGAACTATACCAAGCTTGTCTTGAAAGTATTCAAACTTTACTCGAGACAGAGGTTTAGTCAAGATATCAGCAATCTGATCCTCAGTGCTTATATATTCGAGCTTGATAGCTCCTTTTTGCACCATATCTCGTATATAGAAGTATCGGATCTCTATGTGTTTTGACTTATCGTGGAACACAGGATTTTCAGTCATCTTAATGCAGCTTTGATTGTCACACATAATCACAGTGGGATCCATTTCTAAGTCAAACACTCCATATAATAGCTTCTGAAGCCACACTGCTTCACAGCTGGCAGAGCAGATAGCCATATATTCTGCTTCAGCAGTACTGAGAGCCACACTAGATTGTTTCTTGCTGAACCATGAGATCATGCCAGATTCAAGACTATAACATCCACTTGATGTACTCTTTCTGTCTGAGACACTTCCTGCCCAATCAGAATCTGAGTAACCATGTAAACAGAGTTCATGACCTCCAAGATAATATAGACCAAAAATCTAATGTACCTTTTAGGTACCTCACTACATGCTTTGTAGCTATTAAGTGCACTTTTCTAGGTTCTACTAGATACTGACTTAGAGTATTTACAGCAAAGCATATATCTGGCCTAGTATTTGTTAAATACATCAATGACCGAATGATTTGTCTATATAGGGTTAGGTCCACTAAATACGATGAGTCATTAACTAAAAACTTCAAGTTGGAGTCCATGGGAGTGGCCATGGCTTTATACTCCAACATATCAAATCTTTTTAGAAACTTCACAGCATACTTACCTTGATTTAAAAGATTCCTTTTGGATCTTGCCATACTTCTAGACCTAAGAAGTAGTGCATTAATCCAAGATCTTTCATTTTCATTTCTGCAGCCATTTTCATGACCTGTTTCTCATTCCTTGTCAGAAAGAGATCACCGTCATACAATAATGGTATGATAGGTTCATCATCCACAACCTTAAGGTAAAGGTTAGGAACAGCTTTACTTCTGGTAAAGCCCAAGCTTTGTCATGAAGCTGTCAATTGTCCATTATTCACACTCTGCATTGAGTGATCTTCTGCATATCTATCTATGCCATCTCTCGTCAGATGGGTCTACTAATATGAGCCTAAAAATCATTCGAACTCTGTGGTGAGTTCCTTCTTACATCCATGTCATACATCCATGTCATATGTGTATAGAAGCCATATTCAACCTTGTAGCAAAGGTTGAGATCCACATCACCCATGATGATCATTAAGCTCATCAATTGACTACCGATCCTGGGTACCCATACAAAACTTGAATCACACTTCTTCTTTAATTACATCATTAAGAGAATGGTCTTATCTAGTCCCTTGGAGCAAAACATCTCATCATGATTCTCTTCCTCTTTCTAAGAGAATATCTTAACCACAAGCTTTCTATAGTGTGTTTGATTTGTAAATCTTTTGTTGAACATCCATCGCTTGTTCAGAGTTCATCATTCATCATGATCTTTCCTACAAATCAAAATTAAGTACATGATTAGTAATACTTCATAATCATCAAATCATATTGACATGATAACCTATTATGCATACATATATCATTTACATAGTTATGCAACTATTTTGACCAATACTTTGGCACAACACTTTCCCATATCCTGTATGCATACAGTGGCTATCTAGATGCCTTCCATCTCTACCAAAACATACTATCGAGAGTGTGCACAGCTCTCAGCATGTCAGCAAAGAGGTTTCATTCTAGACAAGCAACAATGGAATGTTTGTCCAATTTACTAATCATATGCATATTAGTAGTATATTGTTCAATGCTTTATGAATGTTTACACTCAGCATGATATATTCTAAATATGCATACAAGCAATATCATTTACTATTTCTAATAACAACTCAAATACTTATCTTTTATGTTTGTGTAGTTGCCTCCCGCTTGATCTTCTGTATGTCTTCTGAACTTCTATTCATTCTGTACCACTGTGCATGCTCAAGTGTACATTAGTGTCATCCTCATGATCTCATACACAAACATACATTCATTAGTATATTCTCAATATTATCAAAACATTCTAATTCTAAATAATCTTGAATATGTACAGTCATGATCATTAGTATTCAGGGTTTCAAGGAAGTCTTCTTTTACTCATGCATATTCTTGTTTGATCTAGTTAGTTAAATCATCAACCAAGATAAGAGACATAATATGCATAAACCCTTGATTACTAACCAATCATACCAAGTATACTTACACAAGGTAAGATTCTAACATGACATAGGAAAACATACCTGGATTAGTATACCTGCTTAGTTATGTACAACATACCTAAACAATCTCTTCAATGATTTAGAGATCCTGATCTAGAACCTGCATGTCTCATAGGTTAAACATAATATAACAAAGTCATACATACCTCGTGAGTCTTTGTCTTCATGTTGTCATGGTCATGGAACTTGATTTGTCTTTTGTGATGTACCTGTATCTTGTTAGCAAACAACATCAACCTCACACAACACCATAATGCATAAGTACAATCATATAGCCCTAATCAATGAATGTCTTCGATCATTCACATGCATTCATATTGTTACTAGGGTGATAAGACAATTAATAACATTAATCAAGATTGTACTAATAAATAACATGAAGACAAACACATTATGAACTTAATCAAGAATCAGATTTCAAGGCATACCTGAACCTCCTTAAGTCATACCTGTCGAGACTTTTTGTAGTCTTCTTATGTAAGGCCTTAGCCTCAACTCCCCCTGAAACTTGATCTGGGGCTTGATTAGGGTTTGCTAGAGAAACCCTAAAAATTCAATCTTTGACTTTCACACTTCTGAATGGATGGAAGAATGTGTCTTGCTGAGCTGATCAAACTAGCATTCTTCAATTTTGAAATCTCCAAAATTTGACCCCTCAAAATTGCCTTCGAAACTTCTGGATCTTCTGGACAGGAACCCGAAATAGGGTTTGATGAAGCCCGGTATTCTACCCAACCAAAAGTTCGATCTTGGTCTCTAAATTTCGATTTTCCTGAGTAGCATTCAGCTGTGGACTCCGATTCCAAAAATTCTAACTTTCTCCGAAACCCTAAATTCCGGAAGCCATGAATAAAGGTGCTCCAAAAATAATTCTGTTTTGACAGAAATATGTACCTGATTGTTTTTGCTATAACTCTGAAATTTAATCCACAGGGTATGAAAACTTTTTTTGCAGTAGCCTGACCTGTCATCTTTCCATCCTGACAGGTCTGACCTCAATTGGATTTTCTGAGAGAGAGTTATGCCAAGTGTCGCAACGTGACCTGTTTATGGGATAATACAGGAGAGCGAACTTGTATGGCGTGCCACGTGTCACTGTTTGAACTTCGGCCTCTGAAAACTTTTCCTGAGATAGCTCGCTCTGTTATCTTTCCATCCTGATAGGTCTGACATCAATTGGACTCTCTGAGAGAGAGTTATGCCAAGTGTCGTAACGTGACCTATTTATGGGATAAAACAGGAGAGCGAACTTGTACGGCGTGCCACGTGTCACTAGTTCAGCTTCGGCCTCTGAAAAAGTTTCCTGAGATAGTACATTCTGTGTGCTACCTGTCACTTTTTACGAAATTTCATTTGGAGCTTCCTAGCCCAAGTTATGACCTTTTTGCCTAGGTCACCTGATTTTGACTAAGATCTGGAAGAGGCAGAAACCCTAACTTGTACTGATCATAACTTACAAAGTACAATGAATCTGAGGGTTCCCTTTGGACACAAGATACCTGGAGATGTTATCTACGACCTATAAAGGTTTCAGATCCTGAACCTTCTCCAAAATGGATTTATAGCGAAAGTTCCACGATGACTGGTTTTTTCTATATAAAACCCTAACCTTCAAATTGTCGCAAGAGAAGCAAGTGTCGTAAGTGCCATACCTTGCCTTCCTTCAGGTTAGCTCTGATACCATGTTAAGATTTAATATGCTAAGACAGAAAATAACAGCATTACATTCCATTTCACAATAATAGCATATACAGGATCACTGAAGAAACAACAAGCATAGCATAAACACAAGAGACACAGATTTATCCTGGGAAACCCTCATGGGGTAGAAAACCCAGCAAAGCTTCCTCAATATAGATGACCAGCAATATACAAAGATGCAAACCAAAGACATGATCTCCTCCTCCACCATAGCAGACCTCTCCTCCACAAGTGCGCCTCTCTCAAGTGAGTGAGTGTATCAAATGAGGAACACACCTCCTCTATTTATACACTACACTGACATATGTTTTACACAAGTACATGTAGGCTCGTATTTAACCATTAGGTTAAATACCATATTATAACTGACTGGGCCGACCCCCACATGGTGGGTCTAATAAACCTAGTTACCACAACTTCTCGGAAGAATAAACATCTCCGGATTCATAGTATAATCACATCGGAGGTATGGAACATCTCCGGAATAAATAATATACAAATATAATATTCTTAGAAGTTACAATATTCAACAAGAAGAACCACACTAAGGTCAGACTAAGAGACCCAAATGTTAAACCTAATAACCCTAAACATATATAAGGCCTAATATAATCCCTATCCTTTATAAAGATAAATATAAGCCCTAACATCCATAAACTCTAACACATAACTCCCATAACCTAAACACTTAACAATCAACCCTTATAACACCTAATGTTTATAACCCTACATTATAACCACCCTATACTATAAATATTAACCTATAAAACCCCTATAACACCTAACCATTAACCCCTATAACACTTAACCATTATATCCCATAGATTTTAATTCCTATAAACCTTAAACCCCAACCATTATGTCTTTAATAACATGTAAATCTTAAATGCCCTATCACCCCTAACCATTATAAGCTATAAGACTTAACCCCTTAACTTTATATTATCATTGGATAATCTTCACTATCTATATAAACACTATAATCCCTATCTCTTAAAAATCATAACACATATACCTACTAATCCTTATAACCCCATTAACTTATTCTCCATAATGCCTAACCCTCCTAACCCTTAACACCTAATCCCTATAAACTCAAGATCCTAACCTAGAGATCTCCTTGACTCTATAACCTCTAAATTCCTTCAACTGCAATCCATAACCATTATAACCCATGCAAACTATAACCAATATAGAACACTTGGATAATAAAAAATATTATGAACCAACTACATTGGGTGGAATGTCTAGGTTTACAATATTTTAATAATATGAACAAATAATGGACAAAACATGTATGCATTATGTAAAACAACATTCTCGACTAATGACTTGAATTCTCAAAGAATGCATGCATAATGCTCTGATCCACACACATTATAACCCATGCAAATTATAACTTATGTATAACACCTATTTGATAAAAAAATATAATCAACCAACTACATTGGGTAGAATGTCAAGGTTTATAATATTTTAATAATATGAACAAATAATGGACAAAATATACTCGCATTATGTAAAACAACATTCTCAACCAATGACTTGAATTTTTAAATAATGCATGCATACTGTTCTGATCCACACACATTATAACCCATGCAAATTATAACCTATATATAACACCTAGTTGATAAAAAGTATTGTCAATCAACTACATTGGGTAGAATGTCTATGTTTACAATATTTTAATAATATGAACAAATAATGGACAAAATATGCTCACATTATGTAAAACAACATTCACAACCAATAACTTGAATTTTTAAATAATGCATGCATATGAACAAATAATGGACAAAATATGCTCACATTAAGTAAAAAAACATTCTCAACCAATGACTTGAATTTTCAAATAATGCATGCATATTGTTCTAATCCACACACATTATAACCCATGCAAATTATAACCTATATATAACACCTAGTTTATAAAAAAAATGATCAACCAGCTACATAGGGTAGAATGTCTAGGTTTACAATATTTTAATAATATGAACAAATAATGGACAAAATATGCTCATAGTATGTAAAACAATATTTCTACCAATGACTTGAATTTTCAAATAGTGTATGCATATTGTTTTGATCTAAACACATTATGTACATATACAATTTGCATAACCATTATCCATCCATGGCCAAATGATTTTTGTACTAATCAATCAAACATGTCTATAATGACAAATACTTCGGTCTACATAATATTAACTATCCAGGATCCATAATTAGGTCAAGTAGGTCATTAATTAGGTGATGGGTTTTGTGAATGGCCATAAATCCTAGAAGCAATTATTGTGGTCTAAATGTTTTCATTTCAGCCTTAAATGATTACATAGACCCTAAGCCACATAGATGTTGTGATAAACCTTTAAATGGTGACAACAGCGAACTAGTAGGCTAAAGACTCTCTTTGGGGGGATTAATGTGTGGTTGGTTGGGGCCTTATACTTGGTCCATGATACCTAAAAGAGATTATTATGCATAAGTCACTAGTATTATAAACCGTGGTCCAATACCTCAAACTAATGCTTTCTATAAAAGCCTTTGAAATGATTCACATATTCCACTTGTAGGACAAATACTACCTTTGTAGTTCATGTGTGGTAGTTTCGGGGACCATAAATAGACCATGAATCCTAGAAGAAATTATGAGGGCCTAAGTGTCTATTTTATTGCCCCAAGCCTCGCCTCAAGCCCTAAGACTCGTCACTCTTGTTCCAAACCTTGCTAGAGCCTAAGTGCCTCTTTTTCTCTCGTAAACCATGGATTGGGACCACATCCTTACTATGTTAGACTTTGAAATGGTTCCCATATCCCACTCATAGGCTAGAGATTCCCCCTATATAGCCTATATGGTGGTATGGGTCCATTTACATTGCCTATGAGACTTTTAAGAAAGTGTTGGGGTCTAAGCATATAATTTGTGCCTCAAAATTGCATCCCAATACCCAAGACACATTCACGTTATTCCAAAATTAAAAAAGGTCCCCACATCCCATGCATAGGCTAAATTTGCAGGCTACATGCATTGTGTGCTACTATGGAACATCATGCATAACCATGACTCCCCAAAGAAATTATTATGACTTAATTCATTTGTTTTTTGACATAAACCATGGATTAGGCCCTAATACACATAATTATTATTCCAAACCTCAAATTAATGCTCATATCATAGATATGAAATTAGGAGCTAAAAAAGGAGCAACATTAGGTGATACACTAGACTTTAATAAATCAATAAAACATGTATATAAGGACATATATTTAGGCCATACATAATGTTAACTACACATGATCCATTGTTGGGTCAAGTAGCTCCTTAACTATGTGATGGGCCTTATGAACGTAGTATACATATAGAGCCTACTTCTAACATATTAGTATTCCAAACCTAAAAATAATGCTCATATCATAAGTGTGAAACTAGGAGCTAAAAAAGGAGCAACAGAAGGTGATACACTAGATTTTAATAAATCAATAAAACATGTCTATAAGGACATATATATAGGCCATGCATAATGTTAACTACACATGATCCATAGTTGGGTCAAGTAGCTCCCTAACTAGGTGATGGGCCTTATGAATGTATTATATATATAGAACCTACTTCTAACATGTAGCAAGAAATTGTGTTTACTATCAACGAAGAAATTAAAATGAGAATATCATAGAATGAACCTGCAACTCACATTGACTAAGAAGGCAATGCTACTTATCAAAGAAAGAAATTGTGACTCACGTTGATTGTATGACAATATTTGTTGATCACTTACTTTCAATAATTCAAATTCAACCCTGAATGAGAATATCAGGGAATGAAATTGCAACTCACATTGAAAGTCAATAGTACCCATCAAAGAAAGAAACTCCGACTCACATTTTCCATATGATAATATATTCATTGATCACTTACTTTCAACAATTCAAATTCAACTTAGACATTTGATAGAAGGGTTTCTAGGATTGAAGAGCAAGTTTCTTACTCACTATCTAATACGTTTTTATGGGCATTGGATTAACTAATTTTAGAAATTTCAACATTATGTCTTAGGTCGATGAGGAATTTTATCAATGTTGTAATTAGGACTACAAGCTATCAAAATGTACAAAACACAAGCGATCTAATTTCATTCTTCTTATTTCAATTCGGTTTTACTAAATCTATCCATATTTACACATGGGTGTGCTAAATGTTTGATAAACTATATTGCCTCATTAAGACAAAAAGCATAGACAATCTTAAAACAATATGCAAGGAATAGCAACATTACATAAGCAATCTTAAAACAATATGCAAGTAATAACATTCAAGTAATGTAGCCCCACTATTATAAATAAACGAACATTAAACAAGACGAAAAATCCATGTGGGATGAAAACATTAAGTGTCACCGTAAGTTGGCACTTGTTCTTTGGTAAGAATAGATAGCATCAACCAATGGAGTTTACTACCAAGAAAAAGCTTATAATATGATTACAAGGTTTAAATCAGGCCATTTTGGTGAGTAGCTACATAGACGGTTGGCTTCAATAAACTTTTTGAAGTCCCACAACATAATATTTAGGGCCAATTTTGTATCTCCATATTTAGAAAGTTGTTCATTTTCTCTGCAAGTGTAACAAATGAAGGTCTCAAGGCTTCTCGCGATCAAAAGCACTACAAGGAAGAAGGAAATGCATTGGCTTGTTGTATTTGAGTTAGAATTCCTCTCTACTCATGTCTCGGGAATAAATTCGAGATTTTGAATGCCTGGTAGGTTGCCAAGAATATCCATGTACAATAACATACTACTATTCAATTCAATTAAAAAAACAATAAAAGAGAAGTATCTAGTTGCATGGACCTGATATTATCTAGAGTGAGATGCTATGTGATCTCTTTGTAAATTTCCTTGTTGAAGAAGAGAATACTTTGACAATACACCCAATATTTCCATAGCTTTTGCTTGATCCTACGTGGACAATATAACCAAACAACAATCAAAACTGACACATCCAACAACATTCACATCACAACCAAGAAAAATCTAATTCCTACAGTTGTTCTTAAGGAGGAGGACACGACTCACTTGTCCAAAGTTTCAAGATATTTCTCCTTCCTAAACCCAAAGAATATTTTCATCAACACTTACGAAACTAGATAGATATTGCTCCTCTTCATCCCATTCTCTAGCCTAGATTTGATCTTCAAAATGTCTCATGTTGAAGTAAAAGATAGATTATTGCTCTAGTCTACAACATCCATCTATAAAATGCTATGAAAAATGTCTCTATCCAATAGTTTACAAGTTTGAGCTTCAAATCATTAGACACATTGTTAATGTCTTTATCCAATAACTTATAAATTTGAGCTTCAAAACTTCAAACACATTATTTGTTTGCTAGGAAGTGAAAATAATAGAAAACAAATATCTCTAACAAATCAATCCCCTCCTCAAAAGCTAGAGCAAAGAAAAGCATAGATGTATATTCAGTTAATTGACATTAGATCCAAACCCATGCATTTTACTAATGGAAAATTTACAAATTGTGATTATATCATTTTATGGTATCTAATTGTAGTTATGGAGCAAAAGACATGAGAAAAACTTATAAAACCATATAGATTTTGTTACAAAAAGATAGAAGAGTTGGTTAATGATTGATTACTTAATTATGGATTATTTCTTTGAATTTATTCTCCTCATCCAGAAATTGCATGATTAGGAACACAAGCTCCCTATTCAATGACAACATACACCCTGCTTCCCCAACTCGCTCCAATGTTAAGATCTTAGAAGTGAATCCCCTTCCTTTTTAAGTAGTTTATCACATACAATATTCTATCAAGCTTGTTTGTGACCAAACACAAGGAAATGTAGTGCACCCACAAACACAATTGCAATTGATGTTGTGCAATTCTCCTTATTTTCAAGGAGTCTATGTATTCATCAATTCCTTTGCAAGAAGAGGACAAAAACTGTGTTATTACTTGATTTAGTACTTAAGTGAGGAAGTCCTAACTCACTAGTGTTATCAAGGGCAACTTCAAAAAGAAGCACCATTGTCACCATTGTAGTAAGTTCTCACTTTTAGGTCAGCTCTCAAAGGACAAGGGAGTTTTCCCTATTGGTTAGATTGGATCCGATTTAAAGAGAGGTAAGGGAATTGAGATCCACTTGGTTATGATATGTGTGTTGAGTTATGTAGTTGATTTTTCAAAATAAGCAATCCATTCAAGATGTGCAATGTTCAATAGATCAAATACTTTAAAACTTTTTGAATACTAAGAAAAATAACATGAACCACGAAACATTAGAAATCATCAACATCATACATTCATTGATCCATGAAAGAGAAGCACACTCATAAGAGAAAGAATCCAAAAAATGTTTATCACTTAGTTAATCATTCACCAATAAGCACTTTCTAAAATTATTGCAAGAGTCACTTAATCGATTTAACATAGATACTTAATCCACCATCATCCAAATGTACTTTAAATGATTATGTTGTTTTGCACCGTCAATTATAATAGCAAATTGCAGAAAATTTGAGAATTTAGAATTATATCACAAATTATTCAAGATTTTTAGTTCATTGTTTAGTCAATGTGTCAAGAGTCCATGCACTGTTAAATTATCATTAACCAAATTTGAAATATCAATCTATCTTGTTGTTCATAGATTACTTAATAGGATAGAAAAAATGGAAAATTTCCAACACTTTAAAATTGCACTTAAATCACTGATTTGGTATGTTTGAGGTGTTAGATCAGACTTTTAAATAATGAATAATGTCCATAATTAAAGTGATGTTGTCCTAGATCACTTTCAACAACATAAACAACAAGAAAAAACTTAGAATTTGCATATTTCTACCTAGAAACTTGTTGTAGAAAATTTTAACTCAGAAATCTGAAATTTATATGCTATCTATGGCCCTAAGATTTGTTTCTAGAATTATGTTGTTTGTTGTTATAATTTCTAGAATTCAAAATTTAGCAATTTCAACTATACAACTTACTGGAAAATAACAAAAATATATGAAACTAATGCACATAAATTTTCAGCAGTCTTAATCTAGCATAAAACCCCCATAAAGCTATGCAATGATGAGTTTTTCAAGGCTGTTTTTTTAATGGACTCCAAAAACTAAATCCAGGAGCATAAAATAAAACTAATCTAATTCAACTCAAAGAAAAAATTCTAAACTAATATGAAATTTGTAGAAAATATTTTTATTTTTATTTTTTGGAGTTAGTTCTACCATAAATTACCCTAAACCACCCTAGAAAAACAAGCAAATATTTTTTTGATTTTTTGAAATGAAATCTACCCTAGATCACCCTAGGAAACCAAGAGAAAAGAAAATTTTGGTGTTTTTTTGTTGAATAATGAGAAGAGAGACTAGTACATTCAAACCCCTGCCCTATGGAGTCTTGGGATCAAATTCTCCAAGTGTACTTGTATGTAAATGTTTGACTGAAATCCCTCCACAACACAAAAGAATTTCCTATCTCAAGCTATTGAAGCTTTATGCAAACCCTCGTCAAGGAAGAACAATCATCATTATGCACATCTTCAGCTCATGCCCTAACATGTATCCTAGTTTATGTCACCAAATCTGCAGCCTCTACAAAGTTAGGAAAACTACAAACCAACAACAAAACTAAACCACAAAATAATAAAATCATTTCATTGGAGCACACATACTCTTTCAATGGACTAGGAGCATAAACCTTACAATGTTAAAGATAGCATATTACCTCAACAAGAAGAATCACCAAGTTGTGCCAACCATAGAAAAGACCAAGAGACAAAACCTTTATATGCAAAGTGATAGTTTTTCTCTCCAATGATCAACAACAATGAATAAGTTGTGGGCTCTCTTATATAGGAGAAAAGTTCAACCTTCTCTACAATAAAATAATAATAAAATGTCAAAAACCCTAGATCCATCCTAGGGATCCTCCGAAATACATAAATTAATGCTTAATCCTCAATTACCCCTCAAGGAGAGAGGGATCCCCATCAAAACATGGTAAAATGGTGATAAATGGTACAAGAGATGGCCCAAAAAGGAGGGAATTGTTATCGGACAATCTACTCGAGCAGACGCGAGCATGATCACCCTAGTCCAATGGGATCTAGAACAAATGGAAACAAAATATAAAACTACTTTCCTAGATCAATTATAGATCAAGGTAATTAGATGCCTTAGCTTTATATTCGTAGATCTTTCTCCCTTTTGTTGCTCCAAACTTTGTGGTCGTCAAATCTGTAGCTGCAAGACCTGTCAAAGCACATACAGACAAACGAGCAGTAAAAGCATATCTAAACACTAATTAATCCAAGTAGACAGTTAATGAAGTGAACTATAAACATCATCAACACAAAGACATTTATGGAAGGAGATTATATTATTGTAAAACGAGTGAGAAATACATAATAGAGTGATGATTACAACCCAAGCCTTAACGCTGCAATCTTCCTCCAACAAGCCAAGCCAATGCCTCCAAAGGAAATGTATGCCTCCCAAGAGATGGATAGGGATCACCTAGGTTAATTCCACCAGCATGTAAGTGCTATATACTTCCTCCCTTTGGAATGGGGATGTGACATACCCCTTTTTGCTAAAAAACATTTTATGTTGGAAAACATTATGTTAACTTTTATTGTAAAGTTTTATATTGGACAAGTGTCCAAGGATGACTGTAATTTGCACATTATTTTATTATTAAATAAATTAAATAGGAGACAAACACCTAAGGAGACTATTGAAAGAGTGTTTACTGACCCACTAGGTCGAATGGAATCTGGGGTAGAAGGAAATGGACAAGTGGCAGCATCATGATGCAACTAACTAGCTGTTGGTATGGGACAACTCCCTTGAAATGTGGTCATAGTGCCCTGAAAGGTGGGACTGGAGCTTGAGGCTCATTTATTGAAAACTGACCACTAAAGACCTAGGCAGTCCATATAAGAGCCATCGAATTATGAACTGAGGTTCATCACTTTTCCTGACGAGGAAATTTACCTTGGGGTTTTGCTGTGCTTGCACCCAAGAGATTCAATGAGGGGGTATGCTGATTTTTTTGATCATGGAGTAAGTCTGCCTGTTATACTGCTGAGTGCAGAGTTATACTATTGAGTGCTGAAGTTATACTACTGAGTGCTGAAGTTATACTACTGAGTGCTAAAGTTATACTACTGAGTGTTGAAGTTGAGTGCCTTGCTTCTACCTAGTGGTGAACAGGCTCGGGGGTCCAAAGGAGGCAAGTAGATTGGCTGCTTCTTCTGGAGAATGTTGGGAGGAACAGGCCTCCTTGGGTGTTTTTCCACCCTATCTACAGTTACAAGTTCTACTTGTCATTTCTTGTCTTAGTATTCATCTTCTAATTCTGAAATGTTAAGTTAAATATGCTGTAGGTTAAGTATCGGTATTACAGAAGTAAAAATTTAGAAATTTTGTCCATTAATTATTTTGTTGATTATCTAATGAATATATGTTTTGATTGAGTTAAATGCTTTCCCTGCATTTTTTTTTACATACAATTTCCTGTATCGTACTCTAGTACAGAGAGGTAGAATTATGATTGATGAATGATAGGCAGATCGCCAAATGATTGGATAGATTAATACTGTTATAATTCATTAATATTTCTGATCAACTATAATCAGTATTACGAAATATATGTTTAGATTCAGGATTTGTAAATACCAATTCATATCCAAGTGTTAAAATTATTTTTCTTCTACACAATATTTAGGAAATTATTACAGTCTTGCAAAAAGCCTAGGGTTTTATCCCCTTAGGTCATTTATTCCTTCCCAAATAGCATAAGTGTTATACTCTCATTGTATTTCTTTAAGTCAATATTCAGGAAATTATAACAGCTGTAAACTAAATAGTATCAATAAGCATTTTATTACAATCTATTCTGACAGTAATAGATAAATCTAGGATTCTATGTTTTCCATGTTTTCTTTCTAACTCTTACAGCAACTTCTATTTCATTTCCTGTACAATAATTTATTTGCAATGACAAATGCAATTACTAACTTACAGTTCGTAGTGTCTAACAATTTAAATGGAGAAACAAGAACTGGTCAACTCATACCATATTATCGGAACCTTATAAACATAGTTTAAAACAGTTTTGTTAACGTTCTAAATACTTGACAAAAACCCTAACACTTAACATTCATTTCACCAACATACGATTTTTTTTATATCTTATACATGACAGAGCTATTAAAGGATTTTATAAATAGTATCGAAGATTGTGAAATCATATTCATTTTACGATCAAATGACCAAGGGTTAATACCCTCTCGACGAAAATTCTTCGCAAGTTTTCAAATAAAATCAATACAGATATTAATCCTTTCATTAGGGTTGGAACCTTTGATTTAAAAACAAAAATCATTATACACGGTTGAAGAACCAAAATATCCATCATTAGCATTCATTACTCAAAACAACTACAAGTCTGCACAACTATCGGAACGAGTGGTCAAGCCACTTGGGTTATCTTTTAACTATTTAAAACTTCAAATCTAAACCTCAAACAACGCAGAGATTAGAATCGCAGATATTATTAACACTGAAATCTTTTCTCTACTTTTTGAAAACGAGATAGCCTATGGCTCTCGTCTATTATCAATGTCATAATTATAAGTAAAACCACATTATAAGTTAAACACAGAAATCACACCATCACTGTATTTAAATTCACAGCACTGTATTATCATAAATACATCAGAGGGTTCATCCCTTAGTTCGATACATTTAAGCAAACGCTAAAACAAAACACGTCTAGATCGGTTAGCAGAACAAGCTGAGGATTCATCCTTTGTCCTCAAACATTATTTTTAAAATTATTATGTTATGGCCAAAACGATGCCCAGGACCAAGCATCAAGCTCTTAACGAGCAACAGACATCGGCAAACTATGCCAAGAGAACCTACAGGGAGTTGAACCATCGAGGCTTACCAAGTGGAGCGAGCAAGCATCTTCCCACCAAGCATCCAGCATTGCAAACCTTCAAACACTGTCAGCACCTGCCATAGAAACGTTGAGAGGTTAAAACATTTTTTTTTTAAAACAAGAAAACGCGCAGGATTCAACTCAAAAAAATTACAAATGACTCTCTTTTCAATTCGAGCATATTACCTTTACATCAAGAACATGGAGTTGGGGACACCGATAGCAACGAGGTCAGAACCACCTAACAGCCGCAATCGAGGAAGGATTAGACACCATGAATTCATCTATTTCTTTCACTCAAGACTTGAAGACCTCTGGTTCAAATCTGAACCCTGAACATATCAGAAAACCCTGAGAACCTTTTCTTTGATTGCACAACGAATGTTACTATGTGAAACGACACTCAAACCCCATTTAAGACCTGAAAATCACCAAGTTCAACCGAAGATCTCAGCATCGAATCCGAGAAAGGAGTCCTCAGACGTTCAACTTTCAAACCCTACAACTACGCAGACGGTCAGCCTCTCTCCAAGCCCGGTATTACCAAATGAATACAAAAGAGCATTACCAATGAAGAAGTAATAAGTGCAGTTAGGGTTTAAGACCCAAACCCGAGACCGATCCAGATCAACGGATGCGATCGAGCCAAGTAAGCCCACATTTTACGAAGCACTGGTATGTTCAAAACTTCATTAATGACTCTACCAACGCAGAGTCTAGCATGGAGGCCGAATCATCAAGTTTCTATCGTACAACTCGGCATGCTAATCGCATTTCGCACAAGACCTTCACGTGGAACCTATTACATGGATAGACAGCGGGACACTCCACCGAAAGAGTTAGATGGGAGCATTAATGCTCAGCTCATACACATTAACAACGACCAACGTAGGACTGCAAAGAAGTAAAGACCTGTCAACATCCATTAACAATGCATTGGCGCAATTTGCATAGTGTAAATATTTCACATTATCAAGGTTTATCTCCGCTATTGCATAGTATGGTATCTAGGGTTTTGCATTTACAATATTGCATACATTCCAATGTATAGCTCACAAACGCATAGGTTATATATACGATGCATATTTCTCTCGTTTAACATAGGTTGCATTTGTGTAAAGTATGTAGTATTCGACATGTAGGTTAGGAATCATTACAATACACGTCGCAGCATTATGATAATGCCACCCTTAACTATATTATTACACTATTATAATAAATAGTATAAATATTAAACATAGAGAAGTTCTAATCCTATAGTTCCACCATTTGTGCTTTAGAACATCATTTATATTGAGGGTTACACTCTATCGAAACCTTGTTACGATAGTAAAAATCACCTTATACTTATATATCGAAATACAAAAACTATCTTAGAGACTTTATGACTTCTAACCCTTGCATGTAGTCAAAATAAAAGGTGACTCAAGTTTCTATGTTGTGAATCAACATAAAAGTCAGAACTTTCACATAATAAATAATCACGATATGTACTCTCGCAATGGATGATAATAGGATCTTCATAACAACTATACATTTGTAATCTAGCACTTGCTGAACTAAAAATTGAAGATCCATACCATCAATAACTTTCATGCACAGAAGTACTTATAATCATCTTAATGCATTGACGGCTAGCTGAAACATATTTTGAATCACTTAAAGTACTTGAATTGTCGTAATAACTCTTCCCTGCGAATCTGCGAAAAGGAAACAGGTTCAAATGCTTTAGCTAACATAGCTAAGTAAACCTTAGGGTACCCCGTAGGACCCCTTCATCAACATATCAAAAGCATATCTGTCAGTAATTATCACAAAAACTATAATCGCAGGAGAATTCAATACTATTTACAGATTTACAATTTAGTACAAATGAACTAATGTCATAATTTGTTTAAGAATTATGAAGTGTTATTATTGTTAGGCTGTTATTAGTTAAGTGGTTTAACAATTGTTTTATTCCGCAAATTTGCAATTTCAACATTAAATGTTACGTCAATTTTTATTCTTATTTTTGTGGAAATTTTGGAATGTTACATGTGGTATTAGAGCGCAAGTTCAAACTCTAGGCCTGAAATAGGCTCACGCGCGCAAAACAGAAAAAGAAAACCAGGAAGTTTAAATTACTAACTTTTATTTTAATTTTGTTTTTGTACAGAATAGTTTGACTTTTAAATTTGCAGGTATCGAAATACCAGAGGAATCAGCAGAGGACAGATCCCCTCGTAACGAAC
This sequence comes from Larix kaempferi, assembly GCA_027924585.1. NCBI lineage: Eukaryota > Viridiplantae > Streptophyta > Pinopsida > Pinales > Pinaceae > Larix > Larix kaempferi. The sequence continues at coordinate 945,050 of BSBM01000254.1, forward strand.
ATAAGGATAATAATAATCATGAAGGAATATATGATAAATTAAATAATCAGTCTTCCAAACTTCTACGTACTGTAAAAGATTTAAAATCTGAAATAAGGACTGTAAAAGAAGAGAATGAACGTATTATGAAGGCTCAGGATGCGTTAAATCAGATTTTAATGGAGAAATACCATAACGAGGAAAGAGGAAGGAAATCAGAAGTAAATTCTAATTCTGGTTCAATGTCTCACAAACGTAAAAGTGAGAAAATAAAGAATGGTAAAAATAATAGTTACTCTTCATCTGAATCTTATCAAAGTAATTACATTTCTGTTCATGACAGCAGTGATAGTGATTACTGTTCTAAGAAGAAAAAACATAAGCATCATGAGCAAATCACAGGAGAGTTTAAAAAGATTAAGCCACCAACCTTTAATGGCGAAACTGAAAAGGGCGAGACAACTGAAGCATGGCTGTTCGGAATGAAGAAGTACTTTAACATCTACGATTACTCTTCTCAGTTAAAAGCCAAGATGGCTATTTAAAATATGACCGGAAAGGCAGATATTTGGTGGTAGGATCTTAAAAGAATTAAGAACATAAAGGAAAGAAACATAACATGGAGTATGTTTAAAAATTTATTTAAGAAAAAGTTTCTGTCAGAGCAGTACTACGAAGATAAATGTAAGAAATTTTATGATTTAAAACTGGGTACTATGAGTATGAAAGAGTTGTGCAGCAAGTTCCTTAGTTTACTGAGGTATGTACCTTACATGGTCAAGGAGAAGCCTAAGGTACAAAGGTTTCTAAGTTGTCTACCTTTCAATATAAAAGACAGGATCGAGTATGATAACCCTTCCACCTTAGAAGAGGCTATGAGGAAAGCAAATTTCTGTTTTGATGAAAACAGAAAAAGAGAATGAACAACTGGCTGGAAGAGTAATAAGTCTAATCAGTTTGATCATAAAAAGAAGAATTTTACTCATAATTCTGGAAGTTTTAAGAAAAATTTTAATAACAGGTACAAAGCAACTTGAAAGTTGCACAAGATAGGAAAAAAATTTATGCAGATCTAAAACGCATTGAAAGAGAATTTCAGGTTGGAGATCATGTCTTTGTAAAGGTAAAACCCAAGAAAATTTCTTTAAAGCTTGGGAGTTGTGCTAAACTAGCACCAAGGTACCGCGGTCCATTTGAAGTCCTATCAAGGATTGGACCGGTTGCATATCAGTTAGCATTACCATCTAACTTAAAAATCCATAATGTTTTTCACGTATCTGTTTTAAAAAAATATGTGCACAATGCTACTCATGTGCTGAATTGGAATGACATACAGGTGGAACCCGAAGGATATTTTTAGGTGGAACCGGACTGTATCCTCGACAGGAGGGAAATTATGCTTCGGAATCGCAGCATAGGACAGGTAAAGGTGCAATGGAATCACCTTAGCCCTGATGAAGCTACCTGGGAACTGGAAAGTAAAATGCGGGCAGCATACCCAATTCTGTTCGAAGAAGGATCTGATGATGAATAAGCAACATCGAGGACGATGTTGAGCTTAAGTGGGGGTGTTTGTAACATACCCCTTTTTGCTGAAAACCATTTTATGTTGGAAAACGTTATGTTAACTTTTATTGTAAAGTTTTATATTGGACAAGTGTCCAAGGATGACTGTAATTTGCACATTATTTTAATATTAAATAAATTAAATAGGAGACAAACACCTAAGGAGACTGTCGAAAGAGTGTTTACTGACCCACTACGTGGAATGGAATATGGGGTAGAAGGCAATGGACAAGTGGCAGCATCATGATGCAACTAACTAGCTGTTGGTATGGGACAACTCCCTTGAAATGTGGTCATAGTGCCCAGGAAGGTGGGACTAGAGCTTGAGGCTCATTTATTGAACACTGACCACTAAAGACCTAGGCAGTCTATATAAGAGCCATCGAATTATGAACTGACGTTCATCACTTTTCTTGGCAAGGAAATTTACCTTGGGGTTTTGCTGTTCTTGCACCCAAGACATTCAATGAGGGGATATGCTGAGTTTTTTGATCATGGAGTAAGTCTGCATGTTATGCTGCTGAGTGCAGAGTTATACTATTGAGTGATGAAGTTATACTACTGAGTGTTGAAGTTATACTACTGAGTGCTAAAGTTGAGTGCCTTGCTTCTACCTAGTGGTTTAGTGAACAAGCTTGGGGGTCCAAAGGAGGCAAGTAGATTGGCTACTTCTTCTGGAGAAGGTTGGGAGGAACATGCCTCCTTGGGTGTTTGTCCAACCTATCTTCAGTTACAGGTTCTACTTGTCATTTCTTGTCTAAGTATTCATCTTCTAATTCTGAAATGTTAAGTTAAATATGTTGTAGGTTAAGTATTGATATTACAGAAGTAAAAATTTAGAAATTCTGTCCTGTTAATTATTTTGTTGATTATCTAATGAATATATGTTCTTATTGAGTTAAATGCCTTCCCTGCATTTTTTTTACATACAGTTTCCTGTATCATACTCTAGTACAGAGAGGTAGAATTATGATTGATGAATGATAGGCAGATCGCCAAATGATTGGATAGATTAATACTGCTGTAATTCATTAATATTTATGATTAGCTATACTCAGTATTACGAAATATATGTTTAGATTCAGGATTTGTAAATAGCATTTCATATCCAAGTGTTGAAATTATTTTTCTGCTACACAATATTTAGGAAATTATTACAGTCTTGCACAAAGCCTAGGGTTTTATCCCCTTAGGTCATTTATTCCTTCCCAAACAACATAAGTGTTACAGTCTCATTGTATCTATTTAAGTCAATATTCAGGAAATTATAACAGCTGTAAACTAAATAGTATCAATAAGCATTTTATTACAATCTATTATGATAGTAATAGATAAATCTAGGATTTTATGTTTTCCATGTTTTCTTTCTAACTCTTGCAACAACTTCTATTTCATTTCATGTACAATAATTTATTTGCAATGACAAATGCAATTACTAACTTACATTTCGTAGTGTCTAACAATTTAAATGGAGAAACAAGAACTGGTCAACTCATACCATATTATCAGAACCTTATAAACATAGTTTAAAACAGTTTTGTCAACGTTCTAAATACTTGACAGAAACCCTAACACTTAACATTCATTTCACCAACATACGAATTTTTTATATCTTATACATGACAGAGCTATTAAAGGCTTTTATAAACAGTATCGAAGATTGTGAAATCATATTCGTTTTACGGTCAAATGACCAAGGGTTAATACCCTCTCGACGAAAATTCTTCGCGAGTTTTCAAATAAAATCGATACAGATATTAATCCTTTCATTAGGGTTGGAACCTTTGATTTAAAAACAAAAATCATTAGTTGAAGAACCAAAATATCCATCGTTAGCATTCGTTACTCAAAACAACTACAAGTCTGCACAACTATCAGAACGAGTGGTCAAGCCACTTGGGTTATCTTTTAACTATTTAAAACTTCAAATATAAACATCAAACAATGCAGAGATTAGAATCGCAAATATTATTAACACTGAAATCTTTTCTCTACTTTTTGAAAACAAGATAGCCTATGGCTCTCGGCTATTATCAATGCCGTAATTATAAGTTAAACACAGAAATCACACCATCACTGTATTTAAATTCGCAACACTGTATTATCATAAATACATCAGAGGGTTCATCCCTTAGTTCGATACATTTAAGGAAACGCTAAAACAAAACATGGCTAGACCGGTTAGCGGAACAAGCTGAGGATTCATCCTTTGTCCTCAAACATTATTTTTAAAACTATTACGTTATGGCCAAAACGATTCCCAGGATCAAGCATCAAGCTCTTGACGAGCAACAGACATCAGCAAACTATGCCAGGAGAACCTACAAGGAGTTGAACCACCAAGGCTTACCGAGTGGAGCGAGCAAACATCTTCCCACCAAGCATCCAACATTGCAAACCTTCAAACACTGTCAACACCTGCCATAGAAACATCGAGAGGTTAAAACATTTTTTTTTAAAATAAGAAAACGCGCAGGATTCAACTCAAAAAAATTACAAATGACTCTCTTTTCAATTCGAGCATATTACCTTTGCATCAAGAACATGGAATTGGGGATACCGATAGCAATGAGGTCAGAACCACCTAATAGCCACAACCGAGGAAGGATTAGACACCATGAATTCATCTATTTCTTTCACTCAAGACTTGAAGATCTCTGGTTCAAATTTGAACCCTGAACATATCAGAAAACCCTAAGAACCTTTTCTCTGATTGCACAACGAATGTTACTGTGAGAAATGACACTCAAACCCAATTTAAGACCTGAAAATCACCAAGTTCAACCGAATATCTCACCATCGAATCCGAGGAAGGAGTCCTCAGACGTTCAGCTATGAAACCCTACAACTACGCAAACGATCGACCTCTCTCCAAGCCCAGTATTACCAAATGAATACAAAAGAGCATTACCAACGAAGAAGTAGTAAGTGCAGTTAGGGTTTAAGATCCAAACCCGAGACCGATCCAGATCAATTTATGCGATTGAACCAAGTAAGCCCACATTTTACGAAGCACTGGTACGTTCAAAACTTCATTAATGACTCTACCAACGCAGAGTCCAGCGTGGAGGCCGAATCATCAAGTTTCTATCGTACAGCTCGGCCTACTAACAACATTTCGCACAAGACCTTCACGTGGAACCTATTACATGGATAGACATCGGCACACTCCACCGAAAGAGTTAGATGGGAGCATTAATGCTCAGCTCAGACACATTAACAACGACCAGCGTAGGACTGCAGAGAAGTAAAGACTTGTCAACATCCATTAACAATGCATTGGCGCGATTTGCATAGTGTAAATATTTCACATTATCAAGGTTTATCTTCGCTATTGCATAGTATGGTATCTAGGGTTTTGCATTTACAATATTGCATACATTCCAATGTATAGCTCACAAACGCATAGATTATATATACGATGCATATTTCTCTCGTTTAACATAGGTTACATTTGTGTAAAGTATGTAGTATTCGACATGTAGGTTAGGAATCATTACAATACACGTCGCAGCATTATGATAATGCCACCCTTAACTATATTATTACACTATTATAATAAATAGTATAAATATTAAACATAGAGAAGTTCTAATCCTATAGTTCCACCATTTGCGCTTTAGAACATCATTTATTTTGAGGGTTACACTCTATTGAAACCTTGTTACGATAGTAAAAATCACCTTATAGTTATATATTGAAATACAAAAACTCTCTTAGAGACTTTATGACTTCTAACCCTTGCATGTAGTCAAAATAAAAGGTGACTCAAGTTTCTATGTTGTGAATCAACATAAAAGTCAGAACTTTCACATAATAAATAATCACGATATGTACTCTCGCAATGGATGATAATAGGATCTTCATAACAACTATACATTTGTAATCTAGCACTCGCTGAACTAAAAACTGAAGATCCATACCATCAATAACTTTCATGCACAGAAGTACTTATAATCATCTTAATGCATTGACGGCTAGCTGAAACATATTTTGAATCACTTAAAGTACTTAAATTGTCGTAATAACTCTTACTTGCGAATCTGCGAAAAGGAAACAGGTTCAAATGCTTTAGCTAACATAGCTAAGTAAACCTCAGGGTACCCCGTAGGACCCCTTCATCAACATATCAAAAGCATATATGTCAGTAATTATCACGAAAACTGTAATCGCAGGAGAATTCAATACTATTTACAGATTTACAATTTAGTACAAATGAACTAATGTCATAATTTGTTTAAGAATTATGAAGTGTTATTATTGTTAGGCTGTTATTAGTTAAGTGGTTTAACAATTATTTTATTCCGCAAATTTGCAATTTCAGCATTAAATGTTACGTCAATTTTTATTTTTTATTTTTGTGGAAATTGATGTTACAGGGGAGGAGCTTTGTATTTAAAGGACTAAGTGGATAGAGTAGGTTGAGGATCATGGGGATAGGACTAAGGGATCCTCCCTTGAGGTTTGGCAACTGTAGGACAACTCACCCATATGTTAGGGATAGAGATCCACGTCATCCACCTTCTAGAATTCACTCGAAATCCACCTTTATCCAATTTAACCACCACCAGCACATGTTGTATGAAGGCAACTTGTGCATTAGGGGGAAAGCGCAGGTTGCTCAAAGACAACCTGAGCCATCGGCACAGTCTGCTAGATGGCAATCTTCGCCTGACCTAGTTCAGAACTCCTTGCTAGAAGGAAACCTGCGCCGACCCAACTAGAAATTATGGACAAAGGGAAACAACGTTCTCTAAATGACTTCTTGATTAGGGAGACTTCAAGGATTAAGGCACTGAGTTGACATGTCTTTGTTGATGTATTTGTAACTTCGGAAGATATTCACTTGTATATTGTATGTATTGCATTTGTACTTTATTATATACCCAACAGAGATGTCTTATTCCTCCAATCGGAAGTGTCGTCATTTGTATTCTATTGTTGTACCTCCTACGGAGATGTTTGTTCCTCCAGGTCGGAGAAGTCATATTGTACTTGAGTCATGTAAAGTCATTGAGGTCCATCCTCCTATGTATGAAAGGGCATTAGACCCCGGAGTAGTGTTGCAAGTTATATTGTAAGTGTCGTAACTTATATTTGATGGGTTATTAGACCACCTTGATGGGGTCTACCCTGTATGAGTCATGTGGGTTAAAGGGTTATTAGACCACCCTAGTGGGGTCGGCCCAGTGACAAGTGGTAATGGGTTATTAGACTCTCCTCAGGGAGGTCGACCCAGTTAGAGTAAAAGGCAAGTCAAGTCATTGTATAAATAGAGAGTGTGTCTCTCTCATTCTACTCACTCACTCACTTCGCATTAGTGAGAGAGAGGAGGAGTGCGCACAAGTGGAGGAGGAGTAGCTGTTGCAGACATTTATATTTTGGGGATTCATCTTGGTGATCTTTGTATTGGTTCTTATTCTATCTTTGAGGAAGTTGCGGGGTTTTTCAGCTTCTTGGTTTTCCTTGGTGAAATGCTTTGTGTCTCTTGTCTCTTGTCTCTTATGCTTGATATGATGTACATGTTGTTCTTTCAGTTAAGATCCTAGATCATATTGAATTAAATGATGAAAAAATAACATGGTACCAGAGCTAGCCTGAAGGAAGACATTGTATGGAATTTATGACATTTGTTGCACTTGCGACAAATTGGAAGCTAGGGCTTGATATAGTAAAAACTAGTCATCGTGGCACTTTCGCTATAAATCAGTTTTGGCGACGGTTCAGGATCTGAAACTTTTACAAGACAAAGATAAAATGTTCATGTACCTTGTGTCCAAAGATCAGCCTTAGATTTATTGTACTTTCTGAGATATGATTTGTAAAAGTTAAGGTTTCTGCCTCTTCCAGATTGAATCCCTAAACAGGTGACCTAGGCACAGAGGTCATATCTCGGGCTAGGAAGCTCCAAATGGAATTCTGTAAAAAGCGTCAGATAGGGCACGGACTGTAGTTTCACAGGTCCACGTTTTAGAGGCCGAAGTTGAAATAGTGAGACGTGGCACTCCATACAAGTTCTCTATGTTGTTTCTTCTCATAATCATGTCATGTTGCGACACTCGGCATATATTTCTAATGGAGAATCCATTAGAGGTCAGATATGTGGGGTTGGAAAGATGACAAGGTATTTTACCACAATCCAAAGTTTCAGAACCTGAGGATCCAAAATTTCAGATTTGCATCAGAAATTATATGGTATATATTTCTGTCAAAACAGAATTGGATTGTGAGCACTTTCATTCTTGGCTTGTCACTGCTGCAGGAAATTAGGGTTTTTGCAAAAGTTGGAATTTTTGGAATCTGAGACCACGACTGGATGCTCCTCATCAAAATTGAAGTTTTTGGTTGGGTAGAACCCCGAGCTCTATCAAACCCTAGTTCGGGATTTTGACTAGAAAACTAGAATTTGACAGAAGCTGCAGATTCAAAACTTTCAAAGTCAATTTTGAGGGGTCAAATTTTGGATATTTCAAAATTGAAGTATACCAGCTTAATCAACTCAGCAAGGTGCATTTTTTCATCCAATCAGAAGTTTGAAATTCAAAGTTTGAATTTTTAGGGTTTCTCTGACAAATCCTAATCCAGCTTCAACAAATCAAAGTGGATTGGGTTAATCCTAGAAGAGAATGAAATGACACCTACATAACTGAAGAAGTTCTAGTCCCAGAGGGAGTTGAGGCTAAGGCCTTACATAAGAAGACTACAAGCAATCCCGACAGGTATGACTTGAGGAGATACAAGTATGTTTTGAAATCTGTTCATGATTAAGTTTATAATATGTTTGTCTTCATATTATTGAGGTTAGTAACAATCTTGATTAATTCTAGACTTGTCTTATCACCCTAGTAAAAGTATGAATGCATGTGAATGATAGAAGACATTTATTGATTAGGGTTATGACACCTATGATTGTAATAATCCATTGTGGTGTTGTATGAGTATGATGTTGTCCGCTAACATAAAAGGTACATCAAGAAAGACAAATCAAGTACTAGATCAAGAGCATATGACCATGGTGGCATGAAGACAAAGACTCATCCATAGTCATGGATCACATAGAAGCTCTACTTACGAGGTATGTATAATTTGGTTCTACAATGGTTAACTTGTGAGATATGTAGGTTACTAGCACAAGTCATTGAAGAGAACAAGAAGACATTTTGTGGGTATGTTAGACATAACTAGCAAGCATGATCATCCAGGTATGTTTTTCCTATATCAAGTTAGAGTCCTACGTTGTGTTAGGATCTTATATAAGTATACTTAGTATGATTGATAATTCATGAAGTTATAAGTTTGGGCAATCATGGGTTTATGCATATTATGCTTCTTAGTTTGATTATTGATATGACAAACTAGAAGAGTCCTATGGTCAAATAAAAATATGCATGAGTAAAAGAAGTCCTCCCTGAAGCCTTGAATACTAACGCTTGTGTATGAAATGATCATGACCATACATGATTAAGATTATTTAGAATCATAATGTTTTGATAAGTATTGAGATCATACTAATGCATATTGAGGATGACACAATGATGACACTAGTGCACACTTAAGCATGCATAGTGGTCTAGGATGGATAGAAGTTCAAAGACATATAATCATGATGATATCATAAAGGAAGCAAAGATCAAGAGGGAGCACACTCCAGTAGTTCCTGGAAGGAAGCAAAGATTGAGAGGGAGTCCACCCAACAACCAAACAAAGATAAATATTTGAATTGTCATTTATTATATATTTGATTACTTAAATGATGTTGTCCAGTCATGTACATGCTTATGCTCCTAGATTTAGGATGTATATTATGCATAATAGAAAAGTTGCATTAATGAACAAGATACTACTAATATGCAAGTAATGGGTAAGTGGCCTATGGTACTGTACAACATTCCATTGCTACTTATCTAGAATGAAACCTCTTTGCTGACATGTTGGGAGTTGTGCACACTCTTAACAATGTTCTGGTAGAGATGGAAGGAATCTAGAAAGTTACGGGATATGGATAAATGTTGTATTGAAGCATTGGCTAGGATAATTGCATGACTGTATGACATACATTCTTATGTGTAAGAATTTGTTTTTGAAAAGCTATGAGAAGTTTCTAATCATGCAATTGAATTTAACTTGTAGGAAAAATCGTGTACAATCACCTACAAAAGAAGGACAACGACATTTGTTCCAGTGACGAAGTTCAAGAAAACTACCTATTGAAGATATTGAATTTCCCATGATCAAGGATGCAGTAATGGAAGGATGCCATGATCGAGGAATACCAATCGATGATGAAGAATGATGTTTGGGATGTGGTCCCAAGACCAGAAGGGAAGTCTGTTGTGACTTCCAAGTAGATCTACAAGATCAAGCTTGCTACAGATAGTATCATAGAGAAATACAAGGCAAGTGATGAAGTGGAAGATACACTAGATGGATGTCAAGACAACTTTCTTGAATGGTGTAGTAGAAGAGGAAGTGGAGAAGCTACTCGGATTTGAGACACATGACAGGGATTCGCATGTGTGCAAATTTAAGAAATCCTTGTATAACTTGAAGCAATCACCTAGGACATGGTGTGGCAGGATAGAAACCTTCCTGTCCAGTTTGGGATTTACCAAGAGTAAAGCGGATTCCAACCTTTACTACAAGGTTGAGAAAGGAAATCCAGTGATACTCCTACTGTATGTGGATGACCTGTTTATGACAGGTGAGGATAGGTTGATTGTCGACATGAAGAGGAAGCTTGCTGCCGAGTTCAAGATGAAGGACTTGGGTATGATGCATTAATTTCTAGGTATGGAGGTGTGGTAGAGTGCAGATGGAATCTTCCTTGGACAAGGGAAGTATGCAGTAAATATCCTGAAGCGGTTCGAGATGATGGACTATAAGGCCATGGCCACACCTATGGCATCGAACCTGAAGCTATTGAGTGATGCTTCATCAGATTCGGTTGATGCCACGATATATCGTCAGATGATTGGGTCCTTGATGTACCTAACGAACATGAGAACAAATATTTGCTTTGCTGTGAACACCTTAAGCCAGTTCCTGACGGATCCTAGACATGTTCACTTGATTGTTGTAAAGCATATTCTGAGGTACCTGAAGGGTACGATTGATTATGGGCTCAAGTATGATGCGAATCAAAAGTTTAACCTGGAGAGTTATGTTGATTCAGATTGGGGAGGAAATACTGCAGATAGGAAGAGCACTTCAGGGTGTTGCTTCAGTATGGGATCAGGTGTGATCTCTTGGTTTAGTAGGAAGCAATCCTGCGTGGCACTGAGTACAGCCGAAGCAGAGTATGTCGCATCTTGTTTGGCTAGTTTGAGGCAGTATGGATAAGGAAGCTACTGTTTGATTTGTTTGATCTCCAGTTGGATGCTACTTGTATCTATTGTGACAACCCGAGTTGTGTGAAGTTGTAAGAGAACCCAGTGTTCCATGACAAGTCAAAGCATATCAAGATCAAATATCACTATATTAGGGATATGGTGCAAAGAGGAGCAGTGAAGATCCTGTATGTTGTGACAGACAAGCAGATAGCAGATGTGTTGACCAAACCACTAGCTAGAGTGAAGTTCGAGTACTTCAAAGAGAGGCTTGGTGTTCTTCAGATAGAAGATACTTCGAGGAGGAAGTTACGGGACACATTTGCGGGAGCCATTCCAAGCATGGTGGTAGGAGGATCCTTCCCATGGCTATGGATGTAAGTGCTGTGTGGTGAGCATTAGGTCAATGCTCCAGATGATATGAATCAGGATGATGCTATGATGATGATCAGGATGATCATGTGTGGTGAGCATCAAGTCGATGCTCCAGATGTTGTACATTAGGATGATGTATTGTATGATGATGATCAGGATGATCATATGTGGTGAGCATCAGGTCGATGCTCCAGATGTTGTACATCAGGATGATGTATTGTATGATGATGATGAGGACGATCATATGTGATGAGCATCAGGTTGATGCTCCAGATGTTGTACATAAGGATGATGCATTGTATGATGATGATCAGGACGATCATATGTGATGAGCATCAGATCGATGCTTCATATGTTGTGCATCAGGAGGATGTAGTGTATGATGATGATCAATATGATCATGAGCATCAGTATGATGTTCCATGCAAAGAAGATGATCAGTGGGATCATGAGTATCAGGATGATACTTCGTGGCCATGGACAAGTTGTGCAGTTGCATAGAAAAGATCTTGGAGATTCGGACAAGTTGTGCTACGCATGGAAAATATCCTAGGATGCTCTTTAGAGATCTTGCAGGATGCAAGATACTCTTTTAAGGTTTTGCAAGGGTCACATAGAAAAGATCCTGGAGATTCGGACAGGTTGTGCTAGGCACGGAAAAGATCCTGGGATGCTTTTTAGAGATTTTGTAGGATGCAAGATACTCTTTTAAAGTTTTGCGAGTTCACATGTAAAAGATTCTGCAGATTCGGACAGGTTGTGCTAGGCACGGAAAAGATCCTGGGATGTTCTTTAGAGATCTTGCAGGTTGAAAGATACTCTTTTAAGGATTTGTGAAGCTCACAGGTAAAATATCCTGGGAGATCCGATAGGTTGAGCAGTAAGCTCATAAAAGTATTGGGATGCTCTTTTGAGGTTTTGTTGATGCACGTAATCAGCCCTGAGAATTCCACAGGTTGGCACGCTCGCAGAGATGATGAAGATCTACAGGAGGCTAGGCCTACATCTAGCATGAAAAAGGGCTGGCTCTATAGAACTTCCTACGATAAGATGAATTGAGAGATAGCACTAGTGATCGAGATGACGAGTACAACAACAGTGATGATGATGCCCTGTGATCTAGTGACGATGATCCAGCTCCAGAATTGAAGACTTGTGCCTATATGTATTGATGACCTTTGTCAAGAGAATACCTTCCTAGTTAAGAGGGAGTGTTGATGTATTTGTAACTTTGGAAGATATTCACTTGTATATTGTATGTATTACATTTGTACTTTACTGTATCCCCGATGGAGATGTCTTATTCCTCTGATCAGAAGTGTCGTCATTTGTATTCTATTGTTGTACCTCCGACAGAGATGTTTATTCCTCCAGGTCAGAGAAGTCATTATTGTACTTGAGTCATGTCATGTATGACAGGGCATTAGACCCCAGAGTAGTGTCGCAAGTTATATTGTAAGTGTCGTAACTTATATCTGATGGGTTATTAGACCACCTTGGTGGGGTCGACCCTGTATGAGTCATGTGGGTTAAAGGGTTATTAGACCACCCTAGTGAGGTCGGCCCAGTGATAAGTGGTAATGGGTTATTAGACTCTCCTAAGGGAGGTCATCCCAGTTAGAGTAAAGGCAAGTCAAGTCATTGTATAAATAAAGAGTGTGTCTCTCTCATTCTACTCACTCACTCACTTCACATTAGTGAGAGAGAGGAGGAGTGTGCACAAGTGGAGGAGGAGTAGCTGTTGCAAACATTTATCTTTTGGGGATTCATCTTGGTAATCTTTGTATTGGTGCTTATTCTATCTCTGAGGAAGTTGCGGGGTTTTTCACCTTCTTGGTTTTCCCCGGTGAAATGCTTTGTGTCTCTTGTCTCTTGTCTCTTATGCTTGATATGTTGTACATGTTGTTCTTTCAATTAAGATCCTAGATCATATTGAATTAAATGATGAAAAACTAATAGGGTCTCATGAGGAAGAGATTTAGGTGTAACAGAATGCCCCCCAAAGCATGAAGCTGGAAAAACAAGACAGGTGAAGTGCTTTGAAATATGGATGGCAAGGACTTGTTGGTTGGAAGATGTTGTTGCAGTACAACTGACTTTGAGATACTAGTCTCACATGACTCTCAACATGGCTGCCGACCATTACAATGCATATCCATGAAAGTAAGGACCGACTAAACACAATCATGGCTACTAAACACAATCGTAGATCCATGATGAGATGATAAAACAACCACAACCAATACAAACTGGATCCGTGTGATATGACTCAAACAATATCCATCGCAACTTGGGTAAGACATGATTTCCCTAGGGTATTCAAGTTGAACCTGCAATGATACGAATCTATCCATGTGATTACAATGTTTTGGAGTCGAACATGGTAGAAACCACTTGATTACTGGTCATTGATGTATACCGTTAACAAGTGCGAGGGAAATCACCATTAATGTCAATAATCCCCAAGGTATCATAATACACATCACCGAGCGTGAATCAATGATTTGAGGTCGAACGCCTGATGAAATCTTTCAATCAAGAGTCAATGATGTAAACTCATGTTGAAAGCGAGGTAACCTGCCATTAAGGCATGCAAGCCCAAGGTACTTGATTGGTTTCTAGATTCAACCTTTGGATGATGTGTTGAAGTCGACAAGGATGAATTCGTCAAAGGAGGGCCATGATGAATCCCCCATAAATGCCACAAAACTCAATAACAGATGTTTGGAGTAGATCGGACGGTAGAGTAATGTGCAAGACTGACTCAAGGTAGACCGACATGATGGAAGGTGTACTGACTGCAGATGATGAGTAACAAACATCTCTTGAACATGGGCATGGCATGACTTGGCAGTATTGAGATGACGAGAATGATACTGACCCCAAATGAAACTGATGATGGAAACATTCTTTGGATGACCCAAAGGAGTGACATGACTCATGGAATCAGCAGGACTCGAAGACAAACGAATTAGCCAAGTATTGAATGCGAATGCAAATGAGTGCCATGTTCAAGAGTAACTATGTACTGCCGTAAATTATAGTGTAAGACAAAATATTTCCCTTTTCCCCATCATGACTGATGAGTGCCTCTCTTGTTTTTTAACGAGCTTGAAGAGGGTAAACAGATGCTCGGTATAGCTCACCCCATAGATGAGTCCAATCCCAAATGTTTTACGAACCTAGGATAGGAGGGGTTCGTCCCATGACAGGCCAGTCAATGTTAAATTTTAACGAGTCCAAAGAAGGTAAACTCGGCGTCATTTCATATTTAGAGAATCTGAAAAGAACTAAAGAAGACTCCAAAGGTCCTTTTTCATAAAGATATTCTCTTCACCCAGAAAAGGGTAAAACAACACGAGAGAGAACTCTTCCAGTCACGATTGGATGGAGTATTTCTTTTCGTAAATAGTGCCTCCTGGTCCGAAAAAGGGGTTAACTATCACCAGAAAGATGACCTTTGAAATGCTTTTACAAGCATGAAAGAATCAAGTTCGCTTGGCAGTATTTTCCTATTTAGGGAGTTTGAAAAGAGATTAAAGGGGACTCCATGAACAACTTTGTCATGGTTGGTGACCGAATACGAGAAAGGAAAAAATAAACTCGGCACAGTTCCTTTTTCGTAAATAGTCTAGCGAGGCCGGATAAAGTGATAAACCTATACTCGTTAGACACAACTTTTTACTCAAAATTCTAACAAGCACAACAATGGTATCAAAAGCACTCAGAATCTTTTTCACGTTTGAACCAGAGCACGAAAAAGTAAAAACTAAGCTCAAACCACTTTTCATGTTTCGACCAAAGCACGAAAGAAGTGAAAAGTAAGCTCAATACCATCTTACTATTTTTAACGAGCTCGAAGACAGGTGAAAAGAATGCTCATGACGTCTGCTTCATTTTTTAACGAGATTGTAATAGAAAAATGAACTATGTTCGGGGTTATTTTCATGGTCCAGCGAGCTCGAAACCCAAAAGAAAGTATGCTCGAAAATATTCCCATTTGTGAATTTTTTCCTTCATGATATCCAAAGGTTGGTACATGCCCCCAGCATGATTGCTAGAAGTAAGTGACTTAAATTCAACATGTTGTGGAGAGGCGATTGAGTTGAATTCAACATAATGTCCAGAGGTTGAAGACATGCCCCCAAGCTTCATTTCATTCTCCTAATCTACATCTTGACTCGATTAAACTCCTGGTTACTAATATGAATATGTTCATTAGAGATGAAGGAAGATCAAATGGCATATGAGGATGAAAGAAGGTTTAGGTACTAAGTCTATGGGAAGACTCCACTCAATGGAAAAGGATATGTTTCATTTTTTAATGAGCTTGAAACAGGAATAGAACACTGCTCATGACCCGTTTCATATTTTAAAGAGCTTGACACAGAAAGGGAACTATGCTCATGAAGCTGGTTTCATTTTTATGCAAGATTGAAACCAAAGGTAAAGTATGCTTGTAGGGGTCTATTCCTTTTTTTAACGAGCTTGGAATCAAATACTAATCTGTGCTCATGGGAACCTGTTTCATTTTTTAACGAGCTTGACACAAAAAGGGAACTATGCTCATGGGAACCTATTTCATTTTTTAACGAGGTTGACACAGAAAGGGAACTATGCTCATGAGAACATGTTTCATTTTTTAACGAGCTTGACACAGAAAGGGAACTATGCTCATGGTTAAGGCCCATTGACGGGTTCCTTCCCAACATGATATCCAGAGGTTGGTAGATGCCCCCAACATGATTGCTAGTGGATTAATATCCCCCCCAAGCTTCATTTCATCTGACTACTCTTCTTCCTTACCCAATTAAAATCCTTGCTACTAATATGAATATGTTCACCAGGGGGGTAGGAAGAACGAGGATCAAGTGACACAGGCAGATGAAATGAAGGTTCAAGTCCTAAACCTAGTGGAAGACTCGACTCAAAGGGAGGAAAATCTATTTCATTTTTACACAAGCTTTAAATAGACAATAACTATGCTTGAAGGGACCCATTTTATTTTTTAACGAGCTTAAAACAGAAAGAAACTATGCTCATGATAGCCTGTTTCATTTTTTAAAGAGCTTGACACAGAAAGGGAACTATGCTCCTGAACGGTTTCATTTTTACACAAGCTTGAAACCAAAGATAAACTATGCTTGGGATTGGTTCCTACCCAACATGATGTCCATAGGTTGGTAGTGTTCCCCCCAGCCTAAGAAGCCAGGGATATAACTCCAGCATGATGTCCAGAGGCTAGAGACATGCCCCCCATCTCTAGAGGGAAGAAACCACTAAAACATGTGGAACATTCAGGGAAGTCTGACGACTAGGAGTCATGCGATGAGTGGGTGTCACAAAGGAAAGCTGATTAATGGTCATGATCCTCCCATCGTAGGGAAAATACATCGCTCGAAAGAGCATGGACACTACAGCTTTCATAGCGTAGAGATAATCACGTCCAAGGAGCAGATTAAAATCTAAAGGACCTTGGACTACCATAACATCAATACAGACAGTTTTCCCTCCTAAAGTGATAGGTAACTGAGGAAGGATCCCTAAAGGTCTAGTAGACCTTCTATTAAAAGCAAATATCTGGTTAGCGACTGGCACAAGCTGAGGAGAACCTATAGCTTTCCAGGAAGTTGAGGACAAAATACTAACAAAAGCTCCCTCATCCACTATAGTGTGAAAGATTTCCTTATCGAAAACTCCTACAGATATCTGGAAAGGAACATCTGAAGGAAGACGAGATTCTGCTAGGCATTCCAATCAAAGGAATTGACCTCAGTACTCAGAGGGGGTCCTGTGGAAATGGATAGGGTTTACCCTCGCCTAGAACAATTTGAACTGACTAGGAAAACATCAATGGTTTCCAAATCACTCTCAACTGGAATACTAGAATGAGGTGAAGATTTTATCATGGTGACTACTTGAGTATGGAAATTCTCCAATGAAAGAGTGGGATCAAGTGGAGGTGATATTGACTCGCCCACTTCAACTCACTCTTTGAATAAACAGTGGGATCGACCGAGGATGGAGCTGGATCGACCACTTCATCAACCAATGGGGGGTCAAGGGACAGCTTACGATATCTGGTTGGAAGGTGGTTCTGAGATACAGTAATGTCTTCCAACAATTGTGAAGCTTCATCAATGCGTGGACAAAGGTAAGTAAGGTGCATACCCTTGCATAACAAACAAGGGTTCTTGACTTTACCTTTACAACCCTTAACCATAGAGTCACTAGTTGATGGGGTATCATCAGTATGATGTCCATAGGCTGGTGTTTTGGAGGCTTTAGACCACTCTTCTAACACTTTGGAAAAACCGAGACAATCCTTGAGAAGGTGATCACCCTTGCAAAGCTTGCAAGGGAACTTGGGTCTGCGAGGTGTTCGAATAGAACGAGTGCCATCAGAGGCAGGTGGTTGACTCTTGGTATCTTTCTTATCCTTCTTCTTCTTCTTAATCTTTCTTTTCTTCTTCTTCTTATCCTCCTAATTACTAACATTATTGCTTTGATCAGGTGAAGAAGAAGAAACAGAAGAAGACACATCCGACGAAGAAGGGGAAGGATCATTTTGGGATTGACACTCTCGTGGTGGAGAGTTAACATTTGAAACATTGGGTACAGATGGAATCACTGGATTGAATAACCATACCGGTAATCCCATGGTTAATCCAGGAAGATTTAAAGTGGCAATAAAGGGAGGACCAATATCTCCAACTGGAGGAAAGAAAAAAGGTACCCCTTGAAAAGGGGCCTCTTGATTGGTATCCCCAGAAGAGGTTGCCATATATAAACTCTCTAAGTCCTTCTAATTATCACGCATAAGAAACACTACTCAAACTAAAAGCAACAGGAAAACTTGTGAATAGGAGGGATGTACAAGCCGGATCCTCACGGGTGTGTCAAGTTGTCACAACTCGCGATATACTGTAGGGTCCAACAGTTATACTCGGCTCAATTTTTCAGAGCACTAACCAAGGAGTATTGGGACCGTACCCTTGGCCATATAACCCAAATACCTAACAATACGTGCGTAGTAATCTCCCCGAGTGTTGTTCTCGGTGTATTGCGACAACAAGACGGTCAAAAGGTTTGCTTGGATGGTTCCAGGAATCCTAATGGGGTCTCTCGATATACTTAAGGTACGTGGGATCTCAAATGCGTAGTGGTGTTGTCTAATGCACAACCGTATGACAAGAGCCTTCCAATATACTACCGAGTACATGAAGTGCCTTTAAATATACCCAAGGGTACGTGAAAGAGCCTTCAATATACCGGTTGGTACATGGAAGAACTGCAGGCCCCCAAAATACAGTACAGGTAGATAACGACAGTTGCCACATTTAACGACGTTGGAACACGTCACTAACCTAACACACAAGTTGCTAAAAGTTTTTAACTTAAACTAGCGCTTGATTTTATCTTATATGGTTAAGTGAATCCATGAAGTGAAGACTTGAAATTTAAACAAGATGCAAATATGATCTATATGAAAATGCAAGTCTTTGTTTCTATGAATTCCTACTTAAGAAGGAGAGAGAGATATAGTTTCTTCCCAAATGCACAACCCAATGCAAATGCAATTTAACTCTTTTCAAAATGATAGAAGTAAAAGATGCACCCAAAACTAACCCGGAGCAATAAAATAGATCTTTTATAAACACCAAATGATATAATTCTAATCTGTTTCCTATCTTTTTACACTCGAAAAAGACACATCTAAGCTATGGAAAGAAGGATTCCACAAACGTTTCCAAACAAATGCAAGACAAAGAAAAACACTTAATAATATTATCTAACTCAAATGCACACAAATTTGAAACAAGCCTTTCTTCTTCTTCTTCTTCTTATGAGTGTAAGGTCAAGAATGTCAAATGATCAAATTAAAGCAAGAAGAATGTTTATGTTTTTCAATTTGTGAATCTACCAAAAGAGGGACAAAATCAAGCTTCTCTTGGAACTAAAGTGGAGACAAGGAATCAATCTTTCCCAACAATCATTAGATAGCTCAGCATGTAAGGGAAACAAGATGCACAACCCAAGGAAAAGAGGCTTAAAAAGACATGGATATCCCACACTTTTCAAGTCTTTTAAAACAAGCCAATCCACACCAAACCAAAAATTATCTCTAAACCTTAATATGGGTCAAAACGACTGTAGGATACACGATTCATGGCCATGAGGGGGAATTTTTTTAAAAAAATAGAATCCATTTCACTTAAAAATGCAAGCAAAACAATAGTTTTGACTCAAAGGGCCAAACATGGATCCAAATATCAAAAATACCCAAAAATGGAGGAAAATGGTAGTATGATGTGTCTAGGGGTTCTGTGACTGTAAGATGCAGTACATAGAATCTTTTTGATCATCTCAAAACCAAAATTTGGAGAAAATTTATAGTAAGCACCAAGCTTGAAAGGATGGAGCACTTTGTAGTTAGACTCAGAGTGCCTGACACACTCTGTCCACAGGGGAACTGTGCCAGTGGCGCAGGCTGTATGAATACCAATTGCGCCAGTGGCGCAAGTTGCACAAAGGGAATGAGCCTCGGGGAGACAGTGGCGCACTGTAAGCACAACCCAAGTGCGTTGAGCGAAGAACCAATGGAAAAAAATCAAAATACCTCCAAATCATGATCAATGTAAGATCTGATACTGACTCAAACATAATCAAGGCAAGCTAACAGATTCTCAGATATAAAGATATGATGATGGGAGGGGTTCTAGGAGGCTAAGAGATGGCTCACTGAGAAATCAATGAAAACACACTTCAAACTGAAATCAAAGTTAAAGTATTCCCCAGTGGAGTCGCTAGATTTTTTATCAGACAATCTACTCGAGCGGATGCGAGCATGATCTCCCTAGTCCAACGGGATCTAGAACAAATGGAAACATAATATAAAACTACTTTCCTAGATCAATTAGAGATTAAGGTAATTAGATGCCTTACCTTCATATTTGTAGATCTTTCTCCCTTTTGTTGCTCCAAACTTTGTGGTCATTAGATCTGTAGCTGCAAGACCTATCAAAGCACATAGAGACAAACGAGCAGTAAAAGCATATCTAAACACTAATTAATCCAAGTAGAAAGTTAAGGAAATGAACTATAAACATCATCTACACAAAGACATTTATGGAAAGAGATTATATTACTGTAAAAAGAGTGAGAAATACATAGTAGAGTGATGATTACAACCCAAGCCTTAACGCTACAATCTTCCTCCAACAAGCCAAGGTTAATTCCACGAGCATGTAAGTGCTATAGACTTCCTCCCTTTGGAATGGGGAGGAGATTTGTATTTATAGGACCAAGTGGATAGAGTAGGTTGAGGATCATGGGGAGAGTACTAAGGGATCCTCCCTTGAGGTTAGGGAACCGTAGGACAACTCACCCAGATGTTAGGGATAGAGATCCACCTCATCCACCTTCTAGAATTCACTCGAAATCCAGCTTTATCCAATTTAACCACCACCGGCGCATGTTGTATGAAGGAAACTTGTGCCCGAGGGGGAAAGCGCAGGCTTCTCAAAGACAACCTGATCCACCGGTGCAGTATTCCAGATGGCAATCTGCGCCTGACCTAGTTGGACAGTCCTTGCTAGAAGGCATCCTATGCCAACCCAACTAGAAATTGTGGACAAAGGGAAACAACTTGCTCTAAATGACTTCTTGATCAGGGAGACTTCAGGGATTAAGGCAGTGAGTTGATATGGGTCTCATGATGGCGAGATTTAGGTGTAACAAGAACTCCATCATAAATGGTCCAAAAAGGCATGTGATGCAAAATTATGATGCAACATTTTAAATGACAATTCTAAATTTTCCAAATTTCTCAATATTTATTGGATTTCTATTATAACCACTTTTCAAAAATCCCATGGTCATTCTATATCCAACGATGTTGAGATGGCACGATTCTAGCCACTCTAGCAAAATATAATTTCTCCTAAAGTCTGGATGCCCCCTCAATTGTGCTAGGAACATCACCAAATGCAGTGCTCCAAGCATAAGTTCCTAATGATCATCCAACATAGCCATCAAGTCAGAGCATGTGTGTAAATAAAATCTATCTAGTGTAATAAAGTTAACCATCATCAAAACTTAGGCAAATGTTCATTCAATATGAAAACAACGCATAAGATATAAGTTACAAACACACTTTATCTAATAACTCAATGAAAATAATTTTACTCATCTAAATCTAACAATAGTGTAACTCTTAAAACTGTTCTATATTCATTAGTCCTAAGCCAACATGCATAGATTAGCTTACCTAATTGAAGTGAGGGTGTAGAAGTGAGGTATGTTACATAGGGAAGAAAAGGGGGTCTTTGTGAAATAACCATCCTAATAAACATGAATGTGTTGGTGTATCCTTAAATTTCAAGGGTTATGACTTTTTGATGTTTCTTCCACATTTGTGGCGAAGGAAATGACTTCATGGGTCATCCATCCTCATGCCTTCATATTGCGATCCCTTTTATTTTTCATTTTTCCTTTGATATTTCATTTACGTGCATTTTATTTAGCCCTTTCATTGGCTCAATCCCTTTTTGTTTAGATATGGCTTAGACAAACTGGGACAAGAGACCCTGGCTCTTGCGATGGGGAGTATCTGCCATGATTGTTTCCATTTGCATTTTTGTATTTAATTTATTCATTAAATCCTTTTTTAGGAGAGTACAAGACTCTTTTTGCTTTGTTTGAGGCATTCATATAGTGGAATAATAATGAGACCATGTATTATTACTATGGATAGATCATTCACAAATGGGAAATATGAAGGGGGTGGGTGAACTGGCTAGCGAGATGAAAAATGGATAGATAAAATATGATGAGAATCATGGATGGAAAATAATTTGAATTAGTTCATCAAGGTACAAGTTAACCTCATACTAACACACTTATTAAGTTAGAAGAACGACAATAAAGTCAGACTAAGAGACAAGCAACAATTTAAGTATATGAGTCAATATAAAGTATACATCTAACTTTTCATGCTAACATATCATACTAGAAAACATGCTAAGAGTAAATTAAGGTTAGAAGATGTCACGACACTAGAGGATTGGGCATTGTATCTGACTAGTCATATCAATGCACATGGACTATCTGACAAGGCTAGAGGATCTCTGACACAATGGTGAAACCACATATCTCACATCAAATTTTTTTATCAAAGTCACCCTTGCTAAAAAGGGGGTAATTGATGTCATTAATACTGCTTAATGCAAACAAACCTCTTGATGGCGACTAACGAAGAGAATGCTAAAAAAACAATCATCTTTCATAGGTAATTGAAGTTTTCAACACCGCATTTACCTGAAAATACTTTGACAGCTTGAAAATACTCCGACAGTCGTTCCTCCACTCCATCGTGGACCATGCCTTAATTCGCCTCCTGTGGACCCCACACCCCATCGACATCCGCCCACTTGTTGGAATTCTGTCGTGCATCATCACCTTCGACACGCCATCACATTAAACTTCTATGTTGCATTCAATACCTTGCTAACCTCCAACTCTCGTGCTTGGATTCAAATTTCATCTTTCGAATACAATCAGGTGGGCATCCCTTCCCCTGCATTTCTTTGAAATCATTCCTAGTCCGTGGAGGGAGAGGTGGTAGAGATTGTTTCGGAGTCTGGGGCAAACTAGACAAGGAATGTATGATATAACCAATAGATGAATGACATAAGAACCAATGTGTAACCAGACGACGTTTTTAGGGTGCTAAGAGTATGTAAGTTTGATTTCCATTACATAAAATTCTTTGAATTTTCGCCTTTGCGATTTCTATTTCATTAAAAAATTGAATTTTTGATGTCAATTTGGGAATTGTCATGGTGCCAAAGACCTCCATTTAAATGAACTTGATTTTGGTCCTTGTGATATGCTAGGTGCCAATACCACCATCTATCTCTAACCTTTAATCATATTTTATTTGGAGTCTGTTAAAACCCCAAGATGTCAGTCTCTCAATGTCGATGTTAAATTATTTGTGGTATTAAAATGAAATGGAATCGTTTTTGGGCTCCGATATAAACAAAGATCTGAAAATTCTCAATGTTGCAATCTCAATATCTATGTAAATTTCAAAGATGAAACCATTGAGGAACATGAAAACATAGTAGCATAGAAATGATGGTTTGGGTCTATGCTGTTGGGATGAAGGAGCAAGAGCGGGGAGCAGGAACGAAACGAAAGACGAAATTTTCAAAAGATCCCGTTTTGGGAGCGTTTTTTTATTGTATATATTTTAATATATTTTGATGGATTTATATCTAAAAAACATGTAGGATGTTGAATTAGATATAGAAAACATGGATTAAACCATATAACATCAATCATCTAGTAGTTATAACTTATACCATTATCATCAAATGATCAACCATAACAAATTTTATAGGATCTTGGAAAAGAAGGGAGGTACCATAACATTGTCATCAAATGATCAACCTAGTATAGGAGCTTTTAGTACAAAAAGGGTGGGGAGCGCCTCGGGAGAGCCTTGGGAGCATGCTCCCAAAACTGGGAGTGTTTTGGGAGCAAGCTTCCGAAGAAAGCGTGCTCTGGGAGTAGGAGCGAGGGGGTGGGGGGCGTTCCCACACAACAGCGGTTTGGGTTGTCGTTCACTATGATTTACAATTTACTCTTTGAACTCAAATCTTTTTTATTATCACAGTATCAGTTGTTCACACTTGTGGCCTTTGATAGCCAGCAAAGTAGGGTACACATTGCATGCGTTGTGGCATCATGAAATACGTCATCGGATATTGCAATGTGGTTGCAGCTAGTCATGAACGGGTGTTATCAACTCTGCCCCGATTGGAAATTCAATGCATTCATGGTTGATGATGTATTAGCTGAAATCGATGCTTTGAGGTAACTTTCATTTGGTCAATTTGTGACTTTTTTATTGTACGAATATCTCAAATAAACACATGGAATCCTACAGGAGGGCCACAAGATTTTGAGTGATATTGTGTATTTGGTATGTATGGAGGGCATGGAAAAAAATATAGGTTATCCTATACTCCAAAGCAAGCAAATGTTATGCTTAATAGGTTATGTTATATCATGAAGTCTTGTCCCAATGCCAAATCGATGATCGAGCATGTGCATAAATTTCATTGATTTTGAAAGTGATGAATATTTGTTGGATTATTTTTCACAACACTTGGGTTGTGGGTAATAAGCTTTGTAAGTTCGCATACTCTATTATTTTTTTGTTTGTTTTGTTATTGTCTTCCATACAGAGTCTCCCTACACTAACTCAATTCTTTCCACTAGGGATGTGGGTGAAAGGTTGTCATGATTTCCCTCATGCAAATCAAGAGACCAATAGTTTTATGGAAGCCTATCATAGCTTATTGAAGTTAAAAATTTTAAACGATTGAAGGAATAAATGTGGTTGTAGAATGGACTAGGTGTTATACATTCTCTTGAAATTGCGGAACTATATTACATATTCAAAGAAATTTTGAAAGAATAAGGGTATCAGAACAATTACAAGAAGGTGAAGCAGTTTGAATCCTCATTGGAAAAAGCTAGAAGAATTCCTGACGATGATTGTTAGCCACATGAGGGCATATCCCATACTTATTGGGTGAGGATTCAAACTAATCATTGTTGTAATTATGGTTGTACTAAGAGTGGGGGGAGGTGAATCAATATAACACATTCTTTTTATTTACTCATTCTTCAATCGATTCCTAATTGTAAATACAAATACGCTCAAACCATAAAACACAAGATGTAACATGGAAACCCAATCGAAAGAATACTACAATAGATTTATATTTATGAATCTTAAGTAGGAACCAACCTACTATTGCAATAATTAAAGGCACCAATCCGTTGTTACAATATTTACAAGAACTGACTTGTTGGAGACACCAATCCCCTTAGCATAGCACTAACCCATTGTTACAATGTTTGCAAGAACCAACTTGCTGGAGACACCAATCTCCTTGGTTGAGCACCAACTCAACAAATATTGCATAGGCACCCACGTACTATCTATATTTAAACAAATCTATACATGTTGGTACAGTCCTCTTCAAGTTTGTCCTACTCTTAGTCTTCAAGTTGTCTTTAATCATCCTTGTGTTCATTCTTTGTCTAAGCATATGTGACCTGAATCTTAGTCCATCGTCTCTCTTGATATTTGCAGTCCTCTTACATTCCCTCTTACATTATGTCTATGTTTGTTTATTTCTCAATACACTCATCGTACCTACAATACTTACATCAACCTTCAACTATAGGAAATCTGGCAATTTGTTTCCCGCAATTCTTTGCACTTCCTATAACACGTCCTGAAATTAAACCCAAAACCCCTGTAGTTCACACTAATTCAACTTGTTTTGGCACAATTCATGCCCTCATCACCATACTCATAGTACTTTCTTGTCTCAGTATAAGTCCCACACATCCATGCTATGCATGCAATCCTCAGAGAAACACATCATCAACACATATTAATTTGTTTCTTGCAATCTCTTTAATTCTCTGTCTGTAGTCCTTAAGTAGAAAAAACATAGTATTGCATCATAAATGTATCATTGTAAAACATCATACTTAATCCCATATTACTAAAAGAATAGACTCATTGTCATGCCTCAGATCTTTGCAAGATTCACCACATAACTCTTCTTAGGACTTCTCTCCTCAGATCACAAACTTCATAACATAGTAAAATGGTAAGTATATCCTACAATCTTTGCAATCTCAGTGTGAAGCAGCATACCTTGTAAACTCAAAACCCAACAAAAGCAACATAACTGCAATTTCAGAGCTCAACATTACATCACACTCATTGCATGTAATTACCCAGTATTTTGCTACCTGTAAGAGTCAAATTTCATCCAATACAAGACTAAAATTCTGAAATTATCATCATGTATTAATCCTTGTTGTCCAAACTCAAACGGGTTTCTTTCATATCTGATAAATTTAACCCGGAAGACCCCCAATTAAGCACACTTCCGGTGCTTGTTTGTGGGACCAAAAAAGCGTCATTGTGATATCTGGAAATTTATGAAAAATTATAGGCTTAATATCTAAGTTTAACCATTGTAACAGTGAAGTAGACTTCACCACGATCTTGTAGCTTTTTTCCGGGCTCAAAAAGGCGTCCAGATGAGGGAGATATTGCAATTTTAGCTCAGGTAAACATTCAGTGGA
This sequence comes from Larix kaempferi, assembly GCA_027924585.1. Classification (NCBI taxonomy): domain Eukaryota; kingdom Viridiplantae; phylum Streptophyta; class Pinopsida; order Pinales; family Pinaceae; genus Larix; species Larix kaempferi. The sequence continues at coordinate 971,482 of BSBM01000254.1, forward strand.
CAATTACTTGGTTGAGGGTTTTTGTCAAACATTTAGTGGACAACCTTGGTTGAGGGTTTTTGTCAAACATTTAGTGTGCATCCACCTACATCCATTCCAGTCTATGAACTCCTATAACATTTCAATGACTAGCATAAATCAAATCAGGCCCAAGCCCAGGCAAAAAGACCCTCAGAGGGAACCCATGTTTTCACAAAAACACCTAGATCTCAGGTTCTGGTTCTGCAAACAATTTTTACGGTTCCAAGTTCAAATGGTACATATACCCCCTGATGTTTTTCTGAATCTAAATAAAAATTACCTAAGGATGTGATTCATTGAAACAACAAATCCATAACTCAATTTTAACTCAAACATACAATCTGGAAAATCTTTGGCACCCAAGTCACTGATTAAAGCAAGGAGTAAAATCAGATTTTAAAAAAAATTCTTTAGGAAGAATATCTGAAACTTTACCCTCAATTTACCCTCTAAACAAGCTACAAAATCCATCCCATATTCAAAACCATTGATCCAACTGAAAACCCCCAACCTCTTCACCATAAATTCGAGAAAATGAACCATGCAAATTTTTAATATTCATAACCCACCCTCTAAATCCTAAACCAAAGCAAATAATGCAATTTCAGAGATAAATTAGAAGTGGAAACTTACCGTGCATGCACAAATCCATGAATTGGGGCTTGAATATGTTTCCCTGCGAAAATCCCCCACCTCCATGACCTCCATGGCTGCAAAATCTCGACCTCCATTGTTGCAGAATCTCCACTGTGCAAAATGTATGGGTGACTGAATGGCTTGGGCGTGAATGGGGAAGGGGGAAAGATCCCAAGTCGAAATTGCATGGGAGTCGGGGTGCATGGGACTCTTTTCTTGACTTGATATGCATGCCAACCCATTAAATTCTAACTGCTTTCCCTTCCCATCATGACTTGATGGTTGAGAATGTTGGTTAGTGAAGAGTATTTAGATTATTTGTTGGATGAGATGTCTCAAGTTCAAACCTCCCCCCCCCCCCCAATTTTTGTGCATTTTACCAAAAATCCCTAATTATTTTAATAATTACAAAATATATATGTATATTTTATAATTTGTGCCCAAATCATTTGCCATTTTAACCCATTTTCTCTTAACTTCTGGAGACCAGTATGTGGCCATACAGTGTTGGAATCAGGCAAATGATGGCTCGAAAATATTATCCAGACCCCTATAAGAAACAACCATCTAATTTCTTGGAAAGTGAACATGAGAAGTATTATAACCCTCAGAATACATGGCTTCAGTTGGCCCTGCTAAGTGACCAATGAAAGGGGCCAATGTTGAAATTTTTTCAAACTGCGCTTGTAGCTCTTGAAATCTAACATGACTATCCTAGAAACATAGATTGATGAGATGAAATTGTTTTGGAACTCACAAATAACATTGAGGTAGCTTTCCCAAGGCCTCAAAGAAGTGTGTCTGAAACAAGCCGGATGAGGTTGCTTTCCACTTAACTGAATACCAACGAGGCTTAGTCAAGCATTGTGGCCCTGATGGCTATTTTGAATATGTCCCAAAAGGTGATAGTATGCTCGATAATACTAAATACGAAAACCATTTATCTTTACCACCCTAAATTTGAAGTAGGGGACCTAACCAATATGAAATCCAACCACTATAATTGTCTTTAACCCTGACTTAATGACTCAACAACTGCTCACTAATATTCCTTATTGTTCCAACATGTAATTATGAACCTTTCCTTACTCATTGATTTTGACCCACTGATACTCTTTAATAAACTAAAAGGTCACTTTTGAACTTAAGTGACATCCTGAAAGTGAACCACTGATACTCTTTAGATGGGGTAAGAGTCAAATGAACCAACTCCTACCACCTGTTTGACCGAAAATTGAAGTATGCAGGTTGCTTAAAGCAACCCCTTAGGAATATTTTAGCTATGAAACAACATGTTGATACCAAACAACTTTTTGTATCAACATCTCTCTTATCAAGTTCTCCTCGGACATATTTTTAGGATGTTGATTTACTACCTTGGTCTAATCAAGAGAAACAACCCCATCTCTAGTCACATCATTCACAAACGTTGGTTTACTGGTTTTGTAACTTGAGCATCCATTTAGTGATAGGAATACAGTCTATGCTAACATGGATGCATGTTCTTCTTGTTTACGTTTCCTCTTCCAAACTTTTGTAGTTTCTTTCTTTTGTTTGGCGATGGTATTATGTTCTTTGTTTTGTGCATACCAAGATGATTCACATCCTTCCTTATTTTTATTTTCTTGTTTTCTCTTCCATACCTTTGTATATTTTCGTCTAGAAAATTATGTCATGCTGCTTCTACAATTTTGTGCTATGTGTCCATAGTCATTGCATTTGTAACATTCAACTTTGTAATGTAGAGGAGCAAATGGGTTGTAGTTTCTATGAAAGCTTCTATTCTTGTGAGAACTTTTACTTTCATTTTTCAAGTAGCCATTTCTTCCATAAGCTCTACAATTTATTGCTTTGTACCCAAAATTATTGCAAAAAAAACAGTAACCAGAATTTTTTTTGATACCTGGTTGTGACGGGTATTCTTGATAGAGCAATTCTTTTAAACTCATATTTATCTTTCTTGAGTGAGAAATCAATCTTTTGATGGTCACGAATTCTTTCCTTGTTGTTGTATTCACTATGATTGGAGCTTTGAAGAACACTAGCATATCTCTCGGGATTCTCTTCAATTTTCCTTTTAGGTGACTTAGGGCTTGCATCTTATCCAAATGTCTTCTGATTGTTGTCATAACCAAGGCATGTCTTGATAAATGATGACCTTTGACAACTAAGAATCTCATCTAGATTTGCAATACTCTTTTTGAAGTTCAAGTTCGTATTCAACATGGTGACTATATTTTCTAATTGTTTTCTTAAAGAGGTAATTTCTGCTTCAAGTTTCTCAATATGTTCTTCCCTTTCTTCTAGCTTTCTTTTTATCAATTCATCTATTATTTCTGCTTCTTCAAGTTTAATTTTTTGACTAACACTTATTTTTTCTTTTTCTTCAAGGCTTTGTGACATTTGCTCTTTTAGTAATAAGTTCTCCTTTGAGCTTCTTGATTTCATCTAGAGCACAAATCAGTTCTCCTTCAAGATCAACTTCTTCATTTGTTTCAGAATTTTCTTCATTCTCTGACCTTTCCTTTTGATTATCTTCATATTCTTCGTCATCAGGCTTTGTTCCCATGGTTATGGAGAGATGTTTTTCTTCGGTCTGTGATTTACAGTTGAAGCAATCACCAAATATCTCTTCATAAATGTTTTGCAGCTTGTCCCAAATCTATTTAGTTGATGTACACTCCATTAACTTGTCAAGCTCAAAGTCTGATAGGACATGAAAAATAACATCCATAGTTATTGCATTATTTTCATAAAGCTTATGTCTAGTTGCATTTGTTGGTGGTGTTATTGGATCTATATAACCTGCCTCCATTGATTCCCATATATCTGACCCAAGGGTCATTAAATATGTCTTCATTTATATGGTCCAAATTGCATATTTTGATCCATCAAACAATGGGGCTTCATCCAATAAGAGATCTTTCTCATTGTGATTATTTTATTCCTTTCTATCTTCATCCATCTTGGTTTTGATTCCGATGTGAGCTCCCAAGATCTTCCTTCTAGTGGTTAAATTGTTTATGAAGAAACCTGCTTTGATACCAATTGTTGGAATTATGGTTATACTGAGAGGGGGGGTCAATCAATATAACACACTTTTTCTTTATTTACTCATTCTTTAATCAATTCATGAATCATAACAGTAAAAACAAATACGCTCAAACCATAAAACACAAGATGTAGTGTGGAAACCCAATCGGGAGAAAAACATAATAGTTTTATATTCATGAATCTTGAGTAGGCACCAACCTACTATTGCAGGTAATTGCAGGAACCAACCTGCTGTTAAAATATTTACAAACACCGACTCGTTGGAGACACCAATCCCCTTAGCAGAGAACCAACCTATTGTTACAATGTTTGCAAGCACCAACTTGTTGGAGACACCAATCTCCTTGGTTGAGCACCAACTCAACAAAGATTGTGTAGGAATCCACCTACTATCTGTCTTTAAACAAATGTATACATGTTGGTACACTCGTCTTCAAGTCTATCATGTTCTTAGTCTTCAATATGTCTTTAATCAACCCTATTTTCATTCTTTGTTTGAGCATATGTGACCTGAATCTCAGTCCACAGTTTGTCTTGATATCTACAGTCCTCTTTCATGCTCTCTTACATTATTTCTATGTTTATTTAGTTTTCAATACACGCATCATACCTGCAATACTTACATCAACCTTCAACTACAAGAAATATGACAATTTGTTTCCTACAATTCTTTGCACTTCCTATAACACGTCCTGAAATTAAACCCAAAACCCCTATAGTTCATACTATTTCAACCTGTTATGGAACAATTCATGTCTTCATCACCATACTCAGGGTACTTTCTTGTCTCAGTGTAACTCCCACACACCCATGCTTCGCATGCAATCCTTGGAGCATCACATCATCCTCATATATTAATTCGCTTCCTACAATATCTTTAATTTGTTGCTTGTAGTCCTTAGGTTAAAAAAAGAGTATTGCATCATAAAGGTATCATTGGCATACACCATACTTCACCCCAAACTACTGAAAGAATAGACTCCTCATCATGTCTTAGAGCTTAGCAATATTCACCACATAATTCTTCTTAGGACTTCTTTCCTCAGACCACAAACTTCATAGCAAAGTAAAAGGGTAAGTATATATTGTTGTATCTGCAATCTCAGTGTGAAGGAACATACCCTGTAAACTCAGAACCCAATGAAAGCAACATACCTTGCGATTTCAAATCTCAACGATACAATACACTCACTGCATGTAATTACTATGCATTTTTCTACCTATAATAACTCAAATTCGATGCCTATGACCATTAAATATTTGCTACCTAATTTTGCGCATAATTTCCTGTAATTAAAGCTCTGACTGTAACTCTCTACCTGTAATCAAATAAAAAACCCAAATTTTCTTTAGCTTATATATTCATCTTCATCTCTTTCCCAATTTAAAGAACAAACTCTTTGTTATCCCTTTGAGCTCAACTCGAATCACATCAACTCCCCAATTCGATGCTTGGCATCTTCGGATATACAACATGATACTTTACCTTTGTTGAGCTAACTTGTTCACGTCTCGGGGCTTTTGGGACGACTTTTTCACATTAACATAAGATTTTATCTTATTGAGCTGACTTCACATCTTTAGCATGGGATTTAGCTGGGTCGTTTTGGCACGGGGCTTTTAGATTGGATGGACATTGTGGTATTTTGTTGTAGTTGAGCCAACCATCTCATGAATTGCAAACACCAAAAAAAAGATTGATTCCCTATATGATGGACAAAATATGATCTAATGACTGTAGGAATCAAATCCACCAACTTCATTCCTTCATTTTCGATCTGGAGAAGTAGGACACATCACATTACAACCAAAATGCTGCTACAAAAATTCCTTTAATTATTCTCTAAATTTCAAGTAATTATTGGTTACATGAAATTGGGCTTGGAACAATTTCCAGTAATTGTTGATTACAAGGAATTCCAGTCATTGTGGGTTGTAGTCATGAATGACACCAAACTGCATCTCTTCTTCACTCAAGATCTCCTTTCACTAGGTAAACCACTTTCTTAAGCTATTGACATCAATGACAATAGTGATCACAATGATCACTCCAAATATTTGACATCAATGACAACCACATTTCAACAATCTCCCTCTTTGTTTTTGATGGCAATCCTTCATACTTTAATTGATTTTTGCTCCTCCTAAGTGCAACTTCTCCCCCTTTGACATAAATGGAAAAGGGATACTCCCCCTATTTGTATGCTCTCCCATCTTGTCACTTTTCTTCTTACTCTATTTTCTCCCCCTTTGTCATTAATGACAAAGGAATGATCCCCCCATGCTTGGGAATCTTTTACAATGACTTTCCAAATCAACATGGATATATTTTGAGATTGCTTGAACATCAAGCAAGTTATAGCCAACCGAGAGACATTTAATAAGGACGAGATGTTGAACACCTTCTAGAATAAAATTTATCATCCACACACCCTGTGGTTACTACAAACTGAGTTGGATCTAGAGCATTTTTGTATTTATTTGAGAGAAGGGAGCACGTGCATTATAGAGGTAAATCTCAGCATCATGACTTTTCTAACTTTAATTGCAAATTTTCAACCTCTACAAGAATCCCTTCTGAAATTTAATGCAAGTATTTTAGTTTGCAGCAGAGAGTTTGGCCAAAGCTTTGCCACGATAAGGCTTGATAAATTCTCTAATTGCAAGTTCACTACATCAAGTGCTTGCATAAGTTCTTCCACTTCTTGGTTCTTAGCTGACAAGGAATCATACAAGGATGTGATATCCTCTTGCATTCCCTTTAAAGAAGCCTCTCGTTCTTGGAAGTCCTTGAAACTAAACTCCAATGACTTACAATCATTATGTAACACTTCATTAATCTATTTCTCTAACTCATAAATTCTTGATTTGTCCATGTCCCTTTCTCGCAAAAGATTATTTGCAACATTTTCTACATTCTTTATTTGAACTTGAATCTCACCACACATGCTTAATTTTCATCTTCCCTTGCTTGTGATACGTTAGAGTTGAGCTCGTCCAACGTGTGTTTGTATTTCTGAGTTATAATATTTACAAAGTATTTAATAGCCTACAATAAGTTTTCAGATGTCTCAACACTGTATTTAGCACTAAAATCAACATGATCTATGGATTGTAGAGGTTGAGAAATGCTTGATGACAACCTTTGCCACTATTTACCACTATTACACGCCCTTCAGAATGTGATATGTTTGCATCCTTAATCTCCATATTCTCAAGTTTTTCCATGGCGCTCTTGAGAGGGTAATAGTCCCGATACATCGCTAGTGACTTTCTCAATGATTTTAAAATTCAAAGTTTATTAACTACACCAATACCCTATCTGCATTCACAAACATAGATTTGTAATTAAACTTTTCTAACTTTATAGATAGCACGATCTATGTATCCTTGAAATATTGCACTTCGAGTTTCGCATCGATGTTGATACATTATCGGCCAAACTTTTGAAGATTGTCGTCTACACGATTGAAAATGGCGTGGATAACACTACCTGCAATTTTTTGAACTTGTACATCCTCAAGTTTTCCAAACTCACTGATTACTTTTCGAACTTTGTGAACTTGCAAAACTTGATCGATAGTTTTATTGGGGAATTCTTCGAAGATTGATAAGAAAGTTTTGTATCGCTATCAATATTAGTTCCACACTAAAATGTTAAAATCTTCTAAATCTAAGTTTTGAAATCTCGTCGATACACTATTGGCGATGTTTGAAAAGATTCGAGAAAACACATAAATCCTATGATTGTGGGCCCTTTTGTGTTGAAATTTGGTTGAGCTTTGATCTTTAATTATTTTAGATGCAAAGACTTGAAACAATGAGACAATTCAATCCATGAAATTCATACAACCATAACACAAGATATACCCTGGGGAAAATCCTCAAAATTATGAGAACAAAAATCCCAACAATTCTTCTCAATATAATATAATAGATAGCAGAGAATGCTTTCTTTTACAACCTAGCATATTTCTTTCGGAAGATAAAAGATCACCAAACACTCTTAATGAAGATATGGAAGCAATAGGAAAGAGAGATCAATCGGATGTGTGCCCAACACAACAATAACAAGCACGAAAAATAACCTGCACAAAGAGAAGCGCCTTGCCTTCAATGGAGAAGAGAATTCACTTCACATTGGATTCATCAATCCCGTATAACATATTTATACATTCTTCTCTTCTATTTTTAACTTCTAACTTCAGGATGAACTCTCCCTCAAACTTGATGTATTAATCTTGCATGCAAAGGTGCACCCCACTTTTCATGCAGTGTTTTATCTCACTGAGTTGTCACTTAGGATGAACTGGCCTCTTATTTGAAAGCTTGCCCACTTAGTTAGGTGGCTAACTTAAGTTTCGACATGCAAGTGTCACAACTCATGTGTCATATTTTATTTTAACATAGGTGTCGTCATGCAATAACACTTGGTTAACTAGATCTTCTTTTTTGTCACTTAGTTAACTCTCTTTAACTGAAGTGACGCCTTTTAATTTAATTAAAGTGAAAACACTTGAGTTAACCAGTCCTTCTTATTTAAGACTTAGTTAACTGAAATCATGCTGACTGATTTACTTGAAGTGACCACTGTGAGTTCTTTAGTTAACTGAGGCATATCTTTAACTAATGCTTTAACTAAAGCATTGATACTTAACTAAATCTTTATAACTTAAGCTTTAACAATTCGAGTTCTCTTTAATTAGTTGAAGTGTCTGCATGGGCAATTTCAAATTCTCTTGATCTCTATGCTTTATCATTTTATTTCTTTATCTCTTACTGCATGGTCAATATGTGCTAACTTTAATTATCCATCACATTGCATTATATTAAGAAGAATTATCAGATGCTGTGATCATATTATATTATTCCGAACCAAATGATCATATGCTAAAGTAATTCACTTTAGAGGTGATCAATCTCTAAAGGAGACTTAATAGAAATCTGGTGATCATGGTTAATAATACATCACACAACATTAAATGCTTTTAACAAGTAAAGCGTGACCTTTATACAGAAGATCCACCTATATACGGGAGGTCCATCTCATGGATACCTTTATATGAAAGGTTCACATGTTAATCATGACTTGACACACAAGTCCGGAGTCTTGTCTAACAAGACTTTACAACATCATTACTTTGATCAAGTACCTCGATACGGGAAGAATAACCTTTACACAGAAGGCAATCAAAGTGCTCACTTCTATACAGGAGGATCAATCTTGGCTACACAAGATTGGTTTGGAGAATGTCTCCTAAGGCTGTATATTTAACACTCCCTCTCAGCGAGGGAGGCATTCTCTGCCATACCAAGCTTGTCTCGGAAGTACCTGAAATTCATCATTGATAGAGGCTTTGTTAACACATCTGCAATCTGCTCATTAGTAGCAATGTACTGAATTTTCACTATACCTTTCTGCACCATGTCTCGAATAAAGTGATACTTCATTTCAATGTGATTCGACTTGTTATGAAAGATTGGGTTTTCGAAAAGCTTGACGCAACTCTGATTGTCACACCTAATAACTATAGGCTCAATATTTTCACCGAACAACCCTGCAAGTAGCATTTTGAGCCACACTGCTTCTCGTTAGGCAACACTTGTAGCTATGTATTCTGCTTCGGTAGTTCTTTGGGCTATGGAGCCCTGTTTCCTGCTGGACCAATATATCATAGTTGATCCTAGGCTATAACAGTAGCCAGGTGTACTCTTACGATCCACAATGCTTCCTCCCCAGTCTGAGTTTGTATAACCAAGCAACATGACTCCTCCACTGGAGGCATATCTGAGTCCATATGAAATTGTACCTCGAAGGTACCTAAGCACATGTTTAGCAGCTGTCTAGTGTGTGTGTCTCGGATCAGACATAAATTGACTCAGAATGATCACAACAAAACATATATCAGGCCTCGAATGTATAAAGTACATTAGCGATCCTATAATTTGTTTATACAAAGTGGGATCTACTAGATCTGATCCAAATCCTGACTCATGAAGTTTCCTCAAATTGGAAACCATCGGTGTAGTCATATATTTGCAATCTATCATACCAAACCCACGCAATATATCCACAATGTACTTCCCTTGAGATAGAAAAATTTCATCTTTTCTTTTCCAGATCTCAAGGCCAAGAAAGTAGTGCATTAGACCTAAGTATTTCATCTCGAACTCTAAGGTGAGCTCCCTCTTGCACCAAGCAATCGGATGTTCCTCTCTAGTGAGAAAAAAATTATCAACATATAGAACAAATATCAACGGTTGGTTCTTCACTACTTTGAAGTACAAATTTGAATCAACTTCACTCTTACAGAAACCCAGTTTCCGAAGGTAGTTATCAATTTTGGAGTACCAAGACCTGGGGGCTTTCTTAAGCCCATATATAGCTTTATTTAGCTTTCAAACATGGGACTCCTTCCCATGCACCACAAATCCTTAAGGATGCTGAATATAAATCTCTTCCTCAACCTCACCATCGAGGAAGGTTGTCTTCACATCCATCTGGTGAAGTTTACATCCTGGAACATATGCAAGTGCAATCATTGCTCGGATTGTGGTGTACCTTGCCACAGGGGAAAAGGTCCCATCATAATCGATGCCTTCTTTTAGAGAGAAACCTATGGCAATGAATTTGGATTTATGCTTCTCAATGCTACCATCCACAACATGCTTTATCTTTTAAATCCCTCTAGAAGTCACAATGGACTTCCCATCAAGTTTGGGAACATCCTCCCAAACATCATTCTTCATTTTAGAGTTGCACTCTTCTGTCATTGCATCTTTCCAAACTTGCTGCTTTGCAGCTTCTTCATATGAGGATGGTTATGAATCACTGATGTGACTCATCAGTGCAACATACCCTGAATATATGTCACGTTTCTTGCGCTCTCTGGATGAGCTTATCGGTGCTCCATGTTTCTCTGCATTTTGTAAGATGTCTCAGCACCAAGCAAATCTTCTTTTAGTGGGAGGTTCATCATGTGACCTCTCAACCAGTTCTACTTGTTCTTCAGGGGCTAGCGAATATGAGGCATCTTTTGGTTTCTCCCTCTCTAACTCTGAAGGGGGAGAATCAGACTCGGGATCCTCCATCTCTGAATCACATTGAATCTCTTTCGATCTTTTGAAAGCAGCTTCCTCATGGAAGGTAACATCTCGGTTGACTTCATTGTGTCTCTCACCAGGTACATATATTTGGTATGCTTTGGATGACTCGCTATAACCCAAAAAGGTGCCCTTCTTTCCAGAAGGCTCCTTCTTTGTTTTCTTTTCTTTCGGTACATGAACATATACTGGGATCCCGAAGATCCTCAATTGTGAGATGTCTGGATTCTCACCGGTAAACACTTCTTCTGTTGTCTTCTCATCTAGAATGCCATGTGAGCTTCTATTCTGGATGTACACGGTTGTATGGGTGGCTTCTTCCCAAAATGAGGTGGACATATCTTGATCATGCATCATGGCTTTTGCAGCCTCATATGTAGTTCTATTCTTCCTTTCGGAAACCCCATTTTGATGAGGGTTGTAAGGTACTGTTAACTGTCTACATATTCCTGCATCACTACATAGCTCATTAAATGCACGTAAATCAAATTCCCCTCCATTATCAGACCTTAATGCATGGATGTGCTTTTCTTTCTGATTTTCAACTAGGCTTTAAACTCTTTAAATTTGCTAAGAGTTTCACTTTTAGCCTTCATGAAATAAATCCATGACTTCCTAGAAAAATCATCTATGCACAATACATAATAAAAGAATCCACTCAGGGAGGAGGATGACATGGGACCACATACATCAGAATGTATTAAATCTAAAATCCCTTTAGATATAGTAGTACTGCTAGAAAATTTTTTCTTAACATTCTTCCCAACTGCACAACTCTGGCATACACTATAATGCTCAAAATCAAATATAGGCATACCTTTTACCATCTTTTGAAGTCCTGGTAGTGCTTTGTAGTGTATATGTTCAATACTTCGGTGCCATATCTCGCATGAACTGATAGTGTGGTGAATCATAGCTTGAATGTACTTCCCGGGTACCTTGTAGAGTCCTCCCTCTCGAACTCTAATCACAGCAGTAGATTCTAGGATTTTGTTCTTCTACCATAAAAGTGCTTTGTTATCCATGAAGATAACTCAGAAGCCTTTGTCTTCAAGAACCAAAACTTAAAGAAGGTTATTATTCAATCATGGAACATATAAAATGTCCTCCACATGTAGAATATCACCAGTGCTCAGCTGGAATGAGGTGGATCCAACTCCTTGGATCGAATAAGTTGAGTTGTCCCCCAACTCTACCATGCATGTGAATTACTTCTCCTTTAGATCAGTAATGGAACTCTTGTAACCAGTCATATGTTTGGATGCACCACTATCAATCAACCATGTGTCTACATTTGTGATGATGGATCCCGAAAGGGATGAAACAAGATAATACTCCATTCTTGTCTCCTTTTCTTTGGATGCATTCTTTTGAGTGATTTCATCTTCTATGGTGGTAGAAGCATGAAACTTTCATTTTCGCTTTGCTTTGCACTCTCTTGAGAAATGGCCTTTATTGTTGCAATTGAACCATCTAGCTCTTGACTTGTCAAATACTTTGTTGAATTCCTTATTCTTTGGATGAGAGAAATTTTTTTGGGAGAAGGGTTTCTTTCCTTTCTTCATTCTTGCCGCGAGGGCAAGATTTTCTTCTTTGATGCACACTAACTTGCTCTGGATTCGCCCCTCCTCTTGGAGGCATTCATGCCACAACCTTTCGAAGTTAGGTTTGTACCTCTCGACCATTTACCGTAGCCAATAATGTCTCCCATGAGGACGGGAGACCATCAATAGCGGTTTGGAGAAGAACATCTTCATCCATCACTACTCCAATACTAGCAAGTTGATCTCTTACCTGAGAGATCTTGGAGAAGAAGGAGGCCACTGTCTCATCCGTCTCCATCTTTAAGTTTCGAAGCTTATTCTTCAATGACATCTTTTGACTTGGGGCCTTCTTCTCATATAGATTTGTCAATGTATCACAACATTCTTTCGCAGCCTTCAGCGGTGTGATCATTGGCATCAAGTTATTTTTTATCGAATCATAGATGATCCATTTGGCCTTAGCTTGATTCTTCTTGAATTTGATGCACCCTGCATTAGATGTAGGTTCCTCCACCACAGTGGATACGTAGTTGTCCAAGTCATGTTCCTCTAGGATGTTGAGAATCCTATCCTTCCAAGTGTTGCAGTTTGAGGTGCCCTCAAGACGGTCTTCTAGTCGTACAGAGACTAATGCCATAGTCTTCAAATCTTGTGCTCAACTTCTCAGGATCAACTTAGGCCCTAGCTGGCATGCAAAACTGATCTCCTTCATGCCCTGAGCTCTGATACCACGTTGAAATTTGTTTGATCTTTGATCTTTAATTCTTTTAGATGCAGAGACTTGAAGCAATGAAACAATTCAATCCATGAAATTCATACAAACCATAACACAAGATATACTTGGGGAAAATCCTCAAAATTATGAGAACAAAAACCCCAACAGTTATTCTCAGTATAATATAATGGATACAGAGAATGGTTTCTTTTACAACATAGTAGATTGCTTTTGGAAGATAAGATATCACCAAACAATCTTGATGAAGATATAGAAGCAATAAAGAAGAGAGATCAATCGGATGTGTGCCCATCACAACAATAACAAGCACAAACAATACCATGCACAAAGAGAAGCTCTTTGCCTTCAATGGAGAAGAGAATTCGCTTCACATTGGATTCATCAATCCTATATAACATATTTATACATTCTTCTCTTCTATTTTTAACTTCTAACTTCAGGATGAACTCGCCCTCAAACTGGATGTATTAATCTTGCATGTAGAGGTGCGCCCCACTTCTCATGCAGTGCTTTATCTCACTGAGTTGTCACTTAGGATGAACTAGCCTCTTAACTGGAAGTTTTCCCACTTAGTTAGGTGGCTAACTTAAGTGTCACAACTCACGTGTCATCTTTTAGTTTAACATAAGTGTTGTCATGCAATAACACTTAGTTAACTAGATGTTCTTTGTTGTCACTTTGTTAACTCTCTTTAACTGAAGTGTCGTCTTTTAGTTTAACTAAAGTGAAAACACTTTAGTTAACTAGTCCTTTTTATTTAACACTTAGTTAACTAAAATCATGCCGATTGATTTACTTGAAGTGACCACCGTGAGTTCTTTAGTTAACTTAGGGCATATCTTTAACTAAAGCATTGATACTTAACTGAAGCTTTAACAATTCGAGTTCTCTTTAATTAGCTGAAGTGTCTACATAGGCAATTTCGAATACTCATGATCTCTATGCTTTATCTTTGATTTCTTTATCTCTTATTGCATGGTCAATATGTGCTAACTTTAATTATCCATCACATTACATTATACTAAGAAGAACTATCGGATGTTGTAAGAGATTGTACCTGGAAAATTATTCTTGTCAGAGATTTCTTATCAGTCCACACTACATGGAATGAATGCTATCATGAAGAAAGAAAAGAAAATGTTTTTTATTCCCTAGCTTATCTATATCGTTCAATATGGTTTTAGTGATTACCATGTAGCTAAAGAACAATCCCAACTAATGTTAAGAGTACATATTTCCTCAGGGTCAATTCAAAAGACATAATCCACTTGGTATAGTTGTTAGACATTGCAATCTAGTTGGATTGGTATGGCCATATACCCATGAGGAATGAAAAATTGAAGAACCCTTACATAATTTTTATTCTTGGGGTGTAGTATTACTTAAAAGAAAAACACAAGCACGACAGGAGACCAATGAACAAGCACAACAAGAAAATAGTGAATCTTCTAGTGGGCACATTAGAGAGACAAAAGAAAAAAAAATCTACGCAAAGAACAACTTAAAGCAGAAAAAGAAAAAACTGCTAAAATATTGAAAGAACATGAAGACAACATAGAACAAAAGTGTTGGTTGTGGAGCCTGATCGTCCTGATTCATAGATCGTGTTTCAGGCGTGTCTGGATCCCAAACCATGACGAAGGGGTGTGGGGGGATTCCCCCCCCATTACAATTGCCATGGGGGGTTTAGGGGGGGGGGGGAACTGATTTAGGAGCCCCCCTGACAAGCGTTCGGGGGCAGCAGAGACAAAGAAGAGCAAGACAAGATAGAAGCTCTTAGGATACAACAAGAAGAACAAAGAGAAAATGAGCAAGACGAACAAAATAGGAAATTGCAGGAAGAAGTATATAAGAAAAGAAAGGAAGAGGAGGAGGAAAAGAAAAAGAAAACAAGTAAGAAAAGAACATGAAGAAAAACAATGAGAAGGAAGAAGAAAAAATAAGAAAACATAAATAATAAGAAGAAAGTATAAAATAGCAGGAAGAAGAAGAAGGAAGAAAACAACATGAAGAAGAATAAATAAGAAAACAATAGGAAGAAGAAATAAGAAAACAACAAGAAAAAGAGGAAATAATAAAACAATAGGTAGAAGAAGAAAGAAGAAAACAACGAGAAGAAGAAGAACGAATAAAACAAAAAGAAGAAGAAGAAAGAAAAAAACAACATGAGGGGAAAATAAGAAAACATCAAGAAGAAGAAGAAAGAAGAAAACAACAACAACACCAAGAAAGAAGAAAACCCCAAGAAGAAGAAGAAGAAAGAATAAAACAACAACAAGAACGCTGCAGGAATAAGAATAGAGAATGAAACTGAAAGAAGAAAAAGAAAGAAGAAAGCTGCAAGAAGAAGAATAGAGAATGAAACTGAAAGAAGAAAAAGAAAGAAGAAAGCTGCAAGAGTAAGAAGAAAACAACAAGAAAAAGAAGAAAGAAGAAAGCCGCAAGAATAGAAACTGGAAGAAGAAAAGGAAAGAATAAAACTAGAAGAAGATAAATAAAGAATAAAGATGCAAGAATAAGAAGAGAGAAGAAAACAAAAAGAATAAGAAGAGAAAAAAAATGGGAGGAAGAAGAAGAGAAGAAAAAACGAGATGAAGCAATTAGATTGAGGCCAGAGGAAGAAAGAAAAATACATGAATTATAACAGAAAATGAAAGAAGAAGAAGAAAATAAAAGAAAGGAAGAAGAAGCAAAGGAAACCTTGGTTAAGATAATTCCAAAGAGATCCATTATTCTAAAGGTAGAAGTTAAGTCATTGAAGAAATTCTGACTCTAGGTAGCCTAGAAAATATTCTCCCTTGGACCAGTAAAAATTTTCTAGAACATGTTCGAGATGTTGTTGACCTTGAACAAATTGCATATAATCAGAGACAAAGGACTTTGGTAAAGCAGCTACAGAAGAGAAGAAACGTGGGTGTAGAAAAATTTGTCGCCTGTACTACTGAAGAAAAAACAATGAACACTAATAATGTTGATTTACCAAGTTTACTTCATGTGAACCTGGCCATGACTCAAGCTACACTAGACAAATCTAATACATAAGCTGCAAATATGAAGAAACTGCAACGATAGCTCTTCTGGAAAATCAAGTATCATACTATAAGTTTGGGCTAGAATTAATCCCTACATTTCTGAAGTACAGTCTTGAATAACTAGAATCTCATTTCAAAATTATACAAGACTTCTACTTGAGAGCATTCAAACTACATAAATATACATTGTAGTTCTCAATTACTTACAAGGAGAATCTAAGATGAAAAGAATTGCAGGAAAAAACTAAACAACAAGTAAGCTTCATCAAACAGGCACAAAATCATCGCAAAATTGAAGAACACAACATCAAAATTTTTAGTGTGGATGAAATCCATGAACTGGAGCAAAGTGTTAAATACTAGGGCAGAATGACCAAGGGAACTCATAAAATAATTGAAGATGAATGGCTAAGTTGTTATAATATTTGGGACTTTGTTGAAGATTTATTCCCTAATGCAATTTTCATTCTTTCATCCTACCTGATGCAAAGGAAGTAGCTAAATATCTTGAAGATAATTAAAGTTAGCACAAAGATGAACTACATAATGTTTCACGTGTCACAAAGGAACACATTCAGAAATTCATCATTGAAGAAGTCCAAAAGGTAACCAGACCTAAATGTGCCTTACCCAAAGTGGGAAAATGCATCAAAAGGCCCCACTTAAACAACTTGCGTTTCCTCATTTTGATATTTGTAATGAATCATTTGAAACGTGGGGAGGATATGAAACAAATTTAGAAGTCCATTGTTACACCTAAAATCTTACCACCATTAGACTCAGTGTATACACCCCTGGAGTTACTTTGATTGAGTGATTGACCTCGAAGGATTTGTACCCATTTGTACTAGGTTTTGAGAGGTCGTCGCAGGCTGCACTCATGCAACCTGCGACGTCGCACCTTGCTCCATTACAGAGTGCAACGAAGTCAGTTAATAGACAAAAATAGCCCTTAGAGCTCTTTCTCGAAGCTTGCTGACTTGGGACCCTATCCCTGACCTCTTGGGAGAGCTGGCACTCGATTCCTAACACCTTGGAAAGATCCTTTAAGTCTCTCCTATCATATGTCAACCTATCCTATCCATACCCTATCCACTTAGTCCTATTTAAATGAAGCTCACTCCCATCCCAAGGGAGGAAGTCTATGGTCACTCTATGGTACTCTTATGTTGGTGAAATCAAGCTCAATAGATCTAATACTCTAGCTTGGGGGAACATCCACTTCTCTCTAGGATATTTGGCATGGCTTGTTGGAAGGAGCTTGCAGCATTAAGGCAATGGTTGTAATCCTCTTTTCTATTGTACTTCTCCACTTTTCAATACAGTTAATATAATTGCTTTCCATAAATGTTGTCTCCTTGATGATGTTTAGAGATTTCCTCCTTAACTATTAGCTTAGATCTATCATATGAGATATATGCTTTCACTTCTCGTGGTCTGTTACATGTTCAACAGGGTTTAGCTACCTGCGATCTGGCAGCGCTAGAGCATTGGATCAACGAAGGAGAAAGGGATCTACAAATTTAAGGTAAACGATCTATTCTTTCATTTGTATTTCTATATGATCTAGGAAAGTATTTTATGTTCTGTCTTATTTGTTCTAGACTTACGTTAATCTAGGGAGATCAGGCCTTGAGTCCGCTCTCGATAGATTGTCTGCGAAACAAATCTGGCGACCATAGTGGGGAAAACATCTTATTATGTAGTTGTCAATCTGAGAGGCATTTTCAGTTGATTGCTTGACACAAGCCTTTTATTTGTCATTTGCTTCGTGGGTTGATTTCACTATCAAATCTTCATCTTGAAGACTCTGATCTACTTCCTTTGAGTTTGTACTACTCATTTTCAAACCATTCCATAGTTCATTGCTTGGAGATATGATTCATTTTTTTAACTTAGACCTCGCCTGTTGCACCTGGTTAGTGAAAACAGAGCGACACTGTGTCATTTCTGGTCTCTGTTCTTTACCTGTTAGCCACTCGTCGCAGTCCTTTCATTGGTATACTGCGACATCTTCGCACTCCCCGCATTGGTGAACTGCGACGTCGCATTGTGTACAAGCACAAAGTGCGCCGATTTGTCGAATTTGGCATGCAGGCATCCCCTCTCCATTTGTTAATCTGAGCTTTGGTTTGTTGTATGAACTCCCTCTGTGCTGCAAGATCCAGCTAGAGATCCCATCTTTGATTTGTGTGCTGAGTGTTTGGTTTTGTTTGGATTGATTTTGGGTTCCGTCTTGGATGAGTATGAGAACCGGTAGTGGTGGATACTCTTGTCTTCGCCACCTTCATCTGCTCACCCTTGCATTCCCTCCTGTCCTTAACTGATCTAGTTATTGCATTAGATCAGCTCCCAAACCTCATTTACATTATTTTTTGAGCTTTGCTTGCTTGGTTTGCTCGCTATTGTATGATTTTGAGACTTGTGTGTCTTTCAGCTTGATTGAGTGCTTGTCTTTTCTTGAGTTTTCTGAATGTACTGAGTGTTGCAAGTAGTGTTTTCTTTTCAGTCATTTAGATCTGAAAGCGTAGTTATTATCAAATTACTATTTTTGATGCACCCATTGAAAAATTAAAAGTGCTTCTTTCCCATCATTTCTCAAGCGTTGTTGAAGAAAATTGTTCGGGCATTGGAATGTTTGGCTTATGCAGCTTTTGGAAAAACTAAATGAATGCATGATTGCTTGTGTTTTTCTTGAATTATGAGCTTCTCATTTTCTCGAAAAAATCCAAAATTTACTTCAGTTTTTGCAAAATTAGTTCCATGCTAGGGAAATATAGATGCATTTTTTATTTTCATTGCTTTTAGGCCATTGAAAGTGAAATTGAAAAGCTTGCATACTCTATCTTAGAATTCTCTCTTTTCGTCATTCAGCATCATTTTTGTTTTGAAAAGGAAAAGAAAAGGAAAAAATGTTGTGATTTGGATTAGTAGTGTTGTGATTTTTGAGTTTCATACAAAAATGAAAAGAATGCTTTTAGTCAAACTTGTTTGAATTGGGAATCGTTGCATTTGCTTTGGTGAAATTGTTGGAAAGAAAAAGATTTCTCCGTCCCATAGGTAGCATTCATCGAAAGAAAATAATATTTCGTGCATGTATCTAGGACTTGCATTATGCTTCCGATTATGTACTCACCTCATGCATTCACCTAACCGTCCAGATAAAATTAATGGTAGAACTAGGTAAAATTTTATAACAACTTGTGTGTAAGTTAGAGACATGTTCCGACGTCGTTAAACGTGGCAGCTGTCATTATTTTCCAGCACTGTATCCCGAGGGTATTGTAGTCTTCCACGTACTTATTGGTATATCGAGCTCCTTCACATAACCACCAAGTACCATAATCCGTACTTGGCGTATATCGAAGGGTGTATCACGTACTCTGTAGTATATTAGAAGGTCTCTTACTGAACGGTTGTGCATTAGACAGCACCACTACGGATTTGAACTCCAACGTACCTTGCCTATATCAGGAGACACCACTAGGATTCCTGAAACCAACTGAGTTAACCATTTGGTTGTCTTGGTAAAGCAATACGCCAAGAACAACACTCAGGGAGATTAGTACGCACGTACTGTCCAGGTAATTGGGTATGCAGGCAAGGGTACGGTCCCAATCCTCCTTGTCGCGTCATATTGTTGGACCCTGCAGTATATAGTGGTTTGCGATGCCTTGATAATCCCGTGAGGTTCCAGACTTTGAATCCACTCTTATCACATAAGTTTGCTTATGGCCTTAGTTTGCGTAGGGTTTTTTCTAGTTTGCTTTTATTTTAGCTTGCCTTAGGAGAAAATTTTTCTTTCAGTCACGCTGGCTGACTTTCCTTGGAGAAGGTCCTGTAGAATCCAAAACTTACCACTCGAATATCCCCTTAACCAGGAGGTAATTTCAAGGGAAAGGATGGATCCTCAAGCCAGGGTCGGGTCACAAGAAGTGGAAAACCCCACTTTGAATATTGGAGGACATTTATTTACACATACCCCTCCAGATTCACTTGCCTCTCATCCCCCATAGGATGAAGAAGCACAAGTTTTCACTTCACAAGACCTCTCTCCCGTCATGCCAAGAGAGCCTGGATCGTCAGAATGGATAAATCAACCCCAGGACGACCCCATGGCAGCTGTTGGTCCTTCAGCAGCTTATTGGACATCTTCTACCGGCCACCAAGTGGCTCATTTTTCCATTGCACCCCCACCCAGTTAGGCTAGTCCCGACGACCGCTTGACACCTTATTGCTAGCAATTGGCTCATTTACGTGCCATAGGTGAGGAGTTTAGAAGTCGAAACTTTCAAATAAGGTTTGACGACCGACCGATCCCAGGTCACTCTTTATCTTTTGAGTCATCGGAATCATCCACAAAACACACAACCACCGCTGAAACTGGTCAAACATCCATCCCTGCACATATATCTCCTAGACAGGAGACCAGTTCGGTACTTCCTACTACCCAACCAGTTGAACAACAACAGTCCAACACACCTGTTACTGCCACGGTTACTTTACCAATTCCTCCCCCACCTCAAAATTCGAGGGGAGGATACTCCATTCCCCCGGATTATCTTATTGGTAATGTTACTACTACGGTAGCTAGTCAACAACCTATGTTGGTTCAACCTTCGTTTAGTGGTCATCCCATTGTGGCTGGGGGGAAACCCCTGCTTCCTAACCAGAACATAGGCGGTGGAATCCCCAACAGACCTCCTGTTAGACCTTCTCAACCCGCTAGACCATCCACCATGGGATTATCTCATGTTGGGGGGCCATCCAATGTAACTCAACCCTCATGGATTCAAGCATATCCAGGTTCCTTTAACCCTATGCCAGGTCAATCTAATTCCGGAAACACACCATACAGGATACCCTATGCCGGAAACCCATACACTCTATGGGGGCAACAACCCGTTTTACAACATAGACCCCAACCAACTATCCCTCAAGCACCACCACCCCCGATCGGTCCACCCCCACCTCCTGCTGGAGACGGTAGACCCCCACCCAACTTTGGAGGAGGCAGACCTCTCCCCTCAGGCGGAGATCCAACTCATTCTACCAACAATGGCCCCCACCCTTCCGATGGTGGCGGGAATGGTCCACCACCCCCCCCAGGAGGAGGAGGAGGAGGACCACCTTATTATGGTGGGGAAGGACATTTCCCTTCACGCGGTGGAGGTGGTCCACCACCCCCTCTAGGCGGAGGCGGTGGCGGGTCTAATTATTATGGTAGCGATGGTGGTGGTGGAGACCCTCATCCTTCCGGCGACGGAGGTGGTGGGGGACCCCATCCTTCTGGCGGCGGAGGTGGTCCACCACCTCCTCCGCCTAGAGGAGGTGGCGGGCCACCTTATTATGGTTATGGACCTCCACCTCCCCCTGACGGTGGCGGTGGACCTCCACCTCCTCCCGGTGGTGGAGGTGGAACCCCACCTTATTGGAATGGACCACCTTATGGTGGTGGACCCCCTTACGGTCCGAGCGACACACCCCCCTATGGTCAGTTTCCTCTGTGGTCACCCTTTAATCAGTCGATACGAGGTCCTACCGGTCCTTACATGCCTTACCAATACTACCAGTACCCGCAGCCTAATCAACAGCTGCCCTTTTTGGCTACTTTGGACCTACCTGATCTATCATGACTGACAAATGACCCCATCTACCACAGAACTAACTGGCCCCCGATCCCGGTGAAACTTCCATCGGATATCCCTAAGTTTGACGGCAAGCCGGACGAGGATCCTAAGCACCATGTGATAACATACTATTTATAGTGTTCATCCAACTCTCTGATTGGAGACTTGATCCGTTTGAGATTATTTCAACGGAATCTCATTGGTTCGGCTACAAAGTGGTACATCGAATTACCACCTTATTCTTTTCATGATTTCAGGTCTCTTGCTATGAATTTTTTGACCCACTTCCAATTGTCTATATGGTACGAAACTGGTACGGACCTTCTCACCTCTCTCCGCCAGAATACCGCTACTCATATCTCTACTCATATACATGAGTAGCAGAGGAGAAGACGTTTGATGAAGGCTCCCATTCCATACCAACTCCTAGCAGTTTGGTTTACGAAGTCTCTCATTCCTCACATAGCTCGAGATGTTGCCATGGGTGGTGCTGTCACCAAAGAACAAGCTATCGCTCGTGCCCATTACCTAGACTTGGTCTACGCTCAATCGGGCACATTGTTTGAGATTCTTCCTGACTCACCCCACAACACTTATGACCCCACGAAACCTCCTAAAGGACCCCAAACTGATGGCATCATTGGATCCCTTACCACCCAGCCTGCTCCTAACACTGTTGGATCGTCGAACCTTCATGGTTCCTCCCCATTACCAACTCAGGCTGGCCACAGCACCGCCAAATCGACCACTCCTACTGTAACTGAAGAGGTGAATTCTGTCCAATCAGCTTCATCTCAGAAGTCCGGCGGCAAGAAGAAGAACAAGGAGAAACCCAAGAAGTCTTGCACCCAGCAGGAACAAAAGAGCACTCCTGATGATACCAAGCAGAAACGGAAGTTAAAGTATCCTTGTTTACTGTGTGGAGATGATCACTTCTCCAAAGAATGTCCCCATGGAGACGAAGTCCAAAAGTTTCTTATGGGTAAACTGACTCCCGCAGTCCTCAACGATCTGTTTCCCACTCAAAACCAGCAGATGATTTCTCAACCTCCCATAGCCTAAGGGGAACCATCCAATACCGCACATGTTCTCATGGTGCGTAATGAGACGATCAATTTGAACACTCACTCGCGATCATACGACTTGGTTCCTTCGAAGGAACCTGCTGGAAGTAATACTGAAAAAACTTCCAACTCTTTACCTGATGTCACTATACCATCAGCTTCTCTCACCATTAAGAAGCCGTCCTTAGATTCGATATTGTGACCACCCAAGAGCACAATTCGAAAAGCTGTTTTCAATCCTAATGGTCGGGCATCACAGAATTACAATATCGTAGAAGACTTGGCACAAGCTCCTTGTGCCATGTCCACACTGGAAGTTTTGCAAAATTGTCCTAATCAACGCAAAACTCTCCTTGCAGCAATCGGTGCAGTTGACCTTGATTCTTCGAATACCATCATGTTTCGACTTGACTACTTCAAACCGAGGCTCTCCCATTAGCTCGCATTCCAAGTAGCTGCGAACATTACTGGAAAAATTGTCCATCGTACCCTTTTGGATGAAGGCGCCTCTACTTCTGTCATGTCGATCGCCTGTTGGAGAGCCGTTGGCTCTCCCGAATTGAATCATTCCCCTACCACGTTGAAATAATTCGACGGGCGTGGCTTTCAACCTCATGGGATCCTACAAGCTCTCACAGTTGAGTTGGGCGGAAAGACCATAACCATTAATGTGGAAGTGGTCTCGGCCCCGATAGATTATAATCTCTTGCTTGGTCGCAATTGGTTTTACACCATCCAGGTGGTAGCCTCTTCAGTCTTCCGCGTAGTACAATTCCCCCATCAAGGACAAATTGTTACTGTTTACTAATTAGATTTTTGCACACCGGACACTACTACTCATCCTGGTGACCATGTTCCTTCCATTGGAAAAACATCAAAACAGTACGAGAGTATAGGGGTTGGCCTTTTGAAAGATTCATCTCTCATGGGCGTTTTTCCGACTTCGGACCCCCCTAATCATGTTGTCTCGGTGAACATGATCTCCACAAAGATTTCATCTTACTCCGCTGATACTTGGTTTGTACCAGACGAAGCCACAACACATCTGTTTGGAAACGCAATGCCTCTTTCACCCGCTGAATGCATTTACGAAGCTATCCAATCAGCATCGGAGGACCACTTAACCATGGCCTCCCCATCCTATTCTCTACGATGGGCATCATCTATACTTGACCTCTTACTTCGGACCTTTCATTCAGACGAGTCCATCATGGAAGTTATGAATGTCGATGATGGTCCGTGGGATGACCTCCACCATAGGTCGTCTTTTCTCGCTCCTTTGGAGTACATAGAGGACAACATTAGCACCATATTTTCACCGGATATCTACCCGTTCCCTCATTCCCCCATACTCACATGTCTTTCGAACACCAAGGGAAACTTTGCCAACATTGAGCCTACCACCCCGGTAGACATTTCGGTGAAACCTAGTATAGTGGAACACATTCACATAGGCCAGAAGTGTTCCCCTGAAGAAATAACTATTGGTACAACCTTATTTCATCAATTTCAAGACGTATTCGTTTGGTCCTATGAGGAGATGCCTGGGATAGACCTCGTGATTATTTCTCATGAAATAAAAACCTATCCCGACATCAAACCTGTACATCAAAAGTTGCGACCGGTACACCCCTGGAAGACTGCAGCGATCAAGGCAGAGATTGAAAAGCTCTTAAAGGATGGTTTCATCTATCATGTCCCGTTGACGGATTGGGTCTCAAACGTCATCCCTGTGAACAAAAAGCAGGGTACCATTCGCGTCTGTGTCGACTATCGGGACCTCAACAAGGCTTGTCCAAAGGACAACTACCCGACCCCGTTCATCAACCAGATTATCGACAATTGTGCTAGAAGCGTCATCTTTTCATTCATGGATGGCTTTTCTGGTTACAACCATATTGAGATCAACCCAGCCGACCAACATAAGACGGCTTTCATCTATCCTTGGGGGACGTTTTCATACCGCAAACTCCATTTGGCCTTAAAAACGCCGGTGCCACGTTCCAGCGGGCCATGTCGTATGCCTTCCATGATATTAAGGACTTTGTGGAACCTTATCTGGATGATCTCCCTGCTCATTCAAAGCAGCGTGAGATCCACATGGATCATCTGATGGCCATTTTCCTCAGCTACAGACGATACAATATCCGTCTGAATCCTCATAAGTGTATCTTTTGCATTGAGTCTGGACGCCTCTTAGGTTTCATTATCTTGAAGGATGGGATCCACATCGATCCCTTAAAGGTGGAAGCCATTGTCAACCTACCACCTCCAACTAATGTGACGAAACTTCAAAGTCTCCAAGGGAAGGCGACTTATTTAAGACGTTTTGTTTGAAACTTTGTGGAGAAGACTAAGGGGTATATGAAATTTCTTAAGAAGTACGTCCCATTCTTTTGGGACGATCAAGCTCAAAAATCCTTCGATAGCATCAAACATGCCATCACGCATGCCCCCGTAATCCAACTGCCAAACTATTTTCGAGATTACATCTTATATCTCGTTGCTTCTTCTATCACTATCGCCATGGTTTCGGTACAAGAGGATCCAAACGCCCAGGAACATGTAATATACTATGCGAGTAAGGGTCTTATTGACGCTGAAACTAGATATTCACATGTCGAGAAGCTTGCTCTCGCGGAAGTCATCGCCGTCCAAAAGTTCCACCACTATATCTTGCTCCGCACCACCACCACCATCACATACTTGAACCCCATGTACCACATACTGACACGTCAGGTGCTTAGGGGAAAGTATTCATGCTGGATCGTGATACTACAAGAATTCGACCTTCTTTTCAAGAAAGCCAAGTCTAAAAAGTCCTTGTTGTTTGCTGATCTTATTTGTGACCTTCCCCATTCTGATGTAGAAGTCGAGCACAATGACTCTCTTCCGGATGAATCATTGTTTCTCATCAGTACGACTAATCCATGGTATGGAGATATTACGTTATATCTTCAAACCCAATGTTTCAGCCCCCAACTGTCTCACGATGACTGTCGTAGAATACGTCACCATGCGAAGTATTATCTGATCATCAGTGATACTTTGTACTGCCGTGGCATCAATTCAATTCTTCGACGTTGTCTAACTCACGATGAGGCTGAACGTGTACTAAATGACTGTCACGCTGGGGCGTGTGGAGGTCACCTCTCTGGGATGGCTACAGCCCAGAATATTTCGCGCGTAGGATATTATTGGCCTACTATCTTCAAAGATTGTATTGAGGCCGTGAAAAGATGTCCTCCATGTCAACACTTCCATATGAAGAAGCGCACCCATCCCACCCCGTTGCACCCGGTTATTACCGTGGGCCCCTTCGCAAAATGGGGCATCAATTTTATGCATTATAAGCCTACCTCGACCGAGGGGCATAGTTACATCATTGTAGCTGTGTATTACTTCACAAAGTGGGCCGAGGCAATGCCTACATACCAAAACAACGGCAAAACCGCCGCACTCTTCATGTTCAATCACGTAATAGCGGGGTTTGGAGTTCCTCAGGTGATAGTCACCGATCATGGTTCTCACTTTCAGAACCATATGGTTGATGAACTGAGCGATAGGTTGGGTTTTCGCCATGAAAACTCAACACCCTACTACCTGCAGTCCAATGGACAGGTCGAGGCCATTAACAAGGTCTTGAAAACTATGGTCCAAAGGATGGTAGGTACGCAGAAATCCAACTGGCATAATATTCTCTTTTCAGCGTTATGGGCCTACAGAACTTCCGTTAAAACCGCCACAGGTTTTACTCCTTTCCAATTAGTATATGGATTGGAGGTTGTCTTGCCGATAGAGTGCGAAATCCCGTCTCTACAACTCGCTGTCGAACTTCTTCCTAACACTATTGCCGAGGAAGAATGTTTACTGTACTTAGCAAAACTTGACGAGTCTCGCTGAGATGCTGCTCTTGCTAATGAAGCACACAAGAAACACATCAAATCTCAATACGAAAAGTCAGTTGAACCTCGTATCTTCAATGAGGGTGACCTGGTCCTCACATACGACCAGAAACATGACAAACTAGGAGCAGGAAAGTTCAAGTCCATGTGGCACGGACCTTACATTGTCAAACGTGTTTTGGAAAAGGGAGCTTACGAGCTTGAAGATTATGATGGAATATCTTTGGGTGAACCCCGTAATGGAATTTACCTGAAGAGGTACTATGCCTGAACCTGTCATGCATAGACTTTCTTGTATATACTGTACATGGCGTGTTTGTGTGTTTTTGTGTGGTGTGACACATTTGGTTCTTAAGTGTCTTTAGATCTTGTTTTCGCTTCTTATACCATGTTCTGTCTACATGTGCAGATGGCAAAATGCTATGGATTCGCAGACAGCGCCAGCCAGCATACCCGTAACCTTGCCTCGGCAGCCTGGAAACTGTATTCCCCAACAGGCGAGCTCATCAGCTCAGGAAGAATTTGCCTTGGATTCGCAACCAACAATGCCGCAGAGTATTAGGCGATAATTGGAGCCCTAACCAATGCTATTTCCTTGGGTATGAACCACATTGTCATCCACATGGATTCTCAATTAATGGTTTCCCATCTTAACCGGGTCTATGCTATCCGTGATCCTACCCTACTCCATCTCTTTAGACGAGTTCGTCTCCTGGAAAGGTCATTTGAATCCATTCAATACCTGCACATTCCATGGGAGTTAAACGCAGTTGCTGACTCGATGGCCAACTTCATTCTAGATTGGTACATCGCACACACATAATACTCATAATATGTAAAAGCATTCACAACATGCACTGTATAAAAGCAAAGCATATAAACAAGATCACAACATCATTTTTTAAACACATAATGTATAAATCGTCGGAATGTCTATATATATATAATCTCAAAAAGGTAGTGCCGATACAAAAGTCTGAAGCACGATGGCTTTCAGTAAGTCTCTATAAAATCTGAAGCACGATGGCTTTCAGTAAGTCTCTATAAAATCTGAAGCCTCGCAGCTTTCAGTAGTACAAAAATCTGAGGCCTCTAAGCTCTTAGTACACACATAGTAACAACATATGGCCTATCGCCTGGCCCGTACAACCCTAGGAGGTCTAGCATCCCTAGCCTGCTGAGTCTGGAAACAGTAGACTGCTCTCGCAACCTTGCGAAGCAGCGCGTTGAAGCATGCAGTAGCTCCAACCGTGTGTACCTGCATGGGCCGTGACACCTCATCTACCGATTGCTCAGGAACGTCTAGTGTCAACCCACTCAGGTTGGCATAGACTCTATCCATCTCCGCGATGGCAGAATGCACAGCCGAACCCACAACTGCTCCCTCTCCTCTCTCTCTCCTAGCCAGAAGAGAGGTCCCAATAGGTCGTACAGGTCCCACATCTGCACACACATGTTGTTCATCTTCCAGCACTATATCGAAAAAAAATGCACAAAACTTAAAAAGTACAAGGGTCATTTGTTCTTACCAAGGTCTCCCCATGCTGCTCCCTCTGGCAATGGCAAGTCCGGGTCATCTCTAAAGTCCGTCCCACTATATGGGAAATCTTCCACCATCAGTAACTGGCCCTCCAGCCAAGTGAAGAACTCAGGAGGGTATCCAATAATAGGGCCCCCACCATGTCGGGCCATCACATTGGTCCACCTAGCCATGTGAGGATCTCTAGGATCCCTGTCCTCCAGTGGTACTTGAGGATGCAAAAGGGGAACCCGTTCCAGTAAGAACGAGATCACTATCGATCCATATCCAAACTGTTTGAGCTCTCCACGCTGACACTTCGTCAACTGAGCTCGCATGTTTGCGAGGACTCCCTCGCACCAGTTGAAGATCTTTGGAGACATACAGTCCTCCGCATAAAGCATTTGTGCCCTGGTGGCTAAGTGAGGATCTTGGATCCCCGCCATCCTCATAATGGTGAATAGTATGGCACGTAATGGACGTTCCCATACATATTTAATGGGAATCTTCCCACTGGATGAACGGGTGTTGGGAACACAATGTTGTTGGATCATATCATCCATGGTTCGATCACTCCCACGTGATCCAATAAGTAGCACATTGTCCCCTCTTCGGGACAATCCAGTCAGAAAGTAGATGTCCTCGACATCTATGGTAAGCTCGTGCTCACCGATCATGAAGTATTGCTGGGCCGCATCCCAACATCGGAGCATATGAGTCAATAGTGGGATTTGGGATCTCATCCCCTGGACACGGAAGAACTTGAGGAGCCCACAGTTCCTCAATGCTTCCACACACCGTGGGTCATTTGTAGCTTGTTCATCATCCAACTCATGTTCCCATTCTTGCCATTCCAGAACCATTTTGATGCTTGGAACCTGCCAATAGGAGAATTTAAACAATGTTAGAACTTGCTTCAACCACTGGCAGTCTTTCTTTTGAGCTTGGCTTGAGTTTGGGGATGGACATTGCCTTTGTCGCACCCCGTTTTTTCAAATAGAGAGACGTCATCGCAGTCCACCTGTGAGACCTTAGCGACAACTCAGCCTCGTCACAGTTCCCGAAAGGTCCAACTACGACGAGCCGAGGGCGCAATATACCTTCCCAAATCAAGCTAAAACCCAAAAAAATGACTGAAATTCAAAAATATAAACCACCACAATATTGCTGGATGAAGTTTAGGGTTACCTGCTCCTGACGACGAGTGAAATGGTTGCTCGTAGCTCCTGGAATCAACGAGTGAAGATCTGGCTCCAAATGGCACTACTCCTCCCAAATTTGGCAAATAGAACAATGCTGACTATATTTGGTTTTTATTTCTATTTATAAACAAAATGGAATATTCCTTTTTCAAGTATTCGATGCCATTATGCCATTTGCTATAGTTTGGATCGGTTTTATTATATTTGAACGTTCGGTTGACTATTTGACCTAGTTTTCGAGTGTGCAGGAGTTGTGAAGTGCCTTTCTACACCATTTTCGTATTGGAACGGTCATCTCAGGTATGAACACCCCTTGTGTATTTTGTTGTTTATCTTTTCATTTCATTAGATTTTAATTATTTAATGATTATGAGCTTACTCTTTGTTCTTTCTCGTGCTCTTGAAACTATGAGAATACGTTGCCGAGTTATGATTTATCAGTTTTCCGGGCTCGTTAAACTCCTACGGAAAAGGAACCCCCCGGAGTCTATCTTTAAGCTCTTTTCAGGCTCTCGAAATACGAAAAGATTGCCAATTGAACTTGTCGCGTTCACGCTTGTAAAAGAATTTGAACGACCGTCTTCCTAGTGATAGTTTACCCATTTTTCGGACCAGGGGGCACTAGTTACGAAAAATGTATACTCCAACCAATCATGACTGGAAGAATCCTCTCCCGCGTTGTTTTACCCTTTTTCGGGCGATGAGGCTAACTTTATGAAAAAGGACCGTTGGAGTCTTCTTTAGTGCTTTTCAGACTCTCTAAACATGAAATGACGACCGAGTTTACCTTCTATGGACTCGTTAAACTCTCACATTGAAGGGCCTGCCATGGGACGAACCCCTCCTATCCCAGGTTTGGAAAATATTTGGGATTGGACTCATCTATGAGATGAGCTATATCGAGCATCTGGTTACCCTCATCAAGCTCGTAAAAAACACATGAGGCACTCATCATTCATGATTGGGAAAAAGGAAAGCTTTGGTATTACACCTTTATTAGTGGCAGTACCTAGTCGTTCTTGAACATGGCACTCATCTGCAGTTGCATTCAGCACTTGGATCATCTGTTTGTCCTCGAGTTCCGCTTACTTCCTAAGTCTTATTACTCCTTTGATTCATTCAGAGAAAGCTTCCATCATCATTTGCATTAGGAATTTGTGTCATACTCGTCATGTCAATACTGCTAAGTCATGTCATGCCAATGTTCAAGAATACTTTCACTATTCATCTATTTGCAATCAGTACACCTTCAATCATGTCGGTCTACTCTGAGTCAGTCTTGCATGTTACTGTACCGTCTGGTCCACCCTACACACCCTTTGTCATGTTTCGTGTCGATGATGGGGGATTCATCATGGCCCTCCTTCGATGGATTCATCCTTGTCGACATCAACTCATCATCCGAGGATTGAATCTAGAAACCAACCAAGTACCTTGGCCCTGCATGCCTCAATGTCAGGTTACCTCGCTTTCGACATGAGTTTACATCATTGACTCTTGATCAAAATATTTCATCTTGCGTTCGACTCCAACTCATTTATTCATGCTTGATGATATGTACTGTGATACCTTGGGAATCATTGACATCAATGGTGATTTCCCTCGTACTTGTTGACGGTATACATCAATGACCGGTAATCAAGTGGTTTCCACCATGTTCGACGTCAAGACATTTGTAATCACATGGATAGATTCGTATCATTGCGGGTTTAGCTTGAAGACCCTAGGGAGTCATGTTTTACCCAGGTTGCGATGGAGTTTATATCGAGTCATGCTACACGGATCCACATTTGTATTGGTCATGGCTGTGTTACCATCTCATCATGGATCTACGCGTGTGTCTAGTAGCCATGATTGTGTTTAGTCAGTCATTACTACCATGGATCTGCATTGTATTGGTCGGCAACCATGTTGTACATCATATGAGATTGTCAGTTCAGAGTCAGTTGTATTGCAGCAGCATCCTTCATCCGACAAGTCCATTGCCATTCCTTCTATCAAAGCATTTCACCTGTCCAATCTTTAAACAACTTCATGCTTTGGGGAGCATTATGTTACACCTAAAATCTTACCACCATTAGACTCAGTGTATACACCCCTGGAGTTACCTTGATTGAGTGATTGACCTGGAAGGATTTGTACCCATTTGTACTAGGTTTTGAGAGGTCGTCGCAGGCTGCACTCATGCAACCTGCGACGTCGCACCTTGCTCCACTACAGAGTGCGATAAAGTCAGTTAATAGACAAAAATAGCCCTTCGAGCTCTTTCTCGAAGCTTGCTGACTTGGGACCCTATCCCTGACCTCTTGGGAGAGCTGGCACTCGATTCCTAACACCTTGGAAAGATCATTTAAGTCTCTCCTATCATATCTCAACCTATCCTATCCATACCCTATCCACTTAGTCCTATTTAAATGAAGCTCACTCCCATCCCAAGGGAGGAAGTCTATGGTACTCTTATGCTGGTGAAATCAAGCTCAATAGATCTAATACTCTAGCTTGGGGGAACATCCACTTCTCTCTAGGAGCTTTGGCATGGCTTGTCGGAAGGAGCTTGCAGCTTTAAGGCAATGGTTGTAATCCTCTTTTCTATTGTACTTCTCCACTTTTCAATACAGTTAATATAATTGCTTTCCATAAATGTTGTCTCCTTGATGATGTTTAGAGCTTTCCTCCTTAATTGTTAGCTTAGATCTATCATATGAGATATATGCTTTCACTTCTTGTGGTCTGTTACATGTTCAACAGGGTTTAGCTACCTGCGATTTGGCAGCGCTGGAGCATTGGATCAACGAAGGAGAAAGGGATCTACAAATTTAAGGTAAACGATATATTCTTTCATTTGTATTTCTATATGATCTAGGAAAGTATTTTATGTTCTGTCTTATTTGTTCTAGAATTACGTTAAGCTAGGGAGATCAGGCCTTGAGTCTGCTCTCGGTAGATTGTCCGCGAAACACCATTCAAAAGATAAACTTGTCCCAACTTCACCTTGAGTCATGTCAAAATTAAACTTGAGTTTGAAATCTATTTAAAGGAGTAATTTGGAAAAGAAGGGGCCTTTTTCCTTTTGCATACTTGGATACTAGGCTTTTGAGGACCAAACTTCATTGTAAAGACTAATTCTTCTCAAGGGGAGTTGATGTTGAGCAACTAGTTTAGCCAATATTGCATCCAAGATTACTTGTTTATATGAACATTTTGAGATAGACTTTCTAGTTTCAAAGGAATTGCTTAATTTGTTTGTTCAATAAGAAGTTTAAGTTGTTGTATTGAATTATTTTTGCATTAGTTGCCCTTCATTACTATCTTGATCAATTTTTTCTTTCATTTAAATGTTATAAATGGTAGATGTTAATTACCTGAATTCTGCCACATCATCACATAGTTGGTATATATAGAAGTTTAATTGCTAAAATTATTGAAAAACAAAAACAATAGAGGTATATGATGCAAATTTAGTATTGTGATAACAAATTGTTTATGCAAAAGTTCTATATTGAATTGATTTATGGTTTATGATTAAGATTATTATCATAATTAAGATTATTATCATAATTAAGATTAAGATTGTATCATCATTGTATTATGCATTGGTTCAATGTTAAAATCACCTCATATTTATGGTATACTAAATTCAGGATCCTAGTACTCTCCCACAAGTTTGAATTTCAAGGTTGGTAAGTTGTATTTGTTGAAATATTTTAAAACTCTGTGGAAAACATTAAACTTACATGTTAATCACCTGTATGAATCTTTCATAATTAGTTGTTAGTTACCTGTATTATGCCCAATCAACACATAACTGGTATATATAGAAGTTTAATTGCTAAAAGTATTGCAAAACATAAACAACAGAGGAGGTATATGATGCAAATATAGTATTGTGACAACAAGTTGTTGATACAAAAGTTCTATATTAAACTAATTTGTGGTTTATGATTAAGATTGTCATCATAATTAATATTGAGATTGTATCATCATTGTATTATGCATTGGTCATGCATCAAACAATGTTAAAATCACCTCATGTTTATGGTATACTAAATTTAGTATCTGAGTACTAGCCACAAGTTTGAATTTCAAGGTTTGTAAGTTGTGTTTGTTGAAATATTTTAAGGTTCTGTGGACAACATTAAACATACATGTTAATTATTGTGTGAATCTTTCATAATTAGCTATTAATTATTTGTATTCTACCATTTCAACACATAGTTGTTATATATAGAAGTTTAATTGCAAAACAGAAACAACAAAGAAGGTATATGATGCAAGTATAGTATTATGACAACAATATACTTTATTAAATGTTTATTTTCTTATAGTGTTATAAAATATGAGCAAGTAAGTTTATATCATAGTGTTGAGGTCTAAAGACGCCCTAAAAAATCTTCACTTAATAATATTTGTTTAGTTCCCCTTTCAATATATTTCATTACTTTCAATTCAATTTTTTCTATTGTTCGTATTTTGGTTTAATTCATCTTCATCTTCATCTTCTTTCTCAAAATTATGAAAAGGAAATTTTTAAAAAAGGGGGTTGATAGCACTATTGGAGTTTCCCCAAAAGATCTCATCGTGGTTCAACAAGAACCTTCATCAACGTTTCCTGTAAGATGTTTTTCATAGTTTTTAAAAGGCGTTGGCAAGACTATCGCCAATTTCCTAGAAGAATTGGATTCAGAGTTTTAAAATCTCGCCGATAACACTTTCAACATCTTTGTGAAAGAACGATTTATAAGTTTCGAAATAGTCTCAATACACTATCAACAACTTTCTCACAAATTTTAAATTCCGAAGATTTTTTCTAAGCTATTAAATGGTGTTGATAACACTACCAATGGTCTGGTAGAAGATTACTTTATGAATGTTTTAAAATATCAACGATAACACTTTTGGATTCCTTTTGAATGTTTGGCTTATAAGTTTCGAAATAGTCACAATACAACGTCGACAACTTTCTCAAAGATTCTATCAGAAAGTTGTACAACATTGTCGAGATTAATCTCGCCAATACAACGTCGACAACTTTCTCAAAACTTGTCAACGTTGTTGAGATTAATCTTGCCAATACAACGTCGACAACTTTCTCAAAACTTGTCAACGTTGTTGAGATTAATCTCGCCAATACAACGTCGATAACTTTCTCAAAACTTGTCAACGTTGTCGAGATTAATCTCACCAATACACTATCAGCATTTACGGACATGGATTTTTTTCAAGTACGTAGATATGCAGTTATGTGCTATGAGAAGTTAAAACTTGTTAAAGGCACCCTTGTTAAATGTGAATGTTTCGAACATTACTTCGAAACATCTTCTTATGCCACTGCTGAATTCTTTGGCTCCATACATTCATTTTCGGTGCATAGAGAAGGCATCTCAACAGTAGTGTCGAAAGGAAAATTGTTTCATTTAAATATAAATTAAGTAAAATATATCGACGTAGCATGAGGTTATTCAGTGCAACGTTGTCTC
Organism: Larix kaempferi; assembly: GCA_027924585.1. Lineage (NCBI taxonomy): Eukaryota > Viridiplantae > Streptophyta > Pinopsida > Pinales > Pinaceae > Larix > Larix kaempferi. The sequence goes on from BSBM01000254.1 coordinate 1,006,406, forward strand.
GCTCATGGTATGGTTAGTCTCTTACGTCATCGTTGGCCTATCTATAACTGGGAAGAAGGTGAAGTCAAAGCAGAAGTTGAGATTTTACGTTGATCGGCCTTAGTACAAATATTGCCCTAGATTCTACCTTCCTTTGAGAGTATCTCTTGTTGGCCCTTGGAAGCTGCTATCGAACAAGCTCAGGTGAAAAGGATTGTGCAAGCATGGCGTCGTGGAGGGAAGCGTTGTGCAGCGTACATAGATATTGGTGATCTAAAGAAAATGATGAGGACATTGCATGAGCCGTTGAAGTTATGTTCGACACCCTTTGAAAAATATTTTATTACATTTCGATGTTGGATTTCGATGTTGGATACATGGATGGAGAATATTGAGAGTGGCTTGAGACAAGAAGGAGGATAATTTGAGTATGAATATGCATACAAATACGATTCGGTACGGAAAAAATATGTAACGTTAAAATCCAATACGAATAAAATACGAAAGTAGTCTTCTTATATGAATAATAATTTTATTGAAATATGCATGGGTATATAATAAATGTACATTTAAAATCATAGTTTACATAGTTTATATCTAGACAGGTTATTTACAATCAAAATTACTATTTAAAAACAAAATATAAAATCTCCATGTAGTGGGAATAGAGAGTGTGAGAGATAACAACTAGTTAGTAATAATTATTTTTATAAGAAAGTATGACATTGAATGTTATTTACATTTTATAGTGATTAAATAATCAAAATGTGGTATTTCAAAATTCAATTTTCCAATGTATTTGTATTTTACCTACACCGAATATTCGACAAATTCAAATTGTTCGGAATTTCTATACAGGAATAACCAATACGGCCGAATTATGCTACTATGCTTCAGGGACAAGTAGAAGCGCACCCCTCTACCCATGGTGGTCGATTATTGTTGTTTAAGATGGGTTTATACCTTATGACTATTTTTAATGGGCACGTTTTTTAATGTTTTCTATTGTACTTTGTTCCTTTGCCTGTATGTTTAAATATATAGCATTAGACATTATAAAACATCATAAGAATTTTTCTATATATTAGTTGGTTGGTATTTTTGGTTTGGGTCTTTGGTTATCCCCCTGTTGCAGTTGGGAAGAAATATTTTGTAAATGACCCATCTCGTAAACCTGTTGTTGGTTTCCAACTTTTTAATATAAAAAATATTAACCATTTATATGTTTAAAAAAAAGAACATCGTATTTATCTCAATTATGCTTATATCCATATTGTTTTGTTCTGTCATTATTTACAATGGCGTCTATTCCTTTACAATTACTAGTGTTTGATGCATTGAAAAGGTTGCCTTGAGAGATATGACTTCGAGTAATAAGAATAAGTATTAAGATTCTTGTGTGATAATGGAAGCGTTGCCCCAACCTAGAAATGACTGCAAAGGGTATTTGTGTTTTACCTCATAATTTAGAATACTTAAATAAGTGGTATCTGTTGTTTAATTGCATTAAGTCATTAAAAGGCGTAGACAACACTATCGACAGTATCCTAGAAGATTCGGTTTCAAAGTTCTAAAATCTCACTAATAACACTTTCGGCATCTTTCTGAAAGAACGATTTATAAGTTTCTAAAATCCCAAGATTTTTCCTTAGATTTTAAAGGGCGCCGATAACACTATGGACGATTTGGTAGAAAATATGTTTCAATGTTCTGAAATAGTCTAGATACAAAGTCGACAACGTTCTCAAAGATTTTAAAATCTGAATAATTTTCTCCGAGTTTTCAAAGGCATATGATAATAATATTGGCGGTTTGCTAGAATATTTAGTGAAATTGTAATAGCTATCACAAGATCAACAAGAATAATATTCAAGATTGGAGAAGTGAAATTGTAATAGATTTCCATTTTGAATTTCATATTCAAAGCACTGAACATTGCATTAATTGTAAAACATGTTTAAGAGGCTTCCCCAAGTAGTTGGTTCGAGCACATGTGAAGTATGTTGAAAAATGTTCCTTTAATTCAATGGTTTTTTAATAATTGTTTTTGTAGGAATTTCTCTTGTGGTAACATATTAATAACTAGTTATAATTAGTTATTGAAATAATATTTGAGTGACTATATTTGGTAAATTAAAACTTGATTCTACAAATATGTTATTGGAAATCAGTTTCCGTAAACATTATGGATCTAAGTTATATTGTGGCACTTAATCATAATTACTATAAGAAAGGACATATTTTCCACAACATAATTTCATATTTTTCAATAACTATAACTTCTTCTTGGTTAGATTAGACTGCATGATTGTTTAATTTAAACATAAATAATATTTTTTAAGCATGAGGTATGTATTTGAAAGATTCAAGAATCCAATACCATGGTAGTTGTTTAGGTTGAAGAATGCTATTTTTTTGTAATCGATCCCTATACTCAGACATGTGTTTTACGTCTAGGATATACAAATATATACTTCCATGGAATATTTATCCATATCACGCATGAGGAATATTTGGTATACATTTTGGTAAGGCCTCATAGATGTTTTGGGCATTTTGTAAAAAGAGGGCAAATTTTGAAAAAAATTGCACAATAACAACTTTTCACCCCTGTTTATTGGTTGGGACATCCAAGATGGAGAATAATATTTTTGGGTAAGGAAATATCCAAAGGCATGGAATGGAACATTTAGATTATCCCACCTTTTGATCACATGTTTATGAATATGATCATACAAGATTACATCTCTTTGCTCAACAATGTCTTTGATTTGACCAATCATGCTATCCATCTACTCATTCACCTCCCTAATCATCAGCTGGTCTATATCTACAAAACAAATCATACTATGAACAGACTTGGTGAATTGCAGAACATACCTAACCTGTGCCCAAAACTGACCATCAAGAACAGTGTCCTCCACCTCGTAATAGTCATGTCTATCATATGTGTTTGCAACTTTGTATTTCAATTCCTGCCATGAATCACTTGAGACCATACTAGCCAATGCCTATCTTACCTTCAAAATCCTCATGAAGGTGAGGTAGTAACTAGAAAATCTAGTCTTTACAATCTTCAATAGCTCCAACCTAGAGTGATTGCGAAAAATGTGGTGGGCCATGCTATGATTGGTAAAAAAAATTATCATTTTCTTCCCTCTCTTGTACAAGGCCCCAATCCATCAATAATTAGGATCCGTCATCTTAACAATATCATGCATCAAAAGGTTCAATGTGTGAACCAAACACCCTGACCAAAATATGTTGGGATATGTATCCTCAATGATTGCTCCTCCCGCCTTACAATTAGCAGCATTATCAATGTGATGACTTGCATGAAATTGTATGGTCCAATCTCTTGAATGGTTTTAAGTAAAGGTTGTGCAATGTTAATACCAATCTTATAGCAATCTAAGTAGTCATCGACTAAAAGGAATATCACACCACTAGCAAACACACCAAGAATATTTATCAATGGAATGCCTTAACATTTGTCCACCCATCAGATACAATGGATACCCCATATTTGGACCAATCATTTGTAAAATTTCCAAGAGCACTATTGATTTTGGCTCTTTCCATGTCAAGTCCCACAATTTTAGCTTTGTCATACTCAAGGATCCTATATCCTTTATCCTTTAGGTGCACCATTGATGTCCTGTACCATTTCATGCCAATAGGGTGAGCGAAGAACATTGAATGGTACACCACATGCATAGAGAAACCTGTAAATTTTTGAATGCACATCATCTCTACAACCTTGGTCAAGGAAATCTGATAATGTTCTTCTCGTATGCTAGAATCCACTATTATGGGGCGGTGAGGGTCCCGATCCAGCCAATGATGATCCACTACCAAACATTCTCTGTTAGGCTTCAGATTCAACCCTTGATTTCTTGTATTTGTTTTGAGCAGCCTCTTCTTCCAGCGTGTATTTGTTTGTCTCTTTCCCTGGCACTTTGTCATAGGTTTTGACTCCAATAGGCTTACCTTGATCACATGGCATAATCCCAAATAAATGCTTTCTCACACAGGTATATGGTTAAATTACACAGGTTCATATAGCAATCCCGTCTTATGGATACCCCCCTTGTGTTGGACAAGAACCAACCTAAAGTTGGAGAGGGAGTTATCGAGGTGACAACGAGTAGCCGCTTTGAGTTACCCTTGGGTTTGCATTTTGTACACAAGACTTTTACACATTTTAAGTCCAGGTTTGAGAGGTAGCATATTAAATTTACAATGTTGAAATTCCAACATTTGTTGAGGTAAAAAAACTAAAAAAAGGAATAATTTCAATAGATTTTAAGAATTTCCAATGCCACGATTAATTTTTGCCATCAATGTCAGAATTTGTACCCAAATGTACTAGTTTAACCCTGATAACAAAGATATCTCCTTTGTACTACAATAATAAAACCATTCCAATGTATATTCTTTCAAGGCAAATACAGGCATCATCATGACATCCTTAGAGACAACGCTGAGTTTTGAAATAATTTCAATGAAATACCCAAGTTGTGCATCCCTAAATCACGAAGTACAACTTCAAAGGAACTTAGGAAGGCTACCCACTATAACAACAATAGCTCTTCGCCACACTTTAGGCTAGCTCTCTTCCAGCACAAGGGTGGCTTCCCTAACTTGGGATTACTAAAGATTATTAGAATAAATCTCAAGATGATTAGGAAAAGTTAGCCTTAGCAAAACAAATATTATAGAACAAGTTTAATAGATAGGATGATTTAAGGATCAAGACTACTGTAAAGTCTATTAGGAAAGAATTAACCGCTAAGAGCAACAACTATGAGATCAAGAGTGAATATAGCTTGAATGAGGAATCTACAAACACATTTATCTTGTTGTCCCATAAATGTAAAAAATTATTTGTGAAAAAACTAATTATGGAGATGTTCAAAACATATGTGAGGGTCCATTTGCAAAAAGAAATGTGAGTGGTAGCCAAATCTTAATATATCTCTTTTTAACAATGGTACAGTCTTCTTAATTAGGAATAATAATGTTATGTGTTGTTTTATCCCTTCAACACCCATGAGATGCAAATAATTTCCAGCCATAGACTTCAACAAGTGAACTCAATCAAGTATACCACGAGAGTAGAAAACTTTATTCCATTGTCTTCAAGGTATTCAACACAAGCTCGAAGGGTAAAAGCACCCAAACCATGACCTACAAATGGAAGGACCTACTTTTTATATAGAGTCTTACTCAACTACCTTTACTTTTTTTTCTTTTCAATTTACAGATTTGTGGAAGAGGAGAAGCTCATGCCTCCCTCTCGCCTACACAATCTCTGCCCAAATATTCTATCAAAGTTCCACTAGCATGGGGAGAATACCATATCAATGGAATTGAGGAGCAAAGAGAAAGATGTTGTGTAGTCAAGATGCAAGTTCAAGTGCCTCTAGTGGATCACATTTGTGCCTTTGTGCAAGATTTGGTATATGGTGGTGGTATTGTGTTTTACATCTATGACAAAAGTGTTTCCCTATTTAGTACGTTTTAGGGAAAGTAATGTGAAGAGGGTATATGCAAGCTATTTGTGGCCTCAATTCATTGAAACATAGTTAAAAAATTCAATTCTTTGGTTCATGGCTCAAGTGTTAATTGGCTAAGCCAGATTTTGATTCCTATTAGCACAACTTCGGGCTATTGAGGTATTGTTTTTGTTGCTTTGAGGACTTTTCCTACCCTAACACACCTTTGTAATATTCAAATTTGTGGTTGCTTCAAGGTGTATACCATGCTTGGTCATTTGTGCTTAAATATTGGTAACCTTTACAAACCATTCAAAACTTTCAAGATCGTGTCCATCCACTACATTGTTCTCAATATTTTGCAAGGGAAAGTTTCTTAGTAGTTTGCTTCACATTGTTTTGTTTGTGTGTGCTTATGTCAATCCCAACTCTATGCATCTTGTTTGTTTTAGTTTTGATAGCCTCGAAAGTAGTAGTTTTGGCACTATGCACATGAGTTAATTGATGTCATGCCCTTTTTGCCACCCTTTCTTTTGTAATGTGCTCCTTGTACTATATTGTTGTATCAATAGAGACTTGATTCATTTGAAGCATTTTTTAAAAATAGTTATAATAAGAATGATGATGATGATGATAGAGAGGGTCATAGTCATAAGTGCTAACAGTTCCTCATAAATGTTCATGGCAACTTTCCTTCTAGTATCTACACTACTATAGCTAAGGAGGCCAATCTACTTATCAAGCTTGAAGATCCCATAATGGTGTATTATGCATACATACTTATGCTTAAGATGAGAAATGAGAAATAAGAGATTTAATAGCGAACTAATGGGGTATATGTACTACATCCTTACCTTAGAGTCCATACTAATCAAGATGAACTAATATCATACCAACCTTTTGGAGCCCCAACAACATAAATCAATTTTCACACTAAGATTCTCTGTAGGGATGAAACAAAATGTTCATGTAAAGGGCACCTTATTTGTCTTTCTACCTCATCTTATCTTTCATTTACCATGGAACTCTAAAATTTAATAATGATTTCGAATCACACCATATCAAATCAATCTCATATTTCAACAGAGGCCCACTTGTACATAAGAAACAATGATTTCAATCATACCAACATATTTACCCATTGGCAATTTCAATCACATCTAGCCATGAACTTCTACATGAGATGAATGCAAATTCTTAGGTTCTAACATAACTCCCATGCTGGGGAAACCATATTCCTTCAATGACACTTTATCTACTTACCATATTAGCAATTCCCATGTTGCTTTGTGATCCTCACCAATTCCTGAATATCTACTTGCATATATTAGCAACATAAGTTCAATATCTTATCACCAAACTAGGATAATAACATTAACAAAGAACTTTCATACAATATAAGATGGCTTCCAAAAATAATTCAAATTTGAGTCTGTTTTGTGGTTGTCAAGGATTTTGTGGGCATGAGATAGGGCTCATTGAGGTTAACAAGAGCAACTCTGCTCCTATGAGTTGATAAACTACTTGTCAATGGTCTAACTGTCTATCTTCGGGGCCAAAAAGAAATTGTCTATTGCTAGAAATCACCAGGTTTCCTCCCACTTAAAGGGTGAGTTGAATGAGATTGGAAAGAGTGCTTTGAATGGTTCTTTGCCTTTTCCTTCAGTACCTCCAATGGAAACGATAGATATTCATCCTTAGTGATGGATAAACTTTCTTCCCCTTGATATTTCAAGGATGTTGTTTGCTTGCAAAGAGCCTCTCATATGTTGGGAAGAAAGGCTCCTCAAATAAGCAATTCTCTTGTGCAAAAAATATTAACAAGCCCTACAAGTTCCAATATAAGGGATTAAGTACTCTAAGTACAAAAAGGGCATTGATCTATAGATTCAATGGCTTTAGGCCATCATATTCAACCCTCACATAATATGAAATAGATAGAAAAGAATTGGACTCAAATTTCATGATAATATTATTTTCAAGGGTTAATTTTATAGATTAATTAACAAACAATACTACATATTTCCATTTTAATGGCAAGCGGAAAACATCGCTACAATGAATTGAATAGTAGTCACAACTTAAATCATCATTAAAATAGATTCTCATATATTAAGGCAAAAAACTCACAATAGACTAAGAAAAATATCTATTAAAAATATTTATAGCATCAAAGAAAATCTATTGCATAGACCATCATCAAAAGAGATAAATTACAAACTTTTAACAATAGTTTTAAAATGGTCACTGTTAAAATTGTCTATAACAATGAAACAAAATTGATTGTATGACATGACAATAAATATAACGTCAAGGGGAAACAGTTGACAGGGGGATGTTATCGTCAACCCCTATTGACAATAAGAAATAACATATGCTTGGGACCTAAGTGAGACAACAAATAACCAAGCAAAAGTCCTTGCTTTGCATCAAGGAATGTTAATTTTGAAGAAGATGGAGAAAAGAAGATTTCGGTCTTTGGCAATTCATAGCTTTTAATTGGCCATGTCAGAAAATAAGGATCAAGTCTCTCTTTATCCCTCACTAGGCCTGTAGCCAGAATCAAGGGAATGATTGCTTCCTTCGAACCTCTCAAATTTTATCATGTTCTCCAAGATTGCAACCACAAGTTGACGCCATGGAAAACTCGATAATTTATTTAGTAAAAGGAGTTATGGTTCAAAATAGGGGTGATCCCACAGTTCAATTAATTCCATGATTTCTATGAATTGCAACCTTAGTCATAACCTTCATCAACCTTTGTGCTAGACAATTGGAAAATGGTGAGTTTCGAGAAGCGAGATTTAAAGCATCCCCCCTATCCCATACCCATCACACATTTTCATACTTTGTCATAAGGGGTGAAGTAAGGTTGTTATGATGGCTTTATGTGTTGAATATGGGATATATTGACTCTTTAGGGTGGCAAATTTATGTTGTCTTGACTCTTTACCAAGGAGTCAGATCTCAATCTAGTCTTGAGCAATTAGGTTTATATGGATGGACTTGCTCGCCTCTAGGTAAGTTTGTGTAGAGGTGGCATGGGGGGGAGGGGAGGGGGATTCACTTCGAATTGAAGTCGATTTCTGTGCCAAATGGGTTTGTTGGGTCTAATTGATACTCTATGGACTAGTTCGATTTGCATAGTTTGCTTGCTTGGGAATTGTTGATGGGAGTGCAAATTGGCACAAGCTCACTCTATATTCAAGTTCTTGGCAAGGTCCTAGCTATATGGGTGTCATTATGGCAAAGCATAGCCATCATGGGAAATGTGCCTTGTGTCAAGTTTTATACTTACACAAGGTTATTAGGCCCTCGATAAGACCACTAGATGCCTTGCAAGAAGTGATATCTCATACAAATCAAAGCATTGGGGATCATATAAACGATCAACATGCTCAATGTGAGGACTTGGAAGTACGAATTGAAGACCAGAACATAAGAATGGACAAACTAGCCTATGATGTTGATATGAATTATCATATGATGGTTTCACCAAAGCTCTCGGTCCATGGTGGACAGGCCCTAAAACTCCATAGATTTTTCAAGGTGGCATGCATGGAGGATTTAATAGTGTAGTGGATAGAAAAGGAGCATGAAGAGGGTAGGAACAAGAAAATGGAGGGAATATAGAAGACAAAAAAAAAAAAATGAAAGAAGCCCATAATGGGCATGGTTTTACCTAGTGAGCCAAATTATCTTCATGTATCATCATGTCATTTTCTTATGTGGAGGTTTACTAGAGTTCATAGTCATCAAGCCTATAGGTTGTAATTAGTAAATACCTGTTGATGTATTTGTAACTTCAGAAGATATTCACTTGTATATTGTATTTGTACTTTATTGTATCCCAATGGAGATGTATTATTCCTCCGATTGGAAGTGTCGTCAGTTGTACTTGCATGTGTCGCAAGTTATATTGTATGTGTCGTAACTTATACTTGATGGGTTATTAGACCACCTTGATGGGGTCGGCCCTATATGAGTCATGTGGGTCAAAGGGTTATTAGACCACCCTAGTAGGGGTCAGCTCAATCAACATTATATTAAATGGTTAAGTTGAGGCTGACCTAGTTGAGTAAAGGTCAAGTGAAAGTTAGTGTATAAATAGAGAGTGTGTCTCTCTCCTTTTACACATCTCTCTCATTCACTCACTTCGCATTAGTGAGAGAGAGGAGGAGTGCACACAAGTGGAGGAGGAGAATGTTGTTGAAGATATCTATCTCTTGGGTTTGATTATGGTGATCCTTGTATTGATGCTTATTCTATCTCTGAAGAAGTTGCGGGGTTTTTCACCTTCTTGGTTTTCCCCGGTGAAATGTCTCTTGTCTCTTGTCTCTTATGCTTGATATGTTGTACATGTTGTTCTTTCCGTTAAGATCCTAGATCTATTGAATTAAATGATGAAAAACTAACATAGTATCAGAGCTAGCCTGAAGGAAGGCATCGTATGGCATTTATGAGACTTGTTGCACTTGCAACAAATCGGAAACTAGGATTTGATATAGAAAAAACTAGTCATTGTGGCACTTTCGCTATAAATCCATTTTGGAGAAGGTTCAGGTTCTGAAACTTCTACAAGTCGTAGATAACATCCCCATGTACCTTGTGTCTGAAGCACAACATCTAATTCATTGTACTTTATATTTTATGATCAGTACAATATAGGGTTTCTGCCTCTTCCAGATCTCAGTCATAAACAGGTGACCTAGGAAAAAAGGTCACAACTTGGGCGAGGAAGCTCCAAATGAAATTTTGTAAAAAGTGACAGTAAGAGCACGGACTGTAGTTTCTCAAGTAAGTTTTTTAGAGGCCTAAATTGAACCAGTGACACGTGGCACTCCGTACAAGTTCACTATACTGTTTTATCTCATAAACAGGTCACGTTGCGACACTCGGAATAACTCTCTCTCAGAGAATCCAATTGAGGTTAGACTTATGGGGTTGAAAAGATGACAGGTTAGGCTACCACAGGTCGAAGTTTCAGACTCTGTGGATTCGTAATTTCAGAGATGCACTAGAAACAATAAGGTGCATATTTCTGTCAAAACATAATTGGATTCTAAGCACCTTCATTCTTGGCTTATCACTGCTGCGGGAATTTAGGGCTTCGGAGAAAGCTGGAATTTTTGGAATCAGAGACCACGGCTGAATGCTCCTCATCAAAATCAAAATTTAGAGACCAAGATCGAATTTTTTGGTTGGGCAAAAGGACGAGCTTGATCAAACCCTAGTTTGGGATTTTGATCGGAAAGTTGAAAAATTAGGGCTTCTGCAAAAGTTGGAATTTTTTAAATTTGTGACCACGACTAGAAACTCCTCAGAAAAATCAAAGTTTAGAACACAAGATTGAACCTTTTGGATGGGCAGAAGACCAAGCTTTATCAAACCCTAGTTCGAGATCCTATCCAAAAGATCTGGAAGCTTCAATGGCAATTTTGAGGGGTCAAATTTTGCAGTTTTCAAAATTGAAGTATACCAACTTGATCAACTCAGCAAGAGGCACATCTTTTCATCCAATTAGAAGTTTGAAATTCAAAGTTTGAATTTTTAGGGTTTTTCTAACAAACCCTAATCTAGCTCCAGATCTAGTTTCTGCAAATCAAGTGGATTGGGTTAATCCTAGAAGAATGGATTGGACACCTGCATAAGTGAAGAAGTTCCAGTTCCAGAGGGAGATAAGGCTAAGGCCTTACATAAGAATGCTACAAGCAATCTCGATAGGTATGACTTGAGGAGATACATGTATGTTTTCGAAATATGTTCATGATTAAGGTTATGATATGTTTGTCTTCATGTCATTAAGGTTAGTGCAATATTGATTAATTTTTAGACTTGTCTTATCACCCTAGTAAAAGTATGAATGCATGTGAATGATAGAAGACATTCATTGATTAAGGTTATGACACTTATGATTGTACTAATGCACTGTGGTGTTGTATGAGGTTGATGTTGTCTGCTAACATGAAAGGTAAATCAAGAAAGACAAATCAAGTTTTAGATCAAGAACATATGACCATGGTGACATGAAGACAAAGACTCATCCATAGTCATGGATCACATAGAAGCTCTACTTACGAGGTACATATAATTTGGTTCTACAATGGTTAACTTATGAGTTATGCAGGTCACTAAGCACAAGTCATTGAAGAGAACAAGAAGACATTGTTTGGGTATGTTAGACATAACTAGCAAACATAATAACCAGGTATGTTTTTCCTATATCAAGTTAGAATCCTACATTGTGTTAGGATCTTATACTTTTGTATGAATGATAATGATTATTCTTGAAAGTTAGAATTTTTAGTAATCAAGGGTTTATGCATATTATATTTCTTACTTTGATTGATGATATGACTAACCAGAAGAGTCCTATGGTCAAATAAGAATATGCACGAGTAAAATAAGTCTTTCCTGAAACCTTGAATACTAACGCTTATTCCCTATGTATGAAATGAACATGACCATACATATTTAAGATTATTTAGGATCATAATTTTTTAATAGTATTGAGATTATACTAATAGATGTATGGTTATGTATGAGATCTTGAGGATAACACAATGATGACACTAGCGCACACTTAAGCATGCATAGTGGTCGAGGATGGATATAAGTTCAAGGATAGGTAATCCTGAAAGCAAAGATCAAGAGGGAGCACACTCCAGTTGTTCCTGCAAGGAAGCAAAGATCAAGAGGGAGCACACTCCAATAGTTCCTGCAAGGAAGCAAAGATTGAGAGGGAGTCCACCCTACAACCAAACAAAGATAAGTATTTGAATTGTCATTTATTGTATATATGATTACTTAAATGATGTTGTCCAGCCATGTACATACTTATGTTCCTAGATTTAGGATATGTATTATGCATATTAGAAAAGTTGCATTAATGAACAAGATACTACTAATATGCAAGTAATGGGTAAGTGGCATATGGTACTGTACAACATTCCATTGCTACTTATCTAGAATGAAACCTCTTTGCTGACATGTTGGGAGTTGTGCACACTCTTAACAATGTTCTAGTAGAGATGGAAGGCATCTAGAAAGTTGCGGAATATGGATAAATGTTGTATTGAAGCATTGGATAAGATAATTGCATGACTGTATGACATATGTCTTTATGAGTAAGAATTTGTTCTGAAATATATAAGATGTTTCTAATCATGCAATTGAACTTGTCTTGTAGGAAAGACCGTGTACCATTACCTACAAGAGAAGGACTACAACATTTGTTCCAGCAACAAAGTTCAAAGAAAACTATCTATTGAAGATATTGAAGAATCTAAAGTTCCCAGGATCTGGGATGCAGTAATGGAAGAATGCCATGATCGAGGAATACCAGTTGATCATGAAGAATGATGTTTGGGATGTGGTCCCAAGAACAGAAGGGAAGTCTATTGTGACTTCCAAGTGGATCTATAAGATCAAGCATGCTGCAGATGGTAGCATAGAGAAATACAAGGCGAGGTTTGTTGTTCGTGGCTTCTCCCAGAAAAAGAGGGATAGATTATGAAGAGCCTTTTGCTCCTGTATCCAGATACACTTCCATCAGAACAGTACTTGCTATGGCTGTAGTGATGAAGTGGAAGATACACTAGATGGATGTGGTGTAGTCGAAGAGGAAGTGTATGTGGAGCAGCCACTCGGTTTTGAGACACATGATAGGGAGTCATATGTGTGCCGGTTGAAGAAAGCCTTGTATGGCTTGAAGCAAGCTCCTAAGACTTGGTATGGGAGGATAGAAAAATTTCTATCCAGTTTGGGATTTACCAAGAGTAAGGCAGATTCCAACCTTTACTACAAGGTTGAGGAAGGAAATCCAGTGATACTACTTTTGCATGTGGATGACATGTTTGTTACAGGTGAGGATAGATTGATTTCCGATACAAAGAGGAAGTTTGTTGCCGAGTTCGAGATGAAGGACTCGGGTATGATGCATTACTTTCTAGGCATGGAGGTGTGGCAGAGTGCAGATGGAATATTCCTTGGACAAGGGAAGTATGCAGTAGAGATCTTGAAGCGGTTCGGGATGATGGACTGCAAGGCCATGGCCACACCTATGGCATCAAACCTGAAGCTTCTGTGTGATGCTTCATCTGATCTGGTTGATGTCACGGTGTATCGTCAGATGATTGGGTCCTTGATGTACCTGATGAACACGAAACCAGATATTTTCTTTGCGATGAACACATTGATCCAGTTCCCGACGGATCCTAGAGGCATTCACCTAGTTGTTGTAAAGCATATTCTGAGGTACCTGAAGGGTACGATTGATTATGGACACAAGTATGATGTGAATCAGAATTTTAACCTGTAGGGTTATGTTGATTCAGATTGGGCAGGTAGTGCTGCAAATAAGAAGAGCACTTCTGGGTGCTGCTTCAGTATGGGATCAGGTGTGATCTCTTGGTTTAGCAGGAAGCAGTCCTGCATAGCACTGAGTACAGCCGAAGCAGAGTATGTCGCAGCTTGTTCGGCTAGTTGTGAGGCAGTATGGCTTAGGAAGCTACTGTCTGAGTTATTTGATCTCCCGTTGGATGCTACCTATATCTATTGTGACAACCAGAGTTGTGTGAAGTTATCTGAGAACCTGGTGTTCCATGATAGGTCGAAGCACATTGAGATCATATATCACTATATCAGGGATATGGTGCAGAGAGGAGAAGTGGAGCTCCTGTATGCTACGACAGATGAGCAGGTTGCAGATGTGTTGACGAAACCACTAAGCCAGAGTGAAGTTTGAGTACTTCAGAGAGAGGCTTGGTGTTCTTCAGATTGAAGATACTTCAAGGAAGAAGTGATGGGACACATTTGCAGGAGCCATTCCAAGCATGGTGATAGGAGGATCATTCCCATGGATGTGGATGTAAGCATTGTGTGATGAGCATCAGGACGATGCTCCAGTTACTGCTTTGGATATGCATCAGTTGGATGCTTTGTATGATCAGTTGGATCATGTATGATGACATGCATCAGGACGATGCAGTGACGATGATCAGGATGATCATGTGTGATGAGTATCAGGATGATATGCATCAGGACGATGCAGTGACGATGATCATCATGATCATCGTCACTGCATCGTCCTGATGCATATCATCCTGATACTCATACTCTGGATGATATGCATCAGGACGATGTTATGACGATGATCAGGATGATCATGTGTGATGAGTATCAGGATGATACTCTGGATGATATGCACTAGGACGATGCTATGATGATGATCAGGATGATCATGTGATGATGTACATTAGGATGATGTATGGTGAGTATCAGGTTGATACTCTGTGGCCGTGGACAGGTTGTGCAGATAAGCATGTAATAGCGCCCTGGGAGATTTGCAGATACTCTTGCTAGGTTTTTCCGATGGCATATAATAGCTCTCTGGGAAATCTGGAAAATGCTCTTGCTAGGTTTTGTCTGTGGCATATAATTTCTCCCTGGGAGATCTTGCAAGTTGTGTTGGGCACGTAATCAGTCCTAGGATGCTCTTGCTAGGTTTTGCTTGGTCACATATAATTTCTCCCTAGGAGATCTTGCAGGTTGTGCTGGGCACGTAATCAGTCCTGGGATGCTCTTGCTAGGTTTTGCTTGGTTGCATATAATTTCTCCCTGGTAGATCTTGCAAGTTGTGCTGGGCATGTAATTAGTCCTGGGATGCTCTTGCTAGGTTTTGCTTGGTCACATGTAATAGCTCCCTGGGAGATCCTATAGGTTGAGTAGTGAGCTCGTAATCAATCCTTGGATGCTCTTGCTAGGTTTTGTTGACGCACATAATAAGTCCCAAGGATTCCACAGTATGGCCAATGTTAATGAAGATCTATAGGTGGTGGGCCTACATCCAGCATGAAAAAGGGCTGAATCTGTATAAATTCCTATGACGAGAAGAATTCAGAGATAGCCCAGTGATCGAGATGCAGAGTACAACAGCAGTGACAATGATGATGTTCCGTGATCCAATGACGATGATCCAGCTCCAAAATTCAAGACTTGTGCCTATATGTATTGATGACTTGTGTCAAGAGAATACCTTCCTAGTTAAGAGGGAGTGTTGATGTATTTGTAACTTCGAAAGATATTCACTTGTATATTGTATTTGTACTTTATTGTATCCCAACGGAGATGTATTATTCCTCTGATTGGAAGTGTCGTTAGTTGTACTTGCATGTGTCGCAAGTTATATTGTAAGTGTCGTAACTTATACTTGATGGGTTATTAGACCACCTTGATGGGGTCGGCCCTGTATGAGTCACATGGGTCAAAGGGTTATTAGACCACCCTAGTAGGGGTCGGCCCAGTCAACATTATGTTAAATGGTTAAGTTGAAGCCGACCTAGTTGAGTAAAGTTCAAGTGAAAGTTAGTGTATAAATAAAGAGTGTATCTCTCTCATTTTACACATCTCTCTCATTCACTCACTTCGCATTAGTGAGAGAGAGGAGGAGTACGCACAAGTGGAGGAGGAGCATGTTGCTGAAGATATCTATCTCTTGGGTTTGATCATGGTGATCCTTGTATTGATGCTTATTCTATCTCTGAGGAAGTTGCAGGGTTTTTCACCTTCTTGGTTTTCCCCGGTGAAATGTTTTGTGTCTCTTGTCTCTTATGCTTGATATGATGTATGTTGTTCTTTTAGTTAAGATCCTAGATCTATTGAATTAAATGATGAAAAACTAACAATACCAAGAATGGACAATCTATAGATGTTTAGTTTTCCTTGGAACTAGTAAGTTTGTCGATTTATATTTTGAATCCTTTGGACATTATGTACTCCTTTTTGCAATCCAATTAGGCCACAAATTTTATTTACACTGTCCACTTTACACTAGGTACCATCCTCGAAATGGGGGGTGTTACCAATATATCTTGAATTTCAACTAGAAAATCCCAAAAGTAGGTGCAAGACTAAAGGTAATTGAAAGAGGTTGCATCCAGGGAGTCTTCCTCATCGAAATACCAATGGACTCCAAAAGATCTTAGGCCCCTGCAAACCAGCACCAAGTATGGCCAAGAGGGCTAGATGAGGAAAAGGACTCCGATGAACGAGAAGCCAAGTACAATTACCGATCTCGCCCCCTCATTGATTTAACAAAGCTTTGAATGCAATGTAGGAGTGAAACAAGGATGAAAACAATCTCAAGATAAAAGGGACAAGCACCAGATTCTACAATAATGATGTGATGGGGTGTTATCTATTGCATCTGATGTCGTGTCGATGCAGAAGAGTTTGTACTCTCTCAGCTAAGGTCCAATTAGTCTCTAACAATTACGACCTCAAAACCTTTTAGCCATAAAACATTATGGGTCAAACAAGGGTATATCCTTGAGGGACATCTTCTATGGAATGTCTTGAAAATGCCGTCAAAAATCACTCTCCCAAGGAAATCTAAGGACCCATAACCTTTGTTGACACGAGGTTGAAGAGCATGTCATAGACTGAAGGGAGGTCCAAATAATTGTACCCTCAAAAAGTATTAGTAGTGTTACCGGAATCAGCCCTACCAGCTCAGTTTTTGTATCAAAATATTGGAGGAATCGTAGAATCAAGGATTCGTGCCGGATTCTCCAAAGTTTGAGATATTTTCAAGAGGAAACCATTCCAATTTTAGAAACTGATTCTAGTGTCAAAAGAATCGGCTCCCATGCTATGAATAATTTTTAATGATAGAGGAATCAGTTCCAGTTGAAGGAACCAATTCCTAAAATTCAAGAATCGGTTCCTTCAACTGGAATTGATTCCGGTGCAAATTTAAAAAAACAATGCCTAGTTCACTAGATTAAACCTATGGCAAGGGTTTTTGCGAACCCCGCGACAATTTGGGCAAAGCGCCTCAAACAAAAATTCGTTCTAGCAACCATTGAGACCATCATTTGCACCATATGGCGACTGAGATTTGGAGCAGCCACATAACAGAGGTTTGGAGTAGCAACTACTTGGAGACCAAATTCAACCGAGGTAAGTTCACTGCATTTTGGCCTTTTCCATTTGGTTTCCTTTCCAAGTTTCTTGGTTTGTTTGAGGTTTCTTGTGGTGGAATAGTGATAGTGTTGTGTATGCTAACAAGCATACGCAATATTCTTGGCAAGCATGCACACGCTTGGTGTGCATACCAACAAGCATGCACATGACTTATAAATATAACAAGCATGCTCAGGATTGTTGTGCATGCCAAAAAGCATGCACAAACTCCCTCAAAAAATGCAATTTTTTTAAATTAGCATATAAATAATAAAATTAAAATATCATAATTTCTTAATGGCTAACCTCTCTTTGGCTATTTCATCCATAGATCCTTTCGTTGTTGGGGATTTAGATGAAGCATCTATGCTTGGGCCTAGCTCAACTGTGGCAAGTTCTTATGCCTCTACCTTTGTTGTTGGTGGGCAAAGTGGTAGTTTTATTGCATCTTATATTCATGCTACTTCATATCATCAATATAGTGAGTTAGGTGTTGTTCCATTAGAGGATGTGGAAGGTTATAACAATATATCATATTGGTATATCTTACTCCAAATTTTCATATTTCAAATATTTTATTTTCATTTCAGATTTGTGGAGCTTTCAGAATAAGCTCAATTTTTGTATATTTATCATTTCCATGTTGACATATACATATATATTATTATGAATTTATTCTATTTCAATTATAATTTCAGTTTGAATCTTTTATGTTACGAATCATGATTATTGATGCAATGATGTGTGATTGTATGATGTATCTGATATTCATATATGTTATCCGCTTATGACTTATCAAGTTAACAATATCACTATGATTATTGATACTATGAATCATTTGACATTTGATAACGAGTATTGAAAAATTAGAATTTAATCATATGAATATCTTATTAATCATGAATCTTTTCATTTTGAGATTTTATTTTTTGTGTTTTAAATTTTCACTACAAAATTAAAAATTTAAATATATATTTAAAAAAATTAGGTTTAGGGTTCTGAATCCCCGATTCCTAATTTTGGGATGAGTGTTGCACCCACACTGGATTCTTCAACCGATTCTGATCGCACCCATGACTATTGTAACCTTGAGTATAAGTGGTGGATATCTCAATCTCCTCTCCTCTAAAAAAGAAGTGATGGTCCAAGAGTACCTTCTTTTAACATGTTGAATATCATAACTTTGGTTTTACCCATGTTGACTGTCAACTATCAAAGGTCACAAGGAAATGCCAAAGCATCTAACTATTTCTATAGACCCTTTGAGGATGATCCCAAGAGGACCAAGGGCATATAACCAATATTTGAGATATATACTACAACCTAAAAACCAATGTCATTTGAAAATTTCATCCATGAGTGAAACATGAGAAACACAATACCATTCAAAAAAGAACACTTTGATTCACCATCCAAAGAAACCAATATATATTCAATTAGGCTCAATTTAATTTCTCCCCAAATCCAACCATGAGAAGTGGTGGAGAGAACAAACCCTTAGATAGGCTTTAGCTCATCTTCCCCGTACAATAAAATGATAATAAACTCCTAGATCTAGCCTAGGGAAGAGTAAAGAAACCAATATACTCCAACAACATGCATAAAATAAGGTGGTCAAAGCCACATGTACAAGTATCCAAGATGAAGAGTGGAACGTCTTCAACAAATGAGGACAAACGACAAGTAGAAACCTAATATCTAGCCTCCTATGTCTCTCCAAAGGTAGTGCTCAAAGAGAAAAGGAAAAGGTCTCCAAAGTAGTGAATACCTCCTAGATCTAGTGTTTGACCTGTTAGAATTTTACTTCAGAGCAATTATGTTAGTCTTTCATTCAATTTATCACATCACATCATAATAATTGCATGCATAAGGATCACTAACAGAAATACATTCAACAATAGACACAAAGATTTATCTTGGGAAACCCTCTCTCGGGAAAAACCCAGCAGAACTTCTCAGTATAGATTCGTCAACAAAGTACAATGTCAATACAACGAAGAGCTAAAGTTCTCTCATACAAAGATGCCCCAAGAGTAGAAGATACAAAGACAAGATAAGATAGAACCCCAAACATAAGCTTCCTCCAGCTACAGCTACTCTCCCAGGTGCACTTATTCACTTGCTTTAGCAATCTTGTGTGATGATACCAAATGGGGAATTTGGCCCCCTTATTTATACACTTTTCTGGCTGAATTTTTCACTATAGGGCCGACTTCACTGGGGTAGTTTTGCCATTGTTTGGGGTAAACTTCCCATTGTATGAGGCAGTTTGACCCATTGATTTATGTGGGGTTGACTTGTCTGTTTTCACTTGATTTCTTGAGAGTATATCTTTAGCATTATTCTTTTAGGGTTTTACATTAGGGTTTATGCAATACAAGAATATCTTCTGCATATGCATATTATTTCAACACTCCCTCTCAGCAAGGAAGGTATTCTTTTGGCATAATCTTCAACACTACATCTGTTGACTTGTACTTGACCATTTACTTGTTGACCTTTCAGGAATATCTCTCTCTCTCTAGAAGCTCTGTATGAGAAAGCCATCATATCAATCATGTATGTCTCAATCATGCATATGGGGGCATCACAATAGCATCTCATCAGTGGGAGAAATCCAGGACTGCACATTATGTCAATATGGGACTTCGTCTAACTCACACAGAATCTAGATACAAACATCCGACTGGATACACAGCTCGACTGGAAACCATCTCAACTGGATACCATCTTGACTGGATACCATCTCTAACTGAGTATGGTCACTCTCTCCATCCCTCATGAGTATGGTCACGCTCTCCAACCCTCGTGAGTATGGTCACACTTTATATCCCTTGTGAGTCTGGTCACACTCTCTAGCCCTCGTGAGTCTGGTCACTCTCTCCAGTCTGGATACACACACATGCTATCTCTAACTAGATACACATACAAAGTATGGTCACGCTCTCCAGTCATTAAGAGCTGGTCACTCTCTCCAGTTCACACATACATACTAGCTCTAACTGGATACGTGGCTCGACTGGATACACATACAAAATATGGTCACACTCTCTGGTCATCAAGAGCTGGTCACTCTCTCCAATTCACACATGCATACTAGCTCTAACTGGATATGCAGTTCGACTGGATACACATACAAAGTATGGTCACACTCTCCAGTCATCAAGAGTTGGTCAATCTATCCAGTTCTCACAGAGTCTAGTAATACATGCTCGTAATGACCACCTGCTGCTACTGCATTGTACAGCTACAACCCCCTGAATTGCATATCTGACTCATCCCTCACTCTTACGAGGGACATCTCTCTGCATCATGCCAAGCTTGTCTATGAAGTACTCAAACTTCACTCTCAACAGAGGCTTGGTCAACACATCGGCTGTCTACTCGTCCATCGTAATATACTGGAGCTTCACTGCTCCCTTCTATACCATATATTTGATGTAATGGTACTTGATCTCAATATGCTTGGACTTGTCATGAAACACTAGGTTCTCTTACACAACTCTAGTTGTCACAGAAAATACAAGTCGCCTCTAACTCGAGATAAAACAACCCTGCAAATAACTTTCGAAGCCACACTACTTCATTGCTAGCTGAACATGATGCAATATACTCTGCCTCGGTTGTATTGAGTGCCACACTAGTCTACTTCATGTTGAACTAGGAAATCATGCATGATCCCAAACTGAAGCAACATCCTGAAGTGCTCTTCCTATCTGTGACACTACCGGCCCAATCTGAATCAACATAGCCTTGCAGGCTAATCTTCTGATCTGACACATATCTAAGTCCATAATCAAGTGTACCCTTCAGATACCTCAACAGATGCTTTGCCGCAATTAGGTGAACACGTCTCGGCTCAACCATGTACTGGCTCAAAGTGTTCACTGCAAAGCATATATTTGGTCTAGTGTTCGTCAAGTACATCAATGAACCAATCATCTGTCTGTATAATGTGGCATCCACTATCTCTAAAGAAGTATCACACAACAACTTCAATTTTGATGCCATCGGTGTAGCCATGGCCTTAAAATCCAACATCTCGAATCTCTTCAGGATCTCCACAGCATATTTTCCTTAGCTAAGGAAAATCTCATCTGGACTCTACCACACATCGAGACCTAAGAAATAATGCATCATGCCTAGGTCTTTCATCTTGAACTCTGTGGCAAGCTTCTTCTTGGTTTCTGCAATAAGCTTCTCGCCTTGTGTTAGAAACAAGTCATCTACATATAGTAGCAATATCACTAGTTTCCCATCCTCAACTTTGTAGTAAATATTGGAGTCTTCTTTATTCTTGGTAAAACCCAAGCTTATCAGAAAGCTGTCAATTCTGTGTTGTAGTCACTCCCTCTGAAGTGGAGTTTTCTGCTCCTTTTGTAACTAAGCACTATCCTCCCTTTGCAGCGTAACATCTTGTACTCTCTGCATCAGGACATCTACATATAGCAACCATCTTCAACCTTGTAGAAAAAGGTTGAAATCTACATCAAATAACTTTCAATCCTAGCATACTATGCCTTGGGTGCCTTCTAATCCTATACAAATCTTTCTACATGTGATTCTCCGTCGAAAATCTCGAATCTTGGAGGTTGCTCGATATATAGTTCTTTTTCGATTACAACATTCAAGAAAGTGGTATTTACATCTATCTAGTGTAATTTCCATAACTTAAGCTATAATAGTTTTGATAGAAGTGTGTCTGGCCACTTGAGCAAATGTCTCGTCATAATCGACTCCCTCTTTCTAAGAGAAACCATGAACCTTGCTTTGTACTTATGTAGTATGCTTGAATTTGTAAATCTTCTTGAAGGTCACTGTTGAACAGTCATTACTTGTTCTTCAGAACAAGTATGATCATCCTTCTCTTGTAGGTCATAGCACACGACCTTTCCTACAAGTCAAATTTAGTCATATGAATAGTAACATTTCATAATCATCAATTCATATTGACATTTTAATGACAAATTCTTATGCACATTTCACAAGGTTATGTAACCCTCTTAGTCAATGCTTCGACACAACACTCATCCATATGGAATGTTGTGGAACACCATAAGCTACTTGCATATTAAGAGTATATTTTTCATGAATGCATTCACTATAACATGCATAATACACTTCTTGATTCTAGGAATACAAACGTGCATACAACTGTTGTTAACAATATCATTTAAACACTTAGAGATTTAAGAAATAACTCAAATGATAGTTTAAATACTTATCTTTCATGTGTTTTGTAGCCTCCCTCTTGATTTATGCCTCCTTGCAAAAGTCACTGGAGATCCTAGAAGTGTACTTTGCTCCATTGTCTGACTCTGGAGAACTTGATATTCTTCTTTGTCTAGTCCGGAACTTGTTGAAGTCTTCATCCTTGGTCCTTATGCACTGGATCCAAGATCTCATTCTTTCCTTGTGCACATCCCTTGCATATATCATCATGATTTACCTAAATCTCTGGTAGACCTATAACCATCTTGCTAATGATTGGCAATTCTTTGTAATGTATGTGAGCAAGTATTCTATGCCATAGATCACTCGGATTCACAATACCAATGCTTGATATGATTGTCCCTTCAGTTTGTACATGCCTTTTTCTTCAATACCAATCACAACCGCATTATCCATAATATTTCCTCTTGGCCACATAAGAACTTGGCCATCAATAGAAGCAACTCTGAATCCTTTCTCTTCTAATGCTGATATGGAAAGGAGATTTTTCTTCAAACCTGGTACATACAAAACATCTTTCATCTTTATAGTTTTGTCGGAGTTCTTGTAGGAAGCTTTCCCTACCCCTTTTATGGGATATTGATCATCATCTCCAAGCTTTACCTTATGAGGTGAATCTTTCTCTGTCACATTAGTGAGAGAGTCTTTGAAACCTATCATGTGCTTAGAAGCACCACTATCAACAAGTCAAGTATCACTCCCATGAGTGACAGTACATGTAAGAGTGAAAATCAAAACATATTCTTCTTCACTTGAACAATCTTTTCTTGCCTTCTTCTGAACATGTTCATCGTCTTCTGCGGCATGAGCATGATACCTCGTATTCTTTCTTTTCTTGACTTGATCTTTTGCATGGGGACAATTCCTTGCAATGTGTCCCATCTTCTGACAAGTGTAGCATCTAAATGTTGAATAATATTTCTGGGACCTATGAGTCTTATGAAACTTCTAAGGCTTCTTGTAAGAGTGATCTTCCTTCTTGAACTTCTCTTTCTTCCTATGTGCTGCTAAAGTTTGATTATCATCTTCACCCATATTTTCATCTCTTGCTTCCAAACTGGCTTCTTCTTGGGTGCAATCTTCCCACAACCCAATGAACTTGGTTAGATTTCTTCTAGAACAGATTCCCTAAATGAATGATTCCCAAGACCTTGGGAGACCATTCAATGTATACATCACCAATTTTGCCTCTTCAATTTTATCTCCAATAGATTCGAGTTGTTCTTTGATTTGGGAGACCCTTGTGAAGTAGGATTGGATGGTCTTTGAATTTTGCATCTTCACATTCTTGAGTTTAGTTCTCAAGGTCATCTTCTGGTTAATGTTCTTCCCTTCATATAACTTGGTTAATGCATCAAACATTTCCTTGGGAGTCTTCAAGGATGAAACATGAGGGATCAAGTGATCTTTGATGGAATCAGTAATGATCCTCTTAGCCCTAACCATGTTCTTCTTATGTCTTGCTTTGTCTTCCCTCTCCCTCTGGATCTGCAACCTCTTCCTTAACATATTTCTTCAAATCATGTTCTTCTAGAATGAGAAGCATTCTATACTTCCATGCTCGGAAGTTATCAACTCCTTCAAGCTTATCATCAAGCTTGGTGTTGCTTGACATCGTGACAATCTTGATAATATGAGAACCTCAAATGGAAACAAATATTATAGAACTTACCAATTGAGATGCTCAAGTGAAGTGCTAGCTTCAAGGTCCTTGTAAAATCTACTGACCTAGGGTTTGACAGAGAAACCCTAATTTTTCAACTTGTGAATCTTGAAATTCTGATCTAAGGAAAAGGAGTGCCTCCCTAAGTCAAGTTGAGAAAAGATACTTTTCTTCTAGATCTATGGACATAACTGCCAAAAATATGATGCCCTATTTTTCTCGAGCAGCAATGATTAGGTCAAAACTAAAAAATTCTCAAATATGAAATTTGCCTCCACGGGAAGATGCACCCTCCTAGGGCGAGTTCAATAGTGCTAAGGTTGAGCTTGATCTGTGGATGGAAACCCTAGAACCAAGAAGCCCTAGTTTCTGCAATTGCAGTTGTTGCAAGTGTCATAAGTATTTGTCGCAATGCTTTCTTTCAGTCCTGCTCTGATACCGTGTTAGAATTTTACTTGAGCAATTACGTTAGTCTTTCATTCAATTTATCATATCACATCATAATAATTGCAAGCATAAGGATCATTGAAAGAAATACATTCAACAATAGACACAAAGATTTATCCTGGGAAACCCTCTCACGGAAAAAACCCAGCAGAACTTCTCAATATAGATTCGTCAACAAAGTGCAATGTCAATACAACAAAGAGCTAAATATATCTCATACAAAGATGCCCCAAGAATAGAAGATACAAAGACAAGATAAGATAGAACCCCAAACATAAGCTTCCTCCAGCTGTAGATACTCTCCCATGTGCACTTATTCACTTGTTTTAGCGAACTTGTGTGATTATACCAAATGAGGAACTCGGCCCCCTTATTTATACACTTTTCTTGCTTATTTTTTCACTGTAGGGTCGACTTCACTAGGGCAGTTTTGCCCATTGTTTGGGGCAGTTTGACCCATTGATTTCTGTTCGGCCGACTTGTCTATTTTCACTTGATTTCTTGAGAGTATGTCTTTAGCTTTATTCTTTTAGGGTTTTACATTAGGGTTTATGCAATACAAGAATATCTTCCGCAACTGCATATTATTTCAACATGACCACCTAGATATACTCCAAAACCAAACGAAATCCATCATAAATGCAATAGATATTCTCTAAGGTGAATGCTCCAACAATATAAGCATGAAAAGTGTGCAAGCAACCCTCCTATAGAGGAGTGTTCCATCTATCAAGGCTAGGAATGAGTCAAAGATGCTCCAAGGCCACATGTGTGGCTCTCCAAAGTGCACGCTCCATATAGATAGCATAGAAATAATGTAAACAACCTCCAAAGGTGGACACTTTCCTTCTTTTGATTTCGTCAAGAGTTAAGACCTTAAGGCATGCGCAATGAATGTTCTCCAGTAAGTGATGTCGACATATCAACTAACTCATCAATCCCCAATGCTATCTCATCAATCCATATGCAAAGTTATATCCATGTAATAAGGAGCTCATCGATGAAGGCATAGAAAATCAAATCCAAGAGGAAAGCATCAACAATAGTCAACCAACTTGATTAGAAGGGAATGACCCCTTCTCCAAGTAATGAGCATGCCTCCATGCATGTCAAGAGAAAGAAACAAGGACAATGTTCCACAAAAATGAAAGACAATACTACCAAGATGTCGTCCAAGTGTCTAGGAACAAGGACGTTCTAAGGAATACCCATCATCAACCATCCATATCATCAATTCATGCCAGATAAACTAGAGTGCTCCATAGAAAATGAGAGTTATACCATCATACATGTCCTAGAAGGAAGAGCACTCTACGGAAAATCAACAACAAAGCCACCCCAAGTGCAAACCATATCACATGAGTTTGAGCACTCTAAGGAAATTCAATTCTAAGTCATCTCCAATCATAATACACTCCAAATTAGCAATAGTGTTTCTTCAAAACTAATATATAATCATCCTAATATGTCAATCAAATGCTTAGGAGGAATAGTTCTTTAAGGGAAACCAATCACAAGCCATCCATAAGTATGGCATACATCCAAAGAGCTAGAGTGCTCCACCAAAGTGAGTGTCCATGCCGTCAAACAAGTGCTAGAAGGGAGGGCACTCTATGGAAAACCATTAACAAAGTATCCTCAAATGTATACCATATCACATGAGCTAGAATGTGTTTGACGGACAATCTACCAAGAGCGGACTCGAGGCCTAATCTCCCTAGCTCAACGTGAGTCTAGAACAAATAAAGACAGAACATAAATAACTCTCCTAGATCTAATTAGAGATCAAGGAACTAGATGCTCTTACCCTTTAGATCGTTGATCCTTTCTCCTTGAATGCTACTCCAAGCTCGATGGTCTTCAGATCTGAGCTGTAAAACCTGTCAAGACAACACAGCAAAGCAAGTGGTAAAATGCACCTACACAATAATAGATCTAAGTAAGCAGTTAAGTAAGCAAACTACACAAAATATCATTAACACAATGAGATTTGGTGGAAAGCACTTATATTACTGTATTAAATGGGAAATACATAGGATGAAGAGATTACAACCAATGACTTAACGTAGCAATCCTTCTCCGATCAAGCCAATGCCAAAGCCTCCAAAGGGATGATGGATCTCTCAAGGATGAGTAGAGATCTCTCCTAAGCTAATTTCACCAACAATTAGATACTATAGACTTCCTGTTTTTGGGATGGGAGAGAGGCTCACTTATATAGGATTAAGTGGATAGGATAGGTTGAGATATGGTAGGAGAGAGATAGGGGATCCTTCCAAGAGATTAGAAACCGAATGCCAGCTTCCCCAAAGGCTAGGGATAGGGATACACATCGCCTAGCTTCAAGAATGGGCTCGAAGAAGCTATTTTAGTCCATTAACTGACATTGTCTCAGTCTGTAAGAGGACAACCTGCGACGTCGCAGGTTGCATGAGGACAACCTACAACAACCTCTCAAAACCTAGTACAAATGGGTTTGCATCTCTTCCAGGTTAATGACTTAGTCAAGGAAACTTTAGGGATGTTTACACTGAGTCTCATGATGGTAAAATTTAGGTGTAACAGAATGCCCCCCAAAGCATGAAGCTGTTTGAAACTGGACAGGTGAAATGCTTTGACAGATGGAATGGCAATGGCTCATCGGACGAAGGACACTGCTGCAGTACAACTGAATCTAAGTGCACAATCTCATATGACGGACAACATGGTTACCAACCAATACATTGCAGATCCATGGTAGTAATGACCGACTAAACATAATCATGGCTACTAAACAGAAGCGTAGATCCATGATGAGATGATAACACAGCGACAACCAATACAAATGTGGATATGTGTGATATGACTCAAAACAATCTCCATCACAACCTGGGTAAAACATGACTCCCCAGGGTCTTCAAGTCTAACCCGCAATGATACGAATCTATCCATGTGATTAAAAATGTCTTGATGTCGAACATGGTAGAAACCACTTGATTACCAGTCATTGATGTATACCGTTAACAAGTGCGAGGAAAATCGCCATTAATGCCAATGATTCCCAAGGTATCACAGTACATATCACCAAGCGTGAATAAATGAGTTGAAGTCGAACGTAAGATGAAATATTTCAATCAAGAGTCAATGATGTAAACTCATGTCGAAAGCGAGGTAACCTGCCATTGAGGCATGCAAGCCCAAGGTACTCGATTGGTTTCTAGATTCAATCCTCGGATGATGATTTGAAGTCGACAAGGATGAATCCGTTGAAGGAGGGCCATGATGAATCCCCCATCATCGACACGAAACATGACAACAAATGTTTTGAAGTAGATCGGATGGTACAGTAACATACAGGACAGACTCAGAGTAGATCGACATGGTGGAAGGCGTACTAACTGCAGATAATGAGTGGTGAAAATATTCTTGAACATGGGCATGGCATGACTTGGCAATATTGACATGACGAGTACAACACTAACTTCTTAATGCAACTAATGATGGAAGCATTCTTTGAATGACTCAAAGGAGTGACTAGACTCAGGAAGTAGGCGAAACTCGAAGACAAACGGATGATCCAAGTGTAGTATGCAAATGCAAATGAGTGCCATGTTCAAGAACGACTAGGCACTGCCACAGATAAAGGGTGTAACATAAAAGATTTTCTTTTTCCCCCGTCATGAATGATGAGTGCCTCATGTGTTTTTAACGAGCTTGATGAGGGTAACCAGATACTCAGTATAGCTCATCTCATAGATGAGTCCAATCCCAAACATTTTCCGAACCTGGGAGAGGAGGGGTTCGTCCCATGGTGGTCCCTTCAATGTTAGAGTTTAACGAGTCCATAGAAGGTAAACTTGGTCATCATTTCATGTTTAGAGAGTCTGAAAAGAACTAAAGAAGACTCCAACAGTCCTTTTTCGTAAAAATAGTCTCATCGCCCGAAGGGTAAAACAACGCGGGAGAGGACTCTTCCAGTCATGATTGGCTGGAGTATACATTTTTCGTAAATAGTGCCCCCTGGTCCGAAAAAGGGGTAAACTATCACCAGGGAGACGACTGTTCAAATACTTTGACAAGCGTGAACATGGCAAGTTCGCTTGGCAATCTTTTCGTATTTTGAGAACCTGAAAAGAGCTTAAAGATAGACTCTGGGGGGGTTCCTTTTCCGTAGGAGTTTAACGAGACTGGAAAAGTGATAAATCGTAACTCGGTGACTTATTCTCATGGTTTTAAGAGCACGAGAAAGAACAAATACTAAGCTTGTCATCATTAAACAATCAAAATCTAATGGATGAAAAATAACGACAAAATATACAAGGGGTTGTTCATACTTGAGAAGATCGCAACAATGTGAAAACGGTGCAAATAGAACACTTAATGTCTCCTGCATGCTTGAAAACTAGGTCAAACAATCAACCGGGTATTCAAATGCAGAAAAATGATCCAAACTATAGCAAATAACCCAAAGAGCATCTAATATTTGAAAAAGAATATTCCCTTTTTGTTTATAAATAGAAAAAACGACCAAATATTGTTACCATTGTTCATTTGCCAAATTGGGGAGAACAAAGTGCCATTTGGAGCAGAAGTTCATTCGTCGATTTCCGGATCTACGAGCAACCATTTCACGAGCCATTCAGAGTAGGTAACCCTAAATCTCATCCAACATATTTCCAATGGTTTAGAATTTCAATTTTAGTTCATTTTTTAGGGTTTTTGAGTTTATTTGTGGGGAGTTTGTGCGCCCTCGGGTCGTCACAGGTCTCCCTTACGGGAACTGCGACAAACCCGGGTCGTCACAAGTCTCCCTTACGGGAACTGCGATGAACCCGAGTCGTCGCAAATCCCACAAAGGCGTCCTACGACGATGTTGCCCTGTCTGCAAAGACGAGGTGCAACGGCAGAAACGTCCATGTTCAACTCAAAACCTAAGCCAAAAGAAAAAGTTTGGATGGTTGGAGTGAGGTCTAATGATGTTTAAATGCCCCTATTGACAGGTTTGTGGCCGCCAACATGGTTCTAGAGTGGCGCGAGCGATAACATGACGTAGATGATGTGCAAGCAGCAAACGACCCATTATGTGTGGAGGCATTGCGGAACTGTGGACTACTGAAGTTCTTCAATGTCCAGGGCATGAGGGCCCAAGTCCTACTGTTGGAACATATGGTCCGTTGTTGGGACACAGCACAGCAATACTTCGTGATCGGAGAGCACATACTGACCATAGATGTCGAGCACATCTACTTCTTGACTGGATTGTCCCGGAGGGGGGACAATGTGGCTCTTACCGGATCACGGGGAAGTGATCGGACGGTGGACGACTTGATCATCCAGCACTGTCCTCCACATACTCATGCCTCTAGTGGGAAGATTCCCATCAAAGAGGTGCGAGATCGTCCACTGCGAGCTATTCTTTTCACCATAGTGAGGATAGCAGGGAGCCAAGCGGCTCATCTAGCTACCAGGTCCCAGATGTTGTATGCAGAGGACTGCATGTCTCCAAAGGTGTTCAACTGGTGTGAGAGACTCCTCACCAACCTACGAGCTCAACTGACCAAGTGTCGGTGCGGAGAGCTCAAGCAGTTCGGTATGGATCAATAGTGATCTCATTCTTGTTGGAGCAGGTTCCCCTTCTACACCCACAGGTGACTGTCGATGACAGGGATCCCAAGGATCTTCACATGGTCTAGTGGACAGAGGTGATAGGACCCCATAGATTGTCTGTCAAACAAATCTGGAGACCATACTTGGGGACTCGAGGCCTGATCTCCCTAGCTCAACGTGAGTCTAGAACAAATAGAGACAGAACATAAATAACTCTCCTAGATCTAATTAGAGATCAAGGAACTAGATGCTCTTACCCTTTAGATCGTTGATACTTTCTCCTTGAATGCTGCTACAAGCTCGATGGTCTTCAGATCTGAGTTGTAAAACCTATCAAGACAACACAGCAAAGCAAGTGGTAAAATGAACCTACACAATAATAGATCTAATTAAGCAGTTAAGTAAGCAAACTACACAAGATATCATTAACACAATGAGATTTGGTGGAAAGCACTTATATTACTGTATTAAATGTGAAATACATAGGATGAAGAGATTACAACCAATGACTTAACGTAGCAATCCTTCTCCGATCAAGCCAATGCCAAAGCCTCCAAAGGGATGATGGATCTCTCAAGGATGAGTAGAGATCTCTCCTAAGCTAATTTCACCAACAATTAGATACTATAGACTTCCTCTTTTTGGGATGGGAGAGAGGCTCACTTATATAGGACTAAGTGGATAGGATAGGTTGAGATATGGTAGGAGATAGATAGGGGATCCTTACAAGAGGTTAAGAACCGAATGCCAGCTTCCCCAAAGGCCAGGGATAGGGATACACATCATCTAGCTTCGAGAATGGGCTCAAAGAATCTATTTTAGTCCATTAACTGACATCGTCATAGTCTGTAAGAGGACAACTTGCGACGTCGCAGGTTGCTTGAGGACAACCTGCGACGACCTCTCAAAACCTAGTACAAATGGGTTTGCATCTCTTCCAGATTAATGACTTAGTTAAGGAAACTTTAGGGATGTTTACACTGAGTCTCATGATGGTAAGATTTAGGTGTAACAAAATGATCCAAAAAATATCAACCACAAGTCATCTCTAAGTGCAAACCACTCCTCATGAGTTAGAGTGGAGCACCAAATATGATAGCTTGTCATGAAGAAGTCAAAATAGCCCAAAATTGCTCAAGCATTCCACAAGAAAATGATCAAAGTGTCATAAATAAGTAATATATGAATATATGAGTGAAGTGCACCAAAATGTTCTAGCTAGGAGGCCTCAAACCCTCACAAGCATACCCATTATCATCCATAGGCAACGCTTCATCAAAGAGCACCTCCTAACACTTCTTAAAACTTAGGGAGACCCTAAGTTAGTGTTTCCCCTTCCATGAAAGCAAAAAATTCTAGATAAGCATGAACATTCCAAGCATGCCAATATTCGATAACCACTAGCACAACCATAAGCATCCATCAACTACAAGAAATAGGGCATCATCACAACATAAAGCATAACTCTAGCATCAATAACCCAAGGCATCCAATAGTTGCATCAACATGTCATCAAGCTCTTGTGATGAGAAGCACAAGCGTAGGACAACATACAACATATGTGGAAATAGGATCGAGACAAGTGCCAGTCTAGATTGGGAAAATGAATCCATTAAGAGAGACAAGAGGGCTGAAAATGAAGGGGAATGGGAAAGGTGAGAAGTGTTTCTAAAACATGTATCTTTCACCTTTAAATGGTAAATGAATATCACTAGAAACAAAGGTTATGGGTCCTTTTGGTGGTGATCCATTTATACACATGCTTGACAAGTAAAGAGTGATCTTATTCCATGATAAATACACATGCAACCCTTTCTTGAAGTGATAGACAAAATATTATAAGCCTGGAATCAAAAACAACAAAGAAAACCATCTGATTACCTTGATGAATCTTCTTTCCTTAACAGCTAGACATCCTACTCAAGTTCTTTACTTGCAGCAGAAACTTATTTAGATAGTTTCCAATAGCATGAATTCATCAATATGGAAAATTATAAAGCCACACCAGTTTGAAACCTTAACTTTTCCATTCACCTACACAAGATATTCCATGAGGCTCAATTGAGGAGCTATCCCACAAATCCAACCACAAAAACAAAAGAGGAAGGGCTACTATTTTTATAGAGTCTAGTTCAACTACCTTTACAATAAAGTAATTATCTGTTTTCATAGACCCACTATTTTCTAAACAACCTTTATGACAATAGCATATACTCCACTATACTCCATGTGACTTACACAACAAAGGAATGACCCAATTAAATAACCAATATATGCACAAAGGAATTTGACTTCCAATTTGGACCAAATTGTGCCATTTGCCAATGGGGTCGACCCATCCAATGCATAAACATAGCTTACGACCAAGACATTTCATATGACTCCATGGTAACAACTCAACAAGACGATTTTTAAGGGAATGCGATCATTAACCAAGTCGTATGCTAAGGAAATGGCTCCATAAGGTTTCAACATTACATCATATGAAGGGGACGACCCCGTCCATAACCTATTTCCATGATGACATCACCTGAACCAATCCACATGAGCACTACTCAACTTAGGGCAAAGTCAAGGGACAGCTCCACCACACTCACTAGTAACACACTAAATATAGGAGACAACCCAACACAACACATGAACTAATGGTGTCATTAATCAAGTGTTACAACTCCATGTTTAAAATACGACCACATATAACATGTGAAGTCCATAATCCTGTGCTAAATAATGCATACAACTACCTTTGCTAGAACGGAATGACCCAATGTTTAATCCGCATCTATTGTGTATGATGTCACAAGTTCGAGATCACAGCTCCATCCACAATATACATAACCAAAATCCCTTTCAAAATGGATTGTAACACCTCGGTTTTGACCCCATTGCATTAAAGATGTAAATGATGTAATATCGTTATAAAATCGTGGTGAGGAACTCAAGGCCAAGGGCTCGCCGTCGATTTATCGTTCTTGTATTGACAATTAAAAATCGATGCATGTGGATCGCGTGCTAGCCTGATACGATGGCAATTATAAATATGATGTAAATATATATATTTTGATAAAAAAAATACCCACAACTAGCTATGCAAGGCAACAAGAGAATGGGGGTATGATTTTTACAAGGAATAGGGATGGAAATATTCAAACCCTTGAATCCAATAATGTTAAGCCAAGTGTCAATGAGAGGTCCCATGAACCATTAACTACCCATGTTGACTTGTGCACCCAATTATTTAATTCTTCCAAGAGGTGGTTGAAGTAGTTATTGTTTTGGGAAATGGAGTGTATGGTTGTCCAATTTCATGTATGGGAAAGCCGCCATTTTGGAAAAACATGTTTGGCTTCCTGGGCAAGAAAAGGCCCACGAAATTGCTTCATTTTCCATTGTTCATCCATGAGTTTTTCTATCTCACGAATTCCTTGCTTGCTGGGCATTTTCATCCACGTTTTTTCCCATGTTTCCTTCGTTTTCTAGCTGAAGAAGTGGGTTTTTGTGTTGCAGAATGACTGGGAGGAAGGGAATTTCAAATTGGGGGTTCATAGAGGTCGTTTTCACCATCCGAATGCTTCTATACCTGTTGGAAAAACTGTTTTGTTCCCCAGTGGTCGATTTTCCCTCTCAAATTTTGTTTTGGTATGCCCATAGTGTTGAATGCCACAACTAAAACGTTTTGCTATGCCCAAAAATTGTGCCTTGTTGTGTGTGGGGAGATTGTTGTGGTTTGGGTTATGTGCATCCCTTGTTTTGGCTTGAACTTGTGTGTAAGCAACCAGGAGTAGACAAGGAATTGGAATTGGCTTGATAAACCTAGTGAAGGGTGTAACCTCACCGAAGATGATAGGGATTTGGCTACTTTTCTATGCACACCCTGAAGTGCACTAGAAGGGAAGGTATGGCCTGAGGGACTGTGGAGCATTGAAGGGGATACTTGTGTTTGGTGTCTAGGTATTGTGGCTGCCAAGCTAGCTAATCTTGTAGAGGTTTTGAGAGCTCTATGGTTGAGCTCACTAGCTTAACAATTCCTTCCTTTCTACTGCCTTGACAGCCTGATAAACCCAGTTGTGGACTGACTTGGCTAAGATGTGGCATATACTTGGCTATGTGTGAGCTTGTTGTTCTCTTTTCCTTGTGGAAATCATGTCCAACTCGAGGGTGGCAGTTGTGTTGAGAGATTGATGAGCACAGCTGGCCTATGGCTAGGTGGAACGTTGCAGTTGCATAGCTAGTTGCTCGGGACAACTTCATTTCAAGATAAGTATTCTCTGGTATTTAATTATGCAATGTATTTAATTGATGCCTGTTATAATTATTATGGCAATTGCATGATAGATGTGTGTAGTAGATTTTATTTCCGATGTGTTCCTTTGCTGCATTATGCATCTACAAACGTACTTTATTTCTTATGAATTTGCAAAATGATGATGGCGCTAGTTTTGGAAGCCTGGATTTAGTCCATGTTCCCTCCCTTATGTTGGATTGATGGAAGGGGATGTGACAGTGTCGTATCAGAGCTACAAGTTGCAACATTGGGCTTGTATAGGCCAAGTCGCGTAACTTGTAGTGCTAAGATCGCTTCTTTATCACCATAGAAAAGAAACTTTTTTATGAGTTTTTGCCTAAGTGTGTGTCGGCGGATTTGGCGAGTTGCGCCGACACATTTCAGCGAACTAAGACAAGCTTGTTGATGACTTTATGAACTTCGCCGAAATGAACTTCGCGAAATTGGCAAAGTTCCCCAAAAAAGCATTTCGGCAAAATTGAAGAAGTTCATCGAAAGTGTTTTGACAAAAAATGGAGAAGTTCACCGAAAGAGTTTCGACGAAAAATGGAGAAGTTTGCCGAAAGTGTTTCGGCGAAAATTGGAGAAGTTCGCCGAAAGAGTTTCAGTGAAAAATGGAGAAGTTCACCAAAAATATTTTCAGCGAAAAATGGAGAAGCTCACTGAAAAGCGTTTCGGCAAAAATTAGAAAAGTTCGTCGACACGTTTCGGCGAAGTTGGAGAAACTTCGCCAACGCGTTTCAGCGAAACTGGAGAAAGTTTGCCAATGAAGTGTTTCGACGAAGTTTCGAGAAAGTCGTCGACGCGTTTTGACGAAATTGGAGAAATTTTGTTGATGAAGTGTTTCAGCGATGTTTCGAGAAAGTCGTCGATGCGTTTCGGCGAAGTTGGAGAAAATTTCGTCGACAAGCATTTCGACGAGTTTTGAGAATCGCGTCAAAATAGAGAAATTGGACGGCTTTGCAGGTGAATTTCCACAGATATTTTCTGGTGTCAAAAATCGAAAAATGACATTGAACTTATGTGTCAGATTGCGTGAAATTGAAATATTTACAACAACAAAAAAACGGCAAGCCCCCTTGACCCCCAATTTTTTATCTACAAAATTAGATCTTGGGTTCAATCGTGACTGTTGAAGCAATATAAAAATTGAGTGGGTTGTGGATTTTGAAGGGTGATTGGTTGTCCTCAAGATGCAAGAAGATATTTTTATAATTTCCAAGAATGTAAAATACAACTAACAAATGTGTCTTATGTGAACATGTTTTGCATAATTGTAGTCATATCAAAGACAATTAAGTTTTGGCATTCTGTATAGTTCAGGTTGAAAACATTTGGTCTTGGTTGGGCCAAGAAGATCATCATCATGGATGATGCACGGGATCCTTATGAGGCTGAAACAAATTCCATGGGAGAGAACATACAGGTTGAGAATGTAGAGACAGAATCCAATGGGAGAAGAAACCAAGAGACTCCCCAGATATTGAAACCACCATGAGGAACCTAAGGGTGGAACTACAGAGTTGTAGAGAAGACAATATGAGGTTGATTAAAGCTAAAGAAGAACATAATCATATGAATGCAACTATGCTGGGAAGTTTGACAGACATTCAAAGGAGGATTAACTCTGGCCATCACTCACCAAATCCAGAAAAGAGTGGGATTAGTTCAAAGAGAAATTTCCGCAAGAGGTCCAATAGCTCAAGAAGATTTTCTAGAGACAGGACATATACTCCAGAAATCTCTTCTAATGGATCATCTGATTCTGAAGAATCCGTTGAAGGTTCAAGCTCTTCATCTCACAGGAATAAGAGGAAGAGGTATTACAAGAACAATTCACATGGGGAATTTAAGAATGCCAAACCTCCTATATTTGATGGTGAGGTAAAATCTGGTCAAGAAGTTGAAGCTTAGCTTCTTGTGATGAGAAGGTATTTCCAAGTCCAAAACTACTCTGGAAATATGAAGGCAAGGGTGGCCATATTCAATCTAAATGGAGGAGAATATATATGGTGGGATCACCTTAGGTAAGTGAAGAAGATCAATGAAATGAAGATTGTGTGGAAGTAGTTCAATAAGTACTTCAAGCATAAGTACCTCTTTGATAGATACTACGATGATAAAATCAAATAATTCCATGAACTAAAATTGGGGCAAATGACCATGGAAGAATATGCAAACAAATTCTTGGAGCTGCTGAGATATGTCAAGTATATCAGAGTTGATAAGGTGAAAATTCAGCATTTTCTAAGTGGACTACCCCAGTCATATAAAGACAGAATTGAGTTTGATGAACCTCGAACTCTGGAGTAGGCCATGAGAAATTCCAAGTATTGTTATGATCAAAACGAAAGCAAACCAGATTTCCATAAGGCATGGAAGGACAAGAAAAATGAGAAGTTTGACCAAAGGAGGAAGGGGTTCAAACCTCCTCATCTCAGAAATCAGCAAAGGCAGCCACCACAAGGTGTGACTAAGCCAACTAGAATGATGGGAGACAAACCAAGAGATCCAAAGGATC
Source organism: Larix kaempferi (assembly GCA_027924585.1). Classification (NCBI taxonomy): domain Eukaryota; kingdom Viridiplantae; phylum Streptophyta; class Pinopsida; order Pinales; family Pinaceae; genus Larix; species Larix kaempferi. The sequence continues at coordinate 1,043,581 of BSBM01000254.1, forward strand.
TAAGAGAACCACTTCAATGTTGGGGATGTGGAGAGGACCATATGCTTAAGAACTATCCACATCGGAATGGGAATGTAAAGCAAATTCACAACATCCAAGGAGCTGAAACTGTGGATCAAGTGGCAAGGACCATCCTTAGAATCTATGCAGCACTAGAGGACTTCCAGACAGACCCATCAATCAACTATGGTTGAAGTTGAAGGTAAGATTGTTGAGCAATTTGTTTCTATTTTGATTGACCCTAGATCTACTCACAGTTATATCACTCCTCAAATTGTTGAGATTTGTGCTTTTAAGAAATTAAAGCATAGTAAATCATGGTTAGTTCAACTAGCCATTGCAACCAAGAGAAAAATTAGCGAAATGGTAGAGAAATGTCCATTAAAGAAGGATGGGCTATTCACTTGTGCAAATATGAATATTATGCCACTTGGTTTCTATGATATTCTCATAGGAATGGACTGATTAGAAGCACACAAAGTTAAACTTGACTGCTACAACAAGACTTTTGAATGCATGGATGAGGAAGGAAACCCAAGGGTTGTAAGAGGCATTCCAAAGATAATTTCTGTTAGGAAAATTTCAGCCATGTAGCTGAAAGGTTGTCAATTGTATGCAGCCCATGTTTCAAAGGAAACTGAAAATGAAATTTCCAAGTTGGAGGACGGTCATGTGTCGCAAGAATTTAGGGATGTGTTTCCTTATGAGATTCCAAGACTTCCTCCAAAGAGGGACATTGATTTTACAATCGACCTAGTGGCGGGAGTTGCATCAGTGTCCAAGACACCCTACAGGATGAGTACACCGGAATTGCTAGAATTGAAAATGCAATTACAAAAGCTGTTGGAAAATAAATATATCAGGCCAAGTGTGTCCCCATGGTGAGCATCGATGCAATTTGTGAAAAAGAAAGATGGAACACTCGGGTTATGTATTGACTACAAGCAGTTGAAAAAAGTCATTGTGAAGAACAAATACTCATTACCTCAAATTGATGACCTTTTTTATCAAATGAGAGGGCCAAAGGTATTTTCAAAGATTGAGTTGAGGTCTGGTTACCATCAGGTAAGAATAAAAAAGGAATATATTCATAAGACAACTTTTAGAACAAGGTATGGGCACTATGATTTTGTGATGGTACCATTTGGTTTCACGAATGCACTAGCGACATTCATGTGCCTCATTAATATTGTTTTTAGCAAGTATTTGGACAAGTTTGTTCTTGTTTTTCTAGATGACATTCTTATATATTCTAAGAATAAAAAAGAGCATGAAAAACATTTGAGAATGGCCTTACAATTGCTAAAGAGCATAAGTTGTATGCAAAGTTGAGCAAATGTGACTTTTATAAATATAAAATTCATTATTTGGATAACATTATCTCAAAGGAAGGAATATATGTGGACCCTGACAAGATTGAAGCCATTATGAATTGGCCAACTCCAAGGAACATGACAGATGTGGGATCCTTTATGGGACTTGTTGGTTACTACAGAGGTTCATTGAAGGATTTTCCAAGGTTGCTAATCTAGTTACTTCCTTGTAGAAAAAGGGAATGAAATTTGAGTGGACACCAAGATGTAAGGAAAGCTTCCAGCGATTGAAGAAGCTTCTTATGAGTACACCATTTTTTAAAATTGCAGACCCAAAAAAAGACTTTGTGGTGTGTACTGATGCATGCAATCAAGAACTTGGAGGAGTTCCTATGCAAGAAAACCATGTATGAGTCAAAAAAGTTGAAAGAGCATGAGAAGAACTATGCCACCCATGATTTAGAACTTGTAGCCATAGTGCATGCTTTAAAGATGTGGAGACACTACTTAATGGGCAGAAAATTTGAGCTAAGGACAGACCATTGTGGTCTGAAATATTTGTTTGAACATCCAACATTAAATGCTAGGCAAGCTAGATGGCTGAAATTTTTCGGTGAATTTGATTTTGAGATCAAACACAAAGGGGAAAGAAAATAAGTTGGTTGATGCACTCAGCAGAAAAGTACATGAAATGCATGTGGCAGCCCTTATAGTACCTACCAATCATATTTGAGGCAACAGATTGTTAACTGTATTGTCAAAAATGAAATGTATGTGCAGATGAAAGGCAAATTGCAACAACAGAACTTTGAAAAGAGGTATGAAGGGTCTCAAATGGAAGGTGACGGACTTCTTACTTACAATAATAGAATTTACATTCCAAATGTGGCAGACTTGAGGAGGATTGCTATGGATGAAATCCATAAATCTCCATATTCTGGTCACCCAGAATATCATAAAACAATTGCTACAGCCAAAAAACAATATTTCTAGCCAGGGATGAAGAAGAACATCGTCGAATAAATTTATAAGTGTATGAAATATCAACAGGTAAAGGTTGAACTCCAACACCCAGCAGGTTTATTGCATCCATTGCCAATTCCATAATGGAAATGGGAGATAATTTCCATAGATTTTATTAAGGGTTTGTCAATGACAATAAAGCAACGTGATTCCACCATATTGGTGGTGGACAAGTTAACAAAGCCAACACATTTATACCAATTAAGTTCACATATAAAACCGATGTAATTGCAAGGATTTTCATGAAGAAAATTTCCAGACTACATGGATTGCTTAAAGCAATAATTAATGACGGGGATAACAAGTTCACTTCAAATTTTTGGAAAGGTCTTTTTGCAGATTTGGGTACGCAATTGTGTTAGTTTTTATGGTATCTTGGGATGCATGAGGGTAAAACACCTCGGAAGGTCCACATGCAGCCACCAATGGACTCATGCATGAGGGTAAAACACCCCGGAAGGTCCACATGCAGCCACCAATGGACTCATGCCACTGAGTAGAGTGTATCTCACCGTATACTCCATCATTATGCCTATACTGCTGCTGTACCTCCATGACTCAGATGCCTTGCATGGAGGTACAGCAGTAGTATAGGCATAATGATGGAGTATACGGTGAGATACACTCTACTCAGTGGCATGAGTCCATTGGTGGTTGCATGTGGACCTTCCGGGGTGTTTTACCCTCATGCATGAGTTTTGCATGACATGTCAGTGATTAAAAGGATGCATGCAAAAGTGACTTTTTGCATGCATCGAGATTAGGTTTTTGGTAAACCTAATTCATCAGTGAGATTATATATAGAGGCAAGGGGTCCCCGGATGAAGTTACTCAATTGGCTTATCAAAGATTGATAGATCAGGGGTGAGGAGGGCACACCAGTGCATGCAGAGCGACTTTCTAAGAGAGAGAGAGAAGTTGTTGCAAGAGGGAGAGTGGTCAGATCTGAGTTGGATCAGTGACCACTAGCTCCAGAGGCACTAGGCGCCCAGATATGTAAAATGAGATAGTCTATCAGTGTGGTTTCTACTGAGATAGAGGAGGACGTCTTCCAGAGGAGGAGGGACGCATTACCTGGGGAGAAAGGAGCTCATTCAGATTTCGATCAACCGATTGAGCGTCTGAGACTTTCAAAGTAGCCTTGCCTCAGGATTCGAGGAAGGTCTGTGACGATCAAAGCTTAGACCTGTTGAGATCTGGCCCAGTATGAGCATTTGACATCCAGAGGGGAGGGCGCACTTTTCCATGCAAAGGAAGGGCGCATTCACCAGTTGAGCAGTTGTCCTTCTTCTGTTGCAAAGTAGATCAGAGCAGAGGGTTGAGAGAGGCAGTACAGTCAGAGCTACCTCCAGAGAGACTCAGATCCAGATTGACAGTTAGGGCACATTTCCCCAGTGCATGCATCAGTTGATGCATGCAGATCTAGGGTTTTGACCCGTTCAGGATTGAGTGTTACATCTGAGGTAACATTGTTGTATTTGTTCTTTTCATATATTGCTCTAGGCTCAAGATAGAAGAAAGCCTCACAGAATTGCAACTTTTCCCTATTTGGGGCTTCCAGGGTATATGCAATGTCATATGTGTGATTGATCGTGTTTATGATGTAAAGAGATCTAGTTGTTGAGTCTTATTTCATTAGAGCATTATTGATATACAGAGACTCAAACCGCTTGAGATCTCAGGGCTATCCAGAGGGAGTAGTGATCTCTGGATTAAAATTTACATGGTATCAGAGCCCTGGTAAGGGTCAGGGAGATCAATCACACTGAGATCAGTGAAGATAGAGACCAGATCTACCAGATTTGAAGAGCAGAGCTCAGATATGTGGTTATAGAGGTCATATCTATCAGATATGTGGTATTGGATACTAGATTTGAGATGGATCTAGTAGATCAGTGAAGATAGAGACCAGATCTACCAAATCTGAAGAGAAGAGCTCAGATCTGAGATTGTAGAGGTCAGATCTTTCATATTTGTGAGTTTGGAGGTCATCTTTGGAGAGTAGAGTCTAGATATATGGCAGATATATCATATCTAAAGAGCAGACATCAGATCTGTGAGGTAAGAGACCGGATATGATTCAGAGAGTTTGAATCAACAGTGTTATAGAATTTACAGAGTCATGGCTTTAGGACTTTGTATTGATATGCATCTAGCCATATGATGGGAATACGAGAAGTGTTCCTCAGTGTTTCAGACTCAGACTACTATGAGAGGCTAGCAGTGAGGAGAGTTGGTTTGATGATGTTCCAGCCAGAGTCAGAAGGTTTACTGAGGATGACAAGAGGGATGCATGTACCAAAGCAGACAGATTTACCCTCCATATCAGCTATGGAGGATGAGGGGTATAGTATTGTGTTCCGAGATGGACAGAGGATTCTATATGCAGAGAGAGAGACCTTGGATGCAGTTTCAGTATCAGTGACAGAGGGAGAGCATGATGCTTCTCTCAAGATGACACTGATAGAGGAGGAGCACAAATCTGCATATCAAAGTGCAGCAGATGCAGCTAGGAAGCCTTCCAGTTCATAGGGAGTAGCAGCAATACCATATGATGTGTTTGATCCTAGTGGATGCTTCTCCAACAGTACCTTCCTCACTAACAGGGAGTGTTACTGCAAAGATGTGCATGAGGTCTTACATGATGCATGTGCGTGAGATATGCATGATGCATGTGCATGTGCATGTGCATGAAGACTGAGATGCATGATGAGCAGTTAGCAGCAGTAGAGGAGGTGGATGAGTTTACCTCTCGGTTTGGGAGGGAGTTCTCATTAGACTCAGTTCAGTCAGGGCATGATAGTAGTCATCCAGAGACTCGGGTTGATTAGAGATGGAGAGTTTCCTGCATGCAGAGCAGTCACATGACAGGGATGTGAGATGCATTCCTCATCCTAGAGCACACACCCATGTAGATGGTTCGGGATGTGCAGGGGACTGATCACTTGATCACAGGAGTGGGTAGAGTGTGGTTTCTACTTGACCTTGGAGAGCTCCTGGAGGTATCAGGAGTGTTGTTCATTCGAGGAATGAGAGGATAGTATCCTCTCAGTGGCAGCTTTGGAGGCTTCTGGCTACTCAATGGTGTTCCAACGGGATCTTATTTTCACCTATCCTAGAGGAGTAGATCCAGTCTTGATGGGTCAAAGGATCGACGATGAATACTTGATTCGGGGACAGCCCACTTCTGGCACATCAGGTTGGCTGAGTGCATCCTCTTCAAAGTCAGAGGGGGATGGTGAGCGAGATGCTCACAGCAGGGATGATGCTAGAAGGAGTGAGTCCAATCAACAGATGGGTGAGCAAGATGCTCACCATGATGATGAGGATCAAACGAGTGATTTTGGAGATCAGATGGATGAGCGAGATGCTCATGATATTGATGAGTCTCAGGTGATTGAGCCCGTAGACTTAGATCAGATGGATGAGCATGTTGCTCATACAGGCACCAGTCGAAGATTGAGCTGGTATGAGATGGTAGAGATGGACTTGGCTCAGGAGAGAGTTGAGTCAGCTCAGAGGCAGAGGGAGTTGACTTATAGAGCTAAGTCATCTCAGAGACAGAGGGAGATCACCTACAAGGCAGTAGATCCACTTGAAAGCAATCTTCGGGATTGGTTACAACAGAGATTCAGAAGGAGTCTGAATCAGAGTTCAATGACAAAGTCAGGGGTTGATCAGAGGGCTTCTTCTGGAGCCACATTTATGGAGGTTGATCAGGGTACTTCAAGTCAGAGGGCAGCAGTGACAGGCAGGACAGTTGGACCAGTGTCAGCAGCAGGGGACTTGTTGGATCCAGGCATCAGTGGTAGGAATTCCCTCGTTAAGAGGGAGTGCTAGTTTTTATGGTATCTCGGGATGTCCTCCATGATTCAAATGCCTTGCATGGAGGTACAACAGCAGCATAGGCATCAGGATGGATTAGAGGGTGAGATACACTCTACTTAGTGGCATGAGTTCATTGGTGGTTGCATGCGGACCTTCCAAGGTGTTTTACCCTTTGCATGCATGAGTTTTGCATGACCTGTTAGTGATTAAAATGATGCATACAAAAGTGACTTTTTGCATGCACCGAGATTAGGTTTTTGGTAAACCTAATTCATCAGTGAGATTATATATAGAGGCAGGGGGTCCTCGGATGAGGTTACTCAGTTGGCTTATCAAATATTGATAGATCAGGAGTGAGGAGGGCGCACCAGTGCATGCAGGGCGACTTTCTGAGAGAGAGAGGAGCTGCTGCAGGAGGGAGAGTGGTCAGATCTGAGTTGGCTCAGTGACCACTAGCTCTAGAGGCACTAGGCACCCATATCTGTAGGCTGAGATAGTCTATTAATGTGGTTTCTGCTGTGATAGAGGAGGATGTCTTCCAAAGGAGGAGGGGCGCATTACCTAAGGAGAGAGGAGCTCATTTAGAGTCCGATCAACCAATTGAGCGTTTGAGACTTTCAGAGTAGCCTTGCCTCGAGATTCGAGGAAGGTCTATGACGATCAGAGCTCAGATCTGTTGAGATCTGGCCCAGTACGAGCATTTGACATCCAGAGGAGAGGGCACACTTTTCCATGCAAAGGAAGGGCACATTCACCAGTTGAGCGATTGGCCTTATTCCGTTGCAGAGCAGAGGGTTGAGAGAGGCAGTACAGACAGAGCTACCTGCAGAGAGACTCAGAGCCATATTGACAATTAGGGCACATTTCCCCAGTGCATGCATCAACTAATGCATGCAGATTTAGGGTTTTGACTCGTTCAGGATTGAGTGTTACATCTGAGGTAACATTGTTGTATTTGTTCTTTTCATATATTGCTCTAGGCTCGAGATAGAAGAAAGCCCCACAGGATTGTCAGTTTTCCCCATTTGGGGTTTCCAGGGTATATGTAGTGTCATATGTGTGATCGATTGTGTTTATGTTGTAAAGAGATATAGTTGTTGAGTCTTATTTCATTAGAGCATTTTGATATATAGAGACTCAAACCACCTGAGATCTCAGGGCTATCCAGAGGGAGTAATGATCTCTGGATTAAAATTTACAAGTTGAACGTCAGCACAGCCTACCATCCTCAAACAGATGGGAAAACATAAAGAGTAAATCAAGTGCTTGAAGACATGCTTTGCATGTATGTAATGGATAAACCATCCAAGTGGGAGGATTATCTACACTTGGTAGAGTTTGCATATAATAACGAGCAACAAGCATCATTGGACACGAGTCCATTTGAGGCTTTGTATGGCTGGAAGTGCAGGACACCAGTGACTTGGGATAATCCAGTGAACAAAATTGTACTTGGGCCAGAATTGCTTAAGGAAATGGAACAAGAGGTTGCAAAGGTCAAGCAGAATTTAAAAGCATCCCAAGATAGACAAAAAATCTATGCAGATAAGCACAGGGTGCATAGGGAGTTCAATGTTGGGGATCATGTTTACCTTAGAGTAAGGCCAAGGAAGAGTAACTTGAAGCTTGGGAATTGTACCAAGCTATCAACCAGGTATTGTGGGCCATTTGAAGTGCTTGAAAGAATAGGGCCAGTTGCATATAGACTTGCATTTCCTGCTAACACTGGAACTCATAATGCTTTTCACGTTTCTTTGCTTAAGAAATATGTACATGATCCTAACCATGTGATTAATTGGGATGTGGTCCATGTGGAACCCGAGGGAGAGTTCCAAACCGAGCCATTGCACATCCTAGACAAGAAGGTAATATTGCTCTGGAACCGAGCCATCGGACAGGTGAAGGTGCAATGGAAGCACTATGGTCCCGATGAGGCTACATGGGAGCTAGATGATGTCATGAGAGTGGCATATCCATTTTTGTTCAATTTTGAATAGCACTAAGGACAGTGCTAATTTAAAGGGGAGGGGAATGTAACACCTCGATTTTGACCCCATTGCATTAAACATGTAAATGATGTAATATCGTTATAAAATCATGGTGAGGAACCCAAGGCCAAGGCCCCGCCATCGATTTATCATTCTTGTATCAACAATTAAAAATCGATGCATGTGGATCGTGTGCTAGCCCGGCATGATGGAAATTATAAATATGATGTAAATATATATATATATTGATAAAAAAAATACCCACAACTAGCTGTGCAAGGCAACAGGAGTATGGGGGCATGATTTTTACAAAGAATAGGGAGGGGAATATTCAAAACCTTGAAGCCAATAATGTTAAGCCAGGTGTCAATGGGAGAACCCATGAACCATTAACTACCCAAGTTGACTTGTGCACCCAATCATTTAATTCTTCCAAGACGTGGTTGAAGTAGTTATTGTTTTGGGAAATGGAGAGTATGACAATTTCGTGTATGGGAAAGTCACCATTTTGGAAAAACGTGTTTGGCTTCCTAGGCAAGAAAAGGCCCACGAAATTGCTTCCTTTTCTATTGCTCATCCATGAGTTTTGCTCTCTCACGAATTCCTTGCTTGTTGGGCATTTTCCTCCAAGTTTTTTCCCATGTTTCCTTCGTTTTCTAGCCGAAGAAGTGTGTTTTTGGGTCGCAGATTGACTAGGAGGAAGGGAATTTCGAGTTGGGGGTTCATAAAGGTCTTTTTTTCCATCTGAATGCTTATATACCTGTTGGAAAAATTGTTTTGCTCCCCAGTGGTTGATTTCCCCTCTCAAATTTTGTTTTGGTATGCCCAAAGTGTTGAATGCCACAACTAAAATGTTTTTCTATGCTCGGCATATGCCTTCTTGTGTGTGGGGAGATTGTTGTGGTTTGGGTTATGTGAATCTCTTGTTTTGGCTTGAACTTGTGTGTAAGCAACCAAGAGTAGACAAGGAATTGGAATTGGCTAGATAAACCTAGTGAAGGGTGTAACCTCAACGAAGATGATCGGGCTTTACTTACTTTTCTATGCACACCCTGAAGACCACTAGAACGAAAAGTATGGCCTGAGGGACTGTGGAGCAGGGAAGGGGGTACTTTCCTTGTGTTGGGTGTGTAGGTATTGTGGGTGCCAAGCTAGCTAATCTTGTAAAGGTTCCAATAGCTCTATGGTTGAGCTCACTAGCTTAGCAATTACTTCCTTTCTACTACCTTGACAGCCTGATAAACCCAGCTATGAATTGGCTTGGCTGAAATGTGGTATATACTTGGCTATGTGTGAGCTTGTTGTTCCCTTTTCCTTGTGGAAATTGTTGGGCACTATTTTGACCCCTTTTTGCCTCTTAGATAACCTTCATTTCCTTCATAAAATTTCCATTTTGAGTAGAAAGCCTTAAAGATCACCCATAAACCTTGGTCAAAGAGGTATAATGTCATTTGCTTATTAATAAATTGAGTTTTGTGATTTTTAGGCATTTTAACTAGGATTTTTACTAAAATTACGGGATGTACTAACTTCCCGTATTACTTCCAAAGTTGAGTAATTGCAGGACAGTTAGGAGGGAAACAGAAGATCAGGAATGGATCCTTAATGTCCACAGATGGATGAACATCCAACAGTCAGGAGAAGTGGCCTATGCAGATGTCGAGTCAAGCAGAGCTAAATGTGGCCACCTGTTCTGCGTTCAACACAAAAGAAGGAGCAATGCTGATTTTGTGGAACCCCACGATTTTGAAGATGATCTCGACTAGCTGTTAGCATTAATTAGATGTAGGGTTATAGTAATTTCAGTTTGATTTAGAATTTGTATAAATCATTTGCAAAACAATGAGATGGGGGATCACGATTTTAAAAGAGGAATGCATTACATTTGAGCTTCTGAAACTGCGTGGTATCTCCTGTAAAATGATTCTGTGAATGAATACGAAGCTTTAAATTCTGTGAAGTCGTTTTATGTGTGTTGAGCAAGGCGTTGGAGGGCCCCCATCGTTAAACTCTACACACTTACCTGTTGCTGGTTGATTGATTGGGTATGCATTTGAATGTAATTTCCAGTTTATGAATCAGAATATAATTTCCAGTTTATAGATCATAGAACAAGTACAGTCAAGTTTTAATTGAATTCATTGATGCTCTGTTCTTTTTATTTATGGTTTGAATTACAAATTCTGTCACTGTACATCACTGCAGTATTGGATAAACGTTGTTCTTCACTGATTAACTGTTACGAATATTGAATGGTTTAGACTACGATTTCTGTGAATTGTCCATTGCTCGTATTCGATACTGAAATGATAGAAAGACATTTACAAATTATGAGCACTGTCTTGTAAAAGAAATTAATTGGTAATTGACTTTCAGTGATAATAGAATCTTGCAGTTTAAATCTTAGGGTTTATAGGATTGTTATTTAATTTTTACTTCAATCTTCATGTTTTCACAAATCAATCATTGCAGGCTTAAAAATGAAACAATGAAATCACCCTTGTAAGAGGATTTTGTCTCTATGAGCTGCAGTACCTCAGTTCCTATCAGTAGATTTAATTACAAACAGCTAAATTCTGAATAAGTCCAGCTTCTCTGTCCTAAACTTGGATGTGTCTCGAAGTTCACAAACCCGGATTGATATTAAATTTAAGTTCTGATTAACACCAATAGATCAGAGCCAACAGAAATCATGCCCAACTCGGGGATGGCAGCTATGTTTAGAGATTGATGAGCACAACTGGCCTATGGTTGGGTGGAACGTTGCAGTTACATAGCCAGTTGCCCATGACAACTTCATTTCAAGACAAGTATTCTCCGATATTTAATTATGCAATGTCTTTAATTGATGCTCGTTATAATTATGATGGCAATTACATGATGTAGTAGAGTTTATTTCTGTTGTGTTCCTTTACATTATGCATCTGCACACGTACTTTATTTGTTGTGAATTTGTAAAATGATGGTGGGGCTACTTTTGGAAACCCGGAATTAGTCCATGTTCCCTCCCTTATGTCAAATTGATGGAAGGGGATGTGACATGGGTCAACAAAACTATAAATCGAATGACGCCTCCATATAATGTGCACACGAGACATCAAAGACCAATAGGTGATGTGTATGGGGTGGCCCCATCAAGTGTTCAAATAATATTTAAAACTCCCCCTACATATGTACCATAGTATGGGTATTTATGAATAATGAGGAATGACCCATTTGTGACATCACCAATATAAGAAATGGATCGCTCCCCTCATAAAGCTTTACATGAAAAGGCCCATTACCATTATAATATTTGCCAAAGTTCCATAACAGACCTCCTCAAGTGATATAGGTTCTCATTATAAGCAACTTCAATAATTACCAAGGAGTTAATCTGGATATCTCATCTCATATCATCGTCTTCCAAGTTCCAACCCCTTAGGCGGATAGAACCATCATACATAATCATACATGTACCATTCTTTAAAAAAACAATATACTGACAACAAGACCATGATTCTAAGATAAACCACATGAAGCAATGTGTAAGCATCGTCACCATTTCCACTAGCATGATGTTCCATCAACCAAAAAATATGCTACCATGAAGAGAGAACCAAGCCACGACCATCCATCACAAAGGAGAAATGAATCTCCTCTAATAAGTGCCCCATTTGTCCCCCTCATCGTCGACTATCAGACTCGGGCATTCTTGATATCATCAGTCTCAACAAGTTATACAACTTGACGAGAACTTTATACTCAAAACGAGAACTCTAGCCATAAAAACTCATATTTTTGCTTTAAAAGCAACAAAAACAACCCTCTATTTGAAAAGTGGTGCTACCGGTAGCACCCTTTTTTTTTCGAAGCCAAATTTACAACATTTTTAAAATCTCGATAGTGATTACAATCAGAACCCTAAATCAACCCCTCAATGAAAAAATATTGCTCCCAAAATCACAATTATTTCAAGGGGGTTAAAATTAAGTTTTGTTTCAAACTATGACCCTCGCAACAATCATCGTTACAATGAAACTCTTAAAAATAAATAAAAAAACGTAAAAACACAAACAAACAAAATTAAAACAATTAAATAAAAAAATTTATAAAAATAAAAGACATTAAGGTATAATTAAATTTTTAAAAATAAAATATATTTAAAAAAAAAAATTAAATTATACTAAATGTTAAAAACCAAAATAAAACATTAAAAATTAAATAAATAAACAAATAGAAAAAAACTAGAAAACAAAACCTATTAAAAAAACAAACATTAAAAATTTGACAAGCAAAACCATATAAACAAAAAACAAAAAATAAGTAAAAAACCTATTAAAAAAACAAATTTAAAAACAAACATTCAAAATTTGAAAAGCAAAACCATATAAAAAAACAAAAAATAAGTTCAACCTAGTCTGATTATTAGAAATTTTTCCCAAATGAAAAAATTAAAATATTCTTAATTTTTTTTTAAATTACACTAAAAATCAAAATAAAACATTAAAAATATTAATAAAAATAAATATTTAAAAAGCAAAACAATATAAAAAAAACAAATAAATAAATAAAAAACCTATTGAAAAAACAAATTTAAAAACAACCATTAAAAATTTGAAAAGCAAAACCATATAAAATAATAATAATAATAAGTTCAACCGCGTATGATTATTAGAAAAATTTCCCAAATGGAAAAATTAATTTTAAAAATTACACTAAAAATCAAAATAAAATATTAAAATATTAATAAAAATAAATATTTAAATACTATAAAACATAACTATATAAACAATACATATAAAAAAGAAGAACAAGTATAAAAAAATATAATATAAAAACAACAAAATAAAAATTATATAAAAACGTAATAAAATAAAAACATTATAAACCAAAAAAACCGAATAATACCAAAAGAATAATTAAAAAAACATATAATAATAAAAGTAATAATAAACGGGTTGGCAGGTGTGGGGGGTCATTCTTGATCCTGACGGAAACAAAAAGGAAGAGTTTACCTGGGGGATAGGCAAAAGATCTAACAATGATGCGGAATGGCTAGCGGTGATTAAAGGAATGGATATTGCCATAAGTAAAAATCTTAATGAGCTTGTGGTTTTTGGAGACTCTATGTTGGTTATCAGAGATGCCAGGGATTTAGCATCTCGGCGTCGCAAGCCTATATCCACTTTGCACCATCACTTCTACTATCTGTCCAAGGATTTCCATTCATTATCCTTCCATCATATCCTAAGGAAAAATAACAATGACGCCGACGCTTTGGCAAACATTGGGGCAAGTTTAAATTGTAGACACGCCAAGATCAATGGTTTATACAAGGTTGATGTTTGGGTTCCCCAACCACTCTTTGCTCCATACCTATCTTTTCAATTCTTACCGACCGACGGCTTCATTAACTATGCATATCTCCATGAGATCCCTCTGCCTGCACCAAAGGTCATCTCGTCGTTTTTGGCAGCCACCCCTGGCAGAAGGCATCTGTCTCGCATGCGGGGAGTTATTGCAAGCGATCCCCAAGATGGCGATGGCGATGGCTTCGGCAAGAGGCTATTTCATGCAAGGTGGCGAGGACTTCATCACCTTGCCCTTCCCCTCGTCTTCCTATCTCTTGTTTTCTGATCGGCTCTGGTCTACGTTCGTTGGTTCTGTGTTTGTGAAATTTAATCGTCCCTCGTCTCAAGGGATAATGGAAGGTTGTCGTCACTGCCCCGCAGCCCTGCACTGCAGAAACTGTAGGAGAAACAAGAATTCCCCCGTGGAGCCTGGCGGTGGTAAGAAGCGTTATCTCTCATAAATATTTCAAAATTCTGGCAATGTTGATTCTTCCAGAAGGAGTGGAGCTAAAGCGGCCTGTATAGGCCACCCAACGACAATAAATACTGGAAATAGGAGTCCATGGACTCCCATGGGCCTCAAAAGCAGAAATATTGGGTTGTTTCCTAGTGGCGGTTTCGCCTCCAATCTGCTTGCAACTTCTGGGTATCAAATGAACTTGGGTGAAAGTGGCAAAAGTGCCTCTCATCAGTGGTATCGTGGTAGTACTGGTGATTTAGGAAACAGGGCTTCCCCTCAGGTTCAGGAAAGCCCCTCCCCTGACTATAATTCTCAAATCCAGGATTTGGATGCGCAGGTTCGCTAGCTCAGGGGGGATCTTGCTGACATGAAAAAAGCCATCTCCAACCTGGCAACGTTTGTACAAATCTCCAACTTGGAAGTCCGGGCAAGCATAGGCAAGATTAAAGACTTCTCCGAAAAAATAATAGGTAAACACGACACTCTCTACAGTTGCCTGCGAATCGTTGAGGCCAAAGTGGACTGCATCAGGACCAACAGCGGGAACAGTCCTTCGGTCATTCTAAACATAGACGATGACAATGCTGGAAGCAAAGGGAATACTGCTCACAAATGTCATGAAAACTAGTACTCGCCAGTGCAGCTTCTATTTCATCCAATGCATATCTATCTAGTCTTTTCCTACTATTATGTTCTATTTATGTCGTCTCTTTTTAGGCCAGTTTGTCAGGATTTTCAGTGGTATTAGCAGTAACAGTTCTTATAGATGTATCAGGCATAATGCCAATTTTGATTTACAATGGCTGGAAAACCCAGAACTAGCTCTGTCAGTTCTTGAATTTTGGGCTCAACGACCCCAACTTTTGTAACTTGTTCCATCCTTTTAATATAAAGCCAGTTAACCGTTTGTGTAAAAAAAATAAAGTAATAATAAAAACATTAAAAAAAACATAAAAATTATATTAAAAACATAAAAAAGAACCATACAAATTTTACGAGGGTTTTCAAGGGGGAGTTAGGAGGGCCTTGGGGTGGGGGCGATTCTCAGAATCACCCCCACCCCAAGGCCCTCCTAACTGGCCACTTTGAGCGGCGCTTGGTGGTGGCGCGATTCTGAGAATCGCTCCCACCCCACGGCCCTCCTAACTCCCAGAATCGCCCCCACCCCAAGGCCCTCCTAACTGGCCACTTTGAGCGGCGCTTGGTGGTGGCGCGATTCTGAGAATCGCTCCCACCCCACGGCCCTCCTAACTCCCCTTAAAATCTTTAAGGTTTCATTTTAATGTTGTTTGTTAGGTTTGTTATGTTATTTTTTATTTTTTATTGTTTTTTATTTTTTTTATTTTTAATTTGATTTTTATCATTTGTTTTGAGTTTTTAATATTCTTTGTTAGGTTTTAAATTTTATTTTTTTATCTTTTTATGTTTTTCTCTTTTTGTTATTATTTGTTGTTTTTTTTATGTTTTTTATTACTTTGTATTTTATTATTGGTTTTTTTTTTAGTATTATAATTTGTTTAATTATGTTTTTTATATGGATTTGTATTTAAGTGTTTTCATATAATTTTTATTTGTTTTTTTTTAAGTTTAGTTTTGATTTTTGAAAATTTAGTATAATTTTTTATAATAAAAAAAAAGTACATCTTTGTTGCAAGATTTTTGTGGTTGATGGTTTCAGATAGTTTTGGAGGATCCATACAGATTTCATGTCATATAGTATATCTATTATTACTACGAAGAGAGTCAAGCTTTATAAGATGCCAAATCTTGGTTTGCATAATATTCTTGATTAGTTTCATGTTGTTGAGGAAAATATTAAATTTGACAAATTTTTGATAAAAAATTTTGTAATGTTTTGACTCTAAGATTTTATTTTATGAATAAATATTATGTTTTTAATACGTTATTTACAAATATATTGTAGAAATTTTGTTAAGTTTATGTGAATCATCACTTTATGGAAAATAATGTTAAATAATATCATTTATATTTATATAATATCTGAAAATAAGTTAAAATGGTTTGAAATGTCTCTATTTTCTCATTTGTTTTACAAATTTGTCCATAAAAATGACTTATTTACTAGGAAAGATTAAATAAAAAAACTTTAAATATATATATATATATATATATTTCATTATAACTAGCTTCTAAATGTGAAAAAAAATCCAAAATATACATATTTTTTCATTATAACTGGCTACTAAATATATTTTTTTGATTAATTTGAAAATTAAAGTATATATATTATTAATACACACAATTTTGATTTATAAATTTGAACGTTGTTATATTCATTAAATTTGATTAGGGGTATTTCTTTATGACATAACACGTTGAGGTCTACGAAGAGAGTCAAGCTCTAGAAGATGCTTGGTCTTGGTTTGCATAATATTCTTGATTAGTTTCATGTCGTTGAAGAAATTTTTGATAAAAAAAAATTGTAATGTTTTGACTCTTAAGATTTTATTTTATGAATAAATATTATGTTTTTAATATGTTATTTACAAATATATTGTATAATCTTTTTTAAATTTATGTGAATCATCACTTTATGGAAAATAATGTTAAATAGTATCATTTGAAAATTAAAGTATATCTATTATTAATAAATACAATTTTGATTTATAAATTTGAACGTTGTTATATTCATTAAATTTGATTAGGGGTATTTCTTTATGACATAACACGTTGAGATCTACGAAGAGAGTCAAGCTCTAGAAGATGACAGGTCTTGGTTTGCATAATATTCTTGATTAGTTTCATGTCGTTGAGGAAATTTTTGATGAGATATTTTTTGTAATGTTTTTTATGAATAAATATTATGTTTTTAACACGTTGAGATCTACGAAGAGAGTCAAGCTCTAGAAGATGACAGGTCTTGGTTTGCATAATATTCTTGATTAGTTTCATGTCGTTGAGGAAATTTTTGATGAGATATTTTTTGTAATGTTTTTTATGAAAAAATATTATGTTTTTAATATGTTATTTACAAATATATTGTATAAATTTTCTTAAGTTTATGTGAATCATCACTTTATGGAAAATAATGTTAAATAGTATCATTTATATTTATATAATATCTGAAAATAAGTTAAAATGGTTTGAAATGTCTCAATTTTCTCATTTGTTTTACAAATTTGTCCATAAAAATGACTTATGCTATGAATATTAAATATTGTATTAAATTAATCAGTAAATTATTAATTAGTTTAATTGAAGGAACGTAACCCTTCTTAAGAAATGCTCGAACCTTATAAAAGGCGAGCTCTTGTAAAGCATTAAGCATCTTATCAATTCAATAATATATATTCTATTCAATATGGATCTCGTGTCCTAGATTTTCTGTCGCATTTGGTATCAGAGCTAGTTTTTTATTACGGCTTGTGGCCGAATTGTCAAAGTTTCTTTGAGATTTAGGTTTTTAGCCTTACATTAGGCTTTTAGCCATCCTCATTGAAGAAAAAAAAAATTATTAAAAGAGCGAAAAAAAAAAATAAATAAATAAATAAAAATAAAAATAAAAAATTACTCCAAAAACATGAACACATATTTCAAGACTTACCCATGCAGCTACCACCAGAAAGGAGTATAGAACACATAATCGAGATTAAACCAGGGTCAAATCCTGTCAAGGTTAAACCATATAGGTATCCCCACCACCACAAAACAGAAATAGAAAGGTTGGTTCAAGATCTATTGAATTGTGGTGTCATCACCAAGAGTAGAAGCCCTTATGCAGCTCCAGTCGTACTAGTACGGAAGAAGGATGGATCGTTTAGATTATGTATAGATTATAGAGGATTAAACAAAATAACAATTAAGAACAAGTTTCCAATCCCTTTCATCGATGACATGTTGGATGAACTTCATGACGCAAAATATTTTTCGAAACCCGATTTAAGGTCAGGGTACTATCAAATCAGGGTCAGATTAGAGGATATCGCAAAGACTGCTTTCCAAACTCATGAAGGACATTATGAATTCAAAGTAATGCCTTTTGGGTTAACTAATGCCCCTGCCACATTCCAGGCAACTATGAATGAACTATTTCAGCCATACCTAAGGAAATTTGTGTTAGTATTCTTCGATGACATCCTTATATATAGCAAGACATGGAAAGAACATTTGACGCATCTAGAAAAGGTTCTATCTCTTCTGAAGGAAAACCAGTTCTATGCAAAAAAGTCAAAATGCACATTTGGGAAGCAAGAAGTGGAGTATCTCGGTCATATAATCTCAAAGGAAGGAGTTAAGGTGGACCCAAAGAAGATCCAGGCGATGAAGGAGTGGCCCGAACCAAAGAATGTTTCAAAATTGCGAGGATTTTTGGGATTAACGGGTTACTATCGAAGGTTCATCAGGAACTATGCACATGTCACTGCCCCACTAACAAATCTCCTAAAAAGAAATTCTTTTCAATGGGATGATGAAGCAAGAAGATGCTTTGAAACGTTGAAACAAATTATGTCTTCAACTCCCATTTTGGCAACACCTGATTTTGCAAAACCATTCATAATCGAATGTGATGCTTCAGGGTTTGGGATAGGAGCTGTGCTAATGCAAGAAGGTCATCCAATCACTTTTGAAAGCAGGAAGTTTAACAAAAGAGAATACCTGCAGTCTACATACAACAAGGAAATGCTTGCCATCATGCATGCATTAACTAAATGGCGACAATACCTTTTGGGAAGTAAATTCCTAATCCGAACAGATCATAATAGTCTACAACACTTGTTACAGCAGAAGACATTAACAACCGAACAACAAAAGTGGATAGAGAAAATCTCTACCTTCGATATGGAGATCATACATAAAAGGGGGAAGGACAATGTAGTAGCTGATGCTTTATCAAGAAAAGATGAAAAGATACAAGTCTATGCCGTATCCATGGTGATCCCAGAATTTTTGGATGAAATTCGTAGGGAATATGCCAAGAATTCAGAGGTTTGCTCCATAATTAACAACATAAATCAGTATCCAAAGTTTGAATGGAAGAATGATCTCTTATGGTACAAAGGACGTATTTACTTAAGTTCCAATTCCAGTTTTAAGACCAAGGCGCTTAAAGAGTCACATGACTGCCCAGCCGCTGGTCATGTAGGAATTTTTAAAACCTACTATAATGCAAGGCAATCATTCTTTTGGAAGGGTATGTATGCCGACATTCACAAGTATGTTGCAAATTGTGACATTTGTCAGCGGAATAAAACTGAGAATATCTCAAGTCCGGGGTTACTCCATCCGTTACATATTCCAAATAAGAAATGGGAGGAAATTTCAATGGATTTCATTGAAGGTCTACCCATATCAGATGGAAAAGACAAAATACTAGTTGTGGTAGACAAGCTAACCAAATATGCACATTTTGTTGGAGTGAAGAAAACTGATTCGGCAAAAGAAACAGCCGAAGCTTTTTGTAAAAATGTCTACAAATTACATGGTTTTCCGAAGATTATAGTAAGTGATAGGGATGCCAAGTTTAAAGGGAACTTTTGGAGAGAGTTTTGCAAGCAAATTGGAACGTCTCTTAACATGAGCTCAGCTTATCATCCCCAAACAGATGGACAGACAGAAGTTGTCAATAAATGCTTAGAAACCTACCTCCATTGTTTTGTAATTGATAAGCAAAATAAATGGTTCCAATGGCTACATCTTGCGGAATGGTGGTATAATTCTACTTATCATACATCTGCAAGAATGACACCATTTCAAGCCCTATATGGATATGAACCCCCAAAATGGAAGGATTTCATCACCAACCAAACAAGGGTTGCATCAGTAAATGACCATTTAGAAGAAAACCAAAAGGTTGTCCAAGTACTTAAAGAGAATTTGAATACTGCCAGGAATAGAATGAGACAACAAGAAGATCGACACCGAACAGAACGAGAATTTGAAATTGGAGATTGGGTATATGTAAGACTACAAGTCTATAAACAATTATCACTTAAACAAGGTGGAAAAAATAAATTGGCTCCACGTTTTTATGGCCCATATCAAATCAATAAGAAGATTAGTCAGGTGGCATATGCGTTGGAATTGCCAACTACAAGTCGCATCCACAATGTCTTTCATGTTTCATGTTTGAAAAAGATGATAGGTCAACACCAGAAGGCACAAACAATACTTCCCTTGTTAGATGAAGAAGGAAGAATCATATTCGAGCCAGAATCTATCATTGCTACTAGAGAGAAGAGATTAAGAATGCGAGTCATTAAAGAATACCTCGTAAAATGGAAAAATCTTCCCGAAGAAGATGCAACATGGGAATCAGAACAATTTCAACAATTACATTCCTCATTACCATTGCTTTGAGGACAAAGCTCTTTAAAAGGGAGTGGCAATGCTATGAATATTAAATATTGTATTAAATTAATCAGTAAATTATTAATTAGTTTAATTGAAGGGATGTAACCCTTCTTAAGAAATGCTCAAACCTTATAAAAGGCTAGCTCTTGTAAAGCGTTAAGCATCTTATCAATTCAATAATATATATTTTATTCAATATGGATCTCGTGTCCTAAATTTTCTGCCGCAACTTATTTAATAGGAAAGAAAGTTTAAATAAAAAAATTCAAAAATGTATATATTTTTCATTATAACTAGCTTCTAAATGTGAAAAAAAAATCCAAAATATACATATTTTTTCATTATAACTCGCTACTAAATCTTTTTTTTTGATAAATTTGAAAAAACGCATTCGTAAATAAAAAGTATAGTTTTTTTATGACCAAGAAGATTCAAAATCACAAAAAAATGGCTCAAAATAAAAAACAATGCTACCAGTATACACACTTTTTGAAAAAGAGGTAAAAACAGCTACTAAAATTGACCTAAAAAAAATGAGAGCAATGTCGGGTTCTCGTCAAGTTGTATAACTTGTTTCTCATGTTCAGCTCAGTTCTCTCTTTTTCTTCATCACGGTGCCTTTGCTATGGTTTTATACATGTTTACGAGGTCGTCCCACTAATTGTATCTTTCTTTATTTTTCTTTTATCTTAGTTTTGGTTTTATTTTATCTTAGTTTTGGTTTTATTTTATCTTAGTATTGGTTCCGACATTATCTAGGAGTTACGTTTACACTCCCACATTGTACTCATAATGGTCGTACCCTTTTCGTCCCATTGACCTACTTTCTAGGTCATTTGTCGGACATTAATAAAATTATCTTACCTTATCTTATCTAATCCAAAGCCCTCAAGCAATCGAGTGGTAACACCATCTCATAAAGCAATCATCATGTAACTCCTTGTAATATCTGATGAAAATCACGTGCAATTCTCATAAAAGATGAGGGATAAAACGGGGAAGTGCCCAAAAGTTTCCCATTGATTTATTTCCAAAGAAAAGAATTAGTTTGTACTACCATCGTAAATTCAAACATCAATGGTAGAAAAGAGGCCCCATAAACCAATGCTGCAAATATCACTAACATCACAATATATTGCGAGTTTTCCAAGCCGACAATAATATGGCCATAAAAAATCACAATTTTTTCAAATTTTGAGTATAGAGTGGTATTTTGAAGAGGGATTACTCACTATTATATTTTCCCATGAAGTAGCCAGAGGGAGGGGGTTGCTTTAGATGTCTAAACAATTGAAAAAAAATGGATATTTTTGTATTTTTTTTAAGTGTGGCAATATTTCCCCGATGTTGCCAATAAGTTTCTTTTCAAACACTCAACAATATATTCGCTGACACAATATTTTCAACATTGCTATAAACACATTCAAAGCAAGTTTCCTCATCTGAAATGAGAAAGGCCATGCCGCAATTGGTTGTGTTTTTCAACATTAAGCAATAAGGCCATGGAATGAAAGCCGCAAATGGTTGTGTTTTTCAACACAAGCCCTTGATGAAAGCCACAAATGGTTGTGCTTCTCAGCATATGTAAAATCAAAAAAGGGTCATGAAATGAAATGATAAATGCCACTAAATGCATCGAAACGCATAAAAGCTATATATAAAGGAATGCAAGCCAGATAACAAACAAGACTTGCAACGAAAAGCAAGTAATTATGTGAAGTCTTGCAATGAATAGAAAGCAAGGATACTTGTTAGAGTGTACTAGAAACCTTCTAAGCACTCTATCCATTTGTGAGACACCTCCCTTCCCTTGTGTCTGCATGTCCACCATATGTCACTATCGGTTCTCTTGCTTCCCCTTTTTTTGAGAGATCATTGAGTCTATCTAATAAGTCAAACCTCATTTGACCAAGCCTTTAATTCTTCCATCTCACCCAAGGGTAATGAGGGATGATCTAGAGTGTACAGAGGGATGAATGTGAAAGCAAGTATATGGTTGGGAATTCACCATCACTATGTAACTAATTCAATGTTAGTTTGTTTTATATATATTTGGCTCTTTGATCACCATTGTTTACATTTAATAATGCTTGAGTTTGCTACTACTATAATTAAGAGATTATTAATTATACCCCAAACATGCAGAGTTCTTCAGGATATAGCTCAGTTATTATTTTTTACCAATTTTGACTTGGTTAACCTTGTTGACTTGATCAACAGGCAGGGCCCAGGGTGGATATGGCTACAATGTGTCGGTTGATGTATTTTGATGTCTATGGATGCTTACCAAATCTTTCCATGCTCTAGTGTGTGGAAATTGTCTATGATTCAGATTTATTTTATTTATCAAGCTCATTTTATTATTATTGGAGATGGTTTGTTTATTAGTTGATATCACAGGTGGATCCATGGTGTATTTTTAGTCACCACTAGTGGATTTGGCATCTCTAAGTTCATTTTTGCAGTTCTTTCAGCTTTCTGGGCAACGGAAGGTGGTATTATGAGCCTTTTCAATGTATCCAAAGTATTTCATCTTGGAAATTAAATTAATTAAAGTGGCCATGGTTTAGCAAGTGAAACAAAGGGTGAATGAATGGCAACGATTTGACTTGGGTATTATTCCTTATGCTCCAGAGGGTCCTTCGGCATCATTCTACATGGGTTTAACATCTTTCGGCATCATTCTACATGGGTTTAACATATTCCGGCATCAGAGTTTTATTATTGCCTCCTCCAAGGAAATCGCACTTCCTAGAGGAGGGCGCACTTGTGGATGATATGTTTCATTGTTGTACCTTGTACCATGTTGAAATGATGTATTATCTCCCTAGCTAGCTAAGTTGTAGCCCCTAGGTGACTTTATTGATGTACTATCATGTTATCTCACTTTATCTTATGTCTTTGTGCATTATGAGGGAATTCACCCCCCTCATTTCTAGTGATCCATGTGTGAGAATGAGATTAGATCTCCACCATTGATTATCATTGTATTATCTTTTAATCTCAACCATGCATCAAAAATTTGGTTGGGGATTTGGTCTCTCTCGAATCTATCTAAGAGAGGAGACCCTTTGTTGTAAAGGGACTTTGGCTCTTGGATTGAAAGTAATAGAAGATCTTTTGGGCACACTTGTGAATTCTCTGAGAAGTTGATGATTCTTGTAGTTTCTAAATCTCTTTGGGCACTGAAAGTTTATCTTCCATATCTCGGCAATTCTTATGTTGATATTGCTTGTAGGAGGGGGAACTAGTGGAAGGCGATTATGTGGAGGAGACTCTCTCTCTCTCCCTCCACGACTTCATTTGACAGGGGGTTATCTTATGTATCTTGCTTAGCATTTGATTGCTATCTCTCCTTGTTTCTCTTGCATGCATTTCTTCTCTTGTGGATTTCAATCCAATCACAATCTTGGTTTTACTTATTGTGTTTTGGTTGTCATTGGCAGGAGGGGTGCACTGGTCAAATTCTGAGCATCAACTGAGTGTGAAATCTACGATTTCAAGTTGACAATGTTGGACGAGGGGCAACATGTCATGGAATCTCTCAATTCCAGGTAAGTTCCACCATTTTCTATCTATTTTCTCTACATTACATTGTCGACATAAATAAAATAATAAAACCCTCATTTGCAGTAACTAGGAAAATTCCCTGGGTCACATCACTTAGAATTTCGGAAATCTGGCACTTGGGTATTTTTGGCCATCCCTCAAAACCCCTAGGACCCCTAGAGCGTCATCATTGGACTCCATCTTCCCATCTAGAACAAGCACTGGCATAGCGATCAATTTGCCCCCTTGGTTTGGAAGGTTGTTTTTCTGGGTATTGTGACTTTTCTTGCTTGTGATCTCTATCCATTGTTACATCTGTCATCCAAGCAAATCAATTAAGTGTTAGAAATCTTCTTATTGCAAATCCAACTCCTATTATGGGCATTTCTAAGTCAAATCCCCCTAGGTAGCAATTTCGGTATCCTTCACCTAGCACTTTGAACCTAGATCACTGTAATCAACCTAGCTACAGTGTGCCAGTTGATGTATTTTGATGTCTATGGATGCTTACCAGATAGTTCCATGCTCCAGTGTGTGAAAATTGCCTATGATTCAAATTTTTTATTATTTATTAGGCTCATTTTATTATTATTGGAGATGGATTTATTATAGTTGATATCACAAGTGGATCCATGGTGTATTTGTAGTCACCACTAGTGGATTTCGCATCTCTAAGTTCATTTTTGTAGTTGTTTCAGCTTTTCAGGCAACAAAAGTTAGTCTTATGAGCCTTTTCAGTGTATCTGGAGTATTTCAGCTTGGAAATTAAATTAATTAAAGTGGCCATGGTTTAGCAAGTGAAACAAAGGCTGAATGAATGTCAACGATTTGACTTGGGTATTATTCCTTGTGCTCCAGAGGGTCCTCCGACATCATTCTACATGGGTTTATCATATTCCAGCATCAAAGATTCATTACTGCCTCCTCTAGGAAAATCGCACTTCCTAGAGGACGACACACTTGTGGATGATAGGTTTCATTGTTGTACCTTGTACCATGTTGAAATGATGTATTATGTCCCTAGGTGGCTAAGTTATGGCCCCTAGGTGACTTTGTTGATGTATTATCATGTTATATCACTTTATCTTATGTATTTGGGCATTATGAGGCAATTCGCCCCCCTCATATCTAGTGATCCACGTGTGAGTGTGAGATTAGATCTTCACCATTGATTATCATTGCATTATCTTTTAATCTCAACCATCCGTCAAAAAGTTGGTTAGGGATTTGGCCTCTCTCGAATCCTTTTAAGATAGGAGACCCTCATTGTAAAGGGACTTTGGGTCTTGGATTGAAAGTAATAAAAGATCTTTGGGGCACACTTGTGAATTCTCTGAGGAATTCATGATTCTTGTAGTTTCTAAATCTCTTTGAGCACTAAATGTTTATCTTCCATATCTCGGCAAATTCTTATGTTGATCTTGCTTGCAGGAGGGCGAACTAGTGGGGGGCGATTCTGTGGAGGAGACTCTCTCTCTCCCTCCACGACTTCATTTGACAGGGGGTTATCTTATGTATCTTGCTAAGCGTTTTATTGCTCTCTCCTTGTTTCTCTTGCATGCATTTATTCTCTTGTGGATTTCAATTCAATCACAATCTTGGTTTTACTTATTGTGCTTTGGTTGTCATTGGCACGAGTGGCACACTGGGCAAATTATGAGCATCAACTGAGTGTGGAGTCTACGCTTTCAAGTTGACAATGTTGGATGAGGGGCAACATCTCATGGCATCTCTCAATTCCAAGTAAGTTCCACCTCCATTTTCTATCTATTTTCTCTACATTCCATTGTCGGCATAAATAAAATAATAAAACCCTCATTTGTAGTAACTAGGAAAATTCCTTGGGTCACATCACGTAGAATTTCCGAAATCCGGAACTTGGGTATTTTTGGCCATCCCTCAAAACTCCTAAGACCCCTGGGGCATCATCATTGGACTCCATCTTCCCATCTAGAACATGCACTGGCATAGTGATAAATTCGGCCCCCTTGGTTTGGAAGGGTACTTTTCTAGGTATTGTGACTTTTCTTGCTTGTGATCTCTATCCATTGTTACATTTTTCATCCAAGCAAATCAATTAAGTGTTAGGAATCCTCTTATTGCAAATCCAACTCCTATTCTTGGCATTTCTAAGTCAAATCCCCTAGGGTAGCAATTTCGGTATCCTTCACCTAGCACTTTGAACCTAGATCACTGTAATGAACCTAGATATTGAGAATTAATCATTGTGATCGTATCTAAACATCTGTAATCATCTATCAATCACTTAAGCCTCTCTCGGTAGCTACCTTTCATTTGGTCTAGGGTTTCATAGTCAAGATGTCTCTATCTTTTCACTTCCATAGTCTATTTGGGTATCTTGTCTTCTAGTCTCTCCTACAAGGTTAGGCTTCTGTCTCTCCCACAAGGTTAGGCCAGGGTCTCCCCCTTAGCCATATCAATATTTGGCTTAAAGTGAAGAGAATCCTGATCGGAATGACAACCCATCCATATCTAGGGATCAAGATCCTCTAGGGTCACCTCTTTAGTTGCCCGTCTCCTCTACCATCCTGGATAGGATAACGTTTTGGGGCAACTACAAGTTGCGTGATAACAATGATGTTGGGAAAGAGTCAAGACTACAACACCTCATATACCACCACTGAGCCTCGTATTGTAAGGCAGTTTTGACTATCTACACTAAAAAATTGCAACTGTTTATAGGGCATGTGTTCTTTTTGTTTGATAATTTGGTATACATCAACAACAGTACAAATTGTGTACACATGTATTAGGGAAACAATCCTAATGTTTCTAAGACAAAACAACTAAGACCCACTTAAGATTACAATAATCTCTCGCTAAGAGGCAATTGTAGACAACTACACCAACATATAATCAACCTTAGTGCCCATATGGTGATACAAATAGTGTGCACACTTGTCATATAAACTACCAAATGTTTCTAAAAATATATCATTGAGACCCACTTAACTTATCAATCACCTCTTACCATGTCCATTCACCCATATTGCTTGTAAAGAGCAGTCATGTTCAAAGGAAATCCACTTTGTTGATTGGTAATTAAACACAAATTATATAATTAATGAAACCCTAGACCCATGCATAAGTAGTCATTTGCTAAACATGCAAAAAAATCAAACTACTTCATCAAATATATACTTAGCATACAAGTCGAAAAATGTTGTCTCCTAAGTGAACTCTTAAGGCAATTCGACCAACAGATGTGGTTTTGGAGTCACATTCCACATGCCCTATGAAAAAATTCATCAATCAATATGTTAGTTGCAACATCTTCCACGAGATTGACAACTATTCAAACTGCTAATTATTTCATTGAAATGGTGTGATTCATAATGATGCTGCATGATTGATACGGAAATTAATCAACCTTCTAATAAATTAGAAGAATTTCTGTCAAACTTGTTAATTCTTGAACAACTATCAACAAGATGATAAGAAAATACGATGATACATACTATGCAAGGGAGGTATTTAAATAAGGATCGATGTCATTTTCAAATGCTAAGAAAACAGCCATTGACATTAACATTTGAATAACCATGCAAATGATAATTGAAGTGCAATAAAACATGAAATTAAATGAGGCTTACTCTATTTCAAAGAGGAACGTAACAATGAAATCGGTCTTCCAAAATTTAACATTTGTGATACTTATCTTGTGGTATAGAGGAGATGTGGTTGTTGATTCCCAAACCCTTGCCCTTGCACTGAAAATAATCAAAGTTATGAACACCGTGGCATAGAACCAGAGTTTGTTGACTCCAAATATTTTTAGCCCCTTCGCCTATAAGTAGCTTAGAACTATTTTGAGTCAACAAACTCCATAAGAATCAGAGTTTGTTGACTCCAAATATTTTTAGCCCCTTTGCCTATAAGTAGCTGAAAACTATTTTGAGTCAACAAACTCCAGTTCTATCACACGAAAATGTCCTAATATCATCTTCGAAACATCCTTTGGTGACATGGAAACATTTCTTTCTTCTGAATCCTGAGAATAAAAAAAATGCAAACATTTTCTTATTTGAAATTTTGAATAAATTCTTCAGAAGCAAAAATTGCCATGTGAATCATTTAAAAGCCTTTGGAACGTCCCATCTAGAATAAAGTAACAGTAATGGATAAGAAATTGAGACATAAGCATAGTAACAAGGGCTATTAGAACAAATGCACTGAACAGCTAATGAAGAAAACTAACCTAAAATTTGTCTAGTATAAATAATTGTCAAGCAACCTGAATTCAGCCCTGCAAACCAACAAAAATTTTAGAAACTTATAGATAAATAAAAGCATCAGAACTTCAACAGAAATTAGGACAATTCCACACACCTTGCCTTATAATGCTTCATCTAAAAATCGTGCCAGCTCCATTAGCTTGTTGTTCCTTGGAACCCAATTTTGTCTCTAGATGAAGACAAAATGTTGCAAGCCATAGTTGAAAGGTACATTGAACAAAAGACTTTGCATCCATCCATTATGTGCAACATATGGATTGTTCCACGAATCTAGAAAGGTATCATGCAATATTCATCATAAGGATAATTATCCAAGTCTCATCCTTGTAACAAGTTATTGCCATAATTTTCCAAGCAGTTAATAATAAAATAAAAATAAGTATAAATTAAAACTACATATACACCAGAACGTAATGATGACATTACAATATATATATATATATATATATATATATATAGGCAAGAAGAAAATAGGATTAATGAAACTCCCAAGGTCCTCTGTACACTACGTAAGATGATCAGAATAAGAGCAAAGATAGCCACTTAGCATTGGGAAAATCATGAAATGAAAGGAAAGGAAAAGAGTGTTTTATAGGGAGAAAATATCGAAGGAGGTTTACTTTGAATGTTTTTATAGGTTTGATGGAAGGTCTCAAGACCTTTGATATGACTTATTATGCTTAATAATGTCTATAATATGAGATGTGTAATGCTTGAAAAGAAAGTGTACAAATGAAAGTGTATTGATCCCTTTCAATATAGTGCCTAATCTAGCCCAGTTTAGACTAATCATAAAAAAAGAGGAATAAAAGTAATTTATTTTACTTTATCATTCCCAACACAAAGAAGGATCAAATAAACGTCATACATGGCATATTCCTAGTTTCCTCTTGATGTGTCGATGTTAATAATGAAATGCCTACTCTTTTTCCTAAAAAATTAATTGATTCTACACCTAATGAGGGTGTCAATGCCCTCTTTGTTGGAGTATGAACACTACAATACTAAAGTCCAATGTGATAAAGTCATATTATCATTAAGGACTATAATAAAAATCATAACTAAAGTGGTTACATCAAATAGGTCAATAAGAAAGCTTGGCTCCTCATGTGCTAGGGAAGTATTCAAGAATGAACAAGGCCAAACTATATGTTTCAATCTTAGTTCCTTGACATCAAAACAAATAATAAGGTTGAGATCAAAGCATTGATCAGGAGTTTATAGAGGCTACAAGGAAAAACTACAAGAAAACTTCGTTCAAAAGGGATTCAAAACTAATAAACGACCATATCAATGGCTTGAACACTCAGTACTCCTAAGAGTTGAAGGGAAAAATAACGTGGATTCACCATGTCTGCAAAGATTTTGAAGACTAGAAATGCAAACACATCAAAATGAGAGCCCATAAAAATGTTGATTAGCTAACCAATCGTGTGAACAATTCCAAGATGCATCAATCCCTTGAGATTGTCCCACCATTCACATCAAAAGAGTGACATTGGAAGAGTGAGTTGCCACGCCTACTTGGCTCAAGTGTGGATGCTTTCAATACCCCTAGGATATATTCATATTCACTTCCAATTCTACTTCTTCCCATCTCAGTAATGCCCTACCCCAAAAAAATAATGCTGCAAATAACAAAACAGACCTAGATTTTGCATAAATGGTAAATCTCTATTTAAAAATTGGCAAGAAGAGGGAACACTGATAAGAACCCTAAACCTATAAAAAAATTACCAAAAGAAACAAAAAATGATGAGCAAATGGTTACACAATGATATACATACCTGCAAAATGGGAAACTATTGATGGGAATCAATCCCCAATCCACAATAACTCGGTGATGGTTGATGGAAACACAATGAATCTACTCCTTGGCTCCAAGAAAAATGATAGCAAGCTCCTTTGCTCTCCAAACCCCTCAACTAGCAAGCAAAATGACCAAAAAAAAGTCAAAAATCAGGTTATATGCCGCATTGTCTGCAGCCTCGGAAATGTTTTCCATCAACTCGCGATTTTTCCCTTAATATTGGCAAAAATCGCAATTTTTGGCAGGCGATATATCGTTTTGCCTTGCACATTGCGATATATCGTAGACATCGCCGATATAGGTTTGATGGAAACACAATGAATCTACTCCTTGGCTCCAAGAAAAATGATAGCAAGCTCCTTTGCTCTCCAAACCCCTCAACTAGCAAGCAAAATGACCAAAAAAATGTGAAATTTTTATCACAGTTGGATCTAGCAACAGAAAAGTTCCTCACAATTTGTTTTCACAAAGATGCACAGAAAATAGAAGAAATATGAAGAAAGTATATGCAGAACACTAGTGGAAAATCACACTAGAGGATTAATCTTCCATTACTACTTATTGAACAATATTAATAGAATATATAGACATCCTCAAGGAGGAAATTCGAGTGCCTTGGAGGCAATTTGAGTGGCTCACATGTGGCAGGCTTAGATTTGACCAAATTCTCCATCTATGACAAGTGTCAATCTCCAACTCCTAGTAACTGGTCACGAATTGGCTAGGTGGGCCTAGGTAGACCATGAGTGACAAAAAAACAACCAATGAGTGGCTTTTATGAGAAAGGAAGGAAGAGGTTGAGGCAAAAAAGTGGCAAACTTGCCCAATTCATCCTAGCGCTCCTTGTTCATCCTAATCCAAGAGAAAAGCAGGATAAAAGCTGCTTTAACTCATAAAAGCAGGATAAAGCAGGAAGTGCGCTTTAGCTCATAAAATCAAAGTAAAAGCAGGAAGTGGGGCACTATTGTGGATAAACTATCAAAAGGTGGACAAATATATGCACTAGAAAGCCAACTAACATAGTCTAAACCACTAGGAAGCTAATAAAAACATATACTAAGGTCTAGATGGTTAATTTGTTCTAACAAAAAAAGTCAAAAATCGGGCTATATGCCAGACTGTCCATGGCCTCGGCAATTTTTTCCATCGACCCATGATTTTTTCCCTAAATATCGGCAAGAATCGTGATTTTTGGCAGGCGATATATTGTTTTGCCTTGCACATCGCAATATGTCGGCGATGTCTTCCACACTAGTAATTGTTGTTGGTTGGATAGTAGAGAAGTCGATTTCTTTTGTCAAAGGCTATTGGCTATGTATGAAGACCTATCTTGTGATATGAGGCGATTGTTTTTGTAGATCAAACTTGGATGCAATGTTCAAAGGACTTCAAACCCTCTTCATTGCAAAGGTTAGTTGATTTCGCTCCATGAATAGTAATATTTGCTGCTTGAAAAAAAGTAAGTGATACAATCTTCCTTTCCTATATGGTTTAGCAATCGGTAGAGAAAACTTGAAGTTTGCATCCTTTAGGAGTGACTGCAGACCCATTTTCCATTGATGGAATCTATGGTAAGTTGCTAGCCAAAAGTATATTCTCATAAAGAAACCCTTTCATGAAGAATTTTTGCATCAAAGTCCACAGTACTAAGGTGTCTTTGGAATGTGTATTCACTCATTTTCAGACATAGAAACTCTGATAAACAGCCCATTAAAATCTGTCCTCGTGACTCCAATTGCCCAAGGTTGAAGGCACTAGTCTTTTCCAACAACCACAACCCAAAAAACCAAAAAAAAAAATTCTATCTATTTTCTGGTTTTGTTCACTAAAATCTGAATTTTATATTGCTGTACTATCATTTCCAGATTTCAACATTCAAGACTACGGTTTAGGAACAGTTTGTATAACATCTTTTAGGATTGCATTTAGCTAGTTTAATTTCTAGAATTTATGATGTAAAGACAGCCCTAAAACAGAATTAAACTAGGCCCAAGTAGTGCTGGAAACATTCATTAATTTTCTTGGGTAATTCATCATTTAATTCACTGCAAATCTGTACTTTATTTTCCAAATTTTATAATCAGATTTACAGCAACCCTAAGTGCCGAAATAACTTGCCTATATGCGCACTTAGGGAGTGATTCTAATTCTGGAATTTATTTTCTGCATTTTATGATTGAATTTCCATATTTGCAAAAACTTCTTGTGGCTGCAATCTCTTATACTTTATGAAGTCTTTCAATGAAATCTTGCGTCATTTTACTAGGAATTTATTTTAAGCAAAATTTCATTTCATTTTTCAAGTGTTTGTTTTTATCTCTACACTGGCATTCAATTCCTTTAATTGGGTTAGTTAAATCTGCACAATACACTCACCAATCTAATTCACATTTAAGCCAGTCAATTAAGCTCTCAATAACTAAAGAACAAATTAAAATCAATCTTAGGGAAGCCCCCCTTGACCTTGGAGAGCAGGTCAAAAGTGAGAGTAGTGCACTGAGGTGACAGTGGTACCTCACCTGTAGTTACTTCTAGGGGTAGCACTCATTGGTTAAGACTTTCCTACTTAAGTGTTAATCTAAGCTGTAACATTTTGGAACTGTTGCCGAGAACAAGTCCATTTACCCCGAGCCTTGAACATCTTGGATTCCTTAGTCAATTGATGAGCAATAATATAATTCACATTTATAAGTGCTCATCTGGCAGCTCCACAAGGTGAACCTGTGCCCAAGAGATACTCCACAAGAACATCTTCTCAAGGCCTTGTTCCTTTTATCTAGGAACCCAAGAGATATTACAAAGAAAGGAAGAAAATAACTCACACCCTTAGCCAAGAAAGCCTTCTGAATCAATCTAATCCCACCTTTCCAGAAATTTTTGCCCCACGGTGTGATGACATCTATGGTCCACTTGACATATCCCAAATACAAGGAGCTCCTTGTAATGTTCCCAAGAAAGCCATTAGTATGTTACCTGTATTCCAAGGAAACAATGTTGTTTCGACATTGGATCAGTTAACCAAGTTTAAGAAGGTGACCCACGCTGCCCAAGTAACCAAAAACCTAGATGTTTGTATGAAATTGTTTGCTTTATCTTTGGACAGTGATGTTGTTGAGTGGTGGCTAGAGTTGCCTAATAAAGGTTTTAAAGCTTGGGCTCCCATTGAAAAGGCCTTCCTCGATAGATGGGGTGAAAAGACAGACAGTAGATATATGCTAGCCGACCTAAACACTGCCAAGAGAAACAAAAATGAGACTATTTAAAAGTTCAATTAAAGGTTCAATAAGATAGTCCACAAATTACATCAAGGCATCAAACCTCCCTTGGCCTTTGTTCTCATTATTCATGTAGAAGCCTTTAAAGGTGAGTTATCTTTCCAACTTAGACGAAAATGTCAAGCCTGGAAGAATAACTCCAAGGATGGATTGATTCCATTGATCATAAATGCCTTATTTATACATCAAAGAGGTGACCTTTGGCATTCTGGTCCCAATGGTATGTGACTATTCAAGCCATTTTCTAATAACTAAGAATATTTACAATTTACAATTGGAACCTACGGATTAGGTTTCCAGCAGAAAAGACTCCCAAAACCTTCAAGATGCCTAGGATGCCACAATTAAGATTTGAAGGAACTTGATTTCTGCCCGCAAGGGTATCCAACCAAGCTCATCGAGAAGCCATTTGGTTAGGGCTGAGCCAAAACCTAGGGCAATGAATCCTATAGAGTCATGCTCTGATCCTTTGTCCGCATTAACAAATATAATCAAACGATTAGAAACCAATGTGATCCAAAGCAACACCATGATCCAAAATGAGTTGGTGAACTCCAGAAATGCTCATGCTCAACAAAATAGGAACAAATCAAGAGGAATTAATGGTGGATGGGATAATCCAAAGGGAAATCAAAATCAACATCATAACCAGAAGGTCCCAATTCCTTTGAGTAGCAACATTGTTGTGGAAGACAAATGTTATTATTGGTGTGTGACATATCAAGAAAACTATGATCCAAGAACTCATTAGGCAAACAATGGATGTAAGTAATGAGGAACCTAATTAAGTAGATACCATGAACTTTGTGTGTGAACCTTGGGATGGTATAAACATTGTTACAGC
This sequence comes from Larix kaempferi, assembly GCA_027924585.1. Lineage (NCBI taxonomy): Eukaryota > Viridiplantae > Streptophyta > Pinopsida > Pinales > Pinaceae > Larix > Larix kaempferi. The sequence goes on from BSBM01000254.1 coordinate 1,077,572, forward strand.
TACAACATAAAATGTGTTCAAAGCCCAAATGAATCAAATTATGGACAGGATCATAGATAAGGCCGTAGCAAAAGGCTTGACCCGAAAATAAATTCTAAGAGAGATTAAGGGAAAAATGCAAGAAAATGGCATAGTAACCTACCAAAGATAAGGTAAAGCAAAACAACAAGAACCCAAGACACAAAATGCAAATCAAAAGACTTCTCCCATAGTTGCCCAACCTAATCAAACAGTTCAGACAAACAAAACCTCCACAAAAGTGAAATTATATGCGCATTTGGTAATTTGGACATTGATTTAACACAACACTTTAACAAAGCACATGTATTGATCCTCCTCTTAGAGTTAATGAAGGTACCTTACCTAAAGGAGAAAGCAAAGAAGACTCTTAGGTCTAGAGGAAAACGTTGAGGATGACCCCGCAGTTTTGTAAACAATGAACCAAATGAGAAAAATGGTAGCCACAACCCATTCTTCATATCATTGGTGGTGAATGATCTCTTGTCGCATAATTGCATGCTAGACTTGGGAGCGTCCACTAATGTTATACCCCTCAAGGTGATGAACTAGTTAAACCTTAAGAGCACTCAACCTTATCAAAAAGTTTGTGCCATGGATTTGGGAGAAATCAAGGTCTTGGGTTTGATTAAGGATCTAAAGGTTGATCTGGCACCATATCCACACATCTCAATACTGGGGGATATCGTGGTGAATGATGTCCCGAATTCTTGGGGTATGTTGTTTTTTTGCAAATGGATTTATCATATACTCTTATCCCAACATGTGAGGGTACATTTGTCACTATTCCAACATGCGAGGGTACTGTTGTTACCTTGTATTGAGATCCTCTGAGGAAATATCATGTAGAGGACACCGATGAATGATGAATGACTTTGTGTGTACCATTGATGATGGTCTAGGAAATTATGAAATTTCAGTACATTATTTAGCCCCAGAAACCCATCCAAAGATCCTAAAAGAAGTCCAAAAGGAAAATCTAGAGGAAGTCCAAAAGAAAGAGCCCGAGTTGAAAAAGATAGAAAACTAGAAAATAAATTTTGGCGGAGCTCATTCTAGAACGGGTGTTGGTGCAAACATAGGTTTTACTTCCCCCAATGATGATACTACTAGCTACACCTATCAATTAGAGTTTGACTCCACAAATAACATAGCTAAGTACGAGGCTTTGCTCCTAAGCCTCGAATTAGCGAGAGACATGGATATAAGGTGTTGGAAGTTCTAAGCGATTATGATCTTGTGGTTTTACAAGTGAAGAATCAATTTGCCGCAAAGAATGAGAGGTTGAAACGATATAGGCATGTTGTATGGGACACCATCGAACTCTTTGATGCATTCTCAATCAAAGTAATCACTAGGGAAGAGAACACACAAGCTGATGCTTTGGTTGTAGAGGCCTCAACTCTTCAATCCTGCGAGAACCTAATAACTAGGGAGGGCAAAATGGAAATCATTTTTAGACCATCTATTCTTGATAACTTCGAACTTTGGCCCATATAATGTGTGAGCACAAAATTAGTTCCTATATAAAGCAAGATGCATAATGTAAAGTATTGATCTATATTAAAATCTTGAAGACAGATCCCTAAGAGTGGACCGGAAGAAAAATGCACAAGGACCATATGTCCAAAATTATGAATACAAATAGTGTATGTATAACGAGGCCCACTATGGCTAGCTCCCCTAACATTCGAGGCTAAATGGAGGAAACTCTATAGAATATTGTCTAAAGATGCCCTGGAGGAAAAGTTGGACTTTACAATGTGTTGCCTAGGAGAAGGCAACCCATCGCTAAAGCCTGGAAGAAGTTAGTGTGTGCTCTGGAATGACATTGTCTTTATAGGTTTGATGAAAGGTCTCAAGGCCTTTAATGTGGTTCATTATACTTAATTACGTCTAAAATATGAACTATGTAATGCTTGAAAAGAAAGCATAAAAAATGTATAGTTTATTGATCCCTTTCAATTAGGTGCCTGGTCTAGCGTAATTTAAACTAATCATAAAAGAAAAGGAGTAAAAGTAATCTCTTTTACTTTATCATACAGAAAGCAAATATAAAAGGTGTATTCTCAATTTCCTACGTATATGTCAATGCTCAAACAAAATGTCTAATCCTTTTCTTAAAAGGTTAATTGATTCTACACCTAAAAAAAGGGTGTTAGTGCCCTCTTTGTTGGAGTATTAACAATCCAATACTAAAGTCCTATGTAATGAAATCACATTATGATTAAGGACTTAAATAAAGTCATTATTTAATAATGTGGTGAGGTCAATTATGTATTGCAACTCACTATTGAATGAAACAATTCCCCAAAGTGAATCAAAAAACTTCATTTATAGTAAAAGTTCATATTCCAGATCTCCCATGTATCTCATGTTATTCGTTTTTTTAACATGGTATCAAAGCAATATCAAAGTCATTGAGCCTATGGAGATTCCAAAGAAAGAGCCAAAATTGTAAAACTTCAATGAGAGAAACTATAAAGTTATATATATCAAGTTTATTATTGGAAGTTGAATCTATTTTTTTTAGAATAGTAAGGTTCAAGGGCCAAAAAATATCTGGTAAAGTTTGAAAAGTAACTAACTATATGGGTAAGGTTAGTGCCCTACGATAGATATAGAGGGTCAAAGACAACAAATGCATCCAAACTGTGATAAAAGAGAGATGCAATAATGCATCTAACCAAAGAAAATCTAGTTCATACATAGTCCAATTTGACAAATGCAAGCTGTAACCACAACATAAAAGAAAGGGTATACACCACAAAGCCACAAAGTTGCGACACATAATCATGTTGCAACAGTGAAAGATCCGAGCTACATACCACAAAGCCATGAAGCCAACATACACAATTGGCCCACCATACAAGCTACGCAACACCAATGTGATATGAACAGATAAGATAATTTTAATATGTCCAACAAAATGACCACAAAAGTAGGTCGATAGGACTATTAAGTACCATAGTGCCCAAATCATGTGGAAGCACAAAACTATTTCCTATATAGATCAAGATGCATAATGTAAAGTATTGATCCATAATGTAAAGTATAAGGATCGCGTATCCAAAATTTTGAATACAAATAAAGCACACATAACAAGGCCCGTTGTGGTTAACTCTCCTAACATTCGAGGCCGAATGGAGGAACCTCTATAGAGAAACTATCAGAAGAGGCCCTGGAGGAAAAGTTGGACTGCACAATGTGTTGCCTGGGAGAGGCAACCCAATGTTGCTAAGGCTTGGAAGGACTTGTTATCACACCATAGTAGTTGGGCTACTATATTTGCTGAGCAAATATCTGCACTTTTTAGAGCTTTGCCTTTACAGAGATCAGTTATGATGAGCAGCATTATTTATGATCACTCACAGATCAGAGCAGTGTACATCAGCCATTGTGTAGACCTTGTGCCAAGGCTGAGCCTTGAGAGCTTAGATTTGATGACCGATATGACCTTTTGTTCCATACAGATTCAGTTCAATGCCCAGAGTTTCAGATGTTCTTATTGCAGCAATGTTTCTTTGGTTCTAGATAATATTTGATGAGATGTGCAGTGATATGACCATTAGACTGATGATTGTTAGCATTTGATCATTATCTTGTTGTTTTAGCCATCTTGATAGCATTAACTTGGTATATAACTCATGATGTGGCAGTATTATCTAAAAGATTAAAATGAACTATCTTGGCTAGACTTAAAATATGAAATTGGTTGTATTACTTGCACTTTAAGGTTCACTGAGTATACTCATTGGTTTCACTTACCCTCTTATGAGCATGGACATGGTCTTTCATGATAGTTATGTTTGCTAGCTTAGGCACCACATTCACTTGACTCCATCCATCCATGACCTTCCCTGTTTTGGCTTTCACCTTGACTTGCCTTCTCGACTTTTGATATGGAGAACTTCCTCGCTCTTGCCTCTGTGTTGGATCGCATCCACGTTTAGTTTTGTGTCTCGGCTCTGAGTTGGTGACAGAACTTGCCTTTGGTAAGTTGGATTTTATGCCTTTATCACTCTAGTCGGTTGCCCCGATGTGTGGTTTAGATTTGCGGAATTCCCCCTAGTCACATGAGATGTTGTTGGCTAAACTGGAAGCACATGTACTACTTATGGAAATTATTGGAAATCTCTCTTGAAATAAAGCCCATGGAAACAAATGAAATTCAAAACTATGATTTTCATCACAATGAAAAAGGGCTAAAGCAATGCAATGCTAAAGTTTGCCAATGAAGGGTCCAAAAAGGTCTAAAAAGCAATGGCTAAATGCATGCGAAATCTAAAGATTGCTGACCCCAAAAATTATAAATGAAAGGCCAAATAAAAAGCAGTGGTTAAATGTATGCCAAATCTAAAGACTATTGGCCATGGAAGTGAAATGAATGATCCTAATGAACTTGGATCAACTTGATGTAGACATGATGCCAAGGTTGAATAAGCACTCTCTAAACAACTTACCCATTTGTGAGGCACTGCCATCCCCTTTGTTTATCTTATCCAACACATGCTTGAGTGTGTAGCACCCTTTCCCTTATCCAAAGTATCACTAGTTAAGTTGGTCAAGTCATCCCTTCTACCTAGCCTTGTCCTTAGCCTTCACCCTTTGCTAGCAGTTAGGCCATGTCCATTGGATGAAGTATGTCTTTGAAGCTTTGGTGCAAGTAAAATATTCAATAACATTGAATATCTATGTATTAACTGCCAATTGATTGTATTTTGACCTAGTCAAACATAGTTTGACCATGGTCATCCTTGGGATCCGTGATGAGATGGACCACTTGTGTTATATGATGTTGATCTATGGTCCTACATATACCTATTGATGATTCCATATGTTGGGCACATGCTTCAGATGATGATTGATGCAGTTTTCATGAATTATTATTGTTTATAGATCATCATATTTTTACCTGTCCGGGTATGGTGGACCCTACAGATGATCCTACAGGTTATCATGAGGTGTATGAGTACTCATCTCTAGTGGATTTGTGTCTTCTAGATCCATTGAGACACTTATCTTTCAGTTTTAGGCACTCCCTGGTATGACATTAGCAGTTTTCCACCTATTGACCAGATTGGCCATGTTGATGTGGCCTGTCCAGCAGTATCTTTGGAGGCTATTCGTTGCCTAGGGCGCTATAAAGGAAGGGGGTGTTCCAGCCACTTGTTTTTACCATATTACCCCCCTTCCGGACATGATGGCACACTTAGTTTGACAGCGCAGGCACCCCAGAGGCAAGTTTGGGCACTTTCAGGGTTTTTCAGCAAATTAAAAAATGGAATAAAAAGGTCATTGAGGAATTTGATTTGGGCAATTGAGGAAAGGTTTCGGCACTTGGTCTGCTCAGAGGTCATCCATGGTGTATCCCCCTTCTTCCAGATCAGTTTGCACCCATCAGTGGGGTCCACATGGGCTACAGGAGGACTTTTATTGCACATCTCTCTCTGATTATGGGGACAGGGTTTGATCATTTGTATATTTGGACATGTCATAGACTCATATTTTATATTATTGTGCCATGGGGTCATGCTAGTGAAGGGGAATAATACCTCCTAGCCCCACCATGTGCTCCTAGTGACTTGTCCTTGACTTTATGTGTGGCTCCCATGTTATCTAGCCACCCCCATGGTTGACGTCATCCCCCTAGGGATCTTCTAGCCTTGACGTCACCCTCTATTTGAGTGATCCATGTGATATTTGTATTGGCTTATCTTAGCCATTGATTATATTGTTTTATCTTTTGATCTCAACCACTAGTTTTCAAAAGTGGTTTAGGGTTTTGGTCTTCCTATCCTATAAAAGGGAGAGACCCTCTCATTGTAAAGGCATCTAGAGATTTTTGGCTCTTGGCTATTGGAATAAAATATTTTTCTTGGGCATCTTGGATCATGGAGTTTGAATGCTTGTGGTGATTGTAAATGCTTCTTCCTCCGCACTGACAGACATTGGTGGCCATCTTGAATTTTTATCTTCACTAACACGATTTGCAGGCAAAGAAGACGTCTTGGGGGAATGCACATTGGTGGGGAGGCCTACCCTGCTATCTTCATCAAGTCGTTTTGGGTTACAGGGAGTTGTTTTGTCTTTGCACCAACAATTTCATGTTATTCATCTTTTTGCTTGCATCTACTTCCATTTTTGTTGACTGATTGATCTTTGTGTCCTTGGTTGATAGGAAGAGGGAGGCTGAATTGGTTGAAGGAGACAAAACGCATAGCAAGAAGGGCTTCATCAAGTTTGGCATTTGATCTTTGTGGGAAGTAATCCTCGTCACAAGCTACATTCATCTTCATTTTCCAGGTACGCTCAAGGAGGTATGATATTCTTCTACCTTGGCCATTTATTCTCTTAGATCTACAAACCCTCATTTTTTTTTATTTTTCATATCGACATGGATCTAGGATGCTCTTGGGTATAAAATTTAAAACCCACCTTAATAATCTTCACAGCAATCCCGATCTATAGTTTGGAGGTGTTTGGACTCCATTTGACCCATTTCCCAAGGCACATCGATCTCTCCAAGGGAAGTCGCATTCCTTGAAGGAGGCTAATTTGTTGGTTCCATGACGTGGGTAGGTGAGTTTGTTGCTTCATTGGATAGGTCAACCCCTAAAACCTACCCCTAGTGCTTCATGTTGGTCTCCTATTATTGGCTGTCCAATACATTATTTTCCAGCATAAAACCTATAAGACCACATGATAAATTAGTTTTATTAATGTTTATTTGTGTATGGTTATGCTTTCGTAGAGACCAACGTGGACAAAGGCTTGGTAAGTGATTTTTTTGGTTATTTTACATTGTTTTATGCATAAATTGGGTTTTTAAATCTCCACATATATATATCCGGTAACCTGATGGCTCGTTATTTCTTTGTGCAGGGTTTTCGGTGCTCTAGGGCAGGTTCACGTTAGCTGCACCAGTGATTTGGGGGCTTCGATCCACATTTGGGGTGTCTCTTGAGCTTTCATCGCCTTCCAGATGCCTATGAAGTTTATTCCGGTGCTGTTTCATGGATTTCCTTCGTTCAAAGAGCTGTTACCCTCCATTTTTAGCAGTGTATGGATCTCAAGCAATCTGGCAATGTCATTTCCGTCCTTGATCAGGACCCTAATTTCGGGCTCAATTTCTGAACAAACGGTTGGGAATTTTTCAAAACGGTTCGAAACCCACTTCACAAATGGCCCCATTTACCCCTAACCGCGGGCAGTTTTCAGAATTTCTGAACGGATGTGGAGAAATCGCTTCGGGAACAGACGTGGTTTTGCCAGATTTTGTGTTGGCCGTTTTCTGGGTAGTTGCTCAAATCTCTGCATTCTGGGATGGATCCTGTCCATCTGTTCATGTATAAATAAAGCTTAAGGAGAGGATACTCGGAGGAGAAGACTGTAACACTTTATTTCATCAATAAAATTTGCGTTTATCTCCTTTAAGGTTTTGATTTTAAGACTGGAAGGCGTTGAGGGCAGGGCCCCCTTCAACACCTATCCCTGGTATTCTAGCATTGTGCATTTTACAGTAATAGATGTAATGGTTTCTTCTTTTGGCAGTGTTTTATGGAATAGTGATGGTTTTGCTTATCTGTGAGTGGAAATAGAATGCATGCCTGCAGGTTATTAATTAATTGCATTTGCATTTTGATTTAGCACAGAGAATAGACTGAAGAGTGATCTGTAGTTAAGATCTTCCTTGGTTTTTAATATAAGTTATTTATTAATGGTTAAGGTAGTGATGAAATGTGTGATAGTTTTGATTGGATCCATTATAGAATCGATTTAGTGAGATTGCTAGTAGATTGAAGTTTTACCTTTCCTTTACCACTAGTATTGAAGTGATCATCGAATGGTTACAGGATTGATTTATAATCCCTCTTGTTATCGAATTTGCAAAACTGTAGTATAGATGGAGAAATGGTGTGTATTTCAATTTTCCTTTTGATTTCCAGTATGAATAGTGATATTGGCAAATTGGTAGTGAACTTGATTTTAGTGCTGTAGAATCAATTTCATAAAGAATAGATTGTATTTTGTATTTCCTTTTTTTGCTGTAGCACTAGAGTAACTGGTGAATACAGCCATGCTTTCGATTATTGAGCTTGCAGAACTATAGGGTATTCTTGCATTGTAGAGTGTGGATTAAAAACAATTGCAATAGCAAAAGGTTTGAATCTGTTGATTTACCAAACATCTAGGGTTTATTAATGACTAGATATGAGTTGGAATTTGGCATTGAACGAAGGGAAAGAGTTATAGTTTACAGCGCTAAGCTTCATAATATATATTTTCTGAATCCTTCCTGAACAGTTCTATTATTCGATGGTGAGCATTTTCTGAAAATTCCAACATTCTGTTATGTGCATTTATATACACAAAACACAAGCATGGTATATCTAGACAGCAGCAGTAAACCAACCTGCCTTTGATGGACTGCTTGTGAACAAGTTAACAGGTTTTATCTCAGCAGTGATTCCAGGAGTGTTTGTGTGGATTGAAGTATTATACTTGGCATAGTTACTAATTGGAATTTAGATATATTGAGATCAATTGAGCATGTGCATTTGACAGGTTGATTGTTTTGAAAGTAAACTTTAGTTACTGTAGCATTAAGATTGCTGTAGAGACTGGTAATTACTTCAAGAGATTACTGTAGTTACCTCTTGCTATAGGTTGCTGTAGGCAAATTGATTTCTGTTTCTTTATAACAGATTTAGGAGTTCTTAGTATAGATCATCCAGGATAGCAATAGTTGCATCTATTTCATTGCTTTGTTTGAAGTAGATTAGCATTTCTGTCAGCACGAGCATTAAAACTGCCTTGCCCGCACATATATTGTAGCAGCTCAAAGTATACGTATCCTGGTTGACAATTAATTGAAGGTAAATTAACTAGTGATAATTTTACCCAACATTTTGGCGCCGTTGCCGGGGAGTTGCTTCAAGGTAAGCTGGTATTTTGCTCATTTTTTTTGAATTTGATTGAGAAGTTCAGGTAGATAGGATCCCTTTTACAGTACACAACAAGGTGGAGGGGAAACATTAAGACGCAAAGACGAATTCACGATGGGATTCCCATGGTGTAACAGCCTGCCGCATCCACTTTAGTGGGTTACCCCAAATTCTTGTTGTTTCCTTCTGGTAAGTGTGGTTATTTTTCTTCGCATGTTTGCTTTATTTTATGCAAAAAGTGTGTTTACCTTTCCTGAAAAGAGTGTTTACTTTCCGCAATTTAATTTCAAGAGTGTTTCATTTTATGCAAGAGCAGCGTGTAGTCTTGATTAGAATCATTTAAAACACATCTGAATTAAATAAAAATAAAAACTTGGGTGCTGTAAGAGTCCCAGACATTGATCCTTGTGCGAAACATGAACAAAACAACTGACAGAAATGGATACAGAAGTAACCATCAATTTGGGAAAACTTTCTCAAATCCTAGCTGCAGTTGGGAATTCTTCTTATCAGGTAGAACACATCCTGACAGCAGTTAAGAGATTATCTACATCTCCTGAGATAACAAATGAACCAAAGTCCCAAGAGCCACAAAAATATATTCCTTGCCAAATTGCAGAGGAAATTGACAACTTGGGGACTACATCTGATGGAAAGCAGCCTAAAATTGAGGAGGTATCAACAGTTCCTCTATGTACTTCCGAAATCAATCAATCAGAAGAAGGGGATCTACATGATATGATGAAGGAAGGTGAGTACCAGGATTACTTTGAAAGTTGGTTCCAAGAGGCAACCAGACTACAACACCATTTCCTCCTTCAACACCTTTTGTTGCAGAAGCAAGTAAGCCAGTTGGTTCTCCTTATCCAGGTAATCATTGCAATAACTTTTTCGTATATGGATAAAGGTATATTTTTAATTTTACTTCGCACTTGGTTACATTGGAAAAATTCCTATACTTGAATAGAAATGTTTTCTTTCTTCTTAAGTAGAATAGGAAAATATGTATATAAATAAAAAAGTTGCATGTTCAGTTTAGAAATTAATGCAACTTCGTTGTTTTTCTTTCTTTTCAATAAAATGATAAGATCTTTAACCAGAATTTAGACCTTCTCTCCAGTCCATACTTTCAGAAAATTTATTATAACAGCAGCCCATAGCAAGGAAAAAATGCCAGAAGGTAATATGAAATTGTGACTGTTGTTTTTAATAATGGTTCTGTAAACATACGACCAATTGGTGAACAGGTTGCATTTGTGGTAATGGATATTGGTTAAAGATATATCACAAACCTCTTTTTAAGCAAGAATTCCTTCATAACATGAATCAGCAATCTGAGCTAGAGCTGGTAGGTGGAGGAATGACTTCATCTCCCACTTCCTCATAATAACATTCAATAAAATTGTTTTTTGTACATATGTACAGGAATTTGTTTTATTAGGTCTCTTTTTAAAAGGGGGTGCAGATATTTTTTTCAGTAAGGCTCAGAATGTTTTGAAACCTAAGGGAAGTGTTTTATCACTACTCTATTTCAGCCTTTTGATTATTTTTGCAAAACATTTTTTAAGGACTGTGTAAATTTGGGTCAATTTCTGAGTTTCACTGATTTATTGGAATGTCTGCATTAGGTCAATATCTGTGTGTGTCAGATTTTTCAGAACTGTTTTGGCTATTCATAAGAGTACTTGCCCACCAGGCATTGCCTACATTAATGCTTTAAGCTTCCCAAATATTTTCTGTTTATGAACCTATGGGCTGCTAGGACCATTTGATTTGGTTTCACACTAGATAGAGAGAGGGAATCGATGTTAGTTATAGCTATGGGCATGAAATTGTTTTTAAGATAGGCATCATGTTAAAAAGGTGTCCAGGACCGGGCAGTTTGGGGGTTATTATCTCTTGGCTGTTATAATACTAAACACATATATATATACATTGTCTTTAGCCACTTTATGACTTTCACTTTCTACAGTTACAAAGGTTAGTTGTTCATATGGGCAAATCTTTACAGGCATATACAAAGAATACTCTTCCAATTCTGGTACCATCCCACTCCTAGATGGTTTTCAGAGCAGCTCCCCCACTCATCTATGCTTGAGCAAATCATAAATTTTATCTTTAAGATGAAATTGGGACAAGAGCCTCTGATAGAAAAAGGGTGTAAGAGGTTAACCCGCCGGGATACTGAACAGGTCTGCTGGCAATGGGGCATCTGTCTGGGGAAGAAGCTTCTTAAGATGTTACAGTTACCCCACCGGAGTACTGACCAGGCTTGCCGGCAGTGGGTTCTGACTCTAATATCTTCTTTAACAGCCTCATCTATACTTGTCTATATGAACAACGTACCTATGTGAAGGTAAGAGAGAGGCCATAAGGATGGTTAATTAAAATTTAATAAATTCATTAAAAAAATAAAATGATAGCCAGTTGATAATCATCTCCAACTGTTCTGCATTTTGGGTTACCTGATTCTAGAAAAAAAAAGTTTATGCTTGATGCCTAAACATAGCTGAGAAATTTAGTACTATTTGTTCCACTACTCAAATTATCCTGTGTGAAGCTGAGTCAAAATGGACCAGTACCCCATTAGCTTCTGTTGATATTTTCCTTGTCCTGTGGCATATGTCCTGGTGGAAAAAGTTCTGTATGGATGACAAGGATGAAGTCTGAATTTCTGATTGTTTGAGTTACGAGTGATTGATGAAGTCTGAATTTCAGATTGTTTGAGTTACATAGAAACAAATTTCTGATTGTTTGAGTTACGAGTGATTGATGAAGTCTGAATTTCAGATTGTTTGAGTTACATAGAAATAAGGGTGATTGATTGAGGTCTGCGTTCCTGATTGTTTGTTTTGTATTGTTAATAGAAATTGATTTCATGGCATAGTTTGGTTTCTTGTGTGATTAGGAGCAGCAGTAAGCTGGAAATGAGGTAATTATGCTATAAACTGTTTTGGTCAAACCAATTTTAATTCAGTTTATTTGTTTATCAACTCATTTGAGTGTTGCATATTGGGAAAGTTAATGGTTTAACATCACTGTGTGAGTGCCTTTACTCGAATAGTACAGCTGCTGCTCAAGATGCTGATAATTACTACTAGGCTGGTAACTTTTGTTTATTTTTATCAATTAGAAACCACTGCTGTATTTTACATTGGCTGAAGTACTGGATTAAATACTGAATGAAGTACCGGAGTATAAAATTTTTGCAAATTGACATGGCAAAGGTAAGAAATGCTGATAAAGGTAATGCACATGGCATGATTGGGTAAGTTTTAATTGCTATGTATTGAGGTTTATGGTTATAATTAAATGCTTTTGCCATTACTAAAAAAAGTTGATGAGCTATGAACTATCATAATAACTTTGGCATTCATTTAATTGATACATCACGGTTTTCCTTTCATATTGTTAATTTGGACAATGTTTCATCCTTTATTATTGATTGGCAACCTGTAATAAAAATCATAACCTTGTTTTATTGCAATTGGTTTTTTTTTTAGGTGTGATGAGGTTAGCTGTTCCAATTCAGCTAATTTATGGAGACTCCTTGATAGTTATTTCATGACTCAATCGACTGTTGGCATTTGATGTTATTTTCTGATGCCTTGGTGCAAAGATATAAGATATTAGATCCACATGGCTCCTCAAGTGATTTTCAATCACGTTTTCTGGGAGCATAATTCTCTAGTAGCTGGACTTTCCAAGAAGGCCCTGAATTTGGATTTGGGCCATGGTTACTTCTTTGAGTTTTTGGATGGCAAGGCCATTAATGAGGGCTACTTTCTTCTGTTTTAGATGCTGAGTTTCTCAGCTTTGTGCCATCAGCTTTATGTATTTTTCTCATGATTTGTTTTGGATTAAGTCCTTCTGCTAGCAAGTTTTGCTCCTGGAACACTTAATTGTTGATCACCACCGATGTTCATCAGCATATCTGACCTGCTAAATGCGGGAATGATGAGTAAAGTCTGCAAAATCAGATTTTAATTCTATCAGACTTTACTTCGAGTTTCAATTCGTGTTGTATGAGGTTTTCTTGCATAGGGACATGCAAGATCTTTGGGTTGGGGGAGATGTTGGTCTCCTATTATTGGCTGTCCAATACATTATTTTCCAGCATAAAACCTATAAGACCACATGATAAATTAGTTTTATTAATGTTTATTTGTGTATGGTTATGCTTTCGTAGAGACCAACGTGGACAAAGGCTTGGTAAGTGATTTTTTTGGTTATTTTACATTGTTTTATGCATAAATTGGGTTTTTAAATCTCCACATATATATATCCGGTAACCTGATGGCTCGTTATTTCTTTGTGCAGGGTTTTCGGTGCTCTAGGGCAGGTTCACGTTAGCTGCACCAGTGATTTGGGGGCTTCGATCCACATTTGGGGTGTCTCTTGAGCTTTCATCGCCTTCCAGATGCCTATGAAGTTTATTCCGGTGCTGTTTCATGGATTTCCTTCGTTCAAAGAGCTGTTACCCTCCATTTTTAGCAGTGTATGGATCTCAAGCAATCTGGCAATGTCATTTCCGTCCTTGATCAGGACCCTAATTTCGGGCTCAATTTCTGAACAAACGGTTGGGAATTTTTCAAAACGATTCGAAACCCACTTCACAAATGGCCCCATTTACCCCTAACCGCGGGCAGTTTTCAGAATTTCTGAACGGATGTGGAGAAATCGCTTCGGGAACAGACGTGGTTTTGCCAGATTTTGTGTTGGCCGTTTTCTGGGTAGTTGCTCAAATCTCTGCATTCTGGGATGGATCCTGTCCATCTGTTCATGTATAAATAAAGCTTAAGGAGAGGATACTCGGAGGAGAAGACTGTAACACTTTATTTCATCAATAAAATTTGCGTTTATCTCCTTTAAGGTTTTGATTTTAAGACTGGAAGGCGTTGAGGGCAGGGCCCCCTTCAACACCTATCCCTGGTATTCTAGCATTGTGCATTTTACAGTAATAGATGTAATGGTTTCTTCTTTTGGCAGTGTTTTATGGAATAGTGATGGTTTTGCTTATCTGTGAGTGGAAATAGAATGCATGCCTGCAGGTTATTAATTAATTGCATTTGCATTTTGATTTAGCACAGAGAATAGACTGAAGAGTGATCTGTAGTTAAGATCTTCCTTGGTTTTTAATATAAGTTATTTATTAATGGTTAAGGTAGTGATGAAATGTGTGATAGTTTTGATTGGATCCATTATAGAATCGATTTAGTGAGATTGCTAGTAGATTGAAGTTTTACCTTTCCTTTACCACTAGTATTGAAGTGATCATCGAATGGTTACAGGATTGATTTATAATCCCTCTTGTTATCGAATTTGCAAAACTGTAGTATAGATGGAGAAATGGTGTGTATTTCAATTTTCCTTTTGATTTCCAGTATGAATAGTGATATTGGCAAATTGGTAGTGAACTTGATTTTAGTGCTGTAGAATCAATTTCATAAAGAATAGATTGTATTTTGTATTTCCTTTTTTTGCTGTAGCACTAGAGTAACTGGTGAATACAGCCATGCTTTCGATTATTGAGCTTGCAGAACTATAGGGTATTCTTGCATTGTAGAGTGTGGATTAAAAACAATTGCAATAGCAAAAGGTTTGAATCTGTTGATTTACCAAACATCTAGGGTTTATTAATGACTAGATATGAGTTGGAATTTGGCATTGAACGAAGGGAAAGAGTTATAGTTTACAGCGCTAAGCTTCATAATATATATTTTCTGAATCCTTCCTGAACAGTTCTATTATTCGATGGTGAGCATTTTCTGAAAATTCCAACATTCTGTTATGTGCATTTATATACACAAAACACAAGCATGGTATATCTAGACAGCAGCAGTAAACCAACCTGCCTTTGATGGACTGCTTGTGAACAAGTTAACAGGTTTTATCTCAGCAGTGATTCCAGGAGTGTTTGTGTGGATTGAAGTATTATACTTGGCATAGTTACTAATTGGAATTTAGATATATTGAGATCAATTGAGCATGTGCATTTGACAGGTTGATTGTTTTGAAAGTAAACTTTAGTTACTGTAGCATTAAGATTGCTGTAGAGACTGGTAATTACTTCAAGAGATTACTGTAGTTACCTCTTGCTATAGGTTGCTGTAGGCAAATTGATTTCTGTTTCTTTATAACAGATTTAGGAGTTCTTAGTATAGATCATCCAGGATAGCAATAGTTGCATCTATTTCATTGCTTTGTTTGAAGTAGATTAGCATTTCTGTCAGCACGAGCATTAAAACTGCCTTGCCCGCACATATATTGTAGCAGCTCAAAGTATACGTACCCTGGTTGACAATTAATTGAAGGTAAATTAACTAGTGATAATTTTACCCAACACTTCACCTTGTTGATTTTCACCTTGCGGGCCCCATTCCTCATTTTGAGGGTTGTGCCCCACTTGGGTCACTAGGTGATGCATTAGATCTATGGAGATCTAGCCATGGATTGTACTTGACATATAAAACCCACCATGATAATCATCTTAACTATCCCGATCTATAATTTGGTGGACATCCGACTCCATTTGCCCCTTGATTTAAGGCACTAGTCCTCCTTGAGGAAAGTCACGGTCCTTGGGTAGGTGGCCATTTGCTAGATCCCATTCGTGGGTATTGCTTGTTCCTTCATCAATCAATAGATCTTCATCATAGCATACCCCCTAGGTGCCATCTCATCTTAACTTTGACCTTGTGGGCCCTATTTGGACCATTTTCCACTTTTTAAGGGGTGGGCCCCACTTGGGTATTTTTCATGGCATTAGTCCTACCTTAGATCTACTTGCTTAACCCCATAAGTGGCCTTAATCAAACACTTGGTTGAAATATTTGTCCATTGCTTAAGCCTCTCAACCAAGCCCTAACTATCTTGGGTCCACTTATCTTTCTAGATCTAAAATCTTACTCCATTGATCTCCTTGCATAACTTCACACATTTCCCTAGGAATCTTTGGGTTAGCTAGCCTTCATTGGCTAAGCTAGGGTCTCCCCCTTGATCTTGATTCGTCTTGATCTAAAGCGAAGGTTGCCTCGGTTGACGTGACACCCACTTGCATTGGGAACCATGGCAAGCCTTGGGTCACCTCTTTAGCTGTCCAACACCTCTACCATCCTGGATAGGATACCATTTAGGGACAACTACAAGTTGTGTGATAACAGGACCCATCTCACTGATAGTGTGTGACCTGGAACGACATTGTCTTTATAGATTTGATGGAAGGTCTCAAGGCCTTTAATGCAATTCATCATACTTAATTATGTCTAAAATATGAACTATGTAATGCTTCAAATGAAAGCATAAAGAATGTAAAGTTTATTGATCCCTTTCAATAAGGTGACTAGTCTAGCATAATTTAGAATAATCATAAAAGAAAAAGAGTAAAAGTAATCTCTTTTACTTTATCATACACGAAGCAAATAAAAAAAGTGTACTCTTATTTTCCTATGTATGTGTCAATGCTAAAATGAAATGTCTATTCCTTTTCTTAAAAGGTTAATTGATTCTAGACCTAAAAAGGGTGCCAATACCCTCTTTTTTGGAGTATTTAACACTCCAATACTAAATCCCTATGTATCAAAATCACATTATGATTAAGGACTTAGGAGCCATTAGTTTTAAATGTGGTTAGATCAATTAAGTATCACAACTATTTAATGAAACAACTCCCCGCAATAAATCAATCAACTTTGTTTATAGTAAAAGTTCAGATTCCCTATCTCCCTTGTATATCAAAGAAATATCAAAGTCCTTGAGCCTATGGAGAATCCAAAGAAAGAATCAAAATTGTAAAACTTGAATGAAAGAGGCTATAAAGTTATATATACCAAGTTTATTATTGGAAGTTGAATCTATTATTTTTTTACAATAATAAGGTTCAAGAGCAAAAAAATATATGGTAAAGTTTGAAAGGTAAATTGTATGGGTAAGGTTAGTGACCCATGATAAATATAGAGAGTCAGAGACAACAAATGCATCCAAATTGTGACAGAAGAGAGGTGCAATAATGCATCTAACCAAAGAAAATCTAGTTCATAATTGTCTAGTTTGACAAATGCAAGACACAACATAAAATAAGGGATATACACCACAAATCCGTGAAGTTGTGACACATAATCATGTTCTAGCAATCAAAAAATCAGGCTACAACACAAAGCCATGAAGCCACCATATACAATTGGTTCACGATACAAGCTACGCAACACCAACATGGCATGAATAGATAAAATCAGATCATTTTAATATGTCCAACAACTTACCACAAAAGTAGGTCGACAAAACTATTGAATACCATAGTGCCTATATAATGCAAAAACACAAAACTAGTTCCTATATAAAGCAAGATGCATAATGTAAAGTATCGATCTATATTAAAAGCCTGAAGACAGAGCCCTAAGAGTGAAACCAAAAAAAATGTACAAGGACCATATATCCAAAAATCTAAATACAAATAGTGTACACATAACAATGCCCACTATGGCTAGCTCTCCTAACATTTGAGGCCAAATGAAGGAAACTCTATAGAGTATTTGTTAAATTTCATACATTCATAGCATAAAAACATAAATGCATAACCAAGATCACTAGAAGAAAGACAAAGCACAAAACAACAACACAGAGTTTACCCTGGGAAACCCAATTGGGAAAAACCCAGCAACCTTCGTATAGAGATAATAATCCCGAGATCAAAGTACAAACGATAAAAGAGAAAATGTGAAAATGTCTTCCACAAGTAGAAACCCCAAATCTACTTCCACCACTAGCTTGTGTGAATTTTGCTCTCTCCCAAGTGATGCGCAATTGTCAAGTGTGTAAATGAGATAATGAGGTGCACTAACCTCTTATTTATACAAGTGCAAACATGAAAAATCCCTAACTGGGCCGACTTCACCTAGGGACAATTAATAAATTTTATTTTAATATTTTTCTTTTGTTTCTTTGCACCCCAAGGTTTACATTGATTCTTTCACGTGTTTACATAAGTGATTACATAAAGTTCATCTCCCTTAGGAGGTACAAACAAGTACAATGAAGGTACAATAAAATATAATGAATAATATCTTCCGAAGTTGTACAAAATCCAACACTCCCTCTCAACGAGGAAGGTATTCTTCAATCTTCATCTGCATCATGATCATCTAGGTTTCATCTTGTACATCCATGTTGTCTCCATCATCTCTATACATACTGAAGGTTGTCCGCACAGTCTCAGTGCATCATCTTCACCAGTCCTTCAATGAGTCCAGGAGAATCACTCAATCCTGGATATCTAAGATTATCAGCTGTACCATCTCTGCTATACAATTTGCTACCTGTCTGTCTCATCTGCCGATGGGGTCCTCCCATACCTGGCTGAGATCTCAAACGAGCAAAAGGGCACGGCCATCTACTGACTGTCCGACTCATCTGCCTATGGGATTTCTCCCATATCTGGCTGAGTACCTGGACTATAGAGTCACCTGTGCAACCACACGAGAAACTACTAACTGTCCTACTCATCTGCCTATGGGATTTCTCCCATATCTGGCTGAGTAACTGGACTGCAGAGGCACCTGTGTGAACCCGATCGACTGCTGACTGTCCTACTCATCTGCCTATGGGATTTCTCCCATATCTGGCTGAGTAACTAGACTGCAGAGGCACCTGGGCAAAGCAGGGCAAGCATCTCAATGTCATCTTTCCCTCTCAAGGAGGCATACGTTCTCTTCGACTCCAAGTCTTCCGCGAAAGTATTCGAACTTCACCCTGGGAAGAGCCTTGGTGAGAACATCTGCAGTCTGGTCGTCTGTCGGCACGTACTGTAACTCGACTGCACCTTTCTGCATCATATCACGAATGAAGTGATATCGAACCTCGATATGCTTCGACCTGTCGTGAAATACAGGATTCACTGACATCTGCACACAGCTTTGGTTATCACAGTGAATCACGGTCCACTCTGGAATCTGGACGAACAATCCTGCCAGGAGTTTACGAATCCAAACTGCTTCTCGAGCTGTTGTGCTAGCAACCATGTACTCGACCTCTGTAGTACCGAGTGCTACCGAGTTTTGCTTCCTGCTGCACCAGGAAATAACTGTAAAATTCAAACTGAAGCAACATCCAGAAGTACTCTTCCGATCTACAACACATCCGGCCCAATCTGAGTTTGTAAACCCCTGCAATCTCAGGTCACCATCTGAAGCATACTTCAATCCATATCCCACAGTGCCACGTAAGTATCTGAGCACATGTTTTGCAGCAATCCAGTGAATCTGCCTCGGTTTGCACATGAACTAACTAAGGGCATTCACAGCAAAACATATATCTGGTCTGGTGTTGGTCAGATACATGAATGACCCAATCAACTAGCGATAAAAGGTGGGATCAATCAAATCTGAATCTAAAGTAGAATCTCTCAACTTCTTCCAATTTGCATCCATCGGAGTAGCCATGGACTTGCAGTCCAACATCCCGAATATCTTCAATATATCAATGGTGTATTTTCCTTGTCCCAGGGAAATCTCTTTCTGCCTCTACCATACTTCTAATCCCAAGAAGTAATGCATCAATCCAAGATCTTTCATTTCAAACTCAAAGGCGAGATTCTTCTTACACCATACAATGAGTTTCTCATTTCCTATGAGAAACAAGTCATCAACATATAATACCAAAATCAGTGGCTCATCATCTACAACCTTGTAGTAAAGGTTGGGGTCTGCATCACTCTTGGAAAATCCCAAGCTCACCAGGAATCCGTCTATCCGTCCATACCAAGCACGGGGTGCTTGCTCGAGTCCATACAATGCCTTTTTCAATCTGCATACATGAGACTCCTTTCCTTGGACAATAAACCCATATGGTTGTTCGATGTAAACTTCTTCCTCAATAACACCATTGAGAAAGGCTGTCTTCACATCCATCTAATGCAACTTCCATCCCATAGCTGAAGCAATTGCAATAATGAATATGATGGAAGTATATCGAGCCACAGGAGCAAATGTCTCATCATAATCGACTCCCTCTTTCTGATAGAATCCTCTAGCTACAAATCTGGCCTTGTATTTCTCAACACTGCCATCTGCTCCATGCTTGATCTTGTATAGCCATTTAGAAGTCACTACTGACTTTTCCTCAAGTCTCGGCACAACCTCCCACACATCATTCTTCATGATGGATTGATATTCGTCCATCGTGGCATCCTTCCAAACTTGATGTTTGGATGCTTCTTCGTAAGTGGTGGGTTCTGAATCAATAATGTTGCTCAGCAGTGCCACATAGCTAGAGAACCTTTAAGGTCTTTTGCTTTCTCTGAAAGCGCCATGTGGAGCATCATGCCCCTCTACATCATGCAGTGTCTATTGTGCCCATCTAGGTCTTTTCCGACCAGCAACATCTCTGGGGATATCAACTGGATCTATGGGATCGATAAGTTCATCCTTTTCTGCTGACTCCCTCTGAAATGGAGGGGGAGATGATCTCATCTCCTTTGGTTCTAACATTTCTTCATCATCGATCTCCATATATGATCCTCTACCTTTCCTGACAGCCATCTCTTCTTCAAAGGTCACATCCCTACTGACTTCAATCTGTCTGGATCCTGGAATGTAAATTTTGTAAGCCTTTGAAGACTCACTATATCCCACAAAGGTCCCCTTCTTGCCTGAAGGTTCTAACTTTGATCTTTTCTCTTTGGGCACATGTATGTAGACTGGACAGCCAAAGATCCAGAGATGGCCCACTTCTGGTTTCACACCTATGAACGCTTCTTCTGGAGTCATGTTATTCATTATCTTATGTTGACATCTATTATGTACATATACAACGGTTCTGGATGCTTCATCCCACAACAACAATTGAAGACTCTGGTCATGTATCATAGCTTTGGCTGCCTCCACAATTGTACGATTCTTTCTTTCTGCAACCCCATTTTGTTGAGGGTTGTAGGGAACTGTGAGCTCCCTCTTAATTCCTGCTTCCTTGCAGAAATCATTGAATTCTGTAGAGGTATATTCTCCACCATTATCGGATCTCAAAATCTTGATCATCTTTCTTGACAGATTCTCAACTTGTGCTTTAAACTCTTTGAACTTGCTGAGCACTTCCTCGGATTCTTTTGATTTGAGAAAGTATATCCAAGTCTTTCATGAGTAAACATCGATAAAGGTAATATAGTAATGATATCCACCTAATGACACAACTGTCATGGGCCCGCACAAGTTAGAGTGTACCAGATCCAAAATCCCTATGGATCTACTCTCGCTATCTAGAAAAGATTTCTTGGCATTCTTGCCAAGTGCACATCCTCTACATGTTCCATCATGGTCTACCTGGAGCCTTGGCAAACCTGTCACAATATTCTTCAGAACTGGGAGAGCTCGATAGTTCAGATGAGCTAACCTTCTGTGCCATCACTCGCCCATACTTGCAACATCATGTATTAGGGCTTGAACTGGTGAAGTGTTTAGTCTATACAAGCTCTCCTCTCTTATGCCAATAACTTTGGCTGTGCTCATGCTTGAGTTCATGTGCCAAGCAAGGACTTTCCCTTCTGAGAAAGCTATTTTATATCCCTTGTCCTCCAAGGCTAAGATGGAGACAAGATTTCTTTTCATACCAGGTACATAGAGTACATCACTTAGGCGTAATGTATCATTTGATTCTAATTGAAGGGTGGTGGCTCCAGACCCCTTCACAGTGTAATTTGCACCATCTCCAAGTACAACACAGAGATGTGAATCTTTCTCAACTAATTCTGAAAGATTCTCTCTACAACCTGTCGTGTCTAGATGCACCACTATCTATGAGCCAAGTGTCACTAGTGGTAGGAATAGTACCTGATAGTGCTGATATGAATAGAAATTCTGTGTGATCTTCATTCTTTTGCTTCTTGTGATGATGATCTTCTTCTACATCAACAGTGGATGCTTCATGCTTCCTTTTGATTTGACTTCGACAGCTATAGGCGTAATGTCCATACTTCCTGCACCTATAGCATTGAACTTGAGATACGTCCCTCTTCTTCTTTTGTTCTTAGCGGGGACTTGATCTCCTTTCTTCTTGGTGCTTGTGTTTATGGAACTTCTTCCCTTTTCCCTTTACCTTTCTTGGCATGGGAAACAAAAGCTTGGTTCTCCTCAGGTTGAGTGCCATGGAGTCTTTGACGTGCTGCAATCCTTGTCTCCTCCTGAGAGCAATCTGCCCAAAGCTTATCAAACTTTGGTAGTTTGGGTCTACCACTTATGCTTTGGATAAAGGACTCCCATGATGGTGGAAGACTATTTAGAGTGTGGAGGACAAGCTCCTTATCATTAATAGGATCTCCACTGGTGCTGAGCTTGTCTCTGAGTTCTGTGATCCTCATAAAGTATGAGGCAATGGATTCTGACTTTGCCATCTTCATATTTGAGAGCTGGTTTCTCAAAGTCATGGATACATTAAGGCTAGTATGTTCAAACAACTTCATAATGGTCTTGAACATTTTCCTAGCATTCTTCTTTCCTGAGATTTGTGGGACCAAGTGATCTCTCACTGAATCCACAAGTATCCTTCTTGCTTTAGCATCATTCTTCCTCCATCGGGATTTATCCTCTTCGGCTTTTGGTTCAAGAACCCTCTCATTTACATATAGTAATAGGTCATTTTCTTCTAGAAGCAGAAGAACCCTAAACTTCCAAGAGATAAAGTTGGAAGCTCCTTCCAAACAATCTTCAACCTTCATACCAATCATCTTGATTGCAGATCTGGTTCAGAAACCCTAGCAGGAGCTAGGTCAAAAATGAAAGTTGATCATTTGAAAAACTGAAACCATAGATAAATGTGCCTTGCCAAGGAGAGTTGAATTGAGGGTGGGCTGGTCCAAAGCTGTGGAGAGAAGTGAGATAAAACTGAAACCCTAATTCTGCTACAGCCATAGAGTTAGGTCAAAAATTGAAAATTCTCGGAATTGAATTCCGTCTTCACCAAAAGATGCGCCTTGACAAAAAAGAAATTCCTATAGCCCGTTTTCTCCAAAATGATGGTTGGAGACTTCACAAGATGAAACCCTAGTTCTAGCAGGGTTCCGACAATGTTCCGGCAATGGCTTCTTCTAGAATTGCTCTGATACCATGTTAAATTTCATACATTCATAGCATAAAAACATAAAAATGCATAACCAAGATCAATAGAAGAGAGACAAAGCACAAAACAACAACACAGAGTTTACCCTGGGAAACCCAATTGGGAAAAACCCAGCAACCTTCGTATAGAGATGATAATCCCGAGATCAGAGTACAAATGATAAAAGAGAAAATGTGAAAATGTCTTCCACAAGTAGAAACCCCAAATCTACTTCCACCACTAGCTTGTGTGAATTCTGCTCTCTCCCAAGTGATGTGCAATTGTCAAGTGTGAATGAGATAATGAGGTGCACTAACCTCTTATTTATACAAGTGCAAACATGAAAAATCCCTAACTGGGTCGACTTCACCTAGGGGCAATTAATAAATTTAATTTTAATATTTTTCTTTTGTTTATTTGCACCCCAAGGTTTACATTGATTCTTTCATGTGTTTACATAAGTGATTACATAAAGTTCATCTCCCTTAGGAGGTGCAAACAAGTACAATGAAGGTACAATAAAATATAATGAATAAGATCTTCCGAAGTTGTACAAAATCCAACAGTATTGTCTAAAAAGGCCATGGAGAAAAAGTTGGACTACACAATGTGTTGCCTAGAAAAGGCAACCCATTGCTAAGGCCTAAAAGGAGTCGTCTCACTGCTAGTGTGAGACGAGTTACTAGAGAGGGCTCGTGACTCCCTAGATAAACAATGAAATCGTTCCCAACTCTTGTAATACATATTATGAAATGCTCCTCTATCTCCACCTGTTCAAGTTGACACCTCAAGCAAATCCCACCCAAACAATCAAGTTGGTGCTTGATCTCCACCTAAAGTCTATGTGAACCCACTCTACCCCCCAAGGGAATGAATGCAAGACAATGAGGTCGCCCCCCCACTCCATGCAATGCTATGGATAAAGGGCCATCTTCAAACGTAACCTGTCTGGTGGTTTTGTCCAAGTTGCACATGTATCAACTACTTGTAAATGTTGTTCGAGTAATCCTTGTCAACTTTTTCCTAGTAGGTAAAAGGTGGTCAGGTGCATCCAACAAATTTCTAAATGAAGGGCCTTCTATCCGAGATGACATCTACAGATAACCTTTTCAAACCCTTCGAGCGAGTAATGTCCAAAGATGGCCTTCTATGTTGAGCACTTCATGGAGGTGAGAGATGGACTCATCATCCAACCCATGTACACAGGCAGACATTGGCCTCATTCTCTCTACATTCCCTTGTATCAGTTATGGGTGGGTTCACAACTCTTCAGGTTAAGATGGACCACCAAAACTAACCGGTTAGACAAGATTTGTCAGATGTGCCATCTTTGGGAGATTGGGACAAGAGTAGCATTACATTTTTCATTACCCCGTCCATTATAAGATCTATGTGCAATTCCATTGTTTGTTTAAGGAACCTCAAACCCTCTTCGACTTCTCTAAGTACCCCGACCAAAGATGCTTGGCCCCATACATCCAAGAGGCTTTTAGAATTTGTTCACATACTCTCCAACCTCTTCGTAGACTAACTTCTACACAAATGATTTCTTCATTATTTTTGGTGCTCCCATAAGCTACGAGCACAAAGAGCCAGACGGATAGCAACATGGTATTAGAATCCAAATCTATACGAACTAGAGGGACCTTCACTGACCCCCCCAAAGACCTCAACAATATTGCCCAACCAAATTCATTTCAAGTAGGCAAATGAGACCACCCAAGGGCCAACGAAGGACGACCCCTTGCACACAATAGCTAGTGGACAATCTAGATCTTCCCCCAATTCTTCCTCAAGACAACACTCTATACTCAAATTTCTCCATTCAACATCGAATGGTAGGAGAGATGGATTTAGTGGAACGTGACTTATGTGCATCCTCTTCACCTTCATTTGCTATCCAATATCTGGATCCATCCCCTTCTATACATCCTTCTCCCAGTGAAGTCATTCGCACTTGAAGTCTAGGGTTTTTCACACCCTAGCTTAGATTTATACCTTTCTTTATGTACCATGCTTTCTCTTTATAGGGGCCATTTTGGTGCTCCCACTTTGTATTGACGGCATTGTACTTAGCAGTCGCATTGACCTAATTTTGTGGTCACTTGTTGGACATTAAAAAAATTATCTCATAAAATGAATTGTATAAAATCTCTACTATAGTTCCTTCTCTACATGTGCCCACATCTTTTGTAGTCATTGTTGCCATTAATGATGCTTTGCTAGACTTATGGCGAGGGAAAATTGTGAGACTAATGATGAAAAAGATGAAAAAAAGGTGTCTTTTGTGAAGAAAAATATAAATCTAGAAAAGGAGAAGATAGTAGCAGTAAAGTAAAAGTGGTATTCTCCTTATCTTTAATTTTCTATCGTTTTACTTAAATTTTTAACATTACCATTAATTGTTTCAAGATGTTTGAGAGTGGTTCCAACCTCATCAAATTTCATATGCGAAAAGTAGAATTTTAGATCCCATTCAAAATTCAACAGACTTGACAATTTTTATGATTTCAAGATTGCAACGCTTCCACTGGATTCTATCATGTATGAGGGTAAGGGATTGGCATTTAATCAAGCACATCAACCTCTCTATGTACCTTGATGTTGGTGGTGCTAATTGTTGAACTCCTCTATCATGACCTTGATCAAAATGTACCCTTTAGTCATGCAAAATCACTTTTTAAGCTTGGGAATTTTTTTCTAATTCTACCTTATTTTAACGCTTGGTTTAGGAAGTTTCATCAAAATTGTAGGGTGTTGAGCAATGTCCTTGGAAGATCAACTTCGAGTTTCGAGGTAGAGGCAAGGGCTAGAGCCTAGAGGAGGGGGAACAAGGTGCTATTGATGAATAGGATCCCATTATAGGCAATGATTTATCTATCTGGACTCATCTTATGGATGAAAATTGATATATTTTGGACATCTACTGATATTTTTTGGATATCTATCGATATCTTGCAGTATTTGGACATGGCTAGTTTGAATATCAATGAGAAATGCTTTTTTTAATTCAAAATATGTGTATATATTTATTTTTTTGTATTTGTCGATTTTTTTCGTGATGATTCAAAACTTTGACTCTTTTGCCTCACCGATTTATTGTCAATTCCGATTCTAGTAACACTGCTATAAAATACAAAGTAATGATGTACTCAAAGGAATAGCTAGAGGGGTTTCATATAGCTATATGACTTGGAACTTATCGGGAGAAAAAACAAATGAGGAAAAAGATAATTACATCCAACCAACACCTTAAAAGGCTATCCTCCTTGACAACTAATAAAAATTTCTAGCAAGGTACATGAGTTGGTTACTCCACCTATCAAAGTGAATTCAATTCTACATCAAAAAGAAGAGGTCGCAAGATGTTTTACTTGAGTGGGTTCCTGCTTAAGTAAGAAGATATGGCAAAATGATTGCTTAGGTGGATTCTTCCTTCAATAAGAATAGATGGCAATATGATTGCTTCACGATGGATGTAGATGAATTATGTGTTCAAAATGGAGGATACAACATTCTAATGGAGCACCAACACATGTACCAAAATCTGGAGAGACAAGCTGCTAGAAATGAAATAGATTCTCATATTATTTTTGCAATCATATTTGATATAAAGAGGAGTAGATACTTAAACAATAGTATTATCGTGTTAAGTGGGAGGTATTGGAGTATTAACACTCCAATACAAAGTTCCAATATAATAGTCACATTGTGATTAAGGACTTCAATAAAGAATCATTAGTTATAAGTTGTCAATAGTTAATAAAGTGGTTAGGTCAATTAGGTAGCACAACTACATAATTAATGAAATAAAAGAGGATCCCCCTCATTGCATCAAATGACTCCACTTATAATAGAAGTTCATATTCCATGTCTTTATTGTATCTCGTCTATTCATTTTTAGCACTCCTTATTTCATCCTCAAACTTATTTAAAACGAACTAAAATGAGCTCAAAGAATAGGAAAGCATTCATAAAAAGATTATGAAATGTCTTTCAAGTTTACCTCTAAACACTACTTTGCCCACAAGGGTAAAAGAAAGTTTCCCCTTCTCCATAATAATGAATACATGGAAGGAAATCTAACTTTTCAGGTAGCTCAAACAAAAGCATTGAATAGAGAAAACAAGATGAGAGAGAAGGAAAAGGGAGATAAGAGAGGAGGAGAAGAGGAATGTAACAAAATCTAGAGAGACAAGCTACTAGAAATGAAATAGATTCTCATATTATTTTTGTAATCATATTTGATATAAAGAGGAGTAGATACTTAAACAATAGTATTATCGTGTTAAGTGGCAGGTATTGGAGTATTAACACTCCAATGCAAGGTCCAATATAATAGTCACATTATGATTAAGGACTTCAATAAAGAATCATTAGTTATAAGTTGCCCACAAGGGTAAAAGAAAGTTTCTGCTTCTTCATAATAATGAATACATGGAAGGAAATCTAACTATTCGGGAAGCTCAAACAAAAGCATTGAATAGAGAAAACAAGATATGAGAGAGAGAGAAAGGAAGGAGGAGGAAAAGGGAGAGAAGAGAGGAGGAGAAGAGGAATGTACCAAAATCTGGAGAGACAAGCCACTACAAATGAAATAGATTCTCATATTATTTTTGTAATCATATTTGATATAAAGATGAGTAGATACTTAAACAATAGTATTATCATGTTAAGTGGGAGGTATTTGAGTATTAACACTCCAATACAAATGTCCAATATAATAGTCACAGTGTGATTAAGGACTTCAATAAAGAATCATTAGTTATAAGTTGTCAATAGTTAATAAAGTGGTTAGGTAGATTAGGTAGCACAACTACATATTTAATGAAATAAAAGAGGATCCCCTCATTGCATCAAATGACTCCACTTATAATAGAAGTTAATATTCCATGTCTTTACTGTATCTCGTCTATTCATTTTTAACACTCCTTATTTCATCCTAAAACGTATTTAAAACAATCTAAAATGAGCTCAAAGAATAGGAAAGCATTCATAAAAAGACTATGAAAATGTCTTTCAACTTTACCTCTAAACACTACTTTTCCCACAAGGGCAAAAGAAAGTTTCCCCTTCTCCATAATAATGAATACATGGAAGGAAATTTAACTATTTACGAAGCTCAAACAAAAGCATTGAATAGAGAAAACAAGATATGAGAGAGAGAGAGGAGGAAAAGGGAGAGAAGAGGGGAGGAGAAGAGGAAAGTGGAGAGGAGGGAGATGGGGAATTCTGCAAGTAAAAGGGAAAGGCGAGAACAAGAACAATGAGAGATATTCATATTGTTAAGTTTTTACTTTGTTTAGCATAATAACATTAAACAATAGGATCACTGAAAGAAATACAAGCACAGCAACACAAAGAACACAAAATTTCTCTCGAGGAAACCACAAGGGATAAAACCCCGACAAAACTTCCTCAATATAGAATTCACCAATACAAGATAAAAGCCCCAAGACAAAACGGATTCTCTGCTTCACCAACGAACATCTCTCTCTCTCCTATGCGAGCTTGAGTGAGTGAGATGAGTGATACAAATGAGCAACTCAACCTCCTCCTATTTATACTAAACAAGTGACTTGACCTTTTTACTAATTAGGTCGACTTGACTCACCTAACCAGGCCAACCTATACACTTTAAAATAAAATATTATTTTCTAGAAATTTCCAGGTCGACCTAACAGTTAGGGTTTACATTGACTCTTTCAATGACTCTTACATTATCAATTACATCAATGACATCTCTCGAAGGAGAAATACAATAATACAATAGACAAGTACATTTAGAATATCTTCCGCAGTTACATTTCTTTAACACTCCCTCTTAACTAGGAAGGTATTCTGCGGGCAACATCATCAACATCAACAGCTGTCCAACTGTCTGGTGAAACTCTATATGTCGTAGGAAGTTTTTGGAACATCATCATATGTCTGGGGCATCATCAAAACCATCTGTTGGAATATCGCCATCAACATCATCATCATCGTCAGCAAGAATTTGCTAGAACATCAACAACATCTGTTGGAATATCACCATCAGCATCAGCATCATCGTCAGCAAGAATTTGTTGGAACATCAACATCATCTGCTGGAATATCACCATCAGCATCATCATCAGCAACAGCAAGAATTTGCTGGAACAACATCATCGTCAGTATATGAATACTGGAACAACATCATCAATCATCAGTAAGTGAATACTGGAACAACAACATCAATCATCTGTAAGTAAATACTGAAACAACATCACTCATCAGTAAGCAAATACTGGAACAACAACATCAATCATCAGCATGTGAATGCTGGAACAACATCATCATCATCATCTGCAGCACGGAGCTGGAACAAGGCCATCATCATCTGCAGCTCGGAGCTGGAACATCATCATCATCTTCAGTACAAAGTTGAAGTATCGGCATCATCACATCAATATAAAAACTGATACATCAACAACAACGACAGCACGAGGCTAGCTCATCAGCATAAAGCTGGAATAACATCATCATCGTCAACAGCTCAAGGCTGGAGCAACATCATCTATGGCAACAGAATAAGGCAAGTGCATCAACAACCAACATGATCCTTCCTTTCAGAATTACGGGATCGAGTTCAACACGGGTGATCCTTCCTTTCGGAATTACGAGATCATGGACAATCCTTCCTTTCGGAATTACGAGATTCAATCCAACAACACTGGTGATCCTTCCTTTCAGAATTACGGGATCATGGACAATCCTTCCTTTCGGAATTACGGGATTCAGTCCAACAACACTGGTGATCGTTCCTTTCGGAATTACGGGATCATTGACAATCCTTCCTTTCGGAATTACGGGATTCAGTCCAACAACACTGGTGATCCTTGCTTTCGGAATTACGGGATCATGGACAATCCTTCCTTTCGGAATTACGGGATTCAGTCCAACAACACTGGTGATCCTTCCTTTCGGAATTACAGGATCATGGGCAATCCTTCCTTTCGGAAATACGGGATTCAATCCAACAACACTAGTGATCCCTCCTTTCGGAATTATGAGATCATGGACAATCCTTCCTTTCGGAATTACGGGATTTGGTCCAACAACACTAGTGATCCTTCCTTTCGGAATAATGGGATTCAGTCCAACAACACTAGTGATCCTTCCTTTCGGAATTATGGGATCATGGACAATCCTTCCTTTCAAAATTACGGGATTCAGTTTAAGGATCAACATTTAAGACTATCCTTCCTTTCGGAATTACGGGATCAAGTCTAAGGATGATCAATCCCAACTGAGCTACCCACTGTGTTCAGGATACCATAGTATCATCAGCACTACTCCCCCTTTTGAGGGAAGTCCTTACGGACTAAACCAAGCTTGTCGCGGAAGTGCTCAAACTTCACACGAGACAGAGGCTTAGTCAACACATCTGCAACTTGCTCATATGTGCTCACATATTGGAGCTTTAAAGCTCCCTTCTGCACCATATCACGAATGTAGAAATACTGGATTTCTATGTGCTTCGACTTATCATGGAACACGGGATTCTCTCTCATCTTCATGCAGCTTTGATTATCACATAGAATCACTATGGTATCCAACTCCAAATCGAATAGACCTGATAACAACTTCTGAAGCCATATGGCTTCACAACTGGCGGAACAAGCTGCAATATATTCCGCTTCTGCAGTGTTGAGAGCAACACTAGACTGCTTCCTGCTTAGCCATGAGATCATGGCTGACCCCAGACTGAAACATCCACCTAAAGTGCTCTTTTTGTCTGAGACACTTCCTGCCCAATCTGAATCTGTATAACCGTACAGTCTGAAGTCATGATCTCTAGTATAACTAAGACCATAGTCTATTGTACCTTTTAGGTACCTCATCACATGCTTTGCAACTACAAGGTGAACACGTCTAGGCTCAACCAAATACTAACTCAAGGTGTTCACAGCAAAGCATATATCTAGCTTGGTATTCATTGGATACATCAATGACCCAATAATATGTCTGTATAGTGTCACATCCACTAACTCTGACAAAGCATCAGTCAACAACTTCAAATTTGTATCCATGGGTGTGGCCATGGCTTTACTTTCCAACATATCAAACCTTTTCAGGATTTCTACTGCATAGTGGGACAAACAACCTTTGCCACAAATAGAGACTAAGTGAAAGTGTCTCTCCATCTGTACTGTAGTCACTCCCTCTAAAGCGGAGCTTTCCTGCTCCTTCTATAACTGAGCACTATCCTCCCTCTCCATCTTGTACTCTCTATATCGGGACATTTTGCAATAGAGTGACTAGTAGCCTTCTCTTCTGATGATCCTCTGTGTATCCATCTATTTCATCTTTCTAGGTCACTGGATACCAAGATCTCGAACTCTGTTGCAAGTTCTCTCTTGCACCCATCTATGAGCTTCTCATCTTCAACCTTGTAGCAAAGGTCGATGTCTCATCACTCTAGGTGATCCTTGATCTCATCATTCTATCCCATGTGCCTTCTTCGATCTGTGCACATGTGGTTCTCTATAGAGAGTCCTGAAACCTGGAGGTTGCTTGATATCTTCTTCTACTTCGATTCCACCATTTATCTAGTATAATATTCACCACTGAGGAAATGTGTCTGGCCACTAGAGCAACATCTCGTCATAGTCGACTCCCTCTTTCTAAGAGAACCCTTGCTTTGTACTTCTGTAGTATACTTGATTTCATAAGTCTTGTTGAATGTTATAGTTGAACCATCGTCACTTGTTCTAACGAACAAGTCTCATCATTCTTCGTTTGTAGGTGATCGTACATGATATTTCCCATCACATGCATATCAATGTAAACATTCTAACATGCATAATACACATCCTAATCTAGGAACATAAATATGTACACAACTGGACAATATAGGAAATGACAATTCAAATACTTATCTTTGTTTGTTTGGTAGGATCTCCCTAGTCTCCTTGCAAGAGTCTCTAACAGTGTGCTCCACTCCATCATCTGATTTTGAGGACCTGTTCCTTTCTTTCTTATGACCGACAATGCCGAACAAGTCTTCTATACTACAAATCACAAGGACTCGTGGTCCTAGCTATTACGGGTGAGTCTGCATGTCCCTTCAATTTGTAAAGTCCCCCTTCTTCAATTTCAATCACAACTGCATCCCTTCTTATCCAATGCTAAGATAGATAGGAGGTTCTTCTATCTTGTCTCCAATAGCTTCTAATTGTTCTTTGATCTGAGATACTCTAATGAAATATGAATGCAAAGTCTCAGACTTCTGAACCTTCACACCCTTGAGTTGATTTCTCAAGGTCATCTTTCTGTTAATATTATTTCCTTCGAATAGACTGGTCAAGGCATCAAACATTTCTTTTGGGGTCTTCTTTGATGACACTTGAGAGATCAAGTGATCTTTGATAGAGTCAGTTATGATCCTCTTAGCCTTGATCATATTCTTCTTGTGCTTTGGCCTCATCTCCCTCTGATTCTTTAACTTCTTCTTTTATGAAGCCTTCTAGGTCATGTTCTTCAAGAATGAGCATGACCCTATATTTCCATGCCCTGAAGTTCTCAACTCCCTGAAGCTTCTCATCAAGCTTGGTAGTGGTTGTCATTTTGATAATATGAGAACCTCAAATGGAAATAGAATGGAGATAGTACTTACTTGTGAAACTGCTTCTCCAAGAACTGCTTCTGGCTTGACCTAGGGTTTGACAGAGAAACCCTAATTTTTCAACTCTGATATCTTGAGAAACTGATTGGACGAAAATATGTACCTCCCCAAGGCAAGTTAGGCAAAGTACTCATTTTCCCAAATCTGTGGACAGGGCTGCAAAACATTTGATGCCCTAGTTTCTTCAATTTATACTGCATATTTGTCTAGTCTTAATTCTAATATATCTCTGAAATTTCTGCTCCTCAAGGTCTGAAACTTCGTCCTGTGATGGTCTGATCTATCCTCTATCCAACCCCACGGGTTAGAGCAGGATTTGATTCACCAAGTGGAACTTATGCTAAGTTTCCCAAGGTGACTTGTTTATGGACAGTTTCAGTATAGCGAACTTGTACGGACTTCCACGTGTCACTGTTTCATCTTCAGGTTCTTAAACTCGCACCAGAGAAACTACAGCCCGTGCACTTTCTGGAACATCTTACAGAATTCGATTTGGATCTTCCTGGCCTGAGATATAGCAATTTTCCCTATATCAACTTTTTAAAACTGAATTCTAGAGGAGGTTGGAACCCTAATTTGCATGGATCATATCTCCTAAAGTACAGCGAATCTAAGGCTGAAACTCGCACACAAGGCATATGACCATTTCATCTTCGGCCTATCCGATTTTCAGATCATGAACCTTCGCCAAAAGTGGTTTATAGCAAAAATGCCAATATGACTAGTTTTCGGAAATGGAAACCCTAGGCAGCAGCTGCACAATGTTCTCTTTCAGGCCTACTCTGATACCATGTTAAGTTTTTACTTTGTTTAGCATAATAACATTAAACAATAGGTTCACTGAAATAAATACAAGCACAGCAACACAAGGAACACAAAATTTCTCTCGAGGAAACCACAAGGGAGAAAACCCCGGAAAACTTCCTCAATATAGAATTCACCAATACAAGATAAAACCCCCAAGACAAAACAGCTTCTCTCCTTCACTAACGAACTTCTCTCTCTCTCCTATGCGAGCTTGCGTGAGTGAGATGAGTGATACAAATGAGCAACTCAACCTGCTATTTATACTAAACAAGTGACTTGACCTTTTTACTAATTAAGTCGGCTTGACTCACCTAATCGGGCCAACCTATACACTTTACAATAAAATATTATTTTCTAGATATTTCTAGGTCGACCTAACAGTTAAGGTTTACATTGACTCTTTCAATGACTCTTACATTATCAATTACATCAATGACATCTCCCGAAGGAGAAATAAAATAATACAATAGACAAGTACATTTAGAATATCTTCCGCAGTTACATTTCTTATGAGAGATATATACATATATATATACAATGAGAGATATTCATATATATATATGTGTGTGTGTGTGTGTGTGTGTGTGTGTGTTCATTAAAGGACAATAATTATTAAGGAAACTTTACAATCAATCAATGAAGCCTCCAAAGAGATGATAGGTAAAGTTCAACTTTGATGGTGCCACAAGAGGAAAAGCAAGCCAAGCATGTGCAAGGGGAGTGTTGAGGAATTACTGGGGAAAATTTTTAGCCTTTGATTCCTAGTTTTTAGAGATCAAAACAAATATTAAGGTTGAGATCAGAGCGCTGATCATGATCAAAGCACTGATCGTGAACATTATGGAGGCTATAAGGAAAGGCTACAAGAAAATTGTGTTCAAAAGGGATTCAAAACTAACAATACCTCATATCAATGAGGTGAACGCATAGTCTCCCTGCAAGTTGAAGGGCAAAATAACATGGTTTCAACATGCCTACAAAGTTTTTGAAGACTGCAAATGCACACGCTTCAAAAGGAAAGCCCATAATCATGTGAATGATTCCAAGACACGTCAATCCCTTGAGATGGTCCCACAATCCACATCGAAAGAGAGAAATTGGAAGAGTGAGTTTAATGCATACTTGGCTCAAGTGTGGATACTTTCGTCCCCCGGGCTCACATCAATAATTAATAAGGGAGCTAGATAGCGAGCAGATTCTGAGATTCTTTATATGACCATGATGGAACAATCGATAGTGATGGCAGCAAGGCTGGGGAAGGAAAGAAAGAAAGAATGGAGGAACTTGTCATGAAGAGGAGGATATATGTACTATCTTGAGATGATCAACACTAGAGTCCTCCAAATAATACTACCTATCTTCATCGATGAAGAATCTCGATCTCTATTATTGTCAGGAGTGGCCAACGATACGAATCTATCAAATCATCCCAACTCCAAGAGGCCTCCCATATCACTACAATTGTCTGTCAGTGATCTTTTTCTTTTCTCAATTCTATTTCAGGATACAATATGGGATAGTGGTCGCATCTAATGTTGAGTATGTAGGGGCAATGGAGGTATACTATGTTTATGGTTTATGTTTGTTTTGGGACTGCTATTCTACAATTTTTCGTAAATTTTTTAACAGGGAGACATTAGGTACACTTCCAAGTTGGTCAAGGGAGGTTTATTATGTATGTACTAGAAGATCTTATTCATATATATATTATATATATAATGCTCTGAGAATAAGAGCTTCTAGGTTTATTTTTCAACAAAATATTTTTTAATCACAGGCCTCAAACCCCTATGAACAGGAAAATGACCCTACATGCACACAAGGCCAAGCCCCCTGACCTGCGGTCAGATACCTGTTATTAAAAGTAACAAAAAAACAATTATTATAAATTTAAAGGTTTAGCGTTGCTTACCTGGAACAGTTTGGAACTACAATCCTCTCTCAGTTGTGCTCCAAATCGAAAGAGTTCCAAAATTCACATGCCATCCTCTCCTTCAGTTCTCAACATCATGGCATCGAGCCAGAATTTATTGATTCTAAATATTTTGGGCTTCTTTGCCTTGCATGAAAAAATTTAGAGTCAACAAACTACCTCCATGTCATGTCATGAAAACGTCCAAATATCTTCATTCAAACGTCTTGTGTGCCATGATAATATATATTTTTTCTGCTCAAGAAAATAAATGCAAACATTAAAAAAATTCAAAATAAATTCTGCGACCGAGATAGTTAAAGACCCGATTTTGTTTTTTCTTTTCTATACCATGATTGGACCAATTATCTAAACCGCTAACGGAGTAAATGCAGTGGTCAATGGTTTGAACCTGTTACCTTCTGTTAAAACATGAAAAATTTTAATGAAATAACGGGCAACATTCATTGAAACTGGGAATGGAAGCACAAGATGAAAGGTACCTTTCAAGAAAGCGTCGGGGAAGGCGTTTTCCTGAACGTCGAACCTCTTCACTGCCAAAGCCGAGGGAGTTACACAATAAATAGTGATCTTCTAGTCATGGCCGTCCTTAACCTTATAAACACTTTTGGAGAACCTGGGGTTCGATGAGGTGGGTGCCCACTGCCCATTGAGATATTCTTTGGAGGGCGTACGGCTGGATAAGGTGAATGTAACTCCCGCAGCCTCTGCAATTTGCAATACTGAAAGTACCTAGTGATCCTGCAATTTGTAATACGGAAAGTAATGATATTGCAGTTTTGAAATACGGAAAGTGGAGTAATTAAAATGGAAATTAATGGAACTTTGTTTTGACAAATTAAACAAATTAATAATTAAAATGG
Organism: Larix kaempferi; assembly: GCA_027924585.1. Taxonomy (NCBI): domain Eukaryota; kingdom Viridiplantae; phylum Streptophyta; class Pinopsida; order Pinales; family Pinaceae; genus Larix; species Larix kaempferi. Next base: position 1,113,872 of record BSBM01000254.1, read on the forward strand.
TACTGTGTTCTTCAAAAAAAAGTACAAATATGAGTAATTCAATTCTTTAATGAATTATATGAAAATTAAAATACAATAATAAATTTATTCAATGTTTTGTAAGTTTTCGAAACCTATTACATCAAAGGATTGGTGCGACGGATGCAACCTCGGCGGTGTTGAACGCTCGGCCCTCGAGCCTGCTGCAAGCGCCCTCTGTGGCTAAGGCTTAGCCCACGAGCTCCATCGCTACGATCAAGCCTCTAACACCTCTCTCCTGCGGCTAGGGCTCGGCCCTCGAGCTCCACTCAATGGCCTCGGGAGCAAACGGCCCTCCCCTCCCTTATGATCTGCCTGAATTTTTGAAGCTCATAGCAGCCCAAGGAAAAAACACTCTCACCGCTTCTCAACAGAAGTTCGTGAAAAAACTCGATGAGATACCCACCGTTGAGTTGTCGGTAGAGCAACCTTGCAAGGCAGCTCTTAAACTGTCTGAACGAGGACTGATTGGCCAATTCACAGGTCTATGGCCTTCTCCGAAAACCACTAAAACATGGGTGCAGAAAAACTGGAGACCTCTGATCTCGAAAGAAGTAAAATCTTATTTTTTGGGAAAGGGATTATTTGCATTCGTCTTCTAAAGCAAACGAGATCGTGAGTTAATATTCAGGAATGGGCCATATTTTATGTGGATACAAGGGCTTTACATGAACAAATGGAATCCAGATTTTGACCCATCCCAAGATATCCCATCTGTAGTTCTTGTTTGGGTGAGACTTCCGCATCTACCCCTCCAATGCTAGAACTCATAATCACTAGAAGCCATCGAAAATACCCTCGGAAAATACATAGATAAAGCAGATCGAAAAGACCAATTTTCATGTGCAAGAATTTGCATGGAAGTAGATCTGGAACATGGCCTCCCATAAGCGATAAATCTCACAGTGGCAGACTGGTCTCACATCCAAGAACTAGATTACGAACAAATTCCATTTAAATGCAGGTATTGTCATGAATATGGGCATTTCACTCGATCATGCAAGAAGAAGCCCGCAGATCCAAAAGCATGAGGGAAAAAAGAACAATGGAAAACCATTAAAAAACACACCAAATTGGGACCAAAAACCCTACCAAAAGGTCAAAGCTCAAGGAAAGCAGACCATCAACATCAAAATTCTATGGTTACTAACAATAGGAATAGATTCAAAGCTTTAGAAATACCAGAAATCCAGGAAACGCCCGAAGCCCCAAAAGAAGGAGAAATCCCTGAACAACAGGATCTCAGGAAGCACCCCAAATCCAAGAAGACCCGAAAGACCTCCAGCCCCAGAATACCCCAAGCCCCAAAAGACCTAATTCGAATAAAGGCACACTTTCACCTACCTATGCAAAAATTACAAAAGCCAAACCAACGGTCCCCCCTGCATCTTCAGAAGAACTTACTAACAGATCATCCAAAAAGCTATGATGAAAAACGAGCAAAGATCTAAGAGAAGAAGAAGTTGAACGTGATAAAATCCAAGGATCTCAAACAACAATAGACATGGCTTTTAGCAGGAATACCATAGCCAAAATAACAAGGAAGAAAATGGGAGACTCAACAGGGGGAGGGCCCTCCTCTACCCACAATACTAGATAATGAAGCTGGTCTCTTGGAATTGCAGAGGTTTGGGCAGTCCCAGCAAACTTGAAGCAGTTAAATATCTCCAAAAAATTGACATGCCAGACATCCTCTTGCTCCAAGAGACCAAACTAGATGAAAAGGTCGTCCTAGCTATTGGAAAGGAAAAATGAAAGAAAAATACAGGTATAGCTGTCAGCGCCAGAGGGGCCTCCCGGCGACCTTGCAACCTTATGGTCTTCAGACAAATTCCAATTACATAGTTCCTTCGCCACACAACATTGGATCTACACAGAGCTTAGTCATATCCAAAGCAACAATCAAATCGCTCTCTTCAATCTGTATGTTCCTAACCTATACTCCAAAAAAAAAGATTGTTGGAAACTCCTGGAAGATTTTCTAGATGCATATACTCCAGAAAATATCATTCTAGCTGGCGACATAAACATTACCCTCTCCACAACCGAAAAAAGGGAAGACTCATTAGAAAGGATATATTCAGATCTCAGGTAGAAGCCCTTTTTCAGAGATGGGATCTACTTGACATCAAGCCCGAGAGGGGAAAATTTACCTGGTCCAACAAGCGATTAGGCAAAGGAAACATAATGGCCCAGTTAGACAGATTTCTTGTCCATAGCAGCCTTTTGACTAATGGACAGACAATCATCTCAAATGTTATGGTAAATTTGGCCTTGGATCACAAGCCGATCCAACTCCAAATTCAAGAAAATGAAGATCTCGGTCCAATCCCATTTAGATTCAGTCCCCAATGGATAGATCACACAAGTTTTTGGGACACACTGGACAAATCCTGGAGAACCCCCATTTCAGGTTGCCCAAGATTTATTTGGGAAAAAAAGCTCATCATAACCAAAAAGGCCTTAAAGGAATGGGCCAAATCTAACTATCTCCCACCCTCTAATTTCATAAAGAAAGTTGTAGATGAACTGAAATCCATCCAAAATTCATTGGACGAGCATCCAATCGATAATATCACGCTACAAGAAGAGGTCACACATCAGATTAAGGCCTACCAAGCCTTCTATAAAGAAGAGGAATTTTGGAGATTGAAATCTCGAAGCACTTGGCTCAAAGCCGGTGATAGGAATACCTCCTATCTCCACAAACAAACTGAAGTTGGGCACTCAATTAACTACATCTCAGAAATCAAAACGGATGATGGCTTGACTGTTAAAGGACAAGGAAATATTAAAATTGTATCACACAATTATTTCTCAAATCTTTACACGGAGGACGACAATGTTGGGGATGAAGGAGAGCAAATTCTCCTTGAGCACATCCCAAAGAGCATTATGCCTGAAGACAACACTGATCTTCTCAAGCCTTTCTCTAAGCAAGAAGTCATCAATACCATACGGTCTTTTGATCCTGACAAAGCACCAGGACCAAACGGATACTCAATACACTTCTACAAATTCTGCTAGCAATATATTAAAAAATATTATATGAGAATGGTCAGGAATTTCCATTCAAAAGCAAAGATCGGAGGTTGCACCAATTCCACATTCCTGACTATTATTCCAAAAGAGACAAATCCCAATTCCTTCGGCAGATTTCGGCCAATTTCATTATGCAACTCATCATACAAGATAATATCCAATATGCTGGCAAACATAATGAAGCCTCTACTCAATAAAATCATCTTAGACAATCAAGGAGGCTTCTTAAAAGGGAGACAAATCCTCGACAACGTCATTCTCGTTCAGGAAGCTATCCATTCTAGCAAGATTCACAAGGAAAAAGGTATGTTGATCAAACTCAATATGGCCAATGCATTCGACCGAGTCAAGCATTCATTCCTTTTTAAAGTCATGGAAAACTTTGGATTTGGGAAAACCTTCATAAGTTGGATCTCAGCCTGCATAAGAGGACCCTGGATTGCCCCTTTAGTAAATGGTCGGCCCACTGATTTTTTCCAAGCCAAGCATGGAATCCGACAAGGATGCCCCTTGTCCTCCTTTTTGTACATTCTTTTGGCAGACTCCCTTAGTCGAAAGTTGAAGTCATACCTGAACACAAGCTCTCTACCGGGTCTTAATTTAGCCTCTAACCCCATGCCTCTCAATCACACACTCTTTGCCAATGACTCCCTCTTATTGGGAGGAGGCTCTTCCATCATTGCTTGAAAATTCAAACAAAAATTGACCTAGTACTGCAATGCCTCATGAGGCAAGATCAACCTCCACAAGAGCGCAGTTTACAATTGGAATCTGAACAATGCTTCTGTAGCCAACATTAGCAAAATCCTTGGAATCAAAGTCCACAAACACTGGGACAAATTCATATATTTTGGCCTCCCAATTACACAAGGACAATCAAAATATGGAATTTGGGAAGAAACGATAAGCAAGATCAAATCCAAAATTAGAAGATGGGGAGGACATTGGCTCAACAAAGCTGGAAAGATGATCTTAGTAAAAGTCGTCTTATCAGCATTACCAATATACCAATCTTCCATCATTCTGGCACCTAAAGGAGTGTCAGAATAGATCAGTAAACTTCTGAGATATTTTCTCTGGACGAGAGGAAAAAACAATGAGAACAAAATCCATTTAGTGAATCGGAGCATTATAAAACAACCAAAGCTCTCGGGTGGCCTCCAAATTCGTGATCCCTTCCAGGCAAACTTGGCAATGGGAGGGAAATTACTTTGGAAAATTTTGCACAACAGACAGCATCGTGTTAGTCAAGTGTCAAGAAATAAATATCTATTGGGCAATAATCTAAGATGTCTTGACAGCAAGCCTATCTCCAAAGGATCCTTGATCTGGTCCTTGTGCAGAGCCGCATGGGAATTATTCTCTCAAGAACCCTATTGGGTTCCGAGAGATGGAAGAAAAATAAACATATTTACTGATAAACTAATGGGAAACAGACCATTACAGAATATTCAAGAGTTCCACGATATAGCACAATGGTTTGCTCATCAAGGTATCAAAACATTGAACGATTTCAGCTCCTGGGACACCTTTGGCACATGGCAGAGTTGGAAAAAATTACCAATCCTGGCCATTCTTGAATCCTCCTCATTGACAAATTGAATGGTTGCGCTCCTACTCATCTTCAGGATAAAGATGAACATGGATGGGGTCCAAAAGGAAATTGCACTACAGTCCTAGGCTTCAATGCTCTCCAAATCCACGAAGTTTCAAGAAAAAGCTTATGGAAATTAGTTTGGAATCCATTTGGACTCCCCAAGATAAATTTCTTCATTTGGACACTTGTTCACCAAAAGGTGCTTACCAGAGACAACCTAATCAAAAGAGGAATCATCGGGCCACATTGGTGCCCTCTATGTCGTAGGAATTATGAAACTCTAGATCATTTATTCCTGGAATGCCATTTTACAAAAAATGTTTGGAACCACATGCTTCATGAACTTAATATAATCATGCCAACGTTCAACACCATTACCTACCTATTCAAGGAGTGGAAATCCATCTATCCCCTCCACCTTTCCAAAAAAAAGCTCTGGCTCCAAATCTGGATAACCATCCAAATTCACTTGTTGGAAAATATGGATTGCCAGGAACAAAGCCATTTTCCATGAAACCTACTACACCCCCTTGCAAGTCGTTGGACAAGCCAAAGGCTTGCTTATAGAATGCCTGAATTTCTCCAATCTCAGGACGGACACAAATCTCAGCACAAATGAAATGAACTGGATTGGAACTATTTCCCCAAGCCCTAGCAAAAAAATAAATTCTCGATTTCGATACTTACCGCCATGGCAAATCAGAATTTCCAATTCTAACTTTCAAGATTGGAGGAATAAATAGACTATGGACAATTTACATTTTGATGGCGCATCCAAAAGAAATCTTGGAGTAGCAGGAGCAGGGGGGGTTTCTGTGGTCTATCGGAGGATTGCTGAGAATAAGATACAGATGGGGATTAGGAATTTGTTCCAACAACTTAGCAGAAGCCCTAGATTTGCTAAAAGGTTGCCAGATTTGCAAAGAACAAAGAATTGAAAGGTTACAAGTGTTTGGGTACTATCTTGTAATTATCAAAGCCCTCAATTCGAATACTAACTTCAACAATTTGGCAATAAAGCGAATTGTTCATCGAATTCAGCAAATTGCAAACACATTCATCCAATTCAGAGCATTCCACATCGTGAGAAATCTAAACTATGAAGCAGATTCGGAAGCAAAGGTTGGAACTAGACTTGAATCCGGGGAAATCGAATTCTCCAATAAAGAAACTAGCCATCATCATATCCCCTGAGCAATTATGAAGCGAATGAAGGATTTGAATTCTCCAATTCAAAATCTCAGACTATGATGGAAGGAGATGATCTACCCAAATTATGCAGCGAAGGATTCAAGACCTTTTGGCATCGAGCATGAGAGACACCAATCTAACACGCAGGTTCATGAACACGCAAACCCAAGGACATTTGGCAACACGCTGAGAGACTTTGAGCTAACACACAGCTGCTCCAGGGATTCAATCAATTTCAATGCCAAAAATGAAATTGCAACTTTCAAATGATTGCAATGAGAGCAAACGCAGTCATTTCTATAAATCAAATCGCAGAATCCATAAGCAATATGGTCACCAAATCGATGGAAGATCAACAATCTGGTTTTTGAAAGCGAATTCAAATAAAGAAAGAATTTTAGTTCATAAAGCAATACATTGCTGAAAATTTTGAACATTGTAATTAGTCGGATTTAGCTTTAGCCACGACTCAACCATTTTTTTATTTTTTAATATTAATTATCCGTTTCAGTTAAAATAAAATAAAATTGAAACCTATTAAATTTGACCAAAACCCATAAAAGTTTGTTTTATTTAATTCCAACACCAAAATGAAAGGAGGATGCAATGTTTAACTAAAGCTCCAAGTTAAGTTTGGTTTAATAACATTCTTTAACTAAAAGGTAAACTATTCCAAATTTTGAACTTAAATTATTTAGTTTTTTTTTAAATAGTGTGTGTTTTTGTTGTCTACCTACCTTTTTTTTTATAGAAAAGTATATAAAAAATAATAATATTATTTCTTTTCGTAAAAAAGGTATATAAAAAAATTTATATGTTCACAAACAAACTACTGCTTTTGGTTGGGGTGTGGGTCTGGTACCAACACCCATGCTATTGTGGGGGTTATTGAAATGTGTGTCTTATGTTGGAATTGATGCCATACAGGTACTTTAAGACTTCAAAGTCATTCTAGATTGGGCTTCTTGTGGTTCAAGTGTCCGGGTTCTATCGTTGTAGCACTGGTGTATTAGATTACAAACACTTATTAGATCATTTTTTGATATATCCTTCAATCATATTTATCGTGAAATGAATACAATGGCTGATGGTTTATCTAAGAAAGGCACATGCCTTCCTTTTGGCACTTTACTTTATGAGGAGCTCAAGAACAATTCCATTTGTTCACAAGGCTCTATTTATATGTTTTGAAGCTCTAAGATTTTACTCTGGAAGACAGTATAATTTTTTTAGTATAGGAGCCATAGGTAGGTAGAACAAATAACTAAAAAATTGAGTTCTTATGTTTTGTTTGAGTAAACAAGTTAGAAGTTTTTTCACTATATTTGGCAGGAAGTTTTGTAGAACGTTTTTTGCAAGGGAGTCTATAAGGGAAGGTTTATGAGATTCGCAATCATTTTGAATTTTGGGAGGAAGTTTCGATGTAATAGCATGTTGCTTTCTTTGATTATGATGAATAACAAAAGGCAGGTTTTTTATGTGTGAACAAAGAAGAACTAATGCAAAGACAATGTAGTTTGACTTCCAACATAAAAGTATAATATGTGCTTTGGCAAGGATTAACAATAATACCAAATTAATATTTATATTTCATGGGAATTGATATTGAAACACAGAAGAGTTGCAAAGCAATGTAATCTCATTGTTTTTGTAATGTTATTATGCATGTTGTAAACATGAGGAGGGAAGTGGGTACTTTAAAGAAACTAGTAATAATTGAAGGTTTTAAATAACTTGTACTATTACTATTAATGTATCGTGTATCAATATTATTATTATTATTATTATTTTTTAATACAATGTAACTGGCGCCCGATAATGCGGGGATGCCGTAGAAGCCTCAGCATGGGGTTCAATCCGGGGTGGGGACAGCCACAGCCAACCGCCCCCGCCACCCCGCCTGTTAGCAAGACCCCTGTATCAATATTCTTATGTGCATATATCATTTAAAGATATTACAGTTACTCGTAAAGATATTATATGTAGACAAAAGGAAGTGGCAATAATGAGGAAAAAGCTTGATAGTTCTAGCTATAGAACTACTTTTGATAGTGTGTTTGTTTGTTTTGTTTATTATTTACTTGTTATTTTTATGGTTAATGAGTCAAGAATCAAAGAATACACATTATTCCACTATGAAATATGTATCATTGTATGTAGTGTATCTAATACAAGACGCCATTAAAACAAATGCATAGAGGTAATGAGTCAAGAATCAAAGAATTATGAGTTATGTAATCATTGTATGCAATGTATCTAATACAAGACGTCATTAAAAGGAATGCATATTGCAAGTCAAACTCAATTTTCTATTTTACATAACTATAGATTTGGTCTAAGTTGTGTTGCTTGAAAATCCAACCTTGGTTTCAAAGATATAATGACATAAATTGACATGTCTTTTGAAGGATAACCTAATTCCTCTAGCACTTCAAAAGAAATACATTATGTGTTTGTGATACATTCATAATAATTAATTCTTCGGATTGGGTTGTACATTTGCGTAATCTTGTAAAATTTTAAATGGCAAATGTCAAATCCAGGGATGGAAATTGATTGGCAAATTGCTCATCATGGGGTGATTTGCCCATGAAATATGGTGTGAATTTAAACTTAACTGTTATAAATATTCAAAAAATGTTGAAAACCTCTTAGAAAATGGTTGAAAGCATCAAATTTGATAGGTAGATTGGGTTTGAAATTCCAACCTTGGTCAAATCCATGGAATGCAATAAATATCATAAAATGTATTGTGTGATATGATTAAATGTGATTTAACTCACTTATGAGTCACTCAAAGGAAGGGTGCTTCACGTGATAGGGATTTTGCTTGAAAAAAAATTGAAAAAAAGAGAGAGTATATGATCATTTTTAAAACCATAATGGTTAAGTTGTATTAAATCAAGACATTGTGGTGCTAACCACATGACTAGGATACATACATCAATGTTTCCAATCTCAAATTGAACATCAATACCATGATATCGTGGGAATGTTCTTAATTCGATACTCTTTCTCTAACAAAACTAAACCAACCTAGATACATCTTAACCCTGGATCTATTTTTTTTTCCATGGAAAAAAAGCGTAATTTCTTTTCAATCTTTCGAGTACAAAATTACATTTTTCAACTTCACTATTTGAGAGTGTCTTTGTTGTCTTTATAAATAAACTGATATAGCCCTGATACATCCTCCATACATGTGGAACGGATCCATAGGTTTCAAAAAAATAATGTAGCTAAAAGTATGCCGACATAGACACTATGTCCAGAGAAGTAGACAGTACATATAAACAGATAGAGCATGACCTTTGTGGAGCCACAAGCCAAGCTAAAATATGCAAAAATAATATATAGATATATGTAATATTACTACCAGATCCTGTCATGACAGAATATCCACGACCTCCTAAAGTCGGCCCATATGAAACGAACCGTGCCAAACAACATCAATGGTGCATCAACCCTTCAATCTATAAAGGGCCTATGGTAGAATTCCCTGACCACCCCATCAGAAAATTCTTTAATCCTCCACATCCCTGTCCCCAGCAACAACCCCTCTTTCGATGCCCTGTCCCCAGCAGCAACCCCTCTTTCGATGCCCTATCCGCTTCTGCGTTGTTCTCCCTGAACACATGCCTGCAAGAAAAGTTGTTAAAAGTATAAGTGGCATTTTGAATATATGCCAAGATGTTTGAGAGTCTACGGTTGTGACAAAGTTGAGTTCCAGAAACCCAATGAATCACATTCAGGGAGTCTCCGAAAATAGTAATAATGTGAATCCCTATCTCAAGTGCATAGATGGCAAGGAATCTAAGACTTAGGATTTCCGCCCAATTGTTGCTCCCGGCCCCAAAACCCAACGACATTTCAAAGTAATGTTCAGGTGTAAGAAATAGAAGAGCCCCTCCCCCACATATATTATTCTGGCAAGCACCATCGAAAAAACCCCATGGCTGAGAGCGGTCAATATCTACAGGCTGTACATTCCTAACATTAGCAGGTTGAGTAATATGTTTGCATGATAGGAAGAGCCCGCAGCTATAAACAACCGACTGTGCAAGTAAGCATTCAATCTTCGAAAACACACGCTTGTTCCTGTCAAGCCATACCCCCCAAATGACCAGTAAAGGAACCGCCACATAGTCCTGATATATGGGATTTTGAAACCACGCCAACCAGGCTTCATTCAATGATACCCCAACCCACCGAAATAGGACCTTCAGAATCCTAGAAACAATATCCCAAACTGCAAAGATGTATGGGCAAAATAGAAATAGATGACCCACAGTCTCCACATCTCGTCGGAAAAGTATACACCATCCCGGTCCCTGTTTATTTCTCCTCTGTAGAAAATCCCAAGTCGGTACCCGATTCTTAAGAATACACCACATGAAGAGACGAGTCTTATGAGGACTATGCGGTTTCCATAAAGACCTCCACCACCATTCCGGTTCCCTTGGCATCAATTCAGCACTGATCCGGAGATATCCTCCTTTAGGAGTGTAATTTCTGGATGGATCTCCATCCCAACACAAATCATCCTCCTGATCACCCAAATAAATATGATCCCTACTAAGTGCCCGAAGATAAAGACCCAAATCCATCTCCTCAGCACCCCCAAGACCGAAGTAGTTTGTCGAACGCCATGTAGGACTCCCCAGCAGTAGAACCTCTGGATCCGCTAGTTGATGTAAATAATAAATTCCCCTCTGTCCTAAGGCCTCAATAGTTCTCACTTTCATATTGTGTTGAAGTTCACACCCAACCCACGAATCCCGCCCAATCCGAACCTTATGTCCATTTCCAACGTCCCAGACCAAGTCATGTTCAATAACATGAAAAGATTTTACAACTGCCTTCCAAATGGAAGTACCACCCGAATGAGTTTTCAAAGGATTTTGGATCCAACTTTCTAATGAAACAAGAGAAATGTACTCATGAATCATGACCCGAGCCCAGAAACCTCTAAATTTGATCAACCTCCAACCACACTCAGTGACCAGTGCTTTAGAAAAAGAAAAAATATTCTTCAACCCCCAGCCTCCCAAAGCTTTGGGAGCTGCAATTCGTTCCCACTTGACCCAGGGGGCAACAAAGGTGTCCTCCTTACCAGTCCACAGAAAACGAAAACAAAGTCTCCTTGCACGATCCAGAATACCACGAAGAATCCACGCTAAAGACATCCAATAGACCGGGATAGCCTCCATGACAGATTTAACTAGCACCAATCTTTTAAATGTCAAGAGAGATCAAATCCCTTGAGGTGCAAATTTTGTAATAATTCAAAATGGATCTAGGTTACTATCCATATAACTGAATACTCAATAACCCATAACTTGTGAAGATATATACTCCCCACCCAGGTTCTATTATTGTAAGTGACATGTTGAGATCATGATGAATATGTTGTTGCTATGGTTTCAAGCCTTGTTGTTGACTTGGCCTTTTGCCCTAAAAAATCTAAGGTTCAACTTGGGTACCATCCTCAAAATTAGGGAAAGTGACTAGGGGTTTGCCCTGGAAAATTTTGCCTCTCTCTCTCTCACTCTCTCTATATATGTATAGAGAGAGAGAGAGAGACAGAAAGTTTTGATTATTGTAGAAATAGTATCTATTTTTATATAATATTATTTATATGTGTGTGTAAATATGTATCTCTTTCTTTTTATCTCTCTATATAGCAACTTCTATATGCAAATCTCATGTGTGTCTCTTATACATAGAGATATTTTATTTATATTTGACCAACATGTAGTTTTACTACTCATATTTGTTATGAGCATTATCATTTTGTTTTCAAGCCCAACGCATGGTGACGTCAGTGGTACCCAAGCAATAACATCTATCATGTATTGGGTTGTGGAAATTCCTTTCAACGCAATGAGTATTGTGTTATAAATTCCTTGGTCATGTTAACCCATCGCAATGCATTCGATCTGACTACCTTTTTCTTCTTGGTTAAGTTAACCCATCACAATGCATTCGAGTCGACTAAGTCTTTTCTGTGCACTTTGATATTCTTGCTTACACAAGCCCAATATATGTGTAGCATGTACCCATCTATATTGTGCAAAATCCCAGTATATATGTGACAAGTACACAACTATATTACATGGTTAGGTAGCCTTGTTTTGTATATACTTCTTCAAACTGGCATCAAGGCTTATGATTCTTGCTTGACATCACCATGCTTCTTGTTTGACATCAATGACAACACAAAAGTTCAACATTATGGTGATTTACTATGTAGGCTTGCATTATGGTGTTATGTTACACTATTGAAACCCTTTTGTAACAATGCCAAGCAAGATAATTATGAGGATTGGCATGTGCATATCCTAGTGGGATTGTGACCAATGTGTCCACCAGTATTGCACCTTCAATTGCATTGTAATACTTGATGATGCCACATGATTGTGTGAGATATCCACCTTTGTCATAGGTGATCATCACATAGCCACACACTTGTGAGATTCAGATCTTTGCATTGTATGAAAGTATCTCTTTGATACTGCCACTTGTTGTGGAAATTCTACTACCACTCGATGGTGTGGGAATTCAACCCTTTGTAAATGAGAGTGTCTTTGAAGAAGAGAATGAAGAGGCTACACATTTAAGCGGAGCCCAGAGACGTATCCCACTGGGTGAACTTCGTTAACAACTCGGTGATATCTTGCCTCATGTTTTCTTATGCATGTTATTTCCACAATTATGTTCATTAAATGCATTAAGAGATGATATATGAGACCAACAACGCATTCACAAAGTTTAATATTCAAATTGGATTCAAGCCTTAAATGTACTATAATTGATCCCTTTGTTAAGTGAACCTAGAATCAGATCAGGTTGATATCAATGTCACTCCATATCAGATCAGTGTCATTGCCCTTTGCAAATAATCCTTGGGTGTTGTCCATTATGGCACAACCTAGAAGGGCCTTAGTTTGTCAGAATGGATTCAGGGTTTTGGAGTAAGGAGTTTCCCTCGTCCAAGTATTCTGTGATTGTCCTCCAATGGACGAGCTCCTCCTCTAACCTCTCGACCGACAGAACCTCCAACATCTTAACCACTCTATCCTCCATGTTGTGAATGTGCTCCTTTGTTGTAGGTTTGACGATGACATAGAATCCTTCCTTTGCTCGTCTCTACTCCTCAAGGACTTGAGGCATATGAGTCTGCTTAGGGCCATTGATAGTTTTGCGGGCTGTGCACTTGATGCAAGCCATCATGCTCATGTAAGAGGAACTATTCCACTGAAACCAGATACAGAGGTTGAGCACTACGAAGGGATAAGCACAACAATAAAAATGTCGGGCTTTGTTCCAATTTGTTATATTTCTTCAGGATTTGGATCTCCTGCTAACGGTAAGGATGCTAAATATCCCCATGATTGCTTCCTGAGGGTGGGTTCTAAACCTGAATAGATCTCTAGAGGTGGAGAGTCAAGTTCTCACGTCCGAGAATGAAACCATCTGAGGTAAGGCCTAACTACGGTACCTCTAGTAGTTGGTGTTACCGGACAATCCACTCGACCGGAGGCGAGCCGGATGTCCCTAGCTCAATGCGAGTCTAGAACAAATAGAACAGACTACAAACACGTTTCCTAGATCTACTTAAGGATCAAGTACTAGATGTCTTACCTCTTTGATTCACTATCCTTTCTCCTGAATGTTGCTCCACGTCCCACGGTCGTCAGATCCAAGCTACAAGACCTGTCAAGACACAAAAAAGAGAAACGAGTAAAGAGCATCTATACAATAAGAGATCTATGTAAACAGTTAAGCAGGTAAACAACACAACATCATCACATATAAGAGCGATATTGGTGGAAAGCATTTGTATTACTGCAAATAGAGCGGTACATGATAGAGATATAGAACTACAACCAATGACTTAATGTAGCAGCCCTTCTGCACACAAGCCAATTGCCAAGCCCTTCCAAGGAAGCATGAATTCTCCAAGAGGTGAGTGAAGGTGTCTAAGAGAGATTTCACCAGCATGTAGATACCATAGTCTTCCTTCCTTTGGTATGGGAGTGAGCCTCATATATATAGGACTAAGTGGATGAGGTTATGGATAGGATAGGATGAGAGATGGTAGGAGAGAGATAGGGGATCTTCCCAATAGTCTAGGGGTCGAGTACCAGCTCTCAAAGAGATCAAGGATAAGCCCCCAAATGGGCAAGCTTCAAGAAAGATCTCGAAATGGCTATTTTTGCCCATTAACAAACCTCGTCGCACTCTGCTATAGAGCAACCTGCGACGTCACATGTTACTAATGTGCAACCTGCGACGACCTCTCAAAAGGTCGTACAAACTAAGCACAAATCCTCCCGAATGAGTACTTGGTCTAGATGACTTCAGGGATGCATACACTAAATCATGATGATGAGTAGATTTTAGGTGTAACAGAATGCCCCCCAAAGCATGAAGCTGTTAATGATGTACAGGTGAAGTCCTTGGATGGAAATAATGGCAAAAGACTTGTCGGATGAAGGATGCTGCTGCAGTACAACTGACTCTGAACAGACAATCTCATATGTAGTACAACATGGCTGCCGACCAATACATTGCAGATCCATGGTAGTAATGACCGACTAAACACAATCATGGCTACTAGACACAAGCGTAGATCCATGATGAGATGATAACACAGCCATGACCAATACAAAAGTGGATCCGTGTAATATGACTCAATACAAACTCCATCGCAACCTGGGTAAAACATGACTCCCCGGGGTCTTCAAGCTGAACCCGCAATGATACGAATCTATCCATGTGATTACAAATGTCTTGGCGTCGAACATGGTAGAAACCACTTGATTACCGGTCATTGATGTAAACAGTTAACAAGTGCGAGGGAGATCACCATTAATGTCAATGATTCCTAAGGTATCACAGTACATATCATCAAGCATGAATAAATGAGTTGACGTCGAACGCAAGATGAAATCTTTCAATCAAGAGTCAATGATGTAAACTCATGATGAAAGCGAGGTGACCTGCCATTGAGGCATTCAGGACCAAGGTACTTGACTGGTTTCTAGATTCAATCCTTGGATGATGAGTTGAAGTCGACAAGGACGAATCCGTCGAAGGAGGGCCATAATGAATCCCCCATCAATCGACACGAAACACAACAAAAGATGTGTAGAGTGGATCGGATGGTACAATAACATGTGAGACTGACTCAAAGTAACAACGACATGACGACGTGTGTACTGACTAAAAAATGATGAGTGATGAATGTGTTCTTGAACATGGGCATGGCATGACTTGGCAGTATTGACATGAGAATGATGCAAACTTCTAATGCAACGGATAGTGGAAGCTTTCTCCGAATGACTCAGAGGAGTAACAGGACTCAGAAAGTAAGCGGGGACTCATAGACAAACAGATGACCCAAGTATTGGTATGCAAATGCAGACGAGTGCCATGTTCAAGAACGACTATATACTGCCACTAAGGTATGTAACACAAACACTTTCATTTTTCCCCATCATGAACGATGAGTGCCTCATGTGTTTTTTAACGAGCTTGATGAGGGTAACCAGATGCTCGGTATAGCTCATCTCATAGATGAGTCCAATCCCAAATATTTTTCGAACCTAGGATAGGAGGGGTTCGTCCCATGATGGGCCCTTCAGTGTGAAAATTTAACGAGTCCATAGAAGGCAAACTCGGTCGTCATTTCATATTTAGAGAGTCTGAAAAGAACTAAAGAAGACTCCAATGGTCCTTTTTTCGTAAAGTTAGCCTCATCGCCCGAAAAAAGGGTAAAACAATGCAGGAGAGGACTCTTCTAGTCATGATTGGCTGGAGTATTCCTTTTTCGTAATTAGTGCCCCCTGGTCCGAAAAAGGGGGTAAACTATCACCAGGAAGACGACCATTCAAATACTTTAACAAGCGTGAACGCGACAAGTTCGCTTGGCGATCTTTTCAATTTTAGGGAGTCTGAAAAGATCTTAACTATGGACTCCGGGGGGTGTCCTTTTCCGTGGAAGTTTAACGAGCCCAGAAAAGTGATAAATCATGACTCGGTACTTGTACTTAACCAAAAACAATAATGACAAAACGTTCAAAGGAGTGTTCATACCTGTAATTACCGTTGGTAATGCGAGAAACGCTATAAAAGTCCACTTTACGACTCCTGTACACTAGAGAAAGTGTCAAATAGTCCCAAATATAATGACAAACGATCGAAACTATAGTAAATGGTCCAAAAGCATCAAAATATTTGAAAAGGAATATTCTATTCCATTCTATAAATAGAAATATGGGCCAAAAATAGAAACATTGTTCAAATTGCCAATTTGGGTGGAGAAGTACCAATTTGGAGCCAAAACTTCCTTTGCCGATTTCGGGAGCTCTGATCCGCCATTTCACCAACCGTCCGGACCAGGTAGGCCTAAATCTTAGCTAGCAACTTTGTCGTGGTTCAGGTTTTCCATTTTTGTTCATTTTTTGAGTTTTTTTATGATCTGGGGAGGGGCCATTGGGCCCTCGGCTCGTCGCAAGTGGCCCTTTCGGGACTTGCGACGAGCCTGAGTCGTCACAAGTCTTGAAAACAAGACTTGCGACGATGTCTCCCTGTACCTGAAGGAGAGGTGCGACGACGGAAACCCACAAGTCAAACATAAAAAATCTCTCAAAAAATGAGCTTGTGCTAGTTGGGAAAGTACCTAACATGTTTTAAATGCTCCTTTTGGCAGGTTCCCAACAAGCAAAGATGGTGCTAGAGTGGCGAGAGAGAGAACACGAGATAGAGGATGAGCAAGCCACAAATGATCCACAATGTGTGGCTACTTTGCGGAAATGTGGGTTGCTCAAATTCTTTCAGATACAGGGGATGAGAGCCTAGATCCCGTTCATGACACACATGCTACAGAGTTGGGATGCAGCCCAACAGTACTTTGTCATAGGTGAGCATATCCTCAATATTGACATTGAGGACATATACTTTCTGACTGGTTTGTCCCGAAGAGGGGACGCTGTACAACTCACTGGGACACGGGCCAGTGATCATACAGTTGAGGACATGGTGTCACAACACTGTGTTGCTACTTCTTGTCCTTCCAGCGGGAAGATACTCATCAGAGATGTGGTGAGTCATCCACTGAGGACTATACTGCTTACTATTACCAGGGTGGCGGGTCGCCAAGCTCCACATACGGCTACTCGGATCCAGATGTTATATGCGGAGGACTGTATGTCCCCCATGGTATTCAACTAGTGCAAGGGTCTCCTCGCAAACATCTGAGCTTAGCTGACCAAGTGTCGGCGAGGGGAGTTCAAGCAGTTTGGATACGGATCGATCATAGTGTCATTCCTCTTGGAGCGGGTTCCTCTCTTGCGCCCGCAGGTGGTACTGGATGACAAGGATCTAAGAGATCCACACATGCTCAGATGGGCAGAGCTGATGACCCGTCATGGTGGGGGTCCCATCATCACTTTTGGTCTCGAGTTTTTCAGTTGGCTAGAGGGCCAGATGCTCATGGTTGAGGACTTTCCATATGGCGGTACGGACTTCCGGGAGGATCCCGACTTAGTGCTGCCAGAGGATGCAGCATGGGGTGATATCGATAAGAACAAAACCTTTGTACTTTTTAGTTTTGTGAATTATATATATATATTTTTTTATGTAGTGCTGACAAGTACATTATATGTGTGTGCAAATGTGGGTCCCGTGCGACCAGCAGGTCTCTCTCTTCTGGCGAGGAGAGACAGAGGTGGAGAGGCAGTGGTTCCTACTGGTGCTCATCCCACCATCGAGGAGATGGAGGAGGTGTACCGGAACCTATCCGGGCTGACTGTGGAGGTACCAGAGCCAGCCATCGATGACCTACCGAGGTCCATGCAGAGGTATGGGGTTGGAGCATCCGTGCGCTTCAATGCCTTGCTCCGCAAGGTGGCTCGTACTGTAGATTGCTTTTTCACCCAGCATCAGAGAGTTGTTAGAGGCAGGGGTGGTGTATAGGTCAGGCGTCCAGTCTGATTGCACTTTTGGACTTGTACTGAGAGCTTAGAGGCCTCAGATTTTTGCACTTACTGAAAGCTATGATGCTTCAGATTTTGTAGAGACTCACTGAAAGCCATCGTGCTTCAAATTTTGTACCAGCACTACTTTTGAGCGATTTATATATATATACATTATCGACGGTTTATACATTATGTGTTCTTCAAATGATTAGTGATGTGATCTTGTTTATATGTTTGCTTCTGTACATTATATTTACATGTTGGAATGCTTTTACATATTATGGATGTTATGTGTGTGCAATGTACCAATCCAAAATGAAATTGGCCATGCAGTCAACAACTGTGTTTAACTCTCGTGGAATGTGCAGGTATTGAACAGATTCGAATGACCTTTCCAGGAGACGTACTCATCTGAAGAGACGGAGTAGGATGGGATCACAGATGGCGTATATCTGGTTCAAATGAGAAACCACTAATTGAGAATCAATGTGGACGACAATGTGGTTCATACCCGAGGAAATGGCATCAGTTAGGGTTTCGATTACTGCTTGATATTCTGTGGCATCGTTGGTCGCAAACCCTAGGCAACTTCCTCCTGAGCTAATGAGCTCAGCTATTGGGGAATATAGTACCCAGGCTACCGAAGCAAGGTGAAGGGTATGCCGACTGGCGCCGTCCGCGAATCCATATCACGTTGCCATCTGCACACGCAGACAGAACATGGTATGAGAAGCGGAAACAAGATCAAAAGACACTCGAAAAGAAATGCGTCACACCACACAAAAACACGCCATGTACAGTATATACAAGCAAGTCTATGCATGAGAGATCAAGCGTAGTATCTCTTCAGGTAAAGCCCATTGCGGGGTTCACCTAAAGAGATCCCATCATAATATTCAAGCTCGTAAGCACCTTTTTCCAACACACGTTTTATAACGTAGGGTCCATGCCACATGGATTCCCCGCTCCTAGTTTATCGTGTTTCTAGTCATAAGTGAGGACCAGATCACCCTCGTTAAAAATACGAGGTTCGACTGACTTATCGTATTGGGCCTTGATACGTTTCTTATGCGCTTCATTAGCGAGAGCAGCATCACGTCAAGACTCGTCAAGCTTTGCTAGGTGCAAGAGACGTTCTTCCTCAGCAGTAGTGTTAGGAGAAGTTCGACCGCGAGCTGTAAAGACAGGATTTCACACTCTATCGGCAGAACAACCTCCAATCCATATACCAATTGGAAGGGAGTGAAGCCTTTGACGGTTTTAACGGTAGTTCGGTAGGCCCATAATGCTGAAAAGAGCATATTATGCCAGTTGGACTTTTGTGTCCCTACCATCCTCTGGATCATAGTTTTCAAGACCTTGTTAATTGCCTCGACCTGTCCATTGGATTGCGGATAGTAGGGTGTCAAGTTTTCATGGCAAAAACCCAACTTGTCGCTCAATTCATCAATCATATGGTTCTGAAAGTGAGAACCATGATCAATAACTATGGCCTATGGAACTCCAAACCACACTATCACATGATTAAACATGAAGAGTGCGGCAGTTTTGCCATCGTTTTGGTATGTAGGCATAGCCTCGGCCCACTTTGTGAAGTAATCCATAGCTACGAGGATGTAACTATGCCCCCCGGCCGAGGTAGGCTTATAGTGCATAAAATCTATGCCCCATTTTGCAAATGGGCTAATGGCAATAACCGGATCTAGTGGGGTAGTATGAGTGCGCTTCTTCGTGTGGAAGTGTTGGCAAGGAGGACATTTTTTAATGGCCTCAATACAATCTTTGAAGATAGTAGGCCAGTAATATCCCGCACGCAAAAACTTCTGGGTTGTAGCCATCCCAGAGAGATGACTGCCACATGCCCCAGCGTCACAGTCATTCAGAATGCATTCGGCCTCCTCATGAGTGAGACAACGTCGAAGAATTGAATCGACGCCACGACGATACAAAGTATCATTGATGATTAAATAATACTTTGCATGGTGTCGAATATTACGACGGTCGTCGCAAGAAAGTTGAGGATCGAAGCGTTGGGTTTGAAGATACAACATAATATCTCCATACCATGGGTCAGTCATACTAATGAGAAACAATGATTCATCTGGAAATGAGTCATTGTGCTCAACTTCTGCATCAGGACGGGGAAGGTCGCAAATAAGCTCGGCAAACACCAAAGACTTCTTAGACTTAGCTTTCTCAAAAAGAAGATCGAATTCTTGCAGTATCACGATCTAGTGTGAATACTTGCCCCCAAGCACCTGACGTGTCAGTACGTGGTACATGGGGTTCGATTCGGCAATGATAGTGGTGGTGCGGAGCAAAATGTAGTGACGGAACTTCTGGACGGCAATGACTGCCGCGAAAGCAAGTTTTTCGACATGTGAATATCTAGTTTCGGCGTCAGCTAGACCCTTACTTGCATAGTATATCACATGTTCTTGAGCGTTTTGATCCTCCTGTACCAAAACCATGGCGATAGTGGTAGTAGAAGTGGCGAGATATAAGATGTAATCTCGATAATAATTAGGCGGTTGGAGCACAGGGGCATGCGTGATGGCATATTTGATACTGTCAAAAGACTTTTGAGCTTGATCATCCCAAATGAACGGGACGTCCTTCTTGAGCAGTCTCATACAGCCCTAATTTTTCTCCACGAAATTGCACACAAAACATCTCAAGTAAGTCGCCTTCCCTTGGAGACTTTGGAGTTCGGTCACATCAGTCGGGGGTGGTAGGTTGATGATGGCCTCCACCTTTAAGGGATCAATGCGGATCCCATCCTTCGAAACAATGAAACCTAAGAGGCATCCGGACTCAACGCAAAAGATACACTTGTGAGGATTCAAACGGATATTGTACCGTATGCATCTGAGGAATATGGTCGTCAGATGATCAATGTGGAACTCATGGTGCTTTGAATGGGTAGGGAGATCGTCCAAGTAGGGTTCCACAAAGTCCTTAATATCGTGGAAAGCGTACGACATAGCCCGCTGGAACGTGGCGCCATCATTTTTTAGGCCAAACGGGAGTTTGCGATATGCAAAGGTTCCCCATGGGTAGATGAAAGCCGTTTTATGTTGGTCGGTTGGGTTGATCTCAATTTGGTTGTAACCAAAAAAGCCATCCATGAATGAGAAGATGACGCTTCCGGCACAGTTGTCGATGATCTGGTCGATGAAGGGGGTTGGGTATTTGTCTTTTGGACACGCCCGATTAAGGTCCCAATAATCAACACAGACACGAATGGTGCCCTGCTTTTTGTTCACGGGAACGACGTTTGAGACCCAATCCGTCAATGGGACAGGATAAATGAAACCAGCCTTTAAAAGCTTCTCAATTTATGCCTTTATCACCGCAGTCTTCCGGGGATGTACCGGTCGCAACTTTTGACGTACAGGTTTGATGTCGGGATAGGTTTTTATTTCATGAGAAACAATTGTGGGGTCTATCCCAGGCATCTTCTCATAGGACCAAGCAAACACGTCTCAAAATTGCTTGAACAAGGTCGTGCTAACAGCGATTTCTTCAGGGGAACACTTTTGGCCTATGCAAATGTGTTCCACTATACCAGGTTTCACCGAGATGTCTACCAGTGTGGTTGGCTCAATGTTGGCCAAGTTACCCTTTGTGTCCGTAAGACATGTAAGGATGGGGGAACGAGGGGATGGGTAAACATCTGGTGAAAAGAGGGTATGGATGTTGTTCTCTATGTATTCCAAAGGAGGAAGGAAAGATGACCTGTGATGGAGATCATCCCACGGACCGTCGTCAACATTCATTACTTCCATGATGGACTCGTCTGAATGAAAAGTCTGAAGTAAGAGATTGGGTAGAGAAGATGTCCGTCGTAGAGAACAAGATGGGGAGGCCATGGTTAAAAGGTCCTCCGAAGCTGATTGGATAGCCTCATAAATGCGTTCAGCGGGTGAAAGAGGCATAACATCTCCAAGCAGGTGTGTTGTGGCTTCATCCGGTACAAGCCAAGCATCGTTTGAGTGAGATAAAATCTCAATGGAGATCATGTTCACCGTGGCAACATGATTAGGGGGGTCCGTGATTGGAAAAACGCCCATGAGAGATGAATCTTTCAAAAGGCCAACCCCTACACTCTCATACTGGTTTGACGTTTGTCCAATGGAAGGAACATTTTCACCAGGATGAGTAGTGGCGTCCGGTGTACAAAAATCTAATTGGTCGAGAGTAACAATTCGTCCTTGGTGGGGGAATTGTACTGTGCGGAAGACTGAAGAGGCTACCGCCTGCATGGTATAAAACCAATTGCGACCAAGCAAGAGATTATAATCTAACGGGGCCGAGACCACTTCCACGTTAATGGTTACGGTCTTTCCACCCAACTCAACTGCAAGAGCTTGTAGGAGCCCATGAGGTTGAAAGCCACGCCCGTCGAATGCTTTCAACGTGGTAGGAGAAGGATTCAATTAAGGGGAGCCAATGGCTCTCCAACAAGCGATGGACATGCCAGAAGTGGAGGCTCCTTCGTCCAAAAGAGTACGATGGACAATCTTCCCAGCAAGGTTCACAGTAACTTGGAATGCGAGCTGGTGTGAGAGCATCGGCTTAAGGTTGTCAAGATGAAACATGATGGTGTTCGAGGAATCCGGGTCAACTGCACCAACAGCTGCAAGGAGAGTTTTGCGTTGATTGGGACAATTCTACAAAACTTCCAGGGTGGACATGGCGCAAGGAGCTTGGGCCAAGTCCTCTACGATATTGTAATTTTGTGCCACGCGAGCATTGGGATTGAAAACAGCTTTTTGAATTGTACTCTTAGGCGGACGCAATATCGAATCTAAAGAGGGTCTCTCTATGGTGAGAGAGGTGGATGGTACAGTGACATCAGGTAAAGAGTTGGAAGTTTTTTCATTATTACCTCCGGCGGGTTCCTTCGAAGAGGCCTGTTCGTAAGATCGCGAGCGAGTAGTTAAATTGATCGCCTCGTTACACAACATGAGAACATGCACGGTATTGGATGGTTCCCCTTGGGCTGGGGGGGTTTGAGCAATCATCTGCTAGTTTTGAGCAGGAAATGGATCGTTGAGGACTGCGGGAGTCGGTTTACCTCTAAGAATCTTTTGCACTTCGTCTCTATGGGGACACTCTTTGGAGAAATGGTCTTCTCCACACAGTAAGCAAGGATACTTCAGTTTCCTTTTCTGCTTAGTATCTTCAGGAGTGCTCTTCGTTTCCTGCTGGGAAGAAGACTTCTTGGGTTTCCCCTTGTTCTTCTTTTTGCCATTAAACTTATGAGATGAAGCTGATTGAACATAATTCACCTCTTCAATTATAGCAGGAGTGGTGGACTTGGCGGTGCTGTGGCCAGCCGGGGTCGGGTTGGATGACCCAACAGTGCTAACAGCAGGCTGGGTGTTAAGGGAACCAATGATTCCATCAGCTTGGGGTCCCTTATGTGGTTTCGTGGGATCGTTAACGTCTTGGGGTGCATCAGGTAAAATATTGAAAAGAGTGTTAGACTGGGTATAGACCAGGTCTAACAGATGAGCACTCGCGATGGCTTGTTCTTCGGTGATAGCACCTCGCATGGCAACATCTTTTGCTATGACGGGAAGAAGCGATTTAGTAAACCAGTCCGCTAGCAGTTGATTTGGAATGGGAGCTTTAATGAGACGTCGTCTCCTTCGCCATTCGTGGATATGATCCGAAATGTGAGTGGCGGTATTCTGACGGAGCGAGGTTAAAAGCTCAGTACCAGTCTCATACCGTATAGGTAGCTGGAAATGCGTCAAAAAGTTCATAGCAAGAGAGCCAAAATCAGGAAAAGAGTGTGGTGGTAACTCAATGTACCACTTGGCAGCCAAACCGGTGAGAGTCCTTTGGAACAATCTAAGACAAATTGAATCATCCATTAAGGAATTAGATGAACACCATAAATGGTATGTCATCACGTGGTTCTTGGGGTCTTCACCTGGCTTGCCGTCAAACTTGGGGATATCAAACAGAAGTTTCACCGAAATCGGTGGCCAGTTAGATCCATGGTAAATAGGATCGTTGGTTAAACGAGAGAGGTCAGGTAGGTCCAAAGTAGCCAAAAAGGGTAGCTGTGGATTAGACTGCGCGTATTGATAATACGGGTAAGGAATGTAAGGACTAAACTGACCGTAAGGTGTACCGGGATAAAACTGACCCTAGGGGGGTGTGTCGCCCAGACCATAAGGAGGTCCGCCACCATAAGGTGGTCCGTTTCAATAGGGTGGGGGTCCACCTCCACCTCCGGTAGGGGGTGGAGGTCCGCCGCCATCACCAGAAGGAGGTGGGGGTCCATAATCGTAATAAGGTGGCCCACCATCGCCTCCGCATGGAGGGGGTGGTGGACCACTTCCGTCGCCAAATGGATGGGGGCCCCCACCACCTCCGCTGCCGGAAGGATGAGGGTTCCCACCACCACTGCCACCACCAGGGTAATTAGGTCCTCCACCGCCTTCGCTTGGAGGGGGTGGTGGACCACTTCTGCCACCCGAAAGGAAATGTCCTCCTCCACCATGATAGGGTGGTCCGCCGCCACCTCCGCTAGGAGGAGGTAGTGGACCATTCCCGCCACCGCTTGAGGGGTGAGGGGGGTTGTAGGTAAAATGAGGTGGGCCTCCACCAACATTAGGTGGGGGCCCGCCGCCTCCAACAGGAGGTGGGGGAGGACCGATCGGGGGTGGTGGTACTTGAGGGATAGTCGGTTGGGGTCCATGTGGCAACACAGGTTGTTGCCCCCACAGAGTGTATGGATTCCCGGGATAAGGTATCCCGTATGGCACGTTTACGAGATTAGGTTGGCCCGGCACAGGGTTAACAGAACCTGGATACGCTTGACTCCGTGAGGGTTGGGTTACATTTGACGGCCCTCCAACATGAGATAATTCCGTGGTGGATGGTCTAGCGGGTTGGGCAGGTCCAACGGATGGCCCATTGGGGACTCCACCAACGTTCTTGTTAGGAAATGGAGGTTTCCCCCCAGCCACAATAGGCTGACCACTATTCAAAGGTTGAACCAATGTGGGTTGTTGACTAGTTACCGTGGTAATAACATTACCAATAAGATAATCTGTAGGAATGGAATACCCTCCCCTCGAATTTTGAGGTGGGGGAGGAACTGGTAAAGTAACCGTGGTAGTGACAGGTGTGTTGGACTGTTGTCCTTCCACCGATTGGTTCACTTGAGGTGCAGGACTGGACTCTTGCAAGGGTTGACCAGTCTCATTAGTGGTCACGTGGTGGGGTGCTTCAGGTGATCCGAAAGATATCGGATGAACTAGGGTGTTTCCGTCGTCAAGTCGTAGTTGGAAATGATGATTATGGAACTCTTTAGAGTGTCGTTCGAGACTTTGTCTTCGAATCTCATCACCCCTTAACGCGTAATTGTTCCAAACGTTCATGGATGGGGCCGAAAATTTCGGCAGGGTCAGGCCTATAGTAAGGCCTAGTGAACTCTAGAGTAGTCCAGTTAGGTGGGGATGAGATGGCAAAATGAGCCACTGGGTGGTCTGTAGAAGATGTCCAATAAGCTGTTGAAGGACCAATAGCTACTGTAGGATCGTCCTGGGGTCAGTTTATCCATTCCAATGATTCAGGTTCTCCCGGGATGACGGGAGGAAAGTCATGTGAAGTGGGTGTATGTGCTTCTTCATCCTGCGTGGGATGAGAGGCAAGTGAATCTAGCGGAAACAAATGTCCAGCAATATTCAAAGTGGGGTTCCCTACTTCAGTAACTACGACCGCGTTATGCTGATCCATTTTTACCCTCGAAATAACCTCCGGATTAAGGCAAAATTCGGGTGGCAAGATCAAGATCCTATGGGACCTTCTCCAGGGAAAATTCGCCAGAGTATCAGGAAAATCAGCCAAAAGAGGTCAAAACAGCGTTTCTCCTAGGGGTATACTAAAAGAAAAGTAGTCCAAGAAAACCTACTCAAACTAAGGCAACAAGCAAACTTATGTGACAGAGTGGATTCAAAAGTCTAGAACCTCACGGGATTATCAAGGCATCGCAAACCGCAATATACTGCAAGGTCCAACAATATGACGCGACAAGGAGGATTGGGACAGTACCCTTGCCTGCATACCCGACTACCTGGACAGGACGTGTGTGCTAATCTCCCCGAGTGTTGTTCTCGGTGTATTGCTTTGCCAAGATGGCCAAATGGTTAACTCGGTTGGTTTCAGGAATCCTAATGGTGTCTCCCGATATACGCAAGGTACGTGGGAGCTCAAATCCGTAGTGGTGTTGTCTAATGCACAGCCGTTGGGACGAGACCTTCCGATATACGTGTCGAGTACGTGATACACCCTTCGATATACGCCAAGTACAGATTATGGTACTTGGTGGGTACGTGAAGGAGCTCGATATACTGATGTACGTGGAAGACTACAATACCCCCGGACTACAGTGCTGGCAAGTAACAACAGCTGCCACTCTTAACGACATTGGAACACGTCTCTAACTTACACACAAGTTACTAAAAATTTTACCTAGTTCTACCGTTAATTTTATCTTGGACGGTTAGGTGAATGCATGAGGTGAGTACATAATCGGAAACAGAATGCAAGTCCTAGCTACATGCACGAAATATTCTTTTCTTTCAATGAATTCTAACTATGGTAAGGAGAAAGCTTTTTCCAATGGTATTGCCAAACAAACTCAATGCAACACAATTCCCAATGCAAACAAATTTGACAATGAAAGCACTCTTTTCTTTTTCAACGAAACACACAAACGTACACAACACTACTATCCAAATCAAAGTTTTTTTTTTCTTTTTCTTTTCTTTTCTTTTTCAAATCAAAACAACACTAAGTAATGAAATGAGAGGATTCTGAAACGGAAATGCAAGCTTTTCACTTTCTCTTTTCAATGATCCAAAGACAACAAAAATAAAAAATGCACCTATCTTTCCCTGGCATGGAAACGACTTTTGAAAAAAACCGAAATGTACTAGAGCTTTTCAAGAAAATGAATAATTCATAATTCATAATTCATAATTCAAGAAAAACACAATCAATCATATTCCCATTCATCTTTTCCAAAACATTCCAATGCACAATGATCTTTCTTCAATAACTTTTGAGAAACAATGGGAGAGAAGCACTTTTAATATTTCAATGGATGTATCAAAGCAATAAACTTGAAGACAACTTTGCTTTCAGATCTAAATGACTGAAAAGAAAATGTTACTTGCGGCACTCATACACTCAGAAAACTCAAGAAAAGACAAGCACTCAACCAAGCATAAATGACACTCTTAACTCAAAATCAAGCAGCAGCAAG
Organism: Larix kaempferi; assembly: GCA_027924585.1. Lineage (NCBI taxonomy): Eukaryota > Viridiplantae > Streptophyta > Pinopsida > Pinales > Pinaceae > Larix > Larix kaempferi. The sequence continues at coordinate 1,140,996 of BSBM01000254.1, forward strand.
CAAACTAAGCAAGCGAAGCTCAAAATAAAAATAGATGAGGTCTAGAAGGTGATCCAATGCACTGATCAGATCAAGGATGGAAGGAAGGGAATGCAAGAGTGAATGGATGAAGGTGGGGGAGGCAAAAGTATCCACCATTACCGATTTCAAACTTGTCCAAAGCGGAACCCAAAGTCAATCCAAACAAACCAAACTCTCAACACACAAATCAAAATGAGATCTCTGGTTGAATGTTGCAGCACAGAGGGAGTTCATACATCAAAACAAGGCTCAGACTGACAAACAAGAGGATGGATGCCTGTATGCTAAGTCTCGACAGATCGGCGCACTCTGGCTTTGCAGACAGTGCGACGTCACAGGTTACCTATACGAGATCTGCAACGATGTCACAGTCTACTAATACACAGAACGTGATGAGCAAGTAACAGTCAAAGAACAAAGACTCAGAAAAACACAGTGTCACTCTATTTTCACTGCCCAGGTCCAACAGGCGAGTTCTAGATTAAAAAATGAATCAGATCTCCTGATAATGAACCACCAACAGGTTTGAAGCTGAGTTGTACAAACTCAAAGGAAGAAGATCATGATCTTCAATGTGAAGATCTGACAATGGAATCAATCCTAAGAAGGAAAAAATGGCAAAAATGACAACAAGGCTTGTGACAAGTAATCAACTGAAAATGACTCAGATTAACGATCACTAAACAAGAATACTCCCCAGTATGGTCGCCATATTTGTTACCGGACAATCCACTCGACCGGAGGCGAGTCGAATCTCCCTAGCTCAATGCGAGTCTAGAACAAATAGAACAGACTACAAACACGTTTCCTAGATCTACTTAAGGATCAAGTACTAGATGTCTTACCTCTTTGATTCGCTATCCTTTCTCCTGAATGTTGCTCCACGTCCCACGATCGTCAGATCCAAGCTACAAGACCTGTCAAGACACAGAAAAGAGAAACGAGCAAAGAGCATCTATATAATAAGAGATCTATGTAAACAGTTAAGCAGGTAAACAACACAACATCATCACATATAAGAGCGATATTGGTGGAAAGCATTTGTATTACTGCAAATAGAGGAGTACATGATAGATATATAGAACTACAACCAATGACTTAATGTAGCAGCCCTTCTCCACACAAGCCAATTGCCAAGCCCTTCCAAGGAAGCATGAATTCTCCAAGAGGTGAGTGAAGGTGTCTAAGAGAGATTTCACCAGCATGTAGATACCATAGTCTTCCTCCCTTTGGTATGGGAGTGAGCCTCATATATATAGGACTAAGTGGATGAGGTTATGGATAGGATAGGATGAGAGATGGTAGGAGAGAGATAGGGGATCTTCCCAATAGGCTAGGGGTTGAGTACCAACTCTCCAAGAGATTAGGGATAAGCCCCCAAATGGGCAAGCTTTGAGAAAGATCTCGAAATGGCTATTTTTCCCCATTAACAGACCTCGTCGCACTCTGCTATAGAGCAACCTACGACGTCGCATGTTGCTAGTGTGCAACCTGCGACGACCTCTCAAAAGGTTGTACAAACTGAGTACAAATCCTCCCAAATGAGTACTTGGTCCAGATGACTTCAGGGATGTATACACTAAATCATGATGATGAGTAGATTTTAGGTGTAACAGTTGGCTAAATGAATGCTTCAGATCGGGGCAATTGGAACTTGATGACAAGTCACTGTGGGAGGAACTTTCCCTGATGTTCTAGTAGTCCTCTATACTAGCGTGCATGGAGGCATGGATTGACACCCATCTTGGGGATACTCCTATTGAAATTAATTATACTGTTATTGAGAAAGAATTTATGGTAATCATTTATGCAATTAATAAATTTCGACACTATATCGCTAGCTATGAAGTTTATGTGCATACTGACCCTTCCACCATTAATTATCTCATGAATAAACCAATAAAAAATGGTAGAATAACAAGATGGATTTTATTATTACAAGAATTCCATATTATTGTTTTAGACAGATGTGGAAGAGAAAATTAGGTAGCAGATTTCCTTTCTCGTATCAATAATCCTAGTAAGACCATTCCTACAAAAGATAGTTTTCGCAATGAAAACTTATTTTCCATTTTTATTAAATCTCCATTGTTTGCTAATATTGCCAATTATTTGTACACAGAAAAACTACCACCACATTTTTCACCAAAGGAGAAGCAAAGGATTATCAAATAAAGTGCCAAATACTCCTAGATCCTAAGAGACCTTTTCTACATTGGAGCATATTTTATTATTTGTAGATGTGTCAGAGAAGATGATATTTTTGATATCTTGAAGGCATGCCATGATGAGCTGTGTGATGGACACTTTTTAGACAATATGAATACCTACAAAATCCTTCACCCGGGGTACTATTGGCCCACTCTTTTTAGAAATGCTAAAAAGTACGTCAGGAGTTGTGACAATTGCCAGAGGATGGGTCGTCTAGCAGCAGTAGATGAAATGTTGCTTCAACCACAAGTCCTTGTTGAGCCTTTCGAAAAATGGGCCTTGGACTTTGTGGGGCCCGTTAATCCATTATCAAAGAGGAAATGGTGCATTTTAGTTTGCACATATTATGCTACTAAATGGGCAGAATCAAAATCTCCACCACGTGCAATTGAAAAATCAGTGGTAGATTTCTTGTTTGAAGACATCTTTGTTAGTTTTAGGGTGCCTATAGAAATTGTTATTGATCAGGGGGAACAATTTACATCTAAGATAGTTCAGTCAATTTCCTAGCAGTATAAAATCAGACACTGGAAGTCTATTCTGTATCATCCATGAGCTAATGACCAAGTGGAGTCTACAAACAAAGTCCTAGAAGGGATTTTAACAAAGACAATACAACTCCATTGAAGAGATTGGGCAGAAAAAAATTATGGAGTCCTTGTGGGCACATAGGACAACATGGAAAATTTCTACTGATTTCAACCCATATGAGTCGGTATATGGAAAACAAGTACTTCTCCCCATTGAGTTTCAGATAAAGGCCTTTAAGATTGCAACAGAATTAGGATTAAATCTGTCTGAAGCTCAACAACATTGAATTTCATAATTGAATGAGTTAGATGAGATACGCCAGTATGCTTTGCAACATACTACTCTTGTAGGGAGTTGGGGCGACGCCTCTGCGCGGTGATCCTTTTCTTCTCTGTGGCGGTGGCGGCGACTGTGCCTTCGGGATCCAGGGTGGGGCGACGAGGGCCGATCAATGACGACAAGTTCTGCAGTGCATGGGCTCTCTGGTCCTGATGGGCAGCTGGGTGGCCATACTTGCTATCTGCCTGGTGCTTGGGGCATTCAGCGACGGTCTCTTTTTAGCCGCAGAATGATTTTCTTGGATCTGTGCTTATCGCAGGTATTCTTCAAATCCAAGTTGTAATCTGAAAGAAGACCTATATCACGTTGTTCCCCACAGAATCGCTGCCGAAGAATGGAGGAATGGCACTCATGGACGGTGTCAGACAGAATGCTGCCCAAGAATGTTCAGGATGATTTCAATAACTGGAGAAGCGGCGTGCAGTTAGTCGCAGGGCTCCGGATCCAAAATCCGTACACGCTTCTTCTTTATCTTACAAGTCTCCGCCCATTCAGCATTGGCACCAGGGCTTTCGCTAGCACCAGCGCCCGCTCCCGGGCCATTTCAGGGCACGTCTGGTTCGATGGCGAATTAATGCATTGGTGCTGCTGTTAATCAGAAGTCGTGGAGTGTGGGTCTGCGTCTTCTGTGGCAGCAGCCCGGGAAAGAATTGAGCTATCATACCGCTGCAGTAGAACTTGTGTTGGATCTTTGCAGGAGACGGCGTGCGGTGGAGGCATCGCAGGATCTAGCGCGTAGGGTGTCTGGCCGTTTTCTTCATCAGTAGTTGCTGGCTGTTCGCTGGTTTGGGAGATCCAGAGTTTGCTGCTTGTCCACAGACTTGGATCTGTTGTTTCTTCTGCTGAGGGTTTCGGTTTGAAGACGTCTTGCTTTCTTGGTGGCCGGCGGGGGTTTTGGCTTCCCAACCACCTGTGCTGTTCAAGATACATCTTCTTGTGGCGAAATTTTATTGGGTTTATCTTTCTATTTTTGGTTCAGCTCTTTATAAGCTGTTGTATCTGCTTATATGGGACATAAATATGTGAAAATGTAGGGATCCTTGTGATTCTACTACATCTGCAGAATGTAATTTTAATCATCTTTTTGAAATAAAATTACGGACATTTTCCCAGGAAAAAAAAAAAAACATACTACTCTTGTACAACAATAGTGAGCAAAATGGCATGACAGATTTATCAAAAAGAAGCAGTTTAAAGATGGTGACTGGGCCTTACTTTTTTACTCAAAATTCAGAGGTTTCAAAGGTATTTTTACCATTCACTGGCATGGTCGTTATGAAATTGAAATAATTTTTGACAATGGTTTTGCGAGGATAAAAATAATTGATGATACATAAGTTTCATTTGTAGTAAATGGCCACTTATTTAAATTCTACAACAAGCCTTTGTCCATAGATAAATTTATTTATACTTTACTTCAACAAGTTCAGATGGAAGTTGTGAGTGAGAGGGGTAACTCTCCTATTCCTGTTCCATCCTGAATTATTTTTTGCAAAATTTGAAAATAAAAAAAAATAAAAAAATGTATAAAAAGTAAAGAGAAAAATAAAGTTTAGTTGTGAAAAGCATACCCCTGGCACAACTAAACATGAGCTCTACCTGAAAAGTAGGAAACTAGCAGGCAACGTTCTCAATAAACATAGTGTTTATTTCCAATAAATTACAAAAATTCCAGAGTCTGTGAAATTTTCCTTTAATTTCTTTCAGAGATCAATTATTTCAACAAATCTGATCACATTAATTAGTGATTAGTACCAGTAGTAGATTTTATTTGTTCAAAAGCAGTAGCAGGCCTTTCCTTTATTAATTAGCAGCATAATATTCTTGATAAGTAACAGGAACAAGTCTTGATATTTATTGTAATAAATACTTATTTCTTGTAATGAAGACTTATTTCCTGCAATCAAAGATATATTCCAGTAAATGAAGACTTATTCCGGAAATGAAAACTAGTTCAAAAGTATTCAAAGCATTCAAGGTTATCTCTTAATGGATTAGGTTACAAACTCATCATTTCACTTACTCCAAAGCCAAGAATCTTCAAGGTGGCATCTTCAAAGTTCAACAATCCATTTCATAAATCAAGGTTTGGTAAATAAGAGGTATTTGATCTTTTGATATTTGTTTACTTGTCAAAATATTGGAAATCCTAAAAAGATAACTTATTTATGATATTGCCATTAAATTTTAATGTCATTAACATGATTTATTATTATGAATAATTCCTACTCTATTCATTTACCTTCTTGTTTCATGATTTATTCATTCACCATATGCCACCCTTAGGAATACTTAGCTTAAACCATTCATTACCTATTATGTTCTACAACCATACACTAGCAACTCATAACCATTTATCCCAATGATTAACCTGTATCCTACACTCTCATACGACTTACCTCCACCCATACTCATTCGATTAAGTCCTCACATAAAATGAATCAATCTTATATGCCTTATGATTATTATTCGATTGCTTATCCCTGTTATGATATGATGACCCAACACCACCACAATTTTAAATTTATCATTTGAAGGTTATCTAATTCCCCCATTTATGTCCAAATCCCTGCATAAGTGTCAAGTTGTTGCTTGCAATCTTACCTATGTAGAGCGGTAGAAAGATGATGGTTCCAAGTGTTATCATATATGAGCTTGGAGGAGTCAATTTATTGGATAGTTATCATGAATGTAGAATAATTTTCCATTGAGCAGGGTTATTGCAATTGTTTGAGTGTTTCCAAGGTGATAACAACTGAGTAACTAGGGAGTTTCCTAAAACGTTTAGTGGAGAAACCGCTCAAATAGAGGATATCACGATTTCTATTATAGAGGAACCATTGGTGTTAGTGATATAATTAGAAAGAACACATGAACAATGGTTTTAAAAACAATGATTAAAAAGCAAGGCATGGACTCCATTCCTTAACAAATCAAGAAATAATCCTAATTGGAGCATGGGGGTTCCATGAACCTAGTTAGTTGACCCACGGGGAGACATTACATTTTTCTTTTAGAAGTTCTTAACCTACGAGGGGAGGTATAGTGTAATTTTTCCTTACCAAATTTGTCAGTTACAACATTTAAAGGAGGAAAATGAAAATATGAATATGCCTTTCTTTCTTTTAAGAATCCTCACAAGAATGGCCACAATTGTACATAAAAACCCTCAAAACATAGATTGATATCTCTATCATCATGCCCTAATCAAATTAATTGTTATAGAGGAGTTGAGAAAATTGAATCAAAGTTAGGATAGCATTATAGAGAGAAATGGTTTTCAAGAAAGAGCAGCAATAATGGAGAATCCTAAATTACTAGAAAACTTGAGGTGCCTGTTACTGGAAATGAGGAGGGTTTTCATAGCAGAAAAAGGGTTTACACAACAAAGGAGAACTGTCACAAGATGAGGGTTCCGATGCATCTTTTGAAATTATACCTTCAAAGCCATTAAGAAAAGTTAGAAAATCAAGTGTTATAACATCTTTTGTCACACTTGTCCCATAAATGCTCGAGATGGTTCAATCTTATCCATTTTCCCATTTTTGCAGACTCCCCTTATCCCTTATGATCTATGAATAACACTTCATCTGAAAAGTTTCTTAAAACTAAGTTTTTCAACTTATGTGCACCATATTGCACTGCTAGACCACTTATACATGATTCTCCTTTGTCTAGCCCACGTACATGTCTATTCGAGGGTAAAAAAAAAAAGGTTACTTTACGGGAAAAGTTTTCCTTTTGACTGTTCCCACTTGTCCCAATCCCGTAAGTAACTGTATGCAACTTCCCTGACTGCCTCCCCAACATTATAAAAGAGGCATAGGTGAAGGAAAAACAAGCACTAAGTATTGGAGATTATGCCCTCATGTTGTTTAATTGAAATCAAGATCTAAAGCTTGTTTAATTGAAATCAAGATCTAAAGCCCTTGTTATCTCGGTCTGCTAAAATCCCTTTCCCATATCTAGAACATAGTCTTTCCAATCATTATTGAGAGTTGTTATTGTGCTAGAGAATGTTAGGGATTTTCTTGAGCATATTTCCCAATAAAAAAACCGGATTGGACATTGAGTGTGTGAAGACTCGGGTGGAAGAACTCAGACATCAGTTTCAGAATGGTACCTCGGCAAGAATCCGATTATCTCTTGAAGATTTGGGTGAGAATATTGGAGTAGCTACAACCAAAGTGTTTCTCTATCAAACATTTGGATATGGGTGAGTCAATTATTAACCTACTTATCCATTCAAAATTTGTGTGTAAAGATTGTGAATTCATTTCTTGCATGGATTTTTGAGTTTTCTTTTATGGGTATCACTCTATGGTGATCCTGCCGAAAGATCACTAGGGTTGCAAATATTCCTGAAACATCAAGTCCTAAAGAAATTCCCGTAGTTCCATGCAGAATCACCGAGGGTATGTGTTAGGAAACCAAGTCCTAGATATAGCATAAAAATAGCAGAAATAGACCAGAAGAAAGTAATCCACACCTTAATAATGGAGAAATGTGATGAATAGCAATCCTCTTTGAGGGAGGAACCTCCTTACACATATTGGCACATAGGGTGTGATACCTATGTTAAGCCCTAAATATTGGCATATTACCCCCTATGTAGTGGCACATTACCCCCTTTATTATGGCGCATTACATATTATTGATGTCAACTTATTTGGTGTAGAGGTTCCCCTTTTAGGAGGATTTTAGAACAATATATATAGGTATCACACCCTAGGGTTCACAACAAATAGATCCTTCTACTCAAGTTATTCAAATTTAAAATGACGTACCTTTTTCAACCCTGATTGAAAGAATGTTTTATGGCCGACTTATAATTGAGTTAAAATTCAAATTTCGACTCCTCTGGGTCTAAAAATTCATCCTGTTATAGTCTTATGTGTCCTCTTTCCGATGCCACGGGTCTGACCTAATTTTGATGTGCCAATATAAAGTTATTGCGAATCTCCCAATACTTCTTATTTTTGGTCCTTTCAGAAGACCGAACTTTTACGGACTTCCACGTGTCCAATATTTCAAATCCGAGTCTGAAACGTCTACCACAAATACTGTGGTCTGTACTCTTTCTGATGCAACTAGTCTCACTCAATTTGGATCTTAAGTACCATAGATATGACCTTTTTCCCCAAAACACTCGTTTTAGACTAGTTTTTGGACTAATAAAAAACCCTATATTCCAAGGATAATATATCTGAACCTGTGATGTCTCAGGACCTGAATTTCATATCACAGATAGCTCGGCTTGTTCTAGAGGTGGGTTTTTAATCTTGATATTTGAATAATTGTAGAAAAAAATTATAGAGAAAATTCCAAGATGACTCGTTTTGAAGAAACCAGTCTCGAGGAAAGAGCTCTAATACCAAAAGTTAGGCAACCAAGTCCTAGATATAGCATATAAATGGTGGAAATAGAATAGAAGAAAGTAATCCACGCCTTAATAATGAATAAATGTGATGAATAACAATCCTCTTCGAGGGTGGAACCTCCTTACACAATGTACTAAGTACATAAGACAAGACAAGATACAATGATGACTAAAATGAAAAGGTCTCCTCCTATATATAGGAGACAAAAGTGTAAAATAACATCGAATAGACCCAAGCCGACATCAATAAAATGTAATGCGCCATAATAAAGGGGTAATGTGCCAATATTTAGGGCTTAACAGTATGACCCAAAAATACCAAGAAATTCAAGAATAATTGTTGTTAGAAGACAGAGCTCTAGTGTTACAAGGATTACCTAAGAATCCCAAAGTAAAAAGTTCAATTCTACCTTTTACATTCGTAAAGAGGTATTTGTAAAATCAATTTTTGAAGAACAAACAACTTTTGAAGAACAACCAACTTTTGAAGATCAACAAGTCTTTGAAGAACAACCAGTTTTTGAAGAACAAACAACTTTTGAAGGACAATCCGTTTTTGAAGAAAACCAGGTTAATGAAATTTAGGTGACCCTTATAGAACTTACTGTTTCTATTTTAACTTCTAAGTTAGAACATAAAATATATATATATATATATATATATATATATATATATATATTTGTAAAATCAATTTTTGAAGAACAAACAACTTTCGAAGAACAACCAACTTTTGAAGATCAACAAGTCTTTGAAGAACAACCAGTTTTTGAAGAACAAACAACTTTTGAAGGACAATCCGTTTTTGAAGAAAACCAGGTTAATGAAATTCAGGTGACCCTTATAGAACTTACTAAGTTACAACAGAAAAAAAAAAAAAACAGAAAAAAAAAAAAAAAAATAAATAAATCATTAAACTTAAGAGAAACATTCGGGAATTGGAAGTATTAGATAGGAGCATTAAGGCAGAAAATGAAAGGCTTAAGACACTGAGTACCAAAATCAAGAAGGAACATTAGGATTTAAAGAAAAAGCATAAATTGTTGAGAAATATACCAAAAAGTAATATGACCAAAATCAAAAGACAAGAAATCAGAAGAGAAACATTCGGGAATTGGAAGTATTAGATAGGAGCATTAAGGCAGAAAATGAAAGGCTTAAGACACTGAGTACCAAAATCAAGAAGGAACATTAGGATTTAAAGAAAAAGCATAAATTGTTGAGAAATATACCAAAAAGTAATATGACCAAAATCAAAAGACAAGAAATCAGAACATGAGATTAATGATCAAGGTCAAAATGCAAAAACCAAAGAAGAAGGATCATTCATCATCCAATTTGAATCTCCTTATTGATGCAGCAGGGAATCTTTAAAGAAGCAGCCTGAACAATTTGAATAGTTTTGAAAAACAGAGCAAATATAATAGTATCATATTTGATTGCATGAGGAAATGCCAAACCCTCTGTCTAGGGGAGATGTTGAGCTCTACTTTTGACACTTAACATCCCGTCTAATTAAGCCTAATTACTTTGGTCTAACATCCTTCTTTTTTCCTACTTCTACTAGGTTAAGCCAAGACTGAGATGTGTGATACACTTGTAAGGCAGGCTTTGATGAGATCAAGGTGAAGAGCGAATCCCTATGGAAGGAAGCGTGCATGTGACCAAAACCATGGATTGGTTTTAGTGCATAATCAACTACTGGGTTCTTCTATTATTCTCTCTTCTCTCTTGATTTGTGATTACACCAGGGGCACTTGGTATTTCTCTATGATAATGCACAAATGGTGCTTGATGTAATTTGCTCATTGTAAAGACATTCTCTACTATCTATCAATATTCTAAGGAAGATTTTGCTGGGGTTTTCTCCCTCAAGTACTAGAGGGTTTCCCCAAGGTAAACATTGTGTCTCATGTGAATGCTTATGCTTTTGATTGTTCATTGATTTCAAGTTCTACTATAATTATGCATTAAGATAATAATAAAATTAACACAAACGCCACTAATTCAAGCAAACCATTGCTTTAATTCTACTAGTCCAAACAACATGTTTTAATATGATTCACTGGAGTATTCATGTTGTACGAAGGTATCTTCGAGCTTTGCCACATACTCATCTTGATATAATTTTGATGATGTCAATATCAAGGTCTACCATGGGGACAAACACACATTGGATTCAATTTAAATGATGGAGGAAGCTACCAAAGCTTGGTAGTGAAGGATAAACCATATATTATAGTTGAATTAGAAAAGGAGAGACACATCATGCCATAAAATAACAAAATATTATATTAGGAAAATAAAGAATACATAATAATATTTGCGAAGAGATGATAGATTTGTGAGAAGTCTTTGTAATCCTATTTCATGCTACCTTGGTGATCTATAAACACAGTGGTGTCAATAACAACCTCCCTTGAATCATCTAGATGAGATTCTTTCAAAAACTATGTGCATGAGGGAATTTTCCCTAAAGATTCAAAGAGATCCCCTACAAGTAATCTCCATGTCACGGGGGTGAGAGGGATCTATGTATGATGGTATGTGCTTTGTGTGTGGTGACGTGTTGGTTGTGTCAAAAATTGGTCTATGAATTGCTAGTAAAAGCAATTGCATTGGTATGTAATGGTTCAAAGTTAACATGATTTTTTATTATCCTAGTGGCTTTATGCATCCTCAACATTAATCAAGCTTCTTGCAGTGGCATATAAATCCTTAGTCACTATCACAAAGTATGTCATATCCCAATCATGATGCCTGCCATTAGTTGTTAACACTTCAAACTTTGGAAACTTATAATCTTGGACCTAGTACAATACCAGAGTCAATTCTTGAATACAAAATTGAGGTGGTGATTCAAAAATGGATCCGAACTAAAGAATGGTTGTAAGATTCAGCTAAACTAATGTAATTTGGCAATGTATGAAGGTTATAGACTAGGGAAAAGACAATGCAAATTAATGTATAATAAGATGAAAAAATTGTGCATTAATTAATTAAATGGAAAACAAATTGAAGCAGGGAATGTCAACTGAAAGGTCATTCCCTTGGCCTTCCCACTACCCCCCAAGTCTCTCCTATATAGCATTGTAACTCTCATTCTAAAAGGGCTTTTTTCTTGCTTACTAGCAAACAAAGGAGAATGCCAAAGAGTCCATTGCATTGTAACCAAAGTTTTTCAAATGAAGAGTTGTTTGACTATTGAATGTTGGGTTTCGCATTTGGGTTTCCAAGGTAAATAATGTCTTATGTGCAAATTTCAATGTGTGTTTGATTGTTTCACTGCACTCATTTGTTCATTGAGTGGTTTGAGAGCTCCTCTATTCCATTAATGGATGCTAGTGAGCTATGAGACTAAATACGAGACATTACTATAACTTGAATAGGGTCATATTTATTGTGTTTGTAGAACTAGGGAAGCTCCAATAGTTATATGATCTCATCTATTGGATGGCTAATTGATCTCAAAGATAAAAGGACTTAATTTAAGAGCTGCCTGTATAGGATAGGAGGTTTATAATATAGTTTTTCAAGAGGATGAATCAATTTCTCACTTATCTCTCCTACAAGTGACCATAGAAATCCAATGCCTCTTTCCATGGGTCAATTTACCTCTAGCTGGGCAAATTGAGATTGCTTGGGGCATTTTAATTGTGCATGGAGATTTTTTATCACTCTTGGGCAAGTTTAGTTGTTGTTGTCGATTTCACTGTTCTCTCACCTTGCTAGAATGGTTCCACTATTTGTTGGGCACTTCCCTTACAATTGCCGAGTAAAATAGCTTCAATGCTAAGCATTCACTTCATTGCTAGTCGTATTGTTCATGTGTCAGACACCTTGCTAATTTGTTGGGCAAATTCTTCACTTGTTGGGTTGCACCCATTTATTTATTGGTCGATTTCCCCTCTCTTTTATCAAATCAACTCACCTATGTAGCAATCCCTCTATTTGGTGAGCGATTTGATTGTTGGAAGGTCATTTTCCCTCCTTCACTGGGCATTTCTTCTTACTAGTGTATCGATCCCTTGATTGGTCGAGTAATGTGGTTGCTTGGAGGTTCATTTGTCCTCTTACTAGTCAACTCATTTGCATTTGGATCAATTTTTGCTATTTGTTGGAGCAAGTCATTGTCCTTTGCTTATTCTTTTCTCATTCCCACATTAATTGTTATAGACGTATAATCTTTTAGCGTTTTGTTAACGATGGATCATGGTTCAAGTGTTTGTCTTATTTTGGTGCCATGTACATGAAGATATCATGGAATGATGTTTTAGTTATTGCAGCCATTATACATGTGGTGGCCATCAATCACATGGTTCACGTAATAAAGTATTTCTTTTAATGGGTGAGCTTAGAGGTCCAAAGAGCATGAGCAGACCCAATTTGGCCTTTAGAATGATAAGCACCTAACTCTACATTGGATAGTATTGTCTTGAAGGAGCAATGTAATTTTGATAAGAGGAGAATAGCCATAAGTCTTCCTTCAGAAACATAGGTGTTTGGTTCAACTATAAGACCAAGTAGCCAGGAAGGAAGACAACTCAAAAAACATGATGAGTTAGGATCCTAATGTCGGTTGAATAACATATTGAATACCAAAACTTCATTTGACATTACATTGCTATGTTGTTTCTTATGTGTAGGTGAGATTGAGAAGAAGGAGCAAGATTCTCCATATTGAGTATTGTAGTTTGTGCTCAACACATTTTAAAGAATAGAGGCTTGGCATCCATCTTTGAAGACAAAGCACTTGGTGACATTGCAAGTGTAGAACTTTGGCTTGTGTTAGCTTGGCCACCAAATGCTTGTGAGCCTGTCCAATGTGAACCATAAAGACACCAGCTCTATTTATTGATTGCTAGTTTTGTGGTAGTTTCTTGTTATGTGCAGGCTACATCGATACTTGAGGATGCAACCTCAATAAGGTAACAAAGATATATATATAAGATTTAGAATGGAGACTATGAATAATTATTCTGCATAGGATCTGCGTTGGTGATTTGAGTGGGTTATGATTCACTCAATTATGGATAAAGTGGCAACTCATAATCCTAAATATCTTGTTTATACAAAGATAGTTATAAAAAAGAAGAGTATGAACTATATCAAAATCTCTCCTACATATGTTTACCATAAAAGACTTTTACTTGTATAATAATGTGGGGCTTCTCAAGTATGTAACCACACAATTATAATTTTATGAGAGAAGATATCATAAAGATGAAACTCGCAAGGAATGCTCTCACCCTCCCCTTTGACATTTTTTTTTGTATTTCCAAAATATATGGGGATGTCTTTCATAGTTCTTGTCAAACCTTAGACTTTCTTTCGATAATTTTGAATCATAACCCTCACTGGGAAGTTGGAAATAAGATATTTGGGTGAACTTTTCTTTTAGCAATGTTGATTTAGTAGGTCACTCTCCATATCTATTTGTTTGGGCCCATACTAAATGGTTCATTGTGGAGTTAGCTAGATTAAGCATTTTTCTAAAGTATGCGATCACATTGTTATAATTTTATGAGAGAAGGTATTAGAAGATGAAACTTGTAGGGAATGCTCTCACCCTCCCCTTGACATAGTTTTCCATGTTTCCAAAATATATAGGGATAGCTTTCATAGTTATTCTCAAACACTAGTCTTACTGTCGGTTGCTCTAAACCATAACCCTCATTAGGAATTTGGAAATGAAATCTTTAAGTGAACTTTTCTTTTAGCAATGTTGATTTAGTAGGCTATTTTCCATATCTACTTGTTTGGGCTTCTAGTACATGGCACATTATGGTGTTAGCTAGATTAACCATTTCTGTTCCAAAACTTGTATGTTGGGTGTTTAAAATTGTAATATAGTGTATCAAATCAATGTCGAGCTACAATGGGTTGTTAACTTTGATGCCTATCTAGAACCACATCTACCCTGATCCTTGGATTGAACAACCTCACTTGTTCTAACAAAGAAAATGCTCAGAAAGTCTAGTCCATCTCAACCTCACAAAGCTAGAGGAGGTAATCCTTGCATAAAGATGAATTAACTTCACAAGTATCGAAGTATATCACCCCCTCCAACTCAAAATAAAGGAAGAAAATATTTTGAAAGAGAGAATTGAAACAAAATTATGAAGCATGACAACCATTTGAAACAAGAGAGTTAGTCCAAAATTACGAAACATGACAAATTTGAAATCAAAGAGTTAGCACATGAAAATAAAACTCAAGGATAAAAAAGAAGGCATCTAGAAATGAACGAAATAATGAAAAGTATTTGTTCTTTGCATCTTCAAACCCTTGTCACACTAAGGTTAGAAGCTCAATTCTCCAATATGCATTGACAAGACTTAAAACCTTCACGTTGAATCTAACGACATCCAATACCCCATCCTCAAATCTTCTATTGATAAAATTGATTTGCACGGTGACAAATTGGACTTTTTAACTGAAGCATTTGATAAATGGCAGTATTTATAATTAGTTCAACTACCTTAATTTGGTGAGCTTATGTATACTAGTATACATTCAACTTGTCTCTATATTTATTAAGTATCAATAGACCCATATGCTAGCACTTGCCCCTTTAGGGACAAAAATGAATGCCGCTATGAGAAGAAGAAAGTTAGAACGAAGAAAAACATAAGCAAAGACAGTACTTAGGTGAATTAACTAATTCAACGCAAATATACATTAAAGAATAAATGTCACTATCATTCAATTATTCGATTAATGAAAATGTACGACATAATCCAAGGGCAAATAATTCATTGACCAATAAAGTATCAACTAAGTGTAGCACCAAATTGCAAATAGATATAGCAAGTAGATATGCAAATATCATTCATCAAATAACAATAGCTCTATTCAATATTTTATCAACATCAACATATAACTTTCAGATATGTATGTAATCTGAGTTGATTGATTTTATAGCAAAAGTAGAGAGCGAGCAAAATCTACGATAACCAGTTCAAGTAGCTAAAGTAAATACTGGAAACCATCAATTTCATTTGGCATACAATCTTCAAAAAGGAAGCTTTAAAACCAAAGAGAAATAACTTAGGATCTTGCAAATGTAAATAGTAACTTGTTAATATGTATAAATATTTATGGGTTGAGTCTATGTTGCCAACTACCACAAAATGCATTAATAGTGCATACAACATAGCTTGCTGAATATAAGTTGTTAGTTTTGTTTATTGGTCGCCAAAACCGACCGACATACCCCGACTGGTCCACAGATCTTGTCAACTTACATTGCAAATTTTCGGGTGGAGGGCTTAGTCGATAGGTCGACCTCTCCTACTTCAAAATCTTTCTTTTTGCTGAAGAAAGAAGGAGATGTGAAATAACTGAACAAAAGATGGATGACGGTGCAAAATTGATAGATGTAGCTGGTACTGTTTATTTATGACTGGAACCGATCGCTCCTTCTTGTTGTTCACAGACTTGAACAATTGTTTCAGCCGAGACATATACATGGTGGTGGAAGTTTTCCCAATGGCGCAGTGAGTTTTGGATGTCAATCGTAAGTGTTGTCAGGCTTGATAACTCAGTCATCTTTTCCTCTGTTGTCTTGCCCTACAGATGAATTAAGTCGGGACGAAATAGCTCAATTTTCTTATTGGCAGCTGTAAGTAGAGTTTGGAGATGTGGTTGAAGTTGTTCCACTTTGAAGAGGTTGCTTCGGGCTTGGCCCAACCATTGCTCTTCACTTTTTTCTAATTTCTCCAATTTGTTATTTTCTATCAGAATTTGATCTTCGATGGTTCTACTCATGGTGTCGTCAGCTACTCGACGTTGCTGATGAAGTTTATAAATCAACTCACTTGTCTTCTGCATTTCTGTGAATACATTGCCATAATTTTTGTACCAATTACGGAGAACATCAATGACATTAGCTGCTTGGTCATTATACTGGTTGAGCTGATCATATGCTGAATTAAATGCTTCATATTGTGTCGACATCAGGGATGTTGTTATTGTGGCCTGTTCCTGTCGGTCCTTGATGAGTTCTTCTCGCAATGTCGACACGACTGTTTGGAATAACTGAAGAGCTTTATCAAGTGTGCTAGTCGTGTCGGAGTTGGATGGAAGAGAAACAACTTCTTGTGCTAAGTCCTGACACTTCGCCAAAAATACATTTTGGTCCTCTTGTAATCGGTGTATGCCGTCTTCGGCTTCTAGTCGTCAATGTCGTTTCTCTCGATTAATTGCATCAGCCAGTAAGTCGAGCTCTGCTTGTGTTGCTTCTTGTGGCTTGTATGTCGAGATGGGCCCGAATTGGTCGAGATGTACAGATAATTGAACCAGCTGAGAGATATGATCCAGATGTTGTTGTTGTTGTTGCATCTCTCTATTCTGGCGCCATTTGTCTTTACGCTGCTTTTTCTTGGACTTCCCTTGAGATTTTGGAAGCTCTAGTTGTTGTTCTGAGTCTTTGTGTGTCTCGGCTGCTTCGCGTGAGTGTTGTGTTTCCACTTGTGCTTCGTCAATGTTTTGTTCTGCTTGTATTGAGATTCTTGATACAACTGTTGTATTTGTCGGGAGTGCTTCTGTGACCATTGGTTGATTGTCTTCTTGTGCTTATTCCATGGCTGCTTCAGTGATTTGTGCTGTTGCTTCGGGTGCTAGTTCCATGGCTACTTCAGTGATTTCTGCTGCTGTTTCGAAGATTTCTTGAGCTGGTGCTTCTTGTTCTTGAATTACTTCAGATGGAGTAGTGGTTTCGTTAGCAAGGGTAGGGAACGACACATTAATAGCTGGTGTGTCTTTGAATCAGGGAGCAGGGATGGAAAGGGAGTTGGCAGACGGTTCTGGATTGGCGACAGGAGACAACACTTCTAGTATCAACAGTTCGACTGAATTCAAGACTTCAAGGTCCGGGGGCTGTGTTGGTGGATTGACAACAGGTCGGGGAGGTGAATGGGCTTGCACTGACGAGTTCACTGGAAAAGGGATAAACTGTGAAGTTTCCTCGCAAAAAATGGGACTGGTGGGGTCCAAATTACGCTGAAGATGTCTATGATGCATACCAATTGCTTCTGGTGCTGAAGTATTGGGAGGGTTCAATAGTTTAGTTGGGACAACACTAAGAGGGGCAGAATCAGTCGATGGGTTATTGTCGATGAAGATAGGTTTCTTGGTCACTAAATCTCGTCATTGTGGGAACATATTGGGAAGATTGGTTATGAACTACGTTAGGTCTTGTTCAGTTTGAAATGTTTGACGAAGAGGGAGAGGAAGAGATTGTACAACACTTGAAAATTGATTTAATGCTAAAGGTGCAAGTGGAGTACTTATAGGTGTAGAGAAAATAGTGTATTCCATCACAATAGTCAGAGACATTGCGGGTGAACTTACAGTCATGTCGATATAATCCTCGATCATAAGTTGAACTTTCTTTTTTGGTTGTGGTCGGCTACAAGCTTGCTCAACTTCCAAAAATCTCTTAAACTCCTTGTCGAATGGTACTTTATTTTTAGTTGCATCCTTGAGAATTTGTGTTGCACTATCGAACAGTTCTACCTCATCTTCCTCAGTCGGCTCCTGTATGATCATTTTTCTTTTGCCCTTGCCATGCAATTGTACATTTCGTGCTTGTTGAGATTCTTATAACTCGTCGGCTAGCTATTGAATGTTGTCACTCGTCAAAGCATATTCTGGGTTGTCGGAGTGACTTTGTTCATTTGAATGTTCGGCTGTATCCAGAGGGTCTTCATGTGGTGTAAGAGTAAGTGCTAGAGGTTGCTGTGCGACCGTAGGTTCAGCTTTTTTTTTTTTCTCGGAAAAAAAAGCGTAATTTTATTCAGTAGAGGTGAAAAAATTACATTCTGTATATGCATAGAAGCATACAATTGTCCAATGAAGGATCAAAAAACAGTCCAAAAAGTTTGTTCAGTACATCCATCTAGTATGATCATTGTCATAAGACCATGTCTGTATAAACCAAAAAGAAATATAATCACGATAGAAAGATACAAAGATAAGAAAAACTACAAAATTTTACGGTGACTCCCCGAGCCTCCTGAAAGTGTCCACAGTAATAATATTACAGCTTTGTAATAAACTCAAAAAAACCTCACAGCCAACAGAAGTGGCAAAAAACAGTTCCATAGTTTTCAGTAAAACATGTCCATTGTGTTTGATCCTGTTCCATTCCATGCCCATGTAAAAGCATTCCATCAATGAAGGGTCTATGATAGTACTCATAGAGTGTTCCATTCCTGTATTCCTTCACTTTCCACATCCCCATTGCCAAGTCCCTGCCAATCTGAGAAGCCTTGTCCGCCTCCTTGTTGTTCTCCCTAAAAACATGTCTGCAAGAAAAATGTAAAAAGGAAAGTTTCAGTTGCAGAATGTCCTGAAAAATGTTTTCGAGTCTAAGATCCCTGCATTGTTGCGTGCCACAAGTCCAATTTGTGACATTCATAGAATCACCATACACATTTATCTGTTGACAGCCCTTTTCCTTTGCAAAGATGAGAAGAAGTTTTAAGCTCATGAATTCAGCATAATTATTCCCACCCTCCCCCAGTCCCTAGAATAGGTGGTATGAGTGGGTTAATGAAAGATGTAGAATAGCCCCACCCCCACAATTGAGTCCCAAAGCAGATCCATCATAAAAACCCCAAGGCATAGATTCGTCAATGTCCAGAGCAAGGACCTCTCTTTGTTTTTACACTTTGACCGTAGGTTCAGCTTCATATACAAAGGTGTGCATATATAGGTGGCCTTCATACTCTTCCTCTTTTTATGGACCTGTTAGAGGTTCAACTACGGGGACGCTAACCTCTCGGGCCTTAGCAGGAATTGTTAGTATTGTATTGCTTTGTCTGCTGAGCTCATTGAAGATTTCGTCAACGGAAGGGTAAAAGTCGAGAGCTCTTGCGGCGCCACCTATGCCTTGTAGGTGCCAGACCTTGGTGTGATCCAGCTCAAGTTGGATGCGAAGGCAAATTTCGTGCAAATTTCGTCGAACATTTTGAGGTACTCTCCATTTGGTAGATACAGTTTTTAGGTTTTGAAACCAGACTTCGAGCCAAATTTTTACTGTTAAGGGGCCCAGCCGACTTCCCCCAAATGTAAAAGACTTGAATTTTTGCATTAACATGGGTCTTTCTAGAGCAAAGTCTTTATTTCCTGATGGTCTCAGATGCGTCATGGCAATCCAGATAATTAGAGATGGGTACCGAATGGCCACTCCATCATTTTGACATTCGGAGCATATCGTCCGAATAATGTCGGCTAAGTAGTTTGCCCAGTTGTATTGTTTGCCACTTACTGCCATGTTCAGTATTGCCTCTAGCATTTCAGTTTTTAGATCTGAACTGCGACTGGAAGTTGATAAAGCGGTTGAAACGATTTGAGCAGCTATCTTAAAATTTTCATATTTCATCTGACTTATCACTAACCCTCAAGAATTTTTTCCACTCTGGTGCTTTGTAAATTCTTCAATCAACTTTGGCCTATGTTGAACGGGTACCTCTTCTCCTTTATTTGACAATCCTGTAATCTTGTAAATAAGTGCACCATTTATTTCAACCGGGATATCAAAATAAAATTTCCCAGTATGAAATCTACTAACTATGAATTGAGCAATCATATCCTTCAGTCCACCAAATGATTCAACCATAGGTGCTTGCATGTAATTTCGAACTGTAGCAGCCCGCAATTTTGCAGCTTCTTCTCTCCATTGGCCTTTTGAATCTTTTCCCCAAATTAGAATGTCTTTCCAAGTTCTTTGCCAATGTGACTCCTGTACCTTAGCATTTCGAACTTGCTACAAGCGGGTTTGCAATGGTGATTGAGCTTTCTCTAACTCATAGACTTTAGCTGCGACTGAACGAGTGGTTGTCTGAACCCTCTTGGGCGCCATGGTTTCTATGCAATTATAAAGATTGCAGGGGTTTTTTGGTATTTCTTAAGTTTGGTTTTCCAGTTCTTGTTAGAAGAGTATCCAGGAATCCTCAACTTTAGGATTTAAAGAAGACGAGCTCGACACGTGTGACTGTAAAGTAGATGGGTTTAATAAAGAGTGATTTAACAACAGAGTTAATTTTGATTGACAGTCTATCCGTGCCTCATTAAGTGGATGCTTTGCATTTATGTTGGAAGGTTGTCACCTTCTATATTTTGTCTAATCATGTCGAGTATGGCTAAGCTGTTGATTGTGATGAATATGGTGATTCCGACTTGTACATGTGGAGACTTGGAAACTTCCATCTTGAAAGCCTTGGTATTTTCGATGCATAGGGTTGATATAAAATTTGGTCAATCTCTGACGAGTTACACATGTGGTTGACCTTCGACGAGTTACAAATTTGGTCGACCTGATTTTACTTCTGTTGAATTGGAAACTTCCATCTTGAAAGCCTTGGTATTGTCGACGCATAGGGTTGATATAAAATTTGGTCGATCTCCGACAAGTTACACATGTGGTCGACCTTCGACGAGTTACAGATTTGGTCGACCTGATTTTACGTGATTTTCGACCATATATACTGCGATCATGAAGTTTGAAGTTCTCTACAAAGTGGATGGTGACAAATAACTTTTTTTATATACATTTTTTTTGTTTCTGGTTGTATAGGTCAGGATACAATGTAAAGTGGTTTTGTGGCTTTGTAACTTTAAGTTACATTTTGGGTGCTGACATCCAGGAGGTGAAATCCGTCAAATCTAGAAATGGGTCGAAACAATATGCGACCAAAAGAGAGTTTTGATTAATGCATTTGGCATAGTATATGTTAAAGTTGAGTCTGATCGACTTTTAGACTACTTTGGCATAGTCGACAGGCGACTGCACAAGTCGGTGAAGAGTGCTCGACTACTTTGGCATAGCTAACAAGCAATTGCAAAAGTTGGTGAAGAGTGGTCGATAGACTCTTGTCGAAGATCGACTAATTATGCTGATGAAAGATGTCATGGCCGAGGTAACCAACAACTTCTGTAAAAAGTCAGTCGCCTGTTAAAGTATGGTCGAGATCTGTTGGTTGAACTCTCACGTTATGGTCGACTTTGGTATTCGTGAAAAACAAATGTCGGCTAGATTCCTCTTTCGAGTCCACTAGAATGTGACTTTATCTATATTGTATTTGGTCGACCACTCCGGGTCAATACTTATTTTTGGTCGAATTGTAAAATATGATCAATGGCTATGAAGAGCATGTAATCAAGATTACTAATTCAGTTGCATCTGATGTTTATCTTACGCATTAATTGGTCGAGTCTGTAAAAATAGTCGGATAATTATTTGAAAATATGGTCGATGTAACATTGTTGGGACATGTAGTTTGAGTCTATACATCATATGGTTGATACAAAAAATTATATGCTATTTGGTCAAGTGATAAGTCATTTTATTTGAGAATATGCGACCAAAAGAAAGTTTTCATCGATACATGTGGCATAGTATATGTTAAAGTTGAGTCTGGTTGAATTTGAAAAATGGTCGCCAGATAAAGTTAATATAGATAAAGTCACTTTCTAGTGGACTCGACCAAACTTGCTTCGACCAAACTTGAGCATCGACCAAAGTCGCTCTGTCCATATCCTTCTGAGAACTGCGTGAGCTGAGAAGGCCATAACGAGCCCTAGAAACATTTTACAAATGGTATTAGATAGAAAATGGCAGAATCTCTTTAGGAAATAAATTTATCAGATTTCAAATCCTTATAAAGTTAGGGTCCTGATTGAAACGTTTCAGACAGAATATAAAAGAAACAATATGTCCAAATTGAAAAATTAATAATAAATTAGCACAGTAACATTTTAATCCTGCATCTGTTATGGGCTGATTTAATTCGACTGAGGTGGTCGGCAGACTGCTTTGGCATAGCCGACAAGCGACTACACAAGTCGGTGAAGAGTGGTTGACTGCTTTGGCATACCCGACAGGCAATTCGCACAAGTTGGTGAAGAGTGGTCGGCAAACTCTTGTCGAATATCGAGTGATTATGCTGATGAAAGATGTTATGGCTGACAGAACATATTCTTTAGATGGTCAATTGGAGGTCAACAAAAGCATGCATAAGTTTATCAACGCTTTTCATTCGAGAAAAACAAATGTCGGCTAGATTCCTCGCTCATAGAGCGAATGGAAAACTGCCACGTGTTTTGTGATGGTTTGTCAATTTAAGTTTCTCTTCATTGAGGTTTCATGTCACTTCGTCGCATAGTATATGTTAAAGTTGAGTCTAGTCGACTTTTAAAAATGGTCGGTAGAGTGTTTTCATGGTCGTCTCGACAATATATGGTTCATGAGAATTGTCAAATTTGGTCAAGTATAAGTGATGTATGTGGTCGACCACTTTGGTCGATCCTCAAGTTTGGTCGAGTCCACTACAAAGTGACTTTATCTATATTGTATTTGGTCGACCACTCCGGCCCAATACTTATTTTTGGTCGAATTGTAAAATATGATCAATGGCTATGAAGGGCATGTAATCAAGATGACTAATTCAGTTGCATTTGATGTGCATCTTACGCATTAATTGGTCGAGTCTGTAAAAATAGTCGGATAATTATTTAAAAATATGGTCGATGTAACATTGTCGGGACATATAGTTTGAGTCTATACATCATATGGTCGATAAAAAAAATTATATGCTATTTGGTCAAGTGATAAGTCATTTTATTTGAGAATATGCGACCAAAAGAGAGTTTTCGTCGATACATTTGGCATAGTATATGTTAAAGTTGAGTCTGGTCGAATTTGAAAAATGGTCGCAGATAAAGTCAATATAGATAAAGTCGTTGAGTCTAGTCGACTTTTAAAAATTGTCGGTAGAGTGTTTTCATGGTCGTCTCGATAATATATGGTTGATGATACTTGTCAAATTTGGTCAAGTATAAGTGATGTATGTGGTCGACCACTTTGGTCGATCCTCAAGTTTGGTCGAAGCAAGTTTGGTCGAGTCCACTACAAAGTGACTTTATCTATATTGTATTTGGTCGACCACTTTGGCTCAATGCTTATTTTTGGTCGAATTGTAAAATATGATCAATGGCTATGAAGGGCATGTAATCAAGATGACTAATTTAGTTGCATTTGATGTGCATCTTACGCATTGATTGGCCGAGTCTGTAAAAATAGTCGGGTAATTATTTAAAAATATGGTCGATGTTTGTTAGAATAATCGTGTTTGTCGATGAAGAGTGGTCGATTGCTTTGGCATACCCGACAGGTGATTGCACAAGTTGGTGAAGAGTGGTCGGCAGACTCTTGTCGAATATCGAGTGATTATGCTGATGAAAGATGTTATGGCCGACAAAACATATTCTTTAGACGGTCAATTTGTCTCGTTAGTGCCCATGTCGGCTTCACATTCAGGTCAACAAAAGCATGCATAAGTTTATCAACGCTTTTCATTCGAGAAAAACAAATGTTGGATAGATTCCTCGCTCATAGAGCGAAAGGAAAACTGCCACATGTTTTGTGATGGTTCGTCAATTTAAATTTCTCTTCATCGAGGTTTCCTGTCACTTCGTCGCATAGTATATGTTAAAGTTAAGTCTGGTCGACTTTTAAAAATGGTCGGTAGAGTGTTTTCATGGTTGTCTCGATAATATATGGTTCATGAGAATTGTCAAATTTGGTCAAGTACAAGTGATGTATGTGGTCGACCACTTTGGTCAATCCTCAAGTTTGGTCGAAGCAAGTTTGGTCGAGTCCACTACAAAGTGACTTTATCTATATTGTATTTGGTCAACCACTCCGGCTCAATACTTATTTTTGGTCGAATTGTAAAATATGATCAATGGCTATGAAGGGCATGTAATCAAGATGACTAATTCAGTCACATCTGATGTGCATCTTACCCATTAATTGGTCGAGTATGTAAAAATAGTCAGATAATTATTTAAAAATATGGTCGATGTAACATTGTCGGGACATATAGTTTGAGTCTATACATCATATGGTCGATAAAAAAAATTATATGCTATTTCGTCAAGTGATAAGTCATTTTATTTGAGAATATGCGACCAAAAGAGAGTTTTTGTTGATACATTTGGCATAGTATATGTTAAAGTTGAGTCTGGTCGAATTTGAAAAATGGTCGTAGATAAAGTCAATATAGATAAAGTCATTGAGTCTAGTTGACTTTTAAAAATTGTCGGTAGAGTGTTTTCATGGTCGTCTTGATAATATATGGTTGATGATACTTGTCAAATTTGGTCAAGTATAAGTGATGTATGTGGTCGACCACTTTGGTCGATCCTCAAGTTTGGTCGAGTCCACTACAAAGTGACTTTATCTATATTGTATTTGGTCGACCACTCCGGCTCAATACTTGTTTTTGGTCGAATTGTAAAATATGATCAATGGCTATGAAGGGCATGTAATCAAGATGACTAATTCAGTCTCATCTGATGTTTATCTTACGCATTAATTGGTCGAGTCTGTAAAAATAGTCGGGTAATTATTTAAAAATATGGTCGATGTAACATTGTCGGGACATGTAGTTTGAGTCTATACATCATATGGCCGATACAAAAAATTATATGCTATTTGGTCAAGTGATAAGTCATTTTATTTGAGAATATGCGACTAAAAGAAAGTTTTCGTCGATACATGTGGCATAGTATATGTTAAAGTTGAGTTTGGTCGAATTTGAAAAATGGTCGCCAGGTAAAGTTAATACAGATAAAGTCACTTTGTAGTGGAGTCCACCAAACTTGCTTCGACCAAACTTGAGCATCGACCAAAGTCGCTGTGTCCATATCCTTATGAGAACTGCGCGAGCTCAGAAGGCCATAACGTGGCCCAAAAACATTTTGCAAATGGTATTAGACAGAAAACGGCAGAATCTGTTTAGGAAATAAATTTATCAGCATTTCAAATCCTTATAAAGTTAGGGTCTTGATTGAAACGTCTTAGATAGACTATAAAAGAAACAATATGTCCAAATTGAAAACCTAATAATAAATTAGCATAGTAACATTTTAATCCTGCATCTGTTATGGGCTGATTTATAGTTTGAGTCTATACATCATATAGTCGATAAAAATAATTATATGCTATTTGGTCAAGTGATAAGTCATTTTATTTGAGAATATGCGACCAAAAGAGAGTTTTCGTCGATACATGTGGCATAGTATATGTTAAAGATGAGTCTGGTCGAATTTGAAAAATGGTCGCCAGATAAAGTCAATATAGATAAAGTCACTTTGTAGTGGACTCGACCAATTAATGCGTAAGATGCACATCAGATGTGACTGAATTAGTCATCTTGATTACATGCCCTTCATAGCCATTGCTCATATTTTACAATTTGACCAAAAATAAGTATTGCGCCGGAGTGGTCGACCAAATACAATATAGATAAAGTCACTTTGTAGTGGACTCGACCAAACTTGAGGATCGACCAAAGTGGTCGACCACATACATCACTTATACTTGACCAAATTTGACAATTCTCATGAACCATATATTATCGAGACGACCATGAAAACACTCTACCGACTATTTTTAAAAGTTGACCAGACTCAACTTTAACATATACTATGCGACGAAGTGATAGGAAACCTCGATGAAGAGAAACTTAAATGGACGAACCATCGCAAAACACGTGGCAGTTTTCCATTCGCTCTATGAGCGAGGAATCTAGCCAACATTTGTTTTTCTCGAATGAAAAGCGTTGATAAACTTATGCATGCTTTTGTTGACCTGAACGTGAAGCCGACCTGGGCACTAACGAGACAAATTGACCGTCTAAAGAATATGTTCTTTTGGCCATAACATCTTTCATCAACATAATCAGTCGATACTTGACAAGAGTCTGCCGACCACTCTTCACCA
The DNA here is from genome assembly GCA_027924585.1 of Larix kaempferi. Taxonomy (NCBI): domain Eukaryota; kingdom Viridiplantae; phylum Streptophyta; class Pinopsida; order Pinales; family Pinaceae; genus Larix; species Larix kaempferi. The sequence goes on from BSBM01000254.1 coordinate 1,167,269, forward strand.
ACTTGTGCAATCGCCTGTCGGGTATGCCAAAGTAGTCGACCACTTTTCACCGACAAACACGACTTATTCTAACAAACATCGACCATATTTTTAAATAATTACCTGACTATCTGTGCTAATTTACCAGCCAAAGTGGTCAGTGTGAACTCACCAAAACCTGCAACACGATCGGCGTGAAATGACCAAAGAAACTCAAATAAACAAAAAAATAATTACCCGACTATCTGTGCTAATCTACCAGCCAAAGCGGTCGGTGTGAACTCACCAAAACCTGCGACACGGTCGGCGGTCCATGGTCGGCGTGAAATGGCCAAAGAAACTCAAATAAACAAAAAAAATTGCGAAACGGTGCGGCGATCAGCGTGAAGTCTCAAAATTGCCGCAACACGATCGAGGGTCTGCGTGAAAGGGGCAAAGTAATTCAAATAATTTCGACGACACGGTCAACAAAGACGGCTGAAGATAAAATATGAGTTCTCGTGCAAAGAAAGCCGTAATAGTCAGAAATATCTGGGGCCAAAGCGGAAAACACGTGGCAGGATTCCATTAGCTCTATAAGCGAGGAATCTAGCAGACGTGGATGGTCATGCTTCTCATGGTGAAACACCTATGGCGTAATTAGTTTTTATATTATATATATTTTTATACTAGGGTTATTAATGATCTTTTTTTCTTTTACTTTCTCAATATTTGGTCTTATAAATGTTACATATAAGAATGTGACAACATCTTTTCCACCCACGTCGTTGATCTTTTGGGCTTGTGTGTGTGTGTATGTGTGTACACACACACACGTGTGTGTGTGTGTATGTGTGTGTGTGAGAGAGAGAGATAACATTTTTCCAACACGAGAGCACATCATAGACAATGGTGAAATTGTCACATTTTCAACAATCTCCTTGAAATTCTAAGAATATATCATTGAAATTGCAGTGTTGCATTGTTCAAATCACAATTTCATTGATGCGAGGGTTTCACCTATAGCATAGAGGGTAATCTAGGGCTCCTATGGGCCTTAGATCCCGGAAGGTCGTGAGTTCAAACTACTAGTAGCTACCATAAGTACTCTGCGTGCCATATGGATCATATGGTTTGAATTTAGGCCAACTATGATGAGTCTCATGTTGGGTGAAAGGTACAAAGGCAATGGGCCTCCCAAGTGGTAGCAGGCTGGTCACTTGAATTATCCATGGGTTTAGACCAAAGCGATTATGGAGGTTGATATCCTCGAGAATTTAAAAAAAAAATTCATCGATGTAGATCAATTGACATAATACCTTTATTTTGCAGTTTACAATGATTGAGATAATAAATATTGAAAATTGAAACTTCTATAATTAAATTTATATCAAATTTATGGAAAAAAAGCTTATAATTAAATTTATATCAAATTTATGGAAAAAAAGCTTTAGAAAGATGGGTAATTTGAGTACCTTTTATCCCATATTGTGGGAGAGTATACACTCAAAATCTAAAAATGCAATGGCCAATTATTTAGAAGAAGTTGAAATCTGACGATCTTCTTTGCCGTTCAAATTGTGATTCTCAATTCATTAGATGGAATCTGTGTTCTCGGAAACCCAAGGACACCCATAATCTGAGAATTTAAACCCCAAGGAACCCATAATCTGAGAATTTAAATGTAAAACTATTATAAATTAAAAATATAAATATATTTGGATCTTTACATTGAGTTAATCCGAGACAAAAAAAATTTGACCTTGGGGTCTACACATTAAAACGGTCATGCAGCGAGACCACACTTACATGTCCACATAGTAAAATATTGTTGCTCTCGTTCTCTTATGCACGAACAAAACATCAACATCGCCTTAAGGAACAAGTTGACTACCAGGGGTGGGAGGTAATCGATCTGCACTTGCGGGGGCCAGCGGGAATCGATCTTGGGCATCTCGGCAGCATATTATCATACTGATTGATATCAGAAGCCATGGTTTCCCCAGTACAGGTTTCGAACCCAAGCACCGCAAATACTACCCCGAAGCCGTTAGCAGGTGACGGGGTCGAACCTCTCCCCAAGGAGTTTGATCCGGTTGAGACATGCGCGCCCCTGGCCGTTAATGGCACCGTTGATGCCGTAAATTTTGACGAAATTGACGGTGTGAGTGGCCGCACTGTCAATGGCCAAGGTTTTGGCAATGGGGGAGAGAGAAGAGAAATTGTTCTCGGCAGAAATATTCATACGAGCTGCCTTGCAATTACGGAGCCGGACGCCGACGATGAGGTTACCGGAGAAAGAGAGGCCTATATGGCCAGCGTTCTGGCCAAGTACCGGCGGAGTCTCCTGGAAAGAACCAAGCATCATTTAGGTGAGTCATTTTTAGTTTTTTATCTTTTGGATTGATTTGTCGAAATGCCAGACAAGCAGAGTCCGATAAATGCTAATCTACTTATTGTACGTTCCGTGCTCGGGGTATAGGACATGCACGTGTGTAACTGTAATAAGCTAAAACCAGTGCAGATCCTTCAAATCTCTCAACTTTTGAGAGTGCAAAGGATCGGAGGATTGCACCTGAGCATTGTATTATTTAATATTTAAATAAGATATTATAATATTTAATTTATTTTTTTTAATTTTCAAATGTGAAAACACTCACATTAACATCAGTCATACATCTGTGTCTACTGGACTGTAAACTCTAAAGTGCTCTGCCATTGACTGTAGAATCCGCATGTTGAGGAGAGTTAAGTTTTAATGCAAAATATATATATATATATATATCAATGTTCCCCCAAGTTTCCAGGATGCGGGGACAGGAAACGCAGAAACGACATATGTAGAAGTATCCCCCAAATTTTAGGAAACGTCGAGGGGTACGTTGGGGTCTTCAACGTAGGGGACCCCACCAGGAATACTACAAAATTTTTAGTAGAATACATAAAAATTGAAACTTAGAGCATAAGTCGTTAAAGTCTTTAATTTTATAATCTAAAGATTAATACAAGTTTACAGCATATATCAAGTGAAATAAAATGAAATACAACCATACATAAGCTATAACTGATAAAACAAATTCAGAAATACAACCATATTGAATAGCGAAATGAAATTGAGGCTACTGAGAAGGAAAATAGTGGACAGCGTGGCCCTTTATCATTTAATTTTTTATTTTTTGGTAAAAAATTGTCAAAGGAAATGTGGGGAGGCCATTTTTAGGAGGGAAACGTTTCCCTTTTATGTTTCCTTGAGTTTCCTTCAAATGGGGACGTGGGGGAGACATTTCCAATGGACTCCAAGTTTCTGAAACGTGTGGGGGCATGGAAGCGCGTTTCCTACCCATGGGGACGTGTACCCGTGTAACACTGATATATATATATATATATATATATATAACAGAAGCGGTAAGGGTTGAGGGTAGGAGCTAGTGGTGGGGTCTGATGGTTGTCTCGATAGAAGTCCAGATTTGAATCTCTGCGGGGTGGGAGTGAACAGACCTCATCCTTAAAGGCCTTGTATGACTGCGATGGTGACTGCACTCCCGTTGATTACGTCTTGTCCAACATTAAGCCTGGCCCTGGGCCGTGAGGTTGGTATCTAAGTAGAGCAATCAACAATGCTCACTGAGTGGTTTGGACTTTGGAGAGGTTATCACAGTTAGAAAAAAATATAAAACAGAAGCAGTTAAGATATTTATATTAAAAAAAAAATATAAAACAGAAGCAGTTAAGATATTTATATTAAAAAAGGTTGAGGAATACCTTAGCAGCTCAAAAAGAAGCAATACATTTTCAGTACAAAATGCCCTAGATAGAACACAGGGACTTCAAAATTGCCTCAGTTCAATACAACCAGACATGAAATTGATGAAAACAAAAGGTCCAGATCCTATAACTTCTAACAAACTGACCTAACAACAAGATATATTGACAATGCATAAACTAATAAGAGCAAAATAGTTCCAGAAAGACCTTAAGGAGCAGAGGCCTATGAGGTCTTCAAATTTAGCGAAAGCAGTCTGCTGCACAGTGTCTAATTCCATAATCTTTGAGTTGGAGAAATCCCCAACGTTGGACTGTTGACCAAATGCCAATTCCTAAAGTATAGACTGCTGTTGTTCTCTATCAAGCACCAACTGGGCCAACCTCTCTTCCTACGTCTCCATTCTGGTTTGCAACCTGCCATGGAGCTGCTCTTCCATCTACACCTGGCATCTAAGTCTCTCCATCATGTTCTCAATCCTCTCCAGCTGACCCCCGAATCATGTTTGCAAGTTCCCCCACAACCCGCTTAATCTCCATTGCACTCACTTGAATGTTAATTTTTCAGTGCAGCTGCGAGACCCATTCTCAGAGAGAATGGTACCCTAGTCAGTTAACTAGGGTTCCTGGTCAAGTTAACCAGGCAGAGTAATGTGTAAGACCCTAGCAGGTACCCTAGGGCCCCCAGCTGTCTCCTGGGGTTCTTGGTCGAGGACCAAGCAGTTGGATGCCATGGCAAAGTCCCTAGCATGTGGCTAGGGCCCCTATTTGTCTCTAGGGTATTCTGGTCTAGAACCAGACGGTTTCTTGGTCATGATGACCAAGCAGATCCTGCAGGTTGAGACAGAGACTTCCTAGGTCCTGCAGAAGGTTGATCAACATTCAGTCTAGGACTGAATGCTCAGCTTAAGGCTGAGGACCATTCTCTGGGAGAATGGAGAACCTGGTCATGGACCAGATGGTTGATCAACATGTCCCAGTCTACGAATGAGGCTCAGCCTTGGGCTAAGAAGCCATTCCTTGATAATGGAGGCACTTGGTCAGTTACCAAGATTATGATGTGTGATGCCCTCGTCTCCTAGGTCTTCGAGATGGATGAGTTGGTTGGTCTTCTCAAGGGACTGGCCACCCCTTGTGAAAGCTACTAACATTTGACCTAAGGAGCAGTTGAGAGGACCACATGATCACATCATCTGTGTGAACCCTTCCTTATACAATGATGATGGACTTTCAGTAGTATATGGAACTTTTGTACATTTGAGAGAGAGATGACTGGTTGAACCTTTCCACCTTGGGTGATTTACTTTTGATCCTTGCTTCTTGTTGTTTATTAATCTTGTGGTACCCTATCTTTGATTTGTGGTAAATAGGATCATTGACCCACCTTTTATTTATACCACCACTTGTTGTTTTTGATCTTATGGGTACTTTAGATGTCTGACCACTTTCTGAGGTTCTTTTATTTATTTTTATTTTTTATATATTTTATATTTTTATTTTTATCTTTTATTATTTTTATTTATTTTTATCTTTTATCTTTTATTATTTTATTATTTATTTTTATCTATTATTATTCTTATTTATTTTTATCTTTTATTTATTTATCTTTTATTTTATTTTAAAGTGGCTTTTTAATGAGATCCTAATTTTTATTATTTTAACTTTTAATTTTTTAATCTTTCCTAATTCTAAGGAATCCTAGTTTAAAGGATTATTTTAATAATCCTATTATCCTATTTAATGAGGACTATTGTTTCTCATTTATCACAACTATATCTCAGCTCTGTCTTATGTTTATTTTCTGCTACTGGATCACCTATCAGCAGGACGCACATCTGGAGGAGAGTAACTTATATCAGGTCTGATCTGAATTTGATGTTAGGGTTTTATGCTGCTCCTAACATAAGCCGTCAGCCTTTGGAAGCACTTCCCAGCCACCCGTGAGCCTATTAAGGAAGGCCGCACCCTGCTGATGCCTCATCTGACTAAATCGTGCCCTATTAGAAGCTAGCTGAGATCCGATCTGTTCACTTAGTTTTTATTGAGGTCTGGTTGGAATCCGATCTGTGTATAGAAGCTTTGTTTGGGGCTTCTTGATGAGACCACAACTTGTTGAAAGCATATGCATGGAGGCTGTGACCCTGTACTGCTAACTGTGAGTCCTATTGGCCCTAATTCTGCCTGCTGGTTGCTCATTTGTGGAGGCCGTGAGGGCTGAGGATCTGATCCAGTCTGCTGGTGTCAAAATTGTGAAGGTCGCAGCTTACTATTGGTTATTTGACTGAACTGTGGGCCATCTGTGGAGGCCGCATCCCCTGTGATCTATTTTGATGATCAATCTTCTATCATTTGAGGTGGCCGCAACCCCTGTAGATTACTTGTGAGCTGACTGCTATCTATTGTCATCTGTCTGTGGGTCAAATCTATGTGTTGATTTTTTTAAGACCCTAGGTCAGATTTATGTGCCTATGATCTGTTCTTTGTACTAAGACTTTTTCCGTGGGTTGATCTAATGAGTTACTATTTTGATCTACTTATTGAGACTTACTTTGAATCTGATCTAGGTATTGAGATCTAGCTTGGATCTAACCTGTGTATTGAAACCTTGCTGTGATCTGTTTCATGTGCTGAGACCTTATTTGTAGTATTCAGACTTTGTTTATATATGCTGATCCTTTACTGTGGTCAGATCTTTGTGCCGAGTCTTGTTTGTGGACTGATCTATGTGCTAAGACTTGTTTTTGATTCAGATCTATTATGCTGAGACTTGATTAAGATTGTCACTGTGTTCTTGACTGTCTTTGACTATTTGACTGTATCTCAACCTGTCATCTCTCTCTCTCTGGTTTGTACTACCCTCTTGTAGGGTCTGATAGTTTCCAGATTTGACTGGCCTCTCTGAGGCACAGTGTTTACTGAAAGTAAGTAACTCTTTTGAGTATTTTATAGGAGGGTCCCACACACAGGTAAGTATCTTCTCTTTTATTATTAGTTATTCTACGTTACATGCTGCTGAAGATTAACTTAGCACAGTGACCTAACGGGTAGTGTTAAAAGTACTTTAACATAGTGACCTGAGAGTGCTAAAGACATGAAATTTATGTTATGATAGTTTTTTACTACTGCACTATTTAATATTCAATATTTGTAAATGTTTATTAAATGTATTTTCTGCATTAGAATATGATGAATTGTTATTTTTCTGTACAAAACCCTAACTTGATGAAATTTTAACATGGTATCAGAGCTTAGGGCTTGTAGCTAACTCTGTTTTGTAGGCTATCAGAGTCTACATAGATCCTAAGATAGGGTTTTGAATTCTAACCAACTTGATTTCAAAAGGTTTCATCCAGTTGGCAAGAAGGGTTTGAATATTAGGAATCAGAAAATCAGAATTGCACCGAAGTATTATTGACTGGATATGAAAGATGTGGCAGAAAATATATGATGAATTTAGCAGGCTGCAAACTTCCTTCTCTAAAAGAAGTATGTCAAGTATTATTAGCAGGTTTATCTCAGGTATGTATCTCTGAGGTGAGTAAGGAGCCAGCCTAAATCTTTATATGATTTGATCTTTAGTAATCAAGGGCTTGCATGAACAAAGTACTTTCTACGAATCTTATGATTCATTGTGATCTGAACATGTAAGTGTAAAGAATTTTAGTATCCATCCATGCATACAATTATCATGATCTGATTTCTTATATCTAGGATTGTGATCTAACCTAGATTGTGCTAATGAATGATATTATGATAACAAGATCAAGATGCACACTGTGAGTTCTGCATGCAGGCAGATATAATGGCAGATATAAAGAGGGTAGAATTTTCTATCCCAACTAATTTTGATTCTTTAAATTGTCATGATGAAACATATGCCATGTTATATGATCTTGATTGATTCTAGATAGTTATCCAATATATGAATGGATGCTAATTCAATATTGATTATCGTTGACTATGAAGTTGAATATTGATGTGACTTGCTCTAATAATAAGTTTACAGATCCTGCTTATGCACAAGTTAAGTGCACAGCTACAGAGGGAGCTAAGTGCTCAGGTACAGAGGGAGTAAGAGACTCCACAATTTGCAGGATCAAATATTGTATTCTCCCATGTGTCAGCAAAAAGAGAATCTATCATATTGTTTGTGAAACAATTGGGAAGATCAGAGATCAAGAGGGAGCCATACGTGCTCTTGAATCCCCATCAGAGTGGGATTGCAAAAAAGAGGTAAGAGATATGACCTCTCAGTGGTATAGATATGAAAGTGCAAGAAGCACCAGTCCATGAGACATCTCGTTCAGAGAAACAGAGGGAGAAGGCCAAGAAGCCTTCAGTTGATCTCATTAAAGAAGCCTATTGAGAGGCTTCAAGGGTGCTCTAGTAAGAGCCATATCACTGATTCAGGATCATTCACTTATGTGAAGGCAGCCAAACATCAAGTTTGGAAAGATGCTATGATAACAGACATCCTATTGACATTGGATAGTGATTCTCAGACAGCAAGGGAAGCCAGTTGTAACTTCCAAATGGATCTACAAGATCAAGGTATTTACTACATTTAGAGCTACTTGAAGCTCTCAGAAAATCCTGTATTCTATAACAAGTTGTTTTACCATGACTAGGACATGGTACAGTTGTCAGATGTGTTGACTAAGCCCCTGTCTTCGACAAGCTTAGTGTTGCTGAGAATGCCTCTCTTGCTGAGAGGGAGTGTTAATTTTTCAGTGCAGCTGCGAGACCCATTCTCAGAGAGAATGGTACCCTAGTCAGTTAACTAGGGTTCCTGGTCAAGTTAACCAGGCAGAGTAATGTGTAAGACCCTAGCAGGTACCCTAGGGCCCCCAGCTGTCTCCTGGGGTTCTTGGTCGAGGACCAAGCAGTTGGATGCCATGGCAAAGTCCCTAGCATGTGGCTAGGGCCCCTATTTGTCTCTAGGGTATTCTGGTCTAGAACCAGACGGTTTCTTGGTCATGATGACCAAGCAGATCCTGCAGGTTGAGACAGAGACTTCCTAGGTCCTGCAGAAGGTTGATCAACATTCAGTCTAGGACTGAATGCTCAGCTTAAGGCTGAGGACCATTCTCTGGGAGAATGGAGAACCTGGTCATGGACCAGATGGTTGATCAACATGTCCCAGTCTACGACTGAGGCTCAGCCTTGGGCTAAGAAGCCATTCCTTGAGAATGGAGGCACTTGGTCAGTTACCAAGATTATGATGTGTGATGCCCTCGTCTCCTAGGTCTTCGAGATGGATGAGTTGGTTGGTCTTCTCAAGGGACTGGCCACCCCTTGTGAAAGCTACTAACATTTGACCTAAGGAGCAGTTGAGAGGACCACATGATCACATCATCTGTGTGAACCCTTCCTTATACAATGATGATGGACTTTCAGTAGTATATGGAACTTTTGTACATTTGAGAGAGAGATGACTGGTTGAACCTTTCCACCTTGGGTGATTTACTTTTGATCCTTGCTTCTTGTTGTTTATTAATCTTGTGGTACCCTATCTTTGATTTGTGGTAAATAGGATCATTGACCCACCTTTTATTTATACCACCACTTGTTGTTTTTGATCTTATGGGTACTTTAGATGTTTGACCACTTTCTGAGGTTCTTTTATTTATTTTTATTTTTTATATATTTTATATTTATATTTTTATCTTTTATTATTTTTATTTTTTTCCAAGGGCTTTTATTATTTTTATTTATTTTTATCTTTTATTATTTTATTATTTATTTTTATCTTTTATTATTCTTATTTATTTTTATCTTTTATTTATTTATCTTTTATTTTATTTTAAAGTGGCTTTTTAATGAGATCCTAATTTTTATTATTTTAACTTTTAATTTTTTAATCTTTCCTAATTCTAAGGAATCCTAGTTTAAAGGATTATTTTAATAATCCTATTATCCTATTTAATGAGGACTATTATTTCTCATTTATCACAACTATATCTCAGCTCTGTCTTATGTTTATTTTCTGCTACTGGATCACCTATCAGCAGGACGCACATCTGGAGGAGAGTAACTTATATCAGGTCTGATCTGAATTTGATGTTAGGGTTTTATGCTGCTCCTAACATAAGCCGTCAGCCTTTGGAAGCACTTCCCAGCCACCCGTGAGCCTATTAAGGAAGGCCGCACCCTGCTGATGCCTCATCTGACTAAATCGTGCCCTATTAGAAGCTAGCTGAGATCCGATCTGTTCACTTAGTTTTTATTGAGGTCTGGTTGGAATCCGATCTGTGTATAGAAGCTTTGTTTGGGGCTTCTTGATGAGACCACAACTTGTTGAAAGCATATGCATGGAGGCTGTGACCCTGTACTGCTAACTGTGAGTCCTATTGGCCCTAATTCTGCCTGCTGGTTGCTCATTTGTGGAGGCCGTGAGGGCTGAGGATCTGATCCAGTCTGCTGGTGTCAAAATTGTGAAGGTCGCAGCTTACTATTGGTTATTTGACTGAACTGTGGGCCATCTGTGGAGGCCGCATCCCCTGTGATCTATTTTGATGATCAATCTTCTATCATTTGAGGTGGCCGCAACCCCTGTAGATTACTTGTGAGCTGACTGCTATCTATTGTCATCTGTCTGTGGGTCAAATCTATGTGTTGATTTTTTTAAGACCCTAGGTCAGATTTATGTGCCTATGATCTGTTCTTTGTACTAAGACTTTTTCCGTGGGTTGATCTAATGAGTTACTATTTTGATCTACTTATTGAGACTTACTTTGAATCTGATCTAGGTATTGAGATCTAGCTTGGATCTAACCTGTGTATTGAAACCTTGCTGTGATCTGTTTCATGTGCTGAGACCTTATTTGTAGTATTCAGACTTTGTTTATATATGCTGATCCTTTACTGTGGTCAGATCTTTGTGCCGAGTCTTGTTTGTGGACTGATCTATGTGCTAAGACTTGTTTTTGATTCAGATCTATTATGCTGAGACTTGATTAAGATTGTCACTGTGTTCTTGACTGTCTTTGACTATTTGACTGTATCTCAACCTGTCATCTCTCTCTCTCTGGTTTGTACTACCCTCTTGTAGGGTCTGATAGTTTCCAGATTTGACTGGCCTCTCTGAGGCACAGTGTTTACTGAAAGTAAGTAACTCTTTTGAGTATTTTATAGGAGGGTCCCACACACAGGTAAGTATCTTCTCTTTTATTATTAGTTATTCTACGTTACATGCTGCTGAAGATTAACTTAGCACAGTGACCTAACGGGTAGTGTTAAAAGTACTTTAACATAGTGACCTGAGAGTGCTAAAGACATGAAATTTATGTTATGATAGTTTTTTACTACTGCACTGTTTAATATTCAATATTTGTAAATGTTTATTAAATGTATTTTCTGCATTAGAATATGATGAATTGTTATTTTTTTGTACAAAACCCTAACTTGATGAAATTTTAACATTGAAGGCCCCCCATCCCTGCCTCTGTGTTGATAGAAAAAACCAGAAATTTTTTAACTGTTCCCCCACATTGCGCATCACCTTTAGACCTCGAGACCACCCTTTTTCTGCAACCAAATACAGGCAATGAAATTATTTGACTACCTAGCTCTAGACTCCATGATACTGGCTTCAATTCAGCAGACCAAACTTAACCTTTGTACCACAAATTGCAAACCGCAAACAGAGATCCGCCTGCTTCTTTAACGATCCTACCTGCACCACCTTGAAACATAAACGCCAAGGAGAAGTTGGTGACAAATCTAACGCATTCCAATCCATCTTGCTCAGGCCGCGAAGATTAATAGGAACCGTCCTCCAATGAAGATTTATCCCACCCTCTCCAAAAAACCCCCATCGCACTTCATAATTACCGTTGCGTGAATGTAACAAGAATCGCGAGTCAAACTCAAAAAATCGCAAGTTTGACTCGGATCTCCCTCAAAACAAGCTGATTCAGACCGGGCCGAGTCAAACTTGGGTTGACCGAGTTTGACTTGGTCAACATGAATCAAACTCACAATTTTTTTCGTAACTCGTGATTTAAACTTTGATTTAGGAAAAAAATTTAAGACTGATTTTGACTGTGTTTGGTCATTATTTTGCTTGTGGGAGGTGTGTCCGCTTGCTGGAGGTGTTCAGTAGCAATGGTAATATTAAATACTTAAATTTTTAACATTACCATTAATTGTTTCATGATGTTTGAGAGTGGTTCCGACCTCATCAGAGTTCATATGCAAAGAGTAGGATTTTAGATCCCATTCATAATTCAACAGAATTAACAGTTTTCAAGATTTCAGAATTGCAATGTTTCCACTGGATTCTATCATGTATGAGGGTAAGGGATAGACATTTAATCAAGCACATCAACCTCTCTATGTATCTTAATGTTGGTGGTGCTAATTGTTGAACTCCTCTGGCATGACCTTAATCAAAATGTATCCTTCAGTCAAGCAAAATCACTTGTTAAACATGTGATTTTTTTCTAATTCTACCTTATTTTAACACTTTGATTAGGAAGTTTCATCAAAATTGTAGGGTGTTGACTAATGTCCTTGGAGGATCAACTTTGAGATTCGAGGTATAGGAAAGGGCTAGAGCCTAGAGGAGGGGGGCACAGGGTGCTATTGATGAATAGGATCCCGATATAGGCAACAATTTATCTATCTGGACTCATCTTATGGATGAGAATTGATATATTTTGGACATCTATTGATATCTTGCAGTATATGGACATGGCTACTTTGAATATCAATGAAAAATGTTTTTTTTAATTCAAAATATGTGTATATATTTAATTTTTTATATTTGCCGATTTTTTCTCGATCAGATTCAAAACTTTGACTCTTTTTCCTTGCCGATTCTGATTCTGGTAACATTGATTGCACAGTCCAGATCGATCATGGTGCGAAGTGCTGAAATCTCATAGGGACAAGAACCATTAGATTTCTTTGGGGTTTCGAAATATCCTAATCAATTCGATGGCAATGATTGGAGGAAACACATACCGAAATTCCATGGACACGAGGATTCAAGCAATTTCCATGTTGTATTATTCATGTGAGTTATTTCAGAATTAAAAGTGGTCCATGAAGATGTTAAGACGGATGTTCCAGTTGTCTCTTGATTTGTGTAACATTGAAATAGAAAATTGGTATGATGGGCTTTCTAAGAAAGGAATTCACTTGCTAGAATAATTTATCAAGTTTTTTTTTGTAAGAGATGGGTTCCTTTTTTCACAGGGGATATTGGTATCTCATTAATGAAGACACGTAGAGCCCATTGCTTGAAGATTCATATAGTGACAAAGATCAACCCCTAGAAAGCTCTCATGAAGAAGCCATTGTTGAAGAACCTTTGGTTGAGGATTTTGTCAAAGAAGTCAAGGAAGTCCATGATGAATATCAAGAAGAAAATGAAGCAGCTCTTGTTGAAGAGCCATTGCCCACTGAAGAGGATATCGAAGATGTGGTTGATGAAGGTATGGTTGATGCTTCTCCTTGTTCTCCTCATGGTGGTGAGGGTTTGGTGAGCCTTCCTCTCTCCTTTGCTTTTGAAGACAATTTTTTTGAAGATGCTAGGTTTGAGGATCTCTTTTCTATCAAAGATGCTTGCCATGGATATGATGAGGTGCATTTTTCTTATGAAGATCATAATATGGGTAGGGAATATGGAAATTTATTGGAGAGCCCATATATGACTCTTCTAATGAGGGAAGTGTGATTTTTGAAGATCTTGGAAAACCTATTTTTGATGAGATCCCTCTTGGTTTGGTTCAGCCATGCTTGCTCACCAATGATGTTATAGGGTTGCATGTGGAGGATTCTATTGTAGATCTTGGATAGCCAGGTTTACCCTCTCTTAGGGTGGATTTCAACCTTCATTCTCAGCCATATGTCTCAGGGATTAACGTAGGTTTTAGATAACAAGAATATGGTTTTATTGCAAGGTTAGAGCAGCAAAGTGTGCCCTCTCCTAGGGTAGATTTGAGGCCTAGTTTCCAGCCATATTTTTTAGGGTTTCTTGTTGGTTTTGAAGGTCACCTGGGGCAACAAAAAGAGTTCAAAGAGTAGGTTCATCTTGAAGGCAGTTTGTATTTGAGCCCTATCCAAGATTAGATAGAGGAGGCTTGGAAAGAAGCCTTTCTCCTTGGCAAGGGTTTGAGGGCATCCAGGTTCATGATCTCTTCTATTATTCCAGCCCCATTCCAATGAAGATAATGACATCTACTCAGCTCATCATTGATGTGATTTTGTCTTGGATTGTGGCCAAAGACAAGAGAAGAAGCCCTAGCATGGATTATGATTTCACTTGATTGGTTGATTTTATCATAATTAGAGTAGGTAGGTAGGATGAATAAGCTCATCAATGAGCTCTTGATTTCTTGTGTCGTGAAAGAATTACGTGATGTTGTGAAGTTTTTGTTTTTTGGTGGTTAAGCTAACAAGTGCATTGTAGAGGTTTTGGGGTTCTCACATGCTCTCCTTTGCAAGATTAAGCACGTGTCCTGCAGTTGGAGCCAGATGTTATGCCCATTTTCGCATGGGTGTGCCCTAGTTCAGAAGTAAAGTTGTTCCAGGCTGCTATGGGCATTTTGAGGCAGTTCTAAGCATGTTGCAGCCTTTGAAGAACATTTATTGGCACCCTACATCCCTAATAAAGTATTTTGGGTAGTTACAACAACATTCTGGGAATGATTGAGGCCACAGCAACAGCAAATCCAAGTTTGGTCAACATCTATCGGTTGAAGAAGCCCTAAATCTCCATTTTCTTGGCATTTATCAGGAGTAAAAACTGTTAGATATCAATAAAAGAGGAATCTGGGTACATTTCAGGCTTATCTGGGCATATCTCAGTCCCTAAACTGCCCTAAAACAAAAATTTTGGGCAGTAGGCCTGACATGTTTTCAAGCAGAATATGAGAGCCGACATGTGGCAGCATAATTACAAGCATAAAGGAGGGCCGACTTGTGTTTTAAAAGGTTGAGGGCCGACTCAAGTGGATCTGAACGCCAACTAGTATTTATAAGCCTTTGGGTGGCACCTTAAATGCATTCCTGTGGTAGATTCAGAGCAAAAATGCCTTACAGATGACACGTTTTCTAGCATTTTCTGTGGCAAAACCAACAAGTTAGAAGATGAAACCTGTAGCAGATTGTGGATTGGAATGTTGGGGGTAATAATGAGCCAGATTGCATGAGAAAAATGTCAGTTTGACCAGCTGCTTTAAGTATGACTCAGGCCTGTGTGTACTTTGGAGGAAGGGTTTGATTGTATGCTAGGTCAAGTAGCCACCTGCTTGGACCTTTCTTTATTCTAGCTATCTAATACATCGTTTTAAGAAGGATCTGCAGCCCTAGAGATGGTTCATCTTGGTGTGTAGGAGTGCCGAGCAGTCAAGAGAAATAAACATTAGATGACGTTACATGTTCAGAGTATGTCATGCAGCAGGATAACTTTCTGCTAGCGCACTGTTCTAGCCTCAGGCCGCACCATGGAAATGATGTGTTTAAACCTCAGTGAACCTCATAACAACGCAGCAGTCTCAACACATTCTGGGGCAAAGCAAAATGTTAAAGAAGGGTTAAGTGGAATCGATTCCTTTTTATAATGTGTTTGGGTTGCCTTCTCATAAAACGTTTTTTAACTTGTTATGGAAAGCCCTTTGAAGTTGGTTTGAAGGCCCTTTGGAACATTGCTTTGTGGGGAGTTCCCTTGTATCTTGAAAGGGCTTCTTATTGTGGTGTGGGCATTGCTTGGTGAAAGGGCTTTGGAAGAATATCTTGTTAAATTTGTGGACATAACTTGTGGAAGAGGTTGCTTCATGGATTGACATAAGTGCTCAAGTGGACAAAGTGGGCATCATTGATGGGTCTCAAACCCCCGTAGGGACATTCTTGATGGACAAGTAACCTCCAGAGAAGCTAGTGTGGACATCATTTGGTTGCTTGTGGACATGGTGGGTTGAAGACCCCGCTTTGGGGAGTGCTTTGAGATAGTTTTGTGGACGCTGCTTGGAGCATATTCTCTTGGAGGGGCCTTTGGAGGCCACGTGGCATCATCAACCACCTTGTTCCTTGCTTGTTGGATCACTTCCCCTTTGTTAGGGGCCCCATGTTTCTCATCATTGTACAAGTGGTATTGACCACCTTATTTTATTGTATTGTTAGGAATTAGTTACTTGTAGTGGGTCTTTTGTATTATTTTATCCCACCCTAGGCTAAATCCAATGTTTTAAAACTTGGAACCGGGAGTTGAACCGGTTGAGGGTCAACTCGGATCGGGATTGAAACCGGTAATGAACTGGAGGGGTTTGATTTCAATGGACTTGGACTGATTAAAAATACAAAAAAGTTTACAATTTTAATGAAAAAAAATACATTTAACATTCTTCACAATTTACACAGAAGATATGTTGCAAATTGGGGTTGTGGCCTATTGTTTATCCAACTAGAATCACACCAGCGAATTATTAAAGGAGGAATCAAGTTGTAGGTAATCAAGTGGGTGCCATAATGTGCTGTGATACAACCCAACAAAGCAACCAATTGATTTTGTGCTGTGGGAGTCAAAAAAGAATTGGATATGAGGCCATTGCATTTTATTATCATACCAATGATCAAACAAATTGGCAATGGTGATGTAGGTGCAAAACCAATGATCCAATTAGAGGTAAACTGAGCTGTGGAATGTGGTTTACAGTTACACAGTGAACCAACAATAATTAAATCACATTTGAGCAATCAATCCCTATTCCCAATCTACAAATAACAACCAGAAACAACAGAAAGCATCCAAAGAGCATGATACTCGATCACACAATCAATTAACAGAGACTCCACGTCCTCAACGTCATGCGGGCTCGTGGAGGCAGAGAGACGATTGACTTGATCGGTTTTAGACGGGCTCGGCAAGAAGCCCTTTCTACCCGACCCGATGCCCACACCACAATAAGAGGTCCTTTACACAGAGGGCATCGGGTCGGGCCCATTTTCCTCTCAACAATGACTATATGACCTCTATATATATACCTATTCACTCATTGCACATGCGGCTCTTCATTAGGTCGACCAATATTACATATACATTTACTTCATTACATAGACATTTAACCCCGGGGCCCATATATGCCCTATTAAGATATAAGGCTACACATGTATTAAAGTCACTTAAAGTGACTTGAGTTAAAAGTTAGGTTTTAGGCATCTTAGGGTTTTAGTCACATTAGGGTTAGGGTTTTGGTCACTCAGACTCTTTATAAGAGTGAGGACCCTTAATGTAATGTTGTATCGTCTCATAATAATATTGTGTTGTGTGTTATTGAGCTCTCATATCTTCGATTACTTAACCCTATCTACGGTTTTTTGCTTCTTCGGTTCTTGGAATATGGTATCAAAGCAGATGAGCATATTGGCCTAGCCATCGATTCCTTGGTAATGTTGAGCCGCCATACTGTAGCTATCAGCGTTTTAGCTTGTTGCCACCAAGTCGATGGAGTTGTCTTGTAATATCCCCAATCTGAAAATCAGAGATATTAAGTTTCTTGGAGGAAGCTTTGAACCCTGAAACTCAAGACTATGCCAAAACTATGACCAAGGATGCACTAGTTTAGTAAAATGGTCATAACTCGGGCATTCATAAACCTTTTTGGACGAAATAAAAAGTGTTTCATACTGGAAACAATGCTCCTAACACAATGGGATAGGTTTCAGAACCCAGAAAGACTCAGAAATGGTTGTATCAGAAGGAAAGGTTTCGGCCTCAAGATTCTAGTGCAATATACTCAAAACCCCGCAACCAAGAAGCTTTCCAAACACTAGTTCATCAAGAATGGATTCTAGGGTCTGCTACAGGTTAAGGATATCCTATAGAATCCCTACACAGACTCCCAACTTCGACAGTTGCACATTTTCTGCGTGCATCACACTTGGGTAGACTCCTTTGGATAAACCAAAGGCTTCAAGGCAATATCCCTAGGACTTATGTTGAACCCAACGGCTTTTCGTGCAAATCTAGAAGTGGCTGGCCTACAACTACCCCCAAACATTTATAACAACACTGATATTAACAATTAGGTTCAACTGGGTACAGTTTGGAAGCTAAAAAATAAATTACTATTTTCAGGACAACTCTACTAGTTGATTTCCAAGCATTTCCAAATAACTCGAGGGTCACAAATTTCTGATACATGGCTTGGGATGGGTTCATTTGAATCTTACCAACTTGCAACAACTCACATAATGTAATTTGGATAGGTGGAAGACAGTTTATTGCATCAATTATGAAGACTAGCTAAATTTGACATCTAAACGAGCATAGGGGTAAATATTCACTGAACAGAAAGATAAATTTGCAGGATAGGAAGCAACATAATCTCATTAACTTGCATAAGAGAACAATTACAACACATGGCTGTACGTACAACAACAAATAACCATGAAATCATCATCTTCAGTCAATATCATGTACTATTACAAAATATTGCAGAAAGCACAATAAAATTGATGGAGGCTTCAACACTGCTAGATAATGAGCACTCTTGACTCGAAGTGGATTGGATCTGGAAATGACATGAAAGACCTGCAATAAAACTCAGTGAGAAAGGTTGAATGCCTTCCTCCTCAAGGTCTAGTTGAATCCTCAACTGTTGTAGTGAACAGAAGGGGTACATCTCCCAACTGGTGACAAGGGGCACATCTCCCAAGTCTCGAAAAACTCAAAGCTCTTCAACTCAATAATCAAACTGGCAAAAGATATCAATGGGTGCACTCATCCTCCTTTAATAAGTGATTTGGCTTCTAAGATACACTGCATGTGGACAACTAACCCTCATCCAATGTGCCCTCATTGGCTAAATTTGGACTTGTAGCTTTATCTCACTTTTTCTTTGCTTTCTTCCCTTTCTTGCTTTTCTCTGCTTTCTTGCTTTTGGAAACTCCTACTTTTCCTTGATTTTATGCTACTTTCTTGCTTTTCCAGTGTTTTCCTGCTTTTCTGCTACTTTCTGGTTCTCTGTGCTTTCTTGCTTTTCTGCTACCTTCTAGCTATTTAGCTGCTTTCTTGATTTTTACTACTTTTCTTCCGGATTTCTTTTTGGAAGGCAACTCATTAGGTCCACCTAATCTCCTATGCGCCCTTCTAGGCCACCTAAGCATTTACAAGTCATCAAATAATTAATTAATAATTAAATATTCTAAACTATGGACTACATTCTTCTCCATGGTTTAATTTAATTAAACTAAATAACCATAGATCAAAATCAACCCTAACTAATTTATTTAATTTTCCACTAGGACCCATGGGGATCTAATGGGCTAGTGGTTGCTCCCTGTGCTATAAAAAATGGGGACATTACATATCTTTTGTAGCTTCCAAGCCATTAGTTGCTACCATTTGTTGACTAAATAAAGGATGCCATCCTCCATTGCTGTCGAGTTGCCATTTGTTGCAACCATCACATAATATAAGCTTTTGTTTCCCAGCCGCCGCCAAACTCAAAGGACAAAGTCGCCCACGATTTTTTTAACATAGTTGTCACACAATTTTCTTAGCTGTTGTTTTATTTTACCATCTACCACATTTTTTTTGAGCCGCCACTCTTTTTGTTCTTTTCTTTAGCTGCTGGTATGCCCAGCCCCTGTTGTATTGAAACACCACAATCCTGTAGCCACCTTAGAAGATTGCCACCACCATAGAACCCGTTGCAAACTGCCTCTATTGTAGAAGACTGCCACCATTGTCAAATCCGCCACCGTTGAAGTCATCGAGGGAGTTGAAAATCACTGAGGAAATTACAGTCCGTACAACTTGATTGCTATGACTTCCGTACAATCGTTTTTCAACATTCAAGCGATTCGTAGAATCCATACGATCACATGCTTTGGTAATTATCCAGCAAGTAATTTACTTATTTTGTTATTTTCAGAATTTTTTTAGTAGTTGAAGAGATCATATTTTATTAGCCATGGAGATGCCACTAGAGAAATATTCAAGTTTCAACTTCCACACGTGGAAAGTGAAGATCTAGATACAATTAATGAATAAGAATTTATGGGATATTGTTAGAGGAATGGAGCTAGCACTTAAGGATCCAGACAAATTAATAGAATGGCACATAAGAGATGATAAGGCAAAATCCTTATTGGCCTTGCCCTTCTCAAACTTAGAGCTACATCATGTAGATCTGGATAAATATTTCAAGGATATATGGAACAATTTGAATAAATTGTTTGGGGCACAAGCGGTGAATGCAAAATTTTCACAAAAATTACAATTGTTCAACTTTATGATGCTAGTGGAAGCCACCATGTTAAGCCATGCCAATAATCTAAGATCTATAATCAGATAGCTTGCAGCAGATAACGAGCCAATGACGTTTTGAAGGGAAAGGTCAAAGATAGACAATATATAGCTAGTTCAGCTTTGATTAAAGAACCACCTGATGCTGGCAGTGGTGAGGAAATTGCAGAATAAAGGAACTTCTATGCATTTTAGGAAGCTAGTGCTTTGAAGACAGGAAGGGAGCAGTTAACAGCTCGGTATGGATGGTTGTCTAGATGGTTCGGGAGTTGTGGATCTCAAGAATGATCCCTGATTAGTTGTTGAGACATGTATGTGGATTGTAGTTTGCTAATGAGGTTATGAGACATGGATGTGGATTGCTGTCCAGTAATTGACTTCGGGAGATTTGTGATTCGGGAGTTTGAAGAGGTGGAATCCGGGAACTCGAGAATTCAACTTAGGAACTACACCTTTTCGAGGGTTTTGAGGCAACTTGATGGAGCTCAACCTGGTCCATGAACTCTGTTCAAAGAAGAAGCTTCCAACATATGTTTAGTTTTTAGTTTGTGTTTTCATTTAGTATATGTACTTGATTCCAGTTTGTTGCGCCGAGAGGCACTCTACAACCCAGTATGAGGGAGATGTTGTAACGTGTGTCCATGTAATTTTACACACGAGTATGAGAGAGATGTTGTAACGTTTGTCTAGTAACGTTACACGAGTAAAAAAAAGAGTAAAAAGTAATAAATTATATTATGTCGGCCAATAATAAAACAATAATAAAATGAGAGAGATGTTGTAACGTTTGTCCAGTAACATTACATGAGTAAAAAAACGAGTAAAAAGTAATAAATTATATTATGTCGGCCAATAATAAAAAAATAATAAAAAGACGTGTATTTTCGTTTGCATCAAATCTCCCGAGGTGCAAACCTCTCCTTGAGTGCAATACTTGAGCCGAGGTTTGCACCTCGGGAGATTTGATCCCTCTCGGCGCATGATAGAGCCTAGGATTTGGATCTAGGCTGGTTATCTTTCAATAAATGTATGCCTTATGGGGGGGTGTTAAGATATAAGGCTAAACATGTAATAAAGTCACTTAAAGTGACTTAGGTTAAAAGTTAGGGTTTTAGGCATCTTAGGGTTATAGTCATGTTAGGGTTAGGGTTTTGGTCACTCAGACTCTTTATAAGAGCAAGGACCCTCAATGTAATGTTGTACCATCTCAAAATAATATTGTGTTGTGTTATTGAGCTCTCATATCTTCGGTGACGTAACCCTATATAGGGTTTCTATCTTCTTTGGTACTTGGAATATGCCCTCCTTAAGGCCATATCATATATATTTAACCCCATACATACCGCCCTTGGGTCATAACATTTAGTGCAATAGGTTGCACAATTATTCTTTGAGAAGTTATGGGTGCATTTTGGCTTATCATTATCAATCATTTTTTGTTACAACAATAGATTTCTTAGCTACTTTTGACAAGCGTCATGGGATTGATGAACACCAAACTAAAGAGGAGTACTGCCTTCCATCCAAAAATAGATGGTCATATGGAGGTACTAAATATCACCATAGTTTAGTTGTTGCACATCTTTAATCACAAACATTTGAAGACTTGGAGTGCCAACATACCATATGTGTAGTAAAATTACAGTTGGTCACTACACAGTGTGATGAGCACACACCATTCTAAAGTGTGTCTTGGATTTTAGTTGAAGGATCCATTAACTGTTTTGGGTCCTATCTTGAGGAAAAGACAAGGAAGGAGGTCAATGTCCATGTCCATGTAATAATGCTTATAGATCACATTTGGAAGATTCATGATGAAGTTTAAGAAGCTTCACACAAGAACAAGTTAAAGCACAAGGCTTGACATGATCATCGCTATTCAGATCATCACTTTTGCTTAGGAGACAGTCTGGGTTTACTTTCAAAAGGAGCTCTTCAAAGTGAAAGACACAAAGATCAAGCCGCTTAGATATGGCCCTTATTCCATCATTGAGTAGATTGGAAAGAACACGTTCAAGTTGGACTCACCAGCTTGTGTAATAGACAACTCCTGTTTATAACTGATTGCAAGAAGACATCTGGAAATATATAGAATAATGTTTGATTGATAATAAGATATGATGATGATTACAATGAGCCTCATGACAATATACTTATATGCATTAACTGGTCACGGGGTGAAGAAATATTTTCCCTTTGACCTTTCATTAGCCTAATTCGATTATTATCATTATTATTATTACTAGTAGTAGTAGTAGTATCAATATTATGTTTATAACATTGCCACCCTCTTAAGGAATGCTTTGTCCTCAAAGCATAGTAAATATGATTCTCTCTAGCTGAGCATGTTTCTGTGGTGCTATCAAGTTTATTTGGTTTTAAGGGTTTGACTTTGCCCTTGCGTTGAGTGTTGACAAGGTTCCTTTGTATTGTTTGCATCATATCCTGAAGTCTTTTGACCTAGTTGTTTAACATAAAATCTTTATACTTCTTGGTAACATATTTCCCTTGCTTTGATTGTTGTATGTTTGATTGTGTTTCTTGCTCTTTTTGTATTAGTTGTAATTCACCATTCTTGAGAGTGGAACCTTATAGTTTGTAATGTTGACCTTGCCATTGGAACTCCGTCATCTATTCTTTGAGGTTTGTGGTATAAGTGCCCAATTGCATTAACCGTTTTGCACCTAGCACCATATACATTTCTTAGAGTGGTAGAGCATAGAGTCATTTTTGTAGTTCCAATTCTTGTATTTGAATTGAGACTTTATGACATTTTCCTCCTTTGATGTTATGTCCATCAATGGTCGTAAATATGAGGTCCTTGGTGGGGTACACAAAAATGTTTAGTTGTTTAGCAACAACGATGTCTATACAGTTTGGCGGAATCTACAAGTACCATTACATTTCTATCTTTTATGATTCCTTTAAGCTTTAGGGTCTTAGGTTGTGATTTCCCCGTCATGGTTGCCAATGGAACCGTAGGCTTGCTTTCTTATTTCCTTGGAACCTAGATCTTATCAATCTTTTTGAGATGTGGTGGAATGTATTTTGCATTCTATTGATGTATTTGGAGTAATTGTTTCTGTTTAAAGCACATCTTCATTTCTATTTTACTGGGTGCATGAAATTGATGGGCATTCATCCAATCTTTAATGTGGATTCCTTGAAGCTCCAAAAGCCATTGGTGTTGAATGATGATGAAAAGGAATTTGTCATGCTTATTCGCGAAGAGTTGGTTGTTGAAGTTGGTGCCAAGCGGGAAGAAGATATAGTTCTTTAGTGCAAAAAACGGGTAGTCAGATAGTGAACCTTGAAACTTTACCAGATCACATTGAGGAGATAGTTGCCTAAAGTCAACAAGTGATACACTTTAGAGCAGATTCAAACCTCGTTTCTTCAACTGGTAGAAAAATTGTCGGGGAACAACCTTGAAACTTTACTAGTTCACGTTGAAGAGACAATTGCCTAAAGTTGACAAGTGATACACTTTAGCGCATATTCAAAGTTTTCTCAACTGGTAGAACAATTGTTCGGGATCGGCAATTCCTTACTGGGGAGGCTTGATCGATGATAGGAGCCCAAGATTGACCGAGTTGCACTAGAGATAGAGTTTAGCATCAAAGATGTCTGAGTATGAGCGGACATTGTGGTGGCAGCTTTAGCACACATCTGAATTACAATCAATTGTGGTATGGACAGGTTGTATTTTAGTTGTGTCCACCTGGATATTGTCCCAGACACACAACCTTGGGCACAATTACACACAACTTAGCTCAACATAGGCATGCTGACATGGATGGACAACTCAATAAACGGTTATGAATGGTATCCCAACAATCACAATGGCTGATTGCATTCTTTCTCTCCGCCTCTTCATCTTCCCATTTACTGTATACTATCTAATGATAAGATATGAATAAATGGGTTAGTCTGTTGGGCTAGCTTGAGTGGTTAAGTGCTTCGAGCTTCGTGCAGGAGGTCTTGGGGTCAATCCCTCGGGTTGGCTGCCTTTGTTGCATGTCTCCCTTGATGTCCCTACCAAGTTAGACGCCATAATCAGTGTCAATGGATTTACACTAGGTACCATCCATGAATTGCAGGGAAGTTCCTGAGGGGTTCCCCTCAAGGTTTTCCTTGGATAAAAAGATATGAACAGATGGGATGTGAAATGCTTCATATTCCCTCGGGCTGTATTATTATACTCCAACTTCTGATTGTAAAGGTGTTCTTTCGGTTCATTGGTGTTAGTCATACCTTGGTTGACAATTAGATAGAAGAGTTGTAAAGCTTCATGTTGTTTATGATATATGTCATCGTTGTACAAACTTATTTGGAGTTAATATACTGCCCATATCATCATGCCAATTTTGTATGCGCTGATTAAAATTTCCTAGCTGTTTATCTGAGTTATCTATGTTGATTGTCGTGCCATAATATAGTGCCTGTGTATGTGAAAATAATATTGTGGCGGTTTCTGTGGATGTGCTAATTACTGTTAGGTGCAAGAATTTGGACCACAGATACACAGCTCTCATGAACTATCTATATACAATATTGACCAAATATCCCCCACTTTTAATGCCCAAGTGCCTATTTATAGTTATTGTTTCCGGTTTACCTTCTTTGTCTTTTGTGTGGGGGATAACTTAACATAAGACTCGATTATGTAAATTTAATCCAAGCTTTCTCCTTTGGCACAATTAAGCAGGGACTGATCTTGCATGATTTTGCAGGTTATCCTTACAATCTGGATTTTGATTATGGTGCACTGGCACAGCTTCAACATTTTTCCATTAATAATCTTGGTGACCCTTTTATTGAGAGCAACTATGGGGTACATTCTAGGCAGTTTGAGGTTGGAGTTTTGGACTGGTTTGCGCGCCTTTGGGAATTGGAAAAACATGAATACTGGGGATATATCACAAATTGTGGTACAGAAGGAAATCTACATGGTGTTCTAGTCGGGTTTGTACCTTTATTAAAGCAACCCTTTATAAAAACTACTTATTGTATTCTTAATCTTTGCTCACTATTTCTCTGACTTGTTATGTGTAATCATCCTTACAGGAGGGAGGTTTTTCCGGATGGAATTTTGTATGCATCCCGAGAGACTCATTACTCAATTTTCAAAGCAGCACGGATGTACAGAATGAAATTGGAAAAGGTGGATACACTAATTTCTGGTGAGATTGATTGTGCAGATTTCAGACAGAGGCTGCTTAAAAACAAGGATATGCCTGCTATTGTCAATGTTAACATTGGTTAGTTTTACTGTATCCTTTATCTCAATGTGAACAGAGTGAATGCAAGCCTTTATAACCAAGGAAGTAAGGTTTTGTAAACCAGATTATTTCAAGGTCAAACTCCATACGTCGTTTCACATCTTTGCAAAGTTGTTTCAGGTTCAGCTGAACTGAGAATAAATTTAGTTTTATAACTAACTTTATTGAAACCGGTGCACGTTTGAAAGTCCGATTATTATTGCATTAACTCCAGGGACCACGGTTAAGGGAGCTGTTGATGATTTGGATATGGTAATTCGGACCCTTGAAGAAGCGGGATTTACCCATGACCGATTTTATATCCATTGTGATGGGGCTTTATTTGGGCTAATGATGCCCTTTGTGAAGCGGGTAAGACACTAAATCATGGATCAGTTTGCTTGCAAGTTTTATTTGTGTAAGATACATGTTGTATGTTCCCTTGTATGAACGACAAGTTCAATCTGATTAACTGTATAGAGTATAGAGAAATGAAATATATTTCTTATGAATATAATATTCCTACTGTTTTTGTTTCACAGGCACCAAAGGTGAGTTTTAAGAAACCAATAGGAAGTGTAAGTGTATCTGGTCATAAATTTGTTGGATGTCCCATGCCATGTGGTGTGCAAATAACAAGGATTGAGCACATAAATGCCCTTTCAAGGGACGTGGAGTATTTAGCTTCTAGGGATGCAACAATTATGGGAAGTCGCAACGGGCATGCTCCCATATTTCTGTGGTACACCTTGAACCGGAAAGGTTATCGAGGCTTCAAAAAGGAGGTTCAGAAATGCCTTAGAAATGCACATTATTTGAGAGACCGATTTCGGTCTGCTGGGATTAGTGCAATGCTAAATGAAATGAGCAGCACTGTTGTATTTGAGAGACCACAGGATGAAACTTTTATCCGCAAGTGGCAGCTTGCCTGCCAGGGAAACATTGCCCATATTGTTGTGATGCCAAATGTAACCATAGAGAAGCTAGATTACTTTGTGGATGAGTTGGTGGAGAATCGACCAAAATGGTTTCCAGATGGAAAGGTTGCGATCCCGTGCATTGCGAATGAAGTTGGCGAAGAAAATTGTGCTTGCCTTGAACATAATCATTTTTGAATCATGTAAAGGTCACCAAGTTCAGTGGCAGGCATGTCTGTCACTTTTTTGTGTCAACTTTGCTGCCACTGATGCATTGCACTCTATTTGAATGTGAGACTGTACCACGCATTTTAAACGCATAATCTTCCGTGCCCACCATATTGGTTACTTTTCAACTGGCCGGAGAATGCTTCGAATGAAATTCAGCTTGTTGAATCTGGGGCAAGGAATTCCTAAAATAATTAGCAAGTCTGAATGGCCTCTTTAAAGGGACTACTGGTATAAAGTGGCCCACAGAGGATTTACACTTGGATTCATTTAGGCTCTTTATTATAGCAGGCTGATACTCATATTTTGTAGGAGGGATTTTGCCATATGCCGTAGAAATTATGAACAAATCTTAGAGCAATCTTTTATATGTTTACTGCTTCATTCATTTTTGCATTGAGAATAGTGAGGTGCTTTACAGCCCAATATGGGGGAGGTAATTATAACCCACATCATAAAAGAATAACATGTCGGCTGATCAAATAAAAAAATTAAAACCAGCATAGATCCATCTTAAACCGGGATTTTCAAGCACCAAGAGAGGGATCCAATTTCTTGAGGTGTAAATTTTTTTTAATGTATATAAAATTTAAGAAAAATTTACACCTCAAGAAATTGGATCCCTCTCATTATTTGATAAATCCAGGTTTAAGACAGATCTATGCTGATTGCGCCAAGAGACACTCTACAGCCCAGTATGAGGGAGATCTTGTAACATGTGTCGAGTTTGTCGAGTAACAAAATAATACAAAGTAAACAAAAAGAATAATACAAAGTAAACAAAAAGAATAATACAAAGTAAAAAGTAATAAATATTATGTCGGCCATAAACAAAAAAGAATAACACAAAGTAAAAAGTGAATATGAGACTTAAACTAGAGACTTTGAAGCTTAGGATTATGTGATAAATATTATGTTGGTCATAAACAAAAAAAAAATACAAAGTAAAAAGTAAATATGAGACTTAAACTAGAGACTTTACTTTTTACTTTTAATAGAAAGTAAAAAGTAAATATGAGATTTTAGAGTGTTTGTCGAGTAACAAAATAATACAAAGTAAACAAAAAAGAATAATACAAAGTAAAAAGTAATAAATATTATGTTGGCTATAAACAAAAAAGAATAATACAAAGTAAAATGTAAATATGATACTTAAACTAGAGACTTTAGAGCTTAGGATTAGGTGGCTCAGTTATTGCACTCAAGGAGCTATTCAAGGAGAGGTTTGCACATGGGGAAATTTGATCCCACTCGGCGCTTGATAGAGCCTAGGATTTGGATCTAGGCTTGTATAAATTACAATCATATTAGTATGAAAGGTGCTGAAGTTTTGAGAAGTGGCTTACATTGAAACACCAACTACGGAGAAAAAAAAGAATTTTATCTGTTATTGCAAACGGCTCGAAGGGAAGCATTATATAACTTTTTCCTTCAACGATGTTTACACAATCAAGTCCACATTCCATACAATTGAATCTGTAATGAAGGTAAATAAAAAGAATGCACTGCACACATTGTTGCTGTAGTCCACATTTCATAAAATTAAATCTAAAATGAAGGTAAATAAAAAGATTGCACTGCACACATTGTTGCTGTCAAAGTTGCTAGAGCATTATAATTGAGATTTCGAAAACAGCCAGTGACCCTCTTGTTTAATGGAGTCATCATAGTCTTAAAGTGGATCAATCATCAAGGATGTCCCGAACATCATTGATCATATTAATGGTAACAGTATATAGAGGTCTTGTGTTTGCACACTCTATAAAGAAACTAATAGATTTTGAGTCCTACCAATATATTGACTTGTCTGTTGAGAGGCAAATCAGATTTTTGTTCAGTATGATTGTTTGCGCGCTCCAGTACAGCAACATTATAAACAAATGATCTGGAGTTTCATTCGTAGGAAAGCAAGAAAAAATGCAGAAGTTTCCATTATACAATATGAAGTACATCTTACAAAGCTCTGTGTAAACCAGTGGTTCTGGTTGTAGAATTGTCGGCTACCCTTCCTCGCGCTACTAGCCTTGCATATTGAGGTGTTTCAGGTCGAAGACTCATTGTAGTTTCCCCTTTATGGCTTGATGCTCTGGGGTTTTGTTTAAACTCCTTGAAGTGGTCTTCTCCTGTTTAGAAAAGTTTTTCCCATTTAGCAATCGTTGCTCCCTTCTACTATGCAACCAAAGCAAGAAACCGTCAACTATCTTAACAGAAATGTCAAGTAGGCCATCTGATAAGTTTATTATAGAAAAGGCATAGATAGGCTCGGCTCTCTAAATTTATGTAATGATAAAGTGAGTAAATATGGACTCCACCGAAAACGACATCAAATATTTTGGTAAGGGCTTTTAAATTTTTCTTTCTGAAAATTCAAACATAGAAAACAGATCTTAGAGAGTGAACTTTGGCTTGGGCAAGAGTCAGCTGCTAGCTAAAATCACTATAATAACTTCCTTTATAGTTTTAGGAGAAAGAAAAGAAATGTACTGATAAAGATTAAAAGCTTCAAATGAAGAAAATATCATTCAGATGTCAAAAAGTGTCTTCTACATGAAATCACCTTTTTCTATAGGTTTACTGCATACAAAATAGGGACGGTTAAGTTTGACTGCATCTCCTTTTTACAGTAATATATTATTGTTAATTACTTAATAGCTAATCCTTAATGACGCTCATTGTTATTCTTCACTTTAACCTAGAAGGGCAACCATCTCTATGAAGGATGTAAGAGTTTGACCGTGAATCATATTGGGAAAAACATGCAAAACTAGTATGGGATACCCAAAAGTAAATCAACACAATCTAGAGGAGTGACATCACATATAGCAGTATCGTGGAAATGGGGTCAATAGTGAAGGTCTGCGATGAGGGTGAGTGACAAGAAGAGTCAATGCTTTACAAGGGCAGATGAGACCAATTTTTGTTTTGAGTATCATTGTCAATAATTAGTCTATCTGATTATTAACTTGGCTTTGGTGAGTGAAGAGCAACCCTTGATCAACAATAGTATAATTGTGAGTCATAAGCATGAGTTGCAGGTCAAGTTCAGTGGGATTCTCAATGTTGATCACTTTTGGAGTAGGAGTGGAGGTAGAGAGTTGTGGTTTAGAGAACAAAGTCTTAACAGTGCGTGGTTGTTGGAGGGAATGACAATTGATTGTGTTGTGAGAAGAGGTACTATGAAAATTGTAGTTTTTCCTTGATGTAGAAGGAACTATTAGTGTTGTTAAAGAGGCATCTAGGCGGGACGGAGAACAGGGGGAGAATGGGCACTAGCATTTGGGACCAGTAACTTCATTATGCAACTGAGGAAGCAAACTCAAATGAACCTTAATAATAAGTACTTGATCGAGAAAATGGAGATTACCAAGATTCAATCGTAAGTTATCAATTTTTTTGTTGATATGAAGTTTACAACTAAGCCTCCACAAATACACTTTAGTTTGTTACACCTCAATGTATTTTCAAGGAAAACATGGTTGGCTATTGGATGTGTGTAGTTAATACTTAGATGGTTGGCTATTGGATGTGTGTAGTTAATACTTAGATGGTTGGCTATTTGGATGTGTGTAGTCAATACTTAGATGGTTGGCTATTGTATGTGTGTAGCTAATACTTTGGTGGCTTTACTTGTTTTAAGAGTAATGGTTTGTGAATTAACATCCCTATATTGCATGTATACATGATATATCTCCCTTTGAAGAAAAGCATGATGACGTCGAGATTGAAGTCGCACTATATGTATGAAATGATGTCATAAGGATGAAGAAGACATGGAATGTCGTCTCATTATTTTGACCTGTGATGAGTTAAGAGTTTAGTCATAAAGTCTTGTCTTGTGTTATTTTGGCTATTTCATATGCTAAAATTTGATTTAAGACGGTATTGTTAAATTTGAGGAAAGTTTGAGTTATGTCAAGACACCCGGTTATCAATTAAGTTTGACAATCCAATGTTATATTGTTAGACATTTTGCATACTCTAACAAGAAGCATTTCTTATGTAGGTAATTTCAATGGGAAAAATCAAATTGTGTTGGAGGAAAATATTCAATAATCTAGAATCAAGAAGAAAATAAGCAAGAGTTATGATTAGGAGTGATGAGATTGAGTAGAGTGTTGTAGTGGATGCACAATGTCACAAGAACATAAAAACCCCAAATTAGTTTGTCGATTTCCCTTGATGATAACAATGTACAATGATGAAAAAATAAATTATGTGGTCTTGGTCATGAGATTTGGATGTATGAGGCCATTTATATGATTGAATGTGTTAGATTTTCTCAAACCATGGTATATATATTTTGTACTCTAAAATAATTCCTACATGAAACTAAACAACATAAGACTTAAAGCTACTCAAAATTGCACTTTGTAATTGACGGTAGAATCTATAAACACACATTGTAGAAAATATATAATGGAAACATAGTAAATTGACCATCAAAATCACTACTTTTCATTACTTTTGAAAATCAAAATCTACTACAAGAAAATAGGGAGCTGCTAAATAGTCCACTAAAAACTAAAGAAAAACCATAAATAGAATTGAACTGCTAAATATAAAGGCATATGACTTGGAACTAAACTAAGGTTTGTGCATGCATGCTTTTGGCATACATGCTCTCTCTCTCTCTCTCTCTCCATAAATGCGTATGTGCTCTCATTATTATAGTACATAATCACTTAAGGAGGGTTGTATGGAGTTGTTGTAAACTTGTACAAAACTTTGTTGGAAGACATTACATTACTATTGTATTGACCTCACATGTCACACATGCCTTCTCTCTATACATCCAAGTCTCATCTACTTGCTACTACCATTGATGGCACTCTAATGTACACTTTTTGAGGTAACAAAAATCCAATACTCTATTTTACCTAGGAAAGTGTTCTCTACTAAACACGAGATGCTCTCGTTGCATTTGGAGTCATCCCTCTACTAAGGCTTGGTCAAACAATTGACCATCAATGAACTTGAAGAAACATTGCTTTTTTTACTTTGAAATCTTTACAATCTTCAAGGTGAAAACCTTATGTACAAGGAACATTACATCAACAACCTGGCAACCTTATTTGTCCTTCATGCAATCTTCCACTGGTCAGAATCATCTCACACTACATCATGAATTATTTTGGATTTTTGTGACAATGAAATCATTTATGTATAGGGTCAATACAAGTGTATCAAATCTATCAAATAATGAACTTAAATCTCCACTAAACTCAAGAAAGCCCAACATGAGTACAAATTTATTGATACTGTAATTCAAAATTGGTGGTGCATGTGTCAACCCATCCATGGAAACTACCTCTTCTTAGGAGAATCCTTTGACAATTGGAGTAAGAGTCTCATCAAGGTTAGCTCTCTCTTGCTAAGAGAATCTTTCTGTAACAACCTTATCTTGGTATTCTTCCATACTCCCTTAATTGTATTTAAGGAATCAATCATGATTCCACAATCGATGTTGCAACTATTTCCTCAACATTGGAGGCACACCCCATCATGGATTCTTGTCATACTTGCTCAACTAGATCTGTGAGTAGCTTACAAAGGTCACCTTGCACTCTAGCCAAAATTTGACAAGATTTATGGCTAATGTCTCAATGGCGATTTGTTGACCATCAAGCTCAACCAAGCATCGAAATGTGTCATGCAAGAAGTTGAAAGAAAACTCCTCATTAACTCAAGAACATATAAGAGAGAATCTAGCTCAAGAACATCATCTGTAGGCATATGGAAAGATATGGATCCCAATCCCTTCACAAGATACGAGCACATCACCCAACTCCATAAGTAGTCCTCCCTCTTTCTCTTGAAACTTGCTGAAGGTCTTTCTATTGGTAGTCATATGTTTGGAAGCTCCACTATCCACATGCCATCCAACACTTTAAATTGTGTTTGTGGAAGGACACCACGCCATGGTGAACATAGTATCAAGCTTAACAATAAACTCATTCACACCTAAAGCTTATGCACTTCTTGTAAACTCCTACTACTTTCCCTTCCCCTTCTTCCTCCTAGGACATTGAGAAGCATAGTGACCATTATCACACCTAAAGAACTATATATGACTCAAGTCTTTCTTCCCTTGACACGAGGAATCCAATTCTTCCTCCTTACTCTTTTGACCCCTCCCAAGTCCTCCTTTCCTACCTCCTCTCCCCACCTTCCTGATGAGGGATAGGTCTGGTACATCATCCTTGTCTTTGTAATTGGTTAAGACTTTTGTAGTCTTATCTCCACCCCCAATGAAAGCATCTTGAAAAAAGTTGTGCCATGGTGGACTAAATCCATTTAGAGAAATACAAACTAGCTCATTGACCTCAATTGTGTCATCAACTGTAAGACTTTTATTTCACAGCTCTACTATCTTCATGAGATAGCTTGTCATTATATTTGTCTTGTTGATGCAAGTAGCATTGGGCTTGTTCTTTAATAACATCTCCTTGGATATGTTCACACTTTCGTACAAGGTTCCCAAGGCATCATACATCCCTTTGGCAGTCTTTTTCCTGGCATTAATATTGCCTTCTTGTTGTATTCTCCCAAATATTTGGGATTTGTAGGTGGCACAACCACCTTCTTCACAAGGTACCTTAAGTCTATCATTTCAGGAAGGTTTCACAATCTCAACTTATAGAACACAATGTTAGAAGCACCCTCCAAAAGGTGACTCTCTTCCATACTGGGAATGGCCATTGCTATAGGTCCACTCAACAAGTTTCAATCTCCATTCACTAGATCAACTAGGTTTTCACACCCCACAAGCCTTCTTATCTCCACATGCCATTCATTGACGCATATATGCTTAATTCACTGAAGCTTGGACATCCTGCTCATTGAAACCCTCCAATAAATATCTACCCCAGACAACATCTTTCCATACACAAAATCACGAAGATTTCAAAAATTGGGCTTTGATAAAATGTTAGATTTTCTCAAACCATGGTAAACAAATTTTGCACTCTAAAAGAAATTCTACAATAAATTAAACAACAAAAAAACTTAAAGCTACTCAAAATTGCACTATGTAACTAATGTTAGAATCTATAAATATATATTGTAGAAACTATATAATAGAAACATAGTAAATTGACTCTCAAAACCTATTACTACTTTTCATTACTTACAAAAATGAAAATCTTTCACAAGAAAATAGGGAATTGCTAACCGTCACACTGAAAATTGAATGAATAAAACCTATATTCTTGTTGCCTTCTTTATAGACTATATTGAAGACACATGTACACCAATGCCTTAATTGGAAATATTAAATCCTAACCCTAAGGCACGTTTCTTGCATGGATAAGTGAACCTAAGTGATGTGTGCCTCTATTGGACATGAATTGAGGCATGTAAGCATGCATCCTCCTAGACATCTACTCCCCCACTTAGACTAGAATCCACGTGCATGAGTGCCTTACTTAACTAGGAAACTACATCCTCTAATTGTGCATGCCACACATAAAAGGAATATGAATTGGAACTAAACTGAGGATGGTGCATGGCATGCATGTGCCCTCTATATCTATGTCCATAAATGCTCTTGTGCCCTCATTACTAGTATATGAAATCGTTGAAGGAGGGTTGTATGGAGTTGTTGTACTATTGTATAGAACTCTGTTAGTGGAGGGTTGCGTTGTTGTATAGACCTGCACACATGTCACACATTCCTTCTTTATATGCAACTAGGTCTCTTCCACTC
This sequence comes from Larix kaempferi, assembly GCA_027924585.1. Taxonomy (NCBI): domain Eukaryota; kingdom Viridiplantae; phylum Streptophyta; class Pinopsida; order Pinales; family Pinaceae; genus Larix; species Larix kaempferi. The sequence continues at coordinate 1,201,358 of BSBM01000254.1, forward strand.
GTTGCTACCATTAATGGCACTCAAATGTTCACCTTCTAAGGTAATAAAAATCTAACAAAATGTGCAGAAGGCTGATTTATATTAAAAAATAAGTTGTAGTCCATACAAGAAAAAGTTTGATTTTAAAGTCATGTCATGGTCCTAATTTGTATTTGGGTTTTGAGCTTATATTATGTGTTGGTACTTAGGATTGCTATTATAATGTTGCCTAGGTGATGTAAACCATTTTGAATGTTTGTTACTAGTATCTCCTTACCCAAGCTGGGATTGATGAAATCACTAGGCATATGGCTATAAGAATTATTAAAGTCCCATGTACCCTATTTTGCTTTTGTTAAGTGGTTTTAGTAAGTCCTAGATGTATGCATTATATCCCCTAGGTTAGGCAGCAAGATATATCCTTCATACATGGATGTTGTAGTGCAATGGTGCGTTTTTGAACGTGTATCCATGAGCGAGGTTGGTATTCCCTCTCATACACAAAGAGGATGCGAGATAAAATTGTGAATAAACCACCTATGCAAGTACATGGGTGGCATGGATATCTCTAAGAGTGTTGAATATAGATCAGTTTTATATCCTAGGTTTTTGGATGTTCCTTATTATAACCCTACAAAAGATGAACCGATGTCATGTTCACTACTTTTGTCTGCCCATCTATCTATGGATGGAAAGTTGTAGATCTCTTCAACTTAGTGTTCATCTTTTCCCAAAGTGTAGTCCAAAAGACATTGAGAAATCTAGTATTTCTATCTAAGATGATCCTTCTTGGTATCCCGATGTTCAACATTTTCAAAGAACACGTTTGTTGCAACTTGTCCCTTGATAGTCTTTTTACAAGGCATGAGAATGCACATCTTACTAAATCTGTCAACTCCCACATACATATAGTCATGTGTCCCTTGTTCTTGATAAGCCACCCATGAAATCCATGGAAATGCTCTCCCATGGTCTAGTAGTTACAAGCAAATGATAGTATAAACCTTTCTTTCAGTGTTATGAGGCTTGCTGGTACAACAAAGTATTCATCCTCTAATAAACTGAGCTACATATTCTTTCATTCTAGGCCAATCCACATGCCTCTATAAGTTAGAAATTGTCTTCCCAACACCAAAATGCTTCATCTCTCTAATAAGTTGGAAACTTTGGAGTCATGAGCCTCTCTAATAAGTTGGAAACTTTGGAGTCGTGAGCCTCTCTAATAAGTTGCAATCTTTCACCTTTACGAACATCGAGCTTGTCTAGCCTGAAGAGCAACCCATCTTGGAGATGATAGTCACCTTATCGCCACCTTTTTCTACACAAATTGATCTTGGTACTTGTTAAAACACCTCCTTAAAGTCATCATCTTCTTTGTATACCTCTTTGTATGTATCATGGATGAAAGGCTCCATGAGTATGAGAGTTCCCAAAGCTATGATCTTGGATGTGGGTGATATTGAAAACATGTCTGCCAATTTATTAGTGCCTTCTTATATTTGATGATTAAATGAAATTGTTGTAAAACCCCCATCCACTTATAGTGTCTAGTTTGTTGAAGCTTACTCCGGGCTTGCAAATATTATAGTGGCAGGTGAACAATGTAGATGATGGTCTTATTTCCCATAATATAGTGCTTCCATTTATTAACAACTTCAACCAGAGCATAGGGCTCATTGTCATATGCATGGTAGTTCAAGACTTCTTCATGAAACACTTCAGAATGATAGCATATGAGCTTACCTCCTTGCATCAATACCACTCCCATAACATATCCACTTGTATCCATACGCACTTAGAAAGGCTTCTGCAAATTAGGCAATACAAGAACTAGTGCTTGAATGATCTTTTGTTTCATCTCTTCAAAAGATTTTTGTTGATTCTTTCCCCATTGGAAACTCTTAATGCTAGTTGTTATGACATAGAGTGGTGCAACCATCGCTGAAAAGATGCTATAAAATTTCATAGGTACTTTGTTGTCCCAACAAAGCTGCAACTTTAGTGACATTAGTAAGAGTTGGCCACTTGAGGGTGGCCTTCATCTTTGCAGGATATATCTTGTGTTCCCCTTCATTAATAACATACCCCAAATACACTAAGGACCACCGAGAAAATTCACATTTCTTAAGATTTGCTAGCAACTGATGTTTTTTTAGGGTCTATAGCACCTGTATGAGATGTGAGATATGCTTTTCCCAAGTAGAGCTATAGACCAATATATCATCCAAGTACACTATTACAAATGAATCTAGAAAGGGACACAATACATCATTAATCAAATACATAAATGTAGTTGGTGCATTACATAAATCAAAAGGAATTACCGACCATTCATATAGACCTTTCTTTCTCTTGAAGGCAGTATTCCAAGTGTCTTCCTCTTTAAATTGTACTTGGTGGTATCTTTGATTTGAGATCCAACTTGGTGAAGTACTTGGCATGTTGGAATGGATATAGCAAGCCATTGATCTTGGGAAAAGGGTATTGATTCTTGAGGGTGATCTTATTTAAATCTCTGTAGTTGATACACTTTCTGCAATTCCCATCCTTCTGGGTACTATGATGATAGGTGATCCACAAAGTGAGGTGCTTGGTCGAATTATTTCCCGCTCCAATTGTTGTTGCAATTGTCTCTTCACTTCCTCTTCTTCCAATATGGATTGTTTTTACAATCCAATATTTGGAAATGGGGGGTTGGCATCAATTGTATCTCATGCTTCACTTCCTCTTAGGTGGTAACATTTTAGGGTCTTGAAGCACTTCTTTGTATGCCTGCAACAACTCCTCCAACTGACATTTTTTCTCTTTACTACATTCATCCATAGATGGCTTTACTTTTACCAATTCATCTCTTGGTTGATTCTATTGTAAGAAGAGTAATACAAATTCTTACTTGAATTTATTGATTTCTTGGATTGGTCAACACTTACTAGAGAGATCTTCGATTTACCTTTGTGTGTATTGATGATGAAAGACTTCCCTTCCTTGACCAGACAATACTAGTTTTCTCTCCTCATGAAGACTGCATCCCTCATGTATGTGTAGGGGGATCCAAACACTACACCACACACATCAAGTGGTACTACATATTCCTCCACTTCATCGATATATTTGGCACTTATAAAAAAATTGATCTTATATTTCTTAGTGGCCTTGAGCTTTGCGTCCTTATTTACCCGTCCCAATGGATATGGATGAGGATTCTCTTGAACTTCCAATCCAATTTTGTTGACTAAATGTTTTTCTATGAGGGTGAACTATGAATTGGAACAAAATAGAGTATCCCCCTTTGTCTTCATGTCCTGGATTTTAATATGGAAGAGATTAGTCATCTCCTTCTCTTCCTTGGGATGGAGGCTACTTAGATTCACTTTTTTTTCATTACAGTGTAGATAATATTTCAATCTACATTTGAGTTGCTTTCTACCTGGCTGTTTGAATCCACAACTAGCATGTTCTTCTTCTTAGCATCCTCCTTGTGGTTTTTTGGATTCAAATTAGGATGTACCTTCCAACACTTATCTTCAATGTCACTATCAATATTAAAATGGCTACAATGCTTGTAACTTGGATTCTTTCATTGATTTGTGTTGGATGTGGCCTTCTTGTCCTTTCCTTTCCGCTTCTTTCCTTCCTTGGAAGTATCTTGGTGGCCTTTCTACTTGGAACCACTTGGTTGTCCTTTATTCTTATCCATATTCTTCAGATACTATGCTTGAACACATGCCTCATGAACTATATTAGGTTTAAATAGCACCACTTGCCTCCTTAAATCAATGCGTAGACCTTCGAGATACTAATTGAGGAGTACATCTAGGTTCTTGGGATATGTATCCAAAATAATAGCCAGTTTTATGAACTCGATGGTGTATTCTTGCACATTTTTCCCTAGGCCCTACTAGAAGTAATGGCAATGGATCCATTGTAACTTCCTCCGATTACCCAATAGGGTAAAAATAGGACTTAATGAGGGTTTTAAACACCTTTCACTTAGTTACTAGGAGATCTCCCTATAGCCTAAGCATCTCCATGTGGCTTTCCCACCAAGTTTGGGCATGGCACTCTAACTTCTGCCCACTGTAATACCCCTAGTTTTGACTTGGAATGTATTTAATCAAAATGATGTAAATGATGTAAATATGCTAGTGTGGATTCCTAGTGCAATGTTCAAGGCCAAGACCTGACTAATGGATGGTTAGGAATGTATGATGTAAATATTTCTCATTGGACCGTATGGTTGGCTTGTCATGCTAACTACAAAGCTATGCAAATATTATGTTGGAAAAATAATAAAATGGTCCAAGATAGTTGTGTAAAGAGCCTTAGAGGGGTTGTGATTCCACTCGAGGGGAAGAGGAAAGGGGGGGCTATGGGAGATTAAATATTCTATTGCCAAGTGTCAACCTTAGAACTCATCCAATTGGTGCCATGTGCTTTGAATGAGCCAAGTACTTCAACCCAATCATTGAATGCATGTGTGAGGTTGGTGGGGAAAGTCCTCTCATGTAGTTATGGAAGCATGGGATGAATATCCTTCTATGACATTTGTAAGGAAGGATCCTTTTCTTCTATGGTCAAAAGTTATGTCAGTTGTCTTGTCACCATTCCCCCCTATCTTTTGGATTCATTCACTCATTTCCTATTATCATGCAAATTTATACACTACATAGAGTCTCTCCTTCATGTTGTTCATACCATTACCAATTATCAGACTGGGTATAACCCATAAATTTGAATTTGGAACCAAAGCTATGGATTTGAAGGGGAAAGAGATGGTTGTAGGTGAGCATTGAGGTTGGACAGGCTATGAACTTTTAACCATTGAGTTTTGCTACTTTTCCATGCTTGAGAACCCATGAATTAAGATTGTAGGTGGTTCTCCAACAACATATAGCAGGTTGGACTCCTTCTATGCACACACTGGTAAGCACATAGCAAGATGGATCGTCTGAGAGATTCATGGATTGGTGATGGGGATGCATGAGCCTAGAAGGGTGTGGTGTGGGGCAAGTAACATTGGAACCAAGGTTGTGGTAGTTGAGTGAGATCCTTGTAGAGATTTGTATGAGCATTCGACTAAGCATAGAGAGAAAAATGGGTTTTAGGCTAAGAGAGAGAAGTCTGTCGGTGTGTCCTTCGCATTGGTGGCCTCATAGCCCATCTTGGGGGTCGCCTCTCAGTAGAAAAAGTATATGCTAGATAGAGTGCCTATGGTTGGGTGGAAAATTGCTTTTACATATCCAGTTGCTTGGATATTCATTTTTTGAGATAAGTATTCTCTTTGTATTTTATGTGCAATGATTTTATTATTCATATAGCCTAAAAATTCGACGATTTGGGTCGGAATAGGTGGATTTGTCTGGCACGATTTTGAAAAAAATCGATCAGAATTTTTCAAAATCTAGGTTACAGTTGTCAACTTCTGGAATTTTGGGTGCCCCAGTGGTTTTTGAGGGTGCTGAATCCATTTTTATCATCAAAATCACGATTAAAACATAGTTTAATTCGGATTTTGCAAAATAAAAAAAGGCCAGATTCCGAGAAAAAAATGGCCGTCTGGACCAAATTGTCAAATTTTTAGACGCCTCATTTTATTATTATGCCTAGGGTAATTATGCGTGTAAATGCATGTGTTGTGTGTGTGGATAGAATTATTTCCATTGTGTTTATATTATGCATCTACACATGCATTTCAAATGGTTATAGATTCGTAATATGTCCATTAGGAAAAATTCGGAAGCCCATAATTCATTCATGTCCTCCTCTGTTGACCGATATTATGGATGGGGAAATTATAGAGTGGTATCAAAGCTCTAGGTTGGAGCACTGGAGATGTATGGGCTAGAATCCACACTTACAAGAAAAAATCTAAGTTTGCAAACGAAGTGTTTGATGAAATGATTCTGTGAAAACCTATGGTTTACATTGTTAGATGGTATTCTAATTGAGCCGTGATTTAAATCATGTTGCCTACCTACACGAATGGTAGATTAATTCGAGAGGATTTGGGGGAATTTTTTTGAAATTTGCAAAAAATATTAGTGGAAAAACCTAGTTCTATGATGTGACAGATAAGTTCTTGAATGGGGAAAAGAGACTAGACTGAATTTTGAAATAAACCCTTATTGTTGAATTAAAACTTCCTGTATTCATGAACAATTAAGAATTTGGGAAAATTTGAAGTGGGTCCCACCCATGCCACTTAGGTAGAGGATGATGTGGAGGTGCCACACGGATAGGGGAGTGCAATACAGACCATCCATGTGTAAATTTGTATGCATAGGTGGCAGCCAAGAAGGATGGACATGATCCTGATCCAACCAGAAGGGTGAGTGGATCTGTAGATCTGACAGAATCCACTGCGGGATCTCGAATATCCGGTAAATATGGGATCTTCAATGAATCTCCATATATCCAAATTGTTGCAAAGAAAGACCCACTCTGCAAATGACAGGGATTGCATTGTGCACCTTTGATCATCAGATCCTGACCATCCACTCAAAAGGGAAGTGAATGTACCATAATAAGAGGGGTATGTCGTGAATGACTCACATCATACTGTGCAAGTTCCAAGGGCAGGTTGTGGCCATTCACACAATTCAAGGTGCATGGAAGATGACAAGGGTACCCCTGCCACAAATGGCTAGGATTGAGTCCTGCACCTTTGATCACCAAATTGTGTTCATTCACACACGGAGAGGCAAACGTAGATCATTCCGAGAGATAGTGCATGAACGACTGAGATTTAATCTGTGCCCACAGGGAAAGCAAATTTGGACCATTCACATGTAGTATTTTTCACACATGTGAAGGTGCTCACGATCAACAATTATGATTCACAACGCACCCACAACTTGCACACTGGATAAAAACAGGTGGGAAAGCCATTGGGAGGATACCACCTATCCACATGTTGGATTTTAACTGGCAATTGCTCCAACAAGAGCCTTCCCAAAACTGCTTTCTTGGCAAGTCGTTACCACTTTAGGTAATGGAAATAAGCAGTGGTTTCCACCCTCGATTTTTTAGGTGCTGAAAATTGGAAAATGGCACTGATCTTATGTGCCATATTGTGTGAAATTCAGAAGATTTACAAAAAAAAAACAAGGGTGCTTCCCTCGACTTGCCTTGCAGCGGTGAAAGTTGCAAGGGGGCAAGCCCCCTTGATCCCTGTCATCCCCCCGTGATACATTGCAGACTTGTGTAAAATTTGGGTTGTGATACAAGGACTATTAAGACTGGAAGTGTTACACTTTGCTACTAGTTTGAGGTGTTATAGAACTGCTAAAAAATTCTAAGTCTGGAGAAAGTGAAAAGGTTAAAAGTAGTAAATTTCATAATTTTATAAAAGGTGGTTGGAGCATTAAATCACAGAGTTGAAAATTGTTGAGTAATAATTTTCATATGTATTATTAATGCCATTATAGAAGTTATTTTGGTTATCCATCTATTATGTTCCACAGGTGTTTGCAGTTGGCCTCTGGAATTAAATGAACCTACAAGAAAAGTGCATAATTAAGCAAATTTGACAATTCCGAATGACTATAACATTTTGCTCAAGAATCATAATTGTGCATACTTATAGTCACTGGAAAGCTTATCCATGAGGGAACAATTGTGCAAAGTCAAATCTGAAGGGGTGATTCAAATGTTTCTATAATTTGATTAGAAAAGTTCCTATAGCCATAATTTGACAAAAAATGTCAATATGGGTAGTTCCTAGAATGCATGAAAAATAATTTTATAATTTTCTCAAAATATAGTGAAGCTAATAAATGTGTTTAATCAACACATTTGCAGATTCAATATCCTATCAGGGACAACTAAAGGTCAACATTCAATATAGTGCAGTTTGGAAATCTTGGGTCTTGTTTGGGCCAATAAGATCATCATCATGGATGATGCACACGATCCTTATGCAGTTGAGACAGATGCCATGGAGAAAATATACAGGTAGAGAATGAAGAGACAGAATCCAATGGTTCGAGAAATCAAGTAACTTCCCTAGACATTACAAAAACTATGAGAAGCATAAGAGTGGAGCTATAAAGCCACATAGCAAATAATGAGAGGGTCATGAGAGCTCATGAAGAACATAACTAGTTGAATGAAACCATGATCCAAAGATTAAAAGACATTCAAAAGAAAATTAATCCTGTTCAGCACTCAATAAATGAGGAAAATAGTGGGAATAGCTCAAGGAGGCATTCTCACAAGAAGTCCCATAGCTCAAGAAGAGTTTCTAGATATAGGACAAGTAATCTAGATTTCTCTTCTAGTGATTCATCTACCTCTAAAGACTCCATTGAAGGTTCAAGCTCTTCATCTCATAGGAATAAGAGGAAGATGCCTTTCAAGAAAATCTCACATGGAGAATTTAGGAAGGCCAAGCCTCCTACTTTTGATGGTGAAGTAAAATCTGGTGAAGAAGCTGAGGCTTGGCTTCTTGGGATGAGGAAGTATTTTCAAGTCCAAGACTACTGTAGAAACATGAAAGAAAGGGTATCCATATTCAATTCGAATGGAAGAGCATCCATATGGTGGGATCACCTTAGGCAAGTAAAGATAATCAACGAAAGGAATATTGTGTGGAAACAATTCAAGAAATACATCAAGCAAAAGTACCTTTTTGATAGGTACTATGATGACAAAATCAAAGAGTTCCATGAATTGAAATTGGGACAATTGACAATAGAGTAATATGCCAATAAATTCTTGGAGTTGCTGAGATATGTCAAATATATAAGGGATGATAAGGTCAAAATTCATCATTTTCTAAGTGGATTACCTCACTCCTACAAGGAAAGAATTGAGTTTGATAAACTTCAAACTCTAGATGAAACCATAAGAAAGGCTAAGTACTACTATGATCAAATCAAAAGCAAGCTAGGATTCCACTAGGTATGGAAAGACAAGAAAAATGAGAAGTTTGATCAAAGAAAGAAGGGGTTCAAGCCTCCTCATTTTAGAAATCAGCAAAGGCAGCTAGCACAGGGCATGACTAAGCTAGCTAGGATGATGGGAGACAATCCAAGAGAGCCAAGAGAACCACTTCAATGTTGGGGATTTGGAGAGGACCATATGCTTATAAATTGTCTACATCGAAATGGGAGTGCAAAGCAAGGAGTCACAAAATCCAAGAGACTGAAACTATGGGTCGAGTGGTGACCACCATCCCTAGAATCTATGTTGTGCTAGGTGAGCACCAAGCAAACCATCAATCAACTATGGTTGAGGTTGAAGGTAAGATTGCTAAGCAATCTATTTCTATTTTGATTGACCCTGAATCTTCTCAAATTATATCATTCCTAAAATTGTTGAGATTTATGCTTTATACAAAACAAACAATAGTAAATCATGGTTGGTCCAATTAACACTGGAACCAAGAGGAAAGTTAGTGAAATGGTGGAGAAATGTCCATTGGAAATGGATGGACTCTTCACATGGGAAAATCTGAATATTTTTCCACTTGGTTCTTATGATATTCTCATTGGAATGGATTGGTTGGAAGCACACAAAGTTAAACTTGATTGCTACAACAAAACCTTTGAATGGATTGATGAAGAACGAAACCTAAGGGTGGTGAAGGGAATTCCAAAGGTAGTTTCCATTAGGCAGATTTCAACCATGCAACTGAAGAAGTTCTTTAAAAAGGGTTGTCAATTATGTGTAGCCCATGTTTTCGATAAAACAAGAGATGAAATTCCCAAGTTGGAGGACTATCATGTGTTGCAAGAATTCAGGGATGTGTTTCTCAATGAAGTACGAACTTCCTCCAAAGAGGAACACTAATTTCACAATTGATCTTGTGCCAGGAGTTACACTAATGTCTAAGACACCTTACAGAATGAGTATGCCAAAATGATTAGAGTTGAAAATACAATTGCAAGAATTGTTGGAAAAGAAATACATCAAGCCAAGTGTGTATCCATGGGGAACACTTGTATTGTTTGTGAAAAAAAAAGATGGAACACTCGGGTTATATATTGATTACAGGCAACTGAACAAAGTGACAATTAAAAACAAGTATCCATTACCTTGAATTTATGATCTTTTTGATCAAATGCGAAGGGCAAAAATATTCTCAAAGATTGACTTGAGGTCTAGATACCATCAAGTGAGAATCAAGGAATACGACATCCATAAGATAGCCTTTAGAACAAGGTATGGACACTATGAGTTTGTGGTGGTGACTTTGGGTCTCACTAATACATCAACTACATTCATGTGTCTCATGAATAACGTTTTCAACAGGTATTTGGACAAGTTTGTTCTTGTTTTTCTAGATGACATTCTTAATTATTCTAAGAATGAAGAAGAGCATTTTAGAATGACTGTGCAATTGTTAAGGGAGAATAAGTTGTATGCAAAGCTAAGCAAATGTGATTTCTATAAGAAACAAATTCATTATTTGGGTCACATTGTTTTCAAGGAAGGAATATTAGTGGATCTAGAAAAGATTGAGACCATTATGAATTGGCCAACCCCCAAAAATGTGGCAGATGTGAGATCCTTAATGGGTCTTGTTGGTTATTGCAGGAGATTCATTCAAGGATACTCCAAGGTTGTACACCCCATCACTTCTTTGCAAAAGAAGGGGATAAAATTTGACTGGACACAGAAATGTGAAGAAAGCTTCCAATTGTTGTAGAAGCTTCTTACAAGTGCTTCAATTTTGAAAATTGCAAATCCAGGAAATGATTTTGTAATGTGTACAGATGCATGTAAACAAGGAATTGTAGGATTTCTTATGCAAGACAATCATGTGGTGTGTTATGAATCAAGGAAGTTGAAAGAGCATGAAAAGAATTATGCTACCCATGATTTAGAACTTGTTGGCATAGTGCATGCTTGAAGATGTGGAGACACTATTTGATGGGCATAAAATTTGAGCTTAGGACAAACCACTATGGTTTGAAAATAGTTATTTGAGTAGCCAACACTAAATGCTAAGCAAGCTAGATGGCTAGAATTTTTATGTGAATTTGATTTTGAGATCAAACACATAAAGGGGAAAGAAAATAAAGTGGTTGACACAGTTAACAAAAAATTACATGCAATATGTGTGGCAGCCATTAGCATTTGTCAATCAGATTTAAGGCAACAGATTCTTAATTATATTCTTGAAGATGAACAATATGTGAAAATAAAAGATAAATTACAGCAACGGAATTTGTAAAAGAAGTATGAAGATTATCATTTGAAGAATGATGGAATTCTTACCTATAAAAACATAATGTATATTCCAATTGTGGCTAAATTAAGGAGAATTTTATGGATGAAATCCATAAAATGCCATATTCTGGTCACCCATGATACCATAAAACAATTACTACAACTAAGAAAAATATTTTTGGCCAGGAATGAAGAAAGATGTTGTTGAGTGCATTTCAAAATGTATGAAGTGCCAACAAGTGAATCTTGAGCATAAAAACCCAGTAGGTTTATTGAAGCCTTTGCCAATTCCAGAATGGAAATGGGAAGTGATAAGTATGGATTTTTGTAGCAACCGTATCCGGTTGGACTATTAATAGTCAAATCCGACTCTCATATTGAATGATAAATAGGAATAATATATTAGATGATTAAAATATTACAAGAGAGCTCGCCTTTTATAAGGCTTGAGCATGCTTAAGGAAAGGTTACGTCCCTTCAATTAAGTAATTAATAATTTAATGTTTAATTTAATATATCATTTAATATTTGTAGCATTGCCACTCCCTTTTAAGGAGCTTTGCCCTCAAAGCTAATTTTTCTAGTATCAACTTTATCCTGGATTTGTGTTGTAATCCTTTCTTCTTGAGTCGTGAGTTTTTGAAACAATACAATTTGTAATTATTTGTCTTCCATATAGCCTTTTGGATTTCATGTATGAACACTTGTGGACCTTCATTACATCCACTTTTTGCATTGGTTGTGGTTCCAACATTGAATGTCATAATGATGGAGGTATTTTTAAAAGATGTTCTTCGATCTTGGAAATTAGGACAATGGTCATTCTTAAGACTTTGAAGTTTGAAAATCTTCACATGAGTCTTCTCAATTTCCTGGAGCCATATTATTGTAGATGGATTCCATCTTACAATATTAGTGTCTATGCACTTAAATTCCAACAATTTCAAAGATATGTGGTGGTTGTCACAAGAAATATGCACATCTAAACTGACATCAATTTGATTAGAAGTCTCTGGGTCTTGTACTAGTTTCCTCTGAATCGTAGCCTTCATGGCTTCTTTATTGGAAGGAACTTTAAGGACCTTTATTCTTGATTTCCATATGATTGTGTCTAATGATCCAATTTTGGAACAACATAAATGTTGTTCATCTGTAGTAACTTGCTCCACAGGGATTCCTAACGACGTGGATGAAATACCTTTTATGTCCTCTAGCTTACCAACATTAGGCCCATATCATATTCACCATCATTTGGAACGTAAGTGACAGTGGGAAAAGAAACAATTTCTACATAACTATCTACACTTGTGTTTGTAGAACCATCATTAGTTCTTCCAATATGTTTAAGTAGAGATTTACTACTTCCATGGCTTTGAACTTCATCAATCAGATCAATAGATTTATCTAATAAAACTAATCGGGAACAATGTTCAAGTGTCTTCTCCTGCTCAACAAGAACAATTGCATTTGAAATGTCACTTGCTATTGTAGACTGTAATATCCTATGGACTGTCTACCAAGAATATTAACTCACTTCCACAACCCTTTAGTCTCAACTAGTCAATTTTCTGCTTAAATCTCCAAATGGTGTAGGATGTAAGTGAGGTGTACTGGATGGAGGACTGAGGATGGGGGGGTGAAAGTTCAATTCTGGAATTTGTATGGGGTTTGGTGCAGTAGCAGGTCAAAGTGCAGATATGAGGTGTCCTATGCACAAGGTACCAGTACCTTTCACTTTTCAGCAAAGGAATTAATCCCTTGCCTACTTCGAGGCTTCCTGGGTAGCTGACATATGCATACTAGATAGGGAGGGGGGTTCAGGAAATTTGCAGCAGTGTAAATATTAGTCAACTCAGGTCTGGATATGTTCAGGAAGATTCTGGAGCAGATTGGACAAGGTTTGGAAAGATTGGGGTGACAGAGGCTTAACTGGGATTGTCGGGCTAATAATTTTGCTGGCCTTCCAAACACAAGGCAGAAGCTTCCAGATTTCAAATTTAGGGGCTGATATGGTTAATACATTAAGTTATTAACCTACTATAACTGACGAGAAGTGAAATGGATTAACATATTGTGTTTTATGGCCAAAACAGTAAAACTAGTCAAATTAAACCACCCAACGAGCTAGTCTCCAAATCTGACTTAACAACTGACTTCCATTGATTGATTTTTCTGATATAAATGTATGTGCAGCTCTGATACAGTATTAATGACAGAAATAACTTGCAATATAAATGTAGGAATCCTTCTCTTTTATTCAAGTAGTTCTCTTCTCAAAATAGTGCCTCACAGGCTAAGATTTTACATTGCATGGTGGAAGAAGACAGAGAGAGAGAGAGAGCTGTTACAATTAATCTGTTCTGGATGTAAAGATCAGAACCTATATAGAGGATAGGCCTGATTTGGCTGCTCCTACTGCTGGAAGTCTTCACAGGAACGCCCTCCTTCAAACAGGTGTCTCCATCAGGGGAAACTCCTCCAATTTTAGCTGGACAAACTGGGGCAATGAGTAGAGTGGGAGATCATGGATGGATTCGTCCCCCTGGCATGGAATCCAATAACGTGGACTGATAACAACTTCTAAAGCCCACTGGAGGCCCTGGGCATGCTCCTCCCCAACAATACTCTTCTGCTGGTAATCCTCCTCTAAATCTGGCTATAGTTCTCCTTCAATGGTGACCTCCTCTCCAGTCTGGCATTAGATCTTCATGGCTGCTCTATACTGGACATCAATGGCTGCTATATCACTGGCTGGACCTGCACAACACACTTGGATAACTCACACAGACTTGGGGCACATCACCCAAGCAAACATGTTGAGGCACAACACTCAACTGCACAGGCTCAGAGCTCTCAGACTAAAATTCTAAATGACAAAAGTTCTTTCCTGAAGTGAGAATCATGCTTAAATAGATGAGATGGCTTGCTTGGCAAGCTAGACCACACATGTGGGTGAGGTAGGGCGCATCCCTTCTGAGTTTGGCAAGTTTTTGTGCTTTCTCACTTTCTTTCGTCATCTCCCATCAATTTGAAATGGCAAGTACGCCCTAGCTGCTTTTCTGGATTGGCAAGTGCGCCCAAGCTGCCTTTCTTGATGTTGCTAAGTCTCTGTTGAGCTTTTCCTGCTTCTTTCCGTTCCACTTACTTTCTACTTTTCTTCCTTTGCCAACGTTTTCCAGCTTTTCCTGATTCTTTCCATTTCTTTTCCACTTTCCTGCTTTTGCCAATTTTGCTCCAGCTTTTGCCGGTTTCTAATTCCATTCTGACTTTCTTTCCATTCTGGATTATTCTCCACTTGGCAAAGTCATCCACTTGACCACAATTTCAACCTCCTAGCCTTATTATCCAACTTGGCAATATTTATTAACATTTAATAGATAAAAATACTAAAATACTTCTCACAATTTATTTCCAGCTTCATAATTAATTAAATAACTCCACAATTAATTATTCCCTAAGGTGTACTTGCCTCAAAATATCCCTATGAATTAAATACTTAATTAATTAATGCACTTAGACCCCTAGGGATAGGAAGATCCAAGTTGTGACCAAGGTCACTAGGGGGGGGACATGACATAGACCTATAATCTACAACTTCATGATCCACAACTGGTGGATGTTGATCTAATGCACATACATGCTCTGTCGCATTGATGTCATCTTTTTCTTCAATTTATACAATAGGTTTTCTTATTCTATCTTCCTCATCTTCTGTGTATATGTCCTCTTTTGGATATTTATCAACAATGGCTTGGCTCTCATCAATGTCATCTCTATACGTGCCAATTCCATGGGAGACATAGGTTTTAAACCTTTTTTCCTCAAAACTGTCATCATCGTCACCGAGAGCGGGCCAATCTTTTCGATACTTATCAGCAACACCGGTTTGACTCTCCTTGGTATTGTGAACAATGTGATATTTACTTGTTCCAATTCCACGAGAGATGATGGCTTTAAGTCTCTTCTCCTCATAGCTTTCATCTTCATTATTGAACCACTTCATGGTTAAAAGTTTGAGACTTAATTAATTAATAATAATTGTAAGGACAAATAATTATTATATGGGTAAAATAAATAAATATAATAATTATTATATTTAAATAATATAATTTTTTATAATTTGGGAATGTAACTTTTAATAAAATTAAATATTAATATAACAATATTAATACAATATTTAATTTTTATTAAAAATTAGGGTTTACGATGGATGTGAGCAAATGGTGATGAGAGCATGGGCGTAGGGGATTGAGAAGGCGGAGCAAGAGAAGGGTGGAGTGGAATTGAATGGAGAAACGACGTGGGGAGAACAGCGTGTAGGCTGGAGTGGGGGAGGGAGACCGAGTAGAGATGGGATGGCGGTGGAGATGACAGGGGTGAGGACAGGAGGAAGGAGGGCACAACATAGGGGGGGGCAGTGATGGTGGACACAGGAGTGGGAGCAGGAGGGATGAAGCGTGGGAGCTGGAGCAACAGGAGGTCGTGAAAGGAGAAAGAGGGTGTGGTGAAAGGAGAAGGAGGATGTGGTGATTGGTGAGGGTTGTAGTGGACGAGTGACAAGGGACGGAGGGGAGCAGGCAGGAAGATGGGACTGCGCGGAAGATTTAAGGAGCGGGAGTGGAGCAGTGCGGACACGTGCAGGCGTGGACGCAGGAGGGATGGCCGAGGGGGGAAGTGGAGGAATGCAGGAGGGATGGTCGAGGGGTATGGAGGAGGATGCGAGAGCGGAGGGAGATAGGAGCTACGTGGGAGGGGAGGGCTGCAAGAGGGGAATGGCAGATGTAGAGGGCGTGATGGGAGGGCGCGAGGGAACGCTGGAAGAAGTGGAGATGGGGGGTTGGTGTTGTGCAGGGAATGGCGGAGGTGTGGTGTGGCGGGGTTGAGCTGAGTGTTGGGGAGAGCAGCGATGGGCGAGTGATGCATAGTGGAGATGGCACGAGAAAGTGGGGGATGAGCAGCGGATCTGTAAGTCGAAATTGAGCTCAATAGTAGGAGGAGCCGAGTCCGAGCTCAGGTCGAAGGAGCTGAATCCGAGCTCAAGTCGAAGGAGCCGAATCCGAGCTCTGATACCAAATGCAACAACCGTATCTGGTTGGACTGTTAATAGTCGAATCCGACTCTCATATTGAATGATAAATATGAATAATATATTAGATGATTAAAATATTACAAGAGAGCTCGCCTTTTATAAGGCTTGAGCGTGCTTAAGGAAAGGTTATGTCCCTTCATTTAAATAATTAATAATTTAATGTTTAATTTAATATATCATTTAATATTTGTAGCAATTTTATTACAGGGTTGCCAATGACAATGAGGCAACATGATTCCATCATGGTTTTGGTGGATAAATTATCTAAGGTGCCACACTTTATTCCAATTAAATCTACTTACAAGGATGATGAGATAGCAATAATATTTATGAAATACATATTCAAATTGCATGGGATACCCAGGCAAAGCAATTGTGTCTGACCGTGATACCAAATTTACTTCAAATATATGTTTTTTTTTCAGATTTGGATACACAGCTGAATTTTAGCACTGCCTACCATGCATAGACATATGGAAAAACATAAAGAGTAATTCAAGTGCTTGAAGACATGTTACACATGTATGTGAATGACAAGCCATCCAAGTGGGAAGATTAACTACACTTGGTAGTGTTTGCATATAACAATGAGAAACAAGCATCATTGGGGATGAGTCCATTTGATGCTTTGTATGGTAAAAGGTGTAGTACACCAGTGACTTAGGACAATCCAATGAACAAAATTGTACTTGGGCCAGAATTACTTAAGGAAATGGAACAAGAGGTTGTAAAAATTTGAAGGCATCCCAAGATAGGAAGAAAAGCTATGCTAATAAGAATAGAGTGCATGGGAATTCAATGTCGGGGATCATGTTTACCTCAGAGTGAAGCCAAGGAAAAGTTCATTGAAGCTTGGAAGTTGTGACAAGCTATCACCGAGATATTGTGGGCCATTTGAAGTGCTTGAGAGAATAGGGCCAATTGCATATAGAATTGCATTGCTTGCTAACACTAGAGCTCATAATGGTTTTTCATGTTTCTTTCCTTAATAAATATGTACATGCTCCTAACCATGTGATTTATTGGGATGTGATCCAGGTGGAACCCGAGAGAAATTTTCAAAGCAAGCCACTATGCATCCTCGACACGAAGGTAACATTGCTCCAAAATCGAGCCATCATACATGTAAAGGTACAATGGAAGCACTTTGGTCCCGATGAGGCTGCATGGGAGTTAGAGGATTCCATGAGAGAGGCATATCCATTTTTGTTCTAATTTTGAGCAAACACCGAGGACGGTGTTATTCCAAGGGGAAGGGGATTGTAATACCGCCAATTTTGACTTGGATTGTATTTAATCAAAATGATGTAAAAGATGTAAATATGCTAGGATAGATTCTTAGTGTGAATTTCACTGCCAAGGTTCGACTAGTGAATGCCAAGGTGCGAAATTCTTAGTGTCAGGAATTGTGATGGAAATGTGTGAAGTGAAGTTCCCAAATTTTGAATTATACTTGTGCTCAAATATCAATATCATGTATTGGATATGGCTGTGTAATTAAGCGCAACACAAATTTGATAAGTTAGAAACTAATTTTGGCAATAGTTTGGAACTATTGGTGTAGATAAAAGGTTTGGAGGGCATTTAATAAGGGTATTTGAGTCACTATTACTTATTTCCTATAATATGCAACGATTAAGAGTATGAAAGAGGGGAAAAGTGAAGCCTTGATAGCATCACTTCTTATGTGGATTGTTGATGATAAAGTGGTGTTAGGTGCCCATTAGGGTGGATAGAGAATTAATCACACAAAGACAAAGAGATAGACGTTAAGCACACTTTTCCATTAACAAATGTACATATTAATACATGATGGATGACCCTTGGTTTTGACATCTAAGGTGTCTCTTGGACTCCCGTGTGACTCTTGGTCTTCCTTGCACAATAATATTCCTCACACTAAGGATTAGGCTCCAACAAATCCCCCCTTATCCGAAGGGGTGTATGTGATTCCAAGAAAAAGAGAGTTGAATAACTGGAAGTGGACAACTACCACCTGTTGAACATTTCCAACTTGACAATCCAAAATGCCAAGTAAGTTGGCAGAAGCTAACTTCTCTTGCTAAGTACAAGTGCTCTTTGAAGAGGTGGTTTTGGCTTACCACCAACTAAAGTGTCTAGCAGAAGTTGGAATCTTCTACTATGTGTGTGGTTTAAGGCTGACTACAAACTCTCGAATTTGGCACAAGGCTCAGAGGTTTTGTCTGGAACTTGGAAAGAATGATTAGAGGTTCTCCGGAAGTGGTGGTTTGGGGACCACCATCTGATGTCTAGCAGGAGCTGAAGTCTTCTGCTAAATGTGTGGTTTAAGGCTGGTTTAAGCCTTACCACAAACTCTGGAGCTTAGTCGAACATTGTGTTTCAGGCTCACTTGTTCTCACTCACTTGTTTCTGACGATCTTCATTTCCCCCTGTCAGGAACAACGTGAGGAGTGGAGAGTCTCATGGTGTCAAAACTAGACATAGAACACATGAGTACTCTAGGGCATGGTTCTCTTATGTCTTCATGCTACATCTTTGAATCTGGCCTCCCAAACTGGTTGTGGCTTAGGCTCACTTAATATGGCTAACTTGACGAAGGTTGTGAGTGTTTGTTGTCAGAATGACGAGGCTTCAAAACTTTAAGCCCGACAACATGTTCTCCCCTGTCAGGTACAAGATAAGAAGTAGTACAATATTCTGTTGCAAGTTTCACTCTTGCAGGTTTCTTTAGCTTCACACACCTATCTGAAGAATGGTTACCCTTCCCGCAATGTCGACAAGGATGAAGATCAAAACATTGATCTTTCATATGGCCAACTCGGTCACAATGTTGGCATCTAGGACTTTGAATAGGTCTGACATATTCTGACATGATTTCAATGTTTGTTGGCAGCTGATAGGAATCATCTTCAACTTCAAATAAAGCACTAGTTCAGAATGTTGATTCCATTCATGTACATCATCCTCTTTGGCTTTCAAATTCTGGAGATGAACAACGACATATTGGAGAGCTTATTTTATGATTGTGATTGATTTGTCTACAATTGTAAGTACTAGAGTGTTCAACAAGTATAATATTTATTCAGTTTGAGACATGGTGAGGATAGTTTGAGGCCTCCTTGTGCAGGTAGGACCAAGTACAAATGACTCAATCAAACCGAGGGCTTCTTGCAACTCCACCCTTTACAAAGAATATTCAACAAATTCAAATTCAAAAGGTGAGGGGTGTCGATTTAAGCCAAAAATGCACCCACATACAATGCAATTCAAGTTTTCTTCAATTTTTATACTTTACAAAAACACACTTGCAAGTACCAAACACATGCACTAGAACTTACAAACAAACAACAATTTGCAAGTTACATTTCTAAATGTTGAATTGAGGAATCTCCTATACCCGAGTTCTTGAATGATCTGCTACTTCAACTTCTTCTCTCGTAGCAGTTGTAGCAACAACTACAAACTTGGATCCTTGAAGTGGGCTGACCACACCAGTCCCAAATCTTCTCTCGCTGCAACTTCTTCATAATGTCTGCAATTTAACAGTGTCTGGGAGACAGATTGAAGGTGCAGGTCTATGTCTCTTCCATATTTTTACAAAAATGAATGTTCTCCAATACTTTCTAAGACTGAATGAGAGAGTTAATTAGCTTTCAAAACAATTCTCTCTCTATGGAAAATACTTATTACTCCAACGGACTATTAATGCTTTTAAATAGAAATTAATGAAGGATACATAGTACTCCCAAATGAAATCAACTTCCTCCATCAATGCAAATCCACTGCTTACAAAATATTTTTTCACATTGGTGCCTTCTCAAATGGCAAATCATGTAAGCTTGCAATTATATATATATATATATATATATGCTCATATGAGCAGAATTCATTCCAAATAAGTCACAAGAAAGGGCTTCACACACAAACTCTCTTTCGATGTCCACTTTATCACAAACAATTGTTTTATTAAATTTTAACAATGAAGGCCCTCATCTAGTGAAATAACCTTATTGGAAAAAATATATACCTAGCATCAAGCCCCATTTCTTCAACATTGGAGAAGAGGTGTTGAACACTAAGGCTGAATGACAGCCATGGTATGGCGTATCCAAGCACCAACTCAAACTTCAGAGAGTACACGCGGATGGAATGGTCGCATCTCTTCAAATTTCAATTCATTCCAAAAGAGTTAGTAGTTCTGGTCTCATTATTGATGCAGCTTCAATCAGGGAAGGATATCGCAGCACCAATAAATAGTCTTAACTCCAATGGATAGTTCGCATCAAAGCTTCACACAGCTCCAATTGGGCAAGCACCAACGCAGAGATAGTCAATAACTTGGAGTAGAGGTATCGCAATTATGTTGAGATGATGGTGGCCGTAGCTCTCAAAATGAGTCTTCACCAACGCTCTTCACACGAGGTCCTCAACAAGTCATTTGCCTTCGAGCTCTCAACGGGTAGAAAGACCATGTACTTTATCTCAAACAATGACAAGGAGTGAGGCTCAACGGTGCAACTCGACACAAAGGAGAGATCTGCATCTTCTCACAAATTAGGGTTTTTTTGGGATTATTTGTAGGAGTGAGGCTCATCGATGGAGAGTCTTCATGCCAATAATAGGGTTGGGACGGTTGGAATATCACACAGCTTGAATCAAGAACAGGTCTCAACAATACACAGTAAAAAAAGAGTAATGGAATGGAATAGAAGGTGGCGCCAAAGAGGCCCATGGAGGAAAAGTATTGGTCCTCGGGGGACAAACGTTAGAGTTGATTTGGCCTACGCAGAGGGTTGACAAAGAACGTAATGGTAGAGGGTAGATTGCAGGGCTCATAGAGCAGAGAATATGCTTGATGGGGAGTTAATATGGCAGAAAACCAAAACGTATGGAGCAGAATTGGCGGGTAGCAGAATGAAAGCATAGGCTGCAGAGATAAGAATAACTCCGATACCACTATTAGTGATCCAGGAGGATCACTAAACTCTGATACCACTATTTGTGATCGAGGAGGATCATCATTGGTCAAAAAATGGTCAACAGTCTCAAATGTTAACATTAATTTCATCCCGCCCGCTCGGGTGTGGCTCATTGGCGGTTCAGTTGTTATGAAGTCACAAGTTGTAAATAAAGGTCACGAATTCAAATCCCACTTGGCTTTACCCGTGTCCCATGCTTGCGGGGTTTGTGGGGCACCTAGGGGTATAGTGGTAGCGGGATTGGATCCCTGGACCCCGTGTCATGCGAGTACCAGCCCGGTCTCCAGTTCCCAATTCCCCTAGTTACAAAAAAAACCATTAATTTCATCCCAAACAGACTCCGAATGGCAAGTATGAGTATATTTAATTCCCAATAAGGGCGTGCCCAACTTACCACATTTATATTATATAGTTTGTTTGCCATATCTTTTGGGGATTACCATATGTTTTTGGATATGTTTGGTTATTTTTTAATATGGTTCTTGATCATATATATTGTTACCAAAAATATATTATATGGTTGTCAAACCATATATTGTATCACCATTAAATTTGGATTGAAGCTATGGACGCTTGGGTATTTAATCAATGGTGTTTCTCCATGTGGGGGGATTCTTGAGGGAAGTCTTTTGGAAAATAATTCTTGGTGGGGAATTTGTGTGAGGCTTATGTATTCTTCTTAGAGTGGGAGAACTTTTGAAGAAGATTAGTGAGGCTTCTTTGGCAACATTTCCAAGGCCAAATTGTACTTGGCGAGATTGTATTTTAGTGCATCCAAATTTTTTTACCACGTAATAGATCGGTCCCGACTCCTCATTGGAGAGCGGGCCTAGAGACATAGTCCAAATTGGATGAACTCCGTTATCATTTTTTTGTCTACATTATTGTGGTTTGCATCATTTTTTATTTCGTGTTTAAGTATTTTTAATCCTTTTCAAATACTTGATTTTTAAATCCATTATAATAAGTTAACCGGTGGAAATATTTGTGAATACAATGCATGGTTATTTTCAAATCCTTCAATTTCGGATATGTTTGGTATCAGAGCAGGTTTGACTGCATTGTGAGTGTGGATGCTTACTGGGGCCAACCTCAAAGCAGGTGAAGAAAAACTTGATCCTTTCAACCCAAATATTGGGCGTGCGCATTGAAGAAGGAAGATGGTAGATGAAGACCTTCGAACAGAGAACGAGAAGGCTCTCCACAAGGATTTATACTAGATGGCAGAAAAGGTAGAAAAAGTGTTTGCAGATTATCAAGAAAGATTGGAAAAGAAGGAAAAGAAGAAGGAGAAAGCAGAGGATAATGCTTTAGTGAACCATAGAAATGGAGGAGAGCCTCCTGAGCCTCCATCTCCATCTTCAAGTTCAATCTCTTCTTCCTCCTCTTCTTCTCATCATTATAGTTTTCATCATAAAGATGCTTCTAAAAATCCCTTGTTGAAACTAGATGAAAAATTTGATTTGCCTATGTATAATGGAGAATTGGATGCAGAGAAACTTGATAATTAGATCAAACAGATTAAGGTTTAATACAGAGTTAAACAAATTATGGATGGATCTAAAAAGGTTCAACTCGCTACTCTCTGCTTGTGTAATGTCCCCATTCAAATAAATGAATGACGGGAAAATTCCACCAATCCTACTAGTTCCCTAGGTTGGATGGAGACACTGGGATTTGCAATAAGGGAGCTAATAAATGATCTTTAGACATTAGAATAGCATAAATATTTAATAAAGGATATAAATAAATAAATACAAGAGAAAATCAAAGTGGCAATTTATCATGAAGACACGTGGAGGATGTGGGACCCACACAAGCTAGATTTTCCATGCCACATGGATCCTCCTCTTGTCAATTTGAATGCATGAGAAGGCAAAAGTTCTTGGGATGAGTTGGAAGGCTTATACACTTGGAAATACGCATCATAGGTCGAATTGGGATGGAAGTGTAACTCCCATGGAAGAGGAAGAGTCAAATGAGAGGTTCTTGGACACTTGGGCTAGATTCCCTAATGCCTATGACAACAATGATGAAGATACTATGACACCTATGACAAATTTCAAACTTGATTGCTGACATCTGACCAATATTAAAATGTCAAGCCTAAAAATATCCTCCAAGAGGGCGCTCATGGGAGTTAGAGAAGCTCAGGAGATTACTACTCGAATTGGTGGAAGGCGGAAGGCTGGGAAGTGGAAGACAAGTGGCAAATCTTGAATCCCTCCCTAATTCGAATTGGCTTGGAGCCTATGGATGGAATTCGAACCTTAGAAGGCTAAGGATGTTGATAAAATACAGGGATCAAGTAAGAGAAGGGATTTTGATCATTTTCATAATTTGCATTTGAGAGGAGAGCTAATGGAGTGCTACTTTACTTGCCTTAGCACCAATTTCGAGGGTGAAAGATTCCCATCCTATTTGGTAATTGGAAAGGCCATTTAGAACTTTCATTTGGAGATTCAATGGATTCTTATGTTGTAGGTACAAGCTGTAGGGCAGCTCATGGTCACTTCTAGTTCAGCTTGTTTCTCCAACCATTTCCATTTTTCTCAACATATTCATGATCCTTGAGGCGGGGCACACTTGGTGAGATGTTGTTCTCTTTGGGGGAGCTTTTAATGCCCCATTATTTTGTCATCTAATGTAAATTCTTTTTTCTTCATATTCAAAATATCTTCAAGTCTAAATTCCAAGTGGAACTATGTAAATCTGATCATTAATGAGCAAATGGTGCCATTTTCCCCACTATGTTGATGTATGCCAATGATATGTTTATATATTCGAATGGACCAATGAACTAGTGATGATTTAATGATGTATGTACTTTTAATAACCTTTTATGCAAGTTTTATGTTCAGTGCATAAGCTTTTGAAGTCATATTGTTCAATTTCATAACATTTGGAGAAGATTGCCTATCATTTCCCCCAAAGTCGAAACTAGTCTTTTTGTATCTGATTGGAGAGGGTTGTATCAAGCCTAATAAAATGAATGGTGATGCATATGATACCATATTGATGTCCCATAGATATACCTTGCCTCTATTCATAAATTAGAGAGGTTCCAATATCATTTGGAGAGCCATTTCCAGCATCTGCCCCATGCGGAATTGAACCCCTAATTGCTAGTCAAATTCCCTACATTGTCCATAATTCAAAGGAGACTTGTGGAAGCCTTTGGAAGACTCTAAAGCATCCATGAACCTCATAATCATGTCCTAATACAATCCATACACCTTATGTAACAATTTGGGATCATTTGGAGCCATTTGGAGGTCAAGAAACCAATACAGCTAAGGGTCGAACTAGTGGAAAACAATTGAAATTTTCATCATTTAATAAATTTCCACAAAAAGGGAAATTACAAGTGGTATCAGATCTTGATAATTGCACCTGATGTGGTTTTATATTCATGAGGACAAGAAGTCAGGGACCACCCTTAGATATTGAAACCAAAAGTGCTTTTGTTGAAGAGGAGGAAGTAGGAAAAGAAGTGTATTTTGAGGAAACTATGGCTAATGAGAAGGGAACCTCAAATGATAGTGAGGAGTTTAGGAAACTCATGAAACCACTCTTTGAATACATTACCAAATAGATGATGAAGGGATTTGAATTGTTGGCTAGCCAACTTGGAAGCAAAGGGGAAAAAGGAGGCAGCAGTAGTTCACATTTTGAGGAAAAGAAGGCAATGGGTGGAAGTATCTTCTCAAAGACATGACCACATAATAGACCTCATGAATTTCAGAGTGCAACAAGGCCTACCACACCTAAATTCCTTGATTCCAAAGAAAATATTAATACTCCATATGATATGCAAGAGGTTCTAATCGAATGGCAAAAGTTGAGTGAAGAGTGCAGAAGTACCCTACCATTTGATCAATACTTTGTTGTCTCAAACAAGCTCAAGATGAGGGAAGGAAATATGAATCCCTTTCAAAATATAGAATTGAATTATGCCATAAGTAAAATTCCACTTCCCACCTTTGATGCTTAATCTCAAAGTTCTGCAAACACTTGGGTTAAAAAACTAGATGTGTATTTTCAGTTGAATCCAATGGTGAAAGAGGATGCCTTAAAAATGGCCATTTTTCATCTTGATGGGGAAGCCAATGATTGGTGGTTCCATGGTCTGAAAACCTTGGGACATGATCAAGTTACAACATATGGAGAGTTTTTTGTTAAGGTATTAGAAATATTTGATAAAAAAGATCCAAAATTACCTTTCAAAGAACTAGCCCAATTGAAGCAAGTTGGAACCCCTGCTGAATATATGTTGGAATTCCAAAAATTATCAGTTAAGGTGGATGATATATCTATGGTTAGGTTAATATTACTCTTTACTGAAGGTTTGGCTGAACCTTTAAAAGGTTTAGTTAAGGCCCAAAAACCAAATTCATTGAAGGATGCCATGAACTTGACAAGAGATCTACAAAATGTGCTACCTAGGACAAGGTTTCCTCCCAAGCCTGACTTCCCTTCCAAATTCAGATTTTACAAGCATTGGAAAAGAGATGCATTTGAAAAGAATAAGAAAGAGGGACTAAACAGGGAAGAACTTAGAAGAAATAAATTATGCTACACATGCTTCCAACCATGGGCACTGGGGCATACATGTACTAAGGGAAAAGCTCAATACATTGAAGTATTTTCTAATAATGATGAGTATGAAGGGGGTATGGAGGAAGAAGGACATATTTCAGATCAAGAAGAGGGATATGATACAACAGAAGAAGGGAAACAATAAGAAAATCATCCTTCACCTGACAAAGCAAGGATGGCAGTACTTTCAGCAGTGCCTTGTTATCACACTATTCGATGCAAGGGAGTGATATAAGGAAAAAGGGCCTCGGTATTGGTAGATGGAGGAGCCACACATAACTTCATTGATGCAAACATGGTAGAGAGAAGGAAGATACCTACTGAACCATTCTATGGCTTCACAGTTGTCATTCCAGGTCACCACACTATGGAGTGCAAAACATGGGTTCCAAAGCTGCAAATGCATAGGTAATTACACTTTTTCTGATAGCTTTTATGTGGTTGATGTTACTGATACTAATGTGGTTTTGGGCGTGCAATGGTTGTACTCTATAGAGGAGCATACAATGAACTATCAAATTCCTGAAATAAAATTCTAAGATTCGGAAAGAATACTAAGGGTTGTGAGAGGGCAACACACTTATCTGAATCAAGTAGTGACCTCCCATAGTATGAGATCCATATTGAGGCATGGATACATAGAATGGGCTGCTGAATGTTTCATCACCTCTCCCAAGCCAAACATAAAGGTTGCTGAACACCCAAAGGAGATAGAGAAACTCCTACAAAAGTATGAAAAAGTTTTTGGAGACCTTCCACATGGTAGACCACCTGATAGGGGGGTTGAGCACAACATTGTTTTGGAGGAGGGTACTTCACCCATCCAAATACCACCCTATAGACATCCAAAAAAATTCAGAGATGAAATTGAAAAGGCCATCCAAGAACTCCTAAAGTTGCGACCCATTAGACCAAGATCTAGCCCTTATGCCTCTTCAGTAGTGTTGGTGAAGAAAAAAGATGGAACCCTAAGGATGTGCACAGATTTTAGAGCTTTGAACATGAAGACAATCAATAATAGGCATCCTATTCCTAGAATTGATGAGCTCATGGATGAGCTATTTGGGGCAAAATATTTCTCCAAAATTGATCTTAGATCAGGTTACCATCAAATTCGAATGAAGGAAGAACATGTACAAAAGACTGCTTTTAGATGTCACTATGGCCACTTTGAGGTTCTTGTTATGCCTTTTGGATTAACTAATTCTCCAGCGACATTCCAAGCATGCATGAATAGGATCTTTTGCAAGCAGCTTAGAAAGTTTGTTTTGGTTTTCTTTGATGACATTCTCATTTACAACAAAACTTGGGAAGAGCATTTGCATCATTTAAAGGTTGTGCTGAAAATTTTGCATGAACAATCCTTGTTTGCTAAGTTACCTAAATGTGAATTTGGGATGAAGTAACTTTTGTATCTTGGTTACATTATTGGACAAGAAGGAGTGAAAGTGCACATGGAAAAAATAAGGACTATCCTTGAATGGCCAACACCGAAAAACATCACAGAATTAAGAGGCTTCATTGGGATATGCACCTATTATAGAAAGTTTGTGAAAGGGTTCTCCAAATTGACTTCTCCACTCAATGATTTGACAAAGAAATATGCTTTCAAGCGGGATAAAGATGCTGAAAAGGCCTTCCAAAAAATGAAAGAGGTAATGAGTAGTTGTCCAGTACTTGCATTACCTGATTTTACTAAACCTTTTGTTTTGGAATGTGATGCTTCAGGTGAAGGGATAGGGCATGTCCTAAAGCAAGATCAACACCCTATAGCCTTTGAGAGCATAAAGTTGCAGCCACATGAGAAGCTTTACTCCATCTATGACAAAGAAGTGTTGGCCATCATGCATGCCTTGGCCAAGTTTAGACAATACTTGGTGGGAAACAAGTTTGCGGTGAAAACTGATCACAATAGTCTAAATCACTTCCTCACACAAAAGCATCTTAATGAAAGGCAACAAAAGTGGGTAAGCAAGATCCAAGCCTTTGATTTTGATATTGAATATGTAAAAGGGAAGAATAGCTTTGTAGCAGATGCATTATCTAGAAGACCTTCCTTTTCTCTCATGGACATTGCAAAATGCCAAAGATAGTTTTGCTTGTGATGTGTTAGATGGGGTCAAAGGGGATGATAAATACAGGATTTTGAATGGGATGATATATTATAAGGGTATAATTTATTTGGTTCCAAGATTTTGCAAGAAGCACATGATTCCCCCCTAGCTAGCCATCAGGGGATCTTCAAAACTTATAGGCAATTAAAGCAAAGGTTATTTCAGAAAGGGATGAAGGAAGATTTTCTAAAATATGTGAATGAATGTAAGGTATTTCAGCAAAACAAATCTGAACTCACATGCCCAGTTGTTTTATTGCAACCATTGCCCATTCCGGAACAAAAATGGGAGAGTATCTCAATGGAATTCATCACGGGTTTGCCCAAATCTTTGGGAAAGAATTGCATATATGTGGTAGTGGATAGGATGACCAAATTTGATCATTTCTTTGTTGTTACATCATCTTTTAGTGCTGCACAAGTGGCTGATGTTTTTTTTAAAGAAATCTTCAGATTGCATGGGCTCCCCAAGAGCATTGTAAATGATAGAGATAGCATATTCATGGGTGCTTTTTGAAATTTTTTTTTCATATTTTTGGGAACTAAATTGACTCCAAGTACAAGCTATCATCCACAAACTGATGGCCAAACAGAGAGAGTGAATCAATGGTTGGAAGGGTACCTAAGGAACTATGTGGGAGAGCAGCAAAAAGCATGGGTAAAATGGTTACACTTGGGTGAGTTTTGCTACAACACTACTTTTCACATGTTAATAGGAATGTCTCCTTTCAAAGCATTATATAGTTATGAAGCACTCACCTTTGTTGAGCATATCTTTGGTGATAGTAGAGCCCCAAAAGCTAAAAGTTAGGTGGAAAAGAGCCAAGAAATTTTAAAGCTTTTGAAAGACAACTTGTAGGTTGCCCAAAATCAGCAAAAACAATATGCATATCAACATAGGGAAGAAAGGACCTTTCAAATCAATGATTTGGTATATTTGAGGTTGTCGCCATATAAAAAAACATCTTTTAAAAATAAGGGAGCAGAGAATCTAAAACCAAGATACTATGGCCCATACAAGGTAGTCCGGAAGGTTGGGGAGGTAGCATATGCGTTAGAACTTCCGAAAAAAAAAGTAAAATCCACAATGTATTTCATGTTTCATGTCTCAAGAAGTCTATTGGTCAGCAAATTGTCATTTCAGAAACACTTCCTCCTTTGGATGATGAAGGTCAGCTCATACTTGTTCCAGAAAAAAATTGAAGACAAGGGAAAGAAGATTAAGGAGAAGAACTATCAAAGAGTACTTGGTACAATGGAAGGACCTCCCAAGTGAAGATGCCACACGAGAAGAGGAAAATATTTTGCAGCATCCAAATCTGAAATTGCTTGAGGACAAGCAATCTTGGGTGGGGAGGACTGTAATGTCCCCATTCAAATAAATGCATGACGGGAAAATTCCACCAATCCTGCTAGTTCCCTAGGTTGGATGGAGACATTGGGATTTGCAATAAGGGAGCTAATAAATGATGTTTAAACATTAGAATGGCATAAATATTTAATAAAGGAGCTAAATAAAGGAAATTGATCATGAAGACACATGGAGGATGTGGGACCCACACAAGCTAGATTTTCCATGCCACGTGGCATCCTCCTCTTGTCAATTCGAATCCATGAGAAGGAAAACGTTCTTGGGATGAGTTGGAAGGATTATACACTTGGAAATATGCATCATAGGTCTAATTGGGATGGAAGTGCAACTCCCATGGAAGAGGAAGATTCAAATGAGAGGTTTTGGACACTTGGGCTAGATTCCCTAACATCCATGACAACAATGATGAAGATGCTATGACACCTATGACAAATTTCAGACCTGATTGCTGACATATGACCAATATTACATGCAAGGACTAAAAATATCCTCCAAGAGGGCTCTCATGGGAGTTAGAGAAGCTCAAGAGATTCCTACTCGAATTGGTGGAAGGTGGAAGGCTAGGAAGTGGAAGACAAGTGGCAAATCTTGAATCCCTCCCTAATTCGAATTGGCTTGGAGCCTATGGATGGAATTCGAACCTTAGAAGCTAAGGATGTTTATAAAATACAGGGATCAAGTAAGAGAAGGGATTTTGATCATTTTCAGAATTTGCATTTGAGAGGAGAGCTAGTGGAGTGCTACTCTACTTGCCTTAGCACCAATATCAAGGGTGAAAGATTCCCATCCTAGTTGGTAATTGGAAAGGCCATTCAGACCTTTCATTTGGATATTAAATGGAGTCTTATGTTGCAGGTGCAAGCTACAGGTAAGCTCGTGGTCACTTTTAGTTCAGCTTGTTTCTCCAACCATTTCCAATTTTCTCAACATATTCATGATCCTTGAGGTGGGGCGCACTTGGTGAGTTGTTGTTCTCTTTGGGGCAGATTATAATGCCCCATTATTTTTACATCTGATGTAAAGAGTCTATGTTCTTAATATTCATAATAGCTTCAAGTCTAAATTCCAACTGGAACTATGTAGATATGATCATTAATGAGCAAATGGTGTCATTTTCGCCACTATGTTGATGTATGCCAATGATATGTTTATATATTCGAATGGACCAGTGAAATACTGATGATTTAATTATGTATGGACTTTTAATAACCTTTTATACAAGTTTCATGTTCAGTGCATAAGCTTTTGAAGTCATATTGTTCAATTTCATAACATTTGGAGAAGATTGCCTATCATTTCCCCTAAGGTCGAAACTAGTCTTTTTGTATCTAATTGGAGAGGGTTGTAGAAGAACTAATAAACTGAATGGTGATGCATATGAAACCATATTGATGTCCCATAGATATAAATTTCCTCTATTCATAAATTAGAGAGGTTCCAATATCATTTGGAGAGCCATTTCCAGCATCTACCCCATGCGGAATTGAACCCCTAATTGCTAGTCAAATTCCGAACATTGGACAGAATTCAAAGGAGAGTTGCAGAAGCCTTTGGAAGACTGTAAAGAATCTATGAAACTCATAATAATGTCCTAATACCATCCATACACCTTCTGTAACAATTTGGGAGCATTTGGAGCCATCTGGAGGTCAAGAAACCAATACTAGCTAAGGGTCGAACTAGTGGAAAAAATTGAAATTTTCACCATTTTGATAAATTTCTAAAAAGGGACATTACAGCTTGGGAAGCACTGCTTTAATTTGGTGGGAGAGTAGAGTTCAACAAGACCTCCTTACAAAATGTAAAACAATCTCATCCTAGTTTGAATTTGTATCTGCATTGAAGAAACAATTTTATCCCTTAGGATACATGCAGCAAGCCATTATGGTTTGGCAGAATTTAAGGCAAAACAAAGGGCATGGAGTGCAAGCTTATATTTGTGAATTCAGAATGAAATCATTAATGTTGGGTATTCCTTTATACACGCAAGAAAAG
The DNA here is from genome assembly GCA_027924585.1 of Larix kaempferi. Taxonomy (NCBI): domain Eukaryota; kingdom Viridiplantae; phylum Streptophyta; class Pinopsida; order Pinales; family Pinaceae; genus Larix; species Larix kaempferi. The sequence goes on from BSBM01000254.1 coordinate 1,232,641, forward strand.
TTGTTGAAGTATGTAGGTGGACTACATGAATATTTAAGGCGTCAGATACTTCTGTTTAATCTAACTAACACTGGCGAAGTTAGTGTGCAAGCTATTCACCTTGAGGCAAGTAAAAGGAATGACCATAACAGTTCTTCAAAGGAATCTTTGTAAAAGAAGGAAATTTCAAAACGACAGCTACCGTGAAGAAGGATGATGAGAAACCTACATGTTCTCATTGTACAAAAAAAGGCCATGATGAGGATCATTGTTGGAAGTTGCACTCGAAATTGAAACCGAAGTGGGCTAAGAATTAGAAAGGAAAAAATGTTAAAATTTGAGCATTAATTCACAATACTCTAGGATCTTTACTGAGAGAATAACATGTATAGTATATGAATGCATATCAATCATATCAACAATGTCAATCATCACAAGAAGCGAAAGCATGAGAGACAAGAGACACAGAGTTTCCGTGGGGAAGACCCTAAGGTGAAAAACCCCACAACTTCCTCAGATACAGAGAGAGCAATGGCTCAACCAAAGTACAACCAAAATACACAGAGATAGTCTCCTAGTAGCAGATGATCCTCCTCCTCACTAGTGCGCCACTTTCTGAGTGAAGGAAGAGTGAGTTTCCGAATGATCAAAATACAGATCTCCTAATCTCTATTTATACTTGTCTGTTTGCCCAGTGACCTTATGGGGCCAACTTGTCTAGCTAGGTACATCATCCATATATTACATAAAATAAGGGTCAACCCCACACATGGTGGTCTAATAACCCATCGGCAAGTTCACACACTTGCGACACTTGTTAATACAAATGACGACACTTCCGTATAGAGGAATGACACATCTCTATAGGAGTACAACAATATATAAATGAAATACATTCCGAAGTTACATATACATCAACAAAAAATAAGGTTGTTGCTACCATTCAGGATCTTGGATATGATTCAAAAGATGAATCCAAAATAATGGCTATGAGTCTTCGAGGTAATAATTCCATTTCTAGTTGTCCATATGTTTATACTTCCAGTTTTGATGTAAGCCATGATGAAAGGAAGAAGACACAACTGTTCCATATTCGAGTTATTTCCCATCATACTAAGATTGATACTCTTGTAGATACTGGATCTCAAGTTAAATTAATCTCTAAAGACATTGTTAAGAAACTAGGGTTGGAGACTAAACCACATACAAAACCTTATCCATTAGGATGGGTTCATGAGAATGCTCGTTTACATGCATCTAAGAAACGTAAGCTTCGCTTTGCTATTTTTGAAAAAATTATGGATGAGGTAGACTTGGATGTGATTCCACTTGATATATGTGGGATTGTGTTGGGAATCCCATTTCTTTATGACAGGAAAGCAGTGTTCTACGTGGAGCATAACAGGTATCATCTCTTGAAGGATGGGATGGATTTAATCGTAAGAGCTCACAAGATGAAACATGATTTGTTTGTGATTCCAACAGGGCAAATGAAGATGTTGGTGAATGTGAGCAAAATTTTATCGCTAATGTCTATAAACGATTGTGAAGTTGAAAATACATTGATTGATACTAATGATGAACAGATGTTTCAGGGCACATAATAGGTACATCATGGGGAATTGCAGCAAGACAACATCAGTGACAACAAATCAGAGCCTACTGTTGAGAGAAAGATTCATAGTGTTTTATTTTCTTACACATATTATTTTTCAATTTTGTGCTTGATTATGTTGTTATTCAATTGTACTTGTATGGTAGCAGCAACATTAAACACAAATTTGTGTAGGGATGGTCCAATGCTTAAGTTTGTGAACAATTTTATGCATGTGTTCATATTTATGATTATGATCCAGGTGATAATTACTCGAGTAGGGTGGATGAAGGATACATTACAAATGGGGATATATTTTCCTCACTCTTCTTCTGAATAAGAACAGGCCGTTGGGGTCCAAAAGCTTCCCACTATGGAGGTTTGATCAAGGAGGATCATCATAGGTCAAAAAGTGGTCAGAAAATTGCAATATCAAATGTTGAATAGAAGTATTTCATTGCGTAGGGCTCATGGAGAACTTTCCGGCAACATTCGTTTCGTCCCAAACGGACTTCGGATGGCCAAGATATCGCATTCCAAAATCTTGACAAGACGGACAAAAAGTGGCAAAAGGGGTGCCACGTGGAACCACTGGAAGGGTGTCACATGGCCTGTACGGTACTGATGTGACACCCCAAAGATCCACGTGGAAGGTTTCAAGTGTTGAGTTGGCAGTGATGAATTGGAATCCTAGTTGGTAGGTTGAGTTGGCAGTTGGCATTGGCGACATGGACTTATCACATGTTGACACATGGCACCTGAATGTACAATTGGAAAATAGGTGGACTAACCAAAGGCTGCCATGTGCCAATCCAATTGGCCCCATTATATACTTATCCACCAAAATAAATGGTGAGTCCAAGGGATTGAACCCCACATCTACTGGCAACAAATCCAACGCTCTACCACTATGTCCGCAAGTAATCTTTTTTGAAGAAATGGCACATATTATATTTGATTATAAAATTGCTAATCTTTGTTAAATAAATGCCACACCTTATATTTGATTATAAAATTAGTTTTGTTGGTAGGTTTAAAGGGATCGGGATTAGCCTGACCACCATGGAATCTATTTATAAAATATGTTTACAACAAAGCACCCTCAAGTTTGAACCTGTGACCTCCTCCCACTTGTGCCAACGACTTCACCAACTATTGGAATATTATCACCATCATCATCTTGGTTTTGCATGCATTCATTCATTCCATGCAGCATTGCATGCATCCATGCATCAGCAGTGGAGTCTCCTAGCACCTACTCCCCATTCAGGGCCCCCTGGAGCTTGTTTCTTGCCATTATTAACCCTCCTAGCCACTCATGCGCCCTTTTTCCATCATTGGAGTTACAAATGTGCCCTCCTGCACATATTTAGGAGATCTATCAGTCAATTCCATGATTTAGGGAACCTTGTCCCCTTAATTGCTCAATTAACTGACTGTATCTCCTAGTTGACTGCTACTGAGCGTAGGAGTGCCCTCCTTGACCACTGAAAGCTATTATGCTCTCTCCTTGGAGTCTCCTTCCCTATTTTGGTGCCCACATGGTTCAGTTATGCTTTGTTGTACTCTGGTTGACAGATCATTAACCATTGGTGGCCAATAGACCTTATCGGGAGATGGTTCCAATGCAAACTAAGCCATGACTTGAGGAGAATTCAAACTCTCCTAGGGGTATCGAATTCATTCTATTGTATTACCATATTTTTTCCATCTTACAGTTGATGAATGTATCAACAACGGTTTTCTCACATATTTTGAGTTTATGAGGGAATTTGATCATACTTCTTGCTAATTCTTCTCTACAATTAACACAGTGAAATTGTGAGGTTTGTTCAAGCTTAGTGATATACCCCTGTGAAATTTCACATGGTATCAGATCTTGTGATATATTTTGAAGTTGCAACAGTTGCAACAATTTATTGAGCAATTATTTTTCAGTAGAGCACCAGAAGCCTCTAGATTTCCACAACAAATACTTGGTGCCATTGCCTTGAATTCATTGGAGAAATCCTTTGAGTTCTATCCAAATGTGAAGGACACAGATAAAAGTGCCTATTGTCCTAAAGCAGTGTTCAATAGATTCTATAACAATCCATTAGATAAATTTCATTTTTTTTGCAGGTTATTCCTTCATAAGAAGCGCATTCAATAGCTACTATGGATCTCTCCTTGAATCCAAAACTCGCCTCCTTAAACTACTTCGAATGGAAGGGAAAAGTAGAGATATTCATGCTCAGCAGAGGTCTCCACAGAGTGTTACATGGGACTAAGCTCGAACCAAATTGTGCTACAAAAAAATCCAAGTATCTAAACAAACTTGATGAAGTAGTTGGATTGCTACTCCTTAGCATTTCTGGATATCTACTCTTTCATCTCACCAGTCTGAAAACTCCCAAGGAGGTTTGGACAAAGCTCGAATCCTTATTTGGGAAACATGATGATTTGAGAGGACATCAATTGGAAAATGAGTTGATCTCACTGAGCCCCAATAGTTTCGAATCTATCACATATTTCTTCACAAAGTTCAAGAACTTGGTTGTGCAGCTAAAGATCTGTGGAATTAAGAAGGATGACAAGCAACTTATCCTTGTTATTCTTTCAAAATTGGGTTCAGACTATTATGTGTTTTTATCCACCTTCCAAACAACAAATATTTCCATCCCAAACCGGAAAATGCTGACTCTAGATGCATTCATCCTCTTTCTCTCAAAGGAGCAAGACAAATTGGTGCAAGTGGGAGTGATAAAGCCAAAGAGGGATCAAGATCTTGCTGGAGGAGAAGGAAAGAATGCGAATGGCAAAGGGAAGAAGAAGGGTAAGGAAAATAAACCTTATGAGAAGAAGTCAAGGGAGAATCTCAAACAGTCAGAAGGGACCTCGAATCCAAAGAGAGGCGAGCAAAACCAGAAAGAGAAGACCAAATGGCCATATTGTAACAGAGGTTTTCATCCTGAAAGTGCTTGCATGAAGAAGACCATTGATCTCATGTCCCAGCTTCTAGAGAAAAAAATCTTCCAGTACCTGCAAATGATAGAAGAAAAGAAATTGATCCTAAATCAGAGGACAAAGAGAGGTGTCATGCACTCATGGCTGGCACTTCGAATGACTCCTCCTTCATCGTATATTTTGGAGCAGCCAGACACATGTCTGCTTACAAGGATCTATTCTCTGAATTCGAACCCACTATTGGGCCTTCTATTCTGATGGGAGTTGATTCTTGTGACAGTAAAAAGGAGTCCATCTTAGCATACCATGCTCGGGGAGCCAGCTTGATCCCATACAAGGACTTCCTCAATCTCCAAACTAGTGAAGGATCATCGATGTATCCTTCAGGTTGCTTCATATAGATCTCATCCTCTAGATATCCATGAAGAAAATCACTCTTGGTATCCATCTGATGCTCTTCCCAGTGCTTGGATGCAGCAAGATCCAGAAAAAAACAAATGGAGTCCATCTTTTCAACAGGAGCGAAGGTCTCTGAATAGTCAATCCCTTAAACTCGCGAGAAACTTTTAGCAACCAAGCGAGCCTTGTACTTTCTTGTGACTCCATCTGAGTCCATCTTTGTTCTGTATACCCTCTTGCATTGAACAAGCTTCCTACCAGGAGGAAGAGAAACAAGCTCCCAAGTCTCATTTCTTTGAAGAGATCGGTACTCTTCATCCATAGATGATATCCATCTTGGACCTTGGGAGGCCTCAAAGAAAGTTTTTGGATCTGATCGCATCATAAGAAAGCATCTGTCAGCAAGAAATGGTTTTGTATGAAAGAGTGCAAACCTTGCATTTTGAAACTCGGATCTAGTTCTTCTTGGACCTTGTGGATCTCCAACAAGATCACTAGCAGATTCAAGGATCTTAGCAGCCCATCTTGGAAGAGGAGGTGGATCTTCAGGTGCTAGATCTTCAGGTTCTTGTGGATCTGGATCTAACATTCGCTCATCTTCATTTTCAGAGTCAAAATCTGAACTTTCATGAGAGGATGCTTCACTATATTGTTCAATAGGTTGTGGTGGAGTAGTTGTCAAGCTATCTTCATCAACATGGTGGGCATCATGCAATGGCCATTCCTCAAACTGAACACTTCTCTCAAGAAATGTATGCATGTTAGATAGATCTAGCAGTTTGTAGGCCTTTGCATTTAGTGCATAACCAACCAGTATGCACTCTTTTCTCTGTGGCTCTAAGGCTCTCCTCTTCTTGGATGGAATACTTTCCCAAGCTTTGTATCCAAAGACTATCAGATGAGACACATCTGGTTTGTATCCCATCCATGCTTCGAAAGTATTTTTACCTTGTAGTCCTTTGTGAGGAACTCTATTCTAGAGGTAAGCAACAAAGTTGACAGCTTCTGCCAAAGTCTAGGAGCCAATCCTTTAGACTTGAACATGCAAGTTGCCATCTCTTTCAAGGTTCTGTTCTTTCTCTCTGCTACACCATTCTGCTGTGGTATGTAAGGAACAGTGTGATTCATATCAATACCCTCATTTGCACAAAATAACTAAAACTCATTCTTCACATACTCTCCTCCATTGTCAGTACGAAGGACCTTGATCTTCTTATCAGTGAACGTTTCTACAGAATCTTTAAAGAATTTGAAGTATCCAAAGACTTCTGACTTCAACTTAAGAAAATATACCCAACTAAATCTAGAATAATCATCTATGAATGTTAAGATGTATCCTGCATTATTCAAAGATAGGTGAGGAACAGGTACTGATATATCATTATGAATCAACTCAAGAGGTGATGAGGCTCCCATTTCCTTTCCTTTCTCAAACTTGTGCTCCTGATGCTTACCAATCAAGCAACCTTTCCAGGTGCCTTTAGCAAATCTAATGTTTAGAATCCCTTCAACCATTTTTTTATTGTGCAGTTCTTGCAAATATTTGTAGTTGAGGTGCCCAAACCTCTCATGCCAAAGTCTGTTCACTTCATTTGATAAGTAAGAAGTGCACTTTGTTTTAAGTTAAGAAGTGAGAAAAATCACAGAGTTTAGAATGGTGATCTTCAATGCCTTGTGCAATGATCTTCCCAGAAGAGATCTCTTGGATTTCAACCTTATTAGGAGTAAAGATTACCTTCTTGGGAACTCCTGTATGGGTCATTTGGTAAACAGAAAGGAGGTTAGCTGCAAGAGTAGGCACATAGAGTACATCATTAAATTACCCATGATACAGATTGATCCTTCCAATCCCTTCTGAGGAAAATTTAGAATCATCTCCCATCAGAATAGAAGGCCCAGCAGTGGGTTCGAATTCAAAGAATAGATCCTTGCAAGCAAACATGTGTCTGGATGCTCCAGAATCTAAGATGAAGGAGGAGTCATTCGAAGTGCCAGCCATGAGTTCATGACACCTCTCTTTGTCCTCTGATTTAGGATCAACATCTTTTCTTCTAGCATTTGCAGGTACTAGAAGATTGTTTTTCTCTAGAAGTTGGTCCATGAGATCAATGGTCTTCTTCATGCAAGCACTTTCAAGATGAAAAACTCTGTTACAATATGGACATTTGGTCTATTCTTTCTGGTTTTGTTTGCCTCTCTTTGGATTTGAGGTCCCTTCTAACTGTTTGGGAGTCTTCTTGGAATTTTGCTCATAAGGTTTATTTTCCTTACCCTTATGCTTCGCTTTTCCATTCGCATTCTTTCCTTCTCCTGCAACAAGAGCTTGATCCCTCTTTGGATTTATCACTCCCATCTGCACCAATTTGTCCTGCTCCTTTGAGACAAAGAGGATGAATGCATCGAGAGTGGGCATTTTCCAGTTTTGGATGGAAAGATTTATTGTTTGGAAGGTGGATACAAACACAGAATAGTCTGAACCCAATTTTGAAATAATAGAAAGGATAAATTGCTTGTCATCCTTCTCAATTCCACATAGCTTTAGCTGCACAAACTCCTTGAACCTTGTGAAGAAATCTGTGATAGATTTGAAACTGCTAGGGATCAGTGAGATCAACTCATTTTCCAATTGATGTCCTCTCAAATCATCATGTTTCCCAAATAAGGATTCGAGCTTTGTCCAAACCTCCTTGGGAGTTTTCAGACCGGTGATATGAAAGAGTAGATCTCCGAAAATGCTGAGGAGTAGCAATCCAACTGCTTCATCAATTTTGTTTAGATACTTGGATTTTTTTGTAGCACCATTTGGTTCAACCTCAGTCCCATGTAACACTATGTGGAGACCTCTACTGAGCACGAATATCTCTACTTTTCCCTTCCATTCGAAGTAGTTGAAGGAGGTGAGTTTTGGAATCAAGGAGAGATCCATAGTAGCTACTGCATGCGCTTCTAATGATGGAATAGCCTACAAAAACAATGAAATTTATCTGGAGGATTGTTACAAAATATATTGAACACTGCTTTAGGATAGTAGGAACTTTTATCTGGATCCTTCACACCTGGATATACCTCAAAAGTTTTCTCCAATGAATTCAAGGCAATGGCACCAGGATTTGTTGTGGAAATCCAGAGGCTTCTGGTGCTCTATTGAAAAACAATTGCTCAATAAACTACTGCAAATTCAAAATCTCTCACAAGCTCTGATACCATGTGAAATTCCACAAGGGTAGATTACTAAGCTTGAACAAACCTCACAATTTCACTATGTTAATTGCATAGAAGAATTAGCAAGAAGTATGATCAAATTCACTCATAAACTCAAAAGATGTGAGAAAACTGTTGTTGATACATTCATCAGCTGTAAGCTGGAAAAAATATGGTAATACAATAGAATGAATTTGATAGCCCTAGGAGAGTTCTAATTCTCCTCAAGTCATGGCTTAGTTTGCATTGGAACCATCTCCCAATAAGGTCTAGTGGCCACCAATGGTTAATGATCAGTCAACCGGAGTAGAACTGAGTATAACTGAATCATCTGGGCACCAAAATAGGGAAGGAGACTCCAAGGAGGGCACATACTAGTTGCCAGTGGTCAAGGAGGGCACTCCTACACTCAGTAGCAGTCAACTAGGAGCTATAGTCAGTTAACTGAGCAATCAAGGGAACAAGGTTCCCTAAATCATGGAACTGCCTGATAGATCTCCTAAATTTGTGAAGGAGGGCGTATTTGTAACTCCAGTGATGGAAACAAGGGCGCATGAGTGGCTAGGAGGGCTAATAATGGCCAGAAACTAGCTCCAGGGGGGCCAGAATAGGGACTAGGTGCTAAGAGACTCCACTGCTAGGAGAATCCATTGTTGATTTGCAATTCTCCCATGGTCACAGAGATGGATCAAAATGGTGACCATGAGGGATGCATTTCTAGGAAAAATAGTGGTAAAAAATGAGATATAGTTCCAATGTGGATGCTTTCCATTCCATTAATGAATTTGTGGAAAGGTTTGGGTTTTGAATACCAAATCAATAGTTAGTTTCTACCTTGACATTCGTGTTTGTCCACGTTTAAACCATTGATTCCTTTGGGCAACACACAATGATGGATAAAAACCAAAATTATGTCTCTTTTAGGTTGGGTTGCTACTTTTGGGGTAAGATTAGTGATTAATCACTCCTTTAGGGGTTGAAGGAGTGACCATCTTGGTATGGTCACCCTTATCGAGGGGAAAGGGGTGACCAATGCTTGACATCATTCAAAATTGACTTTTCTTTTAGTTTTTTGGTCATATTGTGCATGTCACATAGATGGATAAGGTGGAAATGGTGCTAATACTGATGCATGATGATGATGAAACTCATGACAGGGCAGGTGAGAAAAATTAGGTTGTTAACATATTGCCTGTTGATGTGTGAGCTTAGGAGCTCATCATATGGTTGAATCACATCATAAGTGTTCCTTTCTTTCTAGAGGGAAATCAAGGGCATCGAGGACAAGAAACCAAGACTACGCAAGAGAAGGAATCACCCTCTCAAGGGACTGCATAAGCCATAACTAGAAAAAAACCACTCAAATAGGTAAGGTACATATAATATCAAATATAAATGAGGCATCCATCACCATGCCTATATCATTGTCTCAACATAATTTGGAATCTAGACCAAGAGGAGTCTGATCAATACATGAATAATTGTTGGATACAGTACATCATGAGGGTTAAAGAGGGAATCGATCCAAGTACATGAACATGGTCCAACCATGAGTAGGAATAATGTCATCCCATTAGGATGACAAATCACAGTAACTAAAGCCCTATGGAAACTACAAAGGGACACAAGATATGGAAGGAGTAAAAAGTGATATAACTCCTCATAGATGGCTCAAACTACTGAAAGACTGAGCCAAACAAGTCAAGGGAACTGCAACTGAAACTGGATCACTATCACCAATGCAACCTAGAAATCGCAGTAAGCGGAAGACTAAAGGGATTCTAGAATGATAAAAAAATATAAAAGGAAAAGAAAACAACAATAAAAATAGAACATGAGATTTATGTGGAAACCCTGTACCACGAGGTAATGGAAACTTTAATATTTTGTTATTAATAAGAAAAAAACTTACAATGCTTTCTTCTATCTCACTTATCTCACAATTCCAGGGGGTCACTTCCTTTTATACAATACATAGGAGGGTTCTAAATGGAACCAAAATACATTAAAAGGGTCTTGAAAATTTCACCTCACGGGCTCCACCCCTAAACCACTGAAAAGCCACCCCCTCTAACCCCTTGGCACACCTGATGCATACGAATCACATGTTTATGTAGTCAAGAAATCTACAACAAGAATATTGGATATTTGGATATTTGGATATTTGCTTCATTTGCTAAAACATAATAGACTCAAAAACTAGAGGGAGTCATGAATGTTTAGGGTCTGTTATCACATACATAGTAGTTGGACTACCATGTTTGCAGAGCAGATATCTACACTTTTCTGAGCTTTGCCTTTGTACATTTTCAATGAGATCAGTTATGATGAGTAGCATTATTTGTGATCACTCACGCATCATAGCATCCTTATATCAGACATACAATGGACCTTATGCCAAGGCTTAGCCTTAAGACCTCAGATTTGATGACCGAGATGACCTTTTATTCCATACATGTACAGGGCAATGTTCAGGGTTTCAACAACAGTGTTCTCAATGGGTATAGTGACCCAGATTTTAGATACAGATATATGACCCAGTATATATATGATGTGCATTGATGTTATTATCTTGTTGTTTAGGTCATTTTGATAGCTTGACTTGGCATGTAGTAATTATGATCTGGAAGTATATATATGTTAAAATGAAATTAGTTATTATGGATTATATGCATGATTGTATTACTGACATTTGGAAACTCTTGTTTTATACTTGTTGGTATTTACCTTCTTAGGAATGTGGACATGATCACTATTGTCTTTTTGACTTGCTCGCTTAGGCACCATTTTCACTTGTCTCCATCCATCCATTTATCTTTCCTCATTATGGCTTTTTACCCTGACTTACACCTTGACTTGTTATATGGAGGACCTCCTCGCTTTTGCCTCTATGTTGGACAACATCCATGTTTATTTTGTGTCTCGGCTCCGAGTTGGAAACAAAACTTACCTTTGATGAGTTGGATTTTATACCTTGATCTCTCTAGTTGGTTGCCCTGATGTTTGATCTTGATTGTGGAAGTCCCCTTAGTTGCTTGAGTTGTGTTGGCTAAAACCTGAAGCAAATTGTACTACCTATGGAAATTATTGATATATATCTTTTGTAAATCCCAATGAAAAGGGTTGTGAAATGTAATGCAATGAATTGTAAAAGCACCCTGGATGAAAGCTGTGATTAGTTGTGTTTTTAAGCACATGCAAAATCCCAGAGGGGTCTTAAAGGCCTAAAAAGCAATGGATAAATGTATGCTAAATATAAAGAATGTAGGCCATGAAATTATATGAAATGAAATGAAAGGTCCAAATAAAGTAGTGGTTAAGTATATGCCAAATCTAAAGACTACTGACCTTAAGTGAAACTTTCCTCATTGAGCCTGCGGGTTATGATATGAGATGGAGCAAGGGACAACTAATTCTAAGTGTTCCCTAGAACCTCAAGTTATGGTTAGTTGGGAACCTAGTTCACGGAGGTTCTAGTAGTAGACATTTTGCCAAGGTTGAATAAGCACTTCTCTGAACAACTTACCCATTTGTGAGACACCGCCATTCCTTATGTATTCTTTGTCCAACACATGCTTTAGTGTGTAACACCATTTCCCTTATCCAAAGTATCACAATTTCAAGTCATCCATTTCGGCCTAGTCTTTTCATCCTTAGCCTTCACCCTCTACTAGCAAATTGATCATGTCTACAGATGAGTATATTCTTGGGGTTCTCTTTGAAAGTAAATTATTAACTAACGTACTATTATCTATTAATTTCCAGTGAAATAATGCTTAATGTTTTAAAGTCTTGCTATGAAAATGATTCAAAGAGCATGTCTTAACAATTTTCACTTGCAGCAGCTTGGCTTCTTTGGCCAGGGTCATATTTTGATCAGTTAGACCGGTCAAACCTAGTTTGACCAAGGTCAACCTTGGGATCCATGATGAGATGGACCACTTATATTGTATGATGTTGATCTATGGTCCTTTATATACATTTTGATGATTCCATATGATGGGAGTAGGTTTCAGATGATGATTGATGCAATTTTTATTGATTATTATTATTTCCAGATCATCATATTTTTACTTGTCCGGGTATGGTGGATGCTACAGGTGATCTTACAGGCTACCATGAGGTGTATGAGTACTCATATCTAGTGGATTTGGGTCTTCCAGATCCATTGAGACACTTATATTTCAGTTTTAGGCACTCCTAGACATGATTTGAGCCGTTTTTCACTTGTTGACCAGTTTGGCCATGCTGACGTGGCCTGTCCAGATAGAGCATTGGAGGCTATTCGTTGACTAGGGAGCTATAGAGGAAGGGGGTGGTCCAGCCACTTGTTATTACCATATTACCCCCCTTCCGAACATGATGGTACAGTCATATTTTATGCCCGGGCACTAAGAAGTGGTTTGTGGGCAGTTTGGTGGTTTTTTAGGTGGAATAAAAAGGTCATTTAGGAATTCGATTTGGGAAATTGAGGCAATGTTTTGGCATGAGGTATTCTCGGAGGTCATCTATGGTGTATCCCACACCTTCCAGATCAGTTTGCATCATTCAGTGGGGTCCACATAGTCATCAGGATGTGTTTTGATGCATTCTTCTCTCAGTTGAGGGGGGCAAGATTTGATCATTTGTACACTTGGACATGTCATTGAGTCTTATGTTATATTATTGTGCCATGGGGTGATGCTAGTGAAGGAAAGTAATTCATCCTATCCCCACCATGTTCTCCCAGTCACTTGTCCTAGTCATCTTATGTGGCACACTTGTATTATTGTCACTCTTTATGTGGTGCGCACCCCCCTCATGTGAGTGATCCATGTTATATTGTACCGAATCATCTTATTCGTTGATTTATATTTTTATGTTTTGATCTCAACAACTCATTTCAAAAGTGGTTTAGGGTTTTGGTCTCCCTCATCCTATTTAAGGAAGAGACCCCCCTATTGTAAAGGCATCTTTGGAGCTCTGGAAACATGGAATAAAATTACTATTTTTGTGGATCTACTTCTTTGTCTTGATGGGTATCTTTGCAACTTGAATATACAATTGTTTCTTTGTGTATCATTGTGGATCTATCTGTCCAAACATTTGCTTTACAGGAGGGCGTGTGGGTTGAAGAGGAGGACGTTTCAAGGGGACACTATTGTGGGGAAACTCCATATCTTACATTTGATCTACTTTTTTTTTTTTTTTTTTTTTTTTTTTTTTTTTTTTTTTTTCTGAGGGAGTGTCATTATTGTAGATTAGTGACATAGTTGATGCTTTATCTTTCATCTTTTCATCCTTATAGTCATTTTCATGCTGGAATGATTCTCATATGGATATTTTCTTGCAAGAGGAGGGTGCACATGTGAGCTTGGAGAGCTAGCGATTTCACTTGGGTAGCTTGGATCTCACTCTTAAATATACACACAAGGGAAGGTTATCACTTTGCAAAGTATTCTCAAGCTCTAGAGGTAAGATCTACAAGGTTAATAGTTTGTTTCATGCATTTTCATCCATTGATCATCTCAAACCCTAAGAGTCAAAACCCTTGCATTTTTTATTTTTCAGATCTATAGAGATCTAGAAATCACTTGGGCTTAATAATTAAAATCCACCTTAATAATCATCTTAACATTCCCAATCTAAATTTTGGTGGACATCCGACTCCATTTGCCCCCCGATACAAGGCATTGGGCCTCTCTAAGGGAGGTCGTACTTGTTGCGTAGGTGGCCTTTTGCTAGATCCTATTTGTGGGTATTGATATTTCTTCCTCAAAGTCATAGATCCATTGTGTAGCAAACCCCCGAGTTCCATTTTACTTTGATTTTCACCTTATGGGCCCCATTTTGACCATTTTCCATATTTTAAGGGTGGGTCCCACTTGGATCTATTATATTTCCATTTGATCCATCTAGATCTACTTATTTAAACCTATAAGTGACCCTTATTCATCCTTGGTTGAACATTTGTCCTTCATTAATCCTCTTCAACCAAGTCCTAACTCAGTGGGTCCACTTATCCATTCTAGATCTAGATCTAATCCTATCTTGATCTTCTACTTTATCATCATCACATTTCCCTAGGAGGTATTATCAGGTTCGCTAGCCTTCATTGGCTAAGCTAGGGTCTCCCCCTTGGTCTTGCTTAGGCTTGATCTAAATTGAAGAGTGCCTCGGTTAACATGACACCCAATTGCATTGGGAACAGTGGCATCTCTTGGGTCACCTCTTTAGTTGTCCAACACCTCTACCGTCCTGGATAGGATAACCTTTAGGGATAACTACAAGTTGTGTGACAACATTTTTGGCACCGTTTCCAGGGAGGTAGAGGCTTCCCTCAGGTGTCTGTGAGTATCCATGCGTAACTTATATCTTATGCATCTGGTCTTGTAAACTAGATGGTTATCATTTATTATCCCAAATCATCCATAACCATCCATTTTCACCCATATCTCCCTGCTTATTCACGACATATATTTTGGTAGAAAAGAAACTAAATCTACCTCACGACTCCTAATCGTGACTCCGTTGAGGAACGACCTCATATACATCCTTACAATCTCAAAAGTAGGACTAATTTAAATCAATCTGAAGGAACCGCACTTGTTTATCGTAGAAGAGGTCCCAAAGTCCAATCATCTAATTTCTTTTGGAAAATCGTTAATTCTGATTCTCCAAATCGTTTCTTGGGGTCCCCTTCAACCAATTCGGTTCCTCCTTCATCTCCAACTCATATTTTAAGTCCAACAAATCAAATGGTTGGAACAAAACAGACTCTTCCAGGACATAATCCTCAAACTAATCCGCGTGTTGTTCGTAGATTTGGAAACAAAGCCAAAGCCTCGCCTTTAGACTTTTCCCAAATCCCTGGTTCACCCCATGATATGCCAGACAAGTACTTTGAAAATATCCCTAAGTTCAATGGGAACCGTGCGACTTCCATTGAGGAGCACATTGAAAATGTCTGGGCACACATGGAGGCTTATGGGACAGAAGAAGAAGATGTCTACATGAGGGGTCTATTTGCATTCTTGGAAGGTGATGCTCATAAATGGTTTGACCTTCTGCCTACATCATCGGTCAATGGATATGATGACTTCACAGAAAAAATTAAGCATGAGTGGTCAGTCAAGTTGGATAGACGTTTTCTTTTGAACCAACTCTTTGAAGTTAAGAAGAAAGAAAATGAATCTGTCCATGAATTCAACATCCATTTTGACAAGATAGTGGCCAATATCCTTGATGATATTAGACCTAAAGAACAAGTTGTGTTGATTCACTACCTCAATTCATTTGAGGGTTACCTAGGCTACCATCTCAAAGACAAAGACCCTAAAGACTTAAAAGCCACTCAAGAGAATGCTAGAAGGGATGAAGCAAATGCTGCCTCTATGGGGAAGCAAAACTTCTTTGATTCAATTAGTGCTTCGTCCTCTAGATATGAGCCCAAAGCCAAGAAAGGAAAAGAACCAGTGAAATATCCCAACGATATGATGGAGAGCATGCAAGAAATGATTAAAAACTTGACTCTCTTGGATCTAGCTAAAAGTAAAGAGCCAGAAAGGTATAGGAAACCTTATGGCCCAAAACCTTATTGGAACCCACAAAAGAGGCCTAATAATGAGAATGATAGAAGAAACACTGTGAGCGAAATGTCTCCTGAACCTCCTGGAATCAACTGGTCAGAAGAGCAGAAAGAGGAAGATCCTGAATATCCCACTCAGAGTGAGGATACTCAAGATTCTCCTAAGAACATTAATTGGGTTGATAACTTGGATTTTGATAAAGACTTTGGAAGAATTTTGATTAATCAAGAAGAAGAGTCTGAAGAAATTCCTAGTTCTAGTTTTCTCGTTTATGCCACTGAACATCCTGAAAGTAGTGGCCAAGCTCCTATTAAGATTTATCAAAGAAGAAAGGATGGCCAAAATCCTACCCCTTTCATTGAAAGAAAGAATAGTGAGCTGCCTATCCTAGTGAGTGAGCCAATCCCTCTCCCGGAGTATGACTTAGACATTAACATTGAGAAGGAATTGGATAAAAATTTTGTCATGTCCCAAATTTGGCATTGGGTCACAATGGCCTAATCACATTGGCCCTATTCATTATAGTTTGTCAAATTGATGCTAAAGGTCAAATAATTGCCAAGGAGGAA
This sequence comes from Larix kaempferi, assembly GCA_027924585.1. Lineage (NCBI taxonomy): Eukaryota > Viridiplantae > Streptophyta > Pinopsida > Pinales > Pinaceae > Larix > Larix kaempferi. The sequence goes on from BSBM01000254.1 coordinate 1,248,897, forward strand.
AATTACTAGTTTCCTAGGTTTGGGGTGGAAGCTTTGGGATTTGGAATAATGGGGATAATAAATGATGTTTGAACATTAGAATGGAATAAATATTTAATAAAGGAGCTAAATAAATATATACAAGTGAAAGTCAAAGTGCCATTTGATCATGAAGACACATGGAGGAAGTGGGACCCACATATGGCTAGATTTCCCCACTACACTTAACATCATTCTCTCACCAATTCGAATTCAAGGTGAATGGTAACATACTTGGGGGAGTCAAAAAGGTATTATTCATGGCATGACTCATCCAAGGTCGAAATATAGAGGAAGAGTAACTCCCATGGAAGAGGAAGAGGTAATTTGGAGATAGTGAGACAGTTGGGCTAAATTCCCTAGCTCTATGACAACAATGATGAAGATGCTATGACACCTATGACACAAATCAGACCTGAAGGCTGACATATGACATATATGACATGTCAGGGCTAAAAATAGACTCTAAGAGGGCGCTCAAGGGTGTTAGGGCAGCTAAGATGCTTCCACATGTGATTTGGTAGAAGTGGGAGACTAGGAATTGTTGTACAAGTGGCGTTCTTTGGAATCTCTTCCCAACTTGAGTTGGCATGAGTCTCTTGGAAGGAATTCGACCTATGGAGGAAATTAGAACTTTATAAATGTCAATAACAAAGAATGAAACTAGCTTTTGATCATTTGTAGAATTTGCAATTGCATTTGTGAAGAGGGAGAGCTAGTGGATGACTAATTTCTTGCCGTAGCCAATTTCGAGGGTGAAAGATTCCCATCCAAGTTGGTAATTGGAAAGGCCATTTAGACCTTTCATTTGGAGCTTTATTGGAGTCTTTATTTGTAGGTGTAATATACAGGGCAGCTCATGGTTTCTTCTATTGCAGCTCACTCCTTCAACCATTTCCAGTTTTGATGGCATATTCTTGATCCTTGAGGGAGGGCGTTTTTGGTGAGCTATTGTACTCCTTGGGGGAGCTTCTAATGCACAATTTCTTTTGTAATATGAATTAAATACTCTGTTATTCATCTCCAGAAAGTTTCAGGTCGAAATTCCAAGTAGAAATGTATAAATATCAATTTTAATGAAAGAAGAGTGCCATTTCCCCACTACCTTGTTGTGAATCAATGTAATGCTGATGATTTCGAATGAATGGATGATTATCTGATATATTTGTGATCAATATACTTCCATGTATGTCTTATACAAGTTTCATGTATTGTACTTGAGCATTTGAAGTATTTTTACTCAGTTTAATTGCATTGGGAGAAGAAATAGTGCCATTTCCCCAAGGGTCGAATTGGTGATTTTTGCAGTTGAATGGGAGAGGGTTGGAACAGCTATAATAATAAATTAATGGTGCAAATGAGACCTTAATAATATCCTTAATACATTCCCTACCTCTTTTCAGAAATTTGAGTGGGTTTGGAGGCATTTGGGAAGCCATTTTCAGTACTTACCCCAGGGGGATTTGAACCCCAAATTACTAGTAAAAGTGCATACTTGGTCCAGAATCTTAAGAGAGTTTGCAGAGGTATTTTGGTAGCCATATTTAATCCTTGAATATCATATTCAAGTCTTAATATCATTCATACACCTTCCTTGAAGATTTGAAGGCATTTTGAGTCAATTTGATACCTAGAGACCAATACTAGTCAAACGGAAATCACTAGTAAAGTTACCTACATTGACCAGAATTGAAAGAGGATTTGAAGAAGTATTTTAAAGGTCCAAAGGCATCCCTGAAACACATATTTATGTTCTAATATCACTCATATACATTCTCAGAAGATTTGGGATCATTTGGGGCAAATTTGGGACCTAGAGATCAAAACTAGTCAAAGGTCGAACTAGGGAAAAAAAAGTGGAAAATTTCCATTTTAATAAAATTCCTAACAAGGGACATTACAGTGGTATCAGAGCATGGTCTTGGCACCTGATGGGGTAGAACATTAATGAAGACCGGGATTCAAAGAAATAAGCCACCACCCTTAGAAACTGAAACTGGATGCACTTTGGTGAAAGGGAAGAAGTAGGAGAAGAAGTGCATTCCTTGGTCACCATGAGTAAGGATGGGAAAGGAACCTTAGAGGAGAATGAGGAGTTTAGAAAATTACTGAAACCTTCCTTTGAAGACAAGTGGAGACAATTCTTTCAAGATTTCAAATTGTTGGTTAATGAACTTGGAAGCAACTCGGAAAAAATAATGAGCAATGGTTCTCTTTTCAAGGAAAAGGATGAAATAATTTATGTCACAAAAGAGGAACCTAATGTAATTGTGGAACATGAGGTACATGTTGATATGCAGGTTCTTGAAGATGCTACACTAAAACAAGAAGAAGGACAAGCACTTGTCCTTGTTCAAAGGGATTATGAGTTGCCTCGTGGAGAGAGTTGCAAAGCCTTGGAAGAGGTACATGATCTCACAATAGTTGGACCAACCAATTATGGAGAAGAAGAATTAAATATTTCAATGGGTAAGAGTTGTAAAGAATTGAAGTTGGTTCATAATTCTTCACCCCACACTTCTTTTCCAGCCACATCACTTTGGGATGAAAATTGGGTGAAAGGTTTTTTTCTAGTGGTGCCACATGAGGGGTATGAAACTCCTACCTCTCGTTTTGATGATGACATGAATAGAGAACCTCATTATTTAGAATTGCAGCAGCATATTGCTTTACCTTATGATGATACATATCCTCATGGATGTATGGATGAGACTTCTTTGCGTCCTTTGAAGTCTCCCTGTTTTTCCTGCTCATTATTTGGTTCAGATTTTAGTGGAGATTCTTCATTAACTTCTTGGATGAAAGAATGCATGGATGAATATTTTGATGCATATCACATTCTTTTGGAGCAGCACTATCGAACATGGGATCCTCACCTATGTCATTGGAGCAGATTTGATTGGTCACTTGAAGATTGTATGCACCTAGCAAATGGTGGTCTACTTACTTGGAGAAAATGGGATTCAGGAATCCTCTTATCTGATGGTATGGGTTGGAGAGCACTCTTAATAGTTGGGGTGCAATACAAGCAATGGGACCCTGGAATAATTTTTATCTCATTAGTTTCAAATTTTTTGGGGAAACAAGCAGTATGGGAGATGGATTTCCCACTTAATAAAGTGATTTTTATCAAAGTAGTGCAGTAGCAAGCATGGTGGTTCCTCTCTAAAATCTTCATGGAAACTCAAAGACTCAAGGTTGGGCAATTCAATGGCAACTTCAAAGAATTATACAGAAAGCAGGTTCTTCAACACCCATGTTTAAAATTGCTTGAGGACAAGCAATATTGGGAAGGGAGGATTTGTCATGTCCCAAATTTGGCATTGGGTCACAATGGCCTAATCACATTGGCCCTATTCATTAGAGTTTGTCAAATTGATGCTAAAGGTCAAATAATTGCCAAGGAGGAAAATTACTAGTTTCCTAGGTTTGGGGTGGAAGCTTTGGGATTTGGAATAATGGGGATAATAAATGATGTTTGAACATTAGAATGGCATAAATATTTAATAAAGGAGCTAAATAAATATATACAAGTGAAAGTCAAAGTGGCATTTGATCATGAAGATACATGGAGGAAGTGGGACCCACATATGGCTAGATTTCCCCACTACACTTGGCATCATTCTCTCACCAATTCGAATTCAAGGTGAATGGTAACATACTTGGGGGAGTCCAAAAGGTATTCTTCACGGCATGACTCATCCAAGGTCGAAATATAGAGGAAGAGTAACTCCCATGGAAGAGGAAGAGGTAATTTGGAGCTAGTGAGACAGTTGGGCTAGATTCCCTAGCTCTATGACAACAATGATGAAGATGCTATGACACCTATGACACAAATCAGACCTGAAGGCTGACATATGACATATATGACATGTCAGGGCTAAAACTAGACTCTAAGAGGGCACTCAAGGGTGTTAGGGCAGCTAATATGCTTCCACATGTGATTTGGTGGAAGTGGGAGACTAGGAATTGTTGTACAAGTGGCGTTCTTTGGAATCTCTTCCCAACTTGAGTTGGCATGAGTCTCTTGGAAGGAATTCGACCCATGGAGGACATTAAAACTTTATAAATGTCAATAACAAAGAATGAAACTAGCTTTTAATCATTTGTAGAATTTGCAATTGCATTTGTGAAGAGGGAGAGCTAGTGGATGACTAATTCCTTGCCTTAGCCAATTTTGAAGGTGAAAGATTCCCATCCAAGTTGGTAATTGGAAAGGCCATTTAGACCTTTCATTTGGATATTTAATGGAGTCTTTATTTTCAGGTGTAAGCTACAGGGAAGCTCATGGTTTCTTCTTGCAGCTCACTCCTTCAACCATTTCCAGTTTTGATGGCATATTCTTGATCCTTGAGGGAAGACGTTTTTGGTGAGCTATTGTACTCTTTGGGGGAGGTTCTAATGCCCCATTTCTTTTTTAATATGAATTAAATACTCTTTTCTTCATCTCCAGAAAGTTTCAGGTCGAAATTCCAATTAGAAATGTATAAATTTCAATTTTAATGCAAGAACAGTGCCATTTCCCCACTACCTTGTTGTGAATCAATGTAATGCTGATGATTTCGAATGAATGGATGATTCTCTGATATATTTGTGATAAATATACTGCCATGGATGTCTTATACAAGTTTCATGTATTGTACTTGAGCATTTGAAGTATTTTTACTCAGTTTAATTGCATTGGGAGAAGAAATAGTGCCATTTCCCCAAGGGTCGAATTGGTGATTTTTGCAGTTGAATGGGAGAGGGTTGGAACAGCTATAATAATCAATTAATGGTGCACATGAGACCTTAATAATATCCTTAATACATTCCCTACCTCTTTTCATAAATTTGAGTGGGTTTGGAGGCATTTGGGAATCCATTTTCAGTACTTACCCCAGGGGGATTTGAACCCCAAATTACTAGTAAAATTGCATACTTGGTCCATAATCTTAAGAGAGTTTTCATAGGTATTTTGGTAGCCATATTTAATCCCTTAACATCATATTCAAGTCCTAATATCATTCATACACCTTCCTTGAATATCTGAAGGCATTTGGAGTCAATTTGAGACCTAGAGACCAATACTAGTCAAACGGAAATCACTAGTAAAGTTACCTACATTGACCAGAATTGAAAGAGGATTTGAAGAAGTATTTTAAAGGTCCAAAGGCATCCCTGAAACACATATTTATGTTCTAATATCACTCATATACCTTCTCAGAATATTTGGGATCATTTGGGGCAAATTTGGGACCTAGAGATCAAAACTAGTCAAAGGTCGAACTAGGGAAAAAAAAGTGGAAAATTTCCATTTTAATAAAATTCCTAACAAGGGACAGTATAGTTATGCACAGCATCCCACTCACTGAACTTATGAAAATCCTATCCATAAAAGAACAAGTGGTATAATTTTTCGAGAGTATCCCTGAACATGTCACTAGTCATGGTGGGGATCAACTTCTTCCAAACTTGGTACTTAGTGCTATGGTTGAAGAAGAAGATGATCCTCCCATCAATATCCAGACAACACTGTATGAAAGGAAGAATGGTGGTCATCAACCCTTTTATCTTACACCTCACATAGGTGACACCCTTATTCATAAGTGTATGCTAGATTCTGGAGCTTCCATGAATGTCATGCCTTTACAAGTCATGGAAGCGATGGGGTTAGAAATAACTAGGCCTTATGGGAATGTGTGTGGAATCGACTCAAGACCAGTTCAAGTATTTGGATTAATTAAAAACTTGAGAGCTGACTTGTTTTCATGCCCTGATATATCCATGCTAATGGACATAGCAGTCATAGATTTACCCCCAGTCTATGGAATGCTTTTGTGTAGAAAGTGGTCTGTTGGACTAGGGGGACATATTCAAATGGACTTATCATATGCTACTATTCCTAAGTCTGATGGGTCTTTAGTTAGGATATATCGGAAGCAATTTACGATGGTCACCTTGAAAGTTACGAGGATGGTGTAAGGAACACATATGGTGAGGGAGAATTGTTGCCCGAGGGCACCTTTATGGTCATGGGTAGCCATAGTGAGGATCATAGAAAAAAAAGAGAAGAGATTTGGAGATGATAGTTATTCTGAGGAAGAAAGGGACAGAGCTATTTTTTCTAGAGAGATAAATCTTAAACTGCATCATTGTGAAGTGTCGGACGGAATTAGAGCTTTAAACCAACTTAGTGATGTGGACCCACAGATCGATCAACTTGAGCCCATCACTAAAACAAACAAGTATGAGACTGATCAATTAAGAAGGGGTGATCATATACCTAGGACGATTAATGAATGGATTACATTGGTTGATCATAATAAGGAAGGAGAAAGGCAAGGGCTTGATCACATTATTCCTTGGGAAAACAACATTGAAGGAACACATCCTTCCCCTGTTTTGGGTGATGATGAAGAACCAAATTAATATCATTTTTCTGATGTTCCAAATCATTTATCTCATATGTCCTTGGAAGATGGTGCTTGAGGCAAGTGAATTAAAACTCTATGAGTTGGCAAGAACATGCCTTGATACATGATGCTCCTGAGCGGATTTCTCTTTAAACAACCTAGCTATTTTTCAGGAGTGTTATAGGTTAAACTTGCACCTCTCCATCCGTGGTCACCTTGAGCCGTTGATCACACAAAAGGACAATTTGGATGGAGGAGAATGTTGACCTTAGATGATACTTTGAACTCACTCCATTTCCTAACATTACTTGAAAAACCCCAAAAAATATCATTTTGAGATATGAACGCTACTCTAATCAAAGAGACTAGCGCCCATACGCTACTCCAGTGTATAATAGTAGCGCCCATACGCTACTCCAGTGTATAATAGTAGCGCCCATATCCAAGTATACACTACTCCTTCTCAGCATAGTAGCGCTCACCATTTAAAATCGAATGAGCGCTAGTTGATAAGCATTAAAGTAGCGCCCTATACGCTACTCCACTTAACAAGAGTCGCGTACATCTTAAAAGATGATTAAAAAATAAATTAATTTCTCGAGGAGGATTAGTTGCTGGTAGTTTCCTAACTCCCCCAACTTCCTCCATAACTATACATTGACCTGAACTACTTCTTTAATCCTATAAATACAAAGAAGATTAAAGGAGAAGGGTTAGAAGTTGGAGATAGTGAGATTGATTAATGGAAAAACTTTGAAGAAGCTTGCATTGGAGGAGTTGATGCTGAAGATATCCAAGCCAGAGAAGAGCCAAAGCCCAGAATCTAGTTGCAGGAGCCTGTTTCATGATCAGGTATACTTGTACATCATTCTACTTTTGACAAATAAAGGTTGAAGTGTCTTTCTTGTTCCAATTAAAATGTGTTATGAAATGGCATCTTAATGTGGATCTATTTTGGTCAATTTTGAATGTTAAACATTGTTTTTGTTTCTTTCAAACTTTATATATTGCCCAAAATGTTTTGAGAAAGGTATTGTTATTGCAGGTTTACTGGAAAGGAAGTGGATTTGGAAGTTGAGAACAAGATCAAGTTAAGGCTAGGATCAAACTTCGATTGAAAGGTGTGTTCCCAAGATCCACAACTTATTTCTTTTTGTAAATGTCTCTGTAATAGCATCAATACACTTACCTGTCACCCCAACCAAGTTGATAGCATTAGTTTCCTTGCTATAGGGTAGATTTGCCCACCAACAGACTGGCGACTCCGCTGGGGAAAGTTGAGTTTTGGCTCTAGGAAACCTTGCTCTTGTTTGTCTTCTTAGATTGTTTTGACTTCTTTGATGTGTCAAGAAACCCTGTAGGTATCCCCTAACTGTTTCTTGTCTACTTTCATCAGTTTTAGGTATCTTCCAAAGTCAGTTTTTAAGCCTTTGAGATATGTGCGCTACCCTGCTATATATACAGTAGCGCCCATACGCCACTGTGCTATATATACAGTAGCGCCCGTTTCTGCATGGGCTCGAGTTTCCCTACTTCACAGTAGGGTACACTTTCTGAAGCATTCTATTTTTGGTTTGCTTGTTTTTTACCCTTTTGGTGATTTGCTGACTTTGTCTTTGGATCCTTTTGACTGTCATATGAGGTTTTTAATTGTTGCTTAAATCATAGAACCTTCTCTTGAAGTTTTTTCCATCTTTTAAATCGTTTGTTGACCTTTGGAACATTTGGATTGTTTAAGACCTTTTTTGGAAGACTAGGTTGTGTTTTGTGTTTGAGCACTCCCACTTTTTTAGGCCCTGACTACCTGTTGCTAGCTTACAAACCTGCATACTCCTGTATCTGCTGTTTGTGGCGACGTTTTTCTGCTTTTTACTCATCCTACCCTTTCTTTTAGGGTTTGGTCCGTTTTAAAGCTTATAGGGTGTCTTCCTTCTTGGTTCATTTCCATTCTTCCTGGACTTATCGTCTTTTTATGGTTACAAGTGCTTTTTAAACAGCTGTAGGCTAATTTCATTTCCCAGTTTCTTTGTGTTAATAGGGTAGCTTGCTTGTCTACTTTTGCTTGGCATAGTGGTCTTACTAGGGCTAGATACCTTAGGTCAGTCCTTTTGTGTCTTCCTCCTTTGTTTTCTCCCACTTTGTTTCCAAGTTTTGGAGGCTTTTTCGTTGCAAAAAACCTGTAGATCAAGTCTTTTTCGAGCTAGGGTTTCGACAGCTATAAGCTTAAGAACTTTTTAGCCATACTTACACACATTGCACATAAAGTTTTATTTTGCTTGCCATTTTTATATAGTTCTTTTTCGTGCATAGAAAAAGCAAAAAAAAATTTGGTATTTTAAGTTTAAATAGAACTTGTTTTTGCTGGTACAAAATAACTTAGGATATTTTGTATAATTTCAAAAAAGAAAACAAAAATTTTAAGTAGGTTTACTCGATTTTTCAGTTTTTGAAAGAAGTAAATGAAAAAATGAAAAGAGATTTATTGTAGAAAGTTTTGAGTTTATTGCACTTTTGTTTTCTTGTTATAACCACGCCACACAAAAGCACTACCCTTTTTGAGTAATAACAACCCTAAAATTTGTTAATAAAATGAACTAGAAACATTTTTTCTTTTTTAGGGATACACTACACCAACTAGTTTTGGTTAGGATCTTGGGTTTAAATCACCTTAAACCACCCAAGATCACACATTGCGCAAAAATCGTAGTAAGACTATCATAGGTAAACCCACCTCACTCAAAACTTGCCTGGGATCTATGCAGTAGGTCATTGCGAGATTAGTTTGTGGGAATACTCCTCCTACTTTCTGTTCGAGCATACGCCAGGATCAGATTGCGTATTGGGGACTCTTTCGAGTTTCGGGCTTAGCTACCCTTCCCACGCTTTCTGATTCGATCGGTGACTGTTCCCCCAGGAGTTTTTGGTTTTGTGGTATCCTTAGTATCTAACTCTAGGTTCATACACAGGTGACAGCAGAGGGTATATCTGCTGTACCTAAGACAGACGTGGGAGGTAACCCCTTGCAGGTCTTTGGGAGGGCGGTTGGGTGATTCCAGCGCTTGCACCCTTAGTCATTGTATTGTGCACCCCAGGTAACTGTCTTTCTTCCTTCGTTGATCTGTTCTGGGCCCTCATCATCCCAGACTCTTCTCCGAAAGGCATCTTTGTTTGCCTGGTTTGTATACTTAGGACTTTTTTTAGTTGGCGTGTTGTTTGCCCCCTAGTTGTAGTGGCCACTAGGTTCTAGTCTGTTATTTTATATTTATAATCATGGAGAATCAACAACTTCGTAGATCAAGAAGGCTTCAAAACCTTCCACCAGTTAGAACAGAACCTTTACAGCCAGCTAGACGACAGCAGGTAAACCCCGGTATTTCTTCAGAAATTACTTCTGAAATAGAATTGCTTGAAGAAATTCTTGTAACAGAAAACCTTGAAATTGAGGTTCCTAAGGAACCACTACCAGGTACCACAGATCAGCGACACTTTAGTACAGTTGAGGTGGAAGATCTTACTTCCACGGAGTATAGCACTTCTTTCAATCCTCCTTTAACTAATACTAGAATTCTGCTTCTGTCACCTGTTGGTTTCCAGCAACCCCTTTTCAGTGCAGATCATTCCTTTCCCGGACATCTGATGTCTAACTTAGGAGGTGAACAGGGGGTTCCCCAAACTCCCACTTTAGGTATGAACACCAACACAGCTAACCCTTCTTTTACTGCTACACCAAGTCAGGCACAAACCTCTGTGTCTACCCCATCTTTCAGTTTCAGCACTAGTACATTAGGTATGCCTAGTTCTACAACGATGGCATCTATTCCTACACCTACTGTTGGACCTAACAGTACGGCCAACTGTGCAACACCCTCTGCTTCTCAACCATTATATCAGATTCCTAGTACTTGGATTTCCACACCTGTTGTAGGACCAAGTGCTTTTGCAAACACACCAGTCATGGGCACCATGACTGCACCGTCCACATCAGCTTCTACTGGTTTCAATACCTTTGTAGGCCCTAACATGAACCAGTGTAGTATGCCTACAAGTAATATCCCTTTTTCCTTATTTTCAGGGGGAGGGGGTAATATCTTTAACCAGCAATATGGCGGGGCTAACACCCAGCCACAGTGGACGAACCTGCAAAGCACTAATCCACTCTCATATGGGTGGGGAAGTTTTAATAACTCTTTCACACAACAACAACAGTTGGCAGGGGGCAACCCCTACCAACAGGTAGCTGGGGGTAACCCCTACCAACAAGTGACTGGGGGCAACCCCTATCAACAGTTGGTAGGTGGAAACTCCTATCAGCATATGGCCGGAGGGAACCCTTATCACCAGATGGCTGGGGGCAACCCCTACCAACAATTCATGGGTCAAACAATGGGTGGTTCCACGTATCAAGTACCATCTTACCAGCCTTGTCTACCATTTCTGGCAACTTTAAATTTGCCAGATCTTTCTAAACTGACAAACGATCCTGTGTGTCATAATGCGGCATGGCCATCAGTTCCCACCAAATTACCTTCGGACATTCCAAAGTTCGAAGGCAAAACAGGTGAAGACCCTGGTGACCATGTCACTACCTTCCACTTATGGTGTTCTTCAAATTCATTAAACGAGGATTCCATCAGATTGATATTGTTCCAAAGGACCTTAACTGGTCCTGTTGCTAAATGGTACATTGAGTTACCTGCAGCAACTTTCTCTAGTTTTGGGGATCTCGCCACAGTCTTTTTGAACCACTTCCAGCTTCCTGTTCGGTATGATGCCGGAACAGAGCTTTTGTCTACTTTTAGACAAAACAAAGCCACTCACTTATCTGACCACATTCAGGAGTGGCGAAGACGGAAGAGGCTCATTAAGGCCAACATACCTCCGGAGTTCCTTCTTGAGTGGTACTTGAAATCACTCCTTCCTTATATTTCTAAGGAAGTAGCTACATCTGGAGTATATAATGAAGAGGAAGCCATCCTACGGACTCAACAGTTAGACCTTGTGTATGCACAATCTGGGTTGCTGTATGAGATTATACCCGATGCACCGCGATCGAACACCGATCTTTGTAGACCGAAACCTGGACCACATGCTGACGGCATAGTGGGTTCAGTCAACTCTGCAGCCTTCGAAGCACTGACCAAACAGGTCCACGCCTTAGCTGTCAAACAATCGACTGCAGATATTTCTTCCGTCACAACCTCTCCTTCTACTTCTGAGCCTGTCAACCATGTTCGGAACAATCAAAAGGGCCCTCGGCAGCCCAACAACAAAAAGAAGGGCAAGAAAGGAGAGGGGAACCAACAAAAGCCCAAAAAAGACAATGCCGAAGAGGGTAACAAAGAGGAAAAGAAGGTTAAGTTCCCTTGTAAACTTTGCAAGCAGAACCACCTTACTCATCAATGCCCTCTGCTTGAAGAAGCCCATAAGCTCTTAGGAGAAAAGAAGCCTGCCGTCTTGAAAGATCCATTCCCTAAAGGACAGGGCTCAACTTTTGGCACCTCAAAAACTGGGGGCACTACACATGCAACGGTTGATCAAACATTTATAAACATGGTTAATTCAGATGCACTTTTGCAAACCAGAGCCAGGAACTATACCCCGGAAGCACAGAAAAAAGACAAGGAGATTCCAGAATCTTCCACTCCACTTCACATACCTGTGGACCCAATGCCCAAGATTCCGAAAGGTGTCTTGAAGAGGGCATCCCACAATCCCAACACACGGGCTGCTTCTAACTACAATGTGGTTAAAGATTTAGCCCAGACCCCCTGTGCCATGTCTACTCTAGAAGTCTTGCAAAGTTGTCCTTTACAACGGAATGCACTTCTGGCAGCTATTGGGAGTATGGAATCCTCTAATATGTCTGCGCGATTTGATATGAATAATGTCAAATACCGGTTTCCCTATCACGTTGCCCTTCAAATCGAAGTCGTTCATGGTCCAATGACCATTAGACGAGCTGTAGTAGATGAGGGCGCATCGACTTGCGTAATGTCAATTTCCTGTTGGAAAGCTCTAGGTTCTCCTGAGTTAGCCCCTTCTAACACACTGCTTACTGCATTTGATGGTAGAACTTTCCGTCCACATGGAGTTTTGCCATCATTTGATGTCACTTTGGCCGGTAAGACAGTTGCTGTTGAAGTAGAAGTTCTGGACGCTCCGCTTGATTACAATATGTTATTAGGCAGGAGTTGGACTTATGCCATGTGAGCCATTGCATCGACAGTTTTTCGAGTGGTTATGTTCCCATTTGAAGGTAAGATCGTTACAGTCGATCAAATTTCTTTCACTTAGAGAAACAACTAGACTTCTTCGGAAACCACAGTTCCATTGATTGATCAAACCACCCCGGTTGGCGAAAGTTTAGGAGCATGACTTTACGGATCACTAATTGGCACTTTTGACCTACCGGTTCCTACCTTATTTGTTGGTACTGAGGGATGTTCATCGTCTAAAAATTCAATGGTTAGTTTAACAACTGATGCTGAGTTTCCCTCAACTAATACAAATCCCTCCGAGCCCACCCCTGTTGTAGAAGTTACCCACTTGGATTCTCATCAAACTACAACAGGACATATGTCGACTCCATTGGTGTCTATCGAGTCAAACATAGATTGTGCCACTACTCAGACACCTGACCCGATCCATTCTCTCGACAATTCAGGAATTACTTTACCTTCCGATGAGGAAATGTTAGAAGCCCTGACCGACCCAGACCATCCTCGTGAACCGATAGATCCTGTGTCCTTCTTGTTTCCTTTTCTTAATTTGTTAGAGAGAGGTGAATTTTGTTCACCACCCGATGAAAATTCTGATCTCACTCCTTCACAAGTTGCTATTGTTGAAGCAAATAGATTACATACCTCGCTAGTGAACATTTTCCCTGGGGTCAACGGAAACATTTTCTTTGAAACGGGATGTTATCTTGATGAAATCATTCCGTATACCAATCTTTTCCGTGATTTCCATAACACCTTTGCCCGGCCTCACGAGGAGGATCCAGGAACTGACCCTACCTGAAGAAGTATTATGCTTAGGCTGAAGTACTTTTTCTTGTAACATAGCTGTATATTTTTGTAAAGCTAGTTTTGTTATGCTCGTTAGGTAATCTTATGTGTGTTTCGTTTCGTGTACCAAATGTTAACCGAACACTTCTTGGGATTTGCTGATGGCGCCAGTTGCCACACCTGTCAGTTGGCTGCAGCGGCTTGGGTCATTTATTCACCCGCTGGCCAACTTGTCTCTTCGGGGGGGGTTTGTTTGGGCCCTACCATGAATAACGTGGCTGAATACAGTGCAGTTATAGAACTTCTCTGAGATGCTCTCAGTCATGGCATTTCACATTTGGAGGTAAGGCTTGACTCACAATTAATTGTATTTCAGCTAACAGGTGTCTATCAAATTAGGGATCCTGGATTGCTACATCAGTTTCTACGAGTTAGACTATTGGAAAGACAATTTCATTCTATCAGATATGAACACATTCCAAGAAGTTTAAACACATTAGTTGATTCATTAACAAACTATGTGTTAGACTGGCATTTGCATCATACACCTTCATAAACAACATTGCACACATAAAACTTAAACACACACACATGTAAATAACCGATATTGTATCAAAAAATATGAGTTTTGAGTCACAGGTCCATCAAGTCAAGTCATACAAGTACAAAACTGGGCATAGTAGCCTAAAAAATATATACATAGAATGTATCCCTCTCCTTTGGAGAAGGAGGGACCTCCTCATCATCCACGGCATTGCAATAGCAAATAAAAAGCCTAGCTATTTTCCGCAGCACCCTAAGCCATGCTGGGGGCACCCCAACAACATCTTCCTGCATATCAACAGGTATCTAATCCATACAACATGCAGGAACCTCGTGAGTCAACCGACCTATTTTTCTCTCTAGGGTTCCCAACATAGCATCTGCTACAGTAATATCAGCTGGCCTCACAAAGATGGTAGGATGTCCCTCGGGACGAACAGGCCCAACATCTGCATATGACACTTGATTAGAACTTCAGAATTCATTCATAAAAATTAAATATTTGAAAAAGTTTGAAAAAATCAAATAATACTCAAAATTTAAACATACCAATATCTCCCCAAGCTCCACCTGGAGGAAGCACCAGCTCTTGATCATGACGGAAATCCAATCCAGCATATGGAAACTGCTCGAAAGCGGGCACTTGCCTCTCCCACCACCCCCAGAAATCATCAGTATGATAACAGTAGTGACTTTCCCCACCACCCTGGCAGAGGAATATGTCACCCCAACGACCTAGTCTGGGCTCACGGGGGTTAACCTGAGGCAGAGGCATCCCCAAACTGATAGCAGGCATCCTCTCAAAGAAGAAAGTACACAAAATGCTACCGTACCCAAAATTCTTCATTGTGCCGGATTTGCAACCTGTCAATTGAGACTTCATGTTGGCCAGTAAACTAGTACACCAATCATAGACATGACCGTGTAAGCATTGTACACCAACAGACATAGAATGCCTGGAAGCTAAGTGTTGTGATGCACTACCCACCACTCGGTTGATCATGCTCACAATCACTTTCAATGGGAGGCCTTCAATGCTTGTAATCAGGACTTGGCCCCCTGATTTCTCAGCATCGGCAACACAATATGTATTTACGTACTCTTGCACTGATCTTACACCTGTTCGAGAAGACCCTTTCAGATTGATTACATCTCCTCTCCTTGAGAGACCAGTAATAAAGTATATGTAATCAACAGTAAGCTCCAATGTTTGCCCACGGATGACAAAAGTATTGGTATCCACATCCCAATACTGAATCAGTCTTCGAAACAGTTTGTTTAAATCCCTCATGTTTACGGTTTGGTAAAACTTCAACAAACCGCATCTTCGGAGAGCGTGGAGGGTGGCCGGATCTTGCATGGCCAACCTATCCATGTCCTCATGCTCCCTCTCCCTCCATTGAAGGACCATCCTGAACAAAAAACCAAAAAATTTTGAGTCTCGGCGCTTGTATATAAGTTTTCAAGTATGTACGCTACTGTGTATACTACACAGTTGCGTGTAGGCGCTACTCTGCTTAAGCACAGTAGCGCCCATCGATTTTATACGCTACTGCTGTGTTTACACAGTAGCGCCCGCGCAGAATCACTTATGAACATTGCGTTGCAAGCCATTTTTTGCTCAAAAATTGAAAAATAAACCATGAAAATGCAAGACAGGTGGATTTTAACTTACTTGGTGGAGGAAGATTGACGATTGGATGCTCGGTTCGATCGCAATGGAGATTTGAAATTTGCAAAAGGTTGCCCCAATCTTTGCCCTACAACACAAATTGGAAATTGATTTTTAAACAATAAAATTATATATAAATTGGATTTTGATTTTTACCCATAATTGTTAATTTTCTATAGTTTCAAAATTTTCAAAAATCCCTAATTAATTAATTGAAACACACAATAAGGTATAAAACTAATCCAAGTTCAATTGTCATTTAATTTTTGTTGGATTTGTCTCCTAAGTTCAAAAATTCTTGATGATAGACCTTGTCAACTAGTTAAATATTTCAAATTCATATATCATTCGAGATTTTTGTCGCATCGACTAATCTTTTGTTGAAGACCTAGTTTTGGCAGAATATGAAGATATGATCATAGAAGCTGACCTTTAAGTCATTTTAAGCTCTTGTTTGGACTATCTAAACCTAAACAAGATTGCCGAGCAAGCTTGTCCTCTTCGAGCTCGTTAAAGTAATCGAAGGCTCATCCACTCAGGTATAGAATTACCCCTTTTCCGGGCCTAGGTGGATTAACTACGGAAAAGGTATACTCTAGGTATACTCCTATATGCGCTAGAAGAGTTCTCCTTTCATTGTTTTATACTTTTTCGGGGGAGGAGACTAACTGTACGAAAAAGGACCTTTTGGAGTCTCTCTTTAGGGTTTTCAGACTCTCTAAACATGAAAATACCAAGCAAGCATTCACCTACTCGAGCTCGATGTGAAATCCACGAGAGGGTAAGTAGAGAACTGTTTAAGTTTTTCAACTCTATAAACAAGAAAACACCGCCGAGCTCAGACCAATCCGGGCTCGATATAAAATCCACGGATAGGTGAAAAGAGGATTGTTTAAGTTTTTCAGACTCTATAAACAGAAAAACACCGGCGAGCATTAATCTGCTTGGGCTCGATACTAAAATCCACGAGCAGATATATGGAGTTATTGTTTAAGTTTTTCAGACTCCTTAAAATTGAAAACACCGGCGAGCAAGAACAGATCTCGGCTCGATATTAAAATCCAGAGATCAGTAAATATAGAGTAAACTTCTATCTCTTCTTCGAACTCTATAAACAATGAAGAAGGTCCTAAGTCTTCCTCCCATGGGCTCATTAAATTACTTACATGGTTGGATCTATTGAGTTTTCATTCTTTCTTGGACTCATTAAAACAACAAGAAGGGTATTCTTTTATCTAAAAAGAATAAGGAACGGGAAAGACATATCATATCTTCATTGTCAAAGGCAGTTCAGTCAAGTTCTATCCTTGAACACAACACCTACTTGAGTCTATCTTGTCGGTTGGGTTTAGTTTTTGGCCTCAGGGTGAACCTTTCCTCCGAGTTATTTACTCCCCCGGTTGGTTATTCTTCCAACCATATGGAGGGTCTGGTAATGTCTCTTACATTTTAGACTTATTTACCCCATTATGTCAGAAACTGCCCGAGTCACTTTGTGTCGTGCTCAATGTTCAAGGATATACCCTGTGTCGGCCATTCTGCAGTTTACATTGACCTCATGTGTCGGCCTTCCTAGTGTCAGTCTTGTTACATATTATTCCATATCAGCTCTTACCAGTTGAATGTTCCTCGAGTTGGATGATGGAGGATGCCTTAAGGCCTCCCTTCCAACGGACTTCTTCCCATCGACATCAACTCATTATTCTGGGATTGAAGTTTAGAGTTTTGGTTAGTACCTTGGAGATTGCAGTCACCAGTGGCAATTTTCCTCGTTGTTGAATGATGAGAATACACCAATGTCTCTTCTTCGACAGGATTCCCAAGTGTTCGACTCCAAGTCCATCTATTCACATTTGACGAATCGTACTTGGTACCTTGGACCCCATCATCATTATTGGTGGAAGTCCTCGCGTTTGTTAACGGTATACATCAATGACCGGTAATCAAACGATACCCCCCATGTTCGACTATCAGCTCATCTATTCACATGGTTAGGGTTTGTACCTAAGGTTGTTTTGGATGAAGACCTTGGGATTTTGGATGACATTACCTCATTTTGTTTTTCACCCAAGTTGCGCAAGACTGAGCCTCACAGATATTCGGCTCTCTATGAGATATAGATCCAGTTTGTCGTTATGGCTATGATCTCTTAGTTTGACATGGATCCACGGTTGTATTTCAAGTGGCCATGCTTTATATACATCTCCTTGTTATGTATCGGAGATCATGTTGTATCACACTGCACATCTATATGATGTCAACAATGTAATTGCTCACTGACCTTGATCTTTGTTGCAGGTTTCTTGTGACTTGTTTTCTGCGGTTCTGTGCTCCTCCTCTGGCTTTGGATTTTAATGTATTTCGGCCATCGTTTCCCTCTGACCTCACACATTAGGGGGCATCTGTTATAGGTTAAACTTGCACCTCTCCGTCCGTGGTCACCTTGAGCCGTTGATCACACAAAAGGACAATTTGGATGGAGGAGCATGTTGACCTTAGATGATACTTTGAACTCACTCCATTTCCTGACATTACTTGAAAAACCCCAAAAAATATCATTTTGAGATATGAACTCTACTCTACTCAAAGAGACTAGCTCCCATACGCTACTCCAGTGTATAATAGTAGCGCCCATATCCAAGTATACGCTACTCCTTCTCAGCATAGTAGCGCTCACCATTTAAAATCAAATGAGCGCTAGTTGATAAGCATTAAAGTAGCGCCCTATACGCTACTCCACTGAACAAGAGTCGCGTACATCTTAAAAGATGATTAAAAAATAAATTAATTTCTCGAGGAGGATTAGTTGCTGGTAGTTTCCTAACTCCCCCAACTTCCTCCATAACTATACATCGACCTGAACTACTTCTTTAATCCTATAAATACAAAGAAGATTAAAGGAGAAGGGTTAGAAGTTGGAGATAGTGAGATTGATTAATGGAAAAACTTTGAAGAAGCTTGCATTGGAGGAGTTGATGCTAAAGATATCCAAGCCAGAGAAGAGCCAGAGCCCAGAATCTAGTTGCAGGAGCCTGTTTCATGATCAGGTATACTTGTACATCATTCTACTTTTGACAAATAAAGGTTGAAGTGTCTTTCTTGTTCCAATTAAAATGTGTTATGAAATGGCATCTTAATGTGGATCTATTTTGGTCAATTTTGAATGTTAAACATTGTTTTTGTTTCTTTCAAACTTTATATATTGCCCAAAATGTTTTGAGAAAGGTATTGTTATTGCAGGTTTACTGGAAAGGAAGTGGATTTGGAAGTTGAGCACAAGATCAAGTTAAGGCTAGGATCAAACTTCGATTGAAAGGTGTGTTCCCAAGATCCACAACTTATTTCTTTTTGTAAATGTCTCTGTAATAGCATCAATACACTTACCTGTCACCCCAACCAAGTTGATAGCATTAGTTTCCTTGCTATAGGGCAGATTTTCCCACCAACAAGGAGGAGCCTCATGTCAACATTGCAACCAATGAAGATGAGTTATGCTTACGTTATCCGTTACTTAGGGACATCCCTAGTTTTATTTTTCCCCGTGAGCCACCCATTAGTGAAGAGAGTACGCATTCTATTGATGCATCTCACATTCCTACTCCTTCACCAATATCTTTGAACACAGGAGCTCAGATTGCTTCTAGCGCGGTTTCAAGTCATTCGTCACTTCCCACCAACCACCTAGCAATTTTAGAAGATATGGCTATTCCCATTCCAACTGGAGAAGTGTTGTTGCAGCAACATCACCCCCCAACTTTTTGTGTAGACATCGGGGCCCCTCCTTTTCTTTTCCTAGAAAGTTCGCTTAGGAGTAAAGTCTTCTCTGGAAGAGTTTTCTGTACTAAGTTTTTGTTTCAATGAGAAACCTTTTGAGTTGCACTTTTTCTTCCAAGTCCAAACTCAAGTTTTTCTCTCGAAACGGTGGAAGAACTTAGAATTTTTTGATTTTCGGGAGAGCTCCAGGTGTTCACCCGTAACGGCGGAAGTATTCATGAAGTTTTCCTGCAACAGGCGCCTCCTTACCAAGTCCTTCGACCATTCACTTTTTCGGAAAAGACTTACCAAGTTCATCTGATATTGCGGAAGAACTCATCGAGTCGTCCCGCAACGGCGGACCAACTCAAGAACTTTCGCCGCGACGGACTATGGACTTGTCATTTTCGGAAGAACTCATCGAGTCTTCTCGCAATGGCAGATCAACTCTCATTCCTTTTCCGTGACGAACAGATGCCGCGTTCAAACGCCAAGTCTCCCGCACTTCGGAAGAAACTCACAAGTTCTTGCCTCAACGGCGGACGAAGCTCACCTTTCCCCTCCAATTTTGACGGTTACGCTTAAATGCCAAATGTGTTGAAACGACCCCACCGTACGCATGATTAACTCCGTTTTAAATTCGCCGCCTACCCATTAAATGCCCACACGTATCAGTCTGAATATAAGGGTAGTAGGGGTTCTCCACTCCCATTGGTAGAATCTGTTTGTTTTGGAGAACGTCGTTTGGAGACTGTGCGAACCTCTCCAGCTCAGCTTGTCCACTGCCTTGTCGACTTCCATGAGATCATTGTCTCTTTTCCAGGTAGGTGGTTCCACCATTATTTTACTCCACTATTTGCATCAAATCTTTCTCGGGATAAATATCGTAGTTTAAATTGCTTGGCCCATGAACGTTCTTCATTTATTCGGTTGTTTACAAACATAGGCTCTACGGCCATTGGTCCTCATGAGCATTCCTAGTCCTGCAAACTAGCGAGTCTCAATCCTCTTTGATAGCACTATCCATAACTTCGGTCATATGCCTGCTCATTTTTTTTTTCAAAACCGGCCTCGCCTTCCTTGAAATGTTTAGTTTCACAGCTATAATGAGGGTCCATTTAACTGATTTTCCGTATCTCCTTCCCCAGTCTACAACGGCGTCATTTCATTATTGTTAAATACTATCATGATAGTTCAAAATACTTCGGTATCTTGCTCTATTTCTACATAATGGTTTGAAATCTTATGTTCATTCACATATGGTTGCTTGACAGAGATAAGCTACAATGCCAAAAGGTAGCACAAAGAAAGCTAAAATGATGGAACCAGAGCCAGTAGAGCCAAGGACTGAAACTCTCTTTCAAGACACTAAGTGCACCACAGGCGTCCCTCTCGAGGTCCGGTGGGGAGATATTTACCGAATGGTCAGAGACCAAGATATCCCAGAGGTACTCTTAGAAGAAGAACAAATCTACCTAAACATCAAGACCTCTGGCATATCCAGGAATTCTACTCGCCCTGAGCTATTCCCTTGCTCAGAAGTAATCGGGTGGATATTGGAACATGCCAACCCAGAAACAAGAGTGTTACAGGACAGCAAGGGAGAGGCATTCTCTTCGTTCCATCCAGCTTATATTGCAGCAGACCACAAGTTCTCACGTCCCCAGCAAGCACTGAACGATGCATGGTTGGGACAGATGAATAATTTCGAAATGGCTAAAAAGTTGTTAATCACGGGAAAACAGCTAAGGAAGAGGGACAATGATGAGTATGACGTTCAAAGCCTGAGACCTCCTTTTAGGTTGATTGCCCTTATGTTAAGCAGAATTTTTGGCATGCCTGATGGAACTATATATAGGATACAATGGGCCCCCATAATCCGCTACATAGCATTTAAGGGAACTGTTTTTGATTGGGCTACTATCCTCTCAGATAGTTTGGCATCCACTATGGCCGCAGCTAAATAAGGTTTGGCCCTAAAGAAGTCAGAGTTTTACATGTCTTCATACCTCATTGATTGTATCTTGGCAAAGCTTCCTTTCCCCAGGTTAGGATGCTCATGGGATCAGTCCAACACCCCGATATACACTACTTATAAAATACTATGGGCTCAAAATTACAGAATGCATTATAAGCTCATATGTGAAGAATTCATTATGCTTCTGTATGAGCAGATGTTTAATGAAGAACCCAATTTCTTGTCATGGAAAATTATGGAGATTTCTACTTCTCGAAAGAGGGTACCTATATCAGAATGTTCGGAGGTACTAAGCCACCATACATCTTACCAAGATACGCCACTGATTACATAGTCCTGAGAGAAGCAGTCAAACAAGTTTTCCTTGATGGAGTGGGAGGAGTTCTTAATAAGCAACATAAGGCTTCCTTCCCTCCTTTTCCTTTCTATATAGGAGCCTATAAGTTCTCGGGGGTTGCAGCAGCCGAAGATTTCATTCAAGAGTTAAGAGGTTTCCACTTTGGAGAGACACTCTTTCATAGAAATGACCGACGGAACAAAGTTGCAGAGCATTGCAAGGAGTTGTATGCTCATTTTGAGTATGCCCATTACTATGATGCCGAAGAAGAAGTGTTCAGAGGAATCAGTAATATGACTGAATTATAGATTTGTCGTCACAGTGGTGGAGCTAGCTCTAGCTCTGCCACAGCCCGAGAAGCCAACCTGCAGAAAGAAAGGGAAGCGGGTGAGGTCCTGAACCATGAAGAGCAAAGGTTGAAAGAGGAGGCAGAGAGATTCCATAAAATTGTTGTCGATAAGTTGCAAAGGGAGCAGGAAGAGGCTCTTAAGCTTGAAGAAGCTAGGTTGCAGCAAGCTGCCAGGGATCAAGAAGAGAGAGAGATGATTGAGAAAGAGCAAAGTGTTGAAGAAGAGAGAAGGCTTAAAGCTGAAGAAGAGCAAAATGCTGAAGAAGAAAGAAGGCTTAAAGCTGAAGAAGAGGTTACTGCCAACCAAGATACACAAGCGGGTGGTTCTAACACCCAGGATATGGAAATAGACTCATCTCAGGTGGTACAAACCCCACCCGCAGAGGCAGACAACCATATAAGAGATCTCCCAATCTTCCGTTTCACCCCATCCGAAGATCATACTGTGTCCCAATGGGATAAATTTGTATATTATAAGAAGAGAAAGTCTGTGGTCCCGAAGTCAGAAACGAAGTTAAAGAGACCTTTCCATTCAGATATTGTCACCCAGCGAGAAACCACGGTTATGCAAAATACAAATAAGGATCTCGTGGCCATGGTATCGGACGCCGTGGCAGCAACAAAAGCAACCGAGGACAATGTGATCAACATGGTTAAAGAGTTCGAGTCAACAAAGAGAAGAGCTCGTATGCTGCAACATACTGTGGCTAACGAGCAGGCCTACAGGGACCTTGTGGTGAACAAATATAATCGCCTGTCTGCTGACCACAAAGAGTTGTTGGACAAGTATCAACACGTGGAAGAAGAAAAGGAGCACCTGGCAATCCAGATGATGGTACTAGAGGCAGAAAAGAATGATTCCGAAGCTAGAGTTGTTCAGTTGGAAGAAGATAAACAGTCAATGGTTGAGCAGCTAGAGCAAGCAGAAAGCAGAGCGATGGATATGTCTCCTTTTCACGAGCAGTCTTGTGATATCTTGAGGCAAATGCATGCCACGTAAGATCTGATTAATGAGGAGGTTTGCAAACTCAAGGCCATGCTGGATAGGATGAAGGAAGTTAATGCAGAAGCCGTTAGGCTTAAAGGCAAGTACACTCAGGTAAAAGCAAACATTTTGAGCCAGATGGAGTGGAGAGAAGGGAAGGCAGATTTCCCTAAACATATCCCGTTCAAATCTGTGGATGGTTTTAAGGAAGATGTAGCTCTCATGGAGTTTTGCAGAAATTGTGGCGCCAAGCTAATGGCTAAGATACAGGGAACGATGGGGAAAGGTAATAGCCTGTATCAAAAGATTCATGAAGTGCATGAAAAGTGCAAGATTGTTTTTCCTCAAACCCTGGATGAATTTCCAAGCAAAGAGAAACGCCTGTCAGATTTAAAGGACGAGCTGGGCTTTCAAATGGAGTATGTAAAGAAAATTGATGTGTTGGCCACCAATGATTTTCATCACTACATTGGGCTATCATCAGTACACAATCATATGCTCAAGGAGATCCACCAGACAGCAATAGCAGAAATTCAGAGTATTGAAGCAGAACTTGGTAAGCATGTGACTTCACAAAAGATCCTCCTCCCCTCACCAGCAAATATGGTTATAAGAGACACTGGTGTATGGTTTCGTTATATAGCAGAGGAAGAGAAGAAGGCAGTAGCAGTAGTAGCAGCCAGCACAGGCACATCATCACCAGCAGAGGCGCCACCCCAAGGATAGCTGCACCAGCCATGATGCGTTGTTTTGTTTTTGTTTATTTCTCTTTGTCCCTATGGTTAAGAGCATGGAGTCACAAGGACAACTGTCCTTTTTTCTATTATGTAAAAGAGGCCACGAATTGTTTTATTTTTGGAAAGTCTTTAAAGACAATTGTAAAAGGCCAGGTGGCAGCCCTAGAGGCATTTTGTAAACTTATAAATAGATGAATAGTGAATAGTGTAATGGACTTTTTGCAGGTGAAAAGACATTTCCTATCTTATACATGAACTACTTCTCTGCATGTATAAGGAACTCATTTTGCCTAATGAAAGCCTGGAGAGGACATTTTTCCTGGAATTGTGTGTTTGATGCTTACTAGACTACTCTTGTATCATTCACATATTACAGTGAGATCTTTTTTTGCTGCCACAAATTATTTCTATGCAATGAATGATTTTCTCTATTTTCCTGTACAATGATATCTCTCTCAAATGAGTAATGGGATGTATTGCTTTTAGATTAGAAGCTATATTTTAATATCTTTTACCTCCTGCTATAGATGCATCTGTATGATTTAATGGCTACCTGTTGATCTTTAGATGTTTCTTTTCAGCACATTACTCAGATTTACAGTTTGCTCCTTGCAAGGATAGATTAGATTGATTTCACTTTTAGATAAAGATTTGTTTCAGCTTTGCATTTAGATTAAATTAGCTTAGGGCACGTGCATTTCATCTTTAAAATAAAATACATAAACGGTGGATCGGGCCACAACAGGTATAATGAAGAAGAAACTTTAAATCTTACGGTAGCCGGAACCGTTAACCGGACGGATTCCCTACACCAAATGGTGAGCGATCTAATTGGGATTTCCCATTGGGGAGAATCCCTTTCTGCTTGATGTTGCGATTCTTGGGGCATTAACAGTTTTTGGCGCTAGAAGGAGGGCCTGAAGTGCATGGCTGATAAAGGAAATTCTCCCATTGTCAGAAATGTTACTAAAAACCCGCTTGGAATAATAATTTCAGACAGTCCAAATCTTGAAGTAACAAATCAAGAAATCCCCAACTCTGACTCTGAACATCAAGAAGTATTGTATGTTGTACCTTTTACAAAAATAGAAGATTTCAGAAGACATACACAATCTTATGTTAGGAAACTGGGTGGTTTAAACGCAGTAGCTTGTCTCCCTAGGAAAAGCACTCCCAGAAAAGAAAGACAGTACACCCGTGATTCAATTCTTGTGCAGGATTTTGAAGAACTTGTAAATTTATCTTTGGAAGAGATCACAAAATCTCTGAAAGAAGTTGATCTTGAAAACCCATAAAATTTTGAAGATCCATAAAATCTTGGAGAGCTTTTTACTCCAATAAATACTCTACTTAATTCACCACACGATTCTCCACCCAATTCTCTGCAAAGATCCATGGTTGTACCTGCTTGGAGAGCAAGGGGAGCATTAAATCTAGCTGGGCCATTCCACAATTTGCCTAAAAACCTAGAGAAAGTTTTACCCAAATTCGACCCAGGGAAAGGTATCTCTGTTGAAGATCATCTTAAGAGTTTTTATTTGGCATTGAATCTTTTAAATGTACAGCATGAAGATGTAGTCTGTAGGCTGTTCCCATACACATTCAAACCAAAAGTTTCTTCTTGGTATTTTAGCTTACAAGCTAGCTCAATTTCCAATTGGGAGGAGTTTGAAAATTGTTTTTTAAAGAAGTATGGAAATCAAAAAACTGTAGCTACACTCATGAAAGAATTATTGTCGATGAGAATGGAAAAGAAAGAAAAGGTTCAAGAATTTAACCAAATATTCACTACACTCTTGAATAATTTCAGCGAAGCAACTAAACCTGCAGAAGAATCTCTAGTTGAATATTATACAACAGCACTTGAAGGCCCTATAGCAATGTTCATCAAAAGAACTAAGAAGACAACCCTGATAGAAAATTTTGAAGAAGCTAGGAAGGTGGAAGAAGAAGGAGACAGCATTGCTAGACATGCCTTAGATACAGAAACAAAACTAGCAACTCATAAAAAGACCTTGCTGCTCACCAGAAATAAAGAACAGTCCTCAGCAGACATGGAAAACATAGTGAAGATGATGCAGAAATTGTCAAATAAAATTGTAGATCTCGAGAAAGATAAGGCAGCTAGTACATCTCGAAAGCCTTTCAAGCCTTTCTACAAGAAGAGAGAAGACAACGACCAGCCTCATCCACCTGTGAGAAACTCCCCTATCCTAAATCTAAATGAAATAGGAATGTAGCGCTTTTGTACCTTTCATCAAGAGCCGCACTCTGAAAAGAGCTGCCCACTATGGATTAACTCTATGAGTTTAGTCATGAACCAAATGTTGGATTCGCAGATTCCAGATCAAGATGATCCTCCAGAGGAACCAAACCTTGAAATAGAGGAACCGTCCCCATACACTACCATGGTGCTATGGGATTGGGTACCTTTAACTGAATTGATAGAAGATGATCCCGTGGAAAGCCCAGTCTCTGCTGTAAACATTAACACTTGTAGTAAAGGTCCCATTACAGATCCAGTTCCAAGCTTGACTATTCCCAAACCTAAAATTTCCAAAGAGTTACCTAGAAGACACAGAACAGTCATTCCACCACAACCTAAAGCTAAACCAACAGCAGCCAAGCATCCCAACATTGACACAATGGTTCAGCAACCAAAGGTCACACTGAGTAAGACAGGTAATCAAACTAGAATTGTAAAAGAATGTGATATGGGATATGACATCATTGAAGATATAAAGAAGGTAAAGGCAAATGTCTCAATATTCGATATGTGCAGTTTGCCCCAGCAATGAGACAAGTTGTTGCAAGCTCTTCAATCCCAGCCTAGCGCCCCATTAACAGACACTCAAGAAGACCCTGAAATTAATGAAGCCAGTATCGACGGGAAATCCAAATCTCAAACGTTGCCTTTCCTTTTAACTTTTTAAATCTTCAATCACAATGTGCACAATTGTTTGGTAGATTCTGGAGCATCTTTGAATGTCATGCCACTGTCAATCTGTAAAAGGATTAACGGTCAACCAATTCCATGTCCCGTCCAGATTATTCAGTTAGATAGGACTGCTGTCAAAGTTATCGGGGAAATGAAGGATGTCCTCATTAGGTTTTCAGCAGATTCTAGAGTGTGTCAGTTCATTGATATAATGGTAGTTGACATTCCCGAAGCCTATGGTTTGATCCTAAGTAGGGACTGGTCCACAAAGTTGAATGGTTACTTTGCAACTGATTGGTCCCATTTATGGCTGGCATATCAAAATAGACAGAATCAGATCAAGGTTCTGAGAGAACCACACATGAAACAAAATGTAACTCAGCTAGAAGGAAAGAACGAAGCTATAACCTTCTCGTCTTCAATTTTGGGGAATTACTTTTTAGAAATTGATCCGGGTAATTATCAATCTGAAATTATTAGCCATGAGTCAAATAAACAGTCCAATCTCCTCCATTTCTCTCGGACTGATGATATTGACTGTAACATAGTTAGCTTAGTCACTGACTTAGATCATAAAGACACTAACTTAGTTAAACCAAATGATCTTTTTTTGGACTTTATACTTTGATGGTTCTAAAACTTTGGAAGGGTCCGGAACCAGTTGTGTTCTGATGGATCCAAAAAGAAACAAGTACTTCTTGTCCTGTAGATTAGAATTTGATTGTACTAATAACACTGCTGAATATGAAGCTTTAGTCCACAGATTGAAGAAAGCCATCGGTTTAAATGTTAAGTACCTGAAGGTTTTTGGTGACTCATAAATAGTTGTGAGACAGATAAGAGATACCATTCACTGTCTTTCACCTCATTTGAAGAGTTATCAGGCTGGGGTATGGGATTTAATTATGCATTTTGATGCTTTCAACATAAAATCTATTCCTAGATTGCAAAATGCTGCAGCTGATTTATTAGCAACATCCGCTTCCAGATTGGTGCCAACTAATAACAAGTGCTCAATTGAATTGGTTTTCAGGCCTTCTGTCCCTGACAATGTCACAAACTTCAGGGTTTTCGATGATGACAATTAGATTATCAGTTTTCTAACAAACTAAGCTGTGTTCGAAGAAGCTGTGATAGACGAAGAAGAGCATGATTCCGATTTACAAAAGGAATATGCAGCTAAAGGCAATTTCATCCCCAAAGGGGTGAGATCACTTGAAATGATGTTTGATCTACAGAGCAAGTTCAAAAGGCCAGCAAATACCAAGACCAATAGCTCATCAATGCAGCATGAATTAGTAAATCTGGGTACCGAAACTGAACCAAAGTTTGTTAACCTTGGAAAATGTTGTTCACCAGGAGAAAGAGATAAGTTCATCAAATTGTTTCGACAATATAAGGATGTTTTTGCATGGACTTATGAAGATCTAAAAACATATGACACCCACATTATTCAGCATGTCATACCAATGAAGGCAGGCGTCAAGCCATTTCAGCAGCAATTAAGAAGGATGCACCCTACTCTTGAACCTTTGATACAAAAGGAGTTGAAGAAGTTACTTGATGCTAAGATAATCTTTAAAGTCCAGCATTCCGAGTGGGTTGCTAAACTAGTTCCCGTAAGAAAGAAGTCAGGAGAGATAAGGTTATGTGTGGACTTCATAAATTTGAACAGAGCTTCAGATAAGGACAACTATCCTGCTCCTTCAATGGAACAAATTCTCCACATGGTATCAGGATCAGAACTTTTCTCCATTCTTGATGGCTTCTCTGGTTACAATCAAGTATTAGTAGCTGAAGAAGACCGTCTTAAGACTACTTTTCGCACTAAGTGGGGAACTTTTGCATACCAAAGAATGCCATTCGGCCTAATAAACACAGGAGCCACGTTCCAGCGAGCGATGGACATCGCCTTCTGAGGATTGGGTGGCCACTGTGTTGTGGTCTATCTAGATGATGTGACCATTTTTTCAAAGAAAAGAGAAGACCATGTTGTTCATTTGAAGCATATTTTTCATCGTTGCCGAAAATATGGTATTTCTTTAAACCCTAAGAAAAGTGTGTTTGCCGTTCCTGAAGGTAAACTTCTTGGTCATATCATTTCTAAGAAGGGGATTTCAATAGATCAAGAGAGAATCCAGGTTATCAATAGAATTCCCATGCCCCATAACAAAAAATCCATGCAATCATTCATGGGCACTATCAATTTTGTTCGAAGATTTGTCCCTGATTTCGCGCAAATTGTTAAACCTTTGCAGCAAATGGTCAAGCAAAGCACACAGTTCAAATGGACAGAATTGGAGAAGGATGCATTCAAAGATATTAAAGCAGCCATAGCTAATGCCCCTTCCTTAAGAAGCCCAGATTTTGACAAAGATTTTATCTTGTATACTTTTGCTTCAGATGACTCTCTCGCAGCTGTGCTCACGCAAAAGATAGAGTTAGGGGACGAATATTCAATCTCGTTTATGAGCACTGGTCTACAAGGTGCCAAACTGAACTATCCGGTGGTCGACAAACAAGCATATGTCGTGTTCAAAGCGGTAAAACAGTTCAGACCGTATATTCTTAAGAACAGAACTAAAGTTATAGTTCCCCACCCAGCTGTTAGATCCCTTTTCGTTCAAAAGGAATTGGGAAAAAGAAGGGGAAACTGGGTTACAGCTCTTCAAGAATATGATTTAGAATTTAAACCAGCCACCATCATCAAAGGACAAGGCCTGTGTAAATTGCTTACAGAACATCCAATTGATGAAGAGCAGCATTGGAGGAATGAAGCTGAGCTGAATTCAGTTGAAGTATGTCCTATTTTCATAGCTCCTGAATCATGGTATAGGGACCTAGTGCATTATTTGTAGCAAGGATACCTACCTGTGCACTGGAGTTCTAAGCAAAGAAGGGCACTCCATTTAAAATCAACAGCTTATCAGATCATTGACATAATACTTTTAGAAAAAATTACGATGGATTTTTTCTCAGATGTCTAGAGAAAGAGGATGCAAGTAAAGTTGTCAAAGAGCTACATGATGGTCTTGCTGGTGGACATTATTCAGGGGAGACAATAGCTCACAAAATACTCAGAGTTGGATATTACTGGCCCATACTTATGCACTGAACTGTGATATATATCAAAGGAGTGCCGGAAAAGTACCAAAGGCAGCAGCGCCCTTGCAGCCGGTTATCATCTCAGAGCCTTTCGAACAGTGGGGTATAGACGTCATCGAAGAGATAAAGCCAAATTCTTCTCTGCAACATCGATACATCCTAACAACCACCGACTATTTCACCAGATGGACAGAGGCTACTCCATTGCGCAAGATCAATGAAGATGCAGTCATCACTTTCTTGAAAGAGAACATCATAACCAGGTTTGGAGTTCCAATTTCTTTAGCATTTGATAATGCCACTTATTTCTCTTCTTTTAAAATAAATGATTTTTTTTATGAGAGAGGAATTAAATTGCATTATTCAGCCAATTAATACCCCCAGGGAAATGGACTAGCCGAATCTTCAAACAAGAACCTCATATAAATTCTCAAGAAAACTGTGATTGAAAATCAACGAAGCTGGCATATAGCTCTCCCAAATTCCTTATGGGCAGATAGGGTGACTCCAAAGAATGAGTTAGGGGTTTCCCCTTACACCCTCGTCTATGGCAAGGAAGCCATCCTCCCTCCCAACATCTTGCTTCCATCTTTGCAGTTGTCCCAAGCCTCTCGAGGGTCTAGTAGTTAGGTTCTACAATCCAGGATTGACACCTTGCTTCAACTTGAAGAAACCCGACAGAAGGCTAAAAGTCGATTCCACCAACACCAATATATAGTCAAAAGATGGTTCGATAAAAGGAAGTCTGGTAAAATAAGTTTTGAAGTAGGAGATTTAGTTATGAAATGGGACCATAATCATGAAGGCAAGGGAATGCACACGAAATTCCAACACTTATGGGTAGGCCCTTACCAAATTTCTACAGAGCTCGGCCCATCCACTTACAAGCTAACAAACCTCCAGGGAGAGGAAGTAACCCTTCCTCTCAACAGCCTCGCCTTGAAACAATACTTTGCATAGTCCCGTTGAGGCTTTCTGTACATAAATAAAGCTTTTTCTTTTGTTTTTTACTTTAGTCTCTTGTTTTCTTTGTTTCAGCTATGTTGTTTTCTTTTCTTAGCATTTGAGCCTTTTGTACAGTTTCTTTTCTAAAACGCCTGCAATTGGGCCTCTCGTGAAGGTAGATCTCTCAAGAAATCTCTCAACTCCTGAAACTGGGAAGACATCCTCAAAAGGAAGTTTATCCATGCATTTTTGGCTTTTGCTGATCGTTCTCCATAATGAAGAAATCCTGTTCTGCTGGTTGCACTAACCCTTGTTTAAATAGCAGAGATCTATGATTATCTTTATCACTTTCTTCGGGATCCATCCACCCTCACACTTAAAAGCATCTCAAGAAGATTGCTATAGTTGGACCCACGGAAAGGAAGCACGTCTCGAAGGCATAGGGTATTGAAATGACTCCATGCTGCAAATCAAAAGCCAAAAGCTTAAAATCAAGGGTCTGTTTTCCAGAAATTCTCGCCTCAATCAAAGCATGGCTGAGATAAAGTAAAACGTACAAGTCAAGAAAGCAGTCCAAAAGACTCAGCTCAAGCCAGGTTCTTCTCCGTCCGTGAGGCTTGATAAATCAATAAAATCTCTCGCTCACACAAAAGGACACTATGGATTGAGGAACCAAAATCAAAGATCGTGATTTTAAAGAAAATATTTCTGGAAGGCTCAAACAGCAAAAGTTGTCAAATATATGAAACATCAAAAAGGATGCAAGCAGCATGGGAATGAGGAACAAGAGCGATAGTGTCTACGAGATGTTGTTACAATCTTGTGGAGTCCAATAACAGTGGTCATTTGAAAGATAAATCTCCTAAAATGAACCTCATATTCTGGCCCTTCGAAATTTTTAAGGATGTCTTCATCAAAGCCCCCTTCCCCAATGACCAGCAGATAAAGTGACTACTTCCTTTGCCGAGATTCGAACGCTCAAACCGATTGTTGCACCTAGGGTGAGCAGCTTTTAAAATAGTTTCCGATGAACGAGAAGAGTGTTTTTCAGAGATCTGTGTTCGCTAGCAATTCGCCAATTGTTGTTGCAGCAACATCCCCCCCCAACTTTTTGTGTAGACATTGGGGCCCCTCCTTTTCTTTTACAAGAAAGTTCGCTTAGGAGTTAAGTCTTCTCTGGAAGCGTTTTCTGTACTAAGTTTTTGTTTCAATGAGAAACCTTTTGAGTTTCATTTTTTCTTCCAAGTCCAAACTCAAGTTTTTCTCCCGAAATGACGGAAGCACTTAGACATTTTTTATTTTCGGGAGAACTCAATACGTTCACCCACAACGGCGGAAGCATTCATGAATTTTTCCCACAACATGCGCCTCCTTACCAAGTCCTTCGATCGTTCACTTTTTCGGAAAAGAATTACCAAGTTCATCCAATATTGAAGAAGAACTCGTCGAGTCGTCCCGCAACGGTGGACCAACTCAAGAACTTTCACCGCGACGGACTATGGACTTGTCATTTTCGGAAGAACTCATCGAGTCTTCCCACAACGGCGGATCAACTCTCATTCCTTTTCCACGACGAACAGATGCCGCGTTCAAACACCAAGTCTCCCGCGCTTCGGAAGAAACTCACAAGTTCTTGCCGCAACGGCGGATGAAACTCACCTTTCCCCTTCGATTTTGACGGTTACGCTTAAATGCCAAATGTGTTGAAATGACCCCACCGTACTCATGATTAACTCCATTTTAAATTCGTCACCTACCCATTAAATTCCCACACATATCAATCTGAATATAAGGGTAGCAAAGGTTCTCCACTCCCATTGGTAGGATCTGTTTGTTTTGGAGAACGTCGTTTAGAGACTGTGCGAACCGCTCTAGCTCAGCTTGTCCACTGCCTTGTCGACTTTCGTGAGATCATTGTCTCTTTGCCATGTAGGTGGTTCCACCATTATTTTACTCCACTGTTTGCATCAAATCTTTCTCGGGATAAATATCGCCGTTTAAATTGCTTGGCCCATGAACGTTCTTCATTTATTCGGTTATCTACAAACATAGGCTCTACGGCCATTGGCCCTCATGCGCATTCCTAGTCCTGCAAACCAGCGAGTCTCAATCCTCCTTGATAGCACTATCCATAACTTCGGTCATACACCTGCTCATTTTTTTTTTCAAAACCGGCCTCACCTTCCCTGAAACTTTTAGTTTCACAGCTATAATGAGGGTCTGTTTAACTGATTTTCCGTATCTCCTTCCCTAGTTTACAGCGACGTCATTTCATTATTGTTAAATATTATCATGATAGTTCAAAATACTTCAGTATCTTGCTCTATTTCTACATAATGGTTTGGAATCTTATGTTCATTCACGTATGGTTGCTTGACAGAGATAAGCTACAATGCCAAAAGGTAGCACAAAGAAAGCTAAAATGATGGAACCAGAGCCAGTAGAGCCAAGGACTGAAACTCTCTTTCAAGACACTAAGTGCACCACAGGCGTCCCTCCCGAGGTCCGGTGGGGAGATATTTACCTGATGGTCAGAGACCAAGATATCCCAGAGGTACTCTTAGAAGAAGAACAAATCTACCTAAACATCAGGACCTCTGGCATATCCAGGGCTTCTACTCGCCCTGAGCTATTCCCTTGCTCAGAAGTAATCGGTTGGATATTGGAACATGCCAACCCAGAAACAAGAGTGTTGCAGGACAGCAAGGGAGAGGCATTCGCTTCGTTCCATCCAGCTTATATTGCAGCAACCTACAAATTCTCACGTCCCCAGCAGGCGTTGAACGATGCATGGTTGGGACATAGGAATAATTTCAAAATGGATAAAAAACTGTTAATCACGGGAAAACAGCTAAGGAAGAGGGACAATGATGAGTATGACGTTCAAAGCTTGAGACCTCCTTTTAGGCTGATTGCCCTTATGTTAAGCAGAATTTTCGGCATGCCTGATGGAACTGTATATAGGATACAATAGGCCCCCATAATCCACTACATAGCATTTAAGGGAACTGTTTTTGATTGGGCTACTATCCTCTCAGATAGTTTGGCATCCACTATGGCCGCAGCTAAAGAAGGTTTGGCCCTAAAGAAGTCAGAGTTTTACATGTATTCATACCTCATTGATTGCATCTTGGCAAAGCTCCCTTTCCCCAGGTTAGGTTGCTCATGGGATCAGTCCAACACCCCGGTATACACTTCTTATAAAATACTATGGGCTCAAAATTACAGAATGCACTATAAGCTCATATGTGAAGAATTCATTATGCCTCTGTATGAGCAGATGTTCAATGAAGAACCCAATTGCTTGTCATAGAATGCCATGGAAGTCATGGAAAATTATGGAGATTTATACTTCTCGGAAGAGGGTACCTATATCAAAATGTTCGGAGGTACTAAGCCACCATACATCTTACCAATATACGCCACTGATTACATAGTCCTGAGAGAAGCAGTTAGACAAGTTTTCCTTAATGGAGTGGGAAGATTTCTTAATAAGCAACATAAGGCTTCCTTCCCTCCTTTGCCTTTTTGTATAGGAGCCTATAAGTTCTCGGGAGTTGCAGTAGTCGAAGAGTTCATTCAAGAGTTAAGAGGTTTCCACTTTGGAGAGGCACTCTTTCATAGAAATGACCAACGGAACAAAGTTGTTGAGCATTGCAAGGAGTTGTATGCTCATTTTGAGTATGCCCATTACTATGATGCCGAAGAAGAAGTGTTCAGAGGAATCAGTAATATGACTGAATTACAAATTTGTCGTCAGAGCGATGGAGATAGCTCTAGCACTGCCACATCTCGAGAATCCAACCTGTAGAAAGAAAGGGAAGCGGCTGAGGTCCTGACCCGTGAAGAGCAAAGGTTGAAAGAGGAGGCAGAGAGATTCCAAAAAATTGTTGTCAATAAGTTGCAAAGGGAGCAGGAAGAGGCTCTTAAGCTTGAAGAAGCTAGGTTGCAGCAAGCTGCCAGGGATCAAGAAGAGAGAGAGATGATTGAGAAAGAGCAAAGTGCTAAAGAAGAAAGAAGGCTTAAAGTTGAAGAAGAAAGAAGGCTTAAAGCCGAAGAAGAGGTTAAGGCCAACCAAGATACACAATCGGGTGGTTCTAACACCCAGGATATGGAAATAGACTCATCTCAGGTGGTACAGACCCCACCCGCGGAGCTAGACATCCATATAAGAGATCTCCCAATCATTCCTTTCACCCCATTCGAAGATCATACTGTGTCCCGATGGGATAAATTTGTATATTATAAGAAGAGAAAGTCTGTGGTCTTGAAGTCAGAAACGAGGCTAAAGAGACCTTTCCATTCAGATATTGTCACCCAACGAGAAACCACAGTTATGCAAAATACAAATAAGTCTCCCGTGGCCATGGCATCAGCCGCCGTGGCATCAGCAAAAGCAACCGAGGACAATGTGATCGACATGGTTAAAGAGTTCGAGTCAACAAAGAGAAGAGCTCGTATGCTGCAACATACTGTGGCTAACGAGCAGGCCTACAGGGACCTTGTGGTGAACAAATATAATCGCCTGTCTGCTGACCACAAAGAGATGTCGGACAAGTATCGACACCTGAAAGAAGAAAAGGAGCACTTGGCAATCCAGATGATGGTACTAGAGGCAGAAAAGAATGATTCCGAAGCTAGAGTTGTTCAGTTGGAAGAAGATAAACAGTCAATGGTTGAGCAGCTAGAGCAAGCAGAAAGCAGAACGATGGATATGTCTCCTTTTCACGAGCGGTCCTGTGACATCTTGAGGCAAATGCATGCCACGCAAGATCTGATTACTGAGGAGGTTTGCAAACTCAAGACCATGCTAGATAGGATGAAGGAAGTTAATGCAGAAGCCGTTAGGCTTAAAGGCAAGTACACTCGGGTAAAAGCAAACATTTTGAGCCAGATGGAGTGGAGAGAAGGGAAGGCAGATTTCCCTAAACATCTCCCGTTCAAATCTGTGGACGGTTGTAAGGAAGATGTAGCTCTCATGGAGTTTTGCAGGAATTGCGGCTCCAAGCTAATGGCTAAGATCCAAGGAACGATGGGGAAAGGTAATAGCCTGTATCAAAAGATTCATGAAGTGCATGAAAAGTGCAAGATTGTTTTTCCTCAGACCCTGGATGAATTTCCAAGCAAAGAGCAACGCCTATTAGATTTAAAGGACGAGCTGGGCGTTCAAATGGAGTATGTAAAGAAAATTGATGTGTTGGCCACCGATGATCATTGGGCTATCATCAGTACACAATCATATGCTCAAGGAGATCCACCAGACAACAATAGCAGAAATTTAGAGTATTGAAGTAGAACTTGGTAAGCATGTGACTTCACAGAAGATCCTGCTCCCCTCACCAGCAAATATGGTTATAAGAGACACTGGTGTATGGTTTAGTTATATAGCAGAGGAAGAGAAGAAGGCAGCATCAACAGTAGCAGCCAACACAGGCACATCATCACCAGCAGAGGTGCCACCCCAAGGATAGCTGCACCAGCCATGATGCGTTGTTTTGTTTTTGTTTATTTCTCTTTGTCCCTATGGTTAAGAGCATGGAGTCACAAGGACAGCTGTCCTTTTTTCTGTTATGTAAAAGAGGCCACGAATTGTTTTATTTTTGGAAAGTTTTTAAAGACAATTGTAAAAGGCCAGGTGGCAGCCCTAGAGGCATTTTGTAAACTTATAAATAGATGAATAGTGAATAGTGTAGATGACTTTTTGCAGGTGAAAAGACATTTCCTGTCTTGTATGTGAACTACCTCTCTACATGTATAAGGAACTCATTTTGCCTAATGAAATCCTGGAGAGGAGATTTTGCCTGGAGTTGTGTGTTTGATGCTTACTAGACTACTCTTGTATCATTCACATATTACAGTGAGATCTTTCTTTACTGCTACGAATTATTTCTGTGCAATGAATGATTTTCTCTATTTTCTTGTACAATGATATCTCTCTCAAATGAGTAATGGGATGTATTGCTTTTAGATTAGAAGCTATCTTTTAATATCTTTTACCTCCTGCTGTAGATGCATCTGTATGATTTAATGGCTACCTGTTGATCTTTAGATGTTTCCTTTCAGCACATTACTCAGATTTACAGTTTGCTCCTTGCAAGGATAGATTAGATTGATTTCAATTTTAGATAAAGATTTGTTTCAGCTTTGCATTTAGATTAAATTAGCTTAGGGCACGTGCATTTCATCTTTAAAATAAAATACATAAAGGGTGGATCGGGCCACAACCGGTATAATGAAGAAGAAACTTTAAATCTTACGGTAGCTGGAACAGTTAACAGGACGGATTCCCCACACCAAACGGTGACCGATCTAATTGGGATTGCCCATCGGGGAGAATTCCTTTCTGCTTGATGCTGCGATTCTCGGGGCATCAACAAGAAGGTAGTAGTAGGAGTATTGAAAACCAAAATGTACCATCTCCATTGGAAGATGAGGAATGTGAGGTTGTCATCGGATATTTTTGGACTGAGGGAGAAACTCCCAAGTATATCACTCACCCACAAAGTGAAGAACCGAGAGATGAACATCCAAGGAGAAGAGTGATTCAGGAAGTCCTTATTGGTAGGGTATCCATTCCTTTAGAAGGTGGACCTTCCAGGTTTGATGCAGTTCCTTCTAATAGGAACTTGAGGATAGTCACACCCCAACCTCACTTCAATTTTGATATCCATCCCATTCCAATTCATAATGTTGAAGCCATCCCTGAGTGTGTGAATCGCCATAGTTTTTCATGTGGTGATAAGGTCATTATGCCTAGTGATTTATTTTACATACGATCCAGGGATCTATCAATATTTGGGTTGGACCGCTCATTGTCGAGCGTTGCATTGATGATATGTGTTTCCTCACTACTGGGACTGGGTAGCAGATCATGTTAGCTATCAATCAACGAGAGTTAAGGGATTATATCCCTAACTTGACTTGAGCTAGGACCCCTCTTGCCTCTTTAGAGTAGGTAGGTATTCGAATAACCTCAACTGAGCAGTAGGATTTGAGTGCCTTTTTCTTTTTTCTGAGTGTTGAGTATTGAGAGTCTTTTTGTCCTTCTTTTGAGTGTTGTTCCTTTTTGTTGAGTGAGTTGAGTTTTCTCCTTTCTAAGCCTTTCTCATCTCCTGCATCCAAAATAATAAATTGAAAATGTTAAATTTTTATGTGTTAGCACTTTCATTTTATATGCATTTTAATTTCTGCTCTAGATTACAATTTCATTTATGCAGTTTATTTTATTCCCATACATGCTTCACGTGGTAGTTTGATTTCCGTGTGTGTAGAGATAGGTACAAATAAAGATGAAAGCAAAACAAGTCAAGTGTTGGATTGAAGATTGATGCAATGAGTGTTGGGGACCAGAGATTCTGAGGTTCTCAAGCACTCTCTCCCTTAGAGCACTTGTCCCAGCTAGAGCCAGATGTTATCACATGCGTAGTAGCTGGGCTACCATGTTTGCAGAGCAGATATCTGCACTTTTATGAGCTTTACCTTTGCACATTTTCAGTGAGATCAGCTATGATGAGCAACATTATTTGTGATCACTCACACATCACAGCATCCTTATATAGAACATATAGTAGACATTATGCCAAGGATGAGCCTTAAGACCTTAGATTTGATGACCCAAGTGACCTTTTATTCCATATAGGTACAGGGCAATGTTCAGAGTTTCAACAGCAGTGTTCTCAGTGGGTATAATGACCCAAATTTCAGATACAGATATATGACCCAGTATATATATGATGTGCATTGATGTTATTATCTTGTTGTTTAGGTAATTTTGATAGCTTGACTTGGCATGTAGTAATTATGATCTGGCATTATATATATGTTAAAATGAAATTGGTTATTGTGGATTATATGCATGATTGTATTACTGACATTTGGAAACTCTTGTTTTATACTTGTTGGTATTTACCTTCTTAGGAATGTGGACATGATCACTATTGTCTTTTTGACTTGCTAGCTTAGGCACCATTTTCACTTGTGTCCATCCATCCACTTAGCTTTCCTCATTGTTGATTTTTACCTTGACTTACACCTTGAATTGTGATATGGAGGACCTCCTCGCTTTTGCCTCTATGTTGGACAACATCCATGTTTATTTTGTGTCTCGACTCTGAGTTGGCAGCAAAACTTACCTTTGGTGAGTTGGATTTTATACCTTGATCTCTCTAGTCGGTTGCCCCGATGTTTGATCTTGATTGTGGAAGTACCCTTAGTTGCTTGAGTTGTGTTGACTAAAACCTGAAGCAAATTGTACTACCTATGGAAATTATTGATATATATCTTTTGTAAAGCCTAATGAAAAGGGTTGTGAAATGTAATGCAATGAATTGTAAAAGCACCCCAAATGAAAGCTGTGATTAGTTGTGTTTTTAAGTACATGCAAAATCCCAGAGGGGTCTTAAAGGCCTAAAAAGCAATGGATAAATGTATGCTAAATCTAAATATTGTTGGCCATGAAATGAAATGAAAGGTCCAAATAAAGTAGTGGTTAAGTATATGCCAAATCTAAAGACTGTTAACCTTATGTGAAACTTTCCTCATTGAGCCCGCAGATTATGATATAAGATGAAGTAAGGGACAACTAATTCTAAGTGTCCCCTAGAACCTCAAGTTATGGTTAGTCGGGCACCTATTTCACGACGGTTCTAGTAGTAAACATTTTTCCAAGGTTGAATAAGCACTTCTTCGAACAACTTACCCATTTGTGAGACACTACCATTCCTTGTGTATTCTTTGTCCAACACATGCTTGAGTGTGTAACACCATTTCCCTTATCCAAAGTATCACAGTTTCAAGTTAGTCAAGTCATCCCTTTTGGCCTAGCATTTTCATCCTTAGCCTTCAACCTCTGCTAGCAAATTGATCATGTCTACAAATGAGTATATTCTTGGGGTTCTCTTTGAAAGTAAATTATTAACTAGCCTACTATTATCTATTAACTGCCAGTGAAATAATGCTTAATGTTTTAAAGTATTGCTATGAAAATTATTTAAAGAGCATGTCTTAACCATTTGCACTTGTAGCAGCTTGGCTTCTTCTTTGGCCAAGGTCATATTTTGATCAGTTTGTTTGGTTAAATCTAGTTTGACCAAGGTCAACCTTGGGATCCGTGATGAGATGGACCACTTATATTGCATGATGTTTATCTATGGTACTTTATATACCTTTTGATGATTCCATATGATGGGAACAAGTTTCAGATGATGATTGATGCAGTTTTTATTGATTATTATTATTTCTAGATCATCATATTTTTACTTGTCCGGGTATGGTGGATGCTACAGATGATATTACAGGTTACCATGAGGTGCATGAGTACTTATATCTAGTGGATTTTGGTTTTCTAGATCCATTGAGACACTTATATTTCAGTTTCAGGCTTTCCCAGACATAATTTGAGCATTTTTTCACTTGTTGACCAGTTTGGCCATGTTGATGTGGCATATGTGGCATGTCTAGATAGAGCATTTGAGGTTATTCGTTTCCTAGGGCACTATAGAGGAAGGGGGTGGTTCAGCTAGTTTTTATTACCATATTACCCCCCTTCCGGACATGATGGTACAGTCAGATTTTGTGCCCGAGTATCAGGTAGTGGGATGTGGGCAGTTTGGTGGGTTTTTAGGTGGAATAAAAATGGAATAAAAAGGTATTTTAGGAATTCAATTTGGGAAATTGAGGCAAGGTTTTGGAATGAGGTATTCTTAGAGGTCATCTATGGTGTATCCCACACCTTCCAGATCATTTTGCAGCATTCAGTGGGGTCCACACAGTCATCAGGATGTGTTTTGATGCATTCTTCTCTCAGTTGAGGGGGCAGGATTTGATCATTTGTACACTTGGACATGTCATTGAGTCTTGTGTTATGTTATTGTGCCATGGGTGATGATAGTGAAGGAAAGTAATGCCTCCTATCCCCACCATGTGCTCCTATTTACTTGTCCTAGTCATCTTATGTGGCACACGTGTATTATTGTCACTCTTTATGTGTTGTGCACCCCCTAGGGATTCTTCTATGTAGTGCGCACCCCCCTCATGTGAGTGATCCATGTTATATTGTATCGGCTCATCTTAGTTGTTGATTGTATCTTTTTATCTTTTGATCTCAACCACTCATTTCAAAAGTGGTTTAGGGTTTTGGTCTCCCTCATCCTGTTTAAGGAAGAGACCCCCCTATTGTAAAGGCATCTTTGGAGCTCTGGAAACTTGGAATAAAATTACTATTTTTGTGGATCTACTTCTTTTGTCTTGATGGGTATCTTTGCAACTTGAATATACAATTGTTTCTTTGTGTATCATTGTGTATCTATCTATCCAAATGTTTGCTTTACAGGAGGCCGTGTGGGTGAAAGAGGAGGACGTTTCAAGGGGACGTTATTGTGGGGAAACCCCATATCTTACCTTTGATCTACTTTTTGTCTGAGGGAGTATCGTTATTGCATCTTAGTGACATAGTTGATTCTTTCTCTTTCATCTTTTCATCCTTATAGTCAT
Source organism: Larix kaempferi (assembly GCA_027924585.1). Taxonomy (NCBI): domain Eukaryota; kingdom Viridiplantae; phylum Streptophyta; class Pinopsida; order Pinales; family Pinaceae; genus Larix; species Larix kaempferi. Next base: position 1,290,150 of record BSBM01000254.1, read on the forward strand.
TTTCATGCCGGAATGATTCTCATACAGATCTTTTCTTGCAGGAGGAGGGCGCACGTGTGAGCTTGGAGAGCTAGCGATTTCACTTGGGTAGCTTGGATATCACTCTTGAATATACACACAGGGGAATGTTATCACTTTCCAAAGTGTTCTCAAGCTCTAGAGGTAAGATCTACAAGGTTAGTAGTTTGTTTCATGCATTTTCATCCATTGATCATCTCAAACCCTAAAAGTCAAAACCCTTACATTTTTATTTTTCGGATCTATGGAGATATAGAAATCACTTGGGATTAATAATTAAAACCCACCTTAATAATCATTTTAACATTCCCGATCTAAAGTTTGGTGGACATCCGACTCCATTTGCCCCCGGATCTAAGACACTGGGCCTCTCTAAGGGAGGTCACACTTGTTAGGTAGGTGGCCTTTTGCTAGATCCCATTCGTGGGTATTGTTATTTCTTCCTCAAAGTCATAGATCCATTGTGTAGAAAACCCCCTAGTGCCATTTTACTTTGATTTTCACCTTATGGTCCCCATTTGGACCATTTTCCATATTTTAAGGGTGGGTCCCACTTGGATCTATTATATTGGCATTTGATCCATCTAGATCTACTTATTTAAACCTATAAGTGACCCGTATTCATCCTTGGTTGAACATTTGTCCTTCCTTAAGCCTCTTCAACCAAGCCTTAACTCATTGGGTCCACTTATCCATTCTAGATCTAGATATAATCCTATCTTGATCTTCTACTTTATCATCATCACGTTTCCCTAAGCTAGCGTCTCCCCTTGGTCTTACTTAGGCTTGATCTAAAGTGAAGAGTGCCTCGGTTAACATGACACCCAATTGCATTGGGAACCGTGGCATCTCCTGGGTCACCTCGTTAGTTGTCCAACACCTCTACCATCCTGGATAGGATAACCTTTAGGGATATGTTAGGAACCCATGTCAACCCTTCTATTTACTTTGTTAGTATATTGTTGTTGGATGCATATGCTTTGTAAGTCGTCTCGTAAGATTTGTTGATCCATAGTTTATCTTATTGTTGTTGGACGCATATGCGTTGTAAGTCGTCCCGTAGTAATTGTTGATCCATAGTTTGTATTGGCCCATGGTTTGTATTGACACACGGTATTGACCCATGGTATTGGCCCCTAGACTTAGTATATAAGTTTGTGTTGAGACCAATGAAGGTACCGTGAAGTTATTTGTATTGAGCTTGCTCAAAGGAGGTTACCCCCTCGAAGTGGCATGCGATCAATAAAAGCGATTATGAGTTATGTTATTTCTGCTATCTCGTGTATTTTCATTAATTAATTGTTGTAGGTTCTTCACATCTGGTATCAGAGCACTTTCTTCATCTCGTTGGGTGAAATTTCTGCCAAATTTTTTTCGCATCTGTTGCAGCTTCGAATCTGGGAATAATCCCTATCTGCTTAACTGTGGGAAGTGCTTGGGCATAAGCCCTAAAACTCATTGTGAGGAGTAACATAGGAACCTTAAAGTAGCTGGCCCATTGAGAGGACTTGCCAGCGAAAAGGGCAACAACCCCTACCTGATTGACTAGTTCCCACCCGTGAGGTAAACCAAGAGTTGTCGTTTGTGGCAAAGCGATTATCAGTTTTACCTGAGCCATGGAGTGAGGGGTACTGCCCCAATACGCAAGCCATCAGACAACATTGGTGGCTGAGTGAATCCCCTGAACTGATAGGAAGCTGAACATACCTGGGGTCCATATCTATTTTCAGCTGAACTGTTGTCGATCACTTCCGCGCCATTGCAGATCCATTTGTTGTTGATCACTTCCGCGGCGTTGCAGATCCATTCTGAAAGCTGGTTCAAATCCATTCTAAAAGTCGTTTCAGATCCATCCGTTTCCGATCCATTATGAGATGTTCCAGATCCCCCGTTTCCAATCCATTCCAAAAAAAAAAAAAAAAAACACCCATTGTTTTAACTCCTTTTTGCCTGAAACTTCATTGACACCCCTGCAATCCCATTCTGCATATGTCATTCCTGAGGACCCTATCCCAAATTCCACTTCCCAAAGCTAGAAATCCCACATTTGTCTATTTTTAGGGTTTGCCATAACTTCTTCAATTTTCACTCACTCGCCTCCAAATTTTGCCACCGTGTTCATTCCCTATTTCTGCTTCTTTGTCTCTCTTTGACAATTTTTCTCATTCTTTCACCCCGCTTCTGAAATGCCCATTTTTTGCTTCCCTATCTATCAAAAAGTGTCCAAAACCTAGTCAAACCCCAATTACCCCTCCGAGTTTTTCCCAAATCCAAATTTCCCTTTACTAAATAAGCTTTTGTTTGTGTTTTTCTATCCATTCCCACAAAAAAATAAAAATCTCATAGTTATGGTTGTCACCCGCGCAGGAGCCATAACCATGGAGGAAGCACTTGCAGCCATCCAAACCAAACTCCAAGATCTGGATGAAAAATTTCTTAGCCTCCATCTTCAGCATTCAACCATGAACAATAACCGACAGCAAGAATCTTTTGCATCCAATGGGTTCTCTTCTTCCAACAATTTCCGTGGTCCGAAGCTTGAATTTCCTTGCTTCAATGGTATTGATCCAACTGGATTATTCTATCGTGCAGAACAGTATTTCAGTCTGCATAATACTTTTGATGTCCAAAAATTTCCACTTGCATCCTTTTATTTGGAACAGGAAGCCCTTCAATGGTACCGTTGGTACATCAAGGCTCATGACGAGCCAAAATGGACAGATTTTTGCCAACTCCTTTTGCAACGATTTGGTCCTAGTGCTTTTGATGACTTCACCGGAGCACTCACTAAACTTCGTCAAAGTGGCACTGTCATGAGAGAGTATCACACAGAATTTGAGAAACTGGCCAATCACATAGAAGGATTGTCTGATGATTCTACAGGAGTTGTTTTATCATTGGTCTTAAGGATGAAATCCGATCAGAGGTTAAAATGTTCTGTCCCAACACAATGATGGAAGTCCTAGGGTTGGCAGAAGATAAGATTGCAGCCCAACAATGCTCCAAACCCACTTTTGTTCCCTTTCGAAATATGGGTTCTCAACGTCCTCCCATCTCGCCAGCTCTTCGACCAAATCCTATCAAGCATTTGTCTGAAACAGAGATGCAGGCACGCAGAGAAAAAGGGCTTTATTATAATTGTGATGAGAAATTCACTCGGGGACATAGATGTGTTCAACAAAAGCTCTATCTCTTGGATATGGGTTCTCCGCCTGCCTCTACAATTGGTGAAGAAACTCCATATACAATGGATGATCAGGTCGACATTCAGGAGCCTCCTATTGACCCCCCATCTCAGGATGAACAACCAGAGATATCTCTCCATGCTTTATCCAGCGTCACCACCCCCCAAACAATGCGGGTCAGGGGTTACTTCAAGAAGCTTCCTCTTACAATACTCATTGATTCTGGTAGCACTCATAACTTCATTAACTCTCGAATCGCCAAACATGCTGATTGTTTTGTCCAACCTTGCTCCAACTTTGAAGTCATGGTTTCCAATGGGGGCACCTTACCTTGCAAGGGGAAGTGTCACAATGTGCGTATCTCTCTGGAAGATTATAACCTGCGCTCTGACATGTTTGCCTTGTCCCTAGGTGGATGTGATGTGGTTTTGGGCGTTCAATGGTTACGCACACTTGGCCCCATATTATGGGATTTTGCTGAACTTTGGATGCAGTTTTCAGTCAATGGGAAACAACACAAATTGAAGGGCTTACAACAAGGGTCTCTCGGCATCATCAATTCACATTGCTTGGAAAAGATCCTTAAGAAGAATTCACATGGTGTCATCTCTCAACTCCATTCCATTTAGATGCACCCATCAACGGTCTCCCCTATTTCCTTGGATAGATATGAAGGTGTCCTTGCTGAACCAGTGGGCTTGTCGCCTTCAAGAGACCTTTCTAGTAAGAATTTAGCCGCATCTACATCTCAGCAGGAAATGATGGCTATTTTGCATGCAGTACAGAAGTGGCAGCCATACCTATTATGGCATTATTTCTGCATCAAGACTGATCTCCAGAGTCTGGAAAATTTCCTGAAACAATGGGTCTCCTCCCCAGCACACCTGAAATGGGTTATCCAACTCATGGGTTATGCCTATGCGATCACTTACAAGAAGGGTAAGGACAATATGGTGGCAGATGCTCCTTCTCATACATTTGATGACCCAGTTTCTCTTACAACTATTTCTCTGCTTGTTTCAAATTGGTTGCAATCTATTCAACAGGGCTATTTCTTCTATGAACTCCATGCTTCTTCATCAACAACGCACTCTGGGTGTCTCATAATGTATGACCGGGAACAATGTAACTTCTTTTGGCAGGGACTGAAAATGACAATTCAATAGATGGTGGCTGACTGTGATACTTGCCAGGTCAACAAGGGTGAAACGACACTCCTTTTGGGACTGCTCGAACCCTTTCCCATCCCTACACAAATTTGGACAACTATTTCTATGGATTTCCTAGAAGCGCTGCAGTGGTATAATACCACATCTAAAAAGACACCATATGAAGCAGTCTATGGACAGGCACCACCAATTCTTCTTCCATACACCCTCAGCAGCTCCCCAGTTCAGGCAATTGACTCGGTTCTTCAAAACCGCTATCAGATTCTTCTCATTCTGCAGGACAATCTTCACCTCGCAAGAATTCAACTGAAACAACAAGCCGATCGGCATCATTCTGAGCGCACTTTTGACGCAACTGATATGGTTCTTCTTTATCTACATCCTTCCAAGAAACCCTCCCTGAAACTCACAAGGCGTCAGTGGCTCGGAATGCAACCCAAGGATGCTACAGGGGAACCACTCCTTCAGATTCTACATCAATTTCCACATCTAAAGCTTTGAGGACAAAGCTTTTTCTAAGGGAGAGGGGATGTTAGGAACCCATGTCAACCCTTCTATTTACTTGTTAGTATATTGTTGTTTGACGCATATGCTTTGTAAGTCGTCCCATAGTATTTGTTGATCCATAGTTTGTCTTATTGTTGTTGGACGCATATGCTTTGTAAGTCGTCCTGTAGTAATTGTTGATTCATAGTTTGTATTGGCCCATGGTTTGTATTGACACATGGTATTGGCCCCTAGACTTAGTATAGAAGTTTGTGTTGAGACCAATGAAGGTACCATGAAGTTATTTGTATTGGGCTTCCTCAAAGGAGGTTTCCCCCTCGAAGTGGCCTGCGATCAATACAAGCGATTATGAGTTCTGTTATTTCTGTTATTTCGTGTATTTTCATTAATTAATTGTTGCAGGTTCTTCATAGGATAACTGCAAGTTGTGTGACAACAGGGTCTTCAACCAAAGTGGATAAGGGACCACATACTGTACAATTATCAATGATGTGATAATGAGCTAGAGTCAAACATGTGGGGAACTGACCATGCCAAAGGGAAATGAGGTTTCCCATCAGTTGGTCCAAGGGAACCCATCGATGATGGTTATGGGTCCAAGGTACATAATATCTTTAGGTCTATCCCATAGAATACAAGTGTTGATGTTGATAGAGGGGGATCGATGAAAACAAATCACTGAGGGTTCTTTGTTGAACAACATAAGGGTTGTCATTGAATATATAAATAACTAGAACTGAGACACCAAAGGGGGATACAAGGTCATTGAGTGGTGGAATCAATCTTCCTTTACTCAGAGCATGAAGGCATGGCTGACCTGAAAACATATGTGAAAATCTTGATAATATTATGGGAGGGACATAACAAGATAACCAAGAGACATGACTACAATAGGGATACTCATGGAGGGGAAATGAAAGTACTGAGGTCAACCTTGAGAGAGGCTAATATCATTAAGACTCAATGGGTGACACATCAAATAATGCTATGAATTAGGGCTACCATGGAAGCTTCCAAAGAGACATATTATAGTCTGCGGTAGTGTTGAAGAGCACTATTTGAAATGGTTTCCCAAGTACATGGGCACCTAAGAGAAAATATGAGTGCAGGGAGATAAGTGTACAATGTTCAATCAAGTGAAGCAATGGAACTTGTGATAGAAGATGGAAGAGACCAAGGATAGGACACTCATGGTAATCTCCTTGAAGAAAAATGAATGGTGGAAAAATAATGTAACTTTTACAATATGGATGAAGTGGTGGGATTATGAAATGTAAAATGGAACATCAAAATGCCATAAATGTGGGGGTCCGAGGTAGGCCAATGAGATTTGAAAGTGAAGAAACATATGTAGTTAAATTCGGGATACAAACTAGATAGAATCCCAATTCTTTAGGTATTAGTGACATGGGTACCCAAAGGCACTAGGGTACTAATGAACGACAACCATGGAAGATAGGCTTTACTTTCGAGCAAGGGAAAATGCAATGGTGTTTGGGTTGGGCTAGTTGCTTGAATAGAGGGGGATCCTATAGGCATAATGAGATAAAACAAGGTTGACACATATGATGCTTTGCAAAAGGAAATCACCTATATGCTTGTTTGAAAAAATATACTTGTAAGAAAAGGCCACATTCAGAGATAGAAGGATCTCGATGCAACTTGCACTTGCATTCATGGAAATAATACCAAAGCATAAAAGTGCATCTAGAAAGAGAACCAAATGTGCAAGCAACATATAACATAGAGTAAAGGCCATAATTACATTCAGGAAAAATAAGAGGGAAAAAGGGTTTCTTGAAAATATATCCTAATCATGAAAATCAAGTTGCATGATCAAGAATATCGTGGAACCAAGATTTATCTCCTTGTTAAGAATGGTGAATGTGCCAATCTAGATTATGATTTGTAGCATGATACGAAAAATATTGAGACTCTTGGGTATATGAGTGAATGTGAGGAATTCAAACTGTCTAACCATTTTTCTAGCTCGTAGATAATTTCTAGAAGGCAAGGATTGTGTATTCGACAACAATTATTCAACTGTGCTACAAGAAACTAGGAATCTAGGAAAACATGAAGGTGACAAATGCACATATGAAGAGCATTGGCCGAGAGTCCAATCAAAACATCACATTCCACCTAGTTATTGGTATCAACACTAATACACACTCCATTGACATGGACAAGGGAGTGAGACAGGGAGTAAATGTCCCAAGTTGTTGAGGTGAGATTCAGAGAGTACCTACTTTTTCTATCGGTGTAGCCAACATAACATCGAGAATAATGATCCATATAGAAAGGACAAGAAAACAAACCATAGGCTCTGCATACAAGATAAAACTATAAACAACTATACTACAAGGGAAAAGGGCAATAGTATCATGGATAATATTTCTTGAGATATAGTCCATTACAGATGTTCTTTAGGATTTGGCTATATGGATTGACAATAAACTATGCCCCCTTGTCAAGGTAGTGCTTTATGACATATGGGCCACGCCACAAAGACTCGAACTTTCCTTGACCAAGTTTATCATGGCTTGGTCATAAATAAGGATGAGAATGCCTTCACAAAAGGAGTGTGGGTGGAGGTGGTTGTTGTAATGGGATTTCAAACATTGGGTGGATGTGGTTGTCGTGATTTAAGTTTTGTAGAGTAAACTCCATCTCAAGCCATTTTGTAACAAGTTGAGAATCACCAAATATTTGAAGTTTTGAAAATCCATATTTTGCTTCCAGAGTTGGGATAAAATTTAGTGCCATCAACTCAACTTTGTTGTTGGAACCTTGACCAATGCTTGTTTAAATATTATTGCGTGACACTCATTGATATGTATGATTCCTCCTATCCCTCCCACTAGGAGCTCACCTTGAGAGGCACCATGAAAATAGGCCCAAGACTTTGAATAATCAATAACCTCTTCAACCACCCGTCAAGGAGATTTAGGGTTCTTTATTTGCTCGAAGTAAGAGAGAATGTTCTACCTTTGAATATGACGTTGGACCAGAGCGATGCTTTTTCTCTCTCAAAGATTTTGGCATTTTGTGCTAACCAAATACTGCAAGTAGTGATTAAGGGCAAGGTCCCAAACTCTTTAGTAGCAAGGTTTGTACACCATTTATAAAAGCTATCTTCATTGGTGTTTCTATACTAGGGGTCTCTTATGCCCGTGAGACATGGTCCAACTCCTTCCAAACTAATTTAAACACAACCCAAAAATAAATGGCAATTTGATTCTTCATATTCCATACAAAGGTTGCACCACCTTGGGCCCTTTATATTTATTCTTTGTAATATATCCTAATTAATTACTTTGTTGTTGAGGAGTAACCACAAAAAAATGTGAATGCTGGAAGGACAATGAAACCTTCAAATTTCCTTCCACAACCATCTAATTGGTTTCTAAAAACCGTGTATAGCTAGGGTCTTATAACCTGCCCAAGGTGTGTATACCCCTGAGGTATTTAGTGTCTATACCAAATGGCCCTACACTTATTTTAGTTGTACATGACTATTCTTGAGTTTTGCCACATAAGTAATCCATATTTTAGCATCCTCTGCATTAAGCCCTAACTCTTTGGTAGATAGCCACTCCTACTGCCAGCTTGTAGTCCTCTCTCGATTTATAACTTGATTTAAGGTATAAATCCCTTTGTTTCTTAGATGCTAAACAATGTGATGAAGAAGCCTAAAATTGTTGCCACTATCAATCCGAGGATCCAAGGTTGCTTGAACCTTTGAACCTCTTACACCACACCAAGAAGATATTGGCTATTTGGTGCTCTCAATGAATTACATGTGGGGGAAGATTGATATTAGTTGAATTAATCATTGAAGCAATTCAAATGTATTGGTCCTCTCTTTATTGGATTCCCAATAGAGTGTTCGATTCAATCAGGAGGCTCAATTATAGATTCATTTGGTGGGTTGGCTTGGGTGGTTGAGTGTTGTGAATTACAAGCAAGAGGTTGTGGGGCCAATTCCTTAGGCTCTCTGCCTTTGTGAATATAGTGGGTCTCACTTGATGTCCCTACCGGGTTAGGTTTCCAAAACTGCAACCAGTCAGTTTATCCCATGTACCATCCTTGAAATGAAGGAAATTACTTGGAGGGTTTCCTAGAATGTGCATTCTAGCGAAAAAGAATAAAATAAATAAATAAATAAATAAAAATTAGTATGTATCTTAGAAAATATTAGCTATACTTGAACATTTTGGAGTCAATGTTTTGACATGTGCCTCATTTTTGGCCTTTTTTTAGTGCAAAATGTTTCAAACTCTATAATCTTGGGTTGTATAGTGAGACCATGATGCTTTTTCTTTTTTATTAATATAATGGATACCCATTCTTGTTTATAAAAAAATTGAATATATATATAAATATATAGTTTATTGGGAATTGAACTCTGAAGCAAATTACCTATCCAAGCTGGCGCTTGCGTTACCTCCTGGAAGACTTGAGGTAACAGGCATTCACAACAATCAAACAACTTTCAATCAGTTGATGGATATCTAGGTCCAGGTAGTGCCTTAAGGGCAGTAAGAAACATTGGGGAAGACATGCATTTTGATTTTTTTATGTAGCCTTAATGGCATTCAGACCTATGAACTTATGAACAGTATTGTAATACATTTTGATATATAATGAAGTCCCCAGAGGACAGTCCATGATCACTTTTTATTTAAAGTGATGGATATTTTCCTATTTTCCTATTTTCCTATTGGAATATATATATATATATATATATATATATATATATATATATATATCCTTTGAAACAATTGAACGTACTTATCATTTATTGTCACGATATAGTTGTGATTGGAGTTGTGAGCAAGATTCAATATTATAAAAGCAATATGCATTTTTTATAAAAATTATATATATTTTTAACAAAATTCTATTTTTTTAAATTTTAATATATAAATATTATATATGTGCTGCATCTCACCTATATTCGATTGTAGTTCACTTTTTTCTCATAGTTTTAGTTTTTGTTGTTGTTGTTGTTTGTTTGTTTGTTTGTTTGTCTGTTTTTGTTTTGTTTTTTTGTTATTTTTGTTTTTTCGAAGGTGACAAAACCTATATGTGAATGCCAACTAACTCATATTGTTATTCAAGGAAAACCACACCACATGAAATAACCCGTTGGTGGTCCATAAGGAGTACCCATATTTCCACCTCTGCGTCTTGGACCATGTTTCTTACATCCGAGAAGGACAAGCCCTTAACTAATCATAAGCAATTTTATGTCTTTTTCTCATAGTTATACACCTTAAGTTGTTGAACTAAAATATTGATATTTTTAATTAACAACAGAAAAGAAAAAATTATTTAATACAAATTTTAAAAATGGGAAAGTATGTATCTTGTAATTTGACTTATCAAGTTGAAAAAAGGAAAAAAAAAGGATTAAGAGTTTATAAGAAAAAGGTATAGAATCTCATATAGTTCATTGACTAAAACATAGTAGGGTAATTGTTTCATGAAAGAGAATTTAGGGTTTAGGTTAATATAAAACAACATAGATCCATTTTAACTCTAGATTTATCATGAGCCGATTCTTTTATCCAAGAAAACCACTCCAAAAGAACAAATTTTAAATATTACTTTATTTAAAACCTTGTTCACCATTTATAATGAACAATGGACATTTTAATATTTGCATTTTGCAAATCCAATGTAAATGAATATTATATACCAAATGTTAGTCTTGGAATTGAATTGAATTTTCCATTATTTATCTCTTTAAATCTATGTCTCTATTAAAGTTCTAACATAAACTCCAACATAAAGGGAAAAATGACATAAAAAACAATTCCAAATCTATGTCTCTATCAAATCTCTAATATAAAAGGAAAAATGACATAAAAAACAATTCCAAAACTATGTCTCTATCAAATCTCTAACATAAAGGGAAAAATGACATAAAATTTTTAAATATTACTTTATTTAAAACCTTGTTTACCATTTATAATGAACAATGGACATTTTAATATTTGCATTTGCAAATCCAATGAAAATGAATATTATATACCAAATATTAGTCTTGGAATTGAATTGAATTTTCCATTATTTATCTCTTTAAATCTATGTCTCTATCAAAGTTCTAACATAAACTCCAACATAAAGAGAAAAATGACATAAAAACAATTCCAAATCTATGTCTCTATCAAATCTCTAGTATAAAAGGAAAAATGACATAAAAAACAATTCCAAAACTATGTCTCTATCAAATCTCTAACATAAAGGAAAAAATGACATAAAAAAACAATTCCATAGTATTAACACTAAGTTCTAAGCGTTATTATTTATTGTCATGATATACCAACACTAATTTTGTTTTGAAAAAAGTTGTAATTTTATTCATGTAGATTAAAATCACAATATCAAATGCCTAGCAACATTCTAGCATACTTTTGAGTGAAAAGAAGACTTCTAAAACACCACCTAATAACTTCATATAGAGCTAAATTCATTAAACGCTTTTGAAAGATAAACCTTTAGTATCAATGCCCTTAATTTTATAATCTTTATGAAGTGTCGACATTTTTGAGCAATCCCAACTACTTCATGTATATGTCTACCCTAAAAAAAACCAAATTCTTCCTTAAAAAAATGTTAGATAAAATGGTCTTTACTCTTCGGACAATTATTTTTATGATAATCTTATCCAACACTATGAGCTATGGTTGGGTATAAACCAATACATCCATTCTCTACTTTGCATGATCGGGCAATTGTAAATAAAATTTATGGGTAGATGTCAGAAACATTCTTCAATAATTGTAATATTTCATCTTCAAAACTTATGGGATTGATATTATTGATCAAATCCACAAGTGAGAGTTATTATCCCAAATTTACAAATCTTTTAGGATTGATATTAATTTCTTTAAGGATATACAAGATTAAGTAACATTTCATAATATTTATCTTTGGGTTTTAACTACATTGTATATTTTTTATTTACTTAATATTTTAGAATTGTTTTAAAATGTTATTTGTCACTTTCAAGTTGAGCACATAAGAAATTACACATCTCCCTAATATTAGGCTATTAAAAATGTCTTTCAACACAATTACTTGATGACCTTTGACTTCATCAACTCATAATTATATATCGGAAGAGAACTTATACACTAAATATAATCAACATTTAGTGGTTGGGAGGAATGATTATTACCCTATCCTCCCTACCCAGGTTCAATTATTGTAAGTGACATGATGCTTTTGTTGAGCCCTTATGTATTAACTATGTAATTTTGGCCATACCTTGGTTCTTCATAATAAGGTGTTGGCATTTTTCCACTTGAAAAAAAAAACAACATTTAACTTTGCCTCTTTATGCTTTCAACATATAACTATGCCTAATTTAAAAAAAAAACTTTATTAAAATTTTAATTTTTTAAAAATATAAAAACTATTTTAAAAGTGAGCATAATTCTTTCATCATTGATATATCAAACCAGCATAGATCCATCTTAAACCCGTATCTATCAAGCATCGAGAGGGATCCATTTTCTTAAGGTGCATTTCTTTTTTTAAATTTAAAGTCAAGAAATTTGATCTCTCTTATTGATAGATCCGGGTTTAAGTTTTAAGTTTTTATTTTATAAACGGACATCTATTTTTTAATTCCTTTTCATAATATTTTATTTTATGAACCAACATGGATTTTTTTTAAATACTTTCGAAATACTTTTTTACGTTTTATTAGATGATTGCACCAAGTAAAGCGAGGTGCTCTATAGCCCAGTGTGGGAGAGATCCTCTAACATGATATAACATTATAACGTTAGTAACAAAATAATTAAAAAAATTCATGCTGGCTCATAAAATAAAAAATTATAGAAAATATTTATAAAAAAAAATCTATGTTGGTTCATAAAATAAAATATTATGAAAAGTAATTAAAAAATAGATGTTCGTTTATAAAATAAAAACTTAAAACTTAAACTCGGATCTATCAATAAATAAATATCAAATTTCTTGAGTTTAAATTTAAAAAAAAAATACACCTCAAGAAATTGGATCCCTCTCGGTGCTTGATAGATACGAGTTTAAGATAGATCTATGCTGGTTATAAGATTTTTTTTTAAATACTTTTTACGTTTTATTAGATATAACGTTATATAACGCTACATCACACGTTAGAAGATCTCCCTTATACTGGACTCGTTTCACTCGGTACAACTAAAAAATGTGATAAACAAACTTGTATTAAAAAAAAACTCTATTAAGATTTTCATTTTTTAAAATATAAAAACTATTTTAAAAATTGACATGATTCATTCAACTACTTTAAAAGTTGGCATGATTCATTTATTTTTATTATATCAAATTAGAAAATGTGATAAAGAAAGAAGCTTGTTATTGTACACAACAACGTACTAAGGGAATAACAAATAAAGGTAAAGTTGCTTAGTAGTCCAACATGTTCCTAAAGCGACTAGGTGGCCCATGGAATACATAGGGAGGCATATTGTGATCTTAGAGTCACTTCCAAGTGTGTAAGGTACGCTTATTGGTCGGAGGACAGTTAAACCATCACAAGCATTTGATGGACGTGGATAGCACCAATAGATTGCATTGCCTACCATTAGCAATCATAAAGGGAATAAGCATTTCCAAGTTGTTAGAAAAAACATTTCCATGAAGGGTGGGCCCAATTTAACAATAGTTTTTGAGACATGTATAAATTGTAAAATTTGGACGTGAAATAGTTGACACATTTTCTGGCTTGGATGATTCGTTGATGGTTGACTTGCCATCCACTATATGTAGAGATGAGACAAGTCACTCAAATGATTCTCTCTTCCTAACGGTTATAAGTAAAAATCTAAATCATTTAGAATATCGATGCCTGATATGCTTAAAGCCCCAAACTTCGCCACCTCAAAATCAACATCTTCACAGCTGAACAATACACCTAGGCTCTAGCTGTGTGTGGGATCCCACAAGGGGCCACACCACAGGAGCATTGGCTTTCAAATGATCAAAAATTCCAAACGTTTTTAACCATGAAGGAAATTGCGACTGCACGAATCAGTAGAGCATAGGAAAAAACAAATGAGCACACTGCACAGAGAAGCAGAAATACTCGGAAAAAATATGCCCAGAATAACGCACGGGATCCTCCATTTAATAAAAGTTATGTAGACTTGAATAGCAAATCTCTCTCTAACAGTCAAGGATATGGCCAAAAATCCCGGTAATCTATTTGTAGAATCAGGAGAAAACATACATGTGAGGCACGGATAACTTCTTTGGGTACGTAGAGTATATCACAGAGATCCAAATGGCATCATGCTACAGGATTAGCATTCAGCCACGAGGGGTGTAACAGACAAAGATACGGGGGTTCCAATGAGAAATTTAAGTGCCCAATGTGGGTTCTGATGCTTGGATACATGTGCCCTCTATGAGGTACCATTGAACCTTTTGGTTCTGCGAGTCCTCTTCACATTGATTCCTGAGCACCTTCTTTTCTTTCTCTTCACATGTTGGGCCTAAAGTCTGACAGATTTGTATTCATCAGGTGTACAGTAGTCAATGCTAAGTTTCCTATCAGCCATTTAAGACTGTACCTCTTTCTGATACGTTGTTCCCTTGAGAGATCTAATCATTTAATGCTCCTAGATCTGTGAAGCTAGTCTCATTATTGCTATTTTGCATTGAATATATGATAAATACAATGTGGAAAGCTGTTTTTCTTTATGGAGGAGATGCATAAAACCTTATGGGTATACCGTATGATCACGTCATTTAGAAAATTGCAGGACAGGGGCTCAACTGTTCAACAATGACGTGAAAAAGACTTCAGTCACTAGATCAATCCACCGATATTTATTTGTGGGTATGCAGTTCTTCATCTCCATAATTTCTTCTGGAAGAAAAAAGGGTTCTGTCTACCCATGTGGGTCTTTAGGCAGCCCTGTCAGAACGACATGTGACATGACCTACTTTAGCAATTGATGATTACCGAGCTGCGTATTGCGGATTTTTTATTTGAATTGTTTAAAATTTGCTTCGATAAATAGTAAGCGTTGCATGCACGGGTCTCATGGCATTTGATATATTTTATTGGACTTTAGTGGTGTGGAATTATAACTGTATTTTGTCTCTGCTCTGTGCAGGGCCTTTGTAATAAGCCCTTTCGCTGCACTAGCTTTCATTTTACTGACACAGGCTTTTTATAACGATGGTCTCAAGAATGTTGCTTTGTGATTGTTCAAGAGAGCAATTCAGATTTGAGGAGATGCCCAAGTCCCCGGAGTCTCTGGCTACCAGAGATTTTTCAGTTGGTGGCCTTTCTTCCAGGACCGGTGATGGTGATTCCAGGTTTGATGAGGGAAGCATTGGCGATGCTGAATCATCCTTGCGGGAAGCTCTTTCTCTGAATTATGAGGTATGTCTTTCTTTTATGAGTCCTTACATCTCTACATTTGAGTTTGAATGGATTTTTTTGTACTCTGAGTTTAATTACACAGGTAAAGCAGAATTCAGAACTAGTCGTATGTTATTGGAAACATGGATAAAGTCGGATAGTTAGTATTGGTACTAGGGTAAGTTTTGTCTCAAACTTTTGATTTTGAGCTCACAGGGCTCAAACATAACTGCATATTTATTAGCCATCCATGTTCTCACTGTTGCTTGGCAGGTCTGCACTGTCTGCTTACAATTTCTCCACCATCTCAGTCTATCCATTTACAATTTCATTCATAGAAGTCCATCCATTTACAATTTCATTCATAGCAGTTGCAGTGACCTGAGCACACTCAAAGTCATCCTCCCCAAATGGATCTAGAAAAGCCAAGCAAAAGGGGAGGTTGAACGTTAAAAGTTCGTTAGTATGTCTCTGTGTGCCCTCAAAAGAGAGCCAGCCCTAGGGCCTACTCGTACAGGATGCTCATTTTGCCTCAAAGGTTACTGGTTAATTGCCACAGTTAACCTGCTACAATAATGTGCTGCAATATGGAACTGAGGCGTATAAGCCTGATGCAGACATAGAACCAGTGGAAGACAAAAAGTCTTCTTCATCTTCACAATCCATGTTCTTTTCTTTCAATTATTTGAAGCTCGGAGAAGATATTCTAATATCCATCGCTTACCTGAATGAAAGTCTCTTGCATATTGATGCACTGCCATGTTTTGTTTAAATAAATGCATTTGAATAAACACGTATGAAATTTTTCCCGCCCTGGATGTGGAAATTTATGAACCTCAAGGTTTTAATGTAAAATAGAAATTTCCCCTCTTAATAAGAGATTTCTCAAATCTTAATCCTGTGAATTTTCAGCCTTAGGGCTGCTATGAAATATAAACAAAACAGCAGTGGCAGCAGACAATATTTCAATCCTTAACAACCTCAAACTTCTAGGCAATCCAATAGAAAATATATCAAAGTGTTCTGATAAGTTTCAGCCCTCTAGGGCAATCTTATTATGTATAAACCAGATCTGAGAACTCTTATTTACAGCACTAAATACAGTAGTAAAACAGCCTTTATCTTCCTCAATTATAATGTTAAATTACCTACCCTAGGGCCTATACCTATTTCAAATCAGCAAGGCATATATGACTGTAAATTACAAATCATGAAGAACATAGATGGCCAAAAATCAAATCTGCAATGTATACAAGTATTGGACAGCTGAAAAATTCATTAATATGCATATGATGAAGTTCATGTACATACCATAGCCTTCTCACAAGGCTAGTTCAATCCACTAGCTCTCCAAAACCATAGCTAGGGAAAACCAAGAAAAACCCTAGCTCAACTAAGGTGCTCCAAGAAGTATGAATCTCTCAAGCAAGTTCTCCAAGGCAAGATGTCTCCTCATCGTCTTTTTCCACACCAAATACAACCTACTAACCGATGGTTTCATTTCAAAAACCCTACTAACTTTGACAAACACATTGGTATATTGTGAAGTACTTGACGTATTGGGTACTTATGGGCTGTATTCAATGTTGGTACTAAGCCCTTGTCTAAAATGCGTACCCAAGGGCTGGGTACATGTACTTGTGTTATGCTAATAAATAGTAACAAATAATAAAACATTCATTTTAAAGAGGAGTAAGTATTTCTTTGGGTTAAAATTGAAAGACATTTTTTAGTAAGAACTATAATTGTATTATATAAATATAGTGATATTGTGGCACTTGAGTGATACCCCATGGGACAAAGTGAACTTTTTTGTCTAATACTAATGTTTAATATAACCTTCGCTAGTACAACTATTTATAGAGTTTCAATATCGGATATATAACAAGAAAAATTATTGAAGTTGTACTAAATACAAAATAAATTGGAGATTAATTGAATAATACTTAGGTTGCATGATAAACAGGGGGAGATAATGAGCATTTGGATAGGTAAGAAGAAGGCTAGCTTGCTTTAATTTCATCATCTTCATCATTGATCTCCTTTGTAGTGGTATATCCAAACTATGATTTGTGTAACTTCTCTATATAACCTTCTCAATTGCTCACATTGTCTTTAAAATTATTCCATTTTGTCCTAAATCTTATTTCTTTCTTTTTCTATATAGGCAGTGTTTTCCTTGTTAGTTAGGTCTAGCTTGAGTGGTTGTGGGATGAAGTGTTATTCTCCCCACCTAGGTTCTATTCCCGTAAGTGACATGTTGAGCTCATAATGAGTATATTGTTGTAATGGCTTTGAGCCCTGTTGTTGACATGGCTTTGTGCTTTGAAGAATCTAGGGTTTACCTTGGGTACCATCCTTGAAATGAGACGAATTACCTGGGGTTTTTCTTTGGGCATTGTAGCCGAGAAAAAAAAGGTAGTGTTTTCCTTGAGAGAAACATTCCCGTGTTTAATCTGGCAAAGATTTTTCTTAATGTGACAGATATCCAACCTAATAGTCTTGAATTGTTTCTTCGTAGTCCAGTTGTAACAATTGGGGAGTCAAATTTGATTCTTGAGGTCTTTAATGACCTCACTAAAGTGATCCTTGGTTATGCAAGATGAATGATTCACTCCACAATTGGTGATCGAGAAGAAATGATAGAAAAGGGGAAGATGCAAATAAAAGTTGAGAATTTGGTGAAAAAAACCAATCTTGAGGTGTCTAATATAGTGTTGGAAAGTAAGGATGTTGACATCCCTTGTTTGCCACCTTGTTTGCTTATTGGTTAAGGCATGAAATTCAATTTTTCAGTGCATTGATTTGGCTAGGGTATCTGATGTACAATTTTATCTAAATAAATGCTAATTGGCTTCGATTGATTTCCAGTTATCTTTATAATTAATCATGAATCTCCAATAGATTGGAGATTGGTTACATCTTATCTCAATTTGAGTTCTAAGACTTTTAGTAAA
Organism: Larix kaempferi; assembly: GCA_027924585.1. Taxonomy (NCBI): domain Eukaryota; kingdom Viridiplantae; phylum Streptophyta; class Pinopsida; order Pinales; family Pinaceae; genus Larix; species Larix kaempferi. Next base: position 1,308,379 of record BSBM01000254.1, read on the forward strand.
AAGTGAACCTTTTCTTGATTCTTAGTGTTCTAACCTAATCCCATTTTTTTTCAAGTAACACATCTTGAGGTAAATAGCTTGGTCACATCTTAACTCAATTAGAGTTCTAAGACTTTTAGTAAAAAGTGAACCTTTTCTTGATTATTAGTGTTCTAACCTAATCCCATTTTTTTCAAGTAACACATCTTGAGGTAAATAGCTTGGGTGCTTCCCCTCATTCTAAGGATATTACCTAGGGTAAACCCTAGATTCTTTAGGGCACAAGGTGAAGTTGACAACTCATGAATAAATCATATATAGCTCATTAACCATTGGCTCACTAAGAACAAACATGTCATAAAGTGGGATTTGATTCTAGGTGGAGATGGTAAGAACTTTTCCTCACAACCACTTGAGCTACATTGAATTGTCTAACCTAATCCCCACTTGTATGAAACCCAAGGAACATTTTTTATCTTACAAATGAACTCCCTACCTTGGCTCTCCCCACATTACCTTTGACTTACTCTTGATGACATTGTAAAACATTAAAGAGGATGTATACATTATATACATGGATTTATGAGAACTAAGTCACATATAGTTACAATAATCCACTCTATACTTCTTAGGTTGACCTTTTCTACAAGTGTTAGATACTATTTTATAACCTAGGTAAGCATCCTCTTTTCCTATCAATTCACACACTGTCTCTTAATTTGTTGCACTTCTACTCGATTTTAAGAGAAATCTAAAAAGCTTGAGGAATTAATCTTGCAACTTTTATTTGTCATAACTTTTGGCGTATGACATTAGAAATATGTGCCATGACATATGGTTTTGGGGTCTTGTGAAAAGATGCATGTGCTGGTGTAGACAAAAAATGATTTTGGTTCCTTTATGCAAGATAGAACCCTCTACATCTTATTTAGGTACATAATTGTAGTTCTAAACTTCTATAAAAAGAAACTATTGTTTCTATAAATGCATCATCATAAGACTTAGTTTTGACCTTAGAATTGGTGATCATAAGCTTATACTAGTTTTGCCTCCATACTAATATATTTCTTTATGCTATAGTAGGTATCATGCCTTTTAATGAGTTGCTCCTTTTGGATCAATTGATTAGTTGCACTAGGGCATCATATCTTGATATGAGCATTAACAACAATGCAAATACTCACACAAAAGAGAACATAAGAGAGCAAGTATGCAAGTATTAGAGAAGAGATTTTCAAAATTGTACATATGTTGTACACTTGTTTGTATTGCTATATATAGAGTACAAAATTGCGGGGAGAGCTATCAAAGTTGACCATGTCTCCAATAATAAATATTAAAGTGGGCAATTGACCAATTTAAATAAAGTCGCCCAAAAGCGATGTTGCACTGGCTTTGGAGACGGGGGAATGACGAGGACGGGGGGATGATTCCTCAGGATGACTAGAGCACACCCCCAATTTTTCAAGGGATAGCAGGCTGGGAACGACAATTTTATATATATATATATATATTAAAAAACTCTAAAAAGTTAGGATTCACCATAAATAGTTGTAGTTGATTGTAAGCACAATAGTCTATACTATATAGTATTATGGACATCTCTTGCACTTGTTGATTCTAAAAAAGCTCAGGCAAATAAAATAAGGGCTGAGTGATATTCCATTATTGGCCCTTGAACATGAGCAAAATTCAATTTAGCTTTAAGAAATTTAAGTTTAACTGTTTTCAATCTACATGAAGGTCCATGAAGGGTTTATGAGAAGAATGCTCGTCTCTATTACAACTTTTCTTCCTTATATTTCACGTTTATGATGATTGGGTTAAAACTTAAAAAACATTCCCTTCTCAACAGGTTTTGTAGATTTTTACAGATGTGTCGAAAACCACTACAAAACACTTGGGGATATACATGCTTGCATTCTGGAAAAAGATTAGATTCATATTTTAGATTAAGAAGGATATTGAATAGAAATTTATTGAAATGTTTAGTACCCAATCTAAGTCTTTACTATCCAATCATTTTCACAGTGCTTGAGGTTGGGATGGGGGAAGAGTTGGACTTGAATAACTACAGTCTACTGGACACCTATGTACGATATGCAAAAGCTAAAATGACCCAAAAAATGAGAAGAACAAGAGCAATACCCAAAATAATTAGACCTCTGAGTTGTTGTATTCTTAGTTTGTTGACATGGAGGCTTCTTTGTTGCTTGTAATGATGTTGGTAAAAAAACAATAGTTAAATCACCAGAAACCCAAATCAAAATCCATCATACACAACCTATATTTTGAGCTAGATTCAAATTTAGATTTAGAATAATACGAAAAAATGTGGATGGGATAAATGGTCATATTGTCCAATCATCAATCTCCATTGTCAAAACTGAAGATACATGCCCAGAACATCTTCAAAATCTGCCTAGGACATCTCTGAAATCTACTTGGAATGTCTCCCAAATCTGCCCAGAAGTCCCCGAAATCTGATGTGGACATTTTGGGTATGGCCAACAAGTCTCCAAGTCCCTGATGAAGTCCTCGACAAATTGGGGAAGTTTCCTAGGGGTCCCCAAGTCCTCGAAAAGTGGGGACAATGGGTACATGGCTTTTTTGGGGGTTACGAGTCCTCGTGCAACATAGCTTAAAAGAGATAAGGATAAAGTACTAGATAAAAAAGTGCAAATGTAAATTATATAATAAATGTTAACACATGTTCACAAGACTAAGTCTTATCAAGTCCTCGCTGTTGAGAGGAAATTACTCCCCATTTCTGCTCAAAATGGGATCGTATTGTTCAAATGTTGACTGGGACAACAATTTACCTTGAATGGGCAATTTGTTAGCTTTTGGGGTTACTCCAAAAGTTTTTTCACCTTGTTAGGATAGCACTATGTCTCCTAGCCACTTGGTGATGTTTTATGAACATATGGATTGCTTAGTTTGGGTGGATGCTTTACCTTGGTTAGAAAGTTGGCATGGCACCCTTACTTGAAAGGTTGTTACTTTGATTGGCATGTTGACCAACCCATTGGGTGCACACAATGAGGGAATCGGTTGCTCAATCAATTGAGGTGCCTACCTAGGAGGAGGAGTGTTGGGCACTTGGAGGAGGGAAATTAGCCCATAGAGCTTGGGACTATGTGATGTATACATTGGAGGCTGGACACTTGACTTGAGGATATGCTTGGGTTGAGGAGTTTACTTCATGGAGGTTGGTGATGGATGTGGACACACATGTTGAGGAGGAGCATTGGAGCTTAGCGACCACATTGATACACATGAGAGCAGCATTGGACACATGAGAAGGCATGTGGTACATAGTTAAAGGAGGAGTGCCTTGCATGAGGGCACTTGGATAGTAGACCACCATGGAAGAGCATTGGATTAACACCTTGTTGGAGTGTGCACCATCTCGGAGGAGGGGGGTTGAGCCCAAGACCTTGACTTGGAGGGCGTTTCACTTTGGGGGTTGGATAAACCCTAGTTTGATACATTTGCATCCTTATATTGTATTGACATGTTGCTCCATATGGGGTTGCCTTGTTGGTTACCTGTATTGACACGTCCTTATTTTATGAGCGTCTCCGTCTCCTACTTGTATATATAAGGGAGGAGAGAGGTCTTGTATTCTTAGATGTTCTTTGAGAGATTGCTCTTGCGTGATGCTAGGGTTTGCTCTTGTGATGACTAGGGTTTATGCTATACATATAAACCCTAAAAAAGAACACGAGGTTGAAGATGATGATGGTTCTTGTGGTTATTGTCATAGCACTAGGATTTCTACCCTAATAGAAGACATGGAGAGTGGAGCTAACACCATGCATCTTTATAGAGCTTTGTTGTTATGGGATGTAAGGCTAGGGAAAGATCATAAAGTTCTTGTATTCGTGACGAAGGTCTTGATGTTTTTGACGATGCAAGAGTGGAAGACTTAGGGTTTGAGGATTCAAACCCTAGGATGGACATGTATATTTGTAAGCTAGCGCTAGAGTTGTCTTGCCATATACTTGTCTGGTGCAACATGGATAGGGTTTGCAAACCCCAAGGAAGACAACCGTGCTAGTGTGGAGAGCTTGTTGTTGAAGCCAAGGAGGATTTGCAAGTGTTTATGCTTGCTTGTTGGAGATCTTTGGTGGTGGCAAGGGTTTTCATGATTTCCCTAGCAAGGGTTTTGGAGAGAATCAAAGATTGTACTGGCTTTGTGACAATGCTGTGTATGTATATGCACTTCATTCTTATATATATATATATATTCCAACTGTCCATTACTTCTGTAATTGCAAATTTAAATTTTCAGTTTTTATTGTCTTCTTGATTGAGTAATTTCCAGCACTTTTTGTTCATGCTGATTTCACATATTAGTGGCTGAAATGTTGAGTGATTTGACAAACATTTTGAAGATAATAGGGTGCATTTACTGCTGTGAATCTGCAGTACTTAAAGTGATTTCAGATCTGGTTTATGCTTGGAAAAGTGTGCCCTAAGGACTGAACTTGTTTGCATTTGTTTGGTATCCTTACTCTTGAATTGCCTAGTGGATTGGGGTTGGAGTGAATTTAAATATTGTCTGCCATTTTCTGCTGTAATTTATATTTCAGATCTGCCATAAGGATGAATATTCATTGAGTTGGATCTAGGAAACCTTCAATGTGAGGTGAGAATTCAAAATTGCATTAAAAGTTAGAATTCCAAGAATCCAAATTTCTACATAATTTGGCTTCACAAACCACTGAGTAAGTGGTAATTTGATATTGCCCAGTGGATATGGTGTGGAAATCAAGAAGTGTATCTTTAGGAATGGAAGGCTGAAAATCTGGAATTGTTGCCTCCAGATCCGTGACTAGAATAGATTACTCCAAGTGAGGTGGTTCATACAACTTCAACTTGTTGATATTCACCACATCATGGGTGCCAAACTAAGGTGGGAGCCCTAACTTGACTTGAAGGCATTAGGACCCATTTTCTTTATAATTGGGAATTGGCTTGATTTCAATCAAAAGACAATATCCTTATGCCACTCTGATGTGGATAGAGGAGAGTTTTGCTGGACTCCTTTTTTGAATTAAATTTAGGCTCAATTATCACCACTTCTATGCTTGCTATCAACTTGCATAAACCCTGTTCTTTCATTAACTTTAATGGTTTAGTCTCTAAATCTATGTTGATATGGGGAAATGGGTACGCGTTTTTGAAATGGAAACATGCTGGAAACGTGACCCCTCGAAAATTTGGAAATGGAAAAACACAATATATATAGAGTGGTATTTTATAAAAACACATTATATCGAAACTTTGAAGGAAATCATTATGAATACATGAGCAAGAACATTTAAATGACAAACATAAATGATAAGCAATGGTCCACCATCATCATTAGTATCACCCTCTACCTCCTTGTCTAGCCTTTGCCTCTCTACCCTGATCCTTATCTAGTCCTTAAAATATGGTAGAAAAAACACAACATGCCTAATCAATGATTTTGGCTTGAGTGAAGGGTACATTTTTGCTAAGGCCATGATAAAAGAGTTCAACAATCAACGCCACCAACATCAAGGTACATAAAGGGCTTGGTACTCTTGATTAATTGTCAATCCCATACCTCGATACATGATAGAATCCAATGAAAATGCTGCAATCTATGTTGCACAAAACTCCTAAAATTCCCACTTACCTAGTACCAAAAACTCGCGGAAACTTGGAAACATCTCAGAAACTTCAAGTAAACCTCCAAGGGCCCATGAGCGGCTTGGTACCCATAGGAAATCTAAAAAACCCTAGTTCATGGGAAATGAAAGCAAATTAACCTCTAAATCATTTCTAAACCTACCTACAAATTAACCTCTCATTCTTATTTTATTGTGAGATAATGTGTTATTAAAAGAAACTATATATATATATATATATATATATATATATATATATATATCGTGTGTTTCCCTTGACGTACACATTTTTTGGGGGTCACGTTTCTAAGCGTCCCACATAAATACATGAAGAATTCACTTAGAAATAACTTGTAGACATGGTCCTCAACATCATCATCATAATCGTGAAAAGTTGTCCAAAGTATTTATGGTACCTCATTTGAAACACTGGAAAGTTTAATAAATCAATAGGAGCGAAACACGCTTCCATTTTTGTGTTGAAAAAGTACCAAGGAAGTGTTTTTCCACCTTGTGATGCCTAGGGGTGGATAAACCATTAAATGTGGTCCCTAGTCACTTTATTAAAGTGAGATGCACTTTATGTTTTTAAAGTCACTTAATAAAGTTTTTTCATGGTCTAATTTTAAATTGACTTTATGATAAATAAAGTGGGTGATTGATTAAAAGGGTCATTAATGTGCTTAAGTTGAAAAGTACATTAAATTCATTTATTTAATTAATAATGAGTCTTTTATGAGAGCCTTAGATCTCATTGAGCCAAGATCTAATATTGGCCATTGAATCTCAAGGAGTTACCATGAACAAAAAAGGGAGAAACTAGGGATTGAGGCATTCATTGTGATTCAAGAGAGTTGGAGAGCAAGAGAGCAAGAGGAGAAAGGGAAATATATAAACCTAGGGTTTGAAGTGATTTTAAAACCTAGAGAGAAAGAGGCTAAAAGCTGGCTCGAATCCCAAGGAGGAGGGCACGAGTTCCAAGATAAAGGGCACGGATTTTGAGGCATAGTACAGTAGTTTGGAAATTGCACAAAATTTGAGGTAGTTCGTATTGTACCAGGCACCACAACAACACAAAAATCGAGGCAGAGTTGGCACAAATTTCGAGGTGAAGTACATCATTTATTGCTGTTAGCAGGCTGTACAGGACAACACAGAAATCGAGGTAGTGTTTTGTTGTTTGCATAGAAATTGAGGGACTGATTTTGCACGGTTTTCGAGGCCACACGTGAGGCCATACAACAGAAATTTGGGCATTGAAATAGAAGAAAAAGTACATAAATTTTAGCAGGCCGTACTGTGATAGTTTGGCACAAATTTCAAGAAGAAATTTGTTGAGATAAGTAGTGCTGAAATTTTTTGTATTTTGTCTTTGAAATAAAAATTTTCCCTCTCCTATCGGGTTTTTCCCGAGCCTATTTGGCTAAAATTCTGAGTTTTGAATTTTATGTGTTTGGCTGTTATAAATTTTCTAAGTGTGAAAAAGAGAAGAAATTCCATGTATTTCAAGAAAAAATAAATTTTTATGCATTGAAGCTAACATGCAGTCATGGGGTTTAAACCCGGATGCGGGTGGAATTGTTGAGGGGGCACATGGATGCGCACATGGACACGTCGAGGGGGCACATGGACGCGCCATGACACATGGGCTCCCGAGCCATTGCGTTGGCAGCAAGGGTGGCGTTGATGCGGAGAAGAATGAAGCCGCAGTTAATGCGGCAGTTAATACGCAAGGGTGGGCGAGCTCGAAGGTCTTTACTCCCCCTGAGGTGAATGTCCCTTCGTCGTCGGGAAGAGGAAATGCAAAGTACCACCAACATTAAAGTAGCAAGCTGGACTGCGAGGCTCCCTCGTGTGACAACCCCGAGCTCCATCTCCAAGCACATAGAAATGGAGGAAGGGTCTATCGTCCTCATTTGCAACTGCTCCTTGGTGTCTACTGAAGGATTCATAGCCCAATGAATTGCCTTTAGCTGCACCTTAACATTGTCGAGACCGCGTGGTATTTCAAGAAGAGGTGGGGTTGACCGTGGAGCCGGTCGTGGAGTTGATAACATTAGTAAGGATAAGGAGTCTATGAATGGGTACGCGGACAATGTTCAGGTCCGGTCCGTCGCCTGATTGATGACTGGGAAGCGAGCAGAGTTGCTGAAATCTTAGCCTTTGGTAGCCATGGAAACTGAATAAATTACTACTAGTTGGTTAAAAACATGATGGGAACTTTGGTGGAAGAAATGATAGGCAATTGGAACATGGCCAAAACCTCAATCTTGGACATCAGAGCCAACTTGGTTCAATTGGACGAGAAGCTTGTTAGCTTGGATTCCAGCTTTGTTGGAGGAAAATACTCCATGGAGCGCTGCACTGTCATGTGAGAAGACATTGAATGAGATGGTGTTGCAAGGAATGTGGAGGTCTCAGCGGTCGGTGGTGTTGCCAGGAAAGTTGAGGTCTCTGCTGTTGTTGGTGTTGCAAGGAATGTTGAGGTCTCTGTTGCAGCTGAGGGTGAATTGTCTGTCGCCACGGCCACATCGGACACTATTTCAAATTCGGCCGCCTTCCCCATACCGTTTACCATCGGGCCCCTGCAGTACAAGCAAGTCCGTGAACATGAAGATGGCAGTGTCTCCCCTTTGTCGCAAAGTTGAGCCCTTGTCTCCCAAGCTCCGCCCTCAAGGCTGGGACGACGATTTCTTTGGCAGCTGCCCAATTGTGGAAGAAAAGCCAAACTCTCCTCATGCAAAAGCAAGCTCCTAGGCTGGCCATGGTGGTACCGGGCTCACTATGTGATTTTCAGTTTTTTTGTTTTAATCTGCTACATAGTCTGTTATTTTGCCAGTTAATCACTATCACTATGTATGAACAATGTTGGGACTCTCACTCTGCGTGGTCTCCTTGTACGGGTTCTTTTTGTAAAGATAATAGTCTCTTTAGCGTTTTTGAGCGCCTGGGGTGGTGGTTTCACTACCTTAGACCGCCTAAGCTTGTAGAAAGAAGTGTACTTTTTGGTTCTCTTTTTTAATACATAGTTGCAGCATTACAAAAAAAAGCATGTAGTCATGGGGTTTGGGCATTAAACTTTATGTGAAAAATAAAACTTGAAACCGGGTTGGGTTCCAAAATTTTCATTTTGCAGCAGTTGGTGGATCAGAGTCTTCAAGTCCCAAATCTAAAGTGTCATCTTCAACATGCTCGTTTTTTGGAAGGGAAATCATGGCCTCAATAGTTTCTTCGTCTAGATTAGGATCCCCCTCCTTCCTGAATGCCTTGACCAAATGTAAGAGTGAGTGTTTCCCCTTAGGAGGAAGCTCTGCATACCAGTGTCTCACATCCTTGTTATTTTGCAGATCAAGAGATATTACAAATAACTTCATTCTGATATCCTCGTCCCTATATCCCATGTCACAAGAAATTCTCTAAATGTCGTAATATGCTTTGTAGTTGTATCTTCATATTCATGAAACCTTGGAATGGACTTGAGACAACCATATTTATTTGGTTCATTTGGATATCTCAAAATGTTTGAGGAATCCTGTGGAGCAAAGAAAGCCATATCATCTTCTTATTAATAGACGAGGTTGGCTGTTTTGAAATGCACTTCTTTTTGTTAATTTTTTTATTAGTGGAGTCTCCAGATAGGACCTGCAAGGTTAGCCTTTAAAAAAATCCTATCAAAGCACAATGCAAAACTTACCTCTTGAATCAACCTAGTCCTTGTAGGGTACTTTTGTCTTATTTTTTTCAGTCGGAGTCGCCAGGAGAGGCCTGTCAAGTTAGATCAACAAATCTCACCAAAGTACAAAACAAGAACGTACCTAAACCATGCGGTAGATGTTGGATGTATATGAATGCTTCATCTCAGGAATTCCTCTTCAATAGAATATCATCACTTTTCTTTGATGTCCCCAATAACAACACCAAAAATGTTAAGCCTTGTTGGAAATGAATAAATAAACTAGGGAACACCTCAAATGGAATGTCGTGTCACTTTTCCTTTGAATCCCCGACAACGGTGCCAAAATTTTTACCGCTCATACTAGTAGTCCTTTCAGAGCAAGCTATTTATGCCCTGTGCTAGTGATGGTAAGCATATAAGAGGGGCTAGACCCAATGTCACCTCAGTCTAACCTCTCAACTTCTTTGGGTAACTCCTTAACCTAGGGGAGAGTCCCTAATCAAGGAAGAACACCTGCAGAGACCAACACATCTACAAATACCTTTCTACAAGCCCTATAGCTGAGATCGGTGCCTTATATGGAGTTAACTATGGATAATAAAGTCACGTAAATCATATAAAGGAGTTAATTCAATACACCAATCAATATCAATCAATACTACGACTTTCAATGCAATTACACTACTCCCAATGTAGGGTTTCACACTTCCCAAGGCAATACCCTAGAAAAGTGCTCTTTGAAAGGGAGATGAACAAGTAGCCTAGGGTGCACTTGATGGTCCAGACAAAACTACAAAAAACCTAGCAGAAACCATAATTTGGGCAAATTCATGTTTCCTAATGCACCAAGGCAAATAGGGACACCGTCAGAGATCTATGGATAAATCCACTAGGGTGAATTTAGTGGGTGGATCGGAATTACAAACTCACGACTATTTTTGGAGTTATGAATTTATTTAGATTTTTAGGTTTTTTCCCTAAATTTTATATTCTTAGGGTTTTTTCAATATAGAAATGCATGTAAAATAAAAGACAAGTAAATTGATAAAAGAGATAGTTTTATTCAAAAGATAGGGCATATGATTCTTGTCTCAATCCCTAGGGAATTGAGAGATCAATACCAATGTCCCTCTCTAGAAATGGCTTCCAATACTTGCAATTAGGGCATTGACTAACAATCTCTAGGGTTAGGTAGAAGAGCCTAATTAGGGAAAGCCAAGGAGTCCAAGGCCCAATCAACAGTGGAGAGCTCCTTTGATAGGATAGTCTCCTCGAAATGCATTTAAAATAAAAGACAAGTAAATTGATAAAAGAGATAGTTTTATTGAAAAGATAGGGCATATGATTGTTTTCTCAATCCCTAGGGCATTGAGAGATCAATAGCAATGTCCCTCTCTAGAAATGGCTTCCAATACTTGCAATTAGGGCATCCACTAACAACCTCTAGGGTTAGGTAGAAGAGCCTAATTAGGGCAAAGCCAAGGAGTCCAAGGCCCAATCAACAGTGGAGAGCTCCTTTGATAGGATAGTCTCCTCATACAAAGTTGACAAAATGCTAGCAAGAAACCCTAACAATTAGCATAATACACCGTGAAAGCGTCATCAAACTAGGGTTGGAAATAAACCTTACCAACATTCACCAAGAAATGAGCAAGGAAAAGACCATAGGTCACTCTTGAGCTTGAGTTATTACAACCAATCATAGCATCAACCAAAGCATGTGCAAAATTAAGCCCTAGAAACACCTTCAGTCATCCTTCAAGCAAGAAAAATCATCCCAAGAGAGGTTCACATAGCATCAAGAGCTCCGATAAACTAGTAGAAAATGAAAAGATCTCATAATGAACACATATCTTATTGTGTTTTTACAATAAGAGGGAGGCACTATTTATATAAGACCATCCTCACCTAATTTTGAGTTATTAGCCTACAAGATAATGTGAAAATAAGCTTTTTGGTTAGTGCACCTACAAATTTGGGGACTAAACCACATAGTGACATAAAATAACAATTAAAATGTGAAATTAGTCTACACCAAGTGCTAGGTGTGCCAAAAGGACGATGCCATTCCCCAAATAACCCCAACAGATGTGTGCCCTCAACATCCTCCATTATCCTTGTAGGCTTCTTCAGTCTGGAAGTAAAATTTGCGGGTACATAGCCCAGAGGAGGGGTAAAATAGGTCCAAGTGAGCAAATAAGGTGTGCTAAACAAATGCTATCACCTTTTACATGGCAAATAAACGAGTTTGGTCATGCGTCCAAGTGATTAGCCCCACAAGGAAACCAACCCGTACAAGGCGAGCACCTCCTGGAGGTGGGGAAATCAAGTGGACCAGCCATGACATGATTATGGGTATTTACCCCCAAATCAACACTCAATGCTTCAACTTGGCCTTTATATCAATTTTTTTTAACCCCTTGCTTTGATAAATCCGATTGGGAATGCTGCAGATACCATGAGGTGTAACACTCCCAAATCTACAAAGACGGCTTCTTCAAGAATGGAAGAGGATCCTCATTTTTGTGTTCCCTACTTCTTTCTATCACCTTCTGCAAACCAATATTATCCTCTCTTTTCCATTTCTTTTTGTTTGGTAGCATTCACCACTGTACATGCTCCAAGTCCACAGTCAAGGCCCGAGGGCCAACAAATGGCCCTTAATTCAATGGGCCAAAATTTACTCTATGCATATAACTACAAATATAGGGACTATAACTACTAAAAGTTTCCACTTTAGAAAGAGTTTACTTTATATAATCAATGGCATGGATGGTAATCTTGATTTTACTGCCATTTCCATCTCCTAAGAGGTTCTAGTTACAACTTTAATATAAGGGATAAGCTTAAGTCATCTAGTTTGTATTAATGTTTCTTTTCTTCTCTATGTCTCTTCCCTTATCATGTTTTTTAATTATTTTATTTTTATATTTTTTAATATATATATTATTGCCGTTCCCAACCTGCCGTTTCCTGCAAATTTGGAGGAAACTTCTAGATGTGATACATGTACCCACGTTCCTGCGTTCTGGAAACTTGTGCAACATAGTAATAAAGTTATCTTAAGTAGCTCTTCAATCCCCTCCAGGCCTAGAATTTCAAATGTATGCTGCCTGTCAATTGAAAATTCATGACGGTTTGGTGTTCTTTGTGCCTTTCACTTTACGTTTTTGTCAAATTTTACAAGTGTCAAAATTATTTTCGAAAAAAATAATAAAACGTAAAGTGAAAGGCACTTTAGTGTAAAAATCATAAAGAATAAATTGCTTGCGAGGGTCACCACCTGAATATATATAGCAAGAGAAGCAGCACGAGACAAGGTTAAACCCCTTTCATGGGCCTGTTTATTTTTTTAAATGATCTTAATAAACTTAGCTTAAAACTACCCAGGAAGGAAAGCCAATTATGTCACCCACCACAATGGCATATACCTTCGTATCAAACTTGAGGACAGATAGTATGAGGAGCAGGCGGCTCTGCATATGCTGCCATGCAACGGCCTTTTGACCAAAATCTTGTTTACAAAAAAAACTAATATATTTATAATAATAATAAGATTCCACCATAATAGATTATCTTTCAATTTCACCTTTCCCTGTGACTAATTCCATAGTAAGAAGTAAAAATTGATTGTATCCTCTGCCACCAAAGAATCATCAGCCGCTCACAAATATGTGATCTGTAATTAGTAATAGCCAAGTATTTGTATATATTACTACACACTAACATTATGGATCTTTAACCAGTAGCAGCTACTCCTCTAGAGGTGAAGCTGAAGATGCATTATGTTATGGATTGATGAGCTACAGTGAAATACGAGGGTGGGTGCGATGGCTCCGATCTCTCTGATAAAAAAAATTGGACTGATCAAACGAACGTACCCTAGCCACGTAAACTCGAGGAGGAGGAGAAGAACCTGGGGTAACTGGGGAAATTTCATAGATATGGTTTTTCAACCTGGTGTAACTACTAACTTGTCCATGTTTTTTTATGTGCAATGAAAGTAAAATATTAATTCCCAAATAGTATAAGTGACGACGGATGCGTCCCAACACACCAACCCGCTTTCATTGGATGACAAGCACAAGCTGACGGAATAGCAGCGCAAGAGACAAACGAGGGAAGCATCGATAAGTATTAAAAATTATGACTGTGAAATGTTAAAACCATTAACATATTCTACACCTTCAAACGACTATTCAAAATTATGACGGGAGATGTAAACGGTTAGACGTCAAATCTACGGTATGAAATTTTTCACGCCTGTCATCATTGACATGTTCATTTTATCACCAGCTGTCAAATACGTTCCAGGAACAGAAAAACGTTCTACAGGCCGTCAAATTCCAGGCCTGGATTCCCCTCATGTAATCCTTGATGTAATGTAATATGAGATGCATTCTCTTAAAAAAAAAGAATTGCAAATCTTTTGCTAGTGTGATGGCCCCCCTATAAATATTCCTTGATCCTACTGTAATATGTCATTCATGTATCATATTTAGTTTGTATTCAGATGTCTTCAGGAGGCTCGTGTCCTTGTAAACAAATTTCTTGGAGGTGAACAGCCTAATAAATGGGCTGCATAAGCATCATGGTCTGCTACATACATGCTTTCAAGTTAGCAGGATTGTTTTCCCTACTAGAAGACTCTGAGGATGATGCAGCCAAAGTCTGCATGAATAGCAATGTTGCACTGACACGGATATGGAGATCGGGGGATGGGGCAGGGGGGCAGGGGGCGTGGGCAGGGTGGATAGGAAAGCTTTCAGAAAAGATGGATACACTATGTGGCAGGGAATGCCAAATGCTCTATATATACACATACAGAGAAAACAAAACCGAGATATAAGAAATTCAGAATTACCAGGCATTGCTTATTATTGATCAGTGCTTTTTAAGTAGTGTTTTCTGACTACACTTGTCAGTTTGCCCTCAAACATGAAAGGATGGCACATGGATCTGTATTTTTGTGGATGGATATGTTTGTTTGTCATTTTTTGGTGCTGAAATGTGGTTTTTTCTTTTTGGATGGATACGTTTCCTAAATCCTGAAAAGTTTGACAAAATCTGCTCAAATCGGCCCTGCAGCCCTGAAGCAGCATTTCCAGAATCTGATACAGCCCTAAAACGTTTCAAGGCCATGTTCCTGGCATATCCCGTCCATTTCAGTATCTGAAACACTGAATGGTGTTTCAGGCACCTCACCCAAAAATTTCCGGTAAATAGTGAGAAATTCTTTGGGATGGATTTTGATGTCTTTGTTCCCTTAAAGCTGGAAGTTACCAGGATCCCGATCTGGATACGGATCCGTCAAGTTTATGAAAAGGCAGGATCCGGATATGGCTATAAGAAGCGGCATATACAAATAATATAAAAATATTTTTATAAAATTAAAAAATAAAACGTCAATAAAATCTAAAATATATATATTTTTAATTATATAATTTAAATATTAATACTTACAAAATAAATAATTGATGGATAATGTTTATAAATAATAACTAAATTTATAGTTATAAAGTTCCTATTTATAATAAAATTCCAATTATTTATGATATAATTATATATATTGATTGTTATTACTAAAAGTTAATTGATATTGATTTTAAAAACTTAAAATTAAAAGAACTTTATATCAACAGCCAAAATCGCATTAAAAAGTGGGTTCTACCCTTACGGATCCATCCGTTTGGTCCTGGGTTCAAGGCCGGTCCTGGTTCGAGACCACTTTGCAGCATACACTATCCATATTCGAGATAACATCGGGCCGTATATTTGAGCTAGATGGTGCTCACTTCTCTGGTACGGTTTCCAAAATTTCATATAGTTTAACAAATCGTGGCACATGTAGAACATCGTACACATCATACATTATTACCGCTACATGGATTCCACCAACATCGTAAAACTTCTACTACCAAGCGTCCGATCCCAGTGCCATGGATTCAGTGACCCGGCAGATTATTCACGGGCTCCACAAGCGACTTCGAAAGCCTCGGGCTCTAAAAACGAGGGACAGTCCAATATTGAAATAATGTTTACAGTTTTGATTGAAGTGAATACGAATTTGGATCCGGATCCGTACCAGATCCGGGGATGCGCGCATCCATCGCCCAGGGTGGACGGATCCGGTAACATGGTCTCCTACTATTACATATTGGGCCTGTGATGCCTGTCATTGATATTGGTACAGAGATGTCCAGTATCATAGCAACCATTGCTAATCATTTGATGCCTACTGGAGAATTTCAACCCTGGACGTATATGTGTATATGGGTTTGAGCTAGTAAGTATCAGTTCTGAATTTGGTAACAAATTATCAGCTTCAGTTTTAAATTTGGACCAAGCAGTTTGTTATTTAAATTCATTTGATACTGAAGAACATATAGCAGAATGCTAGTTTTTTTATGAAAAGAGGCTGTTGTCTGCTCTTTGCAGGGTTGAATATGGTCCATTGGTTGTGGTACATTTAATAACACACTACACCTTTGCTGAAGGGGGATGTTGTTGAATTCATGTAACATTTATCTGTTTTGATGTGTTATTGCTTTGGTTCATATGATGAGGGCATCGACATTCTGATAGATTTTGTACGTGCTGATTTTGTAATTAACTATTTTTATGCAGGAGGCTAGGGCATTGATGGGACGGATGGAGTATCAGCGTGGTAATATAGAAGCAGCACTTAAGGTGTTTGAGGGGTTAGATATAAACACAATTGTGTCAAAGATGAGGCAATCAATTGCTGAAAGAGTACAGAGATTGGGAAGTCGAAGAGGGCGCTCCCGCACTGGAAACGGCAATGCAATGTCAATGCATACCGTCAGTTTACTACTTGAGGCCATTCTTCTAAAAGCAAAGTCGCTGCAAGAGCTTGGACTGGCTAAAGGTAGCAGTTCTGCATTGTTCTCCCTGATTGGGTGTTAAAAGTCTGCATGTGATCTAGAATCTTTTCTGTTAGGGGCATTCAAGATAGTAATTCAACATGTTCTGGAGTCTAGGTTGTGTACTACCGCACAGCCAATGTGCAGGGATAACTTTTACTGTCAATCTCTTTTCAGTGAGGATCCCAAAATAATGTATTGAATAGATATTAACTTGGAATCTGGTTGTGAAAACCATTATCTGTTCTTTCTAAAAGACTCGAGCACTGTTCTTTTATTGAATATTATCCCTTTTTTATGCAATACTGATTTCTGTTTTTCACAATATATGGTAGGGCACATTTTTTCAGAATTTTTGTGCTCAAATTAGTGAACTTACTGGCTAAGGGTAAAGTCACCCTATTTGGCAGTTTCACTGGTTCTTATGCATTTACGTTATGTCAGATTGTTAAATTGCTATAGATATCTTGAAAACCTGGAGCTAACACAAAACTTCATAAGATTTCTCTCTCTGAGATTTCATATGCATTACCCTGTTTCTTCTCTATTATTTTCACCATTTTACTGTTTTCTTTCCTGATTGACTTGCCTCTCCATCTCTATCTTTTTCTCCCTTTCCATTTTAGATGTCATCCAGACCAATGTTTTAAAACTTGGACTCAGACTAGGAATTGGTTGAGGGTCAACTCGGACTTGGATTCGAAATTGGTAATGAATTGGTAATGACTTAGCTGATTTGAATTTAATGACTCAGTTTACTAAAAAATACATAAAATATTTAAATATTAAAGAAAAATGATATTTTAAAGATTCTAATCCATGTTTCCAAATTTCCAAAGCATTAGAAATAGAGACAAAATATCCAAAGTCTGCTCATGTATATTACTAATTTACTATATAGTTCTAAGCTCTTAGTCTTAACTCTTAATAGTAAACTAGTGATACTGTAATACTGAATACGCAGTCGCTGATCTTGACTCTTGAGTAATCGCTGATTCACTTTCACAGACTACAGTCTACAGTCTTTAAGTTCAAACTTCTGTCTTTGACTCTTTAGTGGCAGTGCTTCACAGATTCAGGGTTTCACTCTTCAGTCTTCACTGTTCAGTGCTTCACGAATGACCAAATCACAGTTCAACAATCAATTTCACACTTCACACTGTCACAGCCTATAGGCGAGTATCCATTGATCCGACTTATGATAATGGAAAACAGAGAGGGGGAGGTCGTCTTATAAGTTTAGGACTCTACAGTTAGGGTTAGAGTAGGAATTATTAAAAAAACAAATTTTGGTGTATTTTTCAATGTTGCACGACTTGGACCCGGCAAAGACTCGGCTGGCATATGACTAGTGGACTCGGGAAAAACTTGGGAAAGACTCAGCAAGACTCGGCAAATAGGAAAAAAAATAAAAAAATAAAAATATTGTACATTAATAAATATAAATAACAAAATAAAATATATATAACAAAAAATTAATAAATTTAAATTTAAAAGTTAAAACATATAACAGAAATTAAATAAAGTCAAAATAAAAATATATAATAAACAAATTTATAACAAAAAAATATAAATAAAAAAAATCTAACAAAAACTATATAATAAAAAGTTTTTATTAAAAATTATAATAATAAATACTATAATATAAAACTACATGTCATATATAAAATATAAAAAATAAATAAATAATAAAAAATTATATAACTATTGTTTATTATTTAACTATATATTATAACATTAACAAACCAATATTAAAAAATATTACCGTAACTTTTAAAAAAAATTAAAAAAAAACATTCAAACCAATATTAAAAAATATTACGTAACATTAAAAAAAAATTAAAAACAAAACTACTGCACAGCACAACACATAGTGGAGTCGCGGACTTAGCCGGCTCGATTCAGAGACGCCAAACCCCGAAGCCGAAGTCGAAGTCGAAGACGCCAAGCTGGCACTAACCCGATTCCCGAAGTGCAACTGTAAGTGAAGCGGATCTATGGGTCAACTCTCACGACCTTTCTGCCCTCTCTGTTTCGCTCCAAAACCCGGAAAAATGGCTGGCCGAAACCCTCAACCCACGGCCATTGGCGTCCAACTGTCAACGGCCACGAGTATGCTGCCGAGTCTGTGCTGGTTACGCGGTGTGGGAGGTCGCTCGGGGAGACTTGCGAGTACTCGACGAGTGATGCTTCATTGGTATTTTTCACTCAACAGACCTACATATGCTAGATAGACCAACTCGGACGGCTCAGGTCATAACTCGGGTGAGTTGACATGTTCGATACCGAATCGGCCAAGTTGGACACCGACTCGGCTAGTTCAGTACCGAATCGGTCACCCAAGATTGCGACAACTTCATATACAAGAATCAAAGATTAATGATGTGGGTACCTTGTTGAACACCTCGGTTTGGCATTTTGGTTAACCTTATCCACAGGTTAAAGATCTCAAGCTCCATCCCCCAAATGATCTTTCTCGATTGCAACAACTCCATATTCAAGAATAAAAGATTAATGGCATGGGAACCTTGTTGAACACTCCAGTTTGGTGTTTTGGTGAAGGATCCATATCCACAAGTAAAAGGTCTTGAGATCCATCCCTCAAGTGGTCTTACTAAATCATGACAACTACATATTGAGGAATAAAAGATTAATTATATGGGTATAGTGCCCAACACCCCGGTTTGGTGTCTTAGTTAAGGAATAGGATCCATATCCAGGGACCAGAAGTAGAAGGTCTTGAGTATATACTTGATTGGAAGGGAAGGCAACCTGGCTTAGCAAGCCAGTTGGACTTCCCAATCCACCTTGGAGTAGCAATATC
The DNA here is from genome assembly GCA_027924585.1 of Larix kaempferi. Lineage (NCBI taxonomy): Eukaryota > Viridiplantae > Streptophyta > Pinopsida > Pinales > Pinaceae > Larix > Larix kaempferi. The sequence goes on from BSBM01000254.1 coordinate 1,327,405, forward strand.
CCTATCTTTGTCAGAAATTTGGGACAATTTTCTCATGGTTCCAGTAGAGCATGACAGGGTTGTACCATTTGTATCACAGATCCTAGATCCTTTCTCTTTGTACTTCTCTCTCTCAGATTGACTCTCCATCTTCGGAGTTGGTTTTCCGGGAGTTAGATTAGATTCATACTTTACTTTCTGCATCCTGCTTTTCATAGGAGCTGTTTAAGTGTTGCCACTTTGTATTGACATCATTTTCTACCCAACAGTCCCTTTGACCTACTTCAGTGGTCATTTATTGGACATCAATAAAATTATCTTATCTAAGCAGGGAGGAAAGGATGAGCACTAAATCTATTTGTAGATGAGTCTATGATTAGTGCAAGTTTATTTTAACTAAAATATTTAAGTCCTCATGCAAGGTTGTTGTAGCCTATTTTTATCCAGTAAAGCTGATTTAGACAGAATGGCCTATTTTGGGCTAACATCTATTTTGCTTAGTAATTGCGCCGAGAGGCGCTCTACAGCCCAGTATGGGGGAGATCTTGTAACATGTGTGTGTTTGTCGAGTTTGTCGAGTAACAAAATAATACAAAGTAAACAAAAAAGAATAATACAAAGTAAAAAGTAATAAATATTATGTCGGCCATAAACAAAAAAGAATAATACAAAGTAAAGTGTAACGTTTGTCGAGTAACAAGATAATACAAAGTAAACAAAAAAGAATAATATAAAGTAAAAAGTAATAAATATTATGTCGGCCATAAACAAAAAAGAATAATACAAAGTAAAAAGTAAATATGAGGGAGATCTTGTAATGTTTAGTGTTTGTCGAGTAACAAAATAATACAAAGTAAACAAAAAAGAACAATACAAAGTAAAGTGTAATGTTTGTCGAGTAACAAAATAATACAAAGTAAACAGAAAAGAATAATACAAAGTAAAAAGTAATAAATATTATGTCGGCCATAAACAAAAAAGAATAATACAAAGTAAAAAGTAAATATGAGGGAGATCTTGTAACGTTTAGTGTTTGTCGAGTAACAAAATAATACAAAGTAAACAGAAAAGAATAATACAAAGTAAAAAGTAATAAATATTATGTCGGCCATAAACAAAAAAGAATAATACAAAGTAAAAAGTAAATATGAGGGAGATCGTGTAAGTTTGTCGAGTAAAAAAATTAAGTAAAATAATCAATGGAATAAAATAAAGAAGTAAGATTTAAAGATAAGATGCATATTGATTTGATTATTTTTTACTTTGTGCAATACCTCTCCTTGAATAGCTCCTTGAGTGCAATACTTGAGCGGTTTGCACCTTGGGAGATTTGATCCCTCTCAGCGCTTGATAGAGCCTAGGATTTGGATCTAGGCTGGTTAACCTTAAATAAGCTTTGTAATATGATTAATATATGCATTGTTATCAAGTACAAAGGCATACACAAAGAGAGTGATTTACTTTCCACTATTCCATGTATGCTGTGTGTTTATTGTTGAATTTTATTAGGGTTAGGGTTTGATGCAGTAAAATAGAAAATCAATGTACTTTAATGCAAAAATTGCATTTAATAAACAAGTATTGAAACGAAATAGTACAACAATAACTTTAACAAAGCATAATTTTCATCTCTTTCAACTTTTCAACTTTAACACTACCAATGGGTCCTTGTGTTAAAGTAATCTTCAGTAACATGTAACCATCAGTATAAGATTGATAATAACAAGTCTAATCAAGAAGAGCAAGTTAGGGTACTTACCTGGAGTGTGGAACCCTTCCTGTTTATACTCAGAAGAAATAACTTTCAGAATGAATTGAGCCTCTTAGAGGCCAGTCAATCACTAGGAACTATTTGATCCTACTAGAGGGTAAGTACAAACCAGAGAGAGAGATGACTGGGCTGAGGTATAACAAATGGTTAATGATAGTCAGAAACACAGTAGCAGTCAAAAGCTTCAGTATAATAGATCAGATCCCAAAAGGTGTCAGTACATAATCTTAATCACTAGCAAGATCTTAACGAAGAGTAAAGACCACAAATAAATCTTAGAATATAGATCTGGTCAAAGGGAGAGCTCAACATACATTAAATATATCCAAATAAAAAGATATCAATAAATAGATCTGAGGTCACGGTCTTATCAAATATGTTCTCAGTAGCTAGATCAGACCTGCACAAGGTCACAGTCTAAACAAGATCAGACCCTCACAAGAGCACATGGCAATCAGATCAGACCAAAAACAAGTGGACCGAACCAAGGAGGGTTTACGGCCTCCACACGGCAGGCATATCTAGAGCCAAAACATGCTGCCGTCTTCAACAAAAGGGTAGATCAAACCCTAGGCAAACCTCTCACACAGATCGGACCTCTAACTCAACATATCGGATCACTTACAAGCAGATCGGATTCATATAAAGTAGATTGGATCACTCCACATGGTCACGGTTAGGGTGGCAGCAACAATAGGGTCTTCACATCAACCTGCAGAAGTTAGGCGGCCTCAATTAGCTGTAACAAGCTCATAATACCCTTGACATCAAGCAGCCAAGCTAAGATAGGATAATGGATGATGATAATGAGAGAGATGTCTCAATTAAATAGAACATTGATGACTTCTAGAAGCATCACAATTAATTCTTAGGGTTCCATAGAATTAGGAGGGTACCATTTAGTTAGGACATAAAAAATATAAATGACTTAGGTGGGTACCAAGCACACTAAGGTCAAAATAATAAAGTCACATAAAATATAAGTAGGGTGACATTAGGTGGGTACTAGGATCAATACATGACCCAACATAAGATACATGTGGGTACATAACCCATAAACCTTAGGACCAAGGGTATACTAGAAAGTGGACAAACAACCAAAGCACCCACAGGACCAAAAACACCAAGATGGTACAAATCAAAAGACAACTCAAGGTGGGTAAATGACCCTACTAACCACAAGTCAAAGACAAGGTACCACAAGACCAATAATCAACAAGGTATAAGGACCAAAAGTTAATCAACCAAGGTGGGAAAGGTACAACCAATCATCTCTCTTTCAAATGTACAAATGTTCCATATAACTTGAAAGTTCATCATCACTGTATAAGGAAGGGTCCACACTGGATGATGTGATCATGTGGTCCTCTAGACTGCTCCTTAGGTCAAATGTTAGTGGTTCCATCAAGGGGTGGCCAATCCCTTGAGAAGACCATCTAACTCAACCATCTCGAAGAGCTAGGACAAGAGGACATCACACATCATCATCTTGGTCCATTGACCAAGATCCACTTGGTTAACTGACCAGGTATGTCACTGCAGGAATTACTCGGTCCTTTTGACCAAGAATCTGCCTGGTTCCGGACCAGGAGGTCCCTGTCTCAACCTGCAGAAGAAACTGTTTGGTCCCAGACCAGAATACCCTAGAGACAATTAGGGGCCCTAGACACATGCTAGGGACTTTGCCATGGTATCAACTTGCTTGGTCCCCGACCAAGAACCCCAGGAGACAGCTGGGGGCCCTAGAGTAGCTTCTAGGGTCTTATTCTTTACTCTGTCTGGTTAACTTGACCAGAAGGCCTAGTTAACTGACTAGGGTACCATCCTCTATGAGAATGGGTCTAGCAGCTGCACTAACTTTAACATTTATATCATTTGAAGAGAAACTCAAATTCAGAGATTTTAGGTTGCTTTGAGCATGTTTATTCACTCAGCAGATTAAAACAAGTAAAGATTTAATCTGTGTTTCAAAAAGAATGGTTGAAGATTTCATAATAGATATACTTTCTTTTAGTCAAGTCTTTTGGGAGCTATGCTTGTAACCAATCTAATTTCTTATGTACAATAGTGATGATTAGTTTGATCCTTAATTGAAAATGTCTAACAAGAAATTTGTTCTTTATAAATATCCCTAAAAAGATTAAAAGTTTAGTGAGTGGCAATCATTTTTGGCTTGTGTGATCTGACAGAAGCTGCTCAGCAGTGCAAACTTGTGTTAGAGACAGTTGAGTCTGCACTACCTCATGGTGTACCTGAATCCTTTGGAGATGATTGCAAATTGCAAGAGACAGTGAGCAAAGCAGTGGAATTACTACCAGAACTTTGGAAACAGGCAGGCTTGTTCCATGAAGCAGTAGCTTCTTATAGACGAGCTTTAATTAATTCTTGGAAATTGGATTTTGAACGGTCAGCCCGAATACAAAAGGAGTTTGCTATCTTCTTGCTTTATGGTGGCATTGAAGCAGGTCCACCCAGTTTAGGATCACAAGTTGAGGGTGCATTTATTCCTAGAAACAATACAGAGGAAGCAATACTATTGTTGTTGATCCTCTTGAAAAATTTTGCACTTGAAAAGATTCCTTGGGATCCTACAATCATGGATCACCTTACTTTTGCCTTGTCAATGTCAGGACAGTTTGGAACATTAGCTGAAAAAATTGAAGAAGTGATACCTGGTGTCTACAACAGATCAGATCGATGGTATACCCTTGCTCTCTGTTACAGTGCTGCAGGTCAGGATGATGTTGCTTTGAACCTTGTGAGGAAGACTTTAGGCATTTCAGAGAAGCCAAATCATAACCCAGCAGCTCTATTAGCTGCGAAATTATGTGGACGAAGTTCAAAATATGCTCATGAAGGTGTGCATTTTGCATATAGACTATTAGAAACCTGTGAATGTGAATCTGATCACATGAAAGGTGTTGCCAATCATTTGCTTGGGGTTGCCCTAGGGAGGAAGGCTAGATCTGCTGAGTCTGACTCTGAAAGAACCAAGATGCAACATGAGGCTCTTATTGCTTTGGAAGAAGCTGCAGTATCAGAAAATAAAGATCCTGAGGTAATGTTTAGTCTTGGGTTGGAAAATGCTGAGCAACGTAATCTAAATATAGCATTGGACTGTGCAAAGAAGTACTTGACTATGATGGCAGGTTCTTCAGTAAAAGGTTGGAAGCTCTTGGCCCTTATATTGTCAGCACAGCAGCTTTTTTCTGATGCTGAAACTATTACTGATGCTGCCTTAGATGAGACGGGAAAATGGCAACAGGGAGAGTTATTGTGTTTAAAAGCAAAGTTGCAGATTGCTCAGGGACGATCTATGCATGCTATTGAAACTTATAAGCTTATTCTTGCTCTTGTTCAAGCTCAAAGGAAGCCTGTGCGAGCTGGGAATTCAAAACTTAAGGTATGGCACTAAGCCTTGACTTACCTTGGATAAAATTATTTCCTGTGAAATCAGAGGCTTGTTTAGTTAAATTGGGGTGCTGTCTTCCTTTTCTAAGATTTCAATCAGGGGGATCTCTTCCTTTCCAAAGGTTTCGTGATTTAATGACAAAAATGCTTCTTTTCTCATTTTATTCTCTATAAAGGTGCAAGGATGAAAGCACATTAAAAGATAATAGTTTCAAAATAATGACGATTTGTCCTTATTGGATAGGGTGGAGATGACAGAGTTCTAGAACTTGAGGCATGGCAAAATTTGGCATATCTTTATATAAGCCTTGGGAAGTGGCGTGATGGGGACCTTTGTCTTGAAAAGACTAAGGCTATTAAACCACATTCTTCTATAAGCTGGCATGCTAAAGGTGAAGTATTTTGTGTCTTAGACTATAGGAGAGAAAAATAGGTTTTCAGTGAAGTTTTCTTCTAAACATTTATGATATCTTTATTTATGTCGACAATGATGGTGAAAATGTTCAATCAATTGTATAAAAGGGGATGTAAATTGGGCATTTTCATTATCCTCTCCTTTTCTGTAAACATAACTAAATTTCAGGACAACTTTTTAATTTCCACTATGGGGTGAATATTTATATGTTTCCAATCTGTACTATTCTATGCAGTTTGGCATATCTTGATTATTAAATAGGATGTATGCATTGGGATTACTATAGATTGATAGGCACACGTGTCTTGGGATGACTGGCCCCTTCTCAAAAGTGAAACCAATCTTGATGAATGTAGGTGAGCAGACATTGTGGAGACCGTAAATAGATTTTCACTGTATGATTGCCGAGGAATTCTCTTTGGCTGTGGTGAAATTGTATTTCAATTTTCTGCAGCTGTCATATTTTTCTTCTGTTATTCTAACAAAATGAAGTTCCTGATGTACCAGATCATTTCTCAAGTGTGACTGTTACCGCCTGAAAATGCATGGTTTATTTTGCATTTTTGGATGCACTCTTTTCAGAAACACAACACCAGGAGATGGGAACTTCGGGAATTTGGTATGAGTCATGAGCATTATATTGGACATCTGTTTCAAGCATCATCTTGTTTGGGAGAGATAGTGATGGATCATGGAGATCCATGTGATACCTTTCTTTCAGATGAGTAGAGGATGTTTACATATTTGGAGGTGCTGTTGAACATGTGGCAGTAGTTCACCATTTGGGACACTTGTCTACATATTTTGATTTCTTCGTTGGAGGATGCCTTTGGGGTGTCTTCACAGTTCTCAAGGTATAATCTACATATTTGGAGGCAATATGGACCCCTTCGCACATTCCACTAGCAAGACTACACACATGAAAAGGAGCAGCCCACCTTTTGAACATTGTATGCATCAAAGCATCTTTTACAAGGATAAATCAGCTATTTTAGGGTGTGTGCCTTGCTGGACGAGGGTTCCAAGGAGTTATCATGCATTATGTTATGAAGATGATGTTGAAGGAACACGATTCTAGAGGATTGCTTCCCTAAAACAGGTTGGAAGTGGTCCTTAGGCCCTCATTTATGCCTAGAATGAAGGTAAATTTGACCATATCATGAAATGCCCACCTTAGGAGGCTCTTATGTTTACCTAATCCCCTCCTATGCACAAGAAACAAAGGGAAGTAATTTATTATAATTGTTTCTTGAGTAATGGAATACTAACTAATATTTAGTTTAGAATCTCTCTTTATCTTCTTGGAAAATCTTTGTTTACGTACTTCCAAAGCATAGGCCGCTTTTTCTATAGCTTCAAACTTTCCCAACTTTGTGCTTGTTCCTTGGTTTTCTTGGGATTTACGTTAGTGATATCAAAGCATCTAAACAAGGTATGCATTGAATGCCCCTCTAGATGAGATTTGATCATAGGAAGCACAAAATCCATGCTACAACTCGACATCATTACCAAAGTCCATAGTCTCATCTAGCCCTTCCGGTTGTTCACAGTGTTGGTTAGCGAGGATCTCAGATCTCTTAGCATCGATGGAATCTTGATATACTATCTTCCTCCATTTAAATACTCCCTTGATGCGCTTGGCCACATGTTACCGACTTGATAGGAATTAAACCAAATCATTTGGGATGACATCTACTGATAGTTTGTTCATGTCACTTGGACAAATCCCTTGGGCGGGTTACATCCAAAGATGGCCTTCTATGTTGAACACTTCATGGAGGGGAGGGATGGACTTATCATCCAACTCTTGTACATAGGTGCACATTATGCGCATTCTGTTTGCATTCCCTTGGGTTAGTTTTGGGTTGAGATAGATCTCTAGACTGATTGGTTAGACGAGATTTATTAGTTGTGCCATCTTTTGGAGGTTGAGATGGAGGATCATTTCATCTTTTGTTGCTCCATCAACTTTGAGATACATGGGTGATTCCATTGTTTGTTTAGGGGACCTTAGACCCTCTCTAACTTCTCTAGGTACCATGACTAGAGATGCTTGGCCCTATACATGTAGGAGGCCTTAAGACTTTGTTCTCATACTCTCTTCTTCAAAGTTGCATTTTTATAGCCAATACAGAAAGGAAGATTACTCAAACCAATGTTATTCATCTACAAAATAAAATGCCATCTCAATGGGGAAAGGATTGCCAAGATGTTAAAAATAGGAGGTGATGTGTTAATTGTAGCATATTTGCTTACCAACAACTCTTGCATTAAATATTTCCAAAGGCACAAGGATGAGATATTTATGTGTTTTCAAGAAACCTGTGATTGCAAACATTAGGGTATCCATCTTATAGTGTGAATGATCAATCTTACATCCAAAATGCAATAATAGCAATGTTGTAGCAAACAACAGTGCCCATTTTTATTCTTTCAGAACTGCTTTCATCATTCGACCTTCGCGTTGACCTCCATTCTTCGACTGCACTGACATGTTGAGTGTTGCTACGACCTTCGACTCAGACCTCGTGACTCTCCTACGACCTTCGACCTAGACCTCGTGACTCTCGTACGACCTTTGACACAAACCTACGAGCCCACAATTTGTTGCCGGGAATTTCAAGGAAAATCTCCCACGAATCTAAGAGAACCCGTGAGTCAACTTGCGTTTGTAATCTTGCTCACGGTTTGGCGGCTCAGATGACTTGATTAGCGGCTCAATTTTGGGCCCGTATTTTGATGGCGGCTCTCCCAACTTCACGTCTGCACAATGGTTGAATGGTGACTCATTGAGTCGGGATCGACAAGAAGGGTCGGTGGGAAATTGATCGAAGGGAAATTCGATGGGAATGGTGGACAGGGGGGGTAACATCTCGGTGGGAATCTCGATGGGGAGTTTCAGCTCGCGGGGCAATAAGTAGCTCGATGGGATTTTGCATAGACGAAAATTTCTATAACCTCACCCAATGCCCTTGGGCGATTCACCACATCAACCCATTGTGCTAAACCTGTAACAGACCATTCGACTCTCTCCTTTGCTACAAACAAGCATATTTGGAGCTAGTTTAAGGGAAGAGATGACATACCCATGGGTTGGGGAAGGTGCCAACGTTAAGGCACTCACAGATATCCCAAATTGAGATACACAAGTCTCGGGAAATGGGGACATCAACAAAATTATCCATGGATTAATTACTAGATTAGAATTACCGGAATCATCAAACTTAGTATTGTTGGAAGCTATTAGTGAACTCACTAATAGGATAACTAAAGTTGAGTTGGAGAATACATCATTGAAGTAAATGCTAAATGAAAACAATGTGCACGAGGCTCTTCACCCAGCGAATGATGCCTTACACACATAAATCCTCGATCTCAAAAACAAACAAGAGGAGATCAAATCCCAACAAGACACTTTTAAACATGAAACTGGAACACATTTCAACTCATGGGCACGTGCAGTTAGAGGAAGGGATTCCCCTCCCCCCTTGGCAGCAGTTGAGGAGGCAGTACATGTTAAACTCATGGATGAGCATACTAGGCAGGCAAGGGAATTGAACCTCAAGGTTAGGGGACTCCCTTTACATTTTCCATCCTTGGACCCCATGGTAGTTGGGACCTTATTTCTTAGGGATAATTTGGATCTCCTAGATGTGACCTTGGAGAGCTTGGCTTGGGTCCGACTCCACTCTTTTTCTCCGATTTAGATCTACAATTAATCGACTTTAGGCCCTTAGAGCTAAGCTAAAGTTGTTCTCTCTTCCTAGTAAGATCTTCCTTGATGAAGATCTCATTAGTGTTGAGTTTTTTGTTGTAGCGCGAACATGTACTTCTACATAGGCTATGTGTTTAGCATGTACAAGTGGTCCGAAAAGTGACTCTCGAGACATTAACTTTATTTTATCATTAACTTTATTTTGTAAAGTTAAAGTGACTTTTATGTTATAATGACCAAAAAGTTGACATAAGTTGTGTCAACGAAAGATGAAGCCGCGACCATAGATCTCAAGTGCTCAAAATCTAATCTTAATCGTCAATCACTTTGGAGATCTAGGTTTAGGGTTTTTAGTCATTATAAATTTATAGAAGGAGATCTAAGGAGGGGATTAGACACTTGAGCAGGTGAGTGTTGAGAGTTGAAGAGGAGAGGAAGAAAGAGATCGCAACAGAGAGGATCGTAGGGCAGCTAGAAGGAGGGCACACTTCCCATGGCAACTGTCACATAGAAACAACACAGGCAATCGACATGCATTCCAAGGCAGGATAGGCGCAAATATTTAGGCAGTAGGACAACGAATAGATATGCAAACAAATCAAGGTAGTTTGGGCAGAGTTGCAAGCTTGATTTGCAGTGCACACATCGAGGCAAGGTGCAGTGTTGTTTGTGCACACTTTTCTAGGTAGATTTTCGTGCCAAGATTTTCCAAATTTCTGAGCTAGTTCAGATACATTAATTGCTATAATAAATTTTCTAGAATTCTTCTTTATTGGCCAAGTAAATAAAATCACTTGTTTGTTGGTTTTTCCCTTTCAGGTTTGCATGGTATAACTTGTGTCAAAATTTGTGATTGGTTTCCTATTTTCCACTGTGCATTTAATTGTTAAAAGCTTAATGTATTTCTGTACATAAAAAATCAGATGCGGAGTTTATTGTTTTCCGTGCATGCATCTAAGAATAAATAATTTTTATTGGAAGTAGAAATCAGATCTGGGCTTAAGAAATCTAACAACTAGATCACAGGTTGCGGAGGTCAAGCCCTCTAGAGAGCTAGTTATAGCAGCACAACAGTTTGAGAAATGGGCTGTCATTAGGAACCTCAGACCAGTTATTCGAGATTCCTTCCCACTTGGGTGAAAGCCTTGTTTCGGGGCTTCCATATGATGAGCCATCGGGAGAGGCGAAAGGGCACATGCATTTCCATTAGTTGTTGGCATGGCAATGGGTCTTTTTGGTCTTCGTCGGGTCTAATCTTTGATGCTCTTGGGTCATCAAACATATTATTCGTCTCCGAGACTCATGCGAGCTTGATTCGACCTCTCTCAGACATCACATGACATCATTAGTTCTTAGTTTGCGGACAAAAGATGATGAGCTCAGGTGGGGTGAGAGGTTCAGGTGGAGTTGCTTGTCTGGTCAAGAACTCTCTCTGGAGCAAGATATCTGTGGTGGCCATAGAAGAATTTGCCAGGTTTATGTGGGTTTGGGTTAGAGGTGTCTCCCCTCTCACCAACGACATTTACATTGCAGTCTTCTACTTCCCTCCAGCCTCTTCGTCATATGCTATTCATAATGGTCATGACAAGGATCCCTTTACAGAGTTGTATGTCGGCATCAACCAGTACTCAACGGTCGGGTAGGTGATTCTTCTAGGCGACTTCAACGCCCATACAAGAGCTCTTTAGACGACTCTTCACGATTGGTCAGAGGACGTGTTTCACACTCAGGAGATAGATCTAGAGTTAGTGGGGCTTCATCGGATGCCTGATGTGTTGATGTATATGTAACTTTGGAATGTATTTCACATATATGTCTATTGTATTCCTATAGAGATGTTATTATTCCTCTATACGGAAGTGGTTGTATTCCTGTAGAAATGTTATTATTCCTCTATACGGAAGTGTCGTCATTTATATTGTAAGTGTCGTAACTTATACTTGATGGGTTATTAGACCACCTTGTTGGGGTCGGCCCTGTGTAAGTCATGTGGGTCAAAGGGTTATTAGACCACCCTATTGGGGGTCGGCCATGTGGGTCAAAGGGTTATTAGACCACCCTAGTGGGGGTCGACCCAGTCAGCATTATGTTAAGTGGTTAAGTTGAGGCCGACCTAGTTGAGTAAAGGTCAAGTCAAGTTAGTGTATAAATAGAGAGTGTGTCTCTCTCATTTTACACATTCTATTCTCTCACTCACACTTGGGAGAGTGGCGCACTTGTGGAGGAGGAGGCTCTGCTGCTAGGAGACGACTATCTCTTGTATTCTGGTTGTATCATTGCTCTATCTATCTCTGAGGAAGTTATTGGGGTTTTTCACCTTTATGGTTTACCCCAAGTAAACTCTGTGTCTCTTGTGTGCTTGCATTATTGTGTCCATGATTGATATGCTGTAGATTTGCTGTACATGTTGTTCTCTCAGTTAAGATCCTAGATCAGATTGAAGTAAATTCTGAAAATTTAACACGATGATGCTTTGGGACCTGTCATAACATATGGTCGATGCCTTTTATAGCTAGGGGAATCTTAGGAATTGCTAATTCTGAAGGGGCTTCTTTGTTTCCTAGACTCACTTTTTCGCATGTCGGCCTCATGGAGGAGGAGCGAGTGTCGTTGACTATGTCTTATCCAACCATAACTTACTTACCTTTATTTGTCACTTCTTTATTTCCCCCATTCTCCTTGTGGACCATGCTCTTCTCTCCTCTCTCTAGGTTGACACCCACCCTCCACCTACACCTCCCTTCCCCTTGGGCCTGCCCCATACTATCTTCCAATTCGACGAGGGGGGCCAAGACATCTTTTCCTCTCACCTCCACCAAATGATTCCCTCCGAGAGCCAATTTTCCTTACTTGTTTTTGCATCTACTAAGTACACTTGCCTCTCATCCATCATTTGGGAAGCAGACCTCGAGTCCTATCCTCACTCCTCTCGACCCACTTCCACCTCCCAAAAAACTTGGATCTCGTCTTATGAACAAATGGTATGATGGGGATTGCAAAGCTCTCCACCACCAACTTTGACAAGCATTCACCCACTCTTAACTCGCCTATCTCAACCTTAAAGCTTTCCATCGTCGTCTCCTCCGACGTAAGAAACGATCTGCGTCTCTTAGAGAAGACGAGACTTATGTGCTCTCCTTACTCCCCCAAACATTTCTGGCGCACCATCCTTCCCTGCCATTCTCCCCTCCCGTTCGATCTTGACCCTATATCCATGTTCTCCGATCTCTCACAAATCCACTCTTTGATATTCCTAGGCAGCCCCAGATTCATGTTACCTCTACGCCTTCTTCATGCTACTTATTCACAAACAAGGATATTAGAGAGGTTGTTTGGGTTATAAGCAACAACAAAGCAGCAGATGAGGAGGGTTTCCAAGCCGAGCTCTTCAAGCATGGTCTTTGTGCTCTTGTTAGTTACTTTGCTGACCTATTCAGCTTGTACTTTGTGCATGTATTCCATTGGTATGGTCACACCACATCATCCACCTGATACACAAATCAAGTCCAAGGGTTGGTTTAATAAAACCTTATATTGTGTTTTTTTTTTTCTTTCCCTTTTTTATGGGATATTCTTCTTTTTTCTCATTTCTTTTTTAATTTCTTTTTCTTCTTTTTTTTCCAATAAAGATGGCTAAAAGCCTAATGTGAGGTTAAAAGCCTAAATCCCCAAGAAAACTTGGATAATTTGGTCACAAGCCCGAATCAACTTCTCTGATACCAATGAGCCGAACAAAAGTTCGCTCACACAAAGATTACCAAAATATTTGGAATACAAATAAGCCATAATAAATAATGAGTAAAATATGAGAATATGAATTGATGATCTTACATTTACAACAGGTTGGCTTTTATATAGCCCATCACGCCTTTTCAATTATAAAGACAGGACTTTTGACTCTTAATTAATAATTACATTATTATTATTATTCTTTATGTATGTAATCGTTGGGTTAAAGATTGATTCACTAGGTTTCAGATCTTTTAAAGTCTGTGGGCATTTAGATGGGCTATCTCCCTCCGTTCAGATATTCTTTGGATGCACTTGGTCACTTTCTACCTACTAGATAGGAGTTGAACAAAATCATCAGGGATGACATTTATAGGCAGTTCATCTAGATTACTTGGGCCAACCCTTAGGGTGGGTTATGCCCAAAGAGGGTGGGTTGTGCCCAAAGATGGCCTTCTATGTTGAGGATTTCTTGGAGTTGAGAGACAGGCTCATTGTTCGACCCCATTATACACTCCGCCATTAAACATTTGAAGAATCCAGGGTTTCATGATAGGTCCAAACATATAGAGATCATATATCACTTCATCAGGGACAAAGTTTAGAGGGGTGTTGTGAAGCTTCAATATATTTCCATAGATGAGCAGGTTACAAATATTCTCACCAAGGTTTTGATGAAGGGAAAGTTTGTATTCTTCATAGCTAAGCCGGGAGTGGTGCATAACTCCTTCCTCTCTAGGAGGTAGTGTTGAAGATTATAGCTTGGACAAGAGCTTCTGCATACGCTAGGTATCAAGCATGTAGAAGTTGTCCATTTACTCTCTAGGTACTTGCTTAATTATTGAGTACGTGACTTTTATATCTCTTTCCTAAGTTTAACTTAGGAAAAGCACATTATTAACTTAATGTTGGCTAATGGCTAAAAAGTGAACTTAAGATTAAGTCCAGTTGTTGAGCCTAAGTTAGGCTCAAGATGTAATCTTGGCCATTTATCACTTTGGAGATCTTGGGTTAGGGTTTTGTTCATTGAGATGCTATACAAGAAATCCTAACGAGAGGAGAAAGACACACAAGATCACAAGATCATTTTCAGAGAGAGATTTTATGAAGAGAAGAGTGAGAGACTTAGTGGCTAAAGAGATCAGAGAAAATATTTTACAGGGAGAGAAGATCCAGGCACGAGAGAGAGAGAGAGAGAGAGAGAGAGAGAGAGAGAGATCTCAAAGAGGGCCGATTTGTACGTCGACGTAGAGGGTTGATAGGTTGACGCAGGGTGTTGTAATGTTGATGCAGTCACACGGGTGAGTGATGTAGGGGTTGAACATGGTGGTGAAGGTTGCATGTGTGACATTGAAGTGACATCAAGGGCTGAACGAGTGAGGTGCGGGTGATGCAGGGGTTGTACAGGGGGACACAAGGCTGTACGGGTGACACAGGGTTCATACAGGGTGATGTACAGCGATTTTCCTTGTGGGTGATTTCTCTAGTGCATTGTTATCAGAATTGGACCGGTGGTTGAAGCCGTAGACCCTGAGAACATAAACCAGACAAAAACTGAGAAACAAACCAGATCAAAAAATCGGTTGAGCAAAAATACATAAAATATTCATATTTTCAATATATATATATTCATGTGCACCCATGTGAATTCAAACCATTATACACAAATATGCAAAGTTTTTCATGTATATAGCAAGTAAGAGTATAAATCTTAATAGGAGGAGGTCTTTGGAGGTATTATCTATATCAAGGGGGAGTTTTGCTCGACTTTAATTCTCTATATCAGGGATTTTGATCTCTTTGTATTATATAAGAGTGTTCCAATCAATTGTTAGAATGAATATGAAGTTATTACTTCCGTAATATGACGGGACGATATAGATGTCGAATTAGACCCTATGAAATCCTACCAAAACATCCATCCCTAAGATTTTATCTATGTTGCATGGGGACCTGTCCCCCCCAAAATTTAATCTGTTTCCCGTGTTCTCTTGTTCTAGGGACCATGGAACTCCTCAGAAACGTTCCCAATTCCTTGGGGACTTCAAGGTCGTACCCTAATCGTACCCGTCAAAACTAGGGAATTTTTCAAGAATGTCCAAGAACTCCGTCGACCAATCAGGGATGGCTGGACATCCCTCAACATGCACAGTTTAAAAAAATGAACAAATTGAATAAGAGCATTCAGAGACTTCCTTTTTTGTTGTCTTGAGGTTTCAACAATTTTATGACAGTTTTGAGGAATCTGATATATACCATTGTGATTTTATTAATTCTCTTCCTTGGCAAAGGCTTTGGACCAATACTATATATTCAGTGCCATCAATAGACCAATGCAATCGTTTGTATGTTTGGAAGAACGTATTGGTTATTTTGTCTTCTCCTTCCCAGAATTCCCACCCGTATTGACCGCTGCAGTTACAAAGAAATAAAGAGATTGCTGCTGATGATGTTGTTTCAACCACGGTTATAGATTGAAGAGTGTAATTGACATGTTTTTAGCCATCATTCAACGAAATAATTCAAAGCGTATATTGGAGGCCACACGTGGGGTAAGATGTGCATGTCAAACTATAGTTTGTGGATGTTTTGTTAATCCCAAGCTGCATAGAGTTGACGTTAGGGGAAAGGTGGGTCAACCAACCCTGGGTCATGGGGTGGCCATGCTTTAATACACCTGCAAAGGTTTTTCTAATGGCCCATCCACCCTTTGGAGGGTTTTTCTACATATCGATCGTGGCCATTTCCTGGACTTTGGCATTTCATTTCCTTTTCATGTGGCAATTATATGTCAATTTCCTTTCAATCTTTTTCCTGCATGTTGCAAACATGAACTAGAGTCCCCAAAGGGAAAGGCTGAAAGCATGAATTGAGGTCACCTAAGGGAAGAAACACATGATAACCAATATATTTGCTATAGAAAATATGATTATTAGTAGTAAAATATTTTATTTTTCATTTTGTAATTTGAATTTCATAAATAGTTCTAATTTTTATCTCAATATATATATATATATAATATAATTGTCGTCCCCTGAAAAATTGGGGGTGCACTCAAGCTGTCCCAGAAACTTGTCCCTACATCCCCCTCGTCCCTAAGGCCAGTGCAACATAGGATTTTATCCATCTATCGAAACATCTTTCTAATATGGGCCATATCATTGGCATGCCCATTAGAACAGTGCAGTGCATATCTCTCAACATCGAACATCGATCTTTTCCAGAATCTCCCACGCCCTTGAAAGACGAACAATATTGCGTATAGAATACACAGTTCGAATATCACTTAAACATCGGCGCACCTTTCAATTATATTTTTGAACTGGTCTCAAATAACAGATTGAGGGTCAAATTACCCACTTCCCAACTAGGCTTCACCATTGAAATTTGAAGTTTTCTATCAAACAAACAAGTTAAAATGCGCAATGCAGTAGATTACTTCCATGCAGTTGCTATTTAAATCACGTGCAGAAAGGAATTACATGTTACATCTCAAACATGGACCTTTTTTTTATTTTATTAAAAAAATTGCAAATTCGATGTTTTTGTGGGTACCTAGCATTATTGTATGGAACCGACCGGTTTGCAGAAAACCGGCCGGTTCCATATGAAATCGGCCGGTTTGGAGAAAATTGGTCGGTTTCATATGAAACCAATCGGCTTAGCCTTGAAATCGACTGGTTCCGTATGGAGCCAACCAAAAACGCTTTGACTGCATGATTTGACCTGGCAAAGCCTGTAAACCGGTCCAACTGGTCAGTTTTGTCAAAGCCGGTTGGGTTCTAATAACATTGCTCTAGTGTGCCAATTTTCTCAGGGACCGAGTTATAGGTTCCTTATTGTAATTTTTGATTTTTTCTGTGAGCTAATGAAAGAACATTGAATGCTAGTTTTTCCCCATTGGGGTTTTCCATGGTAAATAACTGTGTCAAATGTGTGAATGATTTCCTGTTTATTTCTGTTGCATTACTGGTTAAAAATATCAAGTATAGCTATTTATAATTTCTAATAAATAGAGAACAGAAACCAGAATTTGGTATTGTGTAAACTTTAACATATACACCATCTAAGGTTGAATATATCAAAATGGCTTCAACTGCAATACATATTTGAAACAAAATACATAATCAATGAGGCTCTAAATGCCTCTAGTGTCCAAAAAACAACACCTACAAGATCAATAGTGAGTTTAATAGGGCCCTCTCCTGCAAGTTGCTAGTTGCTATCACCCTACCCTATAATCTGAAAACTTCGTGCAGAAAACCAATCGACAGCTAGCCTGACTTCAAATCATTATACTGTTCTCATATAACAACTCTTTTAGACCCATGAACACTTCGTTCAAAGAACATGATAAGCTCTACATGTGAAATGTGTTGAAAAGTTACCTAGGAAGTGTTAGTTCACCTAGTGATGCCTTGGGGTGGACAAGGACACTTTAATTAATGACCCCTAGTCAATTTTAATTAATGAAGTGAGATGCACTTTATATTTTTAAAGTGACTTCATTAAAAGTTAAAGTCATGATTTATCCTAAGTTCATATTTAATAAAAGTCAAGTGAGTGATTAATTAAAAGAGGGTACTCCTACTTTATTAAATGACATGAGGTGCACTAAATGTCATTTATTAATTATTTAATTGAGCATTTAATGAGAACCTCTCATCTAATATAATCTAGGCCATTGGATTGAAAGATTAAGTTATCATGAACAAAAAGGACTAGGGCAAGGCATTTCATTTTATTCATTATTGACTTTTCAAAGAGGAGTTTTTGGAGAGGAGGAGAAGAGAGAAAAGGGGGGTTTGAAGAGAATTCGACTAGGAAGAGGAAGAAGACAAAACTTGGCACAGTTTTCGAGGACAGGCTGGGCACATTTCCCAAGGAGTGAATCCGTCCAGCAGGGTGTGACCATTAATTTGGCACAGATTTCGAGGAAGAAATCCGTACAGCAAGCATGCACAGATTTCGAGAAGGCCATTCAACAGTACGGATTTGGCACAGATTTCGAGAAACATGTACATAAATTAAATGTTGTCCGTACAGTGAAGGTATAACAGCTTTGGCATGATTTCTGAGGCAGCAGCAGATTCCACAGAAATCAAGGAGTTTGCACAGCCCACACGTGTGAGCCATACAACACAGTTTTTGAGGTTTTCGTACAATAGTTCATTGGCACAGTTTTCGAGATGGAAAAATGATAAGTACTGCTGTTTTTATTTCTGTATTTTATACCCTGAAGAAATAAAAATTCTTTCTCTCAAAACAGGTTTTCCCTTCGGGGTTTTATCCTGGACCATTGGTAAAAAATCTCTGTGTTATTTTTATGCATGAATGGCTGTCATAAATTTATGAGTTAGAATTTATGGATTGAAAATTAAATTTCTGAGTTATAAAAATTTGAAAAAGAATTTCATGTGTTTCAAGGTGAAGTAATTTTTTTTGAATAAAAATGTGCATACTGGGGTTTGGGCATTAAACTATGTAGAGAAGCTATCAAGCTTGAAACCGGGTTGAGATTCACAAAAACTTTCATGGTATCAGAGCTGAGTTAAAAATCAGAATTTAAACATTTAGAAAATAGGGGTTTGTGGAAAAAGAATTCAGATTTGAAGAAAACGGGGGGTTTTGAGAAAAATTTCAGATTTGAAGGAAGTTAGGGTTTTGAGAAAAATTTTCAGATTTCAGTAGAAGTTCTTGAACATGTTGCTTGAGTAGTACAGGATTGTAGCCATGGTGTTTGGGCTTAGAGTAGAAGACAAGTTTGATGGGGCTACAAATTTTAGCCCATGGAAGGCTAGAATTATGTTGATACTTGAAGAAAATGAGCTATGGGATATAGTGAACAGTACAACAGCAAATCCTGTGACAGTACCTACCGATGCCATTGATAAGGCAACTTACATAAAGAGAGATGTAAAGGCAAGGAGGATTATATTTGATGCCATGAAGGATCATGTAATTCCTCACATATCAGCAAAAACACATGCTTTTCAGATGTGGACATCTTTGAACAACCTTTACCAGAGTTCAAACGAGAATAGGAAAATGGTGTTAAGGGAGAAGTTGAAGAATGTACACATAGGAAAAGGGGAAGGCATGGCTTCCTATCTTGCCAGGATTACACAGGTGAGGGATGAGCTTGCAGCTGTAGGAGAGGTTATACAGGGCACTGAGATGGTGTGCACAACCTTAAATGGCGTGACTAAGCAGTGGAGTGTGTTCGTGCAGACTATTATTGGTTGAGAGAACATGCCTACATGGGATCGTCTTTGGGATGATCTCACACAGGAGGAGACACATAGAGGATACTTACAGAGCAGTTCGTCACATCATAGAGATGATGAGGAAAATGTGGCATTGGCACCAAAGGGAAAAAAGAAGTTCAAGAAGGGTCCCAAGGGTGGGGCCAAACAGCATACAGGTGAGCAGAAGAAAGACTTGAGTAAAATCAAGTGTTTCGCATGTCAGAAGTTTGGACACTATGCTGGACAGTGTCCGAACAAGAAGAAGAAAGGGAAGTAGACAGCAGTGACAACAGAGATGGATGACTTTTCCTCACAATTTGAGTGAGAGTTCTCTCTATATGTTGGATGTAAAGAGAGGACATCTTTCACCAGCAGTGATATGGAGAGTGACATGGAGGATCAAATTCAGTGTTCATTATTAGTTGGCCAGTCTTTTAGTGCTACCACCACCTCTACTTCCACTTGGTACATTGATAGTGGGGCTTTGAGCCATATGATGGGTGTTCGTGATGTGTTCATAGAGATGACTGAGATGGGCTTCAGTCTTGAGAAGGCCGTTCAACAGCACAGCAAGCAGGCACAGATTTTGAGAAGGCCGTTCAACAATACAAATCTGGCACATATTTCGAGAAACAGGTACATAAATTAAATGTTGTCCGTACAATGAAGGTATAACATCTTTGGCATGATTTCCGAGGCAATAGATTCCACAAACATCGAGGAGTTTGTACAACCCACACGTGTGAGCCGTACAACACAGTTTTTGAGGTTTCCGTACAGCAGTTCATTGGCACAGTTTTTGAGATGGAAAAATGATTAGTATAGTTGTTTTTATTTCTGTATTTTATACCCTGAACAAATAAAAATTCTCTCTTATAAACAGGTTTTCTCTTTGGGGTTTTATCTTGGACCATTGGTAAAAAATCTGTGTTATTTTTATGTGTGAATGGTTGTCATAAATTTCTAAGTTAGAATTTATGGATTGAAAATTAAATTTCTGAGTTATAAAAATTTGAAAAAGAATTGCATTTGTTTCAAGTTGAAGTCATTATTTTTTGAATAAAAATGTGCATACTGGGGTTTGGGCATTAAACTATGTAGAGAAGCTATCAAGCTTGAAACCGGGTTGGGATTCACAAAAACTTTCATTGTATCAGAGCTGAGTTAAAAATTAGAATTTAAACATTCAGAAAAACAGGGGTTTGTGGAAAGAATTTAGATTTGAAGAAAACGGGGGTTTTGAGAAAAATTTCAGATTTGAAGGAAGTTAGGGTTTTGAGAAAAATTTCCAGATTTCAGTAAAAGTTATTGAACATGTTGCTTGAGTAGTACAGGATTGTAGCCATGGTGTTTGGGCTTTAGAGTAGAAGACAGGTTTGATGGGGCTACAAATTTTATCCCATGGAAGGCTAGAATTATGTTGATACTTGAAGAAAATAAGCTATGGGATATAGTGAACAGTACAACAACAAATCCTGTGACAATACCTACTGATGCCATTGATAAGGCAACTTTCATGAAGAGAGATGTAAAGGCAAGGAGGATTATACTTGATGTCGTGAAGGATCATTTAATTCCTCATATATCAGCAAAAACACATGCTTTTCAGATGTGGACATCTTTGACCAACCTTTACCAAAGTTCAAATGAGAATAGGAAAATAGTGTTAAGGGAGAAGTTGAAGAATGTACACACGAGCAAAGGGGAAGGCATGGCTTCCTATCTTACCAGGATTACATAGGTGAGGGATGAGCTTGCAGCTGTAGGAGAGGTTATACAAGGCACTGAGATGGTGCGCAGAGCCTTAAATGGCGTGACTCAGTAGTGGAGTGTGTTTGTGCAGACTATTATCGGTCGAGAGAACATGCCTACATGAGATCGTCTTTGGGATGATCTCACACAGGAGGAAACACGTAGAGGATACTTACAGAGCAGTTCGTCACATCACAGAGATGATGAGGAAAATGTGGTATTGGAAACAAAGGGCAAAAAGAAGTTCAAGAAGGGTCCCAAGGGTGGGGCCAAACAACATACAGGTGAGCAGAAGAAAGACTTGAGTAAAATCAAGTGTTTCGCATGTGAGAAGTTTGGACACTATGTTGGACAGTGTCCAAACAAGAAGAAGAAAGGGCAGTAGACAGCAACGACAACAGAGATGGATGACTTTTCCTCACGGTTTGAGGGAGAGTTCTCTCTATATGCAGGATGTACAGAGAGGATATCTTTCACCAGCAGTGATATGGAGAGTGACATGGAGGATCAAATTCAGTGTTCATTATTGGTTGGCCAGTCTTTTAGTGCTACCACTACTACTTCCACTTGGTACATTGATAGTGGGGCTTCGAGCCATATGACATGTGTTTGTGCTGTGTTCACAGAGATGACTGAGATGGGCTTCAGTCTTGAGGTAGTATTGGGAGATGACACAGTTTTGAGAGCAGTCGAGCGAGGGATTGTCACCTTTGAGAGGGAGTCTATGCAGTCCATGACTTTGAGGAATGTTCTTTATGTCCCTGGGCTTAAGAAGAATCTTGTTTCAGTTTCCACGATTGAGGAGAGAGGCTTTGGAGTATGTGTTCTAGATGGGAAAGTTCATATCTTTCCCAGAGCAGCAGGACCATCTACTTCATGTGCCATTGGAGTGAGATGTGGGAAACTGTACAAGCTTCTCTATCAACCTCACCATGCATTAGCCCATACTAGCAGTAGCATCGAGATGTATGAGTTGTGGCACAGGAGGATGGTCCACCTTCATCATTAAGCTTTGAGGTTGTTGAGGGAGATGTCTACAGGTTTGCCTCAGATTAGCACAGAGCAGGGTGGTGTGCTTTGGGAAAGTACACTAAGACTGCTTTTTCAAGTAGTGACACCAAAGCAAGTGGGATATTGGATTTGATTCATTCAGATTTATAGGGACCTATATGCTGGATGTACAGAGAAGATATCTTTCACCAGTCAATTCAGATTTTGAGTACTATATCAGTTTCATTGATGACCACTCCAGGAAGACCTGGATCTACTTTTTGAGAAGTAAACAATCTCAGGAAGTCTTGTAGAGGTTCCAAGAGTTCAAAGCTCTTGTGGAGAACCAAACAGGGAGGAGGATTTGGGCACTCAGGTCAGACAATGAGGGTGAGTATACCTCCAAGGAGTTTGATGAGTTTTGCAGACAGGAGGGAATCATGAGGCAGTTAATAGTTCCATACACTCCACAACAGAATGGAGTTGCAGAAAGGAAGAACAAAGCGATAGTGGGAGCAGCTAGAGCCACGTTGCATGATTAGAGTCTTCCTTTCTTTCTATGGGCAGAGGCCTGTAGCACTGCTGTTTATGTTCAGAACAGGAGTCCACACTGAGCATTGGGGTGTAAAACTCCTGAGGAGATGTTCACCGGGAAGAGACCTGAGATAGGTCATTATCGTATATTTGGATGCCTTACATACTCATGTCCCTTCTGAGAAGAGGACAAAGTTGGAGCCTACAATGGAGATAGGCATCTTTGTTGGATATGACGGGACTTGGAAGGCTTTTCACATATACCTTCCTGCACAGAGGAAAGTTGTGGTGTGGAGGGAGGTCAGATTTGAGGAGGAGAAAGCCTTCAGGAATCTTATGATTCAGAGGTGGAGGAGTAGTAGGTTATGTCTCCATAGGTGACAGGGTCATAGAGTCAGAGTACAGGGTCACAGGTTTCAGGTGTGACTGGGTCACAGGTTACAGGTTCATCAGTTTCAGGGACCCAGTCTACAGGGACTTCTGGTACAGGGACAGGTTCACGAGTCACAGGTTCACAGGTTTTGCCCTCATGTGATTCAGGTGGTACATGTTCAGGGTCACTAGGTGTAGGATCTCAGGCCACAGGTACTTCTTCAGGTAGACAGTTGTTAGATGATGAGGTTATAGAGGAGCGCCTACAGGAGGAAGCTACTTCCAAGAAACGTAAGCCAAGTTGGCTTAAGGATCTTGTGAAGGAAGCTGAGGAGTCTGTGGGACCACCCAAGAGAGAGGTCAGGGAGAGCAAAGCATCAGAGAGATTTTCCAGTTATATGGCGATGGTGACTAGCTTGAGTGATTCTGAGCCTACTACATTTGAGGAGGCTACCCCACACCAGGTTTGGAGAGATTCCATGATGGAAGAGTACAAATCCATCATGAAGAATGGAGTGTGGGAGGTTGTTCCGAGACTAGAGGGGAAGTCAGTGGTGACTTCCAAGTGGCTCTATAAAATCAAGCGAGCTGCGGATGGAAGCATCGACAAGTACAAAGCTTGATTTGTTGCACGAGGGTTCTAACAGGTAGAGGGAGTTGATTACTATGAGACCTTTGCACCGGTTGCTAGATTTTCTTCGATCAGAGCAGTGATCTCCATTGTGGCAGAGATGGGTTGGAGGATTCATCAGATGGATGTGAAAACCGCTTTTCTGAACGGTTTTCTACAGGAGGAGGTATATCTAGAGCAGCCTCAGGGCTTTGAGATTCATGGGAGAGATTCACATGTTTGCAGGCTGAAAAAGGCCTTGTATGGTCGGAAGCAAGCCCCTCGGGCTTGGTATTCCAAGATTGACACTTATTTGCTTTCGATTGGGTTTCAGAAGAGTGAGGCAGATCCCAACCTATACTACAATGTGGTTGGTGGTGTTCTGCTCATTCTTCTGCTATATGTTGATGCCTTGTTCATTACAGGAGGAGAGCACCTGATTGAAGCATGTAAGAAAGATCTTGCTTCAAAGTTTGAGATGACTAACCTTGGAGTGATGCACTATTATTTGGGGATGGAGATATGGTAGGAGGATGGACATGTTTTCCCGAGTCAGGGAAAATATGTTGCAGATGTTCTGAAGAGATTTCGGATGGAGGATTGCAGACCCATGTCTACACCCATGACCACCAACTAGACGAAGCTTCATGCTTCTGAGGGAGAGTTGGTGGATCCTACTTTATATTGTCAGTTGATTGGTTCGTTGATGTATTTGGTCAACACCAGACCATATATGAGTTTTGCAATTAACACTCTCAGTCTGTTCATGGTGGAGCCCAGAAGAGTGCACTGGATAGTTGCAAAACATGTGTTGAGATACCTTGCAGGTACAATAGATTTTGGTTTGGACTACAGGAGATTTGATGGAGTAGGATTGGTTGGCTTTACAGATTCAGATTGGGCAGACAATGTTTTGGATCGGAAGAGCACTTCCGGTTGTTGTTTCAGTTTGGGCTCAGCAGTTGTGTCTTGGTTTAGTCGGAAACAGAAGTCTGTAGCATTGAGTTCTGCAAAGGCTGAGTATATGGTAGCCAGTCAGGCCAGTTGTGAAGTCTTGTGGCTTCGCAAGTTGATGGTTGATTTATTTGGTCGGGAGATGAGACCTACAGTGATACATTGCGATAATCAGAGTTGCATTAGACTCTCTGAGAATCCGGTATTTCATGACAGGTCAAAACACATTGAGATCAGGTATCACTTCATCAAGGATTATGTTCAGAGAGGAGTAGTACAGTTGCAGTACATTTCTACAGATGAGCAGGTGGCTGACATTCTCACGAAGTCTTTGGGTAGAGGGAAGCATGTCTATTTCAGAGACAAGTTGGGAGTGGTGAAGAACACCTTCCTCAGTAAGAGGGAGTGTTGAAAAGTTACCTAGGAAGTGTTTGTTCACCTAGTGATGCCTTGGGGTGGACAAGGACACTTTAATTAATGACCCCTAGTCAATTTTAATTAATGAAGTGAGATGCACTTTATATTTTTAAAGTGACTTCATTAAAAGTTAAAGTCATGATTTATCCTAAGTTCATATTTAATAAAAGTCAAGTGAGTGATTAATTAAAAGAGGGTACTCCTACTTTATTAAATGACATGAGGTGCACTAAATGTCATTTATTAATTATTTAATTGAGCATTTATTGAGAACCTCTTATCTAATATAATCTGGGCCATTGGATTGAAAGAGGAAGTTATCATGAACAAAAAGGACTAGGTCAAGGCATTTCATTATATTCATTATTGACTTTTCAAAGAGGAGTTTTTGGAGAGGAGGAGAAGAGATAAAAGGAGGGTTTGAAGAGAATTTGACCAGCAAGAGGAAGAAGACAAAACTTGGCACAGTTTTTGAGGACAGGCTGGGCACATTTCCCAAGGAGTGAATCTGTTCAGCAGGGTGCAGCCATTAATTTGGCACAGATTTCGAGGAAGAAATCCGTACAGCAAGCAGGCACAGATTTCGAGAAGGCCATACAGCAGTACAGATTTGGCACAGTTTTCGAGAAACAGGTACAGAAATTAAATGCTGTCCGTACAGTGAAGGTACAGCAGTTTTGGTGCGATTTCCGAGGCAGCAGATTGGACAGAAATCGAGGAGTTCATACAGCCCACACGTGTGAGCCATACAGCACAGTTTTTGAGGTTTCCGTACAACAGTTCATTGGCACAGTTTTTGAGGTTTCCGTACAACAGTTCATTGGCACAGTTTTCGAGATGGAAAAATGATAAGTACTGCTGTTTTTATTTCTGTATTTTATACCCTGAAGAAATAAAAATTCTCTCTCTCAGAAACAGGTTTTCCCTTCGGGGTTTTATTCTGGACCATTGGTCAAAAATCTCTCTGTTATTTTTATGCGTGAATGGCTGTCATAAATTTCTGAGTTAGAAATTATGGACTGAAAATTAAATTTCTGAGTTATAAAAATTTGAAAAAGAATTTCATGTGTTTCAAGTTGAAGTCATTTTTTTTTTGTATAAAAATGTGCATATTGGGGTTTGGTCTTTAAACTATGCAGAGAAGCTATCAAGCTTGAAACCGGGTTGGGATTCACAAAAACTTTCAAAATGGAGTTTAAAATGCCATCTTATGATCCGTTTTGATCATTTTAATGAAAAGATACTCAAAGATACTATAAGAATGTGAACTCAGTCCCTTTCTGAAGGTGAACTCATCCATACTCCATGTACCCTTTAGCCAACTTTAAGCTGGCCTATAATAATAATTAGGACCATTTACACTGTACAGTGTGGATTGTTTATGTAGTTATTTCTAGTATAAGTTAGAACAAGAGTTGTAATTTACAATCAAGATAATTTGTTATTCAGTTGTAGTAAAAAGCCATTGAAAGACGACATGCAACATAAATATCATTCTGAATTTGAGTAATTACAAGTTGCAGAAGCCTTTTGTGGAATGGGAAATTTCAAAATTTTAATGGTTTTGTAGGGATCTGACAGGAGAATTTGAATCTGTCTTTAGGATTGTTGTACGAAGGCCAAAGCTTATACAAGGAAGCCCTGGTGGCCTTTTCAAATGCCCTAGCAATTGAACCCGATCATGTACTGAGTATGATTTCTATAGCTTCAGTCCTAAGACAACTTGGAGAAAAGTCACTGCCCGCTGCTAGAAGCTTTCTAACAGATGCTCTACAGCTGGAGCCGACCAATCACATGGCTTGGTTCAACTTAGGCATGGTTCACAAGATGGAAGGGTTTGTACAGAAAGCTGCAGACTGCTTTCAGGCTGCATATTTACTACAGGAGTCGGCTCCAGTTGATAAATTTTCTTCAGTTTCTGGACATTTGCAGAGAACCTTATAAAATGGTATATATGGGAGTTTTCTGAGTCTTTAATTCACATTTATGGACAAAAGACACTTATGTGTGAATTTGCATTGCCAATCTTGTTTCTGAAGCTTGACAACCTTGATTTTGGTCGACAACTTTTAGCATCTTTGATACAGTAGCTTGGAAAATTTAACAGCAGTGTTATGAGAATGTGGCATAATCTTGTCATCCTTCAAATGTCTCCAGTTGATCCCATTCATTAGGACTGTACAAATAATTGAAGATTATATACCAGTGGTAAACTAAGTGAAGATGGCCTTTCTCTGCAATTGGGCTGTTCAGGGCCTTAGTGCGCAATGTATAAGCTTATGTATAGATTATTTTTGTGGGTTATTTAGTGGCATTTTTTAAAAGGTTGAATCAGTGAAAAATGCTAACTGAGAAGAAAGAATGATGGTTATCACCTGAGATCTCTATTCAACTTTGATTTGGAAGAGTTAATTCAAGAAGTTTTGCATACTCAAACCTCTGAAGTTGTCCATTGGATTTGTGCAGTCATTGACTTGTGCTATTGTAAGATAATAAACGATGGAAGTATTAGATTCCAAGTTGCTTAAGCTTGATCTCTTGTTTCATGAATGAACTTTTTGGGATAGATTTCATCTACTGAGTGTTGTTTTTGTTTAAATGGACGAATTTTTGAACAATTAGCACGAAAACTTTGTGCAATGAACAATGTCTGAGTCTCCTTTCCTTGAGACTTTAACTGCTTTATTCTGTTAATTAGTGATTATGTTCAGGTTTTTGATGTTGCAGGCTGTAAGAATGTCTCACAAGTTTATGAAACATTCAAATATCAAAATGGCAACAAAATATCAACCGCGTGCATTTTACTTGTACTGCACTTTTGTGAGACAAACTCATAGACCAATTTCATTCAAATACGCAGGGCCATTAAAAATATTGCGGTAATTTAACTTTGAAATCATGATTTAAAACGTTGTCTGAATGTGTTCAGCCTATAATACTTTCATAAAACAAATGCACATACTCAACATTTTAGTGAACAAATAGTAAAGTGTGATTGGGATTTAAAGGATAGCATTAAATGTCGATGCCCTATTGACACTCGGTGGTAATTAAAGGCAACATTAATCTTGGATTTCTCCATCAGTAACTGATGAAAAATTTACAGAAGAGGCTACTCTGTAAATGCAGACCCACATCTTAACTATAAACATTTAGCAAAATCAATAGGATTTTCTTCTTTTTTATTCCTCTCCCATTCTTTAGTGAATGCTTAGGGTGTTATGCTGTCAAGAAGTCGGTTCTCGGCTTTTCACTGGAGAGGCTGTTGATGCGGGCAAGGTGAGAAGCTACTGGAGCGGCGATTGATGTGGACAAGTTGAGAAGCTACTGGAGAGGCTATTGATGTGGAGCAAAGAACAGAATCCTCAATGGTATGTACACCCTAAGAACTCACTCGCTGAGAGAATGAGAGAGGATCAAGAAGATGAAGGACTTGCTGATTCATCTAAATGTTTAAATATAAGATGTGACGATAGAATGTGGCATAACTATACTCAATTACTAACATAAAGAAAACAAATTAGCATTTTATCAGTAAGAAAACATATATGTTGACTATGATTAGCATGATGATAAGTTTCTGGATTTCACCGTTTAGAACTCCCAAAGTTTTGGGAGGACAATACACCCATCATCAGGGGAACAAGTTTCTGGATTGCAGCTTCTTCTTGTTCCCCTGATGATGGGTGGATTGGCCATCCAAAACTTTGGGAGTTCTAAACACGGTGAAATTCAGAAACTTATCACCATGAATATCCACTGTGAAAACCTCAATGCTATCTATGGTTATCATTTTATCCCATTAGAATATCTAACATTTGTTTATCTCTGTTTGTCATTTTATCTAATTAGTGTAGTGTACAGGACCTCTTTCCATTAATTTTGAATTGAATTGAATTAAAATTTAATGAAGAAGTTGAATAAAATTGTTGAGTTCTCACATTTTCACGATTGTTGAACATTTTGGTTATAAATTTTCTTGCTTTGCTTTGATTTTTAAAATGTCTTAGTTATAACTATATATGGTTATGTATTTGTTTTTAGATTAGTAGGTTGGATAGTTTAGAAGAAAGTGTCTTCCTTCCCTTTATGGCTTGTGTTAAATAGACTATGTAAGTTCTTTCGTTCCAAAGGGTTTTTGGTTCTGTCTATTATCTTTCTCAACTATGCATGTCATGCATGTTTTTCCTAGTTTAATGTTATACTAAACAACATAATGTAATAACGTCAAACTGCATACATGTTTCATTGTCATCTCCCTAATTATGAAGTTCTCATATTCTCTTTATATTAGATGAGGATATTTTTGTTCCAACTTGAAAGAGACTCCCTTTTCTGCTGATTAGGTTTTATGTTTCCATAATGTTAATGTTCCCATAAACTATATCACTATGGAAGAGGAGACTGAAATTCAGGGATTGTGCTGGATGGATTGGAGGTGTTTTTTCAAGATGTGTAAGTACTTGCAATTTTATATTACTGACATTCACAACATTATAGATGCTCAGTTGAGATAGATAATGAAGCTGAAAAACATGTAAAGAGCCTATTTGATGGTAATATGACCATAGCACAAAGACCTAAGTTATGATGACAACGTTGCTAAATTTTTTGTCTAAATAGAACCAAACGTTATCTTTGATTTAAAGTGATTTCATACAGTTACAAGACTCACTGATAATTCACAAGGAGCAATTGACTGAAAACATAAACAAGCCTCAAATAGTGAGTGGCCAATAGACATGACTTAATTGTAATTTTTGTGGGATCACATGAAGATGTTGTAACAATAGCATAGTTTCACTATGAACTGGAAAATTAAAATATTTCTAGATAATGAACATGGAATATATATATATCCTGAAAGAAACATGATTTTATATTAAAAAGCTGAAAATGACGACTTAAATAACATCCAGTTCACTTGACAAAATGGCTTTTGTTCAAGCAAAGCTATGCCACATAATTCTCCATCAGTTTGGTATGCTATATCACCTGTAATATATCTAACATAGTTCTAAACACTAAAAACTCTCACAAATCATCCGAGCAGAAATTTACAAAAAAAGTACATAAAATTATAAAACTAAGAATGGTCTTTCCCATTGAGAGCATCCTCCATGCTTTGAATTCCTTCCTCTTGTCCATGAGAGCTGGAGATGTCAATGAGAACCATGGTTGGCTGTTGCATAGAGTTTCCATCCATTACCTTGGAGTCTTTGCAAGGGGCAATCTGTGAATGACCTCCCATTAATATTTTCTTATACGCTTTAGAGGCTGAAGTTATCCTTCCCAATTGAAGTTATTTTCTTATATGTATTGTACATGTGGCATTTATAGGTCATTAAGCATGCCATGTAGAAACCTGATGTCAATAGTTCATACACGTGCATTCAACATAAGCAATCAGAAGATGCCATGTGTTCATTGAGTGGAAAGAGTGACTCAACATCTAGGTGAATTAATAAATATATAAGTTTTATTGAAATTTAAGTATCTCACTTTACTTTTGGATCAATTTATTTAGGCCATCTCCATAGCTCTTGATACTTGATGGAGAAATGGCTTAATGAAGTGAAATTTCCCAAGTATTCAAGGAGTTCGGGAAAATTGTCAAGTTTTAGGGTTTGTTAGGATATTTTAACACTAGAAGCTAGCTAGTTTACATTCAACTTGGTCTAACGTGTGTTTTTGTACTATATTAATTCAACAGTCACAATCATATCATACACGAGTGATCTAACAATGCAACATATCCTTGATCTTAACGAGACTTGATCTATGTCTTAACACCTAATTGGTCCGTGGTCGCTATTTAAAGAGCATGGAGGGTCATTTGTTGATGGTCAATATGAGAGATGTTCATGTACACTATTACTTTGCATATGATGAAATACCTTTATTTTCATGGACATTGTTCCCTCTTCGAGAACTGTTAGCCATGTAAAGACTAGAGTCTTGATCTTTCATATGTGTGAGTGATTGTCTCTAGTGTTCAACCTGTATGGATATACACTAATTTTCATACATAGTATCAAAGGACACATGAAGCTTCACTCTTGTTTTGATTGGGATAGTGGTAGCCAACAAAAACTATAAGAGTATTGTGTGGATCAAAGTTTGATTTATCTCATTGCACAAGCATACTTGGTCAATGTCTTACATGCAATGCATAGGTCTATTTCTACAACTTTTGAACATATCTAAACCGAGTGAACTATTTCATTGCATTCAAACATTGTTTCCAGCTGGGAACACCCTTCATTTCTTCCAGAAAGGATTCCATTTTCCACATATATGGTCATTTCTCTCCAACAATTCGTAAAAGCGATAAAAATATTTATTTAAAAAAGTTTTTATTTAAAGATTTTTCCACATTGTTTTTGGTTGATTTGGTTTTCCAAAAATGTTTTGTAGCACTCCACTAATCTACGTTTTCTCTCTGTTTTATAGCTTGAGTGACCTTAGCAAATAAAAAAACAATGAGTAGGCTTGTCTTGCTATAGTTTTTCACTTTCAAAATCCAAATATTCCAATGTTTATCCACATTTTCTAGCTATCTAAAGTTTTATGACAATATATTTGTTTTTTGGATATTTGATCGCTCTACTTTATGTGATTCTCTTTGTTGCAATTTCCAAAGATCCTTTTAGTTTTTGGATTCATAAGAGATCAAGTTTGATTTCTTGGGCTCCATGCTTATTGAAGTGCTTTCTGGGTTCTTGTTGTGATTCCCCTTTTCTGATGGGATTCATACTTTCGATGGGCTTCAACCTTCATGATGCTTCCTTTGGGTTTAAGGTAATTTCTCTGATAACTCTCCTTAGAAAATCCACCCTCTCTTGAGCCCCATGCCAACCAATCATTGACTTCTTTAAAGGAAACCTTTTCCTTTGATACCACACCCAAAAGGTCATATGGTAAGGTCCTCTTATCATTATTGAAATGTATCCTTTTAAAACCCTTTGCAACCACCATGTGGACCAAGACAAACAACTAACTAATTAGAAGGTAGTAGCTTATCATCATTTTCTATTCAGATTTCCACACATGTTGACACCTCATTGTGCATCCATTTCCATGCGGGCCTACCTCATCTTGCCACATGGCACTCTACTATGTCATCAGTATTGCCATGTGCACTAACACATCAAGATACTTTCTATGCCAACAATGCCACATCACCCTTATGGCATGTTAATGCGACATTTACTTTGCCACATGGAACACTCATACTATACCTTGTGTCACTTTGGTCAACCCCTCTCCATTGTCATTTTCCCCTTTTGCAGTGACTTTTTAAACAAACATAACTTTGTCATTTAAAGTTCGTTTTGAGTGGAAATATATTTTTCCTTAGCTAATTTTTCATGGTTTATGCACTACGATGATATGTTTATGTAAATTGTACCCATTTTGTTTTGTTGTTTCACAAATTTTACATAACCCACTTTTAATCCTTGTTTCTTTAACTTCTAGGGGGAGGAGCTATTGCATTCATGCATTTTTTCAAGTATTGTGTTTTTTTTAAATGCATTGTTTTTGAAGAAATTTCTATCTATGTTTTCATGTCTATTTTGGTTTCATTTTACTTATAGATGTTAATATGTCAAATCCAAGTGAGATCTTACTTACAAGTACAAAAGTATATCTCTTGGAAATCTAAAATGCAGGATTTATTTAGTAAGGGACTTTATTGGGTCACCTTGGAACAAAAGTTGCCCTCATGGATACATTAAAAAGACCCAAGTAGGACAACAAAAATTATTCAACCTTGGATTCATAGGGATTCCAACCTCTAATGACTTGCAGTTTCATGTTGTTAAGGTCCTACACTAACCCCCTTTAGTAGTTAGCCAAGTAATGTATACGGCCATCTCTTTTGAATAAGGTCAAGTAGTTAGTAGTCAATAATAAATGTAAAAATGGTCTCTCTATTAATCAAGGCCCACTAGAAAGTTGGTGCTCATTAATTATTTGACCATGTCAAGTAGTTAGGGTTTTGGATCTTGGAAGTCTATTTAAAGAGATAGAAGGCTATGAATTTTGTTAATAACTTCTTGTATTGGAGCTCTACTCAAGTGAAAGGTCACCCAACCTTAAGAGGCACGCAAACATTGCTTCGATATTTGAATATCGTAATATGAGATCCATTTCCAGTGCATTATGTTGCTCATTCTCTCTATTATGTTAATGTGCACTATAATACTAGAATTCTTGCATTATTTATCTGTGTTTACCTTGCTACCACACTAATTTGCATTATTAAGTACACTACATTAGAGAAAATTTGAGGTCTGAAATGGGCCTCCTAAGGAAAATAATGAAATAATAGTTAAAAGAATAACATAATATTTATGAATTTTCAAGGAAAAGAGAAAAAAACTACCTCTTTCTTTGTATTTTCAACATATCTCCCTGTCATTTTCTTCAAATTTCGAGTGGTAGCACTCGTTGGATGCAGAATTAAATTCCACATCCAACGAGTACCACAATGCATACTTTCGAGGTACCCCTCCCCACAAAAAACGATAAATACATCAATTTTTTTTGATGTATTTATCGTTTTTCGTGGGGTGGGGTACCTCGAAAGTATGCATTGTGGGTACTCGTTGGATGCGGAATTTAACTCCACACCCAATGATAATTCCACATCCATTGAGTGCTTCAGCTCGAAATTTGAGTAAAATGATACAGAGATATGTTGAAAACACGAATTAAAAAAGTAGTTTTTTAATTGTCAAATATGCCATGTCAACCATAATGGTTGACTCTTTTCTTGAAATTCTATTGGTTCTTGAATTCAATGGATCTTTTTCTTATGAGGTGGCTCGTTTTCTTACGAGGTGGCTTGTATTCTTATGAGGCCCATTTTAGACCCCAAATTTGCTCTAATGCAAGTGGTATCAGAGCCGCTTTCCTAAGCCAACAAACCTCCAATATTTTCATAGATTTTTTTTATAGGCTAGAGACATGTTGTTGATGTATATGTAACTTCGGAATGTATTTCATCTATGTATTTCATATATATTTATTGTACCCTTATAAGAGATGTGTTATTCCTCTATAAGGAAGTGTCGTCATGTGGATTGACAAGTGTCGCAAGTGTGTGTACT
The DNA here is from genome assembly GCA_027924585.1 of Larix kaempferi. Classification (NCBI taxonomy): domain Eukaryota; kingdom Viridiplantae; phylum Streptophyta; class Pinopsida; order Pinales; family Pinaceae; genus Larix; species Larix kaempferi. Next base: position 1,361,418 of record BSBM01000254.1, read on the forward strand.
TGCCGATGGGTTATTAGACCACCATGTATGGGGTCGGCCCTAAAATATATATTATATTGTGAATGTATCTAGATAGACAAGTCGGCCCCATAAGGTCATTGGAAAAACAGGTCATTGGAGAAAGTGGCGCACTAGTGAGGAGGATGATCATCTGCTCTAGGAGACTATCTCAAGTGTATTTTGGTTGTACTTTGGTTGAGCCATTGCTCTCTCTATCTCTGAGGAAGTTGTGGGTTTTTTCACCTTAGGGTTTTCCCCACGGAAACTCTGTGTCTCTTGTCTCTCATGCTTTTGATTCTTGTGATGCTTGTCATGCTTATTGTGATTGTTATGCATGGATATACCGTATATGTTATTCTCTCAGTAAAGATCCAAGAGTATTGTGAATTAATGCTCAAATTTTAACATGGTATCAGAGCTAACCTGAGAAGAAGACATTTTGCAGTGATGGAAACTTGAGTTTCTTGTTCATTGGGTTTCTCTCCACAGTTTTTGGAAAAGCAGTATAGTAGATTGACTCTACTCATCAAGGAGAATCTATTTGTCCAATTAGAATTCAATTCTGAGCATTTTCAGATTTGGCCCTAAAAATTAGGGTTTCCACAAAAATATGAATTTCTAAAATTTGAAGCCATAGCTGGAAGCTCCTTGCAAAAATCAAAGTTTATAGCTTTGGATCGAGATTTTTGGCTGGGTAAATCTCCGGGAAACTCAAACCCTAATTCAGGGCTCTCCCTAGTGAACCCGGGAGGACAAAAAAGAAAATTTGAAGGGTAAAGCTTTGCTGATCTCAAATTCTGAACACACCAGGCTGATCAGCTCATCAAGGCGCATCTTTCTATCCTTTCAGAAAGTTGAAATTCACATTTTGAATTTTTAGGGTTTTTTCGACAAACCCTAATCCGGGACCAGATCTAGTTTTCAACATTTCAAGTGGTAAGACATAAATATTTTCTATTTCATTTGAAGTACTCTTTAAGATGTCTCACCACACCAAGCTTGAGGATAAGCTTGAAGGGGCTGATAACTTCCGAGCTTGGAAGTATAGGATTGGGTTAATCCTGGAAGAGAATGAGTTGGACTCATATATAAAAGAAGACATCCCTATCCCAGAGGATGAAGAGGCTAAGGTATTGCATAAGAAGAACTTGGTCAAGGCAAAGAGAATCATTGCTGATTCTATCAAAGACCATCTCATACCCCATGTGTTTTCTCTAAAGACACCCAAGGCTATGTTTGACTCTTTGACCAAGCTATTTGAAGGAAAGAACATAAATCGGAAGATGACCCCGCGGAATGAATTGAAAGGGGTTAAGATGTCGAATGGAGAAACCATTCAATCCTATTTCTCCAAGGTCTCTCAGATCAAGGAACAACTTGAAGCTGTAGATGAAATGGTGGAGAATGGTGAAATTGTTACGACTACTTTGAATGGCCTACCTAGGTCATGGGACTCTTTTATCCAGGGGATTTGTGCCAGAAAGAAGTTAATCTCCTTTAACAGATTATAGAGGATTGTTCTCAAGAAAAAGCAAGGCTTGTGGCAAGAGAAGAGAAGATGGGAAATGAAGATCAAGCTCTCACAGCTCACACTAAGAAGGGCAAGTTCAAGAGCGAGCCATCCCATCACAAGAAGAAATATTCTCATCATTTTCACAAAGACAAGAAAGATCTAAGGTGTTTCACTTGTAATGAGAAGGGTCACTTTGCTTCAGAATGTCCCAAGAACAAAAGGGACAAACACAATAACAACAACTCTAGTAAGAAGAAGAAGGGTAACAAAAGAAGGTACCATGCTCATGCTGCCGAAGATGATGAACCTCCAAAGAAGAAGGCTAGGGTAGAAAGTGATGATAGTAATGATGATTCATCAAGTGAAGAAGAGTATGTTCTAATCTCTACTCTCACAGGTACTATCTCCCATGGTTGTAATGATTGGTTAATTGACAGTGGGGCTTCCAAACACATGACTGGGTTTAAAGAATCCTTTGTAAATATGTATGAACATGAATCACCCCATAAAGTGAAACTTGGGGATGATTATCGATATCCCATCAAAGGAAGTGGTGAAGCCTCCTACAACCTAGATTCTGGAACATCTTTGAAAATGAAAGAAGTCCTTTATGTACCTGTGCTCAAGAAGAACTTACTCTCCATCTCTGCATTGGATACAAAACGTATGAGGGTTTCATTTGTGGATGGCCAAGTCCTAATGTGGCCAAAGGGAAAGACCATAGATGATGCAGTTGTGATTGGAGAGCAAGAGGGAGGTTTGTATAAATTAAAAGGACAGCCTGAACATGCCATGGTGCATGAATCCATGGAGCCAAGTGAACTTTGGCATAGAAGACTTGCTCATATGCACTATAGGGCACTTCCAATTGCAAGCAAGGCTGTAGAGGGTCTTCCTGAAATCAAGACCAAACATAAAGGTGTTTGCAAAGGATGTGCAAAAGGTAAGAATATTAAGAAGGCTTTTCCAAGTAGTGAAAGCAAGGCAAAATATATCCTGGAAATCATCCACTCAGATGTATGTGGTCCTATGTCATCCAGTTCTCTAAGTGGGTATGTTTACTATGTCTCATTTATTGATGACTTCTCCAGGAAGACTTGGGTATACTTCTTGAAAAACAAAGATGAGGTGTTTGATAAGTTCAAGGAATTCAAAACCTTGATGGAGAATCAAACTGACAAAAAGATCAAAACATTCAGATCCGACAATGGTGGAGAATTCACCTTAGGTGATTTCAAGAAGCTTTGCAGTGATTCAAGGATTAAGAGGGAGTTGACTGCTCCTTATAATCCTCAACAGAATGGAGTTGCAGAAAGGAAGAACAGAACAATCATGGAAGCAGCAAGGGCAATGCTGCATGACCAGGGTCTACCTATGCATCTATGGGCAGAAGCAGCCAGAACAGCTGTATATGTGCAGAACAGAACACCCCACAAGATATTGGACAACAAGACACCAAAAGAGGTATTTTCTGGTAAGAAACCTGAAGTCAGCCATCTCAAAATATTTGGTTGTCCAGTATACACTCATGTCCCAAAGGAAAAGAGGACCAAACTAGATCCTTCAGGAAAGAAGGGTATCTTTGTGGGTTACAGTGAAAGCTTGAAGGCTTACAGAATATACTTTCCAGGGTTCAAGAAGATTGATGTGAGCAGGGATCTAACATTTGATGAAAACTCAGCATTCATCAAATCAAGGAAGGCACCTATCGAAGTTTATGAAGAACCTAAGGAAACTAGATTTCAAGACACTACCATGACTGAAGCAATTCCAGAAGTTGTTCGTGAGTTTGAAGATCCGCAAGAACCTGTAGATCCACCCCGTGAGGATAACTCTCACAAGAGGAAACCTGCATGGGCTAGAGAGCTCATTCAAGATGCAGAAAGATTTGACATTCCAGAAGAAGAACATAGAGCAAAGAAGAGAACCAGATCACATACCAACTATGTTGCTTTACTCTGTGACATTATGAACAAAGAACCTTCTAGTTACGAAGAAGCAGCGGAAAAGAAAGAATGGAAGGATGCCATGGTTGAGGAATACCAATCAATAATGAAGAATGATGTTTGAGATGTTGTCCCAAGACCTAAAGAGAAGTTTGTTGTGACTTCCAAATGGATCTACAAAATCAAGCATGCTGTAGATGGCAATGTAGAGAAATACAAAGCAAGATTCGTAGCTCGTGGCTTCTCTTAGAAAGAGGGAATAGATTATGAAGAAACTTTTGCACCTGTAGCCAGGTATACTTCCATTAGAACAGTACTTGCCCTGGCTGCAACAATGAAATGGAAAATACACCAGATGGATTTCAAGACTGCTTTCTTGAATTGTGTAGTTGAAGAGGAAGTATACGTGGAGCAGCCACTCGGTTTTGAAATACACGACAGGGAGTCATATGTGTGCAGATTGAAGAAAGCCTTGTATGGCTTGAAGCAAGCTCCCAGAACTTGGTATGGTAGGATGGACAGTTTCCTATCTAGCTTGGGCTTTACCAAGAGTAAAGCGGATTCCAACCTCTACTACAAGGTTGAGGAAGGGAATCCTGTGATTCTACTCCTGTATGTGGATGACTTATTTGTAACAGGAGATGACAGATTGATTGCAGATACTAAGAGGAAGCTTGCTATTGAGTTCGATATGAAAGATTTGGGAATGATGCATTATTTCCTAGGTATGGAGGTGTGGTAGAATTCAGGTGGGATCTTCCTTGGTCAAGGGAAGTACACAGTAGATATTCTGAAGAGATTTGGGATGATGGATTGCAAGGCCATGGCCACATCCATGGCATCGAATCTAAAGCTTCTATGTGATGCTTCATCTGAGCCGGTTGATGTCTCTATGTATCGTCAGATGATTGGGTCCTTGATGTACCTGATGAACACGAGACCAGATATTTGCTTTGCAGTGAACACATTGAGCCAGTTCTTGACGGATCCGAGGAGTGTTCATCTGGTTGCTGTAAAGCATGTTCTGAGGTACCTGAAGGGTACAGTGGATTATGGGCTCAAGTATGAAGCGAATCAAAATTTTAACCTGCAGGGTTATGTTGATTCAGATTGGGCTGGAAGTGCTGCAGATAGGAAGAGCACATCTGGGTGCTGCTTCAGTATGGGATCAGGTGTGATCTCTTGGCTCAACAGGAAGCAGTCCTGCGTAGCACTGAGTACAGCTGAGGCAGAGTATGTTGCAGCCTGTTCAGCTAGTTGTGAGGCAGTATGGCTACGGAAGCTACTGTCTGAGTTATTTGATCTCCCATTGGATGCTATTGGTATATTCTGCGATAACCAGAGTTGTGTGAAGCTGTCTGAGAACCCAGTGTTTCATGACAGGTCGAAACACATAGAGATCAAATATCACTATATCAGGGATATGGTGCAGAGAGGAGCCGTGAAGCTCCTGTATGTTGCGACGGACGAGCAGATTGAAGATGTGCTGACGAAGCCACTAGCCAGGGTGAAGTTCGAGTACTTCAGGGAGAAGCTTGGTGTTCTTCAGATCGACGACACTTCGAGGAAGAAGTGATGGACACATTTGCTGAATCCATCCCAAGCATGTTGGAAGGAGGAGCCTTCACATGGCTATGGATGTAAGCACTGGATGATGAGTATCAGGACGATGCTCCAGTTACTGCTCTGTATATGCATCATGTTGGATGCTGGATATGATCAGTTGGATCATTTATATTTGTATGTATGTACGCATCGTGTTGATGCTGGATATGATCAGTTGGATCATTTATATTTGTATGTATGTACACATCGTGTTGATGCTGGATATGATCAGTTGGATCATTTATATGTATGTATGCATCATGTTGGATGTTGGATATGATCGGTTGGATCATTTGTATGTATTTGTATATGCATCATGTTGGATGCTTGGACCATGTATCTATATCAGGTGGATACATTGTATGATCAGGTAGATCATGTATGTTGATATGTATCATGTATTTGTATTTGTATCAGGTGGATACACTGTAGGATCAGGTGGATCATGTATGATGATATGTATCAGGTAGATACTTGGTGTGCATTAGGTGGATACATTGTATGATCAGGTTGATCATGATGACGAGCTTCAGGATGTTGCTCCAGATGATATGTACCAGGATGGTACAAGTGATGATGATCAGTGTGATCATGGGCATCAGGATGATGCCTCGTGCGATGATGATCCTTTGGATCATGAGTATCAGGTTGATACTTGGAGGTCAGAGATGATATGTGGCAGGTTGTGCAAATAGCATGTAATCAGTCCTGGGAGATCTTGCCGGTCGTGCTGCGGCACATAAATGTACCTGGGGTACTCTTTCCGGTATTGCTATGTAGTATGTAATCAGTCCTTAGATATCCGATAGGTTGAGCTGTGTGCTCGTAATCAGTCCTGGGATGAGGTATTACTACGGAGACATGTAATCAGTCCTGGAGATCCGAGAGGTTGAGCTGTGTGCTCGTAATTAGTCCTGGGATGCTCTTTAGAGATCTTGCCGGTTGTGCTGCGGCACATAAATGTTCCTGGGATGCTCTTTAAAGGTTTTGTCTATCCACATGTAATCAGTTCTGGAGATCCGAGAGGTTGAGCTGTATGCTTGTAATAAGTCCTGGGATGCTCTTTAGAGATCTTGCCGGTCGTGCTGTGGCACATAAATGTTCTTGGGATGCTCTTTAAAGGTATTGTGGAGAAGATGCATGTAATCAGTCCTGGGAGATCTTGCCGGTCGTGCTTAGGCACATAAATGTTCCTGGGATACTCTTTCCGGTATTGCATCCGCACATAAAATTAGTCCTGAGAGCCCACCTCTATCAGACCGTTCGCACAGATGATGAAGACCTGCAGGTGGTGGGCCTACATCCAGTATGAAAAAGGACTGGCTCTGTAGAACTTCCTATGACGAGTAGAGTCAGAGATTGGTTGAGATAGCAGCAGCAGTGATGATGATGATGACGATGATCCCGAGAAGAAGACTTGTCTAGCAGATCTGTGTCGAGAAATACCTTCCTAGTTAAGAGGGAGTGTTGATGTATATGTAACTTCGGAATGTATTTCATATATATTTATTGTACCCTTATAAGAGATGTGTTATTCCTCTATAAGGAAGTGTCGTCATGTGGATTTACAAGTGTCGCAAGTGTGTGTACTTGCCGATGGGTTATTAAACCACCATGTGTGGGGTCAGCGCTAAAATACATATTATATTGTGAATGTATCTAAAAAGACAAGTCAGCCCCATAAGGTCACTGGGAAAACAGGTTAAGTATAAATAGAGATCGGGAGATCTCTATTTGGATCATTCGGAAAGACACACTTCTCTCACTCAGAAAGTGGCGCACTAGTGAGGAAGAGGATCATCTGCTCTAGGAGACTATCTCAAGTGTATTTTGGTTGAGCCATTGCTCTCTCTATGTCTGAGGAAGTTGTGGGGTTTTTCACCTTAGGGTTTTCCCCACGGAAACTCTGTGTCTCTTGTCTCTCATGCTTTTGATTCTTGTGATGCTTGTGATGCTTATTGTGATTGTTATTTATTGATATACTGTATATGTTATTCTCTCAGTAAAGATCCAAGAGTATTGTGAATTAATGCTCAAATTTTAACACATGTTTCATTGTATTTAAATAACTGCAGAGATCTCTCTTTCAGGGGGTAAACTACGATTGTGGAAGAATATACACAGAGAATACAATTGGTACTTAGTCACATTGTACCCTCCATTGGTACAATTATTGGACACTGTTCTAACCTCTGTTGGTACCCCTTCGAATAGTGCCAATCAAACAAAATCTACACATGGAATCTCACTTCCACCTACCCTTGGGTTTATAGGAAGTCCCATAGTTTTCCTGAAACTAGATATAGATAATCCAATCGATTGTCTTGTTGCTATAGTGGCACTGCATACCTAGGTAGTACAGCTAAGGGCATGATTAATCCTCCTTAGTTAGATCCCCGAGAGATTGGGCCGGGTACTACTGTTGGACCCACATGTATATTAGAGAGCTATAGCACCTGGAAATCCCATGTCCTCATGGCCTTGGAAACCCTCATCCATGTGACATGTTTTGAAATTCCAACATCTTTGCATCTAATAAGAATTTGGAGATTATGTTAGTCCAGTCACCATAATCTCCGTGGGAACCTAGCGAAATTCATACATATTTGCATCTAGAAGGATTTTGGGCTTTTTTCAGTGTTGTAATATTCAACGGGGAGCAATACTACCAGCAAAATAAAAGTCTAGGGGTTCCAAAAACCCTTATATGTGACCTATCTCAAAGGAATTTTTGCATTGTTCTAATCATGTTGATATATATCTCTAACAATGTTTTTTTGTTGGTCTCATAAACCCTTTTTGACCTATCTTAAAAGAATGCTTGTATCAAGATGATCATTTTGGTATATATCTTTCACAACCCATTTCATGTGGACTTGACAATTCTCCCATTAGTGTTCCTACTTTTTTGCTCCCATGGTACACACCCGCAACCAGAGCCACATGGAGACCACCAACCAAGATCAACCCAAAGAGCTTAAAGACCTGACATTCATGGTCATATCCTCGAACAAGTCAGTTGACCAAATCAAACTCAGTATGGAGGAAGACTGCAACAAGATGACCAAACAATGAACTTGTGATTAATTCTATTGCTCAACATGTGAGATTTGCTCCGAAATTAGATGAACCAATTCATGAAGCAACTGTCACTGAAGAACATGGCTCTTACACTCTCTTCCTAGAAGCTCAAACTCACTTTGGCTTAAAATATACTCCAGTGTTAAAAATTAAGAAACCGGGTAGCCAACTCTTTGCATTACTCCTCTATTCCCAACCCAATTGAAAGTATTTTTCCACGATATTTGATTATATCTCGATGAATGGAATTTAATCCTTCCTTTTTCCGGAGTTCAATTTATTTTCCCGGTTTAACGGGAAAGGAGTTATTTATTCGTTCATGGAGGGATTGAAAGTGAAACGACTTTCTGTGATCCCTACCATGAAAATATGGTTCCTCCCATCCAAATAAAGCTCTACTGCAACCATCTTAGTTTCTTCGCAAAAAATAGTAATAAGTGATCAAAATTCATGGCATTGCATCTCGAAGATTGACATGTGCAAATTTGATGGCTCCAACCCCTTGGGTTGGGTTACCCAAATGGAACATTTTTTTTCCCTCCGTGGAATTAAATATGATATTCATAAGTTAAAAATTGGGGATTTATATTTAGACTCAGAATGTTGGTAATGGTGGAAATTGGTACGAAAAAAATTACCATCATTATGTCCCTTGGAGCCAATTTGTGATGATCCTTCATAATCATCTTGATCATGACACTCACTACCTAGGTCAGTCGACCAAATTATGTTAGAGTGGCAGAGTTATGGACTATATTACAACTCTTGAGTTATTGGTAATCCACACAGGGCTTCTTTGATTATTTCTTTCCAATATGCTTAATCAATGGCCTCAAGGAGGCACTTGTGCCGATGTCATTATGCATTGGACGCCCACTTGGTTGGAAATCTATGATAGCGCTAGAGAAGCTAAATTGGTGATTACTACCCAATCCAAACACCCTTACTTTCCCACTTGCAATTGTCTCCCATGGCTACTATTGCTAGTACTTCAACCACCTTTCCCTTATGAATCTAAAAGTTGACCCTAGATGCCATGGAAAAACGTCAACGCCTTGATGCAAAGAGTAGAAATTATTCCAAATAAAAGCATCCCCACATGATCCCCTCGAGGAAAACACTATGGAGGCTCTGCCTAAACCAGACATGGATAATACTATGCCACTCCTGGAACTTTGCTCCTAATCTACCAATTCTTGAGGAACAATCACTGTTAGGAACCCATGTCAACCCCTCTATTTAATTTGTTAGTATATTGTTGTTGGACGCATATGCTTGTAAGTCGTCCCGTAGGATTTGTTGATCCATAGTTTGTATTATTGTTGTTGGACACATATGCTTTGTAAGTCGTCCCTTAGTAAGTGTTGATCCATAGTTTGTATTGGCCCATGGTTTGTATTGACACAAGGTATTGACCCATGGTATTGGCACCTAGACTTAGTATATAAGTTTGTGTTGAGACCAATGAAGGTACCGTGAAGTTATTTGTATTGAGCTTGCTTAAAGGAGGTTGCCCCCTCAAATTGGCCTGCGATCAATAAAAGTGATTTTGAGTTCTGTTATTTCTGCTATCTCGTGTATTTTCATTAATTAATTGTTGCAGGTTCTTCACATCTGGTAACAGAGCACTTTCTTGGGCTCGCTGGGTGAAATTTCTGCCCAAATATTTTTTTCGCATTTGTTGCAGCTTTGAATCTGGGAATAATCCCTATCCACTTAACTGTGGCAAGTACTTGGGCATAATCCCTAAAACTCATTGTGAGGAGTACCACAGGAACCCCGAAGTAGCTGGCCCATTGAGAGGACCTGCTAGCAAAAAGGGCAACGACCCCTACCTGATTGACTAGTTTCCACCCGTGAGGTAAACCAAGAGTTGTCGTTTGTGGCAAAGCGGTAATTAGTTTTACCTGAGCCGTGGAGTGAGGGGTATTGCCCCAATACGCAAGCCGTCAGACAGCATTGGTGGCCGAGTGAATCCCCTGAACCGATAGGAAGCTGAACATACCTGGGGTCCATATCTATTTTCAGCTGAACTGTTGCCAATCACTTCCACGCCATTGCAGATCCATCTGTTTTCGATCACTTCTGCGCCGTTGCAGATCCATTCCGAAAGCCGGTTCTGATCCAGCTATTTCAGATCCATTCTAAAAGTCGTTTCAGATCTAACCGTTTTCGATCCATTCTGAGCCGTTCCAGATCCCGCTATTTCCAATCCATTCCGGAACCCGTTTCAGATCCATTCTGAAAAAAAAGAAAAAAAAAAGGAAAAAAGTATAAAATTTCATTTTTTCCCCATATCTTCCTTGTTTTAACTCTGTTTTCCATGAAACTTCACTGACACCCCTGCAATCCCATTCTGCATATTTCATTCCTGAGGATCCTATCCCAAATTCCACTTCCCAAAGCCAGAAATCCCACATTTGTCTATTTTTAGGGTTTTCCATAAGTCCTTCGATTTTCACCCAATCGCCCTCAAATTTTTCCACCGTGTCCATTCCCTATTTCTGCTTCTTTGTCCCTCTCTGAAAATTTTTCCCATTCTTTCACCCCGCTTTTGAAATCCTCTTTTTATGCTTCCCTATCCATTCCAAAGTGTTTAAATCCTAGTGAAACCCCATTTACCCATCAAAGTTTTTCCCAAATCCAAATTTCCCTTTACTAAATAAGCTTTTGTTTGTGTTTTTCTATCCATCCCCCCCCCAAAAAAAAACTCCCGGTTATGGTTGTCCCCCGTGCAGGAGAAAAAACCATGGAGGAAGCACTTGCAGCCATCCAAACCAAACTCTAGGATCTGGATGAAAAATTTCTTGGCCTCCATCTTGAGCATTCTGCCATGAACAACAAACGATAGTCCGAGTCTTCATCAGACAATGGGTTCTCTTCTTCCAGCAATTTCTGTGGTCCGAAGCTTGAATTTCCTCGCTTCAATGGTACTGATCCGACTGGATGGATCTATCGTGCAGAACAATATTTCAATCTGCATAATACTTTTGATGTCCAAAAAGTTCCACTTGCATCTTTTCATTTGGAACAGGAAGCCCTTCAATGGTACCATTGGTACATCAAGTCTCATGACGAGCCAAAATGGACATATTTTTGCCAACTCCTTTTGCACCAATTTGGTCCTAGTGCTTTTGATGACTTCACCGGAGCACTCACTAAACTTCGTCAAATTGGCACTGTGAGAGAGTATCGGATAGAATTTGAGAAACTAGCCAATCACACAGAAGGATTGTCTGATGAATTCTACAGGAGTTATTTTATCAGTGGTCTTAAGGATTAAATCCGCTCAGAGGTCAAAATGTTCTGTCCCAACACAATGATGGAAGCCCTGGGGTTGGCTAAGTTGGCATAAGATAAGATTGCAGCCCAACAATGCTCCAAACCCACTTTTGTTCCCTTCCGAAATATGGGTTCTCAACGACCTCCCATCCCGCCAGCTCCTCGACCAACTCCTATCAAGCATTTGTATGAAACAGAGATGCAGGCACGCAGAGAAAAAGGGATTTGTTATAATTGTGATGAGAAATTCACTCGGGGACATAGATGTGTTCAACAAAAGCTCTATCTCTTGGATATGGATTGTCCGCCTGCCTCTAAAATTGGTGTAGAAGCTCCAGATACAATGGATGATCAGGTCGACATTCAGGAGCCGCCTATTGACCCCCCATCTCAGGATGACCAACCATAGATATATCTCCATGGTTTATCTAGCGTCACCACCCCCCAAAAAATGCAGGTTAGGGGTTACTTCAAGAAGCTTCCTCTTACAATACTCATTGATTCTGGTAGCACTCATAACTTCATTGACCCCCGGATCACCAAACAGGCTGATTGTTTTGTCCATCCTTGCTCCAACTTTGAAGTCATGGTTGCCAATGGGGGCACCTTACCTTGCAAGGGAAAGTGTCACAATGTGCGTATCTCTCTAGAAGATTATAACCTACGCTCTGACATGTTTTCCTTGTCCTTAGGCGGATGTGATGTGGTTTTGGGCGTTCAATGGTTACGCACACTTGGCCCCATATTATGGGATTTTCCTGAACTTTGGATGCCGTTTTCAGTCAATGGGACACAACACAAATTCACGGGCTTACAACTAGGGTCTCTCCTCATCATCAGTTCACATCGCCTGGAAAAGATCCTTAAGAAGAATTCACATGGTGTCATCGTTCAGCTCCATTCCATTCAGATGCACCCATCAACGGTCTCCACTACTTCCTTGGATAGATATGCAAGTGTCTTGGCTGCACCAGTGGGCTTGCTGCCTTCAAGAGACCTTTTCGGTAAGCATTTAGCTGCATCTACATCTCAACAGGAAATGATGGCTATTTTGCATGTAGTACCGAAGTGGTAGCCATCCCTATTAGGGAATTATTTATGCATCAAGACTGATCTCCTGAGTCTGCAAAATTTCCTAGAACAACGGGTCTCCTCCCCAGCACACCTGAAATGGGTTATCCAACTCATGGGTTATGAATATGCGATCACTTACAAGAAGGGTAAGGACAATATGGTGGTAGATGCTCCTTGCACATTTGAAGACCCAGTTTCTCTTACAACTATTTCTTTGCTTGTTCCAAATTGGTTGGAATTTGTTCAACAGGGATATCTCCTCTATGAACTCCATGCTTCTTCATCGGTAGGGCACTCTGGGTTCCTCAAAACGTATGACTGGGAACAATGTAACTTCTTTTGGCAGGGACTGAAAATGACAATTACAGATGGTGGTTGACTGTGATACTTTCCAGGTCAACAAGGGTGAAACAACACTCCTCTCGCGACTGCTCGAACCCTTTCCCATCCCTACATAGATTTGGACAACTATTTCTATGGATTTCCTAGAAGCGCTCCAGTGGTACAATACCATGTCTAAAAGGACACCATATGCAGCAATCTATGGACAGGCACCACCAGTTCTTCTTCCATACACCCTCAGCAGCTGCCCAGTTCAGGGAATTGACTCCGTTCTTGAAAACCGCGATCAAATTCTTCTCATTTTGCAGGACAATCTTCACATGGTAAGAATTCGACTAAAACAACAAGCCGATCAACACCATTCAGAGCGCATTTTTCATGCAACTGATATGGTTCTTCTTTGTCTACAGCCTTAATGGGTTATCCAACTCATGGGTTATGACTATGCGATCACTTACAAGAAGGGTAAGGACAATATGGTGGCAGATGCTCCTTCTCGCACATTTGAAGACCCAGTTTCTCTTACAACTATTTCTTTGCTTGTTCCAAATTGGTTGCAATTTGTTCAACAGGGATATCTCTTCTATGAACTCCATGCTTCTTCATCGTCAGGGCACTCTGGGTTCCTCAAAACGTATGACTGGGAACAATGTAACTTCTTTTGGCAGGGACTGAAAATGACAATTCAATAGATGGTGGTTGACTGTGATACTTTCCAGGTCAACAAGGGTGAAACGACACTCCTCTCGGGACTGCTCGAATCCTTTCCCATCCCTACATAGATTTGGACAACTATTTCTATGGATTTCCTAGAAGCGCTCCAGTGGTACAATACCATGTCTAAAATGACACCATATGCAGCAATCTATGGACAGGCACCACCAGTTCTTCTTCCATACACCCTCAGCAGCTTCCCAGTTCAGGCAATTGACTCCGTTCTTCGAAACCGCGATCAGATTCTTCTCATTTTGCAGGACAATCTTCACATGGCAAGAATTTGATTGAAACAACAAGCCGATCAACACCATTCAGAGCGCATTTTTCACGCAGCTGATATGGTTCTTCTTAGTCTACAGCCTTAATGGGGTATACAACTAATGGGTTATGACTATGCGATCACTTACAAGAAGGGTAAGGACAATATGGTGGCAGATGCTCCTTCTTGCACATTTGAAGACCCAATTTCTCTTACAACTATTTCTTTGCTTGTTCCAAATTGGTTGCAATCTGTTCAACATGGATATCTCTTCTATGAACTCCATGCTTCTTCATCGACAGGGCACTCTGGGTTCCTCAAAACGTATGACTAGGAACAATGTAACTTCTTTTGGCAGGGACTGAAAATGACAATTCAACAGATGGTAGTTGATTGTGATACTTGCCAGGTCAACAAGGGTGAAACGACACTCCTCTCGGGACTGCTCAAACCCTTGCCCATCCCTACATAGATTTGGACAACTATTTCTATGGATTTCCTAGAAGCGCTCCAGTGGTACAATAACATGTCTAAAAGGACACCATATGCAGCAGTCTATGGACAGGCACCGCCAGTTCTTCTTCCATATACCCTCAGCAGCTGCCCAGTTCAGGCAATTGACTCCGTTCTTCGAAACCGCGATCAGATTCTTCTCATTCTGCAGGACAATCTTCACATGGCAAGAATTCGACTGAAACAACAAGCCGATCAACACCATTCAGAGCGCATTTGTCACGTAGCTGATATGGTTCTTCTTCGTCTACAGCCTTCCAAGCAATCCTCTTGAAACTCAAAAGGCGTCAGTGGCCCGGAATGCAACCCGAGGCTGGTATAGGGGAACCACTCCTTCAAATTCTGCATCAATTTCCACATCTAAAGCTTTGAGGACAAAGATTTTTCTAAGGGAGAGGGGATGTTAGGAACCCATGTCAACCCTTCTATTTACTTTGTTAGTATATTGTTGTTGGACACATATGCTTTGTAAGTCATCGCGCAGTATTTGTTGATCCATAGTTTGTATTATTTTTGTTGGACGCATATGCTTTGTAAGTCATCCCATAGTAAGTGTTGATCCATAGTTTGTATAGGCCCATGGTTTGTATTGACACATGGTATTGACCCATGGTATTGGCACCTAGACTTAGTATATAAGTTTGTGTTGAGACCAATGAAGGTACCGTGAAGTTATTTGTATTGAGCTTGCTCAAAGGAGGTTACCCCCTCGAAGTGGCCTGCAATCAATAAAAACGATTCTGAGTTTTGTTATTTCTGCTATCTCGTGTATTTTCATTAATTAATTGTTGCAGGTTCTTCACATCCACGAATCCCACTCTGTGTTTTATTAGGTTTTTCCACACCTTAGGCATTGAAGTTGATTAGTTACATCAATCCCTGTAAAGTCATTGTATTAATTGATAGTGACAACACCTATAATTTCATTCATTGTCAAGTGCTTGATGAAACCCATTGCCATATCCGCCCTATCCAACTTCCAAATTATGATAGCAAATGAGAGTATGATGAAATGTGGTAGAATGGGTGATTACCATCTCAAAACACATGTTTTCTATTGACATGGGTGGTTGTGATATAGTTTTGGGGGTAGAATGGCTACATACTTTGGGCTCTGTCACCATTGATTTTCAGACACTCTCTCTCGGATTTGCTAAGAATGGGTACACCCATCATCTTAAAGGGCTTACTTTAGGTTCTCTTGAAATTATCTCCTCCCACCATATGGAGAAAGTATTGAAGAAAGGCCACTGTAGTATCATTAATTAATTTAATGCCATCCAAGTCGTGAAACCACCCGCATAGAACATTCACCCTAACTTGTAACACATTCTCTCCCAATATCAATGATTTTTGAGGAACACAAGGGTTTACCACCATCCCATGGGGAACATGACCATGGTATTATGTTAATTTCGAGTAGTCAACCCACTACAAGGAAAACACCTTGTAGTGGAGGCTTTTGTGGACCCTCCACAAAAGAGCCCATTTATCCATTTTAACATAGGCTGCGAGTAAAGGCTGGTGGGTAGAGGTTTTAGCAGAGGTTTTTAATTGGTGCATATACACATATAAAACACATTGGTGAGCTAAATAAAATGATGCACCAGTGCACCAAAATAGTAAGATCATTTAAATCAAAATAACTCATTGTAGTTTGAAAAAACTATGCTTTTTAAAACGTTTTCATTGCAAAATTATCCGGTGTGGAACGGATAAAATGCAGTGGTGAAGACGACAATATAACACACCGAGTCATGTCAAAATAACTCGCCACTGTCTAGAAAAATACATTTTTTTTTCAAAAACATGGCAGTGCATATACTAAATACTAATTCACCGGGGTGTGAGGAAGTACAATGCATTGATTTAGAAATGAACAGTGCTCCCTATCTACTTAATTGCATTGGTGCTCCAACAAAATCAACACATTGGTGCAAGGATTATTATGCAAAGCACTGAAGTCAAAATATCTCAATCCAATTTGAACAAATATGTACTTATTTTCACCCGACAAAACTTTTGGTTTGTAGAAAGGACATGGACGCACTGGTGCATTTCACAATCCAACGCACCACTTCATGTCGAAATAGCCAGTCCTCGACTGGAAAACATTTATTTGTTTATTCCCACATAACATAACGATGTGTTATAAATACATTGATGCATCGATGCGTAACTAAATACAACACACTGCCTTATAATACAAAAACTTATTTTTATTTTTTATTTTTATTAAAATAGAAAAACCTTAATGGTGCTCTCCATAAAGGTAAGTGCACCAATGTGGCACTAAATTGGGTGCACCAGAATAGGGTAAAATAAAAAAATTACCCCACAAGAAAATCATGTTTACCCTATTGTCAATGTTGTAGATCGTCTCAGAACACCTAAACATCGGCGTTGAACTTTATTGCTTGACGCGGCCCACCATCGATGCTCGTTAGTTGTCGGATTTATCTCATCCTTTGCTTCGTCGGTGGAGTTAGTTTTTTTCAAAATTGTTGAAAAATAACATTTATTGTGTACATGGAAACCATGCCTCCCTAATGCGCAAGATTATAGGTAATATCTTTATTACCTTCTTATTTACATTTTTAGTGGATTAAAAATCAAAATTTTACTCATTTTCCAAATTTCTTTTAAAAAATCTGCGTTGTGCATTAAAACTATTCATACGACACTAATAATTTACTTTAATTAATTTTTTATATGTTTTATGTGTGTGTGTGTGTGTGTGCATGCTTCTAACAAAATATATATGTTAATCAGAGACAAGAGCGACGACAACAACAACAACATGATTAGTGGCAACAACTCGACATGTACAATGTTTTATGGGAGTGGGAGGCATGTGAGAGGGAGAGGGGTTTTTTCCCTCGCCCTATTAGAGAAGAGAATCAAGCCTTATTGTAGAATGTTGGTATCCTCAAGTTTTATGAGGAGGTTACATCCCTAAGGGGGAACTCACGGTGACTCAGATTATTGTTGGGATCAATATAGATAGTTATTTAGGGTCGGTCCTGATATGTGGTTCCAACCCACATAGGAGGACATCTAATTCACTACTAGGCTATCCAAGAGAGGGGAGGATTTCCCCCATTTTCCTGATGTCCCACCTGACATTGTAGAAGACAATCAACTCACATACGTTCAGATATATGTCAGTGAGGATGCCACTAGCCCTGATGATTTCCATGTAGCTGGTGACCAATTGTGGATAGTTTCATTTGGTGTAGAGGAGGTTAGGTGCCTGCTGTTTTTGGTCAAGACACTGGATTTATACACGTTTGATGGGTAGCACATTATTCTCTCCTATTATATTATGTAGATTCTTTAGTGTAGAGTCCTAGATGCATTAGGTGGTTTTCCATTTCTTTGCGACAATTTTGTTTTTCTCTAGATCGTTTCATGTTATGTTTGATGGGAGGATAGGATTCCCATATGCTTAAAATTTTTTTTGCTTATTTTTTAAGAGGTTTCTAGTCACTCAATTTTCATTCGACCACCACCCTCCTAGGATGATGAATAAGGTGCATATGCACATGTGGGGGATGAATTTTCCCTACAGGGGACAATAAAAGTTCACATGTAGGATAACTTTAGAGACATTATATTTGCTTGCCAATGAGGATGTGTTGAAGAATGTAACTTCAAAATATATTCTTATTTGTATCATTTGTATTATTTGTATTGTACTTCCTACGGGAATTATTATTGATGTAATTGATCATGTAAAAGTCATTGAAAGAGTCAATGCAAACCCTAACTATTAGTTCGGCCTAGAAAGATCTAGAGAAGAGTATTTTATTCTTAACTAGACAAGTCGGTCTTGTTAGGAGAGTCAAGTCGTCCCTGTTGGGGAAAAGGTCAAGTCACTGATTAGTATAAATGAGGAGCTCGCCCTCCTCATTTGGTCACCACACTCACTCATTAAGTTCACATGAGTAGAGAGATAGAGTCATAAATAGTAGCTTCTTTTGGAGTCTTCTTGTTTTGGGTTATTGCACGAGGAATACTATTGTACATTCTGACGAATCTATATAGAAGAATTTTGATGGGTTTTTCTGCCCCACGAGGGTTTTCCCAAGATAAATTATTGTGTACTATTGTCTATGATGTGCTTGTTTATATTTCAGTGATCCTTATTGTTACTGCATTTAAAATTATAACATGGTATCAGAGTTGGCTTGAAAGAAAAAATTGTGCAGCTGCTGCAACTGCTGGAACTAGGGTTTCAATTTCAGGAATCCTTTGTCCATAGATCAGCTGAAAAATAGGTTCCAAGCAACTCACCTCACTAGGGCGCATATTTTCGTCGAAGCAGAATTCCAATTAGAGAATTTTCATTTTTGGGACCACCACTACAACTCAGAGACTAGGGCATCAAGTTTTGGGAGGATCTGTCCACAGAATCGGAGAAAAAGTACCTTTTCTCAACTCTCCTTGGGGAGTTGCATCTTTTCCTCCTCTCAGTTTCTCAAGATCAATAAGTTGAGAAATTAGGGTTTCTCTAACAAACCCTACGTCACCCTGCAACCATATCTCAGAAATCAACTTTTGTTTGGAGCATCTCATTTGGTATGTTGTACTCTCTCTATTTCCATTTGAGGTTCTCATTTATCAAGTATATCAAGATGAAAAATCATACCAAGCTTGAGGATAAGCTTGAAGGGGCAGATAACTCCGTGCTTGGAAGTATAGGTTGATGCTCATTCTGGAAGAGCATGAATTGGACAAGTATGTCACAAAAGTAACTGTGAATCTAGAGGGATATGAGGATAAATAAAAGCATAATAATAACCTGATAAAATCCAAGAGGATCATAGTTGACTCCATCAAGGATCACTTGATCCCACACATCTCATCTATGAAGACTCCGAAAGAGATGTTTGATGCACTAAAGGGACTATTTGAAGGAACCAACATCAATAGAAAGATGACCTTGAGGACTCAACTCAAAGCTGTGAAGATGCAAAGTAATGAAAGCATCCAATGTTACTTCACAAGGGTATCCCACATTAGAGATCAATTAGAAGCTATTGGAGACCAGGTTAAGAATGCAGAATTAGTAATGACTACCCTAAATGGTCTTCCAAGATCATGGGAGTCATACATTCAAGGGATATGTTCCAGGAAGAAGCTTATCTTGTTCAGTGCACTCTTAGAATCATGCACCTAGGAGGAAGCAAGGATTGAATCCATAGAAGAAAAGTTAGGAGATGAAGATAATCAAGCTCTGACAACTCATGCCAATAGAGGCAAGAAAGAAGATCATCATCACAAGTCTAACAGATCCCACAAGGGTCGAAGGCCTCCTAGAGACTATTTGAGTATCAGATGCTACAATTGTGATGAGATGGGACACATTGCAAGAAATTGTCCCTAGAAGAAAGGTAACAAGAAAATACATCATTCCCATGTCGCGGAGGATGATGAACCCGTAAATAAGAAAACAAAAGAGTATTCTTCAAGTGATTAAGAATATGTTATAATCTCAACACTCACATGTATGGTCTCACTTGGAAACAATGATTGGCTTGTTGAAAGCGATGCTTCTAAGCACATGACTGGTTTCAAGGATGCTCTCAACAACCTCACATAAAAGGACTCACCTCACAAGGTGAAACTAGGAGATGATTATCAATATCCCATAAAAGGGATAGGAGAAGCTTCTTACAAGATTGAATCATGGAAGCCTATCCAAATGAAGGATGTTCTATATGTACCAGGATTGAAGAAAAATATACTTTCCATCTCAGCATTAGACGAGAAAGGATTCTGAGTAGCATTTGTCGATGGACAAGTATTTATGTGGCCCAAAGGTGAAAATTTTGATGATGTAGTAGTAATTGGAGTGCAAGAGGGAGGATTGTACAAAATCAAGGGACAGCCAGAACAAGCCTTGGTTCATGAAACTATGGAACCAAGTGAATTATGGAACAAAAGGTTTGCTCACATTAATTACAAGGCACTACCAATCGTGAGCAAGATGGTGAATGGTCTACCTGAGGTCCAGACTAAGCATGAAGGCATATGTAAAGGATGTGCGGAAGGGAAGAATGTGAAGAAGCAATTTCCAAGCAGTGACAACAAATCCAAGGAGATTTTGGAGCTCATACATTCAGACGTTTACGGACCTATGGATTCCAACCCACTAAGCGGGTATACCTACTATGTTTATTTTATTGATGATTATTCTTGTAAAACATGGATTTATTTCTTGAAATCCAACTATGAAGTATTTAGCAAGTTCAAGGAATTCAAATCTCTTCTAGAAAATCATATTGAAAAGAAAATAAAACCTTAACATCAGATAATGGAGGTCAATTTACCTTGGGAGATTTCAAAAAATTATGTAAAGACTCATAGATTAAAAGGGAGATGAGCACTCCCTATAATCCAAAATAGAACAGGATTGCAGAAAGAAAGAATAGAACAATAATGGAACCAATGAAGGCCATGATCCATGATCAGGACCTTCCAATGCACTTATGGGGGGAAGCGTCAAGAACATCAGTATATGTTCAAAATAGAACTCCCCGTCATGTACTTGAGAACAAGACACTTGAAGAGATGTTTACAGGAGAGAAGCCAAAAATTCAACCATCTTAGAATGTTTGGCTGCCCTGTATACATACATGTTCCAAAAGAGAAAAGGGACAGGTTGGAGCCTTCAGGAAAGAGGGCATATTCATTGGTTATAGTGATTCATCAAAGGCATACAAAATATATATACTAGGCTTCAAGAAGATAAAGACTAGTAGAGATGTAACCTTTGATGAAGATAAAACCTTCAACAGATCTAGGTAGATTCACTCTGATGAAGTACATGAAGAAAAACCTGAGACTCCCAGAGTTCGAGAAACAGTGATAAAAGAGCCGATTCCATAAGAACTTGAAGATCATGATATGACTGAACCACAGAGACCTGTAGCTACAACGAAAGAGGTGAACACACACAACATAATAAAATATTGGTCATGAGAGATTATTTAGGATGCAGAGAAGTATGGTGCTCCAAAAGAGGCTTCCAGAGAAAGCAAGAGACCTCGACCATACTCCAATTATGTGGCATTACTGTATGACATAATTGATGCTGAACCTTCCAGTTATGAAGAGGCAGATGAAAAGAAAGTATGGAAGGATGTTATGATCGAGGAATATTAGTCGATCATGAAGAATGATGTCTGGGAGGTGGTTCCGAGACAAGAAGGGAATCCAGTAGTGTCTTCCAAATGGATCTACAAGATAATGCATGCAGCAGACAGAAGTGTCGATAAATACAAGGAAATATTTGTGGCTCGAGGATTCTCACAGAAATAAGGCATAGATTATGAGGAGACGTTTGATCCCATGGATAGATACACTTCGATCAAATCTATACTTTCTATATCCAAAGTGATGAAGTGGAAGGTACATCATATGGATGTGAATACTTCCTTCCTGAATGGCGTAGTAGAGGAGGAAGTGTATGTGGAGAAGCCACTAGGTTTTGAGACACATGACAGGAAGACTTATGTGTGTAGATTAAAGAATGCCTTATACAGTTTGAAACATGCACCCAAGACATGGTACGACATGATTGATGGGTTTGTGACGAGCTTGGGATTTACCAAGAGTAAAGCGGATTCCAACCTTTACTACAAGGTTGAAGAGGGAAATCTTCTGATTCTATTGTTATATGTAGATGACTTGTTCTTGAAAGGTGATGAAAAGCTCATAGTAGAAACGAAGAGGAAGTTTGCTGCAGAGTTTGAGATGAAAGAATTGGGTATGATGCATGATTTCTTAGGTCTTGAGGTGTCGAAAAATCCAGAGGAAATTTTCTCGAGTCAAGGAAAGTATGCGATAGAGATCCTGAAGAGATTCAGGATGATGGATTTCAAGGATATGGCCACACCTATGGCATCGAATATGAATTTGTTGAGTGATACTTCTTCAGAATTGGTGGATGCGATGGTATATAGGTATATGATTGGTTTGTTGATGTACTTGATGAACATGAGGCCATATTTATGCCTTGCGGTGAACGCTTTGAGTTAGTACATGGTAGAGCTGAGACATGTTCACCTCATTATGTCAAAGCATGTGTTGAGGTACTTGAGGGGTATGGTTGATTATGGCCTCAAATATGCATCAGATCATAGGATTAACCTATAGGGTTATGTTGATGCAAATTGGGTCAGGAGTGTCACAGATAGAAAGAGCACATTAGGGTACTACTTCAGTTTGGGATCGGATAGGATCTCATGGTTCAGTAGGAAGCAGACGAGTGTGGTACTCAGTACAACCAAATCCGAGTATATGGAAGCTTGTTCGGCAAGCTGCGAGGTAGTGTGGATTCGAAAGTTGCTTGTAGGGTTGTTTGATATCGATTTAGAGGCAACTTGTGTCTTTTGAGTGAAGTTGTTTGAGAACCCTGTGTTTCATGACAAGTCGAAGCACATCAAGACCAGGTATCACTATATATGGGATATGGTGCAGAATGGAGTAGTGAGGCTCCAATATATAGCAACAGAGGAGCAGATAGCCGATGTGTTGACCAAGCCTTTATCAAGAGTGAAGTTTGAGTACTTCAGGGAAAATATTGGAGTGGTATAGATAAAGAGGGAGTGATGAGCTCGAATGAGGTAACAAGTAGTCATGTGACGTAATTGAGTCTCTTAGGCTACAAGATGATATGGACATGTGGTGAGGTAATGTAGGTGGAGCTCTTGGGATGAACCCACCATATGGCTTGCTCACGGGATATTTGCATCTAGTATGAAAAAGGACTAGCACTGTAGGATAGTTGCATCTAGTATGAAAAAGGACTAGCTTTGCAGGGCAGTTGCATCTAGTATGAAAAAGAACTAGCTCTACAGGAAAAATACATCCAGTATGAAAGAGGATTGGCTCTATAGAGGTGTGCATCCAGTATGAAATAGGATTGGATCTACATGATATCTACATCTAGTATGAAAAAGGACTATCTATGTAGAGGTGTGCATCCAGTATGAAAGAGTACTGGATCTGTGGGATAGCTACATCCAGTATGAAAGAGGAATGGCTTTGTATAGAGGTGCATCTAGTATGAAAGAGGACTGGCTCTGCATGATGGCTACATCCAGTATGAAAGAGGATTGGCTCTGTAGAGGTTTGCATCTAGCATGAAAGAGGGATATATTTGCAAGATAGTTACGCCCAACATGAAAAAGGGATGGCTCTGTAGAAAGGCACATCCAATGGCTCTGTGGAGAGTTGCATACAACATGAAAAAGGGCTAGTGCTGCAAGGCTAGATACATCCAACATAAAAAAAGGGTTGTCTCTGTGAAACTTCTTATCATATATAGATTCGGGAAATGTCAGATGTCAATATGCAGAGTACAAAAGTACAACAACTGGAAGACGACGGTGAGAGTGTCAGAAGAATACCTTCCTTGTTAACAGGGAGTGTTGAAGAATGTAACTTTGGAAGATATTCTTATTTGTATAATTTGTATTGTACTTCCTACAGGAATTATTATTGATGTAATTGATCATGTAAAAGTCATTGAAAGAGTCAATGTAAACCCTAACTGTTAGGTCGGCCTAGAAATATCCATAAAAGAGTATTTTATTGTTAACTGGACAAGTCGGCCCTATTAGGAGAGTCAAGTCGGCTTTGTTGGGGAAAAAGGTCAAGTCATTAATTAGTATAAATGAGGAGCTCGCCCTTTTCATTTGGTCACTACACTCACTCATGAAGTTCACATGAGTATATAGATAAAGTCATAAAGAGTACCTGCTTTTGGAGTCTTCTTGTTTTGGTTTATTGCACAAGGAATACTATTGTACATTCTGACAAATATATACATAATAAGTTTGTTGGGTGTTTCTTCCCCACGAAGATTTTCCCAAGATAAATTATTGTGTACTATTGTCTATGCTGTGCTCGTTTATCTTTCATTGATCCTTATTGTTACCACATTTAAAATTCTAACAAGATGATCATACCATGGATCTTGTGGCATAACCACATGGAGGGATGGATTGGTGAGGATGTACAAACATCCTATTTTCCCAGGATGAGCCACCAGCTGGAATAGGTAATATTAGCATTATGTTTTGAATAATTTAGTTTCATTTTATTGTCTTATTTAATGCATATGTAATTTATTGTAACATTTTATTTGAATTGTTTAATTAAATTGTATAATTATTGTTGTGTATTATTTTGTAGATATTGGCACTTATGTTGGAGAGGGGCCTCACCAACATGCTAAGGAGATGGATGAGGTTGATGAAGTGCCTAAGTTACATATACCTAGCCTACGTCGTAGGCCAACTCATAGATTCCATCAGGATCAAGAATATTGATTATGTGGATTGTGGGATTGATAGGAAGTGCACCCTGTATGGGTTAACTAGATCATATGAGACTGAGAGATTTCAGATATATGGAAGACCCATCCACGTGATATGACATCATTTATAATATGTGTAGTGATCCTACTAGAGATGAGGAAGAATGGTCAACCTTCTTCTGATTCATCTAATGAGGCTGGTGATCTTCCACCTCCTATTCCTCCTCCTCTTCATAGAGCAGATTGACCACCACCACCTCCTCCTCCTCACAGATCCAACTGATCACCATCTCCTCCACCATATCCTCCACAATATCATCCTCCATAATTCAACCAACCACCATATTCTCGTCATTGAGTTCATCAACAACCATCTTCTCTTCGTTAGGACAACCAACCACCCTCTTCTCCTCACCAAGTTGAACGACCACCCTCTCCTCCTCACTAAGCTGACCCATCGCCATATCCCACTCCACAGGTTGATTGACCACACTCTCCTTCTCACTGATCCAATCTACCACCATCTCCTCCTCTACAATTTGATCAACCGCCCTCGCCTCTTCACCGAGTAGATCGACCACCATCTCCTTCTCATCGAGTCGACCGAGCACCATATCCTACTCCATTGCGCAATTTTACAGATAGGATGGTCGCATTGGGTCATATAGATATCCATGGAGAGATAAATGATATGATTCATTCTACATTATCATCTGGTGGTTGTATTGATACCCCTAGCTTTGCCGACGATGGTACTAATGCCTCGGGTCCTGCTGGCAGAGGTCCTTGTTGTGCGGTAAAACTACCTATGATAGGGAATTGAAGAGATCACCAACATACGTGTAAATGATTTACAAAAATAGAATAGAAAACATGTGCAACATGCAATACTCTTTCAATGGAAAGAAATAAGATATAAAGTAAAAAAGAATACCTGGATAACCGACTTTTGATCCAAGATTTTAAACTTCAATCCCCTGCTCCACTGCTCCAGATAGATAACTTGCAATAAAAAACATACCCTTCTCAAAGCTTTTGACCAAATATAAATGAATGCTTAATAAGAAACTCATATATTAAGAGATATGAAAGATTCCAAGACATAATTTCATACAATGGACAAATATTTATGGGAAGGAAAGTCTCTATATTATTAGCATCAAAGGAAACCAACTAAACCTGCTCTGCAATTGGAACGGTTGAAACTTGACCCTGGGCTTATGCTCCTCTTCCTTCAGTGGAATTTTATCCAACATTTCCTTATCAAAATTGGTTCTCTCTTTCTCAATGCCCTCCCCTTGTATTTATAACAAGGCTGTGAGGATAGACTCAGAAGAGAATTGGTTGGGGAGGTTAGGGTAGTTAGAATAACTTCCCTTAACTAATCCTTAATCATCTTTTAATATTTTTTCTTGTGATTTAGATATACCCTCAAGTGTGTCTCTTGACAACTAGAGAACAAGTTGCGAGTATAGTGTCCAATGACAGGCGGGTGCAACTTTTAGGGTGATACCCGCGGGTTGTCAATACAGACTATCACGGTTAACCCACGAGTTTGCTGATAGGAGAGTCGCGGTTATGCCTCAGAATATGTCACAAAAAATAGTTATTGTTTAGGATAATATTGCAAAGTCTAGGCTAAAGCATCTATGATCAAATAGGATCTTCCATCCATAAGGTCCTTTTGTGTGACTGACAAGAATATAGTCACAGACGAAGAAGTGCCATTTTGAATGATAACAGATGCCCCATAATGTATGAGGTCAGAGGGAAAGACGATGGACGAAATACATTACAAATGAGGAAGTGGAGGAGCATAGGAACCATAGGAACAAGGTCACAAACAATACCTGAAATAGAAACAAGGTCAACAAGCAATTACAATCTTGATAGCAGAAGATGTTCAGAATGTTAGAATATGATTTCCAATACATAACTGAAAAGATGTATATATCATGGCCACTGAAATACAAGTGTGGATCCATGTCAAAAGGATAACATAGCCATAGCAACAAACTGGATTTATATCTCATGAGGAGCCAATATGTATATAGAGCTCAAGTCTTGCGCAACTTGGGTGATAATGAATAAACTGTATCACAAACCCAAGGTCTTCAAAACAACCATTGATAGTACAAACCCTAAACCATGTGAATAAAGGAGTTGAAGTCGAACATGGACGATTTTGTTTGATTACCAGTCAATGATAAGAACCGTTAACAAATGTGAGGACACTCCACGGGGGGTTCACTCAGTGAACTTGTTACATAGCACGATCGTTCGCATGATATTAAAGAATATCCCTAATTTCACTAAATATTGGAAAATGCGTCTTAAAATTGTATTTTTGAACCTCCCTCCCAATATCCTTTTCCAATTAAGAAAACCCCTAGTTTCACCAGATATTGTAGGTATCCATTTTTATCAACCCATTTTTAACACCCCCTTTATATCATATTATCAAGTTGTAACAAAAAAAAGGCTTACACATATTAGTATAAGCAAACACAATGCTAAATAGAATAATAGTATAATGTTAATAATTACCCCACTAAGATTGCAGGGGCAACTGATCAATTTGCAGCATTGAATAGTGGAAGACCCAACAAAATAGTATTGGGGAAGGAAAAATGCATAAAAGGAAACCTAGTCAAAAGATCAACATAACAAAAAATGTAAAACACCGATAGTCTAATTGTTAGTGCAATGCTTAGAAAATATGAGAATTGCAAATGTTTCACACCATAGCCTACCAATCTACCAATTTTATATCATGTAAATACAAATATATCCATAGAGAGCTCATGTTTTTTATAAGCTTAATAAACTAAAATCCATAAGAATGAAAAATTCAAACCCTTTCGTGGATATACTCCCCCACCTTCCTATCAAAACAAACATGATTGATGTTTAAACCCAAATGAACATAGAAAAAATCCTTTTACTTTTCAATAAAATCATATGATCATGTGCATAGCGTGGATTTGGGTCATCCACAAGATCTAATGAATTGCCTCCACTTCCTCTACATTTATTCTTGCAATCAAGGGAATTAACAACATTTAGTTACCTTTTCTTGGGTTATATCTAATTATTTTTATCTTTATAGGAGAGGGGGAAAAGTACATTGTTATGTTTCAAGCATGAAATATATTATAAATATACACAGATGATGAAACTTATATGATACCATTTCATGGTCATGATAACACATAGAGTATGTAACTAAGGATTTATATTTTCACCTATGTTCATGTCAAGTCCAATACAATATTAAGACGGATTCCTTGCATATAAGAATTGAAATTACAATTATGAATATACCAAATATAACTCAATCTAACAATTATTCCTAACTGGCGATGTGAAAATATTAAAGAAGAATACAAAAAAGTTGAGAGAAATAATTAGTCAATAAACATAATTTGATCTAACTTTTCTTGGTTCCAGTGAACCAAGAAATATTGATCTCTCTTCTTGGTTTTCATGGATCAAGTTTTAACTGAACCTAAATGCCCACACAAACCCCAACTTAAAAAATGAACAGTTAAATTTTTTATCTGAATGCCTACAAAAAATACAATACAATTGTTCAAGTCCAGAACTCCTGATTAGATACATCTCTTAACATAAATATGAAAAACAATATAATATCAATTCAAACCAAGCCTAAATAAGCTATTAAATGAGGATTTCTCAAGGACAATAATCCAAAGAGACTTCCATCGATATTATCATTGGTACACTATTATTAGATTTATGCAAAACTTAGGATCATAAGCAATATCAAATAAAAATGGAGGGTCCTTAAGTTTTAGGTGGGTATGAATTGAGCCCATGATTTGGACGTATGGATCCATCCCACAATTTGGATGTTATTCCTCATCACACCCAAATAAAATAACCCCCAATATTTATATTACTATTTCAAATTAAAACCCCCCCTTAACCCCTTAATACAGAGCAATATATTTTTGAGGTTTCTAAGAGTATTGAAACCCCCAATATGAATGGACGTGATATGATATTGCCTCACTAGTGAACCCCCCGTGGGACACTCACCAATAATGATAATGAGGTCCAAGGTACCTAGTACATTCTTACAAGTGTGAATAAGAGGTCTTGAGGTAAAACACTTGAAGAATCTGTCGAATAAGGGACATTGATGTATTCCCATAACTCAACAGCGAGAGAATCTGCCACTAATGATTGCAAACCTCCATGTACTAACCGGGAACTATAAGTCTACTTCCCAGAGGAAAATGTATTGATGTCGATAGGAAGAGACCTGTGAGAAGGAAGGTATTAAGGTATACTTCATCATCTCACACGAGGAACACTGAGAGATTGAGTTGAAACAAGACTGAGATAAGGGAGGTGTCAAGATGAAGAGCAGAAAGGCCGACACAGGGGTAATCCTTGAACATTGAACACCATAAGTAAGTATATTAGGAAGCTTTGGACTGACATGTAACATGATATATATAAGTTTTCTATGTAGGAGACATAACAAACTCTCCATATGATCAGAAATGTAACCAATCGAAGGAGGACACAAATTTGGAATCAGGTTAAATCCTAAAGACAAAAACTAAAACCCATTAACTAAGGAAAGTGTTGTGTTCAAAGATGGTTTAGACCGACTGCCAAATAATGAATGAATAACAGAAATTTCTCTTCCCTCTCTTTTTAAAAATGTCTTTTCTTTGTTTAACGAGCATGAAAAGGTTGAAAAGAAAGCTCAATACTCTCTCTTGTAAAATTTTTATGAGTCCAAGAAAGTAAACTCAATAATCCATCTTCATTTTTAAAACAAGCTCAAAGAGGAGGGAGAAGAATGCTTGATATGGGTCCAACCATGTGTAATTTAACAAGTTCATGGGAGGGAAACTCATGACCTTCTTCATGTTTTAATGATTTTGAAGAAGAGATAGACTAGTACTCGATAAAAGATTGATCCATGGATTTTAATATCGAGCTTGGATCTGTTCATGTTCGCCGGTGTTTTCATATTTAGGGAGTCTGAAAAACTTAAACAAGAACTCCAAAGTGTATTTTTTCGTAAATTTAGCCTCCCCATCCAAAAAAGTGTAAAATTATGCGAGAGAGGACTCTTCTAGTCGACAAGACCAGAATTTACCTTTTTCATAAATAATCCACAAAGATCCATAAAATGGGTAAAATTATATCTAAGTGGATGTCTGTTCAATTCCTTTAACGAGTCTAAACAAGACAAGTATGCTCGGTAATCTTGTTAATTTTTTAAAAAGTCTAACAATAACATGAAAAAACTTCATAAGAACGGGAAACTTAATATTAATTGCAAAAATATGTATAAGTTCCCGAAAATATCAAGTGACGGTACGGACTTTAGAAAGCATCAACGACAATGGATAACAAAAAATGGCAGTTCAAGGTGAAGATAGGAGATCCAAATGACATTAAATGGAAAAATAGATTCAAAGTATTGAGCTAAGTGACATGTCATAAGAAAACGAACCTTGTATAAAATACCAATACAAATTTAATAGTGAGAAAATGACCTTCTTGTACTCTTACCTGATAAAAACAACTTAAAAAAAGTCATTAGGATTAATAAAATTGACAAAAAGGGAATTTGAAACTATAGAGAATGGGTAAAAATTTAAAAAGATTTTTATAAATAGTAGCAAATTCAAAATATAACCCGCGTTTACCATTTTACCATTGGAGAAAAGGAGAAAAACCTTTTACTTCAAACGTCGATTGCGGTCAATCCAGGAAGCGAAATCAAACTCTGTCATGTGTAGGTAAGCCATCTCTCCATGCTTTGTAATTTTAATCCATCATTTAAGATTTCTAGTGTTTTTTTGAAATTTTTAAGTAAGTTTTAAATTTAGGGTTGCATACCCGCGAGTCTGGCTTTTTAAAATCCGCGGGAACGTGAAAAGTGCACGGGTTTACTTAAAAGAAACTCGCATGTACCCGCCTCTGTTGAAGAAGTAAACCCGCGGGTGGCATAGTTCAAAAATTAAAAACTCAAAACTAATATATAGATGGATTTTTGGTATACAGATGTTTGACGGACAATCTACCAAGAGCAGACTTGAGGCCTGATCTCCCTAGCTCAACGTGAGTCTAGAACAAATAAAGACAGAACATAAATAACTCTCCTAGATCTAATTAGAGATCAAGGAACTAGATATTCTTACCCTTTAGATCGCTGATCCTTTTTCCTTGAATGCTGCTCCAAGCTTGATGGTGTTCAGATCCAAGCTGCAAAACCTGTCAAGACAACACAACAAAGCAAGTAGTAAAATGCACCTACACAATAATAGATCTAAGTAAGCAGTTAAGTAAGAAAACTACACAATATATCATTAAAACAATGAGATTTGGTGGAAAGCACTTATATTACTGTATTAAAAGGGAAACACATAGGGCGAAGAGATTACAACCAATGACTTAACGTAGCAATCCTTCTCCGATCAAGCCAATGCCAAAGCCTCCAAAGGGATGATGGATCTCTCAAGGATGAGTAGAGATCTCTCCTAAGCTAATTTCACCAGCAATTAGATACTATAGACTTCCTCCCTTTGGGATGGGAGTGAGCTTCACTTATATAGGACTAAGTGGATAGGGTAGGTTGAGATATGGTAGGAGAGAGATAGGGGATCCTTCCAAGAGGTTAGGAACCAAATGCCAGCTTCCCCAAAGGCTAGGGATAGGGATACACATAAGCTAGCTTCGAGAATGGGATCGAAGAAGCTATTTTAGTCCATTAACCGACATCGTCGTAGTTTGTAAGAGGACAACCTGCGACGTCGCAAGTTGCATGAGGACAACCTGCGACGTCGCAAGTTGCATGAGGACAACTTGCGACGACCTCTCAAAACCCAGTATAAAAGGGTTTGCATCTCTTCCAGGTTAATGACTTAGTTAAGGAAACTTTAGGGATGTTTACACTGAGTCTCATTATGGTAAGATTTAGGTGTAACAGAATGCCCCCCAAAGCATGAAGCTGTTTGAAACTGGACAGGTGAAATGATTTGATAGAAGGAATGGCAATGTCTCATCGGACGAAGGACAGTGCTGCAGTACAATTGAATCTGAGTACACAGTCTTATATGACGTACAACATGGCTTCCGACCAATACATTGCAGATCCATGGTAGTAATGACCGACTGAACACAATCATGGCTACTAGACACAAGCGTAGATCCATGATGAGATGATAACACAGCCACGAACAATACAAATGTGGATCAGTGTGACATGACTCAAAACAATCTCCGTGGCAACCTGGGTAAAACATGACTCCCTAGGGTCTTCAAGCCGAACCCGCAATGATACGAATCTATCCATGTGATTACAAATGTCTTGATGTCGAACATGGTAGAAACCACTTGATTACTGGTCATTAATGTATACCGTTAACAAGCGCGAGGGAAATCACCATTAATGCCAATGATTCCCAAGGTATCACAATACATATCATCAAGCGTGAATAAATGAGTTGAAGTCGAATGCAAGATGAAATCTTTCAATCAAGAGTCAATGATGTAAACTCATGCCGAAAGTGAGGTAACCTGCCATTAAGGCATGCAGGCCCAAGGTACTCAATTGGTTTCTAGATTCAATCCTCGGATGATGTGTTGAAGTCGACAAGGAAGAATCTGTCGAAGGAGGGCTATGATGAATCCCCCATCATCGACACGAAACACAACAACATATGTTTGGAGTATATCGGATGGTACAATAACATGCAAGATTGACTCAGGACAGATCGACATGGTGGAAGGCGTACTGATTGCTGATAATGAGTGGTGAAAGTATTCTTGAACATGGGCATGGCATGACTTGGCAGTATTTACATGACGAATATGACACTAAATTCTCAATGAAACTGATGATGGAAGCGTTATTTGAATGACTCAAAGGTGTAATTAGACTCAGGAAGTAGGCGAAACTCGAGGACAAATGGATGATCCAAGTACAGTATGCAAATGAAAATGCAAATGAGTGCTATGTTCAAGAACGACTAGGTACTGCCACAGATAAAGAGTGTAACATAAAAACTTTCCTTTTTCCACATCATGAATGATGAGTGTCTCATGTGTTTTTAACGAGCTTGATGAGGGTAACTAGATGCTCGGTATAGCTCATCTCATAGATGAGTCCAATCCCAAATATTTTCCGAACTTGGGAGAGGAGGGGTTCGTCCCATGATGGTCCCTTCAATGTTAGAGTTTAACGAGTCCATAGAAGGTAAAATCGGTCATCATTTCATGTTTAGAGAGTCTGAAAAGAACTAAAGAAGACTCCAACGGTCCCTTTTCGTAAAGTTAGCCTCATCGCCCGAAAAAGGGTAAAACAACATGGGAGAGGACTCTTCCAGTCATAATTGGCTGGAGTATACCTTTTTTGTAAATAGTGCCCCCTGGTCCAAAAAAGGGGTAAACTATCACCAGGGAGACGACCATTCAAATTCTTTAACAAGCGTGAACGTGACAAGTTCGCTTGGCAATCTTTTCATATTTAGAGAGCCTGAAAAGAGCTTAAAGATAGACTCCAGGGGGTTCCTTTTCAATAGGAGTTTAACGAGCCCAGAAAAGTGATAAATCGTAACTCGATGACTTATTCTCATGGTTTTAAGAGCATGAGAAAGAACAAAGACTAAGCTCGTCATCATTAAATAATTAAAATCTAACAGATGAAAAATAACGAAAAAACATTCAAGGGGTTGTTCATACCTGAGATGATCGCAACAATGTGAAAACGGCGCAAACAGAACACTTAATGTCTCCTGCACGCTTAAAAACTAGGTCAAATAGTCAACCAGGTATTCAAATGCAGTAAAATGATCCAGACTATAGAAAATAACCCAAAGAGCATCTAATATTTGAAAAAGAATATTCTCTTTTTGTTTATAAATAGAAAAAATGAGCAAATATAGTTACCATTGTTCATTTGCCAAATTGGGGAGAAGAAAGTGCCATTTGGAGCAGAATTTCACTTGCCGATTGTCGGCGCTACGAGCAACCATTTCACGAGTCGTTCGGAGTAGGTAACCCTAAATCCCATCCAACATATTTCCAGTGGTTTAGAATTTCAATTTTAGTTCATTTTTAGGGTTTTTGAGTTGATTTGTGGGGAGTTTGTGCGCCCTCGGGTCGTCACAGGTCTCCCTTATGGGAACTGCGACGAACCTGAGTCATTGCAAAGCCCACAAAGGTGTCTTGCGACGATGTTGCCCCGTCTGCAAGGACGAGGTGCGAAGGCGGAAACGTCCATGTTCAACTCAAAACCTAAGCCAAAAGAAAAAGTTTGGATGGTTGGGATGAGGTCTAATGATGTTTAAATGCTGTTATTGACAGGTTTGTGGCCGCCAACATGGTTCTAGAGTGGCGCGAGCGAGAACATGAGGTAGATGATGTGTAAGCAGCAAATGAACCATTATGTGTGGAGGCATTACGAAACTATGGAATACTGAAGTTCTTCAATGTCCAGGGCATAAGGGCCCAAGTCCTACTGCTGGAACATATGGTCCGTTGTTGGGATGCGGCATAGTAGTATTTCGTGATCGGCGAGCACATACTGACCATAGATGTCGAGGACAACTAATTCTTGACTCGATTGTCCCAGAGGGGGGACAATGTGGCTCTAACCGGATCACGGGGAAGTGATAGGACGGTAGACGACTTGATCATCCAGCACTGTACTCCACATACCCGTGCCTCTAGTGGGAAGATTCGCATCAAAGAGGTACGAGATCATCCACTGTGAGGTATTCTTTTCACCATAGTGAGGATAGCAAGGAGCCAAGCGGCTCATCTAGCTACCAGGTCCCAGATGTTGTATGCGGAGGACTGCATGTCTCCGAAGGTGTTCAACTGGTGTGAGGGAATCCTCAACAACCTACGAGCTCAACTGACCAAGTGTTGGCATGGAGAGCTCAAGCAGTTCGGGTATGGATCGATAGTGATCTCATTCTTGTTGAGCGGGTTCCCCTTCTACGCCTACAGGTGACTGTGGATGATAGGGATCTCACTGATCCTCACATGGTCTGATGGACAGAGGTGATGGCCCACCATGGTGGTGGGGGTCCTATCATCGGATATAGTCCTGGATTCTTCACCTGGATGGAAGGACAACTACTCATGGTAGAGGATTATCAGTATAGCGGTACGTATTTCAGGGAGGACCCAAACTTAGTGCTACGTGAGGAGGTAGAGTGGGGAGACATCGATAAGAACAATGACCCTTGTACTTTTTAACATTTTGTGTATTTATAATTTTTTTGGATAGTGTTGATGGGTTAACATGTGTGTGTAGATGTGGGCCCTTCACGACCAGTGGGGGTCTCTCTTCTCGTGAGGAGAGGAGAGGCACCACCAGTAGCACCAACCATGCATGATGCCATCATGGATATGGATGACATCTATGCGAACCTTACGAGGTTGACATTGGATGTCCCATATGCAGCAGTACATGAGTTTCCGAGGCCGATGTAGAGGTATACAGTCGGTGTGACTATGCGCTTTGGTACGCTACTCCACAAGGTGGTGAGGGCAGTTGACTGTTTCCATGTCCAGCAGGTGAGGGATGCTAGACCTAGAGGTGCACGGGCTAGACACCAGGCCCAATGATGTTATTATGTATGTACTGAGAGATATGTGAGCCTCATATTTTGTACCAATGAAAGCTATTAGGCTTCAGATTTTGTATAGACTCACTGAAAGCCGTCGTGCTTCAGACTTTTTGTATCAACACCACATTATCTTGATTATATATATATATACAGACATTTTGGCAGCTTTATACGTTATGTGTTTTAATGGATGAATGATGTGATCTTGTTTATGTGTTTGCTTATACAATGAGTTATTTACAAGATATGTCTACCTTTACAGTTCATAAATATGCTTATGTGTGTGCAATGTACCAATCTAAGATGAAGTTGGCCATGGAGTCGGCAACTGTGTTCACGTCTCGTGGAATGTGCAGGTACTGAATGGATTCGAAGGACCTTTCCAGAAGATGAAATCGTCTATAGAGACGAAGTAGGGTAGGATTGTGGATGGTGTAAATCCGGTTAATATGAGAGACCACAAGTTGAGAATCCAAATGGATGACAACGTGGTCCATATCCAAAGAAGTAGCGTCGGTTAGGGTTCCAATGACTGCTTGATATTCTGCAGCATTGTTGGTTTTGAAACCTAGACACGTTCCTCCTGAGTTGATAAGCTCGCCAGTGGGAGAATAGAGCACCCAGGATACCGAAGCAAGGTTATGGGTATGCCGGCTGGCGCTGTCCGCGAATCCATAGCAAGTTTCCATCTACACACGCAGACAGAACATGGTATAAGAAACGAAACAAGATCTAAGCATGCAAAAAATCAAAGCGTCACACCACACAAAACACACACACGCCATGTACAGTATATACAAAGTACTCATGCATGAAAGACTCAGGCATAGTACCTCTTTAGGTAAAGCCCATTGGGGGGTTCACCTAAAGATATCTCGTCGTAGTCTTCAAGCTCGTAAGCTCCCTTCTCTAAGACGCATTTCACTATGTAGGGTCCATACCACATGGACTCAAAATTTCCTGCCCCCAGCTTATCATGTCTTTGGTCATATGTAAGGACCAAATCACCTTCGCTATAGACGCGAGGTTCTACCGACTTTTCATACTGCGCTTTGATGCATTTCTTATGAGCTTCGTTGGCAAGAGCAGCATCGTGGCGAGTCTTGTCGAGCTTAACTAGGTAGAGTAAGCGTTCTTCCTCAGCAGTAGTGTTGGGGAGAAGTTCAAATACGAGTTTGACGGACGGAATCTCGCACTCAATCGGAAGGACGGGCTCTAGTCCATACACTAGTTGGAAGGGAGTAAATCCAGTGGCGGTCTTAACGGAAGTTTGATAAGCCCATACTGCGGAGAAGAGAATATTATGCCTGTTGGAC
This sequence comes from Larix kaempferi, assembly GCA_027924585.1. Classification (NCBI taxonomy): domain Eukaryota; kingdom Viridiplantae; phylum Streptophyta; class Pinopsida; order Pinales; family Pinaceae; genus Larix; species Larix kaempferi. The sequence continues at coordinate 1,398,027 of BSBM01000254.1, forward strand.
TTGTGCATACTCACCATGCGTTGGATCATGGTTTTCAAGACCTTGTTGATGGCCTCTACTTGTCCATTGGACTGTGGGTAGTATGGTGTTGAGTTTTCATGGCGAAAACCCAATCTAGTTCTCAACTCATCAACCATATGGTTCATAAAGTGAGAACCATGGTCGGTAACTATAGCTTGAGGAACGCCAAACCGCGCTATAACATGATTAAACATGAAGATTGTGGCAGTTTTTCTGTCGTCTGTGTATGTAGGCATAGCCTTGGACCACTTTGTAAAGTAATCCACAGCTACGATGACATAACTATGCCCCCTGACCGAGGTATGCTTACAATGCATGAAGTCGATGCCCCATTTAGCGAAGGGGCCAACGACAATAACCGAGTGTAACGGGGCGGGGTGGGTGCGCTTCTTAGTTTGGAAGTGCTGGCATGGAGGACATTTTTTTACGGCCTCGATACAATATTTGAAGATATATGGCCCAAAATATCCTGCGCAAAGTATTTTCTGGGCTGTAGCCATCCCAAAGAGATGAACGCCACATGCCCCAACGTGACAGTCATTTAGAACGTGTTCAACCTCTTCATGAGTGAGACAACATCGAAGAATAGAATTGATACCATGACGGTACAAAGTATCACTGATGATTTGATAATACTTTGCACGGTGGCGTATTCGACGACGGTCGTCCTGCGAGAGTTGAGGGATGAAACGTTGGGTTTGAAGATATAAAGTAATATCTCCATACCACGGATCAAAAGTGCTGATGAGGAACAATGATTCGTTCGGAAGAGAATCATTGGGCTCAAAATCGACATCAGCCCGGGGAAGATCACAGATTAGCTCAGCAAACACCAAATACTTTTTCGACTTAGCCTTTTCAAAAAGGACATCAAATTCTTGTAGTGTCACGATCCAGCGTGAATACTTGCCCCCAAGCACCTGCTGTGTCAAAATGTGGTACATGGGGTTTGAATCGACAATGATGGTGGTGGTGCGAAGCAAGATGTAATGTCGAAACTTTTGGACGGCAATGATTGCCGCGCGAGCGAGTTTCTCGACATGTGAATAACGGGTTTTGGCATCAATGAGACCCTTACTTGCATAGTATATCACATGCTCCTAGGTGTTGTTGTCTTCTTGAACCAATACCATGGCGATCGTGGTCGAAGAGGCAACAAGATAAAGGATATAATCCTTATAGTAATTGGGCAGCTGGAGCACAGGGGCATGCGTGATGGCATGTTTTAAGATTTCAAAATATTGTTGAGGTTGGTCGTCCCATATGAACGGGACATCTTTCTTCATCAATCTCATGTAGCCCTGCATCTTTTGCGCAAAATTACAGACAAAACGCCTTAAATAAGTTGCCTTCCTTTGCAAACTTTGAAGTTCCTTTATGTCGGTGGGAGGTGAAAGAGCGATGATGCTGCCACTTTCAGGGGATCAACGCGGATCCCATGTTTTGAGACTATGAAATCGAGGAGTCGTCCAGACTCGACACAGAAGATGCACTTGTGAGGGTTCGGGCAGATGTTATACCACCTGCATCTGAGGAAAACTGCCGTCAGATGATCAATGTGGTACCCGCGCTGCCGTGAATGGGCAGGTAGATCGTCCAAGTAAGGTTCCACAAAGTCCTTCACGTCGTGAAAGGCATACGACATGGCCCACTGGAATGTGGCACCAACATTTTTAAGACCAAAAGGGAGCTTACGATAAGAAAATGTACCCCAAGGACAGATGAAAGCTGTCTTGTGTTGATCAGCCAGGTGGATCTCAATTTGGTTGTAGCCGGAAAATCCATCCATGAATGAAAAGATGATGCTTCCTGCAAAGTTGTTGATAATCTAGTCGATAAAGGGAGTTGGGTAATTGTCCTTAGGACAAGCCTTGTTGAGATCCCGATAATCGGTGCAGACATGAATGGTACCCTACTTTTTACCTAAAGGGACGATGCTCAAGACCCATTCTGTCAATGGGTCAAGGTAAATAAAACCATCCTTCAAGAGCTTTTCAATCTCTGCCTTGATCGCCACAGTATTTCGGGGGTGCACCGATCGCAACTTTTGTTGGACTGGTTTGGCGTCGGGATAGGTTTGAATCATGTGGGAAACAATAGCGAGGTCTATCCCGGGCTTTTCGTCGTACGTCCAAGCAAACACGTCTCGAAATTGATTGAACAAGGTCGTGAACGTTGTGATTTCTTGAGGGGAACACTTCTGGCCCAAACGAATGTGTTCCACTACACCAGGTGTAACCGATATGTCGACGGAAATGGTAGGCTCAATGTTGGCCAAGTTGCCTTCAAAGTCCGTTTGACACGTAAGTATCGAGGACTGAGAGCGAGAGTAGACATATGGTGTAAATATGGTGCTAATGCTATTATCTATGGTATCCAATGAAGGAAGGAAAGACGATTGATGATGGAGGTCTTCCCACGGGGGATCATCCGTGCTCATGACTTCCATAATGGACTCATTGGAATGAAAAGTGCACAGCAAAGGATCGGGTAGGGATGATGCCCGCTGCAGAGAATAGGAGGTGGAGGCCACAACTAAGTGGTCCTCCCGGGCTGACTGGATAGCCTCATATATAAGTTCGGCGGGTGAAAGAGGCATAGTGTCTCCAATCAGGTGTGTGGTGGCTTCGTCAGGTACAAGCCATGAATCAGTAGATTTGTGAATGGATGAAATCCGTGAGGAGATCATGTTCACTGTGGCAACATGATTTGGGGGATTCCAAGTAGGAAAAATGCCCATAAGGGATGGGTCCTTAATGAGGCCAACCCCCACGCTCTCATACTGATGCGAAGATTGTCTAAGTAACGGAACATTATCACCCGGATGAGTAGCGGTGTCAGGTGTGCAGAAATCCAGTTGGTCGACAGTAACAATTCGGCCTTGATGAGGGAATTGTACTATGCGAAAGACAGATGATGCGACCGCATTCATGGTGTAAAACCAATTACGACCAAGCAGAATGTTGTAATCTAACGGGGCAGTGACCACTTCCACGTTAATGGTTGCGGTCTTGCCACCCAAATCGACTGCTAAAGATTGTAACAACCCATGAGGTTGAAAGCCACATCCGTCGAATGCTTTCAAAGTGGTAGGAGAACGGTTCAACTCGGGAGATCCAACGTCTCTCCAGCATGAGATCGACATGATTGAAGTAGAGGCACCTTCGTCCAAGATGGTACGATGGATTGTCTTCCCAGCAATGTTTGTGGCAACTTGAAATGCCAACTGATGGGAAAGCGTCGGTTTACAGTATTCCAGCCGGAACATAATGGTATTTGATGAATCCGGATCAACTATGCCGATGGAAGCGAGGAGAGTCTTGCGTTGGTTAGGAAAGTTTTGCAAGACTTCAAGTGTCGACATAGCACAAGGAACTTGTGATATGTCCTCTACAATATTGTAGTTCTGAGCAGCCCGAGCATTAGGATTGAAAACATATTTTCTAATCATGCTCTTGGGCGGACGCAACACTGACTCGAAAGAGGGCTTCTCAATGGTGAGAGAAGTATATGGTACGGCGACGCCGGGAATCGAAGTGGAATCTTTTTCAGTATTACTTCCAATGGGTTCCTTTGCCGGGACGGAGTCATACGAACGAAAACGGGTGTTCAAGTTGACAGTCTCACTACACATCATGAGAACATGGGCGGTGTAGGATGCTTCTCCTTGGGAAGGAGAGGTGTGTGCATTGAGTTGCTGGTTTTGAGTGGGGAAGGGGTCATTGAGAACTGCGGTAGTAGAGTTTCCCTTAAGAAACTTTTGGACTTTGTCTCGGTGGGGACATTCTTTTGAGAAGTGGTCCCCACCGCACAACAAACAAGGATACATTAACTTCCTCTTCTCTTTGGTGTATGCTTGAGTGGGTTTTGGATCATGTTGGTTAGAATATTTCTTAGGTTTCCCTTTATTCTTCTTCTTACCACCGGACTTCAGAGATGAAGCTGATTGCACAGAATTCACCTCTTCGGTGGAGGCAGGAGTGGTGGACTTGGTAGTGCTGTGGCCAGCTTGTGGTGGTGATGGGGAAGAACCTTGTGGGTTCGACAAGCCACCAGTTTGAATAGAAGGTTGGGAAGCAAGGGAACCAATGATGCCATCAGTTTGTGGTCCCTAGGGTGGTTTCGCGGGATCATACGTGGGGTGAGGTGCATCAGGAACAATTTCATATAAGGTGCCGGATTGAGCATAGACTAAGTCTATGTAATGGGAACGGGCAATAGCCCGTTCCTCAGTGACAACTCCTCCCATAGCTACGTCTCGACCTATGATGGGTAGAAGTGAATTTGAAAACCAGTCAGCTAAGAGTTGGATCGGAATATGAGCCTTAATAAGACGTCGTCTTTGCCGCCATTCATGAATATGATAAGAAATATGAGTGGCAATGTTCTGGAGAAGGGATGTCAATAAGTCCGTACCAGTCTCATAGCGAATGGGTAACTGGAAGTGGGTCAAAAATGACATAGAAAGAGATCGAAAATCGGGAAAAGAATTGGGTGGTAACTCAATGTACCACTTGGCAGCTGGGCCAGTGAGAGTCCATTGGAATATACTAAGATGGATCGAGTCGTACATCAAGGAGTTGGATGAACACCATAAGTGGTATGTCATCACATGGTTTTTAGGATCCTCACCAGGCTTGCCATCAAATTTGGGGATATCTGATGGTAACTTAACCAGAATGGGTGGCCAGTTGTGCCCATGGAAAATGGGATAATTCGTTAGACGAGACAAATCGGGTAGGTCCAAAGTAGCCAAAAAGGGTAGTTGTTGGTTCAGCTGGGGGTACTGATTTTACTGATAAGGCATGTATGGATTGGTGGGACCTTGAATCGACTGATTTTAAGGTGTTCCCGGAGGAAACTAACCTGAATGGGGTGTGCCGCATAGACCGTAAGTAGGTCCACCACCATAAAAAGGTGGTCCATTACCATAATAAGGTGGCCTGTTACCATAAGGTTGGGGTTCGCCTCCGCCAGGATAGGGTGGGCCACCACCGCTTGTTGAGGTGTATTTACTGTCTGGAGGAATCACCAAAATATTTAATTATCGACCAGGGTTGGTAATCTTAGAGTTGTGGCACAGTATACGCTGAGGTAGAATGGGACCTAAGGTTTCGGCTCGACAGACCTTAGAAATGTTTAATAAAGAAAAGATCGAAAGATCTTTCAGAATGAAAAACCGAGTCAAACTTTGAAAATACAACTATTGAACTAGTTAAACCTAACTAAATCAACAGACCAGAATAGTATCAAGCTATACTACTCTACTCTATGGACAATAATTGAAAAGATAAAAACAACAAATATTATTCTAAGAAGCAAAACTTAATCAAAACAGAACTACTTTGATGAAATTGAAAACTGCTGATTAATAATTCAAACTCTAATCTAGGAATTAGAAACAACTGTAAATGAGTTTAGGAACCTATCTATGAAATGCTTCAATTGACAATTAACTATGGAAACTATATTAACTTAAAGCAAACTACAAACTACTTAATGAATTCAAAACCTATTCATACATTCAAATCAAGATCAAACTAAACTACCTAATTCCATTCTCCTTGAGGATTCTGAGGAAATGTGTCAAATGTAATAGGAACAGGAGAGAAGGTGTCAAAGTGACTTTCAAATGTGACAAGAAAAAAAAATGGAAGCAAATCTAGTTTAACTTCTACAAATAAATGCAAACTAAAGAGTGTCCAATTACAACTAACTTTAAACATTATAATCTATTTTCTATCCATAGACAAATGATATGGGACTAATGAAATTTAGAAGCAAGTAGAAAACTTAATAAATATATTTACTTGAAACTGAATTTGATTGAGAAGCAAGTATAAAACTTGATAAAGATATTTAATGTAGAAGCAAGTAGAAAACTTGATAAAGATGTCTTATTTCTAAACCAAATCCTATTCTATGAACATCTTCATTAACTATGTAAATGGGAAAACTAATCCTATGCTTGAACTAAGAAACTATTAAAAACTAATGTACTTTGGAGAATGAAATTACTAAGTCTAATCCAAAATTAATCTTAACAACATATAGTAAACTACACTAAGAATGAAACTGATAAATTCTAGAACAGTAACATATTAGCAAATCAAACATGAAAGACATAATTTGAAAAACAGTTAAAACAAAGTTAAGGAAAATGGAATGGAAACTACGAATGATGATAAAATTTAATTAAAAATCTATGTAGTGTGGAACAAGATCTTAATTATATCTAAGAATGCTAATTAAATGCAAGAAATATTACAGTTCGAAGACATAAGAAGCTGGATTCTAAATAAGCATAAAAACAATGCAGGAAATATTAAAGTCCATATGACGATTCAGATGGCGGTCTGAAAGAAGGTCCAAATGACAATCCAGATGGAAGGAACCAATTTAAACTAAGGAAAGGAGCAAACTGAATGATCTTACCGCCAGCTAGTTGGTGCATATGAACCTACAGTGCAAGAAAAGCAGTGAGTGGACTAAGTTGGAATGGCAAGAGGCAACCTATACTAATCATTATCTAGGGAAAACAAACTATTTCTATGGCATAATAAGCAAGACTGAGATATAAATAAAACTGACCTACAACTACAGGAAAAACTAGCAAAACTAATTCTAATTATGAATTAAACTTGAACTACTGAAACATTAACTAGTTGACTTTATCTAATTGCACATGACAAGATTGAAAGCAAACTAAGATGACTTATGCATGACCGGGCATTAACTTGTAAATTGAACTAGCAAATTAAACTAACAGCAAGATATAAACTACAGGAAATAAAGAACTTACATGTACAGGAAATAACACAACATCATCTACAGGAAACAAGTTAAATACTGGAAATGAAAACTATTAATTTGCAGAAAAGAAATGCAGAATATATACAGTAAAACCTTTGGTTGTTGAGGGGCCCTTCCCAACAATCATAGATTGAAGCTTAACTCAAATTCTTCACCAACCACAGGACATCACCAACTATGAAACTGAAACTTCCATTAACTGATAAAAATTACACAACGTCTATTTAAAAGCTACTGCTATCGTCTATGTGCTATATCCTCTGTATCTTCATATGTATCTGTATGCTGTGTTTCTTCACAGGAAACGTCTTTATATAAGTTTACAATAAGATAGGAGGTTGATGTAGTCGACCTCTCTAAAAATAGGAGGTTTAATGATTAAAGAAACGACTGCGAGGTGGTTCACGATAGTGCACAGGGCGTCTGCCTAAGTCCACGGCGTTGATTCTCCTTGATGCGAACAACTAGGTGTCAGTTCCCTTCAATCGTGGGCAGAGGATGTGTTGGTGAGTTGGGCGTGGAAGTACGAGGATCTTCTAGAACGTTGAAATGGGCAGAGAATGTGTTGTCAAGCTGAGCAAACAAGAGGACAAATATTCTAGAATGAAGGCTCACCAACTATGAGTGACATGTCCCAAACATAACCTAGATCACCGTTTTTAACTTTATGGCCCCGAAATATCTCAACCAACGATTCCACGGGTATGAATAGAGGGATGAACGACAGGCTGAATGCGGATGGACGTCCTCGGTGTGAACGCGTGGCTGAATGAAGGTCCAAATGACGACCGTAGCCTATGGAACAAAAACTAAATACCAAGTACATCTAGAAATATGAGATGATCGTCAATAAACCATAAAAATGATGATAATTATTCACGAATGGTATGATATTTAAATAAATGCATACCTGGGTCTGTTTGATTGTTTGAATGGCAAAGAGAATGACTTATTATATCAAAATAGTGAAAATAACGCCAATCAGAGCATGTTTGTGATGAAAAATGGGGACAAAATGGACACCAACATTCCCCCAAACCAGAGATATGCCAGGTCCCACTGAGCAGAAGAAGAGAAATTTAGGAAGAAGGATGAGCTGCGGTAGCAGCTACCTTCGGCTTGGAAGAGGAAGTGGATTTAGCTCTAAGCTTCTGCAACTGGTCCTTCAAAGCATCATGCTTCAACCGGAGAGAAATGTTGGAAGTTGTTTTGGCTTCATTTAAATCTTCAACACATTTCACCTAGAAACGTAAGTCCTTGTTCTCTTGACGAAGCCCAGAGATAATCTCAACATACTTCTCATTCTGGCTTTTTAGCTGTGCTATGTCTTGGGTTAATCTGTCCACAGTCTGCTGAAGTGGAGTAGATGCTTCTACAAAAGACTCGGGGTCTTTTTGAGGGATATATACCCTTAGAGATGGTTCAGGATCAAAAGATGTAATGTGTTCCTCAGGGATCTTATCTTCAGTATGTACAGGGGCAGGTTCCAAGACAGGGTCTTCAAGTAAACTAGAAGATATATTGACTAATGCGAGGAGAGGTGATTCAAAGACATGATTGTTCGTCTGGTCATCATGACTATTTGTATGCATTGGTTGAATGATAAATTGATCGATGGGCTAGACGACGGTCTAGTCAACAGACTGGTCACGATTGGCCTTTCTTGACTTTGTGGGTATTGGTGAGAAGAATGGGAGTTCCCTAGTTGTGTCCTCGTGGACAGGCTTAGGAGAGGATGAAGGAACAGGGTGTATTTCTCCTGAGGCACCCTCACTAAATCGTACAGACTTGGCATCCCTTTTTGCTTTGGAAGGGGTTTGAACGAGCTCATCTTCACGAGTTTGGAATCAGTGACACTTGCGAGAGGCTGAGGCTTTAACAAGTGGATTTTTTACCAGATGGGGGTTTAGTGTTTTAAACACAAAGATATCCCACATTTTCCCTGCTTCCTTCAACTGGTGGTTGATTAGGATTTTTATGAGACAGTGATGGTATAGACTGCCGAATGGGTTAACTACATTCTTCCTAAGCTGGCTAGACATCTTTTCTAGGCTCTTTAGAAAATAGAATGAGAAATTTAGGGCCTGATTATTAACGAAATGTGCCAATAATCGGAAGTGATAGGATTTAAAAATGGTGTACTTACCCTCACAAGTGATCAACCTGATGATGACAGTCAATGGATCGAGATATTCATGCTTAACCCACTCTCGGTGAAATCCTTTTGTGCCTGCAACATGTTGATAGTCGACTTTAAGAGAAAATTCATGCTCCGACTGTGGAAGGAAAAGGTGTTTGTGCCAACGGGCACCTTCCCTGGGCAGTTTTGTGGCCTGCGCAATGGACTCTTTTGTTACGGGAAAGGTGAGATGGCCAACCTTAGCGGTTTTTCCATCGAACCCCTTAGCAAAAAGGAGTGAAACCTCATCATCGTGGCCATCAAGAAGACAAACAAATGGACCCCAACCCGCTCGCAGGAACACTTCGCGACATGCCTTAAATTCAGGGATACGGAGGAGGTCCTGGTAGTTGCCAGGCTCGTAACAGATTGGCAATGTTGAACAGAGGACGAGGGATGCACATGGAATAGGGGATGCAAGAGATTGTAGGAGACGTAGCCTGATAAACTCCAGAAGGATAAGGGCAGGCAGATTGAAGCAGATTTCACGCAACGTTGGTTAAATGGCGATTCGTTCGATCGGTTAAACGATCGTGAGCAAGGATTTAGCATGCTCGAGCGATCATGCCATCATACCGAAAATATTTGAATCGTGTGCCATCATGAAAATATGTGCATTGGTAAATTCGTATGGTGATGATATATTAAACCATGTCCAGGGAAAATTTTAGGGGCTAATATTAGCCCATGGTCTAATTTTAGGGGTTTTAATTTTTTAGTGGGCTATTTTTTTATTAAACCATCATTTACTATGATGAGCCCAATTTTTATGTATTTATTTTTAATAAATGGCGCATTAGCCCAATAAAATATATAAAGAGGAATTTAAATCTAATCATTTCGCCTAGGTTTGATTCGATGCGGAGCTCCCATAGCTCGTAAAATAATCCTGCTCCCTCTATTTCGCCTAAAATCTGTAGAAATGGCGGTTGCTGAGGGTAAATTTGCCCTTCAACGATCATGGAAATGGTGGTTTTTGGTAAAATCGCCCAGGTATTATAGATTGAAATTGATTTTCAATTTTAATTCGCCCCATATATATGATGTTTTCGATTTGGTTGTTATCATATCTTAAACGATTTTGTGTTTCTCCAAATTAATGGATTGGATTTACACTTAAATTTCGGGATTCACTTAGGGTTTGGTTGAGGGATAAAAAATTCTCAGGAGATATCACGGGTAGTGGATCTCCTGATAGAGCGCCAAGTTGTTTTAGATACCACTTGTCACCTAGTTTGTGCTATGATTCATTCCATAAAGAGAGGGGAAGATCACATTTTTTATGTAACATTGAATTGATATAATAATTTAGTATTGGCGGGAAATCTCAGGGAGAGATTATTGCAATGATGTTCCCGTAATTTTTTTTTGCTGGACATTTTTCGCCCTCCAAGTGTCTAGAATACCTCCTCTACACTTGACAGATCTCCCAGGGTAGACAACCTCACAGTGAATATAAATGCAGGGTTGCATTCTATCCAGGGGCACGCTGTTTTCCTACTCATCCTTTTTTTTTATTTACGCCGACAGAAGAGAGATGAGAGGATCATCTCTTTTGGCTCCTAATCAATTTATTATTCACATAGGCAGAGGAGAGATAGCAGAGAAGAGAGAGCACATGCTCATCTCTTTCTACGCTTCCCTTTCTGCATATGCTGAGTGGGATGGAGCCAAAGGGTTTCGGTTGACTAAGTATGTAACCATGAGAAGGGGAGACGGCTGGCCATTGTGGCATTTGCGTCCGCTGGGGATCTCTATCTGAAGCGTTTGCAATGGAGATATACACTCAGTGATACGGGTTGGTAAGATGCTTGGCAGCAAAGGTTGGTAAGTGATCTCTGCATAAAAATAAACTCTACAATTTATACATTTGATTGGCTTAACCCTGATAACCCAGGCTTTGCGGGGCTCTTCCAATTCTTGGTCAAAACCAGATCTTTAAATACGATGTTTACTACTGTAGTAATCATTGCATTTCAATTTACTCCTAACTGGCTTGGTTATTACCGTCGGTTCTCCACAGTTTCCCTTGACTTGCATTCGATTTCTGTATTACGGTTTTAAATCAGTGCATTTCTTCTCTTTTTTGCATCATGCCAAAATGAGGGTTTGAGAAGAGTGCCGACTAGATCTTCAATGTTGGGATTTTCCCTTCTGAGGGTGTCGACTAGATCTTGAGTGTTGGGCCATTCCTTTCTTATTGATAAATGTACGTATATATATATTTATATGCTCTGCATTTTTATTGAAAAGGCCATTACTATCAATTATACAAATTTTTTTGATGGATATATATATATATATAAATAGAGAGAGAGAGATCCTCTGCCTTCATTCTTAAATAACGCGATAGCTACCGATAGCAGATCTCTGATGTTTTCAGCATAGTTTGTACGTATTTTCAGCCTCATAGTTAAAGATCGCTCACTATAGGCGATAGGTGATCTCCGTATGGTATGGGATCTCTCTAACAGATCTAGTGGATCAACCATATTTAAGGTGGAATATCATTCACATAGTGGCTAAGCCCTAGATTTGGGGCCATCACATCTTTACTAAAATCCTATTTCTGTTAGGATTTTGATTTTGATTATATTAGTGGCTAAACCCTAGATTTTGATTTCGATTATACTTTTGTGTTTCGTTTCTACTTTTTGAGTTTGAGGCCATTACATTGGGTATCCTCCTAACCGTGACTGCAAAAAAAAGCAGTCACTCCAACTCCATCTTCAACGCACATGTCCAACATGATCTCAAGGCATCACACTTCACAAAATTGTGATAGTTTCTGATACCAAAAGGCATCATACTTCACAAAATTACGAGGTTCACATAAAACTTATTCATTCTACATACCCATCCCAAATCCATTTTAGGGACAAAATTATTTAGGGTATGTTTCTCAGTTGATTGTTGTATGTACCCAGAGCTGATACAGATCCATATCTAGGCCATTCCAAGAAGAAAATTTAATGATTCCCATGAAAAGTCCTTAAAAAAATTAATTGTAAAATGCAATCAATTAAACCTAACAAAATAATGCTGGGCACATTTTGAAAACCTGACGTGACGTGTAGTCATCCATACTTGTATGTTCAATATTTAAAGTTAGTATTGGATCATGTGTTTTATCATTTTCATTTGTATACTGGTTTGAAAGGGTGCTTGACTGGTATATATTCATTTCCTTGTTTACCAAATATGTTTCCTACTCCCTTGGGCAGAAAATTTTCACCGCGTCTTTGTCTCTCAGAAACGTTGGGCCTTCCATTCTAGGTTCGTTTTTCCATTCCCTATACTTGTTTTCACTGCAAGTGATTAATCCATATTACCAGTCTTAAACTGTAGTAGTGCACTTAATGGAGTAGCTTCTATTTTGAAACTACAAACTCGATCGATATTACTAGTCTTAAACTGTAGCGGTGCACTTAACGGAGTAGCTTCTATTTTGCAACTACAAACTCGATCCATATTACTAGTTTTAAACTGCAACGGTGCACTTAACAAAGTAGTTTCTATTTGAAACTCTTGCCTGTATGTACCATATATGTTTATGGTAGGACTCTTAAGAATATTTTTTCTTAGAATATTTTAAAGAGCTTGATAGCCTCCCCTCCAAAACTTGGAACTTGGAGCTACAATTTGTCATCCATTGGTTTAATTTGCAAGGATTTTTTTGTTAATTGCTAGAGTAGGTTATCCACATAGATATCAATTCTGTCAATGTTGGGAAAATCGATGGAGCCCATAGTCATCACTTTTTGGATCACACAATTTCTACAATGCCAAGAAGGCTTCAATAATAAATACGATGAAAATAAGAACAAGATATAGAAATGAAGGAAGAATATGGACTAAATAAATGAAAAAGAATGAGATTGGAAAAGAGGAACGAGAGTGAAATATAGAGGTAAAAGGTAATGTGGAGATTTTGCCAATGAGGTGATATGGACATTAACGACTATAATATCTATATAATAATTTATAAAGACAGCTCAAAGGAGAATGGTTGCATAATTTTGTAATCCCTAAAGTGTGTGTCTTTCATGATTAGTGCCTTGGCAATATAAAATAACCCCCAAAAATTTAAAATGAAATTTTGGCATTCCCTTCATTTATTAATGTTCAAGAAAATTGTAGCATCCATTCTCTTTTTCAATGAAAGATTTGGTTTTTAACTCATAGACGGTTATTTATAGTGGAAAAAGATTTTGGTTTTTAACTCACAGATGGTTATTCATAATATGAATTATTGGATGCCTCCTAGAAGAATAAAAAAAATGATAGCCTAATATTTTTAGTACACCTCCTTTGTTTAAAGAATATGATTGACGTGGAAAAAGAAAATATGTAGATTATTCACAAAATTGGTCCACAATGAAATGTTGAATATGAAAGAAAAGAAAGAATTTGAAAGAACTCAAAATTCCTTTCATGAATCATTTGAATGGTGATGAATAAGATAACTTGGAAAATTATCAAATGTTTTCCCAATCTAATTTGAAGATTTGGTTCATACATATAAATATAAATTACATATCATCATACTTCATTCCTGAAAGTCTAAAAATTTTCATTGCCTTGAATTTCGAAGACCAAATCTACAGAAATGACAAGAATTATTTCACATACTTTGTTAAACCATTTACAAATTAGACTTTCCTTGTGTTAAAAATGTTGAAAATTTGAATGCTACAAGTATATGTCTGCACAAGATAAACACATGCGCCAATAGAACGAGAGTTCAAGAGTATAAACTTATATAGTGAATAAAGGCATATATATTGTCGAGGTCATTAGCTAAAATGGTATTAACAATTTCTCAGTTTGAATGCCAATGGGATAACTTGATGGCTTAATTGATTCGATGACCCCTAACAACGTATCCATAGAATATTTATTTTATTTTTGTATCTTACACTCTTGAAACTCCTTTCTCTGTCTTTAGGTTTCCTTTCGTGTTTTCCGTTGAATAGGATGTCCTATGCATTATTGATCCTATTCATGGACGGTGGATGTTGGCGTCAAAATATGTGGACCTTCAACTTCCATAGGATGAAGAGACAGAGACACATCAATTGTGAGCCAGTGTTAGAATTCGTAACCTTGGATTCCTTCTCATGTTCATGTTTTGGATTGTCATCAACGAATGTTGCATGGGGGTTCATGGTGGATGCTCCCAACTGATATTTAATTTCTCCAATGCACTTTTCCACACCATCTATGTTGACCCTTGGTGGAAGATACAAGTATCAGACTTGAACCCATTTTTGGTATGCATTTCCCAAGCTGGATAGATCTATCGAAAAGGGATAGATGAACATATGTATGAGCAGAGAAACCATCATCTCGAGGTGACGCTAACGAGTCCCTACGCATTCCTCTTTCACATCAAGCTTTAATAACTGGGACTAACTATTGGAAAGCAACGTTTGTTGTTTAAACCATTGTTCTTCTGAGGGAGGAAACCATGTTGTCTGGCTGATTATGTCTTCATTAATGAAAAATGTCAATCCTTTGATGGTGGCCATTCCCCTATCAAAGGATTGTGCAAATTCCTTTTCTATGAAAGATTTTCCTCCCGTAGAACATTCAAGAAAATCCAACCATCCAACATGCATGAAAATTGCCATTTCCTTGGGATATTTCAAAAGTAGTTCGGTATTATGACAACACTTCCCATAGCTGCGAAATTATGGGTATCTCTCCCTTAATCGTATTCCAATATCATCTGAACTTGCTATGTAGAATTGGTTACACAAAAATTGAATTCCCTTAATGGAACTGCTGAACCACCTCCAAATTCTACGTGCAGATGTACAAAATGGGCATTGTGCAACAAACGTGGAAGGATTGTGTACAGGGTAGGTGTCGGTAGGCATGCATTTGGTAGCATGAGTGTAATAGACACTGATCCCAATTCCTTTCATGGTTATGCATTGATATGATTATTGTGTATGCCCTCAAACTAACATATGACTTATTTCTTCTGACAATGGTTGAGGTATAGGTAATAATGACAAGTAGTGCATAGGTCAACTTGGATATATATGGTGATCCAAGGTATGAAAATAATCCCAAACGTAACAAAAAGGTTGCATTGAAGTAATAAATAAGATGAACTCAATGCAACAAAAACAAAAAAAAAGTTGCAGTGAAGTAATAAATATGATGAAGAGATGAAGTAATTTGATTTGTTTAAAAACAAAGTTATGAATAAATATGTGGACTACTTCCAAAAATGATAAGTTTATATACATAATTTGTCAAAAACATAGAAATTACCTGAATTCCCCATCCAAAAGTTGAGTTGATACTTGATACTAGTATTGTGACAAGGATCCTTTGCAAAATAGATTTAGGACATTGAACTTTACTGGAACACATTGACATTGCAGGAGATGGTTAAATTTATTTTGTATGTATGGCATGAAGAAGGGATTTATGAGTAATATTGATGCCATGAAGAGTGATGGAAGTATCAGGAGTTCTTAGCTATAAAAGGTTTATCTTTTATAATGATTCATGGAATCAATAGGTTCTTAGCACCCAAGGGTACATTTCTATTGTGATTCAAGAAATTCATGTGCATTGTATGCATGTTCAGTTTCAAACAATATTATCAATAGAAACTCTGTTGTATTCAAACTTACAGAGGTTTTACATTTTTTTGACATTAATGTACGTTTGGAAGTAAAGACTTGTCATACTCCTCTTTTTTGTTTTTTTTTTCATCTTGACTGAAGCGCAAATGCATAGCCACCTTAGATCATGAATCTTCTGAAATTATCTGGTGCACTTTGAGGAATAAGCTTTCAATTCCTTTTTAGCCATGATGCCAGGAATGCAGGGTGTCTTTTTGGTAAAAATTTCGCAGGGCCTACACCTGGCCTCAACTGCAAATGCACCATTGTGTCAATCATCTAGCTCAATGTCTAAAGAGGTGTAGTGATGGACAAATCCTACAGATTCTAGGGTTTGTCTATATCTAAGCACCATCTGTATAGTTTTCTTACCCAGTCTTTCCGCTTTTCTTTTCTTCGTAGATGAAGAAGAATCCTTAGTAATTTATTCTTTGTCATTGTTGTCAAGCAAATATACTGTCTATTCAGATTCGTTTCAAGGGGGTTCATATAAAACTACCAGTTCCTTTATGGATATGGTCACTTTCCAGAGTTGTCTCGTGATGATTTATGTAGATGTTAAGTTAAATCCTTAAATCCTGAAAACTCTTAAGTTTTATGCTTGTCAAACAAGTGGCAAATCCTAATGATGGTCAGGGTTTGTGATTTAACTCAACAAGTGATAAATGGAGAAGTTAACACTTGTCTCATGATTATTTATGTACATGTTAAGTTAAATCCTGAAATCTTGAAAACTGTTAAGTTTTCTGCTTGTCAAACAAGCGGCAAATCCTAATGATGGTCAGGGCTTTTTATTTCCTTATGATATATTTGAAGAGCGAACTTTCTTCAATGTACTGAGGTAATCCATTTTAACCAGCTAGATGGAAATCACAGTTTTTAATTTGATTTTTGTGACACCATAGGTTTCTCAATTAAATATCAAGGTCGTTTTTTAGTCCCATATGTGCTAGGTAGGTCTATAAATGCCAACAAAATTGCATTCTACAAGGTCAAAAGAAAAATGTGAAATCAAGAGTATCTTTAAATATTAACCATTACATTTTGGAATAAACAAAATTTGGGTTAAATCTCTTGAATGCTATGGTGCATATTTGGTCCCGTTAGATTGCCATAGCTGACTACACAAACTACACAAAACCATATCTGTCATTGTTATCCCCAATGATCAGAATATTGTATTTTGTGTTATTGTCTATTTTGTGACTTATACATGTGCTAGATGGAGTTATTATTGTGATGATGGTGCAATCACTTTAACAGCTTATGGGTATTTTGTGAGTGAAATCATGGCAACGTCATTTTGATGTAGATGTTTGGAAGTTGTAATTGTTCTTCAATCATTTGTGTATGTGTACCTCTATGTGCGCCATAAAGTGCCCTCTTAGCTTGAACTGAATTATCATGAGTGGAGGAAACATCATTGCTTCTTATGCATCAAACCTCTATATATGTCGTTTACAATGAGTTGATAAGATCTTCATGACGTTACCTTTGTTCTTGTGCATAGATATTCTACTTGTTAAGTACATCTCTGTCATTATTCTAAATTTGTAACTTTGTTGGATTGACACAATATTTGGTGTTGTCGATTTAGTGTTTAACAAGGGGATTTCCAGTACTAGTGTTATATATATTCGCCAAGTCTTTATAAGGTTTTATGATTTTGTGAAAGATTCGCCAAGATTTTACAAGGTTTTATAATTTAGTGAAATATTCGCCAATAATTTACAAGATTATATAATTTAATGATAGATTCGCCAAAAAATTATATATACATAATATAACATTGCTAAAATAGCCTTCATATTTTCCGGTATATCATGGGGATTCACCCAATTTTTATACATAGAAATTTAGGGGGGGGGTCTTAAAATTTTCCCTAACCATGTCCAAAGTAAACTTGGGACAGGTTGAATGCAATGTTCATCATGAGATAATTAAGTGTAAGTAGCATAAAAGAGCATTATGACTTTCAATTAATAAGTGACAGATCACATGCATATAACTTAATGAAAAATTAAAACCATATTATATCCATGAGATGATTCTAGAAATAATAATAATGCATGATTAATCGATTCATTGATGAAGCCGAAAAGAGAAAAGGAGTGAGGTCAAATGTAGAGATGATATTTGATTGATCCCTGGTATGATTAGTCAATTAAATTTTATTAGCAAAATTAAAAAATTAGATCCCTAACACACTTAATCATGCTATTATAGATTATGGTTTCATTCGGTACTTCATTCGGCACTTCTTTCATATCGTCGTTCATTTGCCTCATTTGGATCGTCATTCGACCCTTCATTCGATCCTCCATATGGACCTTCTGTACAAAAATGTACTTTGATGGATCTGAGGGCTGTTGATTATGCAGATAATTTTTCTGGTGTTGTCAGCACACAAGAGGATGATGTAAGCTTGCTTTTCTGAAGCTTTAGTCACGTTCTTCTTTATTTATCATAGATTAAAAACCATCTTCTGCTACTTGCATTATCCTGCAAACACCTATCAGTTTGTCAGAGATAAATGAATTTTTTATAAATATTCATAAAGTAAAAACAATTTCAAGTCTCCCCCAAACCAAAAATATGGTGTGTCCTCAAGCCATCAAAGAACAATTGATTAATATTCCAATATTTTCAATTAATAATTTAGCTGATAGCTCTAAAATGTTGTGATAATTTTTCATAAGAAAATGAAATACTAACTAATAGATGGAGATGATTCATATATGTACATTCATAAAAAAGAATACAACAATGCTTAAGAAGACCATATGAATAATGATAGTGCAACGGATGTGAAAAATGCCATAGGAAAACTAGTCATCCATGACTCATTTTAAAGATCTCTTGTCATCCCAAGAATATAGATAAAGTTCACCCTAGAGTTTGTAAGATTTCTATAGTTATGGGTCCCATTTCTAGGATAGTCATACCCTAGGTATTGTTTGAATTAGATGACAGGGTCCAAGTCCAACTTACAGCCATTCTCTAATGACAGTATAAATAATTGGCCTAAACATGTATTCGTATACTCAGTTTTTTTAGATGAGCCATGTGCGTAGCAATGCATTAACCAAACCTCTTTCACCCAATATTGCCCCGTTGCCAGCAGGCCTGTTTAGTACCCCGACGGGTTTATCTTGGTACCATGCAAGCATAGCCCCGCTGCCAGCGAGCTTGTTCAATACCCCGACGGGTTTACTTGCATTTACCAAGCTTCCTTGTTTAAGATTTTACTTAGCATGGACCCGCTTCCAGCGAGCCTATTCAGGACCCCGCCGGGTTTGCTTTGTATAATGATTTTTTGTTTTTGTAAGGAAGCCGGTTGGCACTAGAGTGTGCTAATCCTGCTAAACACATAATTCAAATTTTAGAGCGAACCTTATGAGTAACTTAATTTATAATAGACCTTATTATAGATCATGTCAAAAGACAATAACCTAAAGCTGTTCTTTGACCTCTCAGTCTATCTTCTTCATAAAATATCAGTAATGTTCCCCACACAATATAAATATCACTCACTTGTGAGCTACCTTTTAAAAGTGCTTAAGAGACAAGTTTTGATAATGAGTCTAGGATGAACTAGTAGTCCATAGGTGTAAGATAGAACTTTTGAAAATCATGATGATTAAAATAGGTCTTAAGCAACCGTTCTAGTGATAAATCAGGAATGTGCATGTCTGAATCAAACACCATATACATAATCATAGCAGAAAGTGGTTTGAAATGATACAAAGAACACTTTAACCTTTCACTATAAATTTTCAATTTTCAACAATAATCGAAAGAGGAGTTAAGATGCATTATGAGCCTTTTTTTTAAGAGCACTTCCCTTTTCAGATAATATTGCGTGAGCTGATTATAGAGATAAGGTTCTTGTAATCAAACTGCAAAACCACTTGTTAGATGATTCAAATTTATTCAAAACAAAAACATATGTACAAAGAAAAATTCATATGGATTATAAAAAGGAAAAAGAGTCTTCCTGTTTTAATTGACAAGATTCCATAGGCTGATCATAAAAAAATGAATTTCCTGTATAAATGCAATCGATTGTTAGAAATGACTCTCATTTATTAAGAAAAACAAAAAATATATTTACATATATACAAATGAAGATAACCCAAAATAATTTCAAGAACCAGGAGAAGGAGGAATGACTTCCTCTTCTACCAGCTCCATCTCCTCCTGTTGTAAGGCATTCTGAACAAAATCTTGTTTAGATATTGGTTGATGATAAAATCTAAGTCTATGTCCATTTACAACAAAGGAAATTTGCGAATCATCAATTGTCTTAATCTTAACGGATCCATTGTCAAAAGCTGTAACAATTTCATATGGACCCATCCATCGAGTAGTTAATTTGCCTTTAAATTTTTTGTACCTTGAATAAAAAAGTAATGCCCAGTCTCCAGTTTTGAATTTTTTTTGTTTAATGTATTTTTCATGCCACTTTTTGCGTTGGTTTTGAATTAAAATTGTGCATTGAATAACATTTTTCCTAATCTCGTCTAATTCATTTATCTGCAGGATTCATTGTCTCTATGCTTCTTCTAGATTCATCCCTAATTGTGCAGCCATATGAAAGGTTTTGACTTGAAATTCAATAGGTATAATAACTTGTTTACCATAAACAAGTTCATAAGGTGTGTGGCCAATGGTATTCCTCCAAGTTAATCTATAAGCCCACAAGGATTCTGGGAGCCTATCTTCCCAATCTTTGTGGTGTAACAGGATAGTCTTAATCAGGATGGCTTCTAATACTTTGTTGGTAGACTCTACCTGACCATTAGCTTGCAGGTGATATGGTGAAGATTTACAATGTTTAATACAATATTTGTCAGTAATCTCTTTCATCAACTTGGAGGTAAACTGAGATCCTTGATCGGTTACAATTACCCTAAGTACACCGAATCGGGTAAATATTTCTTCATATATAAACTCTACCACAGATTTATCTGTGGATCGAAATAAGGCTTTAGCTTCTACCCACTTGGTGACATAGTCTGTGCAGACTAGGATGTACTTATTTTTGCGAGACATAGGGGAAATTGGCCCAACAAAATCTAGAGCCCATTTCTCAAAAGGCTCAATCATAACCTGGGGTTGCAAAGGCATCTCATCGGATGGCGTAGGTCTACCCATTCTTTGGAAATTGTTACACCCCTTGACATACTTGGCAGCATCTTTGAAAATGCTTGGCCAATAATACCCAGAGTGCAACACTTTGTATGCTGTTCTTTTTTTAGAAAAAATGCCTACCACAAGGTCCACCATGACATGCATGAAGGATCTCTGCCATCTCATCCTCTCGTACACATCGTCTAATAATGAGATCAGGACCAATACAAAAGAGGTAATTGTTCACCCAAGAGTAATTAGAACTTTGAACTATGATCCTACATTTCTCAGGTGGGGAGAGATAGTTTGGTAGCTTTCCAGTTTCTAAATAATTGGCTATGTCTGCAAACCAAGGGGTTCGAAAAGACATGGTGAACAAATGTTCATCTGGGAAGCTATCATCGATAGGATTGGCACTATCGTTAATTTGAATTCGAGAGAGAAAATCTGCTACCACATTCTCTCGACCAGGACGATCAACAATGGTGATGTTAAATTCTTGTAGCAAAATAAGCCACCGAGTCACTCTACCATTGGTGATAGGTTTGTTCATTAAAAATCTGATGGCAGAGTGGTCAGTGTGTATAAAAATTTCATATCCTGTGATATAATGACGAAACTTGTTGATGGCATAGACTACTACTAGAAACTCTTTTTCAGTAACAGTGTATTTCGATTCTGCAGGAGTCAAATTTTTACTAGAAAAGTAGATGGCATGTGATGTTTGTCCCTCTTTTTGACCTAAGACTCCCCCTATAGCTATGTCAGGAGCATCAGTGGATATATGGAAGGGAAGGGACCAATTGGGGCCCTTGAGTATCGGTGCCACTGATAGCTTTGCCTTCAAATTTTCAAAGGCATGTTGACAGGGTTCAGTCCATTGGAATTCTGTGTCTTTCATGAGTAGCTTGAACATAGGTGCGGCTATCTTAGTGAAGTTTTCAATAAAATATCTATAATAGCCTGCATGGCCAAGAAAACGTCTTACTTCTTTCAGAGTTTTTGGAGGAGGAAGATTAACAATTATTTCTATCTTGGCAGGATCCACCTTGATACCTTGAAGAGAGACATGATGTCCCAGAACTATGCCCTCGGTTAGTAGTATCTTACATTTTTCATGACTAAGGGCTAATTTCGCTTCTTGGCACCGAATAAGAACTGTTTCGAGGTTATCAAGGGCTTCTTGGAAGGTATTGCCATAAAATGTAAAATCATCCATATAAACTTCTACACAATCATGTATAAGGTCAACAAACATTCCTAGAACGACACGCTAGAAAGTGGCAGGTGCATTACATAGGCCAAATGGTAACACTCGATAAGCATATGCCCCCCAAGAACAAGTAAAGGTTGTCTTGTATTGATCTTCAGGTGCTATTAATATTTGGTTGTATCCACTATACCCATCAAGGAAAGAAAAATATTGTTTCCATGACAAGGTATCTAACACCTGGTCAATGAAAGGTAGAGGGAAGTAGTCCTTAAGGATGGCCTTGTTCAATTCTCGAAAGTCAACAAAAATATGCCATTTCCTTGTAACTTTCTTTGGAACTACCACCAGAGGAGACACCCATTTACTATTAGAAATTGGGTAGATGAAACCAGCGTTAAGGAGTTTTTGTAATTCATCTTTTACTATATCCTTTAGGGATGGATTCATTCTTCTCTGGGGCTTCCTGACAGGAGGTATGTTTGAATATGTGTAAATGTGGTGAATACAGGTATCTGGGTGTATACCCTTCATATCGGTGTATTCCCATGCAAATGCTCCAGTTTGACTCTTGAGAACTTTTAGTAATTGTTTTTGCTGACTCTCATCTAGACCTGCATTTTTATGTAGAAATTTTTCGGAACTAACCTCACAAGGTATGGTATAGGATCCTAGATGTTCTTCGATTGTGAAGACATAGAGTGTACTTGTAAATGTTGAGAGGCTAATGTTTTCTTGGAATTCATCTCCAAAGATTTGGTAAAGTTGGGAAAAAGACTGAGGAAAGTCTATACATGTTGTGGAAGAGATAAATTGGTTCAACACATTCTTGGTATTCTGTTCTTGAATTGCCCAGGAGAAATCACCAACAATGGAAAGTTTTTCCAAGTTCTCATCCCGAAAAGGACAATCTAACCAAAACATATTTTCAGTTACTGGCTGTGCTGGTGGGTATAAGGCTAGTTTTCTTGTAGATAACCCATCAGAGATAATCATATCTCCATCGCTGCATCCTATGAATGCATTAGCAATAGCCAACCAGGGTCTTCCCTAAATAATGGGGTGACCTTTGGAAGGGTCTTTTGATTCTATTATCATAAAGTCCACAGGATATTCCCATGAAGCTACTGATACAGTGATGTCATCTAATATCCCAGCAGGTTGTACCATAGTGCGATCTGCTAATTCTATCATTGTTGGGGTAGGGCAGAGGAACTGTCCTAAATGGAGAGTTTCTAAAACTGTGGTAGTCATTAGGTTAATAGCAGCTCCTAGATCAATAAGTGTGTTTCCTATGGCGGTGTTATTAATGATAACAGTCACCACAGGATTTCCTGGATTTGAATACTTTAGGATTCTAAGTTGGTTTGCTATGTAATCTGACATTTCACCTAAGACATGAATTGTCGGAGGGTCTTTTTTCTTTTTACCTGGTCTTTTAATACAAAATTCCTTGATCACTTTACTATAGATTGGGATATCTTTAATGGCTTGTAACAAAGGGATCTTAATACAAATATTTTTCAATTCGTCAATGATATCATACTCTGGATAAGTTACAGGTTTTTTTATTACTAGACGCTTCGAATATGGGGGTGATCTTTCTCCTGTAACTACTTCTTTATGAGGATGGTTGTGTGTTGAAGATTTAGGAATAGCCACATCTTCAAAAATGGCATCACTCAAAACTTCAGTAGGTATGTTTTCTTCTTCATTCTCTTCTCGGATAATAGTTGATGACTTGGGATGATCTTGCAAAACTCTTCCATACCGCAGTTGAATCTCATGTATTGGTGCGGTCGAAATGGCATATGATGGAAGAGGTAGCAACCCAATGCTATTAATATCTTGAGTTGGCTTGTTGTTAGGATTTGGTATCAGTTGTGCAGGTAATATTGTGGGTCTTGGAGGATTCGTATTCTGAAAATGGTGAGGTTGATTTGGGATAGGGGGCAGTGAAGGAGGTACAAATCCAAGCAAGAGTTACTGAATATTAGGTGGGTAAGGATAGTTAGGCATAGGGGGAGGTGGTTGAGCATAAGCTTTTCCTCTCCATCCGTGTGGCCATTGCTGTTGTTGAGCATTCTGAGGAGGGTACTGAGGTGGCCAATTTTTCCAACCTGAAGTGTTCCATTGTTGAGGAGGTTGATAAGGATAGTAATAGGGTGGAAATTGTGATGATGGATCCTGATGTGATGATTGATCTCTAGGTTTCCAAGGCCTCCTATAATTTTCACCAAAGTTTCCACTCTTGTATGCAGCTTGCAACCCAGGCAATGATGGACAATTATCAGTTGGATGTTCTTCTGTACAAAGGTGACAAACTGAAACATTATTCAATGGACATTCCCGTTGGGGATGTTTATTTCTACACCTAGGATAGAAAACACTCATTGCTGCACGCTCTTCATCCTGTCTCTTTTTGGTTTGTAATGCATCCAATTGAGAACCCATGGCTTCTAAGATATATGTTTTGAAATTTTCCAATAGGTTTCCCAATTCTACCCTTGTAACTCCACCAGAACCGAATGTGTTTCCTTTTAGGTTACTAGCATAAGATTCTCGAAAGTGTCTTCCACTTTTCCCTCTGCTCCTAGAGTAATTCCTACATAGCTCACAAATATGTGAAAAAGACTTACGAGAGATGTCTCCTGCTGCCATGAGATTAAGGTTTTCTAAGAATTCTTCTGAGATTCCCTTAAGGGAGAGCGTTCTTACTGCATCTTCCCGAATATCACTATATTTAGATTTATGTAGCACAAAGTTAAATCTTTCGAGGTAGTCTTCTAGGCTCTCATCTTCAAGTTGTTGTATTTTAAAAATATCATTGCGAGAGTCCTTCGGTTTATAGTAATCCTGATACTTCCGTAGAAATTCATTCTTCATGTCTTCCCAAGTTCTAATTCTCCTAACCCCATGAACCATCGAAGAGAAGAATCTTTTAATGTGGCAGGGAAGAGTTTTAGCTTTTGGCCATCTTGTAGGTAGTTATAACTCCTACACAAAATGTCAAATTCGAATAAGAATGTATCCAGATCCTAACTACTCTCCCCATAAAAGGTTGGTAGTTAGGAAGGAGGGATGTTTTTCATAGTTACATCTTGTGCAGTGTCTAGGATAGGGAATCCAAAAGTACCTTCAGTTCTAACCTCCCCCTCTTCTTCATCTTGTCGGACATGATCTTCATTTTCATCCTCCATGAAGACTTGATTGCCAAAGAGAGAATACTTAAGTGGTTCCTTTCTTGGAGAATACGAGATATCCCAATGTTATGTTTCTGGAAGATTATTCTTCTTTTTAGGAGGAGAATTACCAGCTACATGGGAGTCCAGTTTTGAAGGTCCTACCGTTGTTTTTTCGATCTGTGAAATAACTATGTTCACAGAATTTTCAAAAAGTGTATCTAATTGTGTAGGATCAATAAAGTCTACTAAGTTTGGACCACCTACTATTGAAAAGGTAGTGTCTTTGGGTTTTTGAACTAATGGAGGGTTGAGAGGTTATGAAGTTTTATCCTTTTGAATTTCTTCTTGTCTAAGTTCGGTCTCAATATGAGCTTGAGGTTCTTCTAGTGGAATTTCTTTGTGAACAGAATTTTCTGGTTTCCCCTAATTGGTTTCCAGAAAGGGTTTCCTTTGCTTTCCAAGTAGGACTATCCCCTTTAGGTTTCTTCCGATACCTTTCTGTTGAGTTAGTAGTTGGGGTGGCATGCCCCCCGTATAGGTTAGTAGGAATTTTAGTAGGGATTCTAGTAGGAGGGCTAGTTTTAATAAATCTACCTTTTGAGTCTCTAGACCTATTGATGAAAACAAAACTATAACTAAAATAAATTCTAACTGCATCACTACTATTGCTAGGTTTTGGGGATGCCTATTATAACAGATGCGCAGGTTCTTACCTCTCGTCTTACCACTCACCCGCCACCAGCCTATTTCTAAGTTTCAAAGAGAAAAATTCAAATCTATCACTAAGTTTTTAAAAGAGAATTCAACCTATCTACGACTGAGTTTTACCTATCTACAACTGAATGCTACCTATATACAACTGAATTCTACCTATCTACAAATCCCCGGCAATGGCGCCAAAATGTTGAGGTGTATTTACTGTCTTGAGGAATCACCAAAATATTTAATTATCGACCAGGGTTGGTAATCTTAGAGTTGTGGCACAGTATATGTTGAGGTATAATGGGACCTAAGGTTTTGGCTCGACAGACCTTAGAAATGTTTAATAAAGAAAAGATAGAAAGATCTTTAAAAATGAAAAACCGAGTCAAACTTTGAAAATACAACTACTGAACTAGTTAAAACTAACTGAACCAACAGACCAGAATAGTATCAAGCTATACTACTCTACTCTATGGACAATAATTGAAAAGATAAAAACAACAAATATTATTCTAGGAAGCAAAACTTAATCAAAACAGAACTACTTTGATGAAATTGAAAATTGATGATTAATCATTCAAACTCTAATCTAGGAATTAGAAACAACTGTAAATGAGTTTAGGAACCTATCTATGAAATGCTTCAATTGACAATTAACTATGGAAACTATATTAACTTAAAGCAAAACTACAGACTACTTAATGAATTCAAAAACTATTCATACATTCAACTCAAGGTCAAACTAATCTACCTAATTCCATTCTCCTTGAGGATTCTGAGGAAATGTATCAAATGTAACAGGAACAGGAGAGAAGGTGTCAAAGTGACTTTCAAATGTGACTAGAAAACCAAATGGAAGCAAATCTAGTTTAACTTCTACAAATAAATGCAAACTAAAGAGTGTCCATTTACAACTAACTTTAAACATTATAATCTATTTTCTATCCATAGACAAATGACATGGGACTAATGAAATATAGAAGCAAGTAGAAAACTTAATAAAGATATTTACTTGAAACTGAATTTGATTAAGAAGCAAGTAGAGAACTTGATAAAGATATTTAATGTAGAAGCAAGTAGAAAACTTTATAAAGATATTTAATGTAGAAGCAAGTAGAAAACTTGATAAAGATGTCTTATTTCTGAACCAAATCCTATTCTATGAACATCTTCATTAACTATGTAAATGGGAAAACTAATCTTATGCTTGAACTAAGAAACTATTAAAAACTAATGTACTTTGGAGAATGAAATTACTAAGTCTAATCCAAAATTAATGTTAACAACATATAGTAAACTACACTAAGAATGAAACTGATAAATTCTAGAACAGTAACATATTAGCAAATCAAACATGAAATACATAATTTGAAAAGCAGTTAAAACAAAGTTAAGGAAAATGGAATGGAAACTAAGAATGATGATAAAATTTAATTAAAACTCTATATAGTGTGGAACAAGATCTTAATTATATCTAAGAATGCTAATTAAATGCAAGAAATATTACAGTTCAAAGACCTAAGAAACTGGATTCTAAATAAGCATAAAAACAATGTAGGAAATATTAAAGTCCGTATGACGATTCAAATGGCGGTTTGAAAGAAGGTCCGAATGACAATCCGGATGGAAGGAAACAATTTAAACTAAGGAAATGAGCAAACTGAATGATCTTAACGCCAACTAGTTGGTGCATATGAACCTACAGTGCAAGAAAAGCAGTGAGTGGACTGTTTAAAGTTGGAATGGAAAGAGATAATCTATACTAATCATTATCTAGGGA
This sequence comes from Larix kaempferi, assembly GCA_027924585.1. Taxonomy (NCBI): domain Eukaryota; kingdom Viridiplantae; phylum Streptophyta; class Pinopsida; order Pinales; family Pinaceae; genus Larix; species Larix kaempferi. The sequence goes on from BSBM01000254.1 coordinate 1,425,694, forward strand.
AAACAAACTATTTCTATGGCATAATAAGCAAGATTGAGATATCAATAAAACTGACCTACAGCTACAGGAAAAACTAGCAAAACTAATTCTAATTATGAATTAAACTTGAACTACTGAAACATTAACTAGTTGACTTTATCTAATTGCACATGACAAGTTTGAAAGCAAAATAAGATGACTTATACATGACTGCCATTAACTTGTAAATTGAACTAGCAAATTAAACTAATAGCAAGATATAAACTATAGGAAATAAAGAACTGACATGTACAGGAAATAACACAACATCATCTACAGGAAACAAGTTAAATACTGGAAATGAAAACTATTAATTTGCAGAAAAGAAATGCAGAATATATACATTAAAACCTCTGGTTGTTGAGGGGTCCTTCCCAACAATCAGAGATTCAAGCTTAACTCAAATTCTTCACCAACCATAGGACATTAATAGCTATGAAACTAAAATTTACATTAACTGGTAAAAATTACACAACGTCTATGTAAATGCTACTGCTATCGTCTATGTGCTATATCCTATGTATCTTCATATGTATCTGTATGTTGTGTTTCTTCACAGGAAACGTATTTATATAAGTTTACAATAAGAGAGGATGTTGACGTAGTCGACCTCTCTAAAAAGAGGAGGTTTAATGATTAAAGAAACGACTGCGAGGTGCTTCACGACAGCGCATAGGGCGTCTGCCTAAGTCCACAACATTGATTCTCCTTGATGCGAACAGCTGGGCGTCAGTTCCCTCCAATTGTGGGTAGAGGATGTGTTGGAAAGCTAGGCATGGAAGTACGAGGATCTTTTGGAACGTTGACATGGGCAGAGAATGTGATGTCAAGATGAGAAAATTAGAGGACGCATATTCTGGAATGAAGGCTCACCAACCGTGAGCGACATGTCCCAAACAGAACCCACATCACTGTTTTTAACTTTATTTCCCCGAAATATCTCAACTAACGATTCCACAGGTATGAATGGAGGGTTGAATGGCAGGCTAAATGCGGATGGACGTCCTCGGTGTGAACACGTGGCTGAATGAAGGTCCAAATGACGACCACAGCCTGTGGAACAAAAACTAAATACCAAGTACATCTAGAAATATGAGATGATCGTCAATAAACCATAAAAATGATGATAATTATTCACGATTGGTATGATATTCAAATAAATGCATACCTGGGTCTGCTTAATGGTTTGAATGGAAAAGAGAATGACTTATTATATCAAAATAGTGAAAATAATACCAATCAGAGCATGTTTGCTGATAAAAAATGGGGACAAAATGGACACCAACACCGCCTCCGCTGGGAGGAGGTGGTGGTCCGCCACCAGCACCGGAATAGGGTGGGCCTCCACCGCTTCCGCTGGGAGGGGGTGGTGGTCCACCACCAACTCTAGGACAGGATGGGCCTCCATCGCTTCCGCTGGGAGGAGGTGGTGGTCCACCGTCACCATCGGAGTAGAGTGGGCCTTCGCTGCCACTTCCACCATAGTAGGGTGGTCATCCACCACCACCACCACCATAGTAGGGTAGTCCTCCACCACCACCATCGTAGTAGGGTGGTCCTCCACTAACACCACCAGGATGTGATGGTCCTCCACCACTACCATAGGAGGGGATGGTCCTCCACCACCACCATCAGGATGGGATGGTCCACCACTGTCACCACCAGGATGGGATGGTCCTTCACCTCCACCACCAGGATGCGATGGTCCTCCGCCTCCACCGGTAAGGAGAGGGACTCCACCTCCACCACCAAGAGGGGGTGGGCCATGATGACCAGAATGAGGTGGTCCTCTGCTAGAAGGTAGAGTTCCGCCTCCTCCAGAGTTGTGTGGGGGCCCATCGCCTCCAATGGGAGGTGGGGGTGGACCAAACGGGGGTGGAGGAACTTGAGGGACTATAGGTGGGGGTCCATGTTGTAAAACATTTTATTTTTCCCACAGAGTGTATGGATTGCCGAGATAGGGTACCCCGTAGAGTGCGTTTTCAGGATTGAGTTGTCCCGAAATAGGGTTAAGATAACCTGGATATGATTGACTCGATGGTGATTGAATTACATTGGACGGTACCCCCAACATGGGATAATTCTGTAGTGGAAGGTCCAGGAGGTAAGGAATTTCCAACGGAAAGACCGATGGGAACTCCTGCTGCAGTATTATGGTTAAGAGACGGGGGTTTCCCCCCAGTAACAACTTGCTGACCATTAAGGCAAGGTTGAACCAACACCGGTTGTTGATTATATGCCGTAGGATTATCATTACCTGTAAAGAAGGTAGGGGGTAAAGAGTATCCTCCCCGCGAAGTTTGGTCTAGGGGAGGAGCAGGTGATGTAACCGTGGTAGTAAAAGGTGTGTTGGATTGTTGTCCTTCAATAGGTTGAGTCGTCTGAGGTATAGGACTGGTCTCCTGTCTAGGAAATGCATGTGCAGGAGATGATGGTTGACCAGCCTTAGAAGTGGTCACGTGTTGCGTGTATGATTCCGGTGAATAATAGGGATTGTGATAAGGAGGTAACGTCGGGTCTTCGACCCTTCGTAGAAGACTTCATCTTCGAAAATACTCACCCATGGCATGTAAATGAGTCAATTGTTCGCGATAAGGTGCCATGCGGTTGTCGGGAGTAACCCAACTGGGTGGGGATGCAACGAAAAAATGAGCCACTGGGTGGCCTAGAGATGATGTCCAATAAGCTACTGCAAGGCCGTCCTGGGGTGAATTTAACCATTCCACCGATCCAGGCTCTCCTGGTAGAACGGGAGGTAGGTCCCATGAAGTAGAAGTTTGTGCCTCTTCACCCTGTGGGGGGTTGGAGGAAAGTGAATCTGGAGGGGTTGGAGGGAACAAACATGCTCCAATATTCAAAGTGGGGTTTTCCATTTCAGTTGACACGATCGTGGCTTGTGGGTCCATCCTTACCCGCGAAATTACCTCTCGGTTAAGGGGATATTCGGGTGGTAAGTTCTGAATCCTACGGGACCTTCTCTAAGGAAAGTCAGCCAGAGTGACTGAAACAACAGTTTCTCCTAGGGAAAGCTAAACAAAGAAAAGAAATCTAGACAAAACTGTACGCAAACTAAGGCCACAAGCAAACTTATGTGATAAGAGTGGATTCAACAGTCTGGAACCTCACAGGATTGTCAATGCTTTGCAAATCGCTATATACCGCAGGGTCCAACAGTAAAACGCGACAAGGAGGATTTGGACCATACCCTTTCCTAAATACCCGATTACCTGGACGGTACGTGCATAGTATTCTCCCCGAGTGTTGTTCTCAGTGTATTGCTCTGCCAAGACAGCCAAAAGGTTAACTCAGTTGGTCTTAGGAATCCTAATGGTGTCTCCTGATATACTCAAGGTACGTGGGAGCTCAAATCCGTAGTGGTGCTGTCTAATGCACAACCGTACGGCATGAGACCTTCCTGTATACTACTGAGTACGTGAAACACCTTTCTATATATGCCAAGTACGTGAAACACCTTTCGATATACGCCAAGCACATGAAGTACTTGGTGGGTACGTGAAAGAGCTTCGATATCCCTGGTTGGTACGTGAAAGAGATTCGATATACCGATAAGTACGTGGAAGACTACAATACCCCCGAAATACATTGCTAGAAAGTAACGACAGCTGCCACGTATTACGACGCCAGAACATGTCTCTAACTTAACACACAAGTTACTAAAATTTTTACCCTATTTCTATCGTTAATTTTATCTGGATGGTTAGTTGAATGCATGAGGTGAGTACATAATCGTAAACATAATGCAGGCCCTAACTACATACAAAAAGTATCCTTTTCTTTTGATGAACTCTATGTATGGGAAGGGGAAACTTCTTTGCAATGATTTTACCAAAGCAACACAATGCAACACAATCCCAAAATCTACCAAATTTGATAAAAAATACTCTTTTCGTTTTCTGTTTTTCAAGCAAAACTCAAAATATCAACAAGCATGACAACCAAATACAAACATTTTCTTTTGTCTTTTCGAAATAAAGTTTAAGAGGCGAAAAGAGAGAAATTTCCTATGTAGAGCGCTCTTAACTTTTCAATTTCACTATGATAGCTTAAAAACACAAAAACCAAAAATGCATACACTTTTCTCAAGCATGGAGTCACTTTTGTAAAAACTTGATCTCATTTTAATTCTTCAAGAAAATGAGTGATTCATAGTTCTCTAAAAGCACAAATGACTAATTTTTTCTTCAAACTTCCCAAAAAGATTATTGAATGACAATTCCAATGCATGAAGTAATTTCTACAACAATTTCCAAATGTACTTGAAAACAGTAAAAATGGTGCACTTTCAATTTCCAATGATATTCCAAGATAACAACTTGATAATATTGATATTTTTAAGCATGGATAACTGAAAAGAACATTGATTTGCAAAACTCTAAAATTCAGGAAATCTCAAGCAAAATACAAGCACTCAAATGGATCGAAAACACTTGACAACACTCAAAACACTCAATCAAACAACTGAAATGCAAACAAAGCTTACTGACAAGTGAAAAAAGGGAGTTTGGGATCAGATCCAATGCAAGGATCAGATTAGGTGAGGAGAGGGGTGAAGACAAGGATAAGTGGATGAAGACGGGGGAACTCAAAGTATCCACCGCTACCAAGCTTAAGTTTGTCAAGAAATGAAGCCCAATACAACTCACACAAAAACCAAACAAATGCAACACACTGATCAAAAGGGTCTCTGACTGGATCTTGTAGCACAGAGAGGTCTGCACACCAAACCAAGACTCAAATCAAAAAGATGGAGGGGGATTCCCACATGTCAATTTTGACAGATCGGCGCAGTCTATGTGTGTACACAAAGTGACCGTCGCAGGTCACTAGTGCACGAAAAGCGACGATGTCGTAGTACACCAATGGATGGGTTGCGACGACAGGCCAAAAGACAGAGAAGGAGAGGTCAAATCAACGCTCTGGTTGCACTGCCCAGGTGCGACGAGCGATATCCAAGTTCAAAAATGAACAAATCTCCAAACAATGAGCAATAAAATGGTTTGAAAATAGTGAGTACAAACTCATAGGAGGACTACAGACTCTTCAAAGTGAAGATCTGATGGTGAAAAAGACTTAGGAGGCAACTAATGATGGCTTGCAAAATAAATCAAATGAAAAATGACATTCAAAAGAAACCTATACAATGTAGATCCCCAGTATGGTCGCCAGATTTGTTTGATGGACAATCTACCAAGAGTGGAATCGAGGCCTGATCTCCCTAGCTCAACGTGAGTCTAGAACAAATAAAGATAGAACATAAATAACTCTCCTAGATCTAATTAGAGATCAAGGAACTAGATTCTCTTACCCTTTAGATCGCTGATCCTTTTTCCTTGAATGCTGCTCCAAGCTTGATGGTCTTCAGATCCAAGCTGCAAAACCTATCAAGACAACTCAACAAAGCAAGTAGTAAAATGCACCTACACAATAATAGATCTAAGTAAGCAGTTAAGTAAGAAAACTACACAATATATCATTAACACAATGAGATTTGGTGGAAAGCACTTATATTATTGTATTAAAAGGGAAATACATAGGGCGAAGAGATTACAACCAATGACTTAACGTAGAAATCCTTCTCTGATCAAGCCAATTGCCAAAGCCTCCAAAGGGATGATGGATATCTCAAGGATGAGTAGAGATCTCTCCTAAGCTAATTTAATCAGCAATTAGATACTATAGACTTCCTCCCCTTGGGATGGGAGTGAGCTTCACTTATATAGGACTAAGTGGATAGGGTAGGTTGAGATATAATAGGAGAGAGATAGGGGATCCTTCCAAGAGGTTAGGAACCCAATGCCAGCTTCACCAAAGGCTAGGGATAGGGATACACATCAGCTAGCTTGAGCTCGAAGAAGCTACTTTAGTCCATTAACTGACATCGTTGCAGTCTGTAAGAGGACAACCTGTGACATCGTAGATTGCATGAGGACAACCTGCGACGACCTCTCAAAACCTAGTATAAAAGGGTTTGCATCTCTTCCAGGTTAATGACTTAGTCAAGGAAACTTTAGGGAAGTTTACACTGAGTCTCATGATGGTAAGATTTAGGTGTAACAACAGGATGGTGCAGACTTGGAGAGAGAGGGAACATGAAGTTATTGACAGGATAGATTTGGAGGATCCACTCAATTTGAATGCATTAAGGAGGTATGGACTCCTCAATTTTTTCCGCACCACTAACATGTGAGCGCAAACGCACCTCCTCCAAATGCTCGTGCGATAATGGGATATTGATCACCGTATGTTTAATCTCCAAGGGGAGATGCTAGAGATCACCATTGATGACATATACTTCATAACCGGGTTATCCCTCCGAGGTGAGGTTTTAAACCTCAAAGGGACATTTAGGGGGGTTGGTTCCCTATCCATACAGGATTACATAAACACTTACTGCATAGCGGGGACTGAAAATAGTGGCAGTCAAGCGCCCATTGGTCAAATAGTAAGCTTCCCGTTGAAAGTGATCTTGAGTACTGTAAAATATATCGGGGGAAGTGCAACACAACACTTGGAATCACGTAGATACATGCAGATAGGTGTAGAATGCCTGCGCAACATCATATTCGATTGGTGCTCTGGTTTGTTAGTAAACATGAAACACCAGCTGCCAGAATGAAAAATAGGGAAGAAGAAGAACTTCAGATACCGTAGAATACTCTGCACCTTCGAGAGAGAGAGTCCCAACCGTTAGTCCTAGGATGGATCTACCATCACTGAACCCCCATGAGCCAATGATGACTAGATGGGGTGATATCTTCCTTCGTCGGGGGGGGGGGGGGGGGGTGATGGTGAGACTAGTGCATCATACTATGACGAGGAATATCTTAGGTGGTGGAGCCATCAGGTGCCAGCCTTCGAGCAGTTCCCTTATGCCGGCATGGACTTTAAGGGAGATACCGAGATCATGTTACCTCTAGGGGCATCCTGGGGAGACATAGGTACTTGTAACGCCCCATTTTGACATTACTACCTGAACTACTATTATATGTTGTATTTGCTTGATTGTGAGACTTCGTCGGTTTGACGACACTGTGGACATATGGTTCTATTATTTTGCCAATATATATATGTGTGCGTGTGATGTTAGTATTATGATATGTAGTCATGTTAGATATGTATCATGTGTTAAGTATGTCTCATGTATCCAAATTACCGAACGATGGGTACGTGGATACCATTAAGTTATATGTTGAATGAATGAACGTTATACCAGGTGCATGGTGAATATAATGAATTGATTATTGTGTTATGTTATGATGAAATGTATGTGTACATGTTGATGATTTGTGCACGATATTCTAGATTGTATGTCGAGGACTGACTTACAGGTTAAAATGGCTAAGTGATAGCTGGATCCTACGAGGTGGGAGAGCCTTGAGGACATGAATTCCATAAGATAAATGGTATGCAAGTGATGCATTATTTATTTTCGCATGATTATTATGTTGTTTACTATGATGTATGGGTGGGGTAGGGTTTCAGGAAACTCAACCGCCTAGATTGGTTATACGATGACAAACTAGGTGCAGGTGCAACGCAGTTATATGTCGGATAGACATAGTCCCTTGTTCCATTAGGGGGGTGGAGGCTTTACCCACCATTTATCCCCGAATCCCAGAGTCATGGGAGGGATGTTATATGGCGTGCTTCCCAAGGTGTGTGTGTTGATGACTGGTGGTTTCCTGCTGGGGAAGCTTGGTCGATGTAGTCGACACTTCCGCTTACGGGTTCTAGCTGGAGCCGGTCATGGCTTGACGCTTCATGGTAGTCTAACAGAGGAAAGGATAGGATGTGGAAGCTAGTTGTGATTTAGGTAGATGATGTACGTAGATAGTTCTACCTTGAAGTCATGATGAAAACAAGATCTAACTGTGTGTGCGGAAAAACCCTTGATTGATTATGTGTCGTAACTCAGTAAAATATGAATTGTCATAACTTCATAAGATGCAGTTAGGTAAAAGATTGTACCTTGCAAACTATGTTAAACATGTGCTAGTGAACAATAAATTTCATGATTATGATTGATGTATGTGTTTTACTACTGTTAGTGTACTTACGCGAGGTATGTAAGCAGTAGCTATGCTTACATAACTCGCCTACATAATTATAAATTGCGTGAAATATTGCCGAATAATAATGTTAATTATTGTCGAATAATAAATAAGTATTGTTAATTAATAAACGAGCTAAGGTTAACCGAGGTAGTAACTAATGCAATTTATTAGTAATGCTTGATTGATTGTTATTAAATTTATTTAGTCAAGACTAAGGGTTAAAAATGTTAAATGCAATTATCATGCCAATTAGGTTAATATTAAATTGATCAGATAATATTAATTATGTGTTAATAATGTTAATTAATGATAATAAATCAATCATTATCATTAGCCATGGTTGTTAATTAGATTAATTATAAACTAGGGTGTAATTAATATGGAACTAGGTGAAGGAGTTGATTAAGTCTTAGTTAATATTAATTAATTAATATAAATGTGCATTCATAATGATGTGAGTTATATTGATAGGATTATTATTGATAATTGATAAATTAAATTAGTTTGAATTTATAATTAAAAGGGTAATTAGCATGTTAGAAGTGTGTTAATCATTAGTTAAAAGACTAGGTTGTTATTAATTAATCAATGACAATTAGTATTAATTAATTAACTGATAGATCATTATTAATTAAATGATTATTACGAATAGCTGGATGTTGAACAAAATAAATAATGATATATTATTATAATGATTAATTAATAGAAATTGTTGTAAAACATGAGGGTGATAATTACATAAATTAAATTGTAATTATGTCAACTTGAAAAGACAATGGCGGTGGAACCGCATTAATAAATTTAGTTGACTTTTACATATGGTATTAGCATCAAGAATTAAAAAAAAGGATAATATTTATAATTCAATGGTAAATTAATTAATAAATGTATTGATAAATATTAATGAATGTGGTCATGTCTCGAAGAAGGAAAGAAACGAGGACTAACATATTAGTTGGAATTTAATGTAATGTCCCCATTCCAATAATTTCATAGTAAGACAATCCCATCAATCCTACTAGTTTCCTAGGTTGGATGGGCACATGTGGAATGGTAATAAGGAAGCAAATAAATGATGTTTAGACATTATAAGGGTTCAAGTATTTAATAAATATAGTGAATAAAGAAATTCAAGAGAAATCATAGGTGACAAATGGTTTTGGAGACATATGGAGGATGTGGGACCCACACTAGCTTGATTTTTCATAATACATGGTATCTCTCTTTTGCAAATTCGAATTAATGGGAATGTGAACACTCTTGGGTGAGTTGGTAAGTCATAACACATGTCATTGAGCATATTAGGTCGAATTGGGAAGGATTGGTAACCTCCATGGAAGATAAAGAGTCAAAGTGGAAGTTTGTGGACACTTGGGCTAGATTCCCTAGCCCCTATGACACCAATGATGGAGCATCTATGACAAATATGACAAATTGCAGACCTGACCTCTGACATCTGACCACTATGACATGTCAGCCCCAAAAATAGGCTCAAGGAAGTCGAATTTGGGAGTTGGAGAAGCCAAAGAGACTCAAAATCGAATTTGGGGAGAAGATGGAAGGTTGGAACTAGGAGACAAGTGGCAAATGTGGAATAATTCCTAAATGGAAATCTATTGAATATATTGAGAGGATTTCGACCCTTAGAAGGCTAATGTTGGTTATAAAATGTAGAAATGAAGTATGAGAATGGCTTTTGATGATTTGAGAAAAATTGCATTTGTGAAGAGAGAGCTAGTGGATGACTAGTTTCTTGCCTTAGCCAATTTCGAGGGTGAAAGATTCCCATCCAAGTTGGTGTTTGGAGAGGCCACTCAGGTCTTTCATGGTGCTTTAATGGAGTTTGTATTTGCAGGTATCAGCTACAGGAAGTTTCATGGTTTGTTTTAGTGCAGCACTTTCTCTCCACCGTTTCCAGTTTTGAAGGCATATTCATGCTCCTTGAGGGAGGGCGTTTTTGGTGAGCACTTGTGCTTCTTGAGAGAGCTTCTCATTATATATTTATGATTGTAATAGCTTCATATCCTCTGTTATTCATATTCAGAAAGTCTCAGGTCGAAATAGCCACTGGTTGTATGCAAAACTATTGATTAATGAGCAAACAATGTCCATTTCCCCAATGCATTGATGTATGACACTATAATGTTGATTATTTCGAATGGATGGATGATTCTCTGATATATTTGTGATCAATATAATGCCATGGATGTATTCTACAAGTTTCATGTACTGTACTTGAGCATTTGAATCATTTTTACTCAGTTTAGTTGTATTGGGAGATGAAATAGTGCCATTTCCCCAAGGGTCGAATTGGGGGTTTTTGCTGTTGAATGTGAGAGAGTTAGAACAGTAGTAAAAATCAATTAATGGTGCATATGAGACTTCAATAACATAATTAACACATTATATACCTCTTTTCATAAATTTGTGGGAGTTTGGAGGCATTTGGAAGGCCATTTTCAGTGTTACCCGGGGGGGATTTGATGCACAAATTACTAGTCAAAATTACCTATATTGATCAGAATACAAATCAAGTTTGCAGCAGTATTTGGAGGTCCATAAAACATCCCTGAACCTGATATTCAAGTCTAAATACCATTAATACACTCATACAGAAGATTTGGGAGCATTTGGGATGATTTGGAGGTCAAAACAGTTAAACTAGTCAAAGGTCGAAATTGGGGAAAAAGTGGAAAAATTGGCATTTTAATAAAATTTGAAAAAGGGATATTACAAGTGGTATCAGAGCATGTTCTTGGCACCTGATGGTCCTAACAAGAAGTCAAAAGAATAATCCACCACCCTTTGAACCAGTAGTTGAAGAGGTTTTTGTTGAAGAAGAGGTAGTAGAAGAAGAGGAGTCTTTTGCTGAAACCATGGGTAGAGAGGAGGATGACAAATTAAAACATAAGGAGGAACTTATTGCAACCTTAGATCCATGTTTCTCTAAACTTTCAGCAAACATGGATAGGATAGGTGATAAATTGCTGCAAGGATTTGAATTGTTGATTAGCCAGCTTCAAAGCAAAGGGATGATAGGAGATAATAGTGGTTCACACTCAGGGGAAACGATGAAAGGGAATGAGCATATTTTCTCAAGTACAGGACCTCATAATAGACCTGATGAATTTCAAAGCACACAAAGGCATACTGCACCTAAATTTCTCACACCCAAAGAAGAGCCCAATCTTGAATTGGATTACAAGAAACTAGTAAATGATTGGAATGATTTGAATGAAGAGTGTAAAAGAGGTGTACCACTCAGTGACTACATTGATGCTATGCAAAAGATTAAAATGAAGGGAGACAATAGGAGTCCATTCCATAACAAAGAATTGAATAGTGCTATTGGAAAAATGTCACTTCCTACTTTTGATGGTTCTTCTCAAAATTCTGCTAACACTTGGGTGCAAAAATTGGATGTATATTTTCAGCTGAATCCTATGTTGGAAGAGGATGCATTAAAAATGGCCATTTTGCATTTGGAAGGAGATGCCAATGAATGGTGGTTCTATGGTTTGAAAACCTTGGGTCATGATCAGGTTAAAACATATGGAGAATTTGTTGATAGGGTACTAGAGAGGTTTGAACAAAAAGATCCAGAATTGCCTTTCAAAGAATTAGCTCAATTGAAGCAAACTGGGACACCTACTGAATATATGTTGGACTTTCAAAAATTATCAGTCAAGGTGGCTGATGTATCTATGGGAAGGTTGGTATTGCTGTTCACTGAAGGTTTGGTTGAACCCTTAAAAGGTTTGGTCAAAGCCCACAAGCCAACTACATTAAAAGATGCAATGAGCTTGACTAGGGATCTCCAAAATGTGCTTCCTAGAACGAGATTTCCTCCCAAGCCTGACTTCAGAATTGAAAAGAAACCTTGGCAAAGAGATGCACCTGATAAGAAGACATGGAAAGAAGATGAATATGGAAAGGATAAGAAAGAGGAACTAAGCAGGGAAGAGCTCAGAAGGAAGAAATTGTGTTACTCATGCTTCCAACCATGGGTACCTGGACATAAATGTGCTAAAGGAAAGGCCCAATTCATTGAAGTATTTTGTGATGAGGGATATGAAGGGGGCATGGAGGAAGAAGGAAATAATTCAGCCCAAGAAGAAGGATATACTACAGCAGAAGAAGGGAAACCAGAGGTGAAGCATCCCTCTCCCACCAAAGTAACAATGGCAGTACTTTCAGCAGTACCTCGCTATCATACTATCCGATGCAAAGGTATGGTACAAGGACAAAGAACTTCAGTTTTGGTAGATGGAGGAGCCACCCATAACTTCATTGATGCAGAGATGGTGGAGAAAAGAAATATACCTATTGAACCATTTGATGGCTTCACAGTTGTCATTCCCGGTCACAACACAATGGAGTGCAAAACATGGATTCCCCAGCTGCAAGTCACCGTAGGTAACTATACTTTTGTTGATAGTTTTTATGTGGTTGATATTGCTGATACTAATGTTGTTTTGGGAGTGCAATGGTTGTATTCAATAGGAGAGCATACAGTAAATTATAAAATTCCTGAAATGAAATTCCAAGATTCAAAAGGAGTACTAAGGATTGTGAGAGGGCAACACACCTATCCGAATCAGGTAGTTTCTTCCCACAGCATGAAGCACCGGAATAGAAATATTATGGGAGACATTACTCATGGAAGGCCACCTGATAGAGGAGGGACAAGTTTGCAGCATGGTAAATTGAGATTGCTTGAGGGCAAGCAATCTTGGGTGGGGAGGACTGTAATGTCCCCATTCCAATAATTTCATAGTAAGACAATCCCATCAATCCTACTAGTTTCCTAGGTTGGATGGGCACATGTGGAATGGTAATAAGGAAGCAAATAAATGATGTTTAGACATTATAAGGGTTCAAGTATTTAATAAATATAGTGAATAAAGAAATTCAAGAGAAATCATAGGTGACAAATGGTTTTGGAGACATATGGAGGATGTGGGACCCACACTAGCTTGATTTTTCATAATACATGGTATCTCTCTTTTGCAAATTCGAATTAATGGGAATGTGAACACTCTTGGGTGAGTTGGTAAGTCATAACACATGTCATTGAGCATATTAGGTCGAATTGGGAAGGATTGGTAACCTCCATGGAAGATAAAGAGTCAAAGTGGAAGTTTGTGGACACTTGGGCTAGATTCCCTAGCCCCTATGACACCAATGATGGAGCATCTATGACAAATATGACAAATTGAAGACCTGACCTCTGACATCTGACCACTATGACATGTCAGCCCCAAAAATAGGCTCAAGGAAGTCGAATTTGGGAGTTGGAGAAGCCAAAGAGACTCAAAATCGAATTTGGGGAGAAGATGGAAGGTTGGAACTAGGAGACAAGTGGCAAATGTGGAATAATTCCTAAATGGAAATCTATTGAATATATTGAGAGGATTTCGACCCTTAGAAGGCTAATGTTGGTTATAAAATGTAGAAATGAAGTATGAGAATGGCTTTTGATGATTTGAGAAAAATTGCATTTGTGAAGAGAGAGCTAGTGGATGACTAGTTTCTTGCCTTAGCCAATTTCGAGGGTGAAAGATTCCCATCCAAGTTGGTGTTTGGAGAGGCCACTCAGGTCTTTCATGGTGCTTTAATGGAGTTTGTATTTGCAGGTATCAGCTACAGGAAGTTTCATGGTTTGGTTTAGTGCAGCACTTTCTCTCCACCGTTTCCAGTTTTGAAGGCATATTCATGCTCCTTGAGGGAGGGCGTTTTTGGTGAGCACTTGTGCTTCTTGAGAGAGCTTCTCATTATATATTTATGATTGTAATAGCTTCATATCCTCTGTTATTCATATTCAGAAAGTCTCAGGTCGAAATAGCCACTGGTTGTATGCAAAACTATTGATTAATGAGCAAACAATGTCCATTTCCCCAATGCATTGATGTATGACACTATAATGTTGATTATTTCGAATGGATGGATGATTCTCTGATATATTTGTGATCAATATAATGCCATGGATGTCTTCTACAAGTTTCATGTACTGTACTTGAGCATTTGAAGCATTTTTACTCAGTTTAGTTGTATTGGGAGATGAAATAGTGCCATTTCCCCAAGGGTCGAATTGGGGGTTTTTGCTGTTGAATGTGAGAGAGTTAGAACAGTAGTAAAAATCAATTAATGGTGCATATGAGACTTCAATAACATAATTAACACATTATATACCTCTTTTCATAAATTTGTGGGAGTTTGGAGGCATTTGGAAGGCCATTTTCAGTGTTACCCGGGGGGGATTTGATGCACAAATTACTAGTCAAAATTACCTATATTGATCAGAATACAAATCAAGTTTGCAGCAGTATTTGGAGGTCCATAAAACATCCCTGAACCTGATATTCAAGTCTAAATACCATTAATACACTCATACAGAAGATTTGGGAGCATTTGGGATGATTTGGAGGTCAAAACAGTTAAACTAGTCAAAGGTCGAAATTGGGGAAAAAGTGGAAAAATTGGCATTTTAATAAAATTTGAAAAAGGGATATTACATTTAATGGGGAGGATAAGGTAAGTAATGGGGAGGATAGAGTTGAAAAAAAGACGGGTTAAGTGCAAGGATGGATTGGGAGGAAGGGACCTTTCTTTGCATGTTTTGATTTTTAGGAGAACTTAGAAAAATTGCAGAGCAGAAGAGAAGGGGTTTGGTTGGAGAAATTTCAGAAGGGATAAACTGTGTTTGGCTTGTACTCGGTTTGGGCTCGAGGGTTCAAAGGGGTACCTTTGGAGCTGGGTGGTCGGCGAGACCTCTCCAGTTGGAAGCGTGGCATACTTGTCTGGTTGGTTGATTTTCAAGGGTTTGGGAAGATTTTGGTTGCAGGGCTACAACAGAGTAAAGGAGCACCAAAAGGGTCTACTAGCTATTAAGAGGTATTTCTCCTAAAGGTATGCTAATCCATTTCTAACCTTGTTAGTTTTACTATTTCTAGTTATTTGAAAATGGAAGTTTGGTAAATTAATACACACACACACACATACGTTGTTGAACCTGCAAACTGCAAATTAAAAATGTTAGAAATAGTAAAACAACACATTATTACAGAGTAAAATAACACACTTATTCACCATCATGTAAATGTTATTTTTACAGGTTTTTACACTAAGCAAAATAGAAACAAAACATGAATTCAACACAACCAGAAGTGAAAACATTGACAAAGTATGCAAACAGTAAAAGAATAGATTGTATTTAATTATAAACATAAAAAAAAATTAGGGCTCGAACCCTACAGTACCAAAATTGTGTGTTTTAAAAGTTATTTAATGTTTAAATATTTTTGTATATATGATTTTTATTGAATGAGTGGGAGTATTAAAAACATACAAACTTATGCATATGTGGGACCAATGAGATATGTTGGGTATCCAAAAGTATATGAACGACTAGTCGAGCCAGGTGGTGTTGATGCCATGCTGAGGAGTATTGAGGGAAAGATGAGTCAGTTGACTCATGATATTTCGACATACAGGATTGAGTGGATGCCTCTAGATATGCACGAACAAGTGGCGGGAGTGCCCCCTGCATGGATCCGACTGCTTAGGAAAGTAGCCAGTCTATTTCATCTGTTTTAGGGAGGCTATAACAGAGTAGGCTGAGGTTCCCGCCTCTTCGTAGGGAGAGTGACACTTTATTTTTGAGGCTGTTATGCCCGTTTGTATATTGTTATATTTTGACAGATGTTGACTCAAACTCATATATTTTTGGACCTTATTTATATATACAGTATCGGTTTATATACATGTTTGTCTTATGTGTGTTAATGGTTGATTTTATTGTGTGTGATACAAATGCCAGTCAAGTATATAATTTGTGTATGCATCAGCTAATGTATTGTGATTTCTTGAAATATGTTGATATGAAATGTAATCAAAATGTCTCTCAAGTAATCTGACTCGCAAAAACTGCGTAGCAAAGAAGGATCCCTAACTCTATACTCACCTACTAACTGAAGTACAACTAACTGCGAATCGAAATGTACCTCCAAACATGAAATGCCATGATAAATAACATCTCGGATAAGTTCAATAACTACGCTATACTCATCTATGTTGTTCGTCGTAGGGACCAAACAAGCACCTCCTAAGGAAACACGTTGGCTTGTGGGTGAATAGATTACCCAAGCAGCAAAATCCAATTTACGAGTATGACGACTTGCGCCATTAGTGAATCCTAGGAAACACTCGGTAGTCATCTGAAAACACAAATCAGAAGACACATAAGAAAATTCTACAGAGAACTAACTGTACAAAAATGTACATCTATAGTACAAGAAAAAGCATAAATTCCTAGGCGTAATACTTTTTCAAGTAGAGTCCATTTCTAAGCTCGGGTAGCTTAAAACCATCATAATCCATCAACTCATATGCACCTTTCTTCAAGACCTTAGAAACGATATAAGGTCCGAGCCACATAGATTTGAATTTTCCTGCCCCCAAGGGATCCTTGTATTGATCATAAACCAAACAGGGTCTCCTTTAGAGAACACTCTAGGTTTAACAGACTTGTCATATTGATGTTTGACCCGATTCTTGTGAGATTCATTCGTAGTGAGCGCATCGCAGCATTGTTCGTCCAAATGTTCTAAATGAAGCAATCGTTCTTCCAAAGCATAATTTTTGGGTAATAGTTGGATAAACAACTTCAATGATGGAATCTCGCATTCAATAAGTGTGACTGCATCCATCCCATGAACGAGTTGAAAAGGTGAGAAACCAGTAACAGTCTTAATATTAGAACGATATGCCCAAAGAGCCGGATACAACATTATGTTCCAATTTGACTTACTCGCATTAATGATACATTGAAGAATAGTTTTCAAAGTTTTTTTTACTGCTTCAACTTGACCATTCTCCTGCGGATAAAATGGAGATGAATGTTCTTTTCAAAAACCTAGGATAATGGTCAAATCGGACATCATGTAGTTCTGGAAATGTCTACCGTGATCGGTGACAATCTCTCTAGGTATGCCAAACCTAGTGTTAATTTGATTGAACATGAAATATGTTGCAGTTTCTCCATCTTCTTTCACAGTAGGCATTGCCTCGACCCACTTGTTGAAGTAGTCGATGGAAACAATGATATACTGATGACCCAGAAATTGGGTTGCATGTCATATAATCAATCCCCCATTTAGTGAAGGGAACAACTCTGATAACAGGGTGAATAGGATCCGTATTTGCTCCTATTTTCTTTGTGAAAAACTGACACGGGCGACAGTGTTTCACAGCTTCCACACAATCTTTAAAAATGGTGGGCCAAAAATACCTAGCAAGTAGTATTTTCTGGGTTGTTTCCAACCCTGAAATATGACCCCCACAGGATCCACTGTGAGCATCATTTAATACTCATTCAACTTCATCTAGAGTCAAACAACAACGTAATATCGAATCTACCTCATGTCTATATAGCGTGTTAGAAATAATAAGGTAGTTCTTAGCATGAAGCTTAAGCTTTCGTCGTTTGTCTCTAGATAAAGTTGGTGGACACTTCAAATTATGGAGATATATTAAAATTTCCCCACACCATGGATCCGAGTTCGTAATGAGGAAGATATGTTCATCAGGGAATGACGAATCTTCTTCATTGCGTGTTACGTCACTAGGAAACTTGGATATTAGTTCTGCAGACACCAAAGACTTTTTTGACTTAGCAGATTGAAAGGTAAGATAAAATTATTGCAAGATTTAAATCCATTTGTTAAATCCCTCCCCAATGATACGTTGGGCTAAAACATATTGAAAGGGATTAACATCTACTATGACTGTGGTGGTTCGCAATAAAATATAGTGACACAATCTCTGAACAGCATACACGACGAGCAATGCCAATTTATCGACATGAGAGTACTTAAGTTAAGTAGTTAAAAGTGCATGAGAAAGATAATAAATGATGTGCTATTGGAGCTTGTCATCTTCCTGAACCAAGACTATACCAATAATAGAGATTGATGTGGCCATATATAAAAGAAAATACTGAGAGTGATTTGGCGGGCTCAAAAAGGAGGCTGGAAAGCGTGTCTTTTTCAAAGCATCAAATGAGTTTTGTGCAGCCTCATCCTAGAAAAAATGGGTATACTATTTAAGCAATTGCCTAAAGCCTCTATTGATCTTAGCATAGTTGATAATAAAGTGTCTAAGAAAATTAGACATGCCTTGTAAACTTTGAAGCTGTAGGATAGTATGAGGAGGAGGCAGTTTTACAATAGCCTCAGCTTTCAAAGGATCGGCCATTATACCTCGATTAGACACGATGAAACCGAGTAATCATCCAGACTCGACGCAAAATAAACATTTATTAGCATTTAACTGAATCTTGTAGTATATGCATCGCTCAAACACAAGCCATAAGTGATCAAGATGATCTCTTCTCTTTCGAGATCGCGCAGGTAAATCATCCAAGTAAGGTTCAACCACATTCTTGATATCATTGAAAAAAAATTCATAGCTTGCTGTAAAGTAGCTCCAACATTCTTCAATCCGAAAGGCATTTCCCTATAGGAAAAGGTACCCCAGGGAAAAATAAAAGCTGTTTTATGCTGGTCTTCGGGTTTAATTTGAATTTGATTATATCCCGAAAAACCATCCATGAACGAGAAAATTTCATGGCCTGCACACGCATCAATGATTTGGTCAATAAATTGTGTGGGATGGTTGTCTTTTGGGAAATATTTGTTGAGGTCCCTAAAATCTTCGCAGACGCGGATGGTACCTTGCTTTTTATCTGTTGATGTATTTGTAACTTCGAAAGATATTCACTTGTATATTACATTTGTACCTTATTGTATATCATACAGAGATGTATTATTCCTCTGATTGGAAGTGTTGTCATTTGTATTTGCAAGTGTCGCAAGTTACATTGTAAGTGTCGTCATTTGTATTGATGGGTTATTAGACCACCAGTATGGGGTCCGCCCTAGTTAGGTCATGTGGTTGGGTTATTAGGCTTACTTAGGAAGTCGCTCCTGTTGGATTATTGGCAGGACAAGTCAATGTATAAATAGAGGGTGTGCCTCTCTCATTCTATTCATTCACTCACTTCTCAAACTCGCATAGCTAAGAAAGAAAGTGGCGCATAAGTGGAGGAGGAGGAGTATCTTCTAGAGACATCTCTTTGGGTTTGATCATTGTGATCTTGGTTTGTGGCTTATCCTATCTCTAAGGAAGTTGCAGGGTTTTTCACCTTCTTGGTTTTCCCCGAGGAA
Organism: Larix kaempferi; assembly: GCA_027924585.1. Taxonomy (NCBI): domain Eukaryota; kingdom Viridiplantae; phylum Streptophyta; class Pinopsida; order Pinales; family Pinaceae; genus Larix; species Larix kaempferi. Next base: position 1,445,012 of record BSBM01000254.1, read on the forward strand.
AATCTGTGTCTATTGTCTCTTCTGTTTATGATTCTTATGATGCACATGTTATTCTCTTAGTGATCCTAGATAATATTGAATGAAATTATCGAAATATTAACATGGTATCAGAGCTGACCTAAGAAGAAGGCATTGTGCAGCTGCGGAATCTAGGGCTTCTTAATTTTTGGGTTTCTATCCACAGATCATCAAAGGAAGGAGGCTAGATTGACTCTCCTAGCAAGGGCGCATCTTTCTGTTGAGATAGAATTCAATTCTGAGCATTTTCAGTTTTTGGCCCGTCACTACTTCGGGAAATTAGGGTTTCGGAAAAAGTTTGAATTTTTGGAATTTGAATCCACGGCTGGATACTCCTCAAGAAAATCAAAGTTTAGAGCTTTGGATCGAAATTTTTGGTTGGGCAGAAGGCCGGGCTTTATCAAACCCTAGTTTGGGGTCCTGTCTAGTGAATCCAGAAGTTTCAAAGACAATTTTGAGGGGTCAAATTTTGCAGATTTCAAAATTTGAGTATACCAGCTTGACCAACTCAGCAAGGCACATATTTCTATCCTTTCAGAAGTTTGAAATTCAAAGTTTGAATTTTTAGGGTTTCTCTGACCAACCCTAATCCAACTCCATATCTAGTTTTCAGCAAATCAAGTGGTAAGACCTAAAACTTTCTATTTCCATTTGAAGTACTCTTTAAGATGTCTCACCACACCAAGCTTGAGGATAAGCTTGAAGGAGCTGATAAATTCCGAGCCTGGAAGTATAGGATTGGGTTAATCCTAGAGGAGAATGAGTTGGACACTTACATAAGTGAAGAGGTTCCAGTTCCAGAGGGAGAAGAGGCTAAGTCATTACACAAGAAGAACTTGGTTAAATCCAAGAGAATCATTACTGATTCTATCAAGGACCATCTCATTCCCCATGTGTCTTCTCTAAAGACACCTAACTAAATGTTTGACTCTTTGACCAAGTTGTTTGAAGGAAAGAACATAAATCAGAAGATGAATCTGTGGAGCCAATTGAAAGGGGTAAAAATCCAAAATGGAGAGACCATCCAATCCTACTTTACTAAGGTCTCTCAAATCAAGGAACAACTTGAAGTTGTGGATGAAGTAGTGGAGAATGGATAAATTGTCATGACCACATTGAATGGCCTACCTAGGCCATGGGAATCCTTCATCCAAGGAATCTGTGCAAGAAGGAAATTGATCTCCTTCAGTAGACTTTGGGAAGAATGTTCACAAGAAGAAGCTAGGCTTGTGGCCCGAGAAGAAAAGATGGGAAGTGAATACCAAGCCCTCACAGCACACACTAAAGGAAGTAAGTTTAAGAGGGAGAAATATCACAACAAGAAACATTCTCACTTTCATCATAAGAAGAAATATCTCTCTCATATTTGATGCTTCACTTATGATGAGATAGGACACTTTGCTTCAAATTGTCCCAAGAACAAAAGGAACAACAACAATAACAACTTCAACAAGAAGAATAAGAACAACAAGAAAAGATATCATGCTCATGTTGTTGAGGATGATGAACCTCCCAAGAAGAAGAAAAGGGCAGAAAGTGAAGATTCTTCAAGTGAGGAAGAATATGTGTTGATCTCTGCTCTCATAGGTACTATCTCACATGGATGTGATGATTGGATTATTGATAGTGGGGCTTCCAAACACATGACGGGATTTAAAGAATCCTTTGTAGACCTATCTGAACATGAGTCACCTCATAAGGTGAAACTTGGGGATGACTATCAATATCCCATAAAAGGAAGTGGTGAATCCTCCTACAAGTTAGACTCTGGGAAGTCTTTGAAGATGCAAGATGTTCTATATGTACCTGGACTCAAGAAGAACCTTCTCTCCATATCATCTTTTGATGCAAAGGGAATGAGAGTTTCATTCATAGATGGCCAAGTACTCATGTGGCCAAAGGGTAAGACAATAGATGATGCAGTGGTGATTGGAGAGCAAGAGGGAGGATTGTACAAATTGAAGGGACAACCTGAACATGCCATGGTACATGAATCCATGGAGCCAAGTGAAATTTGGCATAGAAGGCTTGCTCATGTGCACTATAGAGCACTTCCAATTGTAAGCGAAGCAGTAGAGGGTCTTCTTGAAATCCAGTCAAAGCATGAAGGTATTTGCAAAGGGTGTGCAAAAGGAAAGAACACAAAGAAGGCATTTCCAAGCAATGAAAGCAAAGCAAAAGGAATCTTGGAAATTATCCACTCCAATGTATGCGGTCCAATGTCATCCAGTTCTCTAAGTGGGTATGTATACTATGTTTCTTTCATTGATGATTTCTCTAGGAAGACTTGGGTTTATCTCTTGAAGAATAAAGATGAAGTGTTTGATAAGTTCAAGGAATTCAAAGCCTTGATAGAAAATCAAACTGATAGGAAGATCAAGACCTTCAGATCTGATAATGGCGGAGAATTCACTTCAGGTGACTTTAATAAATTATGTAGTGATTCAGGGATTAAGAGGGAGTTGACTAATCCTTACAATCCACAACAAAATGGAGTTGCAGAAAGGAAGAATAGAACTATCATGGAAGTAACACGGGAAATGATTCATGACCAGGATATGCCTATGCACCTATGGGCAGAAGCAACCAGGACAGCTGTATATGTGCAAAACAAAACACCTCACAAGATACTTGAAAACAAGACACCAGAAGAAGTTTTCTCTGGTAAAAAACCTGAAGTTAGCCATCTTAGGATATTTGCCTGTCTTGTATACACACACATTCCAAAGGAAAAGAGGACAAAGCTAGATCCTTCAGGAAAGAAGGGCATCTTTGTGGGTTACAGTGAAAGCTCGAAGGCTTACATAATCTACTTTCCAGGGTTCAAGAAGATTGACATTAGCAGGGATGTAACATTTGATGAAGACTCAGCATACATCAAACCTAGGAAGACACCTGCTGAAGACAATGAAGAACCAAGGGTAACTAGGATTCAAGACACCACTATGAATGAATCAATTCTAGAAGAAGATCGTGAAATTGAAGATCCACAAGAACCTATAGATCCACCCCGTGAGAAGAAATCTCACAAGAGGAAACCTGCATGGGATAGAGAGCTCATCCAAGATGCAGAAAGTTATGGTATTCCAGAAGAGGAACACAGAGAAAGGAAAAGGACAAGGTCACACAATAGATATGTTGCCTTGCTCTGTGACATTATGAACAAAGAACCTTCCAGTTATGAAGAGGCAGCGGAAAAGAAAGAATGGAAGGATGCAATGGTCGAGGAATACCAATCGATCATGAAGAATGATGTTTGGGATGAGGTCCCAAGACCAAAAGGGAAGTTTATTGTGACTTCCAAGTGGATCTATAAGATCAAGCATGCTGTAGATGGTAGCATAGAGAAATAAAAGGCGAGGTTTGTAGCTCGTGGCTTCTCCCAGAAGAGGGAATAGACTATGAAGAGACTTTTGCACCTGTATCCAGATACACTTCCATCAGAACAGTACTTGCTCTGGATGCAGTGATGAAGTGGAAGATACACCAGATGGATGTCAAGATAGCTTTCTTGAATGGTGTAGTTGAAGAGGAAGTGTATTTGGAGCAGCCACTTGGTTTTGAGACACATGACAGGGAGTCATATGTGTGCAGGTTCAAGAAAGCCTTGTATGGCTTGAAGCAAGCTCCTAGGTCTTGGTATGGTAGGATAGACAGCTTTCTGTCCAGCTTGGGATTTACTAAGAGTAAAGCAGATTCCAACCTTTACTACAAGGTTGAGGAAGGCAATCCAGTGATACTAATTCTGTATGTGGATGACCTATTTGTTACAGGTGAGGATGGGTTGATTGCCGACACCAAGTGGAAGCTTGCTGCCGAGTTCGAGATGAAGGAATTGGGGATGATGCATTACTTTCTAGGCATGGACGTGTGGCAGAGTGCAGATGGAATCTTCCTTGGACAAGGGAAGTATGCAGTAGTGATCCCGAAGCGGTTCGGGATGATGGACTGCAAAGCCATGGCCACACCTATGGCATCAAACCTGAAGCTTCTGTGTGATGCTTCATCTGAGTCGGTTGATTTCACGGTGTATCGTCGGATGATTGGGTCCTTGATGTACCTGAAAAACACGAGACCAAATATTTTCTTTGCGGTGAACACATTGAGCCAATTCCTGACGGATCCTAAAGGTGTTCACCTAGTTGCTATAAAGCATATTTTGAGGTACTCAAAGGGTACAATTGATTATGGGCTCAAGTATGATGCGGATCAAAAGTTTAACCTTTAGGGTTATGTTGATTCAGATTGGGCAGGCATTGTTGTAGATAGGAAGAGCACTTCGAGGTGCTGCTTCACTATGGGATCAGGTGTGATCTCTTGGTTTAGTAGGAAGCAATCCTACATAGCACTGAGTACAGCCGAAGCAGAGTATGTCATAGCTTGATCGGCTAATTGTGAGGCAGTATGGATTAGGAAGCTATTGTCTGAGTTATTTGATCTCCCGTTGGATGCTACCTGTATCTATTGTGACAACCATAGTTGTGTGAAGTTGTCAGAGAACCCGGTGTTCCATGACAGGTCAAAGCACATCGAGATCAAATATCACTATATCAGGGAGATGGTGCAGAGAGGAGCAGCGAATCTCCTGTATGTTGCGATGGATGAGCAGATTACAGATGTGTTTACTAAACCACTAGCCAGAGTGAAGTTTGAGTACTTCAGAGAGAGGCTTGGTGTTCTTCAGATAGAAGATACTTCGAGGAAGAAGCGATGGGACACATTTGCAGGATCCATTCCAAGCATGGTGATAGGAGGGTCCTTCCCATGGCTATGGATGTAAGTGTTGTGTGATGAGCATCAGGACGATGCTCTGGATGATGTTCTACATGATGTTGATCAGGATGATCATATGCATCAGGTGGATGCTTTACATGATCAGGTGGATGCTTTGTATGATCAGTTTGATTATACGATGATGACAAGTATCGGGACGATGCTCCAGATTACATGCATAAGGATGATTCTATGATGATGATCAGGATGATCATATGTGACGAGTATCAGGACGATGCTCCAGATGACATGCATTAGGACGATGCTATGATGATGATCAGGATGATCATATGTGACGAGTATCAGGACGATGCTCCAGATGACATGCATCAGGACAATGCTGTGATGATGATCAGGATGATCATATGTGACGAGTATCAGGATGATACTCCAGATGATATGCATCAGGACGATGCTGTGACGATGATCACGACGATCATGCGATGATGATGTGCATCATGATGATGTACTATATGATGATGATCAGTATGATCATGAGTATCATGTTGATACTCCGTGGCCGTGGACAGGTTGTGCATGTAGCATAGAAAAGATCCTGGGATATCCGATAGGTTGAGCGATAAGCTTGTAAATCAGTCCTGGGATGCTCTTTCGAGGTTTTTCTACTAGAGGCATGTAATCAGTCCTGGAGATTTGATAGGTTGAGTGGTAAGCTTGTAAATCAGTCCTGGGATGCTCTTTAGAGTTCTTGCAGGAAGCAAGACACTCTTTAAAGGTTTTGCCTAACCACATATAATCAGTCCTGGAGATCTGATAGGTTGAGCGGTAAGCTCATAATCATTCCTGGTATGCTCTTTAGAGTTCTTGCAGGAAGCAAGACACTCTTTTAAGGTTTTGTGGTGGAGGTCACATTTAATCAGTCCCGGAGATCCGATAGGTTGAGCAGTAAGCTCGTAAATCAGTCCTGGGATGCTCTTTAGAGTTCTTGCAGGAAGCAAGACACTCTTTTAAGGTTTTGTGACAGCCAACATGTAAAAGATCCTGGGAGATCCAATAGGTTGAGCGGTAAGCTCGTAAATCAGTCCTGGGATGCTCTTTCTAGGTTTTGTTGATGCACGTAATAAGTCCTGAGGATTCCATAGAATGGATAGTGATGATGAAGACCTATAGGAGGCTAGGCCTACAACCAGCATGAAAAAGGGATGATTCTATAGAACCTCCTATGACGTGAAGAATCCAGAGATAGCCCAGTAATCGAGATGTCAAGTACAGCAGCAGTGATGATGATCTAGCTCCAGAATTGAAGACTTGCGCCAATATGTATTGATGACCTGTGTCTAGAGAATACCTTCCTTGTTAAGAGGGAGTTTTGATGTGTTTGTAACTTTGGAAGATATTCACTTGTATATTACATTTGTACCTTATTGTATATCCAACAGAGATGTATTATTCCTCTGATTGGAAGTGTCATCATTTGTATTTGCAAGTGTCGCAAGTTACATTGTAGGTGTCATCATTTGTATTGATGGGTTATTAGACCACCAGTGTGGGGTCGTCCCTAGTTAGGTGATGTGGTTGGGTTATTATGCTTCCTTAGGAAGTCGGCCCTATTGGATTATTGGTAGGACAAGTCAATGTATAAATAGAGGGTGTGCCTCTCTCATTCTATTCATTCACTCACTTCTCAAACTCGCATAGCTAAGAGAGAAAGTGGCGCACAAGTGGAGGAGGAGGAGTATCTACTAGAGACATCTCTTTGGGTTTGATCATTGTGATCTTGGTTTATGGCTTATCTTATCTCTGAGGAAGTTGCGGGGTTTTTCACCTTCTTGGTTTTCCCCGAGGAAACTCTGTGTCTATTGTCTCTTGTGTTTATGATTATTATGTTGCACATGTTATTCTCTTAGTGATCCTAGATAATATTGAATGAAATTATCGAAAAATTAACATTATCAACTGGGACTGGGTTAGATACCCATTCCCTCATGTCGATAGGATAAATTAAGCCTACCCTCAGCCTTGATGGCCGCAACTTTCCTAAGATTCACTGGACGAAGATTTTTCCAAACTGGTTTCACATTAGGATATGTTGTAAGGACGTGTTCGACGATAGACAGGTCGATTCCTGGCATTTCCTGATATGACAAGTCAAAAACATCATGAAATTCTTTAAATAGATTGGTGCACAAATTGATCTCTTGCAGAGAACAATTTGCTTCAATGAAAATATTTTCCACGACATTAGGTTTGAAGGAAATATTGATTGGGATAGTTGTTGAAATATTTGCCATATTACCTTCAGCGAAAATTCCCTGTTTCGTTAAAGGTGTAGTAGACAAGTCAACATTTCCACTAGGTCTCAAAGAAAACTGTCCATTCTCGATTCTTTTCAGGTATGGAAGAAAGTAGGACCTGTGATGCATATGTTCCCAAGGATGATTTGAACCCACGATAGCTTCCAAAATAGATTCGTCTGATGGAAACACAGTGTCTAAACAATCGGATGAATGGATAGAGTCTACTGCTCATGCAGGTGCATAATCAATATCCGACTCCGCGGAGACCAAAAGAGTCGAGATATAATCCATATCAGAATTTTGTGATGCTTGGTAGGTCACTTCTGCGATGGATAGGGGCGCGATTGGTTTTTCTTGAGTAGGAAGGATCCAAGGATCAGTTGTGTGAGCAACTGTAAACACCTTTAGATGGTATACTAGATCTACTCGTTGAACCAATATAATTGACAGGAGTAGGTAAATCGAAAGTGCCCATTCATGATGAGTACATACCCACTCCTAAGCTCTCACTAGGCGGATGGGCTTGATCAATCCAAGGATTATTCGAATCCAAAGGAGTTGTGTTTTTTTTTGGGTGAAGGATAGTTGATCAATCGTGACAATATTTCCTTCATGCGGGAACATAAGTACCCTAAAAACAGACGGAGGAATGGCTTGCATTGCATACATCCAACTTCTTCCCAACAACAAATTGTAATTGAGAGAAGCATCTACAACTTCCACCTCTACTAACACTACTTTTTCTGCTAACTGAATTTCGAACCATGGTAAGATTCCATGTGGACAGAAATATCTTCCATCAAAGGCGGTAAGTTATGTGGTCAAAGGAACTAACTCAGGAGTGCCAAGGGTTTCCAACAAGAAATAGACATTACGCACGTTGGCGTGCCTTCATCTACTACCATTCATCCAATAGTTTTCAAGCCATGGACTAGTTCTATTTGGAAAGAAACGTGATAGGGAAACCGAGGTTTGGTATTTGACATATCAAATCTATCCAACATACTAAAAGAATCCATACTTCCTATTGCCGACAAAAGTGCATTTCCTTGCGATGGGTAGCTTTGCAGGACTTCTAGAGTGGACATGGCACATGGCATTTGGGCTAGGTCCTCTATAACTGAGTAGTTTGGAGCGGCCCATGCATTAGGGTTGTGCAATGCCCATTTATAGACACCTTTGGGTACCTTCGACATAGGATCTGTAGGTCTCTCTATGTGCAGAGGAACATATGTTTCTGGAACTTCTTTATCTTTTTGTGGCATATCCGGGGTATAATTCCTAGCTCTTGTTTGCAATAACGCATGTGAGTTGACCATGTTGATGTAAGATTGATCGACCTGTGTGACACAAGGAGTGCCCCCAGTATTGGAGATGCCAGAAGCTGGATTTTTTCCTTTGGGAAAAGGATCCTTCAGGACCGCTGGATTCTTTTGAATTAACAACTTCTGGGCTTCATCCATTAGAGGACATTGATGAGTGAAGTGACCTTCTTTACAAAGTTTGCAAGGAAACTTCACCTTCTTCTTTTCTCTCTTTCCCTCTTCGGCATTTTCAATAGTTTTGGGCTTTTGTTGGTTTCCTTCCCCTTTCTTACCCTTTTCTTATTATTGGGTTTCCAAGAACCCTTTTAATTTGACTGCACATTTTGTACAGCTTTTGTTTGCAAAGGGGAGGATGCAACCATAGTTGCTTCTGCAGCAAAATGATTTATCAAGAGTGCATGTACTTGCTTAGTTAAAGATTCTAACGAAGATGAGTCAGCTGAACCTACAATGCCATTATCATGTGGTCCAGGTTTCAGTTTTCGATTTTCCAAGATCAATATTTGACCTAGGTGCGTCTAGAATAATTTCATAAAGGATCCCGGACTTAGCATAAATCAAGTCAAGTTGTTGGGTCCTTAGAATGGCTTCTTCCTCAGAAGTAACCCTAGAAGTTGACACATATTTGGAGATATATGGTAACAATGATTTCAGAAACTACTCCAATAGAAACTCTGGGGGAATCTCAGCCTTAATGAGTCATTTCCATCTTTTCCACTCTTGAATGTGATCAAATAAATGAGTGGCTTTGTTTGGTATAGAGGTATATAGAATATCCGTACTAGCATCATAATGAACAGGAAGATAGAAATGATTCAGGAAAACCGCCGCTAAATCACAAAAGTTATTGAAAGCTGCAACCGGTAACTCGATATACCAATTAGCTGCAACACTAGTCAAGGTTCTTTGAAAAAGCCTTAACCGAATCGAGTCATCATTCAACGAGTTCGAGGAGCACCAAAAATGAAATGTTGTTACATGGTCCCTTGGGTCTTCACTAGTTTTTCCTTCAAACTTTGGAATGTCTGAAGGGAGTTTGGTTGGGACTGGAGGCCAAGCAGGATTATGTCGCACTGGATCATTCATCAATTTTGAAAGATCTGGAAGATTTAAATTTTCCAGAAAGGGTAAGCGGGGTCGTGCCGATGGCAGTTGATTTTGAGGAATCTGGTAAGGGAAACTACCAAAACCAGGACTCCCATAAGGTTGTTTAGGGTTTCCCCCAGCCATCGTTTGCGGTGAAAAAGTGTTTTGGAAATTGGTCCGGCCATAAGATAACGGATTATTTCCTTGTGTCCCAGTCCATTGTGGCTGAGTGTAAGTGCTTCCAAATGGGGTATGAGTATAAATATTACTACCTCCTCCACCAAAAAGTGAAAAGGGAGTAGTATTGAAATGTACATTGGAAGTTTGAACATTTGTAGAATATACATTGAATCCTGTGGAGGGATTGAAAGTCGGAATTTTTGTAATGGAAGGGGTAGGCATTGAGCCCACAAATGGTGCAGACGGATAAATATGATCTCCATGCCAAGGAAAACCTTGATTGAAAGGAGTTGATCTAGGATTAGACTGGAACTGCTGGATGAAAGGGGAAGATGTATATGGTACTGTAGGTATCCCTGAAAAAGGAATATTGGAGGAACCAATGGTGGACCCAAAAGGAGTAGATGTCAGTACAGACTGAGTACTAGATATCCCTAAAGGTCCAACATTGAAACTAAAAGAAGTGTTCGAAGCAGAAAATATCTGCAACGAGATTGGTACCCGGGGTGTTAATTTGTGAAGGAGACAAACCTACATATCTTATAGCCGATGTGGGAGTATGTGGAACTCTCGATACATCTCCTGTATTATCCATATTAAGTCCAGGTGTAAAGCTATATGCACTAAACTCAGGTATTCCTAAAGATACAACTCTTTATAACAAAGGGCCATTCGGTCTAGTTAGCAGAGGGTTGAAAGGTCTTGAAAAATCTCTTGTTCATAGATATTCAACCTTGATGGTCTCTGGAACCGATGAAGTTTGAGAAATAAGATGAGGTTCTCTACGAATTTCAATTGTACCAACTAGTTCAAAAGAACATCTTGAATCAATTCTATGTCGCTGAGATGGCGGTGGAGGCTCCACTTTGAGTGGAGGAAGGTTTCTCAACCTTTTAGACATATGATAAGGTTGGTCATCCACACTTACAATAAATATTCTAAATGTTAAACCTAGGGGCCGCTAGAACAACAATAAACAAACAACATACCACTACAAAATTTCCTATAGTGATCCATACCAAGCAAACAGATAGTCTCCCAAAGGGAAGTCTAGGATGATTAGGGCCTAGAACAATCCAGTGGAGTAATGAAGGACAATTACCTGGGGTCCACAATCCAGAGCCTTCCGGTGCAAGCGTTTGAATCACCAACCACCCTCCCATTAAATAACTGCAAGGGATTTCCTCCCACGTCTGTCCAAGGTACAATGGAAATAGCCTTCCACCGTCACCTGTGTAGAGTCCTAGTGATCAAGATACTAAGGCTACCATATATGTTAAAAGAGTCCAGGGGGACAATTGCAGGTTGAACTAACACACATGGGTAGGGTAACTAAGCCCGAAATCCAAAAGCATACAAAGTACTAATGGATCCCCATACGTGTATCCGTCCTGTTACATGCTCGATTGAGAAGCAGGGGGGGTATCCCCAACTAATCAACCTCACACGACGTCATTCTTAACTCTGGTTTGAGTGGAGATTCCCGGCACACCTTCCACAAAGGTTGATTTAATCCTTTTACAATTTCTTTGCTTATCTTTCAAAATTAACAACTTGCAAAGAAAACCAAAACTAATTCAATTTTTTTTTTTACTTTTCCAAAAGTTAACATATACAACTAAAATATAGAAAAAGAAATGCTCTTGCTTAAAGATATTACTTGCTCTTTAGTTTTTCCTCTTTAACGAAAGAAATGGAAAATGATCATAAACAAGACAAGAACATTATAAAAATGCAAGTATAAATGACTGTACTTAGATCTATCAAAATCAGAAACCTACTCTCAACGGAAACTGAAGATAACAAACCCAAAAAGTTCTTCCAAGAAGAAAGAAGTAAATAAGCTTGGTTAAAATACACTATGTAATGAAATAACATAAAGGAAAAAGCATAGAATCAAAGAAGATATTAGACTTCCCTTCCATAAACCAGTAATCATAAAAGGAAAGATCTAAGCATCAACCAAACAAAAAATGGATTTGAAAGACCTAGGTATGTCCAACAAGCAAACCAAAGAAACCAAATAAATCTCAGAAAGAGCCAAGAAAAACTCAGTGTAAACCCTCATACAAGCATAAAAGATCTAAAAATTGACATAGAAGAGTTTCATCATCCAAGGACAAACCTCAAACTCAAACCCTAGCACTAAAACAAAAACTCAGGAAAAAATCCGCGACTGTCAGTGAAAGCACCATGGGGGCGGCCCGTGGGTCAGGGAAAATTTTAAGACCCCCCCTAAATTTCTATGTATAAAAATTGGGTGAATCCCCATGATATACCGGAAAATATGAAGGCTATTTTAGCAATGTTATATTATGTATATATAATTTTTTGGTGAATCTATCATTAAATTATATAATCTTGTAAATTCTTGGCGAATATTTCACTAAATTATAAAACCTTGTAAAATCTTGGCGAATCTTTCACAAAATCATAAAACCTTATAAAGACTTGGTGAATATTTATAACACTAGTACTGGAAATCCCCTTATTAAACACTAAATCGACAACACCAAATATTGTGTCAATCCACCTGAGTTACAAATTTAGAATGCTGACAGAGATGTACTTAATAGGTAGAATATCTATGCACAAGAACAAAGGTAACGTCATGAAGATCTTATCAACTCATTGTAAACGACATATATAGAGGTTTGATGCATAAGAAGCAATGATGTTTCCTCCACTCATGATAATTCAGTTCAAGCTAAGGGGGCACCTTATGGCGCACATAGAGGTACACATACACAAATGATTGAAGAACAATTACAACTTCCAAACATCTACATCAAAATGATGTTGCCATGATTTCACTCACAAAATACCCATAAGCTGTTAAAGTGATTGCAACATCATCACAATAATAACTCCATCTAGCACACGTATAAGTCACAAAATAGACAATAACACAAAATACAATACTCTGATCATTGGGGCTAACAATGACAGATATGGTTTTGTGTAGTTTGTGCAGTCATCTATGGCAATCTAACGAGTCCAAATATGCACCATAGGATTCAAGAGATTTAACCCAAATTTTGTTTATTCCAGAATGGAATGGTTAAAATTTAAAGATACTCTTGATTTCACATTTTTCTTTTGACCTTGTAGAATGCAATTTTGTTGGCATTTATAGACCACCTAGCACATATGGGACCAAAAAACGACCTTGATATTTAATTGAGAAACCTATGGTGTCACAAAAATCAAATTAAAAACTGTGATTTTCATCTAGCTGGTTAAAATGGATTACCTCAGTACATTGAATAAAGTTCGCTCTTCAAATATATCATAAGGAAATAACAAACCCTGACCATCATTAGGATTTGCCACTTGTTTGACAAGCAGAAAACTTAACAGTTTTCAAGATTTCAGGATTTAACTTAACATGTACATAAATAATCATGAGACAAGTGTTAACCTCTCCATTTATCACTTGTTGAGTTAAATCACAAACCCTGACCTCATTAGGGTTTGCCACTTGTTTGACAAGCATAAAACTTAAGAGTTTTGAGGATTTAAGGATTTAACTTAACATCTGCATAAATAATCATGAGACAACTCTGGAAAGTGACCATATCCAGAAAGGAACTGGTAGTTTTATATGAACCCCCTTGAAATGAATCTGAATAGACAGTATATTTGCTTGACAACAATGACAAAGAATAAATTACTAAGGATTGTTCTTCATCTACGAAGAAAATAAAAGCGGAAAGACTAGGTAAGAAAACCATACAGATGGTGCTTAGATATAGACAAACCCCAGAATCTGTAGAATTTTTCCATCGCTACACCTCTTTAGACATTGAGCCAGATGATTGAAACAATGGTGGATTTGCAGTTGAGGCCAGGTGTAGGCCCTGCGAAATTTTTACCAAAAAGACACCCTGCATTCCTGGCATCATGGCTAAAAAGGAATTGAAAGCTTATTCCTCAAAGTGCACAAGATAATTTCAGAAGATTCATGATCTAAGGTGGCTATGCATTTGCGCTTCAGTCAAGATGAAAAAAAAACAAAAAAGAGGAGTATGACAAGTCTTTACTTCCAAACGTACATTAATGTCAAAAAAATGTAAAACCTCTGTAAGTTTGAATACAATAGAGTTTCTATTGATAAGATTGCTTTAAACTCAACATGCATACAATGCACATGAATGTCTTGAATCACAATAGAAATGTACCCTTGGGTGCTAAGAACCTATTGCTTCCATGAATCATTATAAAAGATAAAACTTTTACAGCTAAGAACTCATGATACTTCCATCACTCTTCATGGCATCAATATTACTCGTAAATCCCTTCTTCATGCCATACACACAAAATAAATTTAACCATCTCCTGCAATTTCAATGTGTTCCAGTAAAGTTCAATGTCCTAAATCCATTTTGAAAATGATCCTTGTCACAAGACTAGTATCAAGTCTCAACTCAACTTTTGGATGGGGAATTCAGGTAATTTCTATGTTTTTGACAAATTATGTATATAAACTTATCATTTTTGGAAGCAGTCCACATATTTCTTCATAACTTTGTTTTTAAACAAATCAAATTACTTCATCTCTTCATCATATTTATTACTTCAATGCAACTTTTGTTTTTGTTTTTGTTGCATTGAGTTCATCTTATTTATTACTTCAATGCAACATTTTTGTTGCGTTTGGGATTATTTTCATACCTTGGATCACCATATATATCCAAGTTGACCTATGCACTACTTGTCATTACTACCTATACCTCAACCATTGTCAGAAGAAATAAGTCATATGTTAGTATGAGGGCATACACAATAATCACATCAATGCATAACCATGAAAGGAATTGGGATCATTGTCTATTACACTCATGCTACCAAATGCATGCCTACCGACACCTACCCTGTACACAATCATTCCACTTTTGTTGCACAATGCCCATTTCGTACATCTGCACGTAGAATTTGGAGGTGGTTCAGCAATTCCATTAAGGGAATTCAATTTTTGTGTAACCAATTCTACATAGCAAGTTCAGATGATATTGGAATACGATTAAGGGAGAGATACCCATAATTTCGCAGCTATGGGAAGTGTTGTCATAATACCGAACTACTTTTGAAATATCCCAAGGCAATGGCAATTTTCATGCATGTTGGATGGTTGGATTTTCTTGAATGTTCTAAGGGAGGAAACTCTTTCATAGAAAAGGAATTTGCACAATCCTTTGATAGGGGAATGGCCACCATCAAAGGATTGACATTTTTCATTAATGAAGACATAATCAGCCAGACAACATGGTTTCCTCCCTCAGAAGAACATTGGTTTAAACAACAAACGTTGCTTTCCAATAGTTAGTCCCAGTTATTAAAGCTTGATGTGAAAGAGGAATGTGTAGGGACTCGTTAGCGTCACCTTGAGATGATGGTTTCTCTGCTCATACATTTGTTCATCTATCCCTTTTCGATAGATCTATCCAGCATGGGAAATGCATACCAAAAATGGGTTAAAGTCTGATACTTGTATCTTCCACCAAGGGTCAATATAGATAGTGTGGCAAAGTGCATTGGAGAAATTAATTATCATTTGGGAGCATCCACCATGAACCCCCATGCAACATTCGTTGATGCCAATCCAAAACATGAACATGAGAAGGAATCCAAGGTTACGAATTCTAACCTTGGATCACAATTGATGTGTCTCTGTCTCTTCATCCTATGGAAGTGGAAGGTCCACAGATTTTGACGCCAACATCCACAGTCCATGAATTGGATCAATAATGCATAGGACATCCTATTCAAAGGAAAACACGAAAGGAAACATAAAGACAGAGAAAGGAGTTTCAAGAGTGTAAGATACAAAAATCAAATAAATATTCTATGGATACATTGTTAGGGGTCATCGAATCAACTAAGCCATCAAGTCATCCCAATGGCATTCAAACTGAGAAATTTTTAATACCATTTTAGCTAATGACCTCAACAATATATATGCCTTTATTCACTATATAAGTATATACTCTTGAACTCTCGTTCTATTGGCGCATGTGTTTATCTTGTGGAGACATATAGTTGTAGCATTCAAATTTTCAACATTTTTAACACGAGGAAAGTCTAATTTGTAAATGGTTTAACAAAGTATGTGAAATAATTCTTGTCATTTCTGTAGATTTGGTCTTCCAAATTCAAGGCAATGAAAATTTTTAGACTTTCAGGAATGAAGTATGATGATATGTAATTTATGTTTATATGTATGAACCAAATCTTCAAATTAGATTGGGAAAACGTTTGATAATTTTACAAGTTATCTTATTCATCACCATTCAAATGATTCATGAAAGGAATTTTGAGTTCTTTCAAATTCTTTCTTTTCTTTCATATTCAACATTTCATTGTGGACCAATTTTGTGAATAATATACATATTTTCTTTTTCCACGTCAATCATATTCTTTAAACAAAGGAGGTGTACTAAAAATATTAAGCTATCATTTTTTTTAGTCTTCTAGGAGGAATCCAGTAACCCATATTATGAATAACCATCTATGAGTTAAAAACCAAATCTTTCATTGAAAAAGAGAATGGATGCTACAATTTTCTTGAACATTAATAAATGAAGGGAATGCCAAAATTTCAATTTATGTTTTTGGGGGTTATTTTATATTGCCAAGGAACTAATCATGAAAGACACACACTTTAGGGATTACAAAATGATGCAACCATTCTCCTTTGAGCTGTCTTTATAAATTGTTATATAGATATTATAGTCGTTAATGTCCATATCACCTCATTGGCAAAATATCCACATTACCTTTTACCTCTATATTTCACTCTCATTCCTCTTCTCCAATCTCATTATTTTTCATTTATTTAGTCCATATTCTTCCTTCATTTCTATATCTTGTTCTTATTTTCATCGTATTTATTATTGAAGCCTTCTTGGCATTGTAGAAATTGTGTGATCCAAAAAGTGATGACTATGGGCTCCATCGATTTTCCCAACATTGACAGAATTGATATCTATGTGGATAACCTACTCTAGCAATTAACAAAAAAATCCTTGCAAATTAAACCAATGGATGACAGATTGTAGCTCCAAGTTCCAAGTTTTGGAGGGGAGGCTATCAAGCTCTTTAAAATATTCTAAGCAATAATATTCTTAAGAGTCCTACCATAAACATATATGGTACATAAAGGCAAGAGTTGCAAATAGAAACTACTTTGTTAAGTGCACCGCTGCAGTTTAAAACTAGTAATATGGATTGAGTTTGTAGTTGCAAAATAGAAGCTACTCCGTTAAGTGCACCTCTATAGTTTAAGACTAGTAATATCGATCGAGTTTGTAGTTTCAAAATAGAAGCTACTCCGTTAAGTGTACTACTACAATTTAAGACTGGTAATATGGATCAATCACTTGCAGTGAAAAAAAGTACAGGGAATGGAAAAACGAACCTGGAATGGAAGGCCCAACGTTTCTGGGAGACAAAGATGCGGTGAAAATTTTCTGCCCAAGGGAGTAGGAAACATTATTGGTAAACAAGGAAATGAATATATACCAGTCAAGCACCCTTTCAAACTAGTATACAAATGAAAATGATAAAACACATGATGAAATACTAACTTTAAATATTGCACATACAAGTATGGATGACTACACGTCACGTTAGGTTTTCAAAATGTGCCCAACATTATTTTGTCAGGTTTAATTGATTGCATTTTACAATTAATTTTTGTTAAGGACTTTCCATGGGAATCACTAAATTTTCTTCTTGGAATGGCTTAGATATGGATCTGTATCAGCTCTGGGTACATACAACAATCAACTGAGAAACATACCCTAAATAATTTTGTCCCTAAAATGGATTTGGGATGGGTATGTAGAATGAATAAGTTTTATGTGAACCTCATAATTTTGTGAAGTATGATGCCTTTCGGTATCAGAAACCATCGCAATTTTGTGAAGTGTGATGCCTTGACATCATGTTGGACCTATGCGTTGAAGATGGAGTTGGAGTGACTGCTTTTTTTTTGCAGTCACGGTTAGGAGGATACCCAATGTAATGGCCTCAAACTCAAAAAGTAGAAACAAAACACAAAAGTATAATCGAAATCAAAATCTAGGGTTTAGCCACTAATATAATCGAAATCAAAATCCTAACAGAAATAGGATTTTAGTAAAGATGTGATGGCCCCAAATCTAGGGTTTAGCCACTATGTGAATGATATTCCACCTTAAATATGGTTGAGCCAGTGGATCCGTTAGAGAGATCCCATACCATACGGAGATCACCTATCGCCTATAGTGAGCGATCTTTAACTATGAGGCTGAAAATACGTACAAACTATGCTGAAAACATCAGAGATCTGCTATCGGTTTATTTAAAAGGCAGAGCATATATGTATATAAGATACATATATATAGAACCAACATAAAAACTTTTGTTTAATATAGCTATCGCTTTATTTAAGAATGAAGGCAGAGTAACTTTAACACAGACCTGGTATCTCATATGACTATGGAGGCAGAGTCTCTCTCTCTCTCTCTCTCTCTCTCTCTCTCTCTCTCTCTCTCTATATATATATATATATATATATATATATATATATATATATATATATATCCGCCGGAAAAAATTGTATAATTGATAGTAATGGCCTTTTCAATAAAAATGCAGAGCATATAAATATATATACGTACATTTATCAATAAGAAAGGAATGGCCCAACACTCAAGATCTAGTTGACACCCTCAGAAGGGAAAAGCCCAACATTCAAGATCTAGTCGGCACTCTTCTCAAACCCTCATTTTGGCATTATGCAAAAAGGAGAAGAAATGCACTAATTTAAAACTGTAATACAGAAATCGAATGCAAGTCAAGGGAAACTGTGGAGAACCGACGGTAATAAACGAGCTAGTTAGGAGTAAATCGAAATGCAATAATTAATGTGGTAGTAAACACCGTATTTAAAGATCTGGTTTTGACCAAGAATTAGAAGAGCCCCGCAGAGCCTGGGTTATTAGGGTTAAGCCAATCAAATGTATAAATTGCGGAGTTTATTTTTATGTAGAGATCACTTACCAACCTTTGCTTCCAGGCATCTTACCAACCCGTATCACTGAGTGTATATCTCCATTGCAAACGCTTCAGACAGAGATCCTCGGCGTATGCAAATTCCACAATGGCCAGCCGTCCCCCCTTCACATGGTTACATACTTAGTCAATCGAAACACTTTGGCACCATCCCACTCAGCATATGCAGAAAGGGAAGCGTAGAAAGAGATGAGCATGTGCTCTCTCTTCTCTGCTATCTCTCCTCTGCCTACATGAATAATAAATTGATTAGGAGTCGAAAGAGATGATCCTCTCATCTCTCTTCTGCCGGCGTAAATAAAAAAAAGGATGAGTAGGAAAACAACGTGCCCCTGGATAGAATGCAACCCTGCATTTATATTCACCGTGAGGTTGTCTACCTTGGGAGATCCGTCAGGTGTAGAGGAGGTATTCTAGACACTTGGAGGGTGAAAAATGTCCAACAGGGAAAAAAATAAAAAAATAAAAAAATAAAAATAAAAATAAAAATAAAAATAAAATTACGGGAACAACATTGCAATAATCTCTCCCTGAGATTTCCTGCCAATACTAAATTATTATATCAATTCAATGTTCCATAAAAAATGTGATCTTCCCCTCTCTTTATGGAACGAATCATAGCACAAACTAGGTGACAAGTGGTATCTAAAACAACTTGGCGCTCTATCAAGAGATCCACTACCCGTGATATCTCCGGAGAAGTTTTTATCCCTCGACCAAACCCTAAGTGAATCCCGAAATTTAAGTGTAAATCCCATCCGTTAATTTGGAGAAACACAAAATCGTTTAAGATATGATAACAACCAAATCGAAAACATCATATATATGGGGCGAATTAAAATTGAAAATCAGTTTCAATCCATAATACCTGGGTGATTTTATCAAAAACCAGCATTTCCATGATCGCTGAAGGGCGAATTTACCCTCAACAACCGCCATTTCTACAGATTTTGGGCGAAATAGAGGGAGCAGGATTATTTTACGGGCTATGGGAGCTCCGCATCAAATCAAACCTGGGCGAAATGGTTAGATTTAAATTCCTCTTTATATATTTTATTGGGCTAATGTGTCATTTATTAAAAATAAATACATAAAAATCGGGCTAATCATAGTAAACGATGGTTAAATAAAAAAATAACCCACTAAAAAATTAAAACCCCTAAATTTATCCCATGGGCTAATATTAACCCCTAAAATTTTCCCTGTCGTGGGTCCACAAGTAAACAACTCACGGGTATAGGGTAAAAGCCACGATTGTAATTATGTACAACTCGCACATCTGCCTTGATAAAATTCAAAAAATGAAAGAAAACCAAGTATGAGTGACTAAGAGGGATACAGGCACCCTACTAACTCTTCCAGAAATCCACAGGAATAATAAAAACATGTTAGGATTCCCAGAGCAACAACAGGAACTCCCCAATGGAGTCGCCAGTTCTGTTGTGCGGTAAAACTAACTATGATAGGGAATTCAAGAGATCACCAACATACGTGTAAATGAGTTACATAAATATGATAGAAAATAGGTGCATCATGGAATACTCTTTCAATGGAAATAACTAAGATATAAATTCAAAAAGAATACCCAAATAACCAATGTTTGATTCAATATTTTAAACTTCAATCTCTTTCTCCACTGCTCCATATAGATCACCTCCAATAAAACACATACCCTTCTCAAATATTTTGACCAAATATAAATTTTTGCTTAAAAAGAAACTCATATATTAAGAAATATAAAAGATTCCAAGACATAAATTCATACAATGGACAAATCTTTATGGGAAGGAAAGTCTCTGTATTATTAGCATTAAAGGCAACCAACTAAACCTGCTCTGCAACTGACACCGTTGAAACTTGACCCTGGGTTTATGCTCCTCTTCCTTCAGTGGAATTTTCTCCAGCATTTCCTTATCAAAATTGCTTCTCTCTTTCTCAAGTCCCTCCCCTTGTATTTATAGCAAGGATGTGAGGATAGACTCTAAAGAGAATTGGTTGGGGAGGTTAGGGTAGTTAGAATAACTACCCTTAACTAATCCTTAATCATATTTTAATATTTTTTTCTCGTGATTTAGAGATACCCGCGAGTGTGTCTCTTGACAACTAGCGAACGAGTCGCGATTATAGTGTCCAGCAACAGGCGGGTGCAACTTTTAGGGTGATACCCGCAAGTTGTCAATATAGATTGCCACGATCAACCCATGAGTTTGCTGACAGGAGATTCACGGTTATGTTTCAGAATATGTCACAAAAATAGTTAATGTTTAGGAGAATATTTCAAATTCTAGGCCAAAGCATCTATGATCAAATAAGTTCTTCCATCCATAAGGTCCTTTTGTGTGACTGACAAAGCAATGTAGTCACGGATGGAGAAGTGCCATTTTGACTTATAACAGTGTTGGAATATCAAGCAATACTGAGAGGGGGGGTGAAAAAATATTAGGCTATATTTTAAATTTTTATCACATTTAAAACATAATCAACAAAGAAGATAGAACACACAATATTATCATGGAATCCCAATTGAGAAAACCACCAATACTTTCTATTACTACAAAATTATATTTACAAATAGTTTGCAAGCATCAAATTGTTGGATGCACCAACACCCAAATTTTCAGCTACAACTGAAGGATGCACCAAAACCCTGTTTACCAGCAGCAACTGGAAGGAGGCTACAACCCCCTACAAGCGTGCAGCCTGTCCTTGCACCTCCCAACCTCCCTTATTTGTTTTTATTAGATTTCCAGATCTTCTTTATATCTTCAATTCTGTCACTTCATTGGTCTCGATTTGTTCTTGATGCTCCTTCAACCTGGACTGCTGAGACATCTTCCTTCCATTTCAAATACCTGTTTATATATTATGTATCTCATCCTTTAATAGTTGCATCTCTTCAATCTGAACTTTGTGTCTTTTCATAATCATGACTCTTCAAATAGATTAAATCTCTGTTTATTAATTAAATAATAAACTCTATTTTTATGTCTCTATTTATTTAATATTTGTTTAATTAACTTGGTGGGAAATCTCTATTTAAATCTCTGGCTTGTGCGGGCATATGAAAAACTTGTTAGTATATATTTTTAAGCTATGTGTGAACATACTCATACACTGTGTGGAATGATTTTCTTCAACTTGGAAGGTCATTTTTTCACTCATGTGACCTCCATAGGAAAAAATGAAACCATGAATGGATAATAAATTCAACGGGGAACAAATCCATGTCATTTGTTGAATTTATTGACACACACACATCATCTGGTGGGCATTTGAAAGTAGCCTCTTAAACTACTTATTTAACACTTAGACAAAATTATCAAACCCTAGGTCAACATGAGGTGATTTTTATTTTCACCAAATTGGAAATATGAAACATCCAAAGCATAGGGGACAACATTTGTATTCCATCCAGGCTAATTTCAACCTCTGAAACCTCATTCTCTCTCCTTGGCGGGCATTTTACCGGAGCAGTGCAAATCAATCCAGAGGGCACTTTTGGCAGAATGATAACTTCATATTCAGAGACTTTTTTGACAAACTAATGATATGGTTAGATGAACCAATCAACAATCTAGAGACCCATACACTCAGAAAAATTTAAACCATCAACTACAGAAAATGGCAGGCATTTTACAGAGGTCACGGAGGTAGTTTTACCAGCAGTTTTATACTTAGACAATTTGTGCAATCTCCAAGGTGGATTTTTTATTTTACCAAAACCATGAACCAATGATACCAGATGATGTAATACATCCCACTGAGCACAACCAAACTGATTTCACCTTTAGACTCATCTTCTTCTAACCTAGGCGTGCATTTTACTGGACTGGAGCAAAACTGCATGAAACCCTGTTTTGGCAGACCTATAACTTCCTCCTCAGACACTTTCAAGACAAAATGATACCATAGTCAGGTAGACATATCAACAAGATACAACTTGACAATACGGGGCAGTAATTTTCGTTAACCTATGAATTATGGCGTGCATTTTTCTGAGGCCACTTAGGCAATTTTACTAGCACTGGTGCAAAACAGTCTGAAACCTTGTTTTGGAAGACTTATAACTTTGTCATCAAACACCATTTTTGAGAACAGAGACCATGGTAAGATAGACCCTTAAAAATTATATAGCCTGATACTTTCAGATACATTTTAGCATTCTCTTATGAGGTATGGCAGGAATTTTCCTGAGGCCACTTGAACCAATTTTCCAACACTTGGTCAATTTCCAGAATTTCTCCAAACTAACAAATCTTTATATAATTAGGTCAAATTGTAAAAATGACTTCATGAAGGTACTAGAACACCATTATGTGGATTTTCATACTCACCTCTCATGCCACATCATCATATATTCCATATCGTCATATCCTTTGTCATTAATGAATACTTTTGACATCAATTACAATTATACTCAACATTCCCCCCCTTTGTCATTGATGACAACAACTTCAATTTTTTTTCTCTCCCCATTTTTGACATTAATGATAAAGATTCATAAATATCCCCCTGTCACTATTTCTCCCCCTATCAACTATGTCCCTTTTGTGACAGGGTTACAATCTTCATTTTATTTTAATGAAGAGAGATAACTCCCAGTTTTTGCCTGAGATATGCAAATGACTCTCTAGGAAGTGGCTTGGTAAAAATATCATCTATTTGTTCTTTTGTATCGACATACTCCAGTTTGACAATATTTTGTGACACTTGCTCTCTTAAAAAATGATATTTGATTGGAATATGTTTTGTCTTGGAGTGCATGACAAGATTTTGGATATCTTTATAACACTTGTATTGTCACAATATATAACTATGGGATCTTCATATTTTACAAGTAAATATTCCAATGTTTTCTTCATCCAAATGACTTGTGTACAACATGATGCAACAACAATATACTCAGCTTCTGCTGTAGATAGTGAAATGGAAGACTACTTTTTTCTTAGCCATGACACCAAGCAATTTCCTAAGTAAAATGATGTTCTACTGGTGCTTTTTCTGTCATCAATACTTCCTTCCCAATCTGCATCAGTGAATGCTTTTAGAGTGAAGTTATTGTTTTTTGGATACCATAGTCCATAATCCATAATACCTTTTAGATATCTAAGAATTCTTTTTACTGCAGCCACATGTGTTTCTTTTGGGGCTGACTGAAATATGGAAACCAAACCTACCGCCTGCATTACATCTGGTCTTGTAGCTGTTACATATAATAAACTACCAATCATTGATCTATACATAGTATGATCTACTTCTAAGGATTCATCATCTTTGCTCAATTTACAACCAGTAGCCATAGGAGTACTAACAGGTTTGGATTCTTCCATTTTGAATTTTTTCAACATCTCCTTGATATACTTAGTTTGAGAGATGAAGATCCCTTTTTCTGATTGAGATACTTGTAAACCTAGAAATAACGTTAGTTCCCCCAACATTGAAATTTCAAATTCCTTCATTTATGAAGCAAAGCTTACAGTCAAAATTTGTAGATCACTTCCAAATATGATATCATCTACATAAACTACAATAATGATCATATTTTTTTTTGAAACTTTATGTACAAATTACTGTCAGTAGCCCCTCTTTTATATCCTTGTTGTTTTAGATACTCATCAAGTCTTGAGAACCATGCTCTTGGAGCTTGTTTAAGACCATAGAGTGACTTCTTAAGTTTGCAAACATAATCTCTACTTTCTGATAAGAGAAAACCTTCAGGATGCTCTACATATACTTCTTCTTCAATTTATCCATTAATAAATGCATATTTTACATCCATTTGATGCACTTTGAAGTCCTTGTATCATGCAACAACTAAGAACATTCTAATTACTTCAAGTCTTGCAACAAGTGAAAAATTTTCTTCAAAATCAACACCTTCTACTTGAGCATATCGCTTGCATACTAATCTGGCCTTGTTTCTTATCACATGACCATCCTCATTGAACTTGTTTTTAAAAATCCATTTGGTCCCAATGAAATTCATGTCCTTAGGTCTTGGGACAAGTTCCCAAGTTTGGATTTTTTCTATTTGATCAAGTTCATCATTCATAGCATTGATCCAATCCTCACTTTTGCAAGCTTCTTTAAATTTTTTAGGTTCTACTATCAAAAGCAGTGCTTACTCTTCATCAAAAAACAATTTTCTCCTTGTTTGAACTACTGAATTTTTGTCACCAATAATTTGAGTTTCAGGATGATTCTTTTGAACTCGTCTGGATGGTGTTTTTGTGTCTGACCTGGGGGAGTCTTCATTCTCTTATTTTTATTCTTCTTCTTCCTTTTCAAGAATATCTTGTTCTTGTGAACTTTCTTCCTTTTCTTCATCATCTATTTCATCACTTGTTTCTTCAACATCCACATTTTCTTGGATTGTATTCTTCTTGGTTTAGTGTCATCTATAGTTACATTTTCACTTTTTATGATATTGTGCAACCTTAGATTATAGCATATGTATGCTCTTTTGATGGAAGAATATCCAAGAAATATGCCTTCACCTGTTCTAGAGTCAAACTTCCCTAGATTATCATCATCTCTTTTTATGTAGCACTTACTTTCAAAAACTCTAAAGTATTTAACTGTAGCTGGTCTTCCAAACTATAGCTCATAAGTAGTTTTGTCACTATTTACTCTGAGATGTCCTTTGTTTTGTACATAGATAGTTGTATATATTGCTTCTCTCCAATAGCCATCAGGAATTTTTTCTTCATTTAGCATAGTTCTAGCTGCTTCTTGAACAACCCTGTTTTTCCTCTCGGCCACTCCATTTTGTTGAGGAGTTATGGGGGTTGAAAATTGCCTTTTGATTCCATGATTTTCACAAAACTCATTGAATTCATTTGAGGTGAACTCACCACCATTGTCTGATATGAGACATTTAATCTTGATATTTGCTTCATTTTCAATAAGTTCTTTCAAGGCTTTGAACTTTATGAAAGCTTCTGATTTTTCTTTAAGAAATGCCACCCAAGTCATCATAGTATAATAATCAATTAATAACATCAATTAATATTCACCTTGAAAGCTTTTAGTCCTTGTAGGCCCACAATAATCAGTGTGAATTATTTCTAATGGTTGAGAGGTTGTATGCTCTTTGACCCTGTAGCTTGTTCTTGTTTGCTTCCCATGAAGACAGTGTCTACAAACATGGTTTGGTGGTTTTATGATCTTTGGTAAATTTCTTACAGATCCCTTCTTACTAAATTTTACAAGATTGTCAAAGTTCAAATGTCCCATCCTTCTATGCCATAGCAAACTTTAATCAATTTGACTCATATGACATTGTTCTTCATTTTCTAGAATATACACATTGCTTGGAGTTCTCACAGCAGTCCCAACAATTTTTCCTGAATTCTTTTTCTGATTTCACACTTCTTGGAATCAAATATACATATGTGTCCTTGATCACATGTTTGGCCTACACTTAAAATATTTGGTTTTAAGTTTTTTACAAGTAAAAAAATTTCAGCTTTCATCTTGTCTTTAAGATCCACTGTACCCTTCCCAATTACTTTAGAGGATAGGTTATCTCCAAAAGTGACTTTTTCTTTTTGATTTATTTTTATACTTGTAAATTTCTGTGGGTCTCCCGTCATATGTTTTGAACATCCACTATCTACATGCCATATATTTTGTTTTTCTATTGCACATAGAGCTATTGAACATTTCAAATATTCCTTCTTCTTCCAAACCTTCTTCTCCTCATTGTCTTGAGGTTTTGTGGTATCATTCTTCATAGGTATTACTAGTTTACAATTTCTAGCTATATGTCCCAGGTTACCACATTTGTAACATTCTATACTATTATTCTAAAGAGGATCAAATAAGTTGTAGCTTCTTCCTTTTGGATTACTTCTAGTGCCATTCTTCTTATACAACAGATATTGTGATGTAAGGCCTTTCCCAATAGGAGCATTTAGTTTACAATTTCTAGCGATATGTCCAAAATTGTTACATGCATAACAAATTCCCAAAGAGAGTTGTTGATGTTTACTTGGCACATTATTTGTCCTACTTTGAGAGTGAGCAATTTTTTTATTGTATTCCTTTACAACTGGTTTCATAAGTGCTTCATCATAACTCTTTTTATTTCCTTCTTTATTCATGAAGGAGGAATGTTCTGACTTCTTTCCTTTGTCATAACCTAGTCCAGTTTTATTGCTGAATGATCTTTGAAAACTTAGGATGTCATTTAGAGTTTTTGATCTGATCTTAAATTTTGATTTAAAGGATTCTTCATAAGTCTTATTTCTAAGCAATATTATTTCAGATTCGAGCTTTTCTATTTCTTCTTCTTGTTTCTTGAGCTGGTGTTTTAGATTGTATTTGTCCTCTCTGGTTTCTTAAAGCTGATTTTTTAAGTCAATAATAATTCCTTCTAATTCTTTGACGGCACTTTCAAGTTCTTTTTTAAGATCGACCACACCTTCTACTTCTTCTTCAAAGATTTTATTTTCTACTCCCATGAATAAGACTTATGTTTCTTCATCTTCACTAGACTCAATTGAGCAGTTGTCATCCATGGAATAAAATGTATTCTTTTTGTTTTTCTTGAAGTTATTAGGGCACTCAACATCTTCTTCTTGTTTGAGATAAGGACATTTGGCAGGAAAGTGACCAATTCCCCCACAGTTAAAACATTTTAAGGGCAATTTCCCTTTGAACTTGCCAGTACCTCTCTTAATATTTTTAACTAGAAGTGCTTCTTCATCATCATAATCTTCTGCTTGAAATTTTGTTTTAGATTTCTTATCTATTTTTTATGCTTTAAAAGTTGCTTCCTTCTTTTGAGAATTGTCTTGCCCAATCCTCATTTCATAAGCTATAAGAATTCCATATAGCTCATCCATGGTGAGTTTGTCAAGATTTTCTCTATCTTCTAGTGTGGAAATCTTAGGATTGTAAACCATTGGAAGTGATCTTAGTACATTTTCAACTATTTCTTTTTCTTCAAATTCTTCTCCTAGCCCTTGAATTACATTCACAATTTCATCAATTCTCTCAAAGTATTATGAAATGTTTTCTTCTTCCTTCATTTTTAGACTTTCAAATTGGGTTTTAAAAGTCTGGATTTTTTCCCTTTTTACCTTGGTGTCTCCTTCATAGATGGTCTATAATTTGTCTCATATTTACTTTGCTGTCTTGCAATGCATTACTTTGGAAAAGACCGTTTTGGAAAATCCAACCAAGATTGCATTAACAACTTTGTCATTGCTTCCAAATAGTTTTATTCCTTCAAGATCTGTGGGAGGGACTTTGGGATATGTGTACCCTGTTTCTATAGACATCCAAATATCTAATCCAAGAGACATTATACGGCTTCTCATCCTGATGCTCCAGAAATCATAATCTTCTTCATTGAATATTGGAACCTTGGAGGACATTTTTACTTTATGATCCATAGTAATAAAAGATTTCTCTTCAAGTGGTTAAACTTTTAGTGAAGAGCCTTCTCTGATACCAATTGTTGGAATATTAAGCAATACTGAGAAGAGGGGGTGAATCAGTATTAGGATATAGTTTAAAATTTTATCACATTTAAAATAGAATCAACAAAGAATATAGAACACACAATATTATCATGGAATCCCAATTGGGAAAACCACCAATACTTTCTATTACTGCAAAATTATATTTACAAATAGTTTGCAAGCACCAACTTGCTGGATGCACCAACACCAAAATTTTAAGCTACAACTGAAGGATGCACCAAAACCCTGTTTACCAGCAGCAACTGGAAGGAGGCTACAACCCCTTACAGGATTACAGCCCGTCCTTGCACCTCCCAACCTCCCTTATTTGTTTTTATCAGATTTCCAAATCTTCTTTATATCTTCAATTCTGTCACTTCATTGGTCTCGGTTTGTTCTTGCTGCTCCTTCAACCTGGATTGTCGTGGCATCTTCCTTCCAATTCAAATACATGTTTATATATTATCTATCTCATCCTTTAATAGTTGCATCTCTCCAATATGAACTTTGTGTCTTTTCATGATCGTGACTCTTCAAATAGATTAAATCTCTATTTATTAATTAAATAATAAACTCTGTTTTTTATGTCTATATATTTAATCTTTGTTTAATTAACTGGTTGGGAAATCTCTATTTAAATCTCTGGCTTGTGCGGGCATCTGAAAAACTTGTTAGTATATATTTTTAAGCTATGTGCAGGCATACTCATACACAGTATGGAATTATTTTTTTCAACTTGGAAGGTCATTTTTTCACTCATGTGACCTCCATAGGGAAAACTGAAACCATGAATGGATAAGCAATTCAAAAGGGAACAAATCCATGTCATTTTTTGAATTTATTGACACACACACATCATCTGGTGGGCATTTGAAAGCAGCCTCTTAAACTATCGATTTAACACTTAGACAAAATTGTCAAACCCTACGTCAACATGAGGTGATTTTTATTTTCACCAAATTGGAAATATGAAACATCCAAAGCATAGGGGACAGCATGTTGATTCCATCCAAGCCAATTTCAAACTCTGAAACCTCATTCTCTCTCCTTGGCAGGCATTTTACTGAAGCAGTGCAAATCAAGCCAGAGGGCACTTTTGGAAGACTGATAACTTCATCTCAAGAGACATTTTCGAAAAAATAATGATATGGTTAGATGAACCAATCAACAATCCAGAGACCCATACCCTCAGAACAATTTAAATCATCAACTACAGAAAATGGCGAACATTTTACAGAGGTCACTTAGGTAGTTTTACCAACAATTTTATACTTAGACAATTTGTGCAATCTCCAAGGTGTATTTTTTATTTTACCAAAACCCTGAACCAATGATACCAGATGATGTAATACATATCACTGAGTAGACCCAAACTGATTTCACCTTTAGACTCATCTTCTTCTGACCTAGGCGTGCATTTTACTGGACTGGAGCAAAACTGTCTGAAACCCTGTTTTGGAAGACCTATAACTTCCTCCTCAGACACTTTCAAGACAAACTGAGACCATAGTCACGTAGAAATATCAACAAGATACATCCTGAAAATATGGGGATGGCAGTTTCCTTAACCTATGAATTATGGGGTGCATTTTTCTGAGGCCACTTAGGCAGTTTTACTAGCACTAGTGAAAAACAATTTGAAACCTTGTTTTGGTAGACTTATAAATTTGTCATCAAACACCATTTTTTAGAACTGATACCATGGTAAGATAGCCTCTTAAACAAGCTATAGCCTGATACTTTCAAATACTTTTTATCATTCTCTTATGAGGTATGGTGGGCATTTTTCTGATGCCACTTGGACCAATTTTCCAACAGTTGTAAATTTCCAGAATTTCTCCAAACTGACAAATCTTTATATAATTAGGTCAAGTTGTAATAATGACTTCATGAAGGTACTAGAACACCATTAGGTGGATTTTCATACTCACCACTCATGTCACATCATCATATCCTGTGTCATTAATGAATACTTTTGGCATCAATGACAACTATACTCAACAAACAATACTGATGCCTCTGGATTCGGTGGACCCGCTAGCTCCTATAAGTTATTTATTACATGTATATATTTGACTTTAGGTGTATATTTGACATATATTATGATTTTTATATTATTGTTTGTATATATTGTGTCTTTTTCATATCACATCAAAGTTGATGTTGATGTATATCATGTTATTGTTCATGTATATTTATATATATTTTCATGCCATGTTGATGTTGTTTGATTTATAAATTGTGTTGTGTCAATAATCTAACTTAGAGATGGAATATAATTTTTTACTCTAGTTAAAATAATTTATTGTCATTATATAATGTTTACCAATTTTCAATGTGAATTATTTGTTGTACAAGAAGATTCAATATGTTGATCAAACATTTTTACAAACTTGAATATTAAATGATTCAATGAATGATTTCCTAATTGGATTAATATTTTATGTCTATTTTTTTCAGATTAAAATATTCTTAAAAAATATATTCTTAAATATTTTTACTAATTGTTTTCATTAATTTCGATAAAATTAATATTAATACGGTTGAATTTAACAAAATAGTTATTCCTCCAATTTTATATTGTGTAACATCATGCATTAAATCACGAAAAACATCATCCATATTTATTATGAAAAATTGTGAGAGGTGTTTATTAAAAAACATAAGTAAAAACTTCTTCCTAATAGTGCAATTACCTTCATATTGTTACGAATGTAAAAAAATTTCTGAAAATATATTGTTTAGATTTATATTAAATAAAACAATGTTTAGTAATGGTAAACATTTTTCTTTTTTAACGAAGAGTTACAAATGATTTATAATTTAAATTACAACATATTCTTGAAATATGTCTTTAAGACCTCCAAAAACACCTAAAGTTATAGGGAAATATAGTTAGAATGCTCTAACTTAACAATAAATTATATGTTAATAAAATAATTATAAAAGAAATATGATTATAGGTTATGGAGAACAACACTCTATACTAACTTCAATTAAATTACATCTAATATTTATTTGGATGTGTCTAACTTAGTTGCAAAAGCATATAATATCTCAACTCACAATGTAGCAACCCTAAACCATAAATCGGTATATAATTAATGTTATGAACCATAACTTACATCAATTTGTTTGATTCAATATTATATTAAATTATGAAAATAATTTTAAAGTTTTACATTAAATATGCAATGAGATATTTCAACTAAAATAAAATTATTTTCCCAATCAATCCTTTCATACCATCACAAATTACTAGATAGATAAACATAGTACACATTAAATTGATTTGTAACCAACAAAGTGGTTTAAAAATTGGTTGTAATTAACTTTTCATTTCCACCATCATAAAATGAATAAAAAAACATAATTAGCAAATTATAGATAACAATAATAAAATGATACATCAACAATATAAATGATGAAATAAAACATTTACATATCACTCTCCATTTCCATAAGCCTGATTATCTTCCTTTCTTGGCATTATAAAACCATTGTTTTCAAAAACATGTTTTGATCATGTCGTGTCCCAATACAAACTATCAATCCCTATCCAACACATATGGGTAAAAAAACATTTGGTTGCAATGTTTTGGGAAAACATAAGGCTCCTTAATTTAATCCCACTTCCTTCTACAGTTGATACATATTATCCAATTATTGTGATATTCCTTTACAGTACTTTGGTTGAAGGTATCACACCCCTTGCACCTAAAAATAAAACATTGGAAAAATGAGAAATCCACTTGAAGGATCTCTCATATCTTTTTGACGTAACCTAATTCCCCCCTATTATGTTATGATCACAATAGATAGCATGACTAGATTGTTCGAACTCGACTTCTACTCCACAATCTTGTGTAACACGTCTATCATCGACATCCTTTGTGCAAAAATGATGCCCATATGCCCATGTAAATGGGAACAAATGCACCTATAAGTGTGTGAACAAATGACAATGTCATATGTCTAATAACCAAAGCATGAATAAAAAATATAGATGTTATAATTCAAATGTGCATTATAGATTTTAAAATGTACAAAAATCTTATTACGGAGTTGTTACACAGTCTCCATATGTTTAGTGCGTCCTCTTCAACACGCGGTTAATGACCATATGCACCGTATTTCTCTATGTTTTGGTTAGCAACCCAACTTTGGGTTAAATCATTGTCATATTTTCCTTTAAATGATTAGGATAAGGCATGCTTCTACCATTAAACTATATGAATTTTTTCCTATCAGTGTCCCATTTCCTTCTCTTTTCTTCATACAATGCGACCCATGGTTGCGTTTCCTTTGTATTTTAAAGGATAGATTTATTGATGGAATCAATTTATGAATTTACTGATGTATTCATAAAATCAAAACAAATAGTATGAGATTAAATATATATTATGAAGCTCAATGTAAACAATTACTATGTAGAAATTTGACAACATATAAGTGACTTACTCTTTATCATGTGTCTTTTTTCCATTCATTTGGAGTAGCTCCCCTTCCCTTTTGTCCTCATCCCTTTGTTCTTCCCAAATCATCCCACCTTGTGTGTCATCAATTTGCTTGATGTAATCACTAGAATAATAGAATGACTCATATACTATGTACCCCTCTGTCATGGACCCCTCGGGTTTTTCCCTTTATCGAACAATTCCATTCAATTTTCTCATGTACCTCTATAACAATAACATCCAACGACATGGGAACACCCCAACTAATTAAACCTCATCAATTAGGTGAATTAGAAGATGAACTTGCAAGTCTACAAAAAATCATGGGTAGTTCCTTCTCAAACATACAAACAATCTTAGTTATCTCTTGACACCACCGTGGAATGCTATCCATATGAATATCCTTTGATATGATCAAACGTACATACATAGATCATTTATATATGGCATGTCGGAAGTCCTAGGGAAATTCATGTTTCACACATCCATGCACAAGCAGAGGATAATGACACTACAAAATAAACATATACAAAACTAATTGCGTTTTAAACTATGGCAGAATAGAAAAAAAACATGTTTTCAACATACGCTCCCTTGGAAGGTTCAAATGGTCATGTGATTCTAATTTGAACAAATTTTCTTCTATAGTGAAGCAATGTTGTAGAGTAGAACCATTTAAACAAGGCACCTTCACACCCAATATAACTTCTTTTTCCAAAGAAAGATCATCTTTCTTCAAAATCCATGGGACATCACCTTCTTTAAAAGACCAAGAGGAATCAATCTATCCTCTAATTTCTTTTCTTGGCCACTGTTTCTTTTTAGGATTTAAATAAATAAGATCTCTCATATCAGGTATTGTGTCGTTTTTTATGATATGTGCCTAAAAGAATATGAAACATTTTTAAATATATGCATGGGATCTAGTAAGTGGACAATCTTAAGATGCTCTTAGTATGGAAGCTCATAAAATACAAATTTCATTTTCATCCTAGTGGGTATTTTCTCAACATAGGTGTCGAAGAATTTAGGATCATTGAACATAGGTTACTCATTTGATCATCAATGTATAACAGGTTCCCATGAGTACATGGATGACCATCAATATATAACAGGTTCCCATGAGTACATGGATGACCATCAATATATAACAGGTTCTTCTTGTTAAATGTTTCACAAACATAACCATTCATGAACATACTACACATGGAAATGCTATGTTTGTATTTAACAATATTCAAGTAATTAGAATGACAATAAAGAGGACCACCAAATGGAATAAGTGCTACTTACTATTGAATGGGAGGACCGAATACACGTGAAAGTATAAACAACCCAACATTTACAACATCTATTTTAGCCTCGGAAATCATATAATTATTACCACAAAAGGAAAATTTGGTTCCAACATTGGGCATAGGAAGAGAAGACGACCAAGTGCCATACAAAGCATGGTCGTAACAAGTTTGGTATTTACTTTGCAGATGGACAAAAAGAAAGAAGTCATCACTACCATCCAACAATTGAACCGACCTTGGTGTGTACTTGGACATTTTTTATGTCATCTCATACAAATTTTTGGATCTCCTAGTAGAGATGTTTTGGGTGGTATTGATATCATACTTTGGATCACTAGAAATCTCAGTTAACTCAATTGAAGCAGACGGGTTGGTTAATTTAGGATGAAACATAGGTTCTTTGGCTTCCAGATTTTCAAAAAATGAGCATATGGAAGTGTTCCTACATGTATTTTATATGTCACCTATTGTATTTTTTACTATAGTAGTATTAAACCATCAACATTGGGTAGTCGATCATTAATATAATGGGTGAGTGTTACATGCTGAGTGTTCTCCTTGAAACATTGACATTTTGAGCAACCACATACTACTAGGGTGCCATAAAAGAGATCAAGGCCACGATGAAGTACCATCGAAAACCTAGGATTGTGTCTAGAAGATGACATGTTACAATTGGTGGGGTAAAGTGGCTCTCCATTTTCGTCTAGCAATTGCTTGTGGTATCTTGCTCCTGATAAGAGCTTGTAATGTTTTTCAACTGGTGGAATATCTTGTGAATACAAAATCGATTTCGAATAAAGATTTTGCAAAATTGAATGCATAATTATTCACATGCACATGGACAAATAACATAAATTCAATTAAATAATCAAACTATAAATAAAATACGAACTTATCACTAGTACAAAATGAGAAATTAATGACTACAATTCGACTATAAATGACTATTTTTGAGTCGGTGACTAATAGTATCCGATTTCCACTATCTTATCTCTAGTCGTATTTCACTAGTCATTAATTGGTTAACTTATTAGTCATTGATAGTCACTGATTAAGTCATTGATTTAGTCATTGATACTCACTGATTTAGTCATTGATTTAGTCATTGATACTCACTGATTTAGTCACTAATTTAGTCATTGATTGTCACAATTAATGACCAAATATACAACTAAATAAACTACTAGATGATAACATATTAATGACTAAGCTAAATACGACTAAAAGTTAGTCGCGCTATAAGATACTAGAAATTAGTTACTGATAGTCGTATATATGCGAATTTAGTCATTTTCTTAGTCACTAATTTATGATAGGGTACAGAGGAATCGAACCACTAATCTCTTGCCTATAATTAGGCAGGTGCTCTACCATTGAGCTAGCACCCTTTAAGAAGTTGTTATTGCTTGACAATGATGATATTCAAACAAATTTTGCATGGGAACAAAATGAATGTCAAACATATTCAAGAAAAATGCTTCAAGTACTAAAAGAATTCTAAGATATCGCACTTCAACTGTGACAATGATGAAAATTCAAAGAAGAATGATCTTACAAACTACGCATGAGTACAATAACCCATGGTTGTACAAATTATCAGGAACAAAAGCAAGCTGCTACCCTTCACAGACATAAAAGAATACAAGATCCAACTTGCAATAAATTTGTTTTAATTGTCTATCAATTGTTGATCTCTCAACAGCTAAAGATGTTTAGAGACGTTTGCCTGTCTGAGATCCAAAATACATACAATTATCTTCAACTTGTATGTACCCACCGAAGTTGACAACTCTGCCTGAGACATGGGAGTCGCTGAAGAGATGTACAGGACACCTGGTGGAACAGCCTGCTGGTAGAAAGGTCCTGTATATTGGAACTGTCGAGTGCCATAAAGCTTAGAATCTCCCCTAATAGAAGGAAGAGGGGTCCCAACTGGTGAATAAGTACCATATGGCATTTGAGGGGCATATGCATATCCAGTATGATATATAACAAATCCATTTTCACTATATACACCCTGCAAGAAGCATGTTTATATTCACCACCTTGCACATATCCATCATCGCTACCATAAGCAATTTAAAGGCAGACTGAACTAAAAACAAACCAGCACGAAATGATGTGCTTAAGAATAACAACTTTGAGGAGACGGGATTTCCATCCAATCGATGTTGACATATCGCGGATACTCTTCCCATTCAGAGGCAGGGTCATTTAACCTGGATATGAATACATATAGGTTACCCATATATACATACACATTACCAATATGGTGTATAATTTTTGGTCATCCCAATTTCACATTTTCAGAAAAACTAGACTAACCTGGTTAGAAGAGACTAACCTCCATAGTAATATGTTGGAGGAGGATAACTGTTTTGCCCATAAAACATGTTGGCCTCCATTGCTGTATCTTGTGCCCCAGGGCCACTTAACCCATCGGTTGAAGAAGCTGGACCAACTACACTGGGACAGTATTAAACATAAGTGCATAAATTTTGAATAGGCAAAGGGCAGAATGTGACACCTGTTTGAGTACGCAACAGATTTTCAGGACACACATTGTAGATCAACAGCAGACATTTTTTAGATCATATATAGTTGCCCAATGGTTAAAAAGAAGACATTAACATTTGCAAGAAGCATTTTGGTGCCAAATATGGAAGAATTAAAAATCCTGGCATTAAAATATGGAAAACTGATTAACCTAACTATAAAAGTAAAAGGACTTTTTTCAGTGCTAAAATGTCACGCCAAAAACACTATTGTGGAGTATAAAAACTCTGGACCTGTATTTATAGCATGCTTAGCCTGTTATTCTGTTTGTTCAGATATGGGATTTGGTGAGTACAAATTAATTGCAGAAATTGCAAATGTGGATCGTGTATTGACAGATTAAATTCCAAAATTTCATGGGTTATAAGAAATCGTTGATTTCATAGATTAATTGTGGTTTAAAAGTTTTTTGGGTACAGGAACACTTGAAAATACTGCTAAAATCATCAAAAAATACTACATTTGAAACATAATTGTAACACCAAATGTTGTTGCAATCAGCATGGATGCAAAAATCTCATTTTCAGACTGTTAAGTCATGAATATCAAGTATTGTGGTTCATACTAGAAGTTTGCAGTCAGCGAGATTCATCAAGAAATCAAGAGGTCAACAATCCATGAAACCACAGAAAAGTAATCATGAAAACTCGATCAGACAAAGGCCTTACAGCACAAGTTTCTGATGTGCAGCAAACAGTGGAACTGCCTTGGGCATGAACAAACACCTATTGCAATCATTTATGAACCAGATCTGATTTTTTCCAGATTTCAGAGGTAATGTTTTTTCTGTGAAATAGAGATGTAATTGGAAATAATGTTTAGGAAATCAAAGTAAACCCCAAATTGGGGTCAGTCAGTCAATATTTTATAAGATCTGTAAGAAACATTCATAGTTTACCCCCGTGGTTCTTTTCTATCTAAGGTAAGTAAGACAAAAAAAGGAGGTGGCAAGTCATAAAACTGAAAATGTCGAAATCAAAAAAAGGGTGCATGTTTTGAGTAGCTGATAAAAGGATTTAATGTCAATTGGGACAAAAAAAAGGAGGTGGCAAGTCATAAAACTGAATATGTCGAAATAAAAAAAAGGGTACATGTTTTGAGTAGCTGCTAAAAGGATTTAATGTCAATTGGGTCTAGAACAGGTGGTTGAGAGAATCCTCCCCACCCAGGATCAATTCCCACAAATGACATGTTGAGCTTTTATAATGATTAGACTGTTGTAGTGGCCCCAAACCCTGAATAATCCAGTTTACACTAGGTAACATACTTGGAATGAGGGGAAGTGCCCAGTGGGTTTCCCTAGGATATGTATTTCACAGAATCAAGAAATTACAAATAGAAAAGAAAAAAATTGATAAAAGGCTTCAAGCAAAGGGTACGGGAATTGGAATGCTCAATTTGAAGAAATATTATAGAGAATCCAACTGAATCCTGCCTTCACTGTTATGAGATACTAAGATAGCAATCTCATAAAGTTGGAAGATTGTCAAGACGGATTTAGTAGAATTCTGCCTGCAAAATGTGGAAGATCCAGATCTAGTGATGAAGAAAAGCTAAAAATACAAAACATAATCAGGTTAACATTCTAGAGAACCAACAAACACTGAAGCTGTTGAAATGCCTTGGTGGATAGTGGTAGACCCATATGTGGTCTTCAAACTTTGTAGTCATATCATATTACTTCTTTGTAAAACTACGGAGTTGTAACATTTGAAACTTTCGTATTTAGGGGTGGCAAAAACTGAGAAATATTATTTTCCTGTAGGGGGGTTGTGGAATATTAACAATTCGATAATATTTAGGAGTACTTTGTAAAACTACGGAGTTGTAACATTTGAAACTTTCGTATTTAGGGGTGGCAAAAACTGAGAAATATTATTTTCCTGTAGGGGGGTTGTGGAATATTAACAATTCGATAATATTTAGGAGTATTAAAAAGTTAGTATACTAGTTACTTTATTAGTGACGTCACCAATGTAACATTTAGATGGGATTAGGTCGTTATACCACCTTAATCACTCAGGGATGCTACAAATATGTGGTGAGACACAATGTAAGGAAGTGTGTGAGATTTATTGCTGCTGCAACATTAATAATATAATCAATACTTGATTCTCTCTCTCCACCACCTCTATCTCTAAACTCTTACACAACAAATATTAATGCCTTGTAAGCACACACTATGAAATCAATGGGTTTGGACTCACAATGCCTCCATTTGAACTACATGTATTTAGTTCCATTTTAACAATATCATTTCCCGACAGCCTTATCAAAAGACATCTGACAGGCATTGAAATCTTCAACCTTATTTCAGACCACAACACTTGGGAAATTCAAATAACCATAGCAAGCTTAGTTTGAAATCTAGAGTTAAGCATATCCAAGATTCAAATAACAAAATCTCCATGTCTCACTGGAGGAGCAAACAGCAAGCTCTAATGTTAATGTATATGTTAATATATTACGTTTCAAGTGTTCATAGTTGTAATAACATGTTGGTGATATAATATTATAACCTGCAATTAAGATGATTAAAGGTATGGTTAGTTAGGTGATTATAACAAATTAACTGTCTTAGGTACTCTTATAATGTAGTCTATGATGAGATATAGGTGACAGAGCAGTAAATGTGTCTACTTGGGTAGCCTTACTTGGGCTAACCCTGGACTGTATCGCTGCATATTTACAACTACTAGTAATATTAATATTAAATATATGATATTTATTATTCTCTCCACCATATCTTGATTCTTGTATTTATTTTCATGTGCATATCCAATTATAAATTTGTATTGAGCTAACTTATACATCACTAAATAAACCGTACAGTTACTAGAGTACATCATATAGCCTAGGCTCCCTGTTTTGAAAAATTCTCAATCTAACATATTCTGTCAACAATCGTATAATTGGTAAGCAATAACGGGCACTGTGAAATGGTCCTTATTGTACCATAGTAGTGGTGCTGCAAATATCAATGTCTGAAAATAGAAATTCTTTTAAAATTGTTCTCTTCATCTATGACTAGTTGCAACTTCCAGGGCTACACTGCTAATATGACTGTTAGAACAGACAAACAAAGTGGGTTATACAAGTAGCAAAACAAACAGACCTTTTGTACTTCCTCAAGACACTAATCCAAATGTTCCAGCCAGAATAGGACTCAACTTTAGTACAAAATGTTTCATTTAGGAGGCAGACAAGAGAATCCCGATTAATTGAATCAGCATTTTTGTAAGCTCAGCCAGATTTTAAAGCAGATTATGTACGTTGTTTGCATTGGCTGGCCTGTAGAATGTAGCGGTATGTTAAAGCATAAAAACCAAAGAGAATTCCATGCAACTTCAGCGCATTGGCTGGCCTGTAGAATGTAGCGGTATGTTAAAGCATAAAAACCAAAGAGAATTCCATGCAACTTCAGCATAAGAAGCATGTGCTTGGTCAATGACTGTTTTT
The DNA here is from genome assembly GCA_027924585.1 of Larix kaempferi. Taxonomy (NCBI): domain Eukaryota; kingdom Viridiplantae; phylum Streptophyta; class Pinopsida; order Pinales; family Pinaceae; genus Larix; species Larix kaempferi. Next base: position 1,484,952 of record BSBM01000254.1, read on the forward strand.
GCTTTTGATAAAATGTGGAACAAACTGTAGAGATTATACCTGAATAAACTAACATGAGGTGCAGCTTATCTCTTTTTCAAACTTTTTACTTAAACATCGTGCTTCGACAAGATAGATGGGCAAAATTACACAACCCACAAGTAGAAAACCCAGAGACATGGTTAAGCAGGCAAACGGGCCCAGAGGGGACAACCATAAAGTGCCCACTAGTGGCAAAGCTAACACATACGCCATTGGGCGGATTGGAACCCAGGAAGGCCACTTGAAAGCCACTACCCTTACCACTGAAAGACAACCCCATTGGCGCTCTTCTTCAAATTTTCTGTCAATGTAAATAAATAACTTCAAAACCACAGGAAGCAATGAGGCTCTATGAGGCTTGCATGTTGTACTGCCACCATCATACGCTGTTGATCAATTTAAGCTCTGGCATGTTTTCGATCCACCACCTTCCTATGCATTTAGGTTTTTGTCCTGTGTTTTGGTGTTTCTCTCCATCTAGGCAGGGGCCTAAAATGGCCCAGGATTTACACATTGCTCGTTCTACATCCCCACAAAGGAGCATAGCACAAGGAAGGCAAGAAAGTTTCTGCCAAAAGTCTGATTTTGTTTTTGTTCTTCCTATGCAAATTTATGTTGGTGAATATAATGATGCTTGCTCTGATTATAGCCTGCATGCTTTCATGACCTATTTTGTAAATAGAATCCCATTTGAAAAAATGATTAGGGATTGGGTTACAGAGTCCTGGGAGCCCTATGAAGGACATGTCAAGGGGATCCATGAACCGTAATATGACCAGTCCTTCAAGTTTGCATTCAAGAACGCTGCACAGCCATTATGCAGTGTGGGTCATAGGTTTCCCACAAGACAATGATTGCCTTAACTCATCAAATTTTCTCAGCAGAAAATTATCTTTAGCTCCATTATCTTGTCTATGCAGAGTTTTCATGTCCACGGATCCAGTTCTATAAAATCATTTGCCTGACATGAACCTAAAATTTGTTTCCGCCTAGACATAATCAACAAATCTGTCTGCAAGTTAACTTCTCAAATAACCTGAAAGAATTATCAATATTCAGGTTGAAGATACAAATATCAGCCAGCTAGTGTACTGCATTAACAACAAAAATATGTGCTTCCGATGCTAGAGTCATGATCGTCCTAGCAAGGGCTGCTCCCTAATGACAAAATGCCTAGCAAAATCATATCTGCCTAGAACCTAGCCAAGAGGGAAAAAATCTTGGTGACAAGGAAAGGCTCTAATGGAAATAGAGCACCTCAGAACCAGCCTAAAGATGCCTGTCTGCGCGAAGCAACCTCAGTAGGAGCCAGATACCAAATGCAGATTGATGCTGTTGCCCCAAGGGTGCAACCTCTGGCTCACATAGTTGACAACCACATTTTATTCAACTCTTTTCGAACATTGAAAGGAAAAACATAAGTGGCAGCGGCGATACTAGAGAAAGAACTTTCCTTCCTGAAGGTTTTCTCATGGAACATTTGGGGTCAATCAAACACAGCAAAAAGGGCACAATTCAACATTAATTCTGGCCTGTTCAAAATATAGATTTAGTTTGCCACTAGAAATTAAAATTCAGATTTCATTATAGAGAAGCGGAGGCTGCATTCAAGTTGATTGCTCTTGCTCAACGTTTTGATCCAACTATTGGATAATTGTCAGGAAACTTGAGAGACTTCATATTTCATGTTAAGGCATTGCTTAATTTTATGTTTCAGTGCCAGTGCTTTCTCAAATGAGCATGAGAAAGGGAAAACTGGTGTGGAAATGCTTTTATCTCCTAACATCAGTGTATGTGTTTCTCATTAGGATACAGATTCGACACAAAGGCTGGTGTGGATTTTTTTAAACCTTGGTGAGTATCATCTTGGGCTGCCCAATATCTATGCATTGAATTAGGCTTTGTAGTGTGCAATCTCTCAACATTAAAACGACAATTTACTACCAGAAGAAAACTAGTTTTTTTCACAGAAAAATTTAACTTACTATTAATATACGAAATAGTAAATAATACCAGCTGTCAGAAATACATGCTTCTCACAAACCCTGTCAGAGGGTGCACATCATGCCAGATGTATCATCGACAACATCAGAAAAGTCCAAATAAATGTCCATATGACCACATAATAACATCAGGAATCCCTCCAGCAGGAGAAACGGATCCAATAATCACCAGTATATCAAAGTGTCCAAATACATATAAATATAAGGTCACAGACATAGTCAGTCACATCAAACAAAAATCAAAGACCGCATATAATGCCCAACAAAATATAATACCAAGCCGCAGCCATAAGTGGCTATCATATGAGCCGCAAAAATGAAGAGGATGTATGACAAAAACGTCCAACAAGAAGTTGGAGTCAGCCTCTAGGGAGAATCTGCACATAGAGCTAAAAAACATATAAGTACCCACCTGCGAATAAAGGGGCATCAAATACATATAATGACAAAAATAAAAAAAAACCAACATCATGTCCAATGTAAATTATAAGAACCCTGAGTAATAAGTAAATCAGCCTGCCATTCTTGCCACATGATGACCCCGACCGGTGAGTTAAGTGCCCTCTTAGAAAGTAAGTCCGCCTCCATATTTGCCTCCCTGTATACATGTTCAAAATGTATATGTTGGAAGTTCCGGATGAGCATCTGAGCTGCATCCATCCAGTGTTTAAGAAGCAATACATTGAGTGATGTCTTGCCACTCGCCCAAGTGATAGTAGATAGAGAATCTCCAAAAACTACAAGAGAGGAGATCTTTCTCATCCGAGCCCAGAACAATAAGAGCCAAAGTGCACATAACTCACTCCTTGTATTGGATCCATTGCCCAGGTTCAGCCAGATGTGAATGGAGACATCGATGGAAATGTGTAATGTGGCGCCCGCACCACCCCCCCCCATCCCAGCTCACAGCAGCCCCATCAAAGAATCCACAGGGATATATCAGCACAGGGGGGGCGCGACGAAGGTTCTTATCCAGTTTTTTATTATCAAAAAGAGCGCAATGGACCGAGACAAATTCTTTATGTGCAGCAAGGGTTTTAAAACATATCCCATCCTTATAAGGTAATCTATTCTCAAATATATAAAGATTACGTGCCATCCATACCTCCCAGATCATAAAATATGAGAGTTCTGGACACCCTGCGTCATAGCGAGACCAAGCTTTAAGGCAATCATTAAGTGTACAGTAGTTCCATCTAAAGTGTACACCAGCTTTGTTTGCAATCAAGGTCCAGAGGTCCCTTGTGTACAGGCAGGAAGTGAATAGATGATCTACCGATTCCTCCTGTGAGCAACAAAGGGAGCACCATCCCGGGCCACAAAAACCACGACGACATAGATTGTCCCAAGTTAGAATCTTGTTGCACAATGCAAGCCAGACAAAGCATTTTATCTTGAGGGGTAAAACAAGTTTCCAAATATATTTATCCCACCAGCGAATCAAATACTGTGAGAAGAAAACTAGTTAGTTTGTGGTGATTTTAACAAATGATGCCAATATCATGATAATAATGGAAATATCACAATATGTCACATGATATTACGATATTCTAAAAAATTTCAATGATACCACAGTTCGATAGAAAATATCACCATTTCTGCACCAAAGTTTGGGGATCAAGGGCAGAGGAGTTTTGTCACCATCTTCTATTGAGGGCTTGCATTTTGTTTGTTTCTCACGATTTAGAATAGGGTATGCAATGTCCATGACATTTGCCTCTTCTTACCAATTTTTAATAGGAGATTTAATGCTTATCTAGGCCTATTTTCATTTGTAGCATTCTTTTGTATTAATTTCCATTTCTTTTTGTGACCTAGGTTTAAACAGTGCCCTACAAAAGATGTTGAAGGTAATGGACCCACTATTGAAATATGGCAAGCCAATTGAACCTCACAATTGATAGAGGTTGAGGTGCAAGTTGTGTGGGAAAAAATGAACAATAGGAATTGATGGCTTGAAATTCCACCTTGCCATAATTTCAGGGCATGAAGTGGAAATTTGCCCCGCATCTACCCCAAAGGACATCCAAATTGCCACTAAATCAATCCTTTTTATAGGTAAGAAGAAAGACAATAGTGAATCATTGAGGCTCAAAATTGCAACTAGAGGATTTGCAAGAAGCTCGAGAAACACTTGACTCTCAAGAGTAGGGGGGACCTATGGTATTGAAACCCAAACCTCATTCACATCTTCCATGATGCCCTGGGCAAGCTCACCTTTTTTTTGAGGTCTACTCCTAGGGAAAATCTTCTATTAGGTCATTGGTTAAAATAAGGGAGAAGGAAGTTAACAATACTTTCGTTAAATGTTTTCTATGGAGTGGCATTCCTTTCAACATTGCCAAGAACAAACCATTCTACCAATCAATGTTTGAAGATGATGCTTTTGTTGACCCATGCTACGAGGACCCTACCTATGAGAAGTTGAGAGGGACTCTCCATTAAGCGGAAAAGTTTGATTTCACATGTAGAATGGATGAACTTAGGGAATCATGGGAGACCACTAGAAGTGTCATGATGTCAAACGGTATAGGAAGGGAAAGACCACTCTCAATTTCTCGGTTGGTCGTCTTGGGAACCATTGTTTATAAACTCTGTTCATGCATCCACATATGTTAAATATGCACAATCATTATGTGAGTTGTTCGATGGGTTCATCCAAGAGATATGTCTACAACATCTTATCCAAGTCATAATGGATAATGTTACTAATTGTGTGGTTGCTCACATGTTGATTATGCAAGCAGAAAAGGTATCAAACCTTCTATTGGATTCTATGTGCCACCCATTGAATTGATTTGATTATAGAGGACATGGGAAAAATTTCTTTGATAAAGGATATCATTAAATTAGCCAGGAGTGTCTCCAAACCTATATATAATCATACATATGTTCTCAACCTTGTGAGACAATTCACGGGGAGTAATGAGATGGGATGTCCTAAAATCATAGGTTTTGCCACTAGCTTCATTTCTTTTCAATCTCTCCTCAATTCTATGTTACAGATGAAGAGAATGTTTCTTTCAAATCAGCATGATGTTTGTGCATAAAACATTAGTAAACCAAATAGGCAAGTCATAGCCCAACTAGTGTACCAAGAGTTTTTGGATGGGAATGCAAGAGGTGTGTGCCATTAACAAACCGATTCTTCACTTGGTTTGTGTTGAACCTTGTAATGGGCTATTTGTATGAGGCCATCATTGGGGCTATGGACAATAATTTTTCACCTCGGATATTTTTTTGACGAGGGACTCAAATTTTCTTTCTAAGGTAATTATTGTTTAAAGATAATTTTCTTGCAAAATGTTGGTACAAGACTTAAGCAACAAGTTGATTCATAGCAAGAAACTAATATTCAACAACATGATGAGATAATTTTTTTGCAAGAAGGAACCTAAAACTACAAACAGGAAGCAGTGGTAACTTTGGGAGCAGAAGGAACCTTAGGAGCAAGAGCAGATTTGGGGGTATAAGGAACTTTTGGGGAAGGATTTCTTTTCAACAGAGTGATATCCTTCAGTCAGTATGTAGGCTTAGGTTGTGCATTTGATGTACTTTCCTTCCCTTTGCTTCTCAATGGATATTCCCTCTGAACTAGGAAAGCCTTTGCTTCTTAATGGATAATCCATAGTAATCGGCAGAGCAATTGATGCTTTTTGAGTGTGAGATAGTGGTTCACTGATAAGGAATGAGATGATTCCGAAGCTAAGTTATTCATCCTAGTTGACCCATTGATGGGAAGACACCATCTAACTTATTACTATTGGTGTATCTATGTGAGAAATGAATGTGTATGTGTATGCAAACCATACTATAGTGGAAATGATACACCATGGAAGAGATCAGTGGTGACAAAAATACCATAGGAGAGTGAAATAAGAGAATTTGCAGGAAAACAACAAAACTTTTAATAATTCTTAAGATTTATCTTACATCAACACAAAACACATGAGCGCACTTTTATGAAGCTAAAAGATAAAATCAACCTAGATTTGAGGCGAGAAACCTTGGTAAAGAGTGAACTTTATGAGAGTGCCATTACCGTGACTATCAACGTTCCTAGATGTTGCTCTGTGGCGAGAGTTCCATTAGCTTGACTATCATCAGATGAATGATTGTCAATCCACTGGTTTTGGTTTTCATAAGGAAAGCACGAGACAAAATTCTCCAGACGGCTAATTCACTGTAATAGCTTGCTCAAAGATTGAGTCTGTTGCAGAAGTTTGGGACTGGGAGCGTGCTCGGTGTAATTTCTTCCCTCCGAAGATACCAATGTTTCCATACTCAACAGTTCTTCCAACAAGAACGCCAAACCCTAATTTGGAAGCACCCAAAAGGGGCAAGCCACTTACCAGCTACTGACAATTGTACCATGCCCAATGGGAAAGACCAAACCATAAGTCAAGACCGAGCGCCCAAATCCAGGTCTCCAGCGCTAATGCATGCCCGCGTATGGACCTACAGGGTAAGCTATGTAATCTGCACGCATTATCAATTCCCATACCACCTGTCAAGTGCATAACAAAATACTGATACCGAACGCTGAGTTAAGGGACACATAACCAGTTCAGATAGACCAAATGCAAATCTCATATCTATTTACCGGGAAATCTTAGGACAGAGCGAGATGCTCAATTTCTTGATCACTTTGTCAGTTTTGGCATGATTCAACCTTTTTTTTGGCAGACAAATCCGATCTATTGAAGCTTCATTTATTTTCCCTCCCTCTTTTTTTTTAATTTACTCATTTTTTGCTAATTCACTTTTCCCTCTTTTATTTTTTATTTTTTTAATTAGTTTCCCTCTCTTTATTTTATTTGTTTTATTTATATTTTTTGTTTTTTAAATTTATTAATACTAATATAAATATTTTATTTTTTCAAACGAAAAAAGACAACTTTTATTAAGAGAAAAGTTATGTCAAGAGATACATATAAGGCGAGATGCCTATTTGTCCATATAAAATTGTAAAAACTGATGCTAATGCTCATACTTACATACATAGTGCATACCAGGAAGTATTTAAGCATAGCCCATCATATAACAAAAAACAAGCATGTCTAAACTGCAATTTTAGATGAATTGCACACAATTAGTCTTAAACAGAGCTCCCTCTCGGTACTCTTCAACGAGGATGGAACCATCCAATTCACCCACAGCCAGTTTGGAAAGCTAATCGGCCTCCATATTATGCTCCCTGTAGATATGGACAAAATTGATGGCCGAAAAGAGTGTCATCATATCTCTCGTGCGCTTGATCCAACCACTCAGCTCCAAAGAGTGTAGTCTCTGTTCACCCTTCGCCCATAATATAACCACTCTCGAATCACCAAAAATAGTAAGAGTATGCAGTCCAATATAGTTAGCGAAGAAAAGAAGACCCCATAAGGAAAGTAGTTCAGATCGAATATTCATGCCTTGTCCAGAATGCATCTGCAACTTATAATAAAGATTCGAGGATACTTTAAGTATCATACCATCCCCACACCATCCATACAAGGAAACACCGTCGAAGAAACCAAAAGGAAAGCAATAGTTGGTCTCCGAGAGAGGCAGTATCAGTCTCTGCTTCTTAGGAATCATATTATGGTTTGAAGAGAAATAACCCGCAATTTTAGTTGATAGCAAAGTGACCAAGCCCATCACGTCTTGGAAAATCCATCGATTTCGACACTTCCAAACTTCCCATATCATAATAAAAGGGAGAGCATAATCAAATGTGCGAGCCTCAATCCATAATTGCAAGTTCGCCACTACAGTATCACACCTCTAGGTGAAATGAAAATGAAGTAATGATTTAAGACAAGCCCACAAATTTCTGAAGAAGATACATTGTACAAACAAATGATCGACAATATCACAAGCAACTGAGCAAAGGATACATATTACATATTGAATATTGATAGAATCAGAGCAAAAATCAAATTGCTCAGAAATATTGAATTCGAGCATATATACAGACAACACAATTCACTTGTTGACAAGCTTTCAAAGAGGGCATTGGATGGAAAAGTGGAAGTATTAATTTGGGAGGAATTTCAGGATTCTCATATCTGCGATATGGGAACTGTGCGTCTTTATGACTAAATCTATACATATGGATTGAGTTTTTTTTTTTGTAATATCTATGTTTTGACAATGTTTTTTATCTTTTAAGTTTATCATTGTGAGGAAGGTGATGCCAGGAATGAGTTCCATTCATAGATATTTTGTATATCAGCCTTGTTATGAGACTAAGATCATCGGTGTACTATTTGATTTGCTATGAATGTCAATAGTATGTTTTTGTTTCTTTTGAAAAAATAATATATATATATATATATATACTAACTATATAACTATATAACATATTAATATATTAACTATATTATATTAATATGTAAATAATATATTAATATATTAACTAATATACAGTTATAACTATATGATATATACATTAGCATATAATAATAATTTATTTTGAAGGTCACTGCAAGACACCATGTTGTTGTATGAGACCACCTTGTTTGTGGGACAAGGGACCCCTTCTACGCATAAACATGGCAGTTGGAAGGGGGTGAGTAGTAGAAAGGGGTATAGGATAAGGCATTTTTGGTGACCAAATTTTTTGGTCGCCAAGTCATTTATCTCTCATTTTCTACTAGTGATGGGATGAAATTTTTGTCTGGATTAATGCTTCGTATGAGGTGGAGCTGTTGGGATGTGGGGAATAGCTTTTTGGGATGACATTGTCTATAGTTCTGTGTCGAATGTTGATCCTGAGGTATAGTGCCTATCCAATGTAATTTTCTTTTTGCCAAGTAATATATGAAGTTATAGCTTATAAAAAAAACTTATATTAAAAACCATATCTAGTGTTCTAAACTTCAAAAATATGAGCACCACATCCCACTTCCAGGCCAAATATCCCCTGCCGATGTCCAATATGGTGGTTTGCGACCACGCACATGGACCATGACCCCCATAGTAAGATCTCTAAATACATCTGCATTGTTAAAATTTAGTAAAATATTGTACAAATTCATTCTCAAAATTGTAATTTTCCATTGTCAATGTGACACAACTAAAAATGACTGACACAAACGACTAATTCACATTAATCATTGTTAAATAGTCATATTTATATTCCCGTGACTAAATTAGTCATTCATGTTAGTCATTTTTATTTTAGCCACTTGTTATCTAGTCATATATTTTATCCCGTGACTAAATTAGTCGTTTATCTTAGTCGTTTTTAGTTGGCTTATTTAAAATTGCTCAATTTTAGTCATGTATCCCTTGAAAAAACAATGGTGACCAACTTTTTTAGTCGCCTAGTCACTTATCTCTCATTTTGTACTAGTGTATGTGAGACGACATGGGAAATTTGATGAAGTAATTTGATCAATATGGAATGTGTTGGAATTTGAAGAATTGGTCATTTGATATTATAATATTTTCTCCATGCATTTGAGCCAAATCAACAATCAATATGTGTCTACATTCCTAAAATAGAATTTGGGAAGTGTATAACAATCTACCTTCAAATAGAGTTTTCAAACCATATTTTAGCTTATGGTGCAAGTTTAGGTAGCATATGTATACTATGAAGTATTGTAACATATTTTTTCGTATTCTCAAAGAATATTTGGGATGCATATAAAATTTTAAATTGTAACATACATTCATAGGGATTTTTAATGCAATAGGTGTGCTTTTTACAAGTTAATGCATCGAGGTGCTTTTTACATGTTAACGCACTCATGCGTATAAGAATACATGCATTGATAGTTAACATACACAAAAATATCAGTAAAAGAAAATATATGTACATTTTAATAAAATATATATACATATACTTTTTTGTATTTTATACCAAGTCAATGCATGTAAAAACTATATCGCACTAGGGCACTCAAGGATTTATGGCACACTAACATATGAGAAAACAAAAATGTGTTCATTTATATTTTTTATAAGTTCGTTGCAGTTACATATGTAAATGCATCAGTGTGCTTCAATATATAAGGTGGACTGGAGTATAAAATATGAAAAATAAAAAAAATCGCACACATTTTCTTTTGCATGCGCTAAAAAATCTAGCAGAAAAATGAGCGCAAATTTCTTTTTCAAAAAGTGAGTTTATAAAAGAAAATCTACTTTTTATTTCATTCTTTTGTTGAAAGTTCGAGGGGAGAGTTTTGCAAGAGGGATTTATCAGGGAAGACTTCAAAGCAACAATATTTTTTTGAAGATTGAATTTTGTAAGATATAGTGGATCACACAAAACCCTAATAATTTGGAGCTATTTTCTCTGGATGATTGACTCAGCTGAGAAGTATGAAATGCACGTTGAGTATAAAAACATGACATGGGTATTACATATAAGCTTCTCATAAATGTTTGCTTGTGAAAGTATGAATAATAGAAGTAACTTCTTACTATCCATCTCAATGCATGAATTATTTATGTTCCTACTTAGATTTACAATGAATTTCAGAAAAATAAAAGATGTTCATAGTTGTTGAGTATGTGTTATATTCTTTGCATGTGTGTATTGGGGGGGGTGCATATTTGACCGCACTTGACGATCTGTCGGGCGATGGCTCTAGGGGGGTTATAAGGGGGGGCATGTTGATGGCCTCCCCTTCCGCGAAGCGAGTTCGAAAAAAAATTGGGCTATTTTTGGCCTATTTTTGGGTTCTTTATAAAAATATGTAATTTAATCCCAGTTAAGGGATTGGAATCTATTTTCTAATCCGGGTTAACAGCTTAGGGTTTTGGATGCTGTAGAATACCTATATTTGTATTGTGAGTGGTTAATAATCGATATGAGAAAATAAGAGGTGCAACTCTAAGTTTTACTAGTTTTCTCGGTTAAGGGTTTCCGGGGTAAATCTGTATGTATTATGTGTGAATGCCGTGGTGTAATCTCTATTTTAAAAAAAATAATTTGTATGCTTTGCTTCTCTACAACGGGTTTAAAACTTACAATTGTTGAAACCTTTTCTTTCTTGTTTCTTCCTTTTGTTTTATGTGGATGCAAAATTTAACATTAGGGTTTTACCCCCTCTACTATTTCACAATTAGGGTTTTTTTAGGCACTTTATATTTAATGGATTTGTGATTCTATATATAAGGAATTGGGAATATATTACAATGGGACAACGTATTGCATCAGATCCCAAACCCTTTCCCTGTTAGTTTTTTTAATTGCTTCCATGGTTATCAATGCATACTGTAAAGTATAACACACTCGTGCACTTTTTATAAATGAACACCATTCAATGTATATTTTTAAAAAATATTTTACGTGTTTGTCAGTGTGATAAATATACAATGAACACTAATGTGATTATCTATATCTAATGCACCGTTATAATATAATTTTATTTTTAATTAACGCGCGTCATATTATCGATGCATATATATACTATGGATGCACCGGTGCGTATATATGTATAAAGCACACTGATTACCAGACTACATTGTAAGTTAAAATTTATTTAATTTATTTTTAAATTATATTAAATAGTTTCTTTATTTAATCATCAAGGGCGTTTATTGATAAAAAAATGTTTAATAAAAGTTCAAGGAAAAGGAATTGTAATGAGCACGATGGGAGCACATGCCAGAAAGAGAACAAGGCAAGTTGTTTGAAATTTTAGTATAAAATTAATATATTTGGATCATATGTAAGTTTAAATTATGTGTATATTTTAATATGTGTCATGCAGATCCAAAACTTGAGGAAACTCCATAAGATTGTTTCCAATTTGTGTGCAAAAGAGGGTAAAACCTCAATGGAAAAGTTGCACAGGGATGAATTAGGTGAATCAAAAGGTAATGCACATGAATATTTTATTTGAATTTTCAATAATAATATACTTAAGAATATTCGCTAACATGTTTCAAACAATCTATTTCACATAGTTTGAATGGTGTGTAGGGATTGACATCAAGGAAAGAGAATGTCATCTTAAGAAGATAAAAATTATGAAAGATTTAAATGATGATGAATTGGTCCTCAGTTCATTTGGAGTGGTGTTGGAGGTTGATGAAAATGATATTTTTTTTATAAAACTATGAGGGATATAGCAGAAAGAACCTATAAATGTACTGTCCACTTGCAGTATACAAATAAATACAATGAGTCCAACAATTAGGTTATATATAAACTACATGAAGCCTTTCCAGAGCAATGGTCAATGATACCTATCAAACTTACAATAGAAAAACATACAATAAAAAAAGAATCATTTAAAAAGTATTCTTTCTAAACATGTTTTTCTATCATATGTATATACTACTACAAAGCATCCCTTTATTAATATTTCGGCTATATTTAATTTCATTTCAATATAAAATTATTTTTCTATGATTTCCATTTTTCAAGAAGATTATGAAAAATCATAAAGGATGAACAAGGTGATATCTGAAAAAATGCCAACAGGGATGTCAAAAAAAGTGTACAAGGAGATGGTAAAACAAATGAACATAATTGCATCGAAGGATGAGCCATCTCAACGACAACATGCTTCAAATGTATGTTATCGTTGATTTTTTCTTTTATGTACATATAATGAAGTGATTATTGCATCAAATTTTAATTTTAATTGTTTTATTGCAGAAAAATGTCAAACCCATTTAGCACATAAGACAAGACAACAAGGGAAAAAATGGTTGATATCAAAGTTTGTGAGTAATTGTGTTTTTCTTATAACTTAATATTTCGTATTTGTTGTGGTATTTATATTTTAATTATTTTTCACTCGTCCTTGTATGTCTTCAAATAGGTGCTAACATACAAAGAAGAGCCATGTAAAGAATTGATTGACATTGGATTAAGTATGGGTTGTGAGTATATGTTGGCATATAAATAGTAAATTGTTCAATTTGTAAGTAGCTATGTTGTTTTACTTCTTTCATTGTATAACTAATGAAACAACAAAAAACATTTATATTAAATCTATGATTTGTCATGGCCTATAAAACTTGCAGAAAAAAAAGAATGGAGTGGAGCCAACATAAGACTTGTTAAGAGACGACATGAAAAATGTCTTTGCAAGAATATGTATTGTTTATGAATCACTTCTTGCTATGGTATACTTTTTTATTTACATGATAATGTATATTATCTATTTTTGCATTATGCCCACCAATGTAGATACACTCATTACACTTTATTTCTATGTTTGTTTGTAGATGGAACATGAAAATGGTCATGAAAAAAATTAATCCAATCAACAAAACTTTCAGACAAATAACCCAAGTCACGCAAGCAACTCAAGAACTAATATTAGTTCAAGTGAAGAATGATGATCATTATAATTGGATGTTAGTGCAAGGTGTATATTTTGAAATAATTGTATGTGAAAATCATACATTTTTTCCAAATTGGAAGACCCCATCTTACCAATAAGTGTAGCAATTACATATTGATATTTTGATTATTGTGGACCTTTATGTTGTCCCATTTTGTATGACAAAGGGCCTATTACTCAAATATAATAAAATGATTTTCTTATTCTACTGCATTATCCAATGTTATAAAATGTTACATCGTTGGTTAAATATATGGATGATTAAATATTATAATGAACATATGTGTAATTTGATGGTATAACAACTTAATACAATCATCATATCCGAACAAAATACTTAAAGCTGAAATATGAATATTATTATAAAATTATTTGACTTTCTGATGAATAATGAAATTAAAAAATAAAAATAAAATATAGATGTATTAATGCGTTGTATTTTTTCGAATACTCTGAATGGTGTGACACATACATAATTTATTCATAGTGCTTTATACATGGTGAGAAAAATCTCATTGGTGCTTTTCGACGTTTAAACATCACGGGTGATCATAATGGTTATAGATGCACCGAATTCACAGTGCTCACATTGTTTTCCACAACAATGCTTTTTATTAATTGTATGCACTGGTGCTTTTATAAATAGTTCTCACTAGTGCAACTCTATATTGTAACCACATCGAAAGGTTAAGAAACTAACAATGACCATTGCCATCAAATTTACAAAGAACTTCGATGCACATGGAAAGCTATCCATTAGTGCATATTTGTGACATGTACGAACTGGTGCATTATATAAGGTAATAAGAAATAGTGCATTAAATAAGATGATACACCCATGTAAACGCATAATTACTAGTGTCGTTTTATTTGTAAAGCACTTGTGCTGTTTAAGTTTTTTTTTTCACACATAAATTTATCTTACTATTAATAAAGTGAAATAGTAAATAGGAACAAATACATCAGGTCATCAAACCCTAAGAACATAAAACCTACGGGCATATGAGCCCCAAAATCCACGGGCACAAGAGCCCCATAAAAACATGATAGGAACCGATGCTAATATGCTAAAAAGAACCAATGCTATTAGAAATATAATTCACACCGGAGCTATGTAATTAAAGATGCATCGATTCTTTTTGTATATACAAGTGCATCAATTAAAAAAAATCCACTATAACCTCCTCCAGTTGAGGTATTTTTGGTTATAATAAATTTTCGCTATAACTTCCACCAGATCATCCATTACCAAATGGTGAGGTTGTAGCATAGTTTTTTTAATATAATTTTTCCCAATCTTATAACATTCAAATTCTCCACAAAAACCTTTGATAGAAGGTGTTTTCCTTGCAGTGACCTCCCAATGTATTCCCTTTTCGTTGTCCTTTTTCCCAAAAGAATGAAATAAAAAAAATAAAGAATTGTTGGCGGCCGACATCATTTGTCCTAACCCAAGCCCTTATTCCTCATTGATGGTTATGATACTAAAAAGGGAAGGCGCTTGGTACATGTCTTTATATTTTAGGGCTCTCAATAAGTTAGCTATCAAAAATCAATTTTCCATTCTTGTCATTGGTGATCTGTTAGATGAGCTACATGATGCCAAATCTTTCACTAAACTCGACCTTCGATCAGGATGCCTTCAAATACACATGAAAGATACATACATACCCAAGACCACTTTATGCACCTATGAGGGTCATTATGAGTTCTTAGGCATGCCATTTAGTCTATGTAGTGTGTTGGATACCTAATTCTATGGGAATAGGGTGAATGTGTAAACAATGTAAATATTTTTCAATTTTTGAGAAACTGAAACGTAGAAGTCCAAAGGACGTCTTGGGAGATGAAACCCAAAGTTCACTCGTATTTAATGACACTCACATTGTTGAAAAAATCAATCTTGGAGCTATTTTATTAGGACTGACAGTGGTATCAAATACTATCCCTTTCTGTCATAACTCCATGAATGCTTGCAGTTTTCCCTCTGCTGTTTGCTTGTTCAGATTGACATATTCTTTAGATATGCTTTCCCTCATACTTTCCCACTAAAATTCTTATCCCTGTGCACTATCATCCCTTAGAAAAATGTTTCCTAACCCTAGATTCCTATCACGACCTGAGCATAGTCACTTTTGACCTGGGCATACTCTATCCTCCACAATGGGCATACTTTATCCTCCACATGGATTCTCCATGATCAAAATTATTCTTGCATCTAAAACCACTGCTTAAAACTGAGTGGAGCATTACCTATGTGGAGTATTACCTACATGGAGATTTTCCTACACTTGGATACTTGAAGAGTTGTGTACACCTGTGTGGAGGTTTACTTGCATGTGGAGACTTGGAGACTAGGCATGGAGACTTGCATATATCTCTGACTGAGTCTACCTCATGTGGCATTGAAAAATGTGAGAAGAATACACCTAAAGCTGTGTGAAGGATTTTGTATGGTGATGTTAATGTAAAGTCCATACTTTACTCAAATATAAACCCATATTTCTTACCACGTGGACAAGGAAAGTTTTAGGGGTGAAATTTAGCCCATGGGATAATTTCCGAGGTTTTTTATCCAAAACAAATATTTTCCATTTTCCATTTTTTTCCAATATGATTCACCCAAATTCTATAGGATTATTTTTTTACTTTAAAAATCATCTAAAATGTCCAAAAACTATATAAAATCCTTAGAAATTTCATTTTTTTTAAATATTTGTTGGAAGAAGTTGTCATTGATGCAACAGGGTCAAGATATTTGTGTCATTTGCATCATGAGCTCATGAGATTGTTGAGTGATGATGATGTTGTGGGAATGGTAATGATGATGATGATGTGGGAATGGTAATTGTTATCACTCATATTTTACCCTTTTGGTTGCATAAAGGATAACTCTAAGGTAACTATTTCAAATCAGTCTTTAGGAGGAAAATTAGCCTTTTTCCCTACCAGAGAGGGCTCTCTCAAAAATATATAAAATGGCTAAAGATGTTTGACAAAGATTTGTATTTGTAAATCCGCCATTTCATTGAACCAATCCACTATTTCAACGCTCCTCCCACAGATCTAGTAACCTTCTATGATTCCATCCTCCAATTTTAGTGAATCCGCTAGATTTTAGACATTGGCAATTTTATCCATGCATTCAATTATTTTTAGGAATTTTTCACTAGTTTTTCTTTGTTCTCAATTCTTAAAATCTCATTATGAAATTCCATGGCATACAAAATAATCATGTGTCAACAGTAATGATGATGATGATATGGAAGTAATAGAGGAAGATTGCTTGAAGAAGCCCCTAGTAGTAATGATGTGTCCTCTTGAAGAAGCCTTGAAGAGCCTTGAAGGATCCTTGACATAAGTGTATATAAATCCAAAGTGGTCTCGTTATGGTGTATCTGTTAATCATGGCCCTCACGAGATGAGATAACATGTGGATGCTTCCACATGCCCACTTTGAGTGGTACACAAATGGAGCAAGCCCCTAAATCCATTGAAGATGCCCCCAAATAAATGATGGTGTGTCCACAAGACCATGATGATGAGATGTATGAAGAAGACCCTAAAGTGACGATGATGTTCCCACATGACCATGTGAAGTGTAAAGAAGCCCCTAATGAGATGATTATGTGTCCACAAGACCATGAAGATGAGAAGTGTGAAGAATCCTATAAAGAGATGATGATGTGTCCACATGACCAAGTGAAGTGTAAAGAAGCCCCTATAGTAATGATAATATGTCCAAATAATCATGAAGTGGTCAAGAAGCCCCTTGATGAAGTCATGAAGTGGTCATTGACCCATTGAAGAAGCCCCTAAAATGTGGGAGAAAGAAATAATAATTAGGGCCGACCTACCTAAAGTGATTTAAAAAGTAATTTGGAAAGGTATAAATTCAAGTTAGATCATTTCATTTTTATCATTCAAGTTCTTTTTCTCTTATGCGCACTTTCAAGGAGTAGAGCGAAATTCAGAGGAGGATCTTATGAAGAGTTTGAAGGATGATCTATGATTTTTCTCTTAATTCTCTATATTGACAGAAACTTGCATAACTTTCTCATACGGTATTGGAATCACGAACTTCCATTAGAGGAAATTTGGATGAAAAATGGGCCTGCTAAGGAAAATGGTAAAAAAGGCCATGTAGGCAATTTTTATACTAGTTCGCTTTTATTGAAGTTGCCAAGAGTTATTTCACTTTTATCAAAGCTACCTTAGATATATATTTTATATTAAAATCAATTTATGATGACGAATTTTGATGTCGTGTTTTCACCCAAAATAATGAAAGAAAATTAAATACACAATGCCAACTTAAAAGTTATTAGGTCATGTATTACCTAAAATATGGATGGGTATATTAGTTATGATATTAATTTTTATTATATTTAATTATATATTATATATTAGTTATGATATTAGTTAAAATTTATTGGACCCAACTTTTGACGGTTATTATAAAATATTAATTATAATATAATATTATGATATATTAATTGTAATATTATATATTGGTCACGTGTTACCTAAAATATGGATGGATATGTTAGTTATGATATTAGTTAAAATTTATTGGACCCAACTTTTGCCGGTTATTATTAAATATTAATTATAATATAATATTATTATTATATATTATTTGTAATATTAATTGCTTTACTGTTATATTCTATATATTGATCATGTATTACCTAAAAGATGGATGGGTATATTAGTTATGATATTAGTTACTATTATATATTAATTATATATTATATATTAGTTAAAAGTTATTGGACCCAAATTTTGATGGTTATTATTAATTATAATAGAATATTATTATATATTAGTTGTAATAGTAATTAGTGGAGAATGGGTTATAGTCATTTATTATAATTAGTGGAGAATGGGTTAGGATATTAATTTCATTTCGGTATCCAAGACAATTTGGGGCAACCTGGGCAGAGATTATTTCAATATCCAAGAAAATTTAGGGCAGGTGTAGAGAAATTATATTATTAAAATAATCCATTATTTTGGGATTATATATTAAAAAATTGTTTAAGACCTATAAGGTGTTTGAATTTTAAATAAATTTGATTGGCTAATACATGAAGGCATGTAATTTGAATTGGGGTTGAAATGCCCATTTTAAGTTGAAATTTCCTATAATGCTTAGCTCGTCGAAAAACTTTTTGTAAGGGCTATGTGATGACATGATCTAGGGTTAGTTTTGGTGAACAAAATGGTGCATGACTAGGGTTTCTCTATTTTTTCTTCATCTTGTGATCTTGGAAAAGGTATTGATCTTGCATATGTATTAGGGTTCCTCTCTTGGTGAATCATGGTGAAGATATTGCATAGATTATGATGATGTTACTGCCATTGATTATGGTGATATTGACATATATTATGGTGATGATATTGGCATAGATCATGGTGATATTTCCATATATTATGGTGATATTGGCATAGATTATGATGATGATATTGGCATAGATCATGGTGATATTTGCATAGATTATGGTGACATTGGCATAGATTATGGTGATGATCTTGATCATGGTGATATTTGCATAGATTATGGTGATATAGGCATAAATTATGGTGATGATCTTGGCATAGTTCATGGTGATATTGGCATAGATTATGGTGATGTTATTGCTATAGATTATTGTGATGTTATTGGTATGGAGTATGGTAATGTTATTGTCATGATCTAGGGTTCCTCTCTTGGAATGAAATAGGGTTTGAAGATGATAATGACAGTAAGGGTTTGAAGAAATAAATAAATGAAGTCTATGGATGATTGCTTCATGAAGGTTATATTGCAGATTTAGAAGATATGTTTTGGTCCTATTCATGAAGGTTTAATTCTAGATTCGGAAGACATGTTTTGGTCCTCTTTATGAAGGTTTTATTTCAAATTTGAAGGGCAAGTTTGGCACTGCAGATTTGAAGGTCATATTGTAGACATGTTTGGTATTCTTCATGCAGAAGGATTTAATTACAGATTTGAAGGACACATTTCAGCATTGTTTATGAAGATGTGGAAGACATATTTTGGTCTTTCACAAGAGGGTTTTGTTGCAAATTTGAATGATATATTGGAAGAATTTGCTTGCATGTTTGGAGGACAAATTTGAGGCATGTACAGGTTGAAATGTTAATAGTGATAGTGATAGTGACAGTGACAGTGACAGTGATAGTGGCAGTGATAGTGACAGTGACAGTGACAGTGACAGTGACAGTGACAGTGATAGTGAAAGTAACAGTGAAAGTGTGAAGACAATGATAGAGTGAAGATAGTGATAGTGTGAAGACAGTGACAGGGACAATAACATAGACAGTGACAATGAAAATGACAATGACAGTGACAATGACAATGACATGTTGATACTCTTATTCATATCAATGTGGTAGGGTGTTGCTAAAGTAATTTGGTTCCTGTGATATCAGGGTGTCGGTGCTTCCTTCCAGTTGGTGTTGGAGAACTAGGGTTGCAGGACGGGGCAAGGACAAGAGATCGAAGTATCATTCATGTTGGTGCCAAAACAATGTCAGTTGGTGCTCACAAAGGGAGTTGGTGCTTTATTCTAGTTGGTACTATAAAAATCAGGGGGTTGGTGCCTCCTTCCAGTTGTTGCTGGTAAATCCAGGGGGTTGTAGCCTCCTTCTAGTGGGTGCTAGATAAATCAGAGAGTGGGTGCTTCCTTCAAGTTGGTGCTGGTAAAACAATTGAATGTAATATTATTATTATATAAGAAAATCATTATGTGGTTTTCTCCCGTCTCGGTTTCCACGTAAAAATATCTTGTACATTGTGTATGATTTTATGTGATGATGAATGAAATTATTAATGGTTAATGTTACATGATGTGATTAAGGTTAAAACGGGTAAAAATTGCTCAATATTGATTCACCCCCCCTCTCAGTATTGGCGAATATCACCAAAAATTTTATGGTTGGAAATTTGATAATTAGTAAGGTTCACCAAGGTTTCTACACTTTAAGAAAATTATGATCCTTAAAATTTTCCCTACCACGACATTCAAAAGGCATATTAATTAGCACTTGCAAGAGAAACCTCAGGGAAGATATGAGACAAAATTTCATGGGTCTCTTGATTTGAATTTTCTGGAGTGTTATAGAATTGGAAGCAAAGGAGGAAAGAAAGAATAGAGGTGAGGTGAGGTTGTTCTATTCCAACTTTTGTTTTGGTCATTTAGTCAAATGGTAGTTATATCATTGCCAAGAACTAAGATCTCTTGGATCTAATGTTTTCGATTTTTGTGAGTATTAATGTATATATTGGTGATGTGTTTTTCTCTTTTGGAGAACCGGGTCAAGGGATTTTATTATTCCATAATAAATTCAGTGTTGGACAATAATTAGGGTTTCCTAGTGATAGTTCTAGGGTTTGAAAAAATATAGAATTGTATTGCATAAAGTATATTGGACAAAGCTTGTTAGAAAACTCATTGTATTGCAGAATTCTTTGTAGAGAATGAGACTTGTGAATTATAAAGAGTATTGTATTGCAAAGAGTTTATTGCAGTAGGGATTATTAACTTAACTTTAAAAGGTTGCAAAGACTTAGAATTTCACCTTGTATATTCGCACCGTTGGTTATATAAATTGTGTTTTTCATTGTAGAGTGTTTCGTTAAAGATGCATTCTTTGGCTTCCATCATTAGACCAGTGCTCACCGATAAGGACAACTACCAAGCATGGTTGAGAAATATCAAGCACACCACTCATATTCAATGATTTGTGGGATGGAATATGTGAAGGAGAAATTGTTGAAACAACAGATGGCCTTATAATCATCGCACCAAAAAAACCTACAACAAAGAAAAATATTTCCATATGGAAGAGCATAGGAAAGAAGGAATATGCACTAATTGTTGCTACAATAAGTGAAGAGGTGAGTTGGAATATAAAACCTGATAAAACCTCTCATGATTCCTTAAATAATTTAAAAGATCTATTTGAACCACATTCAAAATTGGAGTTAATTTAGTTGATGTTGAATCTATTCAACCTAGAGGTGAAGGACAATTATCACATGACTACTACATATGAAATAATAGAAATCATGCATGGCATCAATGCCACTGATGTGAAGGTATACACTCCTCTCAATTCCTTCACCAATTTCCTCTACCCCACATATTCACACTACCTTGAATCACTTCAATCTATTGGTAAATTGAAATACCCCACGTTTGACACTCTGGTGGATATGATTGCGAAAAGAGAGAAGGCCTTTAGTAAGAAGAAATTTCAGCCCATTGGAGAGAATTGTACCTTTCCTAAAAAGGGAATAATCATCCAATTTGTTCTTCTAAAGGTGAAAACGGTAAGGGAGGATGTGGAAGAAATAATTTCATAGGAAAGGGGGGTAGAAATGATCACAAATAAATACATGATATTCGTTGTGGTTGATGTGGAAAGAATGGACATGAGATAGATCATTGTTGGGATCCATGGGACACGATTAAAGAGAAGCATAACCAAGATAAAGAAAACAAAGTTAAAACTCATGAGACTGGTAAAGCTAGTGAATCTTCTCACTTTATTGTTGCTCATTGTAATGTTGGAATAAATGAAGTCACATTAAGCATTTCAATTGAATCTTGGAGAGATACTTGGCTGCTCAACATCAGTGCAACATCCCACATGAAATTTATGAGATATTTTCTTGAATAATTGGTTGAAAATGTAGATGGTGTAGTGTATTTTGCAGATAAGTCCAATCTCAATCCTAAGGGAATTGGCTCCATCAGGCTCAAACTACCTGTATTCCTTGACCTTTTGTTGCATAATTTTCTCTATCTTCTAGAGTTGCAAAGAAACTTGTTATCCTTGGTGCATAATCAATAGAAAGTCTATTCCATCCACTTGTTCAATGGGATAGTTGAGATAAGGAGATCTTTTGAAAACTAGATCATCATGACCGGATATGAAGATGAGAGACTGTTGAAGTTGAATGGAACATCTGCAAGAGCTCATAATTTTTCCTCCCTCTCTTAGCATGAATAAGGTACATTGTACATTGTCTTATAGTCTTTTATGGTATGCTAGATATAGACACCTAAACTATAATAGTCTCTTATTGTTGAAAAATAATGTTTTTTCTGGTTTTCCTACCATTCCAAAGAAGTTGAAACAATGCAATGCTTGTATTCTTGGAAAACATAGTAAGTAGCCTTTTCATGAATCAAATTTCAGAGCATGTAGAAAGCTAGAGTTGATACACTTTGATTTGTGTGGACCCATGCCCATTCCTTCTACAAATTGTAATATATATCTCATGACTATTGTTGATTATTACACCATGATGTGTTGGGTCTATTTACTAAAGAAGAAATCTGAGGTGTATGAAACATTATAAAAATTCCATGTATGGATTGAAAATGAAGTAGAATCTCACATTGGCACTCTTTGTGTTAGAAAAAACAGGATCACAGAGCAATAACAATAAACAAGATGCAAATGTAAGTAATATAGACACAATACAAGAGAGACACCAATATACGTGGTTCACCCAATTTGGGCTACGTCCACGAAGAAATTGGCAGTCCTTTTAATATTATAACATCCAACAAATGAAGGGATACAACCTGAAACACATATGCTACAAATTCCATTCACTCTCTCATAGTATCTCTTACACAATCATAGATATATGTGCTATACTAAAATTACATAGTCGCATTACAATGTCTTTCTTTTAAAGGGGAATTACCATGGGAAAATACCATGGGATACCCAATACCATGGGCCCATAAACTGTTGGCCAACAAACAAACCAAAAAATTTCTTTTTGGGGCTTCGCTCTCGAACCCCCACCAGGGGCCTGCTAGCCCCCAAACCCCTGTGGGGGTGCCAAGCCCCCCCCACACCCCCCGTTGGGATGAGTGTACATCCCACCTACATAGCATATAAAAAATGGGGTACATACATGGCTGGACAACAAAATATTTGAATAAGGAAGATTAGGGTCCACCGTGAAAATCAAATTCATAGGAAGATCTTCAAAATAAAACAATTACTATCACAAATTGTCTTGCAAAAACTAGTCAAAGAACACATTAAACAATTATGAATTTGATGCAAACAAAAAAACTCTATTGAATAAGTATACATCATACAAACTTATGAAATGTAATGGATGTCCAAATATATAATTACATCAGAGATTTGAAATCCAAATAAGGCATTCAAAATCCTCACTAAAGCAGGTTTACTAAAAAGATGAAAAACCCCCTAGGTGTAAAAATCACTTTCCAAATCACCTTGAAGGATCACTAATTAGTATGAACTGAATTGAAAGGTGATTTATGATGGAAAAGAAACCTAATCATAACTTTTAGAGAGAGAAAAATCATGGAGGGCGAGTTGGCCAAAAAGATGTTGTTTCCTAGTCCACTAGCTTTTGACTTTTCACCAAAAAGAGTAAAATGCAGGATAAAGCAATGAAGGCTCCTTCTATTCCAGGATTGGAAATAAATCTCATCGAATCATAGAATATCTTATCCAAAATATCCTCAATTTCTCCCTACTGACTCAAGATGGCATGTGGTCCACTAAAAGACAAAAATATAGCAAACTACCTAGTCAACACCTAGGGATTTAATCAAAATGAATAATATAATGCATCCTAAGTATGGAATGGGTATGAATGGGTTTTTAATATTATAACACCCCCCCTTAATCCTGAATTTATGTATAATATCAGAAATATTGGGCCCATTAACTTGGCATGGTCACCCTTTTTACATACTGCTTTCTCCACAAAACAAGGAAAGAAAGAAAACCCCATGGTAAAAAAAACCTCCTCTCAAAACATGGACATGAACAAAATTGAAAAAAAAATCTTTTAACTATTTCACTTCACCACATGTTCACCCATCCCAAGTAGTGATCTGAGATGGCTGAAAGTCTTCTCTGGAAATCTTTGGTGAAGATGTCTGCAACTTGCTCAGAAGATGGGAAAAAATGCAGATCAATGATGTAATCATGCATTAGATTTCTAATGTAGTGCATATGAATCTCTATATGCTTGGTTATTTTCCTATGTACTGGATCAGTTGAGATCCTTATAGAACTTTTATTTCTACAAAAGATGACTATGGGAGTGCTAAAGGAAATCCCAAACTTAGAAAGTATACCTTGCAACCACACACATTGAGTTGCAGCATTCACTGCTCCTCTGTACTTGGCCTATGTTGAAGAGCGCACTTTGATTTTTGATTGACCAGAAAATAGTTCCTTCTCCAACTATGAAAAAAAATACGGAAGTGGAATTATGATCTAGGCTATTACCAACCAAATCTGAATAAAAAAAACCAAGAAGATCTAGGCTAGAATCAACAACATAGTGAATCCCATGAGACTTGGTTTAATGCAAGATTATTTTTGCATCCCTCCAATGAAGCTCATGTGGTTGTTCCATGTATCTTGATTCCACCCTCACAACATAAACAATATCAGGTTGAGTATGAGTCAAGTACAACAAGTTTCCAACTAGATTCCTATACAAGGTGTTGTTCACCAACGGTGTAGAATCTACATCTTCAAGTCTAATTCCTGAAAGGGAGGGAGTATTTGTTGGCTTGAATTCTTCCATCTTGAAATTATTTAGTAGGTATGATGAATACTTTGATTGAGATACTTTAATTGCAAAATTTGACTGAGATATATCAAGCCCCAAAAATGGTTTAAGTATTCCCAAGTCAGTCATGGAAAAAGCTTGATGCAAAGCAGTCTTCAATGAAGCAATATCATAAATGGAGCTTCCTGTGATCAGTAGGTCATAAACATATAACATAATAATAAAAGTGGAACCATTAATTAGCTTCATGTACACATTTATATCAGATTTTCATCGACTGAAAGATTGTGATAGGAGAAAACTATCCATCTTGGCATACCAAGCTCTAGGAGCTTGCTTGAGCCCATACAAGTACTTCTTCAACCTGCACACAAGGTTAGGATAAGAAATATAACCCTATGGATTTTTCATATATATATTTTCCTCAAGGTATCCATGGAGGAAATCACTCTTGACATCCATGTGATGCACTTCCCAGCGCTTGGATGCAGAGATTTCCAGAACTAGTCTTATCAAATCCATCTTTGCAATTGGTGCAAAGGTCTCATTGTAGTCAAGGAAATGGACTTGGGAGAAGACCTTATACATGAACATTTATTTATACTTCACTGTTGCACCATCAACATCAATCTTGGTTATGAATATCCACTTACACTTTACCAATTTTCTGTTAATTTTTCGATAATTTCATTCAATATTATCTAGGATCACTAAGAGAATAACATGTACAACATATCAATCATAAACACAAGAGACAATAGACACAGAGTTTCCTTGGGGAAAACCAAGAAGGTGAAAAACCCCGCAACTTCCTCAGAGATAGAATAATCCACAAACCAAGATCACAATGATCAAACCCAAAGAGATGTCTCTAGCAGGTACTCCTCCTCCTCCACTTGTGCGTCACTTTCTCTCTTAGCTATGCGATCTTGAGAAGTGAGTGACTGAATAGAATGAGATAGGCACACCCTCTATTTATACATTGACTTCACTTGCCAATAAGCTAACAGGGCCGACTTGCTAATGAAGTATAATAACCCAACCACGTGACCTAACTAGGGCCGACCCCACACTGGTGGTCTAATAACCCATCAATAAAAATGACGACACTTACAATGTAACTTGCAATACTTGCAAATACAAATGACGACACTTCCAATCAGAGGAATAATAGATCTTTGTTGGATATACAATAAAGTACAAATGTAATATACAAGTGAATATCTTTCAAAGTTACAAATACATCAACACTCCCTCTTAACTAGGAAGGTATTCTCTAGACACAAGTCATTAATACATATTGGCACAAGTCTTCAATTATGGAGCTGAATCATCATCATTGGATCACATAGCATCATCATCATCATTGGATCACATAGCATCATCATCATCAGTATTGTTGTACTCGACATCTCAATCACTGGGCTATCTTTGAATTCTTCTCGTCATAGGAATTTCTACAGAGCCATCCCTTTTTCATGCTGGTTGTAGGCCTAGCCTCCTGTAGGTCTTCATCATCTCTGGCCATACTGTGGATCCCAGGACTAATTACGTGCGTCAACAAAACCTCGAAAGAGCATCCCAGGACTTTTACGAGCACACTGCTCAACCTATCGGATCTCCCAAGATCTTTTACATGTGACCTTCACAAAACATTTAAAGATCATCTTGCAACCTGCAAGATCTCTATAGAGAATCCCAGGATATTTTACTAGCACACAGCTTACCTTGTCCGGATCTCCAAGATATTTTCTATGCGAGACTGTAGAAAAACCTCGAAAGAGCATCCCGGGACTTTTACGAGCACACAACTCAACCTATCGGATCTCCCAGGATCTTTTCTATGCTACCTGCACAACCTATCCATAGCCATAGAGTATCAACCTGATACCCATGATCATACTGATCATCATACAGTGCACCATCCTGATGCACATCATCTGGAGCATCGAATTGATGCTCATCACACATGATCGTCCTGATCATCATACAGTACATCATCCTGATGCAAATCATCTGGAGCATCGAACTGATGCTCATCACACATGATCAAACTGATCATACAATGCATCCACTTGATACATATCATCATATATGATCCAAATGATCATACAAAGCATCCAACTGATGCATATCATCATACATGATCCAACTGATCATACAAAGCATCCAACTGATGCATATCATCATACATGATCCAACTAATCATACAAAGCATCCAACTGATGCATATCATCATACATGATCAAACTGATCATAGTCATACAAAACATCATCCGGAGCATCGTCCTGATGTTCATCACACAGCGCTTACATCCACATCCATGGGAAGGATCCTCCTACCACCATGCTTGGAATGGCTCCAGCAAATGTGTCCCATCACTTCTTCCTCGAAGTATCTTCTATCTGAAGAACACCAAGCCTCTCTATGAAGTACTCGAACTTCACTCTGGCTAGTGGAATGGTCAACACATCTGCAATTTGCTCATCCGTCGCAACATACAGGAGCTTCACTGCTCCTCTCTACACCATATCCCTGATATAGTGATACTTGATCTCACTAGTACATATGGTCAAATTTTCCACGTTTTTTTGTTGTAATTACCACGATTTATTGTCCATGTTTCCATGATACGGGTTTCATTTTTTGTGGTAAAATGTTCGTGGATATATAGACAAAGATTCCACGTTGTGGCAATATCCACGCTTCATAGTGGCCACGTGTCACCTATACAACAGTTCTCAGATCTACAGAATTTGTAACCTGCCACGAATATTTGTTGCTATATCAAAGCAACTCTTTTATAGCTTTCGACGCAGATGCTATACCTGTCACGATAGTTCGTCGAAATACACATGCACCTCTTCGTGGAGCTATAGAATATGGTTCGACGCAGATGCTATACCTGTCACAATAGTTCGTTGATATAGAAACGCACCTCTTCTTTATGTTTCCACGCAGATGGTAAACCTGCCATGCAAGTTCGTTTCTATAACGACAAACTTATATAAGAGGTGCATTGTGATATCAACGAACATTCGTGGTAGGTATAGCATCTGCATCGAACCATGTTCTATAGCTCCACGAAGAGGTGTGTGTGTATTGTGATGAAATTCTATGGTAGGTTTAGCATTTGCGTGGAAGTAATGTTCGTCGATATAGAGACGATACCTGGAAGTGTTAAAAAAAATAAACCAGTAAAAGAGAGAGTGCACCAACGTATAGTTTAGTATACTTTGGTGCCAATTCATCTCCTTAGAGTGCACCTCATTCCAAGGTTGTCTCATAACTTAGAAAATAACCACAAGTTTCATGCATAATTGTGTCACCTCTATAAATAGGTACTTGAGGGAAATATAGATGTTTTTACTTGATAAATTTTTCTTCAAAGATGTCCAACAATTATGCCTACTAAACATTCCACAAAACAAGGCACTACACTATTAATTTTGAGCATCAATTCAATATACTCTAGGATCTTTACTGAGAGAATAACATGTACAGCATATCAATCATATCAATCACAACAAGCAATCACATAAGACAATAGACACACAGAGTTTCCATGGGGAAAACCATAAAGGTGAAAAACCCCACAACTTCCTCAGAGATAGAAAGAGCAATGATACAATCCAAGTACAAGAGATAGTCCTCCTAGCAGCTACTCCTCCTTCCTCACTTGTGCGCCACTCTCTAATGAGTGTAGAAGTGAATAATGAAGTGATCCAATAGAGTGCCTCTCGCACTCTATTTATACATGACCTGACATTCCTAATAAACTAGCAGGGCCGACTTGTCTAACTCAGTATAATAACCCATAGTAATACTAATCAGGGCTGACCCCACACTTGGTGGTCTAATAACCCATCACATGCAGGTTGCGACACTTGTCAATACAAATGACGACACTTTCGTATAGAGGAATAATACCATCTCTATAGGGGTAAAATATACATATGTGAAATACATTCTGAAGTTACATATACATCAACACTCCCTCTTAACTAGGAAGGTATTTCTCGACACAGATCTGCTAGCACAAGTCTTCTTCTCTAGATCATTGTCACCGAATCATCGTCATCGTCACTGCTGCTACTAGCTCAATCAATCTCTGAACTACTCGTCATAGGAAGTTCTACAGAGCCAACCCTTTTTCATGCTGGATGTAGGCCTACCACCTGTAGGTCTTCATCATCAGTGGCCATACTGTGGAACCTAGGACTGATTACGTGCATCAACAAAACCTAGCGCAGACTATAGGATCTTTTACATGTTTACCTTCACAAAACCTTTAAAGAGCATCCCAGGATGTTACGAGCACACCTCTCTACCTGTCTGGATATCTATAGAGCATCACAGGATGTTATGAGCACACCGCTCTACCTGTCCGGATCTCCAGGATCTTTTCTATGTGAACTTTCGTAAAACCTGTTCAGAGCATCCCAAGATGTTACGAGCACACTGCTCTACCTGTCCGGATCTCCAGGATATTTTCTATGCGAAACTGTAGCAAAACCTTGAAAGAGCATCCCAGGATGTTATGAGCACACCGCTCTACCTGTCCGGATCTCCCAGGATCTTCTCTATGCTACCTACACAACCTGTCCACAGCCACAGAGTATCAACCTGATACTCACCATACATCATCTTGATGTACATCATCACATGATCAACCTGATCATCATCATAACGTCATCCTGATGCATATCATTTGGAGCAACATCCTGAAGCTCGTCATCCATGATCATCCTGATCATACAATGCATCCACCTGATGCATACCAAGTATCTACCTGATACATATCATCATACATGATCCACCTGATCATACAATGTATCCACCTAATACATACACAAATACATGATCCACCTGATCATACAATGTATCCACCTGATACATACATAAATATATGACCCACCTGATCATATCAAGCATCCAACATGATGCATATACAAATGCATGATCCAACTGATCATATCAAGCATCCAACATGATGCATATACAAATACATGATCCAACTAATCATATCAAGCATCCAACATGATGCATATACAAATACATGATCCAACTGATCAAAGCAGTAACTGGAGCATCATGCTGATGCTCATGACACAGCTCTTACATCCACAACCATGGGAAGGATCCTCCTCTCCCCATGCTTGGAATGGCTCCTGCAAATGTGTCCATCACTTCTTCCTTGAAGTGTCGTCAATCTAAAGAACACCAAGCCTCTCTCTGAAGTACTCAAACTTCACTCTGGCTAGTGGTTTCTTCAACACATATGCAACCTGCTCATCCGTCGTAACATATAGGAGCTTCACTGCTCCTCTCTACACCATATCCCTGATATACTGATATTTGATCTCAATGTGCTTCGACCTGTCGTGAAACACTGGATTCTTAGACAGCTTCACACAACTCTAGTTGTCACAAAAGATACCAGTAGCCTCCAATGGGAGATCAAATAGCTCAGACAGTAGCTTCTGGAGCCATACTACCTCACAACTAGCCGAACAAGCTGCAACATACTCTGCTTTGGCTGTACTCAGTGCTACGTAGGATTGCTTCATGCTAAACCAAGAGATCACACATGATTCCATACTGAAGCAACACCCAGAAGTGCTCTTCCTATCTGCAGCACTGCCTTCCCAGTCCGAATCAACATAACCCTGCAGGTTAAACTTTTGATTATGGGCTCAAGTATGATGCGAATCAAGTGGCTGCTCCACATACACTTCCTCCTCGACTACACCATTCAAGAAAGTTGTCTTGACATCCATCTAGTGTATCTTCCATTTCATCACTGTAGCCAGGAAAAATACTGATCTGATGGAAGTGTACCTGGCTACAGGAGCAAAAGTCTCTTCATAATCTATCCCCTCTTTTTGGGAGAAGCCACGAGCTACAAATCTTGCTTTGCATTTTTCTATGCTGCCATCTTCAGCATGCTTGATCTTGTAGATCCACTTGGAAGTCACAACAAACTTCCCTTCCGGTCTTGGGACTACATCCCAAACATCATTCTTCACGATCGATTGGTATTCCTCGACCATGGCATCCTTCCATTCTTTATTTTCCGCTACTTCTTCATAATTGGAAGGTTCTTTGTTCATAATATCACAGAGTAGGGCAACATAGTTGGTATGAGATATAGTTCTCTTCATTTCTCTATGTTCTTCTTCTGGAATGCCATATATTTCTGCATCTTGAATGAGCTCTCTATCCTATGCAGGTTTCCTCTTGGGAGAGTTCTTCTCACAGGGTGGATCTACAGGTTCTTGCGGATCTTCAACTTCACGATCTACTTCTGGAGTTGCTTCAACCATGGTGGTATCTTGGAATCTGGTTTCCTTTGGTTCTTCATGATCTTCAATAGGTGCCTCCTTTGATTTGACGTAAGATGAGTCTTCATCAAATGTTACATCCCTGCTGACATCAATCTTCTTGAACCTTGGAAAGTATATTCTGTAAGCCTTCGAGTTTTCACTGTAGCCCACAAAGATGCCCTTCTTTCCTAAAGGATCTAGCTTTGTCCTCTTTTCCTTTGGAATATGTGTATATACTAGACAACCAAATATTCTGAGATGGTTGACTTCAGGTTTCTTACCAGAGAAGATCTCTTCTGCTGTCTTCTTGTCAAGTATCTTGTGAGGTGTTCTATTCTGCACATATACAGCTGTCCTAGCTGCTTCTGCCCAAAGACGCATAGGCAGATCCTGGTCATGCAGCATTTCCCATGCTACTTCCATGATTATTCTATTCTTCCTTTCTACAACTCCATTCTGTTGTGGATTGTAGGGAGCAGTCAACTCCCTCTTAATCCCTGAATCACTGCATAGCTTCTTGAAATCACCTGAAGTGAATTCTCCGCCATTGTCGGATCTGAAGGTCTTGATCTTCTTATCAGTTTGATTTTCCATCAAGGCTTTGAATTTCTTGAA
Organism: Larix kaempferi; assembly: GCA_027924585.1. NCBI lineage: Eukaryota > Viridiplantae > Streptophyta > Pinopsida > Pinales > Pinaceae > Larix > Larix kaempferi. Next base: position 1,516,820 of record BSBM01000254.1, read on the forward strand.
CTTATCAAACACTTCATCTTTGTTCTTCAAGAAATAAACCCAAGTCTTCCTAGAGAAATCATCAATGAAAGAGACATAGTATACATACCCACTTAGAGAACTGGCTGACATCGGAGTGGATAATTTCCAAGATTCATTTAGCTTTGCTTTCACTGCTTGGAAATGCCTTCTTAATGTTCTTTCCTTTTGCACATCCTTTGCAAACACCTTCATGCTTTGCCTTGATTTCAGGAAGACCCTCTACAGCTTTACTATCAATTGGTAGTGCTCTATAGTGTACATGTGGAAGCCTTATATGCCAAAGTTCACTTGGATCAATGGATTCATGTATCATGGCATGTTCAGATTGTCCCTTTAATTTGTACAATCATCCCTCTTGTTCTCCAATTACCACCGCATCATCTATGGTCTTACCCTTAGGCCACATGAGTACTTGGCCATCCACAAATGCAACTCTAATTCCTTTTGCATCCAAAGATGATATGGATAGAATATTCTTCTTGAGCCCAGGTACATATAAAACATCTTTCATCTTCAAAGACCTTCCAGAGTTTAGTTTGTAGGAGGCTTCACCACTTCCCTTGATAGGGTATTGATAGTCATCCCCAAGTTTCACCTTATGAGGTGACTCATGTTCAGATAGATCTACAGAAGATTCTTTAAACCCAGTCATGTGTTTGGAAGCCCCACTTCAATAAGCCAATCATCACATCCATGAGAGATAGTACCTGTGAGAGCAGAGATTATAACATATTCATCTTCACTTGATGAGTCATCACTTTCTGCTCTAGCATTCTTCCTGGGAGGTTCATCATCCTCAGCAGCATGAGCATGATATCTCTTCTTGTTGCACTTCTTCTTCTTGTTGAAGTTGTTGTTGTTGTCTTTCTTCTTCTTGGGACAATTTGAAGCAAAGTGTCCTATTTCATTACAATCGAAACATCAAATATGAGAGAGGTCTCTCTTCTTATGGTGGGGGTGAGATTGTTTCTTGTTATGAGATCTCTCCCTCTTAAACTTGCTTCCATTGGTGAGTGTTGTGAGAGATTGATCTTCATTCCCCATATTTTCTTCTTGGGCCACAAGCCTCGCTTCTTCTTGTGAACATTCCTCCCATAGTCTATTGAAGGACATCAATTTCCTTCTTGCACATATTCCTTGGATGAAAGAGTCCCATGAGCTAGGTAGGCCATTCAATGTGGTCATAACAACTTCACCATTATCCACTCTTTCATCCACGGCTTCAAGTTGTTCCTTGATCTGAGAGACCTTATAAAAATAAGATTGAATGGTCTCTCCATTCTGAAGCTTTACTCCTTTCAATTGATTCCGCAAAGTCATCTTCCGATTTATGTTCTTCCCTTCAAATAGCTTGGTCAGGGAGTCAAACATCTCCTTGGGTGTGTTCAGAGATGACACATGTGGTATGAGATGGTCTTTGATAGAATAAGAAATGATCCTCTTTTCCTTGACCAAGTTCTTTTTATGTAAGGCCTTAGCCTCTTCTCCCTTTGGGACGGGGACCTCTTCACTTATGTAAGTATCCAATTCATTTTCTTTCAGGATTAACCCAATCCTATACTTCCATGATTGGAAGTTATCAGCCCCTTCAAGCTTATCCTCAAGCTTGGTGTGGTGAGACATCTTAAAGAGTACTTCAAATGGAAATAGAAAAGATTTAGATCTTACCACTTGATTTGCAGAAATCTGGATCTCGAGCTGGATTAGGGTTTGTCAGAGAAACCCTAAAAATTCAAAATGTGAATTTCAATTTTTTGAAAGGATAGAGAGTTGCACCTTGATGAGCTGATCAGCCTGGTATACTCAGAAATTGAAAACTGCAAAGTTTCACCCCTCAGAAATGCTTTTCAATCTCCCGGATTCACTAGGGAGGACCCTGAATTAGGGTTTGAGTTTCCTGGAGCTTCACCCAACCAAAAAGTTCGATCCAAATCTCTAAACTTCTATTTTTCCAAGGAGCTTCCAGCTATGGTCTCATATTTTAGAAATTCCACTTTTTGTGGAAACCCTAATTTTTAGGGCCAAAAAGGAAAGTGCTCAGAATTGAATTCAGATTGGACAGAAAGATGTGCCTTGCTTAGGAGAGTCAATATACCCTACTACCTTTCAATATCTGTGGAGAGAAACCCAATAAACAAGAATCCCTAGCTTCCGCAACTGCACAGTGTCTTCTTCTCGGGTTAGCTCTGATACCATGTTAATTTTGAGCATCAATTCAATATACTATAGGATCTTTACTGAGAGAATAACATGTACAGCATATCAATCATATCAATCACAACAAGAAATCACATAAGACAATAGACACACAGAGTTTCCATGGGGAAAACCATAAAGGTGAAAAACCCCACAACTTCCTTAGAGATAGAAAGAGCAATGATACAACCCAAGTACAAGAGACAGTCCTCCTAGCAGCTACTCCTCCTTCCTCACTTGTGCACCACTCTCCAATGAGTGTAGAAGTGAATAATGAAGTGATCAAATAGAGTGCCTCCCGCACTCTATTTATACATGACCTGACTTGCCTAATAAACTAGTAGGGCCGACTTGTCTAACTCAATCTAATAACCCATGGTAATACTAATCAGGGCCGACCCCACACTTGGTGGTCTAATAACCCATCACATGCAAGTTGCGACACTTGTCAATACAAATGAAGACACTTCCGTATAGAGGAATAATACCATCTCTATAGGGTTACAATATACATATGTGCAATACATTCCGAAGTTACATATACATCAACATACACAACAATCTACGACCATAATGAACCTTCAACCTCTATGTCTCGGCTAAGACATTGATAGTTTACTTCCTCATGTCCAAGTTGATATTTAGTCTTCCATCAACTTTATCATGCAACTCTACTGAACCAAGAAAAATATCACCATCTCTTCCTCAAACTATCAAGTCTTCAAGAACCTTGAGCCTCAATGCACATGCCAAACTACCAAAAATACTCAATGGTTTTCCACCAAGGCACAAATGCAATGACATCTTATAGTTTCTTTCGTCCCACTTATCGGGTGTAAGGATTCTCTAAAAGTATCGATAAAAATATGAGGGAGGCCATCATGCATTGTAGCTTCCACAAACTTCATCATCAAGATAAAACATGCCATTAAATTTCTCTAAATTCTATTGAATTTTGAACTACTTCTCCAGTAACCAAAGGTTCCATGATTGCATTTGTCTTCCTTAGTCTTTGCATGGATCACTTCTTAGAAGCCTTACTCAAACTTTTATTTTGATCCAACAATTGAGACATTTTCATCATCATCTAGGCTTTGTGATCCGTATGAAATAAGATCAATAACACCCTTAAATTACTAGTCTTCAAGATGACTATATGTGACATATGAATTTAATTTAAACGTTACTTTCCCAGAACCAAGTAAAGGAAAACATGAGGCCCATGGACATTTCCATAAATCCATTATGACTATGGTAACAATGCCATGGATACCCACCATGTCTATTGTCCTATTTAAACTATCGTGGGATTGAAGTAGAGAATGTTGGACTTGAAAGCATCCACCTCCTCCTATGTACATGAAACACTTGCTTTGTTTGAAGAAAAAAACACAGTGAAACCATAACCTTTTCCTAGAAAATTACTATACCTGTATGGAGAAACTATGGTTATTTAAGTGTTTGGCTTGAATCCATAATCCACCTTGTATTTGAACACAAATGCTAATCTAAATGTTTCCTTCTCACCTTCCATATCACTTGGAAAATAAAATCATTGGCTATAATTTCCAAAGTCGTAGTATAATTTCATATGGAACAGTATTTTTGGTTACAAACACATTACCATACCATACGATCAATCAAGATAAACCAGAGTTGCGTCATTTTGTATACTTATTTTACTTGGACATCTTGATTTGCGATAAGACCCCATCCACGCCCATCTATCTTTACATATTCACATTCCTGAACTGCTGTATAAAAAGGACATTCATAATTGGAAATATTAGGATAAGATAAGATATCAATCATAATCAACTACACAAGAAAATTCAAACCGATTCCTCAGATTCATCACCACACTCAATGACTTTATATTGCATAGTCCAAAGCATAGAATGAGTAGCACAACAAGAGTCCAAAGAGTGTCTTCCTAGTTCCTAATAGCTAGAATGTTTTAAGTTTTAACACATCATACCCTCTGATTTTTTTTATTTAAATAATGATTCTAATAGGAAAAAATTACGTGCCTTTGAATAACTGAAATCTGACAACAAGCATCCAATATCTATGATGCCTACCAAAACCTTCCATAATTGGTTGCACTAGAGTAAACATCCACTTATGATGCAATAAAGTTTTAAATTTATACAATGAAGTGATGAAATAGCATCTAGGTTACTCGTTGTGAGGAGCATTTTTTGTTGTACCAACAAGAAATATTGCCAACCACATAATCTACTTATTAAAATATATTATGATTGCCCTGGTTTTTGCAACAATCTCTACAAGGGAAATACTCAGGAGTGCACTCCGTACTTGTCAATAAATTTAGGCACCTTTCTCCACACAGACTCTCTGGGTCATTAGGTACATAGTTTCATACACATAATAATGTCCTCCTCTTTCTACTTCTTGTGCCTACATTCAAACTTCAACCAATTCAATAAAAAATGGAATTTGAGAAACCATTTTATACACTTAGAGCAAGTATCATCCCTGCGAGTATTTTATAATGTGTTCCAACAAAAACAAATCCTATTAATCTTTGATCATAATTCATAGTAGAAAACAAGGGTTTGTTTTATTTTTCCCATCTGTATTTACATATTCACATCACTGAACTGATATATACTAATCTTCAGTAACATGTAATAAAATAAACATATAGATCATATAACAAAAAGAGAGATATAGTTGAAGATACCAACCTGGGTGTGAAACCCTTCTTGTAAAAATACTCAGAAGTGTTACTTTCAGAAAAGATTGATTATGCCTCGAAGAGGCCAGTCTACTCTAGGAACCAGCTGACCCTACAAGAGGGTGTGTACAAACTAGAGAGAGAGAGAGAAATGACTGGAGTTGATTAGGTCAATGACTGTCAAGCACAATACATAACTCAACATAAATAAATTGGTCACAAAAATTATAAACTTCAACCAAGTCTCAGCACAAGAGAAGTGATTATCAACACACCACAACTGATCACAGGTGATCAAAGTCAAGTACTCTATAAGACCAAAAATTCAACAAGGTGGTATAAAGAAAATGAAGGAGGATAAATGACCGCATTAACCACAAGTCAAAGACAAGGTACCACAAGTCCAATAATAACTCAATCAAGGTGGGGAAGGTACAAGAAGTATTTAATAACTCAATCAGTAACAGGTAATAAAATAAACATATTGATCATATAACAATAAGAGAGGTATAGTTGAAGATCTCCACATCAATATTAAACCAAAAATCAGATATGAAGTGTGGGTACAAATATAAACAATGGTCATAAAATAAGAAAATATAAACAATGGTCATAACATAGGCGTGGGTAGTACAAGACCCATGACCCTTAGAACCAAGGGTATGCTCCAAATGTGGCCAAACAACCATAGTACTCAATAAGACCAAAACTTCAACACGGTGGTTTAAAAAAAATTGCTCAATGAGTGTAAATGACCCCATTAAACACAAGTGAAAGATAAGGTACCACAAGACCAATCATAACTCAATCAAGGTGGGGAAGGTACAACCAGTCATATCTCTCTCAAATGTACAGACGTTCCATATAACCTAAAATTTCATCATCACAGTATAAGAAAGGGTGGTGGGATGCCAAATAAAAATATCCTTCATTTCTTTCTATGAAATCCTGATAGCATCACATAACAGATAAGTACCTTGTACTATAGAAAATAAAAGTCACTTGTGTTACCTTTCAATTTAGGAATATGGTCTACAAAAGCAAAATTTCATCACAATTACCATCCAAATTTCTGACTAGTGCTAAAGCAATAGTAAAATACTTTATAACATAATTTTGATTTCTGTCAACTTCAGCACTCCTCTGTGGTCCCTATGCTGAAGTTGGTCCTCGAGATGTAATGGGCAGTAATCAAATTATAACATATGCAGCAACAGTAAATAACCAATGAAAAAAATGAATAAAAATTGATTAGGCTTCCTTGTACTCAGACAACATTTTGGTTTAGATCTTATCCTTTCAAGGGACAAGTCACCAAGGGAACATGAAAGTACCTTGAGAGAGAGGAAAAGTTAAGTACAGACCTCAAACAGGTTAAGACAGTCCACATACTACAACAATTAAGCACACAAATGAAAGAAAGGTACAGTAACATAACAATTCTCTAGCTGCATGATAAAACAGTACTATTTCTGAATAGTGCTAAAGCAACAGTAAAACATTTTATAACATAATCTTCATCTCTTTCAACCTCTGCACTCATCAAGGTGATCACACCACAACTAATCACAGGTGATCAAATTCAAGTACTCTATAAGACCCAAAATTCAACAAGGTGGTAAAAAAAAATGGAGGGTAAATGACCACATTAACCACAAGTCAAAGACAAGGTACCACAAGTCCAATAATAACTCAATCAAGGTGGGGAAGGTACAACAGGTATTTAATAACTCAATTAGTAACAGGTAATAAAATAAACATATTGATCATATAACAATAGGAGAGGTATAGTTGAATATCTCCACGTCAACATTAAACCAAAAATCAGATCTGAAGTGTGGGTACAAATATAAACAATGGTCATAAAATAGGTGTGGGTAGTACAAGACCCATGACCCTTATAAGAACCAAGGGTATGCTCCAAATGTGGCCAAACAACCATGTAACCTGGCCAAACAACCATATCTCTCTCAAATGTACAGACATTCCATATAACCTGAAAGTTCATCATCACAGTATAAGGAAGGGTGGTGGGATGCTAAATAAAAATATCCTTCATTTCTCTCTATTCAATCCCGATAGCATCACATAACAGATAAGTACCTTGTACTATAGAAAATAAAAGCCACCTGTGTTACCTTTCAATTTAGGAATATGGTGTACAAAAGCAAAATTTCCTCACAATTACCATCCAAATTTCTGACTAGTGCTAAAGCAATAGTAAAAGATTTTATAACATAAATTTGATCTCTATAAACTTCAACACTCCTCTATGGTCCCTGTGCTGAAGTTGGTCCTCAATATGTAATGGACAGTAATTAAATTATAAAGAGTGATGATGATCGAAGTCATGATGAACATATCTAATATATCTAATATAAAGAGAATCAATGTTTCACACTAATATATCTACATGCGAACACATATAGGAGTGAAGATGTGTGAGAAAACACAAAATTTGAATATTAAAATACAAAATAATTATAAACAAGTATACAATGACTTGTGATGACATTTAAATTTAAAATTCAAACTCTAAGAAAATAAAAGATATAAATGGGAAAATTCCTAAGAGCATCACATAAAAGATAAGTACCTTGTAACTATACCAAATAAAACTTATCTATGTTACCTTTCATATAAATGGGAAAATGATTATATTTTAAGAACCCGATTATGTTACTAATAGCTAATATTAAGAGAATCCATGTTTCATACTAACAACATCGATATACATCAAAATACAAGTCATGAATTTATGTTGCATCTACTTTTTCGTTGATTTCTATTTTTTTGCATTGAAAAAACTTGCGAGTACGGTATCACAATCATCAATTGGCGCAGTATTTACTGCGATATCTAGTATTATTGTTTGTGTTTCCATGGCCTCATGTATGCCACTTCTTGTACATCACTGAGCAGGGCGTGGAGGCAGTTCTGAAGGGGTGTGAACTACAACAACGGAAATGAGCATATATATATGATGTTGAAATATTATTGAAATAAATATTTCATTATTTTGATTAAAATTACAATATTTCTCTTTACTTGTCTATGTAGCTGTGACAGCTGGGGTGTTAATTGGAGGTCTAGTTGCTTCCTCTTGCAGTTCAGGCTCCTGAGCTTCATGGTCTTCCATTGAAAGAAGAAAATTTACAAGTATACGTCAGGAAATATATATATCTAATCACAGTAGATATTTCTATTTCCAAAGAATACATACCAGAATGGGCACTATGATCCACACTATCATGGGACATGTGCACCCCAACATCAACTGGTACTTGCTGAGTACCGCTAGATTCACTGCTGCGGTTGCATTGTTGCTTAAAAAAAACATAAATTTTTAGTTATGGGTGATATAATTAGAACTAAATAGATTTTAATAGTATACTACAATTGGTGATATACCTGCATTTGCCTCACTGGGGAGATTGGAGTCTGCCCCAAGATTTTACGATATTCAACCACACTTTTAAAACCAAGCTTTAGGTCTTCCTCGATGGCAGCAGCTTGGAACGTATTTCCTTGCAATGCATGATAACACATTTTAAAATTTCCAGTATCAAAATCAGATATGTGTTCGGTACTGTTAAATAAATATTCCCAACAATTAATCATTTAATACTTACGATTCTTGCTCTTAGTTTTCTATAGCCACCCTGGCCCAGTCTATGTTGCCTGTGCTTTTCCATTCTAGCCTTGGTTGCTTTGGAGGTGTTAGGTAGCCTATATATGAAAATTTTGAAAAACCTTAGATATCAAAAATCTTACTAAAAACAAAAAAGAAAAAAATAATTGAGCTTATTTCAGTAAAAAGATGATATATGTTGTACCTTGCTTTACCAGGCGGTGGTTGTTTTCCTTGTATTTTTAGCAAGTTCTTCTTTGCATCCTCTATGAGTGACTTCCACTCTTTCTCTGTAACCATGGGAGGACACTCATGCTTGAGGTCATCTTGCAATCTTTCCCTATATTGGGCCCTGGTATATTTCAAATTCTCACCGGCTAACTTTGCAACAACTTTCCTATTGAAAGTATTGCCGAACAAGTTGACCATGTGGTCCATCAATTCATCTCTCTTATTTCTATCTTGGCTATTCCACTGTTTGCGAATGGTGAGGCCAAACACCTCCAAGGCTTTGTCATTCAAATTCCTGTAGAAGACATTGTTTTCTGCAAAAACATGTAATCCATTAATTTATAATAATTTCAACGCATGTCTATTTCAATTTCATGATTAAAATCAATAAATTAATTAATAAATACCTGCAATCTTCTGAATCTTGATAGGAACACAAGAGTCATCCACCAGAAAGGTGAGATCTAGTGATCCGGTGCTTTTAACTCGTGTTGCTCTAGGAAAAGTATCCTGGTTGTCTACAGTATGTTCATCTCCAGAGTCATGTGGAGTCCTAGGCTCCGTCTCATCAGCTCTGGCATGGCATCATGCCCCATATCATCAGTGCCGTCATCAATGGATTCGAGGCCAACCGTAGGAGTGCCAAAAAGCCTCATTGGTACATTGCTTCTTTTTTGCTGCATTGGACCATCACAGCTACCTATACCTGTCTCGGCAAGTTCTCTAGTCACGGGTTTTAAAAAATACTACAAACAATAAACTTTACTTTATCAGATCACTTGGAAAAATAAAAAAACATAATATCACATATGAAATCATGTCATAGCTTAAAACAATTTGCGAAGATGCCACTTACCCCATAAAATTGTATTTGATCTTGCAGCTCTTGAATCCTTTCCCTGTTCTCCTGTGCCAAGGGCCTTTTGCGAGCCAAGGCAAGCATTTCTATGTTTTCCTTTTTCAAGGCTATTCTAAAAGTGTGCATTGGGTCAGTGGAATATAAAATGTCTTCCTCAAACCCCTCATCACTCAGATCGAGTGCACATGACTAAATTCATCAAACAATAAATTAAATTAAGCAATATAATTTTAACATCATTCAAATATTGATATTGTAATGAAAATTAAGTTACTATTATGCACTAACACTTACCTAATGTGGTGTTATGGCCGGTGAGTGTCCACGATCAACCGACACCGTGGAAGCAGCAGGTGCCTTTCCACGGTCCTTAATGAACCAGTAATCCATCAAAATGTCAGAAAAATGAACCAGTAATCCATCATAAGCTCAGAAAAATGTGAATGTCAATAGTGGACATTGAATGTTAACATACTAAATCGAAACATTTAGTTATTATACGTAACACTTACTTGATGGGCCACAAAGTGTGACCTTCCATGGTCACCCTCGACCATGGAAGCAGAAGGTGCCTTTCCAATGGCGCCACCTTGACACAATAAATCAATAAATAAACGTTTACCCCATACTAAGTAATTGTAACATAAACAAAAATGAGATATTGCATTAATATTTATTTTTACCTCAGAAGTAGGAGATACATGTTCTGCTCCATGGCCATGAGCAGACTCCTGCGACAATTTAATAAGCATGTTATCATATGGAAATATTAACAATAAGCAGGGAAAAAGCGAATGCTAACAGTGAAAATCGGAACATCTTGTTATTGTAGTCATATTTATTTACTATATTTAACATTTACCTGACGAGGCATAGATTCTGACCTTCCACGGTCACCCTAGACCATGGAAGCAACATGTGCATTTCCACTGTTGCCACCCTAAACAAACATTGAGTATTGCATCATAAACAAAAATGAGATATTCATAGCAATGTAATCACCATCTTATCACATGGAAATATTCATAATAGAAAAAAATGAAACATTTAGTTATTGTAGTCATGTTTAGTTACTACATTTAGCATTTACCTGATGAGGCATAGTTTCTGACGGTCCACGATTACCCTGGACCACGAAAGCCACATGTATTCGATTTAAGTTGTAATCGATCAACAACTCTTCACCTGCAAGTATTGGTTTTATTGCACATACAAATATACGATGTTGTTCGCGTCCCTCGAATTCGCAATTTGGTTGCTTATTTGTTGTCACTAGTCATGTACTATTTATAAAGCCAGCAACGTTTTCAGATGCTTTTGGTCTCCCATCAATATACATAGTCGCCCCTTTGTTTTTATTTTTTTTCTGCTAGTTGAATATAATTCGCGGCAACTCCGTATCTCCACATACTTCGAGTATATTGGACCAAGATCAACCAGTTATTGTATCTATATAGTGGTCCTACATACTCCATCAATTCAATTACAGTGCCATAGTGGACCTTTATTCCAACCATGGAAAATAGCCCCAATCCATGTAAGGACGAAGGAGCGATGCGATACATCCTCCCATTGATGAGGAAATCTATGTCCTCTTGAGGTAGCATATTAGGTACCCATCGTTGCAATAGATGTTTATACCTCAATGGAAAATCAATGTCTCCTATGCTCTCAGCATCATAATTACACCACCCACCGTTGGCAATAAAATATTTCATGCGTCTATGAAATCTTTTCCTTATCTTTTCAGATCTAGTTGATATAAAACCGGTAGATCTAGTACAACTCGTCTCACTTTCAACCTCTCCGAGTATATATTCATCATCACTTGAGGAATATAGATCTGATAGATACCTATTTGGTGGTACCTACACTCGATAAAACAAGAATAAACAAGACGGTGCTTTCTTTCTTCTTTGAAAGTACACATCCACAAATGCAAAGATTATTAGTTAAACACATTTACTTCCCTCAAATCTGAGGCTTAGGAGGGACATGCAAACCCTAGTGGATGTAGTGTTACAAATCTCACCTGAAGTGTTTGGTATTGGGAGGACGATTTGTGGAAGGAAGAGACCAAGTTACAGTGCCATAACAAGCTGTTCGTACGACACCACATTCATCACTGTAGGCTGTGAGCTCTTTTATGGACCGAGTTTGCATATTTGGGGGTATTTTTCTCTTGTGGGGAGAACAAAACCACCGGGGACAACAAATTAAGGAAGTTAACTAGTATATCACCTAGTTTTGGTCCTTCTAACAATTCTGGGCATATTATTGGTAGCCTACCCTCTTTCTTTGAATGGCATATTATTGGCAGCCTACCCTTCATTTTTAAAATTTACATGCTGGTATTTTATGCTAATGCATAAGAAAACTATTTGTTAATGAACTGTTTGGAAAAGTCACTCAACTAAGAAACATTAATTGACTATATCATCCCAACAAACAATAACTACAGTGAGAGGGTCCACTCAGGAGTACATTGCAGTAGTGTTCGTAACTATTTGTCAATACATATGAACCAAATAATCAGTAAAATACTACAGCAGAGAACGCAAAATACATCAGCTAACTTAGGTGAGATATTACACCTTAGACATGTTACAAATTTCAAATTCATGCAAAGTGGCACTCAAATGGCCAAGAGAAATTTGATTTTCGAAGACTTTCAATATTACGAGGATCTTTTTTGTATCAAGCTTTAGCAAGCAACTTGTAGGACATATTTTCAGACATTATTTGTATATTGATTTTCCGACTATATTGATTTAAAAAAAAAAAAACAAATAATAAATTTCAATCAAGAATGAGCATATCCATTAACCAAGCAGGAGGACCAAACCAGAAAAATGTCAACCTGAGAGTAGTATGGTGAACAACCAGAAATGAATTTATATTAACAAGGGAAATTAACAACAACGACTCAGTTAAGGGAGATTGACATTTATTAACTCTCCACAATATCTCAATAATTCAATTGGATAGGTGTACACATCAATATACTTTAATAAGCAATACTGAAATAAGCAGGTGTACACATCAATATACTTCAATATACATTTAATTTAGTAAGCAAGTACTGAAATTAAATAGCAAGACAGAAATTAAACACAGTTTTCATATCTTTCAACTTTTCATCTTTAGCACTCCCAAGTCGGTCACTATGTTGAAGAAACTTCGACACTACCAATTAGGTCACTGTGCTAATACAATTTTTAGTAACATGTAATGTAAGATAAACACATTAATCACATAATAACATGGTTTAGGATACTTACCTTGGTGTGAAATCCTTCCGGTGTTGAACTCAGAATGATTACTTTCAAATAAGGGACGGTACCTCGTAGAGGGTTGTCAAGCTCTAGGAACTAGAAAACCTCGTTAAGGGTAAGTACAAACCGGAGAGAGAGATAACTGGGTTGAGGTAGAAGTCAATGATAACCAGAAATGGAGAGTTGAACTTTTACAGAACTCGGCTTAAAGAAAAATTACCCAAAAGGTCACAAAGAGTAGATCTCAATATAAGTGAGACTCAACACAAAGTAAAAACCTCAGATCTGCCTGGGTAAGAGTATCAGCATATGAGGTTAAGTTCAGATCAGCATAGGTCATTGTTCAGAGGTCATTGATCATGTATCCCACTAAGACATAATCACAAAACTATGTCAAGTCAAACGTGGATGAGGGTACCATGACCAAAATAAATAAATAAATGGTACAAGTTAAAAATATGATAATGGGTGTTATGACCAAACTCCTTTTGTACCAAAGGGTGTACCACAACAAAAGTACCCAAAATACCAAAGCCATAAGTTAAAGAATAACTTAAGGTGGGTAAGTGACCCTAATAATCACAAGTCAGCTACGTGGGCATCATCTCTTGCTAGTTGACTAGTGGGCTGACTTTGGGGTTTTGGAACTGTTTCATGCTATAGAACTGGATAACATCAGCTATTGAGGACTTTGAATTGAGTGTACCAAGGCTGATTTGCTCCCGAATGTGGTTATTTAATTATTTATCCTAATGGTATCAATGACCTTTTTAATAGACTGTTATTAAGGTTTCTATGCCTCCAAATAACTACAAAATATGCCAAATAAGGGCAGCACTCTAGTCTCCCAAGCAAGCAAACAACCGAAGGATGCCACCTCAGCACCTGATAGTCCAAATCATAGAGGTCATTGATAGCATTAGGATAAATAATTAAATAACAACATTCGGGACCAATGTGTTAGTTGCAATTAAATGTGTGGGGAATGTTATGTAAGACCCTCAAACAACCCTTATACATCACATGTGCTTGATGCAAACATTAAAATCCTTGACAATTTAAGCCTTAACTTAAGTGAAATCAACAAGAGATATAAGTGTTGGAAACAACCAAACCATGTCTCAACTCTCACCTAGGTTTCCAGTCTTGCATATAATCCAACCAACTCATATTATCATTAATAGTATAGATATGATTTTTTCCTCCGGTCCAAGCAGATATTTTCATGTTTACTTGTGGGTTATGGGCCCACTGAATTCCGCTTTGACCTTCTACGCTCACTTGCCTCGTGCTCGCTTGCACCAAGCTCGCTTGTTTCAGGCTCGCTTGCTTCAGGCCCGCTTGTTAAAAATTAACAGCATACTTATGTGTCAAATATTCTCTTATTAGTAAACATTGTGGTACTTTGGTCCAAATGTTTTTCCTAACTCATTGTTTCTCCATATTGTGTGCCTAGTGCCACCTCTCTATGTCAATGCATAAATCAACCTCTTCTTGGTTTGTGGTTCTAGTTTGCCTGGTTTTGGGCCTTGTAGTGGTTCTCTATTGTCACAGCCATAGTCATTGACACATTAAAACACCTTAGATCTAAGCCCAAAGTGAATCGGGATTTAGAGTCAAATCCTAGTGGCTAGTACCTCGTAGTCGTCAGTCATCACTCGTCAGCTTGCAAAGCTAAGCAGTGAGTGCATGACATGAGTGAGTGAATGAGTGAGTGTACCAAGGCTGATTTGCTCCTGAATGTTGTTATTTAATTATTTATCCTAATGGTATCAATGACCTTTTTAATAGATTATTAAAAAGGTTTCTATGCCTCCAAATAACTACAAAATATGCAAAATAAGGGGAGCACTCTATTCTCCCAAGCAAGCAAACAACTGAAGGATGCCACCTCAGCACCTGATAGTCAAAATCATAGAGGTCATTGATACCATTAGGATAAATAATTAAATAACAACAATCGGGAGCAATGTGCTAGTTGCAATCAAATGTGTGGGGAATGTTATGTAAGACCCTCAAACAACCCTTATACACCACATGTGCTTGATGCAAACATTCAAATAGGATATGATGATGCCAAACAAGAAGACAATGAACATCATCTAAATACTATACACTAATAATATACCATCAGAAACAATCCCACCATGGTGATGTGCTCTATAGAGCAAAAACCATAGAAAATCATGCAATAGAACAACTCCATCAGCAGTAAATCTGCCTTTTTGTCTTTAAGACTAATGTTAAAATCCTCGAAAATTTTAGCCTTAACTTAAGTGAAATAAAAAAGAGATATAAGTGTTGGAAACAACCAAACCATGACTACAATGATAGCTGAAAAATCAAATGTGCAATAAGACAATTTTGAGAATTCGAAAATACCATGCATACAAAGAAGAAATGAAGTCCATGTTCATAGTCTCATGATGAATAGGATTGTCATTGATGAAAACATTAATGGCAAAGATCATGGCAAGTGGAAAGAAGTGATTAAGCAAGCATTGATTGGCACAATGACTTGGGAATTGGAAATTTGAAGATGATGTAAATCGACAATGACATTCTAGATGGCCCTAATACCCTAGACAAAGGTCTTGAAAAAACTAGCAAGAATGACATGGATGGATTGGAGACAAGGCTAGACATGATGACCTGGCTTGAAGGATGATGACAACATTGGAGAAGACATGCCAATCAACTAATTTTCATGATCTCCCTAATATTCTCCTTTAACAGGGCTTTGAAAAGGGATTTGAAATTAATGTTTCCAGCCTTAGCTTTGTCCATGATGGAGATAACCTTAGTTAAGGCTTGTAAACATTGAGTAATTTTATCTCTCTCCTTATATCCTTTGCAAACAATTCAACCATGATACTTGAATTCATTAGAGAAGAATAAATAGTATCAAATTTGTGGTTCCAACCAAATACCAGGCCACTGGATAATCCATCAACATCTTATAAATAACATGAGCTCTAGTCTTTTAATACAAGAATTAAAAAATCAACAACTTTGTGTCCTAGGCAAATACTTTCTTGGGCATCTTTTGAGGGCTAATTTTTTTTGGGCACCCCCATTCCCGCATACAATCATTGCTTCACCTTTATCCAAATGTAAAACGCCAACTACTTCCACAGACTCAACTCGTGAGTCTTTTTTAGATCAAAGAAGATAATTTGAATTCTTGGGAAGGGAGATGACCTTTTCTTCCCTCTCAAATGAAGGCAATGTCTAAGCAATGGACAAGCTATCTCCCTTAATTTTATTCTCTAATGATTGGACACAAAATTCATTGATGCAAATGGTGAACTTGATACTAGTATAGAAAGTATGCCATGTATGACAAAATGTTATCCATACCAACCTATAGGAACTAATGTCACTGGAAAGGATGACATTAGTAGTGAGAAGGTTGTAAATGAAAGCTTACTTTTGTAGACAGAATGTACACCTATTGAAGATCATGAAGTTATATATTATGGGTTGAAATTGCATTGTACCAATGAATTTCCTACTGATACTGGACCTACTTCTGCTTACAATCTGACTTTGGGTACCTTAACTACTAGAAGTGAAAAGAGTTTGTCTATAGACGTTGATAGTGACAAGAGAGCATCTCTATATATTTATGGTGACATGAGTGATCTTGCCTTGAAGTTCACAAAGTTCCATCTTCTAATTTAGAGTTTTCATCCAATAATGGCTTGCCGACTGATACTGGAGCCACTTCAGTTTACAGTCTCCCTCCAAGTGCTGAAATTACTACTAGAAGTAACAAGAGAGAATTTGTAGATGTTGATGGAGACAAGAGTGTTGTAGATGCTAAGAATGAATTTCCATCATCTAAGTTGGAATTGCATGCTAATAATGAATTTCCTGCTGAAACTGGGGCTATGGTATCTCACAGTCTTCCTATGGGTGTTGAACCTACTATTAGAAATGAAGAATTAGAATCTGTAGATGTTGATGTTGAGAAGAGTGCTTCATAGATGTTCAGCTGGTTGATGTTGGGGATTATGATTACATATAGACTAGTGGGGAGACTCTGGTCCAAGGAAATCAACCTACAATAATTGTTGACATATCAGATAGAGAAGCTGAAAGAATGTCTAGCAAAGATGGATCTATTGTTATTGTCGAGAATTCTTCTATTGATGCTACAAACACAAGCAACCATTTAGGGTCTACCAATACTAGCTCTATCTCCAGCATTGTTTTTTAGACAAATTTGAGTTCCATTACACAAGGAGGAAAAGGATTCTCCCAAACAGGGGCGGCTTTGTAGCCCACCTAGATATGTAAAGCCCACTCACTAGGTATTGTTTCTTCATTTGTCTTTTCATTTGGCATTAATAAAATAATTATTTTATTCATCATCTTATGTATTGATCATTAACTTCTTTATGCTTGGACTTGGTTTATTTTCATGCAGGGTTTTTGAGTAGTCAATAGTTAGGGAGGGTTTTATGTGAGTTCTTTCCCTTAATATATTATATGTTTCTTAATTCACACAAACATGAAGTAGGATATTTTTTTGGTACACCTTTGTTGCACTGAAATACCTAGAACACAGACTATTACTATGTCCATTAGGCAATGGAGTAAAAATGCCTGCCAATTGCGGACTTCTTCAAACAGCTCGACGGAGCTAAAAAATGGGAGAAATAACAGAAAAGGGAAAAAACTAGAAAAGACTTGGAACCTAATCTACCCTAGTGCAAGGTAGGTCTCTTCTTTAAACATCTTCGTTCTTAAGCAATAAAGTGCTTTATATGCCTGCCACTTACAGGAAAATCACTTGGAGGAAAGCCACATCCTTTTTAGAAAATGCAGAAAAAGTACAAGGTTTGAGGACTATACCAGAACTAGTCCCACAAGATTGTATAGAGAACGAGGTGAAAAGATGGATGACCCTGATTTCATTTATACCTTTGCAAAGAGACAGAATGCAACCATCACTTCTTGTAAAAATGGATTGCTATCAACAGGATGGAAGTTGTTATGTGCATTGGACGAAGGAAGCAAGCACTCACCATTGAAATGGAGAGGAGAGAACCTCTGTCTCTTCCCACATTATCATGTCCTTGAACATAGTAACTAGATATGTGAGTTTTGTGAATACATTGGGAATCCAGTGGGTTTGAATATGATTCCACTTTCCAATTTTATGGGCCACTGTGGAGAATGGAGAAGAGGAGTATAGGAAATATTTGCTTCACTATGCCCAACTAAAACCCTCCCCCTCGTACCTCAAGAGAGCGGATCCGCTCCAAGAATGCTTAAAATGGTGAATTTGTGGAAATAAAACAATATTTAAAATGATTAATTTGACTTGGACAAGTTGACCTCAAATAATTTAGAAAAAAAAATGAATATCCAGATATTCGAAATAAAATCGAAACCACCCAATTAACAAATGAAATCAACAACACCTAATTCGCACCCAAAAATGCAGAAATTCGACTCAATAGAGGAGGGTTTCAACTTACGGTTTCCATTGAGGGTATGCGAGGATATGCAGACATGACCGGAGTGGGTGCCACAAAAAAACCCACTTCAATAGTGCTCGTTGCAAATCCAAATGAGGACAGGGCCGGAGCAGGTGCAACCAAAATCCCAAAGGAACATATACAGTCCAGACTCGCAGCAGAGTGCAATGAGGACACGGCCGGACCGGGGTGCCACCAAAATCCCAAAGGAACACTCACAGTCAAGGAGGTCACGGCCCAAGAGCCGGTTGCATGCACGGGGGTGCCGTCGAACCCAACAGAGCAGCAGAGCTCATGCGACATGTATGATTTTTTAGTTTGTTTTTTTTTGTTGTTTAAACAATTATAATATATATTAATAATTTTATTAATAAGTTGCATAATATATATTAATTATATTATAATATTAATTAATATATTAATTAAATCATAACAACTTAATATTAATTATATTATATATATATATTAATTAAGTAGATTTTAACAACTTATATTACCTACATTACACAAGCAAAGATCTAGACTCCTATAAAATAAAATCCATACCAATTTATGTTCTAGAATCAACAGTGGAAATACATCATTTTCATCATTTTAGATCACCTCCTTTTAGTAAAAAATACATCATTTTCATGAATTACATACATGGAGGTAGTTCAATTTCTAAAGAAGAATATAATTTAGACAAAGAACATGATTTACCTATATTGAAACTTCCCCCATAAATTCATGTGATCCCGACATCTATGTGAATAAGCCATAAACATGGCCCTTTTGATAGCCTTACTTATATGCAAAATAAAAATTTCAAATTTAGTGTCCATGCAATATTCACATTAGATATTTTATGCCATTTACAAAATTTCATTAATGGTAGAGTGAAATAACTTGTTAATCATATTGAAACCTCTATAGTGGTGTCAACCTCCATTACTAACTTGGATAAAAATCTCTCAAATGATACAAAATTTAGATATTATGTGATAAGTAAAATTTGCATACTAGTTTTAGAGATTAGTGATAGAACTCAAGTCAAAAGTCCATTAGAGATTCTATACATTATACAAAATTAAGAAAAAAATAAACTTTTCTTTACATTATACAAATCCACTAATTAGTAATTGAAATAACCCAGAAATTAACACATAAATCTTATCACTTCATTTTGTATCTTGCTCAATCGACACATGTTCGATTCAAACCATTACCACTACAACCTCCAGGAACACCCATGCTACTACACATGTAGAACATAAAATTAGAAAACTAATTTTCAAATATAACCAAGTTAATCAACAAAATGAACATATGGTGAGTGCATTTACTTTAACCTATAAACATTACGTACCTCTACTTTTCAACAATTAAATATCATTCATCTTCTTCTTCATCCAACTCAACATCTGTATCAGGATTTGGTTCTGAATATATATTGATGAAAGGATCATTCACATAGTCATGATCATCATCAAAGTCATCTTTGCTAATATAGTCATCCATATCGTCAATGAGATCATCGTCTGCTACATTTGCATGATCAACCTCTTCAACTTCTTCATCTAACGCATCGATTGCAGCCTGATCTGAATCATCATCATCTTCTTCTTCTTTGTGATTATCTTCATCATCTAGTACATGATTATACTTTCCTGTTCTTCCTCTTGGATCGTATCGAACAACGTATGGCCAACCTGCTTTACCCGGTACCTCGGAGTAGTAGACTTGCTCACATTGACTTGGAAGAACATAAGGCTATGTACCCGGTTCAAATTCCCTTGTATTAACCATGGTAAATCCATTAACATGCTCAATAACAATTCTTTCAGGATCACGTTCATGTATACGTATCCTGTACCACTTTACCTCAAACAAATCTATTTTAAAGGAATTAAAATCACACTCAATAATGTCCTCCAAATGCCCATAGTACCTATTCTCAGTTTCTTCTGGATGTCTATCACTTCTAGAGGAAACATTGGTGACATTAAACACTGCAGTTATCCCACAATACGAGGTTTTCCTGTTAGCATCCAACTTTTTGATACAAAATTTACGACCATTACACCACATAGCCTTGTGATGTTTCAACTGCAATATTGACAACAGGTTAAAAATACATTGTGAATTAATAAACGTCATATAGGACTTAGAAAATATAATTGAAAACTTAAACAAACGAAATGAAATTGTAAAAATGGATCGAAGTAACTAGAAAAAATGTGGGTAAACAATTTACTTGCCTTTTTATCTTTTAAACCATAGGCTAAATCAACTTCCCTTTGTGATGTAAGTTCGGGAAATTGATGTCGAATACGATGAGTTGTTTTAATCATGTTACTGACCCTTTCCCATGATAGCCTACCGAAGAATTCTTCACAATCTTTTATCCAATGCTCCATCCAATCAAGTTTGTTTGTAATGTATAAATGTAAAGCATCCCACACTCGACCAACTATAGGAAAAAACAACAATTCAATATCTTTAATTAGATATCATTAAAGGCACATAGTTTAATATAGTTGAAAATGCATAATTATTAAAAAAAGTTAAAAAATGGTATGGTAATATAAAATTGGAAAATGCATAATTATTAATTCAACGTCAACGTATAATAATTACCTTTCACAGTCCTCAATGTACCTCTCCCCAATAGGACCTCCCCTTCAAATTTGTTGGTGGAGTGGAGATGTCAAATGCGAGGCACATTCATATTTTCTACTAATTTAGGTAGATATTCACTAATATACACCATGAATTGATATACCATATATCCTTCAACCATAGAACCCTCGGGACGCACTCTTTGTCTAACAAAATCCTTCAATGACTTCAACTGCCTCTCCACCATCCACATCGACCTTGTGTGTACTGGTCCACATAATTCAATCTCCTCAACTTGGTGTATGAGGTAGTGTTCTTGTGCATTGAAAAATGTTGGAGGTAGATACTGTTGCATTTCACACATTAGTCGGGGATTTCTCTCTTCCAATGCCTTATATCTTCTTTATGGATTTCTTTTGATGAAATCCACCTACAAATGGTGCAATAAAATAATATCAAGGCATATATAATCTTTGCGGGAAAAACATAATATGTCAATAAGTTCCGCTACAAACCACAGACCAAGTACATTTTCCATGTAAAACATTACTTACCTCATGTATTTTCCAAGAACATAAATGCTATGTTTTGTGTTGTTGTCAAAGTTGTCTGGGAGAGATAAAGGTAGAACATACTGTATCAAAAAACACATAATTATTAATATTTATTTCAAAATAAGAGAATAAAATTAATAAAATAGTGCATATTGATAATGAAATATATTATAGACTCATAATTACCTTAATGAATGTATGCCAATCATGTGTTTTAACCCCAGCAAAATCACCTTTTTTCTGTCAAGATATTCTTTATGTTTGACAAAAAACTCGTCGCAAACCTGATTTTTTTGATGACCTTTTTTACAATATTGCTCTGTTGCTCCGTCAAGCACCAAGGAAGACTAATATTCTGTTGACGGCCATCGCCATTAGAATTAACGATCACACTTTTCAATGCATGATTAGCTTCTTGGATGTCACAACAAATATTTCCAATTTTTTCTTTGTCAGTCCTTCCATCTACTATTCGCCATAAACATTCCTGTTATGTTCTTCCTGATATGCATTGTATCAAACAAATGAACTATTTGCAGATGCTCGTAGTATGGCAACCTACTTAATTGAATCGGGTAAATTTTCATTCCTCGTATAATCCCATTCATTGCCTTAACGACATTCATGAAACATCAACAAAATCAAATTAAACACTAATTAATCAATATAGGTATAACATATCGCACTGAACATAATTCAGTAAAAAAAAAATTTGGCATACCTTGACGGTTTCTATTATATTCCAACTTCCATAGGTGAGGTGTTATTCTTCGTGGTTTTTTTTCCATTCTCTCCTTTACCATTAAATTTTTCTTTGTCTGTAGTTCGATAACTATGGTTCTTAGGCAGAAAGTGCTTATACTCATCGAACACTTCCTTTGCTAAACTCCTTGAACGGCGAGATTTTATCCTGGGACCGCAAACTGGACATGTAAATTTACCCTTTGTTTGAAGACCTACAATATATATGAATTGGTGTAGCAAATTAGAATTACAATTTAAAATAATGCATGATATTTTCAACAAATATATAAAATATTAAGGAACAGAAGAAAGTAACAATATACCACAAAAATGTGTTAACCCGGGAGCATCATGAATTGTAAATGCAAGTATTCCATGGAATTGAAATCATCTTTTCCCTATTGGTCTAGAGATGTCATACATAGTGACGCCAGCCCATAACTTCAACAACTTATCGATAAGAGGCTCAATATATATGTTGATATCGTTAACCTAGTACTTGCCTAATTGGTCCAACATACATGATTAATAATATTTAGCGCCTATATGTCGTTGTATATAAAAGACATAATTATCATGCACGAAACAAATCAATGAAATATTTAGTGATCGGACTTTCAAGTAAACATATTAATTAAATACCTGGAACAATCATTGCCAACATTGTGTGCTCCCTCTTGATCGACATCCAAGGAGGAAGGTTATTGTTTATAACAAAAACAGGCCACACTGAGTAGGTAGAACGAAGCTCTCCAAATGGATTGACACCATCAGCTGCCAACGAAAGTTTAACATTACGAGGTTCTTCTTTAAAAATTGGCCACTTTTCATCGATGTACCTCAATGCAGAACCATCTGCAGGCATTCGAAGAACATCGTCGCAAATTCTGTTCTTTGCATGGAAATCCATAAACTGTGTTATACTTTGACACTTGAACAACCGCTGGAAACGTGGAATTATCGGAATATAACGAAGAACTTTTAGAGGCACCTTTTTTGTCACTTTATCAGTTCGATACCTACTTGTTTGACATTGTGGGCATTCATTTTCTAATGCATATTGTCCATAGTATATGATATGATCATTAGGACATGCATCAATAGCTTGATACTCCATTCCAAATGCTTTCATAATGACATATATCTCTCGATATGTGTGTGGTAAAATATTTGAAGTTGGTAATAGAAATTCACCTAACAATCTACAAAATTCAAAAGAATAAGTCAATGTAAACAATATTAACCATCAATATTGCATCCAAACTTTACAAATTAAATAAAAATAGCAATAATATAGGAAAAAAGTCAACCCTTTCTATAGATGTGAACATGCAGACAAAAATAATTAACAAATTACATACCTTAGTATCTGTGTCAGACAGGTGTTTGATAAACCATTCAAAACCTTCAAGTTCACTAACAACAATATAGCAGATAGAAGATTTGTTTTTGAGCCTTCATAAAGAGGTTGACGTGACTTCTCGAGTAGAGGATCAACATCATGACTATCATCCTGGTTGTCCTCATCCATTGGAGCAAATGTGTCTTGGATCAATCTATGTATCTCATCTTCCTTATTTGTATCACTAATGTTATCTACATACATATCATCAGAAATAACTACTTGATCATCTTCAATATTATGATGTAGAAGTTCGTCAGGTTGTAAATGAGTATTTATGCTAGTACTTGGCAAATAACTCTCTAGAGGGCGACATTTTGGGGGCATTGTCTATAAATTTACAAACAACGTAGAAAAATTAGTGTGTATAGAACATATAGTAAAAAAATAAGACATTTTACTGAAATTCATGACATGATGAATATTACAGTGAATTTATTAAAAATTGAATAACGGCCTCTTACCAGGGGATGATATTCATAACCCCCTTCGGTGTGCCCCTTCTCCCTACAATGTCTTTCAACTGTTGTTATTAAAAGTCTTTTCTTTTGCAAGCCCCTGCAATCAGAGCAAGGGAAAAACATTTTCCATCTCCTCTCGCCTCTAATGCAGCTCTAAACTAAGCAAGCTTCCTTGCATTTTCATTCATAGTGACAAATCCTTGTAGTGGTACAAGTAATTGTCTTACCCACACCATACCAAACAATAACTTGTCAATTACATTAGATATTATAAGTATATTTCTGAATACAGTATATTATAAACCAATTTCTATATTTATAAAGAAAAACATAAAGACTAAAGTAATTTTCATTGATGCCAACAAGTATTGTGCAATGGCCTTTGATTTACTCAAAAGGAGACCTTGATAGTTCGTGCATTAACTCTAGCCTTTTTATAAAAGTCTTATCCATTTTTGTTAAAAAAAGTGATGTTATGCCACTAAAATAACAGCTTGGACAATGTTCCAGCTGTCATGTATTAAGATACATCAAATAAAGACATTTAGTTTTTGGTATAGATTAATTAAACCAATTGTAGCTTGGAGGTTACTTAATAGACATTGTGTGTTTTCTTAAATCGTAATGATGATAATATATACTTCGAATGTACCATCTTCTTGTGATAGTTTATTAATATGTAATCATTACAAAACTCGTGAGTCAATTCTAAACCCTTTGCAATTTGAATTAAGTTTAGCATCCAAAATTGATTACATTTACAAGGTTGTTCATACTTTATCATTGATCTAACTTTATAAAATAAAAATGAAAAGCAACATCAATCTTATGAAACATGTGCCATTCATAAAATAAAATACCAAAAATGGTTTATAAACGCATGGCATTTTTAATGTGGCAAGTTAAGGGTACAATAAGAACAATATATTGGACCCTATATACATATATATAGCTTTCTATACTTGTTATTTTTTATGTTTTTAAATTAAACTTAAAATGGCAATAAATACCTATATCAAAGAAAACAACCTTGTAACCTTACATGTGTCATCATGTGTTCAAGGGCATAGTGGATAAGGGTTACAATGTACTAAGCATTAGTTTGTTTGTGGTAGAAAATTTGTTAAGGGAATATTGTGTTGTGGCTCATAGGGACTTGGGATCATAGTGGTTAGGTTCTTAGAGTTATCAAAGTCAAATCTTACTTGGTTAATGATTTTGATAGGGGTGATAACGTTTATGGGTCATATATAATACTAGATAGGGACTAAGGTGTGCTAGTGGGTTAGGTTGTTAGGAATCATAATGTGTTCACAATAAAAATGGATAGGGTTTATAGTGTATTAAGGTGTTAGTGTGTTTCAGGTTAAAGTTTGTTAAGAGACATTAATTATGTCAAGGGTCATCCTATTTCTATAGTCATAATGGTTAATGTTGAAAGCGGTTCAAGGCAAAACTAATCCAGGATTAAAAGTATTTCCATAACCTTATAATTCAAAACAAGAGAATAATGTTGTTATATGTAATATGGGTGACCTAATTCTGATCTATTATATCATATTTCTCTACAATTATTATAAATACATTCATAGATACATTTAATAAATGGGAAAAAAAAGCCTAACCCTAATAGATGTATCATTTAACAATATTAGCCTTACCCATTCAGATGTATCATGGAAAAAAATTAGCCTAACCCATTTAGATGTATCATGGAAAAAAATTAGCCTAACCCATTTAGATGTATCATGGGAAAAAAAAATAGCCTAAGCCTCATTACTAAACAATATAAAATTCTAACCCTTATAAAAATATAGACAAAAAAATATAAAATACTAACCTTGCAAGTTCAAAATCAGAACTATGTAGAATATCCAACCTCAAACAATCACCTCGCAAGTTCAAAATCCGTGCTCAATGTGTCTCAACTATAGCAAATGTGTAAATAATGGTTAGAGTATGTAGTATATATAGCTCGACCTTCGTCTCTATTGCAACGAAAGTTGAAACATTGAAATTTCGTCGATATAGGGACGAAAGTTCATGGAAAAGTAATCCTCGCTATTGCCACGGTTTTTCCTCCATGTAATTTTTTTTTTAAAACAATAAAAATTCATTTCATTAACCCACGAATGTTGAAAATGTGGAAATATTGCGTGGAACAATCCGCCCATATGTAATAGTGTCTCGATGTGCTTCGACCTGTCATGGAACATCGGGTTCTCAAACAAATTCACACAACTCTGGTTGTCACAGAAGATACAGGTAGCATCCAATGGGAGATCAAATAACTCAGACAGTAGCTTCCTAAGCCATACTGCCTCACAAATGGCCGAACAAGCTACGACATACTCAACTTCGGTTGTACTCAGTGTTACACAGGACTGCTTCCTGCTAAACCAAGAGATCATACCTGATCCCATACTGAAGCAGCACCCCGAAGTGCTCTTCCTATCTGCAGCACTATCTGCCCAGTCTGAATCAACATAACCCTCTAGGTTAAACTTTTGATTCGCATCATACTTGAGCCCATAATCAACCGCACCCTTAAGGTACCCCAGAATATTCTTTACAACAATTAGGTGAAGATGTTTAGGATTCGTCAGGAACTGGCTCAAGGTGTTCACTGCAAAGCAAATATCTGGTCTCGTGTTCGTTAGGTACATCAAGGACCCAATCATTCAACGATACACAGTGACATCAACCATCCCAAATGAAGCATCACACAATAACTTCATGTTCGATGCCATAGGTGTGGCCATGGCCTTACAGTCCATCATCCTGAACCGCTTCAGGATCTCTACTGCATACTTCCCTTGTCCAAGGAATATTCCATCTGCACTCTGCCACACCTCCATGCCTAGAAAGTAATGCATCATCCCCAAGTCCTTCATCTCGAACTCGGCAGCAAGCTTCCTCTTCATGTTGGCAATCAATCTATAATCACCTGTCACAAACAGGTCATCCACATACAATAAGAGTAAGAGTATCACTGGATTTCCTTCCTCAACCTTGTAGTAAAGGGTGGAATTCGCTTTACTCTTAGTAAAGCCCAAACTGGACAGGAAGCTGTCTATCCTGCCGTACCAAGTCCTATGAGCTTGATTCAAACCATACAAGGCTTTCTTCAATCTGCACACATGTGACACCTTGTCATGTGTCTCAAAACCAAGTGGCTGCTCCACATATACTTCTTCTTCAACTACACAATTCAAGAAAGTTGTCTTGACATCAATTTGGTGTATCTTCCATTTCATTACTGCAGCCGGAGCAAGTACTGTTCTGATGGAAGTATATCTGGCTACAGGAGAAAATTTTTCTTCATAATCTATTCCCTCTTTCTGGGAGAAGCCATGAGCTACAAACCTCGCCTTGTACTTCTCTATGCTACCATCTGCAGCATGCTTGATCTTATAGATCCACTTGGAAGTCACAACAGACTTCCCTTCTGGTCTTGGGACCACATCCCAAACATCATTCTTCATGATCGACTGGTATTCCTTGATCATGGCATTCTTCCATTATTGCATCCCGGATCTTGGGAACTTCAGATTCTTTAATATCTTCAATAGATAGTTTTCTTTGAACTTTGTTGCTAGAACAAATGTTGCAGTCCTTCTTTTGTAGGTGATTGTACACGATCTTTCCTACAAGTCAAATTCAATTGCATGATTAGAAACTTCTCATAGATTACAGAACAATTTTTCACACATAACTACATATGCCATACAGTCATGTAATCATCTTAGCCAATGCTTCAATACAACATTTATCCATATCCCGTAACTTTCTAGATGCCTTCCATCTCTACCTGAACATTGTTAAGAGTGTGCACAACTCCCAACATGTCAGTAAAGAGGTTTCATTCTAGATAAGTAGCAATGGAATGGTGTACAGTACCATAGGCCACTTACCCATCACATGCATATTAGTAGTATACTGTTCATTAATGCAATTATTCTAATATGCATAATGCACAACCTAAGTCTAGGAACATACGTAAAAACATCATTGAACAATATTATTTAAACAATCAGATATACAAGAAATGACAATTCAAATACTTATCTTTGTTTGTTTGTTGGGTGGACTCCCTCTCAATCTTTTCTTTCTTGCAGGAGTTGCTGGAGTCTGACTCTGAAGTAGCTTCTTCTACTCCTTTCTGTTGTGAATTGTAAGGAGTGGTCAAATCCCTCTTAATCCCTGAATCACCATTCAGAGAACTGGATGACATTGGACTGCATACATCGGAGTTGATAATTTCCAAGATTCCTTATGCCTTGCTTTCACTGCTTGGAAATGCCTTCTTTTTCTTTTGCACATCCTTTGCAAACACCTTCATGCTTTGGCTGGATTTCAGGAAGACCTTCTACTTCTTTGCTTGCAATCGGTAGTGCTCTATAGTGCATGTGTGCAAGCCTTCTATGCCAAAGTTCACTTGGCTCCATGGATTCATGTACCATGTCATGTTCAGGTTGTCCCTTCAATTTGTATAATCCTCCCTCTTGCTCTCCAATCACTATTGCATCATCTATGGTCTTACCTTTTGGCCACATGAGTACTTGGCCATCAACAAATGAAACTCTCATCCCCTTTGCATCCAAAGATGACATGGAGATAAGATTCTTCTTGAGTCCAGGTACATATAGAACATCTTTCATCTTCAAAGACTTCCCATAGTCTAGCATGTAGGAAGCTTCACCACTTCCTTTTATGGGATATTGATAGTCATCCCCAAGTTTCACCTTGTGAGGTGACTCATGTTCAGATAGGTCCATAAAGGATTCTTTAAACCTAGTCATATGTTTAGATGCCCCACTATCAATAAGCCAATCATTACACCCATGTGTAACAGTACCTGTGAGAGTGGATATTAAGACATATTCATCTTCACTTTATGAGTTGTCACTTTCTGCTCTATTCTTCTTCTTGGGAGGTTCATCATCCTCAATAGCATGAGCATGATATCTCGTCTTGTTGTTCTTCTTTTTGTTGTTGTTGAAATCTTTTCTTTTCTTGGGACATTCTGAGGCATAATGTCCTTTCTCATCACAAGAGTAACATCGAACATGAGAGAGATATTTCTTCTTTTGATGGAAGTGAGGATGTTTCTTGTTATGAGATTTCTCCCTCTTGAACTTGCTTCCCTTAGTGTGTGTTATGAGGGCTTGGTCTTCACTTCCCATCTTTGCTTCTCGGGCCACAAGCCTAGCTTCTTCTTGTGAACATTCCTCCCATAGTCTACTGAAAGAGATCAATTTCTTTCTTGCACATATCCTTGGATGAAGGAGTCCCATGACCTAGGTAGGCCATTCAATGTGGTCATGACAATTTCTCCATTCTCCACCACTTCATTCACAGCTTCAAGTTGTTCCTTGATTTGAGAGACCTTAGAAAAGTAGGATTGAATGGTCTCTCCATTTTGTATTTTTACCCCTTTCAATTGGTTCCGCAGAGTCATCTTCCAATTTATGTTCTTTCCTTCAAACAACTTGGTCAAGGAGTCAAACATCTCTTTAGGTGTCTTTAGGGAAGACACATGGGGTACGATATGGTCCTTCATAGAATCAACAATGATTCTTTTGGCCTTGACCAAGATCTTCTTGTGTAAGGCCTTAGCTTATTCTCCCTCTAGGACTGGAACCTCTTCGCTTATGTAAGTGTCCAACTCATTCTCTTCTAGGATTAACCCAATCCTATACTTCCAGGCTCGGAAATTATCAGCTCCTTCAAGCTTATCCTCAAGCTTGGTGTGGTGAGACATCTTAAAGATTACTTCAAATGGAAATAAATTTTTTTAGGTCTTACCACTTGATTTGCTGAAAACTGGATCTGGAGCTAGATTAGGGTTTGTTAGAGAAACCCTAAAAATTCAAACTTTGAATTCCAAACTTCTAAATGGATGGAAAGATGCACCTTGCTGAGCTGATCAAGTTGGTATACTTCAAATTTGAAATGTGCAAAATTTAACCCCTCAAAATTGCTTTTGAAACTTCTAGATTTCCTGGACAGGATCCCGAACTAGGGTTTGATATTGCCCGGGGTTCTACCCAGCCAAAAGGTTCTATATTGTGCTCTAAACTTTGATTTTTCTGAGGAGCTTCTAACCGTGGTCACAGATTCCAAAAATTTCCACTTTTGCAGAAACCCTAATTTTCCACCCTTTCGATCAAAATCCCAAACTAGGGTTTGATCAAGCCCAACCAAAAAGTTCGATCTTGGTCTCTAAACTTTGATTTTATTGAGGGGCATCCAACCGTGGTCTCGGATTCCAAAAATTCCAACTTTCTCTGAAACCCTAGATTCCCACAGCAGTGACGGGCCAAAAACTGAAAATGCTCAGAATTGAATTCTGTCTCAACAGAAAGATGCGCCCTTGCTAGGAGAGTCAATATAGCCTCCTACCTTTGATGATATGTGGAGAGAAACCCAAAAATTAAGAAGCTCTAGCTTCCGCAGCTGCACAATGTCTTCTTCTTAGGTCAGCTCTGATACCATGTTAATTTTTCAATAATTTCATTCAATATTATCTAGGATCACTAAGAGAATAACATGTACAACATATCAATCATAAACAAAAGAGAAAATAGACACAGAGTTTCCTCAGGGAAAACCAAGAAGGTGAAAAGCCCCACAACTTCCTCAAATATAGAATAAGCCACAAACCAAGATCACAATGATCAAACCCAAAGAGATGTCTCTAGCAGGTACTCCTCCTCCTCCACTTGTGCATCACTTTCTCTCTTAGCTATGCAAGCTTGAGAAGTGAATGAATGAATAGAATGAGAGAGGCACACCCTCTACTTATACATTGACTTGTGGAGAGAAACCCAAAAATTAAGAAGCTCTAGCTTCCGCAGCTGCACAATGTCTTCTTCTTAGGTCAGCTTTGATACCATGTTAATTTTTCAATAATTTCATTCAATATTATCTAGGATCACTAAGAGAATAACATGTACAACATATCAATCATAAACAAAAGAGAAAATAGACACAGAGTTTCCTCAGGGAAAACCAAGAAGGTGAAAAGCCCCACAACTTCCTCAAATATAGAATAAGCCACAAACCAAGATCACAATGATCAAACCCAAAGAGATGTCTCTAGCAGGTACTCCTCCTCCTCCACTTGTGCATCACTTTCTCTCTTAGCTATGCAAGCTTGAGAAGTGAATGAATGAATAGAATGAGAGAGGCACACCCTCTACTTATACATTGACTTGACCTACCAATAAATTAACAGGGCCGACTTTCTAATGAAGTCTAATAACCCAACCACATGACCTAACTAGGGCCGACCCCACATTGGTGGTCTAATAACCCATCAATACAAATGACGACACTTACAATGTAACTTGCGACACTTGCAAGTAAAAATGATGACACTTCCAATCAGAGGAATAATACATCTCTCTTGGATATACAATAAATTACAAATGTAATATACAAGTGAATATCTTATGAAGTTACAAATACATCAACATTTTCTACCCGGTGGAAGCTTGACTAGCTCCTAGGTTCCATTCTTTTGAAGAGAATGAAATTCCTCATCCATGGAAGCTTGAAATCTTGGGTCATGTGAGGATTCTTAATATGATTGAGTGTCTAATTAAACCATCAAAAAAAAATTCCAGGTAGGAAAGGATCCTTGACATAAAGAGAATTTTTGTAATGTCCCTCTTTAAGAATTTTATTAAAATAATTTTTTTCTCTTTTTCCCCAAATTCGACCTTTGACTAGTTTTGATGCCTAAGTCTCCAATTTGCCCCAAATGCTCCCAAATATTCTGAGAAGGTATATGGATGATGTTAGAACATAAATATGTGTTTAAAGGGTGCTTTTGGACCTTTAAAATACTTCTGCAAATCCTCTTTCAATTTTGGCCAATGTAGGGTACTTTACTAGTAATTTCCCTTTGACTTGTATTGGTCTCTAGGTCTCCAATTGGCTCCAAATGCCTCCAAATATTCAGTGAAGGTATATGACTTATATTTGTAATTGATTATTATGTTCATGTATTATTTATGACCATAAAAAGACTTCTTCAAACTTAACTTCTGGCCAAGATGGGAGTTTTACTAGTAATTTGGGGTTCTAATCCCCCCTAGGGTAAATGATGAATATTACTCTCCAAATGCTCCCAAACCCACTCGAATTTCTGAACAGAGGAAGAGTATGTCTAAGGGACAATATTTATGTCTCGTGTGCATCATTATTTAATTTATTAAGCTGGTTATAACCCTCTCCCAAACAGCTACAAAATCACTAGTTCGACCTTAGGGGAAATAGCATTAAATCTCCTTCAAATAAAATAAAACTGAGCAAGATGGCTCCAAATGATTAAGTGATGGACATGAAACTTGTAATACTCATCAATTTAAGTCCATACATCATAAATATATCATAGAAACATTCTTCCATTCGAAATCATCATCAATACATTGGCATACATCAATCTAGTGGGGGAATGGTCACTGTTTGCTCATTAATAATCAATTTTACATATAACCACTTGGTATTTCGACCTGAAACTTTCTGAATATGAAGAACATAGTATATTAATCATATTACAACAAAATTGGATCATTATAAGCTCTCCCAAAGTGTACAAGAGCTCACCAAAAATGCCCTCCCTCAAGGATCAAGAATATGCCATCAAAATTGGAAATGGTTGAAGGAGTGAGATGCACTAGAAGAAACCATGAGCTGCCCTATAGCTTACACCTGCAAATAAATACTCCATTAAATCTCCAAATGAAAGTTCTAAATGACCTTTCCAATTACCAACTTGGATGAGAATCTTTCACCCTCGAAATTGGCTAAGGCAAGAAACTAGTCATCCACTAGCTCTACCTCTTCACAAATGCAATTGAAAATTTATCAAATGAGAAAAATATTTCATTGATATTTGTTCATGACTTTTATAAACTTCTAATGTCCTCCATGGGTTGAATTCCTTCCAAGAGATTCATGCCAACTCAATTTGGGAAGAGATTTCCAAGTATGCCACTTGTCCTTCCAATTCTATCCCTCTCCTTCTCCCAATTAGAATTGGTGTCTCTTTGGCTGTCCTAACTCACTTGAGAACCCTCTTGGAGGCTATTTTTATCCCTGACATGTCATAAATGTCATATGTCAGCCCTTAGGTCTGATTTGTGTCATAGGTGTCATAGCATCTTCATCATTGTTGTCATAGAGCTAGGGAATCTAGCCCAAGTGTCTCACTAGCTCCAAATTGCCTCTTCCTCTTCCATGGGAGTTATTCTTCCACTCCAATTTGACCTTGCATGACTCATGCCAGGTATATTGACCTTCTAACTCACCCCAAGAACATTTGGCTTCTTATGGATTCGAAATGGAAAGAGTAGGATGCCATGTGTAACATCCCGAAAATTCACAAAATTTTAAAATTTTTAAAATAACAATAAATATTGAAAATGCTAATGCGGAAATAAAATGAATGCTAATTATTTTAACTAATAATTAATTATGATGATGACAAGTCTACTCATATGCTATTTGAAATTCAGTTATATTTTTATAATACTTATGTCAATGTTCTGTCAATTATAATTGTTTACAAGTGTTAACTGTTGTTCTTCTTTTGATGATGAAAGGGGTCCTGAGGGTACCCCGAGGCTTACTTAACATTCGTGCTAAATCATTTGAATTGTTCCTTTCACAGATTACAAGTAAGAGCTTTAATGTTTATGAAGTGTGATAGAAGAGTTCCTAACTAGTTTCGGTAATCTCCACATGTCTTAATAGTTTTTAGAGAATAATGTCGAAATGTAACCGGTGAGATCTCTTCCGTTAATATCTGGTTTTCATATTAATATGTATGATTGTTATGTACTTCTTGCTCTATTCTATGTTATGCAAACTCCATGTAATTACCAAGCTGGTTCTATTATATACAACTATATGTAATTATCGTACAAATACTTTGATATATTGGCTATATGTAGCTATTATGCATTTCTAATGTGCAAGAACTATATGCCATGTCATATGCATATCCTATAGTATAAGCTATAGGTCACCTTCAATATAATTTCTATATTGTAAACTATTCACAAGTTCTATATATTCCTATAGCATGCAAATTCTATTTAAACGTATAATTCCCAATGCTTATAACTATGTGCAAGTTCTATTTATAAATTAACACTATATACAAATTCCTATAGCATATACTATATGCGAATTCTATTGAATTTCTATAACATGTAAACTATATGCATAGATACAATCGTTGTGACCCTTTGAACCTTATAAATGATACCATGTATATAACTAGGTCTTACAAAAATGAACTATACTTATCACATGGAACATGTTATGACAGGGTGGCAACCGTATTCAACGTAGCAACGTGTGAAAGGTTTGGATAATAATGAAATATTGGGAAATTTGCTGGCAAGCATTCGCATCCACCCTTGGCATTTAATACTCCCAACAACTGGATTCAGTGGAATGTCACCGTGTTTACCATCATGGTCCATATCACGTGAAGGTAATGTGACAAGGCAGTTTACATGGTCGAGTTGTATATGATCTATCTTGGGGGTTGTCCTAGATGTCTCCACGGTGGCAATAGTGATTAATTCCCGTCATAAATATGGTAGTTGCTTGGGGATAGGAAGTGTTGATCAAGTGAATCTCCACCATTGATCATACGTGGGTCTTAGACTTTGGTCTTAACCCTAAACTCCACTACGTTTACGCGGTTATTGTTTTCCTTGGGCATTCAGTGTGTTGGGAGGTGGCTCTGTGGAGGGGCCGATAGGCCGAGAAACTCTAGGGTTTCGTTAGTCATTTCTTTTGAGTTTCTCCACGATTCGAACCCGTGACTTGTTGGTTTTTCTGATACCAGTTTGAATAGTTTAAAGAGCCGAGCTTATGATGAGAGTTACAACACTTGAATTAATAATGGAAGAACTCTGGGGCTAATGGTAATATTGGGTGTAGGTTGAATCCAGTGGTCGGTCTTCTGTATATGTTGAATGGTAGAATTTCTGAGTTGTCTTCGACCTCTGTTGTGTTCAGAAGTGAAGTGGTGGCTAGGTTTAACAATGGCTACGATGTCTCTGCTCCAGGAATAACTATCAAGGTAATGTAACAGGTTTCGAACCTGTCCCTTTTTAATAGTTGTAGTTTATGTTAATTCGTTTTACTGACAACTTCTATTATGATGCGTTTTGACCATACCCTAACTGCTTGGCAGGGTCTTTCGACATTCGGCTTTCAAGTTCGAGTTTGGTTAACTGGCAACTGCAAGAATTGGTAAGCTTTGGTGATTATCCTATTGCTTCGGTTAGGTGACTGTTGGATCTTCATGTATTCTTAGCCGAGACTTTATGTTTAACCTGGGATATGGGAAGTGATCTCCGTCGAAAAAGTTGTGAGCTGTTTGGTAGCCCGGGGAGGATAAAATCCTCAACCCACTCGGCATTAAGCCTGTAGTGTTGTTTTCAATGTAGACAATTTATAACAGAATGTAACTTCTGAGAGGGTTTTATCCCTCGGCTCAACTGGAAATGCAAAGAATTTGGTTTTTGTAACTTGATAATGTTTATTTGTATTTAAAGTTGTGAGCCATGCTCCAGATTTGTGATAATTTGCTACTTGAACTATCGTGTGTTTATAATGGCTACATGCCAAAGGGTTCGACCTTGTTCCAAGCAGTCGAAACCCTACCCTGTAGGTTTCGATGGTAGTTTTTGCTTGTTCTGTGTTTAACTAAAAACTATGCCTTCGTTTTGGTAATGGTCGAGAGCAAAATCAATTTTTTTTATTTGAAAACTTTGAAATAAAAATCTAGTGTTCATGTAATTATATGTTTTTTTCATTTAAATGTTTATGTACGTTTTCAACGATGTTTGGACATGAAAGTTTAATCTATTTGGAAACTGATAATATATGTATTACTATTTCGAATATAAGGGTTTGACTATCGAACCAGTTCTGAACCTGTTATGATTTTATAAAAGATTTGTTTTCCTTATTAAGGGTTTCGATCCTATGTCTAATGTATTGCAAAAGAATGCTAAAGAAAAAATAAAATAGAGTTAGGGTTCTGTCTATAATGAAAGTGTTTGAATTTAATGATTGTAGATGATAACTAAATCAAAATATGAGAAATGAATACTGAAATGAAATAGCAATATACAATGATGCTATTATTTTTTAATGATAAGTATCTATTTATCGCTATATGTACTGAGTAGGAACTCTGTGTAAAAAGAATATTTAAATTTACAGCTGTTACATTTTTAGGAATGACAATGTCTGAAATAAGTGGAATTATAACACCTTTATGTTGGAAAGAACAATAATAGAATGCAAAACATTAGCTTTCAAAAATAGATAGTGATAATTGAAAACCTAGTTCTGTGCAGAGATGAAATGTTTTACTTTTGTTACTAAGTAAAGAAAGTGCTATATGTTTGTTTTATGATATGTCGTTCTATTTTCTGTTTTTAGACATATATAATTGAGATTGCAGAATTTAAAAGAAACACTACAGTGTTAGTCTATCCATTCACTTGGCATTCTGCCCATCAATCATCTGACTTAATTCTACTTTCATGTACTAGAGTACTATACATAAACAGTATGGGAAAAATGCAGAGGATATATTTAATCACTCATCTCATTTACTTAACCATCATTATTCAAATTCATACCTAGGTTAGAAATTGAAACATTTTCTTCCGTATGTCATTAACTGTAAATACTAAATCTACAAATGCATAAAATCATTTAACTAAAAATAACAAGACAGAACAGTAGAACCTGACGAATGTAGGAGAAACAAACAACCCAAGGAGCCTGTTCCACCCAACCTACTCCTGAAGGAAGCCTAATTACTTTCCTTAGGACCCCCGAGCCTATTCCACCAAACCTACTCCTGAAGGAAGCCTAATTACTTGCCTTAGGACCCCCGAGCCTGTTCACTGAACCACTTGGAAGAAGAATCTGTAGAAGCTTTAGGTCATCCACTTGCAGCAACAAAGTAGTTCATCTAGTCATATAGACTTAGCAGTTAAAGAGACCTGCACCAGCACCTCTAGTTTCCTTCTCAGAATAAATTCAGCAGATTCACAATGCACATTCACTTAGCCTCCCTATTCGAATATCTCAGTGATCACCTGATACACTTGAGGATTATTTCTGCAGAAAATAATGTGGAGCTCCCTCCTCAATTCGAATTGCCTTATCTAGGATGCCTAGGCCTTTTTAGTGGTTAACCTGGTCATTAATGAGCTAACAACTCTCTTCCACCGACCTGGGGGATAATGCCACAAATTTAGGGGTAGTTGTCCCATAACCAACAGCTAGTGGTGGAGTGCAAATGCTAACACCTGTCCCATTCCTTCGAACAGCTTCCATTCCTCCTAGTGGGTCAGTGAACACTCATTTAACAGTTCCCTTGGGTGTTTGTATCCTGTTTTAATTTATTAAATAATAATAATATGTCATTACAAACATCCTTCACCAGATTTGGTCATAATTAAAAAACTTTGTAATTATAATTTAACATAATGTTTTTGCAAATAAAATAAATAGTCTCAAAATTTGGGTAGGTGGCATACACCCCCCTTAAGTCTCAACATCATTCTCGATGTTGTTCATTCATTTTCTGAGTGTTCCTGAAACAGAGTTGGGTATGCTACCCGCATAGTACCCTCCAACTCCGAGGTTTCCTCTTCTGGGCTAAGGTGATTCCATTGCACTTTTACCTACCCAATGGTGCGATTCCGGAGTAGAGTTTCCCTCCTTTCGAGGATACAATCCGGTTCCACCTGAAAATCGTCGTCTTGTTCCACTTGTACATCATTCCAATTTATAACATGAGTAGCATCGTGTACATATTTCTTTAAGACTGAAATATAAAAAACATTATGTATTTTTAGATTTGGTGGCAAATCTAGTTGATATTCCACGGGTCCAACCCTTGACAAAATTTCGAAAGGACCATAATACCTGGGTGACAGCTTGGCACAGCTTCCCAATTTTAATGAGATCTTCTTCGGTCTTACCTTAATGAAAACATGCTCACCAACCTGGAACTCTTTATGAGTCCTTTTAAGATCTGCTTGACTCTTTTGCCTATCTTGGGAAGCTTTAAGATTTCTTTGTACCTGTTGCATAGTTAGTTCTATTTCCTTCAACAATTCAGGTCCTAAAATAACTCTATTAACTGGTTCATTCCAAGAAACTGGTGTATTACATTTCCTACCATAAAGAATTTCAAAAGGGCTAAGCTTGGCTGATGCATGGTAATGGTTGTTATATGCAAATTCTGCTAAATGCAATTAGTCCTCCCACTTACCAGGCTGGTCCTTAACATACATCCTTAGCATGTCTTCCAATATCTGATTTACTCTTTCCGTCTGTCCATCCGTTTGTGGATGAAATGTTGTGCTAAAGTTCAAGGTTGTATTCAACCCTTTAAACAAAGATCTCCAGAAGTTTCCAGTAAACTTAGAATCACAGTCTGAAACTATCATTTTTGGTATTCCATGTAGTCGAAAAATCTGTTTCATAAAAATTTCTACAATATCTGGAGCCTTATAAGTAGTTTTTACTGGTATAAAATGTGCTTCCTTGCTGAGTTTGTCCACTACCACCATGACGGAATCATTTTGTTTCTGATTTTTGGGTAGTCCAGTAATAAAATCTATGCTTATGATCTCTCATTTCCAACTAGGTATAGGTAATGGCTGTAACAGTCCAGCTGGATGCTGATGTTCAACCTTTACTCTTTGACATTCAATACATTTAGCTATATATTCTGCTACTTCATCCTTCATCCTGGGCCAATAATAATATTTCCGTAACATAGTTATGGTTTTCTGATAACCTGGATGACCAGCATAATGACTTTTGTCCATCTCATCTAAAATCAGAATTTTTATCTTTGGTACATTGGGCACATATAACCTGTTCTTGTACAGTAGCAAGCCATTTTCTTTTAACCTGAAATCTGCCATAGAATTTTCAGAATTACTTTCTGCTGTCTTTTCATGTAAATTTCTGTACTCTTCATCCGTTTTAATCCCTTCAAAAATCTGATTTTCTAAATCTGTTGTGTATGTACTGATGGCTGAAATAAAGTTTATCTTTGCATTACGACTTAAAGCATCAGCAACCTTGTTCTCTTTACCCTTTATATGTTGAATTTCAAAATGATATTCACTTAGAAAAGTTAGCCATCTAGCTTGTCTAGCATTCAAGTTCGTTTGATCTAGTAAATATTTCAGCCCCATGTTATCTGTCATCAAAGTAAATTTTCTATCAATAAGATGGCGACGCCACATTTTTAAGGCATGTATTACTGCTAATAATTCCAGATCATATGTAGAGTAATTTTTCTCATGTATTTTCAACTTCCGAGACTCATATGCAACAGCATGTCCCTCTTGTGTTAAGACTCCTCCGAGTCCGTCACTACATGCGTCGGTGCATACTATAAAATCCTTATTAGGATATGCAATTCTCAGAATAGGTGTTGTAGTTAGTAACTCCTTCAACTTCTTAAAACTGTCTACACACTTTTGATCTCATACAAACTTCTTCCCCTTCTTCTGTAAGGAGGTTATGGGGTTTGCAATCTTCAAAAAACCTTCTATGAATTTTCTATAATATCATGTAATCCCCATAAACGATCGTACGTCTGACACATACTTAGGAAATGGCCATTCATTAATGGCTTTTATCTTATCGGGATCAACCGAAATTCCTTCCTTAGAAATTATGTGACCTAAATACTAAATCTTATCCTTGTGAAAGTCACACTTACTAAACTTAGCATATAAATGATGATCTCTCAGAACTTGTAAAATAATACGCAGATGTTCGTCATGTTCTTCCTTACTTTTAGAATATACCAGAATGTTATCTATGAACACAATGACGAACTTATCCAAATACTTGTGCAGAATATTATTCATTAAGCACATAAATACTTCCGGGGCATTAGTCAACCCAAATGGCATGACCATGAACTCATAATGTCCATAGCGATTTCTAAAGGTTGTTTTAAAAATATCCTCATCCTTCACACGAACTTGATGATATCTTGACCTTAAATAAATCTTCGAAAAATGTTGTTGCTCCACGCAGCTGATCAAATAGATCGTCGATGCGGGGCAACGGATATTGATTCTTGATTGTCATCTTGTTCAATTGGCGATAATCTATGCAAAGCCTTAAAGTGTCATCCTTTTTCTTAACAAAATTAACAGGTGCTCCCCAAGGAGACACGCTGGGCTTTATATAGTTTTTATCAATCAATTCCTTCAACTGTGATTTTAACTCGTTTAATTCCAATATATTCATCCTATATGGAGCTTTGGAGTTCAGTACCGCACCCGGTATCATCTCAATGGTAAAATCTAGATCCCTCTTCAGGGGTAATCCTGGAATCTCTTCTGGAAAAACATCCAGGAATTCTTTTAGGACAAGTATATCTTCTAGTTTCAGTTTGTCCTCTTTAGTAATTAACTCCTCATGTACTACATTCACTACGAACATCTTACATCATTTTCTAACTGCTCTTTTTACTTGCATAGCTGAAATCTGTCTAAGTGATGTCTTTCTAGGAATACCCTTTACTTCTACTGTTTCTCCTTCATCATTTAGACAAGTAAAAATTTTCTCATAACAATTCAAAATAACATGATGTGCTTCTAACCAGTCCATTCCAATTAAGATATCATAGGATCCTTAAGGTAAAACATTTAACTTGGTTCGTGTCTCTAACTGCTTCATAGATAAAACACAACTTTCAACAAAATCATACACTTTTCTTTTTGTTCTTGTTGCTAGTCTAACTAACCAGGATTTATTAAATTTTTCTGTTTTCAGATTAAAATTTTCTACAATATCTGGAGATATATAACTCAGGCTAGCGCCTGGATCAATCAAAATAGAAACTGGGTGGTTTTGTAGCATACCTTCAATCTCTACTATAGAGATTTGATGATCCGCTTGCCTGTTGTCTAGAGCTACATTAATTCTGGGCATCTCTCTTTTCAAGTCTCCCACAGTAGGTTCATCTTGTATGGAGTGAATATTATTGGTTGTCCGCTTATTATTGGGACATTTTGAAGCATAATGAGGACCTTGATACTCAAAACATTTTATAGGTGTCCTCTGGTCATTAGTTCTGGTACATTGGGTGTATTTCTAGGAGCTGTAAAATTCTGCTGTTGATTATTTTTGGGACTGTTTCCTTGGAAATTTCGATTTGGAAAGTTTTTCTTTTGAAAACCAGAATTTCCATTGAAATTGAAATTCTTCTTCTTCAGCTCAAAGTTGTTGGGTTTATGATTTTTCCAGTTAGATATCCCTTCTCTTTTCCGGTTCGTTTCATAGCAGAAAGTTGCTTTCCTCGTGGCTTCTTCTAAGGTCTTTGGATTATCATACTCTATTATTTCCTTGATGTTGAAAGGTAGAAAACTTAGATACCTCTGAATCTTTGGTTTCTACTCCACAAGGTATGGCACATACCTTAGCAAATTCAGAAATTTGTTGTTCAGCTCTTTCATGTTCACGGTTCCCAGTCTTAAATCATAGAATTCCTTGGACTTTTCTTCGTAGTATTGTTTAGATAGGAACTTCTTTTTGAAGTACCATTTAAAAGTGCTCCAATTCACATCCTTTTCCTTGATGCCCTTCACTCTTTTGATGTCCTACCACCAAATGTCTGCCTTCCCGATCAGGTTGT
Source organism: Larix kaempferi (assembly GCA_027924585.1). Classification (NCBI taxonomy): domain Eukaryota; kingdom Viridiplantae; phylum Streptophyta; class Pinopsida; order Pinales; family Pinaceae; genus Larix; species Larix kaempferi. The sequence continues at coordinate 1,558,719 of BSBM01000254.1, forward strand.
ATATGGCCATCTTTGCTTTCAATGATTCTGAATAATCATAAATTTGGAAGTATTTCTTCATGTCAGACAGCGATGCTTCAACTGTCTCTCCTTTTTCAGTTTCACCATTGAAGGTTGGGGGTTTGATCTTCTTGAACTCCCCATAAATATGCTCATACTGTTTATGGATTTTTCTTTTTGGTTTGTAATCCCCTTTGCTGCTATCACTTGAATAATTACGTTTCTTTTTACGTATCTCATTGGCATCTCCTGATGATGTTGAACTGTTATTCTCATCATCAGTTTTCACTTTCTTACCCTTGTTATGATGAGATAAGTCTTCAATCTTGGATGTATCTTCAACCCTTCTATCATGTTCATAAGTTGGGCATTGATCGAACAATTATTGGTTCAGTTCCTCTTGTGCCTTCAAAATTCTCATTATCCTGTTTAACAAATCTTATCTTTGCTTTCAACTCCTGAAATGCACATAACAATTCTGATGAATTGTCATTTAATTCACCATGGACCTCTTCTTCATAATGTTGTCCAGTGCTATTGTTGTTATGACCGTTTGGTCGAAATCTGTCCTCCATATGTTCATTTGATCCTTCCATACCTGTAACTTATAAAAACAAATTATGTATAACAAAATAATTTAACTTGAATTCGTAAAGATTTTTGCTGTCATAAAAATTTTCTGTTGTGTGTTCTTTGGACCTTTTCAGGCCGAGAGTTCGAACATGAGCTCTGATACCACATGTAACATCCCGGAAATTCACAAAATTTTAAAATTTTTAAAATAGCATTAAAAATTGAAAATTCTAATGCGGAAATAAAATGAATGCAAATTCTTTTGACTAATAATTAATTATGATGACAACAAGTCTACTCTCAAATGCTATTTGAAATTCAGTTATATTTTTATAATACTTATGTCAATGTTGTGTCAATTATAATTGTTTAGAAGTGCTAACTGTTGTTCTTCTTTTGATGATGAAAGGGGTCCTGAGGGTACCGTGAGGCTTACTTAGCATTCGTACTAAAGCATTTGAATCGTTCCTTTCGCAGATTACAGGTAAGAGCTTTAATGTTTATGAAGTGTGACAGAAGAGTTCCTAACTAGTTTCAGTAATCTCCACGTGTCTTAATAGTTTTTAGAGAATAATGTCGAAATGAAACTGATGATATCTCTTCCGTTAATATCTGGTTTTCATATTAATATGTATGATTGTTATGTACTTCTTTCTCTATCCTATGTTATGCAAACTCCATGTAATTACCAAGCTGGTTCTATTATATACAACTGTATGTAATTATCATACAAATACTTTGATATATTGGCTTATATGCAACTATTATGCATTTCTAATGTGCAAGAACTATATGCCATGTCATATGCATATCCTATTGTATAAGCTATAGGGCACCTTCAATATAATTCCTATATTGTAAACTATTCACAAGTTATATATATTCCTATAGCATGCAAATTATATTTAAACGTATTATTCCCAATGCTTATAACTATATGCAAGTTCTATTTATAACTTAACACTATATACAAATTCTATAGCATATACTATATGCGAATTCTATTGAATTTCTATAACACGTAAACTATATGCATAGATACAATCGTCATGACCCTTTGAACCTTATAAATGATACCATGTATATAACTATGTATTACCAAAATGAACTATACTTATCACATGGAACATGTTATGACAGGGTGGAAACCGTATTCAACGTAGCAATGTGTGAAAGGTTTGGATAATAATGAAATAGTAGGAAATGTGCTGGAAAGCATTCGCATCCACCCTTGGCATTTAATACTCTCAACAACTGGATTCAGTGGAATGTCACCGTGGCTACCATCGTGGTCCATATCACGTGAAGGTAATGTGACAAGGTAGTTTACATGGTCGAGTTGTATATGATCTAGCTTGGGGGTTGTCCTAGCTGTCTCCACGGTAGCAATAGTGATTAATTCCCGTCATAAATATGGTAGTTGCTTGGGGGATACGAAGTGTTGATCAAGTGAATCTCCACCGTTGATCATACATGGGTCTTGTACTTTGGTCTTAACCCTAAACTTCACTACGTTTATGCGGTTATTGTTTTCCTTGGGCATTTAGTGTGTTAGGAGGTGGCTCTGTGGAGAGGCCGACAGGCCGAGAAAATCCAGGGTTTCGTTAGTCAGTTCTTTTGAGTTTCTCCACGATTTGAACCCGTGACTTGTTGGTTTTTCTGATACCAGTTTGAATAGTTTAAAGAGCCGAGCTTATGATGAGAGTTGCAGCACATGAATTGATAATGGAAGAGCTCCGAGGCTGATGGTAATATTGGGTGTAGGTTGAATCCAGTGGTCGGTCTTCTGTATATGTTGAATGGTAGAATTTCTGAGTTGTCTTCGACCTCTATTGTGTTCAAAAGTGAAGTGGTGGCTAGGTTTAACAATGGCTGCGATGTCTTTGCTCCAGGAATAGCTATCAAGGTAATGTAACAGGTTTTGAACCTGTCCCTTTTCAATCGTTGTAGCTTATGTTAACTCGTTTTACTGACAACTTCTATTATGATACGTTTTGACCATACCCTAACTGCTTGGCAGTTTCTTTCGACATTTGGCTTTCAAGTTCGAGTTTGGTTAACTGGCAGCTGCAAGAATTGGTAAGCTTCGGTGGTTACCCTGTTGCTTTGGTTAGGTGACTGTTGGATCTTCACGTATTCTTAGCCGAGACTTTATGTTTAACCTGGGCTATGGGAATTGATCTCCGTCGAAAAAGTTTTGAGCTATTTGGCAGCCTGGGGAGGATGAAATCCTTAACCCACTCGGTGTTAAGCCTGTAGTGTTGTTTTCAACGTAGACAATTTATAACAGAATGTAACTTCTGAGAGGGTTTTATCTCTCGGCTCAACTGGAAATGCAAAGAATTTGGTTTTTGTAACTTGATAATGTTTATTTGTATTTAAAGCTGTGAGCCATGCTCCAGATTTGTGATAATTTGATACTTGAACTATCGTGTGTTTATAATGGCTACGTGCCAAAGGGTTCGACCTTGTTCCAAGCAATCAAAACCCTACCCTGTAGGTTTCGATGGTAGGTTTTGCTTGTTCTGTGTTTAACTAAAAACTATGCCTTCGTTTTGGTAATGGCCGAGAGCCAACTCAATGTTTTTGATTTGAAAACTTTGAAATAAAAATCTAGTGTTCATGTAATTATATGGTTTGTTTTCATTTAAATGTTTATGTACGTTTTCAACGATGTTTGGATATGAAATTTTAATCTATTTGGAAACTGATAATATCTGTATTGCTATTTTGAATATAAGGGTTTGACTGTCGAACCAGTTCTGAACCTGTTATGATTTTATAAAAGATTTGTTTTCCTTATTAAGGGTTTCAATCCTATGTCTAATGTATTGCAAAAGAATGCTAAAGAACAAATAAAACAGAGTTAGGGTTCTGTCTATAATGAAAGTGTTTGAATTTAATGATTGTAGATGATAACTAAATCAAAATATGAGAAATGAATACTGAAATGAAATAGTAATATACAATGATGCTATTATTTTTGAATGATAAGTATCTATTTATCGTTATATGTACTGAGTAGCAACTCTGTGTAAAAATAATATTTAAATTTACAACTGTTACATTTTTAGGAATGACGATGTCTGAAATAAGTGGAATTATAACACCTTTCTGTTGGAAAGAACAATAATAGAATGCAAAACATTAGCTTTCAAAAATAGATAGTGATAATTGAAAACCTAGTTCTGTGCAAAGATGAAATGTTTTACTTTTGTTACTAAGTAAATAAAATGCTATATGTCTGTTTTATGATATGTTGTTCTATTTTTTGAGGCTAGACATATATAATTGATATTGCAGAATTTAAAAGAAATACTACAGTGTTAGTCTATCCATTCACTTGGCATTATTCCCATCAATCATCTGACTTAATTCTACTTCCCTGTACTAGAGTACTATACAGAAACAGTATGGGAAAAATGCAGAGGAGATATTTAATCATTCATCTCATTTACTTAACCATCATTATAAAAATTCATACCTAGGTCAGAAATTGAAACAGTTTCTTCTGTATGTCATTAATTGTAAATACTAAATCTACAAATGCATAAAATCATTTAACTTAAAATAACAAGACAAAACAGTAGAACCTGATGAATGTAGGAGAAACAAACAACTCAAGGAGCTTGTTCCACCCAACCTACTCCTAAAGGCAGCCTAATTACTTGCCTTAGGACCCTCGATCATGTTCACTGAACCACTAGGAAGAAGAATCTGTAGAAGATTTAGCTCATCCACTTGCAGCAACAAAGTAGTTCATCCAGTCACATAGACTTAGCAATCAAAGAGACCTGTACCAGCACCTCTGGTTTCCTTCTTAGAATAAATTAAGCAAATTCACAATGCACATTCACTTAGCCTCCCTATTCGAATCTCTCAGTGATCACCTTATACACTTGAGGAATTATTTCTGCAGAAAATAATGTGGAGCTCCCTGCTCAATTCGAATTGCCTTATCTAGGCTTCCTAGGCCTTTTTAGTGGTTAACCTGGTCATTAATGAGCTAACAGCTCTCTTCCACCCACTTGGGGGATAATGCCACAAATTTAGGGGTAGTTTTCCCATAACCAACAACTAGTGGTGGAGTGCAAATGCTGACACCTGTCCCATGCCTTCCAACAACTTCCATTCCTCCGAGTGGGTCAGTGAACACTCATTTAACAATTCCCTTGGGTGTTTGTCTTCTGTTTTAATTTATTAAATAATAATAATATGTCATTACAAACATCCTTGACCAGATTTGGTCATAATTACAAAATTTTGTAATTATAATTTAACATATTGTTTTTGCAAATAAAATAAATAGTCTCAAAATTTGGGTAGGTGACACCATGTGGCATGGAAAATCTAGCTTGTGTGGGTCCCACATCCTCCATGTGTCTTCATGATCAATCGCCACTTTGATTTTCTCTTGTATTTATTTATTTATCCCCTTTATTAAATATTTATTCCATTCTAATGTGCAAAAATCATTTATTATCCTCCTTATGTCAAATCCCAAAGCTTCCCGACCCTCAACCTAGGAAACTAGAAATTTTCCTCCTAGGCAATATTTTGACCCTTAACATCAATTTGACAAACTCTCATGAATATGGTCATTGGGCTTAGGCCCTTGTGACCGAATGCCAAATTTGGGACATCACAATTTTCAAACTAAGATCTAGTCCTCCTAGGATCCTAAGAATTCCCCACAAGTTCACTAGCTGCTTCAAGAGTCTTACAAGCCCACTTAGGCCTTGAACGTGAACTTGGATCTGCAATCATATGGTATTAATCATTAGAAATATCATAATCATGACTTTCATGAGAAACTTCACTTACTTCAATAGGTGGTGGTGTAGAGGATTCTCCAATTTCCATTGATTGCAATGGTTCTTCTTTGAATTAAACACTCCTTTCAATGAATGATTTTTGAGTGGTCATGTTCAACAACTTGTAACCCTTGGATTATTATGAATAGCCAAAAAATAAGCATGGTTGGATTTGGGGCTACAAATCCCTCCTCTTCTCAAGTGGAATTCTATCCCAAGCCTTGGATCCAAAAATCCTGAATTGGGACACATCAGGTTTGTGCCCAGTCCAAGCTTCAAAAGGAGTGATTCCTTTCAAGGATTTGTGAGGAAACCTATTATGAATATATGCTGCATATCTGATAGCTTTGTCCCAAATTCTTGGAGACAAATAATTAGACTCAAGTATGCATGTAGCCATCTCTTTGAGAGATATGTTCTTCCTCTCAACAACACCATTCTGCTGAGGTGTATAAGGAACAATGTGCTGCATTTGAATTCCAATAGTGGCACATAGTTCTTGAAAATCAGATTTGATTTACTCCCCGCCATTATCATATATGCGTACTTTGATCTTCCTACCATAATGGTTCTCAACTGAGGCTTTAAAAATATTGAAACAACTGAAAACTTCAGGATTTAATTGCAGGAAGAAGACCCAACATAATATGGAATAGTCATTTATGAAGGTTAGGGTATATTTTGCATTGTTCAAAGACACATGGGGAAATGTACCTGATATATCACTATGAATGAGGTCAAGAGGTGCATAGGCTCGCTCAGACTTGGCTCTCTCAAACTTATGCTTAGGGTGTTTTCTTAGGATGCAACCTTGACAAACTCCTTTAGAAAACTTAATATTTGGTAGCCCTATGACGATATTATTCTCATGCAATTGAGAAAGGTATTTGTAATTAAGGTGACCAAATATCTCATGCCACAATTTGCTTACTTCATTGGCATCAATGAGGAGAGAAGAAGGTGATGAGAAAGGCACAAAGTGAGAAAACTTGTAAACTTTAGAGCTATGATCAACAATACCTATGGAAACAAAACTACCTATGCAAATATCAGAAATTTCCACATCATTAGATGTGAATACAACCTTGTTGGGAGACCCAGTATGAGTCATATGATAGACTGAAAATAGGTTAGTGGCAAGACTTGGGACATACAACACTTTAGTGAAAGAACCATGATCTAAATCAACACTGCCTTTACCTTTGCAAGTAGTTTCAGAGTCATCACCCAACACAATTGTTGGACGACCAGAAGAATCAAGAGAGGAAAAATACTCTCTTGTGGAAACCATATGCCTTGAAGATCCCGAATCTATGATGAAAGAGGAGGATTTGGATGTGCTTGCCATCAAAGTATGTACTCTCTCCTTGTCTTTAAAACTTGATCCTCGTTCCTTCTTCCTTGCGCCATCTGGAAGAGGGATGTTGTTTTTCTCAAGCAATTGAGCCATTTGATCAATGCTATTCTTCATGCAACAAATATCAGGATGAAATCCCCTATTGCAGTACCCACACTTGGACTTCTCTTTATTCTTTTGTGGATTCTTCTTGGAGTTTGAGGAATCCTCTTGAGCTTTTTGCTTGTCTTTCTTTTGATCTGGTGGATTTTTGAGGTCAGACTTCTTCTTGATTTTTGAATTCTTTGAATCTTTAGTAGCCAAAGCATGGTCCTTTTATGGATTTTGATTGTTCCCATCAATACCAACTTGTCTTACTCCTGAGTGAGTGGTTCCATGAATTATGCTAGTGAAGGCATCTTCCAATTTTGAACAATGAGTTTAGTAGCATGGAAGGTCGAAACAAAGACTAAGTAATCAGGGACCAATTTTGAAAGAATGGCCAACATCAGTTGCTCATATTTCTTATCAATTCCAAACTGCTTCAATTGAAGAACGAGAGCTTTAAAATTAGAGAAAAAGTCTTGGAGGGTATTGAAATTGCTTGGACCCAATGAAACTAGTTCATTCTCTAGTTGGTGGCCCCTCAATTCATCAGTCTTGCCAAATAAAGTTTGGAGCTTAACCAAAAACTCATTAGGAGTGCTAAGCACATCTAGAAGGAAAATAATATCCCTGTATGTGCTGAGACACAAGAGACCATAAGCCTCATCTCTTTTGTTATGCCACGTTGCCTTCTCTATAATTGCAGTAGGCTCAGTTTCAATAGCCATAGTCACCTTGTAGAGGCCTTGCTCCTCAACAATATTTCCATCTCCTCCTTCCAATCAAAGTAATTGAATGGAGTGAGCATCATTTGTTGTGACTGGTCCATGGTTCCTCTGAATCCCCTAAAATGTTTGGTGTGTCCCTGAGATCCAGAATTACGCCCTCTAAGAGACTAGTTTGATCCTGTAGGACAAAAGAAGGAGAATTCTATAGCTTGTATTCTATGATACCATGTAAAAATAGAATTCATGGGAATATCTTCAAAATAAAACAATTACTCTCACAAATTGCCTTGCAAAAACTAGTCAAAGAACACATTAATCATACATGAATTTCATGCAAACACTAAAACTATATTGAATAAGTCTACATCAGCCAAAATTAGGCAATGTAGTGGATGTCCAAATATATAATTACATCAGATATTTTAAATCCAAAGAAGGCATTCGAAATCCTCACAAAAGCAGGCTTACTAAAAAGATGAAAACCCCCCTAGATGTAAAAACCGCTTTCCAAATCACCTTGAAGGCTCACGAATTGGCATGGAATGAATTGGAAGGTTATGTATGATGGAAAATCAACCTGGTCACAAATTTTAGAGAGAGAAAAATCATGGAGGGTGAGTTGTCCAAAAATATGGTGTTTCCTAATCCACTATCTTTTAACTTTTCACCCAAAAGATTAAAAAGAAGGATGAAGCAGTGAAGGCGCCTTCTATTCTAGGATTGGAAAGAAATATCACAGAATCAGAGAAAATCTTATCCAGAATCTCCTCAAGTTCTCCCTAGTGACTCAGGATGGCATGTGGTCCACTAAAAGACAAAAATATCGCCAACTACCCACTAAACACCTAGGAAGTTAATCAAAATGACTAATATAATGTATCCTAAGTATGGAATGGGTTTTTAATATTCTAACATCCACAACAAACAATATCCCACTTGGAGACTGATCACAACAACTCCACCGCTGTTGCACTTGCTGGACTATGCTCTAAACCATAGAACTAGCAAATTTATCATCTTCACCTTCATGATTGAAGGCCAGTTAAAACCGAGAAGGAAATTAGTTTCTCTCTGGTTACTACCTTTTTCAACATGTCTACAGGATTATGGCTAGTGTGTATCATTTCCAACTTCAATAGTTCATCTTCCAGAACAAATCGTATGAAATGGTACTTGAGCTATAGATGTTTAGTCTTAGAATGGAAAGTTGATTTCTTTGCAAGATGAATGGCACTCTAGATGTCATTGTACAACCTGCTATTCTCCTTCTTCTTACCCAAATATTCCATGAACCTTTGTAACAAAATCATCTCTTTAATAGCCTCTGCAGCAACAACATACTCTGCTTCCATTGTTGAAAGTGCAACAACGTTTTGCAGTTTTGAAATCCAACTTGCTGTTATTCCACCTACAGTAAAGACATAACCTGTGGTGCTCATCTTGCTATCTTTATCACCTACCATATATGCATCAACATGTCCCTGAAGAACAGTTTTTGAACCTCCAAAACATAATGCATGAGTAGTAGTACCTCTCAAATACCTAAGAATCCAATGTACTGCCTTCCAATGTTCTTTACCTAGATTTCCCATATACATGTTCACAACTCCCACTGCATGTGCAATATCTGGTCTTGTGCACACTGTGGCATACATCAAGCTTCTAACTATTGATGAATAAGGAACCTTGGACATGTAGTCTATCTCTTCCTGTGTCTTGGGACACATCTCCTTACTTAGTTGGAAATGGATGGCCAAAGGTGTACAAACTGGTTTTGCATTCTGCATTCTAAACCTCTCCAACACCTTTTCTGTGTACTCACCTTGAGACAATGTCAATTTTCAATTTTTCTTGTCTCTTGTTATTCTCATACCAAGGATTTGCTTTGCATCATCCAAATCCTTCATCACAAATGAATTAGCTAACTTCTTTTTTAGCACATTTATATCCTCCATGTTAGACCCTATAACAAGCATGTCATCCACATACAATAACAAGATAATACATCTTCCATTATCTAGCCTCTTGAAATAAACACAGTGGTCATAAGGACATCTATTATAACCTTGTTCTGGCATAAACCTGTCAAATTTCAAATACCACTGCCTTGGAGCTTGCTTCAATACATAGAAGCTCTTCTTCAACATGCATACTAAATTCTCCTTTGCTTTGACCTCATACCCCTGTGGCTACTACATATAAATCTCTTTGTCCAAATCCCCATGGAGAAAGGTTGTTTTTACATCTAACTGTTCAAGATGCAAATCTTCTACTGCCACTAGACTTAAAATGGTCCTAATTGAATTCATTTTAGCAACAAGAGAAAATATTTTATCAAAACCTATGCCTTTCTTTTGTGCAAACCCCTTTACAACATGTCTGGCCTTGTACCACTTCTTTCCTCCATCTTCTTTCTTCAACGTGTAAACCCATTTATTCTACAATGCTCTTTTACCTGCAAGAAACTGAACCAAATCGCAAGTTTGGTTTCTTGCCAATAAGTCCATCTCCTCATTCATGCCTTGCTCCCACTTCTTTCTAGTTTCAACTTGCATTACTTCTTTATAACATTATGGTTCACTAGAGTTAGTCATAAATAAATAATACATTGAAGTAAAGTATCATTCAGGGGGTCTACTTGACCTGGTATATCTTCTAACACTTGCAGGTGTTTGAGGTACCTACTATTGTTCTTGATTTTCCGGCACCTTTGGAACTTCATTTTCTTTGATTTCATCAAGCACTGTGTACTCTATGTTTTCATTTTCCCGTTTCTTTCCCTGCAAATGATCTTTATACATGACCTTTTCATTGAATACCACATATCTAATCCTAATGATTTTTTTATTTTCTTAATCCCATAAGCGATAACCAAAATCATTAAACCCATATCAAATAAAGGTACACTTCTTGGATTTAGACTCAAGCTTTGTTCTATTTTCTTTATCAATATGGACAAATGCTTCACCAAAAGTTCTTAGAAATGAGTAGTTTACCCTTTTACCTGTCCATGTCTCCTCTGGAATCCCACCATCCAAAGCACTTGAATGCCCTCTGTTTATTAAGTAAACAACATTATCTACATCATCTACCCAAAACTGTAAGGGAAACCCTACGTGCAATCTCATACACCTTGCACACACCATGATTTTTCTATTGATCATTTCTGCCACACCATTTTCTTGTGGTGTTTCTGGGACTGTCTTCTCTCTACGAATCCCATGGTATGAACAGTAATTATCAAACTCCTTGCCGTAGTATTCACCTCCATTATCAGATCTGAGACACTTCAATCATTTTCCTGTTTCATTCTCAACCAAAGCTTTCCACTTCTTAAAAGTAAAAAATACATTAGATTTATGTCTAATGCAATAAACACAAGTTTTTCTAGTTGCATAATCAATAAATGTAACATAATAACGAGATCCACCAAGAGATTGCACATGAGTCGGTCCCCATACATATATATGCACAAGCTCTAACATTTCACTCTTCTTTTGTTTCCCAACCTTGAGGAATCTAACTCTCTTCTGTTTTCCATAAACACAATTCTCACATAATTTCAAAATTATCTACTTCAGATATGGCATTAACTGCCTTGAGTGGAGAATCTGCATCCCTTTCTCTCTCATGTGGCCAAGTCGATGATGTCACAATGTTGTATCTATTCCTATGGAAGCTAAAGAGATAGAATAGTCAGTATTATGTGGACATAAATACAACGCACCTATCATGTATCATTTTTCTATCACCATCAATCCTTTAGTGATATTCCACCACGTTTCTCCAAACATAGATAAACAACCACCATCTCCCAACTTCCTTGTTGAGATCATATTTCTTTTCATAGCAGGAATATGCCTTAAGTATTTCAACAACCATTCACCTCTATTCTTTAACTTTATCCATGCTTTAGCCATTCCAACAATTTTATATGGTTCATCATCACCCAATAAAACATGTCCAAAATCACCTTGAACATAATCATAAAGAAATTTCTTATGGGGTGTAGCATGACATGAAGCCCCTGAATCTACTACCCATTAATCACTAGTACTATCTATTGCAAGAATCCAAGCATCTTATAACACATCACCTGCTACATTTGTTTCCTAAGTAGTCTCCTGCTATCCATCTCCTGTCTTATTTAGAGATCTGCACTCTTTTTTCGGATGCCCTTTCTTTCCATAATTCCAGCACTCTATCTTTCCCAGTCTGGACTTAGATCTTTCCTTCCTAGACTTGCTACGATTACCTGGGCTCTTTCCTCTCTCCCTTTGTTTTCCCTTGCTCTCCATGGTCAACACATTACCTGATGTCTCTCCTGTGATTTTCCTTCACATTTCCTCACAAAGAATAACACCAACAACATCATCAAATTTCAAAGTGTTTGAACTAGATACATAGTTACTTACAACCATAACCAAGTCGTTCTAGCTTTCTAGAAATAAACACAAGTTTAGAAGAACCCTAACCTCATCTTCAAAGTTCACTTTTATAGAACTTACCTGATTTGCAATCGTATTAAATTCATTTAAATGATCAACAACAGATCCACCTTCTGACATCTTCATATTAAATAAATGCTTCATTATAAATACCTTGTTGGAGGTCGATGGTTTTTCATATAGCTTACCCAATGCGCTCATTAGACCCTCCGTTGTCTTTTCTTTTGAGATATTGAAATCCATCGACGAAGCTAGGAACAATCGTATTGTTCCCAGTGCCTTTTTATCAAGAACATCCTATTATTTTTCCATCATTGTAACTTTTTGTTTTTATTTTCCTCCCAATGGTAGGAATAGATCCTTCTGATACAGATAGTCCTCCATTTGCATCTTCCATAATTGGTAGTTTTGGCCATTAAATTTCTTGACCTTAAACTTTCCTTCTTCTGCCATTGCTCCCACTTGAACTAGGAACCCTTCTTTCCTACGAGTTTATCTTCCAAATAGACCTTTGGCTCTGATACCAATTGTTAGAAAAAATAGGATCGCAAACAAATAACAATAAACAAGATGAAAATATAAATCATATAAACACAATATAAGAGAGACACCAATATACTTGGTTCACCCAATATGGGCCACGCCCATGGAAAAATTACCAGTCCTTTTATTATTATACCATCCAACAAATCAAGGGATACAACCTGTAGCACATCCACTGCAACTTCCTCTTCACTCTCTCATAGACTCTCTTACACAATCACAAAGATCTTTACAATACTACAATTACACAGTCGCATTACAATGTCTTTCTTTTAAATGGGAATTACCATGGGATCGTAAACTATTGGCCAACAAACAACCCAAAAAATTCTTTTGGAGCCCCTAGCCGCGGGGGATGGTCCCCCCCGAACCCCCATGGTGGGAAAAATCCCCCCCCCTCACCCCTCATTGAGATGAGTGTACAGTCCACCTGCACAACATATAAAAACTGGGGTACAAACACGACTGAACAACATCTCTGAATCATGAAGATCATGCTCCAGAACTAGCACTTTGTATTGATAATGGAAAATAATACCCTTCTAATGAATTTAAAAACTATTTTTGTCAACATGGTATTAGCAACCAAACTACGGTTCCATCCAATCCTCAACATAATGGTGTGGAAGAAAGAATGAATAGAACACTCTTGAATATGGTACACTCCATTCTATTTTTCAAGGATGTGAAATTGATGTTTTGGGGTGATATAGTTTTATGTGTAGTTTATTTGAGGAACATAATTCCAACTCATGTTCTAGTAAACAAGACTCTATATGATATGTGGCATGGCTACATTCCTTCATTGAGGCATCTCAGGGTCTTTAGTTCCACATGTTATTCCTTAATGCCAAAATGGGTCACAAAGACACTTGATGGTGTCCATTCTGATGAAGTCAGAAATATAGGAACTATAATTTTGATAAGCAATGGATATAGAGGAGATGTAGATAATTCAAGTTCAGGTGATGTAGAAGATATGGTTGTTTTGTATAATTGTGAATTGAATTTATCTACCAACCTTCAACCAACTTCCTTTGAAAAAGATCATGTTCATGATGAGAGGAAAGAAGCCATGCATAATGAATATGATGCTCTCATCAAGAATGTGACATGGAAGTTGGTGGACCCTCCATTTGGAACCAAACCAATTGGTTGCAAGTGGGTCTACAAGAACAAGTACAAATCAGATGGCTCACTTGACAAGCATAAGGAAAGGCTTGTGGTGAAAGGTTTTTGTTAACAATCAAATTAACACCCTTAGTCATGTGACAGAAGAAGCATATTTTTACTATGCGCCCGCAACATGAAGACAAAACATAAGTACATTCAGAGACAAATCCTCTCTGATCTAATCACTTCTCTCATAAATGGAAGGATTAGGTGAAGAAAGTAAGAACCTAAGGAGACCAAGTTCAGTGATTGAACTGCTCACAAGAGGTCCAAAACTAAGCAACACCAATCAAAAAGTGAAGAGCAATGCATTAATTGTGCTTAAAGTAAGATAAGTTGTGCAAAAAAGCCTAAAAACTATGCAAAAGTGGGTTTTTGAGTGAAAATGATCTAAAATAATGAAAATGAGCAATCCCACATTAAGAACAAAAGCTTGAAGGCTCATTTCCCAATGCTATATAAGAAAGGCATTTGGGGCATAGTAAGGGGGACAAAAGGAGAGCAAAGGCATGCTGGAAAAATTCTGAAGGAGGAGGAAAAACTCAATTTCTTCAAAAGCAAGGGTGGAGAAAGGAAAGCTCATGGCAATGGAGGAGGGATTCACACCAAGATCCATGGTAAGGATGTACCTCTTCATTGTTTTGATATGAAATGATTCAAGTTTGTCCCATTTGAATGTTTAAATGTTGCTTATCTTGTGTGATTTAGATTTTCAAATGGCATTAGATCTTAGCTTTGCTTATCATGTTTGATGAATGAATGTGGACCTTATTGATAACTTGTGATAATCATTTCCATTTGCTGACACCACTTCTTAGTAAAATAGCATATATAGAGTAGACACATCCCTGTACTATTTGTTGTTATCAGTTTTGCATAGAAAGAAGGAATTGACTATGATGAGACTTTCTCCTCCACAACAAATACCATCTTCACTCAAATATATTTGGCTATACAAAATGGGTGGAAAGTTCATTAGATGGATGTGAAGACAACTTTCTTGAATGAAGGCTTGAAAGAGAATTTCTTCATATCTCATCTAGAAAGATTTATTGTGAAGGGAAAAGAAAAAAAGATATGCAAATTCATCAAGTCATTGTATGGCCTGAAACAAGCACCTCACACATGGTATGAAAATTTTACCAATCATCTTTTGAAATTAAATTTCAAACACTTTAATATTGATGATGGAACATTGTTTGTGAAGAAAATTGGAAGATCTATTGTATGTATTGTGGTGTATGTAGATGATATTTTGATGACCAGGAAAAATGTGCCATGTCCCCTCATTGGTGATCATTGGATTGAGTTCCTAACCCAATCAATCCCTTGGGTTAAGGAGAAAATCTCATTTACTTGGGGTTAATTTTGAGATTACGGGCATTAATTAATTAGAAGTTGGTGATTTTATTTTTCCTAAAGTTTGAAATGCACTTGATGATAATTATTTTTCATTAATAGATATTTTAATTAAATAGGATAAGTGAATAATGCTCCACAAGGGAGCATTAGAGGATAAGGTTGACCAATAGGTAACTTGCAAGAGAAGAAAAGATGAAAGCAACCAAAGCTAGAAAAATCAGGATAAAGAAGGAAAAGATAGCACAAGGAAGAAAAACATCTAAACTCAGGGAAAGCAGAATAAAGAAGAAAGTAGATAAAAGCAAAAAGGAGGATAAAGAAGAAAAGTAGGATAAGGCAGAAAAGTAAGGAAAAATAAGGACAAAGTAGAAAAGCAGGATAAGGCAAAAAAGTAGGAAAAAGCATGATAAAACAGAGAATCGGGATAGAAAATCAAAAGAAGGATAAATCAAATGCAAAAGAAAAAAGAAAAAGCAAAAGTAGAAAGCAAAAGAAAAAGCAGAAAGCAAAGCAAAGCAGAAATCAAGGAAAAAGCTAAAGCAGAAAGCAAAGCAAATCAGAAACCAAGGCAAAAGCTAAAGAAGAAAGTAAAGCAAAGCAGAAACCAAGGCAAAAGCTAAAGCATAAAGAAAATAAACCTTATCCAGTCCATGAGAGCGCCTTATCCTATATTACTTGTTGAACAAGTTACCGCAATCTATTAAAGAAGGATTACAACTCCATTTCGCATCTTTTGACAGTTTGAGAATTGAATTGAGTGCATTTTTGCCTCTGTGACTTGGGATATGTGCCCCTAGTCCAAGCTGGGAGATGTGCCCCTGCTTCTTATGAGAGGATGATGACATCTAGTCTTCATCATTGATTTTATTGCAAGTCCTGAAGTCTGGTCCAGTGGTTGGTGTTCTCATTGTGTGGTTCAACTCCTTCATTCAGTAGGAACAATATTGGAGGGCCGAAATGGAAGTTCTAGTTTTGACTTTTCTAAGAATTTATGGACTTTGAGACATGTCCCATTGCGTATGTAGCATCATTTACAGTAGGAAACACCTTTTGTTTCATCAAAAAAAGGTGTCTAGATGAGCAAGTTATGGCCATTTGACTAGATCCTAGGATTCCAATTGTGAAGAACGTGCCCTTGCTTTTCTATCTAGTTTGGTGAATGTGCCCTGTGAGCAGCCCTGAAGATTGGTGTGCCTCCCATGAGAAGAAAACAACTCATTTGTATCCTACATATCAGATTTAGTGATTACACTTCTGCTTCTTACTCTTTTATGAGCATTATTTTCCAATCATTGTAAAAATCCAAGAATTGATGACTCCCTGTAATGTCTGAGCTATGAAACTTCTGTGTATTGATTAATAAGATTAGTTCTTATTTGATGCTACTGTTTATTTCATGTCTGATTCATATTAAATATCAGAAGAATAATTCGAGAGCCTTAGAGGTTGTTTGAGCTCATATTTCTCAAGACTAGCTCATTGTGCAATTATATTTGACTAGGTTTTCAATATTTTTAATTAAAAGTTCTATGGATTCTCATTTTTGGTTATGTCAGTCAACATAGGTTCTTAGAAAAGTTATGAAGTCCATCCAATCATTAGACTGATAATTCGTGGCCTTCTCTTTTTGTTTGGGAGAACCTGTAAACAAACTAGCTAAGCAATCCTACATAGCGCTCTTCCTCCTTTTGTCTCCAAAATATACAAATCCTCCCAAAACCTATATAACTCTTATCCAATAGTATATTGGGGGTTAATTACCTGATATCCACTCTTTGGTTTCCTTCAAGTGTAAGTGGAATTCTCTAGTATGCATATGATGGTGTCCCAGGAAGCCTTGGAGTAGACTTCAGCGACAACTCTTGTTGAAACATAAATGGCCCCAGTACCTTGTGCATAGGAGTATGAAGCTGGCATTGATTCTGATATTTATGCTACTGCGCACTCCTTCACATATTTTGCAGATCTGAAAAAGTCCAACTATCAAGTCTGGGTGGGTTAATCAGTAACCAAGACTAGTTTCGAGTCTTGACTAGTTTTGTTGACTACTTTCAGTTTTGCAAATTCATGATTTAAAATTGTCATGACTTAGTTAATATCCTTGAAATATTATTTGGGGATATTACAAAATGAAAGTTACATAGCATCTATAAATAAAGATTTGAATAAGGAATTTGAAATGACATATTTGGGACATCTTCACTATTACTTGGGAATTGAAGCTGTTGGACTATTTTATATTCCTTGGAAGGTAATAATGTCTTTATATTATGTCGGAAGATATCCACAATCTTATGTAAAAGAGTAATACATTTATCCCATATTCATTATGGTAAAATGTACTCTTGATATTCATTATTATATAAAGAGATGTTATTATGGAGAATTATATTATCCCACATGTAATATGTGAGAGTAATTCCTCCTCATCTCTTGGTATATAATAGAGTCAAGGGATAGTCACATCACTCATCATGATACATACTTTCACAAGTATTGCTATATTGTAGTGGGGTTATTGGCATTGCTCTTTGTAAGCTTGGAGGAGATATTTTGGGGATAATAGAAGACTACATTCCCGTGGACATAGCCCAATTGGGTGAACCACGTATATCTGGTGTACTCTTTTCTCTTGTTCTCCTTCCGTTCTTATTTACTGTGATATGTTATTGTTTACATAGATAGGTAAGCTAGTTTGGTTAGATCCATATCTCTGACATGGTATCAGAGGTTGTTGTTATGATCTAGCACCTTCTATTACTTTCAAACAATATTTTATCATTTGGGAATTGATTATTTCTTGTATATTTGCTTTCTATCTAGTAGCCATTAGGGTTCTCTTCAGATCTAGGCATATTTCTGCAGTTTTTTATTTCTAACCCTAACCTTGTCGTGTAGATTTTTGCAGAAATTTTTCAGGGGTTTCATGATGTTGTTTTTGTAGATCTATATGATTTCGGATTCTCCTTAAGGAGATCTATCTTCTGGTTGTCAAAACAGTAATTTTCGTCCAAGTTTGGTAGACTTTGTGTAGGTTTCCGTCTTCAATAGATTCGGCACTATTTGCGGCCTCATAACTCGGTCAATATTTATCAGAAGTCTTATTATAACCTGTTTTTGGAACTGAAAAAACTATTCTAGATCCACCCACACAAACAGAACAAAATTCTGGGCAAGAACGACAACTTTCGTCCAAGTTTGGTAGACTTTGTGTAGGTTTCCGTCTTGGACAGATTCGGCACTGTTTTCGGCCTCATAACTCGGCCAATATTTATCAAAATTTTTATTATAACCTATTTTTGGAACTGAAAAAGTTGTTCTAGATCCACTAACGTGGACAAAACAGAATTCTGGGCAAGTCTGGGCACTCAATCAAAAGGGTTGTAAGTAAAAGTTTCTCTTTCCTTTACTGTTTTTTTTCTAACTGTTTTTTTTTTTTTTTTTTTTTTTTTTTTTTTTTTTTTTTTTTTTTTTTTTTTTTTTTTTTTTTTTTTTTTTTTTTTTTTTTTTTTTTTTTTTTTTCAGATTTAGATCGGTACGGTAAAGTTTTTTTTTCCAGTTTTCTGTTATTCACTATATTTCTCTTGTCATTTCTAGCATTTGGGTTTCTAGGCAAAATTTATATCATTATGACTTCAGATGTAGCTTCTGTTCCTAAACTTGTTGGTCCTAACTATCTTGCCTGGAATAGAAAAATGATTGATGTTCTCAGGAATAAGAATCTATGGAGGATTGTTAATGGTGAACACACGAAACCTGTTGATGCTCAAGCTTTGGCTATATGGGAAGATAAATGTGATCAAGTAAGAGGGCTCATTGATTAAATAGTTGCAGATAGTCTTCAGGTAAGTATAGAGGCAAAAGACAGCCCCGTTGAGGTATGAAAAATGCTTGCTTACTTATTTGATAAATCTGATGATGTTTCTGCTTATTACCTTGAACAGAAGATTTATGAGCTAGATCTTACTAACTTTGATAGAGTAAAATTATATCTTGCTGAAATGAAAAATTAAATAATTATGGTAAAGATTACAAGAAAATAGACACTGCTCTTATAATATTTGTAGAACAAAAATTGCCATCTTGTTTTGATATGTTCATTCAAACTAGGAATAGAGGTCTTGAATTGTCTTCAAATACCACGAAATCTACTTTTGATGATTTTTGTAAAGGATTGATTAATGAGCAAGAAAGGTTAATTGTTTCAGGACAACTAACACCTAATAAGGCTCTTATGGCACATAATAAGTCTCCTAAGAAAATTTTTAATAATGTTAAAGGTTCTAATTCACACACTTCAAATCCTACTAATAACTCTAGTAATGTTTATAATGCACATCATGACAATAGTAAGAAGAAGAAAGTGTATGATCCTTGTAAGCATTGTGGTAAAACTAATCATCGTGAAAAGAATTGCTTTAAATTGAAACGTTTAAAAGCTAAAGCTAAAAAGAACGGTTCTGATGAATCACAAGTATCTTTGTGTGCTTCTGTTGTTTCATCTAGTAATTCTTCTTCTAATGTGGAATTGATAATGGATTCTGGTGCTTCTAAAGATATGATTGGTAATGCTTCTTTATTTTCATCTTATGACAATAATAAAAACACATCTCAGAAAATATCTGTAGGTGATGGTAAACAACTTTCCGTAATTAGTTCTGGTAATGTTAACGTTGCTAATGGTCAATTGGAAGATGTTTTTCATGTTGAAAATATGCCTATCAATTTGCTTTCTATTTATCGTGCATGTCAAAAAGGATTTAAACTTGAATCTTGGCCTGATAAATATGTTCTTAAAGATATCAATCAAAATTTCAAAGTAGTTTCTTTTGGTCCTGTTGATCATACTGTTGGTTTATATAAATTTGATGGTTTTAATTCAACTAAAAGACAACCCTTTTATTCCTATGTTGATCATGCTGATGAACTAAGTAACTTATGGCATGAAAGATTAGGTCATTTGAATTATGGTAAAATGAAAATGTTAACTAAAATGGTACTTGGCTTGCCTAATGGTTCGTCTACTAACGGTGTTTTTGAAGGTTGTGTTTTTGGTAAACATCATAGAGCAATGTTTGATAAAGGTAAAGCTTGGCGTGCTAAAGAATTTTTGCAATCAATTCTTAGTGACATTTGTCGTCCTCTTGAAGTTCCTTCTATCTCCAATGCAGTTTATTTTCTTACTTTTATTGATGACTTTGGTAGAAAATCATGGGTTTATTTTTTGAAACATAAAAGTGAAACTTTTTCTAAATTTCAAGTATTTAAATCCTTGGTTGAAAACGAATCTGGTAAAAAGATTAAGATTTTAAGAATTGATAATGGGGGGGAATTCATTAAGAAAGAATTTGAAGTTTTTTTATCTAAGCATGGAATTCAACATCAAAATATTGTTCCATACACACCTCAACAAAATGGTGTTGTTGAAAGGAAAAACATAGCTTTAGTTGAAATGGCTAGATGTATGCTTTATTCTAAAGGATTTATAAGAAATTTTGGGCATAAGCCATAAGTTGTGCTAACTTTATTTTAAATAGAGTTCCTACAAAAGTTGTTAGGCATGTTACCCCTGAGGAAAAATGGAATGGTAGAAAACCGGATATTAGTAACTTTAAAGTGTTTGGTTGTGAATGTTGGGCTCATATTTCTAATGAAAAACGGAAAAAGTTAGAACCCAAGTCTCACAAGTGTATATTCATTGGTTATTCTGAGGATTCTAAGGCTTATATGTTGTTTGATCCTTCTAATCAAAGTGTCATCATTAGAAGAGATGTTCAATTTATTGAAGTCTCTCCACCACCTAAGTCTGTTGAACCTCATGTTACTCTAAATATTGCCTTATCACCTGTTACTCCTATCTTGATTACTCCTTCCAGTTCTGTAACTGATATTAGTTCACCTTCTTCTTCTTCTTCTTCAAGTCTTCCACCTGAATGTCTCGAAGCTCCTGAAGTGACTTCTGTTCCTTCTAATCTTCCTATTTGGGCCCATAAAACACTTGAATCTGTAGGAAGTGATATCAGAATCCCTTCCGATACTCATAGAACTAGATCTAACTTTTCTCTTATGACCAAAGTTTTGTCCACAGATAATCCTACCTCTTATGCTCAAGCTAAGGGTAAACCTCATTGGGAACAAGCTATAACTGTTGAGTATGATTCTCTTATGAAGAACAAGACTTGGTCTCTTGTTCCTCTTCCTTCGGGAAAGAATTTAGTTGGTTGTAAATGGGTTTATAAAACTAAATTTACTGTAGAAGGACAGATTGAAAAGTATAAAGCTAGATTAGTTGCAAAAGGTTTTAATCAACTTGAAGGTATAGATTATAACGAAACTTTTGCTCATGTTGCTAAAATGAATACAATAAGAACCATTTAATCTATTGCTTCATCTTATAAATGGGAAATACACCAAATGGATGTCAAAAGTGTTTTTTTAAATGGTGATCTTAATGAAGATATTTATATGCAACAACCTCCTAGTTTTATTAATGTTGAATCATCAAGTTTAGTATGTAAATTACACAAGTCTTTATATGGTCTTAAACAAGCACCTAGGGCTTGGTATGATAAAATTGATGCATATTTCTTGAATAATGGTTTTAAGCATTGTATATATGACCCTAACATGTATCTTAAGCATGTTGATGATAATATCATTGTTATTGTTTTATATGTGGATGATATTATTATCACTGGCAGCCAACCTGTTCACATTCAAAGTATGAAAAGTGACCTTCACAAGCAGTTTGAAATGACTGATGTCGGTATATTGCACTATTTCTTGGGTCTTCAAATTTGGCATCTGACAAATGGTATTTTTCTCTCTCAACCGAAGTATGCTACTTATTTATTGGCTCATTTCCACATGAGTGATTGTAACCCTGCTCCTACGTCTTTTCAGTCCGGTGTAAAGTTAATTGTTGAATGTACTACTCCTCTTATTGATGCTACTCTTTATTGTCAGCTTGTCAGTAGTTTGATATATTTAACTCACAGCAGACCAGATCTCTCTTTCGCTGTCAGTATGGTTTCACGGTTCATGCAGCAACCTCATGAAAGTCATTGGCAAGCAGCAAAGAGGATTCTGAGATATTTACAGGGGAAATTGTACTATGGTGTTTTTTATTCGAGCAGTACTACAGTTTCGCTTTCTGGTTATACAGATTCTGACTGGGAAAGTGACAGTTTTGATCGATGGTCAACTGCTAGTTATATATTTCAACTTGGTTCAGGTCCGATTTCTTGGTCCAACAAAAAGGTGAAGACTCTTTCTTTATCTTCGTGTGAAGCAGAGTATAGAGTAGCCAAAGGAGTAGAAAAAGAAGCAGTTTGGTTACGGCATGTTCTCAATGAGCTTGGTGTAGTTTTGAAATCATCCACTGTGTTGAAATGTGACAATCAGGGTGCAATTCAACTTGCTTATAATCCGGTATATCACTACAAGACAAAGCATCTCGATCTTGATGCTCATTACATTCAAGGTCTCGTTGCAGATGGTGTTCTTTCTCTTGAGTATTGTTCTATTGAGCAGCAAGAAGCCGATATCTTCACCAAATCCTTAACAATAGCGAAATATGTGCATCTTCGTTCCTTACTGGGAATGAGGGAATTTGTCATCAAGGGGGAGCAGTAATGACTCGTTCCTTCCTTTGTTGGTGGGATTTTCTCCCAGCCATTATTAAGGGGGAGTGTTGGAATATTTTATATTCCTTGGAAGGCAATAATGTCTTGTATTATGTCGGAAGATATCCACAATCTTATGTAAAAGAGTAATACATTTATCCCATATTCATTATGGTAAAATATACTCTTGATATTCATATCTCTAACAGAAGCAACTCAAAATCCCATGTACATATTCATCTCATAGAAGAAGTACATTGAAGAGTTGTTAAGCAGATTTGGCATGACAAAGTGAAACCATCTCTCTACTCCAATGGAACATAATTTTAATCTCACATCAAAATAAGGAAAGGAATTTGAGGATGTGACCAAGTATAGAAATGTTGTGGGGAGTCGTATCTACCTTGCCACCACAAAAACAGATATTTCATTTGTTGTTGAGATCCTTTCTGGACAGGTTTATGCAAAAACCTTGTGAAGGACACTGGTCTACTACCAAAAGAGTTGTAAAATACTTGAAGGGGACTCAATATTTTGGACTCAAGTATTCTAAAGTATATGAATTCAAAATGATTAGGTATTATGATTCAGACTTCGATGGAGAGAAAGAGAATGGAGTGTCTACTTCAGGATACCTTAAGAGGCTTGGATCAACAACTATCTCCCTGATATCACACATATAGTTTGTTTCATTAGATTCCACAATAAGGGTAGAATATATGGTTGTGGCAAAAGCAAAATATGATATTGTATGGCTCAAGAAAATACTTGAATATTTGCATGAGAAATAGGTGAATTATACTCCTCTGCTAATTGACAATACTTATGCAATAAATTTGTCCAAGAATCCAAGCTTCCATTATCAATCTAAGTACATTAAAATGAAGTATCATTTGATTCGATATCATGTAGATGGAAAGACAATTCATTTGATACATTGTTCCATAAATGAGCAAATTGTAGACATCTTCACCAAATCACTTGGAAGAGAGAAGCTTGTAATGTTTAGAGAGATGCTTAGACTCACAAACAAGCATTCAAATTAATGGGGGGAATGTTGGATGCCTAATCCTATGGATTAGGGTAAATTTATAAATAATGTAAATATTTTCGAGTTTTTTAGAAACCAAAATATAGAAGTCCAAAGGACCTCTTGGGAGATTAAACCCAAAGGTCACTCTTCCATGTATTTAATGTTACTCGTGTTAGTGTAAACACAAGCTTGGAGTTATTTTCTCATTCCTGACACGATGCCCCATCCACTTTTCAGAGCCTCATGAATAATATCTTTCACCATTCATCCACCATTTTATTCTATTTTTTAATGATATCTTGGTTTACAACCCCACCTAGGAAATCCAGCTTAAGCATGTTGTTCATACCTTGCAATTATTAAGGGATCACCAGTTATTTGTGAAATTCTCGAAATTTTCTTTTGGGGTGATTGAGGTTGAATATTTGGGCCATATTGTGAGTCGGAATGGTGTTCACGTGGACCCCAAGAAAGTGGAATCTATGTAGAAATAACCTTGCCACAAAACTCTCAAGATCCTGATGGGGTTCCTCAGACTTACTGACTGCTACCATAAGGTTGTGAAAAATTATGGTAAGATTGCATTTCCTCTCACATTATCTCTCAAAACGCATGCCTTCTACTGGAATTATGCATTAGAGGAGGCATTCTCTTCCCTAAAGGATGACATGCTATGCTTGTTTTACCCATGCATGGTTTCACTAAGAATTTCATCTCAGAGTACGATGCCTTTGGACATGGTTTGGAAGTTGTATTTTCGCAAGAGGAATTCCCATTATCCTTCACCAATTAAAATATTTGTGAAAGGAACTTGGGAAATTCCACCTATGAAAAATAAATAATGGACATACTTCACGTTGCTGAGACATGGCACCCATATTTAATCAGGCGGTGATTTCAAAACGATACTAACCATCATAGTCTCAAATATTTCCTTGAACAATGATTATCCTCCTTAGAGGAACATAAATGGGTCACTAAGATGGTGGGTATGACTATGATATCATCTATAAGAATTTTTGCGACAATGTGGTAGTGCATGCTTTGTCTTAACAATTTGAGGAGGAATGTTCCCTCTTTGCATTTTCCTTACTAGTTCCAGGGTGGCTTGACGAAGCCCATCAGGAATGGTTTGCCAAATACACAACCAAGAAAGTCATCAAATGGATTCAAGAAGACCAGAACCCTTCACTCAGATATACATGGAACTAAGATACCTCGAAGTACAAGGAGTGCATTTTATCACCTAGGACTTTTCCTTAAAACAATGAATCTTAAAAGACAAGATACATTCATCACCCATAGTAGGCCATACAGGATTTCACAAAACCCATGATCAACTTAAGAACTCCTTTTGTGAATGCATGAAAAATGACATCCACAACTATGTTATCGCCTGTGACACTTGTCAATGATGTAAGGGATAAACATTGAAGTCACCCAACGCTTTGCAACCACTTTCAATTCCCCAACAATATCTGGACTAACATCTCTAAGGATTTCATAGTGGGGCTTCCTAAATCGGGAAATAAATCTGTCATTCTAGTGGTAGTATACCGTCTAACCAAGTATTCATACTTTTGTGCCTTATCACACCCTTTTACCCCATCAATCATGGCACAAGTCTTCATGGATCATATTTTTAAGCTACATGGCATGCCAAATTCTATTGTATCTAATTAGGACCCTACCTTCACCGACAATTTTTTCGAAGATATTTTTAAAGTTCAGGGTACCTAGTTAAATCTAAGCACATCATGTCATCCCCAAAATGGTCAAATGGAAGCAGTCAATAAGTGCTTGGAAACATATTTGAGATGATTTCATTGGACAAGCCACACCATTGAGCACAATGGGCTCCTCTAAAAAAGTGGTGGTATAATACCATTTATCATGGCTCCAACCGTAGTTGACACCATATGAGGCATTATATGGCCAAAATCATTTTTCAATGATTTCTTATTTGTTGGGCACCTCAAAGGTTCAAGTTGTGGACAACAAACTTTACACCAAAGAAGCTATTCTCAGCACCCTTAAGGACAATTTGGTCATGGCTTAAAATCAAATGAAATAGTATTCGAATCAACATTGTTCTGAGATCAGGTGTTTCTTTGATTCCAACCTTAAAAACAAACATCCCTCAAAAATTAGTTCCACTTGAGGCTTGCTCCAAAGTTCCGTGGACCCTACACAATCATTTGACTCATTGGATTTGTGGCCTACAAACTTGCTTTTCCATATCACTCCAAGATTCACCCAGTATTTCATGTTTCATGCCTAAACAAATTGGTGGGTTCAAAGTGTAAATTCCAAACCAAATTACCAGAATTGGATGAGGAAGGATCCATTTGGCTCTAACCGTAAGTAGTATTGGATTCTCAAGAACATCAGTTATGTAGGTGTGCAATCAAAGAAGTCTTGATCCAATGGAAATATATGTGACCAAAAGATGCCACATGGGAACCAACATGGATTCTATAGCAATTTCTACACCTTCAACCTTGGAGAGAACGCTTCTTTTGAAGGGGGAGGACATGCTAGGGTCCTACCCTAACCAGGGTAATTTTTGGGGGTGAAATTTCACCAATTGGCTATTTTTTGGGCTTTTTTTCAAAAAATAAATTCGCCATTTGTTCATTTTTAGTCTCCAATATCGTCTATATTTACATAAAATATGTTTTTTTATCATATTATTTGCCAAAATGTACACGTTTCAGTAGTAAATTGCATGTTTCATAATTAATATTCGCCTACCTATCTATATACATGTTTTTTTCAATCCAAAATAATTGGTTATGATGCTATACTTAAGTATAATATCATAATCCTTTAAAAATACCTCGACCCTAACCAATTTACTTTAGTAGTTAGTCAAGTAATGTATGCATCCATCTATTTTGAATAAGGATGAGTAGTTAGTAGTCATTAATAAATGTAAAAAGGGTCTCTGTATTAATTAAGGCCCACTAGGAAGTTAGTACTTATTAATTATTTGGCCATGCCAAGTAGTTAGAGTTTTGGATCTTGGAAGCCTATTTAAAGAGCTAGAAGGCTATGAATTATTTTTCCTAGAACTTATTGTATTAGATCTCTACTCAAGTGAAAGGTCACCTAGCATTAAGAGGTGCATGAACATTGCTTCCATATCTGAATATCATAATAGCATGTATGTTGCTCATTCTCTCTATTATGTTAATTTTCACTATAATAATATTGAATTATGGTATTATTTATCTATGTTTATCTTGCTACCACACTAATCTACAAGATTAAGTACACCACGTATGTTCAATGGATTATACCTCAAATAACTATTTGAAAAAAATGGAAGAAGTTTTTGTAAACACAACTAGATTGAATCCCACCACCTCAAAAAACAACACATTGCTTTCGAGCCCAACGGATTTTACTTTAATTTAATATTTTCTCTCAAAGTTTAAGACCCTTTGTCTCTTACTTCTAGATTGTGGTTTTAAGGAAGATGATTTTTAGATGATTTTTTTTATTCTGCTAAACTTGGAAATGCCTATCTGTTTTTGTATCGAATTTTTACTCTACGAGAAACACTTTTCTTAGTCAATATGTTTCTTATAGAATGTCCTCTAATTTTGAACAATCTATGTTTCTATAATCAATATAAACATAACATCTTGCACTTTGGAGTGACTATATTTTTAGATTCCTCTAACAAATCCTTAGTAGTGCACCAAAAGAAAGTCCCCATACATTTTAAGAAGCAAAATAGCCACAACCAAAATACGAACGAAGGTCCCAAACCCGCTCAACTTTCACTTTCTCCCAATTCCAATAAATGAGCTAAGTAAAAAAAAAAACTTTGACAAACATTATAAATTTTGAGGGAGATATTGTCCTCTAGAAATGTATTACTTAAAGAAGATGTAGGCCCTTGAATAAATTGCGAACAAGAACAAGACCCAACTAGGTCTTTCTCCTTCAACTTATTCTAGAGGCATGCTCTTTCTACCTCATTCTTGAACTTATCTTTCATCAAAAGAGGTAATTCTTTATTCTGGGGAATCTTATCATTTTGGAAATGAGATGGTCATCTAGAAATGCAATGCTTCGAGAAGATGGAATCCCTCGAAATAGCTATGAATAAGAACACGACCCAACTAGATATTTCTCCTTCAACTTCTTTTAAAGGCATGCTCTTTCTCCCTCATGCGTCAACTTCTCTTTCATCAAATGAGGAAATTCTTGATTCTGAAGTATCGTATTGTATGGTTAAACATAAATTTATACTTTATGCTCTCAATCAATGTAACAACAATCAAATATTTTTTGGTGATGATAGGTCCTTAGGTGTTGTGGGTTCAAGCACAATTCAACTAGTTGGCGGTCACTTTAATTATGTACTATGTGCTCTAAATATCTCTTGGAACATTCTATTTTTGTATCAAACCACTAATTTTGGTGAATCGAAATATGTGGAGTTTTTATGTCTCACCAAGTTGTGATTAAGCATACTAAGCATGTTGTAGCAAAGTGAACCTTCGATGATATTACTAGGTTGTACAAGTTTGACAACTTTGGTTCATTATCTAGTCCATTACTTTTTATTGGTTGTCACGATGATATGAGAAGAGTTTGGTATGAGTCACTTATTAATCTAAACAACCCCTTTGTTAGATTTTGTGGTTACTCTGAAAGTGTTTACATTGTGCTTGGGGGTGCTTCATGTGCTATAGAGTGTAGTGTATGGATGACCCTTGTATTTTGTGTGATGGACTCACACATTCAAGTTAGCTTGCTTGTTTGTTGTTAGACCATGTTTATGCTTACATGGAACTCTTCCTTGGAGTGTTGGATACCTACAAAGCTTGGTGGCATTCTTCATAAAGGCCACATGGAGGTTGATTTCTTTATTGAGAGTATAATTTTGGAGGACCATTAGGCATATTAGAGAAGGGGCTCTAGATGGCATGGGAACACTTGATTGCTTGCATGGAGACTTGTACTTGACTTGAGGACACTTGGTATGTAGGTGGGGTGGACCCAAAGATGCACATGGATTAGGAGGAGAATTGGATCTTTATGAGACCTTTGGACTAGGAGTGTTGGACACATATTGTGTAGTGCTCATACCTTGGAGAATTGCTTGTTAGACCTATTCACCTTGGAGCTTGAAACATGTCACTTGGAATTGGATCACTCCACAAATTAGCCTGCCTTATGATTAGATAGGTTTCTTGTAGTCAACTAGGTCCACTTTATATTGTTTCCCTCCCTTACCTCTCATTTAAATATAGTTCATTCATTCAACAAACACTTGTGTTAGAGATTTTATCAATGGTACACACATGTCTCTCTCTCACTCTCTTTGTACTCTACATTGTATTATCTCCTTTTACCTTGGAGGAAGTTCAAGAAAAGTGTAGGGTTAGGGTTTTACCATAAGGAGGAAAATAATATAGGGTTTATGATAAAACTTAGAATGGTAAAGTAAGCATTGCATCTTGTCGCTCTTTTAAGAGAAGAAGATTAGTGTTTTGTGGTATTCAAAAACCCTAGTGCTAGAAGTTAATCTTATTGAAGAGGAGAAGAAAATGATATTTTTTTCATGTGCCAAAAAGGACTTGTCAGTGATTATGTTAGCTTGTTTAGAATTTTTGGATGAGTGACCAACTTTGGTTAAGAATTAGAACTAGCTAGGAGGAGTTGGTGGTTAGTATTTTTGTGGTTTCCCTGGATAGTCTTTGGAGAGAATGACTTGTACTATCTTTTTGATAATATATATGTGTGTGTGTGTGTGTGATTCTCAACCTTCATTATATTTTTTATTAGGTGGATTCGAACACTTGGTGTTCATGTTGTTTTGACATATTATATTGTTGAAATTTCTAAGTGATTTAACACACATAGAAGAGAAAAAATAATGTTTTTAGATTGGAGGGTTATCTCAAGTCATCATGAGCTAGAAATGAGATTTGTTCCGTTGGGATTAGTCTCCATAATTAGGGTCAAATTCTTACCTTTTTTACCATCCATGGATCATACAAAATTACTTAGAGGGTTTTCCACATATTTGTAAAGTTTTCCTTGGGAAAAAATGATTTTATGTTGTAAATATGTATTGTAATAACATTAGTTAAGATTTGTTAAATGCTTGGAAAAGTGTGCACTAAGGGTTGTACCTTGTTGGAATTGAATTATATGTGTATGATATTCATTCTATAGAGTTGTTAGGTGATTTGGGTTGAAGTAAATTGAAGTATCTAATGTTGTAATTGAATACTTAAGATAATCCCTAATGTTGAATGTTCACAACAATTAGATTAAAAAACCTTAAGTAAACAAGGTGAAATTTCATATTTGCATTAACTGGCTAGGTCTAAAATTTCTACATGATATTAGAATTGATTGGAATATGAATTTTCTCTTGGTGAATAGAGAACTAGATGTTCCAATTGTATTGTACACAGGGTTAGTGCTTGACCTAATATAGTATGATTGGGTGTGATACCCTAAGGCGGTTGGGAGAAGAATTTGAACCATTGAAAAGTTGTTCTACTTTGTTTGTTGTTGATCTTGATTTGAATGTGCTTTAGATTTGTAGGATGTATACTCTTTTTCTTAGAGAGTGTGATAGGTTGGATGGTGCTTCCAATTTCATACTTTGGAATTTTGGGATATATATTCTTTTGAAGGAAGATGAGATTTGCAAGCATGTTGAGAAAGCAATAATTTCTCCTACAAATCCAAAAAAATTGGAAATTCATGCTAATGAGGAGACCAAGGAAAACATAAGGCATATTTGATTCACCCCTCACGTTGCATGCAAGTCAACCATAGTAATATGTTTGAAGCTTTGTGATAGGATCCGTATTTACCATTCTTTGATCATCCTTTTTCCTGTATATTTATCCTCTTTGCTCATCCTAGTATACGTTTTTCCCACCTCTTTAATAGTAAAATAAGATAATGTGGGCTCTAGGTAATTTTGATTATGAATTCTAAGTTTTATTTTAATTTTTTATTGAAACTTAGATAAATGATCACATGCTCTATATTTTTTTTTAATAATAAATCAAGTCAGAAGTTGTTTTAGATCCATATGCTATCATTGTGAATGCTACAGGGTTGCTACAAGTATGTAGCTATAGATTTATTTGCTACAAGTTTGTTGTATCATAACTACAAGCCTATGTGTTCTAAGGGAAATATTTGTTACTATAGATTATATGGAGAAAGAGTCTTGGTACATATCGATGGAGGTAGATAAAAGTGATTGAGAATGTGCATGTTGATATAGAAATGTTGTAGATGCCATATAGTTCATCTAGTTCTCATTTCCAAAGCAGTTTTCCAGTTATAATAGCACATTCATCACCACATAGTCCAGGACTAGATTTGCCTTTTTTTTTTCGCTATAGTCCAACATTTTATTTTCTTAATTGGATTCCAAAACTCTGGTTTCAAACAGCTTGAGAATAATAATTTATTTTATTAATTTTGGCATTAAAATAAGCGACACACATAGTGCACATATATCACCTCTAGAAAGAAGAGGATTGACAATGCACAATGATATATATATATATATATATATATATATATATATATAACTTTTACTGTTATGCATTGCCTATCCTATGCTTTTTACAATGCATAATAGTAAAAATTATTTTCATAAATTGTCTTTGTTTTGTATTTCCAATTTAGTTTGATATATAATTGAGTTTTATGTGAATGAATAAGATAGTGAATTAGAGTTTGGTAACTATAGTTACATTCCAACATCCTATTCCATGGAAACAAGGCCCACTTTGGAAGAACATGTGTTTCATAATTGCATGTAGTTTTCAATACATGCAATTGCATACAGTTTTTTGTGTTGGTTTAAATTAAGTTCTATAATTAGTAAGTTACTCTATTGTTTTTTAGATTAAAAATAATTATTAGTATATTTATTTTATAGACAATTACTCATGATATCACTACTAAATATGAATTTCCTATAGATATAACTTCATTTATGCAAACCTGTATGTTTTATGGTAAACATATTCTTCTATGACTAGGATTTTACTCATTGAGTTTACTCTTTCAATAGGAATACTTTTATATATGAATTAATAATAGAATTTGTAATCTCACTTACATGCATTGCTTAAAGTGTAGTAATGTTTATGTTTTGAATAGAAGTCATCATAGACAATTAGAGCAACTGATATTATTGTGATACCCTCTGGTTTAGCCCCTGGACATATGTTGTGGTTATTATCTTGATGTTGTGACAATATGGCACGAGGTGTCGGGACTATGGTTTGCACATTATTATTATGCTATTATTAATAATTAATAAAATAAAACAACTAGATCAACTGATGCCACATAAAAGAGTATGAGGAACCATGATGTTACAAGCAAGGGGTTGTGGGAAAAGTGTTACCTTATGTTCTGACCTATGTGGATGTGATACACCCTTCTTGTGGACTTGGTGGACCCTCTTGATTTATGAACCATTTTGCGTTATGCTACCCCTTGGTTTTTATATTATTCTGGGATTAATTTTATTTGGAGTTAGAGTTTTTTCGTCACCTAATGCGCCCCTCATGAAAGTTTGTAACTCCCACCTTGATGATGACTCTTCCTATCCCCTCTAATGCGACCCGTTGAGAAGTGTAACTCCCATTTTTCTAATTTGGGAATGTAACTCCTCCCTTGGTGTCTCCCTCTCTCCCCTCAATTCGATTTGCTCTTGGGAAATGGGATTTGGGTGGATGGGAGCTAGACTCTCTTGTTGGTTATGCATGCTCTTGGCTCTTGTTTTTGCTATGGTACTGGTGTGATTGTTTTTTCTTTCTCTTTACATGATTTTTTTTTTGTTGGTGTGCCCTTGTTGAGCCTATGCCCAAGTTGAGTTACTCTGGAATTGCCACTGTTTTGTCCTGGAATTGCCTCCAGAGATACTGGATTGGAAGTGATGTGGAATCCACTTTCCATTGGATTTGAGGTTGGACTGATATATGTACGAATATTTTGTCCTAGATCCACTGTAATTTCCCCAGAGTGGAAGTCGAGGAAGACTTGCCATTGGGTTGTGGCTGGACTGATTTCTCCTGAAAACTTTGTCCTGGAATTGGCACTAGAGATCCTGGATTGGAAGTGATGTGGAATCCACTTGCCATTGGATTGTGGTTGGACCAATGCTAGATGGGTTTTTTGGTTGAGTGAACTCTTTCTTGTGGCATCATGGCTATCTCGGAGGTGACCATTGCAAAGTGAGTTTTGGCTTGCATTGTGTCTAAGGCTAGGTCGAATGTGGCACAGTCGGTTTCGGTTGTGTATTTTGCAAGATAAGTACTTTATTTCTCGTTTATTTGAATTAATTGGATCTGATATGATTATTATATGGTTTCACATGAAATGTATGATAAAATATATGACCTAATTATGGAAGAAATCTCTCATAAATTTTAGTTACATGTTTTTGGGAAAAATATCTAACTAGTTTTTGGTATTTTGTGAGCAAGTGCTTGAGAAAAATGTTTATTTGGAACATATGCTATAGATCTAATAATTGTTCCTATGTTATTTATATTGTGTGTACTTTTATTGTGCAATATCTTAGGAATGATTGGAAACACCTCTATACAGTGTTTTTAGCCTCTATTCGAAAACTAGTTCACTTGTTGGGTTGTTTTATGTAGTTTCGAGACTTGGCATGTGAATTGTTTGAGAAAATCGCTGAGTGAGATAACTGATATTAGATATTATAATTAAATTTGAAATTTATGAATAAATGTGTGGAAGAGTTCCTATATAGTTCTAGATTTGCTTAGCGAAATCCTAGTTTTGTTTCCATTCACGAGCTCCTTCGAAAGAATTGTTTTAAATGGATTTATGAATTTGCATGAGAAGTGTTTGATGAAATGTTTACATGAGTTATACCTCTAATAATTATGATAATACACGGTATTTAGAGTTGGAATGGCTTCCAAATGACTCTCCAAATTGTTTATGCATTTATCTTACTTGATTCCTCAATTTCTAGCCAATTTGGAGAAGTAGATTTAGCTAGATTGATGAATTAATAAGAGGAATATTTATGAGTGGAAATATACATCCATTTGGATGGAGTGGACCTCTGATATTATGTACATGAGATACAGTAGTCAATACTTTCTTATTTTTTTGCATTTGGAAACTAGAAACAGAAACTAGCTTCAAATCAGTGGAAATTGTTAACTAGTCTGTAGATTGAATCGAGGTTTTCGTAATTTTTGGTATGTACAAACATATGCTCTATTTTTGGTACTTTAATTTTTCTATAGAATGATATTTTCCAGATCTCTACCCTCGCCTCTCTGTGATCCGGAACTCAGTACAATTGATTGGGTTAAATTCCTAGTAGTGTTTATTAACTAGTTGCATTGATTTAGCTTGAAAGAATCATCATTTATGTGAAAGGATCTGACCTGCAGGCTGCAAATGCAACTTTATTTGGATGTATGTGCATGCTTAAATATATGTATAATGGATGTAGGTTCAATTTTTGGTTCATTGGCATGGTTGTGTGATGAATTCATGCAAGGCTAGCTATTTGTGTTAAATATTAGTTAACTAATCTTGTGGAGTCATTTTCGTAATTGTTTTGTTTAATTAATTGGAAAATGATAATTAGGCCATATTAGGTGTTAATTATCCATTGGGATTGATAAATTATGATTATGTAATAAACAAATGAATTTATGTTAAGTGTCGCCAATTATGCGCTAAGTGTCGCAATTAGTACACTAATTCCTAGTTAATCATGATTAAGTGAAAATGACCTTTTTAGGTGAAAGTAACCTGTGTTATGTCTTGGGATGGATGAATAATGATGTTATATAGTGTTTGATAATATTTCCCAACCTTGATTCAATTTTCTTGATCAGTTTTGAATTTTATTTTAATTTGTTTGGAATTATTGATATTTTGTCATAATTAAATTGTAGAAAATGAAATTAAATATTTATAAAATTATTCTATTGTGCTAAAATATTCTAATTAGCCCTAGAGATCTAATGATATGTCCCTAAGACCCTTTTATAGCCCCAAGGGACATTACAGGTGGTATCTGAGCTTAGGTTCCAACTCTGCGGCTGTTGGACCCTGTTACGGACTCATAATTTTATGTATATGCATTGGGAATTTATAAATGTTCTTTGTGAAAGAATTTTAACCTCCATTAAGTTAATGGAAGAATAAGAAGCCTCACTTCAGAGATCAGTTTGTTGTAGGCTTTAGAATTATTTAATATTGCATATTTATTGTTCAATAGATTGATTGGTAAGTACTATGTGGTGCGTATCTAATAATTGAGTAGATTGATTGGTTGATGCATGTTCACCTTGCATTGCCTCCTTTATTGTTTAGTGATTTGATTGGTCGATGCTTGTACATTACCTCTTTTACTGCTTCACTGGTTTGATTGGTCGATGCTTATGCATTGCCTCTTTTACTGTTCAATGACTTGATTGGTTGATGCTTGTGCATTGCCTCTTTTGCTATTCAGTGACTTGATTGGTCAATGCTTGTCCATCATGCATTGCCTCTTTTACTGCTCATTGAATTGTTAATATTGAAATGCTTCATGTGGTATGATTTATTTACTGGTACATTATGATTTTTTTTTCCCAAGAAAAAAGCGTAATTTTATTCACAGAGGTGAAAAATTACATTATGTATATGCGTATAGCATGCGTTCATCCATTGCAGGACGTTACATTAGTAGCAAAAAATTTCAGTTTTGCAGTCCAAAGAGTTTCATCAAAAAACCAATATATGGCCAAAAATTACATCATAAAACCAACATATCAAAATATGGCATAATAACCAAAATAAAAAACAGTTGGATCCCCAATCCTCCTGTTTTCCAAAAAAGGACCATAATCTAAAGTGTATGAAAGGGCGCAGCCTTTCTAGAGTATCCAGATAATTAAAAAAACCATCCATAGTATATAGTGCCATTACAGAAAAACTGTTCCAGCAGCTAATCCTGTAAAACTGTGTCCATAAAAGGTCGATGATAAAATTCATAGTCTGTCCCATCTCGATGTTCTATCACTTTCCACAGCCCCACTGCCAAGTCCCTGCCAGCCTTAGCAGCCTGGTCCGCCTCCTGGTTGTTCTCCCTGTATATATGTCTGCAAGAAAAATGTAAGAAGAGCATCTTCAGTTCCAAGATATCCCGTAGAATATTATCAAGTCTAATATCCCTGCAGTGTTGTGTACCAGATGCCCAATTTGTGACATTCATAGAGTCTCCATACACATTTAGCTGTTGACAGTCAACCTCCCTAGCAAACAATAGGAGTAGCATGAGGCTCATTAATTCAGCATAATTGTTTCCACCCTCCCCCAAACCCCAGTACATGTGGTAAGAGTGGGTACGAGATAAATGTAGAATCGCCCCTCCCCCACATTTGTATCCAGAAGTAGACCCATCATAGAATCCCCAAGGTAAGGAGTCATCAATCTCAAGTGCTAGGACTTCTCATTGTTTTGCAGCTTTGATGTGGTGTGGATAGGCCTTTAAAAATCCACAGATCTGTACAGCCGAGACCACCGGAGTATAGGGTTTATCATTAAAGACCATTCCATTCCGTGCCAACTAGATTCCCCATGCCACCAGCAAAGGAAGATTTCTGTAGCACAAACCAATAGGGTCCCCATACCACTGTGACCATGCGGCCAGAATCGTATGCCCATCCCAATTAAACATAGTGTTTGTCAGTCGGGAGCATTCCGCCCAAACCTGCACCATGTATGGGCAGCGCAGGAATAAATGATGACATGTTTCCTCATTTGCTTTGCACAGAGTGCACCACCCAGGCCCCGTCCTATTCTTGCGTTGTAAAAAATCCCAGGTAGGGATGGAATCATTAAGAACACACCACATGAAGATACGGTGTTTCAATGGGCAGTTAATCCTCCAAAGGAATTTCCACCACCCCACAAAAGCACGAGGATTATTGAAATGACATAGGCTTATGTAGCCATTCCTAGGTGTGTACATTCCATTTGGTGCCCCCTCCCATACCAGAGCATCCTCCCTGTTACGAATGTGTACATGTGAGCAGTTGAGTGCACGGTAGTATGTTCTCAATTCCCCCTGTTCCCCCACAGAGAGTGCCAATGTATCAGCCCCGATCCACGACTGATTCCAAGGGTTGGTTCTATCCTGAACAACGAGCTGGGATAAGTAAGTGATGCCAATTTCACGCAGGGATATAATCAAATCATCAGATAATATATGTCTTCCAGCACTCCCATACCAGGGATCTTCCCCAACCCGCAGAGCCATTCCATTCCCTATATTCCAGGTAAGAAGATCACCGATCACTGAAAAAGATTTTATAACAGCTTTCCATATGACAGAGCAACCAGAATGAGTCTTATTCGTGGCCCGTACCCAGTCCATTAAAGAAATAGGGAAGATATACTTATGTGTGACAACTCGTGTCCAAAGGCTATCATTTTTCAGCAGTCTCCAAGCCCCTTTCACCGCCAGTGCACTTGAGAAGAGATGTATGTTCTTTAGACCCCAACCCCTTAAGGCTTTTGGGATTGCGATTTTCTGCCACCGAACCCAAGGTGAAACATAATCACCTTTCCCACTCCATAGAAATTGAAAGCACAATTTCCTAGCCGTTTCCAGCGTCCCTTTGGGGATCCAAGAGAGGGACATCCAGTACACCGGTATGGCCTCCAACACCGATTTTACCAGGACCAGCCTCCCAACCCGAGATAACCACCTGTGACTCCAAATATTCAATCTCTTGTGAAATTTTTCAATGAGCCAGTGCTAGTCCTGTTTGGTGTATGAATTAGGTTTTAGGTGGTATCCAAGGTAGCAAAAGCCATCATCAAGAATTAAGAAAGTGAAAGGGAAGAGCCTCCGAATAGTAGTGATCTCATCATCCCCAAGGAGGTGTGTCGAAATAGTAGATTTTCTGTCATTAATCTCCATTCCCGTAGCTCGTGAGAAGAGTTTAAAAATGTCCTGGAGAGTTTCCATATCCCTAGCCGACCCAGAACAGAAGATGAGTATATCATCCACGAAAAGTAGACGAGTGATAAATAAATCAGGAGCCACTTGTATCCCCTGTAGTGTGCCATCCCTGCAAGCCCTCTTCAATGCTCTACTAAGTCCTTCCGCAACCAACAGAAACAATAATGGGGAAAGAGGGCAACCCTGACGAAGGCCCCTTTCAGACCGAAAGAAAGGTGATGCTGCACCATTTATTAGTACCGCAAAGGATACTGCAGTAATACAGCTCATGATCCACCTAATAAAATCCACAGCAAAACCCAGATGTGTAAGTAGTAAATGAATATACATCCAGCTCACCTTGTCGTATGCTTTTGACAAATCAATCTTGATAATGGCTCCTTTGATTCTCTTAGATTTCATACTATGTATGCCCTCTTGGGCTACTCCAATCGCCTCATGAATTTGTCTGCCTTCCAGAAATCCAAATTGTTCCTCAGAAATATGCTTGGACAGGATGATCTTCAGTCACCTAGCAATAATTTTAGACACCACCTTATATACACAATTACACAATGAGATGGGTTTGAAATCACTTAAGGAAGAAGAATTGTTAGCTTTAGGTATAAGGGCTAAAAAAGTGGAGTTTAAAGCAGCTGGGATCTGCCCCGAAATTCTAGTGTCTTCCACCATCTGCAGTAGATCCTTCCCAATTAGTTCAAAGAGTGCTATGAGGAATTCCACAGTCCATCCATCTGGCCCCGGGATTTTATCTTTTTGAAAACTCTGTAACACTCCCTTCAGCTCCTCTTCATCTACTACAGCCATCAGTGCATGATTGTCTTCCTCATCCACAAACCGAGGAAAAAGTTGTGCCATCCTGACAATCTCCAGAATACTAGCCTGTGCAGGTGCCTTAAAGAGTGATTGGAAATGTTCAACCCCCACCCCAGCCATACTTTCAAAAGTAGTCTGGGGATCCCCCGAAGAGTCTTCCAGGCTCCATATGGTATTAGATGCCTTTCGACCTTTAGCATATGCATGAAAGAATTTAGTATTCTCATCCCCAGCCGAGAGCCACAGTGCCTTGCTTTTAAGTCACCATTTTTCCTCTTTTTCCAATAAAAGCAAGTTCCTCCTACCTTCCAGAGATGTCAAATGTGCTTTTTCTTCAATAGAGCCAAGTCCCCCAGTGCTAGAGTCATAAATAGACTGTAGTTCCAATTCAATCGCCTTCAGTTCTCTTTCATCCCTACCCTTCTTTTCATAGGCCCATTCCTTTACAGGTCTCTTAATTCTTTTGATATTAGCAGAGAACTGATGAGAGGCAGTTTGTCCCCCCCCTGGGTTGTAGTGTACCCAAAGGGATCTCACCAAGTCAAAAAAGGTCTCATCTTGTAACCAGATCTTATTGAATTTCATCGGTCCCGCAGGTTTAGTATGACCATCCCTAATCTCCATGAAAATGGGAAAGTGGTCAGATGAGCCCCCCGACCCTACCCACTGTCTCAATAGGTATCTTCTGTCCACAAAAAGTTCTGACACCAGAAACCTATCCAGCCGTTCTATAGTCACCTGTCCTGTTATTCCTCCATGTAGCTTTAAGTAGGGTAGGTTCAATATCCAACAAATCATGTGTAACCAGCTTGTGGGTGAAGCAGTCAGCCAATGGATCAGGCCTAGCCCTACTACCCCATACTTCAGCCGGGCCAAGTGAAAATTTTAAATCCCCACCGAGGATCATATTCCCATCCTGCATCACCGGATTCGAGAGCAGTGAATCCCAGAAAGGAACCCGGTTCAAATATGGTCCATAAACGTTTACCACCGTAAAGATTTCACCAATATCAAGAGAGCTACAAGTCATTCCCAATGCCGCTTCCACACCCCAAAGGTTAAGGCACTGCACCGAATGAGAGTTCCAGCCCATAGCCAGGCCACCGGACCGACCACGAGCATCCAAGGTAGCAAAGGACCATCCTCCAAACCAGCTTTCAAGTAACGTTTTAATACCCTCACCAACACCCATAGTCTCCTGGAGTAGAATGATATCCGGGTGTTCAATGGATACCACTCTACGAAGTGCTGCTTTTTTATGGGGACCAGCAAGACCCCTGCAGTTAAAAGACATAACCTTCATCAACGACCCCTCTTCGGGGCACGCACTGCTCTAAGCGCCCGTTCAATCGTCACCTGTTTTCCCTCCATCAAGTCTATCTTGGCCTTGGATTGTGCTTTAGAGAGATTTGATTTCCTACCACGGCCCTTCCCAATTTTTTTCACCCCAGCACCCAGCCCACCCGGGGAAACTTTGGTAAGTGAACGAAGAAAATATCCAGAGTCCGATGAGGTAGTAGTAGTAGGTGAAGTATATCCATCAACAGGCCCTGGGTCATATCCAGACGGTAGGTCCAGCAGCCTCATCCCCGAGCCCGGCATAGTAGTATGAGTGGAGGAGGGGGTAAGTGGAGAGGTAGGGATGTCAGGTTCGATACCAATAGGTTCCCCCATATCCAAAGCCGAGGAGATATGTAAATTTTTCAAAGCCTCTAACCAGTCCGGATTATCCAAAGTGCAATATTTTAAAACAAAATGAAAGGAGAGGGGATTAATGGAATGAGTAATACCCGCCGCCGACGGCCCAGGAGTCGTTGCAGGAGCAGTTTGAAGCACCATCGCTGAAGAACCAGGTACCGACTGTCCACCAATGTCCGCCGCCAAACCCTGTTCCTGAGGTAAACCATCAGTCTCATCCGCCGAAGCCCCAGGTCCCGTATGAGCACCACCCAGTGGGTCTTCCATTTCCCGTGTGTTGTCATGACCCTCATCCGCTTCCAACGCCACGACAAGAGGAGGTCTGGTAACGGTAGCAGGAGTCGGCCGTGAAGTTCCCGCAGCA
Organism: Larix kaempferi; assembly: GCA_027924585.1. Taxonomy (NCBI): domain Eukaryota; kingdom Viridiplantae; phylum Streptophyta; class Pinopsida; order Pinales; family Pinaceae; genus Larix; species Larix kaempferi. The sequence continues at coordinate 1,599,357 of BSBM01000254.1, forward strand.
TAAGTAGATTTATGAGTCCCTCCAGATTTCCTCCGAAGCGGAAGATGACATTCAACCATCGGGTGACCATAAGCATGACAACGGCGACATCTGAATGGAACGTTTTCGTAGTCCAAATTCTGAACATAAACAAAGGGTCCCCAGCTGAGGGTTACATCCGGTGCTAACCCATCTCTGAAATTCAGGTTCACAAGAATACGGGCAATCTTCCTTTGTCGGGTCTGGAGAAAACTGTAATCCCCATCCAAATAGGTACCAATCAGATTACCTATCCCTTTAAAATGTCTCTCCGACCAGTAATGCAGTGGCAATCCCGGTAGCCGAACCCACAAAGGAACAATATCAAGCTGTTCACGGCTCGCATCAAACATCGGATGCCAGGGTTTGATCATGACTGGGCAATGGTCCCAGCTCCAGTTGGAGTTAAGAACCCATCTAGTATGTGCCTCCGAGTGGAAGTTAAATGCGAACCAGTTGCGGGTTAATTCCACAACTTCAGGGGAATAACCTAATTCAGCAGCCCAATTTTCTCCCACCCATGCCTCAATGGTGCGCCGAGAGAAAGATCTACCCAGAGCCATACCAACCAAGGTTATACTGGACATCGTGAGTAATTGATGCCACTCAATGTCTTCACCCAGGGCATAGTTATACTTGTGCTTGCTCAGATTGAGCCATCTCTGTCTGCCACGTTTCACCTGATGTGAGGAATCATCTGATGATGGCCCTCCCCGTTCTACAGAACTAGTGCCAGATCCCACACAAGGGCTAGCGAATCCACGATGTTCATGCACTTCTAGTAACCCCGGCCGTGATACCTCCTTCGCCCCAGCACTGTCTATGACAGGAGAAGTGTTCGTAGATGTTACCACCCTACCGGTTCCCTGAGTCCCATCAAGAGCCGCAAGTGCACCATTCTTTCCCACCGCCGAGACCTCGAGGGCATTGATAACCTGTTCAGAAGACCATAGAGCAGTCTTAACCTCCGATAAAGGTGTAGCAGAAGGAGTACGTTCTGTCAAGACGTTTAACGGCCCGGAACCTAGGGAGTTGGCAAGAAACCCGGAGGGCGAAAACCCTATTTTCGTGTTGTTCGCCATAGTAGGTAAATGCACCGCCCCATCCGCAGCAGAAAGTGTCCCATCTTGCCACCCGGCACCCAAAGGCTGGGTCCAGATGGACAGATCATCCGACGCATCAAAGGAATAGTCCACCAGTTCTTCATACTGCGCCATGACGGGCACGCCCACAGTAAAAAAATAAAGCAGTAAAGTAGGCAATACAAACCCCCGAGGGTTTAACCACGAACCAAAAGACCCAGTAAAAAACAAACGGGAGAAAAATAGTGTAGTTCGTCACCGCGCAGGTAATAGCGTCAGGTTGTAGCCTGACCGTGTTCAAACCCCGACGCCCATCACAAGATATCCGCCATTGTAAACCCTTGCGAGCTCCAAGAAAACTCCATCTCCCAAGATCATCCAGGTTTCCGTAGCTACTCAGTCTGCGTGTCTGTAGGGAAACTTAATTCTGGGGATCCGCTTCAACAATTCTGCCCTGCCATCGACTCCTCAGGAGTAAATTAACCCTAAATGCAGGATACATCCAGATATCGCTCGACTTTCATCCATTTCTCATCTTCGATAAAATTCCTTCACACCCTGCATCTCCCAGACTCTTGTTGGTTCTAGGTTTACTTAATGGCACTCACTGGTACATTATGATTATTAATTGATAAGTAAATAATTGTCATTATAATAGTATGTACTATGTACTATGTACCATTATCAGTATTAATTTAATGATAAGTTATTAAGATGCTATAGTTTTAATATTATTAAATATTAATATGATTTATTAAGTGGCATTTATGCCCTATATGGATTTTGGATTTTCTATTGATTGTATGCTTTTATAGGCTTATTTATGCCACTTGGATGGTGGTGGTTACATTGATGAGTAACTCGTCCATTTCGGGGAAATAGGCCACTTGTCTTAATAGTGGTTCCACCTTCTTTTTTATTTATATTTATTTATTTATTTTCAATGTATGTGAGTAACTCCTTGTCTATTTTGGGGAAATAGGCCACTTGTCTTAATAGTGGTTCCATCTTCCTTTTTATTTTTATTTATGTATTTATTTTCAATGTATGTGAGTAACTCCTTGTCTATTTTTGGAGGAAATGAGCCACTTGTCTTTAATGGTTCATACTGTCTTCTATTTTATTTATTTTATTTGTGGATATGTAACTCCTTGTCTATTTTTGGGAGGAAATGAGCCATTTGTCTTTAATGGTTCATATTCTCTTCTATTTTATTTATTTTATTTGTGGAGATGTAACTCCTTGTCTATTTTTGGAGGAAATGGGCCACTTGTCTTAATGGTTCATATTCTCTTAATTTTAATTATTTTATTTTATTTTGTGTGTAAGAAGGTAGTGTAGTAGTGTATGATAATATTGTATGACATAAATTTAAATATGTATAACATAATATGTGATGTAAGATAGATGAGGGGTATATGATATTGAATATAGCATAATATAAATGTTATATATAGTATATATATTATATATAGCATAATTGTATAATATGCGTGGTATATATATGACTATTAAAAGTATATATACACGACAAGAAAAAAGGTCATTAGTGAGGGTCCTACATGTGACAAACATTTAAGGGTTGTCACGAATGTCACATATGATGACGGTCCTTAAAACATCGTCGTTATAGGTTCCTTTTGAGATTGTCCTTTAAGGTTCATCACCAAATCCTTTTCCAGTGACACTTTTAGTGAGGGTAGTTAAAGGCCCATTTTTTATTCTCTCTTTGGTGACACTTCTGGTGACAATATTTTATTAGCCCTCACTAATACTCGTTTATGTTACTTTTGGTGAGTGCAGAAAAATGTTTGTCACCAATTATCATTATAATTGGTTTTTGATGACACTATGTGAGCGTTGTTATATTTTTCGACAAAAGATAATGGTTTAAGACTAGTATTGTTATGGATTCGTTGTAATTAATATGTTTCCAAGGTCATACTAGTCACATTACCCACTCATAAGGTCTATAAGCAATCTCTAGTGGTTTTCCATAAGAAAATTTATAAGTACCATTCCAAAATGGATCCATAAGAAATCCGATATTTTGGGTATTCGACATCAATAAAATTGATTCATATCTTGTTAGATTGTACTTCGATGATTTTCCACCCACTGGCATTAATGGAGGGATGTCTACTCATCCATTTTCTACTCCAACACCTTAATTCACATGGTTTGGATTGCATCACGAATGGTTTGGTTGAAGAATTTGCAGTTCAGCATGCTTTAGCAGACAATTACAGGCTTGGCTCAAGCCTGTAGAATCTCTAGTTTCTCTGTTTTTTAAATATTTCAGTAAAATCCTGAAGATGAACAGATTGTTGGTAAAATGGAATGTCTCATGTATGGGGAAGGGAATCCTGAAAATGAACAAAACCTTGATATTATCTTGGATTCATCCCTCCTGGTACAAGCAAACTTTCAATTCTATTTGGAAATTTTCTTTTCAAGTTGCAGATATAATGATTTCTTCCAACAAAGTTATATCTTTAAAATCCATGGATATGATTAGAAGGATTGGATCTCGGTTTTATCCCCTTCTTGTGTGGTATGCTATTCAAATTCTTCTCTGAATTTGCATAAGTATTGTTCCGATAGGGTAAAATTCGATTTATTTTTCCCAATAATGTGTAATTATAGAATATAAGAATGATTTGTATACCTTTCAATTACCTTTTCAAGGTCATTTCATGGCTTATTATATAACGTGACCTGTCAGACCAAGTCTTTTTGTTCAAATAATTTCCATAAATGGAATGACCGTTAACTCATTATTTTTGGACGAATGCGTATATCCAACCATGTTCTACTCCAACACCTTAATTCACATGGTTGGATTGCATCACGAATGGGTTGGTTGAAGAATTTGCACTTCAACATGTTTTAGCAGACAATTACAGACTTAGATCAAGCCTATAGAATCTCCAGTTTCTGCGTTTTTAAAATATTTCAGTAAAATCCTGAAGATGGACAGATTGCTGGTAAAATGGAATGTCTCATGTATGGGGAAGGGAATCCTAAAAATGAACAGAACCTTGATACTATCTTGGATTCATCCCTCCCGGTACAAGCAAACTTTTAGTTCTATTTGGAATTTTTCTTTTGAAGTTGCATATATAATGATTTCTTCCAACAGATTTATATATTTAAAATCCATGGAGGATTTGTATTTGCATGATTGGAAGGATTGGATCTCAGTTTTATCCCTTGCCTGTGTGGTATGCTATTCAAAGTCTTCTATGAATCTGCACTAGTATTGTTCCGATAGGGTTAAATTCAATATATTTTTTCTAATAATGTATCATTATAGCTTATAAGAATGATTTGTACACATTTCAATTAGCTTTTTAAGGTCATTTCATGGATTATTATATAACGTGACCTGTAAGACCAAGTCTTTTTGTTCAAATAATTTCCATAAATGGAATGATCGTTAACTCATTTCTTTTTGGACGAATGCGTATATGTTGATTTGACCCCGTCAATTATTGTTAGCTCTATCCTTTTGTTCCCTGCCTGAACAATTATATTTATACCCGATTCAAAAGCTGTCTTTCTTTGTTATGCATAAGTCTGCACGAAAATACCAATTTGGGTTAAAGGATACTGGTTTGATCACCTAACTTCCTTTCAATAGAGCATGTTTCAGTTGGCATGGTTGTTGCTAGTAGGGAGGAGCCATATTCCATTGAACTGTTGGATGAAGATCCCTCTAGTAAGAGGATTTTTCAACAAATTGGATTGTATGTGCTTCTTAGTAAATTCCGAGGGCACAATGAAGATGTGACCAAGGAATTTGCTCTCAATTTCGATGGAGCTTGCTCTAAAATTCGGGGGTTTCTACTTCCAGTTTCAGAAACGTCCATTGATCTCGCTGCAGGATTACCACAAACAGGGGAAAGATGGTTTAAAGCTGGTCGTTTGAAAAACCCTGACTCTTGGAAACAGTTCGTGAAAGTGGCTAATTCTAGTATTCATTGGAAGAAGGGAGTTGAACGCAACTATTTCACTGCTGAATGGGATAATGTCATTTTCTTTTTGTAGAAATATTTTACTTGTGAAGGACGATATAGCCTTGTCTTTCTTTATCATATCTGGCTTCTCCTGCACATCAAAGGAGAATAATTGATGAACATTCCATACTTTTTGTCGAAGATCCTGTCTAAAATGGCTTCATCTTCCCAAAAGCGGCCTGATCAGTGACTCAGTAATAGCTTGTATCATCATGGATTAATTAAGTTGTTGATCGTGGAGGAATTACAAAAGAGCAACCTAACGTGGGAACAATTTTTAGTGGAAAAAGGGTTTCAGGAGCAGTTTAATGATGATCCTCAAGATTTTGTATCATCCCCTCTAGCAGTTCAGACAGAATTTGATCCAGCACCAACATTTTCTAAACCAATTCAAACCCAACCATCTCCAAAGAGGCCTGGAGATGATGAAGAGGTTAATAAAATTTCAGGCATAGTGAGAAGAATATATGCAAGGTTAGAAGGCATTTCTGGACAAGGTATTGAAAAAGTTAGAATATCTGAAGATATGTTATCCACAATACCCAAACGTCGAAGAAATCGTTATACACAGAGACAAAATTTAGAGTCAACACCCCAGCCATAATTGGAAGCTACTTAGTTTCAAGACCAAGCTCAGAGGGAAGAAGACGAATCTAATCAAGTGGTACGGCCCGATTCTCCTGGTTTAATTTCAAGTAAGTTACAGAAGAGGATTAAGAAACTTAAGAAGCAAGTTCATGAATTTCAAGTTTTGGATAGATATGTTAAAAATGAAAATGAAAAGTTAAAACAGAGGAGTAGACAATTACAGAGAAAGAATGATGATCTTAAGAAAATACTGAAAATTTTGAGAAGTCAGGCTCACCGATGGAGCAAGCCAAACAAAAGGTCGAGGAAACAAAATAAATTGCTTAGAGATAAATCAGTACTAAAGGAATCAGTACCACTGGCTGAGGATAATACAACTTTGGAATTATTGGCTACAACAGCTACAAAAAACATCTGTCCTTCTTCCTCTAAAAGTTATGAAGATAAATAAAAAGTCACAGGAGTTCTCTATGAGTTTTTTAATCAAATTCTCGATGATGTCTAGACTAATACCCTGGCTTTAGCATCATCTGAAGTAAATATTGTTAAATGGACTAGAAGAAATGATGAATTATATGACTTGGGCCTTATTTATCAACATCGATATAAATTTGAAGTACAACGTATGCAGGAAACTTGGTTTTCTGCTTACTTGGTTCAAGAACAAAAGTGGAAGTCCAAAATACATTCTTTATAGAAACAATTAATGATTAAAGAAGAAGAAAAGAGGCAAATGTTTCAATTTTCTGAGCAAGCCATTTCTTGTAGAAGTCCTGCTAGAATTTATTCGATGTACCTGCATGAACAATGGGTAGGCCTTCAGATGATGAGATTTAATAATAACAAAAATTTCATGATAGGAAATGTTGATGACTTTGTGGATATTTATAATGACTCCTCTACAAGGGAAAAGGATTTTTTGTGTGAAATTTATCAGTTTAAATTATTTCTAGAACATTAATTGGAATGGAATCCCAATCCTATAGTAGGAGATATTCACTTACGAACCTTTTCTTCTTTTATTCATAATCAAATTAAGTGGGAAATAGGGATGAAATTCTTTTATAAGTTGGAATTACAGTCTAAACTTCATGTCAGAGGAGAGCATCTAGATCCCGAAGTATCCTTTTCTAGTCACAGTGAATTCCTCAGGGATCCTATGAGGGTGAAACAATTTAGAATGAATCAGAGAGAATTGTTACAGAGTTTTGAAGAACTTAGATCTTGTGGGACTTTGGCATCTTTGCAAGCTTCAGAGACCCGTTGCAATTTTCTTCCTCCGATACTCAAACAACGGGACCCCATGGGATACCCCTTTTTCCAGTTTTCATTTTCAAGAACAAGTTTTTATGTTAATTCTCTGTGAAGAAATGGTACTCAATGGATTGGGTTAAGGTTCCATTTTATTTTGCTCTAGTGCAGCAAAAATGTATACATTGTTACTAGGAAGTGGTATGGTTTTGCAAAGAACTCTTCATGGATGGAAGTGGATCGTCATTTAGGCTTTCGGGCAAGAAATGAAGTAAGTCACCAATCTTACAGTTGGACCAAGATACATCAGAATTTACTACAGGGGGGAATAAGTTGCATATGGACATGCAACAACTTCCTGCAGATGTTTGGTGCTTGAATTGTCTATGTTTTAACCCCTATTTTGACCCTTTTTGTGTCCTCCAAAATGTCCTCTAACCTCATGAATCATTATTTACCTTTCTTTTGACATCAAATATCAAGGCTCATTGTAAATTTTTCAATCACTTTAAAATCTATTATGCTTATTATGCTATAGAAATGTTCACACAGAGATATGCTTATTATGCTATAGAAATGTTCATTGTAACTTGGTAATCACTTTTAGAAATCTATTATGTTTATTATGCTTATTTTGTTTATTAATAGAATGGCACTAATCCAACATGATTCTTGATTGTTCACACACAGATATGTGTTTTATATTCTCCTTCTAAGAAAGTAATTTTTCATTGCTTACATGAAATCTAAAAAACATTGTCATGAGCATTATTCAATGTAAGTGTGTTTTGGTTCCAAAATTTTTCCACAAAAGTCTGAAATAAATATAATGTATATGATAGTCTAATACACCAGAAAGTAATGAGTATTTTTGTTTCTCATGATGGTCTAGGTTGAAAAAAATCATTTGAAATATAATTGAATTTGAAATTGATATCTTAATGAATATTGAAAGCTTTGAGGCAATTCTGATAAAGTGTTGAGGCTATTATAATAGATGAATCACAATTTAGGGCATTAATGAAGAGACTAATAGTGTAGTGAACCATAGCTTGAATTTACTTCCTAGGTACCTTGTAGAGACCTCCCTTTCTAACTCCAATCACTGCTGCATATTTCAAGTATTTTTTCTTTGTCCATAATAATGCTTGATTATCCATGAAGATAACTCAGAAGCCCTTATCTTCAAGAACAGAAACTAATAGGAGTTTCTTCTTCAAGCCTTGAACATAAAGAATTTCCTCCACATGTAATTTATCTCTTGAACTCAACTGGAAGGAGGTGGATTCAACTCCTTGGATCAAATAGGTTGTGTTGTCTCCCAGATCTACCTTGCATACAAAAACTTTCTCCTTGAGATTGGTAATGTCACTCTTATTACTATTCATATGTTTGGATGCGCCACTATCAACCAACCATGTGTCCTCACTTGTGATGATGGATATGGAAAGTGTTCAGACTAGGTAATACTCCCTCCTTGTCTCCTTTTCTTTGGGTGCATTCTTTTGAGTAATTTCATCTTCTATAGCGGTAGAAGCATGAAACCTTCCTTTTCCCTTTTTCTTTGCTTTGCACTCCCTTGCATAATGGCCCTTCTTGTCAGAGTTGTAGCATCTAACATTTTACTTGTCAAAGTCCTTGTTGTATACATTCTTCTTCGAATGGGAAAACTTCTTTTGAGAGAAGTTCTTCTTGCCTTTCTCCATCCTTGCCATGAGAGCAAGGTTTTATTCTTTCATGCACACTGACTTGCTTTGATTCACCCCTCCTCTTGGAGGTAGTCTTGCCACAACCTTTCAAAGTTAGGTTTTACCTCTCAGCCATTTACTGCAACCAAGAATGTCTCCCATAAGGATGGGAGACTATCAATAGCGGTTTGGAGAATATCATCTTCATCCACCACTACTCCAATACTAACAAGTTGATCTCTTACTTGAGATATCTTGGTGAAGAAGGAGGCCACTGTATCATCCTTCTCCATCTTTAGGTTTCAAAGATTATTCTTCAATGCCTTCTTTTGACTCATGGCCTTCTTTTCATATAGGTTTTTCAATGTATCAAAACACTCCTTTGCGGTCTTCAAGGGAGTGATCACGGACATCAAATTGTCCTTTACCAAATCATAGATGATATGTTTGGATTTAGCTTAGTTCTTCTTGAAGTTGATGCACCCTGCATTAGATGTAGGATCCTCCACCACAGTGGATAAATATCCATCCAAGTCATGTTCCTCCAAGATGTTCAACACCCTTACCTTTCAAGTGTTGAAATTTGAAGTACCCTCAAGATGGTATTCCGGTCGGATAGAGATCGATGCCATGGCTCTCAAGTATTGTGCTCAGCTCCTCAGGATCTATGTGGGCTCAAATTTTCTTGACAGATCTTATCTCCTTCAAAACATAGCTTTGATACCATGTTAAAATTTTGAGCAAATTTGATGAGATTTGAACTTTAAAAATTTAAGTGCGGAAATACTGAATACTTGAATCAATGAACCATTCAATCACATGAAACATTCAACCATAACACAAGATGTACACAAGTCTTGAGCCTTTTCCAATAAGAATTTACAACATCATCACTTTGATACATCAAAGCATTCCCCTCATCATATGAGGAATAACCTTTTACAACTGAAGGCTTAGTCATTCTTGAGTCCAACTCAAGAATCTACTCCAAGTTCCTAAGTCCAAGTCAGGATCCCTACTTCAACACATGAGGCCCAATCTTGGCTGCACAAGATTGGCTTGGAGAATGACTCGTGATGTTGTACATTTAACAAAGAGAGTGATTTTACTTCTTTCAACTTTGGTTTTGATCATATTTCCTTTCTTTCATGAATCGTGTGCAATCTAATTGAGAAGTGTTATTTATTTCCAAGCAAGAGTGCCATTGATTGGATTTCCTAATTAGAAGTGTGGTTCTTTCCAAAGAAGAGTAGATTGATTAAATTATTGATTGCATACTGCACGATCATCATAGATTTAGCATAAAAGAGAAAATTGTAGCCTGCATAGATTTTGCACATAACCTTGAAACAAAAAGACGTTCTTGGATTGATAATTAATGTGAAGGCTAATTAGTTGTTCTAAAAAAACAATTAAAAGCCCCAACAACAAGCATGATCATTCTATTCCTCTCATACCCAATAGCCTCACAACCAATGTATTCCCATATCACCATCCATTTGTACAAAATTATGAAATAGAAAAGATACTTCAGGGGTTTCTAGTCACTAGTGTCATCCACCCTAGTACCAACCTTTGTTCTTCACCATTCATCATGGTCCTCAATAAAGAAGGCACTTGTTGCAAGTGTCTTGAGTTTGAAGCTCTTAAAAAATTGACAGTTAAGGATAAGTTTCCCATTTCATCATTGATGACCTTTTGGATGAGCTCAAGGATGCTTAATCCTCACTAAATCAATCTTTATTTAGACTATTACCGAATTTGCATGAAGGAGGTGTATATTCCTAAACCACTTTCCACACTCATGAAGGCCATTATGAGTTCTTGTTGGATTCCCTTTGGTCTTCACAATGTACCTTCCAAATTCTAGAGTCTCATGGAAAAAATATTTAAACCCTTTCTACATAATTTTGTCCTTGTATTTTTTTATGGCATCTCAATCTATAGTGAAACTTGGCAAGCCCATGTTGCCCATGTGGATCAAGTTTCACAAGTACTTCTTGATCATCAACTCTTTCTTAAGAGGTGCAAATGTGGCTTTGGTTTCTTTGAAGTGGAATATCTGGGCCATATCGTTAGTCAAGATGGTGTGCATGTTGAAAAAAATAAAATGGAAGTGACGAAGGATTGGCCTTGCTCCAAAACTCTTAAAATTTTAATAGGTTTTCTTGGTCTCATTGGTTATTATAGGATTTTGTATGGAATTATTATAAGATTGCAACTCACCTAAAAAAATTTCTACAAAAGTTCTTTCTATTGGAATGATGTTAGAGAAGGGGATTTTTAGGACTTGAAGGATTCCCATTGTACATCCCCAATACTTTCTTTTCTTTAATCCACTGAGATCTTTGTCTTGGAATGTGACGCCTCAATTAAAGGAATCAAATCCATACTCGTGAAAGAGATATTACCATTGGCTTTTACTTGAAAACAACTATGTGATAGGAACTTGGGAAAACAAACTTATGAAAAGAAGATGATGGCCATATTGCATTCTATGGATATTTGGAATCCACACCTGCTTGGGAAACATTTCCATATTAAAATTGATTATCGTATTCTAAAATGCTTCCTAAAGAAAAGGAGTTCTACCTCTAAGAAAAAAATGGGTCACCAAAATGTTGGGATATGAATATGAGATAATTTATAAGAAGGACAAGGATAATAGGGTAGTATATGATCTCTCTTGGAAGTCTGAAGAGGAAGGCTCCCTCTTTTCACTCTTCTTCATAGTATAAAATTGGTTGATTGCCATCCACAACGAATAGTTAATAGACCTCAAGATTGCTAGCATGATTCAACAACCTCAAATGGAACCCTAGGCATATCCAACCTACACTTGGAAAAATGAAGAGGTCCATTATAAACGGCATCTATATTTGAACAAGTAGTTAGCATTTAAATCACGACTATTATCTAAACTACATTAATCTCCCACAACAATTCATTAAAGGTTTATTAGTGTGATATTTTCCAAAGACATAAGGGAGAGACAGTGAAACCTACAGGTGCAATACAATATTTACCCATCTCGCTAGTTGTATGGAATGACATTATATGGGATTCATTGTGAGTTAACCAAACTTTGGCAATAAATATGTAATCAATATTTTGCTTGATCGCCTTTCCAAGTATGCTCATGGTACACATGAAGATATAAAATCCAAATTAAATAATAAATATGAATTGATATATTGCAAGATGACATTTACAATAACAAGTGAGACCCATTTATAGGTATAAGTCTATCGTTTCGAATGAATGGGTGTGACTTTTAAAAGTTGTAGTACTTATCATTATTAATTAATTAATTGATCTTAAGTTATGTTTTTAATATTATCAAATATGTGTATATGTAACATTGCGCCATCTTTAAAAGATGCGTTGTCCTCAAAGCAGGGATAAGGATGTATATTACTAACGAAATTATTCTGTCTCCCATTATGCATCCTCTTTGGGAAGTTTTTTGCACTTAGTAAGATATTATTTGATTATTCAAGAATGAAGCTTTTTTTCTCTAGTATCAATGATCGCTTCTAGTTTAAAAATGACACTTCCTTTGTCATCCAACTTAGGAAGTATCATCTATGTTGATTGATGTCGTCCCAATACTTTCATGAGACAAGAAACATGGAAAACATTGTGGATATGACTCTTGTCAGGTAAGTCTAAACCATATGCTACTTTACTATTCTTCTTACTGATTTGGTACGGTCCATATAATTTTGGGGCCAACTTTTTTTTTCCTCCTTGTTTAAGAGATAACTGTTTATAAGGTTGGAGTCTTACGTTGAATACCCAGTATCCAATTTCAAATTATCTTTTTGTTCTATATTGATATGTTTATTTACTCATACGTTTCTAGGCAGTTGTTAAGCTATCTTTGAGCATTTCAATCATCTTTTGAGTTCCCTATAATTGGTTCCTTACTTCTTGGACATTAGTGTCATTTAGAATAAACTCTTTCCATTTGGGAGGTTGATATCCATTTAGGGATTTAAAAGGAGTCATTTTTGCAAAGGTGTGGTATGTAGAATTGTACCACCATTCCTCCATGTGTAACCATTGAAACCAGTTCTTCTACTTATCTGTTACAAAACAACGTAGATAGGCTTCCAAACATTTATTTACAACTTGGGTATGTCCATCGGTTTGGGGATGATAAACTGAGCTCATGTTGAGTGATGTCCCAACTTGTTTGAAAAATTCCTTCCATAATTTCTCGTTAAATTTTGCATCCCTATCATTGACAAGGACTCTTGGAAACCCGTGTAGCTTTTATATGTTTTTGCAAAATACTTCTGTAATTTTTTTATCTAAGTATGTCTTCTTCAACCCCATGAAGTGAGAAAATTTGGTTAATTGATTGACCACTACAAAAATCTTATCCTTCCCTTCTGACATTGGTAACCCATCAATGAAATACATGGAAATTTATTCCCATTTTTTGTTTGGAATGTGTAAGGGATGAAGTAACCCTGGGGTCAAAACATTTTTTCTTTTGTTCCTTTGGCATTTGTCACATTCCGCCACATATTTTTGGATATCTTTTTGCATTTCTTTCCTAAAAAAGACATGCACGCATTATAGTAGGATTTAAAGAACACTACATTTCCTACTGCTAGTGAGTCATGGGACTCCTTCATAACTTTGGATTTAAATTTAGAGTTGGGTTTAACTACATCCTTCCTTTGTACCAAAGGATATCATTATTCCATTCAAATTTGGAATCTCGATGGGATTGTTGATTATTGCACTGTTCTTTGGGTCCTTGACATACTCACTTCATACATCCCACCATTCAAGGACCATGAATGAAACATAATATGAGGTCACCTCTTCATCTTTCCTAGAAAGTGCATCTGCTATTACATTATATTTTCCCTTTTTATGTACTATTTCCATGTCAAAAGTGGCAATTTTTTCTATCCATTCCTTTTGTTCTATGGACAATGTTCTCTATTGTAGAAGGTATATTTGAAGACTATTTTGGTTGGTACAGATCATAAATTTTCTTCCTAAGAGGTATTGTCACCACTTTGCTAATGCATGCTTAATGACCATCATTTCCTTGTCGTATGTAGACTTCAAATGTTCTTGTTTATTTAGTTTCCTACTTTCGAAAGCTATCGAATGCTCATCTTGCATTAGTACTGCCCCTAACCAGTAACCTAAAGTGTCACACTATATTACAAATGGTTTGGATAATTTTGGTGTTTCCAGTGAAAGTTTTGTGGATATGATTTTTTTCAATGCTTCAAAACACTTCTATGCTTCATCAATCCACTGAAATGCGTTCTTCTGAAGTGGAGGAATCCGACTTCTAAATAAACTTCCACCGTAAATATGATAATGGCTCCATAAATAGGTAAATAGTAAATATAATTGATAAGATGATGAGATTACATAGGTTTGGTCGCCTTTAAATATGGCCAGACCATTAAGACGAGAATACACGTCTTTTCCTAACTATTAACTATTAACTATTAATTATTTAATTATTATTCTTTATTTATGTTCGTTACATTGCCTTCCCCTTAAGGGAAGCTTTGTCCTCAAAGTTTATTTGACGACAAGGATTACGTCTGATTTTTTGCTTGTAATGTTATTTCTTGATCTTTAGTCTTTGCGACTTTTGATGAAACGAGGCGATACGAATTACGAATTCCAAGGGAGAACTGTCGCAACTTCTTTGACGTGGTTCATCCGAGATCTATTTTTATCAAAGCTATTTGATCGCTTTGTGGGACATAACTTTTTGTTTGATGCTTAGTGTATTGATTCGATGTTCTTGCTTGTTTGACATCGTAATTCCTCTGTGTATGTTCATTTTGACCCTGTTGTTGGTCAAAATGACGTTTATAATTTGGGTGACGATAAGGAGATCTTGTTGTCTGTTCTTTTGCTTCGTTGCTCTGAGCTGGAAGTTGTATTTTCGTCCCTTGATGTTTAAAGGTTTCGTTCTGTATCTTTTCCAACTTTTTTTCTAACTGCATGTTATCATTTTGACATTTATTAATCAATTCTACTTGTGATTTTCTGTCATCTTCAGACTTCTTAAGTTGTTCCTTGAGATCTTTGTTATGACTTCTGATGCAAAAATTTTCTTCTTCCTTGTCAAGAAGTTTTCCTTCAATGTCTTCCGTAGATTGTTCTGTATTTCGACTATTTTTCAACTTCTTAATTTTTGTGACTAGTGTCTTGTTATGATTTCTTAATCTGAAAATTTCTTCGGAATTGTTGGATATTGTTTTATTACTTTTTGTGATCTCTGACTTATGAGTATTTTTAGAGTCATCATTTTGTTGTTGAAGAGTTTTTATCTGTTGTCGACATTGGTCGATCGTTGATTCTTGATCCTCAAATTTCTTCCGTATCTGCTTCAGTTCTTCGTCCTTGTCATTAACGACTTTGTTCAAGCGTATTATTTTTGCTTTGTAATCGCTTATTTATTTCTTTATATCTTGATTTTTCAATCTCTGATTGAAATCGTTTTCATTTTTTAATTCCTCAATTTGCGTAGATAATCTCTCAATACGGATTTTTAGATAATGATTCTCTTGCTCTATAAATCTCTTAGACATATCCTGTGCCGTCATGTCAATTGCTTTGTCCAATGCTACTTTTATTTTGGACCGCAATTCTGATTCAGAAATCGCCATAATTCCTGGTTTAGGACGATAATTTGGTCTTTTTAGATGATCACTGGTCTCGACTTTGATGATAATTAGTCTTCGTTGACTTGGTCTTCCTTGTTGATAATGCGTCTCGACTTCTTGATAAGCCTTCCTTTACTTTGACTTTTTCAACGATAAATGATTGTCCTTGACTTTGATTTCTTCGGTGATAAGTGTTCTTTGACTTCTTTGACAATAAGGAGTCTCGCTTTGACTTTTGATTTTTGTCTTTCTTGGCTTTGTCTTAATGTCTTCTTGACGAGCCTTCTTTGGATTGAATTTGCTTTGTTTCTCCAAACAATTCTTATTTCAAAAGAATTGATTTTTTTTTTCCTTTGATAATAATAATTATTATTAAAAGCTAATAATAATATTATTATTAATATTTTTTTGTTTGTTTTTGAAATGTTATATAGTATAATAACAATAATTTTTTATTTTTTTTCAATAGTAATAACTATTGTTAATTCTAAGAATTAATGCCCAAAAATAAAATATAATAATAATAATAATTGAAATCAATATTATTATATGTTTTTATTTTCTTATAAGGTCACAACTATAATAATAATTATTATTTATTATTATATTGTAATTATTTTGTTTTGACCTAATTTGAATTAGGATTTGTGTGTATAGATTCGTGGTGGAGTGATGGACGTCGTGTAGGGGTGGAGCGACGGAATGGAGGAGGCTGGCCTGGCATGGAGAAGGAGGTGGTTGAAGAGATGGCGAATGGAGGCGCTGTAGGGAGAAGCGTGTGGAGGGCACAGCAGGAGAGATGCTGGCAGTCAGGGAAAGCATGGGTGGATAGAGGAGGGAAATGGTGTGGATTTGTGGTGTTGTTTATGGACTGGCGGAGGTGTGGAAGTTGCAGAGGTGTGGTGGAAGAGGGATGGCAGAGGGAGGCCGAGAGAGGGTCAGCGCAGAGGGGTTAGCGTGGGGGATGCTGGGGCGGAAGCGGAGGTTGATGTGGGAGGGAGTGGCCAGAGAGGAGGGCTGAGGTGCTGGGGAGGCGCGTGGAGGAGTGTGGATGGAGCGTAGGTGGGCGGCAGAGGGAGGGAGTGCGGTAGAAGAGGAGGAGGGTTTGGCGTGAAGGGAGGAGTGGTGATGGAAGAGTCCTGGAAGGTAGGTGCGTGGGGGTGTATGGGAAGAAGGCGCATGCGTTTGGAGTGAGGATGAAGGGAGGCCGAAGGATGTGCGAGGATGTGGGAAGGTCGTGGCGGGGGAGGGAGGATTTGCAGGTGGGTGATGGGCACACCGTGTGCAGGAGGCGTGTTCAGGAGGATGGAGAGCTGAAAGGAGGTGGGCGTGGGCATAGAGGGAGCAGGGGGTGGTGGATGCAGGCGGAAGTGGAGCAGCGAAAAGATAGAGTGTGTGAGGGCGAGCGGAAGGAAATTTGTAGCAGAGGATTTCTTCAGAAAATTTGAGTATGGATGGCTAAAATCCGATGTCAGATCACAGATTTGAGTTCAAGGAATCCTTGAGTGTTTGGCTAAAAACCCGAAATCAGTAGAAGCCTGAGGAAAGGTTGGCTATACCAAATGAAGTCGAGGAATCCGACTTCTAAATAAACTTCCACCGTCAATACGATAATGGCTCCATAAATAGGTAAATAGTAAATATAATTGATAAGATGATGAGATTACATAGGTTTGGTCACCTTTAAATATGGCCAGACCATTAAGATGAGAAGACACGTCTTTTCCTAACTATTAACTATTAACTATTAATTATTTAATTATTATTCTTTATTTATGTTCGTTACATCTTCTTTAGCAAATTGGATAAGGGAATGGTTATGTGAGCATAATTCCAAATGATTATTTGGTAATATCCAATCATCCCAAGGAATCCCATTAACATGTTATTTGGTTTGGGCCACTCTAATATTATTTTGGTTTTATTTGGGTCCACCTTGACTCCTTCCTTAGATATCACATGGTCGAGGTAATTCACTTTTACCAAGCGTTCATTTAGACATCTTTGCATAGAACTATTTTTTCTACAAAATATATAGTACTTGTTCTAAATGTGTAAGATGTTCCTTCCAAGGCTTACTATATACAATGATGTCATCAAAAAAGACCAGTACAAACTTCCTTAGATATGACTGAAATAAATTATTCATGGTTACTTGAAAAGTTGTTGGATAATGAGTTAGCCCAAAAGGCATTACCTTGAACTCATAAGGTCCTTCATGGGTTCTACAAGTGGTTTTTTCCACATCCTTTAATTTGACTCTAATTTGATAATATTCTAACCTCAATTCTAGTTTTGAAAAGTATTTTTCCCCATGAAGTTCATCCAACATTTCATCTATAAAAAAGATATGGGAAATTTGTCTTTAATGGTTATCTTTCTTAGTGCTCTATAATCAATACATAGTTTGAAGGACCCATACTTATTTTGCACCAATATTACTGGTGTTGCATAAGGGATCCTAATTTCCATGATCACTCCACACTTTAGTAAATCTTGTATTAATATTTCAATTTATGTTTTATGATGGTGTGGGTACCACATAGACAACACGCGAACCTGGATTTATTTCAAGTATATGATTGATCTTCCTTTTTGGTGGTAACTCCATCAGAAGTTCATCAAATACTTCTTTGTATTTTTGGAGTAGCTCCTAGATCTATGGATGACCATGGTTTAAAACTTCTGAAGTTAATAATTCCATTTATTGGAATTATACCACATGAGCTGGTGCTCCTTTCCGGATTAGCTTTTCCATTTTGTGGGATGACACAATTTGTGCGCGAGGTGGTTTGAACCCATATAACTTATATTTTTCTCCTTTCCATTTGAATTTAATAAAATGTTATTTGTGGTTGGTTGAGTAGGTACCTAGTGTTTGCAGCAACTAGATTCCTAACACTACATCAACTCCTCCTAAAGGTACCACATAAAACTCTGACTCAAGGTTATAATTTTGTAACTGCAACTTAACCTTGTGGCATTTTCCCACCTTTTCAATTTTCTACCCATCTGCCACCATTACCTTCATGTTAGGCATTGGGTATATGAAAAGATTAAGCCTCTTTGGGACACTTATGTCGATAAATTTATGGGTGATTCCAGTATTGATAAGGATGATGACATTGTTATTTTTGACATGCCCTTTAAGATTAACATTTGCAGCTGGTGGATTCTAGTTATGGCTACAAGTGATGTTATCTGCGCATTTTCATAATCTGACTCTGATGGAATATTCTGGAGATCCCTTGTTTCCTCTATGTCAAACTCATCGTTATCTGATCTTCCTTCCTTCTCTACTTCACATTGATATAAGTTCTTGGTGGTCTCTTTCTTAGAATACCTATGTCTAGGGTCCCACTTTTCTCCACAGTACTTGCATTTACCTTCTTTAACTCTTTGGGTTCCAAACTAATTTTATTGTCCTCTCTTAAACGTGGCGGCCGATATTTTTTTTTATTTTGGTCAGATCTTCGACTTGTATAACCCTTGTCAAGCTTCTTTTTCCATGACCTTTTCAATTTTTCTTCAATAATTTTTGCTTTACGCCTAGCCTTTTCTAGGTATGAGACATTGTGTAATTCTAACTCATATCTAATGTATGGCTTGAGCCCATGCAAATATGTCTGAATTCATTGATTGTCCATTAAATTTGGTACTCGTGTTACTAATGCTTCACATTCGCAATTGTATTCCTCCACATCAACTTTTTGTTGTAATCTGGTGATTTTTGCAAAAAAATATTTCTCCCTTACATTTTCGAATCTCTTAAAGAAGTAATTTTTGAATGTGTTCTAGTTGTAAGCGCACACTTTTGTCGTAATATTCCACCACATATATCAGTTATATGCATGGCCTTCCAATTGCATCGAGGCATATTTTATCTTCTCATCATAAGATATAATTTTGTATATGGAAAAGAATTTTTCCACCTTGTTGATCCACACCACACTTTGTTTTGTCTCATCGTCAAAGTTTGGTATCTCTAGTTTGGGCTTCATTGGATATCCACTCATTGGTTGCATTGAACTCAAGTACGACTTGTTGGCGATAAGGCTTGAAAAATTATTTTGATATGTATATTTTTGTGGAATTTCTACCTTGAAGGAATTCGATTGAAGATTAGTTGTATACGATGAACCAAGGGATGATTGGTTTATTTTCGATGAGTCGATAAAGGTGTCTCTATCCATGAAGAACTTCATAATGTTATCCAACTCTTCGTTTATGCTTTTTTTCATTTCTTCTCTTACCTTATGCATTTCCCATGATAAAGCGTCGAAAACCTCATGTTTTACATTCCTTGATAGTTCTTATTTTCCTTCTCGTAACTCCACTTCAATATTATCCAATCTTGAGTTTAGACCTTTGAGAATTTTAGAATCTTGGGCTTGTTCTTTTTCCAATTTTTCCACTATGTTGTTCATTTTTACTGGGATCTAATATAGGGAGGAGTGTCCCTAAACCCATTTTTGCTTATCAAGGGCTAAAATTTAAATATAATAATAATTATCATTATATTTAATAATGATTAGTAATAATAACAATATTTAAAAAATAATAATTGATAATAATTTATTATTAACAATTATTATTAATAATAATATTACTAACAAATAACTAATATTATTATATTAATATTATTAATATAATAACATTAATTTTTTATATTGTTATTATATGTGGCAAGAAAGGATGAATGGAGGGTAGACATGCAACGTGTATGAAAGGATTATATCCTTATTATATGTTGTTAAGGATTATAACCCATAGCAGGGGATGGATGCTATCAACGTACATGGGGTGGACAGATAGATATA
Organism: Larix kaempferi; assembly: GCA_027924585.1. Classification (NCBI taxonomy): domain Eukaryota; kingdom Viridiplantae; phylum Streptophyta; class Pinopsida; order Pinales; family Pinaceae; genus Larix; species Larix kaempferi. The sequence goes on from BSBM01000254.1 coordinate 1,619,482, forward strand.
TTAGGGTTTTACACTAATTACTGTAAGCAAATGAGATTTAGGGTTTGAGAAAGAGTACCTTATTTATGGCGGTTGGTCCTAGCTTTCTCCCGATCTCTACAACAACACACCTGCAAAACCAATCAACCTTCCTGAAAACGATTTGACTACAAACAGATAACGATATTGACAAAACAATATAACATTAATTGTACTCAAATATCCAATGCAATTGACATTCAATTGGGATGGGAAGGATATCTTGATCTTTTATTGTCAAAGAAAGGCAACAAAATACAACTGATATACCTGATCTTGTTCCAAGCACTTCTGCAACCAAGTTCTGGGCTCCTGCTCCTCTCTTGACTAGAAACTCCTTCAACATAAAAATAGATTTCCTCTTAGATTGGCCTCTTCCTCATGGATTCCCCTTGTATTTATGGCCAAGGCAGTAAGTTAGATTCATGAGGCAATTGAATTGGGAGGTTGGGGGAGTTATAATACCAAACTCAACTAATCCCAATTCGTATTCTTAATATATTTTTCCATTTCATCTTAATATGTGCGCAGGTATGATATTAGCCAACCTACGCATGGTGCACTGCTAGTGCTCTTAATAACTAACGTATACAACTTTTAGGATATGTGCGAGGGTTGTCAACAATGAGACCAGTGCATGATGCGCTAGATTCCATTTACAAGAGTAGTGCATTTCCAATGAAATATGTAGAAAAAATATAGTTTTCAGCTGAAGATGTAGGATCTCAATATCAAATCATCTAAGGTTAATCTAGCTCTTCCATCCATAATGTCCTTTTGTGTGATCGACAGGGAAATGTGATCACGGACAAAGAAGTGTTGATTTGACCTATAACAGATGCCCCCTAATGTGTGAGGTCAGAGGGAAATGATGGCCGAAATACATTACAATCAAAGTCATAGGAGTAAGGAAACCGCAGGACAAAGTCACAAAAGTACCTGAAAACAAAAACCAAGGTCAGTGGGAAATTACAATCTTGACATCAAATAGATGTTCAGTATGATAGAACATAATCTCCAATACATAACTAGGAGATGTATATAGCATGGCCACTGAAATACAAACGTGGATCCATGTCAAAATAGGAGATAATAGCCATAACAACAAGTTGGATCTATGTCTCACTAAGAGCCAAAAATGAGTGTGGCTCAGTCTTGCGCAGCAAGGGTAATAACATAAATGTAGTGATGCTATTATAGTCACAAGGTCTTCATCCAAAACATCCCAAGGTACGAACCCTACACATGCAAATAAATGAGCTGAAGTCGAACATGGGGGGTACCGTTTGATTACCAGTCATTTGATGTATACCATTAACAAACGCGAGGGCATCCACCAATAATGTAAATGGAACCCAAGGTACCTAGTACATTCTAGCAAGTGTGAATAAGTGGACTTGAAGTCGAACACTTGAAGAATCCACTGAATAGGAGACATTGATGTATTCCCACTATTCAATAGCGAGGGAAACTGCCACTGATGACTGCAATCCCCAAGGTACTCTCTGAAACTCTAAACTTCATTCCCATAGCATGATGAGTTGAGGTCGATGGGAAGAAGTCCGCTGGAAGGGAGGCCTTAATGCATCCTCCATCATCCAACACGAGGAACAATGAGTTGATTTGGAGTAGTACCGATACGAGATGAAACAAACTAACACTAGGGATTGCCGACACTTGAAGTCAAAGTAACTGCAGAATGGCCGACATAGGTTGTATCCTTGAACAATGAGCACAACACAAGAGTGACTTAGGCAGCTTTTAACATGACGAGAACTTGATATAAACCTGCAATGTAGAAGACATTAGCAGATTCTCCATATGATTGGAAGAGTAACCAATCGGAGGAGTACAAACTCTGAGATCAGGTTCATCCTATATGGTCAAAAACTAAAACCCAACTGAATGATAGACTCAACAGGTGCTATGTTCAAGAATATGACTGACATGCTGCCTTTGAACTGAAAAGATGTATGATATCCTTCCCTTCCCTTTTCTCTTTTTAGTAAATAATGTACTTCTTGTTAGTTTTAATGAGTCCAAGAAAGAAGACTCAATAGTCTCTCTTCATTTTTTAAACAAGCTCAAAGAAAGAGGGAGAAGATTGCTTGATATAAGTCGAACCATGTAAAATTTTAATGATCCCATGGGAGGAAAACTTAGGACCTTATTCATTTTTTACAGGGTATGAAAAAGGGAGAGACGAATACTCTATAACACTAATCCATGGATTTTAATATAGAGCCTGGATCGGTTTATGCTCACCGGTGTTTTAAAATTTAAAGTTACAAAAGTTTAAGTTTATAACTAAAATCATTACCATTTTATTGAATTCACACAAAGATAAAGTTAAGTTCAAAGCTAGATAAATTTATCTTTTATAAAATAGTGGAATGTAAAGTTCAATATCAATCTCAAATACATACGTTTAATGTATTGAAATTAAAAGTTGCCATAATTTTAACTAATATATTGTTAAACAATTAAATTGGTTAAACCTTATATAATGACATTACATGATTTTAACTAGAATTAGACATTATATTGCATCTCTAATTTAGATCGCTAACACATAATACATTTTATAAATCAAACAACATCAACATGACATGAAAAGACATATAAATATACATGAACGATATCAACTGAAATACATCAACATCAACATGATATGAAAAACACATAATATATATGAATGATAATGAAAAATTATAATATATGTCCAATATACATCAGCTAGTTGGTCCACCACTAGAGCCAGAGGGATAAGTACCTCCACCACTAGAGGCAGGAATTAATGCCTCTACCACCAGAGCTAGAGGCATCAGGACCTCCACCAAATAAAAATGTAGAATGAAGAATCTTGTAGATCTCGCCACCATAATATATATGTTCAGGAGAGGGTGGTTGGTCAACTCAATGAGGATGAGAGGGTGGTTGATTGAATTGTGGATCAAGAGAGGTTGGTTGGTCAGATCGGCGAGTAGGAGAGTGTGGTCACTCAACATGTGGAGGAGAGGTTGTTCGCTCATGTTAGTGAGAATGAGAGTGAGTTCACTTAGCATGTGGAGGAGAAGTGGGAGGAAGTGAAGGATTTGGATGACCCCTTTGCTCGAGAATCCTAGCCTCATTGATAATATGATGCATCAATTGCATCATATCACAAGGAAGGGCCACCCATATATATGTGAACTCAGAGTATTGTAATATCCAATTAACTTATTGTTGATGGACAATCCACTCGACCGGAGGCGAGTCAGATCTCCCTAGCTCAATGCGAGTCTAGAACAAATAAAACAGACTACAAATGTGTTTCCTAGATCTACTTAAGGATCAAGTGCTAGATGTCTTACCTCTTTGATTCGCTATCCTTTCTCCCGCTATGTTGCTCCACGTCCCACGGTCATTAGATCCAAGCTGCAAGACCTGTCAAGACACAAAAAAGAGAAACGAGTAAAGAGCATCTATACAATAAGAGATCTATGTAAACAGTTAAGCAGGTAAACAACACAACATCATCATACATTAGAGACAATATTGGTGGAAAGCATTTGTATTACTGCAAATAGAGGAGTACATGATAGAGATATAGAACTACAACCAATGACTTAATGTAGCATCCCTTCTCCACACAAGCCAATTGCCAAACCCTTCCAAGGAAGCATGAGAGTATCCAAGAGGTGAGTGAAAGTGTCCAAGAGAGATTTCACCAGCATGTAGATACCATAGTCTTCCTCCCTTTGGCATGGGAGTGAGCCTCACATATATAGGACTAAGTGGATGAGGTTATGGATAGGATAGGATGAGAGATGGTGGGAGAGAGATAGGGGATCTTCCCAATAGGTTAGGGGTCGAGTACCAGCTCTCCAAGAGATCAGGGATAAGCCCCCAAATGGGCAAGCTTCGAGAAAGATCTCGAAATGGCTATTTTTTCCCATTAACAGACCTCGTCGCACTCTGCTATAGAGCAACCTGCGATGTCGCATGTTTCTAGTGTGCAACCTACAACGACCTCTCAAAAGGGTGTACAAACTGAGTACAAATCCTCCAAATGAGTACTTGGTCCAGATGACTTCAGGGATGTATACACAATGGTCAAGATGATGACAACACTTGGTCATAATGATGGTACTTGCAACAGTCATGATAACGACACTAGGTCATGACGACGACACTTGCAACATTTGCGACACTTGTGACACTTGCACAAGGGTGACAACATTTTGGTGTAATAGAATTCCCCCCAAATCATGAAGCTGTTAAGGATGTACAGGTGAAATGCTTTGATAGAAAAAATGGCAAAAGACTTGTCGGATGAAGGACGCTACTGCAGTACCCCTAACTCTGAACTGACAATCTCATATGTAGGACAACATGGCTGCCGACCAATACATTGCAGATCCATGGGAGTAATGACCGACTGAACACAATCATGGCTACTAGACATAAGCGTAGATCCATGATGAGATGATAACACAACCACGATGAATACAAAAGTGGATCCATGTAATATGACTCAATACAAACTCCATCGCAACTTGGGTAAAACATGACTCCCCAGGGTCTTCAAGCTGAACCTGCAATAATACGAATCTATCCATGTGATTACAAATGTCTTGATGTTGAACATGGTAGAAACCACTTGATTACCGGTCATTGATGTAAACTGTTAATAAGCGCGAGGGAGATCACCATTAATGTCAATGATTCCCAAGGTATCACAGTACATATCATCAAGCGTGAATAAATGAGTTGACGTCGAACGCAAGATGAAATCTTTCAATCAAGAGTCAATGATGTAAACTCATGATGAAAGCGAGGTAACCTACCATTGAGGCATGCAGGACCAAGGTACTTGACTGGTTTCTAGATTCAATCCTTGGATGATGAGTTGAAGTTGACAAGGATGAATCCGTCGAAGGAGGGCCATGATGAATCCCCCATCAATCGACATGAAACACAACAAAAATGTGTAGAGTGGATCGGATGGTACAATAACATGCAATATTGACTCAGAGTAGACCAACATGATCGAAGGTATACTGACTGCAGATGATAAATGATAAACATATTCTTGAACATGGGCATGGCATGACTTGGTAGTATTGACATGACGAGAATGATACCAACCCCTAATGCAACTGATGGTGGAAGCATTCTTTGGCTGATCCAAAGGAGCGACGCGACTCATGGAATTGACAAGACTCAAGGACAAACAGATTATCCAAGTATTGAATGCAAATGCAAACAAGTGCCATGTTCAAGAACGACTATATACTGCCACTAAGGTATGTAATACAAACACTTTCCTTTTTCCCCATCATGAATGATAAGTGCCTCACTTGTTTTTTAACGAGCTTGATGAGGGTAACCAGATGCTCGGTATAGCTCATCTCATAGATGAGTCCAATCCTAAATGTTTAACGAACCTAGGAAAGGAGGGGTTCATCCCATAATGGTCCCTTCAATGTTTAAAATTTAACGAGTCCAGATAAGGAAAACTCGGCGTCATTTCATGTTTAGAGAGTCTGAAAAGAACTAAAGGAGACTCCAAAAGGTCCTTTTTTGTAAAGTTAGCCTCATCGCCCGAAAAAGGGTAAAACAACGTGGGAGAGGACTCTTCCAGCCATGGTTGGTTGGAGTATTCCTTTTTCGTAAATAGTGCTTCCTGGTCCGAAAAAGGGGTAAACTATCACTAGAAAGACGATCATTCAAATGCTTTTACAAGCGTGAAAGCATCAAGTTCGCTTGGCAATCTTTTCCTATTTAGGGAGTCTAAAAAGAGCTTAAAAAGGACTCCATGAAAAACTTTGTCATGGTTGATGACCGAGTACGACAAAGGAAAAAGTAAAATTGGCACAATTCCTTTTCCGTAAATAGTCTAGCGAGGCCGGATAAAGTGATAAACCTATACTCGTTAGACACACCTTTTTAACTCAAATTTTTAACGAGCACGAGAATGGTATCAAAAGCACTCGAAATCTTTTTCATGTTTGAACCAGAGCATGAAAAAGTAAAACTAAGCTAAAACCACTTTTCATGTTTCAACCAGAGCACGAAAAAGGTGAAAAGTAAGCTCAAATGCTATCTTACTATTTTTAATGAGCTCGAAGATAGGTTGGAAGAATGCTCAAAATGTCTGCTTCATTTTTTAACGAGCTTGTAACAGAAAATGAACTATGATCGGGGTAATTTTGATGGTTTAATGAGATTGAAACCTAAGAAAGGAAAGTATGCTCGAAAATGTTCCCAATGGTGAACTTTTCCCCAACATGGCATCTAGAGGTTGATGTGTGCCCCCAACATGATTGCTGGAAGTAAGTGACTTAGCTCCAATGTGGTGTGGACAGGCGATCGAGTTGACTTCAACGTAATTTCTAGAGGTTGAATACATGCCCCCAAGCTTCATTTCATTCGCCTAAGGCACAGGCGGGTGAAAAGAAGGTTCAGGTACTAAGTCTATGAGGAGACTCGACTCAAAGGGAAAGGATATGTTTCATTTTTTAACGAGCTTGACACAGGAATAGAACTCTGCTCAAAAGACTTGTTTCATTTTTTAAAGAGCTTGACACAGAAAGGGAACTATGCTCATAGGTTAAGGCCCATTGACGGGTTCCTTCCCAACATGATTCCCAGAGGTTGGTAAAATGCCCCCAGCATGATTGTTGGTGGCTTAACATGGTAGTGTCCCTTCAACATGATTGTTGACGGTACGACATGTGACATGCCCCCCAAGCTTCATTTCGTCAGAAAATGATGCTTGCTAACCCAACTACCAACCTGGCTACTAATATGAAAACGTTCACCAAGGGGGGGGAAACGAGAATCAAAAGAAATGAAGGTTCAAATTCTAACTCTAGCGAGAGACTCGAACCGATGGGAGGGAGATCTATTTCATTTTTACACAAGCTTGAAATAGACAATAACTATGCTTGAGGGGGCCCATCTTATTTTTTAACGAGCTTGAAATGGAATAAAACTATGCTCAAGGGGGCCCATCTTATTTTTTAACGAGCTTGAAATGGAATAAAACTATGCTCGAGCGGATGGTTTCATTTTTATGCAAGCTTGAAACCAAAGGTAAACTTTGCTTGACGGACAATCCACTCGACCGGAGGCGAGCCGGATCTCCCTAGCTCAATGCGAGTCTAGAACAAATAAAACAGACTACAAATGTGTTTCCTAGATCTACTTAAGGATCAAGTGCTAGATGTCTTACCTCTTTGATTCGCTATCCTTTCTCCCGCTATGTTGCTCCACATCCCACGGTCATCAGATCCAAGCTGCAAGACCTGTCAAGACACAGAAAAGAGAAACAAGTAAAGAGCATCTATACAATAAGAGATCTATGTAAACAGTTAAGCAGGTAAACAACACAACATCATCATACATTAGAGACAATATTGGTGGAAAACATTTGTATTACTGCAAATAGAGGAGTACATGATAGAGATATAGAACTACAACCAATGACTTAACGTAGCAGCCCTTCTCCACACAAGCCAATTGCCAAGCCCTTCCAAGGAAGCATGAGAGTCTCCAAGAGGTGAGTGAAAGTGTCCAAGAGAGATTTCACCAGCATGTAGATACCATAGTCTTCCTCCCTTTGGCATGGGAGTGAGCCTCACATATATAGGACTAAGTGGATGAGGTTATGGATAGGATAGGATGAGAGATGGTAGGAGAGAGATAGGGGATCTTCCCAATAGGTTAGGGGTCGAGTACCAGCTCTCCAAGAGATCAGGGATAAGCCCCCAAATGGGCAAGCTTCGAGAAAGATCTCGAAATGGCTATTTTTTCCCATTAACAGACCTCGTCGCACTTTGCTATGGAGCAACCTGTGACGTCGCATGTTGCTAGTGTGCAACCTGCGACGACCTCTCAAAAGGGTGTACAAACTGAGTACAAATCCTCCAAATGAGTATTTGGTCCAGATGACTTCAGGGATGTATACACAATGGTCAAGATGACGACATTATCACAATGGTCATGATGACAACACTTGGTCATAATGATGGTACTTGCAACGGTCATGATAACAACACTAGGTCATGACGACGACACTTGTGACACTTGCACAAGGGTGACGACATTTTGGTGTAACACTTATACAAGGCACACTCCTTGTTGAGCCAACATTGTAGATAATTTATGCACCACCTACTGACAAAATCTACAGTCTAGCCTGTGTCTCTATCTAGGTCTATATAATTAAGGATATCGTTAACCTCAAGCATATCCTCATTAGGTTGGGCAGGAATCTCCTCAACATACATTCCAACATCTACAAAGAAGTAATTAATAATAATTAGAAAATTTTAAAAAAATGTTATAATAAATTACATGTGCATTAAATAAGATTAAAAATTGAAACTAGCAAATACATTAAAATTCAATGCTAATATTAAATCCATCTTTCAGCGGCTCATCCTAGGTAAAAAGGACTTTATGTCATCCTCTCCATTACATCCCTTCTTATGGGTATTGAACAAGATCCATGGTGTGATCATCCTCACTTACAAGCATCTCCATTGCCTCTATATTGATCCTAGCAAGCAAGTTTGTTTGCCCACTCTTGGGAATCATCTGTCCCCATATGCATACATGCTTCAATCCTCATCCTAAGACGGTGGTAGTCAAATGACGGTCTAATTTCCATAAAACTCTCAAAAAATAAACAAAATAACCATTATCCAAAAGGGAATCCCATCCTCCCATCAAACAAAAAACAACATTGATCCAAAGCTAAACAAAATTGTTGTAAAATTATAGACCACCTAACCAATTTGAGTCTCTACACCACTGAATTATATAGTACAAAAAAGGGTAAAGTAATGCATTGTTGATATGAGGTGTAGTGGGCCACTTTCATGACCATAAGTGAGAGGCACCTAACCTCCTCTACACAAAATGAGTTAAAACACAATTGGCCACCTATGACCTAGAAGGAACTTGGGACAATCACCTCCTCACCAATACATCGTTGAACATATTACAACTTAATATATTTATAAAGGCTAGGTGGGAGATTAGGGAAATGGGGAATATCCTCCCCTCTCATGGACAAATTTGTGATAAAATACATATCCTCCTCTGAGGGTGGATACCAAAAATTGGGACCAACTCTAAATGTCTGTCGTGTGTGATCCCAATGATGAATCAACTGCACCAAAGAGAACAATTTCCCTCAAGGGATGTAGCCTCCATATAAAACTTGAGGAGGCCAACATTATTTAGGAGGACATGCATCTTAGCAGTAATAGGTCAAGGGTACAAATCCCTCTCCCTTTATCAAGCCTCTAAGTTGTACAAGTCTACATGTTGTTGTTGTCATCGCTATCACTGATGTTGTATTTGATTCACATACAACATTAGTTAGGCACATACATACATATAACATAAAAAATTCTACTGAACAACCATTTATAATTGATTTTTTTTTTCAAAAACTATCTAGCATAACCATTATGCCTTAAAAAATAAAATGCATGGTTATCAATGCTTAAGTACAAGAAGAAAACCGTTAATATATCTATATAAATAGATATTCCACACCATTACTGTGGTGTGGAAATTGGTAGGGTTCATCAGTGCTCCCTTATTAAAGCGCATTGGTAACATTGGTGCGACATTATACAAACAAGGTGTTGATCTCGAAAACTATATTTTTGAGAACAACAAACTCAACCTCCCATGATGCAAGGATGTTGTCTCAGATCTCTCATACCTAGGGTTCAAAAGGCTCAACCAACAAGTACCTTGGCATATTCATATTCAAGATGAATGAATAAGGTCTCACCTGAGACGCTCTTGAAAATAATAGGGACTTTCATATCAGGCACACATGGAAGAATGACATCTACACATCTATTTTAACCAGTCTTTAACAACATTCATTCATTTAATAATTATTCATTTGCATTCATTAATTGACATAGTAAACTCATTGTATAAATTGAACCAACTTCTATTATCAGTATAACCTTGCACGTCATACATTGTATAGCTCAAAGGCTAGAGAACCCAAAATTCCCAGTAATAATATCTTCCAAAACCCATACTAAGCTAACTCTTATCCTATTACAAAATCCTCTCTTATAGGAAGATGACCGATCTATTCCTTCATTAGATATACTAGACCGATCCACGGCTTAATCAACATGCAAAATGCCATGCGCTACAAAATTTGGTGTGTAGCACAAAACTACCATGTCCAGTGAAACATTGGCACAACTCTTTTATCCACATGCTAAACGTTGGTGCTTCAGTCAACTATCCAAGATCCTGCACCAATAGGCCCCCAAAACTAAGCTCCGGCTCGTCCTTAAGACAACGAGATTATGGTTTGATAATAGAAACTGATGGGAGCTTAGTGTGCAGTTGTGCCACGCAGTTTTTGAACTATGTCTAAACCTCTCTTGTTGATGTTCTGATATCCTTGAAGTCTACACTAAATTTTTCCACCTCCTATTTTGAAGTGCTACCTAGGACATGTTGGTATTTTTCGGCTACCTCTATGACCTCGACGGCTTTGTTGTGGATGTTTGACAAACTGGAGTAGTGTCATTTGACTTGGTCTTGCGCTTCTGTGACCATGGAAGCTAATGCCTATTGTTTTTCTTAGGTAGCAGCAATCTATTTGGTTAGACCAGAAATTTTGGTCATCACTTCTTTACGTGTAGGAGGAGAAAGATGGATTAATGACTTTTTCTGTTCTGTTATCTGCATTTCCCATGCATGGATTTTTCCATGTATGGTGCTTATCTCGGGCACATATTTCATGTGGTTCCATAGGTTGAATTTGTATTCAACCATGCCTACCAACTACTCTATATCAACCTTTGCTTGTTGAAATACCTGCTCAAACTCCTCAACCTTGTGCTCCAGGTCAATCTTCTCTTGGGTTAGTGTTGGATTTAACCGTGATTGCATCTCACTTTTCTCTTGTTAGAGTTTATGGACCATTTGGTTTATACGGTCTAGTTTTTGCTCAACTGCGATCTGGTCGTTGGTGGGTTCGGTTGTAACTAGTATGTTGGTATACAAGTGTTCCACAACTGCTTCTAAGGATGACCATTGGGTCTCTGTTTGGGTGTGTTACTACTATAGAGTTGCATAGGATCTCCCTAAGATCCTATGGTGATCACCAAATTCCTCTATGATGATTGATGCGTAGTGGTGGAGCTCTAGGGTGGGTACTTGAGTCAAATTTAGTTTTGCATGAAGTACTGGTTGTGGCCTTGTAGTAGCTTGCGTATTAATGGTTGTGAGTGCCAAAGGGTTGATACAAATGACTTGTTGGTCTTGCGCATCCATATTTTGAGATCATAGCCCTTAGGATATGCTTATTTATGCGCGTGGAGATGCTTATGGTTTAGGCATAGGCTGTTGGATCTAAAGTGCCAAGCAAATCTCCCCTAGATTCCCATATGTGCTTTCATGCAACATTTATTACACTTCTAATTTGGACTATAACTAACTGAAAAATTCCTGCAATGGTCATGGTGGTTGTTTGTTCCTAAGTCTGGGTCCACAATTCTCGTCTCCTCCTTAGTTTGTTATGAAAACATATGCATGCGCACTGATTGTGCCTATATTTGACCCTCTATTGAATTCTCATCCTCATTTCCTGTTGGTGATGGTGTCTTTTCTTCCTCCTCTAATTTTGAATGAGGGGTAGGGCTTGGTGAGGTGCGCACACACTTCTCTTTTTTCTTGGGAAAGATTTGCAATTTTCTATTCGCGCTTGTGCTTTTCAATCAACTGAGGCGATTCTATGGATTTGGGTGCTTTTCCCCACACGCGGTCTGACTTTCCTTTTGTGAAGACTTGTGATTACTTTAGTATTTAAATGTCCTCATATGAGTAGGGGTCATTTTGCTATGGCCTCACTGACATATTATGTTGTTATGCAGAAGGGAAGAATTTTTTCCAATGCATTTGGATCTGTGTAGGGAATGATAAACAAATTATGTAAATCAACTTCAAAAATTAAAGAAACGTTATACATGTCCACGACATGTTGTACAATTCTAAAGGATCGGTCCATGGCTACTAGAATTTGTGAATACCACTTTTGGAAAGCTATGTTGATTCCAACCTGGACCTCTTGACTTGTTCTATGGTGTAATACATTGAACTTGGGAGCAGGGAAGGTTTATGATGTAGGGGTGTCATAATCAAACCTATGTGAGGGTTTCCAAACCACCATTGCCACAAGTAGTAATACTCGACTGTAATAGAACTCCTTGCCTTCATTTTTTGCATTGAGGCAGTATTGAATTGACTCATTGGTCAAGTATTGAGCCCATGACATTTTGATTCTTTAAATGCAATGGTCGATTACGAGTATGCATCTGAGTGGCCATTCATCTTTGCATCACTTGTGTATAAGTTTTTAGGCTAGTAAATGGGATACAAATTGGAAATTGTGATCTATGATAGCAGAAATGATTGCTCCAATGTCCCTCTGTAGTTGTTGTATCTTTGGTATACCTCATCAGTGGTCACATAGCTTGTATAAATGTTCACTATGTGAGGTATCCCTAAACCATGTGTATACTATCCATATCCACGGGATACTTCTAGTCTAACCATAGGTATCCCACATGCAATTTTCTCAACAAAAACCAGACATAGACTTTGATGTGTAAGATGTGCCTAAAGTGTGGTATGTCCAACAGTGTCATTATGCCTGATTTGTATTAAATTCAGGCCCTATCCTAAGGGATGATGTGCTCAACATTGTCACAACCTATGATAACTTGCGCATACCTCTCAAAACTGAGTTATGGGAAGTAGCTTCATCATGGATGTTGAAATCAAAGAATTAGAGGACATGCACCTTCCCAAGTATTGGTTGACTAATATTAACCTCCAATGTTATGTCTTCGGTAGGCATCGAGACTTCCTTCACTTCCTTTTATTTTGTGCATGCTCTAGTAGATGGAGTTGTGACCATGCTTGAATAACTTACAAATTACTTTGCACGTTCAACACTCTGCAGCTACTCTCATTAGTGAATATGTGGACTTGAAACTGATACAATTTGGGAATGCATGCTTGATACTTTATAGAATATGGGTGAGTCTCTTTAAACCCCTTCTTAACTACCCTGTGTCCCCTCTTTAACTTCTTTACATCGTGCATTTTTTAATCATGAATTTACATTTTTGATGCCACCATATATTTTAGGAATTCGTTATATGTCAGGTCTTTTAATTGCTATTTTTTCTTTGGTTGTTATTTCTATAGTTGCATTTCATTTTCTCCTTATACTTTATTTTTGTATTTATTACTTAAATATTTTAAATCTGTATGCAACATTACATATCTTGTCAATCATTGCAAACCTGACTACTAACAGGAACATTTTTATTTCACTACACTACTAGATATCTGCTACCCTACTTTAATGTTGCATCATTGAGATCCTCTTAGTCTTGAACTAATCCCTACATGCCATAATATGGTTTCAATCTACTTCCATTAATGAGATATTTAATAGGTTGTCCATCAAATGTTGATATCTTTGCTATGCTAGCTTCTGTAATATACATAATTCTAAAGGGTCCCATCCATCTCATGTGAAGTACACCTAGATACTCCAAGAATTTGTTGTCATATAGAAATACTATTGCACTAGGTTCAAGGAGATTGATTCAAATGTTTCGATTGTGGCACAACACTTAGTTGAATCCATCAATGAAATAGTATTTTTCTACCTCCATGAGATCATCCAATTATTGTTGAAGTGATTGGTAATCCAGCATCTTTGTCGCAATCTCAATTCTTAGATTGGGTACGACGTACTCCAGCAGCATAACTGCTTCTTGTCCATAGACCAAGAAGAATGGAGTGTGCTTTGTTATCCTTTTTCAAGTTGTCTTGTAAGCCCATAGAACTGTAGGAACTTGGTGGTCCCTATTGTTGCGCTGAACATTACAAATATTTGTAAGTGCGTTCTCAAGGATTTTTTTAAATGCTTCGACCATACCATTCACCTGTGGATGGTATAGAGTACTCTTTGGATGGTAGATCATGAATTCTTGTGTCAAGGCGTGGATAGTTACATTCAAGAAATGATACCCCTTATCACTCATCAAAATTGTAGGGCAATTGAACCTTGTAATGATGTTCTAAAAAATAAACCGCATAGCCATTTCTGCAATGCAATCTTTGACTAGCACGACCTCTACCCATCTGGCCAAGTATTCATCCATGGTGATGATGTACCACATCCTTGTTCTTCACGCATGTGGATTGATTGGGACAACACATTCAATGGATTATTTTTTACATGGTTCCAACACAATAATAGGGAAGAGAGGTAACTCATCTCTCCTCACCAGTTTCCTAAAGCACTGGCATACATCACAGTGCTTAAAGTATTCCTTGGCCTCTTGGAACAATGAAAATTACCATAATCCGGTGTGCAATACTTTTATTGTGGTTTCCTTTCCTGTGTTGTTTCCTCCCGCTATCCCTTCATGTGCTTCCTACAACACCGTGTTTCACTCAAGCTCTATGATGCATTTGCATAAGATTCATCTACACCCAACTTATATAGTTTCCCCGCAATTAGTTGGTAGTCTATGTTGATGTTTCTCCACGTTGTAGCATCAAGAAGACATTCTACTAGATTGGTTATGTGATTTGACCAAGGAGAATGATACATTCACTCACAAGAAATGACCATGTGAGTTGGCTAGTGGTGAATGTCCTTGGCACAACCTTGCTTAGCCATGTGATTTGACTAGGTGTGAATAACGCTCGAGGTGCTTCCACAACCTTTCTTAGTCATGTGATTTGGCTAAGTGTGAATAAGGCTCAAGGTCACATTGCATACTCTATGAGGGAATGCTCCATCAGGGAGTGATCTATTCTATATTAGATATTTGACTTGTTTATTTGATAGGGGATTTCATCCCCTTGTGGAATATACAAGTCTAGTCTAACATTGAATTGATGTTCTAAGAAGTGTCCATGATTTCTTAGTGGGTCTATTAAACATTATAGCTCTATCAGTGAATAGACGTGCATGTGAGGAGAAGGATAACATCATCATCATGGACAAATTTTGTTAAGAAAGAAGGAAAATCCAATAATAAAGTGGTCAACATGTGAATCAATATTGAAGTGATCAAACTACAAATTAGGCCCCAATAAGAAGATAAGTCAGCCCCACAGATGAATTTCAAGTGATTTGATGTGTATAAATATGAGGAGAGATTCCTCATTTCAATCATCCAACTCGTCCAAGACATATCTTCTTCTCTGGTGTGCATATCTAGTAGGGCAAGTGAAGATTCAAGGAAGTAGCTTTTTGAAGTGTTCTTATCTCTCTCTTGGGTTCGATCTTTCCTCCATGAAGTTTGCACTCTCTCTATAACTAGTGATGTTGACATACCCTTGTGAATAGGGTTCTTCATGTTGTTGATGCACTCTTATTAGTGGAAAATATATTCTTAAGAAAAGTTGTTGGGTTTTCCAGGGTAAAAATATCGTGTCTACTGTGCATGGCTATATTTTTATGATCTTTTGTTCCATTGCATTTTAAAGTTGAAATTTTTCAGTGTATAATTATTCTATGATAACTGTGGGATGAAAATTACTATTTAAAATAATAAGGAAATAATTATCAAGATCTAAAAATTGTACTTTTATAAGTAAGATTCATCGTAGTATTAGAGCAGTATTGAAAGATAGCCATTGAACAACCTTTTTCCCTAAAAGTCTCAAAATTAGGGATTCCAAGTTTGGACCTTTCTGGCCTAACGTTGGACTTGAACCTAGTGTTCTAGAGGTCTCCTTGGCAGTGCACATCTATTGGTGGAGCCAGTTTTTAGTTTTTTCAAAGTTCATTTTTGACATATTTTGTCGATGCTAGGGTTTCTGGTTTAGATTTCATATTTCTTTTCAATATGGTGACCAGTCTCAAAGTAGAAGACAGATTGGATGGTGCTACAAATTTCAGATCCTAGAAGATGAGGATACTCTTCATCTTAGATGAAAATGAGATTCAGGATTATGTAAAGAAAGATGTCTCAAAACGAGTAGATGCTGAGGAGAAATCCAAGCACAAGAAAAATGATGCAAAGGATAAGAGGATCTTGATAGATTCCGAAAAATATCATTTGATTTCACACATTATTGAGTTGAAGACTGTCAAAGCAATGTTTTATGCCTTGGTGGGATTGTTCGAGAGTAAGAATACTAGCAGGAAATTAGCCTCAAGGAATCAACTCCGTTGTATCATAATGACCAAACCAAATTCAGTTGCCACTTACTTTATGAAGGTATCCCAGTTAAGAGATCAACTTAAATCCATTGGAGACTCCATTGATGATGCATAACTTGTTATGGTAACTCTCAATGGGATTCCTTCTTCATGGGAGTCATTTGTTCAGAGTATTTGTGGATGATCTGAGTTACCCAAGTTTGATCGATTATGGGATGATTGTGTCTAAGAGGAGGCCATAGTATTTTCCAATAATAGTTTGCAGAGACCTTAGAATGAAGAAAATCAAGATCTTGCAGCTCATGCAAGAAAAAGGAAAAGGAAGAAGAGATTTTGGGAAGAGAAATACAAATGGAGGATCAACCCCAGTTCAAGAACAGAGGAAGAAGGATATTTCAAAGGTAAAATATTACAATTGTCATACATTTGGTCACTTTTATTATCAGTTTCCTCAGATAAAAAGGAAGGGAAAGAAACACGCATCAAAATCCGATGTTGATGAATTTCCAACACAACAGAATACAAAAGACGATAAACTTGATGAGATTGCATATGAACTTCGAAAATAGTATTTATTCTAGTGTATGCGGACCGATGACGGTATCATATTTGGATGTCCTCTTGTACTATGTGACATTCATTGGTGATTTATTCTAGAATACATAGATCTACTTCATGAAGACCAAGGATGAAGTCTTCAACGGGTTCCAAGATCTCAGGGCTCAAGCAGAGAACCTGACAGGAAAGAAGATCATGGTCTTCAGGTCAGTATACTTACAGTATTTCTACAAGGAGGAAGGGATCAAGAGGGAGTTGACATCAAGGTTCATTTTAGTTCATCCTTCATA
The DNA here is from genome assembly GCA_027924585.1 of Larix kaempferi. Classification (NCBI taxonomy): domain Eukaryota; kingdom Viridiplantae; phylum Streptophyta; class Pinopsida; order Pinales; family Pinaceae; genus Larix; species Larix kaempferi. The sequence continues at coordinate 1,636,588 of BSBM01000254.1, forward strand.
TTATTAGGAGGAGACAATAGATCCAACAGAGCCAATGGATCTACCTAGAGATGTTGTAGTGACCAAGAAGAGGCCAGCATGGCTCCGTGATACTTTGCAGGATGCAGAGAGGCATGCAGCTCCAAATGGTAATTTCAGGGATAGAAAAATACCTCATAGGTTCTTGAGTTATATATGAGTCACATCATTGATTCTAATCCTTCTAGGAGGAAGCAGACCGACAGGTTTGGAAGGATGACATGATGGAAGAGTATAAATCCATCATGAAGCATGATGTGTGGGAGACAGTGTCAAGATTAGAGGGGAAGTCAGTGGTGACTTCCAAGTGGATCTATAAGATAAAGCATGCCATCCATATTGGCATCTATAGGCTATGGAGCTAGCCATTTTGCAGTCTTACAGAGAGTCATGGATGGTATTCAATGTTCTTGAGGGAGTAGGAGGCTCGTCTCAATGGACTTACTTGGTGGGAGATGACACACATGGATACAAAGGGATCAATAGTGCATGAGGAAGCAGGTTTCTTCAGTGTGGGATACTTAGATACAGAGGTAGCAGGGTGTCCAAATGCAAAGGGAGTAGGCTACTCGGGTGTAGAGGAAACAGGGTGCGAGGGAGTAGCTATAGCATTTTGTTGATTATGGAGGAGGTGCCTTAGTAAGGAGTACCCCCCTCACAAGAGGAACTTGGCTTCGAAAATCGAAATGAAGGATCTTGGATTGATGCATTATTTCTTGGGATTAGAGGTGTGATAGAGACCAAGTGAGATCTTCACCAGTTAGGGGAAGTACACAATTGATATATTGAGTAGATTCGGTATGATGGAATACAAGTTCATGGCTACACCTATGGAGGAAAATATGAAGAAGTTGAGTAATTATTCTTTAGATTCACATTTGGTGGATTCCACTATATATAGTCATCTAATTGGATCCTTGATGTACTTGATTAACATCGGGCTATATATTTTCTTTGTAGTGAGCATCTTGATCCAGAGTTGAGGCATGTACATTGAGTTGTGGCAAAGCATGTGTTGAGGTACCTGTGTGGTACAGTTGGATATGGTTTGAGATATGATGAAGTGAGGATGTAGAGATATACAAATTCTGATTGGGTAGGGAGTGTAGCTGATAGAAATATCACCTTGGGGTGTTGTTGTAGCTTGGGATCAACTATGATATCTTGGTTTAGTAGGAAGAAGACTTATATGGCACTCAATATAGTAGATGTAGAGTATATCGCAGCCAATTTCACAATTCATGAAGTAGTGTGACTTCTAAAGATCCTTGCAGGACTATTTGATCATGATCAAATAGTAATTCATCTGATACATGGTGCAAAAGGGAGCAATGAAGCTCCAATACATATCCACAGATGAGTAGAATTGGGAAGACATTAAGTCTCGGAGCCCAAGTCATATGGCTAGTGGTAAATGGCCTAGATACCGTGATGGTTCTACATGAGAAGCATTGAATGGACCAGATACCATGATGGTTCTATATATGAGTAGCATTGAATGGTCCAAACACAATCTTTCTCCATATAGCCATGTGATTTGGTTATGACTGAGAGAATTGATATACTGCAGACATTTTGAACAAACAATCTTGGCGTGATGCAGAGTGTCTCCCTTGCTAAGATGGAGTGTTGATGTTTCTCTAGGATGTAGCATCAGGAAGACATTGTACCAAATTGGTCATGTGATTTGACCAAGGAGAATGATACATTCACTCATGGGAAATGTCCATGTGATTTGTCTAGTGGTGAATGGCCCTGGGATAGCCTTGCTTAGCCATGTGATTTAGCTAGGTGTGAATAAGAATCGAGGTGCTTGCACGTCCTTTCTTAGTCATGTGATGTTGCTAAGTGTGAATAAGGCTCGAGGTCACATTGTATACTCTTTAAGGGAGTGATATATCTATATTAGATATTTGACTTGTTTATTTGATAGGCGCTTTCATCCCCTTGTGGAATGTACAAGTCTAGTCTAATGTTGAATTGATGTTCTAAGAAGTGTCCAAGACTTCTTAGTGGGTCTATTCAACATTATAGCTCTATGCATGAATAGATGTGCATGTGAGGAGAAGAATAAAATCATCATCGTGGACAACTTTTGTTAAGAAAGAAGGAAACTCCAATAATAAAGTGGTCAACATGTGAATCAATGAGATATTTAATGAGATATTTAATAGGTTGTCTATAAAATGTTGATATCTTTGCTATGCTAGCTTCTGTAATATACATAATTCTAAAGGGTCCCATCCATCTCATGGGAAGTAAACCTAGATACTCCAAGAATTTGTTGTTATATAGAAATACTATTGCGCTAGGTTCGAGGAGCTTGATTCATGTGTTTCGAATGTGGCACAACACTTAGTTGAATCCATCAATGAAATAGTCTTTTTCTACCTCCATGAGATCATCCAATCATTGTTGAAGTGATTGGTAATCCAACATCTTTGTCGCAATCTCAATTCTTAGATTGGGTATGACGTACTCCAGCAACATAACTGCTTCTTTTCCATAGACCAAGAGGAATGGAGAGTGCTTTGTTATCCTTTTTCAAGTTGTCTTGTAAGCCCATAGAATTGTAGGAACTCATTGGTCCCTATCGTCGTGCTGAACATTACAAATATTTGTAAGTGCATTATCAAGGATTTTGTTAAATGCTTCGACCATACCATTCACCTGTGGATGGTATAGAGTACTCTTTGGATGGTAGATCATGAATTCTTGTGTCAAGGCATGGATAGTTACATTCAAGAAATGATACCCCTTATCACTCATCAAAATTGTAGGGCAGTTGAACCTTGTAATGATGTTCTCAAAAATAAACCGCATAGCCATTTCTGCAATGCAATCTTTGACTAGCATGACCTCTACCCATCTGGTCAATTATTCATCCATGGTGATGATGTACCACATCCTTGTTCTTCACGCATGTGGATTGATTGGGACAACAAATTCAATGGATTATTTTTTACATCGTTCCAACACAATAATAGGGAAGAGAGGTAACTCATCTCTCCTCGACAGTTTCCTAAAGCACTGGCATACATCACAGTGCTTAAAGTATTCCTTGGCCTCTTGGAACAATGAAGATTGCCATAATCCAGTGTGCAGTACTTTTATTGTGGTTTCCTTTCCTATGTTTTTTCCTCCTGCTATCCCTTCATGTGCTTCCTACAACATTGTGTTGCACTCAAGCTCTATGATGCATTTGCATAAGATTCCATCTACACCCAACTTATATAGTTTCCTTGAAATTAGTTGGTAATCTATTTTGATGTTTCTCCATGTTGCAGCATCAGGAAGACATTCTCCTAGATTGGTTATGTGATTTGACCAAGGAGAATGATACATTCACTCACAAGAAATGGCCATGTGAGTTGGCTAGTGGTGAATGTCCTTGGCATAACCTTGCTTAGCCATGTGATTTGACTAGGTGTGAATAAGGCTTGAGGTGCTTGAACAACCTTTCTTAGTCATGTGATTTGGATAAGTGTGAATAAGGCTCAAGGTCACATTGCATACTCTATGAGGGAATGCTCCATCAGGGAGTGATCTATTCTATATCAGAGATATGACTTGTTTATTTGATAGGGGATTTCATCCCCTTGTGGAATATACAAGTCTAGTCTAATGTCAAATTGATGTTCCAAGAAGTGTCCATGATTTCTTAGTGGGTCTATTAAACATTATAGCTCTATCTGTGAATATACATGCATGTGAGGAGAAATATAACATCATCATCATGGACAACTTTTGTTAAGAAAGAAGGAAAGTCCAATAATAAATTGGTCAACATGTGAATCAATATTGAAGTGGTCAAACTAAAAATTCGGCCCCAATAAGAAGATAAGTCAGCCCCACAGATGAATTTCAAGTGATTTGATGTGTATAAATATGAGGAGAGATTCCTCATTTCAATCATCCAACTCATCCAAGACATATCTTCTTCTCTGGTGTGCATATCTAGTAGGTCAAGTGAAGATTCAAGGAAGTAGCTTTTTGAAGTGTTCTTATCTCTCTCTTGGGTTCGATATTTCCTCCATGAAGTTTACACTCTCTCTATAACTGGTGATGTTGACATACCCTTGTGAATAGGGTTCTTCATGTTGTTGATGCACTCTTATTAGTGGAAAAGATATTCTTAATAAAAGTTGTTGGGTTTTCCAAGGTAAAAATATTGTGTCTACTGTGCATGGCTATCTTTTTATGATCTTTTGTTCCGTTGCATTTTAAAGTTGAAATTTTTCAGTGTATAATTATTCTATGATAACCGTGGGATGAAAATTACTATTTAAAATCATAAGGAAATAATTATCAAGATCTAAAAATTGTACTTTTATAAGTAAGATTCATCGTAGTATTAGAGCAGTATTGAAAGATAGCCATTGAACAACCTTTTTCCCTAAAAGTCTCAAAATTAGGGATTCCAAGTTTGGACCTTTCTCGCCTAACATTGGACTTGAACCTAGTGTTCTAAAGGTCGCCTTGGCAGTGCACATCTATTGGTGGAGCTAGTTTTTAGTTTTTTCAAAGTTAATTTTTGACATATTTTGTCAGTGCTAGGGTTTCCAGTTTAGATTTCATATTTCTTTTCAATATGGTGACCAGTCTCAAAGTAGAAGGTAGATTGGATGGTGCTACAAATTTTTGATCCTAGAAGATGAGGATACTCTTCATCTTGGATGAAAATGAGATTCAGGATTATGTAAAGAAATATGTCTCAAAACGAGTAGATGCCGAGGAGAAATCCAAGCACAAGAAAAATGATGCAAAGGATAAGAGGATCTTGATAGATTCTGCAAAATATCATTTGATTTCACACATTATTGAGTTGAAGACTGCCAAAGCAATGTTTTATGCCTTGGTGGGATTGTTCGAGAGTAAGAATACTAGCAGGAAATTAGCCTCAAGGAATCAACTCCGTTATATCATAATGACCAGACCAAATTCAGTTGCCACTTACTCTATGAAGGTATCCCAGTTAATAGATCAACTTAAATCCATTGGAGACTCCATTGATGATGCATAACTTGTTATGGTAACTCTCAATGGGATTCCTTCTTCACTGGAGTCATTTGTTCAGAGTATTTGTGGATGATCTGAGTTACCCAAGTTTGATCGATTATGGGATGATTGTGTCTAAGAGGATGCCATAGTATTGCCTAATAATAGTTTGCAGAGACCTCATAATGAAGAAAATCAAGATCTTGCAGCTCATGCAAGAAAAGGAAAAGAAAGAAGAGATTTTGGGAAGAGAAATACAAATGGAGGATCAACCCCAGTTCAAGAACAGAGGAAGAAGGATATTTCAAAGGTAAAATATTACAATTGTCATACATTTGGTCACTTTTATTATCAGTTTCCTTAGATAAAAAGGAAGGGAAAGAAACACGCATCAAAATCTGATGTTGATGAACTTCCACCACAAAAGAAGATAAAATTGATGAGATTGCATATGAACTTCGGAAATAGTATTTATTCTAGTGTATGCGGACCGATGACAGTATCATATTTGGATGTCCTCTTGTACTATGTGACATTCATTTATGATTTATTCTAGAATACATAGATCTACTTCATGAAGACCAAGGATGAAGTCTTCAACGGGTTCCAGGATCTCAGGGCTCAGGCAGAGAACCTAACAGGAAAGAAGATCATGGTCTTCAGGTCAGTATAATTACAAGATTTCTACAAGGAGGAAGGGATCAAGAGGGAGTTGATATCAAGGTTCATTGTAGTTCATCCTTCATATTATTAGGAGGATACAGTAGAGCCAAAAGAGCTAGTGGATATACCTAGAGATGTTGTAGTGACCAAGAAGAGGCCAGCATGGCTTCGTGATACTTTGCAGGATGCAGAGAGGCATGCAGCTCCCATTGGTAATTTCAGGGAGAGAAAAATACCTCATAGGTTCTTGAGTTATATATGAGTCACATCATTGATTCTAATCCTTCTAGGAGGAAGTAGACCGACAGGTTTGGAAGGATGACATGATGGAAGAGTATAAATCCATCATGAAGCATGATGTATGGGAGACAATGTCAAGATTGGAGGGGAAGTCAGTGGTGACTTCCAAGTGGATCTATAAGATAAAGCATGCAGTCCATATTGGCATCTATGGGCTATGGAGCTAGCCATTTTGCAGTCTCACAGAGAGTCATGGATGGTATTCAATGATCTTGAGGGAGTAGGAGGCTTGTCTCAATGGACTTACTTTGTGGGAGATGACACACATGGATACAAAGGGATCAACAGTGCATAAGGAAGCAAGTTTCTTCAGTGTGGGATACTTAGATACAGAGGTAGCAGGGTGTCCAAATGCAAAGGGAGTAGGATACTCAGGTGTAGAGGAAGCAGGGTGTGAGGGAGTAGCTATAACACATTTTGTTGATTATGGAGGAGATGCCCTAGTCAAGAGTACCTCCCTCACAAGAGGAACTTGGCTTCGAAAATCGAAATGAAGCATCTTGGCTTGATGCATTATTTCTTGGGATTAGAGGTGTGATAGAGACCAAGTGAGATCTTCCCCAGTTAGGGGAAGTACACAATTGATATATTGAGTAGATTCGGTATGATGGAATACAAGTTCATGGCTACACCTATGGAGGCAAATATGAAGAAGCTGAGTAATTCTTCTTTAGATTCACATTTGGTGGATTCCACTATATATAGTCATCTAATTGGATCCTTAATGTACCTAATTAACACCAGGATAGATATTTTCTTTGTAGTGAGCATCTTGATCCAGAGCTGAGGCATGTACATTGAGTTGTGGCAAAGCATGTGTTGAGGTACCTATGTGGTACAGTTGGATATGGTCTGAGATATGATGAAGTGAGGATGTAGAGATATATAAATTATGATTGGGTAGGGAGTGTATTTGATAGAAATATCGCCTTGGGGTGTTGTTGTAGCTTGGGATCAACTATGATATCTTGGTTTAGTAGGAAGAAGACTTATATAGCACTTAGTATAGTATATGTAGAGTATATCGCAACCAATGTTGCAATTCATGAAGTAGTGTGACTTCTAAATCTCCTTGCAGGACTATTTGATCATGATCAAATAGTACTTCATTTGAGACATGGTGCAAAAAGAAGTAGAGAAGCTCCAATACATATCCACAGATGAGTAGCATTGGGAAGACATTCACTCTTGGAGCCTAAGTCATATGGCTAGTGGTAAATGGCCTAGATACTGTGATGGTTCTACATGAGAAGCATTGAATGGACCAGATACCGTGATGGTTCTATAGATGAGTAGCATTGAATGGTCCAAACACAATCTTTCTCCATATAGCCATGTGATTTGGTTATGACTGAGAGAATTGATGTATTGCGGACATTTTGAACAAACAATCTTGGCGTGATATAGAGTGTCTCCCTTGCTGAGATGGAGTGTTGGTGTTTCTCTAGGATGTAGCATCATGAAGACATTGTACCAAATTGGTCATGTTATTTGACAAAGGAGAATGATACATTCACTCATGGGAAATGTCCATGTGATTTGTCTAGTGGTGAATGGCCCTGGCATAGCCTTGCTTATCCATGTGATTTAGCTAGGTGTGAATAAGAATCGAGGTGCTTGCACATCCTTTCTTAGTCATGTCATGTTTCTAAGTGTGAATAAGGCTCAAGGTCACATTGTATACTCTTTGAGGGGGTGATCTATCTATATTAGATATTTGACTTGTTTATTTGATAGGCGCTTTCATCCCCTTGTGGAATGTACAAGTCTAGTCTAATGTTGAATTGATGTTCTAAGAAGTGTCCAAGACTTCTTAGTGGGTCTATTCAACATTATAGCTCTATGCATGAATAGATGTGCATGTGAGGAGAAGAATAAAATCATCATCGTGGACAACTTTTGTTAAGAAAGAAGGAAACTCCAATAATAAAGTGGTCAACATGTGAATCAACACTGAAGTGGTCAAACTAGCAAGTCATCCCCAACAAGAAGACAATTCATCCCCACATATGAATTTCAAGTTATTTTATGTGTATAAATAAGAGGAGAGATTCTTCATTTCAATCATCCAACTCATCCAAGACATATCTTCTTCTCTGGTGTGCATATCTAGTAGGGAAAGTGAAGATTCAAGGAAGCAAATTTTTGAAGTGTTCTTATCTCTCTCTTGGGTTCACTATATTTCCTCCATCAAGTTCACACTCTCTTTGTAACTGGTAATGTTGACATACCCTTGTGATTAGGGTTCTTCATGTTATTGTTGTACTCTTGTTATTGGAAAATATCTTCTTAAGAAAAGTTGTTGGGTTTTCTCCCAAGTTTGGATTTCCCAGGGTAAAAATATTGTGTCTATCGTGCATGGCTATCTTTCTATGATATTTTGTTTCTACTACAATTTAAAGTTGAAATTTTTTAGTGTATAATTATTCTATGATAACTGCGGGATGAAAATTACTGTTTGAAATAAATAATCAGATATGGAAAATAAAAAAATCAACATTCTACACTTATTGTCACCAATTGTCATCGCTCCACAGTGGTATATTCTTCCAATCCTCTTATTGTAGTGAGAAATGTTATGATGTTGGTGAATTGGTCCAATATTGATACAATAACTGCACATCTAGTAGCTCGTCCTCCAAGCTTCTTCATGTTTCCCTATATTCTATTTGAAATAGATGATCTGGGCCAACATTCTATTTTCCTAGTTTAATTACCACTTCAATTTCAAATTCTTGAAATAGGAGCAACCATCTACATATTCTACCCCCCAACACTATCTTTGTGAATAATTAAAGAAACTTCCTAATAGGTAGTGCCTAAAATTTTAATTGTGTACACCATGGCCAATCCTCTCTCTCTCTCTGTGGTGGTGTAGTTTTTCTCTATTGGTGAAAATTTTATGCTGGAAAAGGAGACCAGATGATTGATATTACCTTCCCTAGGATGCACTAATACTACACCAAGTGTGATGAATGATGGGTCAATGTGGACATGAAACATGCATTCCCAAAATGGAAAAATTAAGATAGGCATAGTGACTAACCTTTCCTTCAAGATTTAGAAAGCCTATTTACAGTCCTAGTTCCAACTATACTTTATGTCCTTCTTGAGTAAAATCTCCAACAGTTTTGTATTCGAGCATAGTTTACTACGAAATTATTGTAATACCTGATGTGACCCAGTGTCGCATGTAGTTTCTTCATATTTGTTGGGTCCAACAAGTTCACGATCACATCAATCTTTGTTGGATCCATGAGTAATAATTCTTTACAAACAACATACCCCAAGAGAGTACCAAATGGGGTGCATAATATGCACTTCTTTAGATTTAATGATATCTACAATTTCCTGCATATATCAAGCATTAGTCTTAGTAACTATATGTGGTCCTTCAACAGACTAAAGATAATCCATTCATACATGTATACCTCTAGAAACTTATGAATAAATTTCTTGAAGGTCACCACTGTGATCAAGGAGAATATTGCCAATATGTTCTTTAATCTGAATGGCATAATCATGTTTGCAAATGATCCCCATTCAGTTGCTATTGTCTTTTTAGTGCGATTGTCTTAAGCGATGTGCACATGATGGTAACTTGAGAAGCCATCAGTAAAAGAGTAAGCTTTGTGCCCTCTACATTTTCCAAAACTTCATTTATGAAGGGGGTTGGGAATGGATTATGCACACATGCACCATTGAGGTTTTTGAGATATACACAAATCCTTATTTCTCCATTTTTCTTATCTTGTACTACCATAGGGCTGAACCATTCATATTCTTCGACCATGAAGAGGATGTCTATGTTAAGCATCCGTTTCAATTCTCTACCTAGTTTCTCCTTATACTTTGGATTTAACCTATATGGCCCATTTATGATGGGTTTGGCCCCTTCTTTGAATTGTATATTCATTTCCCTTGGGGGTCTCGTTATTCTCTTCATTTCTAAAAAATTTAAGCATACTGTACCTGGGTAAATGTCTCCTAGTTCCAGTAGTTACCAATAATTTCCATCTTTAGTGTACCTAATGGTAACCTAAGAATCCATTAGTAAAAGAGTAAGCTTTGTTCCCTCCTACATTTTCAAAAAATTCATCTGTGAAGGGTGTCGGGAATGGATCATGCATGCATGTGCCATTGAGGTTTATTAGGTCTACACCAATCCGTATTTCTTCGTTTTTCTTATCTTGTATTACCATAGGGATGATCCATTCAAATTCATCGACCATGAAGATGATGTCTACTTCAAGCATATAGTCCAATTCTCTATGGAATTTCTCCTTGTTCTTTGGATATAACCTATATGGCCTATTTTTTATGGGTTTGGCCCCTTCTTTGAGCTGGATATTCATTTCCCCTAAGGATCCTGTTATTTCCTTCATTTCTGAAATTTTTTTGGGGAATACGTCTTCATATTCCTTAAGCATATTGACTACCTAGGTAACTATATCCTAGTCCTAGTAGTTGCAAGTAATTTCCATCTTCATTTTTGCTTCCGTGTAGATGTTGTGTTTCTTAGTTTTAAGTGGCTCCATATACTCCAGCGCAATGTTGGTTGGAGCTTCATCATGCACTATGCACTTTCATTTTGTCTCTCTTATGTTTAGCTTGTTAGGATCCCCATACTCTATAGCATCAACACTACCCACTTTCCAATAGCAGACATGCTGATTTAACTTAGCCAAGTTCTTGTGGTGTGCGCAGACTACCCGTTGTGCATGACTGATCGATTTTTCATTAAAATTAGTTTATTTATTTAGTATAACACATTTGTTAGAATAGGATCTGCTGCTTTGAATTGGAAGGTTGCACAAAAATGAGTTCCTAACATTTCCCATGTCTTGGTATATATTTTGAGTTCTTGTTGTATGTACCAAATCCTTGGGATGACATCTAAGGTGTTTACAAATCTATGCACCCATTGGATTTTAGGTTTTTTCTTTATTATCCATCTTCTTTCACAAAAACACAGGTGTTCATGTGGATCTGTTGTACTTTTATATCTATTTATTAGCTCCAAGTCCCCAAAGGGTTGAAACCTTAATTTTATGCATTCCTCAAATCGTTCCTACTTGCATAGTTCCTCCATATGCGTCACCCACCAACATACAAGTGTAATGTGGGATACCATGTCCATTTCTTGAACTCTCTGAGCTTTAAGTACCTTGTCTTCCATCTTCTATGAAGGATTCCACTTGGTCTGTCCCATCAAACCTTTGTAGGTCACGTAGTTTGGATCTGATCCAGCGTATGGACTTGTTGATCCTTACGCATTGTCTTGTGGAAACTTCATATAATTTGTTTTTCCATATTTTCAATTCTTCTTGGGAGTCGATATCAAATGAATAGATACTTCGTAAGCTCAGTTCCCCATATGATATTGGATTCACATAGTCTTCCTTCCTTCCCATGACATTTCTAATATTCTTTATTTCAACACTCTATGCATCATCGTTCATAGGCTTAGTGTAGAGAGCCCCCTCTGTAGTATCCAATGGGTCCACCATGCATAGTTCTCTTGTTTTGAAGGAATTGTGTCTTTGATTCATATTTAGAATGGAATTATTTTCGAATGACCAATATATACCTAAGAGTGTTGGATATGGTTTTGTTTCATCCATAATCTCAACAACTTCAAAGTCTGCAACAATTTTTACTCCATCAATGTTGACTTCCACATTATGCAATCTTCCAATTGGATAAATACGATACCGATTTGCTATCCTTAGTTGAAGGGGATACCACACAAACTTTGGCATACCCATCAACTCCCAGTATTTCTTTGGTAAGATTTTGACATCCGACCTTAGGTCGAGCATCACATATTTCATCTCATATCCTTCTAACTCAAGCGTAATCTTGAACTCTCTACATGTTCTTTGCTTCTTATTGACACAACAAACATTCCTTTATGGTAATGGAGCAGAGATGGTCTCATCCACCTCACTTAGTGCTAACATATTGGTTAACATGTATGTCAATTTCTTAGTGACCCGCGGATCACTCAAAACTTTACACAACATTGTAAAAATTACTTACTTGGTCCTCTGCATCATCCTCCCTTGAGACACTACATTGTACCTCCTCTTTTCACAACACTCCGCTTTGCAGTTTTTCCTCACATAGTTAGTTTTGCCTCAATTCTTCCTTGCGTAGGGCCATTTATTCCACCACTTTATGTGCGTTGCATAGGAACTATCTTTGATATGTGTCATCGAACTTGGGTGGTACATGTGCTTCTTTCTTGATCTTTGTTTCTATACAGTGATCCACATGGGGTGGTGTTCTTGTATCATATCTAGTTTTAGTCCCGCACCTGGTAACCAAATTCACATGCACATGATCCTTCCCATTCGATGCTTCACATGACTCACCAATTACCATGTTACATCGCCTTTTCTTTTCTTCCACTTAGTGAGCAGGTCTAGGCAATCTTTTGTTTGTTGATCATAATTGTGATAGTACCCACACATTAAGTGGGTTTTTGTGCATAATCAAGCCAAGTTCCCCAAATTACCACAATTAAAGCATATGGATTTTCTACCACCTCTACCATATCCACCTCAGCCTCTATTGAGGTACCCCCCCTCACGGGGCCCCTTGATATCTACCTTGTTCATTTCCTTTGTTCTCTTATGTACCTTGGACTCATAAATCATCCACAGTATGCTATGTCATCAACTGGAGTGCACGAAAATTGTTCACGTCATGCCACATGGACTTGTAGAATTCACAAAATAGGGTATGCACGGTGTTCTGATATTTATACAATGTTGAGAAATAGAGAGGGGCATGACCCCATTGTCTGCAAATATCACACCATTCTAACTTTGTTACTATCGAAAAAGGATTAGGTGCATCAGTCGTAGTGTAATTAACCAATGCAAAGCACTTAATCAGGTGGTGAACCTCTACACAATAGAACTTGCACCATATATTTTCATGCACTATTTTCCCTCTAGACATCCCCTACAACTACACGGTGAGCACAGCGAGTTGGGATTGAGCCTGCACCCTTTCGGCTAAGGACTCTCCTCTAGGGTAGACTCTAAGCACATATAAATCTCCAATGATTTGGATTGTGTTCCTACCTTATATTGTGTAAGGGGGGATCTGATGTGTGAGATAATCCCTGCGATAAACCATTCCCTATGTTGAACATCCTAAATCTGGAAGTTGAGACAATCTAGCATAATTTTGAACCATTGGTCATAATCCCATACGGTTTCTCCCACTATCTGCTTAATCTCTTTAATCTATGTTATATAGTGAGACTCTGAATTTGGATTTTTGAACTCCTTGAGTAAGTCCCTTTTGATGATGGCCAAGGACCTCATCTACCCTGGTGGTACAATGGTTGTGTACTTCATGTACCAAGTCAATGCGCTATATCTAAAAATTATTTCCAACTATGATATCTTTGCATTCTCATCATGATTATTTGATTTAATAACCACGTGGCTTCACAATTGAATTAGCGTTGTTCAACATCATCCTTCATAGTCCCATGGAAGACGGGGAGTCTTGATGTTGAATTTTCCTTTATTGCCATATTGCTACTTACTACAGAACTAACTAAATTTCCTAAACTCTGTTCTAGTGATGCTAGCACCATTTCCTCACACACTTGATATCCTTCTTTGGTACAAGGCCCTATTCTCTATCTTTCTATGGTATCAAATTTTCATCTCCTTCTATTAAAAGGCACAAAGGGTTTGGTTTGAAGACGGGGTTTCTTCTTGGTGAAGCATTTCCTTTGGGGTAGGATCCAAAATATCTCATCTCTATTCAGGTGAGTCCCTGAATAACTAACATAGTGCCTCTATCTAAATGCACCCCTTCCTCATCTACGTCTCCTAACCTAGTCACCATCCTCATCTACTATCGAGTGCCAATACTATTTCCTCCATTACACCTACTATTACCTTCGATAACTTCTTCCTCTACACCATGCCTCTTCGACAGTCTCTATTCCATGCATCCTTTTTCCACGGAGGCTGTGCACCTTTCTGGTGCATCACTCTCAATTATGCACCCTTCTAGCACAATTCTCTCCCTTGCATTCTTCTTACCCTTTATCCATGAACTATATTCACCCTTTAGATTCTCTTCCTTCTTTTATTTTCTAATAATTTGTTTGATCTCATCTCTTCTTATATGTATCTCCTCTCTTTAGACTCTCTTCTCTTCTAGATCCATTTCTTACCTAATTCCCTTCCTCTTCATGCCCTCCCCACTCAGCGCGGGGGCTTACTCTTCCATGGTATCAAGATCCATGAACATTAACCCTTTCTCTACGAATAACGTCTTGATCCACAATGGTATCTTAGTCAGCAACCTCTTCCTAGGGCCTGCTTTGAATCTACTCTCTGCGCTACTATAGGATTCACAACTCTCGATGACAAACTCTACAATATATACTTCCTCTACCCTTTGAAACCAAATGTCAACAACTCTATCCCACTTGTTGTCCAAATCCATCAACCTATTCATCTTTTTTGTATCCCACACTATTGGATATGCTCTCTGGCATACTGTCTTGATCTCTGTTTGCCTCCTTACCCATTCATGCAACAAACATGGAAATTTTACGAAAAATATATCACGTAGATCTGAGTAAATGTACCTTTGTTTCCAGTGCTAAGGATCAACGTACAAATCTATGGTTTATCTCTACGCGAACTCCTCCTCCTTCTCATTCATCCATTCCTCAATCTCATCTTTGGATGGCTTCCAGGTCATCCCCTCATTCTTCCACAATGATCCCAATATCGGTCTTGGAAACAAAACCAATTGTTGGCTCAGATCTATTAAACCCAGGGTTCGAAAGGCTTAACCAACAAGTACGTCAAAGGTGTCGACATATTCGATATTTAAGATGAATGAATAAGGTCTCACCCGAGATGCCCTTGAGAATTACAAGGGACTTTCATATTAGGTGCACATGGGAGAATGACATCTACACATCTATTCTAATAAGTCTCTAACAACATTCATTCATTTAACAATTATTAATTTGCCTTCATTCATTAACATTCATTCATTAAGATAGTAAACTCATAGTCTTAATAGAAACAACTTCTATTATCAATATAACCTTGCATAGAATACATTGTACATCCCAGAGGCTAGAGAACCCAAAAAAACCTAGCAAGTATATCTTCCAAAACTCATACTAAGCTAACCCTTCTCCCATTACAAAAGCCTCTCCTATAGGAAAATGATCGGACTGGTCCTTCTTTAGATTTGCTAAAATGGCGTGCGACTTAATGTGCATGCAAAATGGCATGGGGATGGAGCAAAACTACCGCTTGTGGTGCCACATTGACACGCCTCTTTTATTTGCATACCAAATGTTGGCACTTCCTCCAACTCTCCAAGATCTAACACCAACAAAGGCAATAAGAGGCATGAATGTAACCCTTAACTTTAAAGCCTCCTAGGATGTGAAATGAGTCCTTAATGTATGAATTATCAAGAATTAAAGATTCTTGCTCAATTTTCCATATATATGATTTTTTGTGCTTTTGTATTAAAATTTACAGGGACTAACTAAAACTATAAATTATTAATCTAAAATAAATAAGAAAAGCAGGACACTAAAAATAAATAGAAATAGGAACAAATCATATTACAATTGTAAGCATGATATTGCCATTCTAGAGTATTAATGCTTTCACACATGCCTTGATTTCTCAATATAAGATAACCAATATATACATACACACACACACACACACATATATGCAAAAAACATCAAAACACAACTACAAATATCACATAAGAATAAGAAACAAAAGAAATATAAAATTTGTTTAGGAAAGTCTAGAAAGAAAAATATCACGAAGATGCAAGAGCCCAATAGTATGTTTATTAAAATGGGAAAATTCCACAAGAACTTTCCACTTTGACAATGTTCTACAAATACTTTATGAAGGATTGGACCAAAGAAGTCTCAAACATTTCTCGAATGTTTTTGAGACCGTACACAAAAAAAAGTCAAGTAAATAGAACAACAAAGTAGAACATGGCATGGGTTGAGCAACACAAGTTAAAATATTGCTTCTAGTCTCTCATTTGCAAACCATGTCACCAATTAGCACCAGCTCAATATGTGGAACTTTTAATTAGCAAGCTTGCACAAATAAACAAAATACCTCCTTAAGAATAGAAGCATAATTTAACCCTTTGCTTTATCATCCTTCTATTTCTTAATGAACTTCTCGTGCTATCAACAAGCACAATCAAATACTATAGAAAGAAAAAGTGTAAAGGAGAATGGAAGAACATACATTTTACTTATCAATCTCTAACATGCCCTTTTCTCTTAGCATAATGATGTCCTTGGTTTGCCTCCTATTCTTCTTCTTTGATTCTTCTTAGGTAGTTGTCATTCACTGACAAACTAAAGTTTGTTAGGAGGCTATTTTATCTTTATTTATTTATTCCTTTAAGTTTAAAAGGAGGATTTTAAAATTTCTTTTGTAGATAAAGTGCACAATGACATAGTTAAGAAAGAACATGGAACAAAAGGGATAAAGTATAAAAAGGAAAAGGTAGGGGGAATCTAACATCATCCTCATAAGTCAACATTGAATAGCCATAAGGGGGGTGAAGTCCTAAGGCTCACATAACCTCATGCCTCACATTATCATTTTCATGCCAAAACTTTAAACTTTGCCACATGCATATTTACATACTTGTACAAAATATCAATAAAAACATCCCTTTAACTTAGCTACATTTCTACTCATGGTTCCCAAAAATAAAATACCTTAAAGAAACCATGAACGCAGGTTTGAATATAAGCACATGCATCAAATTGTAGCTATAACATTCAAATAGAAACACATTCAATAGGTAAGTTAACCCAAACATGCCATTTATATTGAGTCAATGTTCAACCATACTCTAAATAGATTACAACTATCCACTTTATGACAAAATCTAATACTCAAATAAAAGAAATTAACAAAAAAATGCTACTTATGTTAATCCAAAACATAGCCATTCGCAAAACCATTACCAATTGTCCACTATTTTCTCCAAATGTGAAGGTTGGCTAACAAAGATAACGTAGTCCAAAACACAAAATCCTTAAAACAACAAATTCTCAACACGAGGAAATTTTAGGAAACATATCCAAATGAGTAATATCACCCCTATTCCCATTTCAAACTTAAGAACTCGTGTTTCTGAGTGGATAGTGAGGGGAGAGATGAAATGAGGCTTCTCATCATTTGGAGGTGGAATATTCAAAATGGGTCGCTTAGTCTTTATCATTAGGTGAAATTTCAAACAAAGTTGACTCGGGGTCTATATGGTTTTTTGAGTGAGTAGAAGAGTTTACTAAGGAAACAACAAATTGAACCACGGGATTCGGTTGTTCATGTTTAGGAACACCCCACCCAACATCTCCCAAATAAGGTTGAGGAGGGATCTCACCCAAACCATCATTTTCATTCCATAGGGGCACCTAGGGTTCCTCAATGATGCTTGGATCTGGTTGCAAAGGTGTGGGAGTAGGTAATAGGCATTAGGGGTTGCGCAAGGGTCTATCCACCTAGAAACAAGCACCCTGTTTGGGATTATTCATTGAAATCCCTAAAGTCCGCATCAAAATGAATAGAGAACCTTATCTTTTTCCTGCTTCCTCCCCCCCACACATTATGGTTCCCTTGTCTTTGTCCCATATGAGAACCCCTACTAAAGAAACTTATCTAACAACCAAGGATGTGTATTAAATTTAATCCTCATGCAAATCAACACTAACAACTATAAATAGAATCACAATAAATCACAATGATTCATGTAATGACCACTAAACATTTCAACTAGCCAAAGAAAAGAGCCAAGACTAGTTAGTGACATTGGGAAAAAGGGAAATCTCTTGGCACTAGAAATTCATGATTTTATTTACAAATAAAACTTAAATAATGCATTGCGGGCTTCCTTTTTTTATTTTTATTTTTACCATTATGCTTTAAAGCACACAAAATAGAGAGAGCATTCAATCTATTCTTTTAATTTCATCATATGCAGAGGTATGTTTCAATAGGGCCATCCATATGCTTATTTTAATGGAAAGACAATTGAAGGTATGTGAGTTATGAAAGGAAAGACAGAGACCCATCCCATTCACAACAATCTTATCCCATTAATAAAAATCAAAGCCATGATAAGGCCTTGTAATAGAGATGATAAATACAGTAAACACAACCAATCCATTACAGCAGTTCCAGGCTATAAGGAGTCACCAACCAAGTTCCACATATGGGTTGGGTGAGGGGGGAATGACCACAAAGTGAAACACATAGAGTGACTGTGCTAATTTCAAAATATAGTTCTAATGTCGAGTCACAAACCAAGATTAGTCATTGTTCAGTGAAATTGGGCCATATTGTTCAGGCTCTCTTTTTATTTCTTTACAAGTAAGCAATAACATATCATGATTTGGGTATACAAAAAGGATTAACAAGGGTGAATGCTAGGTCAATCAAAAGTTCAATGACACAAAAAATCCCCATAGCACCTATATGTGACTTGCAAATAACAAAAGAAAGTATCAAATTAACTTATCTCATTGGATTTGAGCTTCTAAAATTATTTTTAGCATGTGAACCCCCAACAAATCCTTATTCTGCAACTTTTAATTGGCTCCATTGATGCTCACGCAACAATAGTGGCATTTTAGAGGGGGGGAAATGGAAAGTTGCAGCTAAGGAATAATGTATGAGGGTTTATTATCCATCGCATGGGAGTGAGGAGGTTTCAATGAAGTTTGAAATGAAGAGGAGGGAATGACCATGCACAAAAGATGGTAAAATTCTCCAAAATCTAGATGAACGGTCAAGATTAACCTTTGACAAAACCCTTTCCAATTAGATTAAATGCCAAATGAGTGGTGGTATGGTGGGAATTGAGGTGGTAGACATTTGGGCCACTGACTATCCTTGTTAGTGTTTTGAAGTGTGAACCAATCAATTATGAAATCTCGATTAAACCATTCACAACTAGTAATATTCAATGCATATGATCAGCATTTAGATATGTCAATCAATATCATCGAGGAGCATTAAAACCAAGACCATGTCTTATGTGTAATCAATAACAACATACCTCGATGAGTATAGTTCATACCTCTTTGCTATGTCGTTTTCCAATGTAGTATATCATCCTAGATCCATCTTAAACATAGATCTATCAAGCACCGAGAGGGATCCAATTTCTTAAGGCATAACATTTTTTTTATCTTAATTTTTTTTACACGTCAAGAAAATATTTACACCTCAAGAAATTTGATCTCTCTTGGTGCTTGATAGATCCAAGTTTAAGATGGATTTATGATGGTTTTAATTTTTTATTTATTTTATTTTACGAGCCGACATTAATTTTTTAATTACTTTTTATTTTTGGTAGCTTATGAGCCAACATGAATTGTTTTAATTACTTTTAATTTTTGGTAACTTATGAGCCGGCATGATTTTTTTTAATTACTTTTTATTTTTGGTAACATTATGTTACATAACGTTACAACATCTCACCCATACTAGGATGTAGAGCACCTCACTACTCTCAGTGCAATCACCCCCAATGCTACGATCAACAACATATTATCATCATTACAATCAATTAACCTATCATTAACCTTTAAAAACATACCATTACACTGTAATCTCAAGACTCGGACATGCTTCGCCATCTAATATTATCATATTAGCCATAATGATGCCTTTATATCCAAGTTTTTGGGTGTATCAAGGTCATGATAGGTCACCTTGAAAGTGACCCATTATTATTTTGTCCAAACTTCTATTCAATAACTCATATCCCAAATGATGCACAAAGATTTGAAAGGACACCACATTGTATTGCATAATGGAAGCATGCGAATAAGAACACTGAAATATCATAATGCAGAAAATAAGGTATCTCATTATACCAAAACATATTCATAAGACTCGCCTTAAATAATCATGGTATCGTCAACACATAACAAACCCAAAAACAAGAACCAAAACAGTACGACCTAACCACTAATATCCCTTATGTCTCCTCAAGGTCTAGATGGGCCCCCCTTCTCTCTTTCCTCCATTATGTTATTGCATAATTGGCTATATTCGGATGAAGAAGTGGGTTGAAACAAAGGTAATGGGTGAAAATTTCTATGCTTCATAAATAATTAGTGTTGAGTTGGAAATCGAGTCAACATAAGTACAGTTCCTGATGTTTATATTTAATAAACAACACTTTTAAATTAACTAAATCCATAGTCAATAATTGTGCATTGGTGGTTTTTTTATCAATGCATTTCTAAGTTATACTAAGCGCCATTTGCGGTTCTTGATTTTAATAAAGAATGCATAGGCTTACTAACTTTTTAACTATTAACCACACTTGATCGGTGCAGTGTCAATACATAGACGCACTGTTATCAATGCTTAGATTATTTTTTAAGTGCAACAATGTGCTTGTTGATGTACATTGAAAGCACTGTCAATGATGTTTTTAGATATTAAAAACACAATGTTTGTGGTACGACTCTTTCCCCTTGGAATGCATTGTTAACGATGCACTTTGTAATTACAAACAGAGAGCACCAGAGCACCGTATTTGGTGTGAATTGAACGGATCAAATGCACACCACACATAATTTAAAAAAAAATTGAAAAACAGACAAATTATTCACAAATTTCCAATTTTAATCTTCTATAATTTTAAATAAGTAGATAAGAAACAGTTTACCTAGTTTGTTTCCAACTCAAGAGGCATGGTTGACATGTACACAAGAAATTAGCTTTCCAATGGTTTTGCAAAATTGGAAAACTTCTCCAATCAACCAATGAATCGAAGAGTGGGGAGTGTGACAACTAAGCAGTGCTGAAGATGGTACAATCATACAATAATATCTCACACCAGTGCTCTCTCTTGTCAGAAAAATGAAATTATGGGGTGTTTTTTTACTATACTGTAATGCGCTTTCCAATATGTTGCACTAGTGCACATTATTCCCTTGAGTGCACCACTGATTGGCATGTTGTAGAATTCAAGTTGTGCAGAATTAATTAAAATGCACTGGTGTGTTTTGTGAACGTTACTACAACGAATTTTTTTTGGAGATTTAAAAAATACCAAATTATAATTTTATTCCATCTGCAAACATCTTGGTGCTAAAAATATTTTAATGCACATCGGTGTATTTAGTTATTTTAATTTAACACACACCATTCAAATTTTAAAGAGTATTAAAATTAGAGAACTTATGTTATTAACTATTTTATCTTGCCTTAGTGATCTGTTTATTATGGAGCATTGGTGTATTTTTGTAGTATCACACCCGTGCGTTTCCATGTATCTAATGCAACATTTATATTTGTATATATTTTTACAATAAAAACATGTCATTATCCATACAATTTTAGAGGACTTGATGTGTTTCAATGCAGTATGCACCAATGTGTTTTTCCATATTAATTGCATCAGCATAATCAAGTGTTCAAGTAAATAAAAAATATGTTTTCATTCAATATCGAGGTTTTTTTTTGTCTTTGGTACTTGATAAGTTATGATGCACCGATGCATATTATAAGGGGGTGCAACAGTGCATTATCTACCATTCAAGCACATCGTTAATAAAACCTCTAGTTACTCGCCTTTGCTAGCAACCTCTATTATAAAGAAACAAAGGAGACATTTTTGGGAGAGGTTTCACAAAAGCCTCCTCTAGAAGATGTTTTCATTGTAGTGCTCTTCCCTCTACACAGAAAGTCATAACATAGCTGGAAAATTCTCTCCAGAACACCTTTGGGGATACGAGCAAGATAACACCAATATACCAAATAGCTTCTAATATAGACTTAACAAGGGTTAGCCCGCCACCCCTAGATAACCACCGGTGGCATCAAAATTGGATCATTTTTTCAACTTTGCTAATAATCCACCTCCAATCCTGGATACCATAACCATTAGGTTTTAAATAATATCCTAGGTATTTCAACCCATCAAAAAGATGAACGGACTTAAAAGTATGAACCTTACTAATCCTTCCAACAATTTGGTCATGTAAACAGTTAAAACTGATAGAGGATTTAGACTAGTTAACCTCCATTCCCGTTGCATTACAAAAAAGATTCAGAACCTCTCGTAGGGAATTGACCTCATCCATTGTACCCTAAGAAAATAAAAGCACATAATCCCTGCCGAGAAGGTGTCTTAGGAATTCTAGGCCACCCACATTGATACCCTTAATCTCTCTCCTATTGAGTTGTTATTAAGGCTCTACCCAAGCCTTCTGCCACCATAAGGAATAAATAAGGCGAGGGAGGGAATCCCTACCACAATTTACACAATGGCTTAAAGAAAGATGATGCAGCTCCATTGATAAGAACTACATAAGATACAAAAACCACACACCCCATGATCCAATTGACCACCTGCACAATGAATCCAATAGAATCAATGATAATCTAAAATCCAATCAACAAGAACAATCATAAG
The DNA here is from genome assembly GCA_027924585.1 of Larix kaempferi. Taxonomy (NCBI): domain Eukaryota; kingdom Viridiplantae; phylum Streptophyta; class Pinopsida; order Pinales; family Pinaceae; genus Larix; species Larix kaempferi. The sequence continues at coordinate 1,659,067 of BSBM01000254.1, forward strand.
CTTTTGAGAGGTTCAGTTTCACCACAACAACAACTTGCTTTTATTGCTTAATAGAGTGGAGGGCTTCTTAAGCCATCCCAATCATTTTGTGAATAAAACACCCCTCCAAAAACCTAAATTGCACCATAAATATAAATTTCACATAATTCTATGAAGGCCAACAACTATGATTTTTGAGAGGATTTTACAAACGTAGTTACAAATAGATATTGGCCTAAAATCATTGAAAATAGTGGCTTTGTTGACTTTGGGAATTAGAGCAATAAACATGGAACTGTCAACTTTGGGAATTACCCCCCGACGAGACACCAACAAGATTGTTGTGAACATAAACTTGAGCATCAACTCCTCTGAGGAACCGAATACCCAAAAACATCAATCTCTCCAGTTGGATCCTCATTGTAGTAGATTAATTCCTCATCCTCGATTAGGGCTTATGTAATAAAACTCTCCATCCTTCCAGCAAAGCATGTTTACCAAATCAACATATAATTATCTTAATCCTGAATCTATTAAACACTAGAATAAATCAAAACATATATTTATCAATGCTTAAAAAATCCAAATCCAATTGAATATATAGTACTCTATTTTATTATTAATATCATTAAAAAAAATCATTTATACAAATGAAATATATAACTTATGAAGGTTATAACTTGTTTGTAGGTAAACCTTATCATATAATATAACAACATGCTGTAGAACAACCATACATATAGATTTTATGTGCAAATTTGAAAAAAAAAAAGCTGCACACACAGAAATAGAGAGTCATGGATCGACAACAACAACAAACATCCAAAGGAAGATAGTAAAATAACAGAGAACACATCAACAACAAAAAATTTGTTTGTGTGAAATTTAGTCTCTATCAAGTCTTGGGTTCAAATCTCATGGAAAAGGTTATCAAGTCTTGGGTTCAAATCTCATGGAAAAGGTTGAAGGTAGGAGCCACTTGTGGAGAATAATTTCACTTCCCCGGAACAATAAAAATCACTCTCTTGGCTTTTCGTATCTTAATTCCCTAGCCTTCCTTTACAGAAAATCATTTCATTTTAGAGTGTGAGCCTTCTCTGACATTTATGCAAATCTTGGGATAATTTATTCAAGTAGGGACCATATTAGAGGTGCTCATAATCAAATGTAACGGGAAAACGGTTGAAAGGCAGAAATTAGTGTTGAAATGCAGAAATTAGTGTTGAGGCGGTCTGTCTTGCGTTCAAATTTGAACCCTTCCTAGCCCTTCCTAGAAGTGTAATGTTAAAATTGCCCTTTTAAAAAAATTTAAAATATGAATTTTACCCCTTCCAATAGGAAGGACATAATTTATATCAACATTTCAAAAGAAGGGCAACATTTGAAATTACCCATCCATATAAATTTCAATTTCTATGTTGAAATTCCTATGCTATAAAATTCATTCAAAATATTGTAAATATCATAAATTATAATCATTCACTCACTCATGTCATGCACTCACTGCTTAGCTTTGCAAGGTGATGAGTGATGAATGACGACTACGGGGTACTAGCCACTGGGATTTGACTCTGAATCCCGAGTCACTTCGGGTTGAGATCTAAGGTGTGACAATGTGTCAATGACTATGGCTGTAACAATAGAGAACCACTACTAGGCCCAAAACAAGGCCGAAACATTGTACCTACTACCTATGTGAACCTGACTACCAATGTCCACTCGTTTTTCGTCAAAATTAAATTCAATTGCCGCTTTGATGAGTCCTCCTCTACAAGACTTCATTTCTTGCATGAATGTCACAGACTCACGACAACTCTAAACAACACTCAATGGCATGCAACTACAAATAATGACATGCAGCTAGAACCAGAGACCAAGAAGAGGTTGATTTATGCATTGATATAGAGAGGTGGCACTAGGCACACAATATGGAGAAACAATGAGTTAGAAAAAACATTTGGACCAAAGTACCACAATGGTTATATATAAAATTAAAAAAAAACAATTTTTGGCTCAGGAATTGTCTTCAATTTGATGGGTGGTATGATCATGATCATGTAATCTCCCTCCGTCCTTCCAAACATATGTGGTTTCTCACCACGTTTGTCTTCGACACTCGCCACCAAAATACGTATAAAAATTACATGTCTTTACATCCTCTTCCATTTAAATCATCATCGCACAGTCATAACTAAGGATTATTATGCATGCACACCCTCGCCTTATAATATCAATTGGTTCAAGGCGCAAAGACAACCATAGATTATCAAATGTGTCAAGACGCAAAGAGTAAGAGACAACTATAAGTAAGTCTTATATTAAATTTACCATATAAGTCTTTAATTGGCACTATCATCTGAGATTTGACACGTTGGATTGTTGTGATCTTCTTATCACTCCTTACCAATGTGATCGTAAGGCTTCTTTGATGGTGAAGTCCATAATTTTAAGTCTTCTTCCTCATTCTAATGCCTTTTGGTAAGACAATAAGGAGGGTAGTGGCCCGCATCAGCATGGAAAACGGTTTCGACATAGAGGTAGATGCATTAATTCTTTCATTAAATAACTTAAATTTCATGCCAGTGACAACGAATTCATCGAATCGTGGATTGGTAAAAAACACATCAAATTTTAGAGCCTCGAGCTCTTAATTACTCATGCATCTAGAATTTTCGCAAATCGAGCCATTAACAAACTTCTTTTGTTGTTCTGGTTCAATTGAAAAGGTAGATTGTCAAGACTCAAACATGCAGCGAGTTGCAAGGATCCAATTGACTTAGGCTTGATTCCATTTCCCCTCCATCACATACCCGTTTGTTGTCGCGACAAGCGTTGAACAACAAAATTTGATGCCCAGGCCCTTATGATGCTAGCGTTGCTAACTTGCTTGGTATGGAGGAATTTTTTTTAATGTTTTTTTGAGCTATGTATTATTTTTTCTTAGGCTCCTAATGTCCATCATTCTTACATCTCTCAAGCTTGGATGGTTTCCCTCTCTCCGGTTTGAATTAAGGTTTTGGTTGGTTTTATATGTATATTTTGGTTGTAGGTTTATTATAGCCTCATTTTGCTTAGTGGCTTCTTTTTGTACATAGTTAGCAGTAAGTAATTTTCTCATGCTTCTAGTTTTATTTTAAGACTATATCTAGTTACAATGTCTTGCACTATGCATAAGATCATGTAGATGCCCCAATATGGTTATTGCATAGTCTAAGTAGTTTTTCTGTATAATGAAGTGTGGTCTAACCCATAAAAATACAACAAAATAGTTGTTATTTTAATGAACTTTAAAATTAATATTACATATATATCAAATTAATGTGTTTAAATTTGGTTTTATTGAAAAGATACCATTTTATCATGTAGATATTAAGAAGTGTTCAATTGTTTAAGATTGTAAAATTTTTGATTAACAATATTTGTTTTTTACATTTTTTTGGGAGAAAGGTTTAGTTAATTTATACTTGTCAATTGAAGTACAATTATATAAATTGCATTTCATAAATATGAAATATGAAGGGCGGCTCCAAGAACAAATACCCTTCCAATAAAAATTAAAACCCACCCTTCAAATTTGATCTCTGTTCATATTTGTTGATCACTGGCGTCTGTCCACAGGCTATTTTTAGCTTCCCTGACGTTAAAATAATTTTTCCTTCTTCAACTTCAACCTAGAAATCCCCATTTCTTGGAAGGCTAGGAAGGCAAGTCATCATGTATTGCAATGCTAGTCTCTCCTTGCGGCTGGCACCACGAGGGAAAGCCCACGGGCGATTTTAGCCAAAGATCGAATGGCGAACTCGCTGTGAAGATGGAATTGGCATCCTCCTTTACTCAACGCATATCAAACAATATAAGAGCTCACAGATACATTAATATACGTTACTTGGGCATCGCTGCCGCCGCAGCAAAGCAAACGCGGGAAACGCAAGGTAACAGCCAATCCTTTGATGCTCAGTACGTTTCTCTGTTACAGTCATGTACCAATATGAAAGAAGTGCAACAAATCCACACCCATATTCTCATCACTGGCCTTGATGGCAATATATCTTTAGTTACCAAATTAGTGACTATGTATGCCATGTTTGGAAGTTTAGAGGAAGCACGCTTAGCTTTTGATACATCACAGGAACATAATGTTTGGCTATGGAATGCCATGATAAGAGGGTATTCGAGAGAAGGGATTTATGGAAAAACACTTAAACTGTATTGCGAAATGTATCACGAAGGCACAAAACCGAACAATTTTACTTTTCCCTTTGTACTTAAGGCGTGTGCTGGGCTCTTGGCTCCACGAGAGGGAAGGAGGATTCATTATCATGTGATTAGAAGTGGGCTAGAATCAGATGTTTATGTTGGTGCTGCTCTTGTTGATATGTATGCGAAATGCGGGCATATAGAGGATGCACGTCAAGTGTTTGAGAAAATGCTCGAAAGGGATGTGGCTTCCTGGACTGCCATGATTGCAGGGTATGCTCAGAATGGGTTTGCCGAAGAGGCCTTGATTCTCTTTCGTGAAATGCAACAGGTGGGGAAGATACCCAACTGTATTACGATGGCGAGTGTGCTTCCAGCGTGTGCTGATTTGGGAGCTCTGCAACATGGCCAAGGGATCCATGACTGCTTAATTAGGAACGGGATTGCGTCTAATGTGTTCGTGGGGACTGCCCTCATAGACATGTATACGAAATGCGGGAGTGTGATGTTTGCGCGGCAGTTGTTTGACAGAATGTCTATTAGAAATGTGGTCTCTTGGAGTGCGATGATTTCTGGGTATGCATTAAATGGACACGGGAATGAAGCTTTGAGGTTATTTAATCAAATGCTACTGGTGGATGTGAAGCCCAATTCGGTCACTATGGTGAGCGTTTTACTGGCATGTGCCCATCTAGGAGCTCTGCATCAAGGCAAGCGAATCCATGATTATATTATTAGAAGTGGTCTTGATTCAGATGTTTCAGTGGGAACGGCCCTCATTGACATGTATGCCAAATGTGGGAGTATAGAGATGGCAAGACATGTGTTTGACAAAATGTCTACAAGAGATGTTGTCTCATGGAGTGCAATGATTGTGGGGTATGGATTGCATGGGTATAGTGAAGATGCCCTTACGCTTTTTACCCAAATGCGAGAGACAGATAAGGAACCAAATGAGATCACATTCATTGGTGTTTTGGCTGCTTGTAGCCATGCAGGTCGGCTGGATGAGGGTCGCCAGTACTTTGATTGCATGATCCGAGATTATTGCATGACACCAAGTGTGAAGCATTATGCATGTATGGTTGACCTTCATGGCCGAGCTGGCCAATTGGAAGATGCATATGCTTTAATAAAAAGAATGCCATTAGAGCCTGATGCAGGTGTGTGGGGAGCCTTGCTTGGTGCCTGCAGAATCCACTGCAACATCGAGCTAGGTGAGCAGGTTGCAGAACACCTTTTTGCATTAGAACCTGAAAATGGGGGATATTATGTCTTGCTGTCAAACATCTATGCAGCTGCTGGCAGGTGGGATGATGTAAGAAAGATCAGAGTAATGATGAGAGAAAGGCGTGTGAAGAAGCCACCAGGATATAGCTTCATTGAGATGAATGGTCAGCTTCATGCCTTCATTGTGGGAGACAGATCACATCCTCAATCTGAGGAAATTTATGCAATGTTGGAGACATTGGCTAAGCAGATGAAGGATGCAGGATATGTGACTGACAAAAGTTTTGTACTGCAGGAAGTGGAGGATGAGGTGAAGGAACACATCCTTTGCAGTCACAGTGAGAAGCTGGCGATTGCTTTTGGGCTTATCAATACAAGCCCTGGAATCCCTCTCCATGTTACAAAGAATCTTCGCGTGTGTGGTGACTGTCACACGGCTACTAAACTTATATCTAAGATTGTGATGCGGGAAATTATTGTAAGGGATGCAAACCGTTTTCATCATTTTAAGGATGGATTGTGCTCTTGCAGAGATTACTGGTGATGCTAGTTAAAACCATGGTAGCCATATTCAGAAAAAAACAAAAATAAAGAGGACCAAAAAAAAAGGCTAAATGTTTCAAGCAAGAAAAAGAGGGAAATAATGGTAAAACAATGACAAACGCATATAAATAATGGCTACTCAGCTCAGTAATAGATGTTTGAACATTTCAAATTGCACAAAACTATCAAGGTTGGGAACAGATGAAGATTAAAAATGTAGAAATGCTGAAATTTTGGGGTCTGCAGTGAAGGTTGACCATCGCCCCCAAAAATATGTCCAATTACACATCCAGCCAAAGGCACATAATTAAAGAGCTTGTTTTTTTTGGCTGGATGCTGTCTTTTGTTACCATGGTTAAAATAAACAAAAATCATAGCCTTGATCAATGACCAGAGAATGTTTCTTGGTTTGAATTGATAGCACTGGTGTAGTTTTACCTGTGTGCTTGTAGCCATGCAGGTTGGTTTGATGAAGGTCAACGATACTTATAGATTCCATGGTTCAAGATTATTATATCATCACACCAAATTCAAAGCATTATGCCATAGAGGTTCCCTTCTTGGTTGAGTCAGCTATTTAGAGGAGGCACATTACTAATAAAAGGAATGGCAGTGGATCCTGATGCAGGTGTGTGCATGCCCTTGTTTGGTACCTGCAGAGTCCACGACAGCATTGAGGTGGAAGGTCATGTTGCAGAACAACCTTTTGCTTTACAGCCCTAAAATGCTGGATTTGTGTTACACTGCTACTGGCAACTGGGACGATGACTAAAGATCTGAGTAATGATGAGAGGAAGGGGAGAAAAAAAACCACAGTATAAAGCCTTGCAGGAGATAGATTGCACCCTCAATCAGGAGAAATATATGTGGCATTGGAAACAATGTCTGGGAGATGAAGGATGCAGGGTATGTGGTTAAGACAAATTCTGTGTTGCAAGAAGCCGAGAAGGAGCTGATTGTAAACATGCTTTTAGTCACAGTGAAAAGCTGACCATTGCTTTTGGTCTTATCAGTGCAAGCGCTGGAATCCCTCTCTATGCAGGAGTAAGCTAATCTTGTAGTAATTGGACCCTCTTTCCAGCCACAAATCTGATGAGAATCTGGCAGAAATTTCAGGCATGAGCAGAGTTATACCATGTTCTAGGATCCATGCATATGGGGGAACAATGCCTATAGGGGTTTTGCCCAATTCTGAATTATCCAGATCATTAAGATTTCAATCAGAGTTCTGGATTGAGATGAACTCTGATGTTCTGTATCACTGGATTCCAGCAACTGGAGGGAAGTTTGCTTTCATATCCAAATTCCAAGATTGTGAAGTGAGAAATTTGCAAGGGATTAAAACCATTTCTATCATTTCAAGGATGTGTTCTTGCAAAGATTAGTATTGTTGCTAGTTAGAAAAAGCAAAAACCATAACCTTGTTTAAAAAGAAAACTACCAACTTGAGCATGATCCTTCCCTGATTTAATAGCTGTGGTCTAGTCTTCATTGATGTGTTCAGGATAATGACTTAATTGGAGAAGAAAGAGCTTTAATATGGTCTTTGAAGAGAGTGTGCATAATCTTAGACGACATGAATTATTTCAGTGAAGCTGAAACCATGACGCATTTATATATTGATGTACAATAACCTAGAGGATATCCAGCGTGATTAATATACTCGAATTACATGAATTTGAGTACGAATTTCTCAATGCGGGGAAGACAACTTGTGCTTCAATGTACAGAGTATACAGATATGAACTGCATAATATGTCAGCATCTTTTCGAGTTTAACTATACTAGTGACGTGACAACTTTATTCTTTATGTGGACTTTAGATGTTTTAAAATTGAGTTGAGAAAAGGAGGTTATCTGATCAATGTGTACAAACCATGCGAGCTCCTTTATTTGGTACAAGCTCCAAAGAAGGATTCGTTAGCTATAAATAGGAATTCCTTACATTCAGTTATGGCATCCTCTTTTTTCTTTGGTTGCAGATAGCTTCTCAGTTCATCCAAGACAAACATACAAAATTTATCATATATAATTGTGTTGTTGATGGAGCTACGTGAGGCATCCTCACTAGCCTAGTCGACCTACAAAATAAAAAATAAACAATAAATGTATTTATATATTCCAAAATGACAAGTGGGCCCCAATAAAGCAGCTAAGTCGGCCTAGTCGGAGAATTCACTCAAAAGTGCAGTATAAATAGAGGAGTAGCCCTCCCATTTGTCACACAACTCAAGCAAGTTTGCTCAAGCAAGAAAGTTTGACTTTTTGGGTAGCAGAAGACATCTGGAGCTATTTTTCGTTGGCATCTATTCATCTTTTACTTTTATCTTTATTGTACTGAATCTCTGAGTAAGAAAGGGTTGTTGGGTTTTTCTAGGATAAAGCATTGTGTCTATTATTTTTGTGCATAGTTGTTCTTTCAGTGATCCTTTATCGCTTATAAGTTGAAAGAGATGAGAATTATATTGCTATAAGTAAAATTCTAACATGATATCAGAGCAGTACTGAAGGAGACTATTGTCGAAATTGGGGTTTGTTGTTTCTTCAGCTTTCACCCACTAATTTGGCTCGCCCTTAGCTTCATTAAGCTCGCCCTAGGAAGGCAAACCTTCTTGTGCAAGCATAATTTCATTCTGAAGATTTTCAATTTTTTGACCTAATTACTATGGTTACTACAGTAAGTCGAGAATTAGGGTTTGTTGGTTCTCAGTCTTCTGACCACAGATCAGGAAGAAAAGGAGGATAATTCAACTCATCTTAGGAGGGAAAATTCATCCGTGGAAGTGGTTTTCCAAGAATCCAAAGTCATTTTTTGACTTAGCTCCTGTTAGGGTTTCTGATCCAAGCTGCAGTTCCGCTTCTCAGTCAAAATGTCAAGCATCAAGGTTGAAGATAGGCTTGATGGAGCTTCAAATTTCCATTCATGGAAGTCTAGAGTGCTTATTGCTCTAGAAGAAAATGATCTAAATTTTGTTGTGAATGGAGTGTCAGAACTTGAAGAAGAAGCAGAAAAGACTTAGTGGAAGAAGAATGATGCCAAGACAAAGAGGATCCTAATAGATTCAGTCAAGGATCATTTGATTCCTCAAATTTCTCAGAAGAAGACGACAAAGGAAATGTTTGACACCTTGAAGAAGCTGTTTGAGAACACAAATATTAATAGTGCCCTTGCCCTAAGGCAACAACTCTTAAACATCAAGATGTCTAGATCCAATACTATTGCATCATATTTCATGAAGATCACATAGATCAAATATCTATTGGGCACTATTGGTGAGATTATTGTAGATAGGAAATTAATCATGATGACTCTGAATGGCCTCCCTCAATCTTGAGAACCATTGATTCAAAGCGTGACGGGAAGATCTAAGCTACCTAATTTTGAAAGATTGTGGGCAGATTGTACACATGAAGAAACCAGACTTGTGGCCAGAGGCAAAGTACATGTCCCTCATGAAGAAGATCAAGCTCTTGCTATGCACACCAAGAAAGGAGGAAAGAGGACCTTTGGTAGAAAAGACAAAGGTGGAGGATCAAGTCCACCCCCAGAACAAAGGAAGAAGAAATATTTTTTACAAATTCAATGCTTCAAGTGCAAAAAATTCGGCCCCTACAAGAATCAATGTACGTCAAAGAAGAGGAAAGAACATGCCTCCACAGCTGATGTAGATGAAGAAACTCCACCAAAGAGGTCAAGGAATGCAAAAGATGATGACTGTCAAAAGGAGTATTTCTTTTAGTACACCAATGATTGCATTATCTCTAGACAAGGAGATTGTCATTAGTGTTGTATGAAGATCCAAGTTGCAGTTAGCTTCCAAGTAAGAAGATAAAGATCTAAGGACTCTAGTGGTCCCTGCAAGGAGGCAGAGATCAAGAGGGAGCCCACACAAAACAATAAAAGATAAGTATTTGGATTATCATTTGTCATTATTGCTCTTGCAAATCAGATCTGAATGTTCATAACAGTTGTATGCAGATCTGTATTCTTAGAATCAAGAAGTGTGTTATGCATGTTATGATATAGCATGAGATTGACTAGCAGTAGGCTCATATTGTGCATGTGTTGAGTAAGCAGCCTGTAGTGCTGCACAACAAGTTCCATGAACCCTAGATGGAACTAGTCTAGGATGAAACCTCTTTGCTGACATACTGGAGCAGTGCACGCTCTTGACAAAATGTTCTGGTGGAGATGGAAGGCATCCAGATAGTCACCAAGTATGTTTGGGATATGGATAGATGTTGTACTGAAGCATTGGCTAAGATGCTTACATGACTGTGTGAACTATTGTCATTGAAATATGATTTAATTTCTCGTGATTATGCAATGTTGCTAACTATTTGACGAAATATGACTTGTAGGGAAAGACCATATGCTATGACCTACAAGAGAAGGATGATATAACTTGTTTTGAAGAGCAAGTGATGGATGTATAGTCATCTAGATTAAGATCTCGTTGATACTCAGTATTTGAGAGGGAGCAGGATGCTCATAAATGACTCTCAAGATCAGATAACAGGATGGCTTCCATGACAGTGGGAGCAACTACAGTGGATGTGATTCAACAATAATAACAGACATATGTGGATCTAGTACATTCAATCATATGCAGACCCATGACTCAGGTCTAGGAGATCTCATATGAAGACTGACGATTGATGTTCATCCTTCCGATGAACATAAGGAGTTGCAGTTAGTAGTAGCAGATAAATTCTATGAAGTTCATCAGTTACTTCAGTATGAGATGTGGGGACTACATAAATAGCAGTTGGCTTCCAGTTGGACATTGCTTGTGTCTAAGTGAAGAATTAACATGCTCCAGGACAAGAACCACTTAGTTGACCTCAGAGGAGGTCCTGCATACATCCAGTAGAGCAACGGCCTAGGATTCAACACGTGCAGATAACACAGGTTGTTGATGATGATTTCTTCATCGGATTTTGTATACTAATGATTAGTTCCCCACCGTGACAGAGAGATCTGTTGATAGAGGGAGTTTTCCTCTGGAGTCTTAGCCTGATGCATTACTTCTGAGATTAGAAGTATGGCTAAGACCAATGAGATATCCCTCAATCAGAGGGGATACACAGTTGAGAGATTAAGGAGGATGGAACATAAGTTCATGGCTACACAAATTTGAAGAAGTTGTTTATGCTTTCGATTCCAATTTGGTAAACAGTTGGTTGAATCCATGATACTCTCATTTGCTCTATGAGAGCTGATGTTTAGGATGTAGATAGCATCAAGTATGGCACTAATGTACTAGCCAGTGAGCAATTCCAGAGGGAGAGTATGATGCAAAGTTGCAGAAGTAATCTTCATCATATTGCCATGCAGTATTATTGAGAGAACATGAAGTTCATCTCAATAGACTCACTTGATGAGACATGACATTAATGGATGAGCAACATTGTCCAATAGTACAACGTGCAACAATATGCTCTAGTGCAGAGGGAGCAGGAGATTCCAGCACAAAGGGAGCAATTGTAGAGACATGATACCGAGAGAAGCAGTTCAGCTCTTGTATATTCCAGATTGCAGACAGTTTCACCAAGCCTCTTTCCATAGTGAATTTTGCATACTTCCGTGAAAGATTTGGAGTATTGGGGAATGCTTCCCTTAGTGAGAGGGAGTGCTCTTAGTCTAGGATAGGTAGTCCTTGTAGATCGATAATGAACTCAGTCCAGGTAGGACAAGTGGTCATTGTAGACCGATAATGAGCCCGGTCCAGGTAGGACAGGAGGTCCTTGTAGACCGATAATGAGCTCAATTTAGGTAGGACATGCGGTCCTTGTAGACTGAGAAGAGCTCAGTCTAGGTAGTGTTGTAGTAAATGTAACTTCAGAAAGTATTCATTTGTATTTTATATTTATATTATTATTGTATTTTACTTGAACCTCCGACGGAGATGTTTTTCCTCCATTCAGGGATGTCATTATTATGTTTGGTCATGCTAGGTAAAACCTCCATTGTAAGTCGGGGCAATAACACCCCAAAGAATAAATGTAAAAGGTATTATTGAGCCTCCCTAGGACAGGTTGGCCCAGTCAAGTTAGTCAAGCCGACCTAATTAAGAAAAAGGTCACCCAAACATAAAGTAAAAATAGAGAGCTTGCTCTCTCATTTGGACATATCATTCACTCACTCAAGTTCGCATAAGCAAGAGAGAGAAGACAAGTTTGCTCGAGGAGAAAGAGAGAGAGCTGCAAAAGACTTCTTATTTTTTGGGTTTTCCATTTTGTGATATTGTATTAGTGACGAATCTATCTTTGAGGAAGTTGCGGGGTTTTCTCTTTTATGGTTTCCCCGAGGAAAATTATTGTCTATTGTGTTTTCCTATGCTTGTCATTCTTTCAGTTAAAGATCCTAATTAAATTGAATTAAAGTGCAAACTCTAACATGGTATTAGAGCTAACCTGAAAAGAAGGCATTGTGCAGTAGTGATAAACTAGGGCTTCCTAGTTCAAAGTATTCTCTCCACAGATCATATGAAAAAGAGGGCTAGGCTCACTCGCCCTAGGAGGGTGCATCTTTTGGAGGAAGTAGAATCAAATTTGGAGAATTTTCATTTTTGATCCAGACACTAGTGCTGGGGGAAAACTAGGGAATCAAGCTTTTGGGGTTTTCCTCCATCAACTTGGAAAAAGGAGTACATTGGACAACTCGCCTTGAGGAGATGCATCTTCCTGTCCAATCAGAAGTTCAAAATTCCAACTTTGGAAAATTAGGATTTCTCTAACAAACCCTAGGGTAGCCAGCTCTAGAACCAGGTTGGGCATCTCAAATTGGTAAGATCTAAATCTACGCTATTTCCATTTGAGGTTGTCATTTCAAAATGACTCACCACACCAAGCTTGAGGATAAGCTTGAGGGAGCTGACAACTTCCGAGCATGGAAGTATAATATCTCTCGTCCTTGAAGAAAATGATTTGGACAAATATGTTAGTGAGGAGGTTCCAGCACCAGAGGAAGATGAAGAAAAAGTTATCCACTAGAAGAACTTGGTCAAGGCCAATATAATTATTGCAGACTCCATTAAAGATCATCTCTTTCCCCATGTGTCATCTTTGAAGACACCCAAGGAGATGTTCGATGCTTTGACGAAGTTATTCGAAGGGAAGAACATTAATAAGAAGATGACATTAAGGAACCAACTCAAGAATGTGAAGATCCTAAACTCAAAGACCATGCAATCCTACTTTACAAGGGTCTCTCAAATCAAGGAACAACTTGAAGTAGTTGAAGAAAAGGTAGAAGAAGGAGAGATCGATATGACCACCTTGAATGGTCTCCCAAGATCATGGGACTCAGTCATTCAAGGAATATGTGCCAGGAAGAAATTGATCACCTTCAACAGACTATGGGAAGAATACAACCAAGAAGAAGCTCGACTAGTAGCAAGAGTAGAGAAGATGGGAGCTGATTGTTATCAGACAATCTACCAAGAGCGGACTCAAGGCATGATCTCCCTAGCTTAATGCAAGCTTAGAACAAATGAGACATAATATGAAATAAATTTCCTAGATCTAATTAGAGATCGAGTGACTAGATGCCTTACCTTTTAGATCGTAGATCCTTTCTCCTTGATGTTGTTCCAAGCTTTATGGTCTTCAGATCTCAGCTGCAAAACCTGTCAAGACATACAGAACAAAACAAGTAGTAAAATGCATCTAAACAATAACATATCTAAGTAAGCAGTTAAGCATGCAAACTACACAAACATCATCAATGCAACAACATTTGGTGGAAAACATTTATATTACTGTATAAAAATGGAAAGTACATAGAAGGAAGTGATTACAACCAAGGCTTAACGTAACAATCCTTCTCCAACAAGCCAATGCCAAAGCCTCCAAAGGAAGTATAGATCTCCCAAGAGATGAATAGAGATCTCCTAAGCTAATTTCAACAGCATGTAAATACTATAGGCTTCCTCCCTTTGGAGTGAAGAGGAACCTCATATAAATAGGACTAGGAGGATAGAAATGAGTTGAGGATTAGTGGTAGAGAACTAAGGGATCTTCCCAATGATGGAGGAACCAAAGGACAACTCAACCTATATGTTAGGGATAGAGATCCAAGTCATCCTCCTTCGACAAATCGCTTGAAGCTTCCTCTTATCCATATTAACTGACATCGTCGCAGGTTGTAATAAGGCAAGCAGCGATAGATGAGATCGACGCAGGCTATATAAGGACAACATGCTACATCGTCGCACTCTATCAAAGAGCAACCTGCGATGATCTCGTTCGTTGCAAGCTAGAAGAGAGCAAGTTGCGACGATCCACCTAGATTTTAGGATAAAGGCTCAACAACTCTTTCAAATTGACTTCCTGGTCATGGATACTTCAAGGGTATATACACCAAGTTTCATGTTCATTCTAGATTGGTACATTGCACACACATACCATATTCATGAACTGTAAAAGCAGACATAACATTGTAAATAACTAATCACATAAGCAAACATATAAACAAGATCTCATATGGAACACAAATGTATAAAACCACCAAAATGTCTATATATATATAAATCGAGATAAAGTAGTGCTGATACAAAATCTGAAGCACGATGGCTTTCAGTGAGTCTATACAAAATCTGAAGCCTGATAGATTTCAGTAATACAAAATCTAAGGCTCACAAGCTCTCAGTACATATATAATATCATAAGGCCTAACGCTTGGCTCGTGCACCCCTGGGTTTCGCAGCCCTCGCCTGCTGGCCGTGGAAACAATCAACCGCCCTCGCTACCTTGCGGAGCAACACACTAAAATGCAAGGTCACGCCAACTGTGTACCTTTGCATGGGCCACGGTAACTCATGCACTGTCAGCTCTGGAACGTCTAATGTCAACCTAGTGAGGTTCTCATAGACATCTTCCATCTCTACGATGGCATCATGCATGGCTGGGGCTATAGCTGGTGCCTCTCCCCTTCTCGCGAGAAGTGAAACTTCGACTGGTCGTGAAGGGCCCACATCTGCACAAACATGTTATTAACTCATCAGCACTACCCCAAAAAAAGACGATTGATGACGGAGGTCTTCCCACGGAGGGTCATCCGCACTCGTGATTTCCATAATGGACTTGTCAGACTGAAAAGTCTAGAGCAGAGGATCGGTTAGGGATGATGTCCGCTGTAGAGAACAGGAAGTGGAGGCGACATCTAAGTGGTCCTCCGGTGCTGACTGGATAGCCTCGTAAGTGAGTTCAACGGGTAAAAGAGGCATAGTGTCTCTAATCAGGTGTGTGGTGGCTTCATCAGGTATAAGCCATTGATCAGTGGAATTGGGGATAGATGAAATCCGGGAGGAGATCATGTTCATTGTGGCAACATGATTTGGGGGATCTGAGGTCGAAAAAACACCCATAAGGGATGAGTCCTTGATGAGGCCAACCCCCACGCTCTCAAATGGGTGCAAAGATTGTCCAAGTAATGGAACATTATCGCTCGAATCAATAGCGGTGTCAGGTGTACAGAAATCCAGTTGATCGACAGTAACAATTCAACCTTGATGGGGGAATTGTACTATGCGAGAGACAGATGATGCGACCGTAGTCATGGTGTAAAACCAATTACGACCAAGCAGAATATTATAATCTAACGGGGCAGCGACCACTTCCACATTAATGGTCGTGGTCTTGCCCATATTACTGTATAAAAAGGGAAAGTACATAAAAAGAAGTGATTACAACCAATGCTTAACGTAGCAATCCTTCTCCAATAAGCCAATGCCAAAGCCTCCAAAGGAAGTATAAATCTCCCTAGAGATGAATAGAGATGTCCTAAGTTAATTTCACCAGCATGTAAGTACTATAGGCTTCCTCCCTTTGGAGTGAAGATGAACCTCATATAAATAGGACTAGGAGAATAGAAATGAGTTGAGTATTAGTGGGAGAGAACTAAGGGATCTTCCCAATGATGGAGGAACCGAAGGACAACTCAACCTATATGTTAGGAATAGAGATCCAAGTCATCCTCCTTCGAGAAATTGCTCGAAGCTTCCTTTTATCCATATTAACTGACATCGTTGCAGGTTATAATAAGGCAACAAGCGACATATGAGGTTGACACAGGCTATATAAGGACAACATGCTACATCGTTGCACTCTATCAAGGAGCAACCTGCGAAGATCTTGGTCGTTGCAAGCTAGAAGAGAGCAAGTTGCGACAATCCACCTAGATTTTAGGATAAAGGATCAACAACTCTTTCAAATTGACTTCTTGGTCATGTATACTTCAAGGGTATATACACTAAGTCTCATGATGGTAAGATTTAGGTGTAACAGAATGCCCCCCAAAGCATGAAGTTGTTGAAACTAGACAGGTGAAATGCTTTGACAAAAGGAATGGCAATGGCTTGTCGGATAGGAAATGCTGCTGCAGTACAAATGAATTTGAGAACACAGTCTCGTATGACTCACAACATGGCTGCCAACCAATACAATGCAGATCCATGGTAGTAAAAAATCGACTGAACACAATCATGGCTACTAGATACAAGAGTAGATCCATGATGAGATGATAATACAACCACGACCAATACAAATGTGGATCCGTGTGATATGACTAAAAAAAATCTCCATTGCAACCTGGGTACAACAAGAATTCCCCAGGGTCTTCAAGTCGAACCCGCAATGATACGAATCTACCCATGTGATTACAAATGTCTTGACGTCGAACATGGTAGAAACCACTTGATTACCGGTCGGTGATGTATACTGTTAACAAGTGCGAGGGAAATCACCATTAATGTCAATGATCCCCGAATGTATCAAAATACATATCATCAAGCGCGAATGAATGAGTTGAAGTCGAACACTTAATGAAATCTTTCAATCAAGAGTCAATGATGTAAACTCATGTCGAAAGCGAGGTAACCTTCCATTGAGGCATGCAGGTCCAAGGTACTCGATTGGTTTCTAGATTCAATCTTCGGGTGATGTGTTGAAGTCGACAATGATGAATCCGTCGAAGGAGGGCCATGATGAATCCCCCATCATCGACACGAAACACGACAAATGATGTTTTGAACAGATTGGATGGTACAATAACATACAAGATTGACTCAGAGTAGATCGGACATGGTGGAAGGTTTGTTGACTGCAAATGATGAGTGGTGAAAGTATTCTTGAACATGGGCATGGCATGACTTGGCAGTATTGACATGACGAGTATGACGCCAATTCCTAATATGCAACTGATGATGGAAGTATTCTTTGGATGACCCAAATGAGTAACAAGACTTAGGAAGTGGGTAAAACTCGAGGACAAACGGATGACCCAAGTATGGTATGCGAATGAAAATGAGTGCCATGTTCAAGAACGACTAGGTACCGCCACCGGTAAAAAGTGTAACACAAAAGATTTTCTTTTTCCCCATCATGACTGATGAGTGCCTCATGTGTTTTTTATGAGCTTGATGAGGGTAACCAGATGCTCGGTATAGCTCATCTCATAAATGAGTCCAATCCCAAATATTTTTCGAACCTGGGAGAGGAGGGGTTCATCCTATAGCGGGCCCTTCAATGTTAAATTTTAATGAGTCCATATAAGGTAAACTCGGTCGTCATTTCATGTTTAAAAAGTCTGAAAAGAGCTAAAGAAGACTCCAAAGGTCCTTTTTCGTAAGGTTAGGCTCTTCGCCCTAAAAATGGTAAAACAACGCGAGAGAGGACTCTTCCAGTCATGATTGGCTGGAGTATTCTTTTTTCGTAAGTAGTTCCCCCTGCTCTGAAAAAGGGGTTAACTATCACCAGGGAGATGACCGTTCATATACTTTAGCAAGCGTGAACGCGGCAAGTTCGCTTGGCGATCTTTTCGTATTTCGAGAGGCTGAAAATAGCTTAAAGATAGACTCCAGGGGGGTTCCTTTTCCGTAGGAGTTTAACAAGCCTGGAAAAGTGATAAATCATAACTCGGTGACTTATTCTCATGGTTTTACGAGCACGAGAAAGAACAAAGAGTCAGCTCATCCCATTAAATAACCGAATTCTAACTGACAAAAATGAATTCTAACGGGTGAAAATAACAACAAAAATATTCAACGGGTTGTTCATACCTTACAACATTTATGAGATGATCGCTATGATGCGAGAATGGCGCAAATGAAACACTTAACGTCTCCTGCATGCTTGAAAACTAGGTCAAATAGTCAACTGGGTATTAAAATGCAAAAAATAATCCAAACTATAGCAAATAACCTATAAAGCATCTAATTTTGAAAAACAATATTCCCTTTTTGTTTATAAAATAGGAAAAATGACCAAAAATAGTTACCATTTTCATTTGCCAAGTCTAGGAAGAAGAAAGTGCCATTTGGAGTTGATTTTCATTCGTCGATTGCTGGAGCTACGATTGACCATTTCACGAATCGTCAGGAGCAGGTAAACCTAGACCTCAGCCAACATCTTTCTAGTGGTTTACAATTTTGTTTTTTGTTCATTTTTTGGGTTTTTGGATTGATTTATGAGGGGATTTTGCGCCCTTGGGTCATCACAAGCCTCCTTTACGGGAACTGCGACGAACCCGAGTCGTCGCAAAACCCGTAAAGGCGCTTTCCGACGACGTCGCCTTGTCAACAATGACGAGGCGTGACGGTGGAAACGCCCAATTTCAAATCAAAACCTAGCCCACAAGAAAAATTTTCAGGGGTTTGGATGAGTTCTAATAGTGTTTAAATGCTTCCTTTGATAGGTTTATGGCCGTCACCATGGTTCTTGAATGGCGTGAATGTGAACACGAAGTAGAAGATATACAAGCGGAAAATGATCCATTGTGTGTGGATGCATTGAGAAACTGTGGACTGTTGAAGTACTTCCAGGTTCAGGGCTGTTACACCTAAATCTTACCATCAAGAGACTTAGTGTAAACATTCCTAAAGTTTCCTTGACTAAATTATTAACTTGAAAGAGATGCAAACCCATTTTTACTAGGTTTAGAGAGGTTGTCGCAGGTTGTCCTCATGCAACCTGCGACGTCGCAGGTTGACCTCTTGCAGCCTGCGACGATGCCAGTTAATAGACAAAAATAGCTCATTCGAGCCCATTCTCGAAGCTAGATGACATGGATCCCTATCCTTGACCTTTTGGGAGAACTGGCATTCAGTTCCTAACCTCTTGGAAGGATCCCCTATCTCTCTCCTACTATATCTCAACCTACCCTACCCACTTAGTCCTATATAAGTGAAGCTCACTCCCATTATAAAGGGGAGGAAGTCTATAGTGTCTACATGCTGGTGAAATCACCTTAGGAGAGATCTCTATTCATCTATTGGGAGACTCACACTTCCTTGGGAGGATTTGGCATTGGTTTGATCAGATGATGATTGCTACGTCAAGTCAATGGTTGTAATCTTTTCATCCTATGTACTTCTCTTTTCAATACAGTAATATAAGTGCTTTCCACCAAAATCTCATTGTGTTAATGATATCTTGTGTAGTTTGCCTACTTGACTGCTTACTTAGATCTATTATTGTATAGATGTGTTTTACTCGTTTTGTTGTCTTGTTGTCTTGACAGGTTTTGCAGCTCAGATCTGAAGATCGTCAAGCTTGGAGCAGCATTCAAGGAGAAAATGATTAGCGATCTATAAGGTAAACGTATTTAGTTCATTGATCCTTAATTAGATCTAGGAGAGTGATTTGTATTCTGTCCTATTTTTCTAGACTCGCTTTGAGCTAGGAAGATCATGCCTCAAATCCGCTCTTGGTATATTGCCCGTCAAACAAATCTGGCAACCATACTGGGGAAGACATTGTTTGTAGTTGTCAATTTGAATACCATTTTCAGTTGATTGCTTTTGCAATCCATTCATAGTCTTGTTTGGCTTATAAGCCTTGTTTCACCATCAGATCTTCACTTTGAAGAATCTGTAGTAGTCCTATGAGTTTGTACTCCTCATTTTTAAACCATTTCATTGCTCATTGTTTGGAGAATTGGTTCATTTTTGAATTTGGATCTCGCCTATCGCACCTGGGCAGTGGAGCCAGAGTGACACTGTGTCATTTCTTGGTCCCTGTTCTCTGTCTTTTGGCCTATCATCGCAACTCCTTCATTGGCCTACTGCGACATCGTCGCACTTCCCGCATTGGTAAACTGCGACGGTTGCTCTGTGTACAAACACAGACTGCACCGATCTGTCAAAATTGGCATTCAGGCATCCCTTCTCCATTTCTTATTTGAGTTTTGGTTGGGTGTGCAAAACCCCTTTGTGCTGCAAGATCCAGTGAGAGGCTTTCTTTTTGATTTGCGTGTTAAAAGTGTTTGGATTTTGTGTGGATTTGTATTGGGTCCCATTTTAACAAGTTTCAGTTTGGTAATGGTGGACAATTTGGGTTTCCCCACCTTCATCCACGTAACCTTGTCATCCCTTCTCTCCTCACCTGATCTGATCTTTGCAATAGATCTGATCCCAACTTCTTTTTACATTTGTTATTCAACATTGTTTGCATTTGGTTTGCTTATGTTGGACTATTGGGTCCTTTTGAGATATGGATCCATGTTTGGCCCTTTGAATAAAAATTAGTGTTTTGCTTGCATTTTAAAGCGAAATGGGTTCTATTTTTGAAAAAAAATTTCCCCTCATGGCCCCGGGGGGCCATGAATTGTGTATCCTACAATCGTTTTGACCCATATTAAGGTTTTTGAGGTCATTCTTGGTTTGGTGTGATTGACTTGTTTTAAAAGGTTTGAAAAGTGTGGGATATCCATGTCTTTCTGAACCTCTTTGTCTTGGGTTATGCATCTTGTTTCCTTTACATGTTGATTTATCTAATGATTGTTGGAAAATATTGATTCTTTGTCTCCACTTTAGTTCAAAGAGAAGCTTGATTTTGTCACTCTTTTGCTATATTCATGAAATTGGAAATCTCAGGTATTCTTTTTGCTTTAATTTGATCATTTGAAATTCTTGGTCTCACATTCATAAGAGAAGAAAGACTTGTTTTAGATTTGTGTGCATTTGAGTTAGATAAGATTTTTAAGTGCTTTTCTTTGTCTTGCATTTTATTGGAAATGTTTCTGGAATTTTTCTTTCCGTAGATCAGATGTGTCTTTTTCAAGTGTAAAAAGATAGGAAATGAATTGTAATTATTGCATTTGGTAGATTTTGAGTCTTTCTTGAGTGCCTTTGAGTTGTTTGGGTGCTTGTCATTCTTCTTTGGGAATTTCTGAATGATTAGAGTGTTGTAGATATTCTCTCACTTTCTGTATATAGATATGAAAAACGTTTAGCTATCAAATTTCATTTTTGGTACATGCATTTGAAAATTGAAAGTGCTTCATTATTTTGTTTTATACATTGTTAAGATTAGTTGCATATTTCATTTTCTTTGCGCTTTTTAGTTGATTATTGCAGAAAGTCAGAGTTATTGCACTCTAGGAAGAAATTCTTCTTTTTGCTACTATTTAAGTAGTTTTTGTTTGAAAGAAAGAAAAATCTCTCCTTACCTTAAGTAGTTTTCATTGAAAAGGAAAAGAAAATGTGCATTATCATGTAGTTGAGGATTGCATCATGTTTACATTTATGTATTCACCTCATGCATCCACCTAACCATACAAGATAAAATTAACGCTAGCTTAGGTTAAAATCATTTAGTAACTGTGTGTAATTTAAAGACGTGTTCCGGCGTCGTAAAACGTGGCAGCTGTCGTTACTTGCCAACACTGTATTCTGGGGGTATTGTAGTCTTCCACGTACTTATCGGTATATCGAAGCTCTTTCACGTACCAAACAGGTATATCGAAGCTCTTTCACGTACCAAACAGGTATATCGAAGCTCTTTCACGTACACACCAAGTACTTCGTGTACTTGGCGTATATCGAAACGTGTTTCACGTACTCAGTAGTATATAGGAAGGTTTCATGCCGTACAGTTGTGCATTAGACAACACCACTACGGATTTGAGCTTCCACGTACCTTGCGTATATCGAGAGATACCATTAGGATTCTTGTGACCAACTGAGTTAACCTTTTGGCCGTCTTGGCATCGCAATACACCGAGAACAACACTCGGGGAGATTACTACGCACGTGCTGCCCAGGTAGTCGAGTATTCAGGCAAGGGTACGGTCCCAATCCTCCTTGTCACGTTTTACTGTTGGACGTGTGGTATATAGCGAGTTGTGGCGCCTTGATAATCCTGTGAGGATCCTGACTTTCATCCACTCCTATTCACATAGTTTTCCTGTTGCTTTTAGACTTGAGTAGTGTTTGATTTGTGTGGTACTTTAGAGACTCTTAGGAAGTTAAGATATGGAAGATTCTTTTGGGACTACCAACCAAGAGACCCCTTTCCAGGGTATTCCATTTGTTATTCCCCCTTGTGGAACTGTTGGTCCTCCCTTTATGGCTACGTTGAGTCTTCCTGGATTGACGATAGGATTACCAGTATGGTTATTCTCTAATCTAGTTACACCAAGTGCACCAATTGTGTCGAACCTAGGTCCGTCACCACACGAGCATCAATCTCATGGTGACCCTTCTCCTTCTTTGTCAATAGTTGAATCGGCTTCCGTCTCTTCCTCTTCTCCTACTGAAAAATCTGATGTTAGTAAGAAGCCAGAGAAGAAGAAGAAAAAGAAAATGAAGATTAAGAAAAAGAAGGATAAGAAAGAGACTGAGCGTCAACCATCTGTCTCTAATGGCACTCATTCTATGAGAACACCTCGTAAGCCCAAGTTACCTTGCAAACTTTGCAAGGGTGATCACCTTCTCAAGGATTGCTCCAGTCTTTCCCGTATGTCAGAAGTGTGGTCTAAAAACCCCAAACCGCTTCTATCGTCAACCTCTCACCATCATGTTGATGACACTCCCTCGACCAGTGACCCGTTGGTGAAGGGTCGGAAGGGTAAAGTCCTGTATCCTTGTTTGATATGAAAGGGTATGCACCGTACTTTCCTTTGTCCAAGCATGGATGAAGCTTCACGGTGGTTGGAAGATATTACTAGTCCTCAATAGGTGCATCCAACAAGTGATAGTAAGTTGTCCCTCGACCCCTCGCTGGTTGACCAAGTGATCAATTCAGTTTCATCTGTAATTGATCCCACTCTTCCTTCCGAGAGTGAGGTGATCGAGTCGCTGTCATCTCCACTCGACCCCGCTCTTCTATCAGAGAGCATTCAGATTGCAACTGTCACCTTGACACAGTCTTCATCTCATCCTACTCTCCTCGATGAGAGTAGATTGATAACCACTTATGTTTTTCTAGTCAGTTCCGATCATGGGGGGAAATAGTCCGTTTCCACGGGACCTCCTCCAAGTACTAAGGTTATTTCATTTGATTGGAATCGTCTAGCAGAATCTCGTCTCCCCTCAGATGTTCCTTTCCAGATATCTGTAGGTGTTGCCGATAAGGAAATCTTTCGCACTATAGTTGACGAGAGAGCTTTTGTTAGTATTTTATCCTCAACTACTTGGCAAGCTATAGGGTCTCCTCAGCTTGTGCCGGTTATCGACCATATTTTGGATTTTAATAGAAGGCCTACTGGACCTTTAGGGATTCTTCCGTAGTTACCTATCACTTTGGGAGGTAAAACTGTTTGTGTTGATGTCATGGTTGTCCAAGGTTCTTTAGATTTCAATCTACTCCTTGGACGTGATTATGTCTATGCTATGAAAGTCGTTGTGTCCACACTCTTTTGAGTAATGTATTTTGCCTATAATGGAAGGATTGTGATCGTTGACCAACTTTCCTTTGTGACATCCAATCATCGTATGACTGCCATTCAACAAACTTCCCTGAACGTTCCACACATATTAGTGGTATCTTCCCCTTAAACATGAGGGGATTTTCCCCAGCCTCTGGACATCATGCTGGGGGGCACGCTACTAACCTCTGGACATCATGTTGGATAAGTGCCTTTAAGTTTGAGCAGAGTTTACCTTTGGTTTCAAGCTCATTAAAAAATGAAACTAGTAGTTTGAGCAGAGTTTGCCTTTGGCTTCAAGCTCATTAAAAAATGAAACCAGTAGTTTGAGTAGAGTTTGCCTTTGGATTCAAGCTTATTAAAAAATGAAACCAATAGTTTTAGGAGAGTTTACCTTTGGATTCAAGCTCATTAAAAAATGAAATAGGTTCCCACGAGCATAGTTTCCTTTCTATGTCAAGCTCGTTAAAAAATAAAATAGGTTCGCCATGAGCATAGTTCCCTTTCTGTGTCAATCTCTTTAAAAAATGAAACAGGTCTTTTGAACATAGTTCTATTCCTGTGTCAAGCTCGTTAACAAATGAAATATATCCTTTCCCTTTGAGTCGAGTCTTGTCGTAGACTTAGTACCTGAACCTTCTTTTCACTCGCCTATGCCTCAGGCGAATGAAATGAAGCTTGGGAGCATGTCTTCAACCTCTGGAAGTTACGTTGAAGTCAACTTGATCGCCTCTCCACATCACGTTGGAGCTAAGTCACTTACTTCTAACAATCATGCTGGGGGCATCTACCAACTTCTGGGTATCATGTTGAGAAGAGTCTACCAATGGGAACATTTTTGAGCATACTTTCCTTTTTGGTTTTCAAGCTCGTTAAAAAATGAAACAGTACCTCTAGAAATCATACTAGAAGTAAGCCGTCAGTTTCTTGTGCTGGGGGAAAAATTTCCAACCTCTATCCATCATGTTGGGAAGAAACCTGCCAATGGGCATTATCTTGAGCATAGTTCATTGTCTGTTACAAGCTCATTAAAAAAATGAAGCAGACATCATGAGCATTCTTCCAACCTATCTTTGAGCTCGTTAAAAAAATAAGATAGTATTTGAGCCTACTTTTCACTTTTTTCGTGCTCTGGTTAAAACATGAAAAGTGGTTTGAGCTTAGTTTTTACTTTTTTGTGCTCTGGTCTAAACATGAAAAAGATTCTGAGTGCTTTTGATACCATTTTTCGTGCTCGTTAAATAATTGAGTAAAAAGGTGTGTCTAACGAGTATAGGTTTATCACTTTATCCGGCCTCGCTAGACTATTTACGGAAAAGGAACTGTGCCGAGTTTATTTTTTCCTTTGTCGTACTCGGTTATCAACCATGACGAAGTTGTTCACGGAGTCTATCTTTAAGCTCTTTTCAGGCTCTTGAAACATGAAAAGATTTCCAAGCGAACTTGTCGTGCTCATGCTTGTTAAAGAATTTGAATGGTTGTCTTCCTGGTGATAGTTTACCCATTTTTCGGACCAGGGGGCACTACTTAATGTATACTCCATCCAATCATGAATGGAAGAGTCCTCTCTTGCGTTGTTTTACCCTTTTTCGGGCGATAAGGCTACCTTTACAAAAAAGGATCGTTGGAGTCTTCTTTAGTTCTTTTCAGACTCTCTAAACATGAAATGACGACCAAGTTTTACCTTCTATGGACTCGTTAAAACTCAAAACATTGAAGGGCCCATCATGGGACGAACCCCTCCTCCCCCAGGTTCGGAAAACATTTGGGATTGGACTCATCTATGAGATGAGCTATACCGAGCATCTGGTTACCCTCATCAAGCTCGCAAAAAGCACATGAGGCACTCATCATTCATGATGGGGAAAAATGACAACTCTTATGTTACATACCTTTATCAGTGGCAGTACCTAGTCGTTCTTGAACATGACACTCATTTGCATCTGCATACAGTACTTCGATCATCCGTTTGTGCTCAAGTCTTACCTACTTCATGAGTCTAGTCACTCCTTTGAGTCATTCAAAGGATGCTTCCATCATTAGTTGCATTAGAAGTTGGTGTCATACTTGTCATGTCAATACTGCCAAGTCATGCCATGCCCATGTTCAAGAATACATCCACCTTTCATTATTTGCAGTCAGTACACCGTCCACCATGTCGGTCTACTCTGAGTCAGTCCTGTATGTTACTGTACCATCTGATCTTCTCTACACATCCTTTGTCGTGTTTCGTGTCGATGATGGGGGATTCATCATGGCCCTCCTTCGACGGTTTCATCCTTGTCGACTTCAACACATCATCCGAGGATTGAATCTAGAAACCAACCAAGTACCTTGGCCCTGCATGCCTCAATGGCAGGTTACCTCGCTTTCAACATGAGTTTACATCATTGACTCTTGATTGAAAGATTTCATCTAGCGTTCGACTTCAACTCATTTATTCATGCTTGATGATATGTGCTATGATACCTTGGGAATTATTGACATTAATGGTGATTTTCCTCGCGCTTGTTAATGGTACACATCAATGACCGGTAATCAAGTGGTTTCTACCATGTTCGACGTCAAGACATTTGTAATCACATGGATAGATTTGTATCATTGCGGGTTCGTCTTGAAGACCCTGGGGAGTCATGTTTTATCCAGGTTGTGATGGAGATTGTATTGAGTCATATTACACAGATCCACATTTGTATTGGTCATGGCTGTGTTATCATCTCATCATGGATCTATGCTTGTGTCTAGTATCCATGATTGTGTTGAGTCGATCATTACTACCATGGATCTGCAATGTATTGGTCGGCAACCATGTTGTACGTCATATGAGACTATGTACTCAAGGTCAGTTGTACTGCAGCAACGTCCTTCGTCCGACAAGCCATTTCCATTTCTTCTGTCAAAGCATTTCACCTGTCCAATTTCAACAGCTTCATGCTTTGGGGGGCATTCTGTTACACCTAAATCTTACCACCAAGAGACTCAGTGTAAACATCCCTAAAGTTTTATTGACTAAGTTATTAACCTGGAAGAGATGCAAACCCATTTTTACTAGGTTTAGAGAGGTCGCAGGTTGTCCTCTTGCAACCTGCAACGTCGCAGGTTGGCCTCTTGCAGCCTGCGACGATGTCAGTTAATGGACAAAAATAGATCCTTCACGCCCATTCTCGAAGCTAGATGACATGGATCCCTATCCTTGACCTTTTGGGAGAGTTGTTATTCGGTTCCTAACCTCTTGGAAGGATCCCCTATCTCTCTCTTACTATATCTCAACATACCCTATCCACTTAGTCCTATATAAGTGAAGCTCACTCCCATTCTAAAGGGGAGGAAGTCTATAGTGTCAACATCTGGTGAAATCACCTTTAGGGGAGATCTCTATTCATCTAGTGGGAGACTCACACTTCCTTGGGAGACTTTGGCATTGGTTTGATTGGATGAGGATTGCTACGTCAATTCAATGGTTGTAATCTTTTCATCCTATGTACTTCTCTTTTCAATACAGTAATATAAATGCTTTCCACCAAAATCTCATTGTGTTAATGATATCTTGTGTAGTTTTGCTACTTAACTGCTTACTTAAATCTATTATTGTATAGATGCGTTTTACTCGTTTTGTTGTCTTGTTGTCTTGACAGGTTTTGCAGCTTAGATTTGAAGATCGTCAAGCTTGGAGCAGCATTCAAGGAGAAAAGGATTAGCGATCTATAAGGTAAACGTACCTAGTTCCTTGATCCTTAATTAGATCTAGGAGAGTGATTTATATTCTGTCCTATTTGTTTTAGACTCGCGTTGAGCTAGAGAGATCATGCCTCGAGTCCGCTCTTGGTAGATTGTGCGTCAAACAAGGGAATGAGGGCCCAAGTCCCATTACTAAAGCACATGATCCGGAGTTGGGATCCAGCGCAACAATATTTCACGATTGGGGAACACGTGCTGAATATAGATGTTGAAGACATCTATTTATTGACAGGACTATCCTGAAGGGGGGATATTGTGTCTCTCACCGGATCATGAGGGAGTGACTGGATGGTGGATGATTTGATTGCTCAGCATTGTACTCCAGATGCCGTTGCATATAGTGGGAAAATTCCTATTAAGGAGGTTTGAGAACGTCCATTGCACGTCATACTCTTCACTATAGTGAGGATAGCAGGGAGCCAAGTGGCTCACCTGGCTACCAAGTCCGAAATGTTATATGCAGAGGAGTGTATGTCTCCTAAGGTGTTTAACTGGTGTGAGGGACTTCTCACCAACCTTCGAGCTCAGCTGACCAAGTGTCGGCGTGGTGAACTCAAGCAGTTCGGTTATGGATCAGTAGTGATCTCTTTCTTGCTGGAGCGGGTACCTCTCTTACGCCTGCAGGTGACCTTGGATGATAGGGATGCCAAGGATCCTCATATGGCTCGATGGATGGATGTGATGGCCCGCCATGGTGGTGGGGGTCCGATCATCGGATATGGTTTCGGATTCTTCACCTGGCTAGAAGGCCAGCTGCTCACGATCGAGGAGTATCCGTACAGTGGTACGGACTTCAGAGAGGATCCAAACCTGGTGTTTCCTGAGGGAGCAGAGTGGGGAGATATCGGTAAGAAGAACGACCATTGTACTTTTTTATTTTGTGTATTTATATTTTTTCTTTTGGTAATGCTGATGAGTTAATAACATGTTTGTGCAGATGTGGGCCCTTCACGACCAGTCAGAGTTTCACTTCTCGCGAGGAAGGGAGAGGAACCATCTATAGCCCCAGCCATGCATGATGCCATCGTAGAGATAGATGATGTCAATGAGAACCTCACTAGGTTGACATTAGACGTTCCAGAGCCGACAATGCATGAGTTACCGCGACCCATGCAAAGGTACATGGTTGGCATGACCTTGCATTTTAGTGTGCTGCTCCACAAGGTAGCGAGGGTGGTTGATTGTTTCCAAGGCCAGTAGGCGAGGGCTACGAGACCCAGGGGTGCACGAGCCAGACATTAGGCCTTATGATATTATATATGTACTGAGAGCTTATGAGCCTCAGATTTTGTATTACTGAAAGCTATCAGGCTTCAAATTTTGTATAGACTTGTTAGGATATCTCATCATTCACTTATGTACTTTGCATGCATGCATCCGCATGCTGCCCAGTCATCAGTATGGTACCTCCAACACCTAGTCCTTAGTCTCCTAGCACTCGGGAGCTACTTTCCACTCAGTTTAATCCCTCCTAGCCTGTCATGCACCCAGTTCTCACCTTCCACTGAAGAAGGGGGCCTTTCTCACCTACCAGTCTAGTTACACTTCAGTTATCACTCAGATTTACTTCCGATTGACCCATAACTGATGTTATCACTCCGATTGACCTATGATGAGACATGACTGACAATTTTGAGTGCATTTAACTCTTCATGCGCCCTCCACTGAGCCTCCATCCCTAGATTAGTGCCACTTACCATCAGTTATACTTATTACACTCAATTAGACTCAGTTTGACACCTATTTGACAGTGACTTGTGCATTGATGACCACCACTGATTGATGATGAGGACTCCTAATTGGACCCAAGCTATGCCATTCAGTTAATTTGAATGACCTCGTTGGTTAATTCGAATTGCTCACTTATTGTGACAGTATTGTATTGTATTTTTCACCCTTATTGGGATATTGAGCACTGATGCATGTTCTTGCACAGTTTACACCATATTTTCTGAGTTTCATCTTTTGTGATTAATTTACTTGTTCATTAGATCTGTTGTGACTAATTTTACATGGTATCAGAGCCATTGCAGGGACAAAATCTCTCTTCTACAGGTGTTCTACATGATGATTTGAGTGAATTTGCTCAATTTTGAAGAAGTTTTGGCATGAAAGATCTCATGTGCATTCGCTCATGTGCATGCAAAGCTGTAAAAATACTCCAATCCACTCCAGAAGCTTGAGTTTTCCACATAATTTCTGGATTTGATACATTGGACCCATTCAACATTGCTTGATCTCTAATCCCAGGTGTGATGCAATTCTAAAAGGGTGGATTGTTCGACCTTACTATTCTTGTTTTGATTGTGAGTTGCAGGTTAATCTTCTCCATCAAGTGCATTTGCTATCTCTTGATTTGCAGGTTCTTCCTCAAATATTGCACTCGTTTTCAGTGATGGACTCTTCTTCTTCAAAGCCTATGCTAACTCCTTTCAATTATTTTGATTGGAAAGATGACATGGAGATAATATTGCGCTCAAAAGGATACTATAGAGTCACCATGGGCCTCGAATTGGAGCCAAACACTCTCATTGAAAAGTCAAAATACTTCAACAAGCTTGATGAAGCTTATGGTCTTCTTTGCCTTTCCATCTCCAAGGATCTTCACTTCCATCTCAGCAGATTGAAGTCTCCAAAATCTATATGGGAGCAACTTGACAAACTTTTTGGCAAGCAGGATGAGCTTAGAGCTTTTCAATTAGAGAATGAATTGATTGCTCTTAGTCCTGAGAATTTTGAGACCATCAATGAGTTTTTCACAAGATTCAAGCACTTGTCATTGCAGTTGAAGAACAATGGTGTTGTGAAAGAGGATAAGCAATTGATCCTCTCCATTCTCACAAAGCTTGGGAAAGATTACTCGGTATTTGTCTCTACTTTCAATTTCGGTCGGCTAACTACCCCGAATTGGAAGATGCCTACCTTTAATGCCTTCATTGAGTCCGTCACAAAAGAGCATGATAAGTTGATTCAAATGGGGTCCATAAACTCCAAAGATTCAGCCCTCTTTGCTCAAGGACCCAAGAATTTGAATGGTAAAGGAAAGCAAAGGAAAGAGAAACCCAAATTCGAGCCTACCAAGCAAAGAGATAAAGGCAAGCAATTGGAAGCACCATCCGGTTCGAGGAACAAGCAGAAGGGTAAAGAGGGCAAGGAAAAATCTAAATGTTCATATTGAAACCGTGGCTTTCATCCTGAAAGTTCATGCATGAAGAAAACAATAGATCAAATGGCCCTACTTTTGGAACAGAACAACATATGTATTCCCGATAGTGCACGGAAGAAGGATAGGAATGATGATCACGAAAGAGGTCAAGCACTCATGGCAACTGTTTCGAAACCCACCACTCTACTGATAGATTCCGGTGCCTCGAATCATATGGCTGCAAACATTGACTCCTTCTCTTCATTCGATCCAAGCAGATCCATCCCCATCCATTTGGGAGATGACTCAAAAATGTCTTCGAAGGGCAAAGGTACCATCCATGTAGAGCATGGAAGCTTCCAGAATGTTCTCTATGTGCCTTCCTTGGCTTCAAATCTACTTTCTGTGTATCAAATGACACACTGGTGAACCGAAGCAAGTTACATTCAGCCCTAACATGTCGAAATTTCTGATATCAAAAGCGGAAGACTTATTGCAGTCGGAAAGGCAAACCAAATTGCAAAATACTATGAGTTTTCTCACTTTGTGCCGCTCGAAAAGCCCACTGCTCTTCTCACTCATGGAAACGAGGTTAGTAGGATTTGGCATGAAAGGTTTGGACACCTTAATTACAAGTATTTGCCGCTTCTACAACAGAAATCCATGGTAGATGGTCTTCCACAACTCCGTTCCTCGAAGGGAATTTGCCCCGATTGCATTGTTGGGAAGCATGCCGAGCACAGGTTCGACCGCGACAAAGATAGCAGAGCTTCCACCATTTTGGGCCTCATACATTATGATATCAGTGGTCCGTTGCCAAATATGTCATTGAATGGTTCAAGGTATGTTTTGACATTCATCGATGACTTCTTCCGCTTTACTTGGGTATTTTTTTCTCAAAAACAAGTCAGAAGTGCTTGGAAAATTCAAGGATTTTAAGGCTTCTGTTGAGACCACCACTGAGAGAAAGATCAAAGCTTTTAGATTTGATAATGGCGGAGAATATATCAAGACTGAGTTGCTGCAACTTTGTGCCAAAAGCGGAATTCAGATCTAATATACAGTTCCCTACACACCCTAGCAGAACAGTGTAGTGGAAAGGAAGAATCGGTCACTGAAAGAGATGGCTACCTACATGCTTGAGTCAAAAGGTTTGACTGCAAATATTTGGGCTAAAGCCATTAATGTTGCTGCATACATTCAGAACCGAGTTCCACATTCATCCGTGAAAGGTAAAACTCCTTTCGAAGCATTCTTTGGTCGCAAACCTGATGTGTCCAATTTGAGGGTTTTTGGCTCCACTGCATGGGCTAGAATTCCTTCTGATAAGAGAAAGTATTTGGATCCACAAAGTATTGAATGTATCCTGATAGGATATGGGGAAGAATCAAAAGCATATAAACTCATGAATATCAGATCCAAAAAGGTATTCATAGAGCGAAGTGTGAGGTTTGAAGAACCACTGCCAGATCTGAAACTAGTTGAGGAAAACACTGCCGATCTGCACCCTCCATAAGAAGAAGATTCGCGTGATTATGAAGAAAGCATTGGATCTGATATCTCATATATTATATCAGACTTTGATGGCCATGACATATCAGGTTTGGAATCAGACCATAATGATCCTCCTCAGTTACCAAAGTGGGCCCAAAACAGTCTACATTCTGCTGCTCCAAACATTGGAAATCCTGCTGATCCAAGGAGAACAAGAGAAGACTTTCAAAGAGCAGGTATGGATCTTTCTTTTGCTGATCCATTACTATATGAGAAATTCTATTTGATGATTGGTTCAGATCCCAAATCATACTATCATGCCCACCGAGATCCATGATGGAAAACCGCCATGGATGAAGAATACAGTTCTCTTCAAAAGAACACAATACATGGGAGCTAGTTTCTCTTCCACCTAGAAGAAAATTAGTTCAATGCAAATGGATCTACCGCACGAAGGTTGCTGCTGATGGCTCTATCAGCAAATACAAAGCTAGGTTGGTGGCAAAAGGTTTCTCCCAAGTCCAAGGTGTGGACTACACTGAGACTTTTGCACCGGTTGCAAAGATGGATTCCATCCGCCTAGTTTTGGTCATTGCTGCATCCAAGCACTGGGAAGTGCACCACATGGATGTGAAGAGTGATTTTCTACATGGAGACCTTGATGAGGAGGTATATATGAAACAAACAGAAGGATACATATCAGATCCATCATTAGTTTGCAGATTGAAGAAATCTTTGTATGGATTGAAACAGGCCCTAAGAGCTTGGTACGCAAAGATGGACTCCTTCCTTCTTTCTCAAAATTTCAAAAGATGCAAATATGATCCTAATGTGTACCTACAACAAGTTAAAGGTAATTTTTTGATTGTGGTTTTATATGTTGATGATCTTCTCATTACTGGTAGCACTCTCCTTACAATTAACAAGCTGAAAACCGCTTTAAATCTAGCTTTTGATATGAGCGATCTGGGCTTGCATAAGCAATTTTTGGGCTTGGAGATAGCTCAAAATTTTGATGGGATAACATTATCTTAGAAAAAGTATGCTAAATATCTGCTATTAAATTTTAATATGGCAGAATGTAAGGCTGCTCCATTCCCATTCCTCTCAGGAATTAGTCTTGAAGAGGGAAATACTACACCGCTTGCAGATTGCACTATGTATCGACAGTTGATTGGTTCACTACTCTACTTGACACACTCAAGGACTGATATATATTATGCTGAGTGTTGTATCAAGGTATATGCAGCAGCCCCATGAGCTTCTTTGGCGGGTAGCCAAGCGGATCTTGCAGTATGTGCAAGGTACGAAACATTTTAGCATACATTATGCTGCAGATTTTGAGCTAGATTTCATTGGTTTTATTGATTCAGATTGGGCAGGTGATAGAATAGATCGGAAGTCCACTTCCAGATATGTTTTCATGATTGGAGATGGGCCTATTTGTTGGTCAAGCAAAAAGCAGGCAGCCATTGCACTTTCTTCAACAAAGGTAGAGTATTGAGGGGCAGTCAATGCCTGCATTCAGGCAGTTTGGTTGCAGGGTATTCTTTCCGAGTTTGATTTTGGTAGCACTACTTCGACTGTCATATTTTGTGACAATCAAAGTGCTATTAAGATCTCCACCAATCCAGTTCAGCGGCAGAGAACCAAACACATTGAGATTCATATGCATTACATTCAAGAGTTGGTGCATGATCGCACCATCATTCTACAATATTGCCCTACCGATGAGCAAATTGCAGACATCTTCACCAAGAGCTTCACTGAGAAGAAGTTCTCTTACCTCCATTCACTGTTGGGGGTGAGTTCCATCATGATGGAGACAGATTAGATCCATTTTTATGTTTAGCTTGAGGGGGGGCTTTCTTCCCACCGGGTTTTCCCTATTTCCTCACTTAGCTTATTTCATCATTTTTTGGATTATTGTATTGGGGTGACCTTTGGTCTTAATAACCAGGGCCCTACATTTTATTTTTTACATGATAGTATAGCTTGAGGGGGGGTGTTAGGATATCTCATCATTCACTTATGTACTTTGTACTTTGCATGCATCCGCATGCTGCCTAGTCATCAGTATGGTACCTCCAGCACCTAGGCCTTAGTCTCCCAGCACTCGGGAGCTACTTTCCACTTAGTTTAAGCCCTCCTAGCCTGTCATGCGCCCAGTTCTCACCTTCCATTGAAGAAGGGCACCTTTCTCACCTACCAGTCCAGTTACACTTTAGTTCTCACTCAGATTTACCTCTGATTGACCTCCGATGAGACATGACTAATAGTTCTGAGTGCAGTTAACTCCTCATGCGCCCTCCACTGAGCCTCCATCCCTAGATTAGTGCCACTTACCATCAGTTACACTTATTACACCCAGTTAGACTCTGTTTGACACCTGTTTGATAGTGACTTGTTCATTGATGACCACCACTGATTGATGATGAGGACTCCTAGTTGGAGCCAAGCTATGCCATTCAGTTAATTCGAATGACCTCGTTGGTTAATTCGAATTGCTCACTCATTGTGACAGTATTGTATTGTATTTTTCACCCTTATTGGGATATTGAGCATTGATGCATGTTCTTGCACAGTTTACACCATATTTTCTGAGTTTCATCTATTGTGATTGATTTACTTGTTCATTAGATCCGTTGTGACTAATTTTACAAGACTCACTGAAAGCCATCGTGCTTCAGATTTTGTATCAGCACTACTTTATCTCAATTTATATATATACAGGCATTTTGGAGGTTTTATACATTTGTGTTCCATATGAGATCTTGTTTATATGTTTGTTTATGTGATGAGTTATTTACAATGTTATGTCTGCTTTTACAATTCGTGAATATGCTATGTGTGTGCAATGTACCAATCTAGAATGAAGTTGGCCATTGAGTCGGTGACTGCGTTCCTGTCTCGTGGAATGTGTAGGTATTGAATAGATTCAAGGGACCTTTCCAAAAGATGGACTCGTCTGTAAAGACGGAGTAGGATAGGGTCACGGATAGCACAAATCCGGTTGAGATGAGAGACCACCAGTTGCGAATCCAAATAGATAACAATGTGGTCCATACCCAAGGAAAGAGCATCGGTTAGGGTTCCAATGACTGCCTGATATTCCGCATCATTGTTGGTTGCGAAACCTAGACACATTCCTCCCGAGCTGATAAGCTCTTCAGTGGGAGAATAGAGCACCCAGGCTGCCGAAGCAAGGTTACGGGTATGTCGGTTGGCACCGTCCGCGAATTCGTAGCACATTGCCATCTGCACACGCAGAAAGAACATGGTATAAGAAGCGAAAACAAGATCTAGACACACTAAACAAAAGTGTCACACCACACAAAAACACACACGCCATGTACAGTATATACAACGTACTTATGTATGAAAGACTCAGGCATAGTACCTCTTCAGGTAAATCCCATTGCGGGGTTCACCTAAAGATATCTCGTCGTAGTCTTCAAGTTCGTAGGCTCCCTTCTCTAGAACCCGCTTCACTATGTAAGGTCCATGCCACATGGACTCGAATTTTCTTGCCCCCAACTTATCATGTCTTTGGTCGTATGTGAGGACCAAATCACCCTCGCTATAGACGTGAGGTTTACTGACTTGCCATACTGCGCTTTGATGCGTTTCTTATGTGCCTCGTTGGTGAGAGTGGCATCGTGGCGAGTTTCGTTGAGTTTTTCCAGGTAGAGGAAGCATTCTTCCTCGATAGTAGTGTTGGGGAGGAGTTCAACTGCGAGCTTGAGGGATAGAATCTCGCACTCTATTGGAAGGACGACCTCCAATCCATAAACTAATTGGAAGGGGGTAAATCTAGTGGCGGTCTTGACGGAAGTTCGATAAGCCCATAGTGTGGAAAAGAGCATGTTGTGCCAATTGGAATTGTGTGTACCCACCATGCATTGGATCATGGTTTTCAAGACCTTGTTAATGGACTCTAATTGTCCATTGGACTGCGGGTAGTACGGTGTTGAGTTTTCATGGCGAAAACCCAATCTAGTGCTCAATTCATCAACCATGTGGTTCATAAAGTGGAAACCATGGTCGGTGACTATAGCTTGAGGAACTCCGAACCGCGTTATAACATGATTGAACATGAAGAGTGCAGCAGTTTTGTCGTCATTAGTGTATGTAGGCATAGCCTTGGCCCACTTTGTAAAGTAATCCACGGCTACAATGATGTAACCATGCCCCTCGACCGAGGTAGGATTACAGTGCATGAAGTTAATGCCCCATTTAGCGAAGGGGCCAACAACAATAACCGGGTGTAACGGGGCTGGGTGGTTGCGCTTCTTAGTTTGAAAGTGCTGGCATGGAAGACATTTTTTTACGACCTCGATACAATCTTTGAAGATAGATGGCCAATAATATCCTACGCGAAGTATTTTATCGGTTGTATCCATCCTAGAGAGATGACCACCACACGCCCCAATGTGACAGTCATTTAAGACATGTTTAGCCTCGTCATGAGTGAGACAACGTCGAAGAATAGAATCGATACCACGACGATAAAAGGTATCACTGATGATCATGTAATACTTTGCATGGTGGCATATTCTACGACGGTCATTACGAGACAGTTGGGGGATGAACGGGTTTGAAGATATAAAGTGATATCTCCATGCCAAGGATCAGACGTGCTGATGAGGAACACTGATTCGTCTGGAAGAGAATCATTGGGCTCAAATTCTACATCAGGACGGGGAAGATCACAGAGCAGCTCAGCAAACACCAAAAACTTTTTAGACTTAGCGTTTTCGAAAAGGAGATCAAATTCCTGCAGTATCACTATCCAGCGTGAATACTTGCCCCCAAGTACTTGACGTGTCAAAACGTGTTACATGGGTTTGAATCGGCAATGATGGTGGTGGTGCGAAGTAAGATGTAATGTCGAAACTTTTGGACGGCAATAACTGTCGCGAGAGCGAGTTTCGGTGTCAATGAGACCCTTAAGTAATATATTACATGTTCCTGGGTGTTGTTGTCTTATTGGATCAAGACCATGGTGATCGTGGTGGCAAAAGCGGCAAGATAAAGGATATAATCCTTGTAGTAATTGGGCGGCTGGAGCACAGGGGCGTGCGTAATAGCATGTTTGAGACTATCGAAAGATTGTTGCGCTTGGTCGTCCCAAATGAACGGGACGTCTTTCTTGAGTAGTCTCATGTAGCCCTGCGTCTTTTGCGCGAAATTACAGACAAAACGCGTTAAATAAGTTGCCTTCCCTTGAAAACTTTGAAGTTCCGTGATGTCGGTGGGAGGTGGTAGAGCGACAATGGCTTCCACCTTCAAGGGATCAATGCGGATCCCATCTTTCGAGATAATAAAATCGAGGAGGCATCCAGACTCGACGCAGAAGATGCACTTGTGAGGGTTTAGGTAGATGTTATACCGCCTGCATCTGAGGAATACCACCGTCAGATGGTCAATGTGGTACTCGCGCTGCCGTGAATGGGCAGGTAGATCGTCCAAGTAGGGTTCCACAAAGTCCTTCACGTCGTGAAAGGCATACGACATGGCCCATTGGAATGTGGCACCAACATTTTTAAGGCCAAAAGGGAGCTTGCGATAAGAAAACGTACCCCAAGGACATATGAAAGTTGTCTTGTTTTGATAAGCCGGGTGGATCTCAATCTGGTTGTAGCTGGAAAAGCCATCCATAAAAGAGAAAATGACACTTCCAGCACAATTGTCAATGATCTGGTTGATGATGGGAGTCGTGTAATTGTCCTTAGGACAAGCCTTATTGAGATCCTGATAATCGACGCAGACACGAATGGTACCCTGCTTTTTAGCTACAGGGACGACGTTTGAGACCCATTCTGTCAACGAGACAGGGTAGATAAAACCAGATTTCAAGAGATTTTCAATCTCTGCCTTGATTGCCACAGTCTTTCAGGGGTGTACCGGTCGCAGTTTTTTCCTGATTGGTTTAGCATCAGGATAGGTTTGAATCATGTGTGAAACAATAGCGAGGTCTATCCCGAGCATCTCCTCGTAGGTCCAAGCAAACACATCTTGAAATTGCTTGAACAAGGCCGTGAACGTTGTAATCTCTTCAGGGGAACACTTCTGGCCTAAACGAATGTGTTCCACTACACTAGGAGTAACTGATATGTCGACTGAAATGGTAGGTTCAATGTTGGCTAAGTTGCCTTCAGAGTCCGTTTGTCACGTAAGTATCGAAGACTAAGAGCCAGGGTAGACATCCGGTGTAAAGATGGTGGTGATGCTATTCTCCACAGTATCCAATGAAGGAAGGAAATACGATCGATGATGGAGGTGTTCCCGCGGAGGGTCATCTGCACTCATGATTTCCATAATGGACTCGTCAGACTGAAAAGTACGGAGCAGAGGATCGGGTAGGGATGATGTCCGCTGTAGAGAATAGGAAGTGGAGGCCACAACTAAGTGGTCCTCCGGTGCTGACTAGATAGCCTCGTAAGTGAGTTCAATGGGTAAAAGAGGCATAGTGTCTCCAATCAGGTGTGTGGTGGCTTCATTAGGTACAAGCCATTGATTAGTGGAGTTGGGGATAGATGAAATCCGGGAGGAGATCATGTTCACCGTGGAAACATGATTTGGGGGATCCAAGGTCGGAAAAATGCCCATAAGGGATGAGTCCTTGATGAGGCCAACCCCCACGCTCTCATATGGGTGCGAAGATTGTCCAAGTAATGGAACATTATTACCCGGATGAGTAGCGGTGTCAGGTGTACAGAAATCCAGTTGGTCAACAGTAACAATTTGACTTTGATGGGGGAATTGTACTATGTGGAAGATAAATGATGCGACCACAGTCATGGCGTAAAATCAATTACGACCAAGCATAATATTATAATCTAACGGGGAAGCGACCACTTCCACGATAATGGTTGCGGTCTTGCCCCCCAACTCGACTGCTAAGGCTTGTAACAACCCATGAGGTTGAAAGCCATGTCCATTTAATTCTTTCAAGGTGGTGGTAGAGTGGTTCAACTCGGGAGAACCAATAGATCTCCAACACGAAATTGACATGACTGAGGTAGAGGCACCTTCGTCCAAGACGGTACGATGGATTGTCTTCCCAACAACGTTTGTGGCAACTTGAAATGCTAACTGATGGGAAAGCCTCGACTTGAAGTATTCCGGCCGGAACATGATGGTATTCGAAGAATCCGGATCAACTACGTCGATGGAAGTGAGGAGAGTCTTGTGTTGGTTAGGACATTTATGCAAGACCTCAAGCGTCGACATAGCATAAGGATCTTGTGCCAGGTCCTCTACAGTATTGTAGTTCTGAGCGGCCCGAGCATTGGGATTGAAAACAACTTTTCGAATCGTGCTCTTGGGCGGACATAACACTGATTCTAAAGAGGGCTTCTCAATGGTGAGAGAAGCGTGCGGTATGGTGACGTCAGGAATTGAAGTGGAAGTTTTTTCAGTATTGCTTCCAACGGGTTCCTTTGGCGGGATGGAGTCATAGGAACAAGAACGCGTGTTCAAGTTGACGGTCTCACTACGCATCATGAGGACATGCGCGGTGGAGGATACTTCTCCTTGGGAAGGAGAGGTGTGTGCGATTAGTTGTTGGTTCTGAGTGGGGAAGGGATCGTTGAGAACTGCGGTAGTAGAGTTTCCTTTGAGAAACTTCTGAACTTCATCTCGGTGGGGACATTCTTTTGAGAAATGGTCTCCACCACACATCAAACAAGGATACTTCAACTTCCTCTTCTGTTTGGTGTCTTCCTAAGTGGGCTTGGGCTCCTGTTGGTTAGAATATTTCTTAGGTTTCCCCTTTGTTTTTCTTCTTACCACCAGTCTTCTGAGATGAAGCTGATTGCACAGAATTTACCTCTTCGGTGGAGGCATGAGTAATGTTGTTTCCAGCCTGTGGTGGTGATGGGGAAGAACCTTGGGGGTTTGACGAGGCATCAGTTTGAGTAGAAGGCTGGGAGGTAAGGGAACCAATGATGCCATCGTCCTATGGTCCCTTGGGTGGTTTCGCGGGATCATACGTAGGGCGGGGTGCGTTAGGAACAATTTCATACAATGTGCCGGATTGAGCATAGACCAATTCTAAGTAATGGGAACAGGAAATAGCCTTAATAAGACGTTGTCAGCTAAGAGTTGGTCTGGAATATGAGCCTTAATAAGACATTGTCTTTGCCGCTATTCATGAATATGATCTGAAATATGAGTGGCAGTGTTTTGGCGAAGGGAGGTCAATAAGTCCGTACCAGTCTCATAGCGGATGGGCAACTGGAAGTGGGTAAAAAATGACATAGCAAGAGAGCGGAAATTTGGAAAAGAATTGGGTGGTAGTTCAATATACCACTTGGCATCTGATCCGGTGAGAGTCCGTTGGAATAACCTAAGACGGATCGAGTCGTTCATCAAGGAGTTGGATGAACACCATAAATGGTATGTCATCACATGGTTTTTAGGATCCTCACCAGGCTTGCCATCAAATTTGGGGATATCTGATGGTAACTTAACCGGAATGGGTGGCCAATTATGCCCGTGGAAGATGGGATCATTCGTGAGACGAGACAAGTCGGGTAAGTCCAAGGTATCCAAAAATGGCAGCTGTTGGTTCAGCTAGGGGTACTGATAGTACTGATAAGGCATGTATGGACCGGTAGGACCTTGAATCGACCTGTTGTAAGGTGTCCCCGGGGAAAACTGACCGTAAGGGAGTGTGCCGCCCGGACCATAGGTAGGTCCACCATCAAAATAAGGTGGTCCATTACCATAATAAGGTGGTCCGTTACCATAATGTTAAGTTTAACCTAATTTAGCTAGCAAGATCACTGAAAGAAACAAAATCACAAGATAGACAAAGATTTACCCTGGGAAACCCTCATGGGGTAGAAAACCTAGCAAAGCTTTCCTCAATATAGATAATCAACCCAATACAAGATGTAGTCCTCAACAAGAGATCCTTCTCCTGCTATGCAAACCTCTCTCTCTTGTGCGCTAATCACAAGTGGATGAATGAGTGAGATAAGTGAGGAACATCCCTCCTCTACTTATACTTGTTTCCCGACTAACTTTTTACCCTAATGGGGCCGACCTCTTCCAGAAGAGTCTAATAACCCCCAAAAGGTAAACTCAGGGCCGACCTCACATGGGAGATCTAATAACCCTAGTTACCACACTCTCTCGGAGGAATAAACATCTTCGGATATACAAGAGGGTCACCACAGAGGAATGTACCATCTCCGGAATAATAAAATACAAATATAATATTCTTTGAAGTTACAATATTTCAACACTCCCCCTTAACGAGAAGGATATTATAACAACATCTGCAGGAGCAAGGAGTCATCAACTACATGGTACATGATACATCTATAAATCATTGGAAGCTTTCTTTATACATCATCATCAGTAACTCATATAGTTACTGGAACATAATCAACACTGGAACATCAATATCTTCAGTACTGAGTCTTCATCTTCTGTAGCACTTGATCAGCTACAACATCATCATCATATTGATCATCATCATTGGGAATATCTCGATCTATAACATCTGGATCATCTCGATCTATAGCATTAGGATCATCTCGATCATCACGATCAGCATCATCGTCATCTCAATCATCACGATCAGCAGCATCATCATCTAGATCATCACGGTCAACAACATCGTCATCTAGATCATCACGATCAACAACATCGTCATCTAGATCATCATGATCAGCAACATCGTCATCTAGATCATCACAATCAACATCATCGTCATCTATATCAATCACGATCAGCAGCATCGTCATCTAGATCGTCAGCATACCCTGCAACACACATGATCCTTCCTTTCGGAATTACGGGATCATGGAGAGTCCTTCCTTTCGGAATTACGGGACTCTGGTCCATCAACTATGGTGATCCTTCCTTTCGGAGTTACGGGAACATGGACAACCCTTCTTTTTGGAATTACGGGACTCTGGTCCATCAACTCTGGTGATCCTTCCTTTCGGAATTACGGGATCATGGACAGTCATTCCTTTCGGAATTACGGGACTCTGGTCCATCAACTCTGGTGATCCTTCCTTTCGAAATTATGGGATCATGGACAATCCTTCCTTTTGCAATTATGAGACTCTGGTCCATCAATTCTAGTGATCCTTCCTTTCAGAATTATGGGATCATGGACAATTCTTTCTTTCGGAATTACGGGACTCTGGTCCATCAACTCTGGTGATCCTTCATTTCAGAATTACGGGACTCTGATCCATCAACTCTAGTGATCCTTCCTTTTAGAATTATGGGATCATGAACAATCCTTCCTTTCGGAATTACAGGACTCTGGTCCATCAACCATATCTTAGACAATCCTTCCTTTCGGAATGACATGATTCTTAGTTTAAGGATCAATATTTAAGACTATCCTTCCTTTCGAAATTACGGGATCACTGTCTAACAATGATCAATCCTACCACAATCCAAGGATCAACTTTTAAGACTATCATTCCTTTTGGAGTTACGGGATCACTATCTAAGGATGATCAATCCTTGATCCATTTAAGACACCTCTCATGTCTATTGACGATGTAGTCCAGATCTATTTACAAGATGATCAATCCTGATCCATTTAAGACACCTCTCATGTCTATGGACTGTGTAGTCCAGATCTATTTACAGGATGATCAATCCTGATCCATTTAAGACACCTCTCATGTCTATGGACTGTGAAAATCCTCACAACAGATCTAAGAGATGATGTATACCTCACAAGAAAGTAATTGATTAAATGCAGTATAATGAGCAACAGAATAATAATACAGTAGAACTCAGATAGAAGCAAAAATACTTCACACACACAAATTAATTAATCACAATATGGACAAATAAATAGTTCAATGCATGAGGATTCGAATGCCTAAGGTGGCAATTTGAATTAGCCTTCATGGAGTGATCAAAAGATCACTGGAGTGTCATCGGAGCACAACTAGTAGTCTATCTCATCATCAATGGAGTCATCAATTCTCAAGTAACTGTCAACCATCAGTCAAACTGAGTCTAACTGAGTGTGGTAGGTGTAACTAATTGTAACTGAGTGTAACTAGCACTAACGGAATGAAGGAGGCTCAGTGGAGGGCGCATGAGGAGCTAACTGGAGTCAGAATGAGTAGTCTAGTCACACTAAAGGTCCATCGGAGTGGTAAGGTCAGTTAAGAGTGAGTTAAGCCTAAAATCAAGGAGAGAACTCAATTAACTGAAGACAACTGGATTGGTAGGTGAAAAAGGGCGCCTTTCTCATGCAGTAGGTGAAAGGAGGGCACACTAAGCTCTAGGAAGGATGAAACTGAGTGGAAGGAAGCTCCAGGGGATAGCTAACTGAGGGCTAGGTGCTGGGACTGATGACTGGGATGCATGCAAATGCATGCAAACCCTAAAAGTGCATGCATGACTGAAAGTGCAAATAATGAAAATGCTGCTAGGACTAGGATGGAGTATAGGAATATCCTAACACCCCCCCTTAATCCATCCTGGGCCCTGGTAACTAAGACCAAAGGTCACCCAATACAATGAATAATAACAGTCAATAAACCGAGGAAATGGGGAAAACCTCATGGAAAAATACCCCCCCTCAAAATAGACTGTAAGGAACACACAAAAATAAATGCTCCAAACTCAAGCAGGTGTGATGCTTGGTCATATGTCTGGAGGTATCTTCTTCTTGGGAAGAAGTGGATCATGCTCAGAAAGCATGTGCTTGTACTTGCTCTTCAGATCGAATGTGATGAGAACAAATCCAAAAGTATGAGGATGATCCTTGAACCTGTGATTCGAATCAGCTGAGGTAGGATCAAAAACATGAATGTGCAGATAGTCTTTTGTCTTCTCCTTTGAACCATCATGGA
This sequence comes from Larix kaempferi, assembly GCA_027924585.1. Classification (NCBI taxonomy): domain Eukaryota; kingdom Viridiplantae; phylum Streptophyta; class Pinopsida; order Pinales; family Pinaceae; genus Larix; species Larix kaempferi. Next base: position 1,702,895 of record BSBM01000254.1, read on the forward strand.
TGATATTATGCTCAAAAGAACCATCAAATAATTGCTTGAAATCCAAATCAGATTTAAGACTTGAAGAATAGTTTCTTGAGATCTCCTTTGAACCAGCAGGGGTGAGATCAAAACTATCATATGCATGAGAAATTATCCCAAGTAGTAATTGCTTAGAATCCAAATTAGATCCAAGACTTGAATCATGGTTTCTTGGGATCTCCTTTGAACCATAAGAGGTGAGATCAAAACCAGTAAATGCATGAGAATTTATCCCAAGCGAATGGCAATGGACATATTCTTCAATAACCTTCTGAAAGCATGGAATAATGATCATATAGTAGTAAATAAGAGGTGATTGCTTGAGGAGAGCGAATGCATTACCTCCAATAGCTGATTCGACCTCCGAAACATTCAATAGATCATGATGCAAACCAACAGACTCTAGTGCAAGAGAGGATTTAGGACCTTCTGCAATATCTAGACTGTGAGTTGGCACAGAAAGAGAAGAAATTTGGAGCATGAGTGTAGAATATGCAAGTTCTTCTTCTTTATGGACAACTTCAATATGAGATATGTTTGATACTGGTTCATGATCAATGAGATCATCAAGGAGGGAGAATGCATCACTTTGCTTGCTCTCGAAAGGGTTTGGACCAATTCCTTCATTCTGTATGCCAAAAATTACATCCAGTTGGGCCCATAGCTCTTTTGGAGTGTCAATATCAACGAATTGGTGTATCATGCACGGAGGCATAGCATACAACATGGCTGCACAAGCTCTGTCACCTTCAATTAACCAGTCATACTCTTCTTTAGAGGATTCGAACTCTCTTTCAAAACAATAATCAAAGTGACCATTTCTCTTCAAATGTGCTATCATATTCAGTTTCCATTCATCATAGTTAAATGTGGAAAGAAGATCATAGTTGAATGGAGAAAGAGGAGGGATTTCTTCTGAATACATTGAAGCTGTAGAAGACCTGCAAAAACAATAGAGAAAATCTGCAACTGCTACTGCTGCATAAATGTAGAAACTGCTGCACTCGAAATCTTGATAATAACCTGCAAAAAACTCTCATGAATGGAGATAAACAATACTCTCAACATGCTCTGATACCATGTGAAAATCCTCACAGCAAATCTAAGATATGATGTATACCTCACAAGAAAGTAATTGATTAAGCAAGAAAATAGAAGAAGAGTGATCAATGCAGTATAATGAGCAATAGAATAATAATACAGTAGAACTCGGATAGAAGCAAAAATACTTCACACACACTAATTAATTAATCACAATATGGACAAATAAATAGTACAATGCATGAGGATTCGAATGCCTAAGGTGGCAATTCGAATTAACCTTCATGGAGTGATCAAAAGATCACTGGAGTGTCATCGGAGCACAACTAGTAGTCTATCTCATCATTAGTGGAGTCATCAATGCTCAAGTAGCTGTCAACCATCAGTCAAAATGAGTCTAACTGAGTGTGGTAGGTGTAACTGATTGTAACTGAGTTTAACTGGCACTAACTGAATGAAGGAGGCTTAGTGGAGGGCGCATGAGGAGCTAACTGGAGTCAGAATGAGCAGTCTAGCCACATTGGAGGTCCATCGGAGTGGTAAGGTCAGTTAAGAGTGAGTTAAGCCTAAAATCAAGGAGAGAACTCAGTTAACTGAAGACAACTGGACTGGTAGGTGAAGAAGGGCGCCTTTCTCATGCAGTAGGTGAAAGGAGGGCGCACTAAGCTCTAGGAGGGATGAAACTGAGTGGAAGGAAGCTCTGGGGGCTAGCTAACTGAGGGCTAGGTGCTAGGACTGATGACTGGGATGTAGTCCAGATCTATTTACAAGATGATCAATCCTGATCCATTTAAGACACCTCTCATGTCTAAGGACGATGCAGTACTCTCGTCCACTTAGATAAATTCTAAGGACCACACATTGACTTCATCGTCGGTATCACCAATACAGGTATCCACATCATTGACCTCACTGTCGATGCAGGAAATATCATCATCAGTGACCACATCACTCCCTCTTTCGGGGAGGGTCATTCTGAACTACACCAAGCTTGTCTCAGAAATACTCAAACTTTACTCGAGACAGAGGTTTGGTCAATATATCAACAACTTGTTCCTCAGTGCTTACATACTCGAGCTTGATAGCTCCTTTCTACACCATATCTCGTATACAAAAATATCGGATCTCTATGTGCTTTGAATTATCATGGAACACTGGATTTTCTGTCATCTTGATACAACTCTGGTTGTCACACAGGATCTCAGTGGGTTCCATCTCTAAGTCAAATAAACTAGATAACAACTTCCAAAGCCATATTGCTTCACAACTCGCAGAGCCAGCAACAATATATTCCGCTTCAGCTGTACTAAGAGCCACACTGGACTGCTTCCTGCTAAACCACGAGATCATGGCAAATCCCAGACAATAACATCCTCCCGATGTGCTCTTCCTGTTTGATACACTTCCTACCCAATCAGCATATGTGTAGCCATACAATTTGAAACCATGATCTCCAAGATAGCGTAGACCAAAGTCTATCGTACCATTTAGGTACCTCATCACATGCTTTGCAGCTATCAGGTGAACTCATCTAGGTTCCACTAGATACTGACTCAAGGTATTCACGGCAAAGCATATGTTTGGTCTGGTGTTTGTTAAATACATCAATGACCCAATAATCTGTCTGTACAGAGTCATATCCACTAACTCTGATGAGTCATCTGCTAACATTTTCAGGTTGGAATCCATGGGAGTGGCCATGGCTTTACATTCCAACATATCAAATATTTTCAAGATTTCCACAACATACTTTCCCTGATTGAGAAAGATTCCCTCTGGGCCTTGCCATACTTCTAGACCTAAGAAGTAGTGCATCAATCCGAGATCTTTCATCTCAAACTCTAATGAGAGTTTCTTCTTGCATTTGATAATTTGTTTCTCATTTCCTGTCAGAAATAGACCATCCACATATAGCAACAATATGACAAGTTCATCATCCATAACCTTGAGATAAAGATTAGGATTAGCTTTACTTTTGGTAAAGCCTAAGCTTGTCAAGAAACTGTCAATTCTTCCATACCAAGCTCTGGGAGCTTGCTTCAACCCATACAAAGCCTTCTTTAGTTTGCACACATGGGTTCTTCCATATTCCACCTCAAATCCTTGTGGTTCTTCTATATACACTTCCTCCTCAATTACACCATTCAGGAAGGCTGTCTTTACATCCATTTGGTGTAATTTCCACTTCATCATTGATGCAAGTACCATGATAGTTTTAATGGAAGTGTACCTTGCAACTGGTGCAAATGTTTCTTCATAGTCAATTCCCTCTTTCTGAGAGAACCCTCTAGTTACAAACCTTGCCTTATCTTTTTCAATGCTGCCATCTGCAACATGCTTTATCTTGTATATCCATTTGGAGGATACCACACTCTTGTCCTTTGGATTGGGAACTATATCCCAAACATCATTCTTCATTATTGACTGGTATTCCTCAATCATTGCCTCTACCCACTCTTTCTTATGAATTGCATCTTCATAACTAGTAGGTACTTGATCTACAAGATCACACATCAGGGCCACATAGTTTGAGAATGTCTTTGGTTTCTTGCTCACCCTAGTGGAGCCTTCATGAGCTCCATATTTTTCTGCTCCTAGTATAATGTCTCTTGCCCATGCTGGATTTCTCTTCCTTGAAATTTCCATGACAGGGGGTTCTTGTGGTTCCATCATGTCATGGTCTTTAAGAGTTGTCTCTTCAGGGGTGGGTACAGCTTCTGTAATTCTGGAAGGACCCTCTTCCTCATATACTTCTTCATGTTGGCACTTTCTAGATCTCTTGAGAGCTACCTCTTCATCAAATGTCACATCCCTACTTATTTCCATATGATGGAATCCTAGGATGTATATTCTGAATGCTTTGGATGCTTCACAATATCCAACAAATATTCCTTTCTTCCCAGAGGGATCTAGCTTGGTCCTCTTTTCTTTTGGAATGTGAATGTATACTGGTCATCCAAATATCTTTAGGTGACTTACCTCAAGCTTCTTCCCTGTGAACACTTCTTCTGGGGTCTTGAAATCAAGAGCACTATGAGATAGTCTATTTTGCACATATACTGCTATCCTGGCTGCTTCAGCCCATAAATACATGGGTAGGTCTTGATCATGTATCATTGTCTTTATTGCTTCCATAATGGTTCTATTCTTTCTTTCCGCAACACCATTCTGTTGGGTATTGTAGGGAGTGGTTAGTTCCCTCTTGATTCCAGCTTCCTTACAAAAGGCTTCAAAATATTTTGAAGTATATTCTCCACCATTATCTGTCCTGAGTATCTTAATCTTCTTTTCTGAATGGTTTTCTATCAAGCCTTTGAATTCCTTGAACTTTCCAAAAGCTTCATCTTTTCCCTTTAGAAAATAGATCCAAGTCTTCCTTGAGTAGTCATCAATAAATGTAAGGTAGTATTCATATCCACTCAAGTATGTGGATGGCATTGGTCCACATACATCTGAGTGAATCAATTCCAATGTACTCTTAGTCTTTGTATCACTCTTTGGGAATGGGTTCTTGAAATTCTTCCCTTTTGCACATCCTTTGCAAGTGCCATCATGGTCAATCTTTAATTCTGGTAGTCCTATGACTACTTTTATCACATGAGGTAGTACTTTGTAGTTAATGTGAGAAAGCCTTCTATTCCATAGCTCACTTGGGCTTGTGGCTTCATGAACAAGGGAAGCTTCTGGATGACCCTTGAGTTTGTATAGACCTCCTTCCTCTTCACCAATAACAATTGCATCCTCAATTGATTTTCCTTTGGACCACATTAGCACTTATCCATCTATGAATGCAATCCTATAACCTTTCTTATCTAATGTTGAGATAGAAAGTAAATTCTTCTTCAAACCTGGTACATATAGGATTTCCTTCATCTTTAATGGGGTTCCAGAATCAAGCTTGTAGCTTGCTTCACCAATTCCCTTGATGGGATATTGATAGTCATCTCCTAGAGATACCTTCTGTGGAGAGGTCTTTTCTTCAAGTCTTGAGAGAGTCTTCTTTTGACCTGTCATGTGATTTGAAGCACCACTATCAATGAGCCATGTATATTTTCCAGGTGTTACTGACCCAGAGAGTGCAGAGAATAGAACATACTCTTCTGCATCTGCTTCTACTACTTTAGCTCTCTTTCTTTTAGGGTTTTCCTCTTCTTCTTCTTCACTATCATCTTTTGCAAGGTGTGCATGATGTCTTTTGTGAGGATTCTTCTTCTTCCTTATGGGACAATTTATGGAAAAGTGTCCGGGTTTGTAGCAACTATAACATTTCACTGAGGAGAGATCTCTTTCTGAGCTTACTCATTCTTTCTTTTGAAATCTATGTGGAGGATGAGATTTCTTATGTCCATTCTTCATGGAGTTGAAATGACTCCTTCTTCTAGTATGAGTGGCCAAGGCTTGATCATCTTCTTTGAGTAGGGCTTTTCTATTGGCTACCCTAACCTTCCTGAATGCAATCCTCCCATACTACATCAAATTTCATACTTTCCTTTCTTGCACACATAGTTTGGATAAATGACTCCCAAGGTCTAGTGAGACCATTGAGAGCAGTCATGACTAGTTCATCTTCATCAAGGGTGTCTCCAATAGCTTCTAGTTGTTCCTTGAATTGGGTGAACCTTGTGAAATAGTCTTGAATAGATTCTCCTTTATTCATCTTGGTATTCTTCAATTGAGTTCTTAGATTCATCTTTCTATTGATGTTCCTCCCTTCATACATTCTGCCTAGGGCATCATACATTTCCTTTGGAGTATTCTTGGATGCCACTTGGGGAATCAAGTGGTCCTTAATAGAATTAACAATGATTCTCTTTGCCCTAATAAAGTCCTTCCTATACTTCTCTTTGGCTTCATCTTCTCCAGGTTCTGCAATCTCATATTTAATATATTGGACAAGATCATTCTCTTCAAGAATGAGACCAATTCTGTATTTCCATGCCCGAAAATTTTCTATACCCTCTAGCTTGTTTTCAAGCTTAGTGCTTGGAGCCATCTTATCCAGGAGGTCACAGAGATTGATGTTTCAAAAGATAGAATAGTACTTACCAGGAGATGATCTTGATTGAATTGAGAATTCTGGTGTGATCAGCTTCTGGAAACTTCAACTTTACACCTTCCGGATCTGCAACAGAATTTATGGTTTTCTGGTGCACAGGTTCGCAGCTTTTCTGGTTCACTAGTGTGCAGCTTTTATGGTTCACTGGTGCACAGGTGTGTAGCTTTTCTGGTTCACTGGTTTTCTGGTTTTTTGCACTTTTGGTCAAACTAGGGTTTGACTTTCCCGAAGTTCTACCGAACCAAAAATCTCGATCTAGGGCTCAAAACTTCGATTTTGAGGAGGGCTATCTAGCCATGCAATCAGAATCCAAAATTTCCAACTTTTGCAGAAACCCTAATTTTCACCGGAGGAGGAGAGAGAGGTATTTTCACCTTGTGAAAGATGTCCTATTCAGGCTAGCTATGATACCATGTTAAGTTTAGCCTACTTTAGCTAGCAAGATCACTGAAAGAAACACAATCACAAGATAGACAAATATTTACCCTGGGAAACCCTCATGGGGTAGAAAACCCAACAAATCTTTCCTCAATATTGATAATCAACCCAATACAAGATGTAGTCCTCAACAAGAGCTCCTTGTCCTCCTATGCAGACCTCTCTCTCACTTGTGCACTAATCACAAGTGGATGAATGAGTGAGATAAGTGAGGAACATCCCTCCTCTACTTATACTTGTCTCCCGACTGAATTTTTACCCTAATGGGGCCGACCTCTTCCAGAAGAGTCTAATAACCCCCAAAAGGTAAACTCAGGGCCAACCTCACATGGGAGATCTAATAACCCTAGTTACCACACTCTCTCGGAGGAACAAACATCTCCGGATATACAATAGGGTCACCACGGAGGAATGTACCATCTCTGGAATAATAAAATAAAAATATAATTTTCTTTGAAGTTACAATATTTCAACACATAAGGTGGGGTCCACCTCCACCACCGGGAGGGGGTGGACCGTCTCCAAATGGGGGAGGCCCGCCGCTGCCACCAGGATAAGATGGACCTCCACCGCCTCCACCGGGATAATGTGGACCACCATTGCCTCTGCTGGGAGGAGGTGGTGCTCCACCACCGCTGCCGGAAGGGCAAGGGCCACCTCCTCCACCTCCACTAGGATAGGAGGGTCCTCCACTACCACCACCAAGATGGGATGGGCCTCCGCCACCACCACCAGGATGGGATGGTCCACCACCACCACCACCAGGATGGGATGGGCCTCCACCATAAGGTGGGGGTCCACCACCACCAGGGGAGGTGGCCCTCCGCCTCTGCCTGAAGGGGGAGGGCCTCCACCTCTACCTGAAGGGGGAGGGCCTCCACCTCCGCCACCGGGGGGGTGGGCCATGGTTACTAGAATGAGGTGGTCCTCCTCCAGAAGGTAAAGGTCCGCCTCCTTCAAGATTGTGTGTGGGTCCGCCACCTCCGATGGGAGGTGGGGGTGGACCAAACAGGGGTGGTGGGACTATAGGTGGAGGTCCATGCTGTAAAAAATTTTGCTGCCCCCATAGAGTGTATGGATTTTTGGGATAGGGTATCCCATAGAGTGCGTTTCCGGGATTGAGTTGTCCCGACACAGGGTTAAGATAACCTAGATATGCTTGAATCCACAGTGGTTAAATTACATTGGATGGTCCCTCAACATGGGATAATCCCATAGTGGAAGGTCCAGGAGGTAAGGAATTTCCAACAGAAGGACCGATGGGAACCCCTCCTCCCGTATTATGGTTAAGAGACGGGGGTTGCCCCCCAGCCACAACTTGCTGATCACTAATCAAGGGTTGACCCAACGCAGGTTGTTGATTATCTACTGTAGGATTAACATTACCTGTAAGGAAGGTAGGGGGTAAAGAGTATCCTCCCCGTGAGTTTTGGGGTGGCAGAGGAGTAGGTAACGTAGCCGTGGTAGTAACAGGTGTGTTGGACTATTGTCCTTCAACGGGTTGGGTCGTTGGAGGTATGGGACTGGTCTCCTGTCTAGGGGGTGTATGTGCAGGAAGTGAGGGTTGGCCAGGTTCAGAAGTGGTCACGTTTTGTGTGTATGATTCCGATGAATCAAAAGATAAATAACGATTTGGGAGTGGTTGATAAGGAGGTAACGTCGGGTCTTCAACCCTTCGTAAAAGACTTTGTCTTTGGAACCCCTCAACCATAGTACGAAATCAAGTCAATTGTTCACGATAAGGTGCTAAAGGGTCATCAGGAGTAGCCCAACTGGGTGGGGATGCAATGGAAAAATGAGCCACTGGGTGGCCTAGAGATGATGTCCAATAAGATGTTGTTGGACCAACAACTACTGCTCTTGGCTCTCCCGGTAAAACGAAAGGTAGGTCTTGTGAAGTGGAATTTTGCGTCTCTTCACCCTGTGGGGGGTTGGAGGCAGGTGAATCTGGAGGGAACATATGTTCTCCAATATTCAAAGTAGGGTTTTCTACTTCAGGTGACACGACCGTGGCTTGTGGGTCCATTCTTACCTTCAAAATTACCTCCTGGTTAAGGGGATATTCGGGCGATAAGTTCTGAATCCTGCGGGACCTTCTCCAAGGAAAGTCATCCAGAGTGACTGAAACAAAAGTTTCTCCTAGGGTAATCTAAACAAAAGAAAAGCAGTCCAAAAAAATATACACAAACTAAGGCCGCAAGCAAACTTATGTGATAGGAGTGGATTCAAAAGTCTGGAACCTCACGGGATTATCAAGGCTTCGTAACTCGCGATATATTCCAGGGTCCAACAGTTATAATCGGCCCAATTTTTCAGAGCACTAACCAAGGAGGATTAGGACCGTACCCCTGACCATATAACCCAAATACCTGATAGTACGTGTGTAGTAGCTCCCCAAGTGCTGTTCTCGGTGTATTGCTCTGCCAAGACGGCCAAATAGATAGCTCAGTCGGTCTCAAGAATCCTAATGGTGTCTCCCAATATACGCAAGGTACGTGGGATCTCAAATCCATAGTGGTGCTGTCTAATGCACAATCGTATGGCACGATACCTTCCTATATACTACCTAGTACGTGAAACACCTTTCTATATATGCCAAGTACGTGAAACACCTTTCGATATACGCCAAGCACACGAAGTACTTGGTGGGTACGTGAAAGAGATTCAATATACCTGGTTGGTATGTGAAAGAGCTTCAATATACCCGTTGGTACGTGGAAGACTACAATACCCCCGGAATACAGTGCTGGAAAGTAACGACAGCTGCAATGTTTTACAACGCCGGAACACGTCTCTAACTTAACACACAAGTTACTAAAAATTTTACCCTAGTTCTACCGTTAATTTTATTTGGACGGTTAGGTGAATGCATGAGGTGAGTACATAAATGTAAACATAATGCAAGCCCTAACTACATGCAAAAAATATACTTTTCTTTTGACGAACTCTATACATGGGAGGGAGAAACTTCTTTCCTAGTGATTTTACCAAAGCAACCAAATGCAACACAATCCCAAATCTATCAAATTTGATAACAAAAATATTCTTTTTCGTTTTTTCCATTTTTCCAAGCAAAACTAAAAAAATCAACAAGCATCACAACCAAATCTAAGCATTTTCTTTTGTCTTTTCGAATAAAAAACTAAGCGATGAAAAGAGAGAAATTTCCTATCTAAAGCACTCTAACTTTTCAAAATTCACTATGATGGCTTAAAAACATAAAAAAATCAAGAATGCATACAATTCTTTCAAGCACAGAATCACTTTTGTAAAACTTGATCTCACTTGAATTTTTCAAGAAAATGAATGATTCATAATTCCTGAAAAGCACAAATGACTAACTTTTCTCTCAAACTTTCCAAAAGACTAATGAATGATGAGTTCCAATGCATGAACCAATTTCTACCACAATTTTCAAATGCACGTGAAAACAGTAAAAATGATGCACCTTTAATTTTCCAATGATATGCCAAGATTACAACTTGATAACAATGATATTTTTAAGCATGAAAAACTGAAAAGAAAGTTGATTTGCAACACTCTAAACACTCAGGAAATTCTCAAGAGAATGACAAGCACTCGCATGAACTGAAAACACTCAAGACACTCAATGAGCAACTGAATGCAAGCAAAGCTAAATGATGAGTGCAAAAAGAAGTTTGGGGTCAGATCCAATTCAAAGATCAGATCAGGTGGAGAGAGGAGGGAAAACAAGGTTAAGTGGAGGAAGGTGGGGGAACCCAAAGTGTCCGCCACTACCAAACTTAAGCTCGTTAAAAAATGGGGCCCAATATAAATCCACACAGAATCCAAACACTTTCAACACACAAATCAAAAAGAGGTCTCTGACTGGATCTTGCAGCACAGAGGGGTCTGCACACCAACTCAAAACTCAATTCAAAAAATGGAGGGGGGATGCCCTTGTATCAAATTTAATAGATCGGCGCAGTCTGTGTTCAGGAATGCACAGAGTGACCGTCGCAGGTCACCAGTGTGGGGTTTGCGACGATGTCGCAGGACACTAGTGGGAAAATTGCGACGATGTCGCAGGACACTAGTGGGAAAATTGCGACGACAACTCAGAAGATGGAGAAGCAAAGTGCAAAAAATGACAGATCAACGCTTTGGTTCTACTACCTAGGTGCGACGGGCGAGATCCAAACTCAAGGATCAATATATCTCCAAGAAATGAGCAATAAAAGGGTTTAAAGATTGTGAGTACAGACTCATAGGAAGACAACAGACTCTTCAAAGTGAAGATATGATGATGAAAAATGATTAGGAGGCAAATAAGATGGCTTGTAAAAGAAATCAAATGAAAATGGTATTCAAATTGAAAACTAAAAACAAGGTTCTTCCCCAGTATGGTCGCCAAATTTGTTATCGGACAATCTACCAAGAGCGGACTCAAGGCGTGATCTCCCTAGCTTAATGCAAGCTTAGAACAAATGAGACAGAATATGAAATAACTTTCCTAGATCTAATTAGAGATCGAGTGACTAGATGCCTTACCTTTCAGATCGCGGATCCTTTCTCCTTGATGTTGTTCCAAGCTTTATGGTCTTCAGATCTCAGCTACAAAACCTGTCAAGACATACAGAACAACACAAGTAGTAAAATGCATCTAAACAATAACAGATCTAAGTAATTAGTTAAGCAGACAAACTACACAAACATCATCAATGCAACAACATTTGGTGGAAAGCATTTATATTACTGTATAAAAAGGGAAAGTACATAGAAGGAAGTGATTAGAACCAAGGCTTAACGTAGCAATCTTTCTCCAACAAGCCAATTCCAATGCCTCCAAAGGAAGTATAGATCTCCCAAGAGATGAATAGAGATCTCCTAAGCTAATTTCACCAGCATGTAAGTACTATAGGCTTCCTTCCTTTGGAGTGAAGAGGAACCTCATATAAATAGGACTAGGAGGATAGAAATGAGTTGAGGATTAGTGGGAGAGAACTAAGGGATCTTCCCAATGATGGAAGAATCGAAGGACAACTCAAACTATATGTTAGGGATAGATATCCAAGTCATCCTCCTTCAAGAAATCGCTTGAAGCTTCCTTTTATCCATATTAACTGACATCATCGCAGGTTGTAATAAGGAAACAAGCGACAAATGAGGTTGGCGTAGGCTATATAAGGACAACATGCTACATCGTCGCACTCTATCAAGGAGCAACCTGCGATGATCCCGGTTGCCGCAAGCTGGAAGAGAGAAAGTTGTGACGATCCACCTAGATTTTAGGATAAAGGATCAACAACTCTTTCAAATTGACTTCCTAGTCATGGATACTTCAAGGGTATATACACTAAGTCTCATGATGGTAAGATTTAGGTGTAACACTGATGATGACCAAGCTCTATCTACTCACACAAATAGAAATCATAACAAGAGGGAGGATCATCATCACAAAAGATCCAGAAGGCCCAATAGGAATTATGGATCCATAAGAGATCTATCCAGTATTAGATGCTACACATGTGATGAGAAGGGACATTACTCAAGAAACTGTCCCAGGAATCAAGGATCCTCCAAGAAGGCCAACAAGAATAGGCATCATGCTCACACTATTGAAGATGATGAACCACCAAGGAAAAGAACCGGAGAAGAAAGGGATGATTCTTCAAGTGATGAAGAATATGTATTATGATGAATAAAGAAGAAGAGACACACAAAGTCTACTCCAGTACAAAGAACAAATGATCTACAATACTTGATCAACATTTCCGATCATAAGCAAGAAAGGAAAAGGTCCTTAGAATCAGACGATGAAGTAGAGCACACTGTTAGAGACTCCAGGAGTTCCTGCAAGGAAGCAAAGATCAAGAGGGAGTCCACCCAACAACCAAACAAATATAAGTATTTGAATTGTCATTTCTTGTATATATAATTACTTAAATGATATTGTTCAGTTGTGTACATACTTATGTTCCTAGATTTAGATGTGTATTATGCATGTTACATTGATGAACATAATACTACTAATATGCAAGTAATGGGTAAGTGGCCTATCGTATAGTACAACATTCCATTGCTACTTATCTAGAATGAAACCTCTTTGCTGACATGTTGGGAGTAGTGCACACTCTTAATAATGTTCTGGTAGAGATGGAAGGTATCTATAAACTTACCGTATGAATACGAGATATGGATGAATGTTGAAGCATTGGCTAAGATAGTTTCATGACTGCGTGACCTATGTCTTTATACATAAGAATTTGTTTTGAAAATTATGAAATGTTTCTAATCATGCAACTGAATTTGGCTTGTAGGAAACATTGTGCACCATTACAAGAGAATAATGATGAGACTTGTTCCGTAGAACAAGTGACGACGGTTTAGGAGACAATCCAAGAAGATCATGAAGACCGCAACATAACAGAACCACAAGAACCTGTAGATCCACCTCGTGAGAAGAACTCCCACAAGAGAAGACCAACATGGGCACGAGAAGCAATATAAGATGAAAAGAAGTATGGCGCTCCATGGGGGATGCATAGAGAAAGAAAGAGACCCATACCAGACTCCAACTATGTGGCCCTGCTATGCGACATCATTGATAAAGAACCTTCCAACTACGAGGAAGCAACATAGAAGAAGTAATGGAAGGATGCCATGATCGAGGAGTACCAGTCAATTATGAAGAATGATGTCTAGGATGCAGATGGTAGCATTGAAAAACACAAGGCAAGATTTGTGGCACGTGGCTTCTCCCAGAAAGAAGGAATAGACTACGAGGAAACATTTGCACCTGTAACAAGATACACTTCCATCAAATCTATACTTGCATTGGTTGCAGTAATGAAATGGAAGGTACACTAGATGGACGTCAAGACATCATTCCCGAATGGTGTAGTAGAAGATGAAGTGTACGTGGAACAACCACTGGGATTTGAGACACATGACAGACAGACTCATGTGTCCAAGTTAAAGAAATCCTTGTACGGATTAAAGCAGGCACCTAGGACGTGGTATGAAAGGATGGACAAATTCCTGGTGAGCTTAGGCTTTACCAAGAGTAAAGCAGATTCCAACCTTTACTTTAAGGTTGAAGGTGTAAGACCAGTGATACTTCTGCTATATGTAGATGACTCGTTTTTGACAGGTGAGGATAAGCTCATTGCAGATGCAAAGAGGAGGCTTGCCGTAGAGTTCGAGATGAAGGAACTGGGGATGATGCATTACTTATTAGGCATGGAGGTGTGGCAGAGTGCGGATGGGATCTTACTTGGTCAAGGAAAGTATGCAGTGGAGATTCTGAAGAGGTTCAGAATGATGGACTGCAAGGCAGTGGCCACACCAATGGCATCAAACTTGAAACTACTGTGTGACACTTCCTCAAAGACAATTGATGCCACGATGTATCGGTAGATGATTGGTTCGTTGATGTACCTGACGAACACAAGGGCATACATATGCTTTGTTGTGAACACCCTGAGCCAGTTTCTGATGGATCCGAGACATGTTCACTTGATTGCTGCAAAGCATATATTGAGGTAACTAAAGGGTACAATTGAGTATGGGCTCAATTATGAGGCGAATCAGAAGATTAACCTGCATGGTTATGTTGATTCGGATTGGGAAGGAAGTGCCATAGATAGGAAGAGCACTTCAGGATGCTGCTTCAGTATGGGATCCAGTATGATCTCCTGGTTTAGCAGGAAGTAGTCATGCGTGGCGTTGAGTACAACTGAAGTAGAGTATGTTGTAGCTTGTTCAACTAGTTGTGAGGTAGTATGGCTTCGAAAGCTACTGACATATTTGTTTGATCTCGAGCTCGAGGCGACTTGTATCTTCTGTGACAACCAGAGTTGCATGAAGTTGTCTCAGAACCCAGTGTTCCACGACAAGTTGACGCATATTGAGATCAAGTACCACTATATCCAAGATATGGTGTAGAGAGTAGCAGTGAAGCTCTGGTATGTGGCGACAGACGAGCAGATAGCCGATGTGTTGAGCAAGCCGTTAGCGTGAATGAAGTTTGAATACTTTAGAGAGAGGCTTGGTGTTATCCAGATCGAGGTTCCTTGAAAGAGGGAGTGATGAGACAGGAAGATGCGGATGCACTAGGGCTGGTTCTTGCATGGTGGAAGACGCAGGTGGTCCTTGGGACATAATGCACCTGGCGTGGTCCTGGATGTACTCCCATGCTAGAGACGCTGAGAGGTCCACCAGTCATAAAGACACTTTGTGTGCGCTTAGGCTGGTTCTCGCATGGTGGAAGACACAGGTTGTCCTTGGGATGTAATGCACCTGGAGTGCTCCTAGGATGTGCTCCCATGCTGGTAGACACGCGCTGACCGTTGAGAGACGTAATGCACCTGGGGTGCTCTTGGGTTGTACCCACTGGGTGGGAGACGCAGGTGGTCTGTTGGACATGAGGTGTGCATCTGGGCTGCTCTCCGTGTGTGATGATGAGATGATCCAGATACGATGAGATGATAGTAGGAGACGTAAGTGATTGCTGTGGCAATGTAATGTATGGTCCTGGGATGTACCTACTTGATGGCTTACTTGTGGAGATGATGAAGACCTAGATGAGAGCTAGGCCTACATCCAACATGAAAAAGGGCTGGCTCTGTAGAACTTCTTATGACAAATAGATTCGAGAGATGTCACTAATCAATGATCAATGAGATGAGGATTACTGTAGCAACGATGATGATGATCCAGTGTTGATGATGATGTTCCAGCATTGAAGATGATCCAACGATGATGACGTTGTCCAGAATTTGTGTCCAGAGTGATGATGACTGTGGTGAGAGAATACCTTCCTAGTTAAGAGGGAGTGTTGTTGTAAATGTAACTTCAGAAGATATTCATTTCTATTTTATATTTCTATTATTATTGTATTTTACTTGTACCTCTGACAAAGATTAATTTCCTCCATTTGGGGATGTCATTATGATGTTTGGTCATGCTAGGTCATTGAGGTAAAACTTCCATTGTAAGTCAGGGAAATAACTCCCAAAAGAATAAATGTAAAAGGTATTATTGAGTCTCCCTAGGAAAGGTCGGCCCAGTCAAGTTAGTCAAGGCGACCAAATTAAGAAAAAGGTCACCCAAACATAAAGTATAAATAGAGATCTTGCTCTCTCATTTGGACACACCACTCACTCTCTCAAGTTCGCATAAGCAAGATAGAGAAGACAAATTTGCCGGAGGAGAAAGAGAGAGAGCTGCAAAAGACTTCTTATTTTTTGGGTTTTCCATTTTGTGATATTGTATTAGTGACGAATCTATCTTTGGGGAAGTTGCGGGGTTTTCTCCTTTATGGTTTCCCT
This sequence comes from Larix kaempferi, assembly GCA_027924585.1. NCBI lineage: Eukaryota > Viridiplantae > Streptophyta > Pinopsida > Pinales > Pinaceae > Larix > Larix kaempferi. The sequence goes on from BSBM01000254.1 coordinate 1,718,744, forward strand.
GAGGAAAATTATTGTGTCTATTGTGTTTTGCTGTGCTTGTCATTCTTTCAGTTAAAGATCCTAATTAAATTGAATTAAAGTGCAAACTCTAAAAGGTAGGACATGCGATCCTTGTAGACCGAAAAAGAGCTCAGTCCAGGTAGGACAGGCGGTCCTTGTAGACCGAAAAAGAGCTCAGTCTAGGTAGGACAACTGGTCCTTGTAGATCGAGAAGAGCTCAATCTAGGTAGGACAGGTAGTCCTTGTAGACCAAAAATGAGCTCAGTCCAGGTAGGAAAGGTGGTCCTGTGTAGACCAAAAATGAGCTTAGTCTAGTTAGGATAGGCTGCCCCTATGTAGAATGAGATGAGCTTAGTCCAGCGAGGATCACTGTTCCTATGAGGAACATTCTCTTGTGTGGAGAAGAATCTTGTATATAGTATACTTGGATCCCTATGTGGGATGCTGTACTATATGGACAATGTTGACCCTTTCTTATAATGATGAGATATACGAGTCCAGCCATGAGAATCAGATGATGCCCAGATGTACGAGTCTAGCCGTGATGATCAGATGATGCCCAGATGTACGAGTCTAGCCGTGATGATCAGATGATGCCCAAATGTACGAGTCCAATTATGACGATCATATGATGCTTGATGAGTTCCAACGTGATGATATATCTCTAGCTAAGAGGGAGTGTTGTTGATGTAGCTACGTGAGGCATCCTCACTAGCCCAACCGACCTACAAAATAAAAAATAAACAATGAATGTATTTATATATTCCAAAATGACAAGTTGGACCCAGCAAAGTAGTTAAGTCGGCCCAGTTGGAAAATTCACTCAAAAGTGTAGTATAAATAGAGGAGTCGCCCTCCCATTTGTCACACAACTCAAGCAAGAAAGTTTGACTTTTTGGGTAGCATAAGACATCTGGAGCTGTTTTTCGTTGGCATCTATTCTTCTTGTACTTTAATCTTAATTGTACTGAATCTCTGAGTAAGAAATGGTTGTTGGGTTTTTCTCGAGTTTGGGTTTTCTTAGGATAAAACATTGTGTCTATTGTTTATGTGGTAGTTGTTCTTTCAGTGATCCTATATTGCTTATAAGTTGAAAGAGATGAGAATTATATTGCTGTAAGTAAAATTCTAACAAATTGCATACTGACAATATTTAACATAGTGTAAGTTATAACAATTGTAGATGAAAATAAGTTGGATTTTGAAAGTGAATTATAAATGTGTAGTAGTCATAAGCAGTGGTCCATTTGTGAGGAGAGCTAAGCTGCAAGTCCTTTAGGCACCTAAACTGGGATATCGACAATAGGCTCAAAAACAAGTAAACAACAAATAATGCAATAACTAGGGAAAGAAAACCATTGGATTTTTTCAATCAAAATCCAATTAAGCTTGATTGCTACCATTTGGCATTGTATATATTAGTTTCTGAGTTTAACAATAGCCCAATTGAGAATGATCAAACACTACAAGACCTTGCTTCGTAGTTAGTTGTGGTCAAGGTATTATCTATTCAGCTATAAGTCACATTAAGTCAAGGAGTTCAGCTACATATTAAAAAGATAGTAGGAAACCTTCCTGAGCCTTCTTAGAGGTTTAGCACTTCCTTGAAATGGAATATGCAAAATGTCTATCCAATTCAATGGATCCTAGAAAATTTTATGAAGATCATTTGAAAAACACCAACATTAATCTCCATCACTTATGACAAGATCATATGTGGCAACCAAGTAAAGAACAAGAATGTGGGAACAAGAATGTTGAAAGATCCAAATGTAAAGTTCCAAGTTTACCAAGTTGGTTGTATGCCAAGATAATATGTGAACCAAGGAAAGAACATGATAACTTTGACATCCTTTATATTGAGGAGATGTTAAAAGATCCAGATGTGAAGTTCCAAGTTTACCAAGCTGGCAGTATAACGATTTTTTTTAAGATAGTATGACAATGCTATTAAATTGAGGTAGTAGATCACTTTAAAAATACATCAATTTTCACAAATATCTATATTACAAAGTTAGAATTCACTTCTATACTTGGGATTTCCGAAAGGGTGATAATTTAGCTTGAATTTTTAATAAACCAGTTTCAATCAACGCCACATAAAATTATACTCAATCATAAAGAGATTATCTTACCATATAAAAATGAAGAGTGCATATTTATGCAGATTCTTTTTACATTGTATTTTATAGGAGAAATCAATTATAAGGAGGTATATAGTAATAAGGAGAGGACAATAAACGAACCGCTATAAGATTTATAGTAGATGATCTTAATTAACATAATATCAAGAAGGTGATAAACAAAAGCTAATCCACTATGGTAGGTCATCAATACTTAGAAGAACACATACTTACGAGAAGCCATAACCTAATTTAGAGGAGACCTAATAGATCACCACTTCCACAAAATTGACATTCCTCTCTAAATATGTTTGAAAAAACAACCTTATAACCTGATTTAGAAGAGACCTAAAAAATATGTAATTACTAAATAAGAATGGTAGTCCACAAAATTAACGTTCCTCTCTTAATATCTTTGATAACACAATCCTATAGATTAAATAATACCCATTAAATCAAAATTTTCATAGTAAACTTCATAAATGTTGATTAACAATTGTCAATCAAATTAAATATTTAAGTCAATACAGTTGTCCTTCATTTCACCTTGTAAATCCACATACTCAGTGTTTTGAGGTCCATCCTCTTAGAAATGGAGTTTTTGCACTAGTGGCATCTTTGAAAAATGCTTTAATATGTTGCATTTGCTCTTGGTGGTAATTCTATCTACGTTGGAACAAAGAATTTTCACGAGGAAAAGAAAATCCGATATAAATGAGTTGTATAATTTAATGACTAATAAATTGATATATAATAAATATTCCTTTTAACAATTTTTCTTGTGGTTTTATGAGAGCACATGCTTAATTATACATTAACTATCTAGATGATGAATAATGCAGATGTATTTATGATTGAGGCAAAACAAGATGATGAGTTAGTTGGAGAAATGAGTACCCCAAACATAAGAGAATATAAGTGCAAGAAGAAGGTTGGTGCACTTAACACGTAGAAGTGGCATGCATGAGAAGTTGAGGAATCATTAAAGGCGAGAGTGGGGCAAGGAGGTAAGTTGAATCGTAATAATGTGGTGGTTGATTTGGTTTGAAACAAGCAAGGGAGACCAAAGGTTGGAGGGAGATGGATCGTTTTAGCAAGAAGTTTTAAGACGAGGAAGAATGAAGCAAACCAAGTTGGTTTCAAGGAAGGGATTTCAATCATATTCAATTATAGGCAGAGGATCAATTAAATATTACATTTTATGACTCTTCACAACGTTTAGAATGACACATGAATAATGCTCAAAAGGAAAATATCCAATAAGCTTAATCATGTTACACTACAAAACACAAAACACACAAGGCACATATATAATAAAATATTAAAGGGTTACAACTTTTTTATTACACACAAATATATATTATATTATAGATTATATGGATATCTAGTTTTTTTTACAAAACACAAAACACACAAGGCACATATATAATAAAATATTAAAGGGTTACAACTTTTTTATTACACACAAATATATATATTATAGATTATATGGATATCTAGTTTTTTTTGAAAGAGGTAGTTTTTCCCTCCCTCCCACACTTCAACGGAGAATGAGGAAGTTGGTAGCTTACCAACACCATTTCATGGATTCCCCCTTCTTCAACCTTGCATGCTTAGGTGGGAATGGATCTCACAATCCCCATGTGAATTACGCTTTAGTGGAAAGGGTTGAACCAACTTTTTAACATCTAAAACTTTATTAGATTCCCTCTTCCCTGAAATATTCAAAGGGAGGAAAATGTCAACTAGGTGCTACAAGAGCGATTGGCAACCTTGAGGGATTTGATCAAATTGAAACTTGTGACCCCATTGGCAACATGCCTTTGGGGGATGGTCCAACCAACCAAGCTAACCCTTGGGGCATGAAAAGTTGAAGAACACGAGGCTGGGTTTTGATGCACTTATTTGCACAAGTTATGAGATCATTAATAGAATCCATCTGGGTGCAACTCGTTGATGCAAGCAAATGACCATCGTTAACCACACATGTTTGGAAAAGGACTCAGTTAGACCCGAGTCTCTATTGAAATGGAAAGCTCTCTAGTAATGACTCAATTACCATATGCAAGGAAAGATGTTATGTTATGCTCTTTATCTAGTTTAATCTAAACTATTCAATGTAAAATTCAAGAATGTAAATGAAGATGGGTTGTATGGGTGGAAGGAATGAAATGCAACAAATGCAAAATGCAACTAACTAATTCCTAAATAAATGAGCAAAAGAAGAAGATTTAAAAATGCAATTGATAAGATGGAGAATAGTTCATCACTGTTATTAGAAATGAACTATGCCCTCCAAACTCCCTCCAAATTAATGAATCACATAGCATCAATTATCACTTCTGGGGCTTGCACCTAGTAACCAACACTTTTCGGGAGGTCATCCATCCCAAGACTCATTTGCCTCAAGTGCACTTAACTATGGATTTTTCCCCATATTCAAGGCCACTTAACTTGCTACTCCATTTGCAAAACTTTAACAAGTATTGTTCCTTATGAACTATTTAGTTTTGAGCTCTCTTCATTCTTTTTTAAGTATTTATGGGATTTGTAGTCCAACATATAAGATATCATTTTTGGGATTATCTACATAGATTAAGTTGTTAATGCATTATCCTCATTATTACTCATTTTAAAAGATTTAATACATCAATCATTATAATCTATGCTTATGTTAAAAATGATATTTATCTTAATTATTGTGATTGAGATAATCATTATACATAATTATAACCATTACATAAAAATTGTTTGAGAACATTAAGTATCCAAAAACTTATATATATTCTAAAGTAAGATGATTACAAAGGAGGCTTAGTCCTCTATATAAATAAGTGTTAAAGTGTTAAGGTTATTTATGATGTGAATAATGACCCAAGATGTGGTATCCTTACGGTTTCCCACTCAAACTAAAGTGTTCCACAAATGATTATGAAGGTTACAATTAAAGATCCTTAAGGTCACAAGTGAAACTTAATCAATATATCTTTGAATATCTTATAATGTACCTATTAATATATTTATTATGAGAAATTTTAAACTATTGTTTGTTAATTTTATTTTTTAGAAAATGTATATACAAACCTCGTGATGGTATTTTGGTCCATTTGGTGATTAAATGGTCCATTTTGGCATATTGTAAATTAATTAATTCAATGAAATAAATGATGGAGAAACTCATTGTAAATCAATTAATACAATGAAATAAATAATGGAGAAACTAAGAGATAAACAGGTTTTCTGATTTTGGGTTTGAGAATATTTGTGAATTATGTGGGAGTCATTGTTAGCCATTGTTAATCCTTGTGTTTTAGGTTGTGCTTGTTTAACATTATTTTTTTAATCAAACTTTTCCATTTGTCTTATTATCATAAAATCCCATCATTTTTCAGGTCTGTTCAATAAAATTTAAGTGAAATGGGTGACATGAAGAAGTGTTATGATTTGCTGTCTTTTTTTTATATAACCGAGGAACTATCCAATCATCCCCTTTGAGCTCCGTTAATTGATCCTGATCAGAATACAAACCGCGGGCCTGATCAGAATACAAACCACGGGTCGAGGTCAGCCTAAATTTGGAACCGGTTCATCATTGGGTGGGAGGGTATTTGCGTTTAGTGGTGGCAACGTATTTCATCCTACATGGTGACAGGATTTGAACCTTGGTCTCTGGAAAAGGAACCATCTGGACCAGCCGTTGAGTCTGGAGTCGGTTATGAGTTGTTGTCTTATTGTCATAAAACCCCATCATTTTTCAGTTATGTTCAATAAAGATTAAGTGAAATGGGTGACATGAAGAAGTGTTATGATTCGCCGGTGTTGCATGTAAATCTGATGGTGGAAATATTGGCTTGGTTACCAATGGAGTCTGTGTGTAGATTTCACAGGTGACATGAAGATGTGTTATGATTTGCCGGTGTTGCATGATGGAGGAAATATTGGCTTGGTTGTCAATGGAGTCTGTGTGTAGATTTCGCAGTGTTTCCAAGGAATGGAATGCCCTTCTCATGTTGTCAAAAGAATTTATAGCAAATAAATGGGTTAAGAAACCCTAACAGGAACACATGGCTGGTTACTGTGCAAGTCAGTGGATAAAAAAAAATTGGGTGGAGAATAGTTGGGTCGCTCCCGGATTTCCGCTTCTTCAATCAAACCTGGAAGTAGACCTTGTCAGTCTCCCTGTCTTTCCTCCAACAATATCCAGAACAAAATATATATATATATACACACACACACACAATTGATTCAGAGTGCTACGGATCCACATATGGCCTCTTCTTGTTGTACCTTGGTCATGTTATGGATCCGCCGTGGGCATTTGTTGTTTGCAATCCTCTCACAAGAACGGCTTTAGAACTTCATGTTTTATCATCGCACGTCATTTTAACGCGGGCATCGTAAATGACAATGGAGACACATAAAAAGTCGTGGTTGTGGGCATGGTAAAACCTATTTTATATCCAATTCTTAAAGTCCAAATATAAAATTCCATTGACAAGTCATGGAGAATTGCAGGACACCTGCCAGAATATGTGAAGTATGTGGGGGAGGAAACTGGTTTTCTGTGACGGTTATTTCTATTGCTTGGCGATCATTTCTATGCGGCAGACCATTGTGGTTTGCAGCATTGGAGAGGGGACTTCCATCATTAGGCCATTTCCTGAGATAGCTGACGGTCAAGATCTCAAGCAGTTTAAGATCCAACGATCAACATGCCTACTGCAGCTGCATTAAATGGCCTGCAACAAGTTGAATAGTGTTCGCCCATGTTCATCGTCGTTTGAATACAGGAAGGTGAAAGAGATCCTTGCTTACAATGTGACTGAAAATAAATGGAGTTGCTTCCCAACTGTCCTTTAGACATCACTGCAAGTACATGGGACGACTTTGAGATTCCAATGGCCTTTGAACCGAGGCCAGACATGAAGGTTGATAAAGGAAATCCTCAGAGTGACATGTTGAGGAGTGATAAAAATTTAAGTCCTTGAACTCGGACTCCTAAAAAAAAGTTAGCCATTTAAGCCTTGTAATTTCATTGTAGGTATGGATTTGCAGATGTATTAAGAAGTTGAAAATGTTTGGATTTGAAAAGTGATTTTGGATTCAACTATAAATTTTTTTATCATTTTAATTTGTGTTATGAAAGTTACATTTTTGTCATTTCATAGAGCTTTTGTAAGCCCAAAAACTCTTGCAAAAGTAGAGTTCAGAGATTGCAAAAATACTGTTTGCAGACTATTAAAACAAGTTTGGAGTTTTATTAGCCGAGGGGGTTTCTTTAGTATATAAGTCTCCTTGCTTATTATGTGATTTTATAATTTTTGTGTTTTACAATTTGAATATTTATGTGAAAATGAATGCATTGAATCCAAATATGAATTGATTTTATAATTTAAGCACAATATTTGCAGACTATTAAAACAAGTTCCGAGTTTTATTAGTTGAGGGGGTTTATTTAGTATAAGCCTCTTTGCTTGCTTACTATTGGATTTTATAATTTTTGTGTTTGACAATATTGAATATCTATAATGCATTGAATCCAAATTTGAAGTGATTTTAGAATTTTTGTGTTTGACAATATTTAATACTTCCATGAAAATTGTGAGATCCATTAAGAGACACTAATTCTACCATGGGTTTCAATTCATCCCACCAACCTACTTGAATGCATCTTTAGAATCATTTGGAAGGCATCATATGTCTTTGGACCAAAAAATCATTTACCAACAAATAGTTTTTGAAAGTGCTTTTAATCAAGTGTTGAAATTGCTCTTAAGAGATGCAAAAGTTTTATCAAAATATGTTTGTTAAGAGATGTGAAAGTTCTACCAAAATGTTGTATTGATAATTTTTGTTTGAAAGTGCTTTTAGTTGTGTTGAAATTGTTATTAAAATTTGTGCATATAAGTTTTTACAGTGGATATTCATTGTGTATTTGTTTTAGTTTACATTGTGTAAAAAATTAGAATACCCAAAATCTCTGGTATGATTGATATATAATAACGTGAATTAAATATTAAGGTTGAACCATTAGAGAAAAAATTAAAAATATATCTTCCCTAATCATTTATTCATTCATCCCCTCATAATACTTTTTCCCATTTATTTATTGTTATTTTAGTTGAATTACCCTCAACCCTGGACTTTATTTACTTAAATCCAATTAATTTTAATTATTGTAATTAATAAATACAATTTTTGAAACTATTCCCTACTCTTGGTTTTCTTTCATTTATTATATTATTTTTCAAGGTAATTATTAACCTCATATTCTTCCCTAATCATTTATTCATTCATCCTCTCATAATACTTTTTCCCATTTATTTATTATTATTTTAGTTGAATTACCCTCAACCCTGGACTTTATTTACTTAAATCCAATTAATTTTAATTATTGTAATTAATAAATACAATTTTTGAAACTATTCCTTACTCTTGGTTTTCTTTCATTTATTATATTATTTTTCAAATAATTATTAACCTTATATATATATATATATATATATATATATATTCTTCAACGGCTCAATTCTAATATTTAATAATTCTCATCATTATATATAAGCCATCATTAAGGTACTCTTTTCAACTCATTTTTGCTTTTTATCGTTTCCCTAATGAATACATAATTGTTGTTAAAAGCTTAAAAAGTTTTACCAAAATACTCACTTGCATACTCTTACTTCATTACATCAAAATTAATGATTTCATTTCACATAAGTATCTTGGCACCTCTTATTTAAGCATATATTAACATTGGATTGAATTATCTTATTATATGTTTACTAACAAAAATGTCACTGTGAAAGAATAACAAAAATGTCACTTTGGAAGAATGACAAAAATGTCACTTTGGAAGAATGAAATCTATTTGGCATGTCTATGGGATAGTTTTGCTTGAGAATTTATGTATTGTTTGATGACAATTCAACATAGAAAATGCTCTATGTAACAAATAATGTTTGAATACCTCAACATTTGGACAAATCATATAATTCATTGTCATATATTCTTTTAGCATGATTCAACTTTAGTTAAATATGCTACACATATTCCCTTATGACGCAATACTCCATTGATTATAACATAGTCATTGTATTCAATTGTAAAGGACTTAAAATTAGTGTGAGTATTGATGTCTTCATTACATTCTTTTCAGTATTTATTTTTTATTTTTTCATTTTTTTTGGTTGTTTTACTCCGATGTGAAAGTCTTACCTTTTATGTATTTCGTTAAGTGTCTACAAATGACACTAGAATTTCTAATAAAACTTTTACATTAATGATCAATGTAAACCTCTTTCCTCTATTATATTTTGTGGAAAAGGCCATGCCACTCAAGTATGGCCATGATCTTATTTGGTTTCATGCTCATGCGTATTTCCAAGAAATACAAGCTTGTTTTAGTAGATCTAATTATTCTCAAGGTTGATGATTAACCTTTCAACTCTAAGTTTTTCAAACATTAATCTCAAATGTTCATTCATGTTTTCCCTAAAAGTCAAAATATTCATTAAACTATGCAATATTTTTTTTCAAATGTATTGTCTATGTAACGAGGTCATTGTCCTCATGGATGAAATGGAAGCATTTTATCAACCTAAATGACATTACCAACCATTTGTACAAACCAACCTTGGTTTTGAATCTTGTTTTCCACTCATTTCCTTCTCAATTATGGATTTGGTAATAACCACTCCTAAATTCAACCTTTGGAAACACTATAGGATTTGCCTAGTAATCCAACATATCTTCCATTCTTGGCAATGGATATCTATAATTTATAGTAATTTTGTGGAGGGCTCTTCTATCTATACACAATTTCATCTTCCCCATTTCATTGGTGATATAAGAGTACATGTAGCGCAAGGAATCTGTGAAAATATTGCCTAGATCTAGATTCAATTAGACAACTTCACTTAGATTATTTTCAAGAGATAGCAAGAAAATATGAGAAGAAGAATATGGGAGGAAACTAGAGGAAACTCACTCTAAAGCTTAAATTTTCCATTAGTATTTTGTTGAACAATATCAATAAAATATATATACATCCTCAAGGAGAAAATTCGAGTGCCTTGGAAGCAATTTGAGTGGCTCACATGTGGCAGGTTTAGATTTGACCAAATTCTCCATCTATGACAAATGCCAATCTCCAACTCATAGTAAATGGTCACGAATTGGCTAAGTGGGCCTAGATATACCATGAGCGACCAAAAAACAACCAGTGAGTGGCTTTTAGGAGAAAAGGAAGGAAGAGGTTGAGGTAAAAAAGTGGCAAACTTGCCCAATTCATCCTAGCTCTCCTTATTCATCCTAATCCAAGAGAAAAGCAGGAAAAAGGCTGCTTTAACTCATAAAAGTAGGATAAAAGCAGGAAGTGTGCTTTAGCTCATAAAAGCAGAGTCAAAGTAGGCAGTGGGGCAGTCTTGTGGATAAACTATCCCAAGGTGGACAAAGTATGCAATAGGAAGCCAACTAACATAGTCTAGACCACTAGGAAGCTATGAAAAGCATATACTAAGGTCTAGATGGTTGATTTGTTCTAACACCCCCTCTTAAGCCTAACTTATGTGAGTGAAATATAAAAAATATAGGGCCCAAAAACTAAGGCTATGGTCACCCTTTACAATTTTATTTGTCCAAACAACCAAGGTAAAAGAGGAAAACCACTTGGGAAAAACCTCCCCTATAAATATGGACATGTGATATACTAAAATTTTACTAATGCTCTCCAGAGCTCCAAGTAGATGTGAACTTGGTGAAGATGTATGGAGGTATCTTCCTCCTTGGCAGAAGAGGATCATGCTTCCAAGTCATATGCTTGATTTCTCCACCAATGGAAGCAAGTGAATTTGGAAGTTCCTTGAACTTGTCCAGTAAATCAAACATGGTGAGAACAAATCCAAAAATATGTAGATCATCCTGGAACTTGAATTTCGAACCAAGATAGGTAGGATCAACTCCAAGAGTGAGTAGATGGTCCTTAGACTTGATGAGATTAGGTCCAAGTGAATGTATGAGGTCTCCAAATTCAGTGGCACATGGAGGAAATGAGCTTGCCATCATGTAGCAGTGGACAGGAAGCAAAACAGTCAGAGCGAATGCAGCTTTAAACTGAGTCATAGTCTCCCAAACACCAATTTGCACACCAAATATTGAACCAATAACCTCATGGGAAGAAGAGAAAACATCTTCTAGAGAAGGCTCATGGTGTGAACGATCTGCCACAACAAGCTTATCATCCCCACAATCTAATGTCTTCTCTTGGATCAACTGCATGGGAAGATGAGAAATCGAATTTCTCTTGAAATTCTAGAGCAACAGGAGAAGGAGTCACTCCAAGGAGACTTTCACTAATTCAAACTTGTGTTGAGATTTCTACCATATGTTCTTCTTCATCTTGCACAACTTCAAAATAGATACTTGGGGCTGAGACACCAAGAGGGAGAACACGTGAGGAGGTGCCAGGTTTTCTCTCCATATTGCTTGTATGAACTTCATTGTGCTTTCCAAAATCTCTATACAAATTGGTCCAGATATCCTTTGGATATTCAGCAGTATCAATAAGGTAGTGCATGCCTGGAGATTGCCAGACACATTGCTCCAAATGCTCCGTCACAATCATTTAGCCAATCATTTATCTCTTCATAGGATATTGGCTCTTCAAAAGCTCCAATAGATACCTCATAGAGACCTTGTCTCTTTAGAGATGCAACTAGCTTCAATTTACACTCTTAATAGCATGTGAATGGAGAGAGAAGAGGATCTGCTTTCGAATCCATGTTGAAATTGTACCTGCAAAACAACACTCTGAAGATCTGTATGGAAGATTAATTGATTCTAATGAGCTTTAATTTAGTTAGTAGGAACATTCGGGATTGCATCACATTTGGGAAGACCCCAATGGATAAACCAAAGGCATCAAGAAAATATCCCCAGGACTTTTGTGGTAACTCCACTGCTTCCGGTATGTTATTGCAAGCAACTATGCTCAACCTAAGATCCCTAAGCTCTGATACCATGTCAAAATTCTATGGATTTGATGCCATCTAAAAATATTACCTATATCTAGATTCAATTAGACAAATTAACTTAGATTATTTTCAAGAGATAACAAGAAAATATGAGAAGAAGAATATGGGAGGCAACTAGAGGAAACTCACTCTAGAGCTTAATTTTCCATTAGTATTTTACTGAACAATATCAATACAATATATAGACATCCTCAAGGAGGAAATTTGAGTGGCTTGCATGTGGCATACTTATATTTGACCAAATTCTCCATCAATGACAAGTGTCAATCTCCAACTCATAGTAAACGATCATGAATTGGCTAAGTGGGCCTAGGTAGACCATGAGTGACAAAAAAAACCAGTGAGTGGATTTTAGGAGAAAAGGAAGGAAGAGGTTGAGGAAAAAAAGTGGCAAACTTTCCCAATTCATCCTAGCGCTCCTTATTCATCCTAATCCAAGAGAAAAGAAGGAAAAAGACTGCTTTAACTCATAAAATAAGGATAAAGCAGGAAGTGCACTTTAGATCTTAAAAGCAGAGTAAAAGTAGGAAGTTGGACGCTCTTGTAGATAAAATATCACACGGTGGACAAAGTATGCACTAGGAAGCCAACTAACATAGTCTAAAACACTAGGAAGTAATGAAAAGCATGTACTAAGGTCTAGATGGTTAATTCCCCATTTCATTGGTGATATAAGAGTACATGTAGCATAGGAATCATGACTAATGATCTCTCTTATAAAGTATTTGCCAACTAATCACGTGATTTGTCTCCTCATATCCTCATTCACATGATGAACCAACTTAGATGCATCTTAGTTTGGTAATTTGGCGCCTAGAATAAGATCAATTTGATAGTTTATACCTCTTAAAGGAGGTAATCCAATAGGTAACTCACTATGAGTTAAATCAACCAACTCCTTCGACAATTTGTGTTCCTCAATTGATATTTCTTGACCTACTTGTACTTTCTTCTCTCTTGGATATAACCCATCATATAGAGAGACAAGACAACTATACTGGAATTCATATCTTCCTTCAAAGGGTTCAAGATATATCTTTTACATTCAAATCACACCTCATAGGTGTTCTTCTTACCATTATGAATTACACTCTAGCATACTACCATGGCCTAGCAAATAATAGGTGACAAACATACATAGGCACTACATCACATAGTACTTTGTGTTCATATAGACCAGTGTATACGGTAACAAAACAAGGTTGTTTTACAATAACACTATGTTGTTTTTCTAATGAAGAAATCTTATAAAGATATGGTTTTGGAGTACACATGAGATGCACTTGTTGTATGTTTTTTGTACTTACCATATTATTCGTAGAATTTCTATCAATAATTACTTTGCACACCTTGCCTTGACAATTGCAATGGGTTTTGGAAACACTCTCCCTTCCTAGTAAGACTTTGTAGTGTCCTTGTTGCCCATTATTAAAGTTAGTTGCACCATTTATTTTTATCCTACCTCAGATTCAATTATACTTGTTTGAGATTCTTCCACAATCACCATTGCTTTATTTAGCCCTTTTTGGATTTAGTGATAAATATTAGGCTTTTTTATATTCATTACAAAAAATTAAAATATCAATGGTTTTCTTAAACTAATGTTTCATTGTCATCTTCCTTTTTTTCTACCTCTAAAACCACCTTGTCCTCTAGATTCTGATTCCAATTCCTTACATACTTCAACATATTTTGTTTAAGTATGTTTTGAAGAGTTTCATTTTCCTCACCCCTTTTGGATTTAGTGAGAAATATTAGTCTTTTTTATATTCATAAAAAAAAAATCTCAATGGTTTTCTTAAACTAATGTTTCATTGTCACCTTCATTTTTTTCTACCTCTAAAACCACCTTGTCCTCTAGATTCCGATTCCAATTCCTTGCATACTTCAAGATATTTTGTTTTAGTATGTTTTGAAGAGTTTCATTTTCCTCGAAATACAATTCAACTAACCCGTTTATTTACTTATCAATAGGCTTTATTAAGGGAATGCAAATTAAGAAAATCTAATTCTTCATGGAATTAAAACTGTAGCCCATTATAATATCTTGTTGCAACCCTTTCTTCATCCTCTTGCATGTTTGATCATTTTTATAGTACATAAATTGCTTAGTATACGCTTGTACAAACATGTGTTTTTGCCTCAAAATTTTAAGTTGTCCAAATATTTTTTCTCATAATCAGGGGAACATATTTGGCATTTAGATGTTTTATCATTTTTTGCCACAATTTTATATTCACTTTTCCCTTTTTTATTATGATCAATTTTAACCTTCCAATATCATCTTCCTCCATGTTCTCCACTTGAAAATATTTCTATAATTATTGAACCTAGTGTATAAACAAGAATGGGTTTAAATCCTCTTTGAATTCATGGAATTGTAGGCTCAAATTTGGCGCCATGTTTTGATATCAATTCATTTCATATCTCCATTGGGTCAAGTGCAACTAGTTGGGATCTAAGTACCCCTGGAAAAACCTTGGAGGGAAAACCAGTTCAAGAGAGAATTTTTATTTTTTAGCCCATGGAAAATTTTTGAGTGTTACAACAGTGAATAAACAACACTAAATGCACTGAAAACTTCTTGGAAAATGATGTCCATCTCCTTGAAATTCATGTCCACCTCTCATCTTCTCGAAATTTGTGCCAAACTAGCTATACATCCCTATACAGACTTTCAGCAACAACAAATTCCTTGATATGTGTGCCCATAAAACATGTTGTTCAACTCCTTGATTTTCATGCCCTAAGTATGATACACGTACCTCGAAAATCATGCCACCTTCTCAACTGTACGAACCTCAAAATTTGTGCTCTCTTTTGCAATTGTACGGACCTTGAACTCTATGCTAGGAAATCAGTTATACATACCAGCAATTACTACGCTATACAGTTAGCAATACATGTTGTACTTTATCTTGGGATGTGTGCACAATATCCTCTTGGGAAATGTGCTCCCCTCTTAGCATCCCTCTTCTCCTCTTTTCTTCATATCTCCAAAAAATCTGTCATTCAATGTGTCTCTGCACTCTCCTTAGGCCTCTTTTATAATTATTTCATTAATGACTCTTCAACTACCCCCGGATCTCAATGGTCAAGATTAGATCTTGGCCTCTCTAGATGTATAGTTGTGGCTTAATCTCTCATTGAGATGAATTAAATCACTTAAGTCACTCAAATATTCTAAAATTCACTTTAGTCATTAAAAATATAAAAGTCACTTTATGAAGTGCTCACCTAGAGTCACTTTTCATACCACTTCTACATGCTAGACACATAGCCTATGTATAAGTACCTATTCGAGCTACAAAAACTAACACTCCCTCTTAGTGAGAAATGTACTTCTAGAAACTCCACCTGGATCTGTCTCCAACCCCATCACTCCATCCGTTGTTGTAGCTGCTCCCTCTGAACCAGAAGGATTCCTTGCCACCTTCATTGGATCTTGTGTTGAAGACTAGTTCTTGCAAACATGCTCTAAGGAATATCCTCAAACTCCTAAGCATCCAACTGAGTCATCTTGTACCTACTAACTCTCCTAATAGTATTGGAAGAATACACACAACCAACTATCCTTGAACTCTCCTAATAGTATTGGAAGAACCCACACAACCAACTATCCCTGATACTAACATAGACCTTGAATCCAATATCCCCTTGGACCCAACTACAGGTTGCCCCACCAACTTGTACAATCTCCCATGTCTGACACTAAGCACTCATGTTGTGTCTAGGGTAGCTCCCTCTGGATATATAAGTACATGTCCACGCTGGAACACCACGCTATATCCACCATCCTCCAAATATGAAACTAATATCAAAATAACCTTCATCTTTGGTACTAACAACATCTATGCCACCTCCAGATACTCTCCTAGCTCTAGCTGGAATCTCACACATCCAACCCCCTTCACTGCATGCATGGTACTAGTCCCACAACCCACATGCCATTTTGAGTCTACCTTCGAAACACTAAGGAACACCGATCTCATTCTCGTCATATGGCTAGATGCATGACTGTCCATAACCCATGCTCCAATGTCCTCAAACCCTACACTACTACTTCCTGAAAGACAAGAGACCATTAAAAATTCCTTCTCAAAATTCTTGGCAAAGTCCTCAATCTTAGATGATGCTATTGTTTGTGTCTCATCCTTTCCCTTCTTCTTTTTGTTTGGACATTGACTCGCATAGTGGCTAGTTTTGTGGCAAGCAAGGCATTTAACTTTGCCCATATCTTTAGTATGTTCACCTTTCAAGTTAGACCCACCACTTGGGCCTTTCTTGGGCCATTTCTTTCTCTTTCCTATGAGAGCAAAATTATCCTCATCATCTCCATCCCGCTGCTATGTGTGGCTGGAGCTGACTCTCAACTCCTCCTGTATGAAATCATCCCAAAGTCTAGTCCATGTAGGCATGTTCTCCCTGGAAATGATCACACGCACAAATTTATACCATGGTTGTGAGAAACCATTCAAGGAAGTTCTAACCAACTCTACATCATCCACTTTATCACCAACAACACCCAACACATCACCTACATGTGAAATCCTAGTAAGGTATGACGTGACATTGTCAGTCTTGGTCATATTAGTATCTCTCTATTTTTCCCTCAAAACCATTTTCCGGTTTTGATTATTACTTTATTACAACTTCATCAAAGATTCCCACAAATCAAAGGCATTCTTTTTACCGATCACATGAGGAATAATGTGGTATGTTACTGCATCAAAGAGAATACATTTTTACTTCACATTCTTCTTGTTATATTCATACAATGGATCAGGATTAGTGGGAATCGTGACAAATTCCTTGATTATTTCCCTAATTCAAATTCCTCCAAGAGAAAAGTGATGCTTTCCTTCCATGGAATGAAATTCGATGCACCTTCTAGCCTATCCTCAAACCACAAGCCAAATGTCAAAGACATACTCACTGACCAACCAACAACAATCCCAAATTTGCTAGGTGAAATAACTCAACAATACTCTTGCTACCCCATTGTGTCAAATACATGTTTTTCTGTTCAAAGGTCTGATACCATGTATATTTTTCTCAAATTTAAACTTGGTTTCAGTACCCAACAAGTTATTCCTTAGATTAATGCACAAAAAATTTAAATTACTTCTAATATGAAACGTGTAAACTGAAACACTTGAAATTCACCAACAACAAACCATGAAATTTAACACAAAGAATTTTTGGGTAAAGTACCCTTCGAAAAACCCTGGAGGGAAAACCAGTTCATGACAAAAAAAATATTTATGAGCCCACAAATTTTTTATGTGTTACAACAGTGAATAAACAACATTAAATGCACTAAAAATTTCCTTTAAAATCATGCCCAACTCCTTGAAAATCGTGTCCAGGTCTCAGCTCCTCGAAATTTATGCCCAACTAGTTGTACGACCTATGCGACCCTATACGAACTATCAACAATAGAAAATTCCTCAATTTATGTTCCTAGAAAACGTGTTGTTCATCTCCTCATTTTTTGTGCCCTCAGTCTGTTGTATGGACATCGAAAATCATGCCACCTTCTAAGTTGTATGGACCTTGAAATTCATGCTCTCTTTCTCAGTTCTACGAACCTCAAACTCTATGACAAGAAATCGGTTGTACAAACCAACGATTAATGCATTGTACATTCAGTAATAAATGTTGTACTTTATCTTGGGATGCATGCCTAGTCCACTCTTGGGAAATGCACCCCCCTCTTTGTTGCTCTCTTCTCTTTTCTTCAGCTCTCCAAAAACTCTCATTCAATGTGTCTCTGCACTCTCCTTAGGTCTCTTTTATAATTTCATGAATGACTTTTCAACTACCTCCAGATCTCAATGGTCAAGATTATATCTTGGCCTCACTATATCAACGGTTGTGAATTAATCTCTCATTGAGATAACTTAAATCACTTAAGTCACTCAAATATTCTAAAATTCAATTTAGTCATTAAAAATATAAAAGTCACTTTATACAATCACTTTATAAAGTGGTCACCTAGACAGTCACTTTTCAGACCACCTCCAGGAATTTTTTTAAGAACCCCCTCTAAATTTATATGTATAATAAATGGACGAATCCCCATGATACATGAGAAAGTGTGAAGACTATTTTATCAATAATATATATATGGGGCGAATCTTTCATGAAATTATATAAATATGGGTGAATATTTCGCAACAGTATAAAATCTTGTAAAATCATGGCGAATCTTTCACAAAATTATAAAATCTTGTAAAATCACGGTGAATCTCTCACAAAATTATAAAGCCTTGTAAAAAAATTGACGAATCTTTCACATAATTAGAAAATCTTGTAAAATTTTGGTGAATCTTTCATTCAACTATAAAAGCTTGTAAAGCCTTGACAAAATTTGGCTTAATAAAATTACCTAGATGATTTTGTATTTACTTTAGATTTGTCATGTTCTCTTACACTAGAACATCTTGTAAACAAAATCCAACTTCCAAGCTAATTTGTTGACATTTCTCATCACAACTACTTGTATGCTACTACGTTCAAACCTCCTTAGAGATAAAATGGAGAGATGATTTCATAAATATTTGCAATTTACAATTGAGCACTTTATCAAATTGTGAAACACATTTATCCTACTGCAATCAGTGTATAGTGGAACACATCGATCCCTTTAGCAGGAAGTGTGCTTTAGCTCATAAAAGCAGAGTGAAAGTAGGCAGTGGGGCGGTCTTGTGGATAAACTATCACAAGGTGGACAAAGTATGCACTATGAAGCCAACTAACATAGTCTAGACTACTAAGAAGCTATGAAAAGCATATACTAAGTTCTAGATGGTTAATTTGTTCTAACACCCCCTCTCAAGCCTAACTTATGTGAGTGAAATATAAAAAATATAGGGCCCAAAAACTAAGGCTATGGTCACCCTTTACAATTTTATTTGTCCAAAGAACTAAGGTAAAAGAGGAAAACCACTTAGGAAAAACCTCCCCTCTAAATATGGACATGTGATATACTAAAATTTTACTAATGCTCTCTAGAGCTCCGAGTAGATGTGAACTTGGTGAAGATGTATGTAGGTATCTTCCTCCTTGGCAGAAGAGGATCATGCTCCCAAGTCGTATGCTTGATTTCTCCACCAATGGAAGCAAGTGAATTTGGAAGTTCCTTGAACTTGTCCAGTAAATCAAACATGGTGAGAACAAATCCAAAAATATGTAGATCATCCTGGAACTTGAATTTCGAACCAAGATAGGTAGGATCAACTCCAAGAGTGAGTAGATGGTCCTTAGACTTGATGAGATCATGTCCAAGTGAATGTATGAGGTCTCCAAATTCAGTGGCACATGGAGGAAATGCGTTTTCCATCATGTAGCAATGGACAAGAAGCAAAACAGTGAGAGCGAATGCAGCTTTAAACTGAGTCATAGTCTCCCAAACACCAATTTGCACACCAAATATTGAACCAATAACCTCATGGGAAGAAGAGAAAACATCTTCTAGAAAAGGCTCATGGTGTGAACGATCCGCAACAACAAGCTTATCATCCCCACAATCTAATGTCTTCTCTTGGATCACCTCGGGAGATTTGATCCCTCTCGGCGCTTGATAGAGCCTAGGATTTGGATCTAGGCTGATTTCATTCGTGGGCGGTGACACAAAACTGGAGTTTGATCAACATTGTAAGGAACAGGTTAAGTTGAAAACGCAGATACATTTACGAGGATTATCATAATGTAAGTAATAAGTATTTAGGATTGAGTAAATTGTTAAACTGGAAAATAGAGAAAATTCGCCCAACTTTTTTTTTCGATTCTCTTTTTGTTGATCTGCGTTTTGTTTTGTTTGTTCTTCTGGCCGTCATTTCCTCATTTCGTACATTTTGATTTATTTGTTGTTTTGCAAACTGATTTTTTTTGTTCTTCCAATTGCTTCAACTTTCTCTCTCGATACGCTCTTTGTCGATCAACGTTTCGTTTTCTTTGTTCTTCTCCTTCTTCTGTTGTCAATTAGCCTAACTTTTTTTTTTTTCGTTTTCTTTTTGTTGAACTGCATTTTGTTTTGTTCATTCTTCTGCTGTCAATTCGTCTAACTTTCTTTTTCGATATTGTTTTTGTCGATCTGCATTTCATTTTCTTCGTTCTTCTCATTCTTTTGTTGTCATTTCGTCCAACTTCTTTTTTCGAAATTCTTTTTGTTCTTCTGCTTTTCGTTTCAAGTCTTCTTCTCGTTCTTTTGTTGTCATTTCGTAAGATTTTCTTCCTTGATATGTTTTACGACGTTCGATTTTCTGTATTTTTTGTTCTTCGCCAGTTTGTCTCATAGCATCTTCCGCATGCAGATCTTCCATTTCTAGTTTAGACTCTATATCAAAAAAGTCAAGCATTAACATATACACTGAAATTTATGCATCGATGAAATCCACACTAATATTTATGCATCCAAGAAATCTACACTGAAATCAATGCGTCCATGGTATACACTGAAATCTATGCGTCCATACACTAAAATCAATGCGTCCACAGAATAACATCTACACTGAAAAATATGCAATAAAAACCCCATACACTGAAATCTATGCATCCATACACTGAAATCAATCCGTCCACAGAATAACATCTACACTGAAAAATATGCAATAAAAAACCCCATACACCGAAATCTATGCAAGTATAAAACTCACTTTACATGATAATGAAATTCAATATATTTACGAAATTCTATATTTTAAAAGAAAAAAAGTAGATGGTCTGGGAGGATTGAACCTTAGACCTCACACCCATTATCCCAACACCCTTACCACTATTTGTAAGCTACCAAGATTACATGATTATCTTTAATAGATAATATATATATTTTTATAATTGAATTGATGGATATTACATTGAATTAGTGCGGCTTTATAGATATGAAGAGACACCATTAAACCATGTGTCCTTACAATGCCGACATTTACATATATTAATAATAACTAAACTAATAGATAATAAATTAGTAGTTGTAATATACTTTTGGTATATTACAAGTCATCCTGCTTTGAAAAGATTCGTCCACGAATCTTCTTATGAGCATGCTGCAACTGGGTTTCTTGCCATGAATAACGGTGCCATGGTTGAGCAATTCTTGAAATATTTGGTCGCTTTTCCATTCAAATCTTTTCATGCATATGATTCTGTAGATAAACGCATAACAACTATATGGAGTATTCTTCTGAGCTTCTAATATGATGGTGTTCTTTTGATCTTCTAATTTGATGTAGATTTCTGATATTTTTGGACGCTTTGATATGGTTTTCTTATCTGTAGGGGTAACTACTAATAATGTGCTTACTTCCTTGTTTGACGAACTTGTCTTTAGTTGTTCCCTAGGATTCTTCCCATCTTGAGTTGCGACTATTGGTAGAATGTTCATCTCTTCATTTGTCACAACATCTTTTGGGTTACATTCTTCTATGATATCATGATTAAGGTCATCTTTGACTCTTTTATTTTCATCTTTGCATTCTTCTACAACTTCAATTCTCTCATAATTGTTGTTAACATTGAATTTATTAACTTCATTGACTTCTACGACGTCGTCATTTTCTTTACAATTAATATTAACATTGTGATTGTCAATATCATATTGATCTTTCATATCCTTGTCTTCTACCTCTTCGGTTTCATCGTCTTTGTTATCATCTTCCTTATCATGTACTTTTCTTTGACTGGGAATCCCAACCTGGTCTCCGGTTTGTCCTTGAGTACCACTGGACATATTTATAGGCTTTTGGACTGGCGCATTAATGTGACTTATGTCCCTACCTTGTAAGAAACAACAACGAATTTTCGGAACACATACATATTTTTTAATGAGTATCGCATTTTGAGGTTTGTAGTTGGGATGACTTTTGTTATCCTTCCTAGAATCTGGTGGCCTAGATCTTTTGTGAGGAGGGATATAAGGAGGCGGACGACGAGCCTTTTCTTCCTTTCTAGTTGTAGTAGCAACTTCATACTTCTCCCTAGTTGAATATTTAGGAGTCGTCGCAGTACCTTGTTCTTCATTACTTGGAAACTTGGGAGACGCAATTGCTTCTTCCATTATGGTCATAGTCCTTTTTTCCGTCGTGAGTGTAGATGCGATTCCCATCTCTACTTGACTTGAGAGCTTGGGAGTCGAAATATCTTCTTCCTTTATGGCCGAAGTCTCTTCTTCTACTGTGAGTGTAGATGCAAGTCCCCTCTCTACTTGACTTGAGAACTCGGAAGTCATAACAACTTCTTCCTTTCTGGTCGTAGTCCCTTCTTCTGTCGTGAGTGCCGATGTAGACCCAAGCTCTGCTTGACCTGAGAACTCGGGAGTCAACATAGCTTGTTCCTTTATCATAGGAGTCCCTTCTTCTGACATGGGAGTAGATGCAGTTTCCAGCTTTTCTTGACCTGGGAATTCGAGAGTCACTGCAGCGTCTTCTTGACGTTGTGTTATAATCAACTTCAATTCCTTAACTAGTTTGATAATGTCTTCATATCCGCTTTTTATTTCTTCATGTTGGTTTATTTTTATTTCTTTAGCCTCCATCTTTTTTATATATTGGACTTCAATTCTTTCATCTCTTTTAGGTTTGTGGAATGGACTAATAATGATCTTATTAAAAGAGGGAAACATAATGATTCCAAAAGAAATCTTCCAAAAAGATATCTATTTTTTTATATGTATAATAATTATTATTACTAATTAATAATAATAATATTATATATTATCTTTTTTCTTTTTCTTTTTCAAATTCTTTTTTTTCCAAATTTTTTTTGTTTTGTTTTATAATAATAGTAATTTTTTTTCAAATACTATTATTGAAAGAATTATAATAATAATTATTATTTAAAATAATAATTTTATAATATAATTTTTTGAAATGGATGGTTTTAGAGTGGCAACAAATGATGAGAATGGCGTGGGGAGGAGAGTAGCTGCGAATGGTGGAGCGTATGGGGACTGCGCGTGAATGAAAGGCTGTAGAGTGGAGGGACGACGTTGTAGGGTGGGGGAGATGGATAGTAGGTCGCAGGCTGTGGTGGAAGTTGTGGCAGCGCGGAGTGGAAGGGCGCAGGTGGGATGAGGGAAGTGGTGGAGGATGGCGTGGGTGTGCAGGTGGAGAGAGGCTGTGGTGCAAGTGGTGGCAGCGCGGAGTGGAAGGGCGAGAGGGAGGGGCACAGGTGAGATGAGGGAAGTGGTGGGGGATGGCGTGGGGGTGTAGGTGGAGAGAGACTGTGGTGGAAGTGGTGGCAGCGCGGAGTGGGAGGGCGAGAGGGAGGGGCGTGGGTGAGATGAGGGAAGTGGTGGAGGATGGCGTGGGCATGCAGGTGGAGGTGTATGGAGGCCTGGATGGGAGAGTGTAAAATGATAGGCGGTGTTAATGGAGCTGAGCGCACACGAAGGTGAGTGAAGATGGAGAGTGAAAGGAAGGAAGATGTCGAGGATGAATGGAAGAGATGGAGAGAATAAATGGAGTGAAATTGGAATATGAGGTGAATGCCTTGAACTGGAGCGTGAAAGCTATACTGCTTGTAAGCTACCAGGCTTACATGATTATCTTTATTAGATAATATATATATTTTTATAATTGAATTGATGGATATTACATTGAATTAGTGCGGCTTTATAGATATGAAGAGACACCGTTAAACCATGTGTCCTTACAATCCCGACATTTACATATATTAATAATAATTAAACTAATAGATAATAAATTAGTAGTTGTAATATACTTTTCATATATTACACTATTCCACTGAAAAAGTTCTTATTATACATAGTAAAGAACTTATTTACTTATATGTAAATATTAATATATATTTAAATTTAAATTAAATCTTAATTTAAATTTAAATTTAAATTAAATGTTAATTTAATTTTAAATATAATTTCATGTAGTTCAAAATAGAACAATTTAAACATTGTTTTTTAAATATAATTTCATGTAGTTCAAAATAGAACAATTTAAACATTTTTTTTTAACATAGTAAAATAAGAAAAATAAGAGTTAAATAGTTTATTTTTATTTTATTTTTTTTAACATAGTTATTTTTACTTAAGAGTTAAATGTTAACGTTTTAACTCTTAAGTATGATCCCTAATTCTATTGGTGCAATATATGTATATCCCTGATTTGATTTTGTCTAACTATTTTTAATTTAATAAGTTAAAATTAAAAACTTTAAATTAGTATTTTTTATTATACATAGTAAATAACTTATTTACTTATATGTAAATAATAATATATATTTCAATTTCAATTTCAATTTAAATTAAATGTTAATTTAATTTTAAATATAATTTCATTTAGTTAAAAATAGAACAATTTAAACATTGTTTTTTAAATATAATTTCATGTAGTTCAAAATAGAAAAATTTAAACATTGTTTTTATTTTTTATTTTTTAACATGGTATAATAAAAGTTAAACAGTTAATTTTTTTTTATTTTTTTAACATAGTTATTTTTACTTAAGAGTTACATGTTAACATTTTAACTCTTAAGCATGATCCCTAATCCTATTGGTGCAATATATGTGTATCCCTGATTTGATTTCACCTAACTAATTTTAATTTAATAAGTTAAAATTAAAAAAATTAAATTAGTTGTTCTTATTATACATAGTAAAGAACTTATTTACTTATATGTACATATTAATATATATTTTAATTTTAATTAAATGTTAATATAATTTCATGTAGTTAAAAATAGAACAATTTAAACATTGTTTTTTACATATAATTTCGTGTAATTCAAAATACAAAATAGAACAATTTAAACATTGTTTTTTAAACATTTTATTTTTATTTTTCTGTAACATAGTAAAATAAGAGTTAAATAGTTTTTTTTTTATGTTTTTTAACATAGTTATTTTTATTTAAGAGTTAAATGTTAACATTTTAACTCTTAAGTATGATCCCTAATCCTACTGGTGCAATATATGTGTATCCCTGATTTGATTTGGCCTAACTAATTTTAATTTAATAAGTTATAATTAAAAAAATTAAATTATCTTTTAATTTTAATAAGTTAAAAATAGTTTAATTTTAACATATTAAAATTAAAAGATAATTTAAAATATATTATAAAGTTAATTTGTTAATATTTGAAAATAGAATTTAATTTTACTATGTTAAAAAAAAAGTAAACATTGTTTTTTATTTTATTTTTAAATTAAAAAATTATCTGCCAACCATTTGTCTTTGTTGGTTCCCTCTTTTTGCTTCCGTGTATTGGGTCTTTTAATTTTAATTATTGGTCAACATAATATATATATATATATATATATATATATATTTTGAGTGTTAAAAGACAAACAATATTTATGGCCGACAATATCGACAAACACTCGACTCACAAGATCTCCCTCATACTGGATTGTAGAGCGCCTCTCGGACCTCACACAGAGTCCCTCCTCGCATGGATGCAAAGATTGTACTATCAGTCTATTTGGCATTTGCCAGTGCCTAGTGGCATTCCGACATATATGTATACATTTTGATTTTGATGACTTAATTAGAAATATGGTTATGAAATGCATCTATGTCTCATTGTGATTTGTGAATGACAAATGTGTTGTGAATCGTGATTTGTGAATGACAAATGTGTAATCATTAATGTGTTTTGATTCTAATTTCTATTGAATATTTGTAAATGTTCTAGCTTCTAAATATTTTTGGATCTATATGTCTATATTTAAAAAAAAAATATATGTATATAAAACGTGTCATTCGTGTCTTGATTCCGGGGGTCACCGTGTCCGTGTTGGACACTTGTATTTTCATGTCCTTCTTGTCCCGCGTCCTCGTGTCAGGTGACTTAGATTTTAGTTAGTGCGGCTTAAATTTTTGCAAAGATTGTAGTGAAAAAGGTGGCAAAGACTTAGAACTTCACATTTTCTTCTCCCAAAACTTTGTTTATTTGCAAGTGAAAATTGCAAAAGATGCATTCTTTTGCATCTATAGTTGGAGCAATAAAGACCCTTTGCTTTGCTCAGAATCAATCAAAAGTCTCTTCCAAGGGATAGAATAACAAAAGAGGACGAGGAAGAATAAAGTTCAGAGGCAAGGGGGGCAGAAACAACTCAACCAAAAGACCAAATTTGAAGGGCAAGCACTATGGGAGGAATTGACATGAAGCAGATTAGTGTTGGGCGCCTTTGGACTCCATCGAAGAAAGGCATAACTAGAAGAAAGGAGACAAAAGTAAGAGCCAAGAGGCTGGTAAATATCACGATTCTGCTCATTGTATTGTTGCACATTGTAATCTTGGAATAAATGAAATCACATCTTTTTCATCTTATAAAGATTGTTGGTTGCTTGATACCGGTGCAACATCCCACACGACATTTAGAAAATATTGTTTTGAATAAATGAATGACAATGTAGATGGCATAGTGTATTTTGTAGACAATAGTGCTAGCCTTAAACCAAAGAGAATTGGTTCCATTAAGCTCAAATTGCCTGGATTCCCTAACTTTTTGTTGTAAAATGTTCTCTATCATCCAAAGTTGCAGAGAAGCTTGTTGTCCTTGGTGCAGATTCGATAGCAAGGCCATTCCATTCGCATGTTCAATGGAATTGTAGAGATTAGGAAGTCCTTTGACAACCACGTCATCATGACTGGATATGAAGATGGAAAGTTGTTGAAGCTAAAAGGCTCATCTGCAAGAGTTTAGAACTTTGCTTACCTCTCTCAGCATGAAGGAGGTAATCTGCCATCCAGTTTGTTATGGCATGCTAGATATGGTCATCTAAATTATAACAATATTCGTTTCTTGAGAAAGAATGGTGTCTTTGGTTTTCCCACCATTCCTTAGAAGATGGACAAATGTGATGCATGCATACTAGGAAAACATAGTAAGCAACCATTTCAAGACTCAAAATTCAGAGCATGTAGAAAGTTAGAGTTGGTTCACTCTGACTTATGTGGCCGCATGACTATTCCTTCCACGAATGATAATTGATATCTCATGACCTTTGTTGATGAGTCTACACCAAAATGTGTCAGATATACTTGTTAAAGACAAAATATGAAGCATTTCAAACATTCAAAAATTTTCATGCATGAATAGAAAATCAAGCACAATCTCATATTGGCACACTTCGCATTAATAATGGAAAATAACACACTTCTAATGCTTTTGAAGACTATCTTCGTCAACATGGGATTGCATATCAAACTTCAGTTCCTTACAGCCCTGAACAAAACAGTGTGGCAAAAAGAATGAATATAACCATAATGAATATGGTATGCTCAATGATGTTTATCAATAATGTAAAACTGATGTTTTGGGGTGATGCAGTGTTGTGTGCAACCTATTTGAGAAATAGAATTCCATCTCATGCTCTTGAAAACAAGACTCTGCATTAAATGTGGTATGGCCACATGCCATCGGCGAGGCATCTCAGAGCAAAGTGACAAGTTTGGTGCTAGAAATGAAAAATACATTTTCTTGGGGTATTCAGACACCTTCAAGGCATATCGTCTTTATGATGAGATAAACAAGAAGTTTGTTCTTTCCAGAGATGTCATTTTTATTAGTTTCTTGAAACTAGAGTCTATTGATATACAATTTGATTGTCCAAAGAAATTTGTCCATTTAAAGACGTATTATGAAGTTGATAATGAAATTTCACATTTTGAAGGGGGGATCCCTATCTTGGATCAATATCTGGAATTTCCTTTTGAAGCACGAACACCCTCTCATGAAGAAACTCGTGAAGAAGAAGTTCCTGCCACTTCACCTGGATAAGATACTCAATTGGATTCAATGTGATTGAGAAGATTGGAAGACTGAATCTTGAAGAAAATGAAGCACCACTAGCTAATCAACTTGGACCGTCACAAAAAGTTCCTAAATGGACCACAAAAACACTTGAAAATGTCCATATGGATGAAGTTGGAAAGATAAGAACATGGAGTTCAACCAGACAAGAAGATGGAGGAGACGCAGATAACTCAGGTGATGGCATAGATGTCTCATATGATTGTTAATTGAATTTATCTACTAACTTTGAACCAACTTCCTTTGAAGAGGATGCTACACGTATTGAGTGGAAATAAGCCATGTAGAATGAGTATGATGTGCTCATGAAGAATGGAACCTGGAAGCTGGTTGACCCTACAGTTGGAACCAAACCAATCCGCCACAAGTGGGTATACAATAACAAATACAGATCAGATGGCTCACTTGATAACCAAAAGCGAGGCTTGTGGATCGACAGTTATTTCCTAGAGATCACACAAACAATCATATCCAACAGATTTGACAATAGAGGAAGAATATGTGGCTGCTGCTGAAGCAACAAAAGATATTGTGTGGCTCAAAAAGATACTTGAAGATTTGAAGGAGAAACAAGAGAACCCCACTCCCTTATTAATCGACGACACTTATGCAATCAAGTTGGCCAAGAATCCCAGATTCCATGTTTGAATCAAGCACATCAACACGAAATATAATTTGATTCAACATCATGTAGAAGCCAAAAAAATCCATCTACGACATTGTTCCACGAACAAACAAATTGCATACATCTTCACCAATGTGCTTGGATGAGAAAAGTTTGAAAAAATTAGAACCATGCTCCGACTTAAAAACGCCCCTCCACATTAAGGGAGGAATATTAGAATCCTAATCCTACGAGATTATAATTTCATTTGTAAATTTTGTAAATAATGTAACTAAATAAGGAAATGAAAAGTCTTTGTAGAAATCTAAAGAGTTGTTGGAAAGAGAATAACAACAATCAAAAGCAATATATAAATAAAAAAAATTTCTTAATGAAAAATTGAATCAAAAAGTTATCTGACAAATTTATAACAAATTTATTAAGCATTAGATTGACAGATTGTATAATGATTTTGTTAGAAATGTAAAAAAACATTATTTTCACATTTTAAATCTTTATAGAACTTTAATACCATATATTATAAATGTTGTCTTGTATTAACTAGCTATACATTATAACCACAACCATCTTTTAATATAAATGATAACCATTTATTTGTATTATTTATCAACAATACTTATATGGAGAACAACATTGGTAAAGCCATATTGGACAAATTAAAAAAATACACAAAAATATTAATAGGATGCAAAATTTTCAATGATATGTTAATGATTGACTTACATATAGAGTCCAAACTTAAAAAAAAAAGTATTGATTACATACATTATACTATGCTTACAAAAAAAAATTGGATAATTGTATAGGTATATTGATTATATTTTGTGAAATTGAGTTTAGAAAAATAAATTAAATAAGCATTATTTTTCGTAAGACTTATTAAGTCAATTTGACTTTGAGAAGCTGCCTCAATTCAATTTCCTCCTAGAGCAGAGTCAAATTCGAGAGAACTCGAAATCGAAAGAGTTTGATAACACTAGTTGCGTCGAAGAGGCGCATTCTACAGTCCAATAGGTGGACGTGTAACTCCTTCACTGCTCATCCTAAAGCTGACACGTGTCATTTTTAAAAAATTATAAAAATATTATAAAAAAATAAAATGTCGACCCAAATTAGATTTAAATCATTTAGGACAACATACATTAAAAAGTACAGAAATTAGATAAACCGGCCTAGATCCAAATCCTAGGCTCTATCAAGCGCCAAGATGGACCAAATCTCCTGAGGTGCAAACCTCTTTTCAGGTATTGCACTCAATGAGCTTTTCGATGAGAGGTTTGCACCTCGGGAATATTGATCCCTCTCGACGCTTGTTAGAGCCTAGGATTTGGATCTAGGCTAGTTCCAGTCGTGGGCGGTGACACAAAACTAGAGTTCGATCAACATTGTAAGGAACATGTTAAGTTGAAAACACAGATAGAATTATGAGGATTATCATAATGTAAGTATTATGAAGATTATTTCGTCAAAATTTTTAACAATGTAGATGGATACAGATCAAATAAGATGATGTTTAAATATGATATATGTCAACATGTTGGTTGATGTTATCAAAGAATATAAGCCTATATAATGTTTAAATACAACTATATTACAATGTGATCAATTTTGATATTTTTTCTTCCTTTTTTCTTGATTCCACTTCTGCTCCCTTTGGCATCTTCTCGTATCGATCATATGTGAAAGGAGGAAGACCATCAAAACCTTTTACTCATGATATTGTTGTAAATGGGAGTCCCAGCCGTTCTTTGTTTCCAATATTTATATTTTCCTTCTCCAATGTTAATCCCCATTTTTTTTGCAGTGTTGATGTAGATATATTAAATGTTGAAACACTAGTTGGGGCCAAAAGAAATAATGGTGACTTATATATTGTTTGTCTAATAGCTCCAATCAAGTAAGATTTTCTTGTACTTGCAATTCCTTGGATAATCATTTGTAGTGGTTCATTGTTTCCACATTTGTAATGTTCAAGAATAATTTCAAATGATTTTCTTTGCTTCTCTGCTAAGATTTCAATTAAATAATTTTGAGTACGATTATTATGAACAATGGCATTCAATTGTTGGTTTTCAGATATGAACTGTAGTGCACAATTGGATGTTTCCATATCAACAAAATTAGAGTTCCAATTTTCCTTGTTATCACATTCCATGTATCCAAGTATGTCATATTCATTGGTAGTTATATACTGATTTCTATAACCCTGAAATTATCTCTCATTCATGCTTTTGAGAATCTCTTTGCACAAATAACACTTCTTCATGATCTCTTTAGTTCACGGTCGTGTTTTCTATGTTCTTCTATATGTTCCGATGATTCTTTTTCTCTTTCTCTTCTATACATTTGTCGTAGTTTTATTTTTTGATCATCAATATCTTCATTATTTGCAATATTATCACGAGGATCCACAATATACCCTAAAATAGAAAGGAAAAAAAAAAAAACACCAAACTTTAATATGTTGAAATCATTGCAAATAGTTTTTTCCATTAAATAGATAAATTCAATGTATAAATGTAAATAACAAAAAAAAATGCATTGTTTAAATCAATGCAATTTTTTTACTTTATTATTAAATTGATAAATTCAATACATAAATGTAAAAAACAAAACAAAATATGCATTGCTAAAATCAATGCAACGAATCAAATAAATATGCATCTCGTGTTATTTAACAACATTTGTGTGTAGTCTTTTAGTAAGCAGTAAGGTTATTGGGCTTGTGTTAACCTAGAGACCAAGTTTCAAAACCATTTTGTTGAAATTAATGCAAGAAATCAAATCAATATGCATTTTGTGTTTTTGAAGAACATTTATTTTGTTGAAATCAATGCCAAGAAATCAAATCAATATGCATCTTGTGTTTTTGAAGAACATTTATATTGTTGAAATCAATGCAAATAATCAAATTAATATGCATCTTGTGTTTTTTAAGAACATTTGTTTGTGGTTTATTAAACATCGCATTGTTGAAATCAATGCAACAATATTTTTTTATTAAATTGATGAATTCAATGCATACATGTAAAAAAGAAAGAAAAAAATGCATTGTTGAAATCAATGCAACTAATCAAATCAACATACATCTTGTGTTTTTTAAGAACATTTGTTTGTTGTCTATTGGTAAGTAGTGAGATTATTGGATCCAAGGTTCAAATCTTTTATTTTTTTTTTAATTCTCATGTTGGTTATGGTAATTTCTTTTTACTTCTTTTGTTTCTACTTCTTATGTCTATTATAATATATTTTTTACTTTTTTATTTTATTTCTTATATTATTTTTTATGTCAACTATAATATTTTTTACTTGTTTATCTTTTATGCATTGTTGAAAATCAATGCAACAATGTATTTTTATTAAGGTTCAAAACCCTTCTATTCTATTGCTTATGTCAACTATAGTAATTTTTTTTGTTTTTGTTTCTACTTCTTATATCTAGTATAATATATTTTTTACTTCTTTATTTTATGTATTATATTTATACTTTTTATGTTAACTATAATATTTTTTACTTATTTATCTTTTACACATTGTTAAAATCAATGCAACCATGTTTTTTTATTAAGGTTCAACTCCATTCTATTTTTTCTATTTCTTATGTTTTTATTTCTTCTGTTTCTACTTCCTAAGTCTACTGTAATATTTTTTTACTTCTTTATTTTATTTCTTATATTTCTATTTTTTATGTCAATTATAATATTTTTTACTTGTTTATCTTTTAAGCATTGTTGAAATCAATGCAACCATGTTTTTTTTTATTAAGGTTCAAATCTCTTCTAATTTTTCTATTTCTTATGTTTGCTATAGTAATTTTATTTATTTATTTTGTTTCTACTTCTTATTTTTACTATAATATATTTTTTACTTCTTTATTTTATTTTTTATGTCAACTATACTATTTTTTACTTCTTTATCTTTTAAACATTGTTGAAATCAATGCAACCATATTTTTTTATTAAGATTCAAATCCCTTCTATTTTTTTATTTCTTATGTCGTCTATAATAATTTCTTTTTATTTTTTTATATTTTTTGTTTCTACTATAATATATTTTTTACTTCTTTATATTATTCCTTTATTTCTATTTTTATGTCAACTATAATATGTCGGTTACTATAATATGCGAAAAAAGCATATTATTGGTATTCAAAATCTGAATCAAATAGTACATGATGGATCATGTCTCTGCAGGCTAATGCCCACCACTTCTAAAGAGTTCATTATACTAACATAAATACATATAGCGCCAAAAACATACCAGTGGTCCTTGGCAGGTCATGAATATTCTTTACAGCAAGAACATCCCATATGTCTACTATAATATATTTTTTACTTCTTTATTTTATTTCTTCTATTTCTACTTTTTATGTCAAATATAATATTTTTTACTTCTTTATTTTTATGCATTGTTGAAATCAATGCAACCATGTTTTTTTATCAAGATCTCCCTCATATTTACTTTTTACTTTATATTAGTCTTTTTTGTTTATGGCAGACATAATATTTATTACTTTTTATTTTGTATTATTCTTTTTTGTTTATGGCCAACATAATATTTATTACTTTTTACTTTGTATTATTTTTTTTTGTTTATAGTCGACAATATCGACACAATATCGACACGTTACAAAATCTCCCTCATATTTACTTTTTACTTTGTATTTTTCTTTTTTGTTTATGGTCGACAATATCAACAAACTCAACAAATGTTACAAGATCTCCCTCATATTTACTTTTTACTTTTTATTTATTTTTTGTTTATGACCGAGAATATTGACAAACACTCGACACACGTTACAAGATCTCCCTCATACTGGGTTGTAGAGCGCCTCTCAGCGTAATTAGATAATGCCTAGACTGCAATTGTTGAAGAAGGGTTTGAACCTCAAAGAGATTTGATCCCTCTCGGCGCTTGGTAAATCCCCTTTTAAGATGGATCTATGCTGGTATTCATTTAATTGTAGGGTTGGGGCCTGTGATAATTCTAGATTGAACCAATAAAAATGGTATATCAATGGGTCTTGTTGCACCGAGGTGCTCTACAGCCCTGTTTGGGAGAGATCCTCTAACGTGATATAACGTTATAACGTTAGTAACAAAATAATTAAAAAAATTCATGTCGACTCATAAAATAAAAAATTATGGAAAATATTTTATAAAAAAAAATCCATAAAACATAGATGTTCGTTTATAAAATAAAAACTTAAAACTTAAACCCAGATCTATCAATTAAGAAAGATCAAATTTCTTGAGTTTAAATTTAAAAAAAGAAATACACCTCAAGAAATTGGATCCCTCTCGGTGCTTGATAGATACGAATTTAAGATGGATCTATGCTGGTTTAACCAAGTTAGCCTCATAGAACTAGTTGAACTTGTATCTTAACGAGGCCACACTTTCAACCATCGCCAATAGCCAAAATTTAATTTGGCCAATGATACATTCTCCTGAGCAACCTAGAGAATCGTAGTAAGGAAGCACCTCCAAGAATTTGCCCCGTCTGAGTTAAACCAATACATTCTCGTAAGCACCTTAAACAGATTTCAGTGGGGCTGATAGACCAGATCAATTCAATGACAAATAATGACGTTTAAAAAACTGCATTTTTCTTTCAGATTTACATCTTTAAGATCTCAACCCTTGAGCGATTAGGGTTAACTAAATTGCAGGATCCTAACAATTACCCAAACCTCTTTACCAAATATCCTATGAAAATTCTATTATATATCCATTAATATAAAAAACCGGCATTACAAGAAATCCTGCAGACATAAAACATACGGTTACCAAAAGAGAAACTGAAAAGAATTAGTATAATGTCAGACATCTCACCAAATGGAATCAGCAAAGCAATATAATGAATGGCATAATCGAAAACTAGGCCAGATAAAATGGTGGACCATCAAAAAAATTAAGACATATACAAAGGAATGTCAAGCATGTGCACAGATGTGCCGTGCCGATCCAATATTTAAGCAATGATACAAACTATGGACAGCAATAGCACTCTAAAGGAACAATAACAGAATGCTTCTATCAACTGTGATGAAAGCGTACAACGATACAAGTGACGTTATCTACACTGCCTTTTCGAAATGCTTCCTCTGTAAGTCTTTTTGCAGCATGTTCTGGATTCTCAATAGATCGAATCATAGCAACAGCTTCCTGTGGAGGGTAGCAATGAGCAAAGAAACGCACCAGATTAGAAGCATTGTTGCTATTAGCCTCCTACATAGCAAAGTTATTGCCCTCCAAACTAAATAAACCTGGAGGAAGCAAATCTACTGAATCTTTGGATATCTTCAAAAACTGATCAAGTTACACAAACCTGACTAGAAACAACATCCCATAATCCGTCACTTGCCATGATGAAAAATTCAACGCCATCGTTAATGGTCTCTTCCTGTGAGTTCACATCATATAGATCGTCAAAGGCAAGATACGACTCTCTAAAAGAATCATCACAAAGAAGCAGAAATAAGAACTGAAGACTATAGCTGTTCAGCTCCTCGATAGTGAATAGTGCTAGAGGACATAATCCATAGTTAACCTTAAGTGAAATGAAACAAGTGACATCTTCAATTCCAACATGATATTTCCTGCAAAATAATAGAGATGGTCCGAGTGACTATCCCCATTACATATCAGACAGTAGCCTGTAGATAATCGGCAGGGCAGTTCAAAAAAGGAATGCCAAGGTTTACTTCTTATATTTCAGGAAATTTTAATCCACGGAAGGGTTGTTCTCAAGTAATAATACGAAGTAAGCTTTTTGAAATTTTCGTAAGACTAGTAATTTCAATTGTAAAGCCTAAAATGACATTGAGGCCACCATAATGCAAATTTATGGACTGTAGACATTTATTATTCAAATAGAATGGCGACATTTCTCCAAAGTAAATTTTTATCCTCTTTATATATCACAAAAGTATCACAGATGAGCCTTGGATTTGCTCTTTGCTGTGAGTATTTGGCCTTCAATCCTCAAGGATTGGTGCTGATGTAACATGACTACCAGAGCGAAAACCATAACTTGTGGCAAAATGATATTTCTCTGTTTAGCGCTTTCTGTAGATCAAGATGAAGTAATTTCAAAGATACCCCTAGAAACTCTGCATTTCCGAACCGAGATCCCCAATATGGAATAGTGCAACTCCAATCTGGAATAGTGCAAGCCAGGGGGGCAGTTTTTATCTCAGCAAAAAACTTTTGGGAAATCCTAAGGGAAGATCTGTCCGTCTATAGCAGGACTCATGGAACCCGTTTTCTCTACCCAAATAAATATCTAACATTCAGGTAGATAAAGAAATGGAAGACAATTTATGAGGTAAATATGAACCAATTTTGGAAGACTTGGAAAACCATTCAACAATATATTATTCCATTTTTTTCAAGAAATGGGCATCCCCAGGTTAGTGGAACATAAAAATGGCAATGGACAAAATACCAACGAAGGACAGAATTAACAAAAATACAACTAATATTGAAGACGGTCTAGATAGCGTCAGATAGGACAATCATGGATTGGGAGAGTTCTCAGTCAAGAAGGCCTAGAACTTACCGATGGAGAACCAGCTCATGGGAGATTGAAACTTAAATTGGAATAAAAGTAAAAAATCTTCATCAATGGCCCAAAAATCCCCATTTCGGATCCACTTCCTTTATACATTATTTCTATAAGATCTCTCCATATCTTTCTTTCTATATCTCTCCTATTCCGGGATATTTGTTGAGACAGGGTTAGGAATCAGGATTGAGTTCTGTCTTTAACTTTTTATATAGGAACTACTTATTGAGTTCTGTCTTTAACTTTTTATATAGGAACTACTTTTTGGGCTTTCACTTTGTTATCATGGTACCGTACATTCCCATTAACTTATTATTTGGATCATCGGTTGAACATTAATAAATTATAGTAGCTGTCATGGAAACAACATAGCAGGGAATATGTAATTTACAAACGAGGATATAGGGTACCCTCCTAGTGTGTAATGTACTACAGCAATGTTGAAACCCCGGATCACTTATTGGGCTGAGAGGCCTTTTCTAAAGTCTAAAGTGGATGAGATGTATCACGTTTGTCACATGTCGGTTCAGATTTTAAATTGGCTAGATTGTAAAATACATTTATATAAATATACATTGAATTTCAATTTCAATTTCCATTCATGCATC
The DNA here is from genome assembly GCA_027924585.1 of Larix kaempferi. Lineage (NCBI taxonomy): Eukaryota > Viridiplantae > Streptophyta > Pinopsida > Pinales > Pinaceae > Larix > Larix kaempferi. The sequence goes on from BSBM01000254.1 coordinate 1,755,481, forward strand.
CTCACATTTTAAATAATTTTTTTCATAAATAGTTACAAAATAACTATTTTACTTCATAATCAATGAATGAACTCAATTTTTGAGTATTTGTAGGGTTTGTGTTACTCTTTAGTATCCCAAATTGGAATAGTTGGCAAGTGGATGAATATATTGTATTATGTATTTTTAAGTAAATAATAGAATATACATTGAACTTCAATTTCAATTTCAATTTCCATTCATGCATCCTCACAATTTAAATATTTGTTTTCATAAATAGTTACAAGAATAACTATTTTACTTCATAATCAATGAATGAACTCAATTTTTGAGTATTTGTAGGATTTGTGTTATTCTTTAGTATCTCAAATTGGAATAGTTGGCACGTGGATGAATATATTGGATTATCTATTGTTAAGTAAATAATAGAACAATAAGTAAAATATTAGTTTTATGATAATTGCAAATTAACCAATAATTGGGTAAATTGAAAGCATTTTACTTCACAATTAATTAATTAATGCAACTTGTGTGTATTTGTAGGATTTATATGTTATAATTTACAACATGAAATAGTTGGCACTTTGGATGATTAAATTTGGGTAAATAACTATTTTATTTCATAACCAATGAATGAATGCAATTTTTTTGTATTTGTAGGATTGATGTGTTATACTTCAGAAAATGTAATAGTTGGCACTTCCACCATTAAATTTGGGTGAATAACTATTTTACTTCATGATTCCAAATTGGAGTAGTTGGTGGTTAGATATTAGTTTTGGGTGAATATCTATTTTACTTCATAATTAATTAATTAATTAATGTAACCTTGGCCTATTTGTAAGATATCCAAATTGGAATAATTGGTGCTTGAATGATTATAGCCTAAAATATATTAGATTAAGCGTATTTTTAAGTTGATAATATAACAATGAGTTAGATATTAGTTTTGTAATAATTGCATATTAATAAACCAACATAGATCCATCTTAACACTCTATCAAACGTTGAGTCCAGGGAACAAATTCCTTGAGGTCTAAACCCTTTTTTAGAGTCATAAACTTCCTCAAGAGATTTGATCCCTATTAGCCCTTGATAGAGGCAGAGTTAAGATGGATCTATGTTGGTTCATACAATGCCCCATTCTTCAATCAATGTGGGGATGTGTTTGAAGAGGAATTATATGTGGCATCCCAATCCAGGGGCATGACATGTTTATTGGTAAGTGATCGAAACGCAACTCCAAATCTATAGTCGGAGCAAGGATATGGGTAGACACGGAAATTTTGATAAAATGTAACAGGAGGATTTCCAAGACAAAAACCTCTTAGACAAGTCCAAGAGAAGATAGCCGGGAATATAGCTAAAACCATAGTAGCATAATTCGGTCGTATTGGGCTTTTGTGTTCAATGTCGAATATTCGGTGTATTAGATGTAAGTGTCATATGAATATGGATTCCTACTAGTGGGCAATTAAATTTTGAAAATCAATTTAAAAAAATCAAATTTTAATTATTTAAACACTATAAAATATAAATAACATTCAATTTCATACTTCCTAACCATTAATTCTTCTCCAGTAAATACGTTTTTACTTTCTTATTAAAATAATTGTTAGTAACTAAATTTCGTCTCACAATATTTTTGGTTTTTAAAAAATAATTTTGGTTGTAAATAACGTGTGAGATGAACATTTATGGTATATTTTTGTATATTTGATCAAAAGTATTATATATAAGATGTCTACTCCCATAATTTTTATGTTACATTTGTAATGGATTTTCTGTTACGTATTTTTTTCATATGGAATCATATTTGTATTCGTATTCGTAGTCAAATTATGCTACTATGGCCCAAACCATCCTGAGCAAACAATAGAAGGACTACGATTTAGATATTGCTAGAAGAAGGAAAAATTTGGCATATTTAGGTATCATGATTCGATTCTTACCCTGAGTCATTTCTTCATTCAATGCCCCACTCTTCAATCAATGTGGGCATGGATTCGAAGAGGAATGTGAGATGTGACATCCCCGTCAAGGGGGCATAACAAAAACGAAACTTCAAATCTTCCGTCGGAGCAACGATGTGGGCAGTCATTCCAAGGACAAAATTTTTGATAACGTAACAGGAGGATTTTCTAAGACAGAAATCTCCTAGGCAAGTCCAAGAGAGGATTAGCCAGGAATTAGCCAAGCCCACCCTGAACAAACTACGAATGGAGAGCAGGCATAGGGGTAATCATCCACAATTATTCAAAGCACCCAATTGAACTCTTTGCCCAAAACATAGGGGAGACCACTAACTAATAACATAGCCAAAGTTTTGGCTCTACGTAAGGTGCTAAACTTTATCTTTAAACTAGCTATCAAAGCTATAGACCTGGCCCTTAAACCAGGGTTCAAAGATCTTATAATTGAAGAAGACTCTCTCAAGTAATCACAGAAAGAGTCGAAAGATCCACAACAGATATTGTTGGTAATATATGGAAGATATCTCCATGTTCAAGGTATCAGACTATTCATTAAAATTTGTGGGTATGGGTATTTAAACCTGAGTCCATTACTGTCCATTACCAGACTAGATGAGATGTCAGAACATTGATTACATAATGAAACTGTAATTTGGGGCACTCAAAGAAAAATACCTAGATCTAAGATACTTGTTTCTTAACAGTGATATGTTGTTTCTTAACAGTGATATGTCAGTAGTATATATATATCAATCATAAAACATAGTTTCTACCCAGAAGTGAAGCTATTTATACCTGAATTTCTGGTACAGCTACAACATACTGCTTCAAAAGCCTGTCCCCAAATGCCCGTGAAACAGCAAGTACACCTGCAACGCGCCATGTACCTGCATTTATGTACAATATGATTTAAGCATTTACATATAAAGGAAATGACATCAAATTGTTCCTGGCCCCAGTAAATGAAAAGGCATTACTTTAGTAGACAAATTTCGGGAAGTATGAAAATAAATTAGCAATTTACCAGCCCAAATGACAAATCCTCCAGCATCCTCGATTCGCTTTCGCTCATCACTTTGATTAGGTTTATGGTCCCTCGAAAGGGCAACAGCTGGTGCCAAGTCTAACACAATTAGATTCAAGTTGAGAGCAATACAACATTACCTATTGAGCGAAGGATAGAGATCTCGCACCATTACCTTGTGTATAATCAATGGTGCATGTGTGAATAAACATGTTTTACACCTAGTAGTAGTAAAACCAGACATACATTTGCATCATATTAAAAGGTAAAATTAAAATAGAAGATGAATTAACTGTTGAAAAAACTGTTAAAAACGGTAGAGCTGAAAATCTAAGTACATAGGTGGTGATTTATATTCCGTGGAAAATCGAACGTTTCCATATGTGTATACATTTGTATGAAGATATGTTATAATATATGGACCCTGCTTTAGTATAAATTTGTGCGGTTTGTGATGGATTAGTACCATGGTATCAAAACCAATCCGTAAGGGAAGGAGGAAAGAGGGAGTAGGGCACATCGATCCTAGGAAGAGATATCGGCATCGGCATTTCCAGCTATTCGGCCTGAAATGGAGACCTGCAAATCCTCGGCAACAGCTGATTACATGGTTATTGTTCTGTTGGTCTTCTTCCTGGGCTTCACCTCCGTTGCAGATGGGAAAAGCATGGCAGCTCCCAGTCCCAGACCAGGCATGGAAGCCGGCGCAGCATCTCTGACCTACGTTCCCACTGTTGTCGCAGCTCATTTTTGGGTGCATCGTTCTTTGTTCTCCTGTTAAAATTTTAAGTAATTCAATTCAGTTGAAGACTGGGAAGAGGGAGGGGGATTTTAGCCCGAGTCTTCATGTGCTGTTTTGGGTGAGCTGTCTTGCTGGAATAGATTTTTCCTGGGCTTTTAGGCAAATTGACTCGAAGTAATAGAATGCATCATTCTGTATTCTGTATTGTTGTTGTTTCAGTAGCGACCTCATTTAAATGATAATTGTTGTTTAAAATTTTTGAAAAAATGCGAGATATGCAACAATAGCTCGGATGAAAAGGTAAGAGTATGAGCTTCAGATTGTTTAAGAATAATGAATCTCAAAATGATGAAGCGCGCATTTTGTGACGGTTAGAATTGGTGATGTACATTTGTACTGGTGATTACGTTGTGCCTACCAGCACAAAGGATGTTTGGAATGTTCCAAGGTTTTGCTTAAATAATTTTTTTAGTTGTAGTCAAATTATAAATCTTAAATCTTGACTTCTAGCAAAATAAATGGCAAATGTATTGTAAAACACGAGTCGATTCTCACTGAAAAGGAAATACAAGCGAGTCAATATTGTTTGTGGGCTTATGTCTCCACGTGTCCTAGTTTAATACTTAGTTATGAAGATCCCTTGCTAGTTAAATGTTAAGAGTAATAAAAATAGTACAGTTGCACATTCAATCAACTGGTATTTTTATTTATTTATATTTTTGGATAAAGTGATGGTTCTTATTGTAATATACGGACTCTGCTTTAACATAAATTTGTGCAATTTTGATTTTCATTTAATTTTTTCAGTCTTCCTGAATAATGGATTGGGATTTTTCTAAGTTATAGATATGCACTATTAAAAAGAAATATTTTCAATACACTCATTTGAGTAATTAGTAAACTTAAAGTTTCAAGAGAAAATTGTGATCTGAACTGGATATGCATTGGTTTTGGGCACTTTTAGTAGGCATGAGAGGTATCCATGTAACTTGATTCTAGGCTTTATCGGGCTCCTGTAACATGGCAAGTTATGGATCAGTTTCCTTCAAGTCATTTATCGACATGCTATTGGGGATGGTGATCTTTTAAAGAATTCTGTGCCCAGTTTATTGACATGCTTTTGGGGATGACCATCTTTTAAAGAATTTTCTGCGGAAGGACAAGGGAGGACTAACATCAATGCCATTTCTTCTATATAACTGCCACTTCTTCGGTATAATCACCATCTCTTCTTCTGTATAATCACTATCTCTACTTTTACGATTTGGTTAGAGTACCTTGTAATTTTAGAAAAGTAAAAGGATGCCATAATCACCATCTCTTCTTCTGTATAATCACTATCTCTACTCTTACGATTTGGTTAGAGTACCTTGTAATTTTAGAAAAGTAACAGGATGCCATGCCATTTTCTTAGACTGTTTCTTCTCTCGAGGAAATGCCACTTCACAGGGAAGATCCAGCGAAAAAGTATAAGGATGCCATTTTTTTAGTCCGTTTCTTTTATCGAGAGGATGTCACTTCACAGGGAAGTCCAGCCGAAAAAAGGAAAATATAAACCAGAATAAATAAAACAAGATCTTAATCGAACATAATACATATAATTAGAGTAAAATTGAAAAAATTCCAACAATTAAAGAACACTAACTTATCTATTAATTTGCACATAAAAAACGTAATAGATGAAAGACACGACTTCACCATGCAAATCATCCCTGAAAGTTAGCAACATCGGCCATGATTCATAAATAGGACGTTAAATCTATGGTTATGGTTTCGAGAGAAAACACTTTCAATTTTTCGGCCTGCTTCTCTTCGTAATTGTCACCATGGGGTGAAAGACAATTCATGAAATGAAAAATATTTATAAAAAGGAGGGCCAGAATACAGATGATAGGTAACTTGAACCCATATGCAAACAAACATAACTGGGGAGAAGTATCCTAAAAGTATTAAAGACGATGCAATTTGAACCTGTCTGTGACTTAAAAATCATACCCAAGCTGTAAGAAATGAGACATTATCACATCCTTCTAACATATGCCAATTGACCATGAAAACGAAGACGTCCATAATATCACGAGAACGTTGAACGTAAATCTTTATTTACATTGTTTTACAAAGAGAGAAGAAGGAATCTTCTGAATTTATTTCATCCTTAATTGTGAAAATCGAGCAAAATAGAGATTAAAACTAAGAAACCAAGGCATGATTGCAGGTTTCTCTTTTATATATATATATATATATATAATACGAAGACAAGTGAGAATTATAAACGTCATTTACACTAGTGATGCTGCAATAAGTACATCATGTTAGACTGCGGTTCGCTGCCCATACTACACAATATCCTACTCATCCTTTTAATAAAACATAATATAGTAATGTTAGGTTGGTTAAACTATCAAACTTTTAACCTCAAATTTATAATATAGATTCCTCAATTTTATAATATAGAATTGTTTCTCTGTTATTAAAATATTAAGATTTACATTTTTTTTTTAAAAGAAAACTTCACACATTTTTTCGGCTCTCTGGAATATTTAGATGGAGGGTGTTTCAACAACTAACCACAATAGTCATTGGTCATTCAAAGAAGTTCAACCAGACTCAAACTTTAATATTAAGCAACTTAGATATAACGCGAAACTTTTTTAATTTTCTTATCTTTGCTCTAACACACACCGGGCCTGTTTAACACGAAAATCACATTTTCTATGGTGTATGAAATTTGGGCTTCGTACTAGCCATACACATATCCCCTTTGGATATCACTATGTCGAGTTTTCATTAAGTACTATCCATGCCATCCCTGTCCCAAAGCAACACGAAGGTGGGCCTCCATCTCATCTTTGCAATGGCTCAGATGTGTTCAAGTTTTTCTTTGAGTGTCACTTACATGGTCTAAACATGTGATTATGGCCTCTCATTTCATTATCGGTACTATGGTAGGTTCAAGTTTTTCTTTGAGTGTCACTTACATGGTCTAAACATGTGATTCTGGCCTCTCATTTCATTATCGGTACTATGGTAGGATCCAATCACATTTTCTATGGTGTATGAAATTTGGGCTTCGTACTAGCCATACACATATCCCCTTTGGATATCACTATGTGGAGTTTTCATTGAGTACTATCCATGCCATCCCTGTCCCAAAACAACACGAAGGTTGGCCTCCATCTCATCTTTGCAATGGCTCAGATGTGTTCAAGTTTTTCTTTGAGTGTCACTTACATGGTCTAAACATGTGATTCTGGCCTCTCATTTCATTATCAGTACTATGGTAGGTTCAAGTTTTTCTTTGAGTGTCACTTACATGGTCTAAACATGTGATTCTGGCCTCTCATTTCATTATCGGTACTATGGTAGGATCCCTTAGGCTAGACTTTGGTGTTTATATCTCTTAGATGCTTATTTGATTCTAGTAGACTAAATGGTTCCCATCCCATTCTTGGTCACTTCTAGCTAGTTGCATTGAGTTTGGGCCCCATGCACTGAGCGGTACCCTATTTAGTTAGAGAGCCTTATTCAAGTCACAAAATGATGTTAATCCATTAGGGCACACTTATTGAGGAGTTTACCTGGTTAAAGTCTCCTTTTACTTGGGTGCTTTGGGCATGTGTTCTTAGTCGCGATTTTCCTTGTGGCCCGCTATGTGCTCATTCTTACAAAACCTACAATTCAAATGATCAATCCCCACAGTTTGAACATTACAAAGAGAATGCCACTTCCACAATGAGTGTAACAACTAGCTACACCACTCAAGCATTCCAAAATCTATTTATGTCACGCCCATAGACTTTGTTAAGGGTTCCTTTTTGTTCTAGCTTTTGCACACCGGAAATCTATTGACTTGAAAGCTCACTTGTGATTTTACAATCTCCTTCCACTTTCCAAGTTCTAGGACATTGATTGGATTGTCTACCTCCATCAACCCTTCTCATGTTGAAGGTTGTTATAGTTGGTATCTCCTTCTTGTTAGTGTAGATTTCCTTTTGTTGCATCAATCATTTGCATCTTGTTGTGTTTTAGTTCAATCTTTGTTCGCACTTCGATTAGCCTTTGTCCCCACCTCTAAGGAAGCTTCATCACGAGCCTATGAAAGAGGAGGTAACTTTTGTCAAAGCACTATGGATCACACACTTTCATTTCATAGTTAGATCATTTTGTGTGTTCTTCTCTTGCTTTGATTATTAAAGGAACATTATCCTTACTTGTTTCCACATGGTGGTAATCAATATCACTTTAAATATGTACATTAGGTTCTAACCCTTTTCTTTGTTGTCTATTGTTTGTTCTTTTCTCCAAGTCCAAGTAACTTTCTTTGATTAGTAAAGATCGACTTAAAATAGTTCAAAACCTAACTAAGGGTTTTCACCACCTAGTAGGACAATAAATTCCAAGATACTTTCGCGTTTGCCTGCTTGACATTACAAATTGGATAATAAACTTATTTTTTGTTGTTTTCAACTTGTGTTGGGTTTAAAAGAGGGTTAGCTAGGTTGCATCTATTGTTCCTTACTTCCATTTCAGTTCAACTCTTTCATTTTAAGTAGCTTAAATAGAACATCGAGGGTTAGCTAGGTTGCATCTATTGTTCCTTGCTTCCATTTCAATTCAACTCTTTCATTGTTTGTTCTTTTCTCCAAGTCCAAGTAACTTTCTTTGATTAGTAAAGATCGACTTAAAATAGTTCAAAACCTAACTAAAGGTTTTCACCACCTAGTAGGATAATAAATCCTAAGATACTTTCACGTTTGCTTGCCTGACATTACAAAATGGATAATAAACTTATTTTTTGTTGTTTTCAACTTCTGTTGGGTTTAAAAGAGGGTTAGCTAGGTTGCATCTATTGTTCCTTAATTCCATTTCAGTTCAACTCTTTCATTTTAAGTAGCTTAAATAGAACACCAAAAGAATGAAGGGCGACAAACCGAATATGCTTTCTTTGTGTTGATAATTCTCTAGTTAACCTATTCATCATTGCAGTCAATCTAATTTAAACACATATCAATCCCATAACCAATTATATGTCATTAAAGAAAATCAATCCTTTAATTAACTTAGTGGCCTACTCTTTCCTGCTCCTAGAATCCATAGTTTCTCCCAAAAATTGGGTGGCGAGTCCAATCAAAAGACTCCAGTCTTCCTAGCTTGGCACACCTTAATTTGGTAGGGTGTTTTCTTTCACTATAGGTTTAGGTCCCCTTCTTTGACTAGGACTCAACATATCAATTTGAACATGGTTTACCCACCTCTTCCTTTTGAGGTTACGACCCCATTCCTTTGTTGGGATAATCTCATACCTTACATTTTGGCAATTCCACTAGGGATTTCTTGTGAACTCCCTACCTTCTCAAGCAAAGGATTGGCTTTGCCTCATCCTCTTACTTCATTGTGAGAGGTTTCCTTCTAGTTGTCCTTCCTTTCTCCTCAAACTAGTGTGGTCGCTACATTTTGGCAACTCCACTGGGATTTCCTATCAACCCTTCCCTTCCCTTAGCAAAGGTTACCCTTATCTTTCATTTCATACCCTCCCTCATAGAAAAGGTTCTCTCTCTTGTCTTTGACTTCAAGTGAAGGTGTTTCCTTTCCACCTCCTCAACCTTACCCAAAACTACTTTCAATAGTAGTACCTACCCTTGGATTTTACCTTTCCACCATGGAAGCACCTCATGTTAGCACCATTGATATTGCTAGTTGCATTACTATCCATGCCCGCCCCAATGTGCGACACTCGACATGCCTTCAAGGTGTCAAAATAATATTTGACTAGAGCCTCAACTTCTCACGAAGTCCTAGTATCTAGCATCCTAGCCAACTCCCCACCCCAACACAAGATCAGAACTTGGAACAACTAAACCTAACTACTTGGCTTAACACTTATGCCCCCCTAGTTCAAGGGATAGTCCTTCAACCCAAACCAATGGCCACTATCTAATCAGTGACCCAAGCCAAGCCCCCTCCCAAGAAATTCCTACCTTGATGCCTTTCTCTTTCCCTTCTTCTGCAACCCCTCAATCAACCACTCCTAACCAAACTTACCTTTTTCCTTCCAAAACCCCTCGATCACTACTAATAATGTCAACTAAAGAGTAACCAAATCTAGGGTCCTTGTAATGTAATCCTAAGAGTTGTTCTTGAGGGAAGTTATGATCAAGGAGATCCATCACTCCTACCAATCACGGTCAAGGGGGGGAGAATCCTTGAAATGATGACTCCTTGCTTGATGAACCCTAGAAAATACTACTCTACACAGGGCGAGTCTAGCTCTAGCCCCTCATAGAGTTGATTTGTTTGTCGATCTGATGAAGTCGATCTTGGGGTCTAGGACATGAACTCCTCATAAGTCTCATAAAAGTTAGTGGACTCATTGGGGGGAGTCGAGAGGAAATCCAAGGTCTCATTGATTTAATAGTGAAGAGGCCTAGAACTCTAGCTTCACTTGTTTCCTCGAGTGCATAGGACAACGAGGAAGAAAGAGGTGATCCTCTTGAAAGGCTCTAGATGAGGAGGTCCACACATGAATTTGGATCTATGCCCAAAAATATCCCTCAAGAAAAGAGCTAAACATCTATGATCTAGATAACAAGAAAAGGTGGAGAGGGAGCCACCTAAATCCCAGTAAAGGTAGTAAAACCTAAATCCCAGTAAAGGGAATAAAACCTCCCCATGGTCTCATAATATAAGGGCATCTTAAGATGAGGTGATCATCCTACATAATCTCCTATAGAAACATATGGGATTTCGCATAAGGGTGCATATATACAAGGATACAAACACACATAATGTGGAGAGAATAATAAATGTCACTATATTAATGATGTAACAAGTACATTATGTGAATAGAAGGTAGGCTACCAATACTAAACAAGTACCACTCTCTCAAGTCACTTGTCCTCAAATACATCAATATAAAACACCAACACTAGGTTGGTTAAGGACCACCAAACCTCTAACCTTAACTTTATGATATAATATTGGTCACATGTCATTAAAATATTAAGTGAAACATATAACATCAATATTGATTATATATTTTATGTTATATCTGTCATATTATACGAGGGGAATTTTAGGTGATCCCTAAAATGAAAAAAATCTAACTAGGGAAAGTATTTCAAGCATTGGAAAACCTCTTCTAATTTGTTAATTTATAGTTTTTAGTCCCTACCCAATCAACAAGGACTCTATAAATTGCTCTACTAGATTTTGATTAGTTGTGCACTTTTTCCAATGCATTTTATCCTAAGTTTTATCTAAAAAATTGTCTTCGAATAATCAATACCGTCGAGGCCTTATTTGGCCTCATATCGAGGCAATGATCTTTTTATTAGTATTATATTTGGTTTGACTGTGTCTACACTACCTTAGTTGCACTTGCCACAACCTCCTTCATTGCATTTGTCATGACCGCTACGTTGCATTTGCCATGACCACTACCTTTTTCTACACCACCCAACACCTTAGCTTTTGAGCTTCTTCATCACCAACATAGTTGCATCGATTTGGAAAGGGAGACACACCTCTTTAAATAAGATCCATTGCCATGAAGTCTCTACACAGTACAATCATAGGCCATTGCACTAAGCTCTGCAACCTGCTCAAGCATCATCAACTATCATGCTTATAAGGACAATGAGGTAGTCCTTTCCATTTCTTTCTTTCAGTAGTTCTTTCTTAGTCGAGACAATGAGGTGTTCCTTTCCATTTCTTTCTTTCAATGGTTCTTTCTTAGTTGGGACAACTTCTCTATTCACTTGGAATTCCAAACTAGACAACTTCTCTTTTCACTTAGAATTCCAAACTAGATATATATAATATAGACCTATCTCAGCTTTCTCACTAGAGGAGGTTTCTTTCGTTACATCATTGTTGTCATCTTACATCAAGGTTCTCCATGTCGAGGGATGGATAAGAGAGAGAAGCCCTTGTCCCTCTTGCCCACGAGGGAGAAGCGAGCGCCTTTCTCTTATTAGAGTGCTCTATGGAGTCCTTAGGGATGGGGAAGAATGAAGACTAAGAAATAGATGGATGTCAAAGATTTGAAAGAATTTGTGGAGCAGCAGAGTCAATCAAAAGAAGGGGGATGGGAATTGTAGCAATTACCTTTGCTAGTTGATCCTGGTTTTCCTCTATTTTTATGAGAAACTTTATGTGCTCGACTTGAGTTTTGATTCTGATGACTTTGAAATGTAGTTTGTAGATATTGAAATGCATTTAAACTTGCTTCTTCTTAGCCCTCTCAATTCTTCCTTTCCGCTTGGGTTGGCTAGCTAGTTATCCCATTTTTGTCAAGTTGCCCACCCAAAATTTGCAACTAAACGGAGGAACAATACCATGAAGGTATGGATCACTAAGGTCATATGGATTTGCTACTTTCCAACAAACCTTGCAAAGCCTGCATCTATGTTCGTGTCTTGATTGCTAAGTTGTATTGTAACAGATATAGGAACCGATACAGATACATGGAGGGAAACAAATACATAAAATTTTCAAACAAGACGGATAGAATACGACGAGGAAAAAACAACAACAACACACACACACACACACACACACACACACACACACACACAGATACAAAACTACCATGCGACATACATAATTCATATTACCATTCATCGATCACATTTAGAGGCAGTCATGTCATTTATAACAATTGAAATTAGGAAGCTCAAATATTGTGATAAACAATATTCTTATGTCTTGACTCCTAAGTGCCATAGATAAACCAACCCTTGTCAAGCATTCAATCAAGAACATATCAACTACTTCTAAACATCGATTTCAAACCCTAAAATTACTTGATGGCTAAATTTAAGTGTTAGCATCTCTAATCAAAGAATACATTGGTTGCACCTCTAGAAGAAGTGTTGGAATTTGTGATTAAACACAATTTTGGAGGTACGTTAGTGACTCAACTGGGGTGTATTTGGGTTGGTCCACTGACTAACTAGATAATCAACTAGGCGAGTGAGGGTTGATTGACTAATTGACTAGCGCATAAAGGGCCTAAATTCACAAGGTTGTCTAACTTTTTGGGACCGACTTGGATGATAAAAGTTGACTTAGTCAACCATGCTTTAAGGGGATTGGTTAGGCACTCGAGTATAAAAGATGAGAAATTGGAAAAAAATGAGAAAAAGACAATAAAATAGTCATTGTAATTCTACACTAGACTATGACACTAACACTATAGTAAAAAAGCATTCAAAATGTCCACAGATTAGTGGTTTTTTGAACTAAATGTAAGCCCTTGTCATTTTTGTAAAAATAAAATGAGAAAAAGAACATGACAGAAAAATTCAAATTACCATTCATTAATTTAAGATTAGGGTTTACATCTTGCCCTATAACAACTGAAACGTTTCGAAAAATTTGGAAACGACTAGAAACAGTTGGAAACAACTGGGAAACATTTCAGGAAATGATTGGAAACGACTTGGAAAGTTTCTATTTTTGGATACGCCTTGGAAACGTTTCAGGAAACAACTTGGAAACGTTTCTATTTTTGGATACGCCTTGGAAATGACTGGAAATGACTTGGAAACATTTATGTCTCTCAGATACAACTTGGAAATGTTTTAATGTCATTTCCAAGCCGTATCCCCTCCGTTTCAGTTTTTGAAATAGGGAACGACATATCCCCCCCTAGTCCTATACGTTTCCAATAACATAGCTTGATTGGGCTAAATCAAGTAGGAACCCATTCCAATCCGTTCTTAAAAAGCCGATTCTATTTTTGGTTATCCCGAGCTTGCTCATTCATGTGCTTTGCCATGGTTCAACAACACCTTTTCGTCACAATGGTTGGGCCTAGTTCCCTGTAATACCCCAGTTTTGACCCCATAATGTAAAGTTGTAAATATTGATGTAAAAAGCTAGAAGACATAAACAAATGTTCAAGATGACCAAGACTATGTAAATATGTACATTTTGATATTAATATAAAATCTCTAATGGTTGTAGAGGAAGAAGGACGAAGAAGAGATGGGGGGGTTTGATTCCACAAGTAGGGAAGTGATAGTGGGTTAAGGGAAAATGACCTTAGTGAGCTTAAGTTTATCTCCTTAGCCTTAGCCATTTAACCCAAAGTTCTTAAACCATGATTAAGAGTCATGCTTTAATTAAAACATTATTTAATTATCCTAAGAGGGGATTAAGGGGGGAAAAGTGGTACCATGTGGAGTGGCCATGGGGAAATAAAAAATATTCTTATAAAAGTGATAGATCACGCTGGGGAGGGGTTCGTTCCTCATTGATTTCAACCATTCGAATTTCATTCCTCTTCCTTTCCATCACCTTGGACTGTCATAGCTTGGTACCGTGACAGAGGACTGAGATGCCATTGTTGAATATGAACTATCCATGCCATTGACCCTAGTAGGTTGATGCATGAGATGAACCTAGCCTGCAGCTTATGCCTTGAAGTCCCAATTCAGAGACTTCCTGTCCAACCTCTTTTGGAGCACTAGAAGGGAACTAGAGGCTACTTGAGAGACTGTTAGCTCAAAGAAGGGGGCTTGTTCCCAGCGTTGTGCACGTTGATGGGGAAGGACAATTGAGGATTGGGACAACTGTGGAGGGGATTTTGTACTAGTGGGTTTTGTGAGAGATTGAGTTACGTATAGTGGTATTGGGGAGAGCTTTTCCCTTGTGGATTGATAGCCCCAACTCGGGGATGGCTTTGTCAAAGAAAGATATGGCTTGGCAGAGCTTATGGTTGGGAGGAATGTCCTTCACCTGTAGCCAGATGGAGAATATTTGATTAAAAATATAAGTGTATATCGGAATATGAATGCCATGGAATTTAATCTATGCTTACATGCTATTTAATTTATTGTTTTTTGAATGTTTAAGTGCATGGAATTGCTTGGCATGGAATGTACGTTTTATGTTGATATTGCCTATAATATTTAATGAATGTACAAGTGATTTGGGAAACCATAATGTTTTAATTCTACTGTGTAATTGTATGAATTATGAAAACCGAAATTTGGATATGAGTGGTGAATTTGGATGTGTAATTTAAGTACTTGTAGTCTCAATGGTTGAAAGAGACGACCGGGTATGTTACATTCCCAATATGATTGAGCCTGTCCATAGAAAGCATGTAGAGCTCACCTCATCAAAGCTAGAATAAGGGTGGGAATTACCTCATACAAGGCTATGAATCACAGGCTTACCACGTATTCTTGGAGCTCTCCTTCCCTTCACTAATCTAGAAACAAATCTACCATCTACTGAAAAGGAAGCAACATTTGACTTGACATTTTTCCTATCGAGAAATCTTATGAATTCACAGAAGAAGCATAAAATTCATGCTTGCATGCCTCCTTCGCAAAGTGAAAATGTAAAGGTAGCATAATGTATTTCACTGACAGATGGTGATGTCATGAAAAAGGCGTGACACGTGTAGGAGGGCATGGTCAATCCTTATATGTTTATTCCAAGTGAACTTCTTTTTGGAACGCTAGGCATCTTGAAATGTACTGAATAAAGGTGAGGTGTTTCACTCATTGCGAGTAGTTTCTTTTTATACTCGCATAATATGAACGGACTCGGTTGACCAGTCCCTCAAAAAGACTGGCCCTGGCAAGATTGTGAGGGTTATTAAACCAGATTAATTTTTACTTTTTCTCCCACCCATTACTTTGTGTAGATAGATGTGGGTGATTAATTTGCATCTAATGGGGATGATACCAACCATCTTGAGAGAGTCTGGGTTGGCCACTCGTATTGGGCATGCAAGCATCCAACTGTACAAACTAGTATAACTTAGTCACTGTCGTGGGGCCAATCTTGAATCTTTCCAGAAATTTACTTTTCACGATCTCTCAATATAACCTTGCGAAGGCAATGTTGGCCACTCGTATTGGGCATGCAAGCATCCAACTGTACAAACTAGTCTAACTTAGTCATTGTCGTGGGGGCAATCTCGACTCTTTCTAGAAATTTACTTTTCACGATCTCCCAATATAGCCTTGAGAAGGAAATAAAGACCCCGTAGCACAGGACTGAGACAAGAGTCTAACAAAGGAGACCCACACCTCTTAGAAAACCCATACATTCTACCAATCCCTAACCTAGATGTGGAGATATACATTACAAGGATATTTTTTAATTTAGATTGGCAAGAGTAATAATAGTAATACACCTTCTATCAATGCTTGCCAAAGGGAAGGAAAGAAATTATGTCATACCCCAATCAATCAATAATAGTATACATAATTGTTGGGTCAATATCAGAGTTGTTTGGCTGGTCCTTCCCCTCCAACCTGGCGTGAATGATGAATGTAGTGTTTAGTAATTCACTAATTTGCATGGAATGGTTTGTTATTGTTGGGATTTATATTTTGCATATTTTTAAAAAATTTATAACTCTCGCGTCCCGTCGTCCCCCCCGAATTTCTCTAAAATTTGGGGGTGGTCTCCACACGTCCCGAATGTGTGTCTCCCTGCACCCATGTACGCTAAGGCATGGAGTGGAACATTAAGATTATCCCACCTTTTGACCACATGTTTGTGAATATGATCATACAAGATGGCATCTTTTGGCTCAACAATATCTTTTATTTGGCCTAATATGCTATCCATTTGCTCATACACCTCCCCAATTACTGGCTCATAAGTATCTGCAAACCGAATCATGTGATAAATGCAAGGTTACACGAACCGTGGGTGCGATCAAAATCGGCTGAAGAATCCGATACGGGATTCGACAATCTCCAAAATTAGGAATCGGGGATTCGGAACCCTAACCCTAATTTTTTATTATATATATATATATTTAAAAATTAAAATTAAAATTAAAATTTATAAAAATTTAAAATTCACAAATTTAAAATCATATCATGAATCATAATGATTCATCAATGATCAATGATATTGATCATACATGTAACATTTACAATTTTACATCATACATTCATCATATTGTCATACTGATACATTTAACATCATAGACTCAATTTCATACATGTAATTTTCAGATTTCAAATCAAATTGCATTTCATAGTATATAGTATATACAGTAACAATAAGTTGTAACTTGTAAGTTATAGGGCATTACATTTCCGATTTCAATTAGCCTATGGCAATTTTTTGGGGGGGGGGATTCCTCATGACAATACTAAATAGCAAATCGTTAGCAATAGTAATTCAGGATCCCGTCGAAATCCACATTTAGTTCAGCTAAACATAAATTGACATGAAAATCTGCTTGTACCTTTTTGTCTATACTATGACTCATTTCACAATTGATACCATAATGTTAGATGATCAAAATAAATTTGGTCCAGTACGAGAAGCATTCATCAAAATTGCAAGACTATTAAGACCTTACATTGGAAGAATTGACCTTTAGGACCAAACCTTCTTTAGATATGGGTTGATCAGTACTCTACTAGGGTTACTTTAGCCCAAGGAAGAGCCCTGTACAAGTAGATGGGAGCATGCCCATGTTGTCAAAATAACTAGGGTTCACTTCAAAGTGCTTTGTTGTTGGATGAATAGCTATCTCTAGATGGTATAAAGACGTACAAATCTCTTTTTAATAAAGTACTATGCCAATGTATTGAAAACAGATATAGGAAAAAGGTTGATAATGGATCCCCTGGTCAAAGGAAACGGATCCCAGGTCAGAGGAAACGGATCCAAAAATGGATACGGATCCTACACAAAAACATACCGAATCTTCAAGAATCGGATCCGGATCCCCGAATCCGCGTTTCCTTGAAGATTCCGATACGGATTCAGACCCTAGGTGGCTAAATCCGGTAACTCTGGATAAATGGGCTTGGTGAAATTCAAAACATACCTTACACTTGCCCAAAACTGACCATCAAGAACGGTGTCCTCCACCTCCTGAAAATCTTGCCTGTCAGATGTAGATGTAGCCCTATCTTTCAAAACCTGCCATGAGTCACTTGATGCCATACTAGCCAATGCCTCTCTTACCTTCAAAAGGCGCCTGAAGGTGAGGTAACAGCTAGCAAATCTAGTCTTCGCAAGCTTTCAATAGATCCAACTTTGAGTGACTTCGGAAAATGTGGTGGGCATTACTATGATTGGTAAAGAATCTTATCATGAACTTGCCTTTCTTGTACAATGAACCAATCCATTTATAATCATGTTCCTTCATCTTGATAATGTCATGCATCAAAAGGTTCAATGTGTGAACCAAACACCTGGACCAAAATATGATGGGGTATCTATCCTCAATGATTGCTCCCGCTGCCTTACAATTAGCAGCATTATCAGTAATGACTTGTATGACATTGTATGGCCCAATAGATTCAATGGTTTTAATTAAGGCTTCTGCAATATTGATGTCGATCTTGAAGAGATCAGAGTAGTCATGGGATGAAAGGAAGATTGCACCACTAGCAGACACCCCAATAATATTTATCAATGGCTTTCCCTTTATATTTGTCCAACCATCAGATACAATGGAAACCCCATATTCATTCCAAGCATTTCTGAATTGCCCCAAAGCATTTTGGATCTTGGCTTTTTCCTTGTTAAGACCTACGGTTCTAGCTTTGTCCTACCCGGGGCTCCTATATCCTTTAGGGGCAGAACGGATGGCTTCTATCATTTCATGCCAATAGGGGGAGCGAAGAAAATTGAATGGTATGCCACATGCATAGAGAAACCGGAACACTTTTGCATCCACGTCAGCCCTACCACCTTGGTCAAGGAAATCTGATATTGTTCTATGCCCTGAACTTACAGGCATGGCCGAGAATCCACTACCATGGGTGGATGGGGTTCGAGCACTGAATCCTCTATGTGAGCTTGAGGTCTCTTGTTCAACCTTTGATTTTTTGGTTTGATATTGTGCTTCCTCCTCTTCCCTCTTATATTTGGCTCTGTCTTTTGATGGCACTTCAGTACAAGTTTTGACTCTTATAGTCTTATTTTCATCCCATGGCATAACCCCACATAAATGTTACTCTACAATGGGGGCATGCAAATTTTGTGGTTCCACCCCCTTTCCCTCCTCCAAGCTTTGTGACATATTTCCACAAGGGTGTGTGGTTCTCTCTATTTTTCCTTCCATCATCATCACTATCCTCTCCCTCTCCCTCCTCTTCCTCCTCTCCATGATATGCGCCACTACCCACTTCTTCATCCTCTCCATCATTTCTCCTCCGGTTTCCAATCAACACCATCATAACAAACAATGGAACCAAAAAGAGAAGCCACATTGGAATACCCATGATCATCATGCTTGTAGAGGTTCAAACTTTCAAACTTTCAAACTTTAAGTTCAAAGAATAACCCTTTGCCTGCAACAGAATGAGGGAGAAGGAATGGGAAAGAGTAGGAGAAGAAAACATACAAGTAACAAGCATTCAATTTCAAGCCAAAAAAAAGGAATGAGTTTAGAGCCTACCTCTTTGGCTCTCCAATGGTGCTTGAAGCCTTGAACCCTATGGAAGGCTTCAATCTCCCCTCCAAGCTTTCACAAATGGCACCCTTCAATCTCTCTTACAAGCTCTCCAAGAGTCCAATCTTCTTGCAAAATCTCCAAATGCACTCCAAGCTCCTCATACCCTTGCAATGGTGAATGAAATAGAAATAATGAAGTGAAATGAAGTGGGGCAGTGCTTTATAGCCCAAGCAAACTCCCCCCAAAACCAAAAAAAAATCCCCCTCTTCTTCAATCGGCAGACTTCCTTGGGAGAGTTGTCGAGCACGACGGGGAGCGATGACGGAGCGTTTTTAAAGCATTTCAAGGAGCGCTCGGGAGCGATCGCTCCCGATTGCTCCCTAGCAGAGGCAGGAAACGTTTTTACATATGCCGGAGCACGCTTCCAAAAAACGCTCTGGATCGGGAGCGAAAGCGGAGGGCACTTTTTGAGCGCTTCCGCATTGCTTTGGCTCGGAGCGGGGACGAGGGGGGGGGGCGCTCCCACGCAACATAGAATTAACCAACAAAACTACTTATATATGCTTTTATCATTTTATATTATAAAATAATAGAGAGTGCTTTTATCATTTTAAAGAGTTATTTCCTTTTATAAATAGCTCTCTGCAAAAATCTATCTTCAATAAAGAGATAAAAAACCTATAAACAAAGAATGAAAATAGCACAGCTATGCTATTATAAAATGATAAAGGATTAATTCCTCTTAAATAACTCTCTCCTCCGCCAAAATCTATCTTAATAAAAAGATAAAAGGCATATAAAACAAAGAATCAAAACAGAAAGGTTATTAGAGAACCCCGAAATCCAAGAAATTAGTTCCAACAAAATTCCAAGTATTACATAACATATATAATACTTCCTAAATTAAAATCATGCAAATCATGCCAAATCTGCATGAGATGAGATGTAAAACATCATTTCCTTCGTCTAAGATAGCATATATGTCGATTGATCATAAAAGCCACGATATCAATAATGTCATGTAGATTTATTTAAATGAATGTAAACGACTAAAAAATAAAGCAATTTCTTCATCCTTGCCCATGCCATGACAAGGACTGCTGATAAATCGGATAGCACCTAGAGTTACCTTTTCCAGACCTGCAGAGAACAGCTCGAGAATCACCAACATTAGCTACTAACAAATGGTTTCCAACCAGAGCAGCACTCAATGCAGTTGACCCAGCATCCCTATGCTGATTATTTTCCACCTTAAGAAATTCCGAGTCCGTTTGTTGGTAAGCATCAGCTGCACAAGTCCAAACTAAGAATTTATTCACAACAGAATTAAGCAGACATGCTGATATTTGAAAGCTTCAGCCATAATCTCTTTTATCCAAACAGGCGTTTTACCTATAGCTAGCTTTGTGTCACTGATAAATTTAGGATGGGTCTTCAAATTACGAAAAAGGTTCTGTTGTACATATTCTGCTGCTTCAGCACCGCCATGGCCTGGAATAATTTACAAAACTTCAACGCTCATAACAAAAGCAATCTGAAGGATTCTAATCATTTTATTTGCTTATAACTATTAACACAACAAAACTTCAACGCTCATAACAAAAGGAATCTGAAGGATTCTAATCATTTTATTTGCTTATAACTATTAACACAAGAGTGCATTAGAAGCTCAATAAAATTACCAATCTATAACGACAGTCTAAACTCTCGTGTAGGCTAACATACCAAAACAATTATTACCCTTGTACCTTTAACAAACAAGGTTTTAGATGATATGCAAGATGGTTTGGATAATATGTAACAAGGAAAAGAAACTTCCATAAAAAAAACTTATATACCGTGGAGATATATCTAACTACCAAGTTTTGTCTGTGCAAACATACCATCAAATACCCCAAACAAGCCAACTGTCTGATCATCAACTCCAAAAGTATCTGTCTCAAAGAAGTCCTCCATTGAAGATCTTTTCCCTCGTGAACTTGCATATCCAAAACTGAACTTGCTATTCTGACTGCCCAGGGGACAAAACATGTATTACTTTCCAAACATAACCTGGACAAAACCTGTATTACTTTCCAAACATAACCTACATAAGATGTTTTTATAAAAATGCCATATATCTAGTTAATGCCTAGATCACAGACACATACAACACAACAGTTACAGTTATCAGTGATCACAATATCAAAACTTTTATAATTGCTTTAGGCTAAAATCTCAGCCAACTCCTAGCTAGCTTCCCCTTTATTACACTTTTTTTTTATATATTATATTATTATGCAAGTATAACTTTGCTGGATTAGAATCTTAATAACCATCAAAGTTGACAGATCAATCATCATAATGGTTTCTTGGCATAGAGATATTGCAGTTCCATAGTTCCTCATAATATCCTAGCGAACTTAGTCCAGCTATGTATTATTTGTACTTTAACCTTTTATATTCCTCATATCTTATCATAAATAATTCATTGCTAGATTATTAAATTAGGTAAATATAAATTAAATAAATAAATTTTATTGTACAACCTTATTTGTACTTTAATCTTTTATATTCCTCATATCTTATCATAAATAATTCATTGCTAGATTATTAAATTAGGTAAATATAAATTAAATAAATAAATTTTATTGTACAACCTTGGGAGGTTTGGTAAAAAATGGTTAATTTCCACCAAATTTGTACTTCTAAAAATAGCTAATACGATTTAGAGTGAATGTGCACATTACGATAATCTCCTTTCTACTTGAATGCTTATTCTCTTGTGGTTTTCCTTTATTTTATGTAAGCAATAAGCATTTACATTGCTGTTTGGTGACCATATCAATTGGTATGTGGTAGCCATAAGATTTAACACCTTTTTAGAGCTTCATGATTCCAACATCCTTTGGAACTTTTCCTATCCTAAATTCTCTGCTAAGCTCTCCTCATATAGTTCGTCTTTTGCAAGTGCTTCTACACATCTCTTATCATTTCAAGTCATTGGCACACAAGTTACCCATCATTGCTCAAACTACTCTCAAATTTATTGCAAATTTATTTGAAGTCATTGGCGCACACGTTACCCATCATTGCTCAAACTACTCTTAAATTTATTGCAAATTTATTTCAAGTCATTGGCACACAAGTTACCCATCATTGCTCAAACTACTCTCAAATTTATTGCAAATTTTTGCATTTTTTTACTACAATAGCAATTTGTGTTCACAATCCACAAAATCACCAATTCCTTGCATCTATTATCTTCAAATAATTAGCTTCATAACACCAACTGCGTGACAACTTTCAAACCCAAATGAAGCAAAGAATGATAAACATGTTCCAACAACTAACTACTACCCAACAACAAACCCTCCATTTGGCCCTAAAAACACGAACATTGTTGCAACAACACAATCCACCTACAAGTATAGTATCTCCATTTTCCCAATAGTGTTTCAAGCAGGGCATAAAGATTTCCATCACTAAATTTGATGAAACCCTAAATAAGGATAGGCTCAATTATTGGATTCATGGTCTAGAAACCTATTTCAAGATAGTCCACCATAACAAACACTCAAAAAATCCTTGTCAATGAAGTTCAAATGGAAGAGCAAGCGTTTGCATGGTGGCAAACACACACCCAACACCTTGCAACCACCAAACAACCTCCAATCAACATTTGGGATAATTTCAAAACTATAGTTTGCAACCAATTCTACCCATTGGAATACATGGATGGAACGTTGGCACAATGGCTACAACTCAAGGGGACTCTTGCACAAACAATCTAATTGTTCATCAAGGACTTCAATAGACTACCCATAAAACTAGATGTAAGGGATCTTGAAGATACCCTTTGTGTTAAGTTCATTTCTGGTTTGCTTTCTCAGATCAAAATAGAGTTAGAACTCTCTTGGTTGCTTCACTAGATCATGCCTTCCAATTAGTTTCCAAGGTCAAAGTTACGTTACCTCAAATTTTCACACTAATCAACCCCCATGTAGTTGCCATAATCCTCAAAAACAAAAAGGTTTTTCTTCCCTTGCTCTCTCAACCATCATTGATTCCACTCTAGAAATAGCCAATCTAGTTGGCTAAGGGAAGTGAAAATATTGCTCTTATCATATGCAGTATGGTCATTCCAATGATGAATTCCATGCCTTGCAAACAAAAATGGCCAAGGCTCTCCTTGTTGAACTACAACAAGCAACTAAAGAATCTACCCTTGAGGAACAACACGCAAGAAATTGAATTCCATGATCCTAGCTCCTCTGACCTTTTACTGGTCCACTAGGCTATATATTTTATTGATCTCAGGCAAGTAGCTCTCTTTTCTATTTTGGGAAAAAAAGGTAGACAAGTAATCATCAACAATGGTACTGAAAAGAACCTAGTTTCTTGATAGTTGAACAACTCACTGTACTCTACTCTCAGAACCCTCTCAGATCTCCTCCTATATGAAATCATCCCACAATCCCTCCGAAGATGGAAAGTTCTCTCGTCCCACCACACACTTCACAAACATGTCCCACTCTTTGATGAAGCCCTTCAGGGCTATACGCACCAACTCTGAGTCTGCAATAATCTCACCAACAACACTCAACTCATCCTTCATTTGTCTAAGTTGGGTGAGATAAGAGGCCACATTCTCTCCCTTGGCCATCCGAGTGTCATGCAGCTTGTCCTTCAAGGCCATCTTCCTGTTCTCGTACAAGCTCTTCAGTGTATCTCACATTTCCTTGGCTGTCTACTTCTCAGCTTGATGTGGAATCAGGTGGTCCCTCACTCCATCCAAGAGAATCCTCTGTGTCCTTGCTTCCTTCACCTAATGGATGTCCAAAGCAATGGGATATGTCGAAGGTGGTACCACTATGTTACTAACGAATAGCCACAACTTGTTCTCTCAAAACAACTGCAATCCTTTCCTTACACTTAAGGTAGTTCAAGATCCCCTCCAACTGAACCTCGCACCTGATACTGTAAGTCATCCTTTCCCCTCTTCTTCCAAGCTAAAGCCCCCTTGCAAATCACTTGCAACCCAAGTGCCAAAATCTGAACCAAGCTGTACCAACTAATAAAACACTTGTTCAACAGCTGTACATACACTGTTCAATGAACCTCAGAGCCCTAGCTTTGATACCATGTTAAAAATATCTGTCAAAACACTAACAATTCAGCTAGCAAACTCAGCTAGGCATTTCGTCAAACACTTAGCAAACTCTGATTTCTACCTCCAAAAAAATTTCAATAGTGATGCATTAAACCCAAACACATTTAACTGTACTTTAAGGGCAGAAACACAAATGCTAAGTAAATCTGAAATATAGCAACGGAAATAACCAATGAACAATAGACAACTTCAACACATTTAACACAAGATATTTGGTCAAAAGACCCTAGAAAAACCCACAAAGGGAAAACCAGTGAATGAGAAAAATTACTAATAAATGAGCCCTCAGAAATTCTGGAAATTACCAACAAGTACAATCAACATTAAATGCACACTGCTCTCCTTGGGAAACATGCATAAATGCACACAGAAAATTTCAGCAGAAGGTACAGTTTGTACAGTCACTGTACGGCTTGCTATACAGTCACCAAACAATAGAAAAACAAATTATCTTGAAATCTGTGCTTCCTTGCCTCGATTTCAGTGCAAACTTTCAGCTGTACGACCTTCTCACAGCAGCAGCATTACCTCGATTTCTGTGGAATCTGCTTGACTCTCGAAATTCATGCTATAGTACAGTCCATATTGTATGGCCCTCAAATTTTATGCAGCAGTCTTCCACCTCAAAATTTGTGCCTCCTTCCACTCTTGGGATATGCGCCCTCTTTGGAAACTTGCTAATCTTGCTGCTCCAAATATCCTCTTCTTCTCAGCTCCTCCTCTTTCCTCATTCAACTCTCCAAAAGCTCTCTCTTGGAATGCATGCCCCTTCTTTCTCACTCAAGCTTCTTTTATTAGCTCATTTAGGGTAACTGCCCTAACCCTTCATCTTCTACGGTCAAGATTGAATCTTGGCCCACAAGATCAATGGAAGTGATTTATTCCCTCATTGAGATGACTTAAGTCACTCAAATATCATAAAGTCACTTCACTTTACCCCAAAATAATAAAAGACCTCAACTTCACTTTATAAAGTCATTTTATAAATACACTTTATAAAGTCACTTAAGTGAGACATTTGCTTGGACTTCTACATCCTGGGCACAATAAAACAAAAAGCTAACATCAGCTGCATGAAAGGATGAAAATTGGGGGGGGGTCTGGGCATCCCTTCCCTATTGGGGGGGACACCTAGATGCCTCCCCAAAATGGAAACATGTTTCATCACTGGAAAACGTTTCCCCACGCATTTCCCCGTGTTTCCCCCAAAAGGGGGATGTGGAGAAACATTTCCCCAGGAATTTCCCTGTCCCAAAAACATGGGGGAGTGTGGGGGCGTGTTTCCCACCCTGGGGGATGCGTCCCCGTGGAACACTGATTTTTTCCCTTCTTGAAGTGTTTATTTGTTGAAATGAAATCCAAAGTGGGATCCAAAACCCTCTTTGATGTTTGAAACTGTAATGCAGTTATTTTCTAATCATTTTCCCCTTTTTGTATAGAACAGATATCTAGATTTTCCAAATTACTGAATCCACTTTGATCCATATTGGCAGAGCCATGGCCCTGTACCTATTCATTGTTAGCTCCATACCGTTAAACCTATGCAGCCTTAATATACAGTGTACACTTAGATTTTAAGAATTTACAATTCTTTTATACTACATTCATACTTTTGCGAACCACCAAACCCATCAACCAATGCAGACCTTATAAACATCCATCAATTAGCAACTTTGATTTTCATATTTTGTTCATTTTGGAAACAAAAGTTATATTGAAATCATATATTTGCTAACACACTCTCCTTAATCTCACCATCCTTGCATGAAAATTCATGCATAATTCAACCCTTGCAATAGCTCGAAATAAAACAATGGCACTATAAACATCTAAGCTCCACTACTTTATTTACTGGGTACATGTTAGACATATCACTTAATATAATTCTCTTCATTAACATAATTTCATACGAACAAAACATGTATCTAGATTCTATATATGAAGTTTCAGTTTAATTGAGAGGAAAGAATACAAACCTCAGGCCCATTCCACTGACAAGGGCATTGTTGAATTTTGTCTCCCTCCCAGAAAAACCAGAATTTAGATAGCTCATTATCCTTTCTTTGAATGATCTTCTTATTGCAGCTCTTAGACCATTCCACTCTTGACCAGATCCCTAAGTTTGCAGTGAAAGAGTTCTATTGCAATGCAATACACAGATGATAATATCGGAAGTACGCTTCGTATCTGCTTATGATGGCTTAAATCTTATTGAACAAATCTGCTACGCACGTACTTTCTACATTAAAATACAGTGTCATGAGTGTGAGGCATACCACAAAGAACAAAGTAAAGGATCAATCTAGTGATAAAAAATGTAAGGAAAAGTGAAAGTTTTATTTGAAAAATTCACAAACCATTGATTCACTTTCGAGTTAAGTGAAAGGTGTGTTACATTTGATGAGAAAAGTCAATTTAGAAGTTTCAAATGCATTGAATATGTGATGTGATAAGAGGATGCTAAAGGAATGGAAATAACAGAATATCTCTAAACACTTCGCATAAAACAAAAAACAATCTAAGGCCATCACAAAATTGGAAATAACAGAATATCTCTAAACACTTCACATAAAACAAAAAACAATCTAAGGCCATCACAAAATTGGGGAACTTAACTGGAGCTTTTTACAGCACTTTAAATAACAGAATATCTCTAAACACTTCGCATAAAACAAAAAACAATCTAAGGCCATCACAAAATTGGGGAACTTAACTGGAGCTTTTTACAGCACTTTAGAAACAAATTTCAGATCCAATAACAGAAAAGTAACTGACATTTCCACAGAAAAGTAACTGACATTTCCAATTGCAGATTAAAGGGCCTTCAAAGCCATTGCTGCTCTTTTCAAACAAAATACATTGCCGAAGATAGATATTCAATGCCCTGAGAAAGGAAGAGAGAGTAAAAAGAAAAAGCACAATTGCTTCCCCATAGCCATGGTACACATAATTAAAATAAAATAAACGGATCGCAAAAGATCAACCTACCAATGCTTTTTCTAAGGGGCTGAATACCAACCACATTAGATTTGTAAACATGGACGAGATTAGTTTTAATGTTAATTTTCTCATAAACACAAAGCTGAACTGAATAACTTCAGACGTCCTACGATATCTTTAAAAAGATTTGTTCTAAAAAGAGAAGACCACTCCGGCAGAAGACGGCACACACAAAATCCGGTTACCCTGTATATCGGTTTTGGTAGAAATCAAGTGTCCACATTAAATCCCAAAATAAAACATTAACCGTATTATGTAAAAGACTCGATAATACTCATTGAAGCCAAAAATAATGATTTCATCACTAACATTAATTCTCAATATGAAGGAGGAAAATGATCCAAATTATAGAAGGTTCCATCATAGATAAGAGGATAAACATCACAACTGGAAGGAAGGATAATTGACCAGGAAAGCATTATGATATATTTTACAACAAGACCTAATCTCTTTTCCAAAGAAGCCAATCAGTTTCGACAAAATCCTTTGGAATTAGCTACATTAACAATGGCATTGACTAAGAAACAGAAAGCCTAATACTAGTTTTATGCGTGATGAAAACGGAGGGAGGACAACTGGGCAAGCACTGAACCAACAAGCTCGGCGATTTTGCATCGAATCCGCGGAAGATGGGGTCCACTACAGGACTTTAAACAGAACTCAAAGACATGACGAATTCAATGGCATTTTAGTTAATGCGAATGATTAGAGAGCCCGCAACAAACAAGCTACCTACATGTCAAATAATATAGATTCGCCAATTACCATAAGAATAAGTTTCGGTAGCCGGTGATGTGAAAATAATTTCATTTGAATTGTCTAAGTGAACCCGTTTGCATGAAACAAAAACCTCAACACCGCAAAACTTCCAAACCATTAAGTCAAAAGTCGATTAAACACTTCAATTCCTACCAAGTTAAAATAAATGCATAACAAACCTGGTCTTTGTTTGGTTTGACCAACGCAACTTGTCATGCGGAGTTCGGACTTTTTTCCTTGGAATTAAGGAATCATGAATCCCAAACGAACTAATTCCTGTTTGACCATGGATTTTTTAGCATCGCCAGCCTCTAGTTTGAACGTTTCAAATATTGTGGCAAAGTGCATAAAGTTTACGATAATCGACAGCGAGACAACAGACGTATTCTATTTGACTGGAACCTCTAACGATTTGCTTAAAATAAGCATGAATGATTCATAATGTCGGGATCTCGGTGAGACTGAGACTATGTGGACTGGACAAGGGATAGAGGTATATTGTTCTTTTGTCCGGTAAGAATTTAAGAGTTTTGTATTTGAAGCAACTGACATGTTCAGCAGTCAAACTGACCTGAACCCGAAGCAATTTTCTTATTTTATTACGGTAACGGAACGAATGCTCCATTCAAGTGAATTGTTTATATGAGGTCGAACATTGTTTAAATGAATTGCAAGCATTTACCGATTTGACAGCCTTTAATATCAAAACACCGACAAGAGGAATTTGAAAGGTCCAAATATTCCAGCAGGGCGTAAAATAAAGACTCGAAACACACACTATGGAATAAAAAATGATGAAACCGTACAAAAATGCGAGCTCTAAGGATTTGTCTGTGTACCGTAAAATCCTCATGTAATTGTTAAAAAAACACCGAACGGAGGTCCCGGCAATAAATATTTACACGCAGCACTGCATTGAACGCCGAAAACCGTAAACTATCTCAAAATGACGGCCGAAAACTTGAGAATCGCTCGAATGGCTGCTGAAAACTTCAAAATGACGTCTTAAAACCATGAAACTACTCAAAATGACGGCCGAAAACTTGAGAATCGCTCGAATGGCTGCTGAAAACTTCAATCAATCAACGCCTAAAATTTCGAAATAGGTCAAAATTGCTGCTGAATTTAGAATGTCGTGAAAATTTTGAATAGTAATTCAATACTGCACAATCTAATGAAATATGGCTCAAATTGAACGCCAACACGCTCAAATATATGCTTATTGAATCTCTAGGTCGAAATACACGCGAATTCCCTCCGAAATAACAAGGAATAGGTCGAAATACACGCGAATTCCCTCCGAAATAACAAGGAACCGCTCGCCTACACGCACAACTTCCACTTTCAGACACGCTTCAACTCGTATGTAGGCGGCAAAGGGAAAGACCACACGAAGAAGTAATGGTCTGAGCTGTCTTTCCAAACAGTTGCGTTGTCAGCGTTAATCATAGCCGTCGAATCGTTTCCTAGATCGACGGCCACTATCCAGTACAATTCTTTCATTCTCTCTAATGGATTGAAGATTCCGATTGAAAAATGCACTCTACGCGGCGGTACCTATGAATTAGCCCACCTGTTAAAACGTTAGCGATAATGATTGGGGCACGTGTCTTACTTCTCAAATGTTTCATATATACACGCTTATGCAATAAAATTTTATTTCTCCTTTGTTTATGTAATAAAATTTGATTTTTGTGATATAAAGTATTATTGCCATTTAACTTGGGAAATAAATCGACAACTCCAATTAAAATACATTATATGACTAAGCAAACTTTGGCACGTAAACATCTACCTGTCGATGTGTGATCCTAGATTATGACATGTGGTATCTTTGTATTTAGAAATGAGCATTCACGCAGTAATAATTTCTTTTTGCATGGTAGGTAATTATGAAAATTATTATTCAAATATTTATAATTGTGTGATTAATATTATTATTATAAATTTATTTTAAATTTGAATTTATCAAATATTTAGAAGGATTCAATTTTTTGAGATGTGAATTTTTACACATTAAAAAAATATTAAGAAGTTGAGATATTTGATCTCTCTTAATGCTTAATATATCTATTATTAAGATAAAATCATTATAACCGGGTGTCAACGAAATCCAAACCATAGATGGCAGCAAATCATTGCCAACCACTGACGCTCAAGCTACCTCCCCAGAGTTGGGATGAGGATTTATTTGGCAGTTGTCCCATCATCGAAGATAAGCCAAGCCCCCATAATGAAGAAGCAAACACTTAGGCTTGCTCTGGCAGCCCCCAGCTCTTACTGTGATGGTCAGCGTTTATGTTTTTTTGGTTTTATAGTCTATTGTTATGTACCGGTTTGTTCTCCAGGCTGCTTTAAAAATACTATTTTCGAACCTGGTCCACTCGGACAAGTATTTTTTGCTCATGGTTAATCACCCCAGACCACCTAGTCCTAGCATATTTTAGCGTCTAGGATGGTGGTTTCATCACCCCAAACCACCTAAGCTAACTAGTCTATATGTAATTTGTGTTCCCCTTCTTTAAAAATACAATTTTACCAAAAAAAAATCAATATAATTTAATTTTTTTTTAAACCAACATCAACATCAATTATATTTGTATTTATTTTTCTCCATACAACTATAAAAACACCCAACTACTCTTGAAAATATTTTAGAGGAGCCTATTCTCTTGTAAACCTATCATGAATTGTTCTGCTGAAAAAACCTATGATGAATTGTTCTCCACATCTATTGAATCGACTTTAGATTGTTTTCAATTTAAATGTGTACACTTTAAACAAATTATATAAAGTCTACTAAAATGTTTATAGTTTCTTTTCCACAACCATTAAATAAATGTTTATAGTTTCCTTTTTTCCACAACTATTAAATAAAATGTTTATAGTTTCCTTTCCACATAGAGGTGGTTTTTTTATATATATAAAAAAAAATCAAATTAATTTATTAATAAAATAATATCTTAAAACTAAAAAAGAGACCCAAAACTCATGTACCGAGTGTTGAAGAGAGTAAAGTGTGTTTGATGTGGGGGTGCAGATATTCCCCATACAAAGTTGAAATAGAAATTCTATTTTTTTGGAAAATCACTTAATTAAAATTTTCAATTAATTAAAAGAAATATATTTCTATTTTTAATGAATTTATAATTAAAATTTCTTTGTGATTACAATTTATCAATAGTTAGTTAGTGTGTATATATATATATGTGTAATCATTTATTAATAGTAATTCTTTTAGAGTTATGTAGTATGAAATTGCTCTCGACCTTTAAGAAACTAGTTTTGACGTTCTAAGAAACTTGGGAATGGGTATGGAACATTCCAAATCTAGCGAGAAGTATTTTGAAAGGTTGGAAACTTATTGAGCACTTTTACCCACTAAAATCGGGAACCTAGGGACATTTTTTTATGTGTCTTGTTCACTGGAAGCTTCCAAGGAACTTGGGAATAGGTAAGGAAAGTTCCAAATCCATTGAAAAGTGTTCTGAAATGTCGGGAACTTATTGGGAACTTTCCCTCTAAAATCAAGAACCTAGGGATGTTTTCTTACACATTTTATTCACTGAGAGCTTCCACGTGTTCATCATCGCCACCAATCGAATTTGAAATTTCTAGGGAAGAGGAGAAGGAGATGCAAGGATGCACTTGAGGCATTCTGTAGCTCGAGAGTGAATGTTTGGAACACTAAAGACAAAACAAATCTTAGTTATAATGTCATTAAACTTTTTTTATGAGTAGTTCTTGAATAAATATATACCTGGCCTACCCATTAACGTATGTAAGATCATTTCATCTTTATCGCTTTCTGGTTTATTTGTTCACGACTTTGAAAACATGGGATCCTCTCTTTAGAGGGTTGTTAACTTCATTCCTATTTCCTCGCGACCATACATAGACATGATTGACTCATAATTTTTGCTCTAGAAAACTAAGTTGTAGTAAAAGTCTTTTTGTGCTACCTTGTCGAGTTGGTGCACTGATCTCTGTATACCACCTTCACTAAAGTATTCACTCGCCCCAATGTTGAATTCCAGTTGCAGTTAATCAATAATAAATGTAAATCTATTTTGAGTTTTTATATATTAAATAAAAGAAAGTATATATATATATATATATATATATATATATATCACAAGAATGGTTGCTATTTCTATTAAAAGAAAATGGACTGCAACCTAACCATACAATCATTGAAAG
The DNA here is from genome assembly GCA_027924585.1 of Larix kaempferi. Taxonomy (NCBI): domain Eukaryota; kingdom Viridiplantae; phylum Streptophyta; class Pinopsida; order Pinales; family Pinaceae; genus Larix; species Larix kaempferi. The sequence continues at coordinate 1,787,707 of BSBM01000254.1, forward strand.
AAATAACAGAGCAAAAACATACCATAAACTAAGCCGGGAAATAAAAAAGAGAAAGAGTTGTGTTCCTTACATATCTGTTGATAAAAGTTCTATAAATTATGCAAGTATGGCAACTGGTGTAAAGTCTAATGAAGTTGCATGATACAAAACTAGTTTTACAATACATAATATAAATTAGAGAAATTTATAAAAACTACCATGCTCGAAGGACTCTTCCTTGTTGCTAGTTGCTACTACAAGATCACCTAGGATGCACTGCTGCGATTCATCACACCTTCGCTTGCAACAATAAACAACATTTTTCGGATCGTTAGAATGAGAATTCATGATGGAGTTGGGCTCGAATCATGTGTTCGAGAAAACGATGCAGAGAAGTAACCGGATCAAGTGGAGCGTAGGGAAATGTTGAGAGTAGAGATCGATGATGATGAAGGGAGGATGAGGATAATGGACAAGAAAATGATGCAAAATGAGGACGGTACAAAGCCATTCAATCACACGCATCACAAAAGGAAGGTTGTGAGGCTAGCCTAGGAGAAACATTGCAAGTCCTCAAAATCTCTTTCCAAAGAAGATATACTCATGGAGATGTGTTCCAGAGTGATATCCTTTGGTTGGGAATTTCTTCTTAGGTGTTGTATTATTATGCGAGAGTCTCCTACTACTCTCAATTTGCTAATTCCTTTCTCCTTTATATAGAGACCTTTCCAAAGGGCCAAAGCTCCAGCATTATTATTTGTCGTTATGTCTATCCCCAAGTGAAACACGTTTCATTGATTCCCTCGGGGTGAAAAAGCACTCCCCGCTCACCCTTGAGTAAATTTATATATTTTACTATTTACTTTATGAATACAAATGACTTTTAACTAATTAAAAATAGTTGTAAATCTTTACTTTAAAGCTAAATTCTTTTATTACTTAGATAACAATTATCTTAATTTTTATTTTGTAATAATTTAAATTTAATCATGTATACACCTTTGCAAATACCATAGCATAGAATGTCTTGTAAATATCTAATATTATAATCCATATTAATCATAATTGACACAAAAGTGAAAACTTACTCAATACTTATAGCCACAAATATAGGAACTTTCTAGTCAAGACGTGAGGGATAAGATGTTTGTGTTAATTTTTTTTATTCTCTATGTTTTTTCTCTTCTCGTGGTTTTTTAATTATTTAATTATTATATTTTTTTTAATATATTCTCGACATGTTGTTTCATGCAAATTTTATTGTTTAATTTTTTTATATTTTTTTAATATATTCTCAATATGTTGCTTACTGCAAATTTGAAGGAAACCTCCAACAACATAGCATAGCTTTAGAGTTACCAATATCTTTTAACTGTATTTTTGATCTCAATATGTTGTTTACTGCAAATTTGAGGGAAACTTCCAACAACATAGCATAGCTTTAGAGTTACCAATATCTTTTAAATGTATTTTTTATATTGTTTTATATGTGTATTTGTAAAAAAAAAATATTAATAGAAAAGTTGATTAAATAACTCTAATTTATTGTAAATGCAAAAACACATAAACAATACATATTATTTAAACTAGTTGTAATTTGTATGTTTGTATGGGAGAGGCACTTATCAATTTTAAATTCAAGAAACACAAAAACAAATCCCAATATTTATTCATCAATGGATATAAATCTAAATTGAGTATATACTTTAAAAAAAAGGTTTGAAAAATGTTATCTTTGCATAATTATGGCCTAAGAGAATCTAGTGTGTCCAAGACACCAAACCATTTATTATTTAGTCATATGTAGTATGAAATAATTTTAATATTTGTTAATTTTTTTAGTGTATCTTTTTTTTTCGATTGTCCATTATTCGGGGCCAGTAGTAATGAATTATTGGTTAAAACCCGCAACCCAGGGGCATTTAAGACGTCATTTAGTCACCCAGGGATCGCACTCGACCTTGGCCACACCAACCCTTATGATAGCTGTATTTTTGGGTATCTCCTCCCAACTAGCTCACCCCTAAGAAGAATTGAACTTGGGTCGCCCTGTTGATGAGACCCACACCTTAATCGAATGAGCTTGCGAGAATTAACTTATTTATAAGGAGGACATGGGGGTGGGATTTGATCCAATTATGTGCTCACAGGTCACGAGATCATTTAATACAATCTCTCTAGGTGGAAACATGCATTCGACCACTACCTCAAGGTGCCCCCATGGCTCCAGGATCAGCCCTTATCGGAATTGAACCTTGCCCACTGGTGAAAAACTCCTCGCTCTTCACCAATGGATCCAATCCCTTTAAGCAATTTCAATTGTATTTAAATTGAAAATGTGATCTATTATTTTGAACCTTTAAAAACTTTTTTGATTTGGTTTATTGAAAACAATGATCAATTTCTTATTTAAAAAAGTTACATTTTATGTTAAACTAAAATTGATAGACTATTATTTAGAGCATATCAAAATTGAAGATGAAAAAGTTTTTTTCATATAATTAGAAATTTTTACATCATTTAAAATTATCTTCTTTTAGACATTTGTTAATTTTTAAAAACTTTCTAAAATCAAAACACCTAGAAATTTAAATACACAAATAAACATGAATACTTATTTTGCATTATTATAATGTTGTTAAGAACCCATGTCAACCCTTCTATTTACTTTGTTAGTATATTGTTGTTGGACGCATATGCTTTGTAAGTCATCCCGTAGTATTTGTTGATCCATAGTTTGTATTATTGTTGTTGGACGCATATACTTTGTTAGTCGTCCCGTAGTAATTGTTGATCCATATTTTGTATTGGCCCATGGTTTGTATTGACCCATGGTATTGGCGCCTAAACTTAGTATATAAGTTTGTGTTGAGACCAATGAAGGTACCGTGAAGTTATTTGTATTGAGCTTGCTCAAAGGAAGTTGCCCCCTCGAAGTGGCCTAAGATCAATATAAAAGTGATTATGAGTTCTGTTATTTCTGCTATCTTGTATGTTTTCATTAATTAAATATTGCAAGTTCCTCACAAATGTTTTCTTGGCCACGTAAATTGAAGATCCACATGCAAAGCCCCCGGTACCATATTCACACCCATACATATTAATTGTTGAAATAATGACAAAAAAATAAAATTGATAACAATAACAAGTTGTCAAAATGTCCCTATTCAAACAACATTAAAATAACAAGTCCTCAAAATTTCCCCATTTAAACAACATTAACACTTATTAAAATAGCAACCTAGTGTAAAAATATAAGAAATTGCTAAAAGTAGGAACTCTCCTCCAATTCTTTGTGCCAAGAATCCACCCAACCTCTATAAATAATAATGTCTAAAAACATACACTACTGAAAATATCAAGTTCTAAATGAGACTTTGCATGCAACCAAGGTTTAAATTGAAACTAATATAGAATTTTTACTTTGGACACACAATAGATATGTATCAAGTTTCAATGGAAGATTATCAATACCTTGGTGTGCAGCTGAATGAGGAAGATCTCGAAGTCATAATGCCATTGTTGTGGTATCTTTTCCAATGTTTAAGACATTTAAAAAAACATGGGTCGATGTCATCACACATAAGGTTCTATCATATGCCAATCTCATCGATAGGGTTAAGAGAGTGCATGCCCTGAAGATTATGTCAAGACAACCCACAATTATGTTAAATGTCATTACAACTCGCGGATTTTCTAGGATACATGAAGCTCAAATTTCTATGAATAGAATTATTTCTGGCAGTCCTAGTGTAATATCTTGATTTTAACCCCATTGCATTAAAAATGTAAATGATGTAATATTGTTATAAAATCGTGGTGAGGATCTCAAAGCCAAGGCCCCACCATTGATTTAATGTTAAAATTGATGCATATCGTTTGTGTGTTATCCAGGTACAATAGAAATTGTAATTATCATGTAAACATGCACTTTAATAAAATACCCACAACTAGCTATGCAATGCAATGCAACAAGAGTATGGGGACATGATTTTTACAAAGAATTGGGAGGGAAATATTCAAAACATTGAACCAATCAAGTCAAGCCAAGTGTCGATGAAAGAACCCATGAACCCTCAACTACCCATTTTGACTTATGCACCCAATCATTTAATTCTTCCAAGAGTTGGTTGAGGTAGTTAATGCCTTGGGGAATGGAGAGGTATGGTTGTCAAAATTCGGGTATGGGCGAGCCATCAGTTTTGAAAAACGTGTTTTTGCTTCTTGGGCAAAAAATGACCCATGAAATTGCTCCCCAAGCCATTATTCATCAACTAGTTTGGCTCTCCCACGAGTTTGAAGCTACTTGGGCATTTTTCTCCATGAAATTTATGTGTTTTCTTTCATTCTCAACTAGGAGAAGGTCGTTTTTGTGATATAGAACAGTGAGAAAGAAAAAGAATCCGTTTTGGGTTCCTTGGGGTTTCATTGAGGTTGTTTTTGGCCATTTGGATGCTCAAATAGCCATGGGAAAATCGTTTTTCTCCATGTGGTCATTTTTCTCCTTCCCACAATCCGTTTTTGACTAGCCACGATTTGGGAAAAATCCATGGACATCTTGTTTGTGAATCCCATAGTAAAAACGTTTACCCATGCCAACAATTGTGCTTGTTGTGTGTGGAAAGAGTATGTTGGGGTATGGGTTATGGGTATCCATTGCTTTGGTTGTGCATGAGCTTGAGTGTTCCCTTTCCTTGTAGAAATCATGCCCAACTCGCGGGTGGCAACTATGTTGAGAGGTTGATGAGCATAGTTGGCCTATGGCTGGGTGGAACGTTGCAGTTGCAAAGCTGGTTGCTTGGGGCAACTTCACCATCAAGATAAGTATTCTCTATGTGTTTTACTTCTGCATTGTTTTAATTTGATGACTGTTATTGATCTGCTGAATGCATGTGAAATGTGTGTGGATAGTTTAATTTCGTTGTGCATGTTTATTTTGAATGACATCTGCACACATGAGTTTTTATTTGCTATGAATCTGTTCATAATGAATGGGGCTGAGTTGTTGTAAAAGCCCCATAAATGTTCCCTTCCTTGCATTGGATTGATGAGAGAGGACGTGACATCTAGCCACAATAATGGCCACTCACTAAGTGAAAAATTAAACAAAGGATCGTGTGTTTTAGCAGTTTCTAATTCTCCTATTCCTCGTTCGTTCTCATGCAACCGTAGAAGACATCCAGAAATGCATCCAATTTATCATATATCATGTTGAAAGCTCTGGTGATTTAATGTTAGATAACAAGGTCGAAGTGGTTCGTGCTCTCAAGGGAATTCTCAATATTGACAAGGAGCACGTCGAAACCATAGTGGGAGAGGGAATTGCTTCCGTTTTAATATAAAACGACTTTTATTTGAGTTGAAGTACAAGTATAAAATATATTTCTTGCATGTTATATTACATAAATTACTATCAAGGTTAAAAAAGACAAAAAAGAGAGGAAACAGAGCGTGACTTTTTCATTACGGACCATTACCTTCGAGAATGTAAAAAGGAAAAAAGAAAAAGAAGTTACGGATAAATAATCAATTACTAAGTCATTATAAAGTGTTACAAGGAAAATGAACATTAAGTATTAAATATTAAAGTATAAAAAAAAATTATGAAAAAGCAAGGGAGTATAAATCATCAAGAATATATTTCTAAAATGGAGGGAGAAAAGTTGTAAAGTATAATATAGCTTTATTAAAAGAAAAGAAAAAGAAATAGGTTATATATTGAATATTTATAGAAATAAAATGAAGAAGATGGAAAAGAAAGATATTTAAATTTCGAAGGACGAAGATAAGTTTACAAATGAACGATGAAAAGATTTTTACTAACTCCAATAGAAAACATTTTACAACGAATATGATTCTACAAATGAATAATGAAAGTATTTTTACTAACTCCAATATAAAACATTTTACAACGATTAGAGACTAACAAAGAAGGTGGCAATGTTATGAAAGTCAATAGAAAACATTTATTTTACAACGCTTAGAGACGAACAAAGAAAGTGGCAATGTTATGAATATAAAATAATGTATAATTAATAATTATAAAGTGTTACAAAGAAAATGAACATTAAAAATTAAATATTAAACTATAAAAAAAATTATGAAAAAGCAAGGGAGTATAAATCATTACGAATATCTTTCTAAAATTAAAATTAAGGGAGAAAAGTTGTAAAGTATAGTATAGATTTATTAAAAGAAAAGAAAAAGAAATAAGTTATATATTGAATATTTATAGAAATAAAATGAAGAAGAAGAAAATGAAAGATATTTAAATTTCGAAGGACGAAGATAAGTCTACAAATGAACGATGAAAGGATTTTTACTAACTCCAATAGAAAACATTTTACAACAATTAGAGACGAACAGTTTTAGAGAAGATGGCAATGTTATGAATATACAATAATGTATAATTAATATTAGCTTACAATATTATTATTATGAAAAGGTACAACCTTACGAAGAGTCACCTTCTTGCAAGTGTATGAATGTTTGATGCAGGATCTCTCAAGTTGGTTTGGACGCGAACCTAAATTGGATTCTCTCCTCTTCAACAAGTGATTATTTTTCTAATCTTGTCTTGCAGATCTCTACAAGCCTTCAATTTATTCAACCTTGGGATTCGTTCCTTCTTTTCACCCTTTAAAATCAAAATCAACTTCATTTTTCCCTTTTTGTTACTAAAGCGAATTGTTAGATAGCTTAAAATTTCTATCTTTTCATGCATTTCGCTCTTCCTAAGCAATAGATCTAGTGTTAAAGATTCTATTTTTTAGTTTGTTTGCTCTTCTTGAAGCGAAGTAGGTTTAAAGCTCAAAGTTCTATCTTTCAAACCCTTTCGCTCTAGCTAAAATAGGTGCAAGTTCTAAAAGTTTTATCCTTCAAACCTATTCACTCTTCATAAGCTAATAGTTCAAGTTTCTAAAGTATTATCTTTGTGATCAATTCGCTCTCCTCACCTAGATCTAAGAGCGAACCCTTTTTCTACCAAGTGTGAAGCTAGGGCGTCTCAAAGCATCCTAAGTACTAGATCTAGTTTGAACTTTGTGTACTTGAATTTTTTCTTGTATAAATCATTGTTCAAGTGTTTAGAAGTTGTTTATTTGTTTATACAATAACAATACTAATCCATTAACTAGCCTTTGTTTGAAGCTCTTATCTACAGGAAAGCAAAAGGAAAACCAAAAGGAAAAGCAAAAGCAAAAGCCTAAATGCTTAAAGGGCACAAAAACTCCTATCTCCCCCCTTCTTCATCCCCATTTCTATCCTTGTGCCTTCATAAGGATGCTAACATCAATTCTTGTGCAAAGCATAAATAAAGAGCAGGTGGGATTATGGCTCTCGCAACCTTCTTCCCCCATTTGGGGGAAGCCTGTATCGTCCTTGTTTGTCATTCATTTTCTTTTTACCTGCATAAGTAGAACAAACTGCTAGATTAGTTTCTATAATTTAAATTTTTTTTAGCTCTTGTTTAGCTGGATTTTACTTTCTTGCTTGATATAAAGTTGTTGAAAGGAACAAAAAGCCTCTTGAATCTCACTGAAAAATGGATCAAGAGCACTCTCTGTCGAAGAAGTTTTTACTTGCTTTATGTCTTAGTTAGATTTCTTGTTTTATATACTGCTTAAAAAGAACCCAAAATCTCTTGAATCTCGCCATACAATGGATCAAGAGTGCTCTCTATCAAAGAGTTTACTTTTACTTAGTTGTTTTAGATTTTTCTTTCCTGTTTTAGTTTAGCTTGTATTGCAAAATCTCTTGAATCTCGTCATAAGGCGAATCAAGAGTGCTCTCTGTAGAGTCTATGGCTCCTCTTTTCATCACCTAAAATAAAATTGGAACGAATAATTTACTGCACTGTGTATGCTCTACCCACCAGCAGTTCGTCTGAGTTGTGGGATACCAAAAGCAGCTGTAGCACTAATTAATTTTTTCACATTTAAACCAACTTCAACTTTAATAAAACAAACTCATGTATAAACCAACGAAAATCCGGCATTGAAACGTTGTAGTCTAAAGTGGGCAAATTTTGCTTGGGGACGCAGTAACCACTGGGAAGAGACCTCGGGGCAAAAGTTAGACTACATCCTTGTTGGTGTAGTGTTGAATAGCTCAAGAGACTTCGTTCCAGCCCACATGTCCTTGTACGGAGCCACATAGACTGCATTCTGGACATATCTCTTGTACTGAAAGGTATATCTTGGAGATCCCCTTTTCCCATAATAATCCACCTCACATTCAAAATTTATAATAAAATTTATCAAGATACATTTGCAAAACATCTCCAAGCACTCCAAAGACAATGACTCCATTAGCACTGGTCTCTTTGTATAAAGCAAGCAATTGTATCTTTTATTTCATACTTTATCTATCTTACAATTTCACTATTTTGAGTAAATGTTGTGGATGCTTATTTAATTTTATAAGTTATCATCATGTACTGTGGATGTGTCTTATATCTTACAAATCTATACTTGATTAAAATCTTATTGTAAATTGTAAAAAAAAAAAATCCTAAACAAACACCCATCCAATCCACAAAAACACTCAAAAAACACTTAAAGAGCCTTAGTAACTCTTTGTAGGGTCTACCCCCCTTGGCTTCGTTAGGAGTTAAGCCTAAACAGAGGAGTCGGGCTCAGGTGACAGCACCTAACTCTTTGCTTTCTCCCAAGGCCACACATTCCAAAAGCAACTTCAAAATATTTCCGCTGTTGTGTGCACATCGACGGGCCACAGAGCTCAAGTCTATTTAAAGAGTATATCTCTCCATCATTTTTCATGGTTGGATTTGTGAGGTGTCATATTGCTGCCTTGTTGTACATATTTTGGAGGTTCAATGAGAAGTGCAAGGGTTTAAGCTTATTATATGTGAAACTATTGGTGTTTTTCTTTCTAATTGTTGTTGATGTATGCTAGAGATCACTTGCAAGGAACATGCTTGAGAGGCCAAGATAGAGGGGTATATTTACCACGTTGGGAGGAGTTTATCCGAGGAAAATTCCCTTTGCTTCACTATGTTGTCTTAAGGTTGAATGTATTAACTTGCTTCTATCAAAGAGTTGTTGCTGGAATAATGCTTCATTGTAGGACACACAATCATAACATAGTTTGAGAGTAACACCATTAAGGCTCTCCAAGCACATTTATGCATTATTTTACAACAAAATTAGGGTAATTATGGCATCTACAACAACTCCATTTCATCTACAACAACTCTATTTGTCTTAACCATCCATAATGTGCTCTCTTAGTTTGACCTCTTCACTCCATTTTGCCCAATATTGAATAGGCACTAGTCCCAGTCCTCCATCACCCCATTTTACTATTCTGCAATGAATTATTTTTCTAAAACTAACTCTTAATATCCACCTTGAACCTTCTTTTCATAGCTATCGTAATCCCAACTTAAGAAAACCCCCCTTGTGCTAGAGGAAAGCCAACCTAAAGTGAAAGGAAGAGTTGTCATGGTGACAACAGTAAACCTTCCTGAGTTCCCTTTGAATACACTTTGAGTGCAAGTTTGAAAGTGTTAGAATAATCAATACTCCATCCTTGTCCGACTTAACATTATTTTCTTTTTCCTAGTAGTTGATGATGTCATTTTCCCCCTAGTGGTGTGCAGATGCCATCTAGGACCCATTAGCCACCTAATGCGCCGTACATGCATGATTTTATGTAGTGTCCATTTTTAATAAATTTGGAAAAATTGCAATTTTTGGCCAATTCGACCCTTAGACTAGTTATGAATCCAACGCTTCCAAATGGCTCCAAATACTTCCAAATTGGGTCTAAAGGTATTAAGACATAAAAATGAAGTTGATAGATGCTTGGACACTCTCAAAAGACTTCTGCAACATTCATTTAACTTCAGGAGAAATTGGGGAATTTTACTAGCAATTTCGAGGTTCAAACCCTTAAGGGTAAAGGTCACTAATGGCTTCCCAAATGCAGTACGACCCTCCCAACTTTCAGAACAGAGACATGGATTAGTTAAAGGACTTCAATGGGCACCCAAATGCATCATTAATGAGTTTCTAAAGGCTGCTACAACTCCCATAAATCAGAGGTTTGTGGACATGTCTTCACATAGGGGGGGAATGATAGGAAATTTCACCACTTGCTATGAAATTCGATATTTATGTTCCAAAGGCTTATGTAATGTATATGAAACTTCTTCGGGACATTAATTACTTTCCATACATCATAAAAATCACAGAGATGAACTGATACAAATCGGAATAAATCAACTTCAAGCTCTCACAACAAGATATAGGGAAAATGGCACCATTTATGCATTGTTTGGTATTTTTACATAGTTTCACTTGGTATTTCAATCTGAGAGTCTTTTGAGCATCAAATACAGAGTATATATATCAGATTACAAATAAATGGTGTATCTTGGACTCTCACAAAGAGATCAACATCTCACCAAGTGCACCCTTCCTTCAAGAGCCAAAATATGCAGAGAAATGTGAGATAGAGATGGGAACGAGTTGAAGCAGAAAGAATCACGAGCTGCCCTATAGCTTCAACCTGCAACAAATAAATCCATTGTAGCTCCAAATGAAAGGTCTGAATGGCCTCATCAATTTCCAATTAGGATGGGAATCTTTCACCCTCGAAATTGGTACTAAGGAAAGTATAATAGCACTCTACTAGCTTGGACAAGCTATGCTTTCCAATTTGCAAAATGAGAAATGATCGAAAGCCACTCTCATTCTTGGTTCTTGTCTTTTATTACCTTCCCAAGCCTTCCATGGTTTGAATTCCCTCCATGAGTTTCATGGCAACTCGAATTGGAAAGAGATTCCAATGTGTGCCACTTGTCCATCAATTCCTAGCCTCCTCCTTCACTCAATTCGAATGGATGACTCTTTGGCTGTCTTAACTCCCTTGTGCGCCCTCTTGGAGGCTATTTTTACCCCTAACATGTCATATATGTCAGATGTCAGCATTCAAGTCTGATTTGTGTCATAAGTGTCATATCGTCTTCATCAATGTTGTCATAGAAGCTAGGGAATCCAGCCCAAGTGTCCCAATAGCTCCAAGATGCCTCTTCCTCTTCCATGGGAGTTACTCTTCCTCTCAATTTCAACCCTCATTGAGTCATGCCAAGTATTATGCCCTTCCAACTCCCCCAAGAACGTTGGACTCCACCTTGGATTCAAATGGGTGAGAGTGGAATGCCATGTGGCATGGGGAGTCTTGCTTGAGTGGGCCCCACACCTCCAATGTGCCCTCATGACCAAGTGCCACCTTATTTTCCTATCTTAAATATTTACTTATTCCCCATTTAATATATTTTGTCAAGTTAATGTCCATTTGGGGTTTTATAGTCTCCTTATTCCAAATCTAATGTTTCCACCCCAACCTAGGAAACTAGTAGATTGGTGGGATTTTCTCTTCTTGAGATTTATTTGAATGGGGACATTACATTTTAGGCCCACCAAAGTCAGTTCCCTATATTTTAGGAGCCTCCTCTGTGTTCTAGTTCAGTCCACTTGAGTTCTTGAACTCTACTAGGGGTTTTAGCTCCGATTACCAATGATTGTGATCTAATGCACCCTTTTTCACCTACTTTGCATGCATAACTCACTAATGCGCCCTCCTTGGTCAGTTAACTGACTATGTCTTCAGGTAACTGAGTTTTGGTTCAGTTGAGTTGAGTTTGGGACTTCCGGAGCACTCCAGTGGCGACAATTCCTATGCTAGACAGACTGAGACTCGAATTCTCCTAGGATATTCGAATTCTCTCTATTGTAACATATTTGTGGACTATATTGATTAATGGATAATGTTACACATTTTTGCTTCCATCTGAGTTCCAATGTCTGATTAATTTTACTGCTCTTTTCACTGCAATTTTCACTGTAATTCACCTTCTCTGCTCTTTCTTTCACTGTGAGGTATTCTAAGCTCTATTATATGTTGTGACTTAGAATTTCACATGGTATCAAAGCTCAGAGAGCGTAGGGTGAGCAGCTACTTTCAGTAGTGCACCAGAAACCTTTGGATTTCCACAGCAAATCCTGGTGCCATTAAATTGAATTCATTGGAGAAATTCTTTGAGGTCTAGCCAAGTGTGAAGGATCCAGAAAAAATGTGCCTATTGTCTTAAAGCAGTGCTCAATAGTAGTTTATCTCCAAAATTGAGAGTTTTTGCAAGATATTGAAGGTTTTCATTGCAGTAGTAGTAGCAGTTTTCAGTTTGCATTCACTCCAGCAGTTTCAATGGAGAATTTGAATGCTCATTTGTCTCCAAGAATCTTGACACCCTTCAATTATCTTGATTGGAGGGTTGATATGTAGATGGTGTTGTGCAACAACAGTCTGTACAGGGTCGCAATGGGCAAGGAAGTCGAACCTTAGGTAGCCGTTGAGAAGGCCAAGTATCTAAATAGATTAGATAAAGCATTTGGTTTCATGTGTATTAATATTTCCAGAGATTTGTTCTTCCACCTTGATGGATTGAAGACTCCAAGAGAGGTTTGGTTGAAGCTTGAGACCCTCTTTGGCAAGCAAGATGAGCTGAGGGGCCATATTCTCAAGAATAAGTTAATTGCTTTTCAACCCAGCAATTTGGAAACCATACAACAATTCTTCTCTAAATTCAAATCCTTGGTCATGCAATGCAAACAATGTGGCATTGAGAAGAAGGATGAGCAACTAGTGTTATCCATTCTAAGCAAAGATGGTCTGGAGTTTTCTATATTTATTTCTACCTTCCATTCAGGGAGATTGTCAATCCCCAACTGGAAAAAGCCTTTCTTAGATCCATTCACTGAATCTCTCATCCAAGAATAAGACAAATTGATTCAAACGGGCGCCTTGAAGGCCTCCAAAAATCAAGCTCGTATGGCTGGAGAGTCAAAAAGTGCGAATGCTAAAGGGAAAAACAAAGGTAAAGAGAAGAAACAATTTGAAACCAAGCAGAATGCAAAGTCTAATCCATCAAAAGGAGGCTCCAACTCCAAGAAAGATAAGCAAAAAAAATTTGAGAAATCCTAGTGTACATACTGCAAGAAAGGTAACCATCCTGAGAGCTCTTGCATGAAGAAGAAGAAGATAGATCAAATGACCAAACTTCTTGAACAACACAACATTTCCCTCCCAGAATGAGCAAGGAAGATTGATTCTGGAATTGAACAGATGAGCATGAGAGATTCCATGCACTAAACGTTGGATTCTCACAATCACAAGCCTTCCTCATTGATTATGGAGCCTCCAACCACATGGTTGCCTCCAAAGAATCATTTTCTTCTCTAGATCTTACCGATGGTTGTTACACCTAAATATTCCCATCATAATACTCAGTGTAAACATCCCTGAAGTTCCTTTGACTAAGTTGTTAACTTGGAAGATATACTGACCTATTCTTATTGGGTTTAGTAAGGTCGTCACAGGTCGCCTTTGTGCAACATGTGACGTCGCAGGTCACCCTCATGCAGCCTGCGACGATGTCAGTTAAATGGATAAAGGGCATCTTCGAACCCATTCTAGAAGGTGTGTGATGTGGATCTCTATCCCTAACCTATAGGGGAGCTGGCATTCGGTTCCCTAGCCCCTTGGGGAGAATCCCTTAACCCTCTCCCACTATATCTCAACCTACCATATCCTCTTAGTTCTATATATATGAGGCTCATTCCCATTCCAAAGGGAGGAAGTCTATAGTACTTACACACTGGTGAAATTAGCTTAGGAGATCTCTACTCATCTCTTGGGAGACCTATACTCCTTTGAAGGATTTGGCATTGACTTATTGGAGGAGGATTGCGACGTTAAGCTTTGGTTGTAATCGTCTCACTCTTTGTACTTCCCTTCTTAAATACAATAATATAAACGCTTTCCACCAAACGTTGTTGTGTTAATGATGTTTTGTGTAGTTTACTTGCTTAACTGTTTACTAGATCTGTTACTGTTTAGATACATTTTACTCGCTTGTATTGTTCTGTATGAATTGAGAGGTTTTGCAGCTGAGATCTGAAGACTGTGGAGCTTGGAACAACATCAAGAAGAAATATCTACAAGCTATAGGTAAGACATCTAATTACTCGATCTTTAACTAGATCTAGAAAAGTTGTCTCATATTCTGTCTCACTTGTTCTAGACTTACGTTGAGCTAGGGAGATCACGCCTTAAGTTCGCTTTCGGTAGATTGTCCGGTAACAAGTTTGGCAACCATACTGGGGAAGAATTACAATGCATTGTTTGAAGTTTGAAAGTTTTTTTCTCTGATTTCTTTATGAACCATTTCTCTTGCCTCCTTAACCATTTCACCATCAAATCTTCTCATTGAAGAGTCTGTTGACTTCCTGTAGGTCTGTGTGTTTGATTATCAAGTCTTTTGGTGGATCATATTGGGAGATCTTTATCATCCTTGCATAGGGATCTCGCCCGTCACACCTGGGTAATATATCCAGAGCGACGATCCCCTACCAAGCGCAGTTTATTGCTCTACAACTTGCGACGTTGTCGCACTTCACAGTTAGACATCCTGCGACGTTGTCGCAGTTCATTTGTTCCTCTACTGCGACGGTCGCTCTGCATCTGCCCAGAGACTACGATGGGCAGTCTAGTTTTTGTGCTTGGTTCTTCTCCTTATCAACCTTTGATTTTGGTTTGCCTTACAGACCTCCTATGCACTGTATCTTCCAGTCAGAGACCTTTTTGATGTTGCATTGTTAATGTTTGGTTTGGTTTGTTTTGATTCGGAGTGGTTTCAAGTTCCATCTTGAACAAGTTTGAGTTCCAGTAGTGGTGGACACCTTTGGTCTACCCCACCTTTATCCACTTGACCTTGCATTCCCTGCTCTCCCCACCTGAGCTAGTCCTTTCGTTGGCTTAGATCCCAGACCTCCTTTGCACATGTCATTTAACTTTGATTGCATTCGGTTGCTTGTTGAGTGTCTTGAGTGTTCTAGTTCATGAGTGCTTGTCATTTTCTTGAGAATTTCTGAGTGTTTAGAGTGCTGCAAATAATCCCTCTTTTCAGTCATTCGTGGTTAAAAATATAATTGTTATCAAGTTGTAATCTTGGCATATCATTAAAAAATTCAAAGTGCATCATTTTTACCGTTTTCACGTGCATTTGAAAATTGTTGTAGAAATTGGTTCATGCATTGGAATTTATCATTCATTAGTTTTATGGAAAGTTTGAAAAGAAAAGTTAATCATTTGTGCTTTTCAGGAATTATGAGACATTCATTTTCTTGAAAAATTCGACTGAGATTAAGTCTTTGCAAAAGTGATTATGTGCTTGAAAAATTATATGCATCTTTGGTTTTTTATGTTTTTAAGCTATCATAGTGAAATTGGAAAATATAGTGTGCTCTAGATAGAAATTCTCTCTTTTCATCACTTAGTTTCATTTTCGATTCGAAAAGACTAAAAGAAAATGTTTAGATTTGGTTTTTGATGCTTGTGGATTTTGTGTTTTGCTTGGAAAAATGGAAAAAACGAAAAGAGTATTTTTTGTCAAGTGTGGTAGATTTGGGATTGTGTTGCATTTGTCTATTTTGGTAAAACCACTTGGAAAAAGCTTTCTCCTTCCCGTAAATAGATTTCATTGAAAGAAAAGTACATGTTTTCATGTAATTAGGGATTGCATTTTGTTTACATTTATGTACTCACCTCATGCATTCACCTAACCGTCCAGATAAAATTAACGGTAGAACTAGGGTAAAAATTTTAGTAACTTGTGTGCTAAGTTAGAGACGTGTTCCGGCGTCGTAAAATGTGGCAGCTGTCGTTACTTGCTAGCACTGTATTTTGGGGGTATTGTAGTCTTCCACGTACCAACCAGTATATCGAATCTCTTTCACGTACCAACTAGGTATATCGAAGGCTCTTTCACGCACCTTAGGGTATATCGAAAGGCACTTCACGTACTTGGCGTATATAGAAAGGTGTTTCACGTACTCAACAGTATATAGGAAGGTCTCGTGCCGTACGGTTATACATTAGACACCATCACTATGGATTTGAGCTCCCACGTACCTTGCGTATATCGGGAGACACCATTAGGATTCTTGAGACCAACTGAGCTATCCATTTGGCCTTCTTGGCAGAGCAATACACCGAGAACAACACTCGGGGAGATACTACACACGTACTATCAGGTAGTCGGGTTATATGGTCAGGGGTACGTGTTGATGTATATGTAACTTCGGAATGTATTTCACCCATGTATTTCTATATGTATTTTATATTCCTATAGAGATGTTATTATTCCTCTATACGGAAGTGTCATCATTTATATTGTAAGTGTCGTAACTTATACTTTATGGGTTATTAGACCACCTTGTTGGGTTCAGCCCTATATAAGTCATGTGGGTCGAAGGGTTGTTAGACCACCCTAGTGGGGGTCGGCCATGTGGGTCAAAGGGTTATTAGACCACCCTATTGGGTGTCGGCCCAGTCAGCATTGTGTTATGTGGTTAAGTTAAGGCCGACCTAGTAAAGGTTATTAGGCAATTCAAGTCTAGTATAAATAGAGATCGGGAGATCTCTATTTGATCATTCTATTCTCTCACTCACACTTGGGAGAGTGGCGCACTTATGGAGGAGGAGGCTCTGCTGCTAGGAGAAGACTATCTCTTGTATTCTGGTTGTATCATTGCTCTATCTATCTCTGAGGAAGTTATTGGGGTTTTTCACCTTTATGGTTTTCCCCAAGTAAACTTTGTGTCTCTTGTGTGCTTGCATTATTGTGTCCATGATTGATATGTTGTAGATTTGTTGTGCATGTTGTTCTCTCAATTAAGATCCTAGATCAGATTGAAGTAAATTCTGAAAATCTAACATGGTATCAGAGCTAGCCTAAAAGAAGGCATGATATGGCATGTATGACACTTATTGCACTTACGATGCTAGGGCTTGATATAGCAAAAACCAGTCATCATAGCACTTTCGCTATAAATCCATTTTGGCGAAGTTTTCGGATCTGAAAATTTTACAGGTCGAAGATCAGATCCCCATGGACCTTGTGTCCAAAGGACAACCTCTAATTCGTTGTACTTTGTGATTTATGATCTGTACAACATAGGGTTTCTACCTCTTCCAGATCTGAGTCAAAATCAGGTGACCTTGGGAAAAAGGTCATAACTTGGGCTAGGAAGATCCAAATGAAATTTCGTAAAAAGTGATAGGTACTACACAGACTGTACTATCTCAGGAAAAGTTTTCAGAGGCCGAAGTTGAACCAGTGACACGTGGAACACCGTACAAGTTTACTCTCCTGTATTATCCCATAAATAGGTCACGTTGCGACACTTAGCATAACTCTCTCTCAGAGAATCCAATTGAGGTCAGACCTATCAGGATGGAAAGATAACAGGTCGGGATATCTCAGGAAAATTCTTCAAACCTTGTGGATCGAAAAGTTCGGAGTTACACCAGAAACAATAAGGTACATATTTATGTCAAAACATAATTATTTATAAGCACCTTCATTCATGGCTTCCAGAATTTAAGGCTTCGGATAAAGTTGGAATTTTTGTAATCAGAGACCACGGCTAGATGCTACTCATCAAAATCGAAATTTAGAGACTAAGATCATATTTTTTGGTTGGGCAGAAGGCCGGGCTTGATCAAACCCCAGTTCGGGACTTTGATCGGAAAGATGGAAAATAGGACTTCTGCAAAAATTGGAATTTTGGAAATCTGTGACCATGACTAGAAGCTCCTCAGAAAAATCGAAGTTTAGAGCTTTGAATCAAATCTTTTGGTTGGGTGAAGCTTCGGGAAACTCAAACCCTAATTCAGGGTCCTCCCAAGTGAATCCGAAAATCTAAAAGGCAATTTCGAGGGGTGAAACTGTCAGGAACCCATGTTTTTACTTTGTTAGTATATTGTTGTTGGATGCATGTGCTTTGTAAGTCGTCCCGTAGTATTTGTTGATCAATAGTTTGTGTTATTGTTGTTGGCGCATATGCTTTGTAAGTCGCCTGTAGTATTGTTGATCCATAGTTTGTAGTGGCCCATGGTTTTGACCCATCGTATTGGTGCCTAGACTTAGTATATAAGTGTGTGTTGAGACCTATGAAGGCACCGTGAACTTATTTGTATTGAGCTTGCTCATAGGAGGTTGCCCCCTCGAAGTGGCATGTGATCAATATAAAAGTGATTATGAGTTCTGTCATTTCTGCTATTTCGCATATTCTTATTAATTAATTGTTGCAGGTGCTTCACAGAAACTTTGCAGTTTTCAAATTCTGAATATACCAACTTGATCAACTCATCAAGGTGCATATTTCTATCCTTTCGGAAGTTTGAAATTCAAAGTTTGAATTTTTGGGGTTTCTTTGACAAACCCTAATCCAGCTCCAGGTCCAGTTCTTGCAAATCAAGTGGATTGGGTTAATCCTAGAAGAAGATGGATTGGTCACCTGCATAAGTGAAGAAGTTCCTGTCTCAAAGGGAGATGAGGCTAAGGCCTTCCATAAGAAGATTACAAGCAATCTTGACAGGTATGGCTTACAGGTATGTTTCATGGTTAAGCTTATCATATGTTTGTCTTCATATCATTACAATCCAATCTTGATTAATTACTAGACTTGTTGTATCACCTTAATAGAAAATGTTCATTGATTAAGGTTTTGACACTTATGAATGTACTAATGCATTGTGATGTTGTATGAGGTTTATGTTGTTCGCTAACATAAAAGGTACACCAAGAAAGACAAATCATGTTCTACTTCAAGAACATATGATCATGGTGACATGAAGACAAAGATTCATCCATTATCATGGATCACATAGAAGATCTACTTTCGAGGTATGTATAACTTGGTCCTACAATGGTTAACCTATGAGACATGCAGGTTACTAGCACAAGTCACTGAAGAGAACCAAAAGACATTATGCGGGTATGTTATACATAACTAGCTAGCATGCTAATCTAGGTATGTTTTTCCTATATCAAGCTAGAATCCTACCTTGTGTTAGGATCTTATATTGTTGTGTTGTTGATAATGATTATTCATGAAGTCATAGGTTTGAATAGTCATGGCTGTATGCATATTATGTTTCTTACCATAATTGATGATATGACTAACCAGAAGAATCATGAAGGTATAGGTTTGAGTAATCACGAGTTTATGCATTGATGATTTAACTAATCATAAGAGTCCTATGATCAAATAAGAATATGCATGAGTAAAAGAAGACTTCCCTGAAACCTTGAATACTAATGTTTATTATCTGTGAATGATCATGACTATACATGTTTAATATTATTGTGTTTTGATAGTATTAAGATTATACTAATAAATGTGTGATTATGTATGAGACCTCAAGGATAACACAATGATGATACTAATAAGCATACATAGTGATTAAGGATGGATGTAAGTTCAAGGACAGGTAATCCAGGAAGCAAAGATCAAGAGGGAGCACACTCCAATTGTTCCTGCAAGAAAGCAAAGGAGCACACTTCAGTAGTTTCTGCAAGGATGCAGATATTCAGAGGGAGTTGACCACTTCTCACAATCCACATCAGAATGGAGTTGCAAAGATTCAGAGGGAGTCCACCCAGCAACCAAACAAAGATAAGTATTTGAATTGTCATTTCTTACATAATGTTATTCAATGATGTATATGCTTATGTTCCTAGAATTAGGTTGTGTATTATGCATATTAGAATAGTTGCATTGATGAACAGTATACTACTAATATACATGGGTAAGTGGCCTATGGCACTGTACAACATTCCATTGCTACTTATCTAGAATGAAACCTCTTTGTTGACATGTTGGGAGTTGTGCACATTCTTAACAATGTTCTGGTAGAGATTGGAAGGCATCTAGAAAGTTACGGGATATGGATAAATGTTGTATTGAAGCATTGGCTAAAGATAATTGCATGACTGTATGACATTTTCTTTATGTGTAAGAATTTGTTCTGAAAACTATGAGATGTTTTCTAATCATGCAATTTAACTTGTTGTGTAGGAAAGATCGTATACCATCACCTACAAAAGAATGACTACAACATTTGTTCAGCAACAAAGTTATCTATTGAAAATATTAAAGATATTGAAGATTCCCAGGATCCGGGAAGAATGCCATGATCGAGGAGTACCAGTCGATCATGAAGATGTTTAGGATGCAGTCCCAAGACCTGAAGGGGAGTCTGTAGTGACTTCCAAGAGGATCTACAAGATCAAGCATGCTGCAGGTGGTAGCATAGAGACTTTTGCTCCTGTAGCCAGATACACCTCCATTAGATCAGTACTTGCTCTAGCCGCAGTGATGAAGTGGGAGATACACCAGATGGATTTCAAGACAGCTTTCATGAATGGTGTAGTTGAAGAAAAGTGTATGTGGAGCAGCCACTTGGTTTTGAGACACATGACAGGGAGTCATATATGTGCAGAACTTGGTATGGTAGGATAAACAACCTTCTATCCAGTTTGGGCTTTACCAAGAGTAAAGCGGATTCCAACCTTTACTACAAGGTTGAGGAAGGGAATCCTGTGATTCTACTCTTGTATGTGGATGATTTATTTGTAACAGGAGATGACAGATTCATTGCCGACACGCAGCGGAAGCTTGCTGCCAAGTTCGAGATGAAGAACTTGGGGATGATGCACTATTTGTTTTTGGCATGAAGGTGTGGCAGAGTGCAGATGGAATCTTCCTTGGACAAGGGAAGTATGCAGTAGAGATCCTGAAGAGGTTCGGGATGATGGGATGCGAGGTTATGGCATCGAACCTGAAGCTTCTGTGTGATGCTTCATCTGAACCAGTTGATGTCACTATGTATCATCAGATGATTGGGTCCTTGATGTACCTGACGAACACGAGACCAAATATTTGCTTTGCGGTGAACACATTGAGCCAGTTCCTGACAGATCCGAGGAGTGTTCACCTAGTTGCTGTAAAGCATATTCTGAGGTACCTGAAGGGTATAGTTGATTATGGGCTCAAATATGATGCGAATCAAAAGTTTAACCTATAGGGTTATGTTGATTCAGATTGTGTAGGCAGTGCTACAGATAGGAAGAGCACATCTGGGTGTTGCTTCAGTATGGGATCAGGTGTGATCTCTTGGTTTAGCAGGAAGCAGTCCTGCGTAGCACTGAGTACAGCTGAGGCAGAGTATGTTGCAGCCTGTTCAGCTAGTTGTGAGGTAGTATGGCTTCGGAAGCTACTGTCTGAGTTATTTGATCTCCCGTTGGATGCTACTGGTATCTTCTGTGATAACCAGAGTTGTGTGAAGCTGTCCGAGAACCCAGTGTTTCATGACAGGTCGAAACACATAGAGATCAAATATCACTATATCAGGGATATGGTGCAGAGAGGAGTTGTGAAGCTCCTGTACATTGCGACAGACGAGCAGATTGCAGATGTGCTGACGAAGCCACTAGCCAGGGTGAAGTTCGAGTACTTCAGGGAGAGGCTTGGTGTTCTTCAAATTGATGACACTTCAAGGAAGAAGTGATGGACACATTTGTAGAAGCCATTCCAAGCATGTTGGAAGGAGGATCCTTCACATGGCTGTGGATGTAAGCACTCGATGATGAGCATCAGGATGATGCTCCAGTTACTGCTCGGTATATGCATCAGGAGGATGCTGGATATGATCAGTTGGATCATTTATATATGTATGTAAGCATCATGTTGGATGCTGGATATGATCAGTTGGATCATTTATATGTATATGTATGTACGCATCATGTTGGATGTTGGATATGATCAGTTGGATCATTTATATGTATATGTATGTACGCATCATGTTGGATGTTAGATATGATCAGTAGGATCATTTGTATATGTTTTGTATATGCATCATGTTGGATGCTTGGACCATGTATTTGTATATGTATCAGGTGGATACTGTGTATGATCAGGTAGATCATGTATGTTGATATGTGTCAGGTATGATCAGGTGGATTATGTTTTTGTATTTGTATCAGGTGGATACATTGTATGATCAGGTGGATCATGTATGATGATATGTATTAGGTAGATACTTGGTATGCATCAGGTAGAATGCATTATATGATCAGGATGATCATGGATGATGAGCTTCAGGATGTTGCTCCAGATGACATGCAGCAGGATGTTGCAGTGATGATGATCAAGATGATCATGTGTACATCAGGATGATGTATGGTGAGTATCAGGGTGATACTCTGTGGCCGTGGATCAGGTTGTGCAGATGAGCATATAATAGCGCCCTGGGAGATTTGCAGATAGTCTTGCAAGGTTTTGCCTATGGCATATAATTTCGCCCTGGGATATCTGGCAAATGCTCTTTCGAGGTTTTGTCCTATGGCATATAATAGCGCCCTGGGAGATCTGATAGGTTGAGCTTTGTGCTCGTAATAAGTCCTGGGATGCTCTTGCAATGTTTTTCCATGACCACATATAATATCGCCCTAGGAGATCCGATAGGTTGGGATGTGTTCCCGTAATAAGTCCTGGGATGCTCTTGCAAGGTTTTGTGGTGACCACATACAATAGCGCCCTGGGAGATCCGATAGGTTGAGTTGTGTGCTCGTAATCAGTCCTAGGATTCTCTTTCGAGGTTTTGTGGTAGGGTCACATGTAATAGCTCCCTGGGAGATCCGATAGGTTGGGCTGTGTGCACGTAATAAGTCCTGGGATGCTCTTGCAAGGTTTTGTGACGCACGTAATAAGTCCTGAGGATTCCACAGTATGGCCAGTGATGATGAAGACCTGCAGGTGGTGGGCCTACATCTAGTATGAAAAGGGACTGGCTCTGTAGAACTTCCTATGACGAGTAGATTCAGAGATTGATTGAGATAGCAGCAACAGTGACGATGATGATGATTCGAGGATGATGATTCGATGATGATGATCCAGAGAAGAAGACTTGTGCTAGCAGATCTGTGTCAAGAAATACCTTCCTAGTTAAGAGGGAGTGTTGATGTATATGTAACTTCGGAATGTATTCCACCCATGTATTTCTATATGTATTTTATATTCCTATAGAGATGTTATTATTCCTCTATACGGAAGTGTCGTAACTTATACTTGATGGGTTATTAGACCACCTTGTTGGGGTCAGCCCTGTATAAGTCATGTGGGTCGAAGGGTTGTTAGACCACCCTAGTGGGGGTCGGCCATGTGGGTCAAAGGGTTATTAGACCACCCTATTGGGTGTCAGCCCATTCAGCATTGTGTTATGTGGTTAAGTTAAAGCCGACCTAGTAAAGGTTATTAGGCAAGTCAAGTCTAGTATAAATAGAGATTGGGAGATCTCTATTTGATCATTCTATTCTCTCACTCACACTTGGGAGAGTGGCGCACTTATGGAGGAGGAGGCTCTGCTGCTAGGAGAATACTATCTCTTGTATTCTGGTTGTATCATTGCTCTATCTATCTTTGAGGAAGTTATTGGGGTTTTTCACCTTTATGGTTTTCCCCAAGTAAACTCTATGTCTCTTGTGTGCTTGCATTATTGTGTCCATGATTGATATGCTGTAGATTTGTTGTACATGTTGTTCTCTCAGTTAAGATCCTAGATTATAATGAAGTAAAATTTGAAAATCTAACAGTACGGTCCTAATCCTCCCTGGTTAGTGCTCTGAAAAATTGGGGCGAGTATAACTGTTGGACCCTGGAGTAGATCGCAAGTTGCGAAGCCTTAACAATCCTATGAGGTTCCAGACTTTTGAATCCATTCCTATCACATAAGTTTGCTTGTGGCCTTAGTTTGTGTAGATTTTTCTAGACTGTTTTTCTTTTGTTTAGATTACCCTAGGAGAAACTCTGTTTCAGTCACTCTGGCTGACTTTCCTTGGAGAAGGTCCTGTAGGATTTTGAACTTACCACCTGAATATCCCCTTAACCAGGTGGACCCACAAGCCACGGTCGTGTCACCCGAAGTAGAAAACCCTACTTTGAATATTGGAGCACACATGTTCCCTCCATATTCACTTGCCTCCAATCCCCCACAGGGTGAAGAGGCGCAAACTTCCACTTCACAAGACTCACCTCTCGTTTTACCGGGAGAGCCTGGATCGGTGGAATTGTTAAATCCGCCCCAGGATGACCCTATATCAGATGTTGGTCCAGCTGCAGCTTTTTGGACATCATCTCTAGGCCACCTAGTGGCTCACTTTACCATTGCATCCCCACCCAGTTGGGCTACTCCTGAAGACCCTCTAGCACCTTATCGTGATCGTATGACTCGATTGTGTGCTATGGGTTAGGAGTTTCGAAGACAAAGTCTTCTACGAAGGGTTGAAGACCCGACGTTACCTCCTTATCAACCACTCCCGAGTCGTTATTTATCTTTTGACTCACCGGAATCACCAACCCAACACGTGACCACTTCTGAATCTAGTCAACCCTCGTTTCCTGCACATACACCCCTTATACAGGAGAGAGTTCTATACCTCCAACGACTCAACCTGTTGAAGGACAACAGTCCAACACACCTGTTACTACCACAGTTACATTACCCACTCCTCCCCCACCCCAAAACTCACGGGGAGGATACTCTTTACCCCCTACCTTCCTTATGGGTAATGTTAACCCTGTCATGAATAATCAACAGCCCGCGTTGGGTCAACCTTTGAATAGTGGTCAGCAAGTTGTTACTGGGGGGAAACCCCCGTCTCTTAACCATAACACTGGAGGAGGAGTTCCCATCGGTCCTTCCGTTGGAAATTCCCTACCTGTCGGACCTTTCACCACAGGATATCCCATGTTGAGGGACCATCCAATGTAATTCAACCACCATGGAGTCAAGCGTATCCAGGTTATCTTAACCCTGTGTCGGGACAATTCAATTCTGGAAACGCACTCTACGGGATACCCTATCCCGGAAATCCATACACTCTATAGGGGCAGCAAAATGTTTTACAACATGAACCCCCACCTACAGTCCCTCAAGTCCCACCACCCCCATTTGGTCCAACCCCACCTCCCGTCGAAGGCGACGGGCCTACACATAATTCTGGAGGACGTAGAACTCTACCTCCTGGCGGAGGACCACCTCATTCTGGCAACCATGGCCCACCTTGGCGGCGAAGGTGGAGGCCCTCCCCCTTCAGGCGGAGGCGAAGGCGAAGGCCCCCCCCCCGGGTGGTGGAGGACCATCCCATCCTAGTGGTGGCGGTGGAGGACCATCCCACCCTAGCGGTGGTGGTGGAGGACCATCCCATCCTGGTGGTGATGGTGGAGGACCATCCCACCCTGGCGGTGGTGGTGGTGGACCATCCTATCCTGGTGGAGGTGGCGGAGGAGGCCCTTATCCTTCCGACGACGGCAGTGGACCACCACCTCCTCCCAGTGGAGGCAGTGGAGGTCCATCCTACCCCGGGTGGCAGCGGCGGACCACCACCTCCTCCCGACGGAGGCAGTGGAGGTCCGTCCTATCCTGGTGGTAGCAGCAGACCCCCACCATTTGGAGGCGGCCCACCCCCTCCTCCCGACGGAGGCAATGGAGGTCCATCCTACCCCAGTGGCAGTAGCGGACCACCACCTCCTCCCGACGGTGGAGGCAGACCCCCACCTTATGGCAACGGACCATCTTATTACGGTAACAAACCACCTTATTATGGTGACGGACCTACATATGGTTCGACCGGCATACCCCCTTACGATCACTTTCCTCCGGGAACACCTTACAACCAGTCAATTCAAGGTCCTATCGGTCCATACATGCCCTATCAGTGCTATCAATACCCCCAGATGAACCAACAACTTCCATTTTTGGCTACTTTGGACCTACCCGACCTGTCTCGTCTGACGAATGACCCCATCTTCCACGGGCATAACTGGCCACCCATTCCGATTAAGTTACCATCAGATATCCCCAAATTTGATGGCAAGCCGAGCAAGGATCCAAAAAACCATGTGATGACATACCATTTATGGTGTTCATCCAACTCCTTGATGGACGACTCGATACGTCTTGTTATGTCATTTTTGACTCACTTCCAGTTGCCCATTCGCTATGAGAGTGGTATGGACTTATTGACCTCCCTTTGCCAGAACACTGCCACTCATATTTCAGATCATATTCATGAATGGCAACAAAGACGACGTCTTATTAAGGCTCATATTCCATACCAACTCTTAGCTGATTGGTTTACGAAGTCTCTCTTACCTGTCGTAACTCGAGACATAGCTATGGGAGGGGCCGTCACTGAGGAACATGCTATTGCCCGTGCCCATTACTTAGACTTGGTCTATGCTCAATCCGACACATTGTATGAAATTGTTCCTGACGCACCTCGCCCTACGTATGACCCTACGAAACCACCCAAGGTACCACAGGCCGATGGCATCATTGGTTCCCTTACCTCCTAGCCTTCTACTCAAACTGGTGGCTCGTCGAACCCCCAAGGTTCTTCCCCATCACCACCACAGGCTAGCCACAACAATACCAAGTCCACTACTCCTGCCTCCACCGAAGAGGTGAATTCTGTTCAATCAGCTCCATCTCAGAAATCCGGTGGTAAGAAGAAAAACAAAGGGAAACCTAAGAAACCTTCTAACCAGTAAGAGTCCAAGCCCAATCCCGACGACACCAAATAGAAGAGGAAGTTGAAGTATCCTTGTTTATTGTGCGATGGTGACCATTTCTCCAAGGAATGTTCCCACCGAGATGAGGTGCAGAAGTTTCTCAAAGGAAACTCTACTACTGCAGTTCTCAATGATCCCTTCCCCACTCATCACCAGCAACTAATCACACACACCTCTCCTTCCCAAGGAGAAGCATCATCCACCGCGCATGTTCTCATGATGCGTAGTGAGACTGTCAACATGAACACATGTTCTCGTTCATATGACTCAGTCCCTCAAAAGGAATCGGTTGGAAGTTATACTGAAAAAGCTTCCACTTCTATTCCCGACGTCACCGTACCGCATGCTTCTGTCACCATTGAGAAGCCTTCTTTAGAGTCAATGTTTCGTCCGCCCAAGAGCACGATTCAAAAAGTTGTTTTCAATCCCAATGCTCGGGCCGCTCAGAACTACAATATTGTAGAGGACCTGGCACAAGCTCCTTGTGCTATGTCGACATTAGAGGTCTTGCAAAACTGTCCTAACCAGCGCAAGACTCTCCTCGCTGCCATTGGCGCAGTTGATCCGGATTCTTCTAATGCCATCATGTTCCACCTTGAGTACTTTAAGCCGAAGCTTTCCCATCAGTTGGCATTTCAAGTTGCCACAAACATTGCTGGGAAGACAATCCATCGTACTGTCTTGGACGAAGGTGCCTCTATTTCAGTCATGTCGATTTCGTGTTGGAGAGCCATTGGAGCTCCCGAGTTGAACCGTTCTCCCACCACCTTGAAAGCATTCGACAGACGTGGCTTTCAACCTCATGGGATGTTATAAGCCTTAGCAGTCGAGTTGGGGGGTAAGATTGCAACCATTAATGTGGAAGTGGTCGCAGCCCCGTTAGATTATAATATTCTACTTGGTCGTAATTGGTTTTACGCCATGACTACGGTCGCATCATCTATCTTCCACATAGTACAATTCCCCCACCAAGGGCGAATTGTTACTGTCGACCAACTGGATTTCTGTACACTTGACACCGCTACTCATACGGGCGATAATGTTCCATTACTCGGACAATCTTCGTAGCTATATGAGAGCGTGGGGGTCGGCCTCATAAAAGATTCATCTCTTATGGGCGTCTTTCCAACCTCGGATCCCCCTAATCATGTTGCCACAATGAACATGATCTCTTCTAGGATTTCATCTGTCCCTAACTCTATCGATCAATGGTTTGTACCTGAAGAAGCCACTACGCACCTGATTGGAGATACCATGCCTATTTCACCCGCTAAACTCACTTATGAGGTTATCCAGTCAGCACCAGAGGACCACCTAGATGTGGCCTCTACCTCATGTTCTCTACAGCAGACGTCATCCCTACCCAATCCTCTGCTCTGGATTTTTCATTCTGACGAGTCCATCATGGAAATCATGAGTGTGAATGACCCTCCGTGGGAAGACCTCCATCATAGATCGTCTTTCCTTCCCCCATTGGATACTGTGGCGAATAGCATCACCACCATCTTTACATCGGGTTTCTACCCTTGCCCTCAGTCCCCGATACTCACGTGTCAAACAGACACTGAAGGCAACTTGGCCAACATTGAAACTACCATTTCAGTAGACATATCGATTACTCTTGGTGTAGTAGAATACATTCGTTTAGGCCAGAAGTGTTCCCCTGAAGAGATTAAAATGTTCACGACCTTGTTCAAGCAATTTCGAGACATGTTTGCTTGGACCTACGAGGAGATGCCCGGGATAGACCCCACTATTATTTCGCACATGATTCAAACATATCCTGATGCTAAACCAGTCCGACAAAAGTTGCGACTGGTACACCCTCGGAAGACTGCGGCAATCAAGGCGGAGATTGAAAAGCTCTTGAAAGCTGGCTTTATCTACCCTGTCCCACTGACAAAATGCGTCTCAAACGTCGTCCTTGTAGCTAAAAAGAAGGGTACCATTCGTGTCTGTGTCGATTATCGGGATCTCAACAAGGCTTGTCCTAAGGACAATTACCCGACTCCCTTTATTGATCAAATCATTAACAAATGTGCCGGAAGTGTCATCTTTTCGTTCATGGATGGCTTTTCCGGATACAACCAAATTGAGATCCACCCGGCTGATCAACACAAGACTGCTTTCATTTGTCCTTGGGGCACGTTTTCCTATCGCAAGCTCCCTTTTGGCCTTAAAAATGGTGGTGCCACATTCCAGCAGGCCATGTCGTATGCCTTTCATGATGTGAAGGACTTTGTGGAACCTTATCTCGACGATCTACCTGCCCATTCAAGGCAACGTGAGTACCACATTGATCATCTGACAGCCGTTTTCCTTAGATGTAAGCAGTACAACATCCGCCTGAACCCTCACAAGTGTATCTTCTGCGTCGAGTCTAGACACCTCCTCGGATTTATTGTCTCGAAGGATGGGATCCACATTGATCCCTTGAAGGTGGAAGCCATCGTCGCTCTCCCACCTCCCACCTACATTACGGAATTGCAAAGTTTGCAAGGGAAGGCAACTTACTTACAGTGTTTTGTCTGTAATTTCGGGCAAAAGACGCAGGGTTATATGAGACTACTCAAGAAAGACATCCCATTCATTTGGGACGATCAAGCGCAACAATCCTTCTATAGTCTCAAACATGCTATCACGCACGCCCATGTGCTCCAACCGCCAAATTACTACAAGGATTATATCCTTTATCTCGCTGCTTCTGCCACCACGATCGCCATCGTCTTGGTATAGGAAGACAATAACACCCAGGAACATGTGATCTACTACCTAAGTAAGGGTCTTATGGACTCTGAAACTGGTTACTCACATGTTGAGAAGCTCGCTCTCACGGCAGTCATTACCGTCCAAAAGTTCCGTCACTACATACTGCTCCGCACCACCACCATCATCGCCGACTCAAACCCCATGTACCACGTACTAACACGCCAAGTGCTGGGGGGCAAGTATTCACGCTGGATCGTGATACTTTAGGAGTTTGATCCCCTCTTCGAGAAGGCCAAGTCTAAAAAGTCGTTGGTGTTTGCCGAGCTCATCTGTGATCTTCCCCGTGTTGATGTAGGATCTGAGCCCAATGATTCTCTTCCAGGCGAATCATTGTTCCTTATCAGCACATCTGACCCATGGTATGGGGATATTACCTTATATCTCTAGACCCAACGTTTCAACCCCCAATTATCTCGTGACGATCGTCGTCGAATACGCTACCATGCAAAGTATTATCTGATCATTAGTGATACCTTGTACCGTCGCGGCATTGATTATGTCCTTTGACGCTCTCTGACACATGAGGAGGCTTAACACATCTTGAATGACTGTCACGCTGGGGCTTGTGGCAGTCATCTCTCTGGGATGGCTACGGCTCAGAAGATACTACGCACGGGATATTATTGGCCATCTATCTTCAAAGATTGTATTGAGGCAGTCAAAAAATGTCCCCCATGCCAGCATTTTCAAACGAAAAAGCACACCCATCCAGCCCCGTTACACCCGGTTATTGTCGTTGGCCCCTTCGCAAAATGGGGCATTGACTTCATGCACTGTAAGCCTACCTCAGCCGGGGGGCATGGTTACGTCATAGTAGCCTTGGATTACTTTACAAATGGGTCGAGGCCATGCCTACATACACGAACAACGTCAGAACCGTCTCACTCTTCATGTTCAATCATGTTATCTCACGGTTCGGAGTCCTGCAAGCCATAGTCACCAACCATGGATCTCACTTTCAGAACCATATGGTCAATGAGCTCAGTGCCAGATTGGGTTTTTGTCATGAAAACTCAACACCTTACTACCCGCAGTCCAATGGACAAGTAGAGGTCATTAACAAGGTCTTGAAAACCATGATTCAACGCATGGTGGGTACGCATAAGTCCAACTGGCACAACATGCTCTTTTCCGCGCTGTTAACACCTGATTTTTACACCTCATAAATATCAAGTGTGAAGGGTATAGGGTTGGAGAAACATACCTGATAAAGGCTTGAAACCCCAGTCTTCCTCCATGGCTGAGGGCTAGAATATGGGAAATTAATATAAAAAAGGACTAAAAGGGAATACCCCATAAGAAGATTCACAAAGAAGTAGGTGAAGGAGCCTTCTAAACGAATAAATAACCCCAAATCCTAAGTCCGACAGCCTAAAGTATTATAAGGATTAAGCCTCGACAAGAGAACCACCGTAGATGCAAAGCGAAGCCAGATCCACGATCCAAGATTAAACTCGTCGAGAAGCTGCATGATAGATAACCAAAAAGGTGGTAGCGACGGATCATACCGTCGGACAGATGGCAGCTGGAGGGCTCGTCGCGGGAAGAAAAGCGGTAAACAAAACCATCATAAGGGCACGAGATATCGGGATGGTAGAGTCATAAAGCAATCCACGGTGTGGAGAGTAGGTAGCCCAGATCGACGGTGCGGAGATGAAGGAAGATGCACGAAAGAACGGACAATGGGCCTCGTCGTTGGGGAAAGATTGAACATTAAATATGTCGCTCATCTCCACTGTAGATGCAAAGTGAAGCAAGATCTACAGTCCAAGCTTAGTCTCGCTGAGAAGTAGCATGACAAATACCTAAGAAGGTGGTCGCGATGGATAAAACCGTTGGACAGGTGTCAATGCCATAGGTGATCGCGAGGAAGGAAAGTGGTATCTAAAACCATTTCGAGAAGACATTGATGGTGCTCCGCAGACACATGGTAATAGTGGAATGACCCAGATTGGGTCCTACCTGGGATCCGACGGAGGGCAGGCAGAAAATGTCACATCAGAAGATTAAACAAAGGTCTAGATCCGACGACTGAAAGTCACATGTGAAAAATCAGCGACCAGGATCGTCGGACAAGTGGCGGATAAGACCAATGGTTAAGTAAAGAAGATTTATATATAAAACCCTCGATGGGTGTTGTAGACACTTGTTTATTTAGAAAACTGTCAAAGTCTAGAAGCTTCTCGGCGTGTGGGAGACGGCGAGGGCGACGGGGCTTTCGACAGAAGTATTCTAGAATATTTACTGGCAACAGGTAGGCCCTACCGACTGAACTTGTCAGTTAAGTAGCTAATTCAATAGAATCATGGAAGAAGGTTCCTCCATGAGCACAAGCAGAGTTAGGAATGCCCTGGAGGACAGGGATGGTAATATTTTTGACACAGTTACCCAACTACCCGTGACTGAAATAAAAAGAAGGCTGAAAGGCCTGCGGGATGAAGGTACAGATGTACATAGGGTTTTTCAGTCGTCTTTCATTTTGTTTTGTCCAGACCAGATCATGTTGTTTCTCGAGTTCGTCTCTTGGTGTGCATCCAACTATGAGGGATCTCAGAGAGTTGTCATGAATAACCAGCAGAGTAAAATTGTCTGTTCTACAGAACCTTCGGTGGTGCGTCAGTCGTTTGAAGTCCCTGGTTTTCTCACACCCGAGTCTGAAGAGTTCTCCGAAATAACACTGGTAACCCTCTATCATAAAAGCCCTCCCGAGAGTTGACAAGTCTTTTTGACCACTTGCCTAAAACTGGACCTGGAAATTGAAGAAACCCCTTACCTAGTAGATGTTAGCCTGTTTAATACCAATACCCAATTGGTTCTGTCGTTACTTGCACAGTTTTTAGGTCTTGATAGTGATAGGGTGGTGACGGAAGTGCAATTAAGCTTGCTGTATAGAATAAGCGTCGGCCCTCCCCTGGTCAGTTATGAGTTAGTCCCTGGTCTCAAGTTTGAAAGTTTTATAGCATAAGGCATTAACGCCCAATTGGCGGCTTTTCTGAACACTAGATGTTTCCGATTTCAGGCCTACCTGATGAAATTGGTTATGGACAGTAACCACAATGAGTTACGTTTCCCACCGGAAGTTTATGCCGGTCACTTGGAAGACAACATGTTCAATTACATGTATTCTATGTTATCTATGTTATACAAATTATTTTTTGAAGAAGGGATGCCAAGAGTATTGCCTAAAATGAAAACCTTGTTGCAGTTGAAAAGGGAAGTAGCAGTGGGAGACTGGTTTTTATCTAGAGACTCAACAGTCATCTGGCTATATGGGTTTACACACAAACCTTACGTTCTATCGGCCTTTTTGACATCTAGAGTTTTCTCTTTGGAATTTATCAGACAAAAGTTAATCTTGGAAGACGAGCTTTTTTCAAAATTCAGGAAAGGAGTAGATTTGAAATTTCCTTGGGTCATCAGCCCATTCATTTTTAAAAGTAAAGAGGTCATTGCGGAAGTACAAAAGTTGATGGAAGGATTTGAGTTTGAAAAAGATGTGGCAGCGAGCTACGACCCTTATCATATAATCTCTGACAGAAGGACGCTGAATAACCTGAGTGGTTTCGAGCATAAAGAAATAGAAGGGTTATCAGCCAAAAGGAATTTGTTGCAGTACGAACCGGAAGCAGAAATGGCCCCCGGCTTGCAAGGCGAGGATCTCGCTTTGCTAGAGGCAGCTATAGAAATGGAAGAAGTGCCTTAAGACTGCTGAAGTGGGAGAGGAGGAATTTGCACGAAATCTTAGAAGAGTATGATGAAGAAAGAGGAAAGAGATGCAGAGTTGGGGACCAGGAATTGGCCCAGACACAAGCTGTCGCGACTATTTCAATGGAAGCTGAAGATAATAGAGAAGGGGAAAATCCAATTCCAGGTGTACAGGTAGTGGAGTACAATTTCGAGAGAGAAGATGTTTGAGAAATATGCACAGGACAAGCAGGCCTCGGCTCAGCAGATATACGACCTGTTACCAAAGGCTCGAAATTTGTTAAAATCAGGCGTCTCACCAGTAGCCAGCCGAAATGTGAAGGCAGGTACTCTAAATGTGGCGGTGGCTACCTCGAGTAAACAGACCAAGGTAACGTATGATTTAACAAAAATATCGACCTCCGATAAGGTCTAGATGCATAAGCAACTAGGGGATGTTATTTATGAAGATTATATACAGGCGAAGCTGAAAGTGGAGAAGTTTGAGTAAATAATCAGTAAAATGGACACTCAGTTGAGACAAGAAAGACAGGAGAACAAAGTGCACCAGCAGCAAATCAGAAAGATACAATTAGATCTGGTTGCTAGTGATGGTGGCGTTAAGCTACTAAGAAATTGTTGACAAAAAAGGAAAACCTGATCCAAACATTACTGAAGAAAGCAAAAGTCTCAAATACTCAGTTGATCCAAACTCCTGAAGTGACTAAGTTGGAACAGGAGAAAGAAGCCTTAGTTAAAGAACTCAGTGAAAACCGGGTTGAATTGCTAAAGTTGACTGAGAAAAAGGAAGATTGGGAAAAGGAGAAGTTAAGTTTGGAGCAACAGATTGAAGACTTGAAAGATAACTTGCCCATTTTGGGCATGCGGCCTACCCAAGAAAATCAAGAGAAGGAGAAAAATAATACTGATAGCCTCTCGCGAGCTATGTTCCAGGTTAGTCTCAAGGAAGTAGAGATTAAAGAACTGAAGGAAAGGACTTCGAAACTAGAAGAACAGAACATGCATATAGAAGAAGAAGTAAAAAATTTGCAAAAAGAGAATAAAGGGTTGATAGAAACAAATCACCGATTTGTCTCCCAAGTAATCGGGCATATCCCTATGCAGACGGGTAGAGATCTAATCTGGGACAAGATTATAGAGATCGCTACAAGTCTCAGACCATACTTAATCTCCTTAAATACTCGGGAGAAAGCGATAAAGAAAGCTTTGAAGAGTTGTGCATTAACCAAAAGTAACTTACAACTCAAACCTAAGGAATTAGCTCGAGACGCCATAGACTTCTTGAGACTTGAGTCCGAAGAGCAATTGATTGCTCTGGAAATAAAAAACAGAGTGGCTGCTATCGCTTGGGCACGGAGGACGCTAGGTAAGTTTTCCCACGTAGAAGAGCTTGAGGCCCTATGTGCATCGATGAACAAGCGGATTGCAGAGATAAAGAAAAGGTTCGAGAAGATCTTCCAGAAAGGGTTTCCCTCTCTTTGGAACGAAAGCAATGAACTCATCCTACATAATGATTACAGAAATCAGTTGTGTGCTATAAAGATGGACCATGAGAAATTCCAGACGTTGAGTCGGATCCTCACGGGAAAAATACTGCTAGAAAAGCTTGCACCTGATTTCGAGATCCTAAACCAGCTGAAAAGTTTGAGCGAGGGAGCTTTCGTATTGCCAAATGACGAAAATGTGGAGCTGAAAGTATTTGTGAAAGAGATGGTGTTGCATGAGAGCATCACAACCGACCAGTAGGGTTATGTGGAGAAGTACGGGAGAATGAAACATTCACTTCAAACTCTTTAGTAGTGGTTATTTGTTCTTTTGTTTTCAAAGGGTTGATGTTATGAGTAAAAGGTTTCTAAGACATTCCTATTTTTTGAAAAGCAACTTGTAATTTTTTTTGAGGCGGCTAAATGGATAGCCAGCTGGAAACTTTTATGCTTACTATGTTTACTTTACTATGATGTCAATTTCATTCGGTAATAATACCAGCAAAGGTAAAAAATAGTTAGGACGGCTCTACCTGTTTTTGTTTCAAAACAGTTATGGAAAACCAATTTTTGATGAGATGCCATATGGTTGTAACTGTTTTTTGTTCAGAAGGAGCCGAGCCTAGAGCTCGAAGACATCTATATATACATTTGTAATCGAAGACACAAGGGTTGGAAATCTTATGAAAAAGCTATTTGTGTTTTGATGATCAGTTTGTAAGACTTTTTCTTTGAGTTGTTTAATAGAAATCGCAGAGCTGAAGCCTGCGTTTTGACAAGGATTCTTGTGTAATCGGTCTAGTAGTCTGTATCTTTCCTTTCCCATGTGCAAATGTGTTTCTCTCTTTGTTATTCCATTCTGTGTTATTTCCTTCGTGCTTGGATTAAGGTAATAGTTAAGTAGAATTCATAGAGATTATGCTCTGCTTAGCTTATTCCAAATATTTCACCAAATATATTCTGCTAAAGTTGATGTAGGATTCATCCTTGTTAGATGCCTTACATTGATGGACTGTTTCTTTTCTCTTCTATTCCACAAATTAAAGCTCTTTGACTACTAGCTGCTTGCTACCTCGCCGTTGTGAATGCATTTGCAGAATCTTTGTGAATATTACTTTCAAAACTTGTTAAATGTGACTCCATCGCCCAAATGAAATTCATGCGTTTTCAACCAAATATTTCTTGAATCTTTTTCGTTCCAAAACAGAAATCTGATTTTCTGTACAATTGTTGTAATTGAATATCTTAGCCGTGAATGTTGGTGTTCCTTTTTCATTATTGACAATCTTGATTATTCCAGTCGTTTCACAAGATCGTAGAGAGAGCCCTCTCTATTTATGTTTGATCAGAAGCGTAAGCCAAAGATTGGTTAGTGGTTACCCGAGATTACCCTCTTTCAACCTTGGGGGTCAGTTTTGGTGTTAACACGCGCTATGGGCATATCAGACTTTCGTTAAGACTGCCACCGGATTCACACCATTCCAATTAGTTTATGGATTGGAGGCAGTCCCACCAATAGAGTGCGAGATTCCATCACTCAAACTCGCAGTCGAACTTCTTCCGAACACTACTACCGAGGAAGAACGTTTCCTTTACCTTACAAAGCTTGACGAGACTCGCCGTGATACTGCTCTTGCCAACGAGGCACATAAGAAGCGCATCAAGGCACAATACGATAGGTCAGTCCAACCCCGCATCTTTAATGAAGGTGATTTGGTCCTCACATACGACCAAAGACACGATAAGCTGGGGGCATGTAAGTTCGAGTCCATGTGGCACGGACCGTATATAGTGAAACGTGTTTTGGAAAAAGGAGCCTACCAACTAGAGGACTACGATGGGATATCTTTGGGTGAGCCCCGCAACGAGCTTTACCTGAAGAAGTACTATGCATGATTCTTCCATGCATAGACATCTTGTATATACTGTACATGGCGTGTGTGTTTTGTGTGGTGTGACGCTTTTATTTTAGTGAGTCTAGGTCTTGTTTTGTTTCTTATACCATGTTATGTTTGCGTGTGCAAATGGCAACTTGTTACGGATTCACGAACGACGCCAACCAGCATACCCATAACCTTGCTTCGGCAACCTGGGTACTCTATTCTCCCACTGGCGAGCTTATAAGGTCAGGAGGAATGTGTCTAGGTTTCGCAACCAACAATGCTGTGGAATATCAAGCAATCATTGGAACCCTAACCGACGCTCTTTCCTTGAGCATGGACCACGTTGTTATCCATTTGGATTCACAACTAGTGGTCTCTCATCTTAACTTGATCTACGCTATCTGCGACCCTACCCTACTCCGTCTCTTTAGACGAGTCTATCTTCTGGAAAGGTCCTTTGAATCTATTCAATACCTGCATATTCCACGAGACAAGAACACAGTTGCCGACTTTATGGCCAATTTCATTCTAGATTGGTACATTGCACACACATAACATAATCATAAAAGCATTCATAACATGTAATTCATCCATTGTATAAGCAAACACATAAACACGATCACATAAATCATCCATAGAACACATAATGTATAAATCCGCTAAAGTGTCTATATATATATATAAGTCAAAATGGTAGTGTTGATACAAAATCTGAAGCATGCTAGCTTTCAGTAGGTCTCTACAAAATCTGAAGCTCTAAAGCTTTCAGTACATACAGAAGTAGGATGTGAGCCTAAGGCTCAGGTCGCTTAGCCCCAGATCCTAAAGCTCCCAGCTGCTTCCCATGAAAGCCGACCACGACCCTCGCCACTTTGGCCATCAACGTGCCAAAACGGTCAGATAACCCGACAACGTACTTCTGGTAGCCTCGAGGTAGTCATGAACACCTGGCTCTGGGATAACCTCTTCTACCTCCTCGACAGCATCTCGCACTGCGGCACCCAAGATCGGCACCTCTCCTCTCCTCGCCATGAGAGAGACCCCAACTGGTCGCAACGGACCCACATCTGCACACAACACCAAGTTATCAGCACTACTACAAAAAAAAAATCATAAAACATATGAAATGAAAAAACACATAAAGTTGTTGTTCTTAGCTATGTCACCCCATTGTGCTCCCTCGAGGAGCACCAGGTCGGGATCACCTTTGAAGTCTGTCCCGCTGTAAGGGTAATCCTCAATCATGAGGAGTTGCCCCTCCAGCCAAGTGAAGAACCCGGTGCCATAACCTATGATGGCCCCCCCGCCACCGTGGCGGGCCATCACCTCAGCTCATCGAGTCATATGCGGATCCCTGGCATCTCGATCATCTAAGTCCACCTGTGGACGCAAATGAGGTACTCACTCTAGTAAGAAGGATATCACAACGGATCCATACACAAACTGTTTTAGCGCCCTGCGCCGACATTTGGTGAGCTGAATCTTGAGGTTGGCAAGGAGTCCCCCGCACCAGTTGAACACCCTGGGAGCCATACACTCCTTCGCGTACAACAGCTGGGTCTTGCTCGCAAGGTGAGCAGACTGACTCCCCGCCACCCTCACCAGGGTGAAGAGCATGACACGTAATGGACGATCTCGAATCCCCTTAATGGGAATCTTCCCACTAGTAGCTACAATGTCCATGGTGCAGTACTGAGTGATCAGGTCATCTACGGTTCGGTCACCTCCTCGTGACCCAGTGAGAGATATGAATTCTTCCCTCCGGGATAATTCTGCCAAAAAATAGATGTCCTCGACATCTATACTCAAGGTATGCACTTCAATCTCGAAGTGCTCATGCGTCGAATCCCAACATCGGATCATATGTGTCAATAGTTGAACTTGGGCGCTCATGCCCGGCACCCGGAAGTACTTGAGAAGTCCACAATTCCTCAATGCAGCAACGCATTAAGGGTCATTTTCAAACTGTGCATCATCCAACTCGTGTTCTCGCTCTCGCCACTCTAAGACCATGATTATCGTTGTGAACCTGTTAAGAAGCACAAATGAGCAACATTAGAACTCACCCTATGCATTAAAACTCTTTCTTGTGGGTTGGGCTATGAACTTTGGTTGGGCATTTCCGTCGTCGCAGGCTGTCCCTGCAGACAGTGCGACATCGTCGCAAGAGCCCCTTGCGGGATTCGCGACGAAGCTTAGTCATCGCAGTTCCTGGAAGGAGGTCCTGTGTCGATCCAAGGGCGCATTTCCCCCAACCAAATCAACCCAAAACCTTGAAAAACAAGCAAAAAACAAGAAATCAATCCACTGGAAAGATGCAAAGATGAGTTTAGGCCTACCTGCT
This sequence comes from Larix kaempferi, assembly GCA_027924585.1. NCBI lineage: Eukaryota > Viridiplantae > Streptophyta > Pinopsida > Pinales > Pinaceae > Larix > Larix kaempferi. The sequence goes on from BSBM01000254.1 coordinate 1,826,375, forward strand.
CCTGACGGTTCGCGGAATGGCGAACCACAGCTCCCGGAATTAGCAGTTGAAGTTTGGCTCCAAATGGCTCTTTCAACTCTCCAAGCTTGGTAAAAAACAATTGTAATTTCTTTTCACTATTTCATCCTTTTTATAGCAAAAAATGGAATATTCCTTTTATAAATTGATGCTTTAGTGGGTTTTTTCTATAGTTTGAATCATTTACTGCATTTAAATGCATGGTTAACCGTTTTTGACCTAGTCTCTGAGTTGCAGGACGAGTTAGGTGCCTAATTAATGCCATTTTTCACTGTGACGATCATCCCGTAAGTATCATCAGGTATGAACAACTTCTTCGAGCGTTTTTTTAGTCATTATTTCGTTCATTAAATTCAATCATTAACGACAACCGAGCTTACTCTTTGTTCTTTCTCGTGCTCGTAAAACGATGAGAATAAGTCACCGAGTTTTGGTTTACCACTTTTTAGGGCTCGTTAAACTCCTAAGAAAAAGGAACCCCCCGGAGTCTCTCTTTAAGCTCTTTTCAGGCTCTCTAAATACGAAAAGATCGCCAAGTGAACTTGTCGCGTTCACGCTTGTTAAAGTATTTGAATGGTCGTCTTCCTGGTGATAGTTTACCCATTTTTCGGACCAGGGGGCACTACTTACGAAAAATGTATACTCCAGCCAATCATGACTGGAAGAGTCCTCTCTCGCGTTGTTTAACCCTTTTCCGAGCGAAGAGGCTAACCTTACGAAAAAGGACCTTTGGAGTTTTCTTTAATTCTTTTCAGACTCTCTAAAACATGAAATGACGCCAAGTTTACCTTCTATGGACTCGTTAAAATTCAACATTGAAGGGCCCGTCATGGGACGAGTCCCTCCTTTCCCAGGTTCAAAAAATATTTGGGATTGGACTCATCTATGAGATGAGCTATACCGAGCATCTAGTTACCCTCATCAAGCTCGTCAAAATCACATGAGGCACTCATCAGTCATGGTGGGGAAAAATGAAAGTTTTTGTATTACACCTTTATCAGTGGCAGTGCTTAGTCGTTCTTGAACATGGCACTTATTTGCATTTGCATACAGTACTTGGGTCATCTATTTGTCTTCGAGTTTTGCCCACTTCCTGAGTCTTGTTACTCTTTTGGGTCATCCAAAGAATACTTTCATCATCAGTTGTATTAGGAGTTGGTGTCATTCTTGTCATGTCAATATTGCCAAGTCATGCCATGCCCATGTTCAAGAATAAATTCACCGCTCATTATCTGCAGTCAGTACACCTTCCACCATGTTAGTCTTGCATGTTATTATACCATCTGATCTGCTCCAAACATCTGTTATCGAATTTCGTGTCGATGATGGGGGATTCATCATGGCCCTCCTTCGACGGATTCATCCTTGTCGACTTCAACACATCATCCAAGGATTGAATCTAGAAACCAATTGAGTACCTTGGGCCTACATGTCTCAGGTCACCTCGCTTTCAACACGAGTTTACATCATTGACTCTTGTTTGAAAGATTTCATTCGACGTTCGATTTCAACTCATCTATTCACGCTTGATGATATGTAATGTGATACCTTGGGAATCATTGACATCAATGGTGATTTTCCTCATGCTTGTTAACGGTATACATCAATGACCGGTAATCAAGTGGTTTCTACCATGTTCGACGTCAAGACATTTGTAATCACATGGATATATTCGTATCATTGCGGGTTCGGCTTGAAGACCCTAGGAGTCATGTTTTACCTAGGTTGAGATGGAGATTGTTTTGAGTCCTATTACAGGGATCCACTTTGTATTGGTCGTGGTTGTGTTATCATTTCATCATGGATCTACGCTTGTGTCTAGTAGCCATGATTGTGTTCAGTTAGTCATTACTACCATGGATCTGCAATGTATTGGTCGGCAGCCATGTTGTGAGTAATATGAGACCGTGTTCTCAGAGTCAGTTGTACCGCAGCAGGGTCCTCCATCCGACAAGTCCTTGCCATTCCTTTTGTCAAATCATTTCACCTGTCAAGTTCCAACTTCATGCTTTGGGGGGCATTCTGTTACACCTAAATATTTCCATCATAATACTCAGTGTAAACATCCATGAAGTTCCTTTGACTAAGTTGTTAACTTGGAAGAGATACTGACGTATTCTTATTGGGTTTAGTAAGGTCGTCGCAGGTCACCTTTGTGAACCCTGCGACGTCGCAGGTCACCCTCATGCAGCCTGCGACGATGTCGGTTAAATGGATAAAGGGCATCTTCGAGCCCATTCTCGAAGGTGTGTGATGTGGATCTCTATCCCTAACCTATAGGGGAGCTGGCATTCAGTTCCCTAGCCCTTTAGGGAGAATCCCTTAACCCTCTTCCACTATATCTCAACCTACCCTATCCTCTTAGTCCTATATATATGAGGCTCATTCCCATTCCAAAGGGAGGAAGTCTATAGTACTTGCATGCTGGTGAAATTAGCTTAGGAGATCTCTACTAATCTCTTGGGAGACCTATACTTCCTTTGGAGGATTTGGCATTGGCTTGTTGGAGGAGGATTGCGACGTTAAGCTTTGGTTGTAATCGTCTCACTCTTTGTACTTCCCTTCTTAAATATAGTAATATAAACGCTTTCCACCAAATGTTGTTGTGTTAATGATGTTTTGTGTAGTTTACCTGCTTAACTGTTTACATAGATCTGTTACTGTTTAGATGCATTTTACTCGCTTGTATTGTTCTGTATGACTTGACAGGTTTTGCAACTGAGATCTGAAGACCGTGGAGCTTGGAACAACATCAAGGAGAAAGATCTACAAGCTAGAGGTAAGACATCTAATTACTCGATCTTTAACTAGATCTAGGAAAGTTGTTTCATATTCTATCTCACTTGTTCTAGACTTACGTTGAGCTAGGGAGATCATGCCTTAAGTCCGCTTTCGGTATATTGTCCGGTAACAATGGTCCTAGTATTCACATGGGAGATGACTCTCAGATCTCTGCTGAAGGGAAGGGAACAATACAACTGAAGCATGGAAAGTTCAAAAATGTTATGTATGTGCCTTCCTTGACAACAAATTTGTTATTTGTTTATCAGATGACACACATAGGTTCATCAAAGAAAGTTGTCTTTGGTCCTGACAGTTGAGATTGTTGCGATCTCTTCTAGGAAGCATATAGCGAAAGGGTTTTCAAACCATGCCTCAAAGGCATATGAATTCTCTCACTTTTTACCATACTCTCGGCCTACTCCATTGACATCTGATGAAGATCAGAATGATGTCTCTTCTAATGATCCAGTTTCAGATTATGAGGATGAGGACCAAGATCTTGATGTTGAGTATGAAGTTCAAGCAGATCCAGATCCAGATCCCGCACCTGCTCCCAATCCATGGCCAAGGCCAATATGGGCTCACAAAGTCCTTGAAGCTGCTGGGAACATAGCTGGGGATCCATCTGACCATAGAAGAACTAAAACTTAGTATCAAGATGCAAACCTTGCACTATGTCATACAAATCCACTTCTCTCATAGAGGTGCCACATGATGGTGGGGTTTGATCCACAATCTTTCAAAGAGACTTGCCATGATGGATCTACAACCAAGTACAAAGCTTGGTTGGTTGACAAAGGGTACTCAAGGGTTCATGATTTGGACTACAATGAGCCATTCGCTCCAGTAGCAAAGATGGTTTCTGAAAGACTTGTTTTGGCAAATACAGCTTCGACACAATGGGAGGTACATCAGAGGAGTCGATCCAGATCCAGATCTAGCACCTCCATTACTATCCTACATAGAAGCAGATTGCCTACATTTTTACAAAGTATTTCACTCATAAAAAGGTTTTCCTTCTCTACTTAGTGTGAAGGCTGCTTGAGTTTCCTGCTTTTCATTTTTAGGGGGGGTATTTTTCCCATGAGGTTTTTCCTCGTTTCCTTAGTTTCATGAACAATTCTTTTTATCATTTATTTGATTGTTTGGGTGACTTTTGGTCTCAGTAACCAGGGCCCAAGATGTCCAAGTTTGGATTAAGGGGGGGTGTTAGGATAATTAATACTCCATCCTTGTCCTACTTAGCATTATTTTATTTTTCCTAGTAGTTGATGATGTCATTTGTCCCCTAGTGGTGTGCAGATGTCATCTAGGACCCATTAGCCACCTAATGCGCTCTACATGCATGATTTTAGGCCCACTAGAGTCAATTCCCTACATTTTAGGAGCCTACTCTGTGTTCTAGTTCAGTCCACCCGAGTCCCTGAACTCTACTCGGGGTTTTAGCTCCGATCACCACTAATTGTGATCTAATGCGCCCTTTTTCACCTACTTTGCATGCAGAACTCACTAATGCACCCTCCTTGGTCAGTTAATTGATTATGTCTTCAGTTAACTGAGTTTTGGTTTAGTTGAGTTGAGTTTGGGACTTTCGGAGCACTCCAGTGGTGACAATTCCTATGCTAGACAGACTGAGACTTGAATCCTCCTAGGATATTCGAATTATCTCTATTTTAACATATTTGTGGACTATACTGATTAAAGGATAATGTTACACATTTCTGCTTCCATCTGAGTTCCAATGTCTGGTTAATTTTACTGCTATTTTCACTGTAATTCACCTTCTCTACTCATTCTTTCACTGTGAAATATTCTCAACTCTATGATCTGTTGTGACTTAGAATTTCACAAAAAGGTAACAAAAAACATTGATGAAAAGTTGGTCTGAACTCGATGAAAGTGGACCAACTCAAATTGAACAATCAAAATGAACCCCAAAATTCCAAAAAATGCAACTCTAGGTGTAAACATGCAAACCCAATAAGAAAGAAAAACCAGGGTTTTTTTGCAAATCCAAGGTCTACGAAATACAATGGCTCCGTATGCAACTTAATCAAGGAAATGAAATAGAAAAGCACCTTCAATCAATGTATGTGTTCTCCATCACCACCAAATGTGAGTCTCCCACACCTCTTTCATCGAGGCTTAACCATGTGCTCAAGAGGAATGCCACCCACAAAGTAGCAAAGTAGTGTGTTCTACACATAATAATTGCAAGCTACTTCATAGTCAAAGCACATATATTAACAATAATTTCATCATTGAGGGAGATCATTACCTCATGAAGTAGCGTCAATAAAATTTTCTTGCATTCTTTGTTGCACCATCTTTTATATCCTTGATAGAAACAACAAAGGGGACAACATAAAAAAAGGCATCTGATAGATCAAGTTTTGAATGGACTATTATGGGTAAGCAAAACTCTTCGACTAATGAAGCAGAGAGAACCAAGGCTAACATGAGCGAAAGCACATGTAATCTCAAGCCCCCTCTTTCGATGTGTAATGATCACTCACCAAGTAATTATATTATTTGGTGATAGTAAATGCTAAGTAAGACAAGATTAGAAAAGCTAGAGTGCATGCAACCTTGAGCACTCTCTCTTGAGGTGCAGTGATCAATCACCAAGTGATTTGATGATCAATACCACAACAATGATACTCTTAATACGAAAACTCCATCAATTCTTCTTATGGGCATCCATTTATCCTTGGAGTCCAACATTTGCAGCTAATGTCTCATAAAATACTTAAGAACCATTATAAGGCAAGGAAACACAAACAACAACATCCCTTCCTACCAAGGTTCAAGCACTTTCTCACGAATAAAATCCATTAGGGCCCACTCATTGCATTGCGCATTAATCTATCTTCATCTTACACCAGAAATTATAGAGACAAATAATAAAATGTCTCTTGGCATTTTTCTAGAAAATTGAGTACAAATTTATAAAGATACTTGTCTTTATACAGAAACTAGGAAAATTGTCATCCTGAAGCGAGGAAATGTTAGCAATTAATATTGTGTTTTTTGCACTTTCTCTTCGCTACCTTTGTTGTTTGTCTTTTAGTGAATTATAACTCCCATAGGAAACGTAATATGGTGAAAGTCTAATGAATCTTTCTATTTAAGAATCCTTAAATCCTATAGTTCTCATAGTTAGATAATCTAAAAGTGAAAGTGCACATAGTTAAGCATGATTTGTTCTTCTTTCTCTATAGTTAGAAGTGTTATTTAGTTCTTCTTACCTTGCTTCATCTCGGATCATACCAAGGACATGTTAGATGTTTTTTCAATTTAATTACAAATAGTAGGCACTTCTAAAGAAAAAATTGTAATTATTAATGAATGTTGTGGTGTAATATCTATGTATTATGTTTGAATGTTGTGGTGTAATCTTTGTTTTGCTTAAAAGAATCTGTATGATTTACTTCTTTGCACAAGTTTAAAACTTACATGTGGTATCAGAGCTCGATTATTTGGTTTCAGTGGGACGCCTTTGTTGATAAGGGTTCAATGCAGTTGATAGATTTTGGGTCTATGATAAACTTGGGTTCAGTGGTAGCTTTGCAGCTTTGATTTGTGCATTGAAAAAGAATGGCGAGCAGTTCAAGAATTGAGATCGAGAAATTTAATGGCTAGAACTTTGAGTTATGGAAACTCAAAATGGAGGATCTTCTTGTAGATCAGGAATAATGGATTGTTGTGGATATGGGTACACAACCCACTGGAACGTCGAAAGAGGATTGGGAGAAATTAGATAGAAAGGCGAGGAGTACAATATGATTGTGCTTATCAAACTCTGTGATGTTGAGCGTATCTGGAGAAGATATTGCAATAAAGCTTTGGGCGAAACTAGGGAGTTTGTATCAATCAAAATCCCTTGTAAACAAGTTGTTTCTGCAAAAGAAACTGTATCACCTCAGAATGGATGATAATGACACAATGACAGAGCATTTGAATGTCTACAATACTCTGGTAAGTCAAATAACCTTTGTTGACATTAAAATGGCTGAAGAAGATAAATGTATTACACTATTGTGTTCTTTGCTATATTCCTGGGACGACCTAATTGTAGCAATGGGAGTGCTAATCGACTTTAAAATTTGATGAAATAGTATCATCCCTGCTATCAAAAGAGATAAGGCGGAAAACCGTGGATACTCATAGCATGGATGCCTTGTTTATGAGAGGTCGCCCCCAGGAGAGAAACAAAATAAGGGATCTGGGGGGAGATTTAAATCTAAGGGTAGATCTAAATCCCCAGGAAAATTTATAAGGAAGTGTTGGAAATGCGATAAATGTTAGAGATAGTGGTATCTCGAGATGTCCTCCATGTTCATATGCCTAGCATGGAGGTACACTTACTGGATAGGAATCAAGATGAGGTAGAGGGTGAGATGCACTCTACCAGCTGGCATGAATCCATTGGCAGATGCATGCGGATCTTTCCGGGTGTTTTTCCTCATGCATGCATGAGTTTGCATGTACAACTATTAATTAAAAATGCATGCAAAAGTGAGTTTTTGCATGCACTCATATTGGGTTTTTGGCAAACCTAATTGATCAGTAAGATGTTACAAGGAGGCAGGAAGTCGCCCACTCATCAAGCTAGTTAGAGAGAGATCAGTCAAAGAGAGGAGGGCGCATAGTGCATGCAGAGGGCGACTTTCTGAGAGAGAGAGGAGCAACTGCAGTAGGGAAAGTGAGGAGATCTGAGACAAATTAGTCCTCATTTGACCAAAGGAACTTGGCATCCAGATACTGTGAGCAAAGAGAGCTCATCACTGAGGATTTTTCAGTGTTTACAGGTTGGGCGACTTTTAGAGGAGGAGGGGCGCATTTTCTGAGGAGAGGAGGTCGTTGTGCTTCCGATTGGAGGATTGAGCAACTAAGACTTCCAGAGTAGGCCTTCCTCAGTGGTTGAGGAAGATCAGTGATGAATAGAGCTCAGATCGGTTGAGATCTGACAGGGTGTGAGTTTTGGGTAGTTGGAGGAGGGCGCACTTTTCCATGCAGAGAGGGGCGCATTATTCAGATCTAGACAGTTGGCCTTCTTCTTTGGCAGAGCAGATCAGGGTTGTGGAGTGAGAGAGATAGCATAGATAGAGTTTGACTTGCAAAGAGATCCAGATCCGTATTGACAGTTAGGGCACATTTCCCAAGTGCATGCATCAGTCTTTGCACGCATATCTAGGGTTTTGATACCCGTCAGGTTTGGTTGTTTCATCTGAAGTATTTGTATGTATTTATCTTCTACTTGCTTTCCTATGGGCTCGAGATAGAAGATAGCCCCACAAATAGTTGGTTTTCCCCGTTTGGGATTTCCAGGGTACATACTGAGTTATTCTGTGATTATTGTGTATTTTCATTGTGGAAGTGTTAAGAGATCTATAGCATTTGTATCTTAAGTCTTTATTGTATTTTTGATTTATTGAAACTCAAATCGCTTGAGATCACAGGGCATCCAGAGGCAGTAGTGATCTCTGGATAAATTAACATGGTATCAGAGCCCTAGTAAGGGTCAGGGGAAGCTTTCACACTCAGATATGCGTGTTGTATACCAGATCTATGTGGTAACTCAGTTTGGGGTTCATATCAGATTGATAGAGACCAGATTTGAAGAGCATAGCTCAGATCTACGGCTGTAGAGGTCAGATCTATTAGATCTGTGATTTCGGTGGGTAGATCTGAGATAGTTCTATCAGATCTGTGCGATGAGAGGCCAGATCTGTGACCTAAAGAGGATCTTGCTTCTTTTGGTTCAGTTCTCAGTCAGATTAGAGGTTATGGCTATTAGTTTGAGAGTAGAGAATAGGTTGGATGTGTAAAGATTTGATTCAGAGATCACTACTCCCTCTGAATCACCCTGAGACTTCAAGCAGTTTGAGTCTCATATGTCAGTACATACTCATAAAAACATAAACTCAACAGCTAGATCTCTTTACCAAACTGAAACATATAGGAAATCACACATAAATGCCAAATATACCCTGGAAACCCCAAACGGGGAAAACCAACAATCTGTGGGGCTATCTTCTCTCTCAAGCGCAAAGCATATATAAAATGGACAAGTACAATACAGGATTACCTCAAGGGTAACTCAATCCCTAAACCGGACAGACTCTAGATCTGCATGCATCAGCTTATGCATGCACTGGAAGAGTAAGCCCTAACTGGTAAACTGGATCTGAGTAGCAGGTGCCTCTAATTGATCTACCTCCTCTGTATCACATTGCTCTGATTTGCTCTCTCTGAAGACTGCCCTCTGAAGAATGCGACCTCCACTGCATATAGAAGTGCGCCCTCCCCTCTGGATGTCTAATGCTCATACCCGACCGGATCTTAGCAAATCTGAGCTCTGATCGTCCCTAACCTTCCTCGAATGCTGAGGCAAGGCTATCTTGGAAGTCTCAGACTCTGAATCGATCAATCTGGCTCCAAACGAGCTTCTCCCTCCTCCAAGGGAACTCGGCCTCCTCATAACTGAGCAGAATGCTCTTTGGTGGACTATCTCAGTCCACAGATCTAGGTGCCTAGTGACTCTGGAGCTGAAGGTCACTAATCCAGCTCAACTCTGACCTTCCTAGCTCCTGCAGCAGCTCCTCTCTATCTCAGAAAGTTGCCCTCCATGCACAACTATGCCCTCCTCACTCCAGCACTATCACTCTCTAACAATACAACTCAGCAACCTCATCCGGTGACCCCCTGCCTCTATAAATAATCATCGATGAATTAGGTTTACCAAAACCCTAATTCTCTGTGCATGCAAAAGTCACTTTTGCATGCATCCAATGATCGCTAATAGGTCATGCAAAGGTCAAAACACTCCGGAAGGTCCGCATGCATCCACCACTAGACTCATGCAACTGAGTAGAGTGTATCTCACCCTCTACTCCATACTGATGCCTATGCAGCTAACGTAACTCCATGTAAGGCATCTGAGCCATGGAGGACATCCCGAAGTTAGCACAATCTAACAAGATGGGGCTTCGAATTTCAGTGCATGGAAGGCACAGATTGTGTTGCTTCTGAAAGAGAGTGAACTGTGGGATGTAGTGGAGAGTAGAGATACAAACCCAGTTACTGTACCGACAGAAACAACTGCCAAAGCAGCTTATGAAAAGAAGAACATAAAATCCCAAAGTATCCCCCTTGATGCAGTCAAGGATCATGTGATCCCACATATCTCGGTTGAAGACAAAGTACATGAGATGTGGGATGCCTTAACCAATTTGTACCAGAGTTCAAATGCAAACAGAAAGATGGTACTCAGAGAGAAACTGGGAAGTATAAAGATGGGCAATGATGAGAGCATGTCCATATATCTTACCAAGATTACTCAGGTAAGAGATGAGCTGGGAGCAATGGGTGAGAAGGTTGAGAACAGTGAGTTGGTTCGACAAGCCCTGAATGGTGTAACCAATCCATGGGCTGTATTTGTCCAATCCATTATTTCCAGAGAGAACCATCCCAAGTAGGATCGTCTATGATTTCACCCAAGAAGAAATCTGGAGCAGTTATATTCAGGGTTCATCTTCTGCCATCCCAAAGGAGGAGGATGTGGCATTTGCAGCTAAAGGAACGTAGAGGTTCAAACAAAAGAAGGATCTAAGTCAGATCAAGTGCTTTGCCTGCAATGAGTATGGACACTATGCGGGACAGTGCCCGCTTAGGAAGAAGAACAAGTAGGTAAATGATGAGCAGGTGGAAGCAGTGGAGGAGGTAGATGAGGTTACATATAGATTTGAGAGAGAGTTCTCACTTGCCTCATTTGTGTCAAGGAATGATAGCAATCAGCCATAGATTCAGGTTGATGAGAGATGGATGGTTGACTGCAAGCATTACAGTCACATGACCGAGATGCGAGATGCATTCCTCGTTCTTGAGCACACACCTATGCAAATGATTCGAGATTTACAGGGGTATGATCACTTGGTCACGGGAGTGGGTAAAGTACGCTTTCTCCTTGACTTTGGAGAACTCCTGGAGGGATTAGGACTACTATTTATTCCAGGATTGAGAGGGAGTATACTCTCAGTGGTAGCATTAGGTGTTGTTGGTTACTCAGTTGTGTTTTAGAGGGATCTGATATTTACTTATCCAGAGGGAGTTGATCATGTCTTGATGGGTCATAGGATTGATGGTGAGTACATAGTTCAGGGTCAGCCCACTTCAGGTACATCCGGTTGGTTGAGTGCATCCTCATCACAGCCAGAGGAGGATAGAGAGGGAGATGCTCATAGCAAGGATGGTGCTAGGGAGAGTGAGTCTTTTCAGCAGATGGGTGAGCGAGATGCTCACCATGGTGATGAGGTACAGAGGAGTGATTCCTTTTATCCGATGGAGTGAATCTTTGTACTTTGATCAAATGGATGAGCATGATGTTCATACAAGTACCAGCAGGAGACTTAGCTGATATGAGATGACAGAGATGGACTTAGCTCTAGAGAGATCTGATTCAGCTCAGACAGAGAGGGAGATCACCTATAGGGCAGTAGATCCGCTTGATGGCAGACTAGGTGATTGGCTATAGCAGAGGTTCAGAGGGAGTCAGGATCAGAGTTCTATGACAGAGTCAGTGATTAATCATGAGGCTTCTTCTGGAGCCACATTGATGGAGTTGGATCAGGGTATTATAAGTCAGAGTGCAGCAGTGATAGGTAGGACAGTTGGGTCAGTGTCAACAGCAGGGGACTTGTTGGATCTAGGCATTAGTGGATGGACTTCCCTCGATAAGAGGGAGTGTTGGAGATAGTGGTATCTCGATATGTCCTCCATGTTCAGATGCCTAGCATGGAGGTACACTTACTGGATAGGCATCAGGATGAGGTAGAGGGTGAGATGCACTCTACCAGCTGGCATGAATCCATTGGCGGATGCATGCATACCTTTCAAGGTGTTTTGCCTCATGCATGCATGAGTTTTGCATGTACAACTGTTAATTAAAAATGCACGCAAAAGTGAGTTTTTGCATGCACTCATATTAGCTTTTTGGTAAACCTAATTGATCATTGAAATGTTATAAGGAGGTAGGAGGTCACCAATGGAGGTCACTCATCAGGCTAGTCAGAGAGAGATCAATCAGAGAGAGGAGGGCACATAGTGCATGTAGAGGGTGACTTTCTAAGAGAGAGGAGGGCGCATAGTGCATGTAGAGGGTGACTTTCTGAGAGAGAGGAGCAGTTGCAGTAAGGAGAGTGAGGAGATATGAGACAGATCAGTCCTCATTTGACCAGAGGCACTTGACAGCTAGATACTGTGAGCAGAGAGAGCTCATTAGTGAGGATTGTTCAATGTTTATAGGTTGGGCAACTTCTAGAGTAGGAGGGGCGCACTTTCTGAGGAGAGGAGGTTGGTGTGCTTGTGGTTAGAGGATTAAGCAGCTGAGACTTCCAGAGTAGGCCTTCCTCAGTGATTGAGGAAGATCAGTGACAATCAGAGCTTAGATCGGCTGAGATCTAACAGAGTGCGAGTTTCCGGCAGTTGGAGGAGGGCACACTTTTCCATGCAGAGAGGGGTGCATTCTTCGGATCTAGACAGTTGGCCTTCTTCTTTGGTAGAGCAGATCAGGGTTGTGGAGTGAGAAAGATAGTACGGACAGAGTTTGACTTGCAGAGAGATCCAGATCCATATTGACAGTTAGGGCACATTTCCCAAGTGCATCCATCAATCTTTGCATGCAGATCTAGGGTTTTGATACCCATCAATTTTAACCATTAAAAAAAAAGACACTTGAAATATAAACAACATAATTATTAATGCTACCATAGGGTATAGTCATTTTATAAAGGATATTCCCAAAATTTGTATCTTTCAATGAGTGTATAGATAAAAGTTATCATTCATCTTAGCCATGTGTGATAAAATTTCTATAATACTCACCTATTTACCTATTCTGAATTGAGAAATCCTAAATATAATGTAATATAATTTATAGTTGAACAAATTATTAAAGTGTGCATGCTTAGATAAATTAGGAGAATATTAGTGTCAAGTGGGTTGTGCTCTAATTGGTTAAATCAAAGCACTTTTAAGTGCCCGGACTTGGGTTCAAAACACCTGAAGACATACCACATTAATGTCAATACAGTTAATTACCACACCCAAGCCTTAGTGGAAGTCCCAACGACCTTGACGACCCTTGAATGTGTCATATCTCAATGGACAAGACTAGGTGCAAGTTTTGGGTGATTTTAACAAAATTTGATACCCCGCAAACACCTTCCTTCTTTTTCAGGTCTACGGTCATCTTGGGTAAATCCTTTCTAGTCAATTCTTTCTCCCCGAGAGTTAACCCCTTTAGGTCCCTTGATTGGAAGTTTTTTTTAAGTAAGGTCAATTCCACTCCCTTGGTTTGGATTCCCACCTCTACTTACAATTGTGGCATACAAGATGAAAATAAGCCCACTTTGTTAACAAAAGGCCATTTCCCAACAAAAAAACAAAGGAGATTATTGAGAATGGTTTTGAATAACATTGCATGTAGAATTTGAAATATGATGTTTTAGATGAATAAATCACCCATCATCATGGAAGAGTAACAATTGTGTGCATAAATGAGGAGAGATATGTTGTAAAATGAAATGTTCCTTTCCATTTTTTTTGGCATTTTGCAAATTCTTACAAAAATGGCTTTCTCTCCATTGCTTTAAAACTGCTCTAAGTCCAATAAGCCTTCTTCACTATGAGCTTTTATCTTTTGTCCTAGTTTATCTCATGATTGTTTTCATAGCTATGATGCGGAGGTCAACTTTAAACCAAGGCTTGATAGTTATCCAAGGTCTATTCTCAAACTTTAGTATAAAGGCACTTATGTCTCCATGCCAAGTTAAACCAAAACATTAGTTGTGCATAAATGAGGAGAGATATGTTGTAACATGAAATGCTCCTTTCCATTTTTTCGGCATTTTACAAATTCTTACAAAATTGGCTTTCTCTTCATTGCTTCAAAGCTTCTCTAAGTCCAATAAGCCTTCTTCACTATGAGCTTTTATCTTTTGTCCTCGTTTATCTGATGATTGTTTTCATAGCTATGATGCAGACGTCGACTTGATAGCTATCTAAGGTCTATCCTCAAACTTTAGTATAAAGGGACTTATGTCTTTGCCAAGTTAAAACAAAACCATGCTAAATACCATGTCATTCATATAAGGTGGTATCAGAGACTATGAAACCATTTCGATAACTAGTCTATCAAGCTTCCAAACGAAGATAGTATTTCCAGGCGTCCACTTTCTTTTATTTTCAAAGTCAACCATACATTTAGCAAGCCAAACCAAGTGCCAAGCACCCATCTAAGTATTGAGAGAACCCATGCATGAACCCACGGTGGCGTATAAAGTGTCAAACGCATCAACATGCCTTTGATATGTTCATGTTTATAGACTCTTAAACTTTTTGTTTATGTTGCCAATGTGGGAATTTTTTTTTAAAAGGAAAAAAAACCTGTAGCTTGTTATTCAAGGAGAATCAAAGTTACATTTGTCATTCTGAGGTAAGAGTAAACCTCTGTCAAGCAACTGTGCAAAAGCAAAAAATAGCAAAAACTATCATGTTGTAGAAAGAGGAACCAAAGATACAATGAGGAACCCAAAGATAGCCAACTATAGAAAGATTCCAGTCCAAAAAAGATTCTAAGAACCAAAAATAAACCACCCCTTCTAATAGAAGGGCAGTGTGCCAGAGCTTTTACTAAGATATGATCATTAAACTCCTCATAGAAAAGGAGTCCTTCACGTGATCCCACAGCCTCTTTTGATAATCCATCTGCAAGTGAATTTAACTGTCGATAGATATGTCAAATTGAAAAACAGTGGAAAGAGGCAATCAATGTCTGAGTGTTGACAAGCCAATGATAAAGAAGTAAATTCTACAATGTAGAGCGGCCATTTTCCCAGTCTACCATCACCCTAGAGTCTCCAAAAAGTTGAATTGAACGCAGCTTGACCTTTACAGCAAATTTTAGGATGCCCCAAAGAGCAAGCAATTCGACACGGGAGTTTGTTCCAGAGCGACCCCCCATCTATAATAAAAAAGTGTGATCTGACGATATAAGTACAAAGCCATACCACAACCACAAAGATTCTAACTTGTTGCGCCATAAAAAAAAAACCCAGGGGGTGTCCTTTTCCATCATAGGGGCTCGAAGATTTTGAGTTACAGAACGAGTGGAAGGCTTAAAATACTCCATGAAGAAACCCAAGATTTTGATAGCAATCAATGCGGGCGTATGAAAGTGTTCTTCAAAGATCTTGGCATTCTATGCTTTCCAAATGCCCCATAACATAAACAAAGGCAAAGACTTGAGTCTAGGGAACCGCATGCACCAATGAAAGATATTCTCAACCACAGATAAGCGATCCCAACTATGAGAAATAGACAAGCTTTCAAGCATGATGAACCAAACCTCACAGCTAAAACCACATTCAACAAATAAGTGTCGGGCATTTTCCTTTGCACTACCACAGAGAATACACTTACTAAGCCCTATAAATCCTCGCTTTAATAAGTTGTCCCAAGCCAGCAAGCAGTTTTCAATGCATAACCATGTGAAACATTTGATCTTCAAGGGGAGAGTCCATTTCCAAATGGACTACCACCAGCCAGAAACGAGATTAATTGAGGAAGAAATAATTGCCCCGTATGCCTTTTTTGCAGTGATCCTTCCTGCCTCTTTGTCCCCGGTCCCAACTAAACATTCCTCGGAGTCATCCAAACAAATACCCAAATGTCTAAGACCATCTGTATACTTTGTCCACTCCTCAGCTAAAGACCCCATCAAGCCCAAATCATAGGCATTTACCTAATATGAACAAGAATTTCCATTTAAAGAAGAAGAGTGAATCTGAGACATCCTATTGATACCCCTGTTATCACATTTATAGTAGTTGGGGCTACCATATCTTCAAATCAAATTCCAGTGCTTTTTCCAGCCAGTCCTTTACATTGAGATGCTTGAGATCAACATCAACTAAGCATTCATTCCAGGAACACTCATGATTTCTCAGCATCCCATGAGTAGTTTGTTCGGCCTTATGCCATGACTGAGTCTCAGGAACTCAGATTTGATGACTGATGTAGCCATTTTTTCCATAGAGAGCAGTATGTAGTGCCCAGATGTGTAGCAGCAGGTTTCCAGTTGACAGATGATGTTTCAAATGGTTGGTACAGGTATATGACCTAGCAGGTATATGAATGTGTATTGATTTGTATTGCTTTTTTGGTCATTTTGGTAGCTTGATTTAGCATTTAGTGGTCATGATCTGGCGGTATATCTATATATTATGGACATGGTTGTTAAATTATATATGTATGGTCTCGCTTGCTCTGAATCATGAAGTTCTTGTTTATACTCATTGGTTTCACCCTCCTTAGGAGAATGGATGTGATCATTCCCACCATTATATGGCTTGCTAGTATTGGCACCACTTCTCACTTTCCTCATCCATTCGTCACCATCCAGTTTCATTTTTACCTTGACTTACACCTTAGCTTGTGATATGGAAGACTCCCCCACTCTAGCATCTTTGTTGGATAGCATCCTTGTTTAGTTGTGTCTCGGCTCTAAGTTGTGTAAGTTGTGTTGGTTAAAACCCGAAGCAGATAAGACTACCATCACTACATGTATATGGAAATTATTGTATATCTATTGTGAAAGCCCATTGAAATGAAATTCAAAATTGTGTTTCTAAACACAATGAAAGAAGGGCTATGAAATGAACGAAATGTAAAATCCCCAATGAAGGAACATGAAAGGCCTAATAAAAGCAATGGTTAAATGTATGCCAAATCTAAAGATTGTTGGCCAATGAAATTAAATGAAATAAAAGGCCCAAAGAAAGCAGAGATTAAACATATGCTATATCCAATGACTGCTGGCCTTAGAATGTAATGATTAATTCCTCACGGAGCCTGCGGGTTGTGATGTGAGATGGAGTAAGGGACAACTAATTCTAAGTGTCCCCTAGAGTCTCGAGTTACGGTTTGTCGGGCACCTAGTCATGGCGGCTCTAGAAAAGATCCTCACGGAGCTAAGTCAGCTTGGATGTGAGTTGTAGACATCTGCCAAGGTTGAATAAGCACTTCCCAAACAACTAATCCCATTTGTGAGACACTGCCATCCCCTGTTCTATCTTTATCCAACATACGCTTGAGTGTGTATTCCCTTTCCTACATCCAAAGTATCATGGTGTTAAGTTAGTACAGTCATTCCTTAGCCTTGCTTCTCATCCATCCAACTTCACCCATTACTGGCAAATTGATCACAGCCATGAAGTGAGTATATTCTTGAGGTTCTGTTCTGAGCTATTATTATTATTTATAAATTTATGTTGAATATCTAGTGTGTTTAAACTGCCAGTGAAATGCTACTTTATGATTAAAGTCTTGCTATTTGAATGCCTAACGGAGCATGTCTTATCCAATTCCACTTGCAGCATTTTGATGTTTTAGCCTGGGTCATATTTTGGTCAACTTTGACCTAGTCAAACCTAGTTTGACCAAGTCAACCATAGGACATGAGATGAGTTAGACCAGTGATGTTATAGATTGATTATGTATGGTATTTCATTGTCCATCAGGTGGTTCCATGCAGTAGTTACAGGTTTCAGATGGCGATTTGTGATATTTTTATGATTTTGATCATTTACAGATTATTATTTTTCATCTGTCCGAGCATGGTTATGGTTATAGATGATGATACAGTTATCCACATGATGTATTGGTACTCATTCCTAATGCATTTGGATCTTATGAGTCCATTGAGATACTCAATTTGCAGTTTCGAGCACTTTCAGTTGGGATATTCTTCAGTTTATCACTTCAGTGCAGATTTGCAATTAAAAATGATCTAGCAGAGTAGTTTGACTTTCTATTTGGTTCACCAAGGGCACTACATAGGGAGTATGGGTTCCAGCCACTTGTTTTTACTATATTTCCATACTCCTAGACATTTTGGTGCAGTCAGATTTGGCCCTTGATGACCAGGCAGTGAGCTACATGCATTTTTATCTTTTAAAGGTGATTTACAGAGGAATAAAAAATGGTAAAATGGCTACAGAGGAATTCAATTTGGGCTACTGAGGCAAGGAAATGGCATGAGGTTGATTTTGATGATGTGTGTTATGCTTCCCACACCTTCTAAAGCAGGTTACATCATCCAGTGGGGCCCACACTCTCTGGGCTTATTTTTCATGATTTTATGGTGTCTCTGAGGGGGAACGATTTGGCCTTGTGGTCACAGTATTGTACTTTGATGATGTTATATTATGTTATTGTGCCATGGGGACACACTAGAAGGAGTATTTCACCTCCTAAACCCACCATGAGCTTATGTTGTGGCTTAAAGTCACTTTTATGTTGTGCGTCCCCCCTAGGGCGATTTAGCTAGTGCGCCCTCTTCTATTTTTGAGTTTATCCATGTATTTTGTGTTAAGCTCATCTCAACCATTGATTATAACTTTTGTATATTTTAATCTCAACCACTCATTAAAAAGGTGGTTAGGGTTTTGGTCTATCCCATTGCTATTTATACAAGAGACCCCCCTCATTGTAAAAGGGACTTTTGGCTCTTGGCTACTGGAATAAACTATATTTTTGCAAACTCTTGTGATTTGGTTTTGGGTGTTGGATATGTCAATTGAAACTGTTATTTCATTGCATTGAGGATCTTGGTGATTATTTTGCACATCTATCTTTCCACGTTTACTTGCAGGTGAAGAAGATGACTTGGAGGAGGGGCGCACTGGCTGAGGAGACTCTCCTTGTCTCTCTCTTTTCTCTTTGTTTGGTTCAGGGAGTATTATTGTCTTCGTACCTTTTACTCTTTGTTATCATTATCGTCATTTGCATTTAGTTTCATTCTTGCTTGCTGATTGAATTTGTTTCCTTGGCTTGGCAGGAAGAGAAGGGTGCATCAGTGGAACTGGGAAAAATTCATAGAGGCAAGCTAAAGCACCAAATCTTCACTTGATCTTTGCAGAAAAAATTCTTGACATGCTAGAACCAATTTCCATGACACAGGTACGTTTGTGAGGTATGTAAATTATTCGTTTAACTTACCCATCTGTCATTCTCATTAAAACCCTAACTCTAAATCAATCGAAAAATTCCCTGGGTTTCATTTCTTGGTTTACTGGCAAACCATTTCTGGGTTTCATCTTATAGCCTATCCATAGGTGGGTTCTCAAGGGCGTCATGCTCTGAGGACTCCATCTGCCCCTTTTTCCTAGGCACTAGTCTCTACCCTTGCGCCCTCCCTAGTTGGCTAGTTTTTCCGGTTGTGTAAACCTCGTTTGTTGAGCTTGCATACTTTGATATTGTCAGACCTTTCATTCAAGCTGTCCTAGAAAGCCTAAACCATCAGATCTACTCTTTGGGCCACTTTCCCTGTTTTAAGGGTCATGTTTCCCAAGGCAGTTGATTTTGATCATTTGTCCTAGCACTAGAATCCTGGAATCATTTCTAATTATCAAGTCACTATGTCTAAGTACCCATAATCTAATCTTACCATTCATAAGCCTCTAGAGTGACCTTGTTTCCTTAATCTAGGGTTCATCACCCCTCACCTTACGTACTCTATTTCCATAGCTTGATCTGGTGATTGGGTTAGATCTCTCATGTCGGGAGTAGATCAGGGTCTCCCCCTTTACTATCTGTGGCTTTGATAGTGTAAAGTGAAGAGTGCCTCGATTGGTGTGACAACCAATCCATCTTGGGAATTGAGGCTCTCTTATTTCACCACTTTGGTTGCCTATCCCCTCTACCATCCTGTATAGGATCCACCATTTGGGGCAACTACAAGTTGGGTGATAACAACCCCTTCAAGCCAGGAAATTTATCAGATCATTTGAAAGTTTGAAGAAGTGATCGCCTGCTACAAATGGATCAATCCCCAGGGCAATATTCTCCCTACTTCCAACCTTCCAGGACAACCATTTACCAAGCTAGCAAAAATACCTAGAAAAAGCCAACCAAATATTTGAAGCCTGATGTGCATGATTTATTCCTTTCCTAGCCCATTTCGAGCCCCACAAACCCTGATCAAAGAGACCTCACCAGAGGCTTTTCAAGCTTAAAGGTTGACTTAACCATTTTAAATTCTTGATGCCCCATCCCCCTGTTAGATTTTCACAATTTAATCAATATTAATCTAGGATCTTACTGAGAGAATAACAAGCACAACATAAACACAAGAGACACAAAGATTTTCCTCGGGGAAACCATAAAGGAGAAAATCCCGCAACTTCCTCAGAGATAGAATGAGCACCAATACAATGTCACAAAAGTAAAACCCAAAATAGAGATGGTCTTCAACAGCTTCTCTCTTCTCCACTTATGCGAACTCCTCCTCTCTCTCACTAATGCGAATTGAGTGAGTGAGTGAATGATCCAAATGAGAGAGGCACCCTCTCTATTTATACTTTAAATTTCACTTGAATTTTACCGAACTAGGTCGGCCCCTAGTTGTACCTGATTGGGCCAACTTCTCTAGGAGAGTCTAATAACCCATTAACAACTTAAATCTGGGGTCTAATGCCCCGACATACAATGGAGGGTTAACCTCAATGACTTTACATGACCCAAATACAATAATGACATCTCTACCTTCACCTTATGAGGTGGAACCTTCTGAATGAACCCATGTAACTGGTTACCTTCATTACAATACATATTCTTCATCACTTGAAGAATCTTCACTTTCTTCTCTAGTTCTCTTTCTTGCAGGTTCATCATCTTCCGCGGTGTGAGCATGGTGTATTTTCTTGTTTGTCTTCTTCTTGTTGGAGCCACTTCTGTTTCTAGGACAATCTCTGGAGTAGTGTCCCTTCTCATCACATGTATAGCATCGAATGGTAGATACATCTCTTTGGGATCTTCTAAAGTTCTCCCTCTGCTTCTGGTGGTGGTGTTTTAACTTCTTATTGTGATGAGGATGCTCCCTCTTGGTGTTATTCTTCCTGGTGTGTGTTGTGAGAGCCTGGTCTTCATTATCCATCTTTTCTTCTCGAGCTACAAGTCGAGCTTCTTCTTGTGAGCATTCCTCCCACAACCTACTGAAAGTGATTAACTTCTTTTTAGCACAAATTCCTTGAATGAAGGAATCCCATGACCTAGGGAGACCATTCAAAGTGGTCATCACAATTTCTCCATTCTCTATGTTTTCTTCCACAGCTTCAAGTTGCTTCTTGATTTGAGAGACCCTTGTAAAGTAAGAATGGATGGTCTCAGCATTTTGTATCTTCACGTTCTTCAACTGGTTTCGCAATGTCATCTTCTGATTTATACTCTTTTCTTCAAATAGCTTGGTAAAGGAATCGAACATCTCTTTAGGTGTCTTTAAGGAAGACACATGTGGTATAAGGTGATCCTTGATAGAATCAACAATAATCCTCTTGGCCTTGACCAAGTTCTTCTTGTGTAAGGCTTTAACCTCATCTCCCTCTGGAACTGGAACTTCTTCATTTATGTAGGTGTCCAATTCATTCTCTTCCAAAACTAGTGAAATCCTATACTTCCATGCTCGGAAATTATCAGCCCCTTCAAGCTTATCCTCAAGCTTGGTGTGGTGAGACATCTTTAAAGAGTACTTCAAATGGAAATAGAAAGGCTTTTAGGTCTTACCACTTGACTTGTTGAAGCTGGTTCTAGAGATGGCTAGGGTTTGTTAGAGAAAACCTAAATTTTCAAACTTGGAATTTGAAACTTCTAATTGGACAGATAAATGTGCCTCCTCAAGGAGAGTTGTCCAATGTACTCACTTCCCTAAATCAGTGAACATAAACCAAAAATATCTGATGCCCTAGTTTTCCTCCGGTAGTAGTGGCGGGCCGAAAAAATGAAAATCCTCGTAATTGAATTCGGTTTTCATAGGAAGATTTGTATGGATGAGGCGAGTATGCTGGTACACTTGGTTTCTGAAGATTCCAAAAATTGACCCCTAAAAATTGACTTGCGAATTTCGAATCTGCAGTTTCTGGCTTTTTCTGGTTTTTTGGTCTAGAGTCAAACTAGGGTTTGACTTATCCCGAGGTTCTACCCAAGCAAAAACTTCGATCTTGGTCTCAAAATTTCGATTTTGAGGAGGAGAACAATCCTGTGTTGATTGCACTACAAAATTATTCTTCTGTGAAAAGCCCTAACTTCTCGCAGCAGTGACAGGTCAAAAATTGAAAATGCTCGGAATCAAATTTTGTTTCGACAGAAATATGCGCCCTCCTAAGGTGAGTTAGCCCTAACTTCCGCACCTACATAGTGTCTTCTTCTCAAGTTAGCTTTGATACCATGTTAGATTTTCACAATTTAATCAATATTAATTTAGGATCTTACTGAGAGAATAACAAGCACAACATAGACACAAGAGACACAAAGATTTTCCTCGGGGAAACCATAAAGGAGAAAACCCCGCAACTTCCTCAGAGATAGAATGAGCACCAATACAATGTCACAAAAGTTGAACCCAAAATAGAGATGGTCTTCAGCAGCTTCTCTCTTCTCCACTTGTGTGAACTCCTCTCTCTCACTAATGCGAATTGAGTGAATGAGTGAATGATACAAATGAGAGAGGCACCCTCTCTATTTATACTTTAAATTTTACTTGAATTTTACCTAACTAGGTCGACCCCTAGTTGTACCTAACTGGGCCGACTTCTCTAGGAGAGTCTAATAACCCATTAACAACTTAAATATGGGGTCTAGTTCCCTAACATACAATGGAGGGTTAACCTCAATGACTTTACATGACCCAAATACAATAATGACTCTCCCGACCGGAGGAATAAACATCTTTGTCGGAGGTACAATAATAAAATACAAACACAATATAAAATATACAAGTGAATATCTTTCGAAGTTACAATTACATTAACACCCCCAACATCCTGTGGCAGGCAAATCTTCTCCCATTGAACTAGATGGATCTTGCCTTATTCTGTGAACCTGCCCACACAAAACTCATCATTTTCCTCCTTATATTGTGCATAATGGAGGAGGGAATCCCAGCTAAAGACTTCCAAAAATCTAGTATGCTCTCAAGGACAACCTTGACTAAAATAAGCCAACCACCTAAAGAAAACCACCTATAACACCAACATTTAATCTTCCTCTCAAACTTTTGAAGTAGCCAGTGCCAATCAGAAATAAAGTAACAACTTGGTTTCAAATAAAACCCCAAATATTTGAAACTTGATACTAGAGGCTCCACGGGATTTGGAAGAAAGGAGAGTACATGCCGCAACAGATCAGACTGAACATTAAAATGAAAAAGACCGGATTTTTGAATATTAACTTCGATCCTGGAAGCCTTACAAAAAAGATGGATGATATCATGAAAGGAACACCACTCCATAGTTTCGATCCCAAAAAGCAATACATCATCCATAAAAAGCAACTGTGAGATGTTATTGCTAACAGAAACCTTTATCCCTATTATTTTCTGGTCTCTTTTAGCTTGTGAAATCAATCTGCTTAGGCCTTCAATAACCAAAAGGAAGAGTAGGGAAGATAAGGGGCACCCTTGACGTAGAACTCTCGAGTTCCTGAAAAAAAATTAAGGGGGACCCATTTACAAGAGTAGCAAACCTAGCAGTAGTAACGCAAGACATAATCCAATCAATCACCCCGAGAGGAAGGCCAATTTGGAGAAGAATAAGCCTTAGAAAAATCCAATCCACCCTATCATAAGCCTTTGACAAGTCCATCTTCAACACTAAAGCACTTAAGTGTTTTATTTTTATGGAGTGTAACCACTGTTGGGAAACCCCTATTGCATCCTGAATTTGCTTGTTATGAAGAAAACCGAACTGCTCCAAAGACATACATCTAGCAAGGAAGGGCTTGATTTGATTTGTGATCAGCTTCGTTATAACCTTTTAGACTAGATTACACAAGGAAATTGGTCAAAAATCATTGAAAGTGACTGGCTTAGAGTTTAAAGACCCTAAAACATAACCCTTCCTCCTCGATTCCTCCACAACTGCAAGCAGGTTCTTCCCCAAAAAGTAGAAAAAGTGAAAGAAAAATTATGTCGTTCAATCGTCGGGGATTAGACTTTTGTCCCTACCAATGTGGGATTATTTACCAAGAGCAATAAAAAAATGAAAACTCACAAAACCACAAACACACACTAAAAGCAGTTGCGAGAGCTTGAGAAGGGGGATTACTGAACAATATTTTTGAACCACATTGACTCAAAGCTAACATGTGATTTGGGTGGTTTCTCATAGCGGGTGGTCATGAGAAATTAAAAGTCTACACCTCAACAACCCAAAATACTTGCCATCCATTAATATGGTGGACATGTGGATGGCAATGTTGCCACCTAATACACACCTGGGGGGAACACGATAGGAAACCTTCAAGCCGCTCGGTGTGTCCTTGGGGGCAAGTCGGAGTCAAGTGTGTTGCACGAATTTACAAGTAGTCAGCGCTCCCCGGTGTATCGTGACAAGGGACTAATTGCCTCTCATGGATCCTTAAATCTGGCGGTGGTGATTTTACCAATCACCTGCGGGTTTTGGTGTAACGGCAGCCGTACTACCAACAATTGGTATCTGAGCGATGACCTTCAACATAAGCCTAACAAGCTTGAAGGAGATCAATATGTTAGACACAAAGGCACACTGAGAGGGGGGGAGAATCAGTGGGCCAGCCCTTAAGACCAATTTCAACTCACACATATTATCATTTTACAATTTCACTTCAATACTTTCAATATTCATATTAACCTATACATCAGTAATCATTAATATTAAACATTTCATTCATATCATCAATTCACACCATCATTAGAGACACATCAAGATATAAGCTTTGTAAACTTTTTATGTTTAATTCAATCAGCCACAACCGTTAGGTTACATCAGCTACAATTGATTGAGAAGCACCAACTTCTATTCCAAGGCCCAGCCTGGTTTTCTTAGCACCAACTAAGAAGATGTTGAGGTGTCCAAACCTCAGTTTGCAAGACTAGCTTGCAATCACATATTTATCACTGTCATCACCCTATCAATCTGTTGTACTTATTTTTTACTTATGTTCTGTCAAGTCAACTCAATCAACTACCATCACTGAGTATTATCACTGTATAAATTGAGCATGCATATCACTGTGTATTCTTCACTGAGCATACAATTCATCACTGTCATGCACATGTGTTCACTGTGACACTGTCATAATCACAACTCATTCAACTGTCTCATCAATATGTATGTTGCTCAAGGATCATGCCAAGTCACCCAAGGGACTACCCAAACATCACTTCAATACTGCCACTGTCATCAACTTGCATACATCACTGTGATTGTCATGCACATTACCATTGTTTGCTTTGCTATTTACTAATCAATGTCATGTCATCAGCTCTATCTCCTAAAGGTCATCATCATCCAGGTTTCATCATCATACCTTACTGTATTTCTTCATATATCATTGTCCACATTTATCAATGTGCATATACTGTGCAAACTGAGCATACCTGTGTAAAAATTCGGACTGTGTTTATTGACTGTGTAAAGATTCAGACTCTGTATATTTCTGCTGACTGTGTAAAAATTCGGACTGTGTATACTTCTGCTGACTGTAAAAATTCGAACTTCTGCTACACGAATTTCAGACCTTGTCTTCACCGAAACTCTGAGCACACAAACTTTGAAAGCAGAGTTAACACTACTGTGGTTGCCTCAGATTTGACCATCGAATTTCAGAGCTGTTTCTTTTTCCAAAAATGTTAACTTAAAAAAAACTTGATTGTTGCTCTTCTGCCAACTGTGTTGTAGCAGCCACTGTCACTGTACCCGAAATTCCTCAGTGCTGCAAATCCGAAAATCAGAGCTACTCTCCTAGCAAATTTTTTGAAATGAATGAAATTTATGGAGTATTTATATAGGTCAACGTTTATGGTTTTTAGCCAGCCGACTTTGCAAATGTGAATTTAAATTAACCTTTCATTTTTTCATTAGATTGGGAGCCGACTTGACACTAGATTTTTTTTTTTTTATCATTGAAGTAATCAAAATAAACCAATTAAGATTTATTTGGCCAACCTTACTAACTCCATTTTATCCTCTTCAAACAAATATATTTATATATATATCTATTTGACCTTTTTGCCACCTCATCAAGGGTTTGTCACCACATGTCATGCATTAGCCTTATCTTGCTTGTTGCCATGTCACTTTGCTTGCTTGTCATGCTTCTTTATGTCATTGTCCTTGTCCACCTTGTCTTTGTCCTCCATATCACCATAGGGTTGTATCAAGCCACTAGGGCTTCATTATAATTATTTCTTCAAGAGCATCATAATCATGCACATGGGCTTAGGCAATATGGCAATGGCTTCATAGCTGCATCATTTCAAGGTGTAATGGCCATGTCATTATTTTTAAGTATCCATCACAAAGTAATGAGTCATTCATGCAACGCATGGGCTTCTTCATCATTTGTGTGGGCTTTAAGTGTATCATTATCAAACCTCCATTTAGCTTGTGGGCTTCATGACCCCATCAAGCCACAAATGACCACAGAATGGGTCATTTGGACAACCTAGTGTCCCAATGCCCAAACCACCCATGTCAACATCCTTAATTACTTCTTTGTCATTAATGGCTTGTCATCAATGACAACCATGCTCAACAAACTCCCCCTTTGTCATTGATGACAACATCTCCTCAATTTTCTCCCCCTTTGACATCAATGACAAAGGGCCAAGCACTTATCCATCAAATACCTCACAATGCCCAAAAAAAAATTGTATTTTTGAATACTTCTTGA
This sequence comes from Larix kaempferi, assembly GCA_027924585.1. NCBI lineage: Eukaryota > Viridiplantae > Streptophyta > Pinopsida > Pinales > Pinaceae > Larix > Larix kaempferi. The sequence continues at coordinate 1,852,946 of BSBM01000254.1, forward strand.
GATCAAGCTGACTACTTCATCAGTTGTCATAGTCATATCAAAGTACATAACTGGAGTGTGGCTGTCAATCAAACTTTGATATTGTCAAAGTAGTCCATAGAATGGGTGTTAGGAGCAGTCCTTAATTTTTCACTCAGTTGGTTGCTCCCCCTATCTGATATGCTGCTGTAGTTGTTTGATCAGTCCTTAATTTTTCACTCTCCTACCTGCTCTCCCCGTCAAAGATAGAATTTGCTTCTCTTATCAAGAGTTTGTTGCTCATAAGTGTCTTCAATTGTCTTTAGATGGCAATCTTGTGAAAACACTCAAAAACATTGTAAGAACCTCCTTTATTCATTCAACCTCAACCCACAGTAATTCATCTTCTTCCAAAACTTTGTGGATGTGTTTGGATGTCACTGTAGGAGCTTGATCATGTTCAAAGATGGTAAACACCTGTAGCTGAACATAGCACATTGTTTTCTTTCAATCTGAGATTGGCTTTTTTTTTCACCACAAAACTATACACAGACCCAAAGTATCAGAGTTCCGAGTTTTGTGTGGCTCTTATTGAACGGTATTTAGTAATCTTAGACAGATCATAATAGTGCTACTTTAAGTTGCATCCTGGAATTGATCAGACATTCAAGTGCATATGTCTTGAGCATGTACAAAGCTTGAAAGGTGCTCCACATGATTCTAGGACCTATCCAATGAAGTTGTTGTCAAAAACTACTTGGACACTTCAGTACACTGACTCAATCATATGATACGTCATTATCATAAGAAGCTTTCATGAGCAAACTTTCAAACTTGGCATAAGGACATTCATGCATCCATCTCTATCATAAACCGATACTTTGTCTTAGTCATCAATCCTGTGACGGCTTTATTTTGGTCACAAGTAGGGGTATTTCAAATATACACTACTTTGCTCTTAACAATGCTTGACAGGATGCCACAATCTTGTCGTCAAAACTGCTTCAAAATTTTAACCCTTTGGGCCTGTAAATTCTTGCTCAATCGAGATTTCTCAAGTTATTTTCTCAGGTCTCTGCAACAGCTAACCAAGAGTACTTTGTTCTTCTTCAAAAACTCCTCAACTCCCCCTTGCTCAAAGATGTTTACTGAGCATTGTAGGGCCATTTACACACACAACTTGAACACTCTGTTCTGATATTTTGATTATTTCATTACAAACTTGTTAAACCAATGATCCCAAGCTTGTTCCTTATGTACAAGTGCATCTGCAAATTCATCCTTAAGCTGCTAGTTGTCTCCCTTGTAATTCGGCATAAACATTGTGGACCCTTTCCAATTCCACTTCCAACTCTCTGACTCAGATGCTTTCACTTATGTTCCTTTATCCTTCACAGAATCTTCGTATCTACCTGACTTACTGGTGTCTCCAAGAACTGTGCTACCTTGGATTCTTCAACACTTGAGCTGTGCAAACTTCTCTAATTTGCAAGTGTAGTCAGCACTACCCGGTGTATTGTGACAAGGGACTAATCGCCTCTCGTGGATCCTTAAATCTAGCGGTGGTGAGTTTACCAATCACCTGCGGGTTTTGGTGTAACGACAGCCGTACTACCAAAAACTGGTATCAGAGCGAGGACCTTCAACATAAGCCTAACAAGCTTGAAGGAGATCAATAGACATAATGGAAACACAAACAAACAATGAAGTTCCAGTTTTTGATATGAAAGAATATTTTGGTTGGAGGAGCAAGATGAAGGCCTACTTGAAGAAATTCGGTGTTTGGGAAATTGTCGTGAACCCACCCGTCCAGACAAGAAAGAAGACAAAGGCAGCAGTTGAGAAAGACAATAAAGTTGCATTGAATTTTTTAATGGATGGACTCTCAAACCATATCAAAGAAAGCATTGGAAAGTATACTTCAGCCAAGGATCTCTGGTTTAAGCTGGAAGAAGAATGCCAAAGGAGGAGTCAAGACAGGGAAGAGGACACAAAAGTCAAGGATGAAAAGCAAGAAGAGAAGCATGTACAAGCTTCAGAGACAAGTGAAGGTAAGTACTCTTCAATAGATGAAAATTATGAATGTAATGACGATGAAGTTGTACTTACAGAAGATGAACAAGAAGTCATGTTAAAAGCCAATAATGCATTTACACGCACACTGTTGGATGTTGATCTTAAATTCAATCCTAGACTCAAGAAGAAAATTTTGAAGTCATTTGAGAAATACAAAGAGAAGACAAAAGCTTTGTTCATGAAGTTGAAACTCAAGAACAAAGACTTGCAAGATAAGCTGGAAGATCAAAATGATGAAATCAAAGAATTGAAGATTGGATTAGCAATAAGAAGAGATTGGTGTAGATCCTAAAGAACTTGAAGAAACAAAATGGGCGAATCTTGATTTGAAAATTCAATTGGAGGAAGCTAAAAGAAGAGAAGAAGTATTGAGGAGTCACTTGGATGAAAAGGAGAAGTAAAATGAAGAGCTTGAAATGGAAGTTGTTGGACTCAAGAAGAAAAATGAAAAATTTGATGCATATGGCAAGTTCAAACATAGCTCAGCTATTTTAGATGAGATTTTGGATTGCCAAAGGACTCCCCATGACAAAACTGGCCTTGGGTATAAAAAGGTAGAAGACAATCTAGAAGAAGATAAGTGGTCTTAAAAAACTCCAGAAGTTGGTCCATCAATGACCAAGGATGCATCTCATGACAACAAAGATGTTGGTTGTTCAAAGACACATCAAGGAGCTAGGCCCAATCCTCAAAGCAAAGAAACAATTCCAAGATGGAAACAAGGTCCAAGGTATGAATATAGATTTAATGGCTATTGTTTTTCTTGTTTTAACTTTGGTCACAAGGCAATAGATTGTGTAGATGGAAGAGAGAATATTGGAAGACAAAACAACTCGGTTAGATGCTGGACATGCAACAAAGATGGACATATTGCTACCAACTGTCATACATTAAGATGCTACATGTGTAGTGGGTTTGGGTACAAAGCCCAATATTGTGCAAATCAAAGAAATCAATCAAGGAGGAGTCCCTTGTACACGTCAGTAAGAAGAATCAGTGAACCTTGGAAGAAGAAAAATGCAAGAATTTTTTAAGATCAAAAGACAAGAACCTACAGTCAAGGACATTCTCAAGGTTGGAGAAAAGAAGTTGATCAAAGAAGTAATGGAAGTTCCACCAGCTCAGTTAGGTGTTGGTCATGCAACCAGTTTGGTCACATAGCTGCATTTTGTTAGAATACTATGAGAAGATTAACATATAGCTCAGCCAAGAAAACCAATAAAGATAATGGATAAAATGATGATAAGATAGATTCCAAGAAGCGAGTGTGCATGAAGAAAAATACTGTGCTAAATCTGAATGAAATTGATGATGGCTGCCATATGGCAAGCCATACTTGAAGTCTTCCAAAGACTTTGAGTATGCCATGAGTTCACCATGGAGAATGAACTCAACTGGCAAATAATGGCTCTCCAAGAAGTAACAGGTCCAAGGATCATACCAACAAGGAAGTGGCAGGTTGATAGGGGGAGTATGATGAGTAAACAAATTGAAGTAACCTAGTGCATGCTTACCTTTTATGAATTTACTAATGCATTCAGTTCGGATCTGTGATTTAAAAATCGGTGAAATCGGTTTGTAAATCGGCCGATTCACCGATTCATCACTTGCCCGGTTCAAATCGGCCTCAAAACCGGTTTGGTCAACCGATTTAACCGATTCATTAGAAAAATCGGCCGATTCATCTAGAAAATCCGATTTGACCGATTCACGTAATAAATCGGACCGGTTCATTGCGTGTGGGCCCCGTGTGGGTTTTTATTCATTTTTTAATGTTTATAAGTGAAATTTTTAAACCTAAAATGCTAAACCCGACCCTATTGCTCCTATTGCACTTCAAGAAGCGCGTGAGTGAGACTGTGGGCGGCAGTGGCACCAGCAGACTTGGAAGTTGGCAGTGGGAGAGTGAACTGGCACCAGCAGACTCGCAGAGTGTGGCCGTGGGAGAGTGAAGTGCGGGTGAGGTGTGGTGGGAGAGTGAACTGTGAGTGTGAAGTGCGGGTGAGGTGTGGCCGTGGGAGAGTGAACTGTGAGGGTGAAGTACGGGCACCAGCAGACTTGGAACAGTTGGAAGTTGGAGTGTGCACTGTGGCCGTGGGGGAGTGAAGTGCGGGTGAGGTGTGCACTGTGGCCGTGGGAGAGTGAAGTGTGCCGTGGGAGATTGATAGTGCGGGACCTGCAGGTGAGGTAGGTATTTCAAGTCATGTAGATTGATAACTGTTACTAGATTTTGTGCTTAATAATAAACCCTGTCATCAACATTAAAAATTTAAAAGATCCATTTCTAGAAAGTCCATGTGCAGAAACCAAACAAAAAATCCAACCGGGGTGGCTAATTAAGTTACTGTGGGTGACGTTCAAGCCTTTGATCAGCATACCCACAATTCATACAAAATTAAGTAGATATTGCTTTCATCGAAAGCCTGCAGACTTATAATCAGGCTAAGTTCAATTTCAACTTAAATCTATCTACAGTTAATGTAATCAACCTATCCACTCAACCTGGCCATTTCCTACTGTCCAGATTTCAGATAAAATTGCTGCTCCACCACCAAGCTAAACTTCTTCAACTGGCTTCTTAAGGCATTTCAATATTTGGAATATGATAGTTTTCATACCCATGTCAAATTTTCCCCCTTTTCCAGCCTTCCACCATTGTTTCAGTCTTGCCATTTCTCATTTCTTTGACAAGCTTGGTATGCTGTTCAAATTCTATACTATCTACAGTATGCATCTTGATCATGTAAAAATTTACCTGTTGCAGCCAATGCCTAGAGAAAGAACAAAGACGTAAGAAACTGACTAAGGAAAAATATCCACTCAATATACTGATGCTTCGCAACAACCAGCTAAGTGGATAACTTCAAATCTTTCTCATTTGTGAAGTCTTAGTTTACAATGCTGATAAACATGGCAACTTGGCAAGTTTACCCAATGTGTTTCTCATTTCATAAGGGAGCTTAAAATTTTATCTAACAATTATAAGATACACCCTTTCAAATAATGCATTTGAAACTTAGAACTTAGAAGTTAGAACCATCCCAAACTGTTCTTTTGGAGAGTCTTGACACAAACACTAGAACATTGTAATTTTTAAATCACAGATGAATACACCATGCTGTGCCCAGCAGCCCAAGTACCATAAAAATTATTTAGACATAAGATCATTTTTAATAAATGCAAAATGTAACTCAAGAGTCAAACTGTTCTTTTTCGTAGTATAATTTGCTAATCCAGCTGTGAAAATCTTAATCCCCGAAATCTGCCATCCCAACAACTGTAAACTGTAACAGAAGGGTATTTTGCCATCTCTGAATCAACCCAGATAATGAAATTATGATTTAATCAACTAATCACTTCATTGTTGATTCACCAGATTTTAGGTAGGCCCTTTTTCTTCGATCTCTCACTGCCCTGCCAGCTAAATGGTGAGCCCTACCTTAACTGTGTGGTTCTGCACATTTTTTTAAATTTAATTTTAATTTTAAAATTTAAAGTTCAATGTCTACGACTCTACTGTACTTGGGGCTAAATTCACAGCTTGAAACTCAACTGAAATTCACTTGAACTTCAATGTCTACTGTCTACTGTAGTTGGTTAACACATTTTTTTTTTAATTTAATTTTAATTAATCCTGGATAGAATTAATTTAATCTTTTCTTGTTTTGTTTGGATTGCAGATCAGATTCTCAGAATCATGCCCCCAAAAGCAAAAGATCCTGCATGGATCCATGCAGATATTGTTCAGGGCGACATTTATTGTAAGTATTGCAAGAAGTTGATTAAGGGTGGGGGAATTTACAGGCTTAAACAACACTTGGCTGCCATCAAAGGCCAAGTTAAGGCATGTGAAGCCCCACTGGATGTTATTGGGCATATTAGAATTGAGATGCAAGATCAGTTCAAGAAGTTTGAAGAGGGAAAGGCTAAGCAAAGAGAGATAGAGGAAGAAGTAGGGAGGAAGAGGAGGCTTGTTGAAATGATGGGTGGGACCTATGCCCCTGGTTCAAATGAAGGCTCTTCATTTATCCCTTCAACCACTCTTAGGGATCCTTTCCAGTTTGTTCCGCCATCCAAGACTACAGAAGATAAGGGCAAAGCCAAAAAGAGGGTTAGCATTGACGACTATTTCACGACTCCCACCACTTCTGCCAGTGTGAATGCTTCTCATATGCAACATCCAACAGAAATTCAACCCACCTTAGATGAGCATTGGAAGAAGCAGTACACAGAAGTTGCCCATGAGTACATTGCAAGATGGTGGTATGATGCTGATCTCCCATTCAATGCTGCACGCTCTTCTTATTACCAACCTATGTGGGATTCAGTTGTAGCAGCTGGTAAGGGCTTCAAAGGCCCTAGTATGCATGACTTGAGGGGATCTCTTTTGCAAAAAGAGATTGTTTCCATAGAAGAATACCTGAAGGATTTCAAAGCTTCATGGGTAAATTCAGGATGCACTATCATGTCGGATGGATGGAAAGATAGGAGGGGGCGACACCTTATAAACTTTCTTGTATCTTGCCCACGGGGAACCATGTTTTTGAAATCATGTGATGCATCCGATCAGGTGAAAGATGCAAATATGTTATTTCATCTTTTGGATGAGATTGTTCAGGAGGTGGGGGCAAATAATGTTGTGCAGGTCATCACCGATAATGCCTCTAACTATGTTCTTGCTGGTAGGATGTTAGAGGAAAAACATAAAACCATATTCTGGACCCCATGTGCAGCACATTGCATAGACCTCATGCTTGAGGATGTATGCAAACAGGATTGGATCAAGTACACTGTGGATTGGGCCAAAAACATCACCAGGTACATCTACAACCATGGTTGGGTATTGAGCTTGATGAGGAGACACACACAGGGCAAGGAGCTTGTTAGGCCCGCAGTTACTAGATTTGCAACTCACTTCCTCACGTTGCAATCTCTCCTTTCCCAAAAACATAACTTGGAGAAGATGTTTTCAAGTGATGAATGGAATTCATCTAGTTGGGCTCACACCCAAGATGGAAGAGACACAAAGAGGAGAATTAAAAGCTCATCATTTTGGAAAAAAGCAGCAGAGGTTGTGGCAATTACTGAGCCACTTGTTAAGGTGTTGCGGTTGGTGGATGGGGAAAAATTGGCCATGGGATACATTTATGAAGCTATGGATCAGGCAAAGGAGCAAATAAGGGCAGCATACAAAGATAGAGTATCCAAGTATGGGCCTATTTGGGAGATCATTGATAGGAGATGGAACAATCAACTCCATCGCCCTATACATGCAGCTGGGTATTTCCTAAACCCGATGTATCAATATAGAGATGACATTGATGCTGATCCGAGTGGGGAGATAGCGGATGGATTGTATACTTGCCTTGAGCGCATGGTCCCAAATGAGGCGACCCAATTGGAGATACATATGCAGATCACCTCTTTTAGAGAGGCCACAGGTCTCTTCGGCAAAAGTGTGGCTAAAAATGCAATAGAGAAGGGCCAACCAGGTAAACAATTCCATTGTTTTATTAAAATTTTAAATTATGTTGTTTAACTTTAAAGTTTAAAGTTTAAATTGTAAAATGTAAATACCTGGATTCTTAATTTCTTAGCCAAATTTACAATCTAATTTGTTGAATTCACTGCCTTGACCATTCGCGTTTGCAATTGCAGCACAATGGTGGAGGGCATTTGGTAATCATACAAAACAATTGCAAAAGTTTGCAATTCGGGTCCTGAGTCAAACCTGCAGCGCTTCTGGGTGTGAGCGCAATTGGTCTTTGTTTGAGCGGATTCACACGAAGAAGAGAAACCGTTTAGAGCAGAAACGGTTAAATGATCTAGTCTTCGTGCAGTACAACCTGCGACTCAGACGCAACCAGTTGATGAACAAAAGACCTGATACGGATCCCATTCTGTTAGATGATATAGATCCTACCTCAGATTGGGTAGTGGAGACCGCAGATGCAGAGTTTGGTGATGATCTGGATGTTGAGTTGGAGGACTTGCTGCAGACTCATATAGATTCAGATCCTCTATTGCCGATGCCATCAGTTCATACAGGTGTGGATCCCCATATTCCAGCCACAGCAGGCACTAGTGGACCAGGACCTCTTACTTATAGCCGACGACGACGTAGGAGTAGGCATTCAGCCAGTACTACTACTGCAGTAGTAGATGATCGTGTTCCTGAGCCTGAGGAGCCTGAGATTGAGCCAGATGTTGATGCCTTTGCTAGTCCTTCAGCTTCGGGTTCTTTTGGTTCTAGTTCTACTTCTACACCTTGCCGTAGCAGTGCCAGTGGTGATGAGTTTGATCAGTTCGATTGATGTAGTTGACTATATATCATGCTATTTTTTGGACTCTACTGGCCATATAGCCTATAGGCCTCATGGATTATGTATTTTCACTATTTTGTTCCAGTTCCAGTCACCTAGATATGTATTGCACAATACACTTTGTGCCATTTTGATATATTGACTCTTATATGGTATATACATGAGCAGAGATTGCATATTTTGTTTCTAATGCTATAGAATCATGAATTAGAATCTTGAAAATATTGTTTTTCTTAAAAAATTAAATATTTTATGTATTTTTGAGCAAACCGATTCATTAAATTCAAATCGACCGATTTATTACCGATTCATTACCGATTCCGATTCCGATTCCGAGTTGACCCTCGACCGATTCCGAGTCCGATTCCGATTTTTAAAACCTTGGTTCGGATATGTTTGGCAAGAAATATTTGTTGTTGAGAACATAAACAAACGAGGCAGCACAACCATGTGACAAAACTTGCACATTGAGTCAGGCAGATATGAAAATGCAATTGGTATCAGAGCTAGAAGTCACGAGTTCGATACACACTCGGCTCGTGCTGAGGGGGAGATTGTTGCACGAATTTGCAAGTAGTCAGCGCTCCTCGGTGTATCGTGACAAGGGACTAATCGCCTCTCGTGGATCCTTAAATCTAGCGGTGGTGATTTTACCAATCACCTGCGGGTTTTGGTGTAACGACAGCCGTACTACCAACAAAGTGTTGTCACCTGATAACTCGACTCCTCCGTCTAGGCTTACTCCCAGTGAAGCCAAGAGGGGTGGTCCCTATAAAAATGATCTCTAAGGCTTTTAAACTATGAAAAACAAATAAAAGTTATTCTAGGAGTTAATATGATGAGATGGAAAAATAATATAACAAAGCATCATTTGCAACTTGAATTTATTGATCAACACTACACATGATAGATAACCATTTACGACATTCTGTATTTGAAAACTTAAAGCATGAAAATGAAATACCAGTGCCGAAAAATGTATAAGTGAGATTGTTGTTGTGTAGGGTTGTGAAAGTATTGCAAGAGGCTTTTTGGTTTATTTTAAATTTATTAATGGATATTAAAGGAGTGGGTAAAATTTTTGGTTTGGCCCAACAAATTCTAACCTCTTGAACTGAGTGTTATACTGTCTTAACCAAGTGTCCAACAAGGCGAGGATGAACCTGCTTAAAGTAGCCTCTGACTCTATGGTGTACACCCACGCAACCTCCTGGGTTCGCAAAGATAAACTTCATTGGATTTCCATATTAAATCTAAGTGCCTTACACCCTTTTCTGGTTGACCCAAGTGTTCAGACTATGCTGCACCGGTCAAGAGCATACTTCAGGCTTGGAGAGTTGGCTTATTTTATTAAAGATTGTGAAGTGGATGATTAGACTAAACTAAACCCCAAGAATATTTTTTCCATACACCAAGAATGGTGTAGTACTTCGCAAAGCAAGGGGGTGAATTTTAGGTAAGTTTTATGAACAATTGTATAGTTTTAGAAAAAACACATAAGCATATAGCAAAGGTCCTTAGAGGACGTTGTGTGCTTTAGTGTTTGTTATTTAGTTACTAAAGCTTAAAGCAACTAATCTAAACAAAGAAAACTAAAAAAAATGAAAAAATGAAAACGACGCGAATCCCCCCTGGGGGGTTGGGGGCAAGTGCTAGAATAGCCTGTTGAGCTCTCTTTATTTTTTTATTTACAACTTGGAAACTTAGTAGAAATACTTCTTTCCCTTTATCATTAGGGAACAAGTCATTTTACAATGATTGATAGAAAGTTCATATGCTTGAAGGGGGTTCTCCAAGTGGTTCTGGAAGCTCCAAATGCAAATTTTTATTTAATTTTTTGTTAAAACAAATTTAAAGAAGAGTAACCGATTTAGATGAAGAATTTTGGATTTGGAAGTTGAAACCTTGGGGGTTTGAGCACTAAGTTTGGGCGCTGGAATTGTTCCCTTGAAGGACCAGAGAGATGGAGCTTTGTTTGAAAGTTCTGGAAGATGGGCAAGCTTACATGCTTGCTACTTCCTCCAGTGTAGGTTACCTGCAAAAGATCTCACAACACTTGTACCAGGAGATTAAAAATACCCGTGCATGCAAGTAAAAAGAATAACAAAAGATGTAAGTTCAAACAAGAATCTATATATCTTTATTAATCCTTCTACCATTCAACAACAACAAATAATCTATAAAGCATTACCCGATATTCTTATTGAAATTAACTTATCTTCAAAGACAGATCTATCTCAACAATATAAAAAACATATGAAATCAATACAGATTACCTCGTATACAAAGCTTAGCACATTAAGCCTCCACAGAACACCTCAGGACTAGCCTCCAAAGCCTTCTTTTATTACTCAAATACGTAAAAAAATATTACAACAAATGGGAACAGAGGTTCCACCTTCAGATGAATAACAATGGACCAAAGCTCCTGCTTAAATAGCATAAAGCACATAGAGTAGAGCACAAATCCCTAAGGAGGGCAAATTCCTTTGATTGATGAGTTAATTGGATGCGATATGAATGTCGACTGATCTCTGATTGAATGCCAAGCTAATGATAATGTGCCACCTCTCTGACCGGTTGGTAGCCTCCTCCTTGAGATTCTCACCTCGAATCTCAACCCTCCATCTCAAGAAGTCGCCCATGCATGGAGAGGGCGCATTTCCCAAGGGAGAGTTAACTAAAACTTGATTGGTGTTGATTGGAATCAACTTTTCGGAGCTCAGATAACTTAATGTTGACTATCCAGTCACTTTAGTTGAAGCTCAATTCAACTCCAGACATCTTCCACTGTTTTAGGAATTTGTCTTTTTATTAATAAATATGTCTTTTTTGACATTTATTTTGTCTTTTTTGGAGAATTTGAGTAAATATCAATTTCTGAGATAAATACTTACTCAAAACTTAGGAAAAGTGGGTTTATGGATTAAACGGTTGTTCTGGCTTAGAAAATGAGCCTCCATTTATCAAATTCCACCCACAAACCACTTAATTATTACAATTTGAATTTTTTCAATTAAACCATAGGAAAACTGGTTTAATTAATTGAAAAAAATATTTTTTTAATAAAAAATAAAAAATCGTCCACGGTTGTGAAAATTTAAAAAAAAAAATTAAAAGTTGATTTTAACCACCTAGGGACCTAGTATATGACCATATGACTTTATTATACTGTCTAGCATGTTTATATATGTTATAAAATGGACTCTAATAACACCCCAAGGCCTAACCACCAATTTCAGGCATTCCAGCTTTGGAGGTGTAGGAGAAAAACTCATCGATTATACTCGGCTAAAGGCAAAGCATAATTAACAAGGGAAAAAACTCCTTGGAATACCTTTTTTGGTTGTCAGGTCCCAGGGAACTGAGTCACTCAAAGACCACCATGCTAGCACACTCTATTACAAAACCCGTGGGGCATGGCCATACATTACAAAAATAATAATAAAAAAGAGGCCCAAAAAAGGCCTAAATTGGAACTTTTGAACTCTGATAAGCACAAGTAATTGTGCAACAACCCTGGCGGCTCTCTGCAAGTCCAACTGAGTGCAACTCAGGAGGTAACAAGTGGGATTGCATGCGAGGCAAGATTCGCTAGCCTATCTTCCATACCTCAACTCTATGGTTCGAGAGACAAAGATGTAGTCAATCTTGAGATTAAAGAGCAAAGCTACCAAGTAGACGAGGAGCTCGATGTTGTAGTTGATTTTCTTGGCCCTATACAACCTAGATGCTATGTGTCATATTGGTGTTTAATAGCACCTTCAGGTCAAAGGTTTGGGCAACGAGTGTGGGTCCTTCTTTAGGTGGTACCATGAAGAAAGGATTTTGGGCAAACCCAACATAATACAACTGATTTGGTGGATGTTACTTCCTCTACAACAATTGGGCAAGAACACAAAACTTTGGTCAGCCATGGATTTGTGGTGGACTGGACATGAATAGCACAACTGCATGGGGGCAGAGGTACTCAACAAGTGGGTTGGGAAAGATGAACTACAATTGAAACTGCTCTTTGAAGAAGCTCAAAGAAACCAACCTTCAATTCTTTTTTGATGAAATAGACAGCCTTGCTCTAGTATAGTCAAGCAAATAAGAACATATTCATAATTCTATTGTATCCACACTTCTAGCTCTTATTGATGGTTTAGACTCGAGGTCAAGTAGTTCTCATTGAAGGTACTAACAGGATTGAGGCCATTAATGGGGTTCTCCATCGTCTTGGTTAGTTTGATTTTGGGTTTGTGTTTCCTTTACCTAACTGTAAGGCACGCTCTGAAATTTTAGAGATACAGTGGAAGGAACCTCTATCAGTGGAATTAAGGAAGAAACTTGTAGCAGCTTGTGTGGAGTATTGTGGTGCTGATGTAAAAAAAATTGTGCACAGAGGCTGCTATTAGGGCCTTCTGTCAAAAATTACCCCCAAGTGTGTAGTAGTGATGACTAGTTTGTCATAGATCTGGAATCTGTCGAAGTAGAGAGACATCAGTTTTTGGAAGCGATGTCTATTACTCCCACTACACATAGAGGTGCAATAGTGCATTCCAGACCTTTGTCACCTATAATAGATCCATGCTGACAAGGTCATCTGGACATGATTAGAGACCATATTTTTGAAATATTCCCCATACTAGCAAAGGGGGATACGAAAGATTCCTTGAGTGACAATTTTTGTAATCTTGCTAACTTATTTGGATTTCCCTGCTGCTCTTTAATTCTTGTTGCGTACAGACCAAGGCTCTTGTTGTGTGGGAAGGAAGGAACTGGCTTGGATCACACTGGCCCTACAATGTTACATGAACTAAAGAGATTACTTGTGCATTCTCTTGGGTTTCCATCACTTCTCTCATATCTAAGTGCCAAAACCCCTGGAGAAGCATTGGTACATATTGTGGAAGAAGCGAGAAGGAATATACCTATATTGTATTTGCCTCAATTTCAACTATGGTGGAAATCTACACATGATCATCTAAGAGTTGCTTTATCAACTCTTATGTAAGAGTTACCCTCATCTTCTCGTGTTACTTATAATAGAGATTATTACGATGGAGCTAGGATTGTCAGCCAAAGCAGTATATTTTAAATTACTTGGAACACGAAGGGCATCTTGATATGCCATTTGAAGATACTTTAAGGCTTGCATCCCACGAAGATGAAACCGGTACGAAGATGAAACCGGTCTCCCTTCTAATTGGTATTTTATTTGTAGAAAGGATATGAAATATCAGAGCTGGAAGGGTGCTTGCGATGTTTGAAAATATTACAGTGATGAATTTCATTCCACATGATAATCAGGATTCAGACGATGGTGGCAATAAGGGTTGAATCGAGAATAAATAATCAACAACATAATCCTACTTTTTAAGAGATGCGACAACTAACCCTTTAGGTGTCAAGCCACCAAGATATCTTATCCAGACTCTATTTTTAGAAAGTAGTTAAATCAGTTCCAGAATTGAGGGCATCAAAGTAGCATTCGATGGGTATAAGGAGCAGCCTTGACCAAATGAAGGGGGAAGGGGGGCGATTTGCTACAGCAGTGTTGTATTTTTTGGGGGTTTTTTTTTGGTTTTTTTGGTTTTCTAAAGCTGAAGCTTCACCAGGGCAATGGGCCATTGTGTTTTCTTAGGCTGAGGACCCTTTTTAAAGGACTCACTACTCATTTGTAAAGCATGTTCCTATCTATTTTCTGTGTTTAGCTTTCTTATTTTTCCATGTCTTTTATTTAAATGCATCACTGTAATTTTGCAGACCAGACTCTTATGTATTCAAAATTAGCAAAGAAATGTCTTTTGTTATTTCTAATCTTGTATGACGTATTTATGCAATATATTAAGTACAATGAAAGGACTTTGAGTCATTTTCAACTCTTTCCTATATGTTTGAAATTTTGAAATATACATTTAGTCATTTTTTGAATTACTTGTATGAATGTTTACATTGCTGGATTCACTGTCTGTGCCCAGATCATGTATTTATGCTACTAGATTCATTTGTTTAATGCCCAGTGAACTCACTGATATGTCATTGGATGCTTGAAGACTTCCATAACTCCTAAAGTACTTGTGATGTTTCTTTCATCTTTGAGCAACACTGATTTCCTTACTCATTGTTGTTTCTAAGTTTATTTGTTTCCCTTAACTTCTTTTGCATCTACCATTATCAGCTTTACGTTCTGCAAATAGAGACTCCAGTGCCCAATGGAAAAACTTTTGGTCCAAGGTTTTAAATGTGGCGGCTTTAGTTCAGTATGCTGCCTTTTTCCTTCAGTATTTAACCTGCCCTTATTATTCAAATATGGCATTTTGTTTTTCTAAAGTTTTAAGCTGTTGTTGTGACATTGGGCAATTAGCTATTAAGTCTATCGAGGATTACCCCCTCTGACCCAAGAGCTAGCTTGCTGCTTGAGGGCTAAAATGGGCATCAGATGCCTTGGCATAATTCAATTGCAACCGGGAACATCTCAAGGAACAACAAGAGGGAAGGGGTATAAATAAGCATGTGAAAGGCACAAAAGAAAAATCAACAATGGGTGAAGTGTTAAGGGTAAAGAAGGAAAGGTTAGCAAGAATGAATTATTTAATAGTTAACTTATGATCCAAGAAGAAAAAAGGAAGATAAGAGAATAGAAGAAAAAAGGGAGGGAGAGGGAAAGACAACCAAAAGCAAGGAGAAATTTAGAGGTCAAAAACACAAGGAATGGGAGGGAGATAAGTTGGTAAAAAGACGAAGGTGTTAATATGAGGAGAGGAGAGGGTATAAAAGTGTGAAATGGTCAAAGAAGAACAAGGGGTGGAAGGAAATGAAACAAAAAGTAACAAGGAAGAGAAAAATGTATACAGAACAAAATAACAAAAGAGGAAAGAAACAGAAAAAGGTTTAAAATAAGGAATTTGAAAATGAGAGTCTAGAAATGGTTAACATAACGAGGAAGCACAAATGGTGGGAGGATTATTAGAAAACAAAGTGAGGAGTGAGAGGCACAAGACAGGGAGATGAGAAGGGTAACTAGAGATACTAGAGGTTTTGACAGTTTTGGTTGAGGATGAAGTCAATAACATGTTTCCAGGTTTGACTAAGCTTGATACCATCTTCTTTGTTAAGATTGTTGGGTTCTTGATACCATCTTCTTTGTTAAGATTGTTGGGTTTCTTTTCAATTTCTAAGGATTACCTAATAAGTCCCAAAGAATATAGTTAAATCTTGGAAGCGTCTTTGGTTTGGTCAAGGCATACACAACGTTTTCTTCGGATGGAATGTTCGACCAGTACAGATTTATTTATGTGGTTATGATAAACGTTAGAAATATGATGATTATAGTTTGGATGCAACATCTAGTTTCAACCAAGTGTACGAGAAACCATGGGACCTCCTCTACTCTGACCCTCTTATTTAGTCATCTAATCCACATTGTGGCAAAAATTATGAATGGAAGTGTGATCTTCAACATTTGCCAAGCTAATATTGGCATTCAAAGTATCAATCATGTATTGTAGAGTCATCGGGCCAATTTATTATGACCTCCTTCCATCTCTCCTTATTTTTACTCACATGTGCTACTCTTCCCTAATGATGGGTGATGTTTTCACCCAAAATTTTAGATTTCAAACTCTACATTAGTTTGATCTAGAGGCTTTCACAATCAAAGTCACAGGAATCGCAATTCAAATCGCAATTTTCCGATTTAAATCAGACTCGACAGCTATCCGATACGAGTCAAAACTTCTCGAGTTTGATTCGTGTTGACCGATTTTGAGTCAATCGACGTGAGTCAAACTCACAACTTAAACTTTAAAACACAATTTAACTTGCAATTTGTGGAAGTACGCGCCCAGGAAAAGGTTATTAGCCTAATTTTCACTCTTTTTCTCATTCTTTACTTACTGGAGGTGTTTTTTGCCTGTTGGAGGTGATTTCTACTTGTTGGTGTGAAGGAAGTTTCAAGGAACAGTGACCAAATCATCCACAAAGAGGCTTCCTGGGAGGGGTTCATCTCCGCCAGACTTTCTTATTCAACATTTTATTCATCTTTTACACAACAAAACAGAGTTACAGAGATTTTACACCAATGTTCCCCCAAGTTTCTGGGACGGGGGGACACGAGAGCGAGGAAACACGCATTCAGGACGTGTGGAGACCGCCCCCAAATTTTAGGGAAATTCGGGGGGGATGGGGAACGTCCCTAAAATTATAAAAATAAAATAAACTACCAAAAATATTATTTCATTTGATGTATATTCATGATTGTGCAATGTAAATACTAAATATATTGATTTATTTTCTAAGTAGTACTAAGTAGGGATTGTAAAAAGTGATAATAATGGAAAAACATTAAAAAAAAAAAAAAAAATTCTCAGGGGCATGGGTGGGGGGAAACGTTTTGTCAGGAGTCCTCGGGATGCCGGGACGCAGGAAACGTGGGAAACGCGTCCCCGTGGAACACTGTTTTACACAGGGTTTACTCAACATGAAAGTTTTGGCCATCTTCTTCAGCCTTGGAGGTAACCCTACAGCCTATCTCATCAGTTATTAACTTATTAGTGATTTTATAGGGCCCATTTGGATTTTTTTTCTTCAGTTTTATAGGCTTAAAATTTAGACTTTAGTTTTGTTATTTTATTCTTTTGCAGGCAGCAGGGGTATCAAACAACAAACTTCCAACAAAGCTACCAAAGGGTCATAGTGTATGAACAAAGAGGTTACGACAGTCCTAATTTCTTCCAAATTGCACTGTGCAGCCTTGCCACAGCCTTACCACATCCTTACCACAGCCTTTAGCAATTAAAAAATGTAAACCCTAGGGTAGACCTTAGTGAAAATGCCAAGGGAGAAAGATTTTGCATGGGCTTACTGTGAAAAGATTCATGGTTCAGTTAAGTTGTGTAAATTATGCAAGGAACATTGCATTGGGGGTTTCTTCAGATTGAAATTCCACCTTGCATGTATTCCCGACCATGACATTGGCCCTTGTAGGAGTGCTTGTTAAAGAAATGTAACTGCAGAAGATATTCTATTTGTACTTGTCTATTGTATTATTGCATTACTCCTTCAGGAGATGCCATTGATATAATTAATAATGTAAGAGACATTGAAGGAGTCAATGTAAACCCTAGGTCTTGTGTCGGCCTAGAAGAACCCGGAAAAGATTATTATATTTTGTATTTGACAAGTCGGCCCAGTCAGTTAGGAGAAGTTAGCCCAGTTGGGGAAAAGTCACCCCAACGGAAGAATATAAATAGGAGTCTCATTTGTACTCGCTCAACTCACTCTCACAAGTTTGCATAGGAGAGAGAGAGAGAAGTTGGCACAAGTGGAGGAGAAGTTGATTTTGTCTTGGGGTTTATCTTTGTACTTTGTGAATTCTATATTGAGGAAGATTTTGCCGGGGTTTTCTCCCTTGTGGTTTCCTGGAGAGAAATACTGTGTTCATTGGGTTTTTGTTGTGCTTGTATTTCTTTCAGTGATAGTTTGTTTAATGTTATATGCTAAACAAGTAAAAACTAACATGGTATCAGAGCAGGCCTGAAAGAAAACATTGTGCAGCCTCCAAAAGAAAAGAGATCGAAGTTGGAACCTTCAGGAAAGAAGGGAATATTTGTGGGCTATAGTGAGCAATCAAAGGCTTACCGTATCTACATCCCAGGATTCTGACAGATTGAACTCAGTCGGGATGTTACATTTGATGAAGACACGGCTTTCAACAAATCCAAGAAGACTTATGAGGATGAAGAGGAGCATGAATCTCCTAGAGTTACAGATGTCAGAAACGAATAGTGTACTAGAAAGAAATGTTGAAGAAGAACCTATTCCAGAGGATCATGACATGGCAGAACCTCAGAGACCTGAGGAGACACCTCATGAGGAGATTTCACGGAAGAGAAGACCACCTTGGGCACGAGAATTAATACAATATGCAGGAAGGTATGGTGCCCCAGAAGGAACGAGTAGAGAGAGCAAGAGCCCAAGGCCATACTCTAGTTATGTAGCCTTGATGTGTAACCTTGTTGAAGAGGAACCGACATGTTTTGAAGATGCAGTAAAGAAGAAGGAATGGTTGCATGCTATGAATGAAGAATACCAGTCCATCATCAAGAATGATGTTTGGGATGTGGTACCAAGACCAACGGATAAGTCAATAGTTTCATCAAAGTGGATCTTCAAAACAAAACACTTAGCAGACGGAAGAATTAAGAAGTACAAGGCAAGATTTGTAGCCCGGGGATTCTCTCAAAAGGAAGGAATTGATTATGAGGAGACCTTTGCTCCTGTGGTCAGATATACTTCAATTAGAACCATTCTTGCCTTGGCAGCCAAGATGAAATGGAAGTTACATCAGATGAACATAAAGACGGCGTTCCTGAATGGGAAGATAGAAGAAGAAGTATATATCGAGCAGCTAGAAGGATTTGAAACAGAAGATAGAAAGTCACATGTATGTAAACTGAAGAAAGCATTGTACGGGTTGAAGCAAGCACCTAGAGCATGGTATGGAAGAATTGATAGCTTCTTGATGAGCTTGGGCTTTACCAAGAGTAAAGCAGATTCTAATCTTTATTATAAGATTATGGATGATGAACCTATGATACTACTATTGTATGTGGATGATTTGTTCCTGACAGGAGAAGACAAGCCCATCACTGAATGTAAGAGAAGGCTTGCAGCAGAATTTGAGATGAAAGACCTTGGTATGATGCATTACTTTCTATCTCTTGAAGTATAGCAGTTTCCAGATGAGATTTTCCTGAGTCAAGGAAAATACACAGTTGAGATTCTGAAGAGATTCGGGATGATGGATTGTAAGGCCATGACTACTCCAATGGTGACAAACTTGAAGCTCATGAATGATGCTTCATCAGAGATAGTAGATGTCAGCATGCACAGACATATTATTCGGTCGTTGATGTACTTGACCAATACTTGACCAGATATATGTTTTGCTGTGAACACATTAAGCCAGTATATGGTGGAGCCCAGGAATGTTCACTTGATTGCAGCAAAACATGTGATGAGGTACCTAAAGGGTACGTTGGATTATGGACTCAGATATCCTTCAGATAGTGAGTTCAGGCTGTATGGATACACAGACTCAGATTGAGCTGGAAGCGCCGAAGACAGGAAAAGCACTTCAGGATGTTGCTTTAGTTTGGGATCAGTCATGATCTCATGGCTCAGTAGAAAGCAACCCTGTGTTGCACTCAGTACAGCAGAAGTTGAATATGTAGCAGCTTGTTCAGCTTGTAGCGAAGCAGTGTGGCTTCGCAAGATGTTGGCAGGATTGTTTGATGCAAAGATAGATGTGACGAACATACTCTGTGATAACCAGAGTTGCATCAAGATGACAGAGAATCCTATGTTCCATGATAGATAGAAGCACATCGAGATCAAGTTCCACTATATCCGGGATATGGTGCAGAAGGGAGCTGTAAATCTCAAGTATGTTCCTACAGAGGAACAAGTTGTTGATGTGTTGACTAAGCCTCTGTCTCGCATAAAATTTGAATACTTTCGAGACAAGCTTGGTGTGGTCCAGAGGGACCTTTCTCGAAAGAGAGAATGAGAGTTCCAATTCTTAGGGAACTGATGCCTGTCAAAGGATGATGGATGCCTGTCAAGGGATGACGGATGTCGGTCCAGGGGTGACTGAAGATCAGCACTTGTCCTTAGGTGACGGATGTCGGTCCAGGGGTGACTAAAGATCAGTACTTGTCGACTGATATAGTTCCTGTCCTTAAGTGACGGATGTCGGTCCAGGGGTGACTAAAGATCAGAACTTGCCGACTGATAGAGTTCTTGTCCTTAGATGACAGATGTCAGTCCAGGGGTGACTGAAGATCAATACTTGCTGACTGATAGTGTTCTAGCTGATGATGTTGCTGATGGTGATACAGCCGAGGATGTTCCAGCAGAACATGTTGCTGACGATCTTGTCGATCCAGCAGAGGATGTTCTAGCTGATGGTGTTCTAGTAGAGGATGTTCCAGCAGAAGATGGTGTTGTTGATGGTCCAGCAGAGGATGTTCCAGTAGAAGATGGTGTTGTTGATGATCCAGCAGAGGATGTTCTAGTAGAAGATGTTGATGATGTTGTTGATGATGATCCAGCAGGGGATGTTCCAGCAAAAGGTGTTGTTGATGATGTTGTTGATGATGATCCAGCAGAGGATGTTGCTGACGATGATATAGAGGATGTTGTTGACGGTGATATTCCAACAGACAATGATGATGCTGATGAGGATGTTCCAGCAGATGATACCCCAGACATATGATGATCCAAAACTTCCTACGACATATAGAGATTCACAAGTCAGTTGTGCAGCTGTTGATGTTACCCGCAGAATAGCTTCCTAGTTAAGAGGGAGTGTTAAGGAAATGTAACTGCGGAAGATATTATATTTGTACTTGTCTATTGTATTATTGTATTCCTCCTTCGGGAGATGCCATTGATATAATTAATAATGTAAGAGTCATTGAAAGAGTCAATGTAAACCCTAGGTCTTGTGTCGGCCTAGAAGAACCCAAAAAAGATTATTATATTTTGTATTTGACAAGTCAACCCAGTCAAATAGAAGAAGTCGGCCCAGTTGGGGAAAAGTCACCCCAATGGAAGAATATAAATAGAGGAGGAGTCTCTCATTTGTATTCACTCAACTCACTCTCACAAGTTCGCATAGGAGAGAGAGAGAAGTTCGCACAAGTGGAGGAGAAGCTGATTTTGTCTTGGGGTTTATCTTTTTACTTTGTGAATTCTATATTGAGGAAGTTTTGTCGAGGTTTTCTCCCTTGTGGTTTCCACGAGAGAAATATTGTGTTCATTGTGTTTTGTTGTGCTTGTATTTTTTTTTAGTGATAGATTGTTTAATGTTATTATGCTAAACAAGTAAAAACTAACAGTGCTCCCTATATGTTAAACAACAAGCCAAGTTGGCCATTGATTGCATGAATGAGCTTAAAATACAAAAAGCACGGATAAATGTAGAAATTTCAAGTACTTCAAGTGCCCAAACATCTTCAAATACCCCCTTGTCACCTCCCTCAAATGAATCGTCAATGTCGGGCCTAAGTCATATTCCAAATCCATGTCATCCTAATCCTCCCATTCATACAAATTTAAGGACCGGAGGTGGAAAGTACATTCTTTTTTGGCTCCCCTCACACACAAGATGATACCCAACCTAGCTTGGATGGCATGGGTTGAAAAAATAATGTTCATATTCAAGCTAGGAAAGCCATTGCCAAATCTTGGTACTAACTTGACCTCTCTTTCAACTATGAAAGAATCCCTTATTGGCAATCCATGATTGATGCAGTGGCTACTATCGATCCGGCGTTCAAAGCCCCTACCTCTGAGGACCTTCAGACTGATTTCCTGCTAGAAAGTGTTGATGATATCAACCTTGCCCTTGTTGATTTTCATTACTCATGGGAATAATCGGGGTGTACCATCATGAGTGATGGATGGACGGATTGAAAAAACAAAACTTTGATAAATTTCCTTGTTTCTTGATGGATGGACGGATTGAAAAAACAAAACTTTGATAAATTTCCTTGTTTCTTGTCCAAAGGGAACAATGTTTCTCAAATCAGTGGATGCATCGGACAAAGTTAAGAGTCCTTAGCTGATTTGTGATATGATGGAAGAAATTGTTCACGAAGTGGCAGAACATATTGTGCATATTATTATTGACAATGTAGCTAATTATATGGTTGTTGGTAGACTATTTCATCCTAGGCAACCCACTAGTTTGGAGCTCTTATGTTTCACACTACATAGACCTAATGCTCAAGGAGTAGAACATTGTTAAACTTTATCGGATACAAGAGTTGTGGATAAGGCAAAATCCATAACCAAATTCATTTACAATCACACAAATGTTCTCTCCACCATGAGAATATACACCAAAGGCAAAAAACCTATCCATCCTAGAGTGACAAGATTTGCAACAAATTTCACCTCCTTGCAATCTATGGTTGAACATTGAAATTGTTGCTCGTCTTTAATGATGCTTTTTGGAAAGATGTTAAAGAGATTATTGCTATGATAGAACCACTTGTCAAAGTGCTTAGGTACTTAATTTCTAAACCTTTTCAATGTTCATCAGTTCAATTTGAAGTCAAACTTCATTTCATTTTTAAATTTCATTTAATGTTTAAAGTCTTAAACTTGATATCAAAAATCAAATGTTTGACAATTGACTCTGATGATTGATCTTTCGAAATGGTTGATGGTGAGAAATATGTCTTGGGTTACAATAATGAGTCAATGGATCTTGCCAAGGAGGCCATTAAAGCAAAATATATGAATGATGAGATCGAGTATATTCCTCTTTGCGATATTATTGATGAGCAATGGGATAGGCAATTGCATCCCCCTTTACATGTTGTTGGGTACTTTTTACACCCATCATAATTTTATGATAAGACCAGATTTAGTGAGGATGGAAAGGTTGGTAGAGGGCTTGTGACATGCATTGAAAGGATGCACCCAGATCAAGAAGTCCAAAGTCACATCATTTCCCAACAACAAGATTATAGGGTGCGTTCAAAATTGTTTGCCTATACCAATGCTACAGGTGAAAGGACAAGAATGTTACTAAGTATTTTGTTTGTTTATGTTAAATATTTTAGCTTTTATTGTGTTTTATAATTTATTATAATGATTCTTTTAAGTTTTTTCCATCTTCAATTATCAATCTCGACTCTAGAACCCTTGCTACTTGTTGGGTCTTTGGTGGCAAAATTTTGGTAGTGATATGTTAAATCTTAAGAACTTTGCCACTGGAATCTTATATCAAACTTGCAGCGCTTTAGGTTGTGAGCACAACTAGAGCATGCTTGAGAAAATCCATTCCAAGAAACGCAATTGCTTAACACAAAAGTGCTTAAATGACCTTGTTTTTGTCCATTACAATCTTCGGCTTCGGAATGAGCATTTGCTTGGTGAGATGCTTAAGTCTTAAAGCCTTAATTCATTTGTAATCTGAATTTGAAGGATAGTTTTAAATTTTAAAGATTAATTCACATTTTCAATGTATCATGATGTTGATAGGTTTGGATCATTCAGTCATTTCCTTGGACAAGGAAGACATAGAGCTACGATTAGATCAAGATGGGGATCCTACATCGACTTGGATTTAATCAAAGGAGGCTCCTCTTTTTAGCCTCGAGGACTTAGAGAACCTTGAGGGTCAAGCAACCGAAGACATAGGAGGATCTACTTAGTTTTTTTACTATTTAATATTTAGTATATGGATTTTGAATTTTATGTTTTAAACTTTTATAGATTCTAGAATCATCTTATGGATGGGAATAGAGATCATCATCATATTGTTAATTTTTTAGCAGTATCGAGAGCCATTCTCTGGGAGAATGGAGGCACCTGGTCAGTTACAAGGAATTTGATTCCAGTCGGGGACTGAAGCTCAGCCTGGGGCTGAGAGCCATTCTCTGGGAGAATGGAGGCACCTAGTTAGTTACCAGGAATTTGATTCCAATCAGGGACTGAAGCTCAACCTGGGGCTGAGAGCCATTCTCTGGGAGAATGGAGGCACTTGGTCAATTACCAAGTAGTTGACATTGGTCAACTTGATGCAGCCTGGGGCTGAGGCACCTAGTCCATTACCAGGTCATCACTAAAAGCCCTAGACTGGGTCTAGGCAAGTGATGTACTCCTCTCCTTGGTCAGTGGGCTATGGAACTTCTCAAGGGACTAGCCACCCCTTGTTGAAGTACCTAGCACATGACCTTGGTGTTGGTGAGGATAACAAGATAAACAACAAATAATCTGTTGAAATATTGCAACTTCGAAGAATATTCTATTGTATTTTATTATTGTAATTTATTCGGAGATGTTTAATTCCTCCGTCAGGATGTTATTATTGTATTTGGTTATGTAAAGTCATTGAGGTAAATACTCCCTTGTAAGTCAGGGCAATAGATCCCCCTATAGTCAAATGTAAAGGGGTTTTTAAGTCCCCTAGAGGAGTCGAACCAGTCAGCATTAGTTGAGTGGTAAAGATAGTTGAGGCCGACATGTCAAGTTGTAAAATTAAAGTAGAAGTGAATGTATAAATAGAGAGCTAGGCTCTCTCATTTATTCATTCATTCACACACACACACACACACTTGTGTAATTCGCATAGGAGAGAGAGAGAGAGAGAGAGAGAGAGAGAGAGAGATCTGCAAGGAGAAGGAGCACTTGTTTGGGGTTTTGTCTTTATACTTTTGATCATCTATATTGAGGAAGTTTTGTTGGGTTTCTTCACCTAGAGAGTTTCCCAAGATAAATTTGTGTCTCTTTTGTTTATGTTGTGCTTGTTATTCTTTCAGTGATCCTGTATATGATATTGTTATGAAATTGAATTGAATACTGATGTTATCTATCTTAGCATATTGAATCTTAACATGGTATCAGAGCTAGCTTGAAGGAAGGAAATGTATGGCATTTATGACACTTGTTTCACTTGCGACAATTTGAAAGCTAGGGCTTTGTATAGAAAAACCTAGTCATCGTGGAACTTTCGCTATAAATCACCTTTGGCGAAGGTTAAGGATCGAAAACTTGGACAAGCCGAAGATAACATGTTCCTGTACCTTGTGTCCAAGTTTCAACCTCAGATTTGTTGTACTTTGTGAGATATGATCCATACAAGTTAGGGTTTCTGCCTCTTCCAGAATGCAGCCCTAAACAGGTGACCTAGGAAAAAAGGTCATATCTCAGGCTAGGAAGCTCCAAATGGAATTCCGTAAAAAGTGAAAGTTAGGGAACGGGCTGTAGTTTCACATGTCTGAGTATCAGAGGCCGAAGTTGAAACAGTGACACGTGGCACTCCGTACAAGTTCGCTAAGCTGTTTCATCCCATAAACAGGTCATGTTGGGAAACGTAGCATATCTCTCTGATGGAGAATCCCGTGGAGCTAAAACCTGTAAGGTTGGAAATATGACATAGGCCGAAGTTTCAGACCCCGAGGATCCGAAATTTTAGAGATACACCAGAAACAATACTGCACATCTAAAATGGCTCAACAGAGGAAATCAAAGAAGAGGAGGAAGAAGTTCTCACTTAGGATTTTCAGTTTTTAGGTATGGCATGACCTGATACAATGTTGGAGACACCTGATGCAACATTGGAAACTTTGAAAATGGATTTGGAATCCATTCATCATAGATATTAATACTCCATCAAAATGTTGTGGTAGGAAGGAGATTGAAAATTAGGGTTTCCAAGTAAGAAGAAACCCTAGCAAAGTTGGGAGACTCATAGGGAAGCAATGAAGGAGGTTTAAATGGCATTGTTATTCTATCATCCTAGCACCATGAACCTATATAATATGCTTACAAGTGATCTACCTTGGATGATTAGGATTTTACCCTTATAGAAAAGACTACAAGCAATCTCGACAGGTATGACTTGAGGAGATGCAAGTATGTTTTGAAATCTGTTTCATTTATCTAATGATTAAGTTCATGATATCTTTGTCTTCCTAGTATTGAGGTTAGTACAATCATGATTAATTTTAGACTTGTGTGATCACTTTAGTAAAAGTATGAATGCATGTGAATGATAGAAGACATTCATTGATTAGGGTTATGACACTTATGATTGTACTAATGCACTTGTGGTGTTGTATGAGGATGATGTTGTCCGCTAACATGAAAGGTACATCAAGAAAGACAAATCAAGTTCTAGATCAAGAATATATGACTGTGATGACATGAAGACAAAGACTCATCCATAGTGTTTGATCACATAGAAGCTCTACTTATGAGGATGGATAGAAGTTCAAAGACATATAAACATGATGTTATCATAAAGGGAAAATAGAGATCAAGAGGGAGGCAACCACACAAACATAAAAGATAAGTATTTGAGTTGTTATTTGAATTACTTCTTGAATCTTTGAATAGTTAATGATAGTGCTCGTAATAGTTGAATGCATATTTGTATTCCTAGAATCATGAAATATATGATACATAGTGTAGGCATTCATATAGCATTGAACAGTATACTACTAATATGCATATGATGGGGAAGTTGGACAAACATTCCATTGTTGCTTGTCTAGAATGAAACCTCTTTGCTAACATGATGGGAGTTGTGCACGCTCTTGATAGTATGTTCTGGTAGAGATGGAAGGCATCTAGATAGCCACTGTATGCATATAGGATATGGAAAAGTGTTGTGCCAAAGTATTGGTCAAGATAGTTGCATAACTATGTGAATCATATCAGTATGCATAATAGGTTATCATTGAAATGTCAACATGATTTGATAATTATGAAGTGTTACTAATCATGTAATTGAATTTGATTTGTAGGAAAGATCGTGTGGTATGATCTACAAAAGAAGGATGATGAACACTTGTTTCGAAGAACAAGTGATGATTGTACAACAAGAAGACTTACAAATCAAACATACTATATAAGTGCAAAGCAAGACTCGTGGCTAGAGGATTCTCTTAGAAAGAGGGAGAGGATCATGATGAGATGTTTTCTCCAATGGCTAGACACACTTCTAGAGATAGATTACACCCATGGATGACAAGACCGTTCTCTTGAATGGTGCCCAAGATCTGAAAGAGAATCACATGATTGAAGAAGGCTTTGTACAGGTTCAACAGGTACCCAGGATCGATAGTCATTTGACAAGCTTGATGATCACCACAGGTGATGCGGATTTCAACCTTTGCTACAAGGTTGAAGATGGTTTCTATATGCAGATGACATGCTTCTCTCAGATGGATGCAAGAAGGAACTCACCATAGAGTTCGAGTGATCTTGAGGCTCATATGAGTAGAACCATCTGATGGGAGATGGCATGGATCAATATGCAGAAGATCACTCAATGCAGAGTGTGAATGATGTTCAGTCACAGAGGGAGGACAATACTCAGATATAGAAAACTCCACTTCAGAGGGAGTAGATCTCAGAGTTAAAGAATCTTGGCATGATTCTTGTGATTAGATATGTGGCTAAGATCAGATGAGATTTTTCCTTAGCCAAGGAAAATGTGTAGAGATCTGGGATGATGGACAATGGTTTCTACAGTTTACAAATAGATGGCTGGTTTGTTGATGTATTTGACGAATACCAGGCCAAATATATGCTTTGTTGTGAACACCCTGAGTCAGTATCTAGTTGAGACCAAACGTGTTCACCTGGTAGCTGCAAAGCATGTGGTGAGGTACCTGAAAGGTACGATAGACTTTAGTCTATACTATGTTGGAGATCATGACTACAGATTGTATAGTTATACAGATGCAGATTGGGCCGGAAGTGTCTCAAACAAGAAGAGCACCTCAGGTGGATGTTATTGTCTGGGATTCGCCATGAGCTCATGGTTTAGCAGGAAGCAATCCAGTGTTTCTCTCAGCACAAGCTGAAGCAGAGTATATAACAGCTTGTGCTACTAAGTTGTGAAGCCATAAGGCTCTGAAAGTTGATGTCAATTCTATTTGACCTGGAGTTGGATACCACGGTGATTCTATGTGACAACCAAAGTTGTATAAAGATGACGGAGAACCCAACGTTCCATGACAAGTCAAAGCACATAGAAATCCGATATTTTTACATACGAGATATGGTACAGAAGGAAGCTATAAAGCTCCAGTATGTGAGCATTGATGAGCAAGTTGCTGATGTGTTGACTAAGCCTCTGTCTCGAGTGAAGTTTGAGTACTTCTATGACAAGCTTGGTGTGGTTCTAAAGGACCTTCCTCGAAAGGGGGAGCAGTGATGATGATGTTGCAGTGGAATTGTATCATCCCTGGACACATGGCCTAAAGGGATCTGTAGACTCTTGTCTCTGAGAATGTGATGATGATGATGTTGAAGTGGGATTGTATCATCCATGGACACATGGCCTAAAGGGATCCGTAGACTCTAGTCTCCAAGCATGTGATGATGATGATGTTGTGTTGGAAAATCCTAGACTTGATCTAGGTCACATCTAGTATGAAAAAGGACTGGCATTGTGGTGGAAAATCCTAGACTTGATCTAGGTCACATCCAGTATCAAAAAGGACTAGCACTGTGGTGGAAAATCGTAGACTTGATCTAGGTCACATCCAGTATGAAAAAGGATTGGCACTGTGGTGGAAAATCCTAGATTTGATCTAGGTCACATCCAGTATGAAAAAGGACTGGCACTGTGGTGGAAAATCCTAGATTTGATCTAGGTCACATCCAGTTTGAAAAAGGACTAGAACTGTGGTGGAAAATCCTAGATTTGATCTAGGTCACATCCAGTATGAAAAAGGACTGGCAATGTGGTGGAAAATCCTAGATTTGATCTAGGTCACATCCAGTATGAAAAAGGACTGGCATTGTGGTTGGATTGTATCATCCTTGGACTTCAGTCCAGAACTGATCCGGTGACTTTTGTCCTCGAGAATGTGGATAGGATTGCATCATCCTTGGACTTATGTCCTAAAGTGAGAGGGATTGATCATCTCGTAATTGGATCATGTGTGTTGCAGGTTATATTGTTGCAGATGATGTTGCGGATCGAAAGATCAAGATGATGTTGTTGTTGATCGAAAGATCAAGATGTTGTTGTTGATCGAGAGATCAAGTGTTGTTGTAGACGATCGAGTGATCGAGTGCTGCAGAAGATGAAGACCAAAGATGAAGACTCAGCGCTATAGAAGATGATGCTCCAGTACTGAAGATGTTGAAGATATTGAAAATCTTCCAATAACTGTTACAGTGGCTGATGCTATTGAAGAAAACTTCCAATGATTTATAGATGTATCACCTTGATGTTGTTGATGATGCTCTCTCTACTTGCTCCTACAATTGATGTTGATGTTGTCAGTAGAATACCCTTCTCGTTAAGGGGGAGTGTTGAAATATTGTAACTTCAAAGAATATTCTATTGTAATTTATTCGGAGATGTTTTACTCCTCCGTCAGGATGTTATTATTGTATTTGGTTATGCAAATTCATTGAGGTAAATCCTCCCTTGTAAGTTGGGGCAATAGATCCCCCTAGAGTCAGATGTAAAGGGGTTTTTAAGTCCCCTAGAGGAGTCGGCCCAGTCAACATTAGTTGAGTGGTAAAGTTAGTTGAGGCCGACATGTCAAGTTGTAAAATTAAAGTAGAAGTGAATGTATAAATAGAGAGCTAGGCTCTCTCATTTATTCATTCATTCACACACACACTCACTTGTGTAATTCGCATAGGAGGGAGAGAGAGAGAGAGAGAGAGAGAGAGAGATTTGCAAGGAGAAGGAGCACTTGTTTGGGGTTTTGTCTTTGTACTTTTGATCATCTATATTGAGGAAGTTTTGTCTTTGTCTTTGTACTTTTGCTGGGTTTTCTTCCCCTAGAGGGTTTCCCGAGATAAATTTGTGTTCCTTGTGTTTATGTTGTGCTTGTTATTCTTTCAGTGATCCTGTATATGCTATTGTTGTGAAATTGAATTGAATACTGATGTTATCTATCTTAGCATATTGAATCTTAACATAATCTTTCTTATTTATGATGATGTACTTTGAGTTGGCATGTGTGGACCATGAAGACCAAGAAGAATGCTTGAGTTGACTTGTTATGGTTATGGAACCCCAATGAAGGTCCAATAACCCAAATGGACCAAGAGCCCACTAGCAAAGGACCAAAGGACCAAGATAAAAGTCAAAAATAAAATGTTATAACCCTAACTAAAGAGGATTTTATCATTTGTTTAATCCTAAATCTAAGGAAGTGATCCTCAAAGATGAATTATAAATAAAGAGCACTCACATTTGAACATGACACACTACACACATCTTCACCTCTGATTCAAGAAGACTGTTTTTGGGGTATATGCTGTTATCTTCTCTCTCTATCATCATCGCAGGTCTGATCTAGTTCATGGAACACTGTTGAAGTCTTCTCCAGGCATCCGCAGCCATTCTAGGGCCCCTTTTCTATCACTCCCAGCCCTGTTAGGGTTTACTGAATCTACCCCGAGCCCTGTTAGGGCTAGTTCTAGCTCACGGCATCCTGAACAAGGGTTGTTGGCAGCTCGGCAGCCCTTTCTTGGTCACATTTAGGGCACCCGAGGCTACTATCCAAGCACCCGAGGTCTTGCATCAGGCATCCGAAGGTTCTGAGGGTTTAGACAGTGAACAGCAGGATCAGATCTGGTCAACAACAGTCAATGGCAGTCTCAGAAGTCTGATTTCAGTATACAATGACAGAGGTTGGGATTGGGACAGACTAACTGATGACAGCAGTCATCCTGTACAGGGCTGACATCACCATTTACAGGCAGTCTCTTCTTGGTATATGTGCCCTAGAGGCAAATTTATTTGATGTAAAAGTCTGCTCTTTATATCTGCTCATGTAAAAACTCAGTCATCTCATATTAAAAAAGATTATTCGTTGCTGGGGTCTTTTTTCCTTGAAAGGTTTTCCCCAGGATAAAAACTTTGTGTTCTTGTGGATGGTTGACTCTACTTTACTGTTTGTTATCTACTGTTCATTTACTGCTGCTATATAATCTCAGATTTGCAAATTTTAAAGTCTCCTAAAAGTTAAAAAGACTGTTACTGCTATCAAATTCAGATCCATGTTAAAAATTTAACACATATTATGGATGATACCTGTTCATTGTGAAATTTTGGACATCTATTGATATCTTGCATTGTTCGGACATGTCTATTTTGAATACCAATGAAAAATATTTTTTTAATTCACAATATATATATATATATATATATATATATATTATGCCAAATTTTTCCCAATCCTATTCAAAATATGGGGGAGAGCAAATTGCCAAATTCCAATATTCTCTTGAGGAAGAAATTGTCCTCTAAGAAAACACAATTTTTAATATCTTTAATGTAAGCCTTAGTATTTCACATTACATACTATATTAATCATCAAATAAAAAGAAATTGTTTCTTCTTCATATTCCACACATTTTATTTGTGATGCAAGGTATAGTTACGTGCATAGTCTAATTTTCCTTCAAATGATTGCTATTCAGACGAATGGTGCTATTAAGAGAGATGGGGCAACTTCATCTTCAATATTCAAAAAGGAAAAGAGGGGTATGACATTCACAAAGAATAATTTATTGAGTGGATCATTGATACCATGATAGGGAAAAATGATAAAATGGCATCGATATGAGGTAAGAGTGAAACTAAAAGCAAGAACCAAAGTTTCGATGATTGCTTCAAGCTCTATTTTTACTGGTTCATGGCACTAGTTGACCAGGCTCAACTGAATGGCTAGATGTATGATTCAAAAGAACTTTCCAGAAACATTTAGCATCTGAAAGGTCAGACTAGAGTGAACTGATATTCAGTTCAACATGCACTTATGCTATTTCCACTTCCCCGAATCTTCTTCCATCTCGGGATAAAAAGGGCTATGAACACATGGAATAACATACAAAATCTCCTATTAAATGGTATGATTAAAAGGATTCAGAAAGAAAGCCAGGTTAAATTCTTCATGTTTAGCATTCTACAATTACCTTTTCGTTAACTTCCTGCCTCCATTCCCTCAGTATATCATACGAAGATGGCAAACTAGAATCTGGAAAACAGTGCAAATCGTCATTTATTATATCAGCAAAGAGAGGGTTCAGAGTATCCTTTTCCACACCATGGTTTTGACTTTGCTCAGCTTTATCCATAAAACATCCATTCTGAATGTCTCCGGTTGCCTTCCCATCTTCACCTGGTAGTGAGATATTGCTTGAAAGAGACTCTAATTCTTGATCACCTTCTATTATACCCAGGGTGCTGATACATTTTCTAGAGTCTAGTGGTGTATCCAGGCCACTTGAAGGATGAAAAGATGTTATCAGGTTCCTTAAGATGGGATTTATCCAATTATCATCTGTAGTTACACTGTTCAGCTCATGAAGTAGAACTTGCCAACTCTCTTTGCTGATTCGATCCTCGTTATCTTTGAAGAACTGCATCCACTCATTTGGAGTTATATTCAATGATCCTTGGGCCATATTATTTATGTAAGTGATGACCTTGGCATACTCTCTTGCCTGTAAACTTTGGCATATTTTTTCTTTGTAAAGTGAAATATGTGGAATTTCACCCATCTCCAAGCTCTGGTCAAAAGCATGGTCCAACAAATGCCACTGTGCACAAACCAAAAATACCCGTAAAGAAAAGTAATGAAAATAGATCGTGCTAAGATTTAATCGGAAAAAAATGAAAAATAGAATTCCAAAACATAGCTAAGATTTCTTATAGAGTTGCAAGTGTTCCTAATATTACGTGATAACATATTAAGGATTTGTAACACTAAAAAAGCTCAATGAAAAATTGATAATTGAAAGATTATTCTCAACCCTGGAGATTAGGAAGAATCTGCATGGATCATTCTTTAATCTGATCCACTATGTTCTGCCCTCTAAAGTTTGTCTAATTACAGTTTTATAGATGTCAAGCTGGCAGAAGTGACTATTATAGACATCAAGCCCGGTGAGGTGACAATAGAAATGTAACTAGCATCAGCTCAGGCATGTGGAATCTCACAAGTGACGTGCAATCAAAATTGCTCTAGAATGAAGACACAAAGTAGTTCATCAATAATTTATCAATTGCCCATAAGTGCAGACATAACTTTCTTGTTTTACCATATGAGAAGTATGTGCTGGAAAGAGTAGTAACTTGAATGATAAAATGGGCAAGAGCTAAGGACCATATAGGCTAGCACTATGTCACTACTGCTCATGTAGTTTACAGCAAATCCTCTTTACCCATGAGCTGGCTTTGGTGGTAAGTTCAGACTGCCTGAGGATGTTTTTGTGATGTCAGTTGAAGGGCACAAAGATTTGGAAATACAATCAGAAAAATGAATTTATGAGTATCAACTTGACAATAGACTAACAATTAATTACTAACGCAGAGAACATGGCAAATCCCATTGGATGCAAATGCTTTAATGAGCAGGCAGGCTTAATCCCACAGCAGGCAGAACTACAAGTTAACGAGGGGAAAGCATGGGAAAATCCTTTGGGAGTAAGAAATTGGAAATCTAAATCCCTGGAGGAGATCAAAAGGGTGATGGAGATGGAAACCATTCCAAAATAATCTACATCACAAGAAACAACCACAGGTAAATATGTATTGCAAACCACCAATAGGTGTGGCATCATTTCAATACTTGGAATGGGGGATACAGTGCATAATCTGCTTTGTTTAGGGTAAACTCAAAACATATTTCATCTCTCTTAAGCTTTATATTATGACCTCTAATTCTTATTTATACCAAAGAAAAGACAATAAATGGAATCTCGAAATTTAGTGGAGGATGGTTATGTTAAGATAATTTGAATGCAGATTTTATAAGAGTCGTTCCACATTCAACATAAACATGAGTGGACAGAATAATATGTTTACATTAATGCTGCAGCGTAAGTACATCACAGAGCTAGCCCGAGCAGGCTGCCGGTGAGCACAAACATACATAGCACTCTTTGAACTATACTATGTCTTGGATAAATCATTTATAACAAAATAAACTGTTATGGCTGTTTAACCACCTAACCCTCACATTAACATTAATTGTTATGTGTTGGCCATGCCATACGCCAATTCCAACAATAATATTCTTATATTTATTGAAGTGTTGATATTATTCTAATGTTGTAATGAAATGACTTTTCCAATAATCTAAAAGGGTGGTGGACAAAGAAATGTTACGTTAATGCATAACAACAGAGATACTTTAGTCTTCTAAAGGATATTTTCTTGAGCTGCAAGGCTAATCTCTTACAAGGTCTGCTTCCCATGGCAAAAATCTGCATTGATGATAGAACCAAGGTCAAAAGCTATGGTCAACCTAAAAGGAATACAGGAGATCACGATGCACTATGGCTAGACAACATCTTGATGGAATTTCTGCATGGATAAATATTCAAAACATCATAGGGCTTATACAATGGATAGTCCTCCAGAAGCAACTCTCCTGTAAATTAGTTTCGTTTTGCACTATCAACTAGGTGACCTGGAATATCTCTGTATAGGAGCGTTTAGGCAACTAGAAACCATTTTTTCTTGCATGTCATTATCTAGAACATAGTCTCTACTAAAACGCACATACATCACCTCACCGGAAAGAAATACGGTTACTGTAGTCTAAGGCTACACCATAGTGGTCTCTTGTCATTGAAACATAAAACTGTGTCAAGAAGCCACCATCAATCCCATATCCCTACGATTAGTCTTTTTACTGATGGAGTGGTGAATTAATCTTAGGGTTTCATGACTTGAGTTCAAAATAAGGGTCACAAACCTATTCCAGCCATATGACATAAGTTATAATTAATGTTATTAAAGCCGAGGTGCTCCCCCGCAGAGGTATTTACTGACACCCACATGCATGTATTTGTTAGCATGTGAGATCTATTAACTATAGTATGATTGCTAAGTGTGACGAGGCCCAATGGAACTATAAGGTAAGGCAATTGGAACCAAGGTTACATTGTTACAACCCCAGTTTTTGTACACAAAAAATCATTTATTCATGCACAAGTAACCTCTGTTCCTTTGGTTTTATCCATGTGCACTTGGATGTTAACCCAAGGAGAGATATAAGCCTAAGAAGATCCAGAGGGAGTGATAGATGCCTCCTGAATAAAAGGTACAGGACACTGCAGAATAAATTGGCTAAATGTACAGTACATTAATGGGAAGGTGACCCAAGGTGGAGCACTAGCAGAAATAAAAAAGTGTCCCATGCATGTAAGCCAAAACCTACCTAGGACACTCAAAGACTACTAAAATTGCCGTCTTTTGATCCAAAATGGATCAGTATATAATTTGTCATCTATTTTGGTGCCTTCTAGAGTGGAAAAATTTGATGAATTGGCTTGTAGGGTCCATTTTAGGGGTAGGTATTATTATCACACAAAGTGTAGTTGCCAACTAAGGGATCTTATCCAGGACAATAGAGGAGGGCAGCTAGACCAGTGACACTTGCAAGGGCCTCGTTCACCACTAGATAAAGAGGTTGTCACACCGAACGGGCACTTGTCACTTTAGATCAAATCGGAGCAAGATCAAGGGGGAAACCCTAGACAGCCTGTGAGGGCTAGCGAACCTACTCAAGGCACTCTAGGTTGATGTGAAATAAGATCAAGAGTGAGATCATGAGTAAGTAGATCTAGATCTAGGAAAAATAAGTGGTTTAAGGAGTTAGGGGTTAGTTGAGGAGGTTTAGATAAGAAATGATTGCTCAACAACTGAGAAATGTACCACTATTGAGTTTAAAGCAAGTAGATCTAGATAGTGTTGAAATACTGAGAGGGGGGTGAATCAGTATTTGCCAATTATTAGAAATTTCAGTCAAGAGCAAGTTGCTAATCACCAATCATAACAGCATATCATTAACATTCATGAAAGATAACAAGATGCACAGTACACAATATTTTTACGTGGAAACCCAAGTCCTGGGGGTAAAACCACGGAAGCCTTTTATGATAAAATTTGACCCAGCAACAACTGGGGATACAAATTTAATACAACTTCTCCAGCTACAACTGGAAGGGGCTACAACCCCTAGGCTTCGTCAGCTGCAACTGACGAGCTGCTACAACAGCTCAGCTCACAAAATTGTGAGCCCTAGCACCACCCTACCGCCCTGAAGATGAAGGAAATAGATCCTGTGGACCTGTTATACATATGCCAAAATACCACTGCTTCTCAACCCTCAATCTGTTTCATCAACCTGTATGTGTCTATACTGCCATGCCAAAATACCACTGCTTCTCAACCATCAATCTGTTTCATCAACCTGTATTTGTCTATACTGCCATGCCAAAACTATCACTGTCAAGTTGTTGCTATCATCAAGGCTATCATTGTGATGTCAATCTATGTCAATTGTTATAGTTCTATCAAATCAAAGAGCTGTTAGTCATCAATATGTTTGTCACTGTCAAGAGTCTGCTTCTGCCAAGCAATCTGCTCATATCCTTCATGCCTCAATATCAAAAGTTCTGCCCACCTTTCTCTGTTCATGCACTGCTCTGCTCATACTGATGTCAATCTGACTCTGTCATCTTTGCAATCCTACTCGTGCTGATGTAGATCATCAAATCACTGTCCAAGTCCCAATACAATTGTTCACAAAACTAAGACCACTGTTCACTGAGTACATGTCACTGAAATATATTGTTGTACTTGTTCATTGTACAAATTATTAAACATCATGCTGCTGTACATTGTACTTGTTCAAGATCATTATCTTGTCTGCCTTACAATTCATCAAGCCACTGTTCATTTGCTGACTGCCCTACTTATCATTCAAGTACTACAGTCCACAGTTCATGGATTAAGCATACCACATGTCACTGCTTAACATTTGTTCTAAAATCACTCACTATGCAAGTGCCATTTGTCTGAACACTGTATTAACATGCCTGAGTGGCCACACCAGGGCAATCAAGCCAAACATTCTTCATAGCATATCACATCACTTCATCATCATAGTATGTCTTATCATTGTGTAAAAGCATGCATCATTATGCATCATAGAGTGTTCATCATTATCACATGCATCATCATGGCATTGACTTACATCATTGTACATACAATTAAACTGAGAACTGTACATACATACCTGGATCAGTGCATGTCAAGATCACATTTGGGGCTGTGTATGACACCTTAAAAACCAGACTGTTGTATTTTTAGTTGCATCATCAAAACGAAGGCAGCAATAGCCACAACTCAGACTACTTCAACAAAGTTTGGGTGCTGGTAAAACCCCAGGACAAGTCTTGGACTGTCATAAAGACTCGGGACTGTTCCTGCTGCTATCTTCACTGAAATTCCTCAATCCACTGTTGCTGCAAGTGTTGAACTGTGGAAACCCTCGACGCTGCAAAACTTGAACTGTGGAAAAATTCGGGAGGCTGCCTTATTAATCTACTTCATCTCCCATGAATCAAAACCCAAAAAGTTTGTGTTCTGCTGCCAAAAATAATTTCGGGAGTCTGCCTTAGTTCTACGAATTCTCTCCTCAGTCAACCAGTTAGGGCATCATCATGCTCCAAAAAGCTTGAATATTAACCCCATAAAAATAACTCTATCCTATAAAAAATCAGTCTCTCAGCTAGGGCAAAAGAAATCCTTCAAGATTTTGTCTCAGAAATTCATCTTCCAACTTGTAATTCTGTCCCAAAAATTGTTGTCTCAAACATAGCCGAATTTCCTCAGACTTTAGAGCTAAAATCATCCAAGCAACCACCAAAGTTTTTGCCTCAGAAGTGATTGAATTTCAGAGGTAGAGTATTTCATGTATGTCTGCCCAAAAACACAGAGATGGAACCTCCACTGTAGCTGCCTCAGAAACTAATCCGAAAATCTCAGAGCCATTTCACACTCCCCTATTTTTAAATGAGGTCGAAATTGCTTTTATTTATACACATAATTCAAAAACTAAAATCTGAGCCGACCTTGCATTTATTAAAAATATAATTTTAATATTAATTTTTATTTTTAAAGCACCCTTTTGACTGATCCGACCTTCCAAAAAAAATATATAATTTTAAATTTTAATTTTAATTTATTTTGGATCCGACATGTATTATAAGTGAGTTTATTTTTACTTATTATTATTTTTTATATTCTTCAATAGTTAACCATATCATTAATAACATATTCAATGGTTCTACTATATATATTTTCATCATGCAACCATCATCAAGCCACTAAGTGTGTGGGTACCACATGTAAGAGTGTGCTAAGAACATAAGTGCCATCATACCACCATCTAAGTGGGTGCCAAACCTTCTCATGCACTTAGGACTATCTTCAAGAATTCCAAGACCCCATCAACCCACAACGTCATTACTAACAGTACAAAGGGCCCAATCATAAATTCCCTCAAGTGATAAGGGTACAAGGACATCGTGGGCATGGCAAAAGGGCTTCATGGACTTCTTCAACCACCTAAGCCATACAACAGGACCTCCAAGGGTCAAGATCCATCATGACATCACCTGTGGGGTTGCCAGACCTTCTCCTAGGGTACCATGACCTCATTACAAACACAAATGACCACAGAATGGGTCATTTGGACTCTTCACTTCTTCAACCCACCAAGGACACTTTCTAGGGTATTAGGGCATAGGTTGTGGTACTGGAAAACAACTGGAGAACCATAGAAACACTTTAGGGGTCACTCAACCAAGTTAATGGGTAGCCAGGGCTTTTGGCATTGTCCCAAGGCCTCCAAGGGCTTCAAGCTTGGGCTTGGACAAAGTCAAAAGGTCTCCTCTGACACAGACAACCACAAATCAAATACTAACCCTCAGGGGCTCCACAAGGGGCACCAAGACTTAACTGTTGGCATCAATGACAACCTAATCAACAATCTCCCCCTTTGTCATTGATGACAACACTCAGGCTCCCCCTGAGAACAGGCTCCCCTTGTTCACAACTTCTCTCCCCCTTTGGCATCAATGGCAAAGGGAACATCCTTTGACAATACAGCTCCCCCTCAGGGCATGCTCCCCTTGTCAACAACTTCTCTTCCTGTTTACGTGAAGAAGAAGAATCAATTTAGTGGGAAGAGGGAATGACCCCCAATTTTTCTCGAAGGTACTCAAATGTCCCTTTAGGAAGTGGCTTGGTGAATATATCTGCTATCTGCTCCTTTGTCCCAATATATTCCAACTTGATGTGCTTTTCTATGACCTGTTCACGAAGAAAGTGATATACTAACCCTCAGGGGCTCCACAAGGAGCACCAAGACTTAACTGTTGGCATCAATGACAACCTAATCAACAATCTCCCCCTTTGTCATTGATGACAACACTCAGGCTCCCCCTGAGAACAGGCTCCCCTTGTTCACAACTTCTCTCCCCCTTTGGCATCAATGGCAAAGGGAACATCCTTTGACAATACAGCTCCCCCTCAGGGCATGCTCCCCTTGTCAACAACTTCTCTTCCTGTTTACGTGAAGAAGAAGAATCAATTTAGTGGGAAGAGGGAATGACCCCCAATTTTTCTCGAAGGTACTCAAATGTCCCTTTAGGAAGTGGCTTGGTGAATATATCTGCTATCTGCTCCTTTGTCCCAATATATTCCAACTTGATGTGCTTTTCTATGACCTGTTCACGAAGAAAGTGATATTTGATAGGGATGTGCTTTGTCTTGGAGTGCATGACCGGATTCTTGGAGATGCTGATGGCACTTGTGCTGTCACATAGAATTGGAATCGGCTCATCATATGTTACTTGTAGGTCTTGCAGGTTCTGTTTCATCCAAAGGATTTGAGTACAACATGCTGCTACTGCTATATATTCTGCTTTTGCTGTTGACAAGGATACTGAGGATTGCTTTTTGCTAGACCATGATACCAGACAGTTTCCTAAGAAAAATGTTGCACCACTTGTGCTTCTTCTGTCATCCACACATCCTGCCCAATCCGCGTCTGAGTAAGCTAATAAGTCCAACTCATTTCCTTTTGAATACCATAATCCAAAGTCCATAGTTCCTTTAAGATATCTGAAGATTCTTTTGACTGCAATAACATGAGTTTCCTTCGGAGCTGCTTGAAATCTTGCAACCTGTCCAACAGCTTGCATCACATCTGGCCTTGAAGCTATCACATACAGTAGGCTTCCAATCATTGACCTATAATGTTTTTGATCCACTGCATTTGATTCATCGTCTTTGCTTAACTTGCAGCTAGTAGTCATAGGAGTGCTCACAGGCTTGCAATCTTCCATCTTGAACTTCTTCAACATTTCTTTAATGTACTTGGTCTGAGAGATGAAGATGCCTTCTTCACATTGTGATATCTGAAGTCCCAAGAAGAATGTCAGTTCACCAAGTAGCGACATCTCAAATTCGTTTTGCATAACCTTGGCAAATTGTTGGCTCAGAGTATCATCATCACTACCAAAGATAATATCATCAACATACACTTCAACAATAAGTATGCTGTCATGATCAATCTTGATATACATATTGCTGTCTACAGTTCCCCTTTTGAAACCTTGTTTCTGCAAGTAATTGTCCAATCTGGAGTACCAAGCTCTAGGAGCTTGCTTTAACCCATATAGAGCCCTTTTTAATCTGCACACATAGTCCATGTTTGCTGATAGTTGGAATCCTTCTGGCTGTTCAATGTAGACTTCTTCTTCTAGTTTGCCATTCAAAAAGGCTGATTTGACATCCACTTGATACACTTTGATGTTTATGACACATTTCTGCATGTACCTAATCAATGAATGCAACTAATATCTCATAGCGATGTTGAGCATTTGTCTCGGTGTCCTTTAAATCATCTTATTTGCATGCTAAATGATTGACTGCCAAAACTGATCTGATCTTAAGTCGGTGATCTGTTAACATATTTTGTATCTTACATCAGCACATACATGTTGGATGGTTATATAGGGTGATATTTTCATAAACTTTATTGGTAAATAACTTCTGCTGTTGTAAGGTGTTTATGGCAGTATAAAACTGAAAGTTATGTGTTAGACATTGAATGTTATCACCTTCATGTAATAATACTTCACTGGCTGCTAACATCCTTTCATCTAAAGCATTTACTGTTGCTGCTAGAATTACGATCACATACAGTTACATGCTTTACCTACTAATGATATATCTTTACATGCATAGTTAGTGTATTTGGTTGATGAATGAAATAGTTAATGCAATCATATTCATACATGAAATGGTTATTTTATCTCATAAGGTATTACCATTACACTAAATTGCATAGTGAATGATTTTGGCAAGTACAACTTAGCTACCATTTGGTTATTGGTTGAAATATTTTGGCAATATAGTCTTTTGATCCATATTGATTGTCGTAGTACATCGGTACGCATTTCTTACATTTGATCTTGAGTCTACTTTGGTGAATAGTTATTATCTCATGGTTCATTATTGCCTTCACAACTTATATCGTTTTCTACACTCTTCTACTTGCTAACGATATATCTTTACATGTGTAGTTAGCATATCTGATTGGTAAACGTAATAGTGAATGCAATTTACTCTTAGAAGGTATTACCATCACGCTGAATTGCATAGAGAATGATTTTGGCAAGTATTACTTGATGCATATTTGGCTAATGGTTGAGGTTTATTAACAATATACTCTTTTGATCCAATATTGTTTATCTCAATATACGTGCATACACTTCATTGGTTCATTGGCTGAAATTAGATATACTTGACTCCATTAGGCACTGATCTAACCTTAAAATTGCATAGAGAATAGTTTGTTGATTGTCTTAGTGCCTTACAGGGTTGCATAAGGATACTTCTCCTTGGAGGTTTCGACTTCCGAAGAAGTTAGAACGGTGACCAAGGTGACACTGGGTCACTATTCTTATTTATGCTTACTGGGAATTTGCCCTGCTAATTTGCCCGGTAACAACCCCAAACATGATGTAAACAGTTTTGGAGTAACCTGAAAGTCTAACACTAAGTACATCAATGTTGGTGAGGCATGACAAGTAAATAAAGCATAAAAGAATCCCATAGTTGGCATGTTGATTCCTTTATCCCATTCTTGAAAATAAATGGGATAGTATCTTATGGCATGCTTGCCCAAAATAGAGGATAATGAGAAAGAATTACAAGTGAGAACGAGAGATAAAATCTTTTCCATTTCCATGAGTATGCCTTAAGGACAAAGCATTTCTAAAGAGGAAGGCAGTGTAATGAACATAAATATATATAAATAGGCATCAATTAATAAAAATAACAATAATAATAATAATTAATAAAGTGTCACATCCTAATGATAGGACATGGCCTATCATCCATGGTGACCAATCTATCCATATATAAGTATACTGTCCCATGGCATTGCAATCCTCCTATTCTCTCATACAATCATTTATATTTTATATCACCTGTCTTATGTGGATTTCTGTTTACTGTCCTTATGTTTGATATTTGCCAGTAATGAACTGTTGTTCATTTCAGATTATCTAAAGAAAGAGTTCTCAGTACATCAATGTTAGTGAGGCTTGACAGTAAATAAAGCATAAAAGAATCCCATAGTTGGCATGTTGATTCATTTATCCCATTCTTGAAAATAAATGTGATAGTATTTTTATTGATCTTATGTCATGCTTGGTTTTATAGGATGATCTGATTTTGTAGCGGTTTACTGACTGCCCAAGCTGGCCAAGTTTATCATCTACTCTATAAGGGTGATGGCTATAGTTGATAAGTTAGTTGCTGAAGTACAACTTTTAATACCCAAGAATATCAGAAGTGATTGTGATGCTCAGACGGGTCACCTTAGGAAATATTTATTTGCAACATTGAGTACACAGGTGGCAGACAGTGAATAAAATAGATGACTGAGGAAATGTTAATGGTCCATGTAGCAGGCTTCTTGAGAGAGACTTCCATTTGTGATATTTTCTTACGACAGAGGTAAGCATTTTACCACGTATGACTCCATTTAGAGCAAGGAATAATTTTGACCCTTTAATTTTCATGCAGTTGAATATAAAAGGAATTCAATGGATGCCAATACATTGGGAAATTGAATGATGGACTGCAGAAAGTTAATGGACAGAATCCATGATCACCTTGGAACTTGATGGCCTTACAGATCTGTTTTGGATGAGGGCACACATAGTTCCTAGTTTCTAGGAAAGTCTATTCCTCTAGATGCAGTTGTCGTTATATTTTTCATGCACATGTTCTAAAAAGTTTTGGAGAGAAGTACCTTTCCAGATTTGGAAGCTGCCACTATCAACCATGCATGTTGATTCTGATCAATCGAGTGACCTCGAAGAACCATCTGCTTGTATAAGTTCTCCAAATATTCCCATTGATGTGCCACAGCACATGCCTCCAACATTAAATTGTATGTGAAGATATCTGGACTAAGCCTGGAATCACTGCCGCCAGGATTTTGAAGTCCCATTCTCCCCTTCTTAATTCCCTCAAACAACAATTTGGCTTCTTCAAACATATTATTTTGTCCATAAACTTTTATCATAGCATTGATGGTGCCTATATTTGGAGCACAGAATTCCTGCATATACTGGAAAATAGATACACAATCATGTATATGTCCAGCTGCTGCACAAGACTGAATCAGGCCAGTGAAAGTTACAGCTAGCGGTTTACTAGAAGGGCACTTACATAACTTCTCAACCTGCATACCAAATGCCAGCTTACAATGAGTAACTGCCATTGAATTGCAGCACACCAATAATTATATAAACCAAAACAGTAACTCTTCATAAGTTCCAACAAAGCTGAATAGGCCATTGCAAAACTAGTCATGAAAAAGCAAATTAGGGTAATAAAACAATGAAAGTGTGTTACTGTTGACTCTCTTAAAAACCTGTTAAAAGATTTAAAAGAATTATTTGGAAAAACACATCAGTTAAGGTCCTCACAAATTGCAGATAACAAAAGGGATTGGCAACCCCATCACACCATAAGTCTGATGCAAATATAAGTGTTGAAACCCTCATAGCACACTCTATAAAGAAACTGCAGCATGCTATTCTGGCTAATATGTTCTCTCCTGTGAAAATATTATTAACTATTCCTTTGAAGATTCTGATTATATAATCTGAACTATATCCACTATTTGATGATGTCCTGAACTGGATAATAAGGTATTTTTCTTATTTCAGTCAACATTATTTAGTGACGTCAAAACTTTTGATGGGTATACACACAAGACCTAGAGCTAAGCATTAGCAAATTACACTGTAAATAATCAGGACCTCATTAATCAAGACAAACGTAATTCCTCAGCAAAATACAGCTGAAATATTGCTGACTTTTAAGTTTTGCTCTCCAAGGGGATTGATTTGCTCCATAGAAGTTTGACCCACTTTTTCAAGAATTTTGATGACCTCCTTTGAAGAAGTTGGAGAAGAAGCCAAGCTGCTTATACCTCCCTCAAACAACTTCATGCCACTAAGTCAACTGCTCTTACACTTAAGAGGAAGAGAGATTGTTAGTTTATGAAAGCTATATGTGTCTTTAAGGTTACTGCTTTGGCAAAAACACCAAGGATGTATTTCCTTTCTTCTTATCCAAAAGAATCTTGGTGATGCAGAAAGTGAATACAAATAGTGGGGAATTTTTTAAAACATACAACTGTGAAATTAAACATATTGAAATTTACTTTCACTGCGTTGGGGATAGGAAGCAAATTCCTGTGGTGTCCATTGAACTTGTGTGTCAAACAAGGAAATAAAATGATAAAGTGTGGAGACAAAGGGATCATCAAAACCAAAATTTATTTTCACTTATTTG
Source organism: Larix kaempferi (assembly GCA_027924585.1). Taxonomy (NCBI): domain Eukaryota; kingdom Viridiplantae; phylum Streptophyta; class Pinopsida; order Pinales; family Pinaceae; genus Larix; species Larix kaempferi. The sequence goes on from BSBM01000254.1 coordinate 1,897,541, forward strand.
GGGATAGGAACAAATTCCTGTAGTGTGCATTTAATTTGTGTGTCAAACAAGGAAACAAAAAGATAAAACATGTGGAGACAAAGGGGCCATCAAAACCAATGTAAGAATACTACACAATATAGTCCTAAAATTTCTTGAAGTACCCAAGGAACCACACTGAGAACCAGGAGATTGACCATGATTCAGGAGAAAAAGATCCATTGACAAAAGTAACATAACTGCAAAGTGATATCTAGCAATCCACTGTTGTGCATCCTATTTGTTTGGTCTCTTGGTCCTGACTTTCTGTTTCCACCACAAATAACACTTCTCAATCATTTTCCTAAGCTACGTGCAAGAAATAGAATATTTCAAGGCCACACATAAACTATGTGATCTGAAAGTATGCCTAAACGGATTGCATATAAAATGTTTCTCTAAGAATGCATAAGTACAAGGCTTTGAGTTAGAGATGTGATTGCACCTAGGGACACACTCCTCCCAGCAAATGATAGAATTCCGCACTTTGCCCCTGCTCAAGTTGGATATTATTAGTTTTTTTTGTTACTCCGAGCCTATTCTCCATTAACCATCAGTCTCTGTCATTTCCTGTTTTTACCAGTGCTTTTTATAGACTAGAGTTGACTAGTTGACTAGTGAATCAGTGATTAGTCATCAGTGAGTTATTTGCAGTTAAATAATTAGTTGAGCACTTGGCATGTGCTGGCATGTGTTAGCCACATAGAGGAGTGAGCTTAGCATGTGGCCACCACATGGAGTGCATCTGGCACATGTTGGTATGTGTCTACCTATTATTGGCTCATATGGGGCACATTACTTGAGGAGTTACATAGAGGAGTGTGTCTGGCATGTGGCCACCATATGGAGGAGTGTGCTTAGCATGTGTTGGCATGTGGATCAATTCAGTGAAAACAAACTCAGGTTAATTAGCAGATAAAACACACAAAATTACAACTAGGAACTTGATGGAGGTATCAGGAAACTAGTGCCTACCACTGGGTCATGGAGCCAAGTTAAATATAGAGCAATAAGGCATCTGTGTTAGATGAATCTCACTAGGTGACAATGTTTTGAACACTACAATGAACACAGAGACACAAACCTATCCTGGTTGCTCAAACCTAATTAGAGGCAAGTTCTTACCCTACAAATCTTTGGGGTTGAGGACAACCGCTAAAATTCACTAATCTCAATGAGACCGATGGAGGAAAAACCCACAAAACATCATGAAATTAACTTGACTATAATGAATAACAGAGCTGAAACATTCATTAGCAGTGAACAATCCAGGAGAATAGAAAAAAAATTGTAGACCAAGTACTCAAGATTTCATTAATTTCAGACATTTTGGCAATTACAAGAAAACCCAAGATTCAATCTCAGGGGATCCAACCATGTTACAATGAAGTTTTTTCACTTTATAGAACCCTGCCTCCATGAAAATCGTGCCCTAGGCCAAAGAATGCATGTGTATGATGCCCCGAACTGAAATGACATGAGACTTCTAAACTGACCACACTTACATTTATGAATGTATGTTATCCTCAAACTAAGCTATCACTATCCCTTAGTTTGTGCCTTCATCACCTGGTAAATACAGCCATACCATTGCCTTGACTACCTGTTACCCCTCTTTCAGCAGTGGTGATTTTGATCAGAGATTCCTGAGATGAGATCTGCAGCTTCACCATATATCATTGGTTAGAGGTCCTTTAGCCTTGTCAGATGGTCCATGTACCTCAATGTGCCTAGTCAGAGACGGTGCCTGATCCTCTAGCGATGTGATATCTCTTAACCCTCATTTACTCTTCGCATGTTTTCTGGCATGACAGTATGTTAGAATGAGATGTTACAAGTATGCTTCTATAATGACTCATACACTTAAACCATTGCTTGTCTTTAGTCTAACCTTGGTGTTTTTCTTCTTGCTTAATAAGTGTGTTATTACGATGTTGATTTGTACTAAGTCACATGATTTCATCCATTTCAGAACCTTTACCTAGCCATATTTCATCTCGTTAACCAATTCACTCATCCCCTTCAATTTCTCCTTTGTGAATGATCTATCGTTAGTAACAACATATGGTCTCATTACTATTCCAATGTATGAATGACTCAAAATCAAAGCTAAAAGAGTCTTGTACTCTCAAAAAAGGAAGTTGCTGACAAATTAAATGCAAAGGAAAATATCATGGCAGATACTCCCTGTTACCTCCCAAACTACCATGTGCGATTAAAGTCCCGAAGATGCACACTATCCCCAAGGAAACCAAGGGAAACATGCCAATGACACCACACCTATCCCCTCTCATTTTAGGTTGGCTCTTCTCCAACTCAAGGGGTAGTGTTCCTTAGGGTTGGGGTTTACTAGGGCAAAAGCAGTGAGGAGCACGGTGATTCTAAAAAGGATGCCCTCACAAAGGTTTGTCGTATACAGATATAAAGTAGAATGATGGGAGGATAAGGGAACCCACTCCAAGGGACCAATGCTAATCCAACCTAAGGAAAATGGAGTCAATAGGTCGTTAACTTAGAGGGCCTTGCTTCAAAGATCATACAGGAAACGAGAGAGTTGTAGGCAACCCTAGCCTCGGTGGATGTGTTTGAGGGTTCAACTTGCAATCACAAGGCGAAGGACCAATCCCTCCGTCACTTCTTTCTTGTGTAAACCCCTACACTAGGAGGGGTTAGAATTGCACCATCTGAATGAAAGACAATGGAAAGAAAAACCTACAAGAACTTCAATTGAATCCAAAATAAAACCTTATCCAAGATCCAATCCACATAGACAATATTGCCTCTATAATGGCTCAAGAGAAGTAACATGGACAATGTTAGCAAATATGATCTCCAACATATAAGCACAATAGCAAGAGAGATGCCACACATTAAGAAGAGAGAAACCCTTAAGACAATATTTGCTCCAAAGAAAGATATATCAATTAAGTTCCAAAAGAGAGAAAGATCCAAAGATCCAACAATGAGTTCAAATGAGGAAGTGGATCTCTTTATATAGGAGTAACTCAAACTTCCTTTACAATAAAATATTCATTATTTCCTTAGATCTATCCTAGGGTGGGGAAAATAATACAAAGGCCCCACTTACTTCTAACCAACTCCTAAGAAAGCAATAAATAAAGTGATCAAAGCCACATGTACAATACATAAGATCATGAGGCACCAAACAAGGGGGGCACCTCCATCAAGCAATGAAACAATGCTATGTGATGATGCCATGTGGCCTCCAAAGGCCCCTTCAACCGAATGACGACCACATTAAGCCTCCAAAGGCCCCTTCAAAAGGAGTCTTCTTTAACAAGCAATGTCCACCAATAGCCAAGTAAGCCCCAAGGGATGTTCACAAGGAAACCTAGCCAACCAAATGTGTCCACAAAGCTGTTGTTGTAAATGTAACTTCGGAAGATATTCTTAAATTCTTTTGTATATTATTATGGTCGGAATATGTTTTTCCTTTGTTCGGGGATGTTATTATTGTATTTAGTCATGCAAGAATATCGAAGTAAAACCTCCATTGTAAGTTGGGCAATAGCTCCCCAAAAGATAAATGTAAATTGTATTGTTGAGTCTCCCTAGGACAGGTCGGCCCAGTCAGTTAGGGAAGTCGGACCCAATGAGGAATTAGGTCACCCACACTTAAAGTATAAATAGAGAGGATCACTCTCTCATTTGACATCACACTCACTCAAGCAAGTTCGCACCAAGTGAGAGAGAAGACGAGTTCGTTGGAGGAGAAAGAGAGAAGCTGCAAAAGACATCTTATATTTGGGTCTTCTATCTTGTTTGATATTGTACTAGTGACGAATCTATTTCTGAGGAAGTTGCAGGGTTTTCTCCTTTATGGTTTCCCCGAGGAAATTTCTTGTGTCTTTTGTGTTTTGTTGTGCTTGTCTATCTTTCAGTTTAAAGATCTAACATAATTGAATTAAAGTGCAAACACTAACATGGTATCAGAGCCACCCTGAAAGAAGGCATTGTGCGGCAGCAAGAAACTAGGGCTTCCTATTTCAAGGTCTTCTCTCCACAGATCATCAAGAAAAGAGGGCTAGGCTAACTCGCCCTAGGAGGGCGCATCTTTTGGTAGAAGCAGAATTCAATTTGGAGAATTTTCATTTTTGACCCAGTCACTAGTACCGAGAGAAAACTAGGGCATCAAACTTTTGGAGCTTCCATCCACCAATCCGAGAAAAGGAGTACACTGAACAACTCGGCTTGAGGAGGCGCATCTTTCTATCCAACCAAAAGTTCAAAATTCCAAGTTTGAAAAAAGTAGGGTTTCTCTGTCAAACCCTAGGTCAGCTAGCTCCAAAACCAGGTTGGGCATCTCAAATTGGTAAGATCTAAATACTTGCTATTTCCATATGAGGTTCTCATTTCAAAATGACAAATTACATCAAGCTTGAGGATAAGCTTGAAGGAGTTGATAACTTCTAAGCATGGAAGTATAGAATCTCTCTTGTCCTAGAAGAGAATGACTTGGCTAAGTATGTCAATGAGGAGGTTCCAGAACCAGAGGGAGAAGAGGCGAAAGAAATCCACAAGAAGAACATGATCAAGGCCAAGAGGATCATTGCAGACTCCATCAAAGATCACCTCATACCTCATGTGTCATCCTTGAAGACTCCAAAGAAGATGTTCGATGCCTTAACCACACTATATGAAGGAAAGAACATCAACCACAAGATGACTCTGAGGAACCAACACAAGAATGTGAAGAGTCAACAATCAGAAACCATTCAATCTTAGTTCACAAGGGTTGCTCAGATCAAGGAACAACTTGAAGCAATTGAAGACAAAGTTGAAGAAGGAGAGATTGTAATGACTACCTTGAATGGTCTCCCACGATCATGGGACTCATTCATTCAAGGAATATGTGCCAGGAAGAAGCTAATCACATTCAGCAGATTATGGGAAGAATGCACCCAAGAAGAAGCTCGATTAGTAGCAAGAGAAGAAAAGATGGGAGCTAATGATGACCAAGCTCTAACTGCTCACACAGAGAAATCAGAACAAGAGGGAGGACCATCATCACAAGAGGTCCAGAAGGGCCAATAGGAATCATGGACCTAGAAGAGATCTCTCTAGTATCAGATGTTTTACATGCGATGAGAAAGGACATTATTCAAGAAATTGTCCCAAGAATCAAGGTTCCTCGAGAAGAACCAACAAAAAAAGACATCATGCTCACACCGCTGAAGATGATGAGCAGGTAAGGAAAAGAACCAGAGAAGAAAGGGACGATTCTTCAAGTGATGAAGAATATGTTTTGATCTCAGCTCTTATAGGAACCTGTTATCACACCATAGTAGCAGGGCTACTATTCTTGCTTAGCAGAGATCTGCACATTCCAGAGCTTCCATTATTCAAAGCTTCGCTATGATGATTGTATATTTTGAGATCACTCATGATCAGAGCAGTGTATTATTCAGACTTATGTTAGACCTTGTGTCAAGGCTGAGCCTTGAGAGTTCAGATTTGATGATTGATGTGACCCTTTATCCCATACAGTTTCAGTTCAGTGCCTAGAGATGTATTGCAGCAGCATTTCAGATGATATATGATGATTATTCTTGTGATGATGTTGTATGACCTATGGATGTTTTATCATTGAATGTGGATTATTATCTTGTTGTTTTAGTCTTGTTCATAGCATTGGCTTGGTATATAATTCATGATGTGGCAAAATGTGTAAAACTTAAAATGAACTGTAAAATGGACATTTACTTGCACATTTAGGTTGTTTAACAAAACTCACTGGATTACCACCTTACATAGATATGGTCTTTCTTGACACCAGTTGTCTGCTAGCTTAGGCTCCACCTTCACTTGACTCCATCCATACATGACTTTCCTTATTTGACTTTAAACCTTGACTTGTCTTACTTGACTTTCTGGTACTGAGGACTTCCCCTTTTTCTACCTCTGTGTTTGGACCACATCCCTGTATGTTTAATGTATCGGCTCTGAGTTGGTGACAAAACTTGCCTTTGGTGAGTTGGATTGTAGGCCTAAATCATTCTGGTCGGTTGTCCCGATGTTTGGCACTGGCTCAAACTCCCCCTAGTCACTTGAGATGTTGTTGGCTAAAACTAAAAGCTCATGTACTACTTATGGAAACTTATATAAATTCGCCCATGGAAACTAAAAAGGGCAAGAGCGATGAACTGCTAAAAAATACTCCTCGAAGGGTATAAGAAAGGTCCAAAAAGCAATGGTTCTTAAAAGCTATATCTAAACAATTGTTGACCTTATATGTATATGTAAACATGCCCTGGATGCAAGCTGCAATTAGTTGTGCTTATCAGCACACCTGAGATCCGAAGGGTTATGTAGGCCAAAAAGGCCATGAAATGAAATTGAATGATCCTAATGAACCTGGATCAACTTGATGTAGACATGATGCCCAAGTTGAATAAGCACTCTCTAAACAACTTACCCATTTGTGACGCATAGCCATTCCCCGTGTTATTTTGTCCAGCACAGAGTTTGTAGTTTCCCCTCTCTCCCAGTCCAAAGTATCTTTTAGTTGAGTTTAGACAAGTCACCCCCCTTTGCCCAACCTTGTTCCTAGCCTTTATCCTTCGCTAGCAGTTTGACCATGTCCAATGGGTGAGTTTGTCATTTAAACTATTGTGCAAGTAATTACAAATAACAAAGGAATATACTAACCTGATCAATGCCACTGAATGGATGCTATACTTTAAGTTAAGCTGTGAGTATGATTAGAGGAACATGTCTTAGTCTATTGAGATGATTTATCCTTGGTTGTATATGGACCTAGTCAAACCTAGTTTGACTATGGTCACTTCTTGGGATCCGTGATGATGTGGGCCATGAAGGCTTATTGATGATGATGTATGGGCCCACATACTCTTGATGATGATGCTATATGATGGACATATGATGATTTATGCAATTCAGCAGGTTTTATTATTACTTCAGATCATCAGATTATACATTGTCCATATATGGTGGACCCTACAGCTGGCCCATTAGGGCAACCCATGGTGTATGAGTACACATTCTTAGTAGATTTGGGTCTTCTTGATTTTATGAGACACTTATCTTTCAGTTCCGAGCACTTCTGACAGTGATAGATGCAGTTTTACATTTGTTGACCAGATTTGGGGCTGATTTCCCAGCCTGAGCAGCAGGGGCCATGAGCGGCCAGTTCACCTAGGGCGTTGTATGAGAAGGGGGTGGTCCAGCCACTTGTTATTACCATTTATCCCCCCTTCGATAGAGCGTGGTGGGCTCAGTTTGACAGTGCAGGTGCCCTAGGAGGCAGTTTCAAACTTTCAGCACTTTCACAGTTACCGAGGCAGTCCAAAAATGGGATAAAAGGGTCACTGAGGAATTCGATTTGGGCAATTGAGGCAAGGTTTTGGCACTTGGTTTTCACAGAGGTCTTCTCGAGTGAACCCCCTATCTTCTAGCCAGTTTTCATCATTTGGGTGGGTCCACAGAGGCCACAGGATGCCTTTTACTGCTTGTCTGTCACAGATTTTGAGGACAGATTTGATCATTTATATTTATTTTGGACATATTATATTATTTTAATGTGCCATGGGGATGAACTAGTAAGGATTGATGCCTCCTAGCAACACCATGAGCTCCATGTGTCATGTCCTAGTCATTTGAGGTGGGCTTTTGTACTTTTACCCCCTCTAGTGGATGACGTCACCCTCCTTGAGTGTCTTTAGCTATGACATCATCACCTTTTTGAGTGATCCATGTGTTATGTTATTATGGTTCATCTTAGCCATTGATTATGTATTGAGATCTTTTAATCTCAACCACTCATTTTCATGTTGTATTGTAAAGTGGTATAGGGTTTTGGTCTTTATTATCCTATATAAGAAGGAAACCCCCTATTGTATAGCTCACCTTTGGAGCTCTAGAATATTGGAATAGAACACTTCTTTGTGGATCATATTTCTCTTGTCTTATGGATTCTCTTGCATCTTGAGTATACAGTATCTCTTCTATGTATCATTGTGGATTTTGGAGCTACATCGTGTTTTGTTGCAGGGAGGCCGAATTGGTGGAGAGGAGAGCGATTTCTTGAGGGTTATTGTTGGAGGGATCCACATATTCTCTCTTGGGTTGATCTTGGTGAAAGGGAGTATCATTATTGTATCTTTGTGACATAGTTGATGCTTTCTATTACATCTTTCCATCATTTTCATAATCATCTTACTTTGCTCGTTTCACTTGATCTTGTCTTGTAGGAGGAGGACGATTTGGCAATCTTGGAGGAGGACGTTTTGGCTTGGAGCTCTTGGATCTCACTCTTGAATATACACATAGGAGGATGCTATCAATTTGCAAGGTGGCCATAAGCAATTGAGGTAAGATCTACAAGATATGTGTCTATATCCATCCATTCTTCTTCATTGGTCACAAACCCTTAAAAGTTAAAACCCTCATCTCTTTGTTTTTCTTAAATCTACTTGGATCTAGCCTAGCTTTTGGAAAGATATTGAAAACCCACCTCTATAGTTTCCACGGCAATTCGAATCTATAGTTTGGTGGTGATTGGGTTCCATTTAACACACTTTCCAAGGCACTTAGCCCTCCTTGAACAAAATCGCACCACTTGGGAGAAGCTAGTTTGTTTGGTTCCAAGACATGCGTAGGTGAGATCCCACTTGATTCATGATCCTCACATTTGATAACATACCCCTAGTGCATCACCTTGTTGATTTTTGCCTTGTGGGCCACATTCCTCATTTTGAGGGTTGTGCCCCACTTGGGTCAATTTGGTGATACATTGAATGCACTTGATTTTCAAGATCCACATTGATACTTGCTTAAACTATTTGGATCTACAATTTGGTGGCCATTGGACTCGATTTGAAACAACTTTCCATGCTTTTAACCTGTTGCCGCCTTGTTCCACACCTGGAAAAACGCAGCAGAAGTCTTCAAGCTGCTGGTGTGGCCTTGGGGGCAAGTCAGAGTCAGTGCTGTCACTTGGGACTCGAATCCTCCGTCTAGGCTTTCCTAGCAAAGCCAAGGGGGCTTGTTATCACACTATAGTAGCAGGGCTACTATTCTTGTACAGCAGATATCTGCACATTCCAGAGCTTACATTATTCCAGAGCATGGCTATATATTTTGGATCTCTCATGATCAGAGCAGTATATTATTCAGATGTATGTTGGACCTTGTGTCAAGGCTTAGCCTTGAGAGTTCAGATTTGATGACCGATGTGACCTTTATCCCACACAGTTTCAGTTCAGTGCTTAGAGATGTATTTCAGCAGTGTTTCAGATGATGCATGATGATTATTATTATGATGATGTTGTATGATCTATGGATATGTTCTCACTGACTGTAGATTATTATCTTGTTGATTTAGTCATGATCACAGCATGTGCTTGGTGTATTATTCCTGATGTGGCAAACTATTTAAAATGAACTGTAAATCATAAAATGGACAATTACTTGCACATTTAGGTCATTTAACAAAACCCACTGGTTTTTCACCTTACATAGATATGGTCTTTCTCGACACCAGTTGTCTGCTAGTGTAGGCTCCATATTCACTTGACTCCATCCATACATGACCTTCCTATTTGACTTTAGACCTTGATCTGTCTCATTTGACTTTCTGATACCGAGGACTTCCCCATTTTTCTACCTCTGTGTTTGGACCGCATCCCTGTATATTCAGTGTCTCGGCTCTAAGTTGGTGACAAAACTTGCCTTTGGTGAGTTGGATTGTAGGCCTAAATCATTCTGGTCGGTTGTCCCGATGTTTGGCATTGGCTCGAACTCCCCCTAGTCACTTGAGATGTTGTTGCCTAAAACTGAAAGCTCATGTTCTACCTGTGGAAACTAAAAATTCGCCCATGGAAATAAAAAAAAAGGGGCAAGAGCGATGAACAGCTAAAAATACTCCTCGAAGAGTATAAGAAAGGTCCAAAAAGCAATGGTTCTTAAAAGCTATATCTAAACAATTGTTGACCTTATAAAAATTTGAAAAACATGCCCTGGATGCAAGCTGCAACTAGTTGTGCTTCTCAGCACATCTGAAATCCGAAGGGTTATGTAGGCCAAAAAGGCCATGGAATAAAATTGAATGATCCTAATGAACCTGGATCAACTTGATGTAGACATGATGCCTAAGTTGAATAAGCACTCTTTAAACAACTTATCCATTTGTGAGACACAGCCATCCCCCGTGTTCTTTTGTCCAGCACAGAGTTTGTAGCTTTCCCCTTTCTCCCAGTCCAAAGTATTTTTGAGTTGAGTTAGATAGGTCAACCCCTTTGCCCAACCTTGTTCCTAGCCTTCATCCTTCACTAGCAGTTTGACCATGTCCAATGGGTGAGTTTGTCATTTGAACTATTGTGCAAGTAATTTTATATAACAACGGAATATGCTAACTTGATTAATGCCACTGAATGGATCTTATACTTTGAGCTAGGCTGTGAAAATGATTAGAGAAGCATGTCTTAGTCTACTGATGTGATTTATCCTTAGGTTGTATATATTATGGGGATCTGTGATGATGTGGGCCATGTATAGATGCCTATTTGGTGATGATTGATGGTCCCACATGCTTGATGATGATATCATATGATGGACATATGATGCAGATGATGACTGATCCAATTCAGCAAGTTTTATTACTATTTCAGATCAGCAGATTATACATTGTCCATATATGGTGGACCCTACAGCTAGCCCATTAGAGCAACCCATGGTGTATGAGTACACATTTCTAGTGGAGTTGGGTCTTCTGGATCCATTGAGACACTTATCTTTCAGTTCCGGGCACTTCTGACAATGATTGATGCAGTTTTACACTTGTTGACCAGATTTGGGGCTGATTTCCCAGCCTGAGCAGCAGGGGCCATGATTGGCCAGTTCACCTAGGGCGCTGATGATGGAGGGGGTGGTCCAGCCACTTGTTTTTACCATTTACCCCCCCTTCTGGAGAGCCTGGTGGGCTCAGATGGACAGCGCAGGTGCCCTAGGAGGCAGTTTTGGCACTTTCACAGTTACCGAGGCAGTTAAAAAAATGGGATAAAGTGGTCACTGAGGAAATCGATTTGGGCAATTGAGGCAAGGTTTTGGAATTTGGTCTTCACAGAGGTCTTCCAAGGTGGCATCACTACCTTCCAGCCAGTTTTCACCATGTGGGTATGCCCACATTGATCACAGGAGGACATTTACTGCTTGACTGTCATGGATTCTGAGGACAGTTTTGATCATTTATATTATCTTGGACATATTTTATTATTTTATTGTGCCTTGGGGATGAGCTAGTAAGGATTGATGCCTCCTAGCCCCACCATGTGCTTATTATGTCATGTCCTAGTCATCATGAGGTGGATCATTGTACTTTTACCCCTCTAGTGGATGACGCCACCCCCCTTTTTGTACCATTTAGTGGGGGCGCTATTATTATATTGGGTGATCCATGTGATATATTGTTATGGTTCATCTTAGCCATTGATTGTATGATGAGATCTTTTAATCTCAACCACTCATTTGATGTAGTATTGTAGAGTGGTATAGGGTTTTGGTCTTTATTATCCTATATAAGGAGGAGACCCCCCATTGTATAGCTCACCTTTGGAGCTCTGGAATATTGGAATAGAAGATTTTTTGTGGAGCACATCTCTCTTGCATTGTGGATTCTCTTGCATATTGAATATACAGTATCTCTTCTATGTATCATTGTGGATTTTGGTGCTTCTACTAATCTTTTTTACAGGAAAGTCGAATTGGTGGAGAGGAGGGCGACTTCTTGAGGGTTATTGTTGGAGGGATCCACATAGTCTCTCTTGGGTTGATCTTGTGACAGGGAGTATCATTATTGTATCTTTGTGACATAGTTGATGCTTTCTATTACATCTTTCTACCATTTTCATAATCATCTTGCTTGACTTGTTTCTTTGATCTTGTCTTGTAGGAGGAGGACGATCTGGCTATCTTGGAGGAGGACGTTTTGGTTGGAGCTCTTGGATCTCACTCTTGAATATACACATAGGAGAATGCTATCAATTTACAAGGTGGCCACAAAGCAATTGAGGTAAGATCTACAAGGTATGTGCCTCTTTCATCCATTCTATCTTCATTGGTCATAAAACCCTAATTCATTAAAACCCCAATTTTGGTATTTCTTAGATCTACTTAGATCTAGCCTTGCTTTGGAGAAGATCTTGAAAACCCACCTCTATAGCATCCACCCCTAGTTGGATCTATAGTTTGGTGGCGATTGGCTTAAAATTGACACACTTTTCAAGGCAAAAAGCCCTCTTGAACCCAAATCACACTTCCTAGTAAGAGGCTTGTTTGGTTAGATCTAGCACATGGGTAGGTGAGATGCCACTTGATTTGCAATCTAGACACTTGATAACCTACCCCCAGATTCTTACTTTGGTGAATTCTACCTTGTGGACATCATTCCATGTTTTAAGGGGTTAAAACCCCCTTTTGAATTTCTTGGCACCTCAAAACTCAAATCTACTAAGATCTAGCCCTTGGATTGACTTGATTTTTGGGACATGCATAGATCGGGGTACTAGCTACTTGGATCTACAGTTTGGTGACCATTGGACTTGATTTGGTCCACCAAACCCACCTTTTAACCCTCCTTGAACAAAGTCGCACTACCTGGGGAAGGTGAGTTTGTCCACTTTGAGGAAGTGGGTGTTTTGGATTTTTGGAGATTTGAAACGGCCATACCTTGAAACCTAGGTCTAGGGTATATTTTTGTGACAATCTGCCTTGGGGGTAGCATTCCTTGTTTCAAGGGATTGTGGTCCACTTAGGGTCATTTCTTGAAAACCTAGATCTAGCAAGATCCAACCATTAGATCTCATTTAGCCCACTTGACTTGGCTTCTAGGTGTCCCGATCTATACTTTGACATACTTTTGACCCCATTAGCCCAATTAACAAGGCACTAGTCATCCTCAAAGCAAGTCGCATTCCTTGGGATTTGTGTCAAAACCTGGATCTAGCACATGGGTACTTCTAGAATCAACTTGGATCTATAGATCTAGTCATTACCTAACCTCTAGTACCAACATTAAACCTAGCTTCACCTTCTGGGCCCTCTTAAGACCTTTTCACACTTCCCAAGAAAATAGGACCCACTTGTGTAAACATATGGTACTACACCTAGTCATCATACCCCATCATGTGGCCTAAACCATACATAGGTTGAAACACTAACAATCTCCCAAACCACCTTCAACCATACTTTAATTTCTAGGTCCACTTACCTTGCATTGGTTTCCGTAACTTACCATTTACTCATCCCTAGGAACCTTTGTTTGGGTCCAATCACCTTTGATTGGTTATAGGGTCTCCCCCTAGGTCTTGTTTCACCTTGACCTAAAGCGAAGAGTGCCTCGGTTGACGTGACTCCCACCTTGCCTTGGGAACCGTGGCATCTCTTAGGTCACCTCTTTAGTTGCCTATCTCCTCTACCGTCCCGGATGGGATACCTTTAGAGGCAACTACAAGTTGTGTGATAACATTTTTGGCGCCGTTGCCGGGGAGGTAGAGGCCTACCTTGGTTCAACACACCTTTGTGTCTCACTCTCTCCCTGCACTTTAAACGACATTTTTTCTTGGTAGAAGAGTTTAAAAGTCTACCTGGCGACTCCTATTCGTGACTCCGCTGAGAATCGAACCCACAAAGAGATGTCTACTCAAGACAACATCTCTCCCGAAATGACCATGGAATTTATGTCAAACATGTGTGAAATGGTCACCAACATTGCTATGTATCTTAAGAATCAAGATGAGGATTTCAAAAGATGTGATCAACAAACCAAAGAAATGTTAAAATCCATCTGTAGCAATTCAATCCCTCCAAAGGCTAGTCCTCCCAAGACTCAGCAACCCAAGCCGGCTGATCCACAACCTAGCAAGGCAGTGCATCAACCTGTCCGAAGAATCTTGCCGAAAGCCCCAAAGCCTTCATCTGAGATCATCTCAAAGGGTAAAGCTGTGACCAACACTAGTCAAGCTCCTCCTACAAATAAAAAGGCAGATCAAGAGACAAAAATTGATCCTCCCCCTAAAGCTAATATCCCAAAAGCAACCCTTTGGAGAAAACAACCAAAGCCTCCCACAATTTTAAAACCAAATCAGGAGCTTCCAAGAACAAACATCCCTAGTAAGCTAACCAATTCATCTGCTTTGGTTGCCTTAAAGGACCTAATCAAAATCCCATCTGTCAAGTATGACATCATGAAGTTCCTAGGTTTAGGTACGAATGAAAGGGATAAGGAAAACCCCTCCAACCTAAACATTGATGTTACAGGCTTCTTGGAAAAGGTAAATATGCATGTTCCCTTTTGTGAAATTTTCAAGATCCCTTCATTCCGCAAAAGAGCTACTACTCATCTTGGGATTCAAACAAGGAAGCAAGCTCCTAAGAAAGCTTCTCCAGAGATTAAGGATTCCCCTGTCATGATCCAAAGTGTCTCTGGTGACAACTCTGGAAGCTTCCCGCCCTTTTATATTGCATTGGAAGTCAATGGTCTGATATTGCATAACTGCATGTTGGACTCAGGAGCTGAAGTAAGTGTCATGCCCTCAAGAGTCATGGAACAGCTTGAGTTAGTGCCCACAAGACCCTATAGAAACGTGTGGAATGGATTCCAAAACGGTGAAATCTATTGGGATAATTGAAAATTTGCCTGTTAGGTTGGCTGCCTGCTCTGACATTGAGCTCTCAATGAGTGTCTTAGTCCTAGACATCCCTGATGCTTGGGGAATGTTGCTATCCAGAGAATGGTCGGGAAGGTTGGGGGGAAGTGTCCAAATGGATCTAACGTATGCCACAATCCCAACCAAGGAAGGGTCATTCATAACTCTGTTTAATGAACCACCTATGCAAGAGCATGTTGAGACACCTGAGCACTTATTCACTGAAGCAATGTATTCAAGTGATGAGATTGGAAACTTCATGGTTCTAGCAAATTATTGGGAGGAGGTTAAAAAGCAACCCTTTTCGCATGAACAAGTCTGGAAAATGCACTTTGACGGGGCCCGTTCCCGGCATGGTGCAGGAGCCGGTATAGTCTTAATTTCACCATCAGGAGAGAAGAGCTTATTCTCTTTTCGATTGGAGTTTGAGTGCATTAACAATGTGGCTGAGTATGAAGCATTGCTTTTAGGATTAGAAATTGCCAGAGAAAGAAACATCAAATCCTTATCTGTCACAGGAGACTCTGACCTCATTGTGTCCCAAGTCAAAAGCGAATTCGCTGCCAAGAATAATAGACTTAGAGACTATAGAAATGCAGTTTGGGATACCATTGAATGCTTTGATGCCTTCGGGATTAAGGCTGTTCCCCGTGAACAAAACACTTTGGCTGATGAGCTATCTGTGATGGCCAGTACTCTTCAAACCTCTGAGTCCTTAAAACAACAAAGCTGCAAGCTTGAAGTCTTGTTTAGACCCTCTGTCCCTGATAATGAAGACCATTGGCAGGTTTTTGACAATGATGCCCAAGTTATCCGATTTTTTACTGCTTCTCAAACCCCAATGGTAAACTTTGAAGATGAAATGAATGGTGGTTCAATCGAAGGAATGGATGTCACAGAAATCGCCTTCCCCCTTGAGAAAAATTTCAATAGGCATGATGAGTACAAAGGTAGGAGATCTGAACCTGTAGATGGGGTTATTGAAATAAATGTAGGCTCCTCTTTTTCCCCAAAAATGATCAGAATCGGGATAAATGCTTCAGAAGAAGAAAGAAGAAGAATTATAGAATTAATCAAAGAATATAAAGATGTGTTTGCATGGGTCTATGATGATTTAAAAACTTATGATCAGTCCATTATAGAACACACTATTCCTCTAAAAGAGGGAGCCAAACCATATCGACAAAAGTTGCGAAACATGAACCCTAAGTTAGCTCCCTTGATCAAAAAGGAATTGGAAAAGATGTTGGCAGCTGGTATTATTAGACCAGTTAGGCATAAAACCTGGGTATCCAATCCTGTAATCGTAAGGAAGAAAAACGGGGAGATTAGAATTTGTATTGACTTTAGGAACCTGAATCAAGCGTCTCTAAAAGATAACTATCCATTGCCCAACATGGAAAATCTGTTGCAAAGTGTAACAGGGGCTGGCATGCTATCTTTACTGGATGGTTTTTCGGGTTACAACCAGGTCCAAATAAAAAAGGAAGATCGTGGGAAGACAACCTTCACTACCCCGTGGGGAACATTCGAATATATAAGAATGCCATTTGGGCTTCTGAATGCAGGGTCAACCTTTCAAAGGGCAATGGATCATGCATTTGAAGGCTTAATTGGCAAAATCATTGCAATTTACCAAGATGACCTAACTGTTTTCTCCAAGGACAGGGGAGACCACATAAAGCACTTAAGGAAAATCTTTGAGAGATGTCGAAAATTTGGAATATCTTTGAATCCTAAAAAGTCTACTTTCGGTGTGGATGAAGGGAAGTTGTTAAGTCACATTGTTTCCAAAGAAGGCATTAGAATTGATCCTGAAAGAGTACAAGGAATTCAAGCCATAGCTCCCCCAAAAGATGTCAGCTCTTTACGGTCATTTTTCGGGAAAATAAACTTCGTAAGAAGATTCATTCCTAACCTAGCTGAGTTGGCCAAACCTCTAAACAACTTGCTTAAGAAGGATGCAAAGTTTATTTGGGATAAGAAATGTGATGCCTCATTCGAGTCTCTAAAGAAAGCAATTGCTTCTGCACCTGTCCTAGTAAGTCCAAATTACAATAAAGAGTTTTTGATTTATTCCTACGCATTGGAGGACACCATAGCAGGGGTGTTGTTGCAAAAGAATGAAGACAACCATGAGCAACCAGTTGCATTTATGAGTAAAAACCTTAGAGACGCAGAGCTAAATTACACAACCACTGAAAAACAAGCCTATGCCTTGGTCAAGTCTTTGAAACACTTTAGAACGTATATCGGATACTCCAAGATTGTTGCCTATGTCCCTTATCAAGCAGTAAAGGATGTGTTGTCTCAGCCTGATGGCATAGGGGTTAGGGGAAATTGGATTTCAACGATTCAAGAATATGATATTGAAATCAAACCAATCAAGATAGTGAAGGGCCAAGGGTTAGCACAACTGTTGACTGATTCCAAAATACAGCAAGCTAATATGGTTCTTTATATTGATGAAGATCACGAGTGGTACAAGGACATCATTTTCTACCTTAGACATATGACCTGCCCTGATCACCTTGTAGACCACCAGAGAAGAGCTTTAAGGTTAAAAGCATCTAAGTATGTATTAACTGAAGATGGTTTGTGTTGGAAGAATCCAGATGGAATCATACTCAAATGTGTAAATCATGATGACTCCCAGAGAATCATCAAGGAAATGCATTCTGGATTATGCGGAGGACATTATGCACCTAGAACCACAGCTGCTAAGATCATGAGAGCTGGGTATTATTGGCCATCCTTGTTCAAAGATGTGCACACATTTGTAAGAACATGTCAAGAGTGTCAATTTTATTCAGGAAAACCTAGACTACCTTCCTTGCCTTTGACCCCAGTTATTATAGAAGCTCCCTTCCAACAATGGGGAATGGATTTTGTAGGACCAATAAACCCAAGCTCTTCAGGTGGATATAAATACATCTTGACCTGCACAGATTATTTTACTCGCTGGGTTGAAGCTGTCCCTACCAAGAAGTGCACCGCAGAAGTAGTGGTCAAATTTTTAGAAGAAAATATTGTTTCCAGATATGGTTGCCCTTGTAAAATCACAACCGATAATGCCCCAGCTTTTAGCAAAACAGAGATGTCGACCTTTTGTTCTGACCACGGCATCACTCTATCCCACTCCTCCAATTATTACCCCTAGGGTAATGGATTGGCTGAGTCAAGCAATAAGAACCTAATCAGGCTTCTAAAAAGAATGGTCGGCGAAAACAAAAGGACTTGGGATATCAAGCTTAAGTATGCCCTCTGGGCAGATCGAACAACAGTTAAAAGAATAACAGGAAAAGCTCCTTTTGAAATAGTGTATGGGAAAAATTGTAGGCTTCCGATCAATCTTCAAATCCCTATTTATGAGTTACCGCGACAATGTTCCACTGAACAAGAGGCCATGCAAGCAAGAATTGACAAGTTAGTAGAACTAGATGAAAACAGAAGGGAAGCATGGGATAAAATGGTGTTGGAACAAGAAAGAATAAAAGGAACTTTTGATCAACGAAGCAGGGACATAAGTTTTGGAGTAGGAGATATAGTTCTACTGTGGGATAAGAACAAAGAGAAACCTGGAAACCATGGCAAGTTTGAAAAGATATGGATGGGTCCTTATCAAATAAGTAGAGTTGCAGGTAAAAACTCTTTTTGGTTGGAAACATTGGACGAGTATGAATTGGAGCTGCCAGTAAATGGGGTATTGTTGAAACACTACTACCCCCTTATTCCCTTTGAATAACCATGCCTTGCCGTGCCTGTTTAGATTAGGTAGCTTCTGAATAAGCTCACTTGAGCAGCAGGATTTGTGTGATTTTTCTTTTTCTGTGTGATGAGTATGGTCCCTTTTTCTTTTCTGCTTGGAATGTCTGCATGTTATTCTTCTTTATTGAGTTGAGCCTTGCTCCTTCCTAAGCTGGTCTCTTCTCCTGCATGCATTTAAGAAATTGTAGTTGACATTTCTATTATTTGGCTGCCTGTGCAAGTTGAGATTGCCTGCTTGAAAACTACTCTTTTCCTCCTGCACAGTAATAAAAATAATAAATGATAAATGAATAATATATGCCATGTTAGTTTAAAACTTTTCTTTTACGCATTTTAGTTTATGCTTCAGATTAGATTTCAGTTTCAGTTTTATTTTATATTTTTCCCATACATGCTCCATGAGGTATTTTAGTGTTTGTGAGAGCAGGAACAGGTGCAAGATAAAAGCTGAAAGCAAGGATGATGCAGTGTTGGATTGAAGATTGATGCAGAGCAGTTCGAGACCAGAGATTCTGAGGTTCTCAAGCGCTCTCTCCCTTAGAGCACTTGTCCCAGCTGGAGCCAGATGTTATCACACTATAGTAGCAGGGCTACTATTCTTGTACAGCAGATATCTGCACATTCCAGAGCTTACATTATTCCAGAGCATGGCTATATATTTTGGATCACTCATGATCAGAGCAGTATATTATTCAAATGTATGTTGGACCTTGTGTCAAGGTTGAGCCTTGAGAGTTCAGATTTGATGACCGATGTGACCTTTATCCCATACAGTTTCAGTTCAGTGCTTAGAGATGTATTTCAGCAGTGTTTCAGATGATGCATGATGATTATTATTATGATGATGTTGTATGATCTATGGATATGTTCTCACTGACTGTAGATTATTATCTTGTTGATTTAGTCATGATCACAGCATGTGCTTGGTGTATTATTCCTGATGTGGCAAACTATTTAAAATGAACTGTAAATCATAAAATGGACAATTACTTGCACATTTAGGTCATTTAACAAAACCCACTGGTTTTTCACCTTACATAGATATGGTCTTTCTCGACACCAGTTGTCTGCTAGTGTAGGCTCCATATTCACTTGACTCCATCCATACATGACCTTCCTATTTGACTTTAGACCTTGATCTGTCTCATTTGACTTTCTGATACCGAGGACTTCCCCATTTTTCTACCTCTGTGTTTGGACCGCATCCCTGTATATTCAGTGTCTCGGCTCTAAGTTGGTGACAAAAATTGCCTTTGGTGAGTTGGATTGTAGGCCTAAATCATTCTGGTCGGTTGTTCCGATGTTTGGCATTGGCTCGAACTCCCCCTAGTCACTTGAGATGTTGTTGGCTAAAACTGAAAGCTCATGTTCTACCTGTGGAAACTAAAAATTCGCCCATGGAAATAAAAAAAAAGGGGCAAGAGCGATGAACAGCTAAAAATACTCCTCGAAGAGTATAAGAAAGGTCCAAAAAGCAATGGTTCTTAAAAGCTATATCTAAACAATTGCTGACCTTATAAAAATTTGAAAAACATGCCCTGGATGCAAGCTGCAACTAGTTGTGCTTCTCAGCACATCTGAAATCCGAAGGGTTATGTAGGCCAAAAAGGCCATGGAATAAAATTGAATGATCCTAATGAACCTGGATCAACTTGATGTAGACATGATGCCTAAGTTGAATAAGCACTCTCTAAACAACTTATCCATTTGTGAGACACAGCCATCCCCCGTGTTCTTTTCTCCAGCACAGAGTTTGTAGCTTTCCCCTTTCTCCCAGTCCAAAGTATTTTTGAGTTGAGTTAGATAGGTCAACCCCTTTGCCCAACCTTGTTCCTAGCCTTCATCCTTCACTAGCAGTTTGACCATGTCCAATGGGTGAGTTTGTCATTTGAACTATTGTGCAAGTAATTTTATATAACAACGGAATATGCTAACTTGATTAATGCCACTGAATGGATCTTATACTTTGAGCTAGGCTGTGAAAATGATTAGAGAAGCATGTCTTAGTCTACTGATGTGATTTATCCTTAGGTTGTATATATTATGGGGATCTGTGATGATGTGGGCCATGTATAGATGCCTATTTGGTGATGATTGATGGTCCCACATGCTTGATGATGATATCATATGATGGACATATGATGCAGATGATGATTGATCCAATTCAGCGGGTTTTATTACTATTTCAGATCAGTAGATTATACATTGTCCATATATGGTGGACCCTACAGCTGGCCCATTAGAGCAACCCATGGTGTATGAGTACACATTTCTAGTGGAGTTGGGTCTTCTGGATCCATTGAGACACTTATCTTTCAGTTCCGGGCACTTCTGACAGTGATTGATGCAGTTTTACACTTGTTGACCAGATTTGGGGCTGATTTCCCAGCCTGAGCAGCAGGGGACATGATTGGCCAGTTCACCTAGGGCGCTGATGATGGAGGGGGTGGTCCAACCACTTGTTTTTACCATTTACCCCCCCTTCTGGAGAGCCTGGTGGGATCAGATGGACAGCGCAGGTGCCCTAGGAGGCAGTTTTGGCACTTTCATAGTTACCGAGGCAGTTAAAAAAATGGGATAAAGTGGTCACTGAGGAAATCGATTTGGGCAATTGAGGCAAGGTTTTGGCATTTGGTCTTCACAAAGGTCTTCCAGGGTGGCATCACTACCTTCCAATCAGTTTTCACCATGTGTGTATGCCCACATTGATCACAGGAGGACATTTACTGCTTGACTGTCATGGATTCTGAGGACAGTTTTGATCATTTATATTATCTTGGACATATTTTATTATTTTATTGTGCCTTGGGGATGAGCTAGTAAGGATTGATGCCTCCTAGCCCCACCATGTGCTTATTATGTCATGTCCTAGTCATCATGAGGTGGATCATTGTACTTTTACCCCTCTAGTGGATGACGTCACCCCCTTTTTGTACCATTTAGTGGGGGCACTATTATTATATTGGGTGATCCATGTGATATATTGTTATGGTTCATCTTAGCCATTGATTGTATGATGAGATCTTTTAATCTCAACCACTCATTTGATGTAGTATTGTAGAGTGGTATAGGGTTTTGGTCTTTATTATCCTATATAAGGAGGAGACCCCCCATTGTATAGCTCACCTTTGGAGCTCTGGAATATTGGAATAGAAGATTTTTTGTGGAGCACATCTCTCTTGCATTGTGGATTCTCTTGCATATTGAATATACAGTATCTCTTCTATGTATCATTGTGGATTTTGGTGCTTCTACTAATCTTTTTTACAGGAAAGTCGAATTGGTGGAGAGGAGGGCGACTTCTTGAGGGTTATTGTTGGAGGGATCCACATAGTCTCTCTTGGGTTGATCTTGTGACAGGGAGTATCATTATTGTATCTTTGTGACATAGTTGATGCTTTCTATTACATCTTTCTACCATTTTCATAATCATCTTGCTTGACTTGTTTCTTTGATCTTGTCTTGGAGGAGGAGGACGATCTGGCTAACTTGGAGGAGGACGTTTTGGTTGGAGCTCTTGGATCTCACTCTTGAATATACACATAGGAGAATGCTATCAATTTGCAAGGTGGCCACAAGCAATTGAGGTAAGATCTACAAGGTATGTGCCTCTTTCATCCATTCTATCTTCATTGGTCATAAAACCCTAATTCATTAAAACCCCAATTTTGGAATTTCTTAGATCTACTTAGATCTAACCTTGCTTTGGAGAAGATCTTGAAAACCCACCTCTATAGCATCCACCCCTAGTTGGATCTATAGTTTGGTGGCGATTGGCTTAAAATTGCACACTTTTCAAGGCAAAAAGCCCTCTTGAACCCAAATCGCACTTCCTAGTAAGAGGCTTGTTTGGTTAAATCTAGCACATGGGTAGGTGAGATCCCACTTGATTTGCATTCTAGACACTTGATAACCTACCCCCAGATTCTTACTTTGGTGAATTCTACCTTGTGGACATCATTCCATGTTTTAAGGGGTTAAAACCCCCTTTTGAATTTCTTGGCACCTCAAAACTCAGATCTACTAAGATCTAGCCCTTGGATTGACTTGATTTTTGGGACATGCATAGATCGGGGTACTAGCTCCTTGGATCTACAGTTTGGTGACCATTGGACTTGATTTGGTCCACCAAACCCACCTTTTAACCCTCCTTGAACAAAGTCGCATTACCTGGGGAAGGTGAGTTTGTCCACTTTGAGGAAGTGGGTGTTTTGGATTTTTGGAGATTTGAAACGGCCATACCTTGAAACCTAGGTCTAGGGTATATTTTTGTGACAATCTGCCTTGGGGGTAGCATTCCTTGTTTCACGGGATTGTGGTCCACTTAGGGTCATTTCTTGAAAACCTAGATCTAGCAAGATCCAACCATTAGATCTCATTTAGCCCACTTGACTTGGCTTCTAGGTGTCCCGATCTATACTTTGACATACTTTTGACCCCATTAGCCCAATTAACAAGGCACTAGTCATCCTCAAAGCAAGTCGCATTCCTTGGGATTTGTGTCAAAACCTGGATCTAGCACATGGGTACTTCTAGAATCAACTTGGATCTATAGATCTAGTCATTACCTAACCTCTAGTACCAACATTAAACCTAGCTTCACCTTCTGGGCCCTCTTAAGACCTTTTCACACTTCCCAAGAAAATAGGACCCACTTGTGTAAACATATGGTACTACACCTAGTCATCATACCCCATCATGTGGCCTAAACCATACATAGGTTGAAACACTAACAATCTCCCAAACCACCTTCAACCATACTTTAATTTCTAGGTCCACTTACCTTGCATTGGTTTCCGTAACTTACCATTTACTCATCCCTAGGAACCTTTGTTTGGGTCTAATCACCTTTGATTGGTTATAGGGTCTCCCCCTAGGTCTTGTTTCACCTTGACCTAAAGCGAAGAGTGCCTCGGTTGACGTGACTCCCACGTTGCCTTGGGAACCGTGGCATCTCTTAGGTCACCTCTTTAGTTGCCTATCTCCTCTACCGTCCCGGATGGGATACCTTTAGAGGCAACTACAAGTTGTCTGATAACAGGGCTGAACCCTAAAAATGAAAACAAAAAACTATGGTGTCTAATCTAGGAGTTAGAAGTATTTTTTGAAACCAAGCTGATGCAGCATACATTTATACATATAAAGCAAAGTATCATTTATCAACATTTCATTTGCAAATATTCAACATTATCATCATTAACAACATTCATCAATAACATGAAATATAACAATATAAACCAGTGCTTGAATGGAGTCGAAAAAGATGCATGAAAAGTAAATGTTGTGCAAGTGTTCTTGGTTTATTTTAAATTTAATGTGGTACTGATATTTTTATTAGGGCTGGTGGGTTCCAAATATACACAAAGGTACGGGGAAAATGTCTGGAATTTTGATGTGTGGCTTCTCACTCAGACTTGGGCTGAATCGGATTCTCAAGGAGGTGTTCATACGTTGTACCAACGAGGGCAAGCCTAACGGTTTCCAAGAGATCACTACTCAGTTTTGTCCCAAGCCCTCTGAAAAATTTCCCCATGACAACAAAATACTCGCGTTGTGCCGTATTTTCAAAAAAAGGTTTGTTTATTGGGGAGGTGTTAGATCCTATTACTAGTCATCTCCCCCTTTCTGATGCGTACCAACATGATCAGACTGAGCTGCAAGTTGGCCACAGAGCATACGGGAGAATGTAGATTTTCTGGGTTTTACTGCTTGCTAGTTTATGTCAACATTTCAGTGTTTTTCATTTACAGTAGGTTTTGCATAGGCTACAAACTACTTATGAAATTTACTGTAACAATTAAACACGCAGTAAAATCACAACGGCAGGCTCAAAAACAAATTTAAAACATTCACACCATAAAATATAGACTCAGTATTTTTGGCAACTGTGCCCTGGAAAAACCCCCACGGGGAAAACCAGTTAGAGAGAGAGAGAGAGAGATTTTATTTCTTCAGAGAATATTCAGATCAGAAATTCACAGTCAAACATGTACTTATCTCAACCATAAATTTCACCACCAGGAGCTGTCTCGAAATCTGTGCAATCACTGCTTGGATTTCAGTACTAAAACAGTACCTACAAATATGTGCCAGGAAGTACCAAACAGTCAACCCAACACCCTCCTCGTAAACTGTGCAGCAACAAAATCTGCCTTGGGAAATGTGCCCGAAATACAGTCTCAAAATCTATGCATATCCTCGATTTGTGTGCAGTAATAAATATGCAGCAAACAGACCTCGAAAATAGAGCCTCCTCGAAAACTGTGCAGTAGAAAATCTGCCTCAGGTTTTGTGCCCACCGTACAGCTCAAATAACTGGGCCTGCTGTCTCGAATATCGTGCCCACTGCTGTTGTTCAGGAAAACCATGAATCTGCCTCAGGATTAGTGCCCAGCAGTCACCCTCGAAATCTGTGCCCTTCTCGGGTTTTGTGCCCGATCAAACCTTGAAACTCGTGCCCAGTCAAATCTTGGAACTTGTGCTCATTAATGTGTTGTACGGATGCTGAAGGTATCTCCTCGAAACCTGTGCCAAGAGTAAATGCTCAACATGTACCTCGATTTTTGTGCCAAAGTAGAATGGCTACCTCGAAATGCGTGCAAGTCTCCGAGCTCTTCTCTCTTCCCTCTTTTTCTCAAGAATGAATTAGAAATTGCCTCCCTCGTGCTTTTTGATCTAACCCTAAGTGTGAATCTAATCCAACGGTGGAAAAAGATCTAATCCGATGGATGAGATTCAATGAGAGTGAAAATCACTTTTATTTAAATCACTTAAATAAAATTCACTCACCCACTTAACTTTATCAAAAAGTGACTTTCATTTTATAAAGTCTCATTAATTGCATTTAATGTGAGGGTCACCTCTTTCCCCCTTCTAAGTGACATTAGGCAAATGTCACTTGGGGAACACTTCCCTAGGTACAAAACTAACACTCCCTCTTACCGAGGAAGGTGTTCCACACCACTCCCAACTTATCTCTGAAGAAGACAAACTTTCCCCTCCCTAAGGACTTCGTCAGGATATCTGCTACCTGTTCATCAGTGGAAATATACTGCAACTCAACTGCCCCTCTCTGGACGTAGTCCCGGATGAAGTGGTACCTAATCTCAATGTGCTTCGACCTGTCATGGAACACCGGATTCTCAGAGAGCTGAATGCAACTCTGATTGTCACAATAGATCACCGTAGGTCTAAGCAGTTAATCAAATAAATCTACCAATAACTTACGAAGCCACAGTGCTTCGCAAGTAGCCTGACTGGCTGCCATGTACTCAGCCTCGGCAGAACTCAATGCAACGGACTTTTGTTTCAAACTAAACCACGACACTGTTGCCAAGCCCAAACTGAAACAACAACCGGAAGTGCTCTTCCGATCCCTCACACAACCTGCCCAGTCTGAATCTGTGAACCCAACCAAGCTGACTCCACCCGAACATCTGTAGTCCAAACCATAATCCACTGTACCTGCTAGGTATCTCAGTACCTGTTTTGCGGCAGTCCAATGCACACTCCTAGGCTCCACCATCAACTGGCTAAGAGTGTTAACCGCAAAACACAAGTCTGGCCTGGTGTTGACGAAATACATCAACGATCCAACGAGCTGACAATAGAGTGTGGGATCCACCAACTTACCCTCGAAAGCATGAAGTTGCTTCCAGTTGGTGATCATCGGTGTAGAAATAGGCCTGCAGTCCTCCATCCGATAACTCTTCAGAATATCAACTGCATACTTCCCCTGTCGTAGGAAAATATGTCCAGGCTCCTGCCAAACCTCCATCCCCAAATAGTAATGCATCAGCCCAATATCAGTGATCTCATACTCAGCTGCAAGGTCTCTCTTGCACTGTGCAATGAGACGCTCATCTCCAGTGATAAACAAGTCATCAACAAATAACAGAAGAATGAGAGGATCTCCACAAACCACAATGTAGTAAAGGTTGGGATCAGCCTCACTCTTTTGAAAGCCCATCGAAGTCAAGTATGCATCGATCCTGGAGTACCAAGCTCTAGGAGCTTGCTTCAGTCCGTACAAGGCTTTCCTAAGCCTGCACACATGAGAATCTCTCCCATGAATCTCGAATCCCTATGACTGCTCTAAGTACACCTCCTCCTGCAGAAGACCATTGAGAAATGCGGTCTTCACATCCATCTAGTGGATCTTCCAACCCATCTCTGCTGCTATAGATATCACTGCTCTGATGGAAGAATACCGAGCCACTGGTGCAAAAGTCTCATCATAGTCAAATCCCTCAACCTGTGAAAACCCCCGAGCCACAAACCGAGCCTTGAATTTCTCCACACTGCCATCTACAGCATGCTTAATCTTGTAAAGCCACTTGGAAGTCATCACTGACTTCCCCTCAGGTCTCGGCACTATCTCCCAAGCATCATTCTTCATGATGGAATGGTACTCTTCCATCATGGCATCTCTCCATACCTGATGCTGAGAAGCCTCCTCTAATGTATAAGGCGCAGAGTCACGAAGACTCGCAACAAGAGCCATCCCATATCTGTCTGGCTCAACTACTGTCCTGATCGCCTCCTGAGGTCTACCAAATGCTTCTGCTTCCTTCAAGGTGTCCTGGAGCCACTTAGGCTTCCTCTTCCTTGAAGGCTCCTCCCAAACTAGTCTATCCTCATCTGAGGATCTCCCAGAAGCAGAAGGTCCAACACCCCGAGGACCAGTGACTGATGAACCAGTCCCTGAAGAACCTGTAACCTGTGAACCTGAACCTGTACCTGTCCCTGAAGTACTTGTCACCTGAACCACTAATCCTGTAGAAGCTGTGCCTGTACCCTGTGATCCAGTCACTCCAGAAACCTGTGAACCTGAAACCTGTATCGAAGAAGCCTGTGTCAACTCAGGTGTGGGAGCTGGTGGCTCCCGCTGCTCCATCTCTCTCGACTTCCTGAAGGCCCTCTCCTCATCAAACTTCACTTCCCACCTCACTACAACTCTCTTCTGGCCAGGAATGTAAAGTCGATATGCCTTCAAAGTCTCATCATAACCCACAAAGATACCTCTCTCTGCAGTGGGCTCCAACTTCGTCCTCTTCTCAAAAGGGACGTGAGAGTAAGTCAAAGAACCAAATATCCGAAAATGGCTCACCTCAGGCTTCTTGCCTGTATACATCTCCTCCGGAGTCATCCTCCCCAAAGCACGGTGAGGACTCCTGTTCTGCAGATATACTGCAGTGTTGCATGCCTTTGCCCATAGAAAGAACGGTAACCCCTGATCGTGAAGCATAGCTCTGGCTGCTCCCACAATCGACTTGTTCTTCCTCTCTGCTACTCCATTCTACTCAAGAGTGTAGGGAACTGTTAGTTGTCTCTGTATACCCTCCTGTCTTCAAAAAGCATCGATTTCCTTGGAGGTATACTCACCCCCATTGTCCGATCTCAACATCCGGATCTTCCTGCCTGTCTGCTTCTCCACAAGGGCTTTGAACCCTTGGAAGACACTCAAAACTAAGTGTGACTTCTTGCTTCTCAAGACGTAGATCCAGGTCTTCCTGGAGTAGTCATCAATGAAGCTAATGTAGTACTCATGACCAGTCAAAGATACTGAAGACATAGGACCGCAAATGTCAGAATGGATCAAGTCAAGCACTCCCGAGTCCTGCTACTCTCGTGTCACTGCTTGGAAAAGCAGTCTTGGTGTGCTTTCCCAAAGCACACCCCCTGCACACATCACTCTGCTCAGTGCTGAACTCGGGTAAACCTGTAACCATGCTCCTCAACAATCTCAAAGCTGGGTGATGTAGGTGGGCCATCCTCCGGTGCCATAGCTCACATAGCTCACTGCTGCTGCTGTGTGCTAGAGCATGTTGTGGCTGAAACAATAGCTTGTACATCTTTCCACATCTAATCCCAATGTCCATGGGAGTAGATACACCTATAGTCCTGGGGAAAACCTACACTCTCCCATCTGAGAAACACACACCAAGACCCCTGTCCTCAATAGTGGAAACTGAAACAAGGTTCTTCTTCAGCCCAGGGACATACAACACATCCCTCAGAATCATGGGACTCATAGACTCCCTCTGAAATGTAATGGTCCCCTGACCAACTGCTCTAACAATGGTATTGTCACCAAGTACCACCTCCACATCTCTAACTGTCTGTGATAGCTCGGAGAACAACTCTCGAGTACCTGTCATGTGTCTCGAGGCTCCGCTGTCAATGTACCACATACTACTGGTGGAAGGACCTGTCTGATGGCCTGCCAACAATGAATGCTCATTCTCCATATCCATATCTGAGCTGGTGGCTAAAGAGACTCTCTCTCTCTCAATCTGTCCAGCATATAGAGAAAACTCCCTCTGAAACCTGTCTCCAAAGTCATCAACCTCTGCTGAGGCTGCTATCTGTTGTCCCTATCCCTTCTCCTTCTTCTTGCTTGGACACTGTGAAGCATAGTGCCCAAACGCCTGACAACAATAGCACTTGATTTTACTCAAGTCCTTCTTCTGTCCACCTTGCTGATGCTTCTTGGCCCCACCCTTCTTGGGACCCTTCTTCTTCTTCCCCTTGGCTGTCAAAGCCACGTTATCCTCATCTACCATACTCTGTGATGAACTGCCCTGTACGAGACCTCTCCTGGTCTCCTCCTGCACAAAGTCATCCCACAGTCTCTCCCAAGACGGTAGGTTCTCTCTACCCACAATGGCCTGCACAAATGCACCCCGGGACTTTGAAGCCCCATTCACTGTTGTACCTACAAGCTCAGTAGCAGATACCAGTTCCCCAACCGCTGTCAGTTCATCCCGAACTGCGGAAATCCTGGTGAGGTATGTTGTGACTCCCTCTCCTCCATTCATCTTTATACTCTTGAGTTTCTCTTTGAGAACCATCTTTCTGTTCTCATTGGAACTCTCATATAAACTGGTCAAGGAACTCCACATCTCATGTGCCCTAGTCTTCCCAGAAATGTGAGGGATTATGTGGTCTTTAACTGCATCAAGGATAATCCTCCTAGCCTTACAGTCCTTCTTGTTGAAGGCTGATAGTGCTGATGCATCTGTAGCAGCGGGAATGGTAACCGGGTTAGCTGTAGTATTTCTCACCACCTCCACTCATAGTTCATTCTCCTCCAATATCAGTAAAATTCTGGCCTTCCATGGCACAAAATTCTCTGTCTCATTCAACCTATCCTCCAACCTAAGACCTGTAGCCATCTCAACTTCAACCCAACAGAATGTTGATCACTAACAGAAGAAAATCACAAAATTTCTGAGTTCTGGAAATTTCTATGTGTTTGCAAAATATCATTGTTTTCTGCCCCCTCGCTCTGATACCATGTAGATTTTCTGGGTTTTACTGCTTGCTGGTTTATGTCAACATTTCAGTGTTTTTCATTTACAGTCGATTTTGCATAGGCTGTAAACTACTTATGAAATTTATTGTAACAATTAAACACGCAGTAAAATCACAATGACAGGCTGAAAAACAAATTTAAAACATTCACACCATAAAATATAGACTCAGTATTTTTGGCAACTGTGCCCTGGAAAAACCCCCACGGGGAAAACCAATTAGAGAGACAGAGAGATTTTATTTCTTCAGAGAATATTCAGATCAGAAATTTACAGTCAAACATGTACTTATCTCAACCATAAATTTCACCACCAGGAGCTGTCTCGAAATCTGTGCAATCACTACTTGGATTCCAGTACTGAAATAGTGCCTAGAAATACGTGCCAGGAAGTACCAAACAGTCAACCCAACACCCTCCTCGTAAACTGTGCAGCAACAAAATCTGCCTTGGGAAATGTGCCCGAAATACAGTCTCAAAATCTGTGCATATCCTCGATTTGTGTGCAGCAATAAATATGGAGCAAACAGTACCTTGAAAATAGTGCCTCCTCGAAAACTGTGCAGCAGAAAATCTGCCTCGGGTTTTGTGCCCACCGTACAACTCAAATAATTGGGCCTGCTGTCTCGAATATCATGCCCACTGCTGTTGTTCAGAAAAACCATGAATCTGCCTCAGGATTAGTGCCCAGCAGTCACCCTCGAAATCTGTGCCCTTCTCGGGTTTTGTGCCCGATCAAACCTTGAAACTCGTGCCCAGTCAAATCTTGGAACTTGTGCTCATTAATGTGTTGTACGGATGCTGAAGGTATCTCCTCGAAACCTGTGCCAAGAGTAAATGCTCAACATGTACCTCGATTTCTGTGCCAAAGTAGAATGGCTGCCTCGAAATGCGTGCAAGTCTCCAAGCTCTTCTCTCTTCCCTCTTTTTCTCAAGAATGAATTAGAAATTGCCTCCCTCGTGCTTTTTGATCTAACCCTAAGTGTGAATCTAATCCAACGGTGGAGAAAGATCTAATCCAATGGATGAAATTCAATGAGAGTGAAAATCACTTTTATTTAAATCACTTAAATAAAATTCACTCACCCACTTAACTTTATCAAAAAGTGACTTTCATTTTATAAAGTCTCATTAATTGCATTTAATGTGAGGGTCACCTCTTTCCTCCTTCTAAGTGACATTAGGCAAATGTCACTTGGGGAACACTTCCCTAGGTACAAAACTAAATGAGAAGACCTTGGAAATTTTAAAAAAAAAAAAAAAAAAATCTATGAACCAAAATTTTATCTTTTAAAATCCCAACAGTTTCTTTTCAGGCCAGTACTCGGGCAAGCCCTTGTTCTGAAACCCTGCTTCGGGAAAGCAAGGGGTTTGTAAAAAAAATGATAAAATCTATGTCCTGAGTGAACTTGTGGCCCGCCAGTGGAATGGACCAACAAGGTAAAATTTTAACCCTAGTAAGTTTTATTAAATGCAGAAAATGAAATCTAAACTAAAATAATGCAAACCATGAAAATTGAGTCGACATAGTTTCCCCCCCTGGGGGGATGGGGTGTGGGCGCTTGGTTAGCCCACTTGCTCTCGTTTAATATTTTAGTTACAACGCAATAGAAGTGCCCCAGTCTTTTACTGACTTAGTGACTTGCAAAATGGAGAGAAAAAAGTTTCTGATTTGAAAAATTTTAGCTTTGGGTGCTTCGGATGGCCCAAATCTTCAATTTTGGGCCAGCATCTCCCCTTGTCTAATCATCATCTGCTGCAAACCAGCAAGCAATTATTAGTAGAAGATGGCCCAAAACACTTTAAGAGTGTGTTTGGGTCACCTACTAAAAACCCAAAAAATTTCTAAGTGAAAAACTAAGTAAAAATGCAAAAAATTAACTAAGTGAAACAAGTTGTGAGGCTTGTCTCCTTAGGATCTTTGCAAACTAAGTGAGCTGCAAATTATTAGCTGTTATAACAACCAAATGAACTTTTAAATCAGATCTAACATTACTCCTCAAAACTTTTAAAGATTTGACAATTTTTTACACGTTGAGAAAAGTAAAATGCTAGATAAAAGAAAAGACCTAATCTATTAAAGATGAACACTTTGTAAATAGAATAGATCAAACATTTAGAGTAATAAATCAGAATGTAAAGTTCAGATTGCAAACCACTATTACTCTTTCAAAAAGTAACCAATAACCAAGGTGAAAGTATGAAGTAGAAGAGGAGGAGATATGGAGAGTTTTTATCAATTTATCAATTTTTTCCTTGAAGAAGCCTTGGAGCCTTCTTGGTGGAGAACTGAGGGGCTACATCTGCAAAAAGATGTTAGAAAAGTAAAGGAAACAAACAAGATCCTCCACTCATCCACTTAAAATAACCTGCAAATCACATCAACTTGAAACCAAATGATCAAATCTAGAAATATACATATGAGAAATCAAAAAGAAATGCTCATAAACAAATAACACATTTAAATCAGATCTCTACACTTGCATAGATAAAAGACTAAATAAAAAACAAATTATCTAATCCTCCTTATAAATCAATACTGATCCTTCCCAAAGTTAGATTTAGATGCAAAAGAAAACAAGTAGCTCAAATACATGTTACCTCAATGAAAACCATGACATTCACCCACTCATCAAAAGCACTACACCAAGCTTGACCTCCAAAGTCTCTTTATTCATTAAGCAAAATGACAAGTACAAAATCGAATTACAAGTGCTAGCTCTAACTCCCAAACTCCAACTAGAGAAAATGGAGTGGGCAGCCATGCTTAAATAGCCAAAGATGGAGATAAATGGATGGAATGAGTGGCATAACTCGTGGAGAAAATGGGGCTGCCCACTCCCATGTAATGAGCTGCCAAAATCAGCCCCCAAATCAGCTAAAAATCAGCCATGTAACAACCCATAAACATAGCTGCAAATTCCATGATTGAAGGGGCCCAATTTTGGGAAATATGCCCCCCTCAAGTGGGGAAGTAATCCCACTAATATAGCTGCCCGGAATCTTTCCAAAATCAACTCTTACAACTCCTAAAACATAGCTGAAATAATTTTGACTTCCAATTCCATAAAAATTGGAAGTTAATTTTTTATGATTTTTTACTTTTTTTCAATTTTTTCTCCACTTTTTCACTTTTTTCAATTTTTTTAGCATAAGTGAAAAATAAATGACTCTAAGACTATAGAAAGTGGGTTTTCGGGTATGGTGGGTGCTCTGAGTTAGAAAACGAGCACCCCCAAGGCAAAAAAGACTCTTAGACCACACTTTTATGCCAATCACAAACAATTTAATTAAACCATTAAAAAATGGCTCAATCACGGAAAAACATTTTTCGCCGGAAATTAAAAAACAACCTAGGGGGACTTAGCACATGTCCATATGACTCAAAAATAATGTCTAGCATGTTCATATACATTGACCCATGGACTTTAACAATTCCCTAAGGCCCGTTAACCTCCCCAGGCATTCCAGCTTTGGAGAAGCAGGAGAAAAACCCAAAAATTATGTTGTGCACTAATGCAAAACATAATTAATAGGTGAAAAAACTCCTTGGAATACCTGACTTAGCCAAAAAGTCCTGGGGAACCAAGTCCTTTACAAAACACCATGCTAGTACATTTTATTACAAACCCCGCAGGGCCATGGACATGTGGAAAAAATTAAAAAAAAGGGGGCCTTTAAAAGGCCTACTGGACATCAAATCATCGAAAATGAACATGTAACATGTTCAACTTTGCCCGCTCACTTGATAGTCCAACTAAGTACAACTTAGCTGGTAACATAACCCTCCTTGGGCAAAGTCGCACTCCTTGGGTGTTTGAGTTTGCCCATTTGTAGGACATGGGTGGTTGAGATCCCATTGGATTTCGAACAAGCACACCTTGAAACCTACATCTAGTGTCTCATTTTGTGAAGTTCTGCCTTGGGTCACATCATGAAACATTAGATCTAGTAAGATCCAACCATCACATCTTGAATAGCCCACTTGATTTGCATCCTAGGTGTCCCGATTTACAATTTGACATCTCTTTTGACTCCATTAACCCATCTATCAAGGCACTAGTCCACCTTGGGTAATTCGCACTCCTTGGGATTTGTGTCAAGTCCTAGATCCCACATATGGGTATCTCTAATTTCATCTTAGATCCTTAGATCTATCTCTTGCATACCCCTTGGTACCATTTGCACCCCTAACTCCACCTTGTGGGTCCCATTTGAGCTATTTCCATATCCCAAGGAAGTGGGTCCCACTTGTGTATTTAATGGTCTTGTCATCTTATCTTATCATGTAGCCAAAATCATTCATTGGTTGAAACATAAGTCATTCCCTAAGCCTCTTTCAACCACATTTAAACTTCTAGGTCCACCTAACCTTGCATTGGTTTCCGTAACTTGTCTTTTACATATCCCTAGGAACCTTTGTTTGGGTTCAATCATCTTTGATTGGTTATAGGGTCTCCCCCTAGGTCTTGATTCATCTTGATTTAAAGTGAAGAGTGCCTCGGTTGACGTGACTCCCAGCTTGCATTGGGAACCGTGGCATCTCTTGGGTCACCTCTTTAGTTGTCCATCTCCTCTACCATCCCGGATGGGATACCACTAGGGACAACTACATGTTGTGTGATAACAGAACCGTCACCCATGGAAGCAATGATTGGCTTGTAGATAGTGGAGCATCCAAGCACATGACAGGGTACAAAGAATCTTTTGTCAACCTATTAGAACATGAGTCACCCCACAAGGTGAAACTTGGGGATGATTATCAATATCCCATCAAAGGAAGTGGAGAAGCTTTCTACAAACTAGATTCTGGCAAATCATTAAAGATGAAAGATGTTCTCTATGTACCAGATTTGAAAAAAAATCTTCTCTCCATCTCAGCATTAGATGCTAAAGGAATACAGGTTGCATTTGTTGATGGCCAAGTCCTAATGTGGCCAAAAGGAAACACAATAAATGATGCAACAATAATTGGAGAGCAAAAGGGAGGCTTGTACAAGTTGAAAGGTCAACCAGAACAAGCATTGGTCCATGACTCCATGGAACCAAGTGAATTATGGCACAGAAGGCTTGCACATGTACACTATAGAGCACTACCAATTGCAAGCAAAGCAGTTTCAGGTCTACCAGAAATCCAAACAAAGCATGAAGGCATTTGCAAGGGATGTGCACAAGGGAAGAATGTGAAGAAGACACTTCCTAGCAGTGAAAGCAAGGCCAAAGGAATCTTGGAGATAATCCACTCAAATGTGTGTGGCCCCATGTCTTCTAGCTCATTAAGCGGATATGTATACTATGTTTCTTTCATAGATGATTTTTCTCGTAAGACATGGATATATTTCTTAAAAGGCAAAGATGAAGTGTTTAGCAAATTCAAGGAATTCAAAGCCTTGGTTGAAAACCATACGGAAAGAAGATCAAGACTTTACGATCAGACAATGGCGGAGAATTCAC
Source organism: Larix kaempferi (assembly GCA_027924585.1). NCBI lineage: Eukaryota > Viridiplantae > Streptophyta > Pinopsida > Pinales > Pinaceae > Larix > Larix kaempferi. The sequence goes on from BSBM01000254.1 coordinate 1,932,779, forward strand.
CTCAGAAGAATTCAATGACCTTTGCAGAGAAGCTAGGATTAAGAGGGTGTTGAGCACTCCCGAGTCCTTACAATCCTCAACAAAATGGCATTGCAGAACGTAAGAATAGAACAATAATGGAAGCAGTGAAGGCAATGCTCCTTGATCAAGATCTTCGATGCACTTATGGGCCGAAGCAGCAAGAACAACCGTGTATGTACAAAACCATACACCTCACCGTGTATTCAACAACAAGACTCCAGAAGAAGCTTTCTCAGGAGAGAAACCAGAAGTCAGCCATCTCAGAATATTTGGCTGCCATGTGTACATACACATCCTGAAAGAAAAGAGAACAAAACTAGACCCTTCAGGAAAGAAGGGCATATTCATGGGATACAGTGACACATCAAAAGCTTACCGAATATACTTCCAAGGATTCAAGAAGATCGAAATCAGCAGAGACATAACTTTTGATGAAGATTCAGCATACAACAAATCAAGACAACTACCTACTAAAGATACTGAAGAACCTGAAGTTCCCAGAACCAGAGACACAGTTATGGAAGAGACACTCCAAAAAGATCACCAAGACCATGACATGACAGAACCACAAGAACCTGTAGATCCACCTCGTGAGAAGAACTCCCACAAGAGAAGACTAGTATGGGAACGTGAAGCAATACAAGATGCAGAGAAGTATGGCACTCCAGATGCAACACACAGAGAAAGCAAGAGACCCAAACCATACTCCAATTATGTGGCCCTACTATGTGACATCATTGATCAAGAACCTTCCAACTATGAGGAAGCAGCAGAGAAGAAGGAATGGAAGGATGCCATGATCGAAGAGTACCAGTCGATTATGAAGAATGATGTCTGGGAGATAGTTTTGAGACCAATAGGGAAGTCTATTGTGACTTCAAAGTGGATTACAAGATCAAGCATGCTGCAGATGGTAGCATTGAAAAACAAAAGGCAAGATTTGTGGCACGTGGCTTCTCCCAAAAAGAACGCATAGATTACAAAGAGACATTTGCACCGGTAGCAAGATACACTTCCATCATATCTATACTTGCTTTAGCCGCGATAATGAAATGGAAGGTACACCAAATGGACGTCAAGAAAGCATTCTTGAATGGTGTAGTCGAAGAGGAAGTGTATGTGGAGCAGCCACTAGGATTCGAGACACATGACAGACAGACTCATGTGTGCAAGTTAAAGAAATCCTTGTATGGCTTGAAGCAGGCACACACGACATGGTACGACAGGATGGACAACTTTCTGATGAGCTTACGCTTTACCAACAGTAAAGCAGATTCCAACATTTACTTCAAGGTTGAGGACGAAAGACTAGTGATACTACTACTATATGTAGATGACCTGTTTGTAACAGAAGAGGATGAGCATATTACAAATACGAAAAGAAGGCTTGCCGCAGAGTTCGAGATGAAGGTCCTGGGGATGATGCATTACATCTTAGACATGCAAGTGTGGCAGAGTACAGATGGAATTTTCCTTGGTCAAGGAGAGTATGCAGTGGAGATTCTGAAGAGGTTCGGAATGATGGACTGCAAGGCAATGGCCACACCAATGGCATCAAACTTGAAGCTACTATGTGATGCTTCATCAAAGACAGTTGATGCCACAATGTATAGGCAGATGATTGGTTCATTGATGTACTTGACGAACACGAGACCAGACATATGCTTTGTTGTGAACACCCTGAGCCAGTTCTTGACGGATCCGAGACATGTTCACCTAATTGTTGCAAAGCATATATTGAGGTACCTGAAGGGTACAATTGAGTATGGGCTCAAGTATGAGACGAATCAGAAGATTAACCTGCATCGTTATTGTTATCGCATCCATAGTAGTCGGGCTACCATGATTGCAAAGCAGTTCAGTATATATTTTTTAGCTTAACCTTTACACAGTTTTATTGAGATCAGCTATGATGAGCAGTATTACTTATGATCACTCACACATCAAAGCAGCCCCAGATCAGACATGCAGTAGACCTTATGCCAAGACTGAACCTCTTGACCTTAGATTTGATGACCGAAATGACCTTTTATCCCATACAGAGCAGTGCAATGCCCAGAGTATCAGCGGCAGTGTCTCAGTGGTTACAGGTGATCCAGATAGCAGATACAGGTATATGACCCAACAGGTATATGATGTGCATTGGTTTTATTATCTTGCTCTTTTGGTCATTTTGATAGCTTGACTTAGTATCTAGTGATCATGATCTGGCAGTCTATATATATATGAAATGAATATGTTTGTTAATGAATATCTAAGTGGTTTTATTACTAACATTTAGAAGCTCTTGTTTTATACTCATTGCTTTTACCCTCCTAGGAGTGTGGACATGATCATTCCCACCTTTATGGCTTGCTAGAATAGGCATCACCTTCACTTTCCCCATCCATCCATTATCTTTCCCACTTTTGGTTTTTACCCTGACTTACAACTCAGCCTGTGATATGGAGGACTTCCCCACTTTTGCCTTTGTGTTGGATAGCATCCATGTTAGTTTGTGTCTCGGCTCTGATTTGGAAACAGAACTTACCCTTTGGTGAGTTGGATTTGATACCTTGATCACTCTAGTCGGTTGCCCCGATGTTTGGTCTTGATTATAGAAAGTCCCCCTAGTTGCTTGAGTTGTGTTGGCTAAAACCTGAAGCAAATTGTACTACCATCATTACATATGGAAACTATTGTTATATCTGTTATGAAAGTACTTTGAAAATTGTGCTTCTCAGCACAATGAAAGAGGGCTATGAATTTGAATGGAAACTTAAATGAAAAACACCCTGGATGAAAGCTTGAGTAGTCGTGCTTCTAAGCACATGCAAAATCCCCAAAAGGGTTATGAAATGAAATGAATTGGAAACTAAAAGTACCTGGATGAAAGCTTTAGTAGTTGTGCTTCTAAACACATGCAAAATCCCCAAAAAGGGTCATATGGGCCTAGAGAAAGCAGTGGTTAAATATATGCTAAATCCAAAGACTGTTGTCCAAGGAAATGAAATGTAATGATTAATTCCTCACAGAGCCCACGGGTTGTGATGTGAGATGGAGTAAGCGACAGCTTATTCTAAGTGTCCTTTAGAACCTCAAGTTACGGTTAGTCGGGCACACAGTCAACGGCGGTTCTAGAAAAGATCCTCACGGAAATGATACAGCTTGGATGTGAGTTGTAGACATTTGCCAAGGTTGAATAAGCACTCCTCTAAACAACTTATCCCATTTGTGAAACACTGCCATTCCCTGTGTGTTTATTATCCGACATATGCTTAAGTGTGTATTGCCTTTCCCTTTTCCAAAGTATCACAGTGTTGAGTCAGTTAAGTCATCCACTTGTCCTAGCCTTGCATTCTTCACCTTCACCCTTTGCTAGCAAATTGATCATGTCTGCAGAATGAGTATATCCTTGAGGTTCTTTTGTAAGTAAATGATTATTTGAACTTATGCTTAATTATAATTATCTATTAACGACCAGTGAAATGATGCTTAATACTTTAAGTCTTGCTATGAGAATGATTAAAAGAGCATGGCTTAACCATTTGCACTTGCAGCAGCAGGCCTTTGTAGCCCGGGTCATATTTTGATCAGTCTTGACCTGGTCAAACCTAGTTTGACCAGGTCAACCTTGGGATCCGTGATGAGTCGAACGAGTGATGATGTATGATGATGATTATGGTCCTTTGGTGCACCTTTGATGACTCCATACAGTGGACACAGGTTTCAAATGATGATTGATGTACTTTTTTATGGTTATTATTATTCTCAATCATTGATTCATTTATTTTATTATTGTCTGAGTATAGTTGAGGCTACAGATGATCTTACAGGTTGCCACAGGGTGTATGGGTACTCATCTCTAGTACATTTGGACCTTCTGTGTCCATTGAGACACTCAGTTATTAGTTTCAGGCACTCCCAGTGATGATAGAGTGAGTTTTCCACTTCTGACCAGTTTTGCCATGTAGAAATGGCACGTCCAGTAGTTGCATTGAGCTAGCACGTTTACCTAGGGCGCTATAGAGGAGACGAGTGGTCCAACCACTTGTTATTACCATATTACCCCCCTCTCCAGACATGATGGTAAAGTCAAAAGTTGTGCCCAGGCATCAGATAGTGAGTTACAGGCATTTTGGTGGTTTTCAGGTGGGATAAAATGGGATAAAAAGGTCATTGAGGAAATCGATTTGGGCTATTGAGGCAAGGTTTTGGCATGAGGTTTGTTCAGAGGTCATATGTGATGTATCCCACTCCTTCCAGATCAGCTTGCAGCATTCAGTGGGGTCCACACACTCTCTGGGTTGTGATTTGATGCATTCTTCTCTCAGTTGAGGGGGCCACGATTTGATCATTTAGTCATTTGGACATATTGTTGAGTCATGTTTTATATCATTGTGCCATGGAGTGATGTTAGTGAAGGATAATAAAGCCTCCTAGCCCCACCATGTGCTCCTAGTCACTTGTCCTTGTCATTTTATGCAATATTGCACGACTCGGACTCGGCAAAGACTCGGCTGGCATATGACTCATAGACTCGGGAAAAACTCGGGAAAGACTCGGGACAGACTCGGCAAATAGAAAAAAAAAAAATGTATTGTACATTTTAGAAAAAAACAAGAGATTAAAAGCATTTCCAATCCATATATACTATAAAACGACAATTTATACAATAATTCATAACAAAAATAAAAATATATATAACATAAATAAAAATTTAAAAATAAATAAGTATATAACAAAAATAAATAAAAAATATATAACATAAATAAAAATTTAAAAATACAAAAGTATATAACATAAATAAATAAAAAATATATAACATAAACAAAAATTTAAAATAAAAAGTATATATAATATATACCATAAATTAAATAAAAAAACTATATATAATATATACCAAAAATTTAAAATAAAAAATATATATAATATATACCTTAAATTAAATAAAAAAACTATATATAATATATACCAAAAATTTAAAATAAAAAATATATATAATATATAGCAAAAATTAAATAAAATATATATATAATTAATATTCTATACATTCAGAAAATAAAAATTAAAAAAAAAACAATAGTCGACTTACCCGGTACAAAAGTATTAATGAACCTAAAAACAAAAGTATTAAACGAACCTTATAATTTATATTCTATACATACTTAATTAATGAACCTTAAACAAAAGTATTAAACGGTATCAATGGCTCTCGAGAGGCACAAGGCGGAGCCCACTTGCAAAGACTGGTCTTGCTCGACGAAAGCATCCACGAACACATACAGCATCAAATTCAAGCCCGTGATCATCCACGCGCTGAAGTCAACTGCCTTAACGCCTTGACATTGCCAAAGCCCACCATTGGAAGCGTCATGGACATTGGAATCGGGGTCCTCAAATCGTTGTGGTCGCCAGCCATCGTGGCTAGGAGCTAGTCGGAACAATCAACTCGCGGCCATAAAATTTGGCGCTCGACCCTGTTTTCCTCGCACGAGTCTGGTGCCGAGTTCAACGAGTCTGCTGCAAGTTTGACGTGGGTCGGCCGGTTCTGTCGAGTGCGACAAATCCACAAGTATAGAGCCGAATTGGGTCGGTTACCCGTTGCGGGAGGTCACTCGGGGAGACTCGCGAGTACCCGTGAGTCCCCAACGAGTGGTGCTTCACTGATTTTATGTGGTACACACTTATATTAGTCACTTTTATGTGGTGCGCACCCCCTCTAGTGAGTGGATCCATGTAATATTGTACCGGCTCATCTTAGCCGTTGATTGTATTGTATTTATCTTTTGATCTCAACCACTCGTTTGTAAAGTGGTTAGGGTTTTGGTCTCTCCCCTCCTATTTAAGGAAGAGGCCCCCTATTGTAAAGGCATCTTGAGACTTTTGGCTCTTGGTTATTGGAATAGAAGAAATATCTTTTGAATAAATGCTTGGATCGTGAGATGAATGCTTGACTATGGTGATTGTAAATGCTTTTCCATTGCACTGAGGGATTTTGGTAGCTATTTTGTATTTTTGTTCCACTATATCGATTTGCAGGTCAAGAAGACGATTTGGGAGGAGTGTGCATTGGTGGGGAGGCTCACCCTGCAAGCTTCTGTAAAATCTTGGTTCAAACAGGGAGTGATTTTGTCTTTGTACCAATTATTCTCCATCATTTACTTCTTATTTGCATCTACCCTCATTGTTGTTTGCTAATTGAGCTTTGTCTCCTTGGTTTTGCAGGAAGTGATGGGCGCACTAGTGGACTTGGGCAAATCGTGTGAGCAAGAGAAACTACCATATCTTTCATTTGATCTTTGCGGGAGTAATCCTCGTCATAATCGGCATTCATTCTCATTATCCAGGTACGCTTGAAAGGTACGTTATTTATTCTTTTAACTTATCCATTTGTTCTCTAGATCTCAAACCCTCATCTTAAAACCCTAGATTTTAGATTTGTTAAGATCTGGCGATTGCATGGGCTTAATAATTAAAACCCACCTCAGTAATAATTAATAAACCTTGGAGACCAAATTTGGTGGGCATCCGACTCCATTTACCCCCTGATCTAAGGCACTGGGCCTCTCCAAGGGAGGTTGCACTTATGGGTAGGTGGGTTTTTTCCAGATCTATAATGTGGGTATTGCTTGTTCCTCATCAAATCCATAGATCCATTGAATAGCAACCCTTCTAATGCCATTTCATCTTGATCTTCACCTTATGGGCCCCATTTTGACCATTTTCCATATTTTAAGGGTGGGCCCCATTTTGACCATTTTCCATATTTTAAGGGTGGGCCCCACTTGGATCTTTCTATTTGGCATTAGATCTATCTAGATCTATTAATCTAAACTCATAAGTGGCTTAATCTTTCCTTGGTTAAACATTTGTCCATCTTATAAGCCTCTTCAACCAAGCCCTAACTCCTTGGGTCCACTTATCCATCCTAGATCTAGATCCATTCACTCTTGATCTTCTCCTATTTCGCTTTCACATTTCCCTAAGAGGTCTTGAGTAGGTTCGCTATCCTTCATTGGTTAGCTAGGGTCTCCCCCTTGGTCTTACTTAGGCTAGATATAAAGTGAAGAGTGCCTCGGTTAGCGTTACAACCAATTGCATTGGGAACCGTGGCATCTCTTGGGTCACCTCTTTAGTTGTCCAACACCTCTACCATCCTGGATAGGATCACCTTTTGGGACAACTACAAGTTGTGTGATAAAAGTTATGTTGATTTGGATTGGGCAGGCAGTGCCACGGACAGGAAGAGCACTTCAGGATGTTGGTTTAGTTTGGGATCTAGTATGACCTCTTGGTTTAGCATGAAGCAGTCATGTGTGGCACTGAGTACAGCCGAAGCAAAGTATGTTGCAGCCTGTTCGGCTAGTTGTGAGGCAGTATGGCTTCAGAAGCTACTGTCATAATTGTTTGATCTCAAGATAGAGGCGACTTGTATCTTCTATGACAACCAGAGTTGTGTGAAGTTGTCTGAGAAAACGGTGTTCCATGACAAGTCGAAGCATATTGAGACAAGTACCACTATATCCAGGATATGGTGTAGAGAGGAGCAGTGAAGCTCCAGTATGTGATGACAGACGAGCAGATAGTCGATGTGTTGACCAAGCCGTTGGCAAGAGTGAAGTTCGAGTACTTCAGAGAAAAGCTTGGTGTTATCCAAATCGAGGTTCCTCGAAAGAGGGAGTGATGTGACCACAAGGGTTGTATCCACGAGGTATTAGACGCAGATGTCCCTGGGTTGTACCCATTGGGTAAGAGACGTAGGTTGACTGAGAGAGAGACATAATACATCTGGGTTGTATCCACTGGGTGGAAGACAGATGTCCCTGGGCTGTATCCACTAGGTAGAAGATGTAGGTTGTCTGACGGACATGATGTATGCACCTGGGATGCTCTCTGCATGAGATGATGAGATGATCTGGATACAATGAGATGATCTGGGAGACGCAGGTTATTGCTGTGGCAATGTAATGTGTGATCCTGGGCTGTACCTACTTGATGGCTTGCTCGTAGAGACGATGAAGACCTAGATGGGAGCTAGGCCTACATCCAGCATGAAAAAGGGTTGGCTCTGTAGAACTTCTCATGACGGATAGATTCGAGAGATGTCAGTAGTCAATGATCAATGATGAGAATTGCTGCAGTAGCGATGATGATGACGTCCAGAGTTTGTGTCCAGCTGTGATGATGACTGTGTCGAGAGAATACCTTCCTAGTTAAGAGGGAGTGTTGTTCTAAATGTAACTTCGGAAGACATTCGTTTGTATATTATTATTATATTATTATGGTACTTTTATTGTACCTCCATCAGAGATGTTTTTCCTCCGTTCGGGGATGTCGTTATTGTATTTGATCATGCAAGAATATCGAGGTAAAACCTCCATTGTAAGTCGGGGCAATAGCTCCCCAAAAGATAAATGTAAATTGTATATTTGAGACTCCCTAGGACAGGTCAACCCTGTTAAAGAAATGTAACTGCGGAAGATATTCTATTTGTACCTGTCTATTGTATTATTGTATTCCTCCTTCGGGAGATGTTATTGATGTAATTGTCATTAAAAGAGTCAATGTAAAACCCTAACTGATTAGGTCGGCCTGGAAAGATCTAGAAAGAATATTTTATTGTAAAAGTACAGGTCGGCCCAATTAGGTGAGTTAGAGCCGACCTAGTTAGTAAAAGGTCAATTCAAAAGAAGAATATAAATAGAGGATGAGTTGCTCATTTGTACTCACTCATCTCACTCACACAAGTTCGCATAGGAGAGAGAGAGAAGTTTGCAGAAGTGGAGGAGTAGTTGATCTTGTCTTGAGGTTTACTTTTGTAATTTGTGATTTCTATATTGAGGAAGATTTTGCCGAGGTTTTCTCCCTTGTGGTTTCCCCGAGAGAAATATTGTGTTCATTGTGTTCTTGTTGTGCTTGTATTTCTTTGAGTGATAGATTGTTTAATGTTATATGCTAAACAAGTAAAAACTAACATGGTATCAGAGCAGGCCTAAAAGAAAAAACAGTGTGCAGCCTCTGTAACTGCAGAAACTAGGGATTCTTGTTCTGGGAGCTCCCTCCACAGATCAGCTGAAAAATGTAGTGCATCTAACTCGCCTAACTAGGGCGCATCTTTCGGTCGAAGCATATTTTCATTCTGAGAATTTTCATTTTTGGGTCCCCCACTGCAGCTCGGAAGAATTAGGGCATCAAGTTTTTGGATCATCTGCTCACAGAATTGGGAGGAGTACTTTGCTCAACTCGCCTTGAGGCGAATTTGCTCACCCATTCAATTCTCCAAAATCCCGAAGTCAAAAAATTAGGGTTTCTCTGACAAACCCTAGGTCAAGGAAGAAGCAGTTTTCAGAAAGACAACTTTTCTAGTAAGTCTCAAATCTATTATATTTCCATTTGAAGTACTCATTATATCAAGATGACAAGCAATACCAAGCCTAATGAGAAGCTTGAAGGAGCTGAGAACTTCAAGGCATGGAAGTATAGAGTCATGCTCATCCTTGAAGAACATGATCTAGAAGACTATATAAAGGAAGAACTTACAGAACCAGAGGGAGATGAAGCCAAAGCAAGCCATAAGAAGAATATGGTCAAGGCAAAGAGGATCAATGTTGATTCCATCAAAAATCACTTGATCCCCCAAGTGTCTTCCAAGAAGACCCCAAAAGAGATGTGTGATGCCCTGACCAACCTATTTGAAGGGAAGAATATTAATAGGAAGATGACCTTGAGAAATCAACTCAAGGGAGTGAAGATCTTGAAGTCTGAGTCCTAGATAAAAGAACAACTAGAAGCTATTGGAGACATGGTAGAAAATGTTGAAGTTGTGATGACCACTCTGAATGGTCTCCCCAGAGATTGGGAGCCATTTGTTCGTGGCATTTGTGCTAGAAAGAAATTGATCCAATTCAGACAGTTATGGGAAGAGTGTGTGCAAGAGGAAGAAAGAATAGCGATGAGAGAGGAGAAACTAAATGATGATGAAAACCAAGCTTTGGCAACCCATGCCAAAGGTGGAAAGAAAAGGAAGATCAATGTACGTTCCCGTGAGGAGGACTCTCCAAGAAGAACACAAAAGAAAAGGAAGTTCAAAAGAGATCTATCTTCAGTTGAATGTTACTCCTGTCACAAGACAAGACACATTGCAAGATTTTGTCCACTCAAATCTGGACAACATAAGAAGCAGAATAAAAGATTTCATGCCCATGTAGCTGAAGAAGATGAACATGATGATGAAAGGAAAGACAAAGAAGATTCCTCCAATGATGAGGAATATGTACTTTAATCCAAACCAGGTTTGAAGAAGAACCTTCTATCTATTTCAACATTAGATAAGAAAGGTCTTTGAATTGCATTTATAGATGGTGAAGTTCTTATGTGGCCAAAGGGGAAGACTATCAATGATGCAGTAGTCATTGGAGTAGAAGAAGGAGGACTTTACAAACAGAAGGGACATGCAGATACAGCATTGATGACCAGTACCATGAGCCCTTGTGAGCTATGGCATAGAAGACTAGCTCATATACACTACAAAGCCTTACCAATAGTAAGTAAGGTGGTGACTGGACTACCAGAAATCCAAGTTGATCATGAAGGAGTATGCAAAGGATGTGCTCAAGGAAAGAGTACAAAGAATCCATTCCCAAGCAGCGACAACAAAGCTAAAGGTATATTGGACATTATTCACTCAAATATTTGTGGACCTATGTCCACCACTTCACTAAGCAGGGATTAAGAGGGAGCTTACTATTCCCTATAGTGCACAACAAAATGGTGTAGCTGAAAGGAAGAATAGTACGATCATAGAAGCAATGAAGGCCATGATCCATGATCAAGACTTACCCATGCATCTATGGCCAGAAGCAGCCAGAACCGCAGTATATGTACATAACAGGATCTCTGACCGTGCTCTTGGCAACAAGACTCCAGAAGAGATGTTCACCGGTACGAAACTTGAAGTTAGCCATTTAAAGATATTTGGATGTCCTGTATTCCAAAAGAGAAGAGATCGAAGTTGGAACCTTCAAGAAAGAAGGGAATATTTGTGGGTTATAGTGAGCAATCAAAGGCTTACCGTATCTACATCCCAGGATTCCGCCAGATTGAACTCAGTCGAGATGTTACATTTGATGAAGACACAACTTTCAAACAAATCCAAGAAGACTCATGAGGATGAAGAGGAGCATGAAGTTCCTAGAGTTACAGAAACAAATAGTGTACCAAAAAGAAATGTTGAAGAAGAACCTATTCCAGAGGATCATGACATCGCAAAACCTCAGAGACCTGAGGAGACACCTCATGAGGAGATTTCATGGAAGAGAAGACCAGCTTGGGTACGAGAAATAATACAAGATGCAGGAAGATATGGTGCTCCAGAAGGAAGCAAGAGACCAAGGCCATATTCCAGTTATGTAGCCTTGATGTAGAAGAACCCACATGATGGAATGGAGCACACTATTAGGGTCTCCTGCAAGGAGACTAGGACCAAGAGAAATCCTACCAAACAAACAAAGATAAGTATTTGAATGGTTGTTCACATATTTATGTTCCTAGATTTAATATGTGCATTATGCATGTTAGAATGTTTGCATTGATGAACAAAATATGCATATGATGGGTAAATGGCCTATGGTGTTGTACAACATTCCATTGCTACTTATCTAGAATGAACATCTTTGCTAACATATTAGGAGTAGTGCATGCTCTTAATAATGTTCTGGTAGAGATGGAAGGCATCTAGAAAGTTACCATATGAATACGGGATATGGATGAATGTTGTGTTGAAGCATTGGCTAATATAGTTGCATGACTATGTGAATATGTCATTATTAATATGTTTTGGAAACTATGAAATGTTTCTAACCATGCAACTTAACTTGACTTGTAGGAAGTATCATGTATGATCACCTACAAATGAAGAATGATGAGATTTTCGTAGAACAAGACTTATAAAATCAAGAAGTACAAGGCAAAGATTCTCTCAGAGGGAGGAAGTCGACTATGACGAGATGTTGCTCTAGTGGCCAGACTCAGTGGTGGATATTACACCAGATAGATGGTGTAATTGAAGTAGAAGGCAATATCGAGCAACCTCCAGGACTTAGGACTCTCTACAGAGAACCACGTGTGTGAAGATTGAAGAAGACTTTGTACGGGCTCAGAAGGAACCTATGGAATAGGATGATCACCTGGAGTGATGATGATGATTGGAGCTCCTTTGAAAGGAGTGAGGTCCGAGAGGGACCTCTCTTGAAAGAGAGAATGATAGTTCCTATCCTTAGGGATGGATGCTTGTCCAGGGGTGACGGAAGATCAGTACTGGCTGACTGATAGTGTTCCAGTTCTTAGGAACTGATGCCAATCCTGGGGACTAAATATCGGTATTGGTTGACTGATAGTGTTCCAGTTCTTAGGAACCGATGCCAGTCCTGGGGACTGAAGATCAGTACTGGCTGACTAATAGTGTTCCAGTTCTTAGGAACTGATGCCAGTCCTGGGGACTGAAGATCAGTATTGGCTGACTGATAGTGTTCCAGTTCTTAGGAACTGATGCCCAGTCCTGGGGACTGAAGATCAGTACTGGCTGACTAATAGTGTTCCAGTTCTTAGGAACTGATGCCAGTCCCGGGGACTGAAGATCAGTACTGGCTGACTGATATAGTTCCAATCCTGAGGGACTGATGCCATTCCTTGGTGACTGAAGATCAGTACTTGCTAATAGTGTTTCAGTATTTTTGTTTACTGATGATTGATGTTGTTGTTCCAGTATTGTGTTTACTGATGATGTTCCAACAGATGATGTTGTTGATGTTCCAGCAAAGGATGTTGTTGATGATGTTCCAGCAAAGGATTTTGCTGATGATCCTTCAGCAAAGGATGTTGTTGATGATGTTCCAACAAAGGATGTTGCTGATGATGTTCCAGCAAAGGATTTTGCTGATGATGTTCCAGCTGACGATGTTGTTGATCTAGCAGAGGATGTTCTAGCTGATGATGTTGCTAACGATGATGTTCCAGCAAAGGATGTTCCAACTGACAATGTTGTTGATTCAGCAGAGGATGTTCCAGTTGATGATGTTGCTGACAAGGATGTTCCAGCTCACTGTGTTGTTGATCCAGCAGAAGATGTTCCAGCTGATGATGTTATTGATGAGGATGTTCCAACAGAAGATGTTCCAGCTAACAGCGTTGTTGATCCAGCAGAAGATGTTCCAGCAGAGAATGTTGCTGACAATGATACAGAGGATGTTGTTGATGGTGATATTCCAGCATATGATGATGATGTTGTTGATGGTGACATTCTAACAAACGATGATGATGATGAGGATGCTCCAACAGATGATACCCTAGACATATGATGATCCAAAATCTTCCTACGACATATAGAGATTCACAAGTCAGTTGTGCAGCTATTGATGTTACCCGCAGAATACCTTCCTAGTTAAGAGGGAGTGTTAAAGAAATGTAACTGCAGAAGATATTCTATTTGTACCTGTCTATTGTATTATTATATTCCTCCTTCGGGAGATGTTATTGATGTAATTGTCATTAAAAGAGTCAATGTAAAACCCTAACTGATTAGGTCGGCCTAGAAAGATCTAGAAAGAATATTTTATTGTAAAAGTACAAGTCGGCCCAATTAGGTGAGTTAGAGCCGACCTAGTTAGTAAAAGGTCAAGTCAAAAGAAGAATATAAAAAGAGGATGAGTTGCTCATATGTACTCACTCATCTCACTCACACAAGTTCGCATAGGAGAGAGAGAGAAGTTTGCAGAAGTGGAGGAGTAGCTGATCTTGTCTTGGGGTTTACTTTTGTACTTTGTGATTTCTATATTGAGGAAGATTTTGCCGGGGTTTTCTCCCTTGTGGTTTCCTCGAGAGAAATATTGTGTTCATTGTGTTCTTGTTGTGCTTGTATTTCTTTCAGTGATGGATTGTTTAATGTTATATGCTAAACAAGTAAAAGTTAACAAGCCCAGTCAGTTAGGGAAGTCGGCCCCAATGAGGAATTAGGTCACTCACACGTAAAGTAAAAATAGAGAGGATCACTCTCTCATTTGACATCACACTCACTCAAGCAAGTTCGCACCTAGTGAGAGAGAAGACAAGTTCGTTGGAGGAGAAAGAGAGAAGCTGCAGAAGACATCTTATATTTGGATTTTCTATCTTGTCTTATATTGTACTAGTGACGAATCTATTTCTGAGGAAGTTGCGGGGTTTTCTCCTTTATGGTTTCCCCGAGGAAATTTCTTGTGTCTTTTGTGTTTTGTTGTGCTTGTCTATCTTTTAGTTTAAAGATCTAACATAATTGAATTAAAGTGCAAACACTAACAAAAGCAATCTCTAAGGCCCCTTCCAAAGGGTGCACTTCTCAAGGATGTCCACATAAGCACTAATCCAAGCCTAGAAGTCTTCCAAGGGACTTCACCAAGCGTGATACTCTAACAAGCAATGTCCACCAAGCAATCCACTCAATCAAGAAAGTGTCCACAAGACAACCAACTATCAACTAGAAGTCTTCCAAGGGGGGCACTCCAATAGGATAGTCCAAAGGATTGCTTTGAAATGGAGAAATGGCACATATAGGGCCTCTCCAACAACCAATACAAACCAATGATCCCATATAACATGCACAAGGAAACTTCAAAGTGGACAATCGCACAATAAACTTCAAAACGAACGTTGAATGCTATAAGAGAGCTCTTCCACAATGCTTAGAATGATTAGACAAAGCTTCTCCAAGAGGGGGCGGCTCCCTTATGACCGCAAAAAATACAAATATGACCTCATAGGTTGAGCACTAGCACTAGTCATTTGTCTCTAGGATTGAATGTTCCACAAATAAGGAGAGAAAGCTTTCCTCCAAGAACGGGTACACCAAAGTGATTCGGCCCCCTTTAAGGTTGTTGTTTTATGCACAGGGACTCTTAATGCACAGCAAACTTGCAATTTAAGGCAGAATATATTTTCTACTTCTCTTGTGCACAGGTCCGGAGATTTTTAGGGCTGTTTTGTGACTGCTGTTGCAAGGAAAACCACCTAGGATTGTTATTTGCTACTGATCTCCTTCAGAAGACTGCCCAGGATCACCTAAATTTCATTCAGACATGGTTTTTAGGGTCTGAAATTAACCCACGTCTGCTTTTCAGGTCTGTTTGTCCTTTTTTATGAAGAAAAGTGCCCAAAATTCATAAGACTGCTGAAGATTACTGATTGGGAGGTTAGAACAGCCCTCATTTGCACCGAGAACGGAGGTTTGAGGCTGTTGGAGTGTGCAGAATTCTTCAAAACAACCCAGATTTGATGGTTTAGTGCTGTCATTATGGCCAGATTTATGTTGCTGATCATAAGTTTTTAGGCTGAAATATGCCCAGAATTGTCTTTTAACCCTCCAATTCAGTCCAGATTTACAGACAGGTCTATTTGGTGGTGGAAAGGTGCACAGGGATGACTGATTCACAATGTTTCTTGCCACATAATCACTTAGCACTACCCAGATTTATTGTCGGGCTGATTTTTACCACTGTTTGCAGTCAACCATGTCCAAACATATCAAGGAAACTTGGCCTGAATGAATTTTATTGTTGCCAAGACTCAGAATACATGCCACTTAAAGCAACAAACTCAACCCAGAATTGCTGTACAAGGCTGTTATGAGGTCTGAAAGTGCCTAGTGTTGAAGTTTGGGGGCTGCTTATGCTCAAAACATGTTGATTCAAGGCTCTTCACTACTAGTCTACCTTCCAAAACCTCCCTGGATGCCTCCTCTCAAAATGCTTAGGGATGGAATGATCCATCAGTCCTCACTTTGTCATCTTCTAACCACCAACAGCGGTTAGGGAATCATCAAAAAGTCAGCAAAACATCATCCTGAACGATCACCCCCCTTCTCAAGAGTGTGACCAAAATCACACATAGACACCCATACAAAATGGGGGTTAACACTCCCCATC
The DNA here is from genome assembly GCA_027924585.1 of Larix kaempferi. NCBI lineage: Eukaryota > Viridiplantae > Streptophyta > Pinopsida > Pinales > Pinaceae > Larix > Larix kaempferi. The sequence goes on from BSBM01000254.1 coordinate 1,948,732, forward strand.
GCAAAAGCCAGGTTCCCTTGTCCCAGGTTACCAAAGCCACCTCTAAAGAAAAAGGGACTAAGCCAATGGAAGGGCTAAACGAAATGTAACTAAAATATCAAAAGAAAATGAAAAAAGGGATCACAATACGAAGGCACGAGGATGGATGATCCATAAGATCTCTCCCCAGGCACACATATGGAAGATACATCTAGAAAATCCTAACTCTTGAAAGTTAAGAATATACCTATCACTCCTATGTTGCTATGATGGTCATCTCACAAAGACCCCGTTTCTTCTCTATGTACATAATTCAGTTCATGTAACCTCACTTGACTTAGGTAGCTGAGCTATGCATGTTGACTTAGGGATCTCACATGTAAAAGGTTCCAAGGGTTACAACTTACACCAATGTTAGACTACCCCCACTTGACTTAGGTAGCTGAGCTATGCATGTTGACTTAGGAATCTCGCATGTAAAAGGTTTTAAGGGTTACACCAATGTTAGACTGGATGAATAGAAATTATTTATCATTTAGTTGTTAGAAAAAAGTGTATTTGTAATGTATATCTTGTGTATTACTGTCATTGTTATACCATTTTGTGTATGCGGATTTTTGCCCATATTTTTGCATCAAACATCAAACTGAGACTCAGAGTTCAGGGCTTACAAACGTGATCAATGACGAGATGCCACCAATTGATGCCATATTTTTCCTTCTGATGATGCCATGTTATGTATTCATTGATGCCATGGCATGCCTGAGGATAGACATTATGGATTATTACTTGGATTGATGATTTGTTAGAATTTGTACTTGAATAGTAGTTATGTTAGATCTTTAAACAAATTCTACTATATCACAATATACATAAGCAATAGGATCACCGAAAGATAGACAAGCACAGCATACCCAAGAATTTATCCTGGGATACCCTCTAGGGGAAGAAAACCCAGCAGAACTTCTTCAATATAGATTCTGTCAACAAGTACAATGTCAATACAACGAAGAGCTAAAGCTCTCTCATACAAAGATGCCCCAAGAAAAGAAGATACAAAGACAAGAAAAGATAAAACCCCAAACATAAGCTTCCTCCAGCTGCAGCTACTCTCCCATGTGCACTTATTCACTTGCTTGAGCAAACTTATGATCATAAAAATGAGGAATTCGACCCCCTTATTTATACAGTTGTCTGGCTGACTTTTTCACTATAGGGACGACATCACTGGGGCAGTTTTGCCCATTGTTTGGGGCAGTTTAACCCACTGACTTCTGTGGAACCAACTTGTCTAATTTCACTTATTCTTTTAGGATTTTTACATGATCAATTACAATATGAATATCTTCCGAGGGAACACAATAATATAATAAGTATCTTTCGAAGTTACCTAATATTCAACACTCCCTCTTGAGTCTTAAAAAGGAAGGTATTCTTCTGACACGAACATCATCACTGCTGCTGCAAACTCTGTATTCTAATCATTGACTTGTGACATCTCTCGAATCTATACATCACTAGAAATTGTGTACGAGCAAGCCATCATCTCAATCATGCATCAATCACTATCATACATTCGGGGGCATTACAGTAGCAACACATCAGCAAGCTAGGAGCGCACATTACATCATTACAAGACTTCATCTAGCTCACACAGAATCTAGCTCGATTGGATACACATACTCGACTGGATACTCCAATATACTCTTAATGTGCCAATAGCCTATGGTGTTGCACAACATTCCATATGGATGAGTGTTGTGTTGTAGCATTGACTAGGAGGGTTACATAACTGTGTGAATTGTGCATAAGAATTTGTCATTAAAATGTCAATATGATTTGATGATTATGAAATGTTACTAATCATATGACTAAATTTGACTTGTAGGAAAGGTCATGTGCTATGACCTATAAGAGAAGGATGATGATACTTGTTCCAAAGAACAAGTGATGACTGTTCAACAGTGACCTTCAAGAAGATTTACAAATTCAAGCGTACTACAGAAGTACAAATCAAGGTTCATAGTTTCTCTAAGAAAGAGGGAGTCGATTATGACAAGACGTTTGCTCCAATGGCCAGACACACTTCTATCAAAACTATTATAGTTCCAGTGATGGAAATTACACCAAATAGATGTCAAGACCGCTTTCTTGAATGGTGTAATCGAAGAACTGTATATCAAGCAACCTCCAGGATTCAAGACTCTCGACAGAGAATCACATGTGTAGAAGGCTTTGTATAGGCTCAGAAGGCACCCATGGCATAGTATGCCAGGGCAGAAAGTTATTTGATGCAAATTTCAACCTTTTGCTACAAAGTTGAAGATGGTTGCTATATGTAGATGTCCCAATGCATGTTAGATTATGACAATTCAGGACAGTCTTCCTGCATGCGTGTGTTCTTGCATGCAGAAGACGAAAATTGAGGAAGCCAATAAAATGTATTTAATTAACTTTTCTTAAGTTTACTTGGGAAAATTAATTAAAGTGATCTATTTAATTATTGACTTAATGAAATTACTTTTTATAAAGTATGAGCGAAAAATTAAAGTGAATGGCAAGATCTAATCTTGGCCATTGATCTCACCAGAGGATCTCATCCATTGATCCATAGTGAGATTAGATTATTCGCTTAGCATTGAGTTATAAAGGAAAGGTCAATTGGTTGAGAGGACACACATTCATTCCGACAGAGATTGAGAGAGCAGATTTGGGAGAAAGAGAGTTTGACGAAGAAGACGGAGGAGTAAGATTCGGAGAAGACACTCGAATCAGCAGAGAGAGAGACAGGACAGAAAGAGGCAAAGGTGTTCGCAGCAGCAGGGCCGTATAGCAGGTCGTACAGCGTACAGATCCGTACAGCAGGTTGTACGGATTCCGTACAGGCCGTACAGCAACTTCAGTTGCCTCGGTTACCATGCCAACCCCACAGGTTTTTCTCAGTTGTTTTATGTGTTTCGATTTTGCCATTGTTGGCTGAAAATCGAATTTCTGATTTGTAAAAGAGCTCCATATTTTCTAATAAAATATTTCTCCTACTACTGCGCCGGTTTTCCCATCTTGGGTTTTTTCCAGGGGTTTATACCCAAAAATTATTGTGTTATTTCTATTGGTGTGATTGATTAGTATATCTCTCAGTGTTTTAATTTCGCTGCAAATTTTATGAGTGAAGAAACCCATGTGTGGTTATTTGGTTGCAATTTCACTAGCATGCATTTGGCCCTAGTTGGATTTTAAAGGAAAATTTACAATGCAGAGAGTACAAGATGTTAAGATGCAGAGGGAGGATAGTGCTCAGTTACAGAAGGAGCAGAAAACTCCACTTCAAAGGGAGTGACTACAACACAGAATTGACAGCTTTTTGATAAGCTTGGGTTTTACCAAGAATAAAGCAGACTCAAATCTTTACTACAAGGTTGAGGATGGGAAACCAGTGATATTGCTACTATATGTAGATGACCTATTTCTAACAGGAGATGAGAAGCTCATCGGAGAAACCAAGAAGAAGCTTGCCACAGAGTTCGAGATGAAAGACCTAGGTATGATGCACTATTTCTTAGGTCTAGAGGTGTGGCAGAGTCCAGATGAGATTTTCCTTACCCAAGGAAAATATGTTGTGGAGATCTTGAAGAGATCCGGGATGTTGGATTGTAAGGCCATGGCCACACCGATGGCATCAAACTTGAAGTTGTTGTGTGATACTTCTTCAGAGACAATGGATGCCACATTATACAGACAGATGATTGGTTCGTTGATGTACTTGACGAACACTAGACCAAATATATGCTTTGCGGTGAACACTTTGAGTCAGTACATGGTTGAACCGACATGTGTTCAATTGATTACGACAAAGCATGTAATGAGGTATTTGAAGGGTACACTTGATTATGGACTTAGATATGTGTCAAATCAGAAGATTAGCCTGCAAAGCTATGTTGATTCAGATTGGGCCTGTAGTGTCACAAACAGGAAGAGCACTTCAAGATGTTGCTTCAGTTTGGGATCAGGCATGATTTCTTGGTTCAGCATAAAGTTGACTAGTGTCGCACTCGGTATAGCGGAGGAAGAGTATATTGCAGCATGTTCAACTAGCAGTGAAGCAGTGTGGCTTCGGAAGTTACTTGCAGGATTGTTTGTTCTAGGGTTAGAGGCGACTTGTATTTTCTGTGACAACCAGAGTTGTGTAAAGATGTCTGAGAACCCAGTGTTTCATTACAAGTCCAAGCATATCGAAATCAAGGACCATTATATCGAAGATATGGTACAGAAGGGAGCAATGAAGCTCCAGTATATTGCGACGGACAAGTAGATAGTCGATGTGTTGACCAATCCTTTGTCGAGAGTGAAGTTTGAGTACTTCAAGGACAAGCTTGGCGTGATGCAGAGAGATGTCCCTCGTAAGAGGGAGGGATGAGTCAGATATGCGATTCAGGTGGTTGTAGTTGTACAGTGCGGTAGCAGCAGGTGGTCATTTACGGGCATGTATTACTAGACTCTGTGAAAAATTGAGAGAGTGACCAGCTCTTGACGACTGGAGAGCGTGACCATATTTTGTATATGTATCCAGTTGAACTGAACTGTGTATCCAGTTAGCGCTAGTATGTATGTGTGAACTGGAGAGAGTGACCAGCTCTTGATGACTGGAGAGTGTAACCGTACTTTGCATGTGTATCCAGTCGAGTTGCGTATCCAGATAGAGCTAGTATATATGTGTGAACTGGAGAGAATGACTAGCTCTTGATGACTGGAAAGCGTGTCCATACTTTGTATGTGTATCCAGTCAAGCTACGTATCCAGTTAGAGCTATTATGTATGTGTGAACTAAAGAGAGTGACCAGCTCTTGATGACTGGAGAGCGTGACCATACTTTGTATGTGTATCCAATCGAGCTGCATATCCAATTAGAGCTAACATGTGTGTGTATCCAGACTGGAGAGAGTGACGAGACTCACGAGGGCTAGAGAGCGTGACCTTACTCACAAGGGCTAGAGAGCGTGACCATACTCATGAGGGCTGGAGAGAGTGACCATACTCAATTAGAGATGGTATCCAGTTGAGATGGCATCCAGTCGAGCTGTGTATCCAGTCAGATGTGTGTATCTAGATTATGTGTGAGCTAGACAAAGTCCCGTATTGACATAATGTGCACTCCTGGACTGCTCCCACTGATGAGATGCTACTGTGATGCCCCCAGATGCATGATTGAGACAAATACGTGATTGAGATGACGGCTTCCTCGTACAGAACTTCTAGTGAGAGAGAGATTCGTGAAAGGTCAACAAGTAAATGGTCAAGTACAAGTCAGCAGATTCAGTGTTGAATATTATGCCAAAAGAATACCTTCCTTGTTGAGAGGGAGTGTTGAAATAATATGCAGCTGTGGAAGATATCCTTGTATTGCATAAACCCTAATGTAAAACCCTAAAAGAATCATGCTAAAGATATATTATTAAAAAATCAAGTGAAAACAAATAAGTCGGCCCCGCAGAAATCAATGGGTCAAGCTGCCCCAAACAATGGGCAATCTGCCCCAAACAATGGGCAAAACTGCCCCAGTGAAGTCGGCCCTATAGTGAAAAAGTCAGCCAGAAAAGTGTATAAATAAGGGAGTCGAATTCCTCATTTGGAATGATCACACAAGTTCGCTCAAGCAAGTAAATAAGTGCGCATGGGAGAGTAGCTGCAGCTAGAGGAAGCTTATGTTTGGGGTTCTAACTTATCTTGTCTTTGTATCTTCTATTCTTGGGGCATCTTTGTATGAGAGAGCTTTATCTCTTCGTTGTATTGACATTGTACTTTGTTGACGAATCTATACTGAGAAGTTCTGCTGGGTTTTTCCCATGAGAGGGTTTTCCCAGGATAAATCTTTGTGTCTATTGTTGAATGTATTTCTTTCAGTGATCCTTATGCATGCAATTATTATGGTGTGATACAATAAATTGAATGAAAGACTAACATAATTGCTCTTAAGTAAAATTCTAACAGGAGGTAGGGTTTCAGAAAGGGCGGCAGATTCAAATAGTCTGAGGAGAAGCTTAAATGTTCACCAACTCATTCACACATTTAGGGTTCCAGTGCAACAGTATAAGGGTGCAATACGCAGAGAGCAGGGGAGAGAGAGAGCTCAACGAACCATACCTTCATGCATATGATAATTCAAACACTACGCAGTCCAAAGTTTGTGTGTTCCCACGTAATACACTTCACGCAGAAATTATGGTTGAGGTCGTGGGGCGTAGAGACTTCACAAAATGATGTCTGAAGTTGATTTGTAAATGTTCCAATGAGTATGCCCAAGTTGATGATAAATATTTAGTCTGAGCATCTCTTGTAAACATAACGCTCCATCTAAAAATCAATTTTTTTAGTGTCAAGGTGAACATCTGCTGCAAGCTTGATTTGAATGTCTGCTTCTTTCTGTGATAAAACCCAACCACAAGCAAATACTAGGATTTACAGCGGTGGAGTCTCAAAATGACGAGAGATATCTTCACGCACTCACGATTAGGGTTGCAGCTGAACCATAAGAGGGCAGCTCGACTGAGAAGCTTCACAAATGAGCAAAGGGCAGATGGACAAATGGAATTTTCAGCTCTGACAAAACCAGCTAATAAAAAAAAGGTACAGACCACAGGGAATATTACTCAAAGGTAACATACAGATCTGTAACATTAGGGTTAGTGAAATTATATGCCCAGGTTTGCAGACTGAGCACACTCTCATGTAGGACTGGGAGCATGAATCTCTGTAGGTCCCGATGTTGACAGAGGAGCAGGACTGAGGAAGCAGAAAGCAGAGGTACGTCTATTCAGAGAGCAAAGCAGAGAATCTGCCAGGAGAAATCATGGGCAGAAAAAAACGCCCAAAATATGGCAGAAATTATGCAGAGGAACACAGGCGAAAGGCTCCATAGCAGCTCTGATACCACTATTAGATACCCTATTGGGAAAATAGGCAGAAAACATGAAGACAAGAAAGGATAGACGTGAAAGCGCACATTTCCCATTATCAAATGTTCACTATATTCATGAGAATTGACCCTTGGGTTTCAGATTCCAAGAGATCTCTTGGACTCCTGGGTGACTCTTGGTCTCCCTTGCACAATAATCTTCCTTACACCAAGGATTAGGCTCCAACAGCCTTTAATAAGAAGAATTTCTCTCTCACAGGTTTTCCCCATCCTAGGGTTTTTCCTAGGTCATTGATCAAAATATCTTGTGTCTATATTTGAGTTTGTTGTTCTTTTCAATGTATAAAAGATCTACTTGGTCGTTTGTGTTTGTCCCTATTATTGCTCAGACTTATGCATTATGTTCCCCCAAGTTTCCGGGACACGGGAGCGTGGGAGCGGGGAAACGCACATTGGGGACGTGTGGAGATCACCCCCAAATTTTAGGGAAATTCGGGGGGGACGAGGGGGCGTTAAGGTCATAAAAATTATAAAAAATATAGAGGTTTTAAATACCAGCAACAACAATTCATCGCGTGTAAATACAATTTAAGCTGCTCCCTGTAAATACAGTCTAATTCTTCAATGATTCAATACACTTCAACATTGTGTGAATCCATGGCATAGATGTTGTAATGGAGAACTGTGACTTGAGGATCCTATTTCTTCATGATTCTAGAGGAAATCACATTATTTGAGGCTTTCAAGTCCAACATACAATTATGTAAGAGTGAACTATTAATCCTATAATGGGATCCTATTCATCAATAACACCTTGTGCCCCCCTCCTCTAGGCTCTTAGCCCTTGCCTCTACCTTGAATTTCGAAGTTGATCCTCGAGGGACATTACTCAACGCACTACAATTTTGATGAAACTTCCTAAATCAAGCATTAAAATAAGGTAGAATTAGAAAAAAAATTCCCATGCTTAATAAGTGATTTTTGCTTGACTAAAGGGAACATTTTGATTAAGGTCATGATAGAGAAGTTCAACAATCAACACCACCAACATCAAGGTACATAGAGAGGTTGATGCGCTTGATTAAATGCCAATCCCTTAACCTCATACATGATAAAATCCAGTGGAAACGTTGCAATCCTGAAATCTTGAAAACTGTTAAGTCTGTTGAATTATGAATGGAATCTAAAATTCTACTTTTTGCATATGAACTCCGATAAGGTTGGAACCACTCTCAAACATCCTGAAACAATTAATGGTAATGTTAAAAATTTAAGTAAAAGTGGTTTTTTCCTTATTCCTTATCTTTCATTTCTTATCTTTCATTTTCTTTTTTCCTTATTCCTTATCTTTCATTTCTTATCTTTCATTTTCTATCCTTTTACTTTAAGAATTTAATATTACCATTACTACTGAACAACTCTAGTAAGGAAGGAGCGCCTAAGCGCCCCCCACTTCATCGGTGCGCGATTCAAAATAGGGGACGAGCTCCCCCATGCGTTTCCTGAAGTTTCTCCAAATTGGGGACGAGGGGAAACGTTTCGCTACGAGCCCCCAAGTCCCCGGGGCGCGGGGAGCGAGGGGGGCGCGCCCCCAACCCTAGGGAACGCGTCCCCGTGTAACACTGGCATTAATTGAAGACATAAACAATTTGAGACTAAGTGTTTGACAAAATCTGTGACTGATTTTTTTTTGTCATAAGCGGTTCAGATTTTCTTCAGAGTTCAGACCCCACATGTAGATCGAAGAGCTAAAGCGGCATGACACTCTTGATTGTCCTAAGCCAGAGTCAGTGGGATACAACTTGTTAATAATCTCATATACATTTGCTTTATAATTCACACCTGACATGATATTCAAATGTTCTTGGTAACTTCACACAGACACGCACATGTCAAACACCTTTAAAGGTTATCTTGAATTTCATCTAGCTAAGGGATCTACATCTGAGTGTTAATGCTGAGATAAATGGCGGTTTAGTTTCATATTTTGGTTAAGCATTCACACATTTAATTTCTAGAAATGTCCCATTGGTTTATGGTTTAAATTACAAGTGTTCATCTTTCATAATCGTTTACTAAAAGATTCTAGAAATGTCTTCATACAAGTCTCATTGATTTACCTTAATTTGCACATTGCTCTTGATGACATATATGTGTGTGTGCATGCGCACGCTAAAGGCAAAGTCATTTGTTAACTAAATTCTAAAGTTTGTAGCATCTAAATCATTAATATCTAAACAACACATTTGTTGAAGCGATTTCAATCACTTCTACAAGTTTGGGTTATTTTGTGATAAGTTTGGATGACACGATGACACCCTTTTGCAGAGATCTTCTCTCCAAAAGGGCCTCATTCAAGGATAATCTTAACAAGCTAATTAATACAGAGCTTCTATGCCTTCCCTATATTGATAAATTTCACTTGTGGATGTATTTAATATGGCAATGAACCTACTCATTAAACAAATTTGAATTTCCAAGCTCTTCATGGTCTGTTGCATTTTCATTTCCATGTTAGTTGCTAATGTCCATAGTTCATTTCATTTTTATGTCTTGAGCAATATTATCTTTAAGTGTTTGACCGATTGTTATCACATATCTTGGATGATTAAATGCTTAATGTGGGACATCTAAATTAATACACAATTCGCACAAACAAAACAAGATTAGACTCCATTTCCTTAAAGCTCTCCTAAAACCCAAATCTATCACTCTATAGGGAAGCCTCCCTTGGCCTTGAGAGCTGACCTAAAAGTGGGAAAATAGCACTGTGGTGACAGTGGTGCTTTTATTCAAGTTTGCTCTTGATAGCACTAGTGGATTAAAACTTTTCCACCTAAGTGCTAAATCAAGTTGTAACAGGTTGTACTATCATCCATTCATCAATCAGTCTGTTTCTTTGTCCTTGACTAATCTTGTGGTGGTGTTCTCCGTCATTTACCTCTCTATGTATCATTACTCCTGTACTCCATTAGGAGCAAAAATACAAACAGTAATTCCTCTTTGAGACAAAAATTTAGCAAGGCATCAATGGGCAATAAATCATCCTTCAAAATGGAATACAAATAATAACCTATCATTTTATCATTAGTCCCTCTGATTATTATAAAAACACCATCATATAGCAACAAAAATCAATAAGACAATCACCTGCAACAAAGCATCTTTCCATCTTCCAGCACCACAAAGGCAGCATGCCAATTCAAAATAAACACTTGCTGTTGCAAGCACTCCTCTACATTCCATCTCCTCAACTGCCCACAGCGCTTGAGAAGTTTTGCCTTCTTTTCCAAAAGCACACACAAGAGCTGCAAAGCAAAACCAAATCAATCGGCAATAGGAAGGGAACAACAAAAAATAAGGAAAAGAACACTGAATCATTACTACAAAAAACCTAGCAAAGAGTTACATATTTCAGCACCTCTGTAAGTTGAACCATTTGGGGTCAAGCCAGCTTTCTCCATTTTCTCAAAAAACTTGTGCACCAGGTCTAACTTACCAGAGGAAAGCATCACCTTCAAAAAACATTCTTTCAGCCAGAAGCAGAAACCCATTATAGGAAAAAAACTCAACTACTTCCCAAAAAGGAGATCAGAAATATTATTGCAGTGTTAAAGATAGCAGATATGATATGTACTACCCACCAATAAGTTGCAATTCAAGGCCCATAAAGAAGAATTGTTGATTTGACATCTAAGAAAACAAAGAAATCCCAAACAACAAAGCATAAAATGTAAATCTAGTTGATAGCTCAGACGTAGTATATCAAGTTGAAGCTATGTATTCTCTGGTAATTTGAAGTTGAAGCTTGACCCTTTGCCCCTGCTTTAACAATAAAAGATATACCTAAATATTCATAATGTATTTTTAAGGACTTTTATCCAAAACCTTTGCTGGTAATTCTGAGGTGACATTCATTGTTCTTGACTGTAGTTTTCAGCTATAGAAAGAAAGCAAATGAAATCAATATTAACCTCCACGCATAGCCAGAATTGGTCAACCAATTCAATGCAACTGTAACAGTAAAAGGCATAATTTCACAAGGATTTCAGTTGAATTTAGTATAAAATGAGAAAGGATCGAAGTTACTTCAGCCTAGTTAACATTCAATCTCAAGGAGTAGCACTAATAGCTGAGTAGGTTATTATGGTTCTTAAGCAGTAATTCAGCTTTCTTATGTGAGCTATGGTGGTAGATAGAAGAACACGTAAGAAACAAGTGTGCCTACTTACAAAACAAACCCTAGCTAGATATGATGGGCACATAACCAGCTAACTACCCTTTTACCTCTCTTACTTAACTGTAATCAAGCCAGCTAACATACATTCAGATCTGTGTGCTAGAACAAAGCAGTAAAACATAAACAGTAAAATACTGAACTACCCTAGCTAGTGCAATAAACCCAAATATATGCACATGGACATATATATGTTTCATTATAAGGAAGCCAATAAATATTGATGTAGTCTGATAAAACTAGATGCAAGAGATCTCACCTGATTGCCCTTTACTTATGCAATCAGGTGTATATAGCTAACTGCAACAGAGAGCTACACTAATTGGGTCCACAGGTTGGCGCCCAAGTACTTATGCTTCTTACTATTTTCTATTATTTTAATAGAAGTTGATGTGTGCAAATCATAGTTACAAAAATCGGCCGATTTTTCACGCTACGGCGATTTTTCGCAGCTTTTTCGCCGTCGACTCGCGATTTCCGGGACAGTGCAAAATAAAGTGCGTTTTGGTTATGAGTGAAATGTGGTTCGAAGGGCGAAACTTTCTTAAAAAAAATTTGCACCTGCAGTGGCGACAATCATGGTCGCTTCACAGATATTTATTTCTCCAGTGGCAGAGATGACAATCGTGGCCACTTTAAACTAGAGTTTTCATTGCAAAATGACAACCGGCCGGCAACAGGCGAAACTAGAGAATCGGGAATCCCTTCTCTTCAATTGCTGTAATTTTCCTTCTGACCGTCATTGGTTTAATTATTAAATACGACCATGGGGAAGCCAAATAGAGGAGTCATGAAGGTAATTGGGTTAAAGCCAAAATATAGGCGTCGAGAAGTCTTTTATTCGCAGCCATGAATTTTGTTTGACTAGTAATTTTATTTTAATTTACTTATTGAATATAGGGTAGGACCGTAGGATTCAGTAATTTGTGTTTGATTTTTTTTTAACTTTAATTATTAAATAATATAACTTAGGTAAAAGCATAAGTTATAAAAAATATATAATACCTTATATATATAAAATATATTAAAAATATTCATATTATAATGATGATTATATTTGATTAGTATGTTATAAAATATTATTTATGTTTGGCAAAAATGTATATTTGGCGAACTTAATGCCCAACCTCATTTTGAATCTTATAAAAAAAATTGAATTCAAACCGAATTTCAAGGTTCTCGAATTCGAATTCGAACTTGAAACATGTGACATAGGCTACAGCAGAGGAGAGAACAGCCAAGGCAATTAGGAGTAGGACTGGGACACGATCCATTTTGATGTGTGATGTATCTCTAGACATCTTATATATCTTATATATCAGTTTTCTTTCCATATTCATGTGGCAATGTGTTTATTTGATGTTATTGTTGCATTAGATGTTTAAAAAATTGAAAAAAAATGAATATTTTTGTGTTTTTTAAGTTTGCCGATTTTTTCCGATGTTCTGCCGAGATATCCCGAGACGATGTTTCCTGGACCCTGCCGATTTCCACACCGCGCTGATATTTGCAACATTGGTGCAAATGCAATCCAGTCAAAATAAGTAGTGCGTTTAGTACAACATGGTCAAATACAATGCACAAAACAAGGGCGCACAAGGTTTTCTGCACAAGTGACTAATCCAGGATCCAAATTATTCCGACTAATCAGGAGTTACTATTATTATAGAACTATCTGCAAAATTAAACTATGTTGGACACTTCATGAATCATAGCTAATGCAAGGTGCTCCTCTTATCAAGCTCGGTCTTCTTGATCCACAGCTGTATCAGATCCACTCTTCAAATTCTCTGGCTAAGCAAGTAGGGGATTGTGGCACGTGGAGATGCACGAACCATATGTACCTTCGCAGAAATATCCATAAGTCTAAGTTGATTCTGTAGATGATGACTACAATCAACCATGTCTTCCATTTCTATTTCTACATTGCCAAGCTTATTATCGCAAGTGATGAATTATGCAAGGTTGCTCTGGAAGCTTATATCTTTGCAATCCCTTTGCTAGTGCAAATCTTCTTATCAATGTTTGCATCTTCTTTGTGGTTGGTATTGTTGTCTTGGCTGCATCCAATGACCTGCTTGGGTGAGTCACTTGAAGCACTTAAAGATTTTGTCAATACTAACTATCCCTGTGATCATATCACTATGATGGAGGCAGGTAGGGGCACTCTTGGAGAAGTTCAGCATAGGCCACCGGCACTCTTTGTTTGTACGTCCTAGTTCTTGTATGGGCTTCTTTGAAAAGATGTAACTACTCGTCCCTTTGACCCAGTTGGGTCTTTAGTAAACATTAATATGAATTTCAACTTCAATTTCAAATGCAATTTCTGTTTTTGTTTGAGGACAATGGTGTCCAACATTTGTTGTTGAAACAGTTGTGTGAATAAAGTCAAGTCAAGAGGTAGGGGCAAGGTGGTTGGTTACTACACCAGATAGAGCTCGATGGCCTATTTAGCTTGAAACAAATCCATTTGTGTTTCATTTCTCAGTTGAAGGACAGTGGGTCAGGCACATAGAGCTATTGCCTAGTGCTCTCAAACTTTGTCAAAATCCCATCAATGTTCACAATCCATTCATCTTGTTGTCTTAGAAAACTATCTAACGCATCGTGTCCAATCATTAGCCTCGAAGCAAGCAGGTTTCCAACCTAAGCACCAAACCATTGATCATATCCTCACCTCTAACCCATTACTGAGGAATCAAGGCATTGTCCTTCAAAAGTCTGCTTTGTCGAGTTCTAAAATGCATTTGACTCAATTCCAAGGGAGGCCCTATTCCAGACACTTGAAGAAAATGACATTTCAAAGACCCTTGTCATGGCTATTATGCATCTCTATGGATCTATTCTTGGTCGCAATCGCACAATATAGGGATTGTCAAATGCTGTCAGTAGCACTAATGGGGAGACATCCAATTGAGCTCTTTCCCATACACTATTTGGGATTTATATCGGTGAGTTGGATTCTTTCCTGCATGAGCATATTCAGCTTGGTGACGGCTTTTCCCTCCATGTCTTGATCTCCATCCTCTTTGCAATCAACGAGGTCCTTTTGGCCTCCACATCAGAAGGTTTACAGAGATAGTTGGATGCTGCCTTATCTAGGGTCCATGATCTTCAACAACTGACAATCAACATGGGTAAAACCAAGGTTATGATATTCAATGGGTCAAAGAATGTCCTCTCAAACTACCACTTCTACTTCTAGGGGGTGGAGATTAAGATTATCACAACCTACATGTACTTAGGCTTAAGTTCTTGTTATCACACAACTCGTAGTTTCCCCAATAAATGATCCTATCCAGGACGGCAGAGGGGACGGGCAACCAAAGAGGTGACACAAGAGGGCCTCGATCCCCAAGATGGATTGGTTGTCACGCCAATCGAGGCACTCTTCGCTTTTTATTATCCAAGCCACAAATAGTAAAAGGGGAGACCCTGATCTACTCCCGACAGGAGAGATCTAACCCAATCACCAGATCAATCTATAGAAATAGGGTACGTAAGGTGAAGGATGAAGAACCCTAGATTTAAGGAAACAAGATCACTGTGGAGGCTTAGAAAAGATAAGACTAGACTTTGGATGTTTAGACACAGTGATTTGATAATTAAGTATGATTCCAGGATTCAGGTGCGAGGACAAATGATCAAATATAACTGCCTTGGGAAACGTGATCCTTAAATCAGGGAAAATGGTCCCAAGGAGTAGATCTAAAGAGTTAAGGCTTTCTAGCACAGCTTGTAGAGAGATTTGACAGTATCAAGGTACACAAGCTCAAAAAGAAAAGGGTTAAACAACTCGGAAAACAGGCTAACCAAGGAGGGCGCAAGGGTTAAAGACCAGTGCCTAGCGAAAAGGGGCAGATGGAGTCCTCATAGCATGACGCCCTTGATAACCCACCTGGGGTTTGGCTGTAACATAAAAACCCAAAAATGGTTTGCCAGTAAACCAAGAAATAAAACCCAAAAAATTTTCCGAATAATTTATAGTTAGGGTTTGAATGTAAATGACAGATGGGTAAGAGAGAAGAATAGATTTCATACCTTGCAAGCCTACCTAGATCATGGAAATTGATGATAGTATGTTAAGGACTACTCCCGCAAAGATCAAGTGAAAATTTGGTGCTTTATCTTGCCTCTACGAATTTGTCCAGTTCCACTGATGCGCCCCTCTCTTCCTGCAAAACCAAGGAGATGAACTCAATTAGCAAGCAAAATGTAGGTAAATGCAAATGACGAAAATGATCACAGAGAATAAGAAGTACAAAGACAGAATCACTCCTTGAACCAAACCAAATGAAGAGAGAGAAACAAGGTGAGTCTCCTCAGCCAATGCGTCCCTCCTCCAAGTCGCCTTCTTCACCTGCAAATAAAAACGTGGATCGAAAGATGTGCAAAATATTCACCAATATCTTCAATGAAATGGAAAAGCAGTTTCAATTGACATAGCCAACACCCAAAACCAGATCACAAGAGTTTTGCAAAATATATTTCTATTCCAGTAGCCAAGAGCCAAAAGTCCCTTTAAAATGAGGGGGGTCTCTCCTTTAAATAGGAATGGGAGAGACCAAAACCCTAACCACCTATTTTAACGAGGGGTTGAGATCAAAAGATACATAAGTGATAATCAATGGCTAAGATAAGCCCAAATACAAATCACACTGATCAACTCAAAAATAGAGGGGGCGCACTCACTAAGTCGCCCTAGGGGAATGCACCACATGAAAGTGACTAGATAAGATAAGATAATTATATTAATGTCCAACTAATGATCACAAAGTAGGTCAAAGGGACTGCTGATTACAATGATGTCCGTACAAAGCGGGAGAACCAAACGGTCTCCTATAAAAAGATACAATGCATAAAGAAAGAAAGAAAAGAATGAACTAAGTGAACTGGACTGAAGTATGAGAGAGCTTCAACTTCAGACGCGAATCCGGAAACCCGCAATGGGGCGGAGATGCCCTAGCGGAAAAGATCCAGGAGCGAATAAGTCTAGGGTCTAGCCTATCTCTCCTAACATTCGAGGCTGAATGAAGAGGACTGAAGAAAACTCAACAAAGTCTGTTGTCCCGATGAAGGGTTGGTAGAGAGTGCGGATTGCCCACATACTTGTTGCCTGGAGGGGTTTGTACGTTGCTGAGGTCTGGAGGACCTAGCCCGTCTCTTAGGACGGGGTCTGAGATGAATCTGTTGCTGAGATCTCGTGGGTCGGGGTGAGGTCCCACGGATCCTCACTAATCTAGAGTCTGGATATGTACCGATATCGGTCAATCTCTTGGTGCCCCTGTCTGAAGGTAATACCAGTGTTACAAATATCGGCGATTTATCGCCGACATCGCGATAAATCGCGATGTCTCCTCCACCCCGATATTATCGATAACATCGGCGATATTTAGAGCGATATTTTTGTACGATAAAATCGCGATATTAACGCGATTTTTCCTAAAAAATCGCGAGTCGATGTTTAAAAATCGACAATCCACCGGGCATGTAAAATACGGTTTTTTTGGGGCATTTTCTCCATTGTTTGAGCTGCAGGCTATCTTTGTTTGTGCTGTGAACTTGTTTGAGCCGCGGACTAGGGTATTGCTGCTATTGCACAAGCCTTCCTGCGAGTATGGATTTCTATGGTCGGGAAACTCCAGATTGGTTCGCGAGGTAAGATGTAGCAGTGTCGCCCGTATCTCCAAGTGTAAACGCATATATAATGTGTGATTTGCAGAACACTCAGCAGCGTGCAAACACTTGGCGGCAATTAGCGGCAAGAAGTGGGAAACTCGAACCTAATCAAATGCTCTCTGGTCTCAACGGTGACTAACCGAATAATCTCCAGTCCCGAGGGTGACTGTAGTCTGTGACCGTGACCATATTAAAAATTTAAAATGCGATTTTATGGATAGGTGCTTGTAATTCCGTAACATGTCTTAGTTATAGGTTATAAGTTGTAAATAATTTATTAAATGTTTTTTTATGTATTGTATATTAAATGTTTTGATTTATATATTAAAATTATAAATGTTTTGATTTATATATTAAAATTATAAATGTTTTGATTTATATATTAAATGTTATAAAGTATTACATATAAATATTAAATGTTATTTAATATATATAAAATAAAATAAAAACTTTAATATATATAATAGTAATGCTTCTCTTTGAGCTGAAAAGGAAGCACTTTCAAAATATATATATTAACTCTTAACTCTGTTTTTTTATTTCACTCCAAATTCTGAATTTTGACAAGGATATTACGAATATATTAATTCCTTACCTCATTTTTTACCTTTATTGATTTATTACTCATTTCTTAATTTCTTGCTCATTTGATGCACATCATTTTGAGATATTTGAGTTAATTATAACATTTTTTTTGTAAACTAGCCATAGTTTTTGAATACACCATATCTTTGCATGTATCAGAGTGTATTATATGTATATAGACGAATCTAAAGGCGAACTCCATTTCGATTCTCGAACCTCATCCTAAAATTCGAAATACGTCTTATAACATCTTATATATCGGTTTTCTTTCCATATTCATGTGGCAATGTGTTTATTTGATGTTCTTGTTGCTTTAAATGTTTAGAAAATTGAAAAAAAAAGAATATTTTTGTATTTTTTTAAGTTTGCCGATGTTTGCCGACATTTTCGCTGATAAATCCGATAATTTCTTTTTGGATCCTCGGCGATATATTCGCCGACACGATATTTGTAACATTGGGTAATACCCTGAAAAATGCCATGATCCTCAGCGTGGGGTCTGGTGTGATGGGAGGCTGAAGAATATGCGCTCGAAACCTAAGAGCCTCCTACATATAGAGGGCCAAACATCTCTGATCGGGGTACCTGAAAAACTCGGCAAGAGACTAAACAAACAATGGAACTATCCTTTGATCTCGTAGTAAATGGGGCATCTAAAAATGAAGTGCGCCTCGGTCTCCACTTCCTATAGATGACATACTTGGCAAATTCTATCTGGTCTATCAATCTGGTGGTCCATCTCTACCCGAAGTCTATGAGAACTGAATCTGAACTGGCCTAGAGTGATGCAAAGAGCATGCATCCAATGGCGAAACGTATACTGGGGTCGAACAATGACCACGTCTCTCAGCTCCAGGAAGTGCTCTGCATAAAAGGCCATCTTTGGGCGTAACCCTCCTGGAGGATTGACCCAGGTGACCTGGACGAACTCCCTATAGATGTCTTCCCGGATAATCTTGTTCAGTTCCTATCTAGTAGGTAAAAGGTGACCAGGAGCATCCAATGAATATCGGAAAGGGGGGAGACAATCCACCTGAATACCCACTGCCTCAAGGAAATCTGAAACCCCTGTAAACCAACATCAGGCCCGGCCCGAATGAGTAGAACGGGAAATAGCCTCGGAAGAGCAGTATGCTAGGTAAGGGTACCGGTCTTTGCCCTTCATCGAGTCTGCAAAGCCCCGGACACGATGTAAGAATGAGACCAAACTGAAAACCGTCTCGAGCTTGAAGGGATGAGCTGCTAACTCAACGAGGATGATGTGCCGAGGTACTGTCTACTTACATCTAATAATGCGGCGAAGAAGAAGAGTCTGACTAAAGTAAAGACGGCCCCATATCTCCGAGCCATATAAAACAATGGGACGGATCAAGGTGTCCATCAGGCTCATCTTGGATGAGATGTCCTGGAAGTGATGTCGAAAGCACTATCTCTAGAGAAGGGCTACCGATCCATAACCTTTGTTGATCCGAGGGCCTGAGAATTGCACCCCCAAGTAAGTATAGGTGTTGGTGATCTCAATCTCCTCTCCTCTGAATAGGAAGTGAAGGTCCAAAGTTTTCTTCACCCCATTGAAGATCATAACCTTGGTTTTGCCCAGGTTGAACGTCAACTGTCAAAGATCGCAAAACAGAGCTAAGGTATCCAGCTGCCTCTGTAATCCTTCTGGGGATGAGGAGAGGAGGACCACATCATCAGTAAAGAGTAGAATAGATATCAAGACCTGGTGAAGAAGACAGCCATCCGTGTCATGGATATGCTCGTGTAGAAATGCCTCCAACTCATCAATGTAAATCCCAAACAGGATGGGAGATAGTGGACATCCCTATTTGACCCCAATAGTACTTCGAATAAAATCAGACATCCCATGGGTTGTGCGAAGACGATCGAGAACGGACTCATATAGGCGCATAATAGCTGTCAATAGGGTCGTAGTGATGCCAATATCTCTGAGTCTTCGGAGTAGGGCTTCCCTAGGGACAAAGTCAAAAGCTTTCCAAAAATCTACAAAGCAATAGTAGACTTTCGAAGAGTGGTGTCGTGCCTCCTCAATCACAGTGCAGAGAGTGAAGATGTGGTCAATGGTCTGGTGAGCCGGTCGGAAACCTGCCTTCCCCCTAACCCTGAGGTGTCTCTGCTCAAGGTCACTGGAGAGCTTCCTATAGAGAATGGTAGCATACAACTTCAAGAACGTGTGGCCCAGCATGATCGTTCTGTAGTTATTGGGATCTGAGATGGAACCTGATTTATGAATCGGATAGATGATGTGATGTGACCATGCCGGTGGGAAACCTTCACGGACTACATGGTTAAAAAGATCAGCCAAGTATCCAACCAAAGCACGGAAACCGTGCTTAAAGAAATATGCTTGGTATCCTTCCTCATCTGTTGCTTTGCTGTTGTTCATCACCCAAATGGCCTCTCTAATATCCCTGGTTGAGAATAAGTAACAGGAGGGGGGTGGAGAGATAACCTGAATTTGGGCATGTTTAGGAATACATAAAGATTGGAAGTGTGAGAAAACATGGATATAGGATCGAGGTCAGATGGGAGAGGGGAGCGTCGAGGAAGGGTGGTACGCCAGAATTTTTTAGGGGAATAAGTAAGGAGAGCAGACAGTTCCCGTCTTTTCTGAGAAATAAAGAGTCACTTCTTGCGACGGAGGAGGCGGCAATAGGAAGCTTTGAGGTCAGAGTAGGAGTGCTGAGAGTGGGAAGCAGATCGAAGCTCTCGATGTAGATTTTTGCATTCATCATCGTACCATTTGTTCATGGGACACGATCCAACTTTTGGGGAGATGGAAGTAGGACGAGTGGAGTGGGGAAGGATTTGAGTGTTGCTTCCCAAATGGCAGATGAAAGACAGGTGTATTTAGTGGAAGCAGAGTCAAGCGAGGAGAACTGAGTCTCTGACAGGAGTATCTGGCTTAGGGTCGAGGAGAAGATGTCCAGGTCTCCTTCGTCAAATCGAAAGATGGTCCAGGATGGGCCCCAAGGGAGGGTATGAGGTGGGAGGGGAGGGTCAAATCGGAGAGAGAAGGAAAGAAGTGCTTAGTCAGCAAGGGGGATGGGGGAGACTGAGAGGTGACAAACAAAAGGGAGCAAGTTCTAGCTGGTGAGGACATAATCAACTACGCTCGCACCCCCGCCATGTGGCCGACAGGTGAAGCGAGAGCCTGGAAAACAGGGAAGACCATTTAGAATTAGCAGCTCCTGAGATTCGCCCAACTGCAATAGATGCTTACCAGAAACTATAGTGGGGCCCAAAGCATCCTCTAACATTCGGTGAAGCCTAACTGAAGCTCCGTCTATCCCTTGGGTACAGAACACATCCTCTGACCGATCGTGGAGAGGGATCTGGAGGTTCCTAGTACGAGCGTTGAAGTCACCTAGGAGGATGACTTCCCCATCAACAGAGTACCGAGTGATGTCGGTGTACAAGTCTATAAAGGGGTCCCCATTTGGGCCACTATGGATGGCAAATGGCGAAGAAGTTAGGGGAAAGTAACAAACTGCAATGTAGATGTCCCCCATATGAGAGAATCCAACGCCAATCCTAATCCACATAAACCTAGCAAACTCATCTTCGGCTACCAAAGAAATCTTGCTCTGGAAGGAGGCCCTAGCCAAACAGGCAACTCCACCTGATCCTATGACTCCTCCTGAGCTCCTCGTCTCATGTCTGCAAACTAAGAACCAATGGTAACCTGCAATATCTGGGAGAGGGCGAGCAAGGCTCACATGTGTCTCGGTCACGAAGAGGATGTCTGCTGAATCGAGAGCGTCGTACAAGAGTCCTGGCGATGACCAGAAAGATCCATTGCCATTCCAACAGGTAATAGAAATGCATGTACCATGGCGTCTCCCTAGACGGGCCCATCATTTGGAACCTCCAGTTCGGGGTTCCCACCGAAGCAGGAAGGAGTCCCAAATAACTGCTCTAAGATTTCTGATAACTGCCCATTTCCCTGCTTGCCGTGTCGCAATAACCTGTTCTCTGGAATGTTTGAGTTCCACAACCTATGCTCTAGTGAGGTCCTCATCCAAGAAGACCTTGTTGGGAAGAGAAAACAATTTCCTTTTAGCCCTGAGGGCGGGGAGTCGATCATTTGTCTTCTAGAATCTAAGGAAGAGAGTAGAGTCGTAACCCAGCCATGCTCTGTCAAGAACTATATCGGGGAGGTTAAGGGTATCCCGAAGGAACCTAGCCCCCACTTCCATCGGATCCGGAGAGGAGTGAGGTAAGGGAAGACCTCTCACCTTGAGATTTAATTCCCTTGCCCGTCTGGTGCGTTCTTCCACAAGTTTTGCTTGTACCACCTCCTCAACTGTTGCAAGAGGAGGAGGAGTTTTATCCTTCCCCCGAACCACTTGTGCCCAAGAATTGATGTGTGTCTCTGTTTCATGTTTGAAGGTGTCCTGTTGGGATCGGATTTCTTTCTGCTTGCTCTTGAGATCGAGAATTTATGCATGCAACGCATCATTTGGAGGGTGGAGAGTTTCATGTTCTTTCCTTTCATGTAATATCTTCTTGAGAGATAAATTATCCCCTTCCACCTCCAAAACTCTAGCATAAAGGGTGTGTATTTCTGAATGGAGTTTGTCATTTTTTGTTTCAAGAAATTCTATTTTCTGTAGCATTTGTTTTAACTGGATGTCCAAAAGGAGAAAGCTGACTCCATGGCTATGTCAGTCGGGCTATAAGTTGACCCCTGGTTTTGGTTGCATTGATTAAAATATTGAAATTGGCCTCTATTACTGAATTCGTTGATTTTGGGGTTTGAATCCTCATTGTTTTTCATGTCCTCCATGTCTTCAGCTACTAATTTCAGCACCATTGAACCAGCGAATTCATGTACCCTAGTTTCAAAATCCGTGGACCCTCAGCCACGATTGCTCGGCGGATTGGTACTACGAGTTTCGAGTGCAGCAGCCCCCGTGTTCGGATGATGGTGGCTCATGCAGGGGGTGGAGAAGGTAAACGTGTAGGGGGGTTCCCCGAGCGGATGGGAGGGGACGCGAGCAGAGGCAGAGGGGATGGACACGAGCAGAGGTGGTGGATGCTTCCGGTCGAGCAGAAGGGTTCCAGTGGTGGACACGAGCAGAGGTGGTGGACACGATCAAAGATAGAGGACACGCAAGCGGGGTGGTGGACGCTTCGAGGAGAAGGGTTTTGGTCAAGGGGATGGACGCACGAGCAGAGGTGGACACGAGCAGAGGGTGACGCGAGCAAAGGGGGACGCGCGAGCAATGGTGGACGCGAACAAAGCGAGAGCAGAGGGGAGCTAGGAGGTGTACTCATCCTTCTCTAGAATGTCCCCATGGCACAATAACATATAATAACTCATCATGATACAATATTGTGACCACATGGCCAAATCGTGCCCCCTCAATGACACAATAAAAACTCAATATAAAAGCCTAGAATGTGTGTGGGAACCATTGAATGTTGTAACATGCTCCGGAAGGTGTGGGATGCATCACACAAATCATCTAGATCAAACTCATGCCATTTCCTTGCCTCAATAGCCCAAATCGAATTCCTTAGTAACCATTTTTACCATTTTGTATCCTTAGAAAAATCACTTGTGAAAGAATAAAATGCTTGTAGCTCACTGCCTGGTACCCCGGGGCCAAAACTGATTGCACCAAAATGTCTGGGAGCATGGTAATATGGTAATAACAAGTGGTTGGACCCCATGCTCCCTCTGTAGCGCCCTAGGTGAACCAAATAAAAAATCAAACTGTGTTGTCAAGCCATTTTAAATGGCAAATCTGCAATAAAGTGATAATCTGAGTACAATCTTGTCTGGAAGTGCCTGTAACTGAGAACTAAGTATCCCAATGGACTCAGAAGGTCCAAATGTACTAGAAATGAGTACCCATACACCCTGTGGCTATCTGTATAATCATCTATAATCATGACCATGCCTAGACAAATAAAAGTAATTGTTTGTAAATAATAATAATAATCACAAAAGCCATCAAACCATCATCTGAAACCTGTGTCCGTTGCATGGAACCATCAAATGGGTATATAAGGACCATAAATCATCAACATCAAACATCACTGGTCCAACTCAACTCAGATCCTCTGGTTGACTTGGTCAAACTGGATTTGACCAGGTCAAAACTTACCAAAATATGACCCAGGCTTAAACTGCCTGATGCTGCAAGTGCAAATGGTTAAGGTATGCTCTTTTAATCATTCTAGTAGCAAGACTCAAAGTATAAAGTAGCATATCACTGGCGGTTTAAGCAAATAATAACATCAAATATAAGTTAAAATAATCAATTACTCAAAATAGAACCTCAAGAATATACTCATTTCATGGTCGTGATCATTTTGCTAAGATTGGGTGAGAGTGAAAAATGAAAGGCAAGGATAAAGGGGTGACTATACTGACTCAACACTGTGATACTTTGGATAAGCGAAAAGGGAATACACACTTAAGCTTATGTTGGATAATAAACACACAGGGAATGGCAGTGTCTCACAAATGGAATAAGTTGTTTTGAGAGGTGCTTATTCAACCTTGGCAAATGTCTACTGCTCACATCCAAGTTGAATCCAGCTCCGTGAGGATCTTTACTAGAACCGTTGTAACTAGGTGCACAGATAACCATAACTTGAGGTTCTAAGGGGCACTTAGAATTAGTTGTCCCTTTCTCCATCTCACATCCCAACCCGTAGGCTCCATGAGGAAATTAATCATTACATAAATATCATGGCCAACAGTCTTTGGATTTACCATACATTTAACCACTGCTTTCTTAGGCCTTATGACCCTGTGGATTCCTTGTGTGCTTATAAGCACAACTAATTGCAGTTTTTTATCCAGGGTATTTACATTTCATTCAAATTCATAGCCCTCTTTCATTGTGCTAAGAAGCAGAGTTTTTAGTTTATTTCCATGGGCTTGCACAAAAGATAAGATAAAGTTTCCACATGCATGTAATGATGGTAGTACTATTTGCTTCAGGTTTAGCCAACATAATTCATGCAACTAGGGGGACTACCCACAATCAAGACCAAACATCAGGGCAACCGACTAGAGAGATCAAGGTATCAAATCCAACTCACCTAAGCTCAGGAACCAACACCAGCGGGTTCTCCTGGCCCAGAAGGATCAAGGCTTCAATAAGTTCTCTTGCCAACTCAGAGCCGAGACACAAACTAACAGGGATGCTATCCAACAAAGAGGCAAAAGTGGGGAGGTCCTCCATATCACAGGCTAAAGTGTAAGTCAAGGTTAAACCAAGGATGGAAGAGAACGGATGGATGGGGAAAGTGAAAGGTGGTGCCAAAACTAGCAAGCCATAAATGGTGGGAATGATCACGTCCATTCTCCAAAAGAGGGTAAAACCAATGAGTATAAACAAGAACTTCATATTTTGAGTAAATTAGACCATTTAGATATTTCATTGAAACAACCATGTCTATATATATATGTATAAATACCGCCAGATCATAACCACTAGATACCAAGTCAAGCTAACCACTAGATTGTCCCCAAGCACCACCCTTCCTCCCAGTCAGGGATTGACCTTAATCAATCCAAATTTACAGAGATTTACAGAAACTTAACTGGTCAACATCTCCAGCATGGTCTCATCAATTTGTAGCCCCAGAAACATATTTCTTACTGATCTATGCAACTAATCTCGAGCCTGTCTTTCTCAACTGCAGCACCCGAGATTTCCTCCTTTATGCCTCGAGAGCTTCTCCTTCAAGCTTCACCAAAATCCTTCATACATCCATGAGATTTTCCTAACTGTCCCGAAATCAGACATTCCTCAACATTTTGTTCACCTCTCTTATGCCTCCCGAGTTCAGAAATGTCTTCGCACTCCACCGAGATCCCTTTTGAAAATTCATTGCCAAAACAAATGATTTACCCTTCTATTTATACTGGAATTTATTCATGTTTTTTGAGGAGGCCGACATGTCCAAAATCGAGCAAATAATATATTTTTATTTCAATCTATTTACTAGATTTGTGGAGGCCGACTAGTTATTTGCTTCCACGTTGGCATCAACAAATATTTAGTTGGTCTTTAAACCCATGTCGTGGTGGTCTTCACTTAAAAAATTACTTGCCTGCAAGGGCCATCACAACCATGCCCGCATAGGGGTTTAACCCGTCAAAGAATGTGCCCGTAGCAAGCTTCTTGTCATGCCCGCAATTTTTACTTCGGGATGCCCGCAATTTTTACTTCGGGATGCCCACACTTGTCTTTATTTAGCATGCCCGCAATTGTCTTTGCCTTGTTTCAACATGCTCGCAAGCCTTCCTTATGGTGCCCTCAAGTTGAGCCATAAGATGTCCGCAGGTGGTGTATTCAGATGCCCATAAGGGTTGTCTTTCATGTCCACACACAGCTCGAGAAGATGCCCGCAATGCATAGTAGAAATGCTCGTAACTAGTTGTAGAAGATGCCCGCAGTAAGGGTTTACAGTATGCATATCCAGTTGTCATTTACATGCCTGCAAGCTTACGCTTCCTTGGCATTTGTCTTGTTTGTCTTGTCCAAGTCAACGTTCAGTCTAGGTTATTAAGGCCATCTCCAAATGACCACAAAATGGGTCATTTGGTTCTTCTTACCACTTGCTTGCATGTCTTCCAATGTTCAATCCATCCACACACTTCACCTTTGTCATTAAGGTTGTCATCAATGACAATCCTATTCATCACACGACACAACACCAGCGGGTTCTCCTGGCCCAGAAGGGTCAAGGCTTCGACAAGTTCTGTCACACAACTCAAAGTCAAGACACATAACAACAAGGAATCTATCCAAGACAGAGGCATAGGTGGGGAAGTCCTCAATATCACAGGCTAAAGTGTAAGTCGGGATACAACCAAATACGGATGATAACGGATGAATGGGGAAAGTGACATATGATGCCATGACTAGCAAACCAAAATGGGGGAATGACCAAGTCAATACTACTAAGAGGGCATGACCAATGATTATACACGAGAATTTCCAATTTTAAGCAACTGAATCACCTCTACTCTAAACAATCAATCACTAACCACATAAAGATATCGCCAGATCATGACCACTCTATACCCAATCAAGCTACCAAGAGAAGTAAGAGAGCACAATATAGACATCCAATGCACAACCATATACCTGTTGGGTCATATACATGTATCCACCATCTGAACCATGAATAGCAACTGGAACACTGTTGTTGTATGTTAAGTTTATATGCTGTAATAACTTAGATTCCTACTTCATTAGCATTTAATACATATTCACAATAAGAGCATAAATAGGATCTCTGAAAGACACACAATCACAAGGTACACAACAATTTGTCCTGGGAAACCCTCAAGGGGAAAAAAACCCAGCAAGAACTTCCTCAATATAGATTACCAAAGTACAATGCCCAAAGAAATAAGTCTCATAAAGAAGAGAGACAAAATCCAAACTCTAGAGCCAAGAGCAATCCTCCTCGTTCTTCGCAATCCTCCTCGTTCTTCGCAATCTTCCTCTTCTCTCTAGTGCGCAATTCTTGAGTGAGTGAATGGTGCAAATGAGAGGAACCACTCTCTATTTATACTTTACCTTTTACTTGACATTTAACCTAACTAGGTCGGCCTCACTAACTTAACTGGGCCGACCTCTCTAGGGAGACTCAAATAATATTTATATTACATTCTTTTGGAGGTTTTACAATGACTTACAATGGAGGTTTTACCTCATGACTTACTAATACTAATGACTCGACTTACAATGGAGGTTTTACCTCATGACTTACATGACCTTTTACATTAAAGACATCTCCCGAAGGAGGAATAATACAAGTAGAATATTCTTCGAAGTTACATTATTTCAACACTCCCCCTTAACAAGAAGGGTATTCTACTGACAACAACAACAGGTGTGGCTCTACACAACATCATCAGAAGGAGGGAGGAGGAGGCATCAACAACATCATCTGTAACATTGGTTAGTACATCTATAAATCATTGGATGTTCTTCAACAACATCAATAGCAACTAGAACAATTTGTTCTAACATCATCAACATTTGCAGCACGGAGCTGGAACATCATCATCTACAGCACGAAGCTGGAACATCATCATCTATAGCACGAAGCTGGAACATCATCATCTACAACACGAAGCTGGAATATCATCATCTACAGCACAAAGCTGGAACATCATCATCTATAGCTGGAACATCATCATCTACAACACATCAGTATAAGACCTGATACAACAACAACACTAGTGATCCTTCCTTTTGGAATTACGGGATCATGGACAATCCTTCCTTTCGGAACTATGGGATTCAATCCAACAACACTGGTGATCCTTCCTTTCGGAACTATGGGATCATGGACAATCCCTCCTTTCGAAACTATGGGATTTAGTCTAACAACATTGGTGATCCTTCATTTCGGAACTATGGGATCATGGACAATCCTTCCTTTAGGAACTATGGCATTCAGTCCAACAACACTAGTGATCCTTCCTTTCGAAACTATGGGATCATGGACAATCCTTCCTTTCGGAACTATGGGATTCAGTCCAACAACATTGGTGATCCTTCCTTTCGAAACTATGGGATCATGGACAATCCTTCCTTTCAGAACTAAGGGATTTAGTCCAACAACACTGGTGATCCTTCCTTTCGGAACTATGGGATCATGGACAATCCTTCCTTTCAGAACTAAGGGATTTAGTCCAACAACACTGTTGATCCTTCCTTTCAAAACTATGGGATCATGGACAATCCTTCCTTTCGGAAATATGGGATTCAGTCCAAGGATCAGCATTTAAGACTATCCTTCCTTTCGGAATTACAGGATCATTCTCTAAGGATGATCAATCCCACAACTATGCCATCATAGTAACATCAGCACTACTCCCCCTTTCAAGGGAAGTCCTTATGGACTATACCAAGCTTGTCTCGGAAGTGCTCAAACTTTACACGAGACAAAGGCTTAGTCAACACATCTGCAACTTGCTCATCTGTGCTCACATATTGGAGCTTTACAATTCCCTTCTGCACCATATCTCGAATGTAGAAGTACCATATTTCTATGTGCTTCAACTTATCATGGAACACAGGATTCTGTCATCTTCACGCAGCTTTGGTTATCACATAGAATCACTGTGGTATCCAATTCCAGATCAAAAAGGCATGATAACAACTTCCGAAGCCATATGGCTTCACAACTGACAAAACAGGCTGCAATATATTCCGCCTTTGCAGTGTTGAGAGCAACACTAGACTGCTTCCTGCTCAGCCATGAGGTCACAGTTGACCCCAGACTGAAACATCCACCTGAAGTGCTCTTTCTGTCTGAGACACTTCCTGCCCAATCTGAATCTGTGTAACCATACAGTCTGAAGTCATGATCTCTAGCAATGTTGCACGACTCGGACTCGGCAAAGACTCAGCTGGCATATGACTCGTCGACTCGGGAAAGACTCGGGATATACTCAGCAATAGTCGGCAAATAGGAAAAAACTTAAAATATGGTAAATTTTGGGCACAAAAAAGAAGTTAATGACATTTCCAATCCATATAAGTTATAAAACTACAATCTATGCAATAATTCATCACATTTTGTCGTAAACTATGATAATACAACATAACATAATCAATTTTATATGCAAAAATTTAAATAATGATCATAAAATTATATATAAAATTTTATTTTTAAAATTATATATATATAGTTTTTTATGATAGAATTTTTATAAATTAACTTTTAAATGATAATTATAAAGTTTGTTCTTAATATCTTATCGCTTTAAATTAAAAAATTCTTTAATAAATAATATTTCTAATAAATATCAAAATATTCATATTTATTTATTAATATAATTATTATATAATTAATCTAAAAATAGAAATACTTTTTTTTATTTAAATATGTCGTAAATTTTACATACTATTTTTTATTTAAATATGTCATAAATTTTACCCCGAGGGCTTTGAATTAGCCCCTCCGGATCGTATTTCTCCACGGAGTCCATTAGGAATAAAATATATAATATTGCAAGCGGCGGGGCTGGAATTCGCTCTACGCAACTGACTCGAGCTGGAATTCCACGAAGTCCATTAGGAATAAAATATATGGAGAATAATCCAAATATTAGGAAGCGACGGGGCTGGAATTCGCTCTGTGCGCAACTCACTCGAGCTGGAAGACGTTAGATGCATTAAATGTCACCTTCATTGCATCGATTCCAAAGACCTAATGCAAGGCTGTGGGCGTATTGTTTAAACTGAAAATAAGGATAACAAACCATTTCTTTTGGGTGCACGTCAAAGTGCTTCATCCATCCACGGAACCGACTAACCTAAGACAAAATATGTGTAATAAACATGCAATTTCCCCTAGAATGAACCGTCACAGTTTATCTTATCAAGCTGCTATGAAATATTTCTACTGAAATTGAATCCTATTAATTTTTGCTAGCCGAGTCCGTGCCGAGTAGCTGCAAGTTTGACGAGTCCCTGCGAGTTTCCTAAGTCCCTGCGAGTTACCGAGTCAACAACGAGTCTTGCACGATTACACGGCTTGGAGGTTGACTCGCCCAGACTCGCGAGTCTTGGGTGAGTGGTGCTTCATTGATCTCTAGTATTCCTGGGACCATAGTTTATTGTACCTTTTAGGTACCTCATCACATGCTTTGCAGCTATAAGGTGAACACGTCTGGGCTCAACCAAATACTGACTCAAGGTGTTCACGACAAAGCAAATATTTGGCCTAGTATTCGTCAGATACATCAACGACCCAATAATTTACCTGTATAGTGTCTCATCCACTAACTCCGACGAAGCATCAGCAACTTCAAATTTGTATCCATGGGTGTGGCCATGGCTTTACATTCCAACATATCAAATCTTTTCAGGATTTCTACTACATACTTCCCTTGGTTAAGGAAGATTCCTTCTGGGTTCTGCCATACTTCAAGCCAAGGTCTCAAATTCTGCAGCGAGCTTCTTCTTTCATCGGTTCTGCAACTCTGAGAGCTACATCTTCTTCATATACTTCTTCAAGTTGGCACATGTGGTTCTTTGTAGAGAGTTCTGAATTATGGATGTTACTCGATATATGCTTCTACTTTAATTACACCATCTGTCTAGTGTAATATACATCTTTTCCATTAAGGCAACGTCTTGTCATAGTCGACTCACTCTCACTTTGTTCATCTATAGTATGCTTGATTTTATAAGTCTTCTTGAATGTCATCGTCACTTGTTCTTTGGAACAAGTCTCATCATTATTCTCTTGTAGGAGATTATACACGATCTTTCCTACAAATCAAATTTAGTTTCATGATTAAAAACATTTCATAAAATCAATTCTTATGTATAAAGATATAGGTCTCACAGTCATGCAACTATTTTAGCTAATGCTTCAACACAACATTCATCCATATCCCGTATTCATACGGTAACTTTCTAGATGCCTTCCATCTCTACCAGAACATCATTAAGAGCGTGCACTACTCCCAATATGTCAGCAAAGAGGTTTCACTCTAGATAAGTAGCAATGGAATGTTGTATAGTACCATAGGTCACTTACCTGTCACATGCATATTAGTAGTAAACTGCTCATTAATGCAATTGCATACTACACTTCCTAAATCTAGGAATATGAATATGTACACAACTGATCAATATCATTTAAACAATTTGATAAAATGACAATTTCAAATACTTATCTTAGTTTGGATCTCTTTTGATCCTAGTCTCCTTGCAGGGATTACTGGAATGTCTGATGGTGAGCTCTACTCCATTATCTGATTTTAAAGACATGTGCCTTTCTTGCTTATGATCTATAATGTTGATCAAGTCTTATCCTTCATCTTCATCGGGGTTCCTGAATCAGGCTTGTATGTGGCTTCTTCTATTCTCCTAGTGAAACTTTCTGAAGGGAGTCCTTTTCTTCAAGATTGGAGAGACTGCTTTAAAGCACCACTATTATAAGGCATATTCTCCAATTTCTTTTTTTGGTAACTTCCTAGGAGGTCCTTCTTCTTCTTCATCTTCGACAAAATGAGCATGATGTCTTTTGTTATTCTTCTTTTCTTACTGGACAATTTTTAGCAATATGTCCCATTTATCACAATAATAACATTGATAAGAAGAGAAGTCTCTCTTCTTGTAGTTTCCTTTCTTGTACTTCTGAAACTTCTTAGGAGGATGAAACTCCTTATGAGTTTCCTTCTGGTAGTGAGATTTTCCTTTTCCTCTTTTAGTATGGGTAGATAGAGCTTGATCATCCTCTCTGAGTAGTGCTTCTCGATTTGCCACTCTAGCTTCCTCTTGAACACATTCTTCCCATACAACTTCAAATTGTAGACTTTCATTTCTTGCACACATTGTCTGGATAAAAGAATCCCAAGGTCTAGTAAGACCATTGAGAGCGATCATCACTAATTCATCTTCATCAAGGTTGTCTCCAATTGCTTCTAGTTGTTCTTTGAATTGAGATACCCTTGCAAAGTATTCTTGGATTGATTCACCCTGATTCAACTTTGTACTTTTGAGTTGGGTTCTCAAATTCATCTTCCGATTAATGTTCTTTCCCTCATACATTCTTTATAGGGAATCAAACATTTCTTTAGGAGTTTTCTTGGAGGACACTTGAGGAATCAAGTGATCCTTGATGGAATCTGCTATGATCCTCTTGGCTCTAATCATGTTCTTCTTGTGCTTTTCCTTTGCTTCAACTTCTGCGGGTTTTGGCACAACTTCCTTAACAAACTTCACAAGATCATTCTCTTCTAGAATGAGTCCAATTCTGAATTTCCAAGCACGGAAATTTTCTATGCCTTCCAACTTGTCATCAAGCTTAGTGCTTGGGGCCATCTTTTCTCGGAGAACAAAAAATGACCAAAAATTAAATTTCTCAAAAATGAAAACTAAACTCACCAAAAGATGTGCTTGACTGAGGCGGATATGTTGGTACAATCAGTTTCCGAAGAATCCAAGATTTAACCCCTGAAATAGGACTTGCAAAATTCTGGACTGCGGTTTATGGTTTTTATGGTCCCAAGTCAAACTAGGGTTTGACTTTCTGGAAGATCTAACCACTGAAAAATTTCGATCTAGGTGCCAAAAGATGTGCCTTGGAGAGGCGCACTTCCCAATGTCACTTGCACTCCAAAATTCTTCTTCAGTAGAAAGCCCTAATTTTTCTTGTCCAGAGAAGGAGAGAGATTTACCTCAGTGAAAGATGCACTTTTCGGTCTAGCTCTAATACCATGTTAAGTTTATATGCTGTAATCTAAGTCACACGGTTCGGGTTCGGGTTCGGGTTCGGCAAGGATTAGGTTCGGTTCGGGTTCGAATTTTTCGATGAGGTTCGGATGAGGTTCGACATAAGGTTCGACTATATATATATATATATATATATAATTTCTTGATATTATATAGCAAAAGCAAATGATGCAGAAACATGATCAATAAGTTTAATAAATTAACATTATTAAAATTATTAATTAATTTAAAATAAAATTAATAACATTATAGTTAATAAGCAATAAACAATAATGTTAAGTGTTTATAAAGTAGATTAATATTATTAATTAAATTAATAAGAATTTAATACAAATTATAATCAATAAATTTTTGTAGTAAAACGTATTCAATGTAAACAATTATTAATATATGGATAAACCACTTTAAAGTTAAAGTTTAAAGTTTATTTTAAAGTTTTAAAGACTAAAATTTAAATTTCAAGTTTAAAAGTAAACTTGTAATATTATTAACAATAATGTTAAAAGTTAAAGTTTAAAAGCTTAGTTTACTAATATTAATTTAATTAATTAATATTAATATAATTAATTAGTAAAACAAAAGGATATTACAGGATGCGTTGGGAAAATCGTGGCCCGTGGAGGCTTGGAGCCGCACACGCAGACTGCAGTCGGGGTCACGGTCGCAGTGAATCTCCATTGCGCTCACAGTCGGGGATGCCAGCACTCGCCGTCGCAGATGAATGGACTATGGAGGGAGGTCGACGTGGCCCGTCGTAGATGAATGGAGGGAGGCCAGATGAATGGTGCGATTGTAGAAGGCGAGGGAATGAATCTTTTTCCTCGTGAAATGAAAGCGAGGGAAGGTTATGTCGGGCGGTTTTGCCTATGAAAAAATCCGAAACTCAGCCAAAAAAATGAACCTTAAGCAAAAAAATCGAACCTCAACCAAAAATTTGCCTTCAGGTTCGCCTTCAGGTTCGCCTTTAGGTTCGCCTTTAGGTTCGGGTTCGATTAGGTTCGGGTTCGTTATTAGGTTCGGGTTCGTTATTAGGTTCGGCATTAGGTTCGTCATTCAGGTTCGCCGAACCTGAACGAATTTCAAATTTTTTTTTAGGTTCGCCGAACCTCGAACCTCAAGGATTAGGTTCGGCGAACCCTGTGACTTAGGCTGTAATAACTTAGATTCCTACTTCATTAGCATTTAATATATATTCACAATAACAACATAAATAGGATCTCTGAAAGACACAATCACAAGGTACACAACAATTTATCCTAGGAAACCCTCAAGGGGAAGAAAACTCAGCAAGAACTTCCTCAATATAGATTACCAAAGTACAATGCCCAAAGAAATAAGTCTCATCAAGAAGAGAGACAAAATCCAAACTCTAGAACCAAGAGTAATCCTCCTCCTTCGCAATCTTCCTCTTCTCTCTAGTGCGCAATTCTTGAGTGAGTGAATGGTGCAAATGAGAGGAACCACTCTCTATTTATACTTTACCTTTTACTTGACATTTAACCTAACTAGGTCGGCCTCACTAACTTAACTGGGCCGACCTCTCTAGGGAGACTCAAATAATATTTATATTACATTCTTTTGGGTACTAATGACCCGCCTTACAATGGAGGTTTTACCTCATGAATTTTACATGACCTTTTACATTAAAGACATCTCCCGAGGAAGAAATAATACAAGTAGAATATTCTTCGAAGTTACATTATTTCAACACTGTATAAACCATAGGCACTGTAATCATATCTGCTTTGTATGAAGAAAATGGCTAACTCAGTCATCAAATCTGGGGTCATGAGGCTCAATCATGGCATAAGGTTGAAAGTGTATGCGCTCTGGGTCCACTGATATATGAGTGATCATAGAAGAACTGCTCATCAATTGCTGATCTCATGCATGTCATAGCAAAAGGACTGGCTCGGAAAAGTACTGAAAACTGGTCTAAAGACATAGTAGCCCCTGCTATTATGGATGTGATAACAAGGACCTTGCTTAATCTATTGTGATTGGGCTTCAGCAGAGACAATGCAAATCCTCCTCCTCCATTGCAACATCAGGTCCAAACAGTTAGAGTGTCTTTGCCCATTATACTGGCAGAGTTCGATGCCCAACCATTTAAGTTGGAGGTTGTGTTCAGACTTGTTCCCCTCTTACATCGCCTTTGTAGTTTCATTGACTCGACGAAGAGGCGAGATTGGTACCCATATCTGGCCTACCTCTCATCATAGTCAATTGCCTTGGCTAGCCCTTTAGGGAGCACTAGGTGTCGGTATGTGAGGGTTGCAGATCTTTTGGCAACGGTTGGTATTGAGATGGGTCGACTTCCTCCATTTAGGTATTCCCTAGTGTTGATGTATATGTAACTTCCGAATGTATTTCATCTATGTATTTCATATATATTTATTGTACCCTTATTAGAGATGTGTTATTCCTCTATAAGGAAGTGTCGTCATGTGGATTGACAAGTGTCGCAAGTGTGTGTACTTGCCGATGGGTTATTAGACCACCATGTGTGGGGTCGGCCCTGAAATATATATTATATTGTGGATGTACCTAGCTAAACAAGTCGGCCCCATAAGGTCACTGGGCAAACAGGTTAGTATAAATAGAGATCAGGAGATCTCTATTTAGATCATTCGGAAAGTCATATCTCTCTCACTCAGAAAGTGGCGCACTAGTGAGGAGGAGGATCATCTGCTTCTAGGAGACTATCTCAAGTGTATTTTGGTTGTACTTTGGTTGAGCCATTGCTCTCTCTATCTCTGAGGAAGTTGTGTCATGCTTATTGTGATTGTTATGCATTGATATACTGTATATGTTATTCTCTCAGTGAAGATCTTAGAGTATTGTGAATTAATGCTCAAAATTTAACATGGTATCAGAACTCACCTGAGAAGAAGACATTTTGCAGTGACGGAAACTTGAGTTTCTTGTTTATTGGGTTTCTCTCCACAGATTTTGGAAAAGCAGTATAGTAGATTGACTCTACTCATCAAGGAGAATCTATTTGTCCAATCAGAATTCAATTCTGAGCATTTTCAGATTTGGCGCTAAAAATTAGGGTTTCCACAAAAATAGGAATTTCTGAAATCTGAAGACATAGCTGGAAGCTCCTTGCAAAAATCGAAGTTTAGAGCTTTGGATCGAGATTTTTGGCTGGGTAGATCTCCAGGAAACTCAAACCCTAATTCAGGGCTCTCCTAGTGAACCCGGGAGGACAAAAAGGCAAATCTAAAGGGTAAAGCTTTGTTGATCTCAGATTTTGAATACACCAGGCTGATCAGCTCATCAAGGCGCATCTTTCTATCCTTTCAGAAAATTGAAATTCACATTTTGAATTTTTAGGGTTTTTCCGACAAACCCTAATCCGGGACCAGATCCAGTTTTCAGCATTTCAAGTGGTAAGACCTAAATCTTTTCTATTTCCATTTGAAGTACTCTTTAAGATGTCTCACCACACCAAGCTTGAGGATAAGCTTGAAGGAGCTGATAACTTCCGAGCTTGGAAGTATAGGATTGGGTTAATCCTGGAAGATAATGAGTTGGACTCATATGTAAAAGAAGACATCCCTATCCCAGAGGATGAAGAGGCTAAGGTATTGCATAAGAAAAACTTGGTCAAGGCAAAGAGAATCATTGCTGATTCTATCAAATACCATCTCATACCCCATGTGTCTTCTCTAAAGACACCCAAGGAGATGTTTGACTCTTTGACCAAGCTATTTGAAGGGAAGAACATAAATCGGAAGATGACCCTGCGAAACCAATTGAAAGGAGTAAAGTTTCAGAATGGAGAAACCATTCAATCTTATTTTTCAAGGGTTTCCCAGATCAAGGAACAACTAGAAGAAGTGGATGAAATGGTGGAGAATGGTGAAGTGGTGATGACCACTCTAAATGGCCTACCCAGGTCATGGGATTCCTTTATTCAAGGAATCTGTGCAAGGAAGAAGTTGATCTCCTTTAACAGATTGCGAGAAGAATGCTCTCAAGAAGAAGCTAGGCCTGTGGCCCGAGAAGAAAAGATGGGAAATGAAGATCAAGCTCTCACAGCACATGCCAGGAAAGGCAAGTCCAAGAAGGAATCATCTCATCACAGAAGATTCTCACACCACCATTATCATAAAGATAAGAAAGATCTCAAATGCTTCAATTGCAATGAGAAGGGACACTTTGCTTCAGATTGTCCCAAGAAGAAGAAAGACAACAACAACAACTTCAATAAGAAGAAGAAGAATAACAAAAGAAGATATCATGCTCATGCTGCCGAAGATGATGAAACCCCAAAGAAGAAGGCTAGGGCAGAAAGTGATAGTGATGATGACTCATCAAGTGAAGAAGAGTATGTTCTAATTTCTGCTCTCACAGGTACTATCTCCCATGGTTGTAATGATTGGTTGATTGACAGTGGGGCTTCCAAACACATGACTAGGTTTAAGGAATCTTTTGTGAATCTATCTGAACATGAATCACCCCATAAGGTGAAACTTGGGGATGATTATCAATACCCAATCAAAGGAAGTGGTGAAGCCTCCTACAACCTAGATTCTGGAAAATCTTTGAAGATGAAAGAAGTCCTTTATGTACCTAGGCTCAAGAAAAACTTACTCTCCATCTCTGCATTGGATGCAAAAGGTATGAGGGTTGCATTTGTGGATGGCCAAGTCCTAATGTGGCCAAAGGGAAAGAACATAGATGATGCAGTAGTGATTGGAGAGCAAGAGGGAGGTTTGTATAAATTGAAGGGACAACCTGAACATGCCATGGTACATGAATCCATGGAGCCAAGTGAACTTTGGCATAGAAGACTTGCTCATATGCACTATAGGGCACTTCCAATTGCAAGCAAGACTGTAGAGAGTCTTCCTGAGATCAAGACCAAACATGAAGGTGTTTGCAAAGGATGTGCAAAAGGTAAGAACATTAAGAAGGCTTTCCCAAGCAATGAAAACAAGGCAAAAGACATCCTGGAAATCATCCACTCAGATGTATGTGGTCCTATGTCATCCAGCTCTCTGAGTGGGTATGTTTACTATGTCTCATTTATTGATGACTTCTCCAGGAAGACTTGGGTATACTTCTTGAAGAGCAAAGATGAGGTGTTTGATAAATTCAAGGAATTCAAAACCTTGATGGAGAATCAAACTGACAAGAAGATCAAAACATTCAGATCCGACAATGGTGGAGAATTCACCTCAAGTGACTTCAAGAAGCTTTGTAGTGATTCAGGTATTAAGAGGGAGTTGACTGCTCCTTATAATCCTCAACAGAATGGAGTTGCAGAAAGGAAGAACAGAACAATCATGGAAGCAGCAAGGGCAATGTTGCATGACCAGGATCTACCTATGCATCTATGGGCAGAAGCAGCTAGAACAGTTGTATATGTGCAGAACAGAACACCCCACAAGATATTGGACAACAAGACACCAGAAGAGGTCTTTTCTGGTAAGAAACCTGAAGTCAGCCATCTCAGAATATTTGGTTGTCCAGTATACACTCATGTCCCAAAGGAAAAGAGGACTAAACTAGATCCTTCAGGAAAGAAGGGTATCTTTGTGGGTTACAGTGAAAGCTCGAAGGCTTACAGAATATACTTTCCAGGGTTCAAGAAGATTGATGTCAGCAGGGATGTAACATTTGATGAAAACTCAGCATTCATCAAATCAAGGAAGGCACCTATCGAAGTTTATAAAGAACCTAAGGAAACTAGATTTCAAGACACTACCATGACTGAAGCAGTTCCAGAAGTTGTTCGTGAGTTTGAAGATCTACAAGAACCTGTAGAGCCACCCCGTAAGGATAACTCTCACAAGAGGAAACCTGCATGGGCTAGAGAGCTCATTCAAGATGCAGAAAGATTTGGCATTCCAGAAGAAGAACACAGAGCAAAGAAGAGAACCGGATCACATACCAGCTATGTTGCTTTACTCTGTGATATTATGAACAAAGAACCTTCCAGTTATGAAGAAGCAACGGAAAAGAAAGAATGGAAGGATGCCATGGTTGAGGAATACCAATCAATAATGAAGAATGATGTTTGGGATGTTGTACCAAGACCTAAAGAGAAGTCTGTTGTAACTTCTAAATGGATCTACAAAATCAAGCATGCTGCAGATGGCAGTGTAGAGAAATACAAGGCAAGATTCGTAGCTCGTGGCTTCTCTCAGAAAGAGGGAATAGATTATGAAGAAACTTTTGCACCTGTAGCCAGGTATACTTCCATCAGAACAGTACTTGCCCTGGCTGCAGCAATGAAATGGAAAATACACCAGATGGATGTTAAGACTGCTTTCTTGAATGGTGTAGTTGAAGAGGAAGTATATGTGGAGCAGCCACTCGGTTTCGAAATACATGACAGGGAGTCATATGTGTGCAGATTGAAGAAAGCCTTGTATGGCTTGAAACAAGCTCCCAGAACTTGGTATGGTAGGATGGACAGTTTCCTATCTAGTTTGGGCTTTACCAAGAGTAAAGCGGATTCCAACCTTTATTACAAGGTTGAAGAAGGGAATCCTGTGATTCTACTCCTGTATGTGGATGACTTATTTGTAACAGGAGATGACTGATTGATTGCAGATACTAAGAGAAAGCTTGCTGCCGAGTTCGATATGAAAGATTTGGGAATGATGCATTATTTCCTAGGTATGGAGGTGTGGCAGAGTGCAGGTGGGATCTTCCTTGGTCAAGGGAAGTACACAGTAGATATCCTGAAGAGATTCGGGATGATGGATTGCAAGGCCATGGCCACACCTATGGCATCGAATCTAAAGCTTCTATGTGATGCTTCATCTGAGCCGGTTGATGTCTCTATGTATCGTCAGATGATTGGGTCCTTGATGTACCTGACGAACACGAGACCAGATATTTGCTTTGCGGTGAACACATTGAGTCAGTTCCTGACAGATCCGAGGAGTGTTCACCTGGTTGCTGTAAAGCATGTTCTGAGGTACCTGAAGGGTACAGTGGATTATGGGCTCAAGTATGAAGCGAATCAAAAGTTTAACCTACAGGGTTATGTTGATTCAGATTGGGCAGGCAGTGCTGCAGATAGGAAGAGCACATCTGGGTGCTGCTTCAGTATGGGATCAGGTGTGATCTCTTGGTTTAGCCGGAAGCAGTCCTGTGTAGCACTGAGTACAACTGAGGTAGAGTATGTTGCAGCCTGTTCAGCTAGTTGTGAGGCAGTATGGCTACGGAAGCTACTGTCTGAATTATTTGATCTCCCGTTGGATGCTACTGGTATCTTCTGTGATAACCAGAGTTGTGTGAAGCTGTCCGAGAACCCAATGTTTCATGACAGGTCGAAACACATAGAGATCAAATATCACTATATCAGGGATATGGTGCAGAGAGGAGCTGTGAAGCTCCTATATGTTGCGACGGACGAGCAGATTGCAGATGTGTTGACGAAGCCACTAGCCAGGGTGAAGTTTGAGTACTTCAGAGAGAGGCTTGGTGTTCTTCGGATTGATGACACTTCGAGGAAGAAGTGATGGACACATTTGCTGAAGCCATTCCAAGCATGTTGGAAGGAGGATCCTTCACATGGCTGTGGATGTAAGCGCTGGATGATGAGCATCAGGATGATGTTCTGGTTTCTGCTTTGTATGATCAGTTGGATCATTTTTTATATGTATGTATGTATGCATCATGTTGGATGCTGGATATGATCAGTTGGATCATTTATATGTATGTACGCATCATGTTGGATGCTGGATATGATCAGTTGGATCATGTGTATGTATTTTGTATAAGCATCA
Organism: Larix kaempferi; assembly: GCA_027924585.1. Lineage (NCBI taxonomy): Eukaryota > Viridiplantae > Streptophyta > Pinopsida > Pinales > Pinaceae > Larix > Larix kaempferi. The sequence goes on from BSBM01000254.1 coordinate 1,989,139, forward strand.
TGTTGGATGCTTGGACCATGTATCTGTATATGTATCAGGTGGATACATTGTATGATCAGGTAGATCATGTATGTTGATATGTATCATGTATTTGTATTTGCATCAGGTGGATACACTGTATGATCAGGTGGATCATGTATGATGATATGTATCAGGTAGATACTTGGTATGCATCAGGTAGATGCATTGTATGATCAGGATGATCATGGATGACGAGCTTCAGGATGTTGCTCCAGATGACATGCAGCAGGATGCTGCAGTGATGATGATCAGGATGATCATGTGTACATCAGGATGATGTATGGTGAGTATCAGGTTGATACACTGTGGCCGTGGAACAGGTTGTGCAGATAAGCATGTAATTTGTGCCCTGGGAGATTTGCAAATAGTCTTTCGAGGTTTTTCCTACGGCATGTAATTTGTACCCTGGGATATCTGGCAAATGCTCTTTCGAGGTTTTGCTTGGGAGGACATATAATTTGTGCCCTGGGAGATCTGCAGATAGTCTTTCGAGGTTTTTCCTATGGCATGTAATTTGTGCCCTGGGATATCTGGCAGATGCTCTTTCGAGGTTTTGTCCTATGGCATGTAATTTGTGCCTCCGATAGGTTGAGCCGTGTGCTCGTAATCAGTCCTGGGATGCTCTTTCGAGGTTTTGCCATGACCACATGTAATTTGTGCCCTGGGAGATCCGATAGGTTGAGCCGTGTGCTCATAATCAGCCCTAGGATGCTCTTTCCAGGTTTTGTGGTGACCACATGTAATTTGTGCCCTAGGAGATCCGATAGGTTGAGCCTTGTGCTCGTAATCAGTCCTGGGATTCTCTTTCGAGGTTTTGTGGTGGGGTCACATGTAATAAGTCCTGGAGATCTGGACAGGATGAAAAAGGCCTCAGATGCTCTTTAGGGCTCTTGCTAGTCAAGAGACTCTTTTAAGGCTTTGTGACGCACGTAATAAGTCCTGAGATTTCCACAGTATGGCCAGTGATGATGAAGACCTGCAGGTGGTGGGCCTACATCCAGTATGAAAAAGCACTGGCTTTGTAGAACTTCCTATGACGAATAGAGTCAGAGATTGGTTGAGATAGCAGCAGCAGTGACGATGATGATGACGATGATCCCGAGAAGAAGACTTGTCTAGCAGATCTATGTCGAGAAATACCTTCCTAGTTAAGATGGAGTGTTGATGTATATGTAACTTCGGAATGTATTTCATCTATGTATTTCATATATATTTATTGTACCCTTATTAGAGATGTGTTATTCCTCTATAAGGAAGTGTCGTCATGTGGATTGACAAGTGTCGCAAGTGTGTGTACTTGCCGATGGGTTATTAGACCACCATGTGTGGGGTCGGCCCTGAAATATATATTATATTGTGGATGTACCTAGCTAAACAAGTCGGCCCCATAAGGTCACTGGGCAAACAGGTTAGTATAAATAGAGATCGGGAGATCTCTATTTAGATCATTCGGAAAGTCATATCTCTCTCACTCAGAAAGTGGCGCACTAGTGAGGAGGAGGATCATCTGCTTCTAGGAGACTATCTCAAGTATATATTTTGGTTGTACTTTGGTTGAGCCATTGCTCTCTCTATCTCTGAGGAAGTTGTGGGGTTTTTCACCTTAGGGTTTTCCCCACGTAAACTCTGTGTCTCTTGTCTCTCATGCTTTTGATTCTTGTGATGCTTGTCATGCTTATTGTGATTGTTATGCATTGATATACTGTATATGTTATTCTCTCAGTGAAGATCCTAGAGTATTGTGAATTAATGCTCAAAATTTAACACCTAGACGCACCTAGAAGCCTCTTACCTACCAGACAGGAGATGAACAACATTACCAGCAACGACATTTATATATAGTATGTGCAGATTACTTGGATCAACCCTCAAGGTGGGTTACGTCCAAAGATGTCCTTCTACACTGCACACTTCATGGATTTGAGTGATGGTCTCATTATTCGGCCCCATTACACACTCTGCCATTGGGCACAAGCGCTTCATATTCCTTTAGTCCAATTCAGAGTGGGCTCTCATTATCTCAAGGTAGAGACGGATCATCAGATCGACCGATCGGATAGGATCTACCAAGTTTGTCATCTTCAAGAGGTTGAGACAAAGGAGCACTTCATCTTTTGAAACCCCCTTTACTATGAGATCTGCAGGTGATTCCACTGTCTCTTCAGGGTCTTCCTTCTCATGGAGCTTCAGACATTGACTAGTGTCTTCAAATATCCTGATCAGCGATATATGGCCTTATACTTGCAGGATGCCTTCCAACGGCACTCACAGTCAAGAAAAACCTCCACTCAATGTATCACTTCATTTTTTACAGTGCTTCCTTCCTCTAGGGACGCCAAGAGATAGACGGACAACAATACTATCTTGCACCGCAGATTAGTTATGACACAAAGGACCACCTCCACTTCCACCCGACAACAGTGACATGGCCAGTCCCAACCCCATCACAGCAATTGGACTACTCCACCCAGGTCACAGCAACAAGATCCCCATTCTAGAAAGTGGTATACTACCCATTGCAGCTCCTCTTCCAGTTCTTCTTCCAGATAGTGTACTCTTCTAGGGTTCCTCCAGTCAGCCTCGGATGGTAGGAGAGATGCTTCTAGCACTCCATGACAGATTCACCATTTTTGTATCACAGCTTTCAAATCCACTCTCTATACATTTTTCTTCTAGATCAGATCTCTTTGTCTATCTCTCTTCTAGATCAACTCCCCATCTGTGGAGCTAGTGCATGTTTGACTTGGTTTTTAGGTTAGTCTTGCTTTTTGCTTTTCTAGGAGTCGTCTTAGCACTCCCGCATTGTATTGACACCATGGTACCACACAATCCCATTGACCTACTTTTGTGGTCATTTGGTTGGACATTAATATATTTAACTTATCTTATCTATGACTTCCTTACTAAAAGCACCAATGAGTTGTTCCAATCCAATTTCTTCTCCAAGAAGAAATCATAAAATATTCTAGGAAAAAAATATAATAATGCTCTCATGTAACCAACTCCATATGACAAGTCAATAATAAATAAATAATGGAGTGGTTATGCCAAATAACACCTCCAAGAGTGGTTGACCATGTCAATGGGCTCCAATGTGCCTTCAAGAGAATCTAACCACTAACAACCTTCATAAATGAACAACAACCAACTCCCAATAGCACATGTAGTTCATCTAATAAAAACAATGCACCCTCCAAGTTACACATGTGGTCAAAATGCTGAAAGGGTTTTAAAATGGTAGATTTGAAATCACCATAACTCCCTCAATACTTGTTTGAAAAAAGTCATTACGTAGGAACAATTATGAGTGAAGAGGAGCTGCATTAAACGAATTTGAAACTCGACATTTCGATCCCTACTCTGGGATCATCAACAGGAGACAGTTGAAGCCTGCAAGGACAAAGACGCCCGTGAGACATCCATAAATATATGAAAAATGATTCTTAGTTTTAATAATTTAATTTAGGGTTTTCACCTAATAAGCAATTAAATTATTAAAACTAAGAATCATTTTTCATATATTTATGGATGTCTCACGGGCGTCTTTGTCCTTGCAGGCTTCAACTGTCTCCTGATGATGATCCCAGAGTAGGGATCGAAACGTCGAGTTTCAAATTCGTTTCCCTCAATACTTATCAGATTTTCTATTATAACCACTTTTTGGAAATCATGCAGCCACCTTGCATCTAATGATGCTGATCTTAGAGCAATTGGAGCACTCTGTCAAAAGATATATGATGTTAAGCTAGCATGTATAACCAAAAGTACCCTCCCACACATGCCATCTAAAAATTATAAGACCAAGTAAAACCTCCTCAAAATAGCGTGTGGTGCATGTTCGGTACATAAATAAATAATATTAATAATAATAAATAATAAAATAAATATAATGTAATAATTAATTAAAAAGACAACAAGCGTGTCCTTTATATTTGAAAAGGCATGATGGGCTTATATAAAGGTCCACGTATTGTAATGTATTATCGTCATTCAACTTTATTATTCAAATTACTATATATAACCAGACATATTTATCAAATTAAAATAGAATAAGGATTGTTCTTATTACATTGGTAACATAGCGAAGTAATTTTTTTTTACCAACTGGTAAAAGAAATTTACCAAACCGGTAAAAAAATTCACCATCTTGTAAAAAACATTTACCACCTGGTAAGAAAAATTTACCAACCAATAAAAAACTTTACCAACCCAGTAAAAAAACTTTACCAAGCTAATAAAAAAAATTTACCAATCCAGTAAAAAAAAAGTTACCAAACTAGTAAAAAAAATAAAACAATTTACCAATCCGATATATCCAACAAAACGTTATACAGGTGCCATTGATTCATTTCGTGAGAAAGTGGTTGCCATTCTTGAAGAATCAAAGAGAGATGGATAAAAATTTTGAGCAATCAAAGGATAGAGATAGAGCGAAGGAAAAGGATAGAAAACATAAGAGGCGCCATGCTAGTACAACCGAGGATGTAAGCTTTGGAAAAGAAGAAAGAGAGGAATCAAAAAAGTCTTGCAGGCACAATAGTGATCGGAAGAGGTCTTCTCCAAAGCATGGATATGAATCTGATTTGAATTAGCAGAAAAAGCAGCAGCTTCAGTTGAAAACTATGAAGGATCATTATCCACAGTTGGATCACCAATTCTAGCCGCTGCCACATCATCACCATCTAAAATCTCCAATCCACCTGCCCCCAATGATGACAATGAAAGTTATGAGGAGAAGAGATTTAAAGCCATCATCTCTCGCGAAATTGGAATGGGTAGATATGACCTCGATGAGAGTCAAGCTAGTGTTGTTGATAAGTACCCAAAAGAAGCCATACGCACAGAAGATAAGGAAGATCAAATAAGGGAACCTACGATAGAGACTAATGTTAATTTATCCCAGATGTCTCTACTCGATATGGGAACCCTGAGATCTCAATGGCCTTAAGTCTCTATAAGCCAAACAAACCCTGCTTCTCTATGACGGAGAAGTTCATATTTAAAACAGACTTATAACTTAAAGCACTAACATGTCTCTTAACAACTTTGACCAATAATAAGCAATCACACAAATTTGACTCAAGATGTACCCTGGAAACCCCAATGGGGAAAACCAGCTCCAATGGGGCTTTCTTCTTTCTTGAGACCAGAGCAAATAAGAGAGAATAGTTACATACAGAAACTCAGAAAATACAGTCGAACCTGACGAGTATAAAACCCTAGATCTGCAGAAGTAGCCACTACTGCTCTTGGGAAATGCGCCCCTGCTGTCTGTTCAAATCTGGATCTCTCTGAAGGTTTGTCTCTGCCTGTCTTAGGATGTAGTACCACCTCTCTCAATCCACAACCCTGATCTTCTCTGTCAAAAAAGAAATTCTGCAACTCCACTCTGAAGAATGCACCCCCTCTGCATGGGAAATGCACCCTCACTCTGCAGCTGTAAAGTCGCCCCTCCTCTTATCTCAGTCTATCTCAAATGAGATCATCTCAAATCTTCTTCAAGCACTAAAGAAGATCAATCTTGTAAGTCTCGGTTCACCTAGCCTCAAGCAGAATTGCCCACCAGTCAACCACGTCCTCCTCTCCTCAGGAAGTGTGCCCCTGCTGCTCTGGAAAGTCTCCCTAGCTCAATGCTCTGAGTTGTCTGCACTCAGATGCTCTCACAGCACTCAATAATGGCAGATTTGTGCCTCTAATCAAGTGCGGACAAATCCCTCTCAAATCCTCTCACTATCCCTCTCTGCAGATGCGCCCCCCTCTCTCTGGAAGTCGCCCACTCTGCATGCACAAGTCGCCCTCACCCTCAATCTCCTCTCTCTCCGAAGAAACTATTGAGTAACCTCTGTCAGTGACCTCCTGCCTCCTTATAATAACTCACCACCCGATTAGGGTTTTTGAAACCCTAAAGTGAGTGCATGCAAAAATCTCACTTTTGCATGCTTTTTAATTAACAGATGTGCATGCAAAAACTTGCATGCATGAGGCAAATCACCCTGAAAGGTCCGCATGCATCCACTGTTGGATTCATGCCATCTGGTAGAGTGCATCTCACCCTCTATCCCGTCCTGATGCCTATACTGCAAATGTACCTCCATGCTAGGCATCTGACCATGGAGGACATCCCGAGATACCACTATCTCTAACAACTAAAGAAAAAGACAATAACAATGATCAATGCAACGACAAGGGATGGATTCCACGGTGTGCAAAGGAAATCAAGTTTGAGAAATCAGATATTTTAGATTCAACTTTTATCTTGACTATCCTCTCCCCCAAAAAATCTCAATGCAAAGTTGTATGGTGATTTCGAGTCAAAGAAGGCTCGTGAGACCTCATTTTTCAAGGTGACTTGTAAAGATAATGGAAGGGGAATGCCACATGATGACATCCCAAAATGCTTGGACGAATGCTTTCTGGAACAAAGTATGGGCTTAAACAAAATCATGGCAATTTTGGACTAAGTGCAATGATGGCATTGATATGGTCCAAGATGATTGTTGGACTTCCAATAGACATTTTTTCAGCAATGAAGGGCCAAATTATCTTTCATTTTGTAGGCATGATATTGATATTCACAAAAATATTCCTCACGTTCATGTACATGAAAAGCGGGACAACAATGATAATTGAATGAAGCAGAAATTCAAATTACAGTTGACGGCAATTGGACAAACTATCGTTCAAGGATAATATAGTATATGCACCAGATGGTTGTAATAACACCATATGCTCAGTTTTCTATTCCAATACATTTTAGGAACAGTTGACAAGAATGTCACAATAAGATTTGCACGAAGGACAGATGTGACCAAGTACATACCTAATGCGTCACACACTATATATGAGGTTGTTTATGTTGGCATACGGATTGATGTGAAGAATGTTGTCATCGCATTGACTAATCGAGAGTGTGAGGGAGAGCAAATTGACAAGGCCTTGTTGAAGAATAGTATGGACATTTTAATTGAAATATTTGGAATGGGAAGCACCATACTCGTTTATTGATAGTATACCTACGCGAGAAGTGATCAATATTTTTGTGGAGATTACAACGCAAAGACACAATTATCTAGAAAACGGTGTAAGTTGATAAATGACTGAGTTCAAGAAGTGGTTTAACAATTCGACAACGTTTCAAGAACGAAACGTTTTTAAGGGGGTGGCAATGTTATGTACCATAAATAAATAATATTAATAACAATAAATAATAAAATAAATATAATGTAATAATTAATTAAAAAGACAATGGGCGTGTCCTTTATATTTGAAAAGGCATGATGGGCTTATATAAAGGTCTACGTATTGTAATGTATGTTCATCATTCAACTTTATTGTTCAAATATCTATAGATATTCAGACGTATTTGTCAAATTAACATAGAACAGGGACTGTTCTTATTACTGTGCAGATGGGTACTCCAAGCAAATCATACCACAATAAATTCCTAACAAACCCATGCTAAATCAACCATATGGTCAAAATAGTAATGAGTGGCAGCAGGCCCGCACATCCTCCAAAATTCCACGTGTGCATAGTAGGTGGAATAATAAATAAATAATTAATAAAGTATTTATAAGCACAATCCATCAATGCCATACCTCTCTCACATGCGTATAGTCAAAAGAAGCAACACCTGACACATCCTCAGATTCACCCACAACAATGATAATGAAGTAATAACCTAGGTGAAACTTTAGGAACCATGCCCAATAAACCAAGTAACTCATCCACCATATCCAGGAGCAATAATTAATCACAAATACTTAGTGAAAACCCTAAGATGATGGGTTCCCTATCCATGAATGCACAAAGGATTAATCAAATGTGTCCAATGCTAAACCAAAACCTTCAAATACCCCCCTCAAACACCACATGCTAGATGCAGGCCCCCAAACAAAAGATGATGATGCCATACAAGAAGAAAATACATATCATCTAATCATGAATCATCAATGCCCCACTGCATCTATCTGTCTAGTGTAAAGAATATGCCAACTGATAAAAACTGGAACCTGTGGACCTGATCACAAAGTATGGCAAAAAGTCACAATACTCCAAGTGCAACCTGTCTATCAGGGTCTTCAACTGGAACAAACACCTTATGCAATTGAGGGGTAACACCTAGGATGGACAGTTTCACCATCACCATTTTTGCATCACAGTTCTTGGATCCACTCTCCTTCCTTGAACCAGCTCTCTTCATATCTCTCCTTGTACATATTCTTCTCTGAGACGACTCTCCATTTATAGAACTAGGGTTTGATTTTATTTCTGCTTTTTATCTTTTATAGGAGCTACTTTTACGCTCCCACTTTGTATTGTTCTCATGGTACTACACAGTCCCATTGACCTACTTTTGTGGTCATTTGTTGGACATTAAGAAAATTATCTTATCTTATCTTATCTGTGCACATAAGGTGTGTTAGTATCTGCCATTATTTTCTGAAGTTGGTGGAAAACATATTTGCAAATGCTTCTACTTGTGCCACAGTAAAAAAAGGAACCACAGCATTTTACTTGTTCAAATCCATCATATAGGATTGTCCTCAAGGACCAGTACTAATACTTTTCCAGTTAATGTCCTAGGTACATGCATGCCCATCAAGTTTTTCTTATTTTAAAGGTAAGTGAATGGCAAATGAAAACTCTATTGATATCTCTTTCTTCATGATGAGAGTTAAGATATTTGTTCCAAAATTCAAGATGAGGACTCTGCTAACAGCAAAGTACAGGTAAAATTTCAAGATGAGACAATCAATCAAATTGCTCACAATCTCCCAAGGAGATGCTTCTAAATTTCTGTCCACCCTATTTGAATTCAGGATCTCCCTTAGAGGCATGTAGCACTGTAGGGGACTCAAAAGCAAGAGAGCTTCCTTGGCAAATCGCAAATCACCGCCAAGGTGCCTTTTGCACCAATGTTGGCAGGGAGGGAAGTGGGGGGGTGTGTATGTTCCTTTTTACACACCATCCCAATCCTAATGAAGATATATATATATATATACACTAACTATCTAAGCTGTAAAAGCCTCTGTGATAGTTAGTGTATCTAAGCTGTAAAAGCCTCTGTTGACATAACACTAACTATCTTAGACAGTTAGTGTTATGTCAACAGAGGCTTTTACAGCTTAGATAGTTAGTGTATCTAAGCTGTAAAAGCCTCTGTTGACATAACACTTGTATCTAAGCTGTAAAAGCCTCTGTTGACATAACACTAACTATCTTAGATAGTTAGTGTTATGTCAACAGAGGCTTTTACAGCTTAGATAGTTAGTGTAGTTAGTGTTGGACAGCTAACCTGGAAACACACTTCAGTTTAGGAGTAAATCAATTTGTCATGGTGTTTAAGTGTTATGCTTCACTCTAGAGTCTACAATAAATTCTCTTCTGTGAATCTGTACTATAATCAAATAAAAAATTATTTTTATCTTTCACGACATATTTCTCTAGAAACTAGGTTGTTATTTTTCATTTTCAAGATTACTTATAATAGGTAATGTGCATAGACAAAGATTAAATGACTTGCATATAGCAGTAATGCCTCCTGGTTCAGCTATACCTACATTCCATGTTATTGATCACATGCCAAAGTAAGGAATTCCATGTAATTTTTAGATTGCAATCTTTGGATTTTCGAAAATTATAAGTTTTTGCTGCTAACCTTGTTGAACAATCACAAGAGAAATCAAAACAACTAGAATAGAAATGAAATGAGAATAATTGGAAATAAAGCAAACACTTCAACAGACTTGAGCAATTGGTAGGATTTTTATTTGCAGATTTGTCAAATACCTCCATTGCAAGCCCATATGTTGCACTAGATGGCTTTAACCCACTTTGCCTCATTTGTTGCAGCACCCAAAAAGCTCCTTTCCATTGTTTCCAAGGAACACAGGCATTTAAGACCTGTGATAAATGATAAATCAGAAAACTTGGTATATTGCTAGGACTTGATCAGGAATCATAAATCCAAAGCTTCTTTCTCCCTGCCCTAACCAAATCAAAATCCAATGGAAGGGGGAAAACTACATGTCCAGATACATAGTTGTGATAGATAAGATAATTTTATTAATGTCCAATGAATGACCACAATAAGTAGGTCAATGGGGCTCAAAGGACATCCAATGTAAGTACATAGTGGGACTGCAAAAACAGCTCCTATTGCTTCTCTATCAACAGCAGAAAAAGAGCCAAGTAAATAGCTTAAAAAAGTCTGAACTTTCAATCACCTACAGCATTATAGACTACAACATCTGGTTCTAGCCGAGGATCCCAATGTAGAAATTTCACATTCTTCATTAGCTTGGAAGGACCTATCCGCAAACAATCAATAATATTCAAAATTTCTTTGAGATAACCAGCTTGCCCAAGAGTAACTGCAATACTATGATATGCTGGCATGTCAGGGTAAGAAGAGATATGTTCCTGCAGAAAAATAAATGCACATAGAAGCTATGAACATTATAATTCCAAAGGCTATAAAGAAATGATGATATCCAAATAAGCACAACAACAACAAGCACATTACACGCATCGCATGAAAGACATTCAATGCTTCTATTGGCCTCCTCGCCTTCCCAAGGACAGCAATCAATGTTGTATATACATACCTGCAAAAGCCACAACATTGCACTGAACTGGATGACAAATTTTATAGGATAGGAACTTCACTGCATATGCCGGCCTTCCTTAAAAAAAGGAACATAAGATGAACCCTTTTGCATCATGTGACATATCATAAAGAGAAAAGTGCACAGCCCCTTGCTTCTTAGCAGATGGAGCTCACTCAATACACCATTCATTTGGAAGAAATTGAGTTCCCCTCAGAGATACTTTGAGCCCAAAATTGGACAGAAATCACTAAAAATGTTGACAGAGAGGTGACCCACTAAGTTATTTTTACGTCCCCAGTTTGGAGGGCTATTGTGAAAACATATTACAGAGTTTGTATTAATATTAAAGTGTAAACATCTTAATAAACTGAAGAACAGCCTACATTCACTAAAAAGGATACATAAGTAATTAACTTAAGTGAAAAAAGTAAGATGCAAGAGAATATTGACCAAGGTCGACCTTAATACACTATAGTGTGCCATTGTGCATTACTAGAGACAACTTACATGCAAAGGTCGAGCAAAACTTAAGGCAGGGAAATTGACTAGGATAAATACATGACAAACCTCATCTTTGCATAAATTCACATGATTTCTCTCCTCATTTATTGTGCACTTCTTGTTCTTTGTATCTATAGAAATCTCCAATTCTATATGGTTTTCAACCCACAACTTTGAAAGATGATAAATTTTGCACATAAAGTAAGAAAAAAGTCTTATGACCCTTCATTTCTAGGTCCTGCAAGAATACATACAAGCTGAAACAGGCAAAATTCGATTACAGTTTCTCTACAGAAAGAAAAACATTTTGAATCCTGTTCATAGTAATTTCCATTTGTGAACCTTTATTTTTTATATAAAATAGATTTTGCATGACAGCCTTTCTTATAAGAGGAAAATATTATCTTCATGAATGCATCATGATAAGCCTCAGTCTAGCCTTAAAACTGGTGATCATTCATCATATGATACACCAGCTCTGCCTCTCTAATATTCAAACTTTTATACCAATGTGCTTGATTATAAATCTTAAACAATGAATGATCTTAAAGCATTGTTTTATTGAAGCACTGAAGTTCTATATGGTCATAAATGACTATATATATATATAGTCTTAAATGAACAATTTCATTTATGGTATTAAATGATCAAATTAATTTATGGTCTCAAAGGACCAACTCAACTTTATCAGATTGTATGAGTGACCATATATATATGGCAAGGCAGTGGAACCATTGATTAGTGAGCCAAGGCCATGTGAGTTTTAGCCGCATCTTTTCAATGATGAAGCTCATACTCTGTCCTCTCACTCAAAGTACCCAATGGAAAAGATGATTCACCAGTTACCAAGAGAGTTAGTAAGACACACTTGCATCGCATTGCATGTCGATGTCTCTTGTTCTATGTATGCATAGAAAGAATAAGAGACATATACATATATCTATCCATCTACCTCTCTATCTATATATACACATGCAAACTAAGTCACGTGGTTCAGATTTGGTGAAGATAAAAAATTTGAGAAAATTGTCAGTGTAAAAAAGTGCGATAAAATTCATATTTAAGTTTGAAAAGAAGAAAAGGGCATTTTTTACAACTTATATTTCCAAATAAAAAAATGTATAGCTTCAAATTTGATAAAAAAGAAGTCAAGGGGTCTAGGTTCCATGGTTAAGCAAGGGCGGTGACATTACCCCCCACCAAGGTTCAAAACCCTTAGAGACATGTTTCAACCCTCATGGGCCATCTCACCTATGCAAGCGATTAGTTCCTACTATAAACATTGTTAGCCACCATTTTGACATGGGTGTCCACATGTGATTTATGTTACACATACAACAGGGGTTACAGGTTGATGGAGCTATGGATGGCCTAGGTTCCTTGATGCTAGATTTTTGGTTCATGTTGTGACAATGTCCTAGTGTTGATGATGCCCTAGCATATGGATTGCACGCATACATGGCCTTGTGATGGATATTACTCCCGGTACAAGGTTTATAAGGTTTATGAAAAGAAACAAGAAAGAGGTACGTTGCTCCAGGAGGTCTTGAATGGCCTAGATCTTCGATTTTCCGGCAACACCTCCTCTTACCTGTTCATTAAAAATGAAAAACCAGCCACCCGCTATGCACCAAATGTGCCAAATAATGCATTAGAAGCATAAAAATTTAAGTACTGAAAGATAGGAAATAATTGCAAGTACTTAACAAAACTAGATCTACTCAAATTTAAGCTTTAAAACCTTAGATTTAGTAGCATACTTAAGTAAATCAACCTTTAGATATTCTTTTAAAAGTAAACTAATTCACTCAAGCATATACAGAACCGAAACCAAAAGAAAGTTGAATTTAAAGTGAGGAGAGAGGGAAGAAGAAGAAAGCTCAAGTCGAATATTCGGATCTATGGAATCCAACGGTGGGAAGTGAAGAGACTATGTCCGCTCCATCAAGCGAGGACACCTACACTACTGACAATACTTGCAAAAAGAGGATTAAATCCGGTATCTCCTATACCAGGGGTCAGAAGAGCATGATTATAAACAAATAAAACATGCAAATTCTAAATCACTATATACAGAAAGATAGTAAATGAAGTCAAGCTAGAATCATTTACCCTATGAGTTGATACCAACTTTCACCAAGGCCAAATAAATCACCACAAGATGCAAAGTAAAACAACAATACAGTTACCCCATATACCACTGACAATTATCATCCACACATGATTGCGATACACCATGGACCTCCAAAGCCTTTCCATTCATTGATAAAAATATTACAAGAACAATTACAAACTTGGGAAGCCTTTCGGTCCTCTCTGACCATAAGGAAAGAGAGTGTCAGGCACTTGCTTAAATAGCAAAAGAGGGAGAGGGGGGATGCATTTGCTAACTGAGAGTGTGAGGGCGAGTTCTAGCTTTGATTGAGGGATTAGACTTGGATTGAGTCATGAGGGATGGGCGCCACCTCTCAAGAGGTGTGCCCCCGTCCTTTGGGATAATCTCCCATCAAATAGAATTATGCCAACTCACAAATTCGCCCCCTCCTTGAGAGAAGTGCGCCCCCCTCATCTGGCTAACTCAAGTTGCTAAGATATGGTTCCAATCAAGAGGATTTATGCTCCAGTTTAACTTAGATTTGATTGTCGACTGATTGCCACCACTTCTATCCACTGAAAACATGTCTAGGACAAGTTTCCATAAATTAAGGGGGCTGATTTTTCCCATTTATTTAATATTTTTATGCATTTTTCGAGAGAAAATCAACTTTAGTGATAAATAATCACTAATTTTCTCTTATAAGTGGGTTTAGGGGTTAAGTGGGTGCTCCAGGTTAGAAAACAAGCACCCCCATGGCAAAATCCATCTCCTAACCACACTTTTATGCTTTTTTTTATTTTTTACATTAAAAACATTAAAAAATTGACCCATTTTATGGGGAAAAAAATTTATTTGCGAAAATTAAAATAAAACCTAGGGGGACCTAGTACATGTTCATATGACTCAAAATTGATGACTAGCATGGTAATATACATAGACACTTGGACTTTAATAACCTCCCAAGGTTTAACTCGGAAATTATGTGTCGCTGAAAAGCAATGCATAATTACCAAGGAAAAAATACTCTAGAGTACCGCATTGATGTCTAAGTCTTAGGCAAGCCAAGTATTTTACAAAATTCATCACGCTATGCCAACTTATTACAATTCCCCGCAGTGTGTGAACATGCAAATTTATTAAAAAAGGGCCAAGTTGGCCTGCTAGGACTTCTGATCTTCTGAATATGAATTAGTATACTTGCTCAATCTCCGTAGGCTCACTTGAAATTCAGCTAAGTGCAACTTAAGTGGATAACACAGTTCAATTTCTCAATTTCAATGACTTATCCTTCTTCAATTTTACAATTCAATGATTCACTTCAATGACTTTTCATTTTTCTTGATGCAAAAAGTGTTTGTTCTTGATGTAAACTACAATTTGCATGTTAGTGTGCTTGATTTTGCTTATCAAATTAAATGAGTGTCAAAGACTAGACAAAAACATTCAAGAGAAAGACATCCAGCAATGCACACAAGCACCAAATGTACCTAAGATCCCCTTATTCAATTTCGGGTGGATCTAGGACACATCTACCACAAAAGAATTGATATTTTTCTTGATTTTGTAGGATTTTGTAGGACTACAATTTCCTTTTTGCATGAGGAACTCTCTTCCCTTCAAAAGATTACAATGAGGAACTCTCTCTCGTCTCCTTTCAAAGTTTACAATGAAGTACTTTCTCCCTTCTCCATTTTAAAAACTTCAAAAATTTGATAAGCTCCCTTTTTATATGAAAGATCAAACAATACTACTTCACTACACTAGCACACTATATCTCTTTAGCAGCCCAACAAGCATATACAATTTCTTAATTACAATCAAGCCTAGACATTTATTTATTTACTCAAATATGTTGACATCTATTTGTTATAAAAGGATCATAGTCAAATTGCAATGTCCACATGAGATATTAATCAAAAAACAATTACCTTTATTTTTTAAGGTTGCACCAGCTGTCGATGGGCATGGGTATACTCCTTGTTGCGTGGGCTGTTGTGCTTCATTTTCCAGCGGTGTATGATTGTCCTTCCTCTTCGCGTGGGTTGTCTCTTCCTTTTCCAGTCAATGGTGAACATGTTCATACACGTGTTGGAACGTTGCAGCTCTCCTTCTATCTGATCATAAGATTGATCATACCAGTCCAATGTGGTCTCTCATTACCTTTCTTTGCAATGAGCGCCTTCTTTCACTAACTGGTCCATCAAAATGGGTCAAGTGCCAATTCTTTCTTCTTTTTTTTACTGCAATTGTTCCCCTCTCTCCATGGCAGGTGTATAGACAGCACCAATAAAGCCACAAAAAATTGTGAACTCTCTTTACAACTGGCATGTGCACTTGGATCACTGGTCAATGTGGTCTTTCCAGTAGCGTGTGGGCTCAAAGCGTGTCTGTGGGCTCCTCTTGACTGCAGACGCCCTCACAGGATCGATGATCGTGGGTTGTTAACTTCTCGATCCTTGACTATATTGTTGTTTTAGGCAAATCATAGGTCTGATATAGGCTATAACTACACGTAGGATGTTGGGCTTGAGCTCATGGCACTTTGAAGTTGATTGCCAACTCATGGGAAAGGAGTGGTACCTGTAGGTGGATCTCAGAGGTGGCCTGGTGGACTAAGGCCTAGCACTCCACGACAAGGATTTATTACCTCGTGGCGAGTTTCATGTCCTAGTTGCACTTCACTGTGGCGCTTTTTTTAAATTCTTTTGAGCAGATCTAAACATAATTGTTGGAAAATCGTTGAACGAATAGGTAGAATGGATTGATTATCTTGGAAGACAAATCAATGGTTGTTGGCGCAAATCTAACAATGGATCTCCCCTGTCAATGGTCAGATTGCCAGATCAATGATCAGAAACCCCATGCAGATCTCTTGACATTTTGTCGGTATAGACAGCATGCCTTCTCCTTCCTCGTGAATTGAATTAAGCACTTCAACACATCAAGATCTTACACCATTGGCTTCTCACATGGAACCTCTCGTGGATAACTACCATGGAGGGATCAAGCCCTTAAGACTCAAGGAGCTCTAATACCATATTAAACTATTAGATCAAGAAGGCAAAACACAAAATTGGCGAAAAAAGCTTGAGCCATTCTTCACAATAAATCTTCATACCAATGATGGTATTATATAGCACATCAATCATAGTCACCTCTAGATCTAGATCTCATTGACAAGTCATCAATGGTTAGGTATGACAACTCACATGAGAGGTGATCTAGGACTTTGTGATTGCATAGGGACTTACAGTCTAACACTAAGTGCATGCATAAAAGCTAGATCAATCTACACTTAGATCTATAATTTTTTAGGTATAAAGACAACTTCATTTGAGTGGATTTGAGTTATTTAACTCACTGCCTGCTGTCCTAACAGCACATAAACAGCAAAAGAAAGTCCATTTACATCGCTGTTTATTTGTTTCTTTAACCCCTTTAACACTATGTTTAGCTGTGCTTTTGATAGGACAAGTTGATGGTTCATTTGCAGGTTTAGGTGGCAGCTAAGTGTCAGTCTTGAGTGAACTTTTAGCTGATGTACAAAACATTCTTTAAGCAGGTTTAACAGCTAGGTGGCAGCCCCGTTCCCAGAAGAGTTGCAGTCAAACCAGCAACCCGTTCCTTCACAAATTTAACCTCTTTGGTCCTATTGTAAACTTGACTGATTCCTAACTTATAAAGTATCAGCATGTGTTCTCCATAGTCCTTTGGACTATTGTAAGTGCCAGGGATCAGTAGAAGCCACCATCCCTCTATGATTTTTCTAGGTTTTACTGTTTGCTGGTTTATGTCATCTTTTCAGTGATTTTCACCAACAGCCGGTTTTGCATTGGCTGAAGGTTACTTATGAAAAATACTATAACACTTAAACACACAGTAAACTACCACTAACAGCAGAGAACAAATATTTAATCACATGCACAACATAAAAGAGACTCAGATGTTTTTGGCAACTGTGCCCTGAAAAAACCCCCACGGGGAAAACCAGTAGAGAGAGAGAGATATTTATTATTTCTTCAGCAGCAAAAACTAGAACAATAATACAGTAAGAATACAACTTATCTCCACTCAGGAAATGCACCCACAGAGCTGCCTCGAAATGTGTGCTGAGACAGACTCAAAAACTGTGCAAATATCAAACTGATATTAATGCTGTACCCTCATTGAAAACAGTGCAGAATCAACCTCGTGAACTGTGCCCTACTGTCCCTCGATTTCTGTGCAAGAATCACCCTCGAAATCCGTGCTGAGAAGTGGCAGTGGTACGGTCTGTACGGACCTGCTGTACCCTACTGTTTCTCGAAACCCGTGCAGACTCAGCCTGTATTTCTGTGTCAGTTGCCTCGATAACAGAGCCAGGAATTAATGCCTCGAAAAGTGTGCCGAGAACCTTGAAAACTGTGCCCAGAAAACCCTCGAACTGTGTGCAGAAAAAATGTGACTGCTGTACAGTTTAACTCCTCGGGATTCGTGCTGAAGATGAATGCTGCTTACTAGAAATCTGTGCTGATAATAAATGCTGACTTCATGCCTCGATTTCTGTGCCCAACTGTCTGAAGGTTGCCTCGAAAATCGTGCAGTCTCCAAGCTCTTCTCTCTCGACTTCTCTCTATCTCAAACTCTCAAGAATTAAAATGAAATGAGCCTCCCTCATGCTTTTTGACTAACCCTAAGTGGGTTCTAATCCAATGGTGGACAAATGATCCAATCCAATGGCTAAGATTCAATGAGAGTAAAAACATCACTTTATTTAATTCACTTAAATAAATATTTACTCACCCACTTAACTTTAGCAAAAAGTGACTTTAGTGATATAAAGTCTCATTAATGGCAATTAATGTGAGGGTCACCTTTTTCCCCCTTCTAAGTGACATTAGGCTTTTGTCACTTGGGGAACACTTCCCTAGGTACAAAACTAACACTCCCTCTTACCGAGGAAGGTGTTCCGCACCACTCCCAACTTATCTCTAAAGAAGACAAACTTCCCCCTTTCCAAAGACTTCGTCAGGACATCTGCTACCTGCTCCTCAGTGGAAATATACTGCAACTCAACTGCCCCTCTCTGGACGTAGTCCCGAATGAAGTGGTACCTGATCTCAATGTGCTTCGACCTGTCATGGAACACCGGATTCTCAGAGAGCTGAATGCAACTCTAATTGTCGCAATAGATCACCGTAGGTCTCAACTGTTGATCAAATAAATCTACCAATAACTTACAAAGCCACAGTGCTTCGCAAGTCGCCTGACTGGCTGCCATATACTCAGCCTCAGCAGAACTCAATGCAACGGACTTCTGTTTCCTGCTGAACCACGACACTGCTGCCGAGCCCAAGCTGAACAGCAACTGGAAGTGCTCTTCCGATCCCTCACACAACCTGCCCAGTCTGAATCTGTGAACCCAACCAAGCTGACTCCACCCGAACCCCTGTAGTCTAGACCATAATCCACTGTCCCTGCTAGGTATCTCAGAATGTGCTTTGCGGCCATCCAATGCACACTCCTAGGCCGCACCATGAATTGGCTAAGAGTGTTAACCGCAAAACACAAGTCTGGCCTGGTGTTGACCAGATACATCAACGATCCGATGAGCTGACGATAGAGTGTGGGATCCACCAACTTACCCTCTGAAGCATGAAGTTGCTTCCAGTTGGTGATCATCGGTGTAGACATAGGCCTGCAGTCCTCCATCCGATAACTCTTCAGAATATCTGCTGCATACTTCCCCTACCCTAGGAAAATATGTCCAGGCTCCTGCCAAACCTCCATCCCCAAATAGTAATGCATCAGCCCAATATCAGTCATCTCATACTCAGCTGCAAGGTCTCTCTTGCACTATACAATAAGACGCTCATCTCCAGTGATAAATAAGTCATCAACATATAACAGAAGAATGAGAGGATCTCCACCAACCACAATGTAGTATAGGTTGGGATCAGCCTCACTCTTCTGAAATCCCATCGAAGTCAAGTATGCATCGATCCTGGAGTACCAAGCTCTAGGAGCTTGCTTCAGAGCGTACAAGGCTTTCTGAATCCTGCACACATGAGAATCTCTCCCATGTATCTCAAATCCCTGTGGCTACTCCAAATACACCTCCTCCTCCAGAAGACCATTGAGAAACGCGGTCTTCACATCCATCTAGTGGATCTTCCAACCCATCTCTGCTGCTATAGATATCACTGCTCTGATGGAAGAGTATTGAGGAACTGGAGCAAATGTCTCATCATAGTCAACTCCCTCAACCTATTAGAACCCCCTAGCCACAAACCGAGCCTTGAATTTCTCCACACTGCCATCTGCAGCATGCTTGATCTTGTAAAGCCACTTGGAAGTCACCACTGACTTCCCCTCAGGTCTCGGCACAATCTCCCAAGCATCATTCTTCATGATGGAATGGTACTCTTCCATCATGGCATCTCTCCATACCTGATGCTGAGAAGCCTCCTCAAATGTATAAGGCGCAGAGTCACTAAGACTCGCAACAAGAGCCATCCCATATCTATCTGGCTCAACTACTGACCTGATCGCCTCCTGAGGTCTACCAAATGCTTCCGCTTCCTTCAAGGTGTCCCGAAGCCACTTAGGCTTCCTCTTCCTTGAAGGTTCCTCCCAAACTGGTGTATCCTCATCTGAGGAAGTGCCAGAAGCAGAAGGTCTAACACCCCGAGGACCAGTAACTGATGAACCAGTCCCTGAAGACCCTGTAACCTGTGAGCCTGAAACCTGTGATCCTGAACCTATGCCTGTCCCTGAACCTGTCCCTGAAGTACCTGTAATCTGAACCATTGATCCTGTAGAAGCTGTGCCTGTACGCTGTGATCCAGTCACCCTAGAAACCTGCGGACCTGAAACCTGTATTGAAGAAGCCTGTGTCAACTGAGGTGTGGGAGCTAGTGGCTCCCTCTGCTCCATCTCTCTCGACTTCCTGAAGGCCCTCTCCTCATCAAACTTCACCTCCCGCCTCACTACAACTCTTTTTTGGCCAGGAATGTAAAGTTGATATGCCTTCGAAGTCTCATCGTAATCCACAAAGATACCTTTCTCTGCAATGGGCTCGAACTTCGTCCTCTTCTCAGAAGGGACGTGAGAGTAAGTTAGAGAGCCAAATATCCAAAAATGGCTCACCTCAGGCTTCTTGCCTGAATACATCTCCTCTGGAGTCATCCTCCCCAAAGCACGGTGAGGACTCCTGTTCTGCAGATACACTGCAGTGTTGCATGCCTCTGCCCATAGAAAGAACGGTAACCCCTGATCATGAAGCATGGCTCTCGTTGCTCCAACGATTGACCTGTTCTTTCTCTCTGCTACTCCATTCTGCTCAGGAGTGTAGGGAACTGTCAACTATCGCTGTATACCCTCCTGACTGCAAAAAGCATTGAACTCCTTGGAGGTATACTCACCCCCATTGTCTAATCTCAACATCCTGATCTTCCTCCCCGTCTGCTTCTCCACAAGGGCTTTGAACCCTTGGCAGACACTCAACACTAGTGGGGACTTCTTGTTCCTCAAGAAGTAGATCCAGGTCTTCCTGGAGTAGTCATCAATGAAGCTGATATAGTACTCATGACCAGTCAAAGATACTGAAGACATAGGACCGCAAATGTCAGAATGAATCAAGTCAAGCACTCCTGCTGCTCTCGTGTCACTGCTTGGAAAAGCAGTCTTGGTGTACTTTCCCAAAGCAAACCCTCTGCACACATCACTCTGCTCAATGTCGAACTCAGGTAAACTTGTGACCATGCTCCTCAACAATATCAGAGCTGGGTGATGTAGGTGGGCCATCCTCCTGTGCCATAGCTCACATAGCTCATTGCTGCTGCTGTGTGCTAGAGCATGCTGCAGCTGAAACAATAACTTGTACAATCGTCCACATCTAACTCCAATATCCATGGGAGTAGATACACCTGTGGTCCTGGGGAACACCTGCACTCTCCCATCTGAGAAACACACCACAAGACCCCTATCCTCACTAGTGGAAACCAAAACAAGGTTCTTTTTCAGCCCAGGGACGTACAACACATCCCTCAAAGTCATGGGACTCATGGACTCCCTCTCAAATGTAATGGTCCCCTGACCAACTACTCTAACAATGGTATTGTCACCAAGTACCACCTCCACATCTCTAACTATCCGTGATAGCTCGGAGAACAACTCTCGAGTACCTGTCATGTGTCTCGAGGCTCCGCTGTCAATGTACCACGTACTAGTGGTGGATGGACCTATCTGATGCCCTGTCAACAATGAATGCTCACACTCCATATCCATATCTATGCTGGTGGCTAAAGAGACTCTCTCTCTCTCAATCTGTCCAGCATATAGGGAAAACTCCCTCTGAAACCTGTCACCAAACTCATCAACCTCTGCTGAGGCTGCTGTCTGCTGTCCCTGTCCCTTCTTCTTCTTCTTGCTTGGACACTGTGATGCATAGTGCCCAAACGCCTGACAACAATAGCACTTGATTTTACTCAAGTCCTTCTTCTGTCCACCCTGTGGTTGCTGCTGCTGCTGCCTCTTGGCCCCACCCTTCTTGGGACCCTTCTTCTTCTTACCCTTGGCTGTCAGTGCCACGTTCTCCTCATCTGCCCCACTATGTGATGAACTACCCTGTAAGAGACCTCTCCTGGTCTCCTCCTGCACAAAGTCATCCCACAGTCTCTCCCAAGACAGTAGGTTCTCTCTACCCACTATGGCCTGCACAAATGCACTCCAGGACTTTGAAGCCCCGTTCACTGCTGTGCGTAGAAGCTCAGTAGTGGATACCACTTCACCAACCGCTGCCAGTTCATCCCGAACTACAGAAATCCTAGTGAGGTAAGCTGTGACTCCCTCTCCTCCATTCATCTTGATACTCTTGAGTTTCTCCTTGAGAACCATCTTTCTGTTCTCATTGGAACTCTCATACAAGCTGGTCAAGGCACTCCACATCTCATGTGCCCTGGTCTTACCAGAAATGTGAGGGATTATGTGGTCTTTCACTACGTCAAGGATAATCCTCCTAGCCTTACAGTCCTTCTTGTTGAAGGCTGAAAGAGCCGCTGCATCTGTTCCATTTGGAATGACAATGGGGTGGGCAGTAGTGCTCTTAACCGCCTCCACCCATAGTTCATTCTCCTCCAAAATCAACAAAATTCTGGCCTTCCAAGGCACAAAATTCTCAGTCCCATTCAACCTATCCTCAATCCTCAGACCTATAGCCATCTCAACTCCAACCCAACAGAATGTTGATCACTAACAGAAGAAAATCTCAAAAATTTCTGAGTTCTGGAAATTTCTGTGTGCTGCAAAAATACTACTGTTTTCTGCCCCTGTGCTCTGATACCATGTAGATTTTTCTGGGTTTTACTGTTTGCTGGTTTATGTCATCTTTTCAGTGATTTTCACCAACAGTCGGTTTTGCATTGGCTGAAGGTTACTTATGAAAAATACTATAACACTTAAACACACAGTAAACTACCACTAACAGCAGAGAACAAATATTTAATCACATGCACGCCATAAAAGAGACTCAGATGTTTTTGGCAACTGTGCCCTGGAAAAACCCCCACGGGGAAAACCAGTAGAGAGAGAGAGATATTTATTATTTCTTCAGCAGCAAAAATTAGAATAGTAATACAGTAAGAATACAACTTATCTCCACTCAGGAAATGCACCCACAGAGCTGCCTCGAAATGTGTGCTGAGACAGACTCAAAAACTGTGCAAATATCATACTGATATTAATGTTGTACCCTCATTGAAAACAGTGCAGAATCAACCTCGTGAACTGTGCCCTACTGTCCCTCGAAATCCGTGCTGAGAAGTGACAGTGGTACGGTCTGTACGGACCTGTTGTACCCTACTGTTTCTCGAAACCCGTGCAGACTCAACATGTATTTCTGTGTCAGTTGCCTCGATAACAGAGCCAGGAATTAATGCCTCGAAAAGTGTGCCGAGAACCTTGAAAACCGTGCCCAGAAAACCCTCGAACTGCATGCAGAAAAAATGTGAATGTTGTACGGTTTAACTCCTCGAGATTCGTGCTAAAGATGAATGTTGCTTACTAGAAATCTGTGCTGATAATAAATGCTGACTTCATGCCTCGATTTCTATGCCCAACTGTCTGAAGGTTGCCTCGAAAATCGTGCAATCTCCAAGCCCTTCTCTCTCGACTTCTCTCTATCTCAAACTCTCAAGAATTAAAATGAAATGAGCCTCCCTCATGCTTTTTGACTAACCCTAAGTGGGTTCTAATCCAACGGTGGACAAATGATCCAATCCAATGGCTAAGATTCAATGAGTAAAAACATCACTTTATTTAATTCACTTAAATAAATATTTACTCACCCACTTAACTTTAGCAAAAAGTGACTTTAGTGATATAAAGTCTCATTAATGACAATTAATGTGAGGGTCACCTTTTTCCCCCTTCTAAGTGACATTAGGCTTTTGTCACTTGGGGAACACTTCCCTAGGTACAAAACTAACACCCTCGCATCCCCCTACCCCTGTTTCAAATTTGCACATCTAGGCTAGTTGTTTACTTTTTGTAATTTATTTTTGTCCAATTAGCTAAGATTTTATTTATTTTGTCCATCAATTTATATGGGCGTTGACCTAGATTAAATTTTGCTTTTATTTTGTCCATCAACTTATATGGACGCTCACTTAGATTAAATTTTGTTTTTATTTTGTCCATCAATTTAAATGGACGCTAACTATAACGTAGTTTACGGGTTTTTGATTTGCAACCCAATAACAAGATAAAATTTTACTATTTAATCTAAAATTAATCAAGTGGGACTAAACTCTACACCCTCACTGCAGTTAAGGCGTACCTTAGGATCCGAGATCTTCTAAATGTATCTGAACCCTAGTTTACCCTAGCCATCAACGATTCTCTAGATCTATCTAGAGTCGGTATGTCTGTCACTATGATGATGTGCGGTCGAAGGTTTGCTATGGCACCTCCAAACTAGTCTCCCAAATATCAATCAACCTCCTAGGGGGATGGTTCAAAAGGAAACACAAGATCTCGCCACTCTATGATCTGGAATACTCTAAAGATCCCCCTGTCTCTCATTGCCCCAATATGGCAAGGAAACATAAAAGTATTAGGTGATCCTCCTGGTAGTCTAGGGTGAGGCGTGCAAGAACTAGGTTCTGTGGTTGAGTATCTCCCTAATGAAGAGGGCTAGTCATCTTTGATCTCCATATCAAAAGAAAGTAGAGAGTTAGCTCCCTGAGTCCCTAGAGAGGCAGTGGTACTGTCCTTTGATCTCATAGTAGAAGGAACACCTAAAATCAAGTGCATCTCTATCTCTATATCCTGAAGGTGGCACATCTGACAGATCCTGTCTGGTCATTGAATATGGTGATCAGTCTCCACCTAGAGTCTATGAGAGCCAACCCGGAGCTAGCCTAAAGGGATCCTAAGTGAATGCATCCAGTGTCTATATGTGTATTTCGGACGAATGATGATGCCAAGATGTAACTCCAAGTAGTACTCTAGATAGAAAGACATCTTCAAGCCCAAGGTCTCCAAAGTTTCAAGTAACCTAGATATACAATCTATAGATGTCCTCTATGATGGCCCGATTTAGTTCCTGTATAGTAGATAAGAGATGGTCTAACATGTCTAGGAAGTAACTAAAGGGGGAAAGGTGCTTAGGGGAGATGATCATCGACTAAAGAAGTCAGGAGGCCTCTAAAAACCAACTTCATGCATGGCCTATGGGGCAATCCAAGGCAAGGGCCTATGAGGACCACAGTGCAAGGTAGAGGTACCTCTCTCTCCCAAAGGCATGGTCACCAGAGATCCTGACTCTATGTAGGAAAGAGACCAGACGAAAGATGACTTCCATGCGAAAGGGGTGGACTCCAACTAAATAATGGGCTAGGGAAGTGTGTATTTGCACTGGATGATGCGCCTAAAAAGCAAGGCCTAAACTCTCTCCATCCAAGCCCAGTCTGCCTATAGCAAGCTCAATCCCTAGATCTCTGAACCATAAAGGACCATGGTTTTAATAATCACCTCCAAGAGGTAAAGCTTGGACGAAATGTAGTGAATCAAACACTTGTCCACAAAGAATAAGTTCCTTCTAAAATTTCATGTCATCTAAAATCTCCACTTCTTAGCACCAAGGGTTAGCTCACTCGGTAGGACCATCAACTCGAGGCATGTTGCACACGGGGAGGCCATATGTCACAGGTTCCAATCTAGTAGAGTCCCTTGATAGAGCCACACTCCATCCAAATATTTTGGGGAAGACGAGGGAACCTTGCAAGGTTTTCCTTGGAGAATATGTGTGTGTGTGTGATCCCATGCACATACGTACATATACCATAAAGCAATACATAGAAAATTATGCATTGTCCACTCATATTAGAATTTGGAATAAAGCTCATAACAAGTTGGTTGTCAAATTATTTTTCATGCTACACTTTAAGAAATATGCATATAATAATCCAAAGAATATGTCCCCATTTTTACTATGAGGCTCTCCTAGATCCTTTCATGTTTCATTAAAACTTTAAATACTACATAATTACTACGGGAAAACACGAAAAAACATAGTACCTGCCTTTACAGTACTTGTAACGTTTACGATTATGGACCCAATGAACTACTTCCACTGCTTTCCTCCAATTACCCATATCCCCCAAAACTTGAACAATCCTTACCAAGCGTCCATCTGTGAACTTCATTCTTGCATTGTGCATCAACTTGGACAGCTGCCATGCAGTCATTTTGGGATTTGTGCTATTCAACCTATTTCACAAAACTAGTCATGTCAATTAAATTTGAACACCTACATTGCAAATTAAACAAGATCAAATGTAAATGCTACAAGGAAACATTGTCTTGAGACTGTTACAACAATTAAATTTCAAAAATAAAGCTCAAATGTGATCATAGAGATGAAAAGTTGGTTGTCAATTCCATTAAAGCAAATCATTTGTTGCCTTCTCAAAAGATAATTTCAAAGATAGCCTTCGAAACCTCAAAACTGTGTGCCTTTACTGCCAATTCATTAAAATTTCCCAACTTTTATGATTCAAAAACAATATAATGCTAACTGGAAGCTTGTATATTCCAATGTAAATGGAAATTATAATCCTCACTTTACCTTATGAAAATAATTGGTTGAGATTCTTCCAAGGTTGTAAGGATTTGATCAAATCCTCCATTAATACTTATTAATTTGGCATTGCAATAAGATAAATGCAACATCTCACTTAGAAAAGTCACCAAAATCTATCCAAACCCTTCAAAATTGGTTTTTGATGGGTAGAAATAAGGGAAACTTTCTATGCCAATGCCTTTAATAACTACCTTGAGTAATCCTTCATTTTTTTCTGTAACTAAATTTACAATGATCTCAAATCCTTCAAAATCTCACCTAAATCAACTCAGCTTTAAAAAAAAGCAAAAGGAACTGCAGGTTAAATCGTTGCATGAGAGTAGAGGTTTTGATAAGGGGCAAATTACAAATATCAAAGTGAGAAAACATCTTTTAATTGTGGCAACTGCAAGCTAAATATGATGAAAACAAACGATTCCCCGGCCCATAGTCTCTAGGCAGAGTTTGGGGCCCATCCCTTACACCACAAGGTCATATCTACACTGGTCTATTTCCAACAGGGATTAGTACCCTTATTTTGCACTGTGTTTCTCAGAAGCCATTGCCTCAACAAGGCCCTCGGGACATGTTCGTTATTGGTTTTCAATGGCTTCCCGGTTACTTCAGTCAATGGCCATTTCACCGAATCAACTCCCCCTTTCAAGTACTTGCTAGATGATCTGGGTCACCTCCTACCTTCTAGATAGGACCTGAATAGGATAACCAGAGAGGACATTTACAAACAATACATCAAGGTCACTTAGAGTGCTCCGCTTGAGGCTCTTAGCCCTAAGATGTCCTTCTAATGCAAGCATTTCCTACAGCAAAGAGACAACCTTATTTATTATTACAATACCTCCATATACACAGACATTGGATGCGTGATCTCAGGATCCCCTACATCAGTTTTGGTGGACTCTCACAAGCTCCAGGTTGAAACTTGAGACAGACCACCATATCCCATGGTCGGATAGGATTTACTAATTATGTTACTTACAACAGATCAAGACATAGGAACAGCTCATCTTCCACTGTGCCATCTACTACAAGATCAGAGAAAGGTGCTGTTGCCTCAGTCGAGAGTTGGGGAGTTCTCTCTCTCCGACTCCTTTCAGTATCCAGAACAAAGGTGCCTCACTCCTTCATAAGAGAGATATTTAGACTTAGATCGTAGTCCCTCTGTGGTCCAACCCAGCCAAAGACCATCAAGGGGATCACCTCATCCTTTCTAGTTGTCCAGCTAGCTCAAGGGAGCAAGCAACAAGCGAAGACTCATACCACTTTGGCCTCCAGATATGTGAAATCTTGGGTTTCATCTCGACTCACCCCACCCCAACCACCTGCGATTGGTCAACTAACCTCCAGGAGATTTCAAAGTCAAGCTCCCCCCACAGATAATAGTACTCTCCATATCAAGCCAAGTAGCCAGTTTTCCATCAAGAGTTTCATCCCCACAAACTTGGATGATATGAGAGATGGGCTTCCTCACCCTTATGATTCTCCTAGGATCAAGCAACTAAGTCCCCTCAACCCTGACCACTATCTCGTTTACATCATCCGACAATGCATTAGTGCCTTTACAGTGATAGATGACTCTGATGAGGAACCTGCTTCTCAGCCATCTCACTAGGCTTTGGCATCTAGCACCAGAAAACCTTGACATCTTCTCTTTTATATTGAGTATAGGTTCATTTGGTTTTAGCATTCTTAATTGTCATGTACCTTGTTTATTCTTCTTCTACATAGGTTCTTAGATTTTATCTGTCTTTTATTAGCATCGCTTTAGGAGATGCTTTCACACTCCTACTATGTGCTTCCAATGGATGTGCCTTTTAGTCCCATTGACCTACTTATTGTGGTAATTCATTGGACATCACTAATATTGTATCTCATCTTATCTATTAAGTAACATGAATTTCAATAGGCAAACTATTCAAACACATCAGTAAGAAACGAGAAGATAGAGAAATCAATTCAACCTAGAAATTTTGAAATGACCCAAAGAACTAGTAATCTACCAATTAATTCTGTTCCAAGTTTTGGAAACGGCCAATGATGAACCTAACAAGATGTGCTTGTAAGAGTATTTCTCAAGCATAGCTTGCCAAACATGAATCATAGAAAAGGCAACAACTAAATTTCTAATGTGAACAATGGACAAAAGCATAAGATATTAAGATATGTAACAAGTTCGTAACAAGAAAAATCCCTTGAGCCTTGAGAGTAACATAAATTCTTCAAGTAAATCAAATATGGAATAATCACCTCCCATGCTCTGATTCTTGAACTTTTGGATAGGGTGAAAGAAATGCATATACATGTAGATACATCCTAGGTGGCCATTGCATGTATATAGGCTCAAGAAGGTACTCATAAGTTGGACCATCTAATATTCCTTATTAGTAGAAGAATGACTTAAGTGAAGAGGAATTACAACATAATGGAACAAGAAGAGCTTGGGATGATGTATGCAATCAATAATTTCAAGTAACATTTGCTATTGTATTTTCTTTGAAATTGTCAGGCCTTACTATATGATATCTCTAATCAAAAAGTCAGTTATTCCAATGGAGACAAACTTGTATTAAATTGATAAAAGAATTACAAAATAGTAGCATCAACGACTTGGAAGGCAAAGTATAAAGTGTTAAGGAGACAAGAAACTAGGCCTCATTAAGCAATCGATGAGTCCCAAAACATAACTTTACAGTAAGGATGAAGACAAAATAGGAAGCTTGGGATTCATTTAGTAAAAAGCGAGCCAATAATAAAACAGGAAGCTCAAACCTCATTTAGCAATCACGAGTCATTCGCAAAGCAAGTGCTCAACAAGAAAAAAAATCACCACCTTTTGAAAAGCTTGCAAGTGAGGCGAGCCATTCCCCAATTATTCAAAAAACCTGGTTTGTGGGCAAATATTTGTATATAAAGAGATATTTCAGTGGTTTCTTGGGTCACATTTTCCTGTTGGTTTTAATTCCATCTATCAGAATTTTGTTTTAACATGTTATGATGGCTGTACAAATATTGAAGGGCATGGTAGTAAGCTTACTATGTGATGATTATGATGAATATTCTCTGAAGAATTGACGCTGTACTTTCATGCAGGTTTATGTTGCTAATTTACTATGATTATGGAAATGGCCATAGTGTTGTTTGTAAGGAATTTGTGAAGAATTTACAAGCATAGAATTTTGTAACCCTATAGGTGATAGGTTTGATGGCTGAGGAAGAGGGGAATCTGTCCTACAACTGAGAATCACTAGAGTCCTAACAAAGAGATTTCCTGGCCAACCTGTGCTAGAGCACTGGAATGTAATTGGGATAGCCTAAGGGAGTATTTAGCAGAGAAGGGGATCCCATTCTTAGCGTTGTGCAGACTGAGGGGTAAGAGTGTTGGTTGATTGGGATATCTATAGAGGGATTCCGTGCCTGTGAGAGTTTTCTGGGTTACGGGCTAAGTAAGAGGACTTAGAGCTAGACCTTAAGACTTCACCCTTGTAGATTCATAGCCTTAGCTCTGGGGTGGCCTCTGACGTAGAAAAATTAAGTGCAGTAGAGAGCTTATGGTTGGGTGGAATGCCCTTCTTTTGTAGCCAGTGGGTGGTTGTTTTCCATAAAGATAAGTGCTCTTCTGCTCTGTTATAATTGTGCAGAAATTGTTAATGTTCTTGTCATGGATTTATTTATTTCTAGTTGTTCCATGTGGTATACTTGCATTTAATCTCCATTCATAATTGTGGATTTTATCATTGAATAATTGTTTTCTTGTGGATTTTATCATTGAATAATTGTTTTATCATTGAAATCTTTTTAAGTTTTTCAAAAGTTCAAATTTGCAGAAGTCCCAATAGCTTTGGGGCATAATCACAAGTTCGAAGTTTGTGGAAACCCTGATAGCTTTCAGGCATAATCAAAAGTTTGAAATTTGTGAAACCCCTGATAGCTTTCAGGCATAATCAAAAGATCTAACTTTGGAATTTCCCCAACGGCTTTCAGGCACATTTGAAAGTTTAAAGTTTGGAATTTCCTTGATGGCTTTCAGGCACATTTGAAAGTTTGAAATTTCCTCGATGGCTTTCAGGCACATTTGAAAGTTTGAAGTTCAAAATTTCCACAAAAACTTTAGAGCATGTTCAAAAGCAAAGATTGCAAAAACCCAATGACTTCCAAGCATGTTCAAAACAAGTTCCTAACACATAATAAAAGTGCGAAGTTTGAAAAGATCCCAACAATTTCGGGCATGTCCGAAAGTTGAAAGTTTTGAAAGAGACTAACGGCTTTCGAATAATGAATCATTCGGGGGAGAACTTTCGAAAGGCCTTAATAGCTTCAAGCCTGTTCAAAAGTTAGAAATCTTTAAGAGGCCCAAAGATAACTTTCGAAGAGCCCCAAAGGAAGAAGTTAATAAAGGTCCTGACGGTTCAAGGAAGAAGTCAGAAATGTCTCGATGGTTTTGGGGAAGAACATTCAAAAGGCCCCGAAAGTAAATAGCGGGAGAGGCCAAAAACAAACTACAGAACAAAGATTAACAAAAAAAAATGTTATGGATCAAATTTCTTGTTTTGGCCATAACAGAAGCATGCGAACTCTGATGGAGCTGAAATTTTTAATGATTGTCCACAGTGACTGGACAATCATTTGGCTAAGAAACAAACTGCTAAGGAAATGTGGGAGGCTTTGAAGAGTCTGTATGAAAACAAGAACGAGAACAATCATTTGGCTGAGAAACAAACTGCTAAGGAAATGTGGGAGGCTTTGAAGAGTCTGTATGAAAACAAGAACGAGAACAATCATTTGGCTGAGAAACAAACTGCTAAGGAAATGTGGGAGGCTTTGAAGAGTCTGTATGAAAACAAGAATGAGAACCGCAAGATGGCTTTGAAAGATAAGCTTCATAGCACGAAAATGGCAAAAGGTGAGAATGTAGCCTCGTATCTCACTAGGCTCAAACAAGTGAAGGATGAGCTGAGCGCAATTGGTGAGATCATTCCTGATTCTGAGTTGGTGTGGAGAGCCCTGAAGGGCTTCACTAAGGATTGGGATGTGTTCGTGAAATGCGTGGTTGGAAGGGAGAACTTTCCCTCTTGGGAAAGATTATGGGATGACTTCACACAGGAGGAGATCCGAGAGGGGTCTCGGGAAAAGATAGAGCATGCTACTGATGTGCAGGACGTGGCCCTTTTAGCAAAGGGTAAGAAGAAGAAGGGCTCGAGCAGTGGAGCCTCATCAGAGAAAGACATGAGCAAGGTGAGATGCTTTGCTTATCAGAAGTATGGCCACTATGCAGGCCAGTGTCCCAACAAAAAGAAAAGCAAGAAGAAAGAAGAGCCAGAGGATCCCGCTTCAGTTGAAGTGGAAGAGTACACCCAAAAGTTTGAGAAGGAATTCTCAGTGGTCTCAGTTCTTTCAAGAAGCAGTGTGGCAAAGTGTGCAGACACCGGAGCATGGTATGTGGACAGTGAGGCAGCACGCCGCATGACAGGAACACGAGCTATGTTCCTGCAGTTGACAGATATTGACAGAGTTATAATTGCAAAGGATGGGTTTTACATCACCCATGCAGTAGAAGGAGTTGGAAGGGTCAGATTCCAGCTTGAGTCTGGGGGTTATCTGGAGGTGGATGGAGTGTTGTTTGTACCTGAGCTGAGAAAGAATTTGCTCTCATTCTCAGCTTTGGAAGATGATGGATATGCGATCCTGGTTTGCAATGGACAAGTTATTTTATATCCGATGGGTGAGAGCGTGGATGCAGCACGAGTGCTTGGCACTCGAGAGGGCAAGACATACAGGTTGAGGGGACAACCTATGGATGGTGAGTCAGGATGGATATCTGACTCAGTGGCAGTACCGAGGCAGCCAATGGGGAGGCTTCTTCCAGCTCAGTGAGGAAACCGAGTTGGTACGAGATGACTCTTGTGGATGAATCATGAGCGAGAGAGTGAGGCAAACTCTCAATTCAGAGTTGTCTGGCATAGATATTCAGCACATAATCCAGAGCAGGTAGCTGAGAGACCTTCTAGTTTCAGAGGGAGCAACTGATAAATGTTAGATTTATCATCAATGGTGGTTATCTCTAGTGTTCTAAGACAATTAAACAATTCCTCAGCTATTTTATCATATCTTGTTGATTTAGTTTTATTGGATGATTAAGGAATATATCTCACTTAGTTCAAGATAATCATCCTTGAGCCTATTACAAGCTCTAGAATTTCTACCTTAGACCTTGTCATAAGCCTTGGACTCATTACTCATTCATACTCCTAATTATCATATTATTTATGAATTAGTAACAGGTCTTGTTCATGCTTCTTGTTGTACATTTCATATCTATAGGAAGCATTCTTCTTTGAATCTAGCATTTACCATTGTATATGCTTTACATGGATTCATTGGTTAACCTTAAGCACAAATTGTTATAGTTATACCTTTACGGTGTTTAAGCTTCTTTCACTAAGTGCATGCTATCTCATTGCTTATATTTTACATTGTATTTAGTTAGTCTAGAGAATTCTAATTGATAAATATTCCATCTAGGTTTTAAATCATCAATTCATGTCAGACACCCCCTGGGCTTTGGATTAAAGAGTTAGGTATGATGTGAGAGGTTGTGTATGTTGAAGTGACAGTGACACGCAACCTTTGTTGCCATCCAGGTTGTGCTAGTGGGTTGAGACTTTTCCCACTCACATAGAAGTTGGGCCGTAACACACTACATAGTCAATAATGAAGGCTAGCAAAATCGAGACGTAATACCCCATCCCATAGACTACTTGGCCTCATGGACATTTAATAAAAATGATATTCTATTCTACTGTGTCTTCTCTCTCTGGTTTGCAGCTCAGGAGAGATGGAAACCGAGCAAGACCGAGCAACCCTTCCAGGCATCGCCACATCAGGAAGGAGACAGCAGTTGAGAAGCAGCATTCCGGGAGTCACGAGAAGAAACGGCAAAAGGGGCGTAGGATGATGCGCTTCAAAGACAGGACGCTGAGAACCAACCCGGGCGTTGTAGGTGACCCACTTTGGGACACATCTAAATAAGTAACGCAACAATTTACCGATATCAACCTCTAGATATTGTCCCTTCGTCACGTTTATGCCAGTTGGCCCCGTGGACATTTTAATAAAATAATATTATATTCTCTCTGTCGCTCACACGTAACATGGGTTTGCTGTTTGACGACTTTTGAGACCTTTTCTCTTAGAATAAAACTTGAAGAATGCATTTAAGCAACATTTAATCAGATACTTGATTATAGAGCATGGGGTTTTTAAGATTTGTTTGTGTGGTTATTCAGCTCAGTTATGAAATTTCCTAATTCTGTTTGGCTTTCATGTGATATGTGTGTTGTTCAAGAGCTGGGATAGTACCTTTCTGTGAGCCATTGAATCTGTTTTTCCTCGTCAATCGGAGGCCTTTCCTTAATCTGTTCTATGCCCTTCAAACTACTCTTTTCTGCAACAAATTCCGCTTCGCCGAAATCATCGTCCAGGAGCCAATTCAGGTCCTTCAGATGCCCTTTTCCGCGCTTCGCAAGCATTGCTCTGAATTCCTCCAAATCCTGCCCGTTCTCCCCATTCTGCCCGTTCTCCCTCCTAAACTTTAATCTCTCATCACTCCCTCGCATTCCATGACCTCTTCTAGACCTGTTCCCAACAACGACATTCAGACTTCTGAAGTCTGTAACACCCTTTACTCTCTCCCAGGGCTTTCCTTCCAAGTTCACGGCCTCCTTCCGCTCATTTTCCTCTCGATAAACTTTGATGTTATTGCCTTTTTCCTTAAATTCTTTCGCTTCGGGACCATTGATGACTGAAGCTTCTCCACTAATTCCGCCGTCGGGGTTTCTCTGCCCTAATTCGTCCATGAGCAGTTCGTATTCACGAGACGCGGCTTCGAATTGGGCTTCTTCTTCCAGAACCTTCTTAATGCGTTCAGGGACCTCGGGTTCGGGGTTTTTCTTGGCCTTTCTCTTGGCCTTCTGGATTTCTTTCTTCCGCAACCTGTAAATGATCTTCGGCGTCGGCATGAAGCCCTTCTTGATGAGGCGGCGCTCGATTTTCTCAGTGTCTACTTCTATTTTGCACGCAATTCTGCAAGGGAGCACAACCGGTTTGAGATATAAATTCAACGAAAAATAACAGTGAGGATTCCCCAACCAGTATGTTGAGGATAATGGATTTGTTATTGCCATTAAAGGCATCTGGTGAGAGTGTATGAAGGGCATTTTTAAGCGCATTCATGAAGTCCCCTTTTAATATTTCAGTACTGCTCGTTGCAGGGATCTGAGAATGCATAGAGCAGAAAGATCAATATCCATGGAGCAAATCTATTTTTTTTTTCATATGAAAAAGCTACTTTATTAAAAGTAGATGAAGTACAAAGATCAAAAAAGAGACCAGCACTACATCCATCAAGTTTTAACAAATACCGAAACCATTCCCGATCTCTCAAGTCAAGAAACATGATGATACCGGGATATACCAATCCCTAGAGAGATTAATAACCGAAAATAGATCCAAAATGTAAAATGGAGTCAATAGAGAAAAAGAGAAGTTGTAAACTAATCTATCAATGGCTAGAGCCGCTGAAATAAAATACTACAGATAATCTAGACAATAAAAATGTTCCATAAACCTTTAGAGAGAGGTAGGGTACCCTTTAGGATTTCATAATAAATCCAATCAGCAATGGAGCAAATCTATTTATTCAAACCAAAGGACTCGATGATAAAACTATTTGTGGATATCTTTCAGTAATGGATTTGATGTTCGAAAGTTTATATTCGTTGAAACGTGTAATTAATGGTGTGGGGATTAAATGTTTAATTGACTGATTTTTATGCACCTACAACCATCATCAAAAAGATTATATAGGGGCTAATATATCATGGAGGGCCAAAATGCTTATTGCTCAATTAAGAACCAATTCCCACCAACTACGGTGTGACAGGGCGCAGGAAAAGACCAAAGGAAGCTTGGGAAGAACGAGTGTGTACTTTTTGCACCTCACGAAAAGTGGAAACAGAAAAACATTTCATTTTAGAGTGTGAGGCCTTCAAGGACAGCAGAGACAGCTATGTGAATATCTTGGTAGTTAGTTCTTGGGATAATTTATTCAGTGAAGAGACCGTGGTGAAACTAGGGGAGCTCATCATCAAGCTAAACAGGGAAAGGGTGGAAATGCAAAAGTAAGTGGGCAGGGCAAAACAGTCTGTCCCATAGGCTATCTTTAGCCTCGCGGACGTTAAAATTTCTTTCTTTCTTTCTTTTCCTAGTAAATGTAAGCTCGTGTGGAAGGCTCACGTAAGGGTGGCATTCGATTCTAGTTTAGGACTAGGATAGACCAATTTGATTTTTAATTATTCTTCATCTTGAATTTATTTTTTAAGTGAAACTCTCGGTTATGGTAAATTATTTTAATATATTAAAATTAAAGTTTGCGTTATATAATAATTTGTTATATTATATAAATAATAATAATAATATATAATACAATTTATAGTTTAATTTTGAATAAATTATAATAATTTATATACATATATGGAAGAACAAGCTCTAAGGATTAGCTCAAGTGGTTATGAACTAGATGTGAGATCTCTTCCCCAAAGTTTGGGAAGTCATGCGTTCAACTCTCTTGATCCCCTCGAGGTTAGGCTCTGTAATCATGGTCAATGGTTTGCCTTGTTTACCTTCCATGAATCATGGAGAAATTCTCATAAGATTTTCCAAAAGGTTACTCTTTTGAAATATATATATATATGGAAGAATATATATCAAATGTGCGAAAAGGCACTATACAACTAGGGTTAGGGTCTAGGGTTTCAAATTAGTCATGGTGAAGGGTACATAGATAGTTGATTACCCCTCTTCACCCTCGAAGGATGACTCATATTCCTCCTCTCCCTTGTCCAGAGATTCAAGGGTAGTTGTTAGTCATTTTAGTGGTGGTTTCAACAGTGGTCTCGATCACGTAATTAATGATAGTACTGATGATTGTGTGCATCCTTGTGCACCGTCGGAGCTTTTTACTTCTGGATTAGGTTCTCTGGGTACAGTGAATATGGTGCATGGAGATGACAAGGTGTGAAAGGAAACTCATCTACCATTGTTAGATCTCTCCCCGAGAATTGAAGTATGTGACATTCATTATTTTCCAACATGTAAGGACTCGCTCGACAACCTACTCGAAAGTTCAATATGTCTTGACAATGGGTACTACGAGTCAAGGCAAGTGTTTGTAGGAGGTAAACTTAGCCTGGATGATCTTTGCAACTTGAGATTGAGGGTACCTTTAAGATCATTAACAAGCACTAGAAGTTTATACCTTCTCGAGCTAGAGGAGTCTCCCTTGTGGTGGGAGAAGATATCAATGCTATGCAGTTTCTAGATCTAGAAGGAAAGGCTTTGGTAGGCAAGCTCAATGGTCATTGCATTTGGTTGGAGACCTTGATGGCATGGTCCTAGAAGTGGTGAGTGTTGGTGGTGGGAAACTACCCCATCATTCATCTTTTGGCATAAGGCTAGTTAGGGTTTATTTTCAAGCAGGAGGAGGATTTGTAGAGGATCTCACATCAGCAATGGTTTAATAAAATATGTTATGCCTGAAGTATTGGCATCCTCTACTCGACGTCAGGAATGAGTTTATCATATACACTCATGTGTGGGTAGAACTCCCTTGGCTAGCAATTGAGTTATCATCAAAGGAGGGATTAAAACCTATCAGGGGCTCTTAGGGAAAAATTATTGCATTGGAAGACAATACAATGAACAGTGCCTCACGCACTGTGGATTATATCCTTGTGGAAATTGATTTAAGATAGGGACTTTTTGAGTCCATGGATATGATTGTGGGAGATAGAGTTTATACACATATTCTTGACTATCTAAATGTTCCATTTAGATGCACGCATTGCCATCTATATGGACATGTTTCGACCAATTGTTTGAGTAAGTTCCATAGACGTATTTAGAAGATTAAGCGATTCGCGACAACTTGGGAAGTTCCTCGGAACTAGTCTGGAGTGTTGACTCCCATAGGAGTTGAAAAGGAATTTGTGGTGGTTGGTGAGCGGCCTGGTGTAGCAAGCAATGTGAAAACAAAAGAACTTGTGAAGGGAAGTGACCTCACATAACTCATGGTGGGGCTATGTCTATCCCTTGCATACTGAGGAATGGATTAAAGAATATTGTTGGGACTCTTACAAGGAAGTTTTTGAAGATGTTGACATCTCTTCATAGCAATTAGCATAGTTGGAGGCTTTGTGGAGTATCAATGACCAAGCCTCCATTTCTTCGAGTAAGTCAATTGAGGCTCCCTACACCCCCTTCGCATCTCATTAATATCTCGTATGTCTTTGTTGTTACTTCTTCAGCCAAACCCTCTAGTCCTATAAAGCCAGTTAACGTTAATACTTCGATCGTCATTCTAAGGGGAAAGGATATGGTTGAAGGGAGTTTTACTGTTGGATTGTCAGACGACTCTGATACCTTTCTTCGAACTTCGACACCAAACACCACAAATTCCAATAGTTTGTATATATCCTCTTGTGGTTGTGGACCATACTTATGAATACCTCAACCTTCAGTTATTCAAAATGGGGTTTCTGGGGGTTTGGGTTTTGATCCATCGAGGGAGGCTTGCACTTCTAAGGTGGGTAGGAAGTCTGCAAATAAGCACGCTCATGAAAAGCCAACAAGGGAGGCTGATCAGGGTAGGAAAAAAATAATCCCTAGGATTCTTAAAGTAGGAAAATCCCCTTCCTTTGACCAATGATGAAGATTTTGTCGATCAATGTAAGAGGCATGGGAGGGCAAGCTAAGCAACTCTCCCTTGAGCATTTATTTGATTCAAAAAAACCAGATTTGTTGTTGATCCAAGAGTCAATATGCAAAGGAAACTCTCTAATATCAGACCTTCGAAGGAGGTTCAGGGGTTGGGAATTTATTTCTTTGGATCGTTGGTCATGTGGGGGGTCTCATCACTAGATATAATAACAATGTCTTTTTAAACAATTGGTTTGCAGTTAACTATGGTTTATGTGTTAAGATTTATAGCAAGAGCTCGAACTGCACATTTATAGTCCTCAACTTGTATGGACCTTACAATGGTAAGTTTGGATTTTAGGAACATATATTTTTAATGTCTTTAGGTGGAAAATATCTCATTGGGGGTGATTTAAACTTGACAGTAAGCAAGGAGCAGATATGGAGCTCCATTGCACGTGAGGATTGGCTTGCTCGTTATTTTCTCGATAAATTTGGGTGAGCCTGCTAGGTTGACATGGAACCTCTTAGACTTTGGTTGACCTTGTGTAATAATAGGATGGGAGTATAGGGGGATTCAAAGCATCTTGGTCACTTTATAGTCTATGAGAATATTATTTCACAGGTAGAGAGGACCAAATTGTGGGTTGGAGAACTACATTTCTCTAACCACTTTCTATTTTTCTAGAGTTAGGCTCTAGAGGGGACAAATCGGGGGTTCCCTTTAAATACAATCCTCACTAGTCGTCTGAGGAGGATTTTCTTCAGCTTATCAAGTCTCTTTGGAATCATGTCGAGTGTAATTTGGTTGAAGGTGTTGGGGTTCAATTTGTTCACTCTCTAAAAATAATCAAAGAAAGGGTCTACGCTTGGGCTTGTGAGCGTCACCAAAAACGAGATGGTATGATTTTGGAGGTTGAAAGAGAACTTGAGCGGATATTTCATGACTTACATGAAGGGACATGTGATGGTATGATTTTGGAGGTTGAAAGAGAACTTGAGCGGATATTTCATGACTTACATGAAGGGACATGTGATAATGAGACTCATGATAAGATTATTGGCCTCGAGCAAATAAATAATAAGTTGTTGCTTGATAAAGAAATTGAGTGGCACCTAAAGAGTCAGGCACTATGGATCTCCTTTGGCTATCAAAATACAATTTTTTTTTATGTTTTTTTAGAATTACGCAAGGCATTGACGGAACGTGAACACTATTTGGGAGATGAAAGATCAAGACGATTACTTAGTTCAGGGCTTCCAAGATATTTTTATTCTCGGGACTAATCACTTTTAGAAAAATTATTTAGAACTAGACCACACTAACCTCGGGGAGATTATGAGATGGTGGATTTATTTCATAGACTAGTGGAGGACGAAGAAAATGCGGAGATCTATAGGTCTATGACCAAAGAGGAACTTTAGTCTGTGCTAAGCTCTTTTCAGAAATATGAGAGCCTAGGTCTTGATAGGTGGACAACATAATTCTTTCTAGACTTTTTTGAGATAGTTGGTGATGATCTACTATAAGTGGTGGAGGAGTTTCGGCTATCGGAGAAAATGCCCAGTAGTTTTAGTGCCACCTTTTTTGCATTGATTCCTAAGGTGGGTTGTCTGAGATCTTTTGATGAATTCATGCCAATATCTATTTGCAATAGCATGTACAAGGTTATCTCAAAGGTGATTGTTGTTTGTATTAAACCCCTTCTCCCCTTGATCATGCTAGCCAACCGGTTTGGTTTTTTGAAATGAAGGTTGATTCATGAAGCAATTGGGTTCACACGGGAAGGTTTACACTCCATTAAGGCTACACACATTCCATAACATTTTAGCCAACTCTAGCGTGTATCCTATTTGATTAAAATTGATAAAAAGATGCTTTATTTGATTGGATAGAATTATAGAATATAAAAGATGCCAACAATGCTTTTTTAATGCCTGGAATTGGTGATGTTGTTTTGGAAATATTATTTTTTATTGTAAAGTAGGTGGGTGAGTCAACCAACGGAAAATAGTTTAACCAGAAAAAATAAAAATCGAGACCATTTCCGGGTAAAAACATGAGTTAGCCAGCCGCTTTTTAAAATCAAACAAGTTTAACATTAGTTAACTAATCGAAATTTCTAAACGATGGTGAGTTTAGCATAGGTTAAGCACCTTGAGATTATAAATTACATTAAATAACCATTGCATGGCACATTTTTCCAAGCCTTAAACCTACACGTAAAATTATTTTTAAGTTCTACATAGTTAAGATCAGGGTGGAGCAGTTATGATAAGAGGCGCAATAGATCTACGTGGAGGAATGAAGTAAAGGTATGCAATTGATTGAGCATCCATCCTGATCACTAATCTAGCATATAACTTAAAAAAACATGGATGTTTCTAAAGTAGGTAACTTAAAAAAAAAATCATGGATTGAATTAAAAGGGAGAATGTTTTTTGATTTTTTTTTTCGTAGGCTACTTGTGAACTTTGGTAGGATCATGGCATGTCACACCATACAAATCTTCTATATTCCTTATTACCTTTGGTTGTCATGACACATCATACCAGCCAAGCCAAGTGTATTGATCCAAACAAAATAATTCTTTTGATGATGATTTGTTGAAGGTACGTCGTGATATTAGTTCTGCCATAGACTTTATAAGATCCAATTGCCATATCAGTAGAAAATGATAGATTGATTGGTGAGTGTTTAAACAAAAATATAAAGAGTACTACGCTGGTTCCATTTAAGGAAAAATATTGCACTTGCATGTCTGATAATCCGACGAACAATACGATCATCTAATTTGCAATAATATTTATAGTATTATTTAAAATGATGTTTGACCAACATAATGAGTAAAGTCTTTTCACGTAGTTTTTTAGTATTATTTAAATCGTTCATGCTTGTGATGCTTCTAAGTATATCAACTTGGTAGGATATTCTGACATGTAGCAAGAAAATAATTTGCTTTATCGATTGGTCAGTTAGCCCAATATGTTTCACGTGGAAGTTCAATTATCCCAATATGTATCTAATGAAAGATTGTTCATTCCAGCCTTAAAAAAAATATAGTTATAGTGAATGAGTCTTAGCAAAATATATCCATTCTTCTACATTCCATATTGTATCCATTTTGGGAGAGCCATAACTCATTTTTCTCACTCGGTTTAATTCGTTTTCCATTTGGTCGCTACAACAATCTGCAAGGTTTGATTTTTTCAATTTTGTTCATTTTTTTCACAAGGTTCATCGTAAGTTGTCTAATTTCTATTGTACTAGCAAACTTGAATCCACAGTGATATGTATTGGAAACTAATGGAGAATTGACTGTTGTAGAATTCATTTGTTGGTTAAATTCAAACCCTATCTTAGTCTCATCCTTAGGACAACAACAATGTGTAAGAGGTTGAGTATGAGCCTAAGAGAAGGCTAGAAACAATGACAAAAAAATGAATTTTAGTGACCACAGCATCTCTATAAGATGCCAGTATAATTTATAGTTTAACATTTTTTTAAACTAATTTGTTTTATTCTTTATTATTAGTTAACTAACCATGTTACCACCAAAAGAATGTTAGGATATTTAATACTCCATCATTGTCCTACTTAGCATTATTTTCTTTTTCCTAGTAGTTGATGATGTCATTTCCCACCTGGTGGTGTGCATATGTCATCTAGGACCCATTATCCACCTAATGTGCCCTGCATGCATGATTTTAGGCCCACCAAAGTCAGTTCCCTACATTTTAGGAGCTAACTTTGTGTTCTAGTTCAATCCACCTGAGTACCTGAACTTTACTGGGGATTTTAGCTCTGATCACCACTGATTGTGATCTAATGCGCCTTTTTTCACCTACTTTGCATGCAGAACTCACTAATGCGCCCTACTTGGTCAGTTAACTTATTGTGTCTTCAGTTAACTGAGTTTTGGTTCAGTTGAGTTGAGTTTGGGTTTTCTGGAGCACTCCAGTGGTGACAATTCCTATGCTAGAATGACTGAGACTAGAATTCTCCTAGGAGATTTGAATTCTCTCTATTGTAACATATTTGTGGACTATACTGATTAATGGATAATGTTACACATTTCTGCTTCCATCTGAGTTCCAATGCATGATTAATTTTACTGCTCTTTTCTCTACAGTTTTCACTGTAATTCACCTTTTCTGCTCATTCTTTCACTGTGAGGTATTCTCAGCTCTATGATCTTCTGTGACTTAGAATTTCACAAAGAAGACTCCTCCAAAGAGGAGTGGGAGGTGGAACAAGAAGAATAAGAAGAAGAACAAGAATGAGATCAATTCGCCACCTCTAAAGAATACAAACATGATTCTCCCAACTCTTGTTCTTCTGAATATCTATCTCAAGATGAAGCATAAATAAATCGTCCAATCAATCTCAATGACAAGGATGGATGTGCTTCATTTGAAGAATAACAGAAAGAGGAAGAGGATGAGGATGAGGAAGAGGAGGATTGAGGCTCTCCTCTTTTGTTCACGGTGATACTTTATTACAACCTCCTTTGTAAGGATGGTTTTTGAAAAAGGCTTACAAACAATTATATATGTATATAACCTTGTAATAGAAACTTCATTTGCAGTTTTTATTCTAGTTG
The DNA here is from genome assembly GCA_027924585.1 of Larix kaempferi. Classification (NCBI taxonomy): domain Eukaryota; kingdom Viridiplantae; phylum Streptophyta; class Pinopsida; order Pinales; family Pinaceae; genus Larix; species Larix kaempferi. Next base: position 2,031,847 of record BSBM01000254.1, read on the forward strand.
TATTATGGATAGGAGTGTTGTACGTAATTGCAGTGTAAGTGTAAGTTTTGTAAAGGTTGTATTTGTTTTTGCTTCATGACAATGTTTAAGCATAAAGAGTACTCTCTCCTAGTCATAGTTTGGATCAAACTTGGTTGTAAGCTTGTAGATAGATATTTATGTTACAAGCTCTAATTAGTCTCCGGATAGCTCTATGTATATTATTTTTTTTTAATATAAATTATTTTTGCACAACATAATTTTTTTATGTGCAAAATTAAAAAAAAAAACTGTAGTAATGTTTTTAATGAGTAAAAAAACACCCTCCAAGTTGAATCATTCAATTTGGCCTTGTAATGAAGGCTAGACGTGCATCTGGTTGAAGCTAACCAACTTTTTCTTGCTTCATTCAAATGCATGCCCATGCTTCATTTATTGGCCAATTTGAGTGATTTAAATTGTAGAGTGTGTATTTACTTATTATACACATTTATACATTTTCATATGCTTAATTTGAATATTAAATCGTTATACTTTAAACTTCCCACAACATTCCAAATTTTGTTTTGGCTTGCATTATGTGAAAGTTTTCATGGCCATGACCCTAACCATTTGAAATTGACCATGACCATGACCATGACCTTAACCCTAACCCTGACCCTAAACATAACCATGACCATGACCTAATTTTAAATGGTATCTAATTAATGTTTTAATTTATAAGTTTTATGTATGAAATTAAGCATATGGAATTGTAGTTAGCATTTTAATAAGTAAATACACACTCTACAATTTGAATTATTCAATTTGGATCTGTAATGAAGCTTGGGAGTGCATTTTAGTGAAGCTAGCCCAAATAGCCTTGCTACACTAAAATGCACGCCCGACCTTTATTTCTTGGTTAATTTGAGTGAATCACATGGGAGAGTGTCATTTTTTTCATTCCCCACCCTTTTTGAATTTTAATATTTCAAATTTGTGCCTTGAAACTTTCCCCTCTATATTTCCTTTAGCATGTGTAATTTTCCATTGGTGTGCATTTTGTAAAAGAGTTTATAAGTGGGAAGAATATGTGTGTAACTAATTTGGCAGAGCTGATTCATGAATAAATAGGTCCATAAATGTTTAATTGTGCCTTAGTCCAAATATCATACCCAAGGTGTACTTGGTTTGGCCCTAGAGTGCATTTTAGTGTTGGCTATGAAAAATTGACAAATACTACCAATTGTTGTTTTGGCAGACTTGGATTTCACTTTTTATGATTCATTTTATAGAAATGAGTACAATATGTTGTAGAAAAACTCGGCATATCTATGTTATAATATTATTTATTTCATATATCATTAACTATAGGTTATTGTGTGCATTTCATCAAGGAAATTGAACCTGATTTTTACCATGTGGAAAATACATAAATTTGAAGTTTTCTTGCACAACGTAATTTTTTTTGTATGAATTAAAAATATAGAATTGTAGTTAGCTATTCTATAAGTAAACACACACTCTATAATTTGAATCATTCAATTTGGCTTTGTATTCAAGGTTGGGTGTGCATTTTAGTGAAGCTAGCCAAAATTGCTTGGCTTCACTAAAATGCATGCACATGCTTTATTTCTTGGTCAATTTGAGTGAATCATATGGGAGAGTGTCATTTTTTTCATTCCCCAACTTTTTTGAATTTTAATATTTCAAATTTGTGCCTTGAAAGTTTCCCCTCCAGATTTCCTTTAGCATGTATAATTTTCCATTAGCGTGCATTTTGTCGAAGAGTTTATAAGTGGGAAGAATAGGTGTGTAGCCAATTTGATAGAGTTGATTCATGAATAAATAGGCCCAAAAATGTTTACTTCTGCGTTAGTCCAAATATCATACCCAAGGTATACTTGGTTTGGCCCCGATTTGCATTTTTGTGTTGACTATGAAAAAATGACAAATATTACCAATTGTTGTTTTTGCAGACTTGGATTTTACTGTTTATGATTCATTTTATAGAAATGAGTACAATATGTTGTATAAAAACCATGCTACAAGATTATTTATTCTATATACCATTACTACAGGTCAATGTGTGCATTTCCTTGAGGCGATTGACTCTAATTTTTACCATGTGTAAACTACATAAATTTGGAGTTTTCTTGCACAACATACTTTTTTTTTATGAATTAAAAATATGGAATTGTAGTTAGATTTTCTATAAGTAAACACACACTCTACAATTTGAATCATTAAATTTGGCTTTGTATTGAAGGTGGGGCATGCATTTTAGTGAAGCTAGCCAAAATAGTTTGGCTTCACTAAAATGAACGCCTAGGCTTTATTTCTTGGTCAATTTGAGTGAATCATATGGGAGAGTGTCATTTTTTTCATTCCCCGCCTTTTTTGAATTTTAATATTTCAAATTCGTGCCTTGAAATTTTCCCCTCTAGATTTCCTTTAGCAGGCATATTTTTCCATTGGCGTTCATTTTGCCAAAGAGTTTATAAGTGGAACGAATATGTGTGTAGCCAATTTGGCAGAGTTGATTCATGAATAAATAGGCCCATAAATGTTTAATTGTGCCTCAGTCCAAATATCATACCCAAGGTGTACTTGGTTTGGCCTTATTGTACATTTTTCTGTTGACTATGAAAAATTGGCAAATACTACCAATGCCAATTGTTGTTTTGGCAGACTTGGATTTCACTGTTTATGATTCAATTTATAGAAATGAGTACAATATGTGTAGAAAAACCATGTTATAATATTATTTATTTGATATACCATTAACTACAGGTCAATGTGTGCATTTCATGGAGGCGTTTGACTCTGATATTTACCATGTGGAAACGACGTAAATTTGGAGTTTTCTTGCACAACATTATTTTTTTTGTATGAATTAAAAATATGGAATTGTAGTTAGCTTTTCTATAAGTAAACACACACTCTACAATTTGAATCATTCAATTTGGCTTTGTATTGAAGGTTAGGTGTGCATTTTAGTGAAGCTAGCCAAAATTGCTTGGCTTCACTAAAATGCACACCTGGGCTTTATTTCTTGGTCAATTTGAGTGAATCATATGGGAGAGTGTCATTTTTTCATTCCCCACCTTTTTTTAATTTTAATATTTCAAATTTGTGCCTTGAAAGTTTCCCCTCTAGATTTCCTTTAGCAAGCATAATTTTCCATTGGCGTGCATTTTTCCAAGAGTTTATAAGTGGGAAGAATAGGTGTGTAGCCAATTTGGCGGAGCTAATTCATGAATAAATAGGCCCATAAATGTGTACCCAGGGTGTACTTGGTTTGGCCCTAGTGTACATTTTTGTGCCGACTATGAAAAATTGGCAAATACTACCATCTGTTGTTTTGGTAGACTTGGATTTCATTGTTTATGATTCAGTTTACAAAAATCAGTACAATCTGTTGTAGAAAAAAATGGTATATCCATGTTATAATATTATTTATTCTATATACCATTTTTTTTTAACCAGAACGAGTAGAGTTTATATTAGTGAGAAACCAGCTGCCTCAGCACTGGGTAAGTTACAATTTGCTTCAATGGCACCAGCATATCCACAGCTGACAAAATGCTGATTTTACATCTAACAAAACAGATCTTTTTAGCCTCCAGAACTCTGGCTATTGCCAGCCTGCTAACTAAGCGTTTGATACATACAAATTGTTTCAATAAGATGCAAAAAAACATGAGGTATCAGATTTAAATTAACGAAATTGAATTGGCCAAATCCTGTAGCCTGAAGTAGACTTAAGCGCTACTTATTCTTTGGAGTTAGACGTCTATTCCTTTTCTGCCCACGTGTATCTCTAGTCTTGTCAACCGAATCCACGAATTCCTTGTTCCTCTTCTCATCGGCCACGTCCAATTTCCTGAGACCGATGCCCTTCTCCATTACTCCCATACAAACACGGATCTGCACAGCATGCTTCATGCTAAGGAATTGGATCTTTTTCATCAACCTCACCAGTGTTGAGGACGCCCTGTCCAAGTCTCACAACTTTATTGGCCTCCCGGTCAGCATTAGCATTGTTGTCTCTGAGCACATGAAAGAATTCCAACGCTGTAAAGGCCCGGATAAGAATTTTTATCATGTAGAAAATCCTGTTCAGGTTCATGTCTTTGGAGGTTGAATTTTTAACCAGCATCCTGATGAGGTTCTGCGAGTCACCCAATATTCTGGCACTCTCAATTCCCATCTTTTTGAGTTGTCTAAGCCCCTGAAGGAGAGCCAAAGCCTCTGCCTAATTACTGGTAGTGGTACCCAATCCCCAAGCGTATTGGATTACAATAGTGTCATCAGAGTTCCGGATTATTCCTCCCCCTCCTGCATCCCCAGGGTTCCCTTTGGCTGCACCATCAAAGAAGAGACTCGGTAGGCCTGAATTCATCCTCCATCTGACGAACTCATCCCTAGCCAGTCTAATTTGCCACGACTCCAGTTTCTTTGGCATCCCTTCATCTGTAGGTAGAGTCAAACCTAGCTTATTCCCCTAATCCATTTCTTCTTGAGTCAAGGTGCTGGTTTCTTTTGGGCCAATTTTAGTTTGCAAAAATTCCCTTAGAATAACCATTGCTTTGGCCCAAACTTGTTGAGGGTTAAGGGATTTGTCTTGAAAAATTATGTTGTTTCTTTCCAGCCAAACCTTCCAGAAAATGAATTTTGGGAGCGCCATCCACCCAATCCTGACCCACCCTTTTGAATTGAGAGACCCGGGATACATTGATCTCCATTTTTCAAATAAGACAGAGATCGAATTAGGGACTACGATATTCCAAGAGCCTAAAGATTCTGACCAGATTTCTTTGGTATAATTACAGCCTAAGAAGAGGTGCTCCGATGTTTCAGCATGGCTTTGACAGAGAGGGCATCTAGTTGGGCCAAGGAATCCCCTCTTCAGCAGATTTTCGCCAGTGAGAATGCTGTTGTGCGCCAGGGTCCAGGTGAACAAGTCAATCTTGGGAATATTTTTGTATTCCAGATTCCAATACATATTACTGGATTAGAAGGGGCAGAGGGTATGCTCTTCAGCACTTTGTAACCTTGTGCAACAGTATAAACTCCAGAATTGTCTCCCCACCCTCTTTTATCATGCTTTCCTTCTGACAAAGGGGCTTTCCCTGCAAGTCCCTCAATGAGCTGCTGCCAAGCATTAGACAGATCCGGAAGAATATATAAGGTTTTCCAGTCCTTCCATTGTCCTTCTTCCCACTCGGAAGTGTCCCATAGGGTATTCAGCCTTTTCTGAGCCATCCATTGTCTTAGATCCCTCAAACCTGGAACATCAGATAAGACCTCCGCATTCATAATTCTGTCACTCCAGATATTGATTTTTTTCCCATTTCCAGGGACCCAAAAGAGGTGCTCGTGGATAAGGGGAATGGCATGTTTGCAGAGAGTGAAGATCGATGAGCCAAAGTGGGCAACCGGAGGAGAATCAAGGCTCCGCATTCTAGAGTTCTGGAAGTATTTTTTCCACATAACTTTTTGTGCCCAGCCTGGCTTTTTGCCAATTTGTCTCCACATAATTTTTGCCCCAAGTGCAATATTCTGGGTTTTTAAATCCTTTATTTGAAGTCCCCCTTCAAGGAAAGGTTTGGTGACTTTTTTCCATCTTACTAAGGGGATTATGCGCTCATTGTTTCTCCCACCTTTCCAGAAGAAAGACCTTAGGAGCTTGTCCATCTCGCTAAGAATCCCGACTGGGGCCATCAATAACAAGCCTTGGAAGAACATACTTGATTAAAACCAATTTACCTGCTAGGTTGAGCCAGTTGGTTCCCCAAACTTGCAACTTTTGCTTGAATTTGTCCACCAATGGGAGCCAATCAACTTTCTTAGGTGCCTTCTTGCAAATAGGAAGTCCAAGATATTTGAACGAGTTCCAGGTGGTGTTACCTTGGAACCCAAAGATTCTATTGATAGAGCTTAACTCCAGTCCTGTCAGGTTCCAACCATATATTTGGCACTTACCAGCATTCACCATACTTCCGGAGGCAGTGCAATAGTGGTCCACATCAGATTTGAATGTTCTAGCATTCAGCACCGAGGCTCCTCCTAACAGCAGAGAGTCGTCAGCAAACAGAGCATGATTTAAGTCCCGAACTCCTCTCGCTAATCTGAGCTCAGTGAGCACTTGATCATGTCTTCTTTTTTCTAAGAGAGAGTTGAAAACAGAAGCTTGAATAACAAAAAACAGGGGAGAGAGAGGACATCCCTGACGAAGCCCACGAGAGGCTTTGAAGAAATCTCCTGCTCTTCCATTAACCAGCGGGGCGATCCAAGGTTCAGCGATGCATGCTTTTATCCAATTTATAAGGTGCTCATCAAACCCAAACTTCCCAAGGACTTCAAACAAAAATTTGTGCCTCACTCTATCAAAGGCATTTGCAAGATCCAATTTAACCACCATTCCTTTTTCTTTCCTTTGAAGGCTGGAATGGATTGCCTCTTGCACCAGAATGAGGCTATCAGACATTTGCCTTCCTTTTATAAATCCTCCTTGTTTTTCGGGGATCAGTTGCGGAAGGATGAACTTCAACCTGTTAGCAATAATTTTGGTTATTAGCTTATAACCGATGTTGCAAAGTGAGATTGGCCTAAACCTGTTGAACGTATTGGCTCCCTTTTCCTTGGGGATTAGGGCCAAAAAGGAAGAGTTTGTACTTCCCCCAGTTTAAGAGAATGTTGAGACTTAATCACCATTTTGAGGAGATCCTTTTTGATAGTGTGCCAGCAGCAGATGATGAAACGAGAGGTGAAGCCATCCGGTCCAGGGGCCTTGTCTGGGCTCATTGCTTGGATCGCCTCCTTTAATTCATTTTTAGTGACCGGGGCAGAAAGCTTTTGGTTCATCTGGGGAGAGACCTTGCTAGGGACTAGATCCAATAAATCAGAGGGTGGCCTTCCAACTTCCTCTTCAATATATAGATCTTTGAAGTGCTGGTGGGCAGCTTCTTTGATGTTAGAGAAGTATGAAATATTGTGGGTTCCCAAAGAGATCTCGGTGATTGCATTGAAGTTTCTTCTGGCTTGGGCCTGCTTGTGGAAATAACCAGTATTTCTGTCACCAGCTTGAAGCCAAAGGCTTCTAGATTTCTGTCTCCAATATTCTTCTTCATGTAGATAAGCTTTTTGAACCCTTTCTTGGAGATTTTCTTCAGTTTTTAAGGAGTCCATAGTTATGACTGTGCTTTCCATTTGCAGCTGATGTGAGCTTAACAGCTTTAGAGCAGTCTTCCTTTCATCCGCAGGAGTTGGGAGCCCCTTTGCCCAAAGCTTGAGCTCCCTCTTCACTCTTCTCAGCTTCTCCTCCCAAACATAAAAGGGAGAGCCCTGGACAGGCAGCTTCCGCACCCTTTCCACCTTGCTTGTAAAATCTTTATGTTGGGTCCAAATAGGGCTAAATCGAAATGGAATAGGCCCTAGGTTACTTTGCATTTTAAGTTCCATCAAAACAGGTCTATGGTCAGAAGTCCCAGCCAGGAGAATGGAAGAGGTTGCATCCAACCCAAGCAGTAAAAAGGAGCTCTGAATAAGAAAGCGGTCCAGCCTTGCAGTAATGTGTCTTGGTCCGGTTCTTTTATTAGTCCAAGTGAAGTTCCCTTTGGAGGGCTTGATGTCCATTAGGTCCCAGTCTTGAATTAATTCCTCCACCCATTCCCTAGCAGGATCCCTAACTATAGTGCCTCCTCTTTTTCAGAAGTGGCAAGCGTTAGATTTAGGTCTCCTGCCAGGATAACATTTTCCAAAGGGATTTCCTCAGAGACCACCCGGACAGAATCCCAACAAATTTTTTTCCCCATAATTGACAGGAGCATAGATATTAAAAATACTCGCAATTTCTTTTGACTCATGGTGACAAAATTTAATCAAGATCCAATGCGTGTTTTTCTTTTCAATTTTTTTTTTAACCAAGGAATCATTCCAAAGGATGCCCAGTCCTCTAGACGCTCCCCTTGAGGAGACTGCAATGCCCCCCCTTTTTTCCAGAATTGCTGACTTCTTTGGAGGAAATCCACTTCCTCCATTTTAGTTTCCTGGATGAGAAGGATGTCGAGATTTTCGGCTCTGATTAGCCCTTTCATTGAATCTTCTTTCAATTTGCTACCCATCCCTCTACAATTCCAGGATAAAACTTGCATTACTTACATTTTGAGGTGGCTCCTTTAGAGCCCATCCCAATAGGTTTCACGGACTTAGAAGTTTTGGCCAGCAGCTTGTCCAATGTTGGCTGGTTTCCTTGAATTTTTCCTTATATGTTTCCCTTTCCCTCTTTTACTTATCCATTTTCCTTCCTCTGGTGGATCTTCTGGCTGTGAGATGTGATTCTTCTATTTCCCCTTCTTCCTCTGAGTCTTCTGAGTCCTGATCATCCCGCCCAACCCTTGGGGTCAGTTCTTCCGATTGTTCCTCAACAGGGTCGCTATTTCTGGGGGTTGCTAGTTTCTCTTTTAAGGCAGTGGTGTCCTGCTCAGGAGCTGTTTGCTGCACAGTATTCGGGGCGAGTTGTTGTGACTGAATCAGGTCCTCTTCCTTATCTTCAATGTGTGCATTTCATCGAGGCAATTGACCCTGATTTTTACCATGTGGAAAGACATAAATTTGGAGTTTTCTTGTGCAACATAAGTTTTTTTATGTGAACTAAAAATATGTAATTGTAGTTGGCTTTTCTATAAGTAAACACACACTTTACAATTTGAATCATTCGATTTGGCTTTATATTGAAGGTTGGGTGTGCATTTTAGTGAAGCTAGCCAAAATTGCTTGGCTTCACTAAAATGCACGCCATGCTTTATTTCTTGGTCAATTTGAGTGAATCATACAAGAGAGTGTTCCTGACCTTTGATAATTTTAGTCATTCAATTTGGCCCTATAATGAAGTCAAGGCATGATATTTAGTGAAGCTAGTTAAAATGGCTTTGCTTCACAAAAATGCACGCCCAACCCTAATTTATTGGTCAATTTAAGTGAGTCAAAGTGGAAAGTGTATTGATTTTATTCCTCACTTAGGTAAATTATAATATTTTCAATTTGTGCCTAGAAAGTTTCCCCTCTAGTTTTCCTTAAGCATGCAAAATTTTACATTGGCGTGCCTGTATGAGGACAATTCATGGTAGTTGACCTGATAGACTTACATCAGAACCCTTTAGGCATGTATTTACTATGTTTTTTATAGACACGTTTATGATAAAATTCATATTTTTTTAAATTAAAGAAATTCAATCTAACTTCTAATGCCAATATTGCTTGCTTTTGTTGATTTTGTAGAGTAACTCATCAATGGATCTTTCAAATGAGCCATCTGAACAAAATATTCCTCGAAAAAGAGGTCATTGTAAGGATGTAGATCTTTCTAATATTCCAAATTTGGAACCATGTGACATTGTCCTTCAATTCACTTGTGCTAGAGGTAACAACACTACTAAGTTTGTTGCTCGTGGACAATGTGAAGGATTTAGAGATAAAAACTCCATACCGTAGAATGGGACCATAAGATTCTCTCAAACATCGAGCAATCATGCAGCCATTATTCAAACTCATTGTCCTCTATGTAAGCAACCTATGACAAACAACAATGTTGATGAACAACAGAGGTGACCTTTGTCTCCAATTGCAGTTCAAGGGAATGTTAATGTACAAAATAGAAATCTTTACACCATAATTAACTCTATTTCACAAAATGTGGTTCCATATTTCACTCAAAGATCGGCCATTAATACGTCTTCCATTGCAAATAATTTTGATCGAATTATAGAAGGATGTGTTGCTCAATAATAAAGGCAACCTTTGTCTCCAATTATAGCTGAAGGGAATGCCAATGTACAAGATACAATTCTTTGCCACATAATTAATTCTGTTTCACGTAATGTGGTCCCCAATTTTCCTCAAATAACAAATTTTATTCCTATTGTCATTACAAATCAATATGTTCAAAGTGTTGAAGTTTGTGTTTATCAACAACCTATGGAGCCTTTGAATCCAATTATAGTTGCAGGGAATGTCAATGTACAAGATATAAGTATTCACCACATAATTAACTCTGTTTCACATAATGTGGTCCCAATTTCCCTCAAAGAACATATGTTATTCATGCTGCCATTACAAATCAATATCATCAAAGTATAGAATGGTGTGTTTGTAAACAACAAGGGCAACCATTGTCTCCAATTACAATTGAAGGGAGTGGCAATGTACAAAATAAAAATATGTACCATAGAATGAACTCTGTTTTGCAGAATGAGGCCCTAGTTTTCCCTCATAGATCAACGATTGGTGCTGCTGCTATTACAAATCAATATGATCAAAGTGTTAAAGTTTGTGTTGCTCAACAACCCAGGGAGCCTTAGACTCCAATTATAGTTGCAGGAAATGGAAATGTACAAGATAGAAGTATTTACCACATAATTAAATTTGTTTCACATAATGTGGTCCCAAATCCCCCCAAAGAACATATTTTATTTATGTTTCTATTATAAATCAATCTCACCAAAGTATAGAAGGATGTGTTTCTCAACAACAAGGGCAACCTGTGTCTCCAATTACAACTGAAAGGAATGAGAATGTACAAAGTAAAAATATGTAACACAGAATGGACTCTATTTTGCAGAATGAGGCCACAATTTTCCCTCATAGATCAACGATTGGTGCTATTTCTATTACAAATCAATCTTATCAAAGTGTTGAAGTTTGTGTTGCTCAACAAACCAGGGAACCTTTGGCTCCAATCATAGTTGCAAGGAATGGAAGTGTAGAACCCAATGGACATCACTTGGAACATGCATCTCTTAAGAACTTAGATGCAACTGGAAGACATGAAACAATTGAAATAACTACATTTCATGAACAAATGGATAGAAATGCAACTACAAAAAAATCAAAATTCTACAATTGTAGAAGTTTCAATAGAAATGCCTGAAGGGTGCTCAACAACTCAAAACTACGCATGCTACCAGAAGGTCAGTGGGAAACCACTTAAGGACATCCTTATTGTGTCTTAAGAAGCGACCAGGATGGTATAACCACATACTAAATGGGGGGAAGAAAAAATTTAAGGAAATTGGAAGATGGTTTTCTGGCAAATCACTTCAAGATGTAGATGAAAATGACATTATTATTGGAATTGGGTACTTCATGAGAAAAAACTATAGTGAAGAGTCTAAAATTGACGATGTTCTTGAACACCTAGATGGAATGTTTGATAAAATTTGATCTAATGTTGTGAAAGAGAGCCATAATGAGTTTATGCCTAGGAACATGGATTCAGTATTTATAGAATAAAGCATGACTCATAAGGCTTTGAAATGTCTGAAGCGGATTGACTCTCATGGTGTACTAAAGGTAGTTAATCCATCAACAGTCTGTAAGGAAATGAAAAAGTGGAGCAAAGAAGCTGAGGATATTGATATGGGTTGGGAGAGAACTGATGGTTTCACATATGGAGTTAGAGTCAAGCAAGTAAAGTCATATGCTTCCTTTATGGTTGAATCATATGAAAAGAGGTATCGAAGTATTGTTAATGAAGTTTCTTTTAAACTTGGTATTGGTTCTCACATACATTATGATCAAGTTGAGTAGGCATGTGAGATATTATTTGAGTTATTAGAGGATAGTGGGTTGATGTCTTGTGAAAGCCTTGGAAAATGAGATGGAAAAGAAGATTATAAACAAGTTTTAGCACACATTGTTGATCTTAAAAGTGAGGATAGCGTAATGAAATAGTTAAACAATATTTCATAATATGGGATCCATATGGCAGATGGAAGGGCAGTGAAAATGAATTTGTTTGAGTGTCACGATCTAGTGGACATATATAGTTTAGTATGCAAGAGTAGTGTTTCTCCAATGGGAAATAATTTTTCTCCTTAGTACACATGCCATAAAAAATATATACACATGGTTACAGATGAAATCAAAGTTGAAGAAGGAGATATCATTCGTAGTGTTTCTGAATTTTATGCAATGTCGCCAAACTTGCTCTTGGTAATCTATGCACATTTATTACAAGTTTCAAATTTGTGTTTATGATATATATATATATATATTGCCATTGATTTCTTAATTTAAATACTATGTTCTAAAACATTAGGAGTTGAATCTTGCTTTGGAACCATGCAAAGGATGGGAAGAAAAGTTAGATGATCGTATTGTAGACATTCAACCAACCTTATATGGTAGAAAAATGAATGTTATGAAGAACTATCCCATGGATAGTGTTAAGTCATGAATTTGTTTCCTTTAATTTTATATTTTGATTTTGATTTTATCTTTAGTTTGCTCATATGCTTAAATTTTCTCATTTGCTTACTTTAGGAATTTTTGGTTTTAATTGAAATTTGGATTTTTTTATTAGATTTGTTTTATTAAGTTTGTTTTCTTAGCTCTTGAAGGGTGTTAAAGGTCATATTATTGAATAATGGACTCACAAATCATATTAAAAGCAGACTCATCATTCAAACATCACGTAAACTTCATGCAAAATGGAAAAAAGTTGTAAAACAGGGCCAAAATTGAGTTTAAATTATTCTTGTAGCGCAACTGCCAAAAATTAACAAATGCGCGCTACAAGAAAATCGTTTTTTGCTAGAATGGTCATTTTTCAGTCCGATTTTTTGGGGATTTCGCTGGGGAAGTGTTAAATAAATCATTGGTCATGTTTGATATGTGCTTTGCCAAGTTTTTTTTTTATGTAAACAGGCGTCAGTCTCATGTGAGGGAGATTCCGGCAACTGTATGCCGATTTATGGCAAAATCGTGATAGACCGTGGAATGGGGCCTGATTTCCGGCAGGAGATTCTAAATCTGAAGGTTACGAAGTTGGTGAACACTGAGGTGGAGACATCTGCCAAAAATCCAGAGATTGCCGTTACAGAAGTAGTTGGTGCACTAAAGGCTGGAACAGAACCAGCGCAGGAGGCAGCTCTTGATGCATTATGCTTGTTAAAGAATTCGTGGCCATCTATTCCTGCTGAATCCGGCAAAGAACAACCCATGGTTGCAGCGGAAGCTATTCTTGTATTACAACTATTAATACGTACTGGTCCACCTCATTTCCAGGAAAACGCTGACAGTTTGTTAAAATGTTTACCTGGAAGCTTGACAGTAACAATAAAACGTGGCAATAACTTGAAGCAGTCTATGGGAAGCACCAATGCATTCTGTAAATTGACATTTGGTAATGGTCCTCCAAGGCTAACAAAAGTAGTAAGTCGCATCACATCTCCAGAATGGAAACAAGGTTTTGCATGGGCCTTTGACATGCCTCCTAAGGGTCAGAAATTGCACATTTCTTGCAAGAGCAAGAACACCTTTGGAAAGGGTTCTTTGGGGAAAGTTACCATTCAGATTGACAAAGTGGTAATGCTTGGAATAATCAGTGGCCAGTATACTCTTGTTCTTGATGCTAACCGAGATGGTACTTCTCGAACATTTGAAACAGAATTTCAATGGTCTAACAGGTGATTGTAATAGCATGCCATAGCAGGGAGGATGACATATCCAGTTCTGAGGAATGACTGGCAGTGCTTTGTGTTCTTGGACATTATTGGTATTGAACGAGTTCAGTTTTGTCTAGCAGTAGCAATGATGCTTTTGAGATGATAATGTTTTAAGGTTGCAGTATCATCCCATCTTATTAATAGCCTTGCATGAAGATGCCATGAGTGATAAATTCAAGGGAATTATTTCTGTACAAAGTCTTTGGAATGATCTGCGCTCGGCAAAGCAAGCCATTGTTAGTCTCAAATCTCATGAAGGAATTTACTATTTCAATTTTAAACAGGCATATTCTTAGATCTGTTTTCCCCCATTTATGCGGGTGTCCAGGCTATTTAACAGCTTATATGGTGATTTCTTACAAAGAAACCTTGTTAAAGACCAGCACTAGTAAGGAGGGACAGGCCTAATTCTATTTCAGGATTCAAAGAACGGGATTTCAATTGAGAAGAACAGCTATAGATTAAAAGGTTTGCCATAGTTTAATGCCATTGGCTGTGGAGACTACAGCACTAAATCACAGGTAGAAATGAAGACATGTTTATAAAAAGCTCCTTAAAAAATTGCAGAAGAGGCTTCAAGCACAGCAGGAATTGGTGTTTCCTTGTCCAACAATGACAAGAATAAAAATCTGTTATTTTATAATAATGCCCGGTTTCCATCATCATGTACTGACAATATTCATATACAAAGGCAAGCATTTAAGAAGGGAACATCTTCCACCAACATGGACCGAGATTCAAGTTCATTGGCCTACATTGCATGTGGAGTTTTGGGCTTTGCGAGCATGGTTGTAGTACAACCTTGTCAGGAAGTAGCTAGGAAACTCTTGCTTTCTTACAGTAAACTTGACCAGAAATATTTGGAGACTTTTGGCATAGGGAGTGTCAGCTATGATGTTGCTTGTGGTGGAATTACAGCTACATAATCACAATCACCAATTTTAGATGAAAAGATGGGTATGGACATTGAAAATGTACAACTTAATAACCATGGAGCTGCATTAGCATCTACTGCAAAAATAATGGCATATACCAATTTGTCAGATGAGGAAGGTCACAAACACAATCTTGTAGATTTTCCAAATTTGTCCATCATGAAAAACAATTTGGCTACAGACCTCTGCATGAATAATTTATCAAATGACATAATGGCATCATAGCAATTGAGAGCTAAAGAAAACAATGCAGTGGTTTGTTCAACGAATGCATTTGTGACTTGTGAGGATAATGCTTGTGAAGGACATTCAAAGTACTTGTCTTCTGCTATTTGTCTAGAGAATTCACCTGGTGCATACAATAAAAAAAAAACACACACATGCTTATGGAGTTGTTGCTGAGAATATTAATTCAGTAGATATTGGGCATTTTGAATCAAAGAAGTGGAAAGAATCCCCAAATTTATCAACTTTGAATGATGCAAGCATGCCAAATTCATTCTCTGTCTGCAGTGCTTCAGGAATGCCTCAAGTTTCATCTCTAGATCTTCTGGCAGTAATTTATAGCAGCATCCAGTTGACAGTGAAATGCAAAGATTATTGAGAATTCTGCTCTGTTTTTCCTGTTTTGGGTTACTGAAGTCAAATGCAGACCACGAGCTGATGGAAAGGAAATTTTGAAAACAAAAACAGGTTTTTGTTCAAAAGATACCCATCTACAAAAACTTCTCTCAGTTTTGCAACAGCTGTCAAGGTTTGAAAGATTCAGTTTAATCTTTGCAGCCTATTTTTCAGGGATTTTAAAATTTTAATATTTTCCTGTTTTAGTGTTCATTTTTCGGGGCAGATTCTGATTGATTGGAGATGAATTTTTAGAAACCAAGAGAGGTTTTTGTCCATCACGGACCCATTTACAAAAAAATTTCTCCGTTTTTACACAGGTGTCACCAATTGAGAGATATGGAAGCTTCTTTGACACCTATTTTCCATAAATTCGCCATATTTGCCAGGAATCCGATTTGCTATTTTTAGTCAATTAGTTGAGTTAGTTAGTTAATGTAACTGCTGGGTAGTTTCAATTTCGACCTAATGAAGGGGAAATAGAACCAATTCTTTGTAATTATAAAAGAGGGACAAAGGGACTGAAGAAGGGTTCGATTTTTGGGAGTTTTCAGGAGGTCTTCAGACTGCTATTATCTTCAGACTTGTTCAGAGCTAAGTATTATGACTCTTGTAAGCATTTGCTGATGAAATTATGAGATATATATGACCTTTACCCTTCAGTTTTCTGTGTTGGCTTCATTTTTCAGCTTATTTAGTTGCTTAATATATATATTCATTGCTGGTTTATGTGTATCTACTGGTGATGCTTGTCTTTTATGAATGAACCTCAACATTGTGTTTCTGTTGGATCTTGTTGGATATATCATGCATCTTTATCATCTTTTGTTTATGATTTAGTTATTATTTTGCTTATGAAGGTATTCCCTGATTGTTCCCAAAACTTTACAACCACAAAACCTTTCAAAAACCTAAAACCTACTTTATTTTACTGAGTTTTATTTGAGACTGTGTTGGCTTGTTTCTCTGGCCTTGGAAACAATTTCTGGCACAAACAGATAGAACAAATGATGAACAAATATACACTTTAATAATTAATTCTTAAATATAAATTAAGCTTCTTAGTATTTAACTATCTCATACCTAGTGAAACATGTGCTGCCAATTACACTTGACTCCTTGCTCAATGTCCAACCTTGTATATTGTTCTTGCTATGCCGAGATTAGGATTGTTCTGGAGATGTTTCGTGAAATTCAAAGAATTGCACAATATTATGGCAAGGTTCATCCAACTAGAGACATTGAGAACCAAATTTTGTACAAATTTGGGAGGAGATGGAGAAAATTGGGGTTGCATGTAATCTTGGAGAACCATACCATCATAAAATCCGAGAGTACAATGATCTTAACTACGGGAAATCAAATGGATCAACATTAGACAAGGTCCTCATTAGACATGATAGAATTTTAAAGGTTTAATAATGATGTTAACATATCAAATAATTTTTTATGTGGGTCTTGACTAATAATTAATGATGGTATTATTATGTTTTGAGTAATTGAATTGTTGTCGGTGTTATTTAGTTTGAACATAAAACTTAGTATTTAATCATATGCATTGACATGTCTTATTTCTAGGCTATTGAAGGTCTACCAGATGAAGAGAAGTATACAAATTTGGTGAGGATGTGGAAGTGTTATAAAGAATTCCACATGTTGCAACTGTAAGGGTCTAGAGGGGACGATGCATATGCATATGAGAAAAGATATGTCAATTTCTAATAGTTTCACCATATTATCTATTTCTGAATGGTGGTATCCTTTCATCCATAATACATATTTTGAGTCATTGACATTGCACGATTGGCATCCTTTCTAGTGAGTGGATTTGGTTGTGTTCTTGTTGTTTAGGAGTTGATATGGTTCCTTGTATGCATGTCCAAGGGGCCCATGCTCTTGAGATGACTCAGAATATTCCTTTACATACTTTGGGACGGTTAAGGAATGAAGTAATGGAGTGTAAGCACAGAGAAACACAAAATTTAATATCAACCAAGGAGGAGCGAGAGGAGTTCCTAAGGAGAATAGAAGCACATTTGAACATGACATATTGTATCTTGTAAATGAGATGATAACATGATTTTTCTAGCTTGCTATGAGATCATAGTTTACTTTCCAAAAGTTTAGACAAAGAAGATTCTTTCCATCAAATATTAGAATTCAACATCATGTTGAATATGATAAGTCAAGAAATCAATTGAATGAGAAAACTACAACATAGTTGGCATCATGTTTCCCTAATGTCACTTGTCAACAAATGAAACAATTCTTTGACTCATGGGTGAAACAATATAAGAAATCATTAATTGCACAACCAACAGTAAGTATGACTTAATTTTAAGCATTATCTCATTCAATTTTCATTTTATAGTGTGACGAGTCATAATGTGTGTGTTTAATTATTGATATGTCCTCACAGTTCAATAACTATCTTCCAAGATCAAGGCCAATTAGCAAATATGGGGAAGAGGCTTATCGTTAATCACGTCGCTTTGGAAAGCAGAAGGAAAAAACTAGTGCCAAAACAAAACAAAAAAACAACGTGGCTTTCCCTCCACTAGTGAGTGTTATGTTCACTCAATTTATTACATATCATTATGTATTTGTCAATCTAGTTTATTTGTGAAAGGTAGATCTTCTGGTTGAACTCTAACTTTGTCACTCTCGTTGATCTCAAGAAATGAGCTAGGTCAGAGTGATCAAACACAACAAATGCAAGGGGAAGTCGTTTCTAATACCAATGATGCTTGATGACAACATAAATAAAACTTTGGGTGTTTCATCCTCAATAAAAGAGGCATTGTAGGCCAATCAAACACAAGAATTGCAATGGGAAGTTGTTGTTGACATACCTATGATGGTAGCTGAAAATTGCATTGAAATTGGTGTTTCGTCCTCAAGAAATGAGACAACGCGGATTGGTAAAACACAAGAAGTGAATGGAGCAACTAGTGTTGATATGCCAATGATAGGAGCTATGATTCATAATAGAATGGGTGTTTCATCCTCATCAAATGGGACAGACCAAAGTGGTGAAAAACAAGAAATTCAAGGGAAAATTGTTGCCATTGAAACAATGGAAGATGATAATCATACAAAAACTAATGTTGTTAAGACGAGTAAGAGACAAGCAAAAAAGAAAAATGTCCATGATGAAAGTCAAGCAACATTGTATAGGAAATGGTGAAAAAATCATATGATGTGCTAAGCATTTGCTGAGATTTACTCATATTGAAAATTCACTCTATTGTGCTCACATTATGTTACATGTGGAATTATTATTTTTTCCCCAGGAAAAAAATAGTATATTTGCTATTTCATAGAAATCAAATCGAGCACAAGAACCAATTGTTACTACTGAAATTGACCAAGTCATCATAGACAACATAAGGAAAGGGTATTAAAACCCATCGACAATTGCAAATGCTCTAAAACAATAAGATATTTTAATAATAACATGTACCCGACATCTTAAAAAATAATCTGCCATGAGTGTATAAACATTGGAATTAATTTTCTATCAGTCACTAATTCACATTAAGAGCAAAAGAAAAAGAACTATAAATGAGCTAAAATTTAGTGACTCCATCCAAAAAGATGCATTCTCCATTAACTTTTGATAAATACATATATACAATGCTTTATACAAGTTTAGCTTGTTTATGAGATTTCTGCAATTCCTCCTCTTGAGAAAAAGAAATTTTTGTACATTCTCTCTTGTCTTTCTTAGAAGCCTCGATTTCTTTAGGAGCTGTAGGAGGCTCTTGTTGTAATTTTCTTTCAAGGTCTTTGAATTTATGGACATAAGTTTGTAAAATGGCATGCAATTTACTTTTTCTTCCATCACCTTGCTCAACATTTCCACATTTTTCTTATACTTCTTCAATTGTTCTTTTTCCTTGTTTTGAAATTCTCGGGTGTTATTGTTTTTAACTAATTTTTAACTTGAACCAATTCAATTTTCAATTTCTCTACTTCCTTCTCTATCTCTTTTTCCCTCAAATATTTCTCATTTGAAGTGACAAGAACTGCCACCATGTCAACATCAATCCCCCGTAATTTCCCCTGCAAATCTGCAATTGTGAATTTTAGATTGTGAATTTCCACATCACATCCTAAATGTTGTGCTTTTTGACCCTCCCAGAGTTTTTTCTTCATCTTTGTAATTGTTGCTTCTTTTTCAACTACCTTCTCTTTTGATGCCTCATATCTTTGTGATGAACCAAAAACAGCATCTCCAACATTCATTGCTGAGAGGCATTCTTGCAATTTCTTCTCTCGAATTGTTAAGGACTTCTCTCGCTCAATTAAGGAACTAATATCACCTACATGAATTTCTTTGGATTCACCTTTACCCTTACCTTATTTGGTACTTTTACCTTTACCCCTGCCAACTTGTGTACTATCAATTGCTTTTTTTTAAAGCTCCAGTGTTGAAGTGACCCTTTCCAACCTCTTCCCTCTCGAATTATCAACTTGCTCGTCAATGGTTTTTTTCAATTTGGAATTATTGAATCTAATTCTATAATTTGTTGTTCATGCTTTTCACACTTCTCTTTCAACTTCAATTCATAATCTGTTATTAATTTTTCATTTTCTTTCAATTTCTTCTCCATGTAGGCTACTAGACCAATCATTGCTTTTAATGGTGGTATATTCAAAACAAATGGTCTATTTTTCCACTATTTTTCAAGTCTTGCAATTTATTTTCTAGCTTTTTCCAAAGCCCCATGAAAGGTATCATTCAGTGATTGAATTTCCTTTCCAAAATCTTCAATAATTTGGTCTACCTTGCTCGATAATCCTACAATAGTGGCAACTTTTCCTTTTATAATTTTGTTTACTATTGATTGATTTCCCACAACTATTTTTTGCAACTGTGCAATCTCCTTGAGGCATTCTGCAATATTCCTATCCTTTACCTGACGCATTTCCTTCAAATTGCCTATAGAGGACTCAACTTCCATTGCAACTTCTTGTTTGAAATGCACCATTTTATCATATAGGCCAAGCAAAAATCTACCATCAAAATTATAAGTTTGACTATTTAAATGCAAATTGAAATGCCTTGAAACAAATTTTACAAAGTCATTGTACTCAAGTGCCAACTGTTTTGGAGGAATTCTATCAAAAATAATCTCACCAGGAAAGGAAAAGGCATCATTACTTGGTTCCATTTCATTGTCCATCAATTATTGCCCCTAAGTTTCAACTTCATGTCCATTTAGTTGTTTCAAAGTTGTAGCGGCAACAACTACATCAATGGTGACAAAAGCACTGCCCAAACTGTCATTGGATATTCCCAAAGCATCCTCATTATGCTCAGGAGACTGTACTAGCGCTTTCTCATTGTTTGTATACCCATTACGTTTCCTAAAGTATGTTTTAGAATCAGATGGTTTTGGTAAATATAACTTTTCATGTTGATTTATATCAATGGTCTCTGTTTAAACAACATTGGGTCGATATAGATCAATAATTTTCTGTAATGCGCACGAGAAACTGGACTTAATTTTCTTCAATTGACTCTCTTGCAAGGAAAATTTTGGAAGGTGAGACAGATTATCATGAGAGATGCCATACACTGAAGGTTGGATTCTCACAATCACAAGACTTCCTCGTAGATTCTGGAGCCTCCAACCACATGGTTGCCTCCAGAGAATCTTTTTCTTCTCTAGATCTTATCGATGGTCCTAGTATTCACATGGGAGATGATTCTCAGATCTCTGTTGAATGGAAAGGCACAATACAATTGGATCATGGAAAGTTTAGTAATGTTTTGTATGTTCCTTCTTTGGAAACAAACTTGTTGTATGTTTACCAAATGACACACACTGGTTCACCGAAGAAAGTTGTTTTTGGACCTGACACTATCGAGAATAAGATCAAAGCATTCAGATTTGACAATGGATGGGAGTACATCAAGAAGGAGTTGCAGGGTATCCAAATGCAACATTCAGTCCCATACACACCACATCAAAATGGTGTAGCTGAGAGGAAGAATAGGTCATTGAAAGAAATGGAAACCTGTATGCTTGAAGCAAGTAATATTCCACCATCTCTATGGGAAGTAGCAGTGAATTGTGCTTCATACATTCAGAACAGGGTACCCCATAATTCAGTGAATGAGGTCACTCCATTCGAAGCACTAAATGGACACAAGCCAGATGTCTCACACCTGAGGGTTTTTGGATCTAAGGCATGATCCAGAATCCCATCTGACAAAAGAAAATCTCTTCAACCCCAAAGTAGTGAATGCATTCTGCTAGGATATGCAAAAGATGCAAAAGAATACAAGTTTATGGAGATTGGAACCAAAATATTCTTCATTGAACGAAGTGTCAGGTTCGATGAAGATCCATTGCAAGATCTACAACTAGTTGGAGACCAAGGTATATCTGATCTGCCTACTCCATTTGCACTTGATGAAGATCAGAATGATGTCTATTCTGATGAGGACCAAGTTGAATCATATCTTGATGTTGAAAATGAAGATCAAGTAGATCTAGATCCAGAACTAACACTTGCTCTCAATCCATGGATAAGGCCAAAATGGGCTCATAAACTCCTTGAAGCTGTTGGGAGAGTAGCTAGGGATCCATCTGACCATAGGAGAACCATATCTCAGTATCAAGTTGTAAACCTTGCACTATGTCATACAGATCCACTTATCTCAGGGAGGTGCTACATGATGATGGGGCCTGATCTATAATCCTTCAAAGAGACTTTCCATGATCCAAGATGGCATACTGAGGATCACATGCACTACATCAGGAAACTAGTGCACAATAGGACCAACACATTACATTACTGTACTACAGAGGAGCAGACTACAGACATTTTTACCAAGTTTTTGCACATGTGAAAGCTGCTTGAGTTCCCTGTTTTTCATTTTTTAGGGGGGGTATTTTACGCATGAGGTTTTCCCCATTTCCTTAGTTTCATAAACAATTCTTTTTTATCATTTATTTGATTGTATGGGTGACCTTTGGTCTTAGTAACTAGGGCCCAAGATGTCCAAGTTTGGATTAAGGGGGGCTGTTAGGATAATTAATACTCCATCCTTGTCCTACTTAGCATTATTTACCTTTTCATAGTAGTTGATGATGTTATTTTCCCCTAGTGCTGTGCAGATGTCATCTAGGACCCATTAGCCACCTAATGTGTCTTACATGCATGATTTTAGGCCCACCAGAGTCAGTTCCCTACATTTTAGGATCTAACTATGTGTTCTAGTTCAGTCCACCCGAGTTCCTGAACTCTAGTGGGGGTTTGAGCTCTGATCACCACTGATTGTGATCTAATGCACCCTTTTCTGATTGATTTGCATGAAAAACTCACAATTGCACCCTCCTTGGTCAGTTAACTAACAACAGCTTCAGTTAACTGAGTTTTGGTTGAGTTGAGTTGAGTTTGGGACTTCCTGAGCACTCCAGTGGTGACAATTCTTATGCTATACTGACATGGATTCGAATTCTCCTAGGATAATTGAATTCTTTCCATTGTAACATATATGTTGACTATACTGATTAATGGATCAAAACACACATTTCTGTTTCCATTTGAGTTCCAATGCATGATTAATTTTGATGCTCATTTCACTGCAATTTTCACTGTAATTCATCTTTTCTGCTCATTCTTTTCACTATGAGGTATTCTCATCTCTATGATCTACTTTGTTCTAGAATTTCGCACATGGTACCCAAGAAGTACATTCAAGCTATGATTCACCACACTATCAGTCCATCCGAGCTATGGAACCGAAGGATTGGACACCTACACTACAAATCGCTACTAGGACTTTAAAAGATGGTAAAATGTATGCACATATTTGTTTTTGAGCATGATAGAGTATGTTGGGGTTGTGCACTCGGGAAGAATGTTAAGAAATTTTTTCCAGTAGTATTGATAATATGTAAATGGATTTTAGATTTAATAAATTCTGATGTATGTGGTCCCATGTCATCCCCCTCCCTAAGTGGCTTCTTATATTATGTATTGTTCATAGATGATTTTTCTAGGAAGTCATGGATTTATTTCATGAAGGCTAAAAGTGAAACTCTTAGAAAATTTAAAGAGTTTAAAGCCCTAGTTGAAAATGAGAAAGAAAATCACATCCATGCATTAAGGTCTGATAATGGAGGTGAATTTGATTCACATGCATTTAATGAGCTATGTAGTGATGTAGGAATATGTAAACAGTTAATAGTACCATACAACCCTCAACAAAATGGGGTTTCCTAAAGGAAGAATAGAATCATATGTGAGGCTGCAAAATCCATGATGCATGATCAATATATGTCTACCTCATTATGGGCAGAAGCCACCAGTACAACTGTGTACATCCACAATAGAAGCCAACATGCCATTCTAGATGAGAAGACACCATAATAAGTGTTTACCGGTGAGAAGCTAGACATCTCACACTTGAGGATATTCGGGAGCCTAGTATACATTCATGTACCGAAAGAAAAGAGAACAAAGATGAAGCCTTCTAGAAAGAAAGGCACCTTTGTGGGTTATAACGAGTCATCCAAAGCATACCGAATATATGTACTTGGTGAGAGACACATTGAATTCAACCGAGATGTTACCTTCCACGAGGAAGCTGCTTTCACAAGATCGAAAGAGATTCAATGTGATTCAGACATGGAGGATCCTGAGTCTAATTCTCCCCCTTTAGATTTTGAG
Organism: Larix kaempferi; assembly: GCA_027924585.1. Classification (NCBI taxonomy): domain Eukaryota; kingdom Viridiplantae; phylum Streptophyta; class Pinopsida; order Pinales; family Pinaceae; genus Larix; species Larix kaempferi. Next base: position 2,055,563 of record BSBM01000254.1, read on the forward strand.
AGGGAGAAACCAGAAGATGCCTCAGATTCACTAGCTCTTGAAGAACCAGTAGAAATGATTGAGAGGTCACCTGATGAACCTCCCGCTAAAAGAAGATATGCCTGGTGCCGAGATATTTTACAAAATGCAGAGAAATATGGAGCACCAGTAGGCTCATCCAGAGAGCGCAAGCAACCTCACAGATATTCAGGGTATGTTGCATTGATGAGTCACATCAGTTATTCGGAGCCATCCTCATATGAAGAATCTGCAAAGAATCAAGTTTGGAAAGATGCAATGACAGAATAGTACAACTCTATAATGAAGAATGATGTTTGGGAGGTTGTTCCCAAACTCGATGGGAAGTCCATTGTGACTTCCAGATGGCTTTACAAGATAAATCATACCGCGGATGGTAGCATTGAGAAGTATAAATCCAGATTCGTTGCTAGAGGTTTCTCTTAGATAGAAGGCATCGATTATGATGAGACCTTTACCCCTATGGCAAGGTACACCACAATCCGAGCAATGATTGCACTTGCATCTATTTTAGGATGGAAACTTCACCAGATGGATGGTGAGGTTGAGGAAGAGTTTTATATTCAGCAACTTGAAGGATTTTTGGTGCATGGGAAGGAGTCCCATTTTTCCAAGCTAAATAAAGCTATATATGGGCTTAAGCAATCTCGCAGGGCTTGATACTCCATAATTGATAACTACCTTCAGAAACTGGGTTTCTGTAAGAGTGAAGCTGATCCAAATTTGTACTTCAACGTAGTGAAGAACCAACCATTGATATTGGTTCTGTATGTTGATGATTTGTTTCTCACTGGAGAGGAACATCTGATTGCTTGGTGTAAGAGGGAGCTCACCTCAGGGTTCGAGATGAAATACTTAGGTCTAATGCACTACTTTCATTGCGTTGAGATATGGCAAAGAAAAGATGAAATTTTTCTATCTCAAGGGGAGTACACTGTGGATATATTGTGCAAGTTTGGCATGATAGATTGCAAATCTATGACTACACCGATGGTTTCCAATTTGAGGAAACTTCATGAGTCAGGTTCTAGATCAAATCAAGTAGTCCCACTTTGTATAGACAGCTTATAGGCTCGCTAATGTACTTGATACATTCGAGGCCTGATATATGTTATGCCGTGAGAATTCTGAGTCAATTTAGTCAATTTATGTTTGATCCGAGACATGGACACTGGATATATGCTAATCATGTGCTTAGGTACCTTTGAGGTACAATTTCATATGGAATCAGATATGCCTCCATTGGAGGAGTCATGTTACTTGGTTATACAGACTTAGACTGGGGAGGAAGCATTGTGGACTATAAGAGTACATCCAACTACTATTATAGCCTAGGATCATGTATGATATCTTGGTCTAGTAGGAAGCAATGCTCTGCAGCCCAGAGAACTATAGAAGCAAAATACATAGCTGCTAGTGTTTCTTGTCGAGAAGCAGGGTGGCTCAGAAATCTACTTGCAGGGTTGTTCGGTGAAAAGATTGAGCCTACAATTATTAGGTGTGACAATCAAAGTTGCATCAAGATTTCCGAAAACCCAGTGCTTCATGACAAGTTGAAGCACATAGAAATGAAGTATCACTTCATGTTAAAAGGTTACCATGGAAGTTGTTCTCTGGAGGGCATGAAAAGTTTTGCATGCTCAGTTGCATGCAAAAGTGAGTTTTGCATGCGCTCACTTTAGGTTTTTTGTAAACCTAATTTTCCAGTGAGATTTTATAAGAAGGCAAGAGGTCACTGACAATAGATACCGAGCAAAATGATCCGAGATAGATCTGTTTGAGAGGTGGGTGACTTTCCCGAGAAAGGAGGGCACATTCTTTGAGGAGAGAGAAGCTCGTTCCACTTCTGGTTGATCGATTGAGCAACTGATACTTTCAAAGTATCCTTGTCTTATTGATTGATGAAGGACTATGACGATCAGAGATCAGATCTGTTGAGATATGATTCCATATGAGCATCTGACATCTCGAGGGAGGGCGCACTTGTCCATGCAGAGGAGGGGCGCATTCAATAGTTGGCATTCTTCCTTGGTTGAGCAGATCAGAGCAGTGTTGTGAGAGAGCCAATACCGACATATTGCTACCATCAGACAGATCATATCCAATTGACATTTAGGGCACATTTCCTTTGTGCATGCATCAGTTGTTGCATGCAGATCGAGGGTTTTGACCCTATTAGGTTTGGTTGTTCCTTCTGAGGTAACATTTTATGTACTTGTATTCTTCTTACTTTGGTCTGGGCTTGAGATAGAAGAAAGCCCCACAGATACCTGGTTTTCCCCATTTGGGGTTTCCAGGGTACATCCAAAGTTGTGTGATTGTTGTGTTTTCATTGTCAAAGTGTTAAGAGATCTATAGTGTTTGATTCTTAAGACTTTATTGCATTATTAATTTATAGAGACTCAAACCGCTTGATATCTCAGGGCTATCCAAAGGGAGTAGTGATATCTGGATAAAATTAACATGGTATCAAATCCTTGATAAGGGTCAGGGAGAGAAACCATACTCAGATCTGCGAGCTGTACACCAGATCTGTGTGGTGATCTCAATTGGGTATCATATCAAGAGACCATGACTACAAGTATGAGGGATGATCAGGTTGTTTGCACCTCAAGCTCCTCAACAGATATAGATAAGCAATATACTGACGAAATTGACGGAGAGTTGGCTCTCAATACATGCCAATCATTAAGTGCCTCTACTTCTAGTGTATGGTATATAGACAAGGGAGACTCAAGCCATATAACAAGTGTTTGTGGGTACTTTACAGATCTTGTTGAGGATGGGATAGATCTTGAGATTGTAATTGGAGACAATTCTACTGTCAAAGCAGTGGGATGAGGAACTATATCCTTCCAGAGAGAATCAGGAGAATATATGAGAGTTCGTGATGTTCTATATGTCCTGGGTCTAAAGAAGAACTTGATATTTGTTTCTACTATTAATTATCGGGGATTGTGGGTGATGTTCAGAGATGGAAATGTTCTAGTTCATCCCAAGGGATCCAGCGATACCTCTGTTGTGAGGATTGGAGTCCGCAGCAGAAAAATTTACAGGCTCAACTTTCATCTTCATCATGCCCGGAGTCATAGTAGCTGGGATGATGATTGTGATCCCTATGAGATTTAGCACAAGAGGATGGCTCATCTACATCATCCTGCTATGAAGATCCCAAAGGAGATTTTGACAGGAGTGACTGAGTTTAGCACAGAGCAAAAATATGTGTACAAAGGGTGTGCTCTCGGGAAGTAAGTCAAGACAGTCTTTCCCAAGAGTGAAAATAGATCTACAAGAGCACTTGATTTGATTCATTCCAACCTTTGTGATCCGATGTCCACCACACCTTTGAATGGATACAAGTACTATGTATCCTTCATTGATGACTACTCCAAGAAGACTTGGATTTATTTTTTAAAGAGTAAAGAATCTAAAGAAGTATTGCAGAAGTTTCTAGAATTCAAAGCACTTGTGGAAAATCAGACTGAAAGGAAGATCAAGATCCTCAGATCAGATAATGGAGGTGAATATACCTCCAAAGAGTTCAATGAGTTTTGCATCCAGGGGGCATCAAGAGGCAGTTAATAGTTGCCTATACACCTCAACAGAATGGGGTTGATGAGAGGAAAAACACGGCTATTGTTGGTGTTGCTAGATCTATGTTGCATGACCAGGGTTTTCCATTTTTCCTTTAGGCTGAGGCATGTAACATTGCAACTTATATACATAACAAGAGTCCTCATAAGGTGTCAGGGAACAAAAATCCAGAATAATCTTTCTCTAGAAAGAAACCCGAGGTTGGGAATTTAAGGATTTTTAGATGCCTTACCCAATCGCACGTTCCTTCAGAGAAAAGGATAAAACTGGAACCTACAGTCGAGAGGGTAATTCTTGTTGGGTATGATGAGACTTCGAATGCCTATCGCATTTACATTCCTTCTCTCAAGAAAACTATTGTGAGGTGGGATGTGAAATTTGAGGAGGATCGGGCTTTCCGGAAGTCATGTGAGTCAAAGAAGGGAAAACAACAGGTCGCTAAATCTATCGATGACATAGGTCAGAGTGCTATTCCATAGCCAACATGGTTCCAAGTATCTGGGGCGTCGGATTTTCAGATAATAGGTTCCACATGCATAGAAACAAGAACTGGCACGGGATCTCAGGTTGGTGGTCAACCAGGATCAGGGTCTCAGATTACAGGCTCTCGGGTTACAGGGTCGACGACTGCAGGTACCTCTACTGGAGGCATTCATTCTCATACAGTTGATTGGGAAGAGGATGGGGAGTTCTCCTCACATGATGTTACTTCAGGGAAGAGGAAGCCCAAGTGGCATCAAGATACCTTGAAGGAAGCCCATGCAATGGGAACTCCCAAGAAGAGTGTAAGAGAGAGGAAGGCACCACAAAGGTTCCATAGTTACTTGGATATGGTAAGCAATATCAGTGAGAAAGAGCCATCCTCATATGAGCAAGTGTTATCGAAAAATCCACTCGAGCGGACGCGAGCCAGATCTCCCTAGTTCAAGTGAATCTAGAACAAATATGATAGAATATGAATCTACTTCCCTAGATCAATTACAGATTGAGTACTTAGATATAGTACCTTTTAGATCGCGGATCCTTCTCCTTGTTGTTGCTCCAAGTCTCACGGTCATCAGATCTCCAGCTGCAAGATCTGTTAAGACAATATGGAAACGATACAAGCAGTACAATATATCTAAGCAATAACTGATCTAAACTAACAGTTGAGGAAGAAAGTTCTAAACATCATCAATGAGACAACATTCATGGAAAGAGATTATATTAACTATATTAAAAGGTGGGAATACATACAAAGGATGAAGCTACAACCAAAGCCTCAACGTTGCATCCTCCATCCAACATGTCCAAGCCAAGCCTCCAAGGTGGTACAAGCTTCCCAATCACCAATATGGATTCTACCAGCATAAGGATACCATAGACCTTTCTCCCTTCCCATGGAGAGAGTGGATGTTTATATAGGGCTAAAGAGATAGGGTAGGTTGAGGATTAGGGGGAGATGGTTAAGGGATCCTCCCATTAGGTTAGGAATCGAAATGCCACCTCAATTAGAGCCTAGGGATAGGCCTCCACCTCAACAAACTTCTGGAGAGACCTCAAGACTCCCCAAAATAGATTTTAACCAACCCCGTCACACCCTAGTAGAGGACACAGAGCGATAGAGGGGGATATCGCACCTTGTAGAAGGATAAAGTGCGACAGTGTCTCACTCTAGCTGACCAAGAACTGCGACAGAGGGGGTCTGTCTCACCCTGTAGGAAGACAAAGTGCGACAACCTACTCAAAGAGGTCAACTAGGCAGGGAAATCTCTCAGTTTGATGTTGTTTAGCCTAGAATGAGTTTGGGGGTCATAGCAAAGAGTTTACACAATGGTCAAGATGACGACATTGTCACAATGGTCATGATGACGACACTTGGTCATAATGATGACACTTGCAACGGTCATGGTGATGACACTAGGTCATGATGACGACACTAGGTCATGATGAAGACACTTGCAACACTTGCGACATTTGCATAAGGGTGACGACATTTTGGTGTAACAGCAAGCAGTAGGTGAGCAGGCTTGGAGAGATGCCATGTTGGAAGAGTATTCTTCCATCATGAAGAATGATGTCTGGGAAGTTGTGCCCAGACCAGAGGGAGTCAATTGTCACCTCCAGATGACTCTATAAGATTAAACATGCTGCATATGGCAACATTGAGAAATACAAAGCCAGGTTTGTGGCTAGAGGGTTCTCATAGATAGAGGGAGTTGACTATGATAAGACGTTTTCTCTTGTCGCCCGATATACTTCCATTAGGACTATGATCTCTATAGCAGCAGAGCTAGGATGGAAGATTCACCAGATGGATGTGAAGAAAGATTTTCTCAATAGTCTCATAGAGGAGGAGGTGTACATTGAGCAACCAGAGGGCTTTGAGATACTTACGAGAGAGTCTCATGTATGCAGACTAAAGAAAGCTCTATACTTCTTGAAACAAGCATCTAGAGCTTGGTATTCTAGGATAGAGACTTACTTGCAGCAGTTAGGTTTTCAGAAGGGTGAAGTTGATCCCAATATCTACTTCATCGTAGTGAATGGGGATCATCTTATTCTTGTGTTGTATGTAGATGACTTATTCATTACAGGGGTGGAAAAACTTATCAGTGGTTGCAAGAAAGATCTTGCTTCATAGTTTGAAATGAAATACATAGGATTGATGCACTACTTCTTAGGCATGGAGGTATGGCAGAAGGATGGGCATATCTTCCTAAGTGAGGGAAAGTATGCAATGGACATACTGAAGAGATTTTAGATGCAATATTGCAAGCCCATGACTACATCGATGACAACCAACTGGAAGAAGCAAGTGGCTTCTGAGAGTAAGTTGGTTGATACCACCAGGTACTGACAACTTATTGGATCCTTGTTGTACTTGGTCAACACGATACCAGATTTGAGTTTTGTTGTCAATACTTTAAGTCAGTACATGGTAGAGCCTAAAGATGTTCACTGGGTGGCAGCAAAGCATTTTATTATATATGTCAATGGAACAATAGAGTATGGGTTGAATTATGTGAGGAAAGGTGGAGTACAACTAGTTGGTTTTACTGATTTTGATTGGGTAGGAAATGCAGGTGACAGGAAGATCACCTCTAGGTGTTGTTTTAGTTTGGGTTTGGCAGTAGTGTCGTGGTTTAGTAGGAAACATAAGTCGGTAGCATTGAGCTCTTCTGAGGCAGAATATATGCGGCTAGTTTGGCTAGTTGCGAGGCCATTTGGCTTCGCAAAATGTTGGTGAGCCTATTTGATCAGCAGTTGGAGCCTACCGTGATTCAATGTGATAATCAGAGTTTCATCAAACTCTCGGAGAATCTAGTATTTAATGATAGTTTCAAACACATAGAGATCATATATCATTTCATTTGAGATCATGTTTAGAGAGGAGCAGTTGAGCTCCAGTACATATTTACAGATGAGCAGGTTGATGACATTCTCACAAAGTCCTTGATGAGAAACAAGTTTGAGTACTTTAGGGAGAAGATGTGAGTGGTTCATAATAATTTCCTAGTTAAGAGGGAGTGTTAAAAGGTTAACCAGGGAAGTTGTTCTCTGGCGGGCGTGAAATTTTTTGCATGCTCAGTTGCATGCAAAAGTGAGTTTTGCATGCACTCACTTTAGGTTTTTGGTAAACCTAATTTTCCAGTGACATTTTATAAGAAGGCAGGAGGCCACTGACAATAGATACCGAGCAAATTGATCTGAGATAGATATGTTTGAGAGGTGGGGGAATTTCTTGAGAAAGGAGTGCGCATTCTTTGAGGAGAGAGAAGCTTGTTCTACTTCCGGTTGATCGATTGAGCAACTAATACTTTCAGAGTATCCTTGTCACAACGATTGAGGAAGGACTGTGATGATCAAAGATCAGATTTGTTGAGATCTGATTTTGTATGAGCATCTGACATCTTGAGGGGGGGTGCACTTGTCCATGCAGAGGAGGGGCGCATTCAGCAGTTGGCCTTCTTCCTTGGCTGAGCATATCAGAGCATTGTTGTGAGAGAGACAGTACCAACATATTGCTACCATCAGACAGATCAGATCCAGTTGATAGTTATGGCACATTTCCTCTGTGCATGCATCAATTGTTGCATGCAGATCTAGGGTTTTGACCCTGTTAGGTTTGGTTGTTCCTTCTGAGGTAACATTTTATGTACTTGTATTCTTCTTACTTTTCTCTGGGATCGACATATAAGAAATCCCCACAGATACCTGTTTTTCCCCATTTGGGGTTTCTGGGGTACATCTAGAGTTGTGTGATTGTTGTGTTTTCATTGTCAAAGTGTTAAGAGATCTATAGTGTTTGATTCTTAAGTCTTTATTTCATTATTGATTTATAGAGACTCAAACCGCTTGAGATCTCAGGGCTATCTAGAGGGAGTAGTGATCTTTGGATAAAATTAACACTTCATCCGAGACATGGTCCAGAAAGGTACAGTGAAACTTTAGTACATTTCTATTGATGAGCAGATTGCAGATGTGTTAACAAAGCCTCTGTCAGTGACAAAGTTCAGGTACTTCCGAGACAATCTTGGTATGGAAGAGAATGTATTCCTCGCTGAGAGGGAGTGTTAAATGTACAACATCATGAGACATTCTCCAAACAAATCTTGTGCAACCATGATTGATCCTCCCGTATATAGGTGAGCACTTTGATTACCTTTCGTGTAAAGGTTATTCCTCCCGTATAGAGGTAATTGATCAAAGTAATGATGTTGTAAAGTATTGTTGGACAAGGCTTTGGACTTGTGTGTCAAGTCATGATTCTCATGTGAACCTTCCGTATAAAGGTATCCATGGGATGGACCTCCCGTATAGAGGTGGACCTTCCATATAAAGGTCATGCTTTACTTGTTAAAATCATTTAATGTTGTGTGATGTATTATTATTAACCATGATCACCAGATTGTTATTAAGTCTTCTTTAGAGATTGATCACCTCTAAAGTGAATTACTTTAGCATATGATCATTTGATCCAGAATAATACACTATGATCATAGAATCCGATAATTCTTTTTAGTATAATGTAATGTGATGGATAATTAAAGTTAGCTCATATTGACCATGCAGTAAAAGATAAAGAGATAAAGATAAATGCATAGATAAAATTATAATCAAATTGATAAGGAGATGACTAAGTGAAATCGAATTGTCAAGCTTCAGTTAAAGCCACAATGTATGCCTCAGTTAACTAAAGAACTCACAGTGGTCACTACAATTAAATCAATCAGCATGATTTCAGTTAATAATAGTTAACTAAGTGTTAAATAAGAAGGACTAGTTAACTAAAGTGTTTTTACTTTAGTTAAACTAAAATATGATACTTCAGTAAATCAAGGAGAAATTGAATTGATCACTATAGTGATGTTATCAAGAAAGAATCAGTTAAAGAGAGTTAACTAAGTGACAACAAAGAAGATCTAGTTAACTAAGTGATATTGCATGACGACACTTGAGTTGCACACTTGCATGATGACACTTATGTTATCCACCTAACTAAGTGGGAAAGCTTTCAGTTAAGAGGTGAGTTCATCCTAAGAGACAGATCAGTGAGATAATGCATTGCATGAGAAGTGGGGTACACTTCTTCATGTAAGATTGATACATCCAGTCTGAGGGCGAGTTCATCCTGATGTTAGAAGAAGTCGATGCATGAGAAGAATGTATAAATATGTTATACGGGATTGATGAATTCAATGTGAAGCGAATTCTTTTCTCCATTGAAGGCAAGGCGCTTCTCTTTGTGCAGGTTATTGTTCTTGCTTGTTATTGATGTGTTGGGCACATTGGAAAATGCATCCGATTGATCTCTCTTCTCTATTGCTTCCGTATCTTCACCAAGGGTGTTTGGTGATCTCTTATCTTCCGAAAGCAATCTGCTGTGTTGTAAAAGAAAGCATTCTCTGATATCCATTATATTATACTGAGAAGAATTGTTGGGGTTTTTGTTCTCATAGTTTTGAGGATTTTCCCCAGGGTATATCTTGTGTTATGGATGTATGAATTTCATGTGATTGAATTGTCTCATTGTTTCAAGTTTTTGCATCTAAAAGAATTGAAGATCAAAGATCAACCAAATATTAACAGTATTAAAAAGGTAAACTAACAACTTATTTAAAAGTTAACAAATATATTGAAAATAGTATGGCTAAGGAATGATGTTTCTCTAACTTTTTACATGTCATGTCAATGTTTGATGAGCCTTTCACTTTAAGTGTTTGTTGTTCTGTTGAAAGGATATGCTTGAGATTTGGAGTACACTTAATAATTTCCCAACAATCAAAGAAATATTTGATCATGTGGAAAATAACAAGTGTTTTTCATCTTTGGCATATATGTTTGATAACACACTAAGAAATTCCATTCCCCCGGAACCTTGTTTCTAATCATTGTTGGAAATATTGCTAGTGTAGGAGGTTACACATACAAAAACACTTTACTACTAACAATGAATCATCACATCAAAATTGGTATATTGATAATTGAAAGTCAAAGTGTGAGAATGTTGAGAGCTACGTGAGGATTAGGTTGGTAAATTATGTCAAAGAGTTACCTAAAGGAATTGATAACCTATGAAGGTATTCTTGAGATTATGCAAAGGGTTGATACACTAGACTTGGTTGTGATAAGATTACGATTGTGATGCAATGTGAAATATTATTACAATATGAACCTATAATCCAAAATAAATTGTACTCTTAGACAACCACTCCTTGCTGGACTTGCCAATGGATAGCCTTTGCTGAGAACTCTTGATAGCCGCACCACTACTCAATAGGCTACCATTTATATTGTGTCTAGAAAAATCCTTGCTGTGACCAGGAAAGGATTTTGGAGGGAGCTTAATATGAGAAAAGTTTTCCTTTGGCTAAGTTAGAGAGTGATTAGGAAAGGATTCTCAAGGGAGTATAATAGTAGAAGAGTTTTCCTTTGCTTGAGTCAGAGAATGGTTGAGAGGGAGGTTTGGAACAAGGATTGGAGATATTGGAGATAAAAGTGGTCGTTTCATGTTGGATTGATCTTTATAGTACTATGTTGTGGGTAATAGATTACGTGATGCAATGAATAACATTTAAAAGTGGGCTGTAGTATGCAATGAACGACATTTAAAAATGGATTTCTTCTTAGTACTCAAATTTTCCTAGTGCGTGATATAAACTACATCTAGTGCATATTGTGTAATAAGTATTAAAATGTTGTAGGTTATGATATGAAATTGTGTGAAACAAACACTTTTCAATCTTTTGAAGACATATCAGTTACATAGTCATAATGAAAGATCTTATCAAAGTACTATGTGTAATTTGAAAGTTGGAGGCATTCAACTTGTTAATAAAATCTAGTGACTAATACCACTTAGCATTTATTGTCGAATATAACATCATTGTTTTATCATTATGTTATCACTGGAGTTTGTTGAAGTATATGTTCATTTAATGATGATGGTTGCTTTATGAACTTCATGATGATATTATGTTGATATTTTGAGATGAAAATGTTTAAACTTTTTAGAAAAATATTTATAATAAAAAAATGTTCTCATATTGTATTTTTTTATGCAGATACCAATTTTCCCACATAATAAATAAAAAAAGAGTCCTTGAAAATAGGAATAATATGTAAAAAAAGAAGTAAAAGTACTATAAAGAAAAGTAATCAAAATAATAAATTAAAAAGTAAAAATTAATAAGAATAATATGCATAATGAAAAGTTGTGATTAAATGTGAAAAGTATTTACTTTTTGGTATTGGACCTTAAAAGATAATTTGTTGGATTGGAGGGGCATTGGAGGAAGTTTCCATAAGGAAGAGAGAGAGGTTAAGGGTAGGCCATGTATGTGAGCGTTTTTCCATGAATGGACACATGTGGGGTTTGGCCACGTACTTGAAGTCACAGTGAGCTCAAGTCCTGACATGTCGTCGTGAGCAATCACGAGGTTTCATCTCTATCCGAGTGCGCTAGTGTACCCTCCAAGAGACCAACGATCACCTATGTAGCAGATAAGTCTTATGCCTCATTCTTAAAATAAATATTATTAGAATAAAATAAAATATAAATAAATATGCATGTTTATATTTAGGAAAATATTATTTATATCTTTTTCTTCCTACAAATGAATAAAAATGGTTATAATTATGAAAGAAGTGAGATATACTTAAATAGGGAAAACATACCTTGACAATTAAGATTCCATTAAATATTGATTAATGCAATCTTGACTTATGGAGGGGCATTAAAGTCATCAATGTAAGGATTTAATGAAATTTTCACTTAGGAAATATTACTTCTTCTTAATTAATATGATGGTTAAAGAGTGGCCTTAATTAGTTGGTAGTTAATAAATGGCTTAATGGTTCATAATAAATTTAGTAGTTGGGTTAGACATAGTCCCTATATGAAAAGGGTCTTTTACCCCATTGTTCCCATCATGTGGATACATTCTTTTCTATTCAATTCTATTTAGTGAATAAATTACTTGCTAATCTTGCCTTCACACACACACACATACACACCACCCCTAGGAGGATGGGTGGAAGGGGCATCAAATTTTGTCATGCATTCATTGTGTGGAGACTTTACTTTGATTATATTTTTTCCTAGAACATGGTATTGAAGTTGTGACATTGAGTGTAAGAAGGATATATTCCAAGCATTATTATTTCTTTAATTTTTTAAAATTCCCTTGTTGAATACTAGACCATACTGCCACAAGGAGTTAACTAAGAGGCTAGATAGTTTATGAAAACACATGGTTATTAGGATATGGTTCCATCCCACATATGAAGATATAATATGGTTCGATGGTATGTGGTGATTGCATGTGGTTTATTGCATAATAATTTCACAGGTATGATTTAATGGCGAGTGATACTTAGTTATGATGTTTATTTATTTCATGAGGATGACATGTGAAACTTAGTTTGATACTTACTATTTCATGCTGATGTTACACCTAAAATCCTACTATCCTGAGATTCAGTGTATACATCCCTAAAGTTTCATTGGCTAAGTCATTTACCTGGAAGGAATACCATTGTATTTATGTTAGGTTTTGAAGAGGTCGTCGCAAGCTGCACTCATGCAACCTGGGACGTCGCATCTTGCTCTACTGCAGGGTGCGATGAAGTCAGTTAATGGACAAAAATAGGTCCTTCGAGCCCATTCTCGAAGCCTGCTGACTTGGATCCTTATCCCTGACCTCTTGGGGGAGCTGGCACTCGGTTCCTAACCTCTTGGAAGGATCCCTTATCTCTCTCCTACCATATCTCAACCTACCCTATCCATACCCTATCCACTTAGTCCTATATAAGTGAAGCTCTACCCCTCTCCAAAGGGAGGAAGTCTATAGTGTATACATGCTGGTGAAATCATCTTAGAGAGATCTCTACTCATGATCCATTGGGAGACTCACACTTCCTTGGGAGAATATGGCAATTGGCTTGGATGGAGAAGGGCTACTACGTTAAGCTTTGGTTGTAGTCATTCTTATCTATGTACTTTCCCTATTTACAGTAATATAAACGCTTTCCACTAATATTGTTGTGTTGATAATATTGTGTAGTTTAGCTGCCTAACTGTTTACTTAGATCTATTACTGTATAGATGCTTTTTTACTTGTTTGTCTTGTCTCGTGTGTCTTGGCAGGTCTTGCAGCTGAGATCTGACGACTGCGAGGCGTGGAGCAACATCCAGGAAGAAGTACTTCAAGTTTAAGGTAAGACATCTAGTGACCCAATCCTTAACTAGATCTAGGAAAGTGGTTTATAGTCTGTACTATTTGTTCTAGACTCACATTGAGCTAGGGAGATCCGGCTCACGTCCGCTCGAGTGGATTGTCCGTCAAACAAATCTGGCGACCATACTGGGGAAAAGAACATTGCTTTGTAGTTTTCAATTTGAATGTCATTTTCAGTTGATTTCTTGTTACAAGCCTTTTTATTTGTCATTTGCCTCTTAAGTTGGTTTCACCATCAGATCTTCACTTTGAAGAGTTTGATTACCTTCCTTTGAGTTTGTACTTCTCATTTTTAGACCATTTCATTGCTCATTGTTTGGAGAATTGGTTCATTTTTGAACTTAGATCTCGCCTGTCGCACCTGGTCAGTGTACCCAGAGCAACACTGTGTTAATTTTTATCTCTGGTCTTTGCCTGTTAGCCTGTCGTCGCAACCCTTTCATTGGTATACTGCGACATCGTCGCACTTCCCGCATTGGTGGACTGCGACGTCGCACTGTGTACAAACACAGACCACGCCGATCTGTCAAATTTGGCATTCAGGCATCCCTTCTCCATTTTTGATTTGAGTTTTGGTTTTGTGTGCAAACTCCCTTTGTGCTGCAAGATCCAGTCAGAGACCCTTTTGATCTGTGTGTTGAAAGTGTTTGTGTTTTGTGTGGATTTGTATTGGGTCCCATCTTAACAAGTTTCAATTTGGTAGTGGTGGACACCTGGGTTTCCCCACCTTCATCCGCTTAGCCTTGTTTTCCCTCCTCTCCTCACCTGATCTGATCTTTGCATTGGATTTGATCCCAAACTCCTTTCTTGCACTTGTTATTCAACATTGTTTGCATTTGGTTTGCTTGTGTTGGATTTTTGGGTCTTTTGAGATTTGGATTCATGTTTGGCCCCTTGAGTAAAAACTAGTGTTTTGCTTGCATTTTGAAGCGAAATGGGTTCTATTTTTGAATCGTGCATCCTTTAGTCGTTTTGACCCATCTCAAGGTTTTGAGATCATTTTTGGTTTGGTGTGATTGGCTTGTTTTAAAGACTTGAAGAGTGTGGGATATCCATGTCTTTTTTAGCCTCTTTTTCTTGGGTTATGCATCTTGTTTCCTTTACATGCTAAGCTATCTGATGATTATTGGAAAAGATTGATTCTTTGTCTCCACTTTAGTTCAAAGAAAAGCTTGATTTTGTCACTCTTTTGCATATTCATGAAATTGGAATACATAAGTATTCTTCTTGCTTTAATTTGATCATTTGAAATTCTTGGTCACACATTCATAAGAAGAAAAAAGGCTTGTTTCATATTTGTGTGCATTTGAGTTAGATAAGATTGTTAAGTAATTTTCCTTGTCTTGCATTTGACTGGAAACGTTTGTGGAATCCTTCTTTCCGTAGCTTAGATGTGTCTTTTTCGAAGTATAAAAAGATAGGAAATGAGTTATAATTATTGCATTTGGTAGATTTTGAGCCTTTCTTGAGTGTCTTGAGTTGTTTTGGTGCTCGTCATTTTTCTTTGGAAATTTCTGAATGATTAGAGTGTTGTAGATATTCTCTCACTTTCTGTACATAGATATGAAAAGTGTTTAGTTATCAAGTTCCATTTTTGATACATACATTTGAAAATTGAAAGTGCTTCATTATTTTGTCTTATACATTGTTAAGATTAGTTGCATCTTTCGTTTTCTTTGTGCTTTTTAGCTAATTATTGTAGAAAGTTAGAGTTATTGCACTCTAGGAAGGAATTCTTCTTTTCGCTACTACTTAAGTACTTTTGGTTTGAAAGAAAGAAAAATCTCTCCTTACCTTAAGTAGTTTTCATTGAAAAGGAAAGGAAAATGTGCATTATCATGTAGTTGAGGATTGCATCATGTTTACATTTATGTACTCACCTCATGCATCCACCTAACCGCACAAGATAAAATTAACGCTAGCTTATGTTAAAATCATTTAGTAACTGTGTGTAAGTTAGAGATGTGTTCTGGCGTCATTAAGCGTGGCAGCTGTCGTTATTTTCCAGCACTGTATCCAGGGGTATTGTAGTCTTCCACGTACTTATCGGTATATCAAGCTCTTTCACGTACCCACCAAGTACCACACGTACTTGGCGTATATCGAAAGGTGTTTCACATACTCGGTAGTATATCAGAAGGTCTCGTGCTGTACGGTTGTGCATTAGACAACACCACTACGGATTTGAGCTCCCACGTACCTTACGTATATCGGGGACACCATTAGGATTCCTGAAACCAACTGAGTTAACCTTTTGGCCGTCTTGACAGAGCAATACACCGAGAACAACACTTGGGGAGATTACTACGCTCGTACTGTCCAGGTAGTCGGGTATTCAGGCAAGGGTACAGTCCCAATCCTCCTTGTCATGTTTTACTGTTGGACCCTGCGGTATATAGCGATTTCTGAAGCCTTGACAATCCTGTGAGGTTCCAGACTTTTGAATCCACTCCTATTCACACAATTTGCTTGTTTCTTTTAGACTTGAGTAGTGTTTGATTTGTGTGGTACTTTAGAGACTCTTAGGAGGTTTAGATATGGGAGACTCTTCCAGGACTACCAACCAAGAGGCCCATTTCCAAGGTATGCCATTTGTTATTCCCCCTTGTGGAAGTTTTGGTCCTCCCTTTATGGCTACGTTGAGTCTTCCTGGATTGACGATAGGATTACCAGTATGGTTATTATCCAATTCCGTTACACCAAGTACACCAATTGTGTCAAACCTAGGTCCTTCATCACATGAGCATCAATCTCATGGTGACCATTCTCCTTCTTCATCGAAAGTTGAATCGGCTTCCATCTCTTCTTCTTCTCCTACTGAAAACTCTGATGATAGTAAGAAGGCGAGTGAGAAGAAGAAGAAGAAAAAGAAGATTAAGAAGAAGAAGGATAAGGAAGACACCAAGTGTCAACCATCTGCCTCTGATGGCACTCATTCTATGAGAACACCTCGTAAGCCCAAGTTCCCTTGCAAATTTTGCAAGGGTGATCACCTTCTCAAGGATTGTCCCGGTCTTTCCCGTGTGTCAGAAGTGTGGTCTAAAAACCCCAAACCGCTTGTATTGTCAACCTCTGACCTTCATGTTGATGATACTCCCTCGACCAGTGACCCATTGGTGAAGGGTCGGAAGGGTAGAGCTGCAGACCCTTGCTGGCTATGCAAGGGCATGCATCGTACTTACCTTTGTCCAAGTATGGATGAAGCTTCACGGTGGTTGGAAGATATTACTAGTTCTCAATAGGTGCTTCCAACAAACGATAGTAAGTTGTCCCTCAACCCCCCGCTCGTTGACCAAGTGATTGATTCAGTTTCATCTGTAATCGATCCCACTCTTCCTTTCGAGAGTGAAGTGGTCGAGTCGATGTCATCTCCACTCGATCCTGCTTTTTCATTGGAGAAAGTTCATACTGAAGCAGTCACCATGACACAATCTTCATCTCATTCTTATCTTCCAAGTGAGAGTGAATTGGAAACCGCTAATGTTTTCCTAGTCAGTTCAAAATGTCCCAGGCAAGGGGAAACCCTGTCCATTCCTACAGGACCCCCCTCAAGTACTGAGGTCATTTCCTTGATTGTAATGGTCTAACAGAATCTCGTCTTCCTTCGAGTATTCCTTTTCAAATATCTGGAGGAGTTTCCGATAAAGAAATCTTTCATACGATAGTTGATGAGGGAGCTTCTGTTAGTATTTTATCCTCAACTGCTTGGAAAGCTATAGGTTCCCCTCAGCTTGTGCTGGTAACTGACTAGATTTTAGCCTTTAATAGAAGGCCTACAAGACCTTTAGGGATTCTCCCGCAGTTACCTGTCACGTTGAGAGGTAAAATTTTTTATGTTGATGTCATGGTTGTCCAAGGTCCTTTAGATTTCAATCTACTCCTTGGACGTGATTATGTCTATTCTATGAAAGCCGTCGTATCCACACTCTTTTGAGTGATGCTTTTTCCCTACGATGGGAGGATTGTGACCATTGATCAACTTTCCTTCGTGACACCCACTCATCATATGACTCCTAGTCATCAGACTTCCCTAAATATTCCGCATGTTTTAGTGGTTTCTTCCCCCTGAGGATGGGGGGTACGAGCACGGTTTATGTTATGTTTCAAGCTCGTTAAAAAATGAAACCGAACATTCAAGCATAGTTTACCTTTGGTTTCAAGCTTGCATAAAAATGAAACCATCCACTCGAGCATAGTTTTATTCTATTTCAAGCTCATTAAAAAATGAAATAGACCCCTCTAAGCATAGTTTACCTTTGGTTTCAAGCTTGCATAAAAATGAAACCATCCACTCGAGCATAGTTTTATTGTATTTGAAGCTCGTTAAAAAATAAGATGGGCCCCCTCAAGCATAGTTATTGTCTATTTCAATCTTGTGTAAAAATGAAATAGATCTCCCTCCCATCGGTTCGAGTCTCTTGCTAGAGTTAGAACTTGAACCTTCATTTCATCTGATTCTTGTTTTCTCCCCTTGGTGAACATTTTCATATTAGTAGCCAGGTTGGTAGTTGGGTTAGCAAGCAGCATTTTCAGATGAAATGAAGCTTGGGGGGCATGCCACATGTCGTACCGTCGGCAATCATGTCGAGGGAACACTACCATGTTAAGCCGCTAGCAATCATGCTGGGGACATTTACCAACCTCTGGGCATCATGTTGGGAAGGAACCCGTTAATGGGACTTAACCATGAGCAGAGTTTACCATTTGCTTCAAGTCAACTCGATCGCCTCTCCACACCATGTTAGAGCTAAGTCGCTTACTTCTAGCAATCATGCTGGGGGCACACACCAACCTTTGGATACCATGTTGGGAAAAAGTTCACCATGGGAACATTTTCGAGCATACTTTCCTTTTTAGGTTTCGAGCTCATTAAACCATGAAAATTATCCCGTGCATAGTTCATTTTCTGTTACAAGCTTGTCAAAAAATGAAGCAGATGTCATGAGCATTCTTCCAACCTATCTTCGAGCTCGTTAAAAACAGTAAGATGGCGTTTGAGATTACTTTTCACTTTTTTCATGCTCTGGTTAAAACATGAAAAGTGGTTTGAGCTTACTTTTTACTTTTCGTGCTCTGGTTCAAATATGAAAAAGATTCCGAGTGCTTTTGATACCATTCTCGTGCTCGTTAAAAATTTGAGTTAAAAAGGTGTGTCTAACGAGTATAGGTTTATCACTTTATCCGGGCTCGCTAGACTATTTACGGAAAAGGAACTGTGCCGAGTTTACTTTTTTCTTTGTCGTACTCGGTTATCAACCATGACAAAGTTGTTCATGGAGTCCTTTTAAGCTCTTTTCAGACTCCCTAAATAGGAAAAGATTTCCAAGCGAACTTGATCCTTTCATGCTTGTAAAAGCATTTTAATGATTGTCTTTCTGGTGATAGTTTACCCCTTTTTCGGACCAAGAAGCACTATTTATGAAAAATGAAGACTCCAACCAACCATGGCTGAAGAGTTCTCTCTCGCGTTGTTTTACCCTTTTCCGGGCGAAGAGACCAACTTTACGAAAAATGGCCTTTGGAGTCTCCTTTAGTTCTTTTTAGACTCTCTAAACATGAAATGACGCCGAATTTTCCTTCTATGGACTCATTAAAATTTAAACATTGAAGGGCCCATTATGGGACGAACCCCTCCTTTCCCAGGTTCGTAAAATGTTTGGGATTGGACTCATCTATGAGATGAGCTATACCGAGCATCTGGTTACCCTCATCAAGCTTGTTAAAAAACAAGTGAGGCACTCATCAGTCATGATGGGAAAAAATGAAAGCTTTTATGTTACACCCTTTGTCTATGGTAGTACATAGTCACTCTTGAACATGGCATTCGTTTGCATTTGCATTCAGTACTTGGATAATCTGTTTGTCCTCGAGTCTTGTCAATTCCATGAGTCGCGTCGCTCCTTTGGGTCGTCCAAATAATTCTTCCACCATCAGTTGCATTAGGGGTTGGTATCATTCTCGTCATGTCAATACTGCCAATTCATGCCATGCCCATGTTCAAGAGACGTTTTTTACTCATTTTTTGTAGTCAGTACACCTTCAAACATGTCGGTCTACTTTGAGTCAGTCTTGCATGTTTCCGTACCGTCCGATCTGCTCTACACATCCTTTGTCATGTTTCATGTCGATGATGGGGGATTCATCATGGCCCTCCTTCGACAGATTCATCCTTGTCAACTTCAAATCATCATCCGAGGATTGAATCTAGAAACCAATCGAGTACCTTGGGCCTGCATGCCTCAATGGCAGGTTACCTCGCTTTCAACATGAGTTTACATCATTGACTCTTGATTGAAAGATTTCATCATGCGTTCGACTTCAACTTAGTTATTCATGCTTGATGATATGTACTGTGATACCTTGGAGATCATTGACATTAATGGTGATTTCCCTCGCACTTGTTAACGGTATACATTAATGACCGGTAATCAAGTGGTTTCTACCATGTTCGACTCCAAAACATTGTAATCACATGGATAGATTCGTATCATTGCGTGTTCGGCTTGAAAACCCCGGGGAGTCATGTTTTACCTAGGTTGCGATGGAGATTATTTGAGACGCACAGATCCACTTTGTATTGGTCGTGGCTGTGTTGTCAGTTCAGAGTTACACGGATCCACTTTTGTATTGGTCGTGGCTGTGTTATCATCTCATCATGGATCTACGATTGTGTCTAGTAGCCATGATTGTGTTCAGTCGGTCATTATTACCATGGATCTGCAATGTATTGGTCGGCATCCATGTTGTACGTCATATGAGACTGTGTACTCGGAGTCAGTTGTACTGCAGTAGCATCCTTCGTCTGACAAGCCATTTCCATTCTTTCTGTCAAAGCATTTCACCTATCCAAATTTCAACAGCTTCATGCTTTGGCAGGCATTCTGTTACACCTAAAATCCTACCATCCTGAGATTTAGTGTATACATCCCTGAAGTTTCATTAGATAAGTCATTTACCTGCAAGGGATACCATTGTATTTATGTTAGGTTTTGAGAGGTCATCGCAGGCTGCACTCATGCAACCTGCAACGTCACATCTTGCTCTATTGCAGGGTGCGACGAAGTCAGTTAATGGACAAAAATAGGTCCTTCGAGCCCATTCTCGAAGCCTGCTGACTTGGATCCTTATCCTGACCTCTTGGGGGAGCTGTCACTCGGTTCCTAACCTCTTGGAAGGATCCCTTATCTCTCTCCTAACATATCTCAACCTACCCTATCCATACCCTATCCACTTAGTCCTATATAAGTGAAGCTCTACCCCTCTCTAAAGGGAGGAAGTCTATAGTGTCTACATGCTAGTGAAATCATCTTAGAGAGATATCTACTCATCAATTGGGAGACTCACACTTCCTTGGGAGGATATGGCAATTGGCTTGGATGGAGAAGGGCTACTACGTTAAGCTTTGGTTGTAGTCATTCTTATCTATGTACTTTCCCTATTTACAGTAATATAAACGCTTTCCATCAATATTGTTGTGTTGATAATATTGTGTAGTTTAGCTGCTTAACTGTTTACTTAGATCTATTACAGTATAAATGCTTTTTTACTTGTTTGTCTTGTCCCATGTGTCTTGACAGGTCTTGCAGCTGAGATCCGACGACCGCGAGGCGTGGAGCAACATCCAGGAAGAAGGACTTCAAGTTTAAGGTAAGACATCTAGTGACCTGATCCTTAACTAGATCTAGGAAAGTGGTTTATAGTCTGTACTATTTGTTCTAGATTCACATTGAGCTAGGGAGATCTGGATTGTGTCCGCTCGAGTGGATTGTCCGTCAAACAGTTGATACTGATCAATACGATGCTTCATCGTGCATCGTGGCATTGGTGATAGATGACATTTAGCTTGTGATATGATATTGTCCATGTTCAATGTGGTACTTTATTGTGTAATATGTTGTTAATTCATAATGACTTTTCATGACATATTAGTTTAGAAAGATGCTTAATGATTTGATGATGGTATCGCATAGCATATGGGATTCAATAAAATGTTTAATTAAAACTTGGTTATAAATATATACCATGATGATGGCTTATGATGCATTCTATTGCAAATATTTACTTGTAATGATGCATTCTTTGTGAAGCACATATAATTCATAATTGATTTCATGATATCTCATTATTTTGAGGAAATAGATACTAATCAATGTTCACTTGTGGTGAGTGGAAGTTTGTTTCAGGTGGTCCACTCAAAGAGCCTAAAGAAGTTCAACATTCTAGGATTTTGTGGGGAATCATAACCATGAATGAGAATGGATACTACAAACACCTTATGGTTTGGGGGACAAACTCAAAATTCAACTCTATTCTATTGGTTATTAACTCTTCTACTAGAATTCCATGGTTGGAGGTATCCTCACCACGGAAAGGCATATGGAGGACTTTTGATGCCTGGGGCTAGTGCCTTGAGGGTGCATACGGAGGGAGTATAGGTCATCCTTTCGAGATGCCTAGGGTATAATGATATTGATATCAATATCGGGGTAATGATCACTAGATGATGGTTGATATCGATGAGGCCCAGATTTCGGTTGAATTTCGATGATATTGCACAATTGCTAAAATTTGGGAAGGTGGCTATGTCGTTGTAACTTCCTAGAGAAATTTCAATGCTTACTATATGATCCACAGACAAGTTACAATATAGGGCTCATTCCATGGCGAGCGGGACCATCCAGAGTTGGCTAGGAGGATTATGGAGGTGGCAAATGGTATGATTCTGGGGGAGAGAGTAAGGAAGGAGGAAGTTCACGAATGTGTTATTTTATTTTATGTATTGACTTGTCTGATGCTTGAGTGTGTAATAAGAATAATGCATAATTGTTTGATTGATTTCATATTATACACCTAGGGAATTAATCCAAAGCATATCATAAATCAGGGTGCCATGATTGTATTACTGTAGCTGGGAGATTTCTACGTGAAGGCCACACATATAAATCTCTCATATTCACAATAGTACTAGCTATCTATATTACCTATTATCTACATCACTGGCCGAGTAAGTTTTTGCATTTGTTGTTATGGGGTTATAAATTCGGGACAAAGTTTCCTAAATGGGGAGAGTATGTAACACCCCAACCTTAGGGATTACTATAAGTATAATAATTAAGTAAAAAGTGCAAGTAATATGTAAAAATAAAAATGAAATGTACACTTGTAATTTAATTTAAGTACATGGATGACAAGTGTTTCACCCATGCATAATTTTTAAAAATGGGTAAAATATGAGAGTTTAGTAATAAAAGGGAGCAAGACCAAGAGATTGGGGTCCAAGTCTGGTTGATTGTATGAGTGGGGTTTCTTGCTAGTTGTGTTGGTTTTCGGTTGTGTGTGCACCTGTTAAGAGGGAGGATAAGGAGGAGGAGAGGGTGGAACTCGGATTCATAAAGAAATAGAGAAAAAAGTTAAGGTATTACTTAGTCTGGCATAGTGTTAATTGTTGAGGGCTTGGGGGTCTCAACTTATGTTGGGTGTTGGTTGGGTGGAGAGTCGTCCCTCCAAACGTTTTTGTTGATAGCAGGGATAGTAACTATTGAGGACAAGGTATGCATGCAAAAATTAGTTAAGATGGTCATTGATCACATAAGTGGAGGTTCTTTTATGTGAATTACAGTTCTTATTTTCTGCTAGTTATCTGATTGTATTTGTATTGATGGATATACACTTGATAGACTAGTTTGTGTTTGAAATTTTGCCAAGAAATCTATCTTGAATTATATAGGAAATATGTATAATGAATAGGGTTGTTACACCATATTGAATTAACATGTTTCTTTACAAACCCCGTATTCTTGACAACATAGAGTCCTAGAAGATATTTCATAATGATGAAAGAATTTGTGCCTTCTTAAAAAATGAACCTATAAACAATGTTGAGATCATTTGACTTGAAGAAAATGGGATCCCCAAGGGAATCTGAAACCACTAGATTCTTCCTAAATCTGATTCATACATAAACTAACGAGTTGCGGAAAAGAGAAACAGATAAGTGACATACCTTAAACTTGATGGTTGTCCTTGCTTCTCTTGGATTGCTCCAATTCCGATATTTGATCATGGACTTGAGAACCTGTTAAAGAATAGAAGACAATACTTTCTCCAAAGCAATATATATATAAACCAAGATCTAACTATGAAACATAAACAATTTCATGCATTCACCATTAAAGACATGAAATGGGAAGAATAGGCTAAGTTATCTTATTAGAGAAACCAAATAAGATAATTACAAATATTTTCACCTTGATGTCCAAAGCAATGGCACTTCCTTCCAAGCTTCTCCTCTTGCTATCTATGCAAAACCCCTAAGACCATAGGTTTGATGCCTCCAATTGTTCTCTCCATAGCTCATGGATGGCCTCCTTCTTATATGATTTGGGAGGCCAACCACTAAGAGAGGAAGGAGGATCTAGGTGAGTAAATGGTGGATCAAGGAGTTGAACTAGGCTAAAGAGGGAGGATGAGGTGAGTTTCGAAGGGAATCCCAATCCCAAGAATATCTCCCCGGAGCTAATATCCACAATCCAAGTAAAGAGGTTGTTAAGGTATTTTCGTGCCCTCAACACTGAGCATAGCGCGAAAATGTTGATATTTTTGTGCCCCTACAAGCATGCAGGACACGAAAATGTTGTATTTTCGTGCTTTGCCCATTGTATTCTATCTAATCCCGGTAAAGGGATTAGGGTTGTAACCTAATTTTGGGTAAATGAATTAGGGTTTTAGATGTTGCGAATACTATATATTGTATTGTAAATGGTTAAGAAAACATATAATGAAAAGAGTTGTGCGGCTCTAAGTTTTGCTGGTTTTTCCCGGTTAAGGGTTTCCAGGTGAAAATCTCTGTTTGTGTATTTTCTGTTAATGGTTAAGAATCTGTATGAGTTTTTACTGCACTGTTAAGGTTTAAAACTATCAAGCAGGGCACAAAAATATGGGCAGCTCAATGAGATGGCATTTGGCTCAATGAGGTGGCATTCGGCTCAATGAGGTGGCATTCAACTATCATCAGTTGGATTTGCCTCCAAGGAAGGCCAAGGAGGGGACCAACAAGGTGGAAATGAGTCTCAACACTTGTTAGGAGGTAGGACCATTAGGTTCTACATGGTGATATGACAGGAATACTCGAAATGGTACTCAAATCGACAATTTGAGGTATAACAAATGCTCCCTAAAGTGTGAGGTTAGAAGGAAGCTGATGGCCGAAACACTTTACAAATAAATGAGTCTACATAGATAGTTGAAAGGAGGCTGGAGAGGAGTGTCAAGGAAACATCAACAATATGCCAAATAACTCCGAGGTGGGCATACCCATGCTCGGGACAACATACACAAAGCATGGTTGTCGACCAATACAATACAAATCCATGATGGTACCGACTCTACAATGACTGAAGAAAGATCATGGTGATTGGATGACAAGCGTAGATCCATGATAAAACAATGACACAACCACAACCGATACAAAAGTGGATCTGTGTGACAGTACATCAATGAGGTCACGAACATAATGCCTATGTGAGGACCTACTCAATAATTGCCATCGCAACCTGGACGTGAAAGAAACATCAGAACCATCCAGGGTCTTCTACCCGATCCCGGAGCGATACGAATCTGACCATGTGATTACAAGGTGTTGAATTCGAACATGGCAGAGGCTACTTGATTACCGACCAATGATGTGAACCGTTAACAAGTACGAGGGTAATCACTAATGATGACAATGATTCCCAAGGTATCTCTAGTACAACCCAACGAATGTGAATAAAGATTTTTTGAGGTCGAACATTCGAGGGATTATTTGATTAGAGGTCAATAATGAAAACCTACTATCAAATACGAGGAAACCTGCCATTGAGGCATGCAGGTACCAAGGTACTACGGTTGGTTCCTAATCCTAATTCCTAGATAATGAGTTGAAGTCGACAGGAATAGACTTTTCGAAGGAGTGTTACACCCAAAATCTACTCATCATGAGATTCAGTGTATACACCCCTGAAGATACTTGGACTGAGTAATCATCCTAGGAGGATTTGTACCCAATTGTGCTAAGTTTTGAAGGGTCCTCGCAGGCTGCACACTAGCAACATGCAACATCGCACCTTGCTCCATTATAGGGTGCGACGAAGTCAGTTAGATGGAAAAAATAGCTTCTTCGAGGTCCATCTCGAAGCTTGCTAACTTGGGACCCTATCCTTGACCTCTTGGAAGAGCTAGCACTCGGTTCCTAAACCTTTGGAGAGATCCCTTAAGCCTCTCCTACCATCTCTCAACCTATCCTATCCATACCCTATCCACTTAGTCCTATATAAATGAAGCTCACTCCCATCCCAAAGAGAGGAAGGCTATGGTATCTACATGTTGGTGAATCACTCTTAGAACATCTCCACTCACCTAGTGGAGAACTCATACTTCCTTGGAAGGATATGGCAATCGGCTTTGTCGGAGAAGGGCTACAATGTTAAGCCTTGGTTGTAGTTCTATATCTCTATTATGTACTCCTCTATTTGCAGTAATACAAATGCTTTCCACCAATATTGTTCATGTGTGTAATGATATTGAGTAGTTTACCTGCTTAACTGTTTACTTAGATCCCTTATTGTATAGATGTATTTCATTGGTTTCTCTTGTTTATTTTCTTGACAGGCCTTGCAGCTTGGATCTGACGACCATGGGACGTGGAGCAGCATTCAGGAGAAAGGATTGCGAAGCGAAAGGTAAGACATCTAGTAGATCCTTAAGTAGATCTATGAAATGCATTGGTAGTCTGTTCTATTTGTTCTAGACTCACTTTGAGCTAGGGAGATCCTGCTCGCGTCCGCTTGAGTGGATTGTCAGATAACAAATCCGGTGACCATACTGGGGAAAATAGAATCTGGTCAGTAGTTGTTAATCTGAGAGTTATTTTCAATTGATTGCTTGACACAAGCCTTTTATTTTTTCCATTTTACTTCTTGGAGTTGATTTCACTATCAGATATTTGTATTGAAGACTCTGATCTACTTCCTCTGAGTTTATACAACTCATTCCCAAACCATTCCATGGTTCATTGCTGAGAGATTTGATTCATTTTTGAATCTAGACTTCACCTGTCGCACTTGGGAAGTGGGAACAGAGAAACACTGTGTCATTCTAAGTCTTTGTTCTTTACCTGTTAGATACTCGTCGCAGCCTTTGCATTGGTAGACTGCGACATCGTCGCACGTTCCGTGTAAGAAAACTGCGACGTCGCACTGTGTACAAGAACAAAGTGAGCCGATTTGTCAAATTTTGGCATGCAGGCATCTCTTCTCTGTTTGACAGTTTGGACTTTGGTTTGTTGTATGAACTCTCTCTATGCTGCAAGATCCAGCCAGGGATCCCACCTGTGATTTGTGTTTTGAGTGTTTGGTTTTGTTTGGATTGATTTTGGGTTCCATTTTGGACAAGCTTGAATACCGGTAGTGGTGGATACTCTTGTCTCCACCTTCATCCGCTCACCCTTGCATTCCCTTCCTTCCATCCCTGATCTGATCATTATATCAGGTCAGCTTCCAGACCTTGTTTACATTTGTTTTGAGCTTTGCTTGCTTGGTTTGCTTGCTGCTGCTTGATTTTGAGTTAAGTGTGTCCTTCAGCTTTATCGAGTGCTTGTCTTTTCTTGAGTTTTCTGAATGTGCTAGTGTCGCAAGTAGTGTTTTCTTTTTAGTCATTTAGATCTGAAAGCTCAATTGCTATCAAGTTTATTCTTTGTTGCATACATTGAAAAGTTAAAAGTGCTTCTTTCCCATCATTTCTTGAACGTTATTGAAGAAAATTGTTGTGCATTGGAAAATTCTTGTTTATGTTTTGGAAGAATTGAATGAATGTATGATCTATTGTGTTTTTCTCGAATTATGAATCGCTCATTTTCTTGAAAGGCTCAAAGTACGCTTCGATTTTTGCAAAATTGATTCCATGCTAAGGAAAGATAGATGCATTTTTAATTTTTGTTGCTTTTAGACCATTAAAAGTGAAATTGAAAAACTTGCGTATTCCATTTCAAAATCCTCTCTTTTCATTACCTAGTGTCATTTTGATTTGAAAAGAAAAAGAAAAGGAAAAATGTTTTGATTTGGATAGTAGTGTTGTGATTTTTTGTGTTTCGTTGAAAAAGGAAAAGAATACTTTCATTGTCAAGTTTTGTTTGAATCGGGATTGTGTTGCATTGAGTTTGTTTTGGCAATACTATTGGAAAAAGGTTTCTCCTTCCCATAGCTAGAATTCATTGAAAGAAAAGAACATTTCGTGCATGTAGCTAGGGCTTGCATTATGCTTCTGATTATGTATTCACCTCATGCATTCACCTAACCGTCCAAGATAAAATTAACGGTAGAACTAGGTAAAATTTTTAGCAACTTGTGTGTAAGTTAGAGACGTGTTCCGACGTCATTAAGCGTGGCAGCTGTCGTTATTTTCCAGCACTGTATCCTGGGGGTATTGTAGTCTTCCACGTACTTATCGGTATATCGAACTCCTTCACGTACCCACCAAGTACCATAATCCGTACTTGGTGTATATCGAAGGGTGTATCACGTACTCGGTAGTATATCAGAAGGTCTCTTTCCGAACGGTTGTGCATTAGACAACACCACTATGGATTTGAGCTCCCATGTATCTTGCATATATCAGGAGACACCACTAGGATTCCTGAAACCAACCGAGTTAACCATTTGACCGTCTTGGCAAAGCAATACACCGAGAACAACAATTGGGGAGATTAGCACACACGTACTGTCCAGGTAATCGGGTATGCAATCAAGGGTACGGTCCCAATCCTCCTTGTAGCATCATATTGTTGGACCCTGCAGTATATCGCGGTTTGAGATGCCTTGATAATCCCGTGAGGTTCTAGAATTTTGAATCCACTCTGTCACATAAGTTTGCTTGTTTCCTTAGTTTGAGTAGGTTTTTCTGGACTGCTTTTCTTTTAGCATACACTTAGGAGAAACGTTGTTTCAACCATCCTGGCTGATCATCCTGACACGCTGGTGGATTTTCCCTGGAGAAGATACCATAGGATCTTAAACTTATCACCCGAATATCCCCTTAATCCAGAGGTTATTTCAAGGGTAAGAATGGATCAGCGTAACACGGTCGTAGTTACTAAAGTGGAAAACCCCACTCTGAATGTTGCAGGAATTTTGTTTCCAAAAACTCCTCCGGATTCACCTACCCCTCATCCCCCGCAGGATGAAGGAGCACAAACCCCCGCTTCACAAGACCTTTCTCCCGTCATCCCGGGAGAACCTGGATCGTTGGAATGGATAAACCGACCCCAGGATGACCCTACAGTAGCTGTTGATACTTCAGCAGCTTACTGGACATCTTCTACAGACCACCCAGTGGCTCATTTTGCCATCTCATCCTCACCCAGTGGGACTACTCCAGATGACACTTTAGCCTACTTTCATGGTCAATTAGCTCACTTTTGTTCCGTGGCTGAAGAGTTTCGACAGTCAAGTCTCCAACGACGGGTTCAAGACCCATCGTTTCCCCCTTACCGGCCCATCCTAGATTGTACGATATCTTTTGGATCACCAGAACAACCTTCCCACCACAAGACCACTAATAAGACTGGTCAACCCTCACAAGAATTCAGTCCTGCACCTCAAGTGAACCAACCTGTGGAAGGACAACAGTCCAACACACCTGTCACTACCACAGTTACTTTACCAATTCCTCCCCCACCGCAAAATTCGAGGGGAGGGTATTCCATTCCCCCGGATTATCTTATTGGTAATGTTATTACTACGGTAGCTAGTCAACAACCTACGTTGGTTCAACCTTTGAATGGTGGTCAACCTGTCGTGGCTGGGGGGCAACCCCCGTTTCCTAACCAGAACATAGGTGGTGGAATCCCCAACAGACCCTCTGTTGGACCTTCCCAACCCACTAGACCATCCAACATAGGATTATCTCATGTTGGGGGGCCGTCCAATGTAACTCAACCCTCATGGAGTCAAGCGTATCCAGGTTCTATTAACCCTGCAATGGGCCAATCTAATCCCAGAAACGCACCATACGGGATACCTTATCCTGGGAATCCATACACTCTATGGGGGCAACAACCTGTGTTGCAATGTGGACCCCAACTGACTATCCCTCAAGTACCACTGCCCCTGATCGGCCCTCCCCCACCTCCTGCTAGAGGCGACGGGCCCCCACCTAACCTTGGTGGAGGTCCACCTCATTTCACCAACAACATCCCTCACCCTTTCGGTGGTGGCGGGAATGTTCCACCACCCCCTCCTGGAGGAGGCAGTGGGGGACCACCCTATCATGGTGGAGGAGGACATTTCCCTTCGGGTGGCAGAGGTGGTGGAGGACCTAATTACTATGGTGGTGGAGGTGGAGGTGGAGACCCTCATCCTTCTGGCGGCGGAGGTGGTGGGGGGCCCCATCCTTCTGGCGGCGGAGGTGGTGGGGGGCCCCATCCTTATGGCGGCGGAGGTGGTGGGGGGCCCCATCCTTATGGCGGCGGAAGTGGTCCACCACCCCACTCAGGTGGAGGTGGTGGTGGGCCACGTCATTACGGTCGTGGACCCCACCTCCTCCCGGTGGTGGCGGTGGACCTCCACCCCCTCCCGGTGGTGGAGGTGGACCCCCACCTTATTGGAATGGACCACCTTATGGTGGCGGACCCCCTTACGGTCCGGGTGGCACATCCCCCTACGGCCAGTTTCCTCCTGGTACACCTTATGGTCAGTTTGGTCCTTACACGCCTTATCCGTATTATCAATACGCGCAGCCTAACCCACAGCTGCCCTTCCTGGCTACTTTGGACCTGCCTGACCTATCCCGTTTAACCAACGATCCTATTTACCACGGATCTAACTGGCCACTGATTCTGGTGAAACTTCCGTCTGATATCCCCAAATTTGACGGCAAGCCGGGTGAAGACCCTAAAAACCACGTGATGACATACCACTTATGGTGTTCATATAATTCCTTAATGGACGATTCAATTCGTCTTAGATTGTTTCAAAGGAATCTCACCGGTTTGGCTGCCAAGTGGTACATTGAGTTGCCACCCCCACTCTTTTCCTGATTTTTGCTATCTTTCCATGAACTTTTTGACACATTTCCAGCTGCCCATATGGTATGAAACTGGTACTGAGACTTTAACCTCGCTCCATCAGAATACCGCCACTCATATTTCGGATCATATCCACAAATGACGAAGGAGACGACGTCTCATTAAAGCTCCTATTCCAGATCAGCTCCTAGCAGACTGGTTCACAAAATCCCTCATCCCTATCATCGCAAGAAACGTTGCCATGCGAGGTGCTGCCACCGAAGAATAAGCCATCGCGAGTGTCCATGTACTAGACCTAGTCTACACTCAATTTGGCACTTTGTTTGATATTCTGCCTGACGCACCCCGTGACGTTAATGACCCTATGAAACCACATAAGGGACTCCCAATTGATGGAATCATTGGCTCCCTTAACACCCAGCCTGCTGTGAGCATTGTCAGATCATCCAACCCGACTTCGGCTGGTCACAGCACCACCAAGTCAACCGCTCCTGCTGTAATTGAAGAGGTGAATTCTGTCCAATCAGCTTCATCTCAGAAGTCTGGCGGTAAAAAGAAGAACAAGGGGAAACCCAAAAAGTCTTCCGCCCATCAGGAACAAAAGAGCACTCCTGACGATACCAAGCAGAAACGAAAACTAAAGTATCCTTGTTTACTGTGTGGAGATGACCACTTCTCCAAAGAATGTCCCCATAGAGACGAAGTACAAAAGTTTCTTAGGGGCAAACCAACTCCCGTAGTCCTCAATGATCCGTTTCTTACTCAGAACCAGCAGATGATTGGTCAAACCCCCCCAGCCCAGGGGGAACCATCCAATACCGCGCATGTTCTCATGGTGCGTAACGAGACGATCAATTTGAACACTCGCTCGCAATCTTACGAACCGGTCCCTTCGAAGGAATCCACTAGAAGTAATACTGAAAAAGCTTTCGACTCCTTAACTGATGTCACTATACCATCAACTTCTCTCACCATTGAGAAGCCCTCCTTAGACTCAATATTGCAACCGCCCAAGAGTACGATTCGAAAAGTTGTTTTCAATCCTAACGCTAGAGCGACACAAAATTACAATATCGTAGAGGACTTGGCACAAGCTCCTTGCACCATATCTACCCTAGAAGTTTTGCAGAATTGTCCTAATCAACGCAAAACTCTCCTTGCGGCCATCG
The DNA here is from genome assembly GCA_027924585.1 of Larix kaempferi. NCBI lineage: Eukaryota > Viridiplantae > Streptophyta > Pinopsida > Pinales > Pinaceae > Larix > Larix kaempferi. The sequence goes on from BSBM01000254.1 coordinate 2,087,125, forward strand.
GTGCAGTCTACCCCGATTCCTCGAATACCATCATGTTTCGACTTGAGAACTTTAAGTCGAGGCTCTCACACCAGCTCGCATTCCAAGTTTTTGCGAACATTGCTGGGAAGATTGTCCATTGTACCCTTTTGGACGAAGGCATCTCCACTTCTATCATGTCGATCGCATGTTGGAGAGCGAATTGTCACTATCGACCAATTATATTTTTGTACACCAGACGCTACTACTCATCCTGGTGACCATGTTCCTTCCATTCGACAGATGTCAAAATAGTATGAGAGTATAGGGGTTGGCCTTTTGAAAGATTCATCTCTCATGGGCGTTTTTCCAGCCGCGGACCCCCCTAATCATGTTGCTACGGTGAACATGATCTCCACAGAGATTTTATCTCACTCTACCGATGCTTGGCTTGTACTGGATGAAGCCACAACACACCTGCTTGGAGATATAATGCCTCTTTCACCCGCTGAACATATTTACGAGCCTATCCAATCAGCATTGAAGGACCATTTAACCGTGGCCTCTCCATCCTGTTCTCTACGACGGACGTCATCTCTACCTGATCTCTTACTTCAGACTTTTCATTTAAACGATTCCATCATGGAAGTTATGAATGTTGACGACGGTCCATGGGATGATATCCACCATAGGTCATCTTTTCTTCCTCCTTTGGAGTACATAGAGGACAACATCCACACCCTCTTTTCACCAGATATCTACCCGTTCCCTCATTCCCCCATCCTTACATGTCTTACGGACACGGAGGGAAACTTGGACAACATTGAGCCAACCACCCCGGTAGACATCTCGGTGAAACCTGGTATAGTGGAACACATTCGCATAGGCCAGAAGTGTTCCCTTGAAGAAATAGCCGCTGGCACGGCCTTATTCAAGCAATTTCGAGACGTATTTGATTGGTCCTATGAGGAGATGCCTGGGATAAACCCCACAATTGTTTCTCACGAAATAAAAACCTGTCCCGACGTCAAACCTGTACACCAAAAGTTGCAACCGGTACACCCCCGGAAGACTGCGGCAATTAAGGCAGAAATTGAAAAGCTCTTAAAGGTTGGTTTTATTTATCCTGTCCCATTGACGGATTGGGTCTCAAATGTCGTCCCTGTGAACAAAATGCAGGGTACCATTCGTGTCTATGTCGATTATCAGGACCTTAACTGGGCTTGTCCAAAAGACAACTACCCGACCCCCTTCATCGACCAGATTATCGACAATTGTGCTGGAAGCGTCATCTTCTCATTTATGGATGGCTTTTCTGGTTACAACCAGATTGAGATCAACCCAGACAACCAACATAAGACGGCTTTCATCTTCCCGTGGGGAATGTTTGCATACCGCAAACTCCCGTTTGGCCTTAAAAATGCTGGCACCATGTTTCAGTGGGCTATGTCGTATGCCTTCCATGACATTAAGGACTTTGTGGAACCTTACCTAGATGATCTCCTTGCTCATTCAAAGCAGCGCGAGTTCCACATTGATCATCTGACGACTATTTTCCTCAGATGCAGATGGTACAATATCCGTCTGAATCCTCATAAGTGTATCTTTTGCGTTGAGTCCGGATGCCTGTTAGGATTTATCGTTTCGAAGGATGGGATCCGCATTGATCCCTTATAGGTGGATGCCATCATCAACCTACCACCCCCGACTGATGAGACAGAACTTCAAACTCTCCAAGGGAAGGCGACTTATTTAAGACGTTTTGTTTGCAATTTCGCGGAGAAGACTCAGGGGTACATGAGACTGCTCAAGAAGGATGTCCCATTCATTTGGGATGACCAAGCTCAAAAATCCTTTGACAGTATCAAACATGCCATTACGCATGCCCCCGTGCTCCAACCTCCTAATTATTATCGAGATTATATCTTATATCTCGTCGCTTATGTCACCACTATCGCCATGGTTTTGTTACAGGAGGATCAAAACTCCCAGGAATATGTAATATAATATGCAAGTAAGGGTCTTGCTGACGTTGAAACTAGATATTCACATGTCGAAAAACTCGCATTCGCGGCGGTCATCGCTGTCCAGAAGTTCCGACACTATATCTTGCTCCGCACCACCACCATCATCGCCGACTCGAACCCCATGTACCACGTACTGACACGTCAAGTGCTTGGGGGCAAGTATTCACGCTGGATCGTGATACTGCAAGAATTTGACCTTCTTTTCGAGAAAGCTAAGTCTAAGAAGTCTTTGGTGTTTGCTGAGCTCATTTGCGACCTTCCCCTTCCTGATGCAGAAGTTGAACACAATGACTCCTTTCCAGACGAATCATTGTTTCTCATCAGTACGACTGATCCATGGTATGGAGATATCTTATTGTATCTTCAAGCCCAATGCTTCAACCCTCAACTCTCTTGTGACGACTGTCATAAGATACGTCACCATGCGAATTATTATTTAATCATCAATGATACTTTGTATCACCGTGGCATTGATTCAATTCTTCGACGTTGTCTCACTCACGATGAGGCTGAACGCGTTCTCAATGACTGTCACGCTGGGGCATGTGGCGGTCACCTCTCTTGGATGGATACAACCCAGAATATTTTGCACGCAGGATATTTTTGGCCTACTATCTTCAAAGATTGTATTGAGGCCGTAAAAAAATGTCCTCCTTGACAACACTTCCATACGAAGAAGTGCACCCATCCCGCCCTGTTACACCCGGTTATTGCCGTGGGCCCCTTCGCAAAATGGGGCATCGACTTTATGCATTGTAAGCCTACCTCGACTAGGGGGCATAGTTACATCATTGTAGCTGTGATTACTTTACAAAGTGGGCCGAAGCTATGCCTACATACCAGAACGATGGCAAAACCGCCGCACTCTTCATGTTCAATCACGTAATAGCGCGGTTCGGAGTTCCTCATTTTTAGAATCATATGGTTGATGAACTGAGCGATAGGTTGGGTTTTCACCATGAAAATTCAACACCCTACTACCCGTAGTCCAATGGATAGGTCGAGGCCATTAACAAGCTCTTGAAAACTATGGTCCAAAGGATGGTAGGGACACATAAGTCCAATTGGCACAACATGCTCTTCTCAGCGTTATGGGCCTATCGAACTTCCGTCAAAATCGCCACAGGATTCACTCCCTTCCAATTGGTATATGGATTGGAGGCTGTCCTACCTATAGAGTGCGAAATTCGGTCTCTACAACTCGCTGTCAAAATTCTTCCTAACACTACTGCCGTGGAAGAACGTCTCTTGCACTTAGCAAAACTTGACGAGTCCTGTCGAGATGCCGCTCTTGCTAATGAAGCGCACAAGAAACGAATCAAAGCCCATTACGACAAGTCAGTTGAACCTCGTATCTTTAACAAGGGTGACCTGGTCCTCACTTATGACCAAAAGCATGGAAAATTAGGAGCAGGAAAGTTCGAATCCATGTGGCATGGACCTTACATTGTGTGCAGGAGTTGTAAGTGGTATTTTGTGCCATTTCTCATATCACAACGGTCATCACAGGTATGAACACTCCCTTGAACGTTTTGTCGTTATTTTTGCAACGGTTAGTCTGTAATTATTGCGTGATGATGAGTTTACTCTTTGTTTGTTCTCGTACTCACGGAACTATGAGAACAAGTACCGAGTTATGATTTATCACTTTTTCGGGCTTGTTCAACTTCCACGAAAAAGGACACCCCCCGGAGTCTACCGTTAAGCTATTTTCAGGCTCTCAAAAAATGAAAAGATTGCCAAGCGAACTTGTCGCATTCACGCTTGTTAAAGTATTTGAATGGTCATCTTCCCGGTGATAGTTTACCCCTTTTTCGGACCAGGAGGCACGAATTATGAAAAAGGTATACTCCAGCCAATCATGACTAGAAGAGTCCTCTCCCGCGTTGTTTTACCCTTTTTCGGGTGATGAGGCTAACTTTACGAAAAAGGACCGTTGGAGTCTTCTTTAGTTTTTTTCAGACTCTCTAAACATGAAATGATGACCGAGTTTACCTTCTATGGACTCGTTAAAATTTTCACATTGAAGGGCCTGTCATGGGACGAACCCCTCCTATCTCAGGTTCGAAAAATATTTGGGATTGGACTCATCTATGAGATGAGCTATACCGAGCATCTGATTACCCTCATCAAGCTCGTAAAAAACACATGAGGCACTCATCATTCATGATGGGGAAAAAGGAAAGTGTTTGTGTTACATACCTTATTAGTGGCAGTATGTAGTCATTCTTGAACATGGCACTCATCTGCATTTGCATATAGCACTTGGGTCATCCGTTTGTCTTGGAGTTCCACTTATTTCCTGAGTATTATCACTCCTTTGAGTCATTCAAAGAAAAGATTCCATCATCATTCGCTTTGAAAATTTGTGTCGCACTCGTCGTGTCAATACTGCCAAGTCATGCCATGCCCATGTTCAAGAATATGTCTATCATTTATCATTTGTAGTTAGTACACCCGCCATCACGTCGGTCTACTCTGAGTCAGTCTTGCATGTTACTATACCATCCGATCTACCTTATACATTTTTGTCGTGTTTCGTGTCGATTGATGGGGGATTCATCATGGCCTTCCTTCGACGGATTCATCCTTTTCGACTTCAACACATCATCCGAGGTTTGAATCTAGAAACCAGTCAAGTACCTTGGCCCTGCATGCCTCAATGGCAGGTTACCTTGTTTTCATCATGAGTTTACATCACTGACTCTTGATTGAAAGATTTCATCTTGCGTTTGACTTCAACTCATTTATTCACGCTTGATGATATGTACTGTGATACCTTGGGAATCATTGACATCAATGGTGATATCCCTCGCACTTATTAACGGTTTACATCAATGACCAGTAATCAAGTGGTTTCTACCATGTTCGACGTCAAGACATTTGTAATCACATGGATAGATTTATATCATTGCGGGTTCAGCTTGAAGACCCTGGGGAGTCATGTTTTACCCAGGTTGCGATGGAGTTTGTATTGAGTTATATCACACAGATCCACTTTTGTATTGGTCGTGGCTGTGTTATCATCTCATCATGGATCTACGCTTGTGTCTAGTAGCCATGATTGTGTTCAGTCGGTCATTAATACCATGGATCTGCAATGTATTGGTCGGCAGCCATGTTGTACTTCACATAAGATTGTTAGTTCAGAGTCAGTCGTACTGCAGCAGTGTCCTTCGTCCGACGAGTCTATTGCCATTACTTCTATCAAAGCACTTCACCTGTCTATATTCAACAACTTCATGATTTGGGGGGCATTCTGTTACACCCAAAATCTACTCATCATGAGATTCAGTGTATACACCCCTGAAGATACTTGGACTGAGTAATCATCTTGGGAGTATTTGCACCCAATTGTGCTAAGTTTTGAAGGGTCCTCGCAGGCTGCACACTAGCAACATGCGATGTTGCACCTTGCTCCATTACAGGGTGCGACGAAGTCAGTTAGATGGAAAAAATAGCTTCTTCGAGGTCCATCTCGAAGCTTGCTGACTTGGGACCCTATCCTTGACCTCTTGGAAGAGCTAGCACTCGGTTCCTAAACCTTTGGAGAGATCCCTTAAGCCTCTCCTACCATCTCTCAACCTATCCTATCTATACCCTATCCACTTAGTCCTATATAAATGAAGCTCACTCCCATCCCAAAGAGAGGAAGGATATGGTATCTACATGCTGGTGAAATCACTCTTAGAACATCTCCATTCACCTATTGGAGAACTCATACTTCCTTGGAAGGATATGGAAATCGGCTTTGTCGGAGAAGGGATACAACGTTAAGCCTTGGTTGTAGTTCTATATCTCTATTATGTACTCCTCTATTTGCAGTAATACAAATGCTTTCCACCAATATTGTTTATGTGTGTAATGATATTGAGTAGTTTACCTGCTTAACTGTTTACTTAGATCTCTTATTGTATAGATGTCTTTCACCGGTTTCTCTTGTTTCTTGTCTTGACATGCCATGCAGCTTGGATCTAACGACCGTGGGATGTGGAGCAACATTCATGAGAAAGGACTGCGAAGTGAAAGGTAAGACATCTAGTATTCGATCCTTAAGTAGATCTAGGAAATGCATTGGTAGTCTGTTCTATTTGTTCTAGACTCACTTTGAGCTAGGGAGATCCTGCTCGCGTCCGCTCGAGTGGATTGTCCGATAACAAGGAGGGTGATAATGAATCCCACATCATCGACACGAAACCGATATAGGAAAGAGGTGTGGAGTAATGGATCAAATGAGCATGGACTGACACAAAAGGCGTAGGTTGACAATATTGCAAAAGGTTGACTTAGGTTAATAGTGATATTTTGAACATATAACGACATGAGATATGACTTGGAAGTAGGGATTAACAGAGGTAACAACCAAAAGGCGAGCTGAATCAAGTTAAGAGATTGATTAAAAGATGAATTAGGATTGTAGTTATGACCTAGATGTATACTAAATACCCAAAGAAGACAAGGTGTGTATGCATGCCATGTTCAAAGGTAACGATTCATAGGATGCCAAAAAGATAGACTCGACGTATTCCCCCATTTTCCCCAATCATGATTGACGAGTACCTCTTTGTTTTTTAATGAGCTTGAGGAGGATGACAGATGCTCGATATAGCTCACTTTTGGGTGAGTCCAACTTTGTACATTTCACGAACCCAAGGAAGGAGAGGTTTGGTTCCATAAGGATCCTTCGATGTTTAATTTCACGAGTCCAAGGAAGGAAAAATCGGCGATTTTTCATGTTTAAAGAGTCTAAAATAATCGAAAGAAGACTCCAAAATTTGAATTTTTTTTCGTAAAAGTTAGTCCTTGGACCCGAAAAAGTATAAAATGATAGCCAGAAGAACTCTCCTAGTCATAAACTGACTAAGGTATACATTTCTCATAAATAGTCTAAACGGTCCGAAAAAGGGATAACCTACCACCGAATAATCGACCTTTCAAATACTTTTACAAGTGTGAAAGAGACAAGTGCACTTGGCAATATTTTCTTGGTCAGGGAGTCTGAAAAGAGCTTAAAGAAAACTCCAGCAGTTTTGTTTTCGTAAGTTAATCACCTTAGTCCGAAAAAGGGAGAAAATAATACTAAGTTGATACTTTCCTCATTGTTTTATGAGCACGAGTAAAGTAGACTAAGCTCAACACTGTTTTACTTGGGTTTAACAAGCATTACTCAAGTGTGAAAAGCGCTTGGAATCTCTTTGATGGTTCATATACAGAGCACGAAAGAGAGAGAGTAAGCTCGAAGAAGTTCAAATACACAACTCCACCAGTGTGAACAACTTGAATGAACTTGTCAAAAATTGGTCAAAACCCTAGAAAAATGTATTAGGACATATTAAATGTGAAGAATAGACTCTAAACAAAGGTTATTAATGTAAAAATAGGAAAAAATGACTAAGTGTAATAAATAAAAGAGGGTAAAAGGGAGAATTACCCATTTTTACTTGGTCATTTTCACTCCAAAGAGAATTTTTACCTTGGTTGGGAGAAAAACTTCATCTGACGATATCGGGAGATCCAGGGCACCATTTCAACCACCGTCTAAAGTAGGTAAGTCCTCTCATCCTCCTCTTTCATTCCATTCATTAAGTTTTTGATTTCATGCAAGATTGGGGTTTTGCAAGGGCCTTTGGGAAAAAAAACTTGTGCCAAGGAATTTTTGTGCCCCCACTATGTCGAGGGACGCGGAAATTCTGATAATTTTGCGCTATGTGTAGTAGTAGGGGCATGGAAATTATCCGTTTCCGTGCTCCCTACAACACCCAGGGCGCGAAAATCCATAGTTTTGAAAAATGAAAAAATTTCCCCCATCTCATGGCATAAAATTGGCTTTAATCTTTTAACTGGAGGTTCCCTTGATGATTTACAGGAGATTCCAAGTGAGAAAAGAAAGGATGGTTGACTGGAAGGAAAGAAAACATGAAGGAGAGGATAAATATCCCCTAAACAATGATAACACTCTATCCACACCGAGAGAGTGTGGTTTATTGAATTTTTTCAAAACAAGAGGTATCTGAAAGCAAGGGAAGTTATTAAATCACATCATACAAATGTGGAATGATGGCATACAAGCTTTCTGCATAGGAGAGCATATCCTCGAAATAGAGCTCGAGGAAATTTACTTTTTGACCGGTCTCTCCAAAAGAGGGGCACAAGTTAATTTGATAGGACACTGTGCCACTGAAGAAACCACAGAGACATACATTGCCCAATACTGTAGATATGGATCTCACAAGAAAAGTGGGAAAGTGGTCATTGCCAATGTGATAGATCTTCCGTTGAGGAGGATCTTATACACTATTTCTCGAGTATCACCATGAGACCAAGGCTCAGATGACTTATGCCTTGGAATGCCTTGAACCCAAATTATTCAACTGGTGTGAAGGAGTCTTGGCCAACATCAAATATTAAGTAACTAAATGTAGCAATGGGAGAATCATCCAATTCGGATATGGGAGTATCTTCGTCACCTTGTTTTTAGAGAGGGTGCCTCTACTGCGTCCACATATAGAGAGGCCTCGCCGTCCCGCATCCGAGCCACGATTGGGGAGATGGAGCGATTATGCTAGGCAGCTTGGTGGGACGCACGTCTTAGCATTCGGTGATGATTTATTCTCTTGGCTCGAGGAGCAGATTGTGATGATAGAAGAATATCCCTATGCTGTGGTAGAATTCCGTGGTGATATTGACTTAGCATTACCAGAGGATGATGATTGGGACGAGTCAGGTAGATGAGCTTCCAACATATTTTTGGATTTTTTAAGTTTATGTTGTTTTTTTGTTTTGTTTTAATAATGCGTAGAAGATCTAATATATATGTGTGTAATGCTGCAGATCAAGGATTGGTGAGACCAGCAGGATATTCACCACTGTGGCGGTGAGGGGTAGAGTATCAGGATGAGGAGGATGAGGCAGGAGGATTCCGTGATGTGGAGTGGAACCTAGAAGGATTGACCATGGGTATTCCTCCAATGAGGATGCCCTAGTTTCCTTATCATCTCCAGAGGCATACTGTGGGTGTGCCAAAGCAGATTGTTAGGTTGCTCCGTCGTGTTGCTAGGGCAGTGGTGCGCTATCATGAGCACCGTGCTCCTCATGACTAGATTTTAACAGTAGTTTTGTTAGTGGCATTTACACGATATGTAGGCCAGGGTACCAATTTTTGTATGGGTTATGATCCCAATTTTTGTCTTTTAACGCATTATACTATTATATGTGGCATGACAAACACCTTTTACATGATATACATATGGATCTATCTCTATTGTTTACCTATGATGACTTGTATGTTACATTTTTTACATGTGTTCTTATGATGCATTGATTATGTGTGGGATAGATGCCAATCCAACATATAGTTAGCTAATGAATCAACCACCATGTTGAATTCCCTTGGTACATGTTGATATAAAATATAATCAAATACTCGTTCAAGGAGGCGTACCCTTCTGTATAAACGAAGTAACGTAGGATCACGGGCGGTGTAAATGCGGTTCAGTTGAGATATCACAAGATGAGAGTCTAGGTAGAATATAAAATGATGGATTCCAAGAGAAGAAAATTCAGTCAGAAGTCCAATGACTGCATGATAGTCCGTGATGTTATTTGTTGTTGTTGAAATAATGTAACTTCGAAGAATATTCTACTTGTATTATTCCTCCTCCGGGAGATGTATTTAATGTAAAAGGTCATGCAAAAGTCATGAGGTAAAACCTTCATTGTAAGTCGGGTCATTAGCCCCCAAAAGAATGTAATAAAAATATTATTTGAGTCTCCCTAGAGAGGTCGGCCCAGTTAAGTTAGTGAGGCCGACCTAGTTAGGTTAAATGTCAAGTAAAAGGTAAAGTATAAATAGAGAGTGTTTCCTCTCATTTGTACCATTCACTCACTCAAGCATTGCACATTAGAGGAGAGAGGAAGATTGCGAAGGAGGAGGAGGAGGATTACTCTTGGATCTAGAGTTTGTTTTTGTCTCTATTATTTATGAGACTTATTTCTTTGGGAATTGTACTTTGGTAATCTATATTGAGGAAGTTCTTGTTGGGTTTTCTTCCCCTTGAGGGTTTCCCAGGAGAAATTGTTGTGTACCTTGTGAATGTGTCTTTCAGAGATCCTATTAATGCTGATGTTATTGTGAAAATATATTAAATGCTAATGAAGTAGGAATCTAATTTATTGCAGCATATAAACTTAACATGGTATCAGAGCTAGACTGAAAAGAGCAGCTTTCACTAGGGTAAATCTCTCTCTCTTTCTCTGGAAACTGGTCATCTTGGCATTTTAGCTATAAATCACTTTTGAGGTTTAGGATCTAAAACTTAGACATGACGAATATGAAAGGTTCATGTACCTTGTGTGCAAGTTTTAGCCTCATATTCGTTGTACTTTAGGAGATATGATCCATGAAAATCAGGGTTCCAACCTCCTCCAGAATTCAGTTTTAAACAGGTGGCCTAAGGATAAATGCTATATCTCGGGATAGGAAGATCCAAATCAAATTTCGTAAGATGTTCCAGAAAGTGAAGAGACTTTATTTTCTTTGGTACGAGTTTCAGAACCTGAATATGAAACAGTGATATGTGGAAGTCCGTAAAAGTTCACTATACTGAAACAGTCCATAAAGGGTCATCTTGGGAAACTTAGCATACGTTCCACTTGGTGAATCGAATCCTGCTCTAAGCTCCGGGTTGGATAGAGGACAGATCATAATATCACAAAACGAAGTTTCAGACCTTGAGGAGCAATTTTTTTTGAGATACATTAGAATTAAGAGCCGACAAATCTGCAGTAGAAATTGAAGAAACTAGGGCATCGAGTATTTTGCAGTCTTGTCCACAGATTTGGGAAAAGGAGTACTTTTCCTAACTCACCTTGGGGAGGCATCTCTTTTCCTCTAATTAGTTTCTCAAGATATCAAAGTTGAAAATTAGGGTTTCTCTGTCAAACCCTAGGTCAAGCCAGAAGTAGTTTCACAAGGTCATTCTCATTCTTGAAAAACATGACCTAGAAGGCTTCATAAAAGAAGAATACAAAAAGAAGAATAAAAAAAGACATCATGCTCATTTTGCCAAAGAAGAAGAAGAAGAACCTTCCAGGAAGTTACCAAAGGAAGAAATTGAAGAATATGTCTTATAATAGTGGTGCTTCAAAGCACTCTCTCCAATATTGAAGAAAAGGAATTCCCTCAGAAAGTTTCAGTAGGAGAATAGGAGAAACCACATACAAGCTTGATTCAGGAACCTCGATGAAGATGAAGGATAAGACTTGATCAACATTATATATCATAAGCAAGAAAGGCACATGACCTCATAATCAGATGATGGAGTAGAGCTCACCATCAGTCATTCCAGTAATCCCTGCAAGGAGACTAGGATCAAAAGAGATCTTACCAAACAAACTAAGATAAGTATTTGAATTGTCATTTTATCAAATTGTTTAAATGATATTGTTCAATTGTGTACATATCTATATTCCTAGATTTAGGAAGTGTACTATGCATAGTTGCATTAATGTACAGTTTACAACTAATATGCATGTGACAAGTAAGTGGCCTATGGTATTATACAACATTCCATTGCTACTTATATAGAGTGAAACCTCTTTGGTGACATATTGGGACTAGTGCACACTCTTAATAATGTTCTGGTAGAGATGGAAGGAATCTAGAAAGTTACCGTATGAATACGGGATATGGATGAATGTTGTGTTGAAGCATTGGCTAAGATAGTTGCATGACTGTGAGACCTATATCTTTATACATAAGAATTGATTTTATGAAATGTTTCTAATCATGAAACTTAATTTGATTTGTAGGAAATATAGTGTATAATCTCCTACAAGATAATAATGATGAGACTTGTTCCGAAGAACAAGTAACGATGACATTCAAGAAGACTTATAAAATCAAGCATACTATAGATGAACAAAGTGATATTGAGTCGACTATGACAAGACATTTCCTTAGTGGCAAATGATGTATATTACACTAGACAGATGGTGAAATTAAAGTAGAAGTAACCTCCAGAATTCAGAACTCTCTACAAAGAACCACATGTGCTAGCTTGAAGAAGTATGTGAAGAAGATGTAGCTCTCAGAGTTGGAGAACCGATGAAAGAAGAAGCTCGTTGCAGAATTTGAGATGAAAGACCTTGGATTGATGCATTATTTTCTAGGTCTTGAAGTATGGAAGAGCCTAGAAGGAATCTTCCTTAACCAAGGGAAGTATGTAGTATAAATATGGAAAAATATTTGATACGTTGGAGTGTAAGTCCATGAACACACCCATTGTTACAAATATGAATTTGTTGTCTGATGCTTAGTTAGTGGATGAGACACTATACAGGCATATTATTGGGTCATTGATGTATCTGACGAATACTAGGCTAGATATATGCTTTGTTGTGAACACCTTGATTTAGTATTTGGTTGAGCCCATATGTGTTCACCTTGTAGCTGCAAATCATGTGATGAGGTACCTAAAAGGTACGGTAGACTATGATCTCAATTATAATAGAGATCATGACTTGAGACTCTACGGTTATACAGATTCAAGATATGGTGCAGAAGGGAGCTGTAAAGCTCCAATATGTGAGCACAAATGAGAAAGTTGCAGATGTGTTGACTAAGCCTCTGTCTTGTGTGAAGTTTGAGCACTTCCATGACAAGCTTGGTGTAGTCCATAAGGACTTCCCTCGAAAGGGGGAGTAGTGCTGATGATACTATGGTAGCACAATTAGTATTGATCATCCTTAGATTTGATCCCGTAATTCCAAAAGAAAGGATTGTCCAAGATCCCGTAATTTCGAAAGGAAGGATCACCAGAGTTGTTGGACTAGAATCCTGTAATTCCAAAAGGAATGATTGTCCAAGATCCCGTAATTCTGAAAGGAAGGATCACCAGAGTTTTTGGACTAGAATCCCGTAATTATGAAAGGAAGGATTGTCCAGGATCCCGTAATTCCGAAAGGAGGGATCACCAGAGTTGTTGGACTAGAATCCCGTAATTCCGAAAGGAAGGATTGTGCAAGATCCCGTAATTTCAAAAGGAAGGATCACCAGAGTTGTTGGACTAGAATCCTGTAATTCCAAAAGGAAGGATCACCAGAGTTGTTGGACTAGAATCCTGTAATTCCAAAAGGAAGGATTGTCCAAGATCCCGTAATTATGAAAGGAAGGATCAACAGAGTTGTTGGACTAGAATCCTATAATTCCGAAATGAAGGAATGTTCAAGATCCTTTAATTCTGAAAGGAATGATCACCAGAGTTGTTGGACTGAATCCCTAGTTCCGAAAGGAAGGATTGTCCATGATCCCTAGTTCTGAAAGGAAGGATCACGAGATGTTGTTGGACTGAATCCCTAGTTCCGAAAGGAAGGATTGTCCATGATCCCTAGTTCCGAAAGGAAGGATCACCAGATGTTGTTGGATTGAATCCCTAGTTCCAAAAGGAAGGATTTTCCATGATCCCTAGTTTCAAAAGGAAGGATCACGAGTGTTGTTGAACTTGATCTCGTAATTCCAAAAGGAAGGATCATGCTAGTTGTTGATTGATGTTGTTGTTTCAGTATTTAATTACTGTTGATTGTTGTTGTTGTTTTAGTATTCACTTACTGACGATTGGTGATGTTGTTCCAGTATTCATATACTGATGATGATGATACTTGACGCAAGTCACCCTACGGGATACTTTCTTGTTTAACAATACACACAACACAAACCACAATGTTCACACAAACAAGATGTAGAACGAAATGCAGGAGTGGCTTATATTACTTCTCTGGAATCGATTACAATGTAAATAACTGTAAGCAAATAAATAACTACGATTAGCCTCAGCCGTTACAACTTAGAAGTAACTGTGGTGTGTTCTCCCTGTGTGTCGACCTCACCCTCTCTTGGTTCGCCACAGAACTCTGAGCTATGGTTCGATCTCTACTCACTGCACTTTGGCCGGTGTGACTCTTCACAACTCTTTCAGCTCTGCACTCTAATCTCTCAGCTCTTCTCTGAACCGTTCTGCCCTTTGTGCCTCTTAGACTGAAGGCCTTTTCTCCCTCTTCTACTCTGCGGGTGCTATTTCCAAGATTATTACAATCCTGAGACACACGTTCCCCTCTATCCGCCGATCCTGCTAAATCCTGCGAACCTGCACTGTCATCTTCTATCCACGCCGCAGAGCCTCTGTCCATGACGTCCACTGTCATGTCCTTCACCAACTTGCAATAACTGTAATAACTTCCTTAGTAACCCCGAACGGCTACTAAGTACAATTCATTGACTTTTCTGTCCTTCCAACCCTACTACAGCAGTCAGTCTCATCTCGACTTTCCCCAATTACATTTGGCTTCTCCTAAACCCATTGTGTCGTAGTTCGACCACTTATCGACTACTCGACCTCTTACGCTGCTCGTCGCCCATCGACCATTTCCTGTCGATTCTCGACCTCTCGCGACATCCGCTGATCTTTCAGTCGATCGCACCCCGATTGCTTTTGCTCAACTTGTTGACTTCGACAAGTCAACCTGCTCCCCGCACCAGTGGTCATCGGCACTCCCCCTGGTCAGCTTCCTTCTGTCGGTCAACTTCGAATGATCTGCCTAGGCTCCGATGCTCTTGCATCAGTCTCCCCAGGTGAAAAAGAATTCGACTGCTCCGTCAGTCTCCTGAACTCCTCTTTAGAAATCCACGTCACTTCCTGCAACTCATCATTTTTCTATCACACCAAGTATTCTTTCATGCGCGATCCACGGGTACGCCCTACTTCGCGTTCATCGATTACTTCTGCGATCCCTTCTTTATGCCGGTTTGGAATCTGTTCTATCTATTCGATACTGGTTCCTTCCCCCTTACTGCTGCTTGACCCTTCTTCAAATTTGTACAGGTCTGAGACGTTGAACGTCGCTAAAATGTTCAAGTCTTCTGGCAATTCCAACACATACATGTTGTCCGAAATCTTCTTCAGAATCCTGCATGGTCCTATCTTCTTCAACTTCAACTTGTTGTATGTTCTTGTCGAAAATCGCTCATTCCGTAAATATGCATAGACTAAGTCTCCTTCTTGGAATGACAATAGCCTCTTTCTCCAGTCAGCTCTCAACTTGTATGTCGCATTACTCTTCTCGATGCGCTTCCGCACATTTTCATGCACTTCATGCATATGCTCTGCGAATGATTCTGCATCCGCGCTCTTCCTGGTTTCTGTCAGCAATTCGACCAAATCTGCCACTACATGTGGACTTATCCCTTGAACAATCTGGAATGGGCTCAATCCTGTCGATCGATTCACATGATTGTTATATGCAAACTCTACCTGTGCTAACACATTTTCCCACTGCTTGGGTCTGTCGGCCACTAAACATCTCAGAAGGTTTCCCAAACTTCTGTTTACAACCTCGGTTTGTCTGTCCGTCTGCGGATGATGTGCCGAGCTAAACTCTAACTTCATGTCGAGTTTCTTCCATAGGGTTCTCCAGAAATGACCCATGAACTTCATATCCCTATCTGACGTGATACTCTTTGGCAACCCATGCAGTCTGACTATTTCTTTAAAGAATAGTACTGCAATCCCTGTGGCATCACTTGTTTTCTTACATGGTATGAAATGTGCCATCTTCGAAAATCTATCGACTACAACAAATATTGAGTCTTTCCCCTGCTGAGTCCTTGGTAATCCTAACACAGAATCCATGCTAAGATGCTCCCACGGGTTCTCGGGTACTGGAAATGGTGTATACAACCCCGTGTTCTGACTCCTTCCTTTTTCCAACTTGCAAACTTGACATTGTCGAACCCATCTTCGGACATCTATCGACATCCTTGGCCAGAAATACTTCTCGTCAACCAGTACTTTGGTCTTGTCGATCCCAAAGTGCCTTGCTAACCCGCCATTATGAAATTCTCGGATTAGGTTCTCTCTCACTGATCCTCTAGGAATACACAGCTAACTTCCCCTGAACAGGTAACCCTCTTGAATGAAATAACTCAAATATAGAGTTCTTTCGATGCTCCAAGGCTCACAACAAGCCTTCCATGCTTTTGCAAAATCTTCGTCTGTTTCATACTCCGCCTTTATCGACTCTATCCCTGTTTCCTGAACAGTCATCGTGCCCAACAGTGCAACTCTCCTACTCAACGCGTCGGCAACTTTGTTTGACTTGCCCGACCTATGTCGCAACACGAATGTATATCTCTGGAGTAGCTCCACCCACTTCATGTGTCTCTGATCCAATTTCGACTGAGTATTCAGATACCTCAGCGCTTGATGATCCGTGTATAACACAAATTCCTGAGGCAACAAATAATGCCTCCATTTCTTCAATGCTTGTATGATAGCATAGAATTCTTGGTCGTAGACCGAATACTTCCGCTTTGCTCCATTCAACTTTTCATTGAAGAATGCAATCGGTCGGCCTTCCTGGCTCAACACTGCTCCAATTGCTGTTCCACTTGCATCACAATCGACCTGGAAAACTTTGTCAAAGTCTAGGAGCGCCAACACTGGCCTCTCAGTGACCTTTTCCTTCAATTTGTTGAAAGCTTCCTGGGCCTTATCCATCCACTTGAACTCGCCCCTTTTCATGCATTCTGTCAATGGTGCACAAATCCGACTGAATCCTCGAATGAACTTCTAGTAGAAACTAGCAAGTCCATGGAAACTTCTCACTGCAGTCGTACTTGTCGATTCCTGCCAATCTACTATTGCCTTCAACTTCTCGGGGTCCATATCCAACCCTTTACCTGAAATTACAAATCCCAAGTACACCAATTCCTTCTTCATGAAGAAACACTTTTGCAGGTTAATCATCAGCTTCTCTTCCTGCAATTTCTGTAATACTTGTCGAACGTGCTCCAAATGTTCTGACTTGGTCCGACTGAAAATCAGAATGTCGTCTAAATAGACTACGACAAACTTTCCCAAGAATGGTTTCTACACTTCATTCATCAATCTCATGAATGTATTGGGTGCATTAGTTAATCTGAACAGCATGACTAACCACTCATATAATCCTTCTCTTGTTTTGAATGCTGTCTTCCATTCATCTCCTTCTCTGACCCTAATCTGGTGATATCCACTCTTCAGGTCTAATTTCGTGAAGTATGTCGCTCCACTCAGGAAATCCATCAAGTCATCCATCCTTGGCAATGGAAATCGATACTTGATCGTGATCCTATTGATCGCTCTGGAATCAGTACACATCCTCCATTCCCCGCCCTTCTTTGGTGTCAATACTGCTGGTACTGCACACGGGCTCAAACTTTCTTGGATCAATCCCCTGTCCAACAACTCTTGGACCTGTCAGTTGAGCTTCCGTCCCTCTGCTAGACTCATCCTATATGGTGCTTTGTTTGGCATACTCGACCCTGGAATCAAGTCGATCTGATGGGATATGCTCCTTGTCAGCAGTAATCCCATCGGTTTCTCATCAGCCATTATGTCCTAAAACTCTTTGAGCAACTCCTCGACTTCGACCGGAATGCTCTCCATGTTGGTTGTTCCCTCGACATATGGTCCTTTTGGAATGATTGCAAAACATCCCGACTGTTTTTCCTCCTCTGCGAGGAATTCCTTGGCAGTGCTCATCAACACTCGCTTTTCCCAAAGATTGCTCTCGCCGTCCTTACTGTCTGCTGGTTCTCCTCTCCTCGGTTTAAGAGTCCTTTTCAGGCCATTCTTCCACACTGTGACTGTGTTAGCTCGACCGTCATAGATCATCTTACGATCATATTGCCATGGTCTCCCTAACAACAGATGGCATGCATCCATGGGAACTACATCACACAGTACGCTGTCCTCTAATCCTTCAACTTTGAAGTTGATCAGGCACTGTCTGGTTACCTTAACATGGTGTCCTTTATGTAACCATGAGATCTTGTAAGGGTGTGGGTGTTCTCGACACTTCAACCCGATCTTGTCGATGACTTCTGTCGACACAAGATTCTCTGTACTCCCACCATCAACTATGGTCTTGCAATGCCATTCTCTGATCCACACCTTTGTTCGAAAGATCGCCTTCCATTGTGCTGGTTCCATCGGATCACATTGATCTTCCTGAATCAAGGCTCTTTGAACCTTCAGATTCTGGTTCTTCTTTTTATCACCTCCACTGCTATCTGATGCCGACTCTTCCCTCTCGTCGACTTGCTCATCCTTTCGACGTCTGGGTCTCGACTCTTCTGCAGCATGTAGGTTTTCTGGACATTCATATGCCTTGTGTCCTGTTCCTCGGAATTTGTAACAGATTATGGTTGGTCTGTTAGCTCCTTTCTTATCGAATGGACCACTTCGACTATAGGCGCCTCGACCGCGGTTCTCACGACCATCGCGTTGGTTCTCTTGCGCTCTTTCTTTCGTCAATGTGCCTTCCGTGCGTCGACTATCTTCGACACCTTCTTTATTGTAGCTGCTACTGTGACCTTTCACAGATATAGTCTTTCCACCCAGACCAGTCATCCTACCTCTGGTTGCTGCGGACTTTCCCGCCAGTTTCTCTTCCGCCTTCAGAGCTAACTGATAGGCTTCTCCGACTGATCGGAATCTCGACCTGCCGAGTTCATCCTGAACAACATATTTCAAGCTGTTTACATATCTGGCGACAGCTTCTTCTCCTTCATCAGTTTGTCCTGACCGAATCGACAATTGGTAGAACTCCTCCGTGTACTCCTTCACGGTCATCTCCTTTTGTCAAAAATTTTGTAGCTTTCGGAACAAGGAAACCACATAGTCGTTTGGCAAGAACTTCCCCTTCAACTTGGTAACCATCCCGTTCCAAGATTTGATTTTCTCCTTGCCTTTCTTGAGTCTATCAGCCTGTACATTGTCCCACCACAACGAGGCATGACCCTTTAACCTTAGACATGCAGTCTTAACCCGCTTACGATCCTCGATCTTCTCTACGTCGAAGTATTTCTCCATCTCTCTGAACCAGTCGATCAAGTCTTCTGGGTCTAGGATTCCCGAGTACGTATGCACATCTATCTTCGCCCGACCTCTCATTTATGTTAGAAGCTTGATTAGTTTTTCCTCTGGTTCTTCTGCTACGGCTTCCCGAGCTTCCACTTCCTCGACTTCCTCGTCACTGTGGTCTAGCGCTTCAGGAATGCAACCATGCCTCTGGTTTTCTTTGATCGCTGTGACTTCATTTGTCAAAGTTCACATCGTTCGGACGCATTCGTCGAACATCTCACGATCCACTGTGACGGCTGCTGCGCCACGCTCTCTTCGTCCTCGAACATTAACGCCTTTATGAGCCATTTTCAACCTCTGTTGAAAATTCTCACACTTTCTGGTCCTGATACCAACTGACGCAAGTCAGGTTGGTATGGTCGTCTTCTCCAATCGGACTCACTTCCGGGCTTTGATACCAACTGACGCAAGTCATGTTGGTATGGTCATCTTCTCCAACCAGACTCACTTCCAGGCCCTGATACCAACTGACGTAAGTCAGGTTGGTATGGTCGTCTTCTCCAACTGGACTCGCTTCCAGGATTTGATACCAACTGACGCCAGTCACCCTACGGGATACTTTCTTTCTTAACAATACACACGACACAAACCACAATGTTCACACAAACAAGATGTAGAATGAAATGCCAGGAGTGGCTTATATTACTTCTATGGAATCGGTTACAATGTAAATAACTATAAGCAAATAACTAACTACGATCGGCCTCAACCGTTACAACTTAGAAGTAACTGTGGTGTGTTCTCCCTGTGTGTCGACCTCACCCTCTCCTGGTTCGCCACGAAACTCTGAGCTATGGTTCAATCTCTACTCACTGCACTTCGGCCGGTGTGACTCTTCACAACTCTTTCGGCTCTGCACTCTGATCTCTCGGCTCTTCTCTGAACCATTATGCCCTTTGTGCCTCTTAGACTGAAGGCCTTTTCTCCCTCTTCTACTCTATGGGTGCTATTTCCAATATTATTACAATCCCAAGACATGCGTTCCCCTCTGTCCGCCGATCCTGCTAAATCCTGCGAACCTGCACTGTCAGCTTCTATCCGTGCTACACAGCCTCTGTCCATGACGTCCACTGTCATGTCCTTCACCAACTCACAATAACTCTAATAACTTCCTTAGCAACCCCGAACGGCTACTAAGTACATTTCATTGAATTTTCTATCCTTCCGACCTTGCTACAGCAGTTAGTCTCATCTCGACTTTCCCCAATTACATTTGGCTTCTCCTAAACCTGTCGTGTCGTAGTTCAACCACTTGTCGACTACCCGACCTCTTACGCCGCTCGTCGCCCGTCGACCATTTCCTATCGATCCTCGACCGCTCGTGACATCTGCTGATCTTTCAGTCGATCGCACCCCGACTACTTCTGCTCGACTTGTTGACTTCGACAAGTCAACCTGCTCCCCGCACCAGTGGTCATCGGCACTCCCGCTAGTCGTCTTCCTTCTGTCGATCAACTTCGACTGATCTGCCTAGGCTCCGATGCTCCTGCATCAATACTTCAGCTCTGTACTGAAGATGATGATGATGATACTTCAACTTTGTACTGAAGTTGACGATGATGATACTCCAGCTCTATATTGAAGATGATGATGATGATACTTCATCTCTATACTGAAGATGATGATACTTCAGCTCTATACTAAAGATGATGATACTGATGATGATGATGTTCCAGCTTCGTGCTACAGTTGATGATGTTACATCAAGTCGTTCAATTGCTGATATTGATGTTGTTGAAGAACTTCCACTGATTTATAGATGTACCAACCAATGTTCCAGATGATGTTGTTGTTGATGATGTCTCCTCCTCCCTCCTTTCGATGATGTTGTGTAGAGCCACACCTGTTGTTGTTGATGTCAGTAGAATAACCTTCTCGTTAAGGGGGAGTGTTGAAATAATGTAACTTTGAATAATATTATACTTGTATTATTCCTCCTTCGGGAGATGTCTTTAATGTAAAAGGTCATGTAAAATTCATGAGGTAAAACCTCCATTGTAAGTCAGGTCATTAGTACCCAAAAGAATTTAATATAAATATTATTTGAGTCTCGCTAGAGAGGTCGGCCCAGTTAAGTTAGTGAGGCCGACCTAATTAGGTCAAATGTCAAGTAAAAGGTAAAGTATAAATATAGAGTGTTTCCTCTCATTTGTACCATTCACTCACTCAAGCATTGCGCGTTAGAGGAGAGAAGAATATTGCGAAGGAGGAGGAGGATTACTCTTGGCTATAGAGTTTGTTTTTTTCTCTATTATTTATGAGACTTATTTCTTTGGGAATTGTACTCTGGTAATCTATATTGAGGAAGTTCTTGCTGGGTTTTCTTCCCCTTGAGGGTTTCCTAGGATAAATTATTATGTACCTTGTTATTGTGTGTCTTTCAGAGATCCTATTTATGTTGTTGTTATTGTGAAAATGTATTAAATGCTAACGAAGTAGGAATATAATTTATTGCAGCATATAAACTTAACAGTTGCGGGGCCTAAGCAGATGCCACCCAAGCATATCAACTCACCGACAGGGGAATACAATGTTAAGATTCAATATGCTTAGATATATAACATTAGTATTACATTCAATTTCACAACAATAGCATATACAAGATCACTGAAAGAACAACACACACATCATAAACACAAGAGACACAGATTTATCCTGGGAAACCCTCATGGGGTAGAAAACCCATCAAAACTTCCTCAATATAGATGACCAACAAATACAAAGATGTAATCCCCAAACAAGAGCTCATTCTCCTCCATTGCAGATCTCTCTCTCTCCTATGCGAGTTCACAAGTGAGTGAGTGTGTGTTAAATGAGGAACACACCTCCTCTATTTATACTTTACTTCACTTGAATTTTAACCCTAACTAGGTCGGTGCCAACAACTTAACCACTCAACATAATGTTGATTGGGCCGACACCTATAGGGGACTTAAACACCCCATTACAATTGACTCTAGGGGAACTAATGCCCCAAATTACATGGGAGGTTTTACCTCAATGAATTTACATAATAATAACATCCCGACGGAGGAATAAAACATCTCCGGATGAATAATAACAAAGTACAAATAGAATATTCTTTGAAGTTACAATATTTCAACACTCCTCCTTAACGAGAAGGATATTCTAACAATATCTGCAGGAGCAAGGAGTCATCAACTACATCACAGTGATACATGATACATCTATAAATCATTGGAAGCTTTCTTCAATCATCATCAGTAACTCAAACAACTACAAGAACATCTTCAAGATATTCAATACTGGAACATCAATATCTTCAGTACTGAGTCTTCATCTTCTGCGGCACTTGATCGGCTACATCAACATCATCATCTGGATATCCCGATCAACAACATCATCTGGATCTCTCGATCAACAACATCATCATCTGGATCTTCCGATCAACAAAATAATCTGGATCTCTCAATCAACAACATCATCATTTGGATCTTCGATCAACAACATCATCTGGATCTCTCGATCAACAGCATCATCATCTGGATCTTTTGATCAACAACATCATCTGGATCTCTCGATCGACAACATCATCATCTGGATATTCCGATCAACAACCTCATCATATCGATCTCTTGATCAACAACATCATCATCAGGATCTTCCGATCAACAGCCTCATCGTCTGGATCTCTTGATCAACAACATCATCATCTAGATCTTCTGATCAACAGTCTTATTGTCTGGATCTCTTGATCAACAACATCATCATCTGCAACACACATGATCCTTCCTTTCGGAATTACAGAATCATTGTCTAGGGATGATCAATCCCATCATAATCAACATTTAATACTATCCTTCCTTTCGAAATTACGGGATTTACTGTCTAAGGATGATTAATCCTATTACAATTAGCATTTAAGACTATCCTTCCTTTTGGACTTATGGTATTTACTGTCTAAGGATGATTAATCCTATCACAATCAGCATTTAAGACTATCCTTCCTTTCGGAATTACGGGATTTACTGTCTAAGGATGATTAATCCTATCACAATCAACATTTAAGACTGTCCTTCCTTTCAGAATTATGGGATTTACTATCTAAGGATGATTAATCCTATCACAATCAACATTTAAGACTATCCTTCCTTTCAGAATTATGGGATTTACTGTTTAAGGATGATTAATCCTATCACAATCAGAATTTAAGACTATCCTTCCTTTCGAAATTATGGGATTTACTGTCTAAGGATGATTAATCCTATCACAATCATCATTTAAGACTATCCTCCCTTTCAGAATTACGGGATTTACTGTCTGAAGATGATTGACCCCGTCACAATCAAAATTTAAGACTATCCTTCCTTTCGGAATTACATGATTTACTGTCTAAGGATGATTAATCCTCAACCAATTACAGGATGGTTAATCATGATCTCTTTAGGACATAAAATCCAGGGATGATACAATCCACTCGTCTACTTAGACAAAGTCTAAGGACCACACATCGACCTCATCATCGGTACAGGTATCCTCATCATCGATACATGTATCTTCATCATCGATACATGTATCCTCATCATTGATACAAGTATCCACATCATCAATATAGGTATAGGTAACCTCATCATCGATACAGGTATCCACATCGATACTAGTATCCAAGTATCATTATCGACCATATCACTCCCCCTTTCTGGGAGGGTCCTTCTGAACTACACCAAGCTTGTCTCAAAAATACTAAAATTTACTCGAGACAGAGGTTTGGTCAATACATCAGCAACTTGTTCGTCAATGCTCACATATTCGAGCTTTATATCTCCTTTCTGCACCATATCCCATATATAGAAATATCGTATCTCTATGTGCTTTGACTTATCATGGAACACTGGATTCTCTGTCATCTTGATACAACTCTGGTTGTTACACAGGATCACAATGGAGTCCATCTCTAAGTCAAATAATACTGAATCCATATGGATTCACAACTAGCAGAGCAAGATTCTATATATTCCACTTCAGCCGTGATGAGAGCCAGACTGGACTGCTTCCTGCTAAACCACGAGATCATAGCAGATCCAGGACAATAACATCCACTTGATGTGCTCTTTCTTTTCTGAGACACTTCCAGCCCAATCTGCATCTGTATAACCATACAATCTGAAGTCATTATCTCCAATATAATATAGACCAAAGTCTATCGTACCTCTTAGGTACCTAATCACATGCTTTGCAGCTATCAGGTGAACACGTCTAGGTTCCACTAGATACTGACTGAAGGTTTTCACAGCAAAGCATATATTTGGCTTGGTATTCGTCAGATACATCAATGAACCAATAATTTGTCTGTACTGAGTTACATCAACCAATTCTGATGATTCATCAGCCAAAAACTTTAATTTGGAATCCATGGGAGTGGTCATGGCCTTACATTCCAACATATCAAATCTTTTCAAGATTTCCACAGCATACTTTCTCTAGTTGAGAAAGATTCCTTCTAGGCCTTGCCATACTTCCAGACCTAGGAAGTAATGCATCAATCCGAGATCTTTCATCTCAAATTCTGTAGCTAGCTTCTTCTTGCTTTCCATGATCTGTTTCTCATTCCCTGTCAGAAAGAGATCATCCACATACAGTAATAGTATGACAGGTTCATCATCCATAACCTTAAGGTAAAGGTTAGGATCAACTTTACTTTTGGTAAAGCCCAAGCTTGTCAAGAAGCTATCAATTCTCCCTTTGTGACTGAACATCATTCACACTCTACATTGAGTGATCTTATGCATATCTATCTGTGCCATCTCCCGTTAGATGGGTCTACTGATATGAGCCTCAATATCATTCGAACTCTGTGGTGAGTTCCTTCTTGCATCCATCTAAGAGAAGAATGTCATTTGTATATAGAAACCATCTTCAACCTTGTAGCAAAGGTTGAAATCCGCATCACCCGTGGTGATCATTAAGCTCATCAATTGACTATCGATCCTGGGTACCCGTACAGAGCTTTCTTCAATCATGTGATTCTCTATTGAATCCTGGGATTTTGCTCGATTCACACTTCTTCTTTAATTACACCATTAAGAGAACGGTCTTTTCTAGCCACTTGGAGCAAACATCTCGTCATGATTCCCTCTCTTTCTAAGAGAATCCTCTAGCCACGAGCCTTCTATAGTACGTTTGATTTGTAATTCTTTTTGTTGAACATCCATAACTTGTTATTTGGAACAGGTGTTCATCATCCTTCTTTTGTAGATCATAGCACATGATCTTTCCTACAAATCAAGGTTAACTACATGATCAGTCATACTTCATAATCATCAAATCATGTTGACATGATAACCTATTATGCATACTGATATGATTCACATAGTTATGCAACTATCTTGACCAATACTTTGGCACAACACTTTTCCATATCCTGTATGCATACAGTGGCTATCTAGATGCCTTCTATCTCTACCAGAACATACTATCAAGAGCGTGCACAGCTCTCAGCATGTCAGCAAAGAGGTTTCATTCTAGATAAGCAACAATGGAATGTTTGTCCAATTTACCCATCATATGCATATTAGTAGTATACTGTTCAATGCTATATGAATGCTTACACTATGCATGATATATTTCCTGATTCTAGGAATACAAATATGCATACAACTATTACGAGCAATATCATTAACTATTCAGAGATTCAAGAGGTAATTCAAATAACAACTCAAATACTTATCTTTTATGTTTGTGTGGTTGCCCCCTCTTGATCTCTAATTTTCCCTTTATGATAGCATCCTGATTATATGTCTTTGACCTTCTATCCATCCTGGACCACTATGAATGCTTAAGTGTGCACTAGTGTTATCATTGTGTCATCCTCAAGATCTCATACATAATCATACATACATTAGTATAATCTCAATATTATCAAAACATTATGATTCTAAATAATACTAAGCATGTATGGTCATGATCATTTCATACACAGGTATACCTGTCTAATATCCTAACACAAATTAGGATTCTACCTTGATATAGGAAAAAAATACATGGATTAGTATGCATGCTTAGTTATGTCTAACATACCCAAACAATATCTTCTTTGTTCTCTTCAATGATTTAGAGACCTTGTGCTAGTAACCTGCATATCTCATAAGTTAAGCATAGTAGAAACAAATCATACATACCTCGTAAGTAGATATTCTATGTGATCAAAGACTATGGATGAGTCTTTGTCTTCATGTCATCATGGTCATATGGATTTGTCTTCTTAATGTACCTTTTATGTTAGCAGACAACATCATCCTCATACAACACCACAAGTGCACTAATGCAATCATAAGTGTCATAACCCTAATCAATGAATGTCTTCTATTATTCACATGCATTCATATTTTTACTAAGGTGATCAGACAATCTAGAATTAATCATGATTGTACTAACCTCAATAATATGAAGACAAACATATCATGAACTTAATCATGAAACATATTTCAAAACATACCTGTATCTCCTCAAGTCATACCTCTCGAGATTGCTTGTAGTCTTCTCTATAAGGGTAAAACCCTAACCATCCAAGGTAGATCTCTTGTAAACATCTTATATAGGTTCATGGTGCTAGGGTGATAAATATCAGTGCCATTTAAACCTCCTTCATTTCTGCCCTATGAGTCTCCCAACTTTGCTAGGGTTTCTTCTTACTTGGAAACCGTAATTTTCAATCTCCTTCCTCCCACAACATTTTGATGGAGGATCAATATCTATGATGAATGGATTCCAAATCCATTATCAAAGTTTCCAATGTTGCATCAGGTGTCTCCAACATTGTATCAGGTCCTTCCATACCTAAAAAACTGAAAAAACCCTAAGTAAGATCTTCTTCCTCCTCTTCTTTGATTTCCTCCGTTGAGCCATTTCAGATGTGCCGTATTGTTTCTGGTGTATCTCTGAAATTTCGAATTTGCAGGGTCTGAAACGTCGTCCTGTGGTAGCCTAACCTGTCATATTTCCAAACCCACATGTTTGAGCTTCATTGGATTCTCCTTTAGAGAGATATGCCCAGTTTCCCAACATGACCTGCTTAAGGGATGAAACAACATAACGAACTTGTACGGAGTGCCACATGTCATTGTTTCATCTTCAGCCTCTGAAAATTAGACTTGTGAAACTAAAGTCTGTTCCCGAACTATCACTTTTTACGAAATTTCATTTGGATCTTCCTAGCCTGAGATATGACCTTTTTACCTAGATCACTTGTTTAGGGCTTCATTCTGGAAGAGGAAGAAACCCTAATGTGCACGGATCATATCTCAGAAAGTACAACGAATCTAAGGCTGAAAATCAGACACAAGGTACATGAAAATTTCATCTTCGTCCTGTCCAATTTTCAGATCCTGAAACTTCGCCAAAATTGATTTATAGAGAAAGTTCCACGATGACTAGGTTTTGCTATACAAAACCCTAACTTTTAAGTTGTCGTAAGTGCCATACATTGCCTTCCTTCAGGTTAGCTCTGATACCATGTTAAGATTCAATATGCTAAGATATATAACATTAGTATTACATTCAATTTCAAAACAATAGCATATATAGGATCACTGAAAGAACAACACGCACAACAGAAACACAAGAGACAGATTTATCCTAGGAAACCGTCATGGGGTAGAAAACCCAACAAAACTTCCTCAATATAGATGACCAACAAATACAAATATGTAATCCCCAAACAAGAGCTCCTTCTCCTCCATTGCAGATCTCTCTCTCTCTCCTATGCGATTTCACAAGTGAGTGAGTGTGTGTTAAATGAGGAACACACCTCCTCTATTTATACTTTACTTCACTTGAATTTGAACCCTAACTAGGTCGGACCCACCAACTTAATCACTCAACATAATGCTGATTTGGCCGACACCTCTAGGGGACTTAAACACCCCATTACAATTGACTCTAGGGGAACTAATGCCCCAAATTACATTGGAGGTTTTACCTCAATGACTTTACATAATAGTAACATCCCAATGGAGGAATAAAAAATCTCCAGATGAATAATAACAAAGTACAAATAGAATATTCCTTGAAGTTACAATATTTCAACATATAGTACCCATACTACAGAAGCAAGGTTCCGGGTATGTCAACTAGCAGCATCCGTGAATCCAAAGTACGTCAACATCTGCGCATAAAAGCAAAAGTAGAGATAAATGGTTGTGTACGAGATAGAATCCTAACACAAAAAAATTGAATCAAAATCACACTATAGATACACTATATACAAAATGTTTTACATAGGATGATCATACACATAAAATATCTTCAGGTAAAGCCCATTACGGAGCTCTCCCAGGTATACCATCACAATCCACAATCTCATAAGCTCCCTTCTTTAACACTCATTTGATAACCTAGGGACCATACCCCATGGATTCTAATTTTCCTTTACCTAATTTTTCGTGCATTTGTACATAGGTTAAGACTAGGTTGCCTTCATTGAAAATGAGAGGTTGAACGGATTTATCATATTGGGCCTTAACATGCTTTTTATGAGCCTCATTGGTGAGCGCAACGTCGTGACGAGTTTCATCAAGCTTATCTAGGTATAGAAACCGTTCTTCTTCAGTAGTTGTGTTAGGTAAGATTTCTACGGCTAATTTGAGAGATGGTATTTCACATTCAATCAAAAGGATTGCTTCCAGACCATAGACCAATTGGAATGGTGTAAACTCGGTTGCATTTTCGACTGAAGTCATGTCCAAAGGGATGAAAATAGAGCTAAGTGCCATTTTTATTTTTGGGTTCCCACCATGCGTTGGATCATTCTTTTCAAGACTTTATTAATTGCCTCTACTTGTCTGTTTTCCTAGGGGTAAAAAGGAGTTGAGTTTTTGTGACGAAAACCTAGTTTGGAACTTAGTTCATCCATCATATGATTCCTAAAATGGGAACCATGGTCAATTACTATGGCTTGCGGGAGTCCAAATTTGGAAATGATATGATTGAATATGAAAAGTGTTTTTGTTTTGTTGTCTTCTGCATATGTAGGCATGGCTTCAGCCCATTTGGTAAAATAGTCAACAATGACGATGACATAATTATGCCCCCCGATTGAAGTAGGCTTACATTGCATGAAATCAATACCCCATTTTGCAAAGGGGTCGACGACAATAACATGATGAAGTGGAGCTGGGTGAGAAATATTCTTAGAATGGAAGAATTGGAATGGAGGGTACTTCTTGACCGCTTCAACACAATCTTTGAAGATGGAAGGCCATAAGTAGCCCGCGCGTAGAATTTTCTGGGCTGTAGCCATCCCAAAAATATGACCACCACAAGCTCCAGAGTGGTAGTCATTAAGGATGTGTTCAGCTTCATCAAGAGTTAGGCAACGATGCAACACGGAATCGATACCACGATGGTACAAAGTATCGCTATCGCTAATGATAAGATAGTATGTGATGGCGTTCATGACGGCTGATATCGGGCCGCAAATGTTAGGTTTGGAGATATAAGATAATGTATCCATACCAGGGATCAATTGTGCCAATGAGGAACAAATACTCATATGGAAGAGAATCAATGGGCTCAGATTGGTCATTGACACGAGGCAATGCACAAATAAGCTCAACAAAGACCAAGGATTTTCATAGACCAATTGGAATGGTGTAAACTCGGTCGCATTTTTGACTAAATTCATGTCCAAAGGGATGAAAATAGAGCTAAGTGCCATTTTTATTTTTGGGTTCCCACCATGTGTTGGATCATTCTTTTCAAGACTTTATTAATTGCCTCTACTTGTCCATTTTCCTGGGGGTAATAAGGAGTTGAGTTTTCATGACGAAAACCTAGTTTGGAACTTAGTTCATCCATAATATGATTCCTAAAATGGGAACCATTGTTAGTTGCGATCGCTTGCAGGACTCCAAATATGGAAATGATACGATTGAATATGAAAAGTGTCGTTGTTTTGTTGTCTTCTGCATATGTAGGCATGGCTTCAACCCATTTGGTAAAATAGTCAACAACGACGATGACATAATTATGCCCCCTGTCTGAAGTAGGATTACAGTGCATGAAATCAATACCCCATTTTGCAAAGGGGCCGACGACAATAACATGATGAAGTGGAGCTGGGTGAGAACGCTTCTTAGAATGGAAGAATTGACATGGAGGGAACTTCTTGACCGCTTCAACACAATCTTTGAAGACGGAGGGCTAGAAGTAGCCCGCGCGTAGATTTTTCTAG
Source organism: Larix kaempferi (assembly GCA_027924585.1). Lineage (NCBI taxonomy): Eukaryota > Viridiplantae > Streptophyta > Pinopsida > Pinales > Pinaceae > Larix > Larix kaempferi. The sequence continues at coordinate 2,117,262 of BSBM01000254.1, forward strand.
GCTGTAGCCATCCCAAAAAGATGACCACCACAAGCTCGAGAGTGGCAGTCATTAAGGACATGTTCAACTTCATCAAGAGTTAGGAAACGATGCAACACAAAATCGATACCACAATATTTCAAAGTATTGTTATCGCTAATGATAAGATAGTATGTGACAACATTCATCACGGTTGAGATCGGGCCGAAAACATTGGGTTTGGAGATATAAGATAATGTATCCATACCAGGGATTAGTCGTGCCAATGAGGAACAAATACTCATCTGGAAAAGAATCAATGGGCTCAGATTGGTCATTGACACGGGGCAATGCACAAATAAGCTCAACAAAGACCAAGGATTTTTTGGATTTTGCTTTGGCAAACTCCAAATCGAATTCCTGGAGGACTACAATCCAACAGGAGTATTTTCCCCCTAGCACCTGATGTGTTAGGATATAATACATTGGATTGAAGTTAGCAATAACTGTGGTTTTGCGGAGTAAAACGTAGTGTCAGAATCTCTGGACCTCAAAAACGATGGCCATAGCCAGTTTCTCCACATGCAAGTAACGTGTTTCAGAGTCAATGAGACTCTTACTGAGATAGTATACCACATGTTCTTGACCATTATTGTCTTCCTATACGAGCACCATGCCAATGGTGGTGGTAGAGGCAACGAGATATAAAATGTAGTCCCATGTATAATTGGGGGGTTGTAACACGAGAGCATTGGTGAGTGCCTTTTTCAAATTGTCAAAAGACTTATGGGCTTCGTCATCCCAAATGAAATGAACGTATTTCTTGAGAAGCCTCTTGTAGCCCCGAGTGATATCGAAAAAATTACAGACAAAGCGGTGTAAAAATTTTGCATGCCATTACAAACTTTGGAGTTCTGGAATGTTGGTTGGGGAAGTTAAAGCTAAAATAGCCTCCACCTTCAATGGATCAAAGCGAATGCCATCCTTGGAGATTATGAATCCTAACAATATACCAGCTTCAACACAAAATACACATTTGTGAGGATTCAAGCGGATGTTGTAGTGGCGAAACCGTAAGAATATGGCACTCAAATGATCTGGATGGTCCTCTCATGCAGAAGAGTGAGCAGGTAGGTCATCCAGATAAGGTTCCACAACATGCTTGATATCGTTAAATGCGTACGCCATGGCCCGTTGAAAAGTGGCCCCAGCATTCTTGAGACCGAAGGGTAATTTGCGGTATGCAAAGGTCCCCCATGGGCAGATGAAAGCAGTCTTGTGTTGGTCTGATGGGAGTATCTCAATCTAATTATAGCTAGAGAAGCCATCCATACATGAAAAGATGATGCTCCCGACACAGTTATCTATAATTTGGTCAATAAAGGGAGTTGGATAGTTGTCTTTGGGATAGGATTTGTTCAAATACCTATAATCAACACAAACTATAATCGTGCCCTATTTCTTAGCTATAGGAACGATATTGGACACCCAATCTGTCAATGGGATAGGATAAATGAAACCGGCGTGAAGAAGCTTTTCAACTTCCGCTTTAATGGCTGCAGTTTTGCGAGGATGAGCGGGTCGGATTTTCTATGAATAGGTCAGGCACCGGGATAAACTTGAATTTCATGGACCACTTTAGAGGGGTCAATCCCTGAAATTTCTTCATAACTCCAGGAAAAAACATCGCAAAACTCCTTAAATAAGGCAATATAAAATTCCACCTCAGTAGGTGTACAGGTTTTGCCTAAATGGATATGTTCCACGATACCAGGTTTCACAGAGATGTCGATTGGAATAGTTTCCATGATGTTCACTAGATTTCCTTCGGAAAACACATCGTGTGTAAGGATGGGAATCTTAGTTTGGACAATATTTGGTGAAACGATGGATTTTGTGTCGGTTTCTACCGCATGGATCGTAGGGAAGGATGATCGATGATGGTGATATTTCCATGGTGGTTCATCAATGCTCATGATCTCCATAATAGACTCTCTAAAAGGAAAAGTACGTGAGAGGGAGTCAATAGAGGGCAAGGATGAATCGATCTGAGACGGGAGAGGTGCCACCATATGGTGGTTGATAGTATTGATCCAATCGGAAGCAGATTGAATCGCGTTGTATGTTGCTTGATTGAGGTTCAGAGGCATGCAGTCATCGATGGTTTCACACTCAGCAGGACTCGGTATAACCCAAGAATCGTTAGATTCATGGGGTTGAAAAGTACTCGAAGAGATAATGTTGATCGAAAATATTGGGGGTGGGTGTTAGTTTTTCATCATTTAATTCAATATGATCTAGGATCTTAACTTAAAGAACAACATGTACAACATATCAAACACAAGAGACAAGATACACAAAGCATTTCACCAGGGAAAACTAAGAAGGTGAAAAACCCCGCAACTTCCACAGAGATAGAATGAGCATCAATAAAAAGATCAAACCCCACAACAAGAGATATTCTCCTAGTAGCTGATCCTCCTCCACTTGTGCGCACTCTTCCTCTCTCTCACTAATGCGAAGTGAGTGAGTGTGTGAATGAATAAATGAGAGAGTCACACTCTCTATTTATACTTTACTTCACTTGACTTTTAACTCTAACTAGGTCGGCCCCAACTTAACCACTTAACACAATGCTGACTGGGCCGATCCCACTAGGGGACTTAAACACCCCATCACAACTAACTATGGGCCGACCTCCCTTAGGAGAGTCTAATAACCCACTACCACTTGACACTGGGCCGACCCCACTAGGGTGGTCTAATAACCCTTTAACCCACATGACTCATATAGGGTCGACCCCACCAAGGTGGTCTATTAACCCATCAAATATAAGTTGCGACACTTACAATAATACTTGCGACACTTGCAAATACAAATGACGACACTTCCAATCGGAGGAATGATACATCTCCGTTGGGGATACAATAAAGTAAAAATGTAATATATACAATATACAAGTGAATATATTCCAAAGTTACAAATACATCAACACTCCCTCTTAACTAGGAAGGTATTCTCTTGACACAAGTCATCAATACATATAGACACAAGTCTTCAATACTGGAGCTGGATCATCGTCACTGGATCACTGGAGCATCATCGTCACTGCTGCTGTACTCTTCATATCGATCACTGGTGCTATCTCTCAATTCTTCTTGTCATAGGAAGTTCTACAGAGCCAGCCCTTTTTCATGCTGGATGTAGGCCTAGCCTCCTATAGGTCTTCATCATCTCTGGCCATCCTGTGGAATGTGCGTCAACAAAACCTCGAAAGAGCATCCCAGGACTTTTACGAGCACACAGCTCAACCCATCGGATCTCCTAGGATCTTTTACATGTGACCACCACAAAACCTCGAAAGAGCATCTTGCGACCTACAAGATCTCTAAAGAGAATCCCAAGACTTTTGCGAGCACACATCTCAACCTATCGGATCTCCAGGACTGATTACATGCCTCCTATAGCAAAACCTTGAAAGAGCATCTGGGCTCAAACTATCAGATCTCCTAGTATCTTTTCTATGCTACCTGTAGCAAAACCTCTAAAGAGTATCCGAGCTCAAACTATCGGATCTCCCAGGATATTTTCTATGCTACTTGCACAATCTTTCCACGGCCACGGAGTATCGGCCTAATACTCATGATCCACTTGATCATCCTCGCACAGATCATCCTCTTGATTCTCATGATCGTACTGATCATCATCATACAATACATCATCCTGATGTACAACATCCGGAGCATCGACCTGATGCTCATCACATATGATCGTCTTGATCATCATCATACAATACATCATCCTGATGTACAACATTTGGAGCATCAACTTGATGCTCACCACACATGATCATCCTGATCATCATCATAGCATCATATTGATACATATCATCCTGATCATCATCACAACATTGTCCTGATGCATATCATCTGGAGCATCTTCCTGATGCTCATCACACATGATCGTCCTCTTCAGATCATCTTATCGTCCACGGAGCACATCCCAAATGCACATCATACAACACTTACACCATCGACATGGGAGAACACATCTACCACCATTCGAGGAAGGATCCAGCCCTTAATTTTTCACCATCGGAGAACACATCTACCACCATGTGAAAAATGGCTTCATCCCTTACATCTACACCATGGGAGAACACATCTACCACCATGTGAGAATGGCTCCAGCCCTTACATCTGCACCATGGGAGAACACATCTACCACCATGTGAGAATGGCTAGACAATTACATCGTGACCATGGGAGAACACATCTACAACCATGTCAGAAAATCCCATGTGCATCTGCGTCTTCCAGACTCATCACTTCCCCTTGGAAGGAACCTCGATCTGAAGTACACCAAGCCTCTCTCTGAAGTACTCGAACTTCACTCTGGCTAGTGGTTTGGTCAACACATCTACAATCTACTCGTCCATCGCAACATACAGGAGCTTCACTGCTCCTCTCTGCACCATATCCTTGATATAGTGATATTTGATCTCGATATGCTTCGACTTGTCATGGAACACTCGGTTCTCTAACAACTTCACACAACTCTGGTTGTCACAATAGATACAAGTAGCAACCAACTGGAGATCAAATAAATCAGATAGTAGCTTCCTTAGCCATACTACCTCACAACTAGTCGAACAAGATGCGACATACTCTGCTTCGGCTGTACTCAGTGCTATGCATGAATGCTTCCTGCTAAACCAAGAGATCACACTTGATCCCATACTGAAGCAGCACCCCGAAGTGCTCTTCCTATCTGTAGCAATGCCTTCCCAATCTGAATCAACATAACTCTCCAGGTTAACCTTTTGATTCGCATCATACTTTATCCCATAATCAACCATACCCTTCAGGTACCTCAGAATATGCTTTATAGCAATTAGGTGAACATGTCTAGGATCAGCCAGGAACTGGCTCATGGTGTTCACCGCAAAGCAAATATCTGGTCTCGTGTTCGTCACATACATCAAGGACCCAATCATCTGTCGATACATCGTGGCATCAACCAACTCTGATGAAGCATCACTCAATAGCTTCAGTTTCAATGCCATATGTGTCGCCATGGCCTTGCAGTCCATCATCCCGAACCGATTCAGGATCTGTACTGCATACTTCCCTTGTCCAAGGAAGATTCCATCTGCACTCTGCCACACCTCCATACTTAGAAAGTAATGCATCATACCCAAGTCCTTCATCTCGAACTCGACAGGAAGCTTCCTCTTCGTATCAGCAATCAACCCAATCTCACCTGTCACAAACAAATCATCCACATACAATAGGAGTATCACTGGATTTCCTTCCTCAACCTTGTAGTAAAGGTTGGAATCTGCTTTACTCTTGGTAAATCCCAAACTGGACAGGAAGTTGTCTATCCTGCCGTACCATGTCCTGGGTGCTTGCTTTAAGCCATACAAGGATTTCTTTAACTTGCACACATATGACTCCCTGTCATGTGTCTCAAAACCGAGTGGCTGCTCCACATACACTTCCTCTTCGGCTACACCATTCAAGAAAGCTGTCTCGACATCCATCTGGTGTATCTTCCACTTCATTACTGCAGCCAGAGCATGTACTGTTCTGATGGAAGTGTATCTGACTACAGGTGCAAAAGTCTCTTCATAATCTATCCCTTCTTTCTGGGAGAAGCCACGAGCCACAAACCTTGCCTCGTATTTCTCTATGCTACCATCTGCAGCATGCTTGATCTTGTAGATCCACTTGGAAGTCACAATAGACTTCCCTTCTGGTCTTGGGACCACATCCCAAACATCATTCTTCATGATCGACTGGTACTCCTCGATCATGTCATCCTTCCATTACTGCATCCTGGATCCTGGGAACTTCAAATTCTTTAATATCTTCAATAGATAGTTTTCTTGAACTTCGTTGCCGGAACAAATGTTGTAGTTGAGTCTTCGTTGCTTGTTCTTCAAAACAAGTCTCTCTTGTAGGTGATGGTACACAGTATTTCCTACAAGACAAGTTCAATTGCATGATTAGAAACATCTCAAAGATTTCAGAAGTTTCATATCCCGAACCTTTGCCAAAACTGAGTTATAGCGAAATTTCCACGATGATTGGTTTTTACTATACCAAGCCCTAGCTACCAATTTGTCGCAAGTGCAACAAGTGTCATAAATGCCATACCATGCCTTCCTTCAGGCTAGCTCTGATACCATGTTAGTTTTTCATCATTTAATTCAATATGATATAGGATCTTAACTGAAAGAACAACATGTATAGCATATCAAACACAAGAGACAAGAGACACAAAGCATTTCACCGGGGAAAACCAAGAAGGTGAAAAACCCCGCAACTTCCTCAGAGATAGAATGAGCATCAATACAAAGATCACAAATATCAAACCCCACAACAAGATATATTCTCCTAGTAGCTGCTCCTCCTCCACTTGTGCGCACTCCTCCTCTCTCTCTCACTAATGCAAAGTGAGTGAGTGTGTGAATGAATAAATGAGAGAGTCACACTCTCTATTTATACTTTACTTCACTTGACTTTTAACTCTAACCAGGTCGGCCCCAACTTAACCACTTAACATAATGATGACTGGGCCAACCCCACTAGGGGACTTAAACACCCCATCACAATTGAATCTGGGCCAACCTCCCTCAAGAGAGTCTAATAACCCACTACCACTTGACACTGGGCCGACCCCACTAGGGTGGTGTAATAACCCTTTAACCCACATGACTCATACAGGGCCGACCCCACCAAGGTGGTCTAATAACCCATCAAATATAAGTTGTGACACTTACAATAATACTTGCAACACTTCCAATCAGAGGAATGATACATCTCCGTTGGGGATACAATAAAGTACAAATGTAATACATACAATATACAAGTGAATATCTTCCGAAGTTACAAATACATCAACAGTGGGAGCTCTGAGAATAGTTCAATAATGGAGGAATCTTTCAGAAGACAAACACCAATGTATTCGTAGTGATGCTGAGATTGTGTCAACAACAAGACATTATTGGTAGTGTTGGAATGAATATCCAGAGTGCAAAAGTCTAACTGATCAATGGTGACAATTTTCCCTTGATGAGGAAATTCAACCAAACAAAAAATGAAAGATGCTACTGCAATCATGGAATAAAACCAATTACGACCTAGTAGCATGTTGTAATCCAATGGAGCATCTACGATTTCGACGTGGATAGATACAATTCCCCCCCTAGTTCTGTGGTGAGTGATAGGATGAGTTTGTAAGGTTGGAAACCACAGCCGTCAAAAGATTTCAAAGTAGTACGAGACTAAGTTACCTCCGGAGAGACGATGGCTCTCCAGCAAGACTAAGACATGATAGAAGTGGAAGCACCTTTGTTCAAAACAGTACGATGGATGTTGTTTCCACAAATATTGGTATGAATCTAAAAATCCAATTGATGAGAGAGCCTCGACTTAAAATATTCCTAGTGGAGTTGCAAATCTCTATGCTAGATAATTCTTTCTACGGATAGTTAAACCCTCTCATAAATCAAAATAGACTCCTAGATGTTCAATTTATGACAAAAAAAAACAAATAGACACTAGATTCTTCCTAAATCCAATTCATACATAAACTAACGAGTTGTGGAAAAGAGAAATAGATAAGTGACATACCTTAAACTCGATGGTTGTCCTTGCTTCTCTCAGATTGCTCCAATTCCGATCTTTGATCATGGGCTTGAGAACCTGTTAAAGAATAGAAGACAATACCTTCTCCAAAGTAGTATATATATATAAACCAAGATCTAACTATGAAACATAAACAATTTCATGAATTCACCATTAAAGACATGAAATGGGAAGAATAGGCTAAGTTATCTAATTAGAGAAACCAAAGAAGATAATTACAAGTGTTTTCACCTTGATGTCCAAAGCAATGGCACTTCCTTCCAAGATTCTCCTCTTGCTATCTCTGCAAAACCCCTAAGACCATAGGTTTGATGCCTCCAATTGTTCTCCCCTTAGCTCATGGATGGCCTCCTTCTTATATGATTTGGGAGGCCAACCACTAAGAGAGGAAGGAGGATCTAGGTGAGTAAATGGTGGATCAAGGAGTTGAACCAAGCTAAAGAGGGAGGATGAGGTGAGATTCGAAGGGAATCCCAATCCCAAGAATATACACCCGGAGCTAAGATCCACAATCCAAGTAAAGAGGTTGTTAAGGTATTTTCGCGCCCTCAACACTGAGCATAGCGTGAAAATGTTGGTATTTTCGCACCTCTGCAGGCATGCAGGGCAGGAAAATGTTGTATTTTTGTGCCTTGCACCATTAGCAGGGCGCGAAAATATGGGTAAAGTAGGATCAATGAGGTGGCATTTGTATCAATGAGGTGGAATTCAACTATCATCAGTTCGATTTGCCTCCAAGGAAGGTCAAGGAGGGAACCAACAAGGTGGAAATGATGCTCAACACTTGTTAGGAGGTAGGACCATTAGGTTCCGCATGGTGATATGACACAAAGACTTGAAATGGTACTCAAACCGACAATTTGAGGCATAACAGATGCCCCCTAAAGTGTGAGGTCAGAAGGAACCTGATGGCCGAAACACTTTACAAATAAATGAGTCTGCAGAAATAGCTGAAAGGAGGCTGGAGAGGAGCGACAAGGAAACATCAACAATATTCCAAATAACTTCAAGGTGGGAAAACCCATGCTCGGGACAACAGACACAAAGCATGACTGTCGACCACTACAATACAGATCCATGATGGTACCGACTCTACAATGACTGAAGAAATATCATGGCTACTAGACGACAAGTGTAGATCCATGATAAAAGAATGACACAACCACGACCAATACAAAAGTGGATCTGTGTGACAGTACATCAATGAGGTCACGAACATAATGCCTACATGGGGACCTACTCAATAATCGCCATCGCAACCTGCACGTGAAAGAAACATCAGAACCGTCCAGGGTCTTCTACCCGATCCTGGAGCGATACGAATCTGACCATGTGATTACAAGGTGTTGAAGTTGAACATGGTAGAGATTACTTGATTACCGACCAATGATGTGAACCGTTAACAAGTACGAGGGTAGTCACCAATTATGACAATGATTCACAAGGTATCTCTAGTACATCCTAATGAATGTGAATACATATTTTTTGAGGTCGAACATTCGAGGGATTATTCGATTAGAGGTCGATAATGAAAACCTACTATCGAATACAAGGAAACCTTCCATTGAGGCATGTAGGTACCAAGGTACTACGGTTGGTTCCTAAGCCTAATTCCTGGATAATGATCAGTTGAATTCGACATGAATAGACTCGTCGAACGAGGGACATAATGAATCCCACATCATCGACATGAAACCGATATAGGAAAGATGTGTGGAGTAATGGATCAAATGAGCATGGACTGACACAAAAGGCAGAGGTTGACAATATTGCAGAAGGTTGAATCAGGTTAGCAATGATATTTTGAACATATAACGGCATGAGATATGAATTGGCGGCATGGATTAACAAAGGTAACAGCCAAAAGGCAAGTTGACTCAAGTTAAGAGATTGATTAAAAGATGACTCACGATTGTAGTTATGATCCATATGTATATTGAATACCCAAAGAAGACAAGGTGTGGATGCATGCCATGTTCAAAGGTAACGACTCATAGGCTGCCAAAAAGATAGACTCGACATATTCCCCCATTTCCCCCCATCGTGATTGACGAGTACCTCTTTGTTTTTTAACGAGCTTGAGGAGGATAACAAATGCTCGATATAGCTCACTTTTGGGTGATTCCAACCTTGTACATTTCACGAACCCAAGGAGGAGAGGTTCGGTTCCATAAGGATCCTTCGATGTTTAATTTCAAGAGTCCAAGGAAGGAAAACTAGACGATTTTTCATGTTTAGAGAGTCTGAAATAATCTAAAGAAGACTCCAAAATTTGACTTTTTCGTAAAAGTTAGTCCCTGGACCCGAAAAAGTATAAAATGATATCCATAAGAACTCTCCTAGTCATAAACTGGCTAAGGTATACCTTTCTCGTAATTAGTCTAAATGGTCTGAAAAGGGATAACCTACCACCGAATAGACGACCTTTCAAATACTTTTACAAGTGTGAAAGAGACAAGTGCATTTGGAAATATTTTCTTGGTCAGGGAGTCTGAAAAGAGCTTAAAGAAAAGTCCAGCAGTTCCTTTTTTTGTAAGTTAATCACCTTAGTCCGAAAAAGGGAGAAAATAATACTAAGTTGATACTTTCCACATTGTTTTATGAGCACGAGTAAAGCAGACTAAGCTCGACACTGTTTTACTTGGGTTTAACAAGCACGACTCAAGTGTGAAAATCACTTGGAATCTCTTTCATGGTTCATGTTATCACTCAAGATTCTCCTGGGTTGCAACATAAGGGATCATGAGGTAACTGTTTCAAACCAGGCTTTGGTGGATGGAAACTAGCCTTTCCAACCACTAAGAGGGCTCTCTGTTTCACAATTCACTCAACACTTAGAATATTATTCGCACAAGCTGGTTATAGGTAAAAATGGTGGCTAGACCTTCAGATAATGACTTATAGGGATTTTTCAACGGTTGGGGTTAAGGGTAGCACCATTGGGCATGGAGTCAAACTTCACTGGATTTATAGTCACAAATGACTGATTTAGACCACAATTTAAGAGTCAGAGGCAGTGTAGATGAGGTTTTTTCAAGTCAAAGATATTAGCATATGAAGGCATAAAATGAACCAAATTCCATCACAGAGATAGAGCATTTGTAAATGAATTCTAACCTGAAACTCAAAGAAGAAAGGGTGAAATACCTAGTCATATGCATCTAAAGCATAAAATATGAATTTCAGACCATGTAGTCTTGATCTAGATACTGCAGAAGCAAACAATCAATGGGAAATACAAATGAAGAACACATGCAAAGGAAATAACAGACATCATAACACTCATCACAAGAATATCTGCTCCAGAATCGAGACTTCTCATGAATTGAAAGACTAAATTCGATACATACATAGATATTTTAATCTCTCAGAATCCAAAAACCCTTGGGTTTAATTTAGAATCTGCCTTTATAGGCTTACAAAATATCAAACAACTTCTAACTAATTCAACCATAAATGGTCGTTTACTGACAACAGTCTTGAATTGGAAGGGATGAGGCCATTCATGCCGAACTGCTCGAAACAACTGCCTTGAGTCTGTTAGATGCGCCGGTGGGAAACTTTGTGCGCTATCAATGTGCATTCGGGATGTTGAAATCACGTGTTTGTCCTTTATATTGGACCGTTGGAGGTTCATTTGCAGAGTTCATCAAGTCATGGCTTCTTCCTTCCTTTAGATCGACCTTCAATCGTGGGGTAGTTGGCTTCTTTCCCTGTGAAATTCTTCAATTTCCGCGGCCACATTTTACTTTGTAAAACTATCTCAGATCCACAATTATCCTTCCGCAATGCGGATATCAAAAGTTGGGGCTGCTAAACGGACCTTGTCAAAAATCACCTACATAATCCGCATTTTGCAATGCGGGTTTCAGAAATCAGAAAGCCAAATTTACGCCTCTGGAACAATATCCCTTCCGCAATCTGCATCTCGCAATGCGGGTTTCGGAAATCGAAAAGTAACTTTGCGCCTTTGGAAAAATATCACTTCCGCAATCTGCATCCCGCAATGCGATTTTCAGAAATCAGAAACTTATATATTCAGAGTTTTACAAAAGTTGCTTCCACATTCCGCAATGCGGAGATCGGAACTCGGAAGTCGAACTCACGATATGGAAACATTACATCTCCGCAATTCACATTTCGCAATGCAAAACTCAGAAGTCGGAAACTCAACTACACCATTTGGAAAAGTTGGGCTCCCACAATCCGCAATCCGCAGTGCGGATTCGAGAAGTTGGAAAGTAGGAAATATTCTCATATGGTGTGCTGCGGATCGTCTCCCATCCATTGATTTGGCCCTTCTCTTCGATCCCGACCTTTCATATTCTCTTTGAAAGTGGAAAATCAGTCGAGCAAATGCATCTTCCGCAATTGTTTTGGGCTGTCGGATTCGGACTTTCATGACCGCTTGGAACCGTCGGATCAGATCCATGAGGGGGTCAAATCGCCTAAGGGAGAAATGAATGAAAGTTTCACGTCTGTTTTGGTCATCAACTGTCGAGCTCTTTCTCCAGGGAAATCTCATGTGGACCATTGATTATTTTGCGGCCCACTTTTTCCATTGATCTTTGATCATACGCGAAACCCCCACTTTGGATTTCAGTGCTTTATCCAGCACTCAAGTTCGCCTAGCGAAATCCTTCCTCTGTCGTCGATCTCCTTAGCTCAATCTAGACCGTTCAACCCCTTTGGATTGCAGAAGAACCCCAACAACCTTGTTCTTTCTCATTTTTCTCATTGTGGCTTGATCGTTTGGCTTGGATTTGCTTGACACTTAGCCATTTTTTGGGTTTTCTGACTCTTTCTTTGGCATAAGGGGTCAATGGGAATGATTGGGGTTCTGGTAGGGGAATTCCCTTTCCTTCTTTGGTGGGAACATTGATAGAGGTGTTAACAACGGCTCCAACTGTGGATGCTATCCTCCCTATGAGGTGGCAAGAACAACAAACTAGTTTCCCTTTTCTTTTTCCTTTTTTCCTTTTTGTAAAACGAAACTGAAACACAACTAACAGAAGCTAAAACAAACGGTAATGTACAGTGAGGATGGGCTAACTGACTTGTTTTTCACTGGAGCTAGTGCTTCAGGAAACACCCATTGACGGATCTCTTCCCAATTGGTTCATCATCCTCATCCTACAGGAAGAAAGCATTGTTTCCATGGCAGATAGTGAATGTATAGGGCCCCTTCCAGAGGTTATCAAAATTTTTGGCTTGGTCCTCTCTTCTGGAATCCCATTTAAATACCAGATCCCCCACTTGGAAATCATCGACCTTGGTATTTCTGTCAAAAGTATTTTTTACCCTATCTTAAGCTACCATAGCTTCATCATGTACTATGTCTCTGACTTCATGTATCTCAACCAACTGGTTAGTTCTCCTTAACTCAGGGTTTGGATCTTCTCGCCGCTCTTGTAGCAACCTCATTGCAGGCCCTCTAAGGGAATCAAGAAATATCACTTATGTTCCATATACTAATTTGAAAGGAGAAGTTCCAATGGATATTTTAGAGGTGATCCTATCAACCCACATAGCAAAGGTCAGCTTGGTGTGCCAAGCCCTTTTGTTTTCTTGCAACAGCTTCTTGATGGTCCTAACTAGACTTTTGTTGGATGACTCAGCTAATCCATTTCCCTGGGGGTAGTAAGCAGTATAATGCCCCAATTTTATGTGGAACTTGTCACAGAATTTGACCATTTTCTTGGATTTGAAAGCTTGAGCATTGTCAGTGATTATTTTAACAGGGAAACCAAACCTAGACATGATATTTTCCTCTAGAAATTTGATAATTACTGTTTTTGTGGCTTGCCTGGTTGGTATTGCCTCAATTCATTTAGTTAAATAATCAGTGGCAGTCATTATCCACCTATGTTGTTCAGGGTATTTGGGGAAAATTTCACCAATGAAGTTAAGCCCCCACTGCTGGAAAGGGGCTTCTACAAAGATTGGTTTCAAAGGAAAGGATAAGAGCTTCCTCTTCCCTTCAAATATTTAGCATTCATGGTGTTATCTCTAGGGTTGTTTTCTAGATTTACTTTAGAATTTCCAACCTCGTATAGTAACTTTTCTTTTTCCAACTTAGTTTTCCTTTAGAATCCTTGTTTGCTTTCTTTTTATTTTTACCCTAGTTTGTTTTTTATTTAAATGTTTCACTTATTAAAATAAAACAAGGCTCATTGTTCATATTGATTTTCAAAAGGGGTCTTATTGCTTGATTAAATTCTATTTCAAATAATCTTATCATGATTAGAACATTGATATTATTCATTCGATTAGTGAATTGTATCTTGGCAGCATATATTAAAATGTTAAGGGTAATAACGTTGCCATTGATAAAATATGCAAATTCATTGATGGATACGGGTGGAAAGACCTTTTACTATGATTTTAATGAACCATGCTTATTCATTAAAGCATATACAATACATTCATGGACCATTGGAATCGTGGCAGTCTCCAAGTATCAAACGTTCATTTCAAAGTCATACCCACAGGCATCGATATCATCACACATGATGGACAGGGATTGTTAAGATTTTTAACCCTGTAATGTTTTGTCATTTTGTAATTTGACCCTATTTTAGCCTGCGTTTTATGGAACCATCGAAATATTTTGGGTAAGTATGGATGAAATCTCACACAACATGGCGAAGAAGAAGCCTGGAGGTTTGATTTGCAGGCTCGAGCCAGACAATATACAATGGATTACCCAGTTTCCAAGATCAGTGCAACTAATGAAAGATGCTGGATGGTTCCCTTTCTATGAGAGATTGCAGGGCTACAACGTTCAAGTGACCAAAGATTTTATAAAAAATTACAGAGATGGAGTTGTGGATTTTAAAATCTTAAAGGTTACGGTCGATGAGGAATCTATTGCAGAAGCCATTGGTGTCCCGGCACAGGGAGAAAAATGGTTTAAACAACAAGAGTTTAAAGGTGATTATGGTGAGTTTCTGTTACCAGGGTTTGAGAAGTTAAATTGGAAAAATGGTATTCATATAAGCAAGCTTCAGCCAAATTGGCAGATTCCATTAGAAATGGTGCGAAATTATATAACTTGTGAGGGTTGTTATGACAGAGTGCTTAGGTGTCATTTACGATTGTTAATGCATCTTAATGGAAGTTTGAAGCTCAATTTACCATTTTATTTGTTTTAAAGTCTACAAAAGATGATTGCATGGGTTCAGACCCATCCAGAACATACTGCTCGTTCCATTTTCCATCAGGGTTTGATTAAGTTGCTGATAATTTCTCACTTGAATAAGAATGGGAGAAATTGGGATAGTTTTCTCCTTGAATCAGGGTTTGAAGCAAAAAATCGAAAGCTTGCTAAAGAAAAGGGAAAAGGAAAGAAGTCAGAGAGTTCATGCAAGCAAACAGAGGACGCAAGTGAGCAAACTAAGAAGCTTGCAGAGCAGACCAAGCAGGTTGCAGACGAAGGTAAAGATCTTGCAGAGGAGTCTAATGTTGCAAACGGTTTGTTTCTATAGGTGTCAGTTACAGGGGAAACATTGGTTAAGCAAATGAAAGAGGATTTAAAGAACCCTGGCATGCTTAGCATTGTTATAAAAAATCCAAGCTCGGAGGAAGAAAAACAGGCTGAAACTCTAAATGCAAAAAACTTGAATTTAAAACCAAGGACCGGGTTAAGAAGCAAATTGGAAGCAGAGATGAAGTTGGTGCATAACTATGTAAGGGGTAGCAAACTTGTTGTTGTGAATGATTCTTTTAGTGAAGAAAACATACAGGTATCAAAGGAAGGGCATTTCTCAGAAAATGAGAATTTCATAGATCTTCAAGGGAGTGCAGGGTATTTACTTGAAGTATTTTGCATAAATAAACAAACTTATTCTGAGAATGAAAATGGATCAGTTTCGAAATATTTGCAATTGGATGAAGATTTTATGGATATAGAAGAAACTGAAGTAATGCCAGAGTTAAATCAAATTAAGAAGTCTTTACAATCTTACAAGGAGCATAATAAATATCTTCAAAACATAAATGAAAATCTGATGTCTTCCAACAAAAGATTACGATAAGATTAAGAGGAAAAGGAGGTTGATTATCAAAAGCTTGTTCTCATACCCAAAGACATATTAAAGAAGAAAAGGGCCATTCAGAAACAGTATGAACAAATGAAGATCCAGAACAAGGAATTGCATAATCGAGAGCAGAACAAAGATGCTGAATACTCCAGGTTGCAAAAGAGATCCCAGGTTCTAAGTGATATGACTGTCCTAGCAGAAGCTTCCAAAAGTCTTTAGTTTGTCGAAGGTCCAGGATAGTTGGTTCATAAATGATTAGAATTCAAGAACTAGCAATAGATAGTGTTGTTTTATTTTGATTACACTTGTCTAGTTTAAAAGTTTAAAGTTTAAAGACTTTACTATTTTTGAGAAGGTCGATCCATGAAAATAGGATCTAAAAACTGTTTCAAACTTTGAAGAATTTTGTATATAATAGACAGTGATGAAATATGATAAGGGTTGGAACATACTATGGAAGTCAGACTTTAATCACGAATGGCAGGCATGTAGGCATTTTTCTTTGTGTTAATATGAAATAGCTGCTTTGAAATGATTATGATCATATGAGCCTGTTTTGCTTTAATAAATGAATTACATGTTGTCATGATTTTGTCTTGTGTGAGGTCTTATTAATCCATGCCAAGATTCTTATGATTAATATGCAATTATCTTTAGATGCTTGATGCACAACCTGGTTCATTTCTTTCATAAAGTTATGCTCGTAGCTCTGTCTTATTAATATCCATGATAGCGATACATCTCCTGCTGTTAAATATTTAAACCCAACTTGATTTCTACAGTAATTGTCTACCTACCACCAAATTCCATAAGTTATTTTCCAGTTATCTTTTATTTACTGTTAAGATTTCTCTAGGCTTGAACACCAGTAGTCTAGGTTCAACTCTAGTGATAACACATGGCAAGTAGTTATTTCCTTATATGCAGCTTTGAACATGGTCGGCCAATAAAACCCGACCCTGAGAATTTGTTGGCAGTGGCATTCTAGTAATGATGCCCCCCACAAACACCTTTGTGAAATTCTTTCAAGGTCACTTTGGCTTCATCTTCCACTATACAGTTCAATAGAACACCTCCAAGGTCTTTCCAATAAAGGCATCCATTCAATATGAAAAACTTTGTAGCCTTAATCTTGGTTGACCTAGATTTGCTTTTACCCATCTGAGGGGGTGCTTGTAAGTTCTGCAAAACATATACAATATCAGAATACCAAGGAGAAGACAAGAATTTGTTTGATACCTATAACAGTGGGTCTTGTGCAGTTTTTTCCAGCATGTGTGAAAGCAAGTTCACACTTAGTGAATCCCAATTTGATTCAGCCATGATCCTGGCTAGTCCTTTTCCTTTGATAAGATTTGTAGGTTTGATCTCCAAGTCATATTCCAAGAGCACAACTATCCACTTAGCCCTTCTACCCTCTAGATCAGGTTGTGTCAATATATCCTTTACAATAACATTAGGAACATAAGCAACAACATGGGAATGCAGAACATAAACTCTGAAATCTTTCAAAGTTTTGATCATGGCATATGCTTGCTTCTCCATGATGTTGTACTTGAGCTCAAAATCTCTGAGAGATTTTCTAAAGAAAGCTAGGGGCTTCTCATCTCCTTCCTGATTTTTCTGTAAAAGCACTCCAACTATGGAATGCTCGGAGGCAAAAGAAAACATAAGAAACTATTTGTCAAAATCAAGACTAATTAGTACAAGTGCTTCGACAATTGCCCTTTTTATGTCTCCAAATGCTTGTTTGGATTCAACAGTCCACCTGATCTGAGTGTCCTTCTTAAGCATGCTTGTTATTGACCTCATGATCTCTGCAAAATTGGGGATGAACCTTCTTAAGAAATTCACTGTGCCTAGAAAGGATTGAACCTCTTTTTTACTCTCGGGGAGTTCAATTTTTTGTATTGTGTCAACTCTGTCTGGGTCAATTTTGATCCCATCTTTAGATATTATGTGACCTAGCAACTTGTCTTCTTGCATGGAAAAGTTTGACTTTTTGGGGTTCAAAGAGATTCCAAATTTTCTACACTTGGAAAACACTTGATGCAAATGTTTCAAATGCTTTGTATCAGACTTAGAATACAGAGTGATGTCATCCATGTATATGACTACAAATTTTTCCTTCTCCTCTACAAAAGCTATGTCCATAGCTCTTTGGAAGGTAGATCCTGCATTCAACAGAACAAAAGGCATCTTTGCATACATGAAGGTACCCCAAGGCGTGGTAAAGGTTGTCTTGTCTTGGTCTTTTGGCTGCACCTTAATATGATTGTACCCTGAAAATCCATCTAGCATGGACATTCTTGCTGCCCCACAACTTTCTGTAAAATGTGGTCCATTTTGGGCAGGGGGTAGTTGTCTTTTAGGGACACTTTGCCTAGATTTATAAAGTCAATACACAATCTGATTTCACCATTTTTCTTCCTCATTGGGACTATGTTGGATACCCACTTTGAAAACCTTAAGGATACTATTCTTTTGACTTCATACAGCCTCTTTTGACTTCTATCAGTGGGAGCAACATAGGATTCATCCTTCTCAATTTCTGCCTGAATGATTTCTCCCCTGTATTGACTGGTATGGTATGTTGGATGATAGTAGTGTCATATTCTTTCAAGTATTCATATCACCATGCAAACACATCAACAAAATTTCTCATTAAATCCACATAGTCATCTTTAGTGCTTGGGGTTAAATACTTTGACAGTTTGACAATTTTGGGCTCTTCCTCATTCTCAATGTTACAGTCTTCCACTTCACTGTGGTTTGGAGCAACCTTGTGATTTTTTGCCACATCATTTTCTTCTAATTTTTTTTAAATGGCACCAATCCTTTGGGTATATAATTTCTCTTCAGCTGCAGGATCTCTTTATCTCCCAAAGTGGTTAGGAGATCTAGTGGATCAAGTTCCCATTCATCATATGAACAATTCTCTTGATCAATCTGGGTGTTGGAAAATTCCTCAGTCATATCTAGGAATTTCTTGATCTGTTGATCATCTTCAAATATTTGCCAATATTTGGTACTGTCTGTAAAAGGGGGTCTATGCCGTATATTGATCATGTAAGCTCTATTAGGATAAGCAGGAAGTTGAAATATGCTAGCAGAGCTAGCCAAAATGTCTGCTATTGTATTTTGCTCTCTAGGAATGAAAGAAATATCAAGCTCTGTGAAGAAATTGTCCAACATATCCCAAACAACATTTCCGTAAGCCCTCATTTTGGGATGTTTAGTCTCATAATTTCCATTCACCTGTTGTATTATTAGCTCTGCATCTCCATAAGGCTTTGATCTTTTTATTTGTTAGATATTTGAGTGCATTCAGACCCAACAATAGGGATTCATATTCTGCCACATTATTCGAACAGTCAAACATTAGTTTGAAGGTATGAAATTTGGTGCATTCACTTCTTTCATCGGGAGGGATGATCCATACTCCTGCCCCAGGTCCTTCTTTATTCACAACTCCATCAAACCTCATAGTCAAATGCTCTTCTCTTTGGACTGTGGATGTAGCTTCCATTTCTAATTCTGATTTTTCATCCCTGCCTTTCTCCATTTGCTGGCCACTGCCTTCTAGGTTTGTTGAGCTGTCAATGTATTGTATCTCTTTCTCATTACTAGACTTATCATTTGTTTCAAGCAGATCAGTAATTTTCACACCCTTCTCTTCTGAACCAAGATCATAACAGAAAATTGAGGTGCCTATATCAATGTCTACAACAAAAATGGGATGGTTATCAGGCTTACTCTTACTGCTTACTACATAGGACAGTCTATGCTCTCTGTATAGTCTTCTGTTTTCTCCAAAAACAAGGATGGTAGCATAAGACATGTCCATTTGTAGAGTTCCTTTTAATTTTGATGCCCGGGACCTAGATAATAGCATCCCAAATTTAGGTGGAATATCAAGCACTACCACATCCATGATTACATTCTTATGAGGTATTTGAGTTAGTGAGACTACCATCTCTTTAATCATCCCTAAACATTAGACTCTTCTAGAATCAAAGGAGAATAGATATTTATAGGGCCTTGTGATTTCTAACCCCAAACTTTCCACCACTGATCTTAGCATGAGGTTATGTGAACCTCCAAAATCTAACATAGCATTGTGTAATATATGATCATGTATGTTTAGACTGATATAGAAGGGAGGAACATCATCCTGTGGAGCACTGTCAACATGGGGACCAAACAGAAGAGTGGGTTTTTTATCATGAAAATTGAGAGTATCAGGTTGCTTTCCTTCTTCTCCATTCACTACTTTCAAAATCCGATCTTTGTACTCTGATTTTTTGACCAACTCATTTAAAGGAATTGAGATTTTAATCTTAGATATTTCATTCTCTAAACTGAAAGCAGAATCGATCTTTTCTATTGTCTTTATATTACCTTCATCTGTCCCTTCTGGGCCCCTTTTAGGAGCTTTTTCCCCCTTCTCAGTTGTCTTATCAGAGGTTACATTTTTTGGGACACCCTTCCTGGAGGCTTCTTTTCTTGGAGGCTGAGAAGAAGCTGGCTCAACAGTAGCCTTTCCTTGGTCTACTGTTACTTTCCTACCTCTCAAATTATGTTGCCTATGAAATTCATAGATTGCATTTTGGTGGCCTCTTTGGTATTGATCAGATTCTGATTCTTCTAGGCTACTATCTAACTGCATGGATGATTGGTCATGTTCCTCTTTAGTTAAATAGAAATAGGGTTGGATCTGATTAAAGTGGTGGATTTGGTCATAAAGGTGTCCATCTTCTTCTCCTGCTATTAGGTTCTCAACAAAAGGTGGTCTGATTGGCTCATTTTGAGCATTTCTAGGATCCCTTGGCTCTCTTGGTCTTCCTTGTGGGGCAGGAGGTCTCCTGTAATTGTTGTTTCGAGCTTGAGGCTCTGGGTTTTCTCTGGAAGGAGGCCTATTTTCAAGGGAGATACTATCCACCATCCTTTCCATAGTCATCATCATCTGCTCAAATCTAGTATCAATGGATTGGGATGTGGAAGGTTGGGTTGCCTGATTAGATCTCTTTTTCCTAGCTTCATTTATGTGCTTCATTTTACCCAAGGCCATCAAATTAGCTTCTACTTCTACAACGTCCTTTAACATATTAGGTAGAGTGGAAGATATCCTTCTATCAACATGAGAGCAAAGTCATTGTCAAAACAATTAGCATAATGAAGCTTGGATGCTCCCACAGGAGGCTTTCTGTCCACAGGGATAGAATTATACATTCTCATGAACCTAGTTGAAAACTCTTGGACAGTCTCAACATTGGTTTTCTTTGTGATTTCGTACTAAGTGATAATTTGGTGATGATTTTGCTTATCCTGCCATCTGGCGAGGAAATCTTGTTCAAATATCTCATAGGTATAAATTCCCGCATTTGGAAGGGCTTTGAACCACTTCTTCACTCCTCTTGCAAGACTTTGGGAAAATAACCTCATGTAGAAATCATCTTCATCCACCTCTTCTAGGTATGTAAAATCGGTAAAGTGGTCCACATACTGTTGTGCAAAACCATGTCCTTCCCCATCAAATCTAATGAGGCATTGGGCATAGCCCACAGGTAAGTCATGGAGATTAGCAGGGAGAGCTAAAGGGGCAAATATGGCAGCCATTGATCTTAGACTTTGCCTAGCAGCAAGGGGAATTCTTGAAGTAGAAGGAGTAACAATGGGTATTACAAAAGTATGGCTTGGAACTACATGAGGAGTAATTAGGACTTGGATATTTTTGCTAGAAGCTTTAGTGAAGAGAAATAAATCATCGTTTGCTTCTTTATCTTGTGAATTTTACCACAAAGCACTCAAACAATGTGTTTGGAATTTTCTTTGGTCAAACAGGGTTATCTTTAGATCTGATTCAGATTTAGACCTAAATGAGGATTGTTCAGTTTTTAAATCCCAAGGGACAATCTCTATAGCTTGTGCCTCTTGTTTAGGTAGAGAAACAAACCTAGTTAATGGGTAAATACCTATTTGTTCTTTCTTTTCCTTCCTGATGATCTTCTCTGGATTTGATACAAACTTTGGTAGTTCAAGATCTGGCTGAATTCTGGTAGGTATTCTTTTGGAATCCATAATTCTTCCAAGAAATTTGCCAATTTGAAAGTTAGAGTCGCCAGGGAAAATGTTACAACCTTGAAATTTATGATCCTTTGTTTTCCCTCAGAGATCTGATTTGAAGCTTTGAAATTCTTGTTCTGGGAAAGAAGTCCTTCGAATCCCCAGTATGGTTGCCAGAATGTTATCACTCAAAATTCTCCTGGGTTGTAGAAGAAGGGATCATGAGGTAATTGTTTCAAACCAGGCTTTGGTGGATGGAAACTAGCTTTTCCAACCACAGAGAGGACTCTCTCTTTCACAATTCACTCAACACTTTGAATATTATTTGCACAAGCTGGTTATAGGTAAAAATGGTGGCTAGACCTTCAGATAATGACTTATAGGGATTTTTCAGTTGTTTGGGGTTAAGAACAGGAGCACCATTGGGCATGGAGTCAAACTTCAGTGGATTTATAGTCATAAATGACTGATTTAGACCACAATTTAAGAGGAAGAGGCAAGGAAGATGAGGTTTTTTCAAGTCAAATATATCAGCAGATGAAGGAAGAAAATGAAACAAATTCCATCACAGAGCTAGAGCATTTGTAAATGAATTCTAACATGCAACTTCAAGAAGAACGGGTGAAATACATAGTCATATGCATCTGAAGCATAAAATATGAATTTCAGACCATGTAGTCTTGATCTAGATACTGCAAAATCAAACAATCAATGGGAAAAACAAATGAAGAAAACATGCACAAGAAATAAATGACATTGGAACACTGATCACAAGAAACTCTGCTCCAGAATCGGGTCTTCTCATGAATTGAAAGGCCGAGTTCGATACATACGCAGAGCTTTTAATCTCTCAGAATCCAAAAAAATCCAACCCTTGGGTTTAATTCAGAATATGCCTTTATAGGCTTACAAAATATCAAAAAACTTCTAACTAATTCAATCATAAATGGTCGTTCATTGACAACAGTCTTGAATTGGGAGGGATGAGGCCATTCGCGCCGAACTGCTCGAACCAACTGCCTCTCAGTCTATTAGAGTCGTCAGTGGGAAACTCTGTGCGTTGTTAGTGCGCATTCGAGTTGTGGAAACCACGTGTTTGTCCTTCGAATTGGGCCGTTGGAGGTTCATTTGAAAAGTTCATCAAGTCATGGCTTCTTCCTGCCTTCAGATCAACCTTCAATCATGGGGAAGTTCGCTCCTTCCCCTGTGAAATTCTTCAATTTTTGCGACCGCATTTTACTCTGTAAAACTTCAGATCCGCAATTATCCTTTCGCAGTCCGCAGTCCGCAATGCGGATATCAGAAGTCGGGGCTGCTAAACGGACCTTGTCAAAAATCACCTCCGCAATCTGCATTCTGTAATGTGGGTTTCAGAAATCGGAAATCCAGCTTTACGCCTCTGGACCAATATCCCTTCTGCAATCCGCTTCCCGCAATATGGGTTTCAGAAATCGGAAATTCAACTTTACAACTCTGGAAAAATATCACTTCCGCAATCCGCATTCTGCAATGCGGGTTTCTGAGTTTTTCAAAAGTCGCCTCTGCAATCCGCATTCTGCAATGTGGATCTTGGAACATGGGAAGTCGAACTCCTGCTCTAGAAAAATTACATCTACGCAATCCGCATTCCGCAATGCTGAACTTGGAAGTCGAAAACTCAACTGCACCATTTGGAAAAACTGGGCTCCCGCAATCTGCAGTGCGGATTCGACAAGTTGGAAAGTCAAAAATATTCTCATCTGTTGTGTTGTGGATCTTCTCTCAACGGTTGATTTGGCCCTGCTCTTCAATATCGATCGTTCATCTTCTCTTTGAAAGCGGAAAATCAGTCGAGCAAATGCGTCTTCCGCAACTTTTTTGGGTCGTCAGATCCAGACTTTTGTGACTGCTTGGAACCGTCGTATCGGATCCATGAGGGGGTCAAATCGACTAAGGGTGAAATGAATGAAACTTTCACGTCTATTTTGGCCATTAACTGTTGAGCTCTTCCTGCAGCGAAATCTCATGCGGACCGTTGATTATTTCGCGGCCCACTTCGTCCATTGATCTTTGATCATATGCAGAACCCCCACATTGGATTTCAGGGCTTTATTCGACGCTCAAGTTCTCCTAGCAAAATCCTTCCTTCCCCGTTGATATCCTTAGCTCGATCTGGACCGTTTAACCCCTTTGGATTGTGGAAGAACCCCAACAGCCGTGTTCTTTTTCATTTTTCTCACTATGACTTGATCATTTGGCTTGGATTTGCTTGACACTTAGCCATTTTTTGGGTTTTCTGACTCTTTCTTTGGCATAAGAGGTCAATGGGCATGCTTGGGGTTCCGATAGGGGGACGCCCTTTCCTTCTTTGGCGAGAACATTGATAGATGTGTTAATAGCGGCTCCAACCGAGGATGTTATCCTCCTTGTGAGGTGACAAGAACAACAGACTAGTTGCCCTTTTCTTTTTCCTTTTTTCCTTTTTATAAAACGGAATTGAAACACAACTAACCGAAGCTAAAAAAAAAGGGTAATGTACAGCAAGGACGGGCTAACGAACTTGCTTTTCACTAGAGATAGTGCTTCAGGAAACGCCCTTTGACAGGTCTCTTCCCAACTAGTTCATCATCCTCATCCTGCAGGAAGAAAGCGTTGTTTCCGTGGCGGGCAATGACTGTATAGGGCCCCTACCAGAGGTTATCAAACTTTTGGGCTTGGTCCTCTCTTCTAGCATCCCATTTCAATACCAGATCCCCCACTTGGAAATCATCAACCTTGGTCTTTCTGTCAAAAGTATTTTTAACCCTATCCTGAGCTAGCATAGCTTCAACATGTACTTTGTCTCTGACTTCTTGTATCTCAACCAGCTGGTTAGTTCTCCTTAACTCAGGTTTGGCTCTTCTCCCTGCTCATGTAGCAGCCTCATTGCAGGGCCTTTGAGGGAATCAGGAAATATCACTTTTGTTCCATATACTAATTTGAAAGGAAAAGTTCCAATGGATCTTTTAGAGGTGATCCTATCATCCCACAAAACAAAGGTCAGCTTGGTGTGCCAAGCCCTTTTGTTTTCTTGCAGCAACTTCTTGATGATCCTAACCAGACTTTTGTTGGATGACTAAACTAATCCATTTCCCTGGGGGTAGTAAGAAGTAGAATGGACAAATTTTGCGTGGAACTTGTCACAGAATTTGACCATTTTCTTGGATTTGAAAGCTTGAGTGTTGTCAGTGATTATTTTAATAGGGAAACCAAACCTAGACTTGATATTTTCCTCTAGAAATTTTGTAATCACTGTGTATGTGGCTTTAATGGTTGGTATTTCCTCAATCCATTTAGTGAAATAATCAATGGAAGTCAATATCCACCTGTGTTGTCCAGAGGAGTTGGGGAAAATTTCACCAATGAAGTCAAACCCCCACTGTTGGAAAGGGGATTCTAAAGAGATTGGTTTCAAAGGCAAGGATAAGAGCTTCCTCTTCCCTTCAAATATTTGGCATTCATGGAAAGTAGTTATTTCCTTATATGCATCTTTGAACATGTTGGGCCAATAAAACCATGCACTAAGAATTTTGTTGACAGTGGCCTTCTAGTACACAAACACCTCTGTGAAATTCTTTCAAGGTCACTTTGGCTTCATCTTCCACTATACAGTTCAGTAGAACACCTCCAGGGTGTTTCCAATAAAGACAACCATTCAATATGCAAAACTTTGCATCCTTCATATTGGTTGACCTAGATTTTCTTTTTCCTATCTGAGGGGGTGCTTGTAAGTTCTGGAAAACATATACAATATCAGAATACCAAGGAGAATACAAGAATTTGTTTGATACCTGTAACAATGGGTCTTGGGAAGTTTCTTCTAGCATGTGTGAAAGCAAGTTCACACTTAGTGAATCCCAATTTGATTCAGCCATGTGCCTGGCCAGTCCTTGTCCTTTGATAATCTTTGTAGGTTTGATCTCCAAGTCATATCCCAAGAGCACAACTACCCACTTAGCCCTTCTACCCTTTGGATCGGGTTGTGTCAATATATCCTTTACAACAACATTAGGAACATGAGCAACAACATGGGAATGCAGAACATAAACTCTAAAATATTTAAAAATTTTGATCATGGCATATGATTGGTCCTCCATGATGTTGTACTTGAGCTCAACATATCTGAGAGCTCTACTAAAGAAATCTATGGGATGCTCATCTCCTTCCTGATTTTTCTGTAAAATCACTCCAGCTATGGAATGCTCAGAGGCAAAAGAAAACATAAGAAACTCTTTGTCAAAATCAGGACTGATTAGTACAGGTGCTTCAACAATTTCCATTTTTATGTCTCCAAATGCTTGTTTGGATTTAGCAGTCCACCTGATCCGAGTGTCCTTCTTAAGCATGTTTGTGATTGACCTCATGTTCTCTACAAAATTGGGGATGAACCTTCTTAAGAAATTCATTGTGCCTAGAAAGGATTGAACCTCTTTTTTACTCCTAGGGAGTTCAATTTTCTGTATTGTGTCAACTCTGTCTGGGTCAATTTTGATCCCATCTTTAGATATTATGTGACCTAGTAGCTTGCCTTCTTGCATGGCAAAGTTTGACTTTTTTGGGTTCAAAGAGATTCCAAACTTTATGCACTTGGCAAACACTTGATGCAAATGTTTCAAATGCTCTGTATCAGACTTAGAATACATAGCGATGTCATCCATGTATACAACTACAAATTTGTCTTTTTCCTCTGCAAAATCTATGTCCATAGCTCTTTGGAAGGTAGCTCCTGCATTCAACAGACCAAATGGCTTCTTTCAATACATGAAGGCCCCCCAAGGTGTGATAAAGTTTGTCTTGTCTTGGTCTTCTGGCTGCACCTTAATATGATTGTACCCTGAAAATACATCCAGCATGGACATTCTTACTGCCCCTACAACCTTCTGTAAAATTTGTTCCATTTTGGGCAGGGTGTAGTTGTCTTTTAGAGACACTTTGTTCATATTTCTAAAGTCAATACACAGTCCGATTTCACCATTTTTCTTCCTCACTGGGACTATGTTCGCTACCCACTTTGAAAACCTTAAGGAGACTATGATTTTGGCTTCATACAATCTCTTCACATCTTTTTCTATCAGTGGGAGCAGCATAGGGTTCATCCTTCTCAGTTTCTTCCTGAATGGTTTCTCCCCTGTCTTGACTGGTATGGTATGTTGGATGATAGTAGTGTCATATTCTTTCAAGTCTTCATAGCACCATGCAAACACATCAGAAAAATTTCTCATTAAATCCACATAGTCATCTTTAGTGCCTGGGGTTAAAGACTTTGATAGTTTGACAATTTTGGGCTCTTCCTCGTTCCCAATATCCCTACTACAATCTGCTTCCCGCAATGCGGGTTTCAGAAATCGGAAATTCAACTTTACGCCTCTGGAAAAATATCACTTCCCCAATTTGCATTCCACAATGCGGGTTTCTGAGTTTTTCAAAAGTCGCCTCTGCAATCTGCATTCCACAATGCGGATCTTGGAACTCGGGAATTCGAACTCGCGCTCTGGAAAAATTACATCTACGCAATCCACATTCCGCAATGCTGAACTCAAAAGTCGGAAACTCAACTGCACCATTTGGAAAAATTGGGCTCCCGCAATCCGTAATCTGCAGTGCGGATTCGACAAGTTGGAAAGTCGGAAATATTCTCATCTGTTGTGTTTTGGATCGTCTCCCAGCCGTTGATTTGGCCCTACTCTTCAATACCGACTGTTCATCTTCTCTTTGAAAGCGGAAAATCAGTCGAGCAAATGCGTCTTCCGCAGCGATTTTGGGTCGTCGGATCCAGACTTTTGCGACTGCTTGGAACCATCGTATCGGATCTATGAGGGGGTCAAATCGGCTAAGGGAGAAATGAATGAAACTTTCGCGTATGTTTTGGCCATTAACTGTTGATCTCTTCCTACAGTGAAATCTCATGCGGACCGTTGATTATTTCGCGGCCCACTTCGTCCATTGATCTTTGATCATATGCAGAACCCCCACTTTGGATTTCAAGGCTTTATCCGATGCTCAAGTTCTCCCAGCGAAATCCTTCCTTCGTCGTTGATATCCTTAGCTCGATCTAGACCGTTTAACCCCTTTGGATTGTGGAAGAACCCCAACAGCCGTGTTCTTTTTCATTTTTCTCATTGCGGCTTTATCGTTTGGCTTGGATTTGCTTGACACTTAGCCATTTTTGGGGGTTTTCTGACTCTTTCTTTGGCATAAGAGGTCAATGGGCATGCTTGGGGTTCCGATAGGGGGATGCCCTTTCCTTCTTTGGCGAGAAAATTGATATAGGTGTTAATAATGGCTCCAACCGGGGATGCTATCCTCCCTGTGAGGTGGCAAGAACAACATACTAGTTTCCCTTTTCTTTTTCCTTTTTTGCTTTTTGTAAAATGGAATTGAAACACAACTAACCGAAGCTAAAACAAATGGTAATGTACAGCGAGGTCGGGCTAACGAACTTGTTTTTCACTGGAGATAGTGCTTCAGGAAATGCCCATTGACAGGTCTCTTCCCAACTGGTTCATCATCCTCATCCTGCAGGAAGAAAGCCTTGTTTCTGTGACGGGCAATGACTATATAGGGCCCCTGCCAGAGGTTATCAAACTTTTGGGCTTGGTCCTCTCTTCTAGCATCCCATTTCAATACCAGATCCCCCACTTGGAAATCATCAACCTTGGTCTTTCTGTCAAAAGTATTTTTAACCCAATCCTGAGCTAGCATAGCTTCAACATGTACTCTGTCTTTGACTTCCTATATCTCAACCAATTGGTTAGTTCTCCTTAACTCAGGTTTGGCTCTTCTCGCCGCTCATGTAGCAGCCTCATTGCAGGGCCTCTGAGGGAATTAGGAAATATCACTTTTGTTCCATATACTAATTTGAAAGGAGAAGTTCCAATGGATCTTTTAGAGGTGATCCTATCATCCCACAAAACAAAGGTCAGCTTGGTGTGCCAAGCCCTTTTGTTTTCTTGCAGAAGCTTCTTGATGATCCTAACCAGACTTTTGTTGGATGACTAAACTAATCCATTTCCCTAGGGGTAGTAAGCAGTAGAATGGACAAATTTTATGTGGAACTTGTCACAGAATTTGACCATTTTCTTGGATTTGAAAGCTTGAGTATTGTCAGTGATTATTTTAATAGGGCAACCAAACCTAGACTTGGTATTTTCCTTTAGAAAGTTTTTAATCACTGTGTCTGTGGCTTGCCTGGTTGATATTTCCTCAATCCATTTAGTGAAATAATCAATGGAAGTCAATATACACCTATGTTTTCCAAAGGAGTTAGGTAAAATTTCACCAATGAAGTCAAGCCCCCACTGTTGGAAAGGGGATTCTAAAGAGATTGGTTTCAAAGGCAAGGATAAGAGCTTCCTCTTCCCTTCAAAGATTTGGCATTCATGGAAAGTAGTTATTTCCTTATATGCATCTTTGAACATGTTGGGCCAATAAAACCATGCACTAAGAATTTTGTTGACAGTGGCCTTCCAGTACACAAACACCTCTGTGAAATTCTTTCAAGGTCACTTTGGCTTCATCTTCCACTATACAGTTCAGTAGAACACCTCCAGGGTGTTTCCAATAAAGACAACCATTCAATACGAAAAAATTTGCAACCTTCATATTGGTTGACCTAGATTTTATTTTACCTATCTCAGGGGGTGCTTGTAAGTTCTGCAAAACATATACAATATCAGAATACCAAGGAGAATACAAGAATTTTTTTGATACCTATAACAGTGGGTCTTGGGAAGTTTCTTCTAGCATGTGTGAAAGCAAGTTCACACTTAGTGAATCCCAATTTGATTCAACCAAGTTCTTGGCCAGTCCTTGTCCTTTGATAAGCTTTGTAGGTTTGATCTCCAAGTCATATTCCAAGAGAAAAACTACCCACTTAGCCCTTCTACCCTCTGGATCGGGTTGTGTCAATATATCATTTACAACAACATTAGGAACAAAGTAACAACATGGGAATGCAGAACATAAACTCTGAAATATTTAAAAGTTTTGATCATGGCATATGATTGGTCCTCCATGATGTTGTACTTGAGCTCAACATCTCTGAGAGCTCCGCTAAAGAAATCTATGGGATGCTCATCTCCTTCCTGATTTTTCTGTAAAATCACTCCAGCTATGGAATGCTCAAAGGCAAAAGAAAACATAAGAAACTCTTTGTCAAAATCAGGACTGATTAGTACATGTGCTTCAACAATTTCCATTTTTATGTCTCGAAATGCTTGTTTGGATTCAACAGTCCACCTGATCCGAGTGTCCTTCTTAAGCATGTTTTTGATTGACCTCATGATCTCTGCAAAATTGGGGATGAACCTTCTTAAGAAATTCACTGTGCCTAGAAAGGATTGAACCTCTTTTTTACTCCCGAGGAGTTCAATTTTTTGTATTGTGTCAACTCTGTCTGGGTCAATTTTGATCCCATCTTTAGATATTATGTGACCTAGCAGCTTGCCTTCTTGCATGGCAAAGTTTGACTTTTTTGGGTTCAAAGAGATTCCAAATTTTCTGCACTTGGAAAACACTTGATGCAAATGTTTCAAATGCTCTGTATCAGACTTAGAATACTCAGCGATGCCATCCATGTATACAACTACAAATTTGTCTTTTTCCTCTGCAAAAGCTATGTCCATAGCTCTTTGGAAGGTAGCTCCTGCATTCAACGGACCAAAAGGCATCTTTGCATACATGAAGGCCCCCCAAGGCGTGGTAAAGGTTGTCTTGTCTTGGTCTTCTGGATGCACCTTAATATGATTGTACCTTGAAAATACATCCAGCATGGACATTCTTGCTGCCCCTACAACCTTCTGTAAAATGTGGTCCATTTTGGGCAGGGGGTAGTTGTCTTTTAGGGACACTTTGTTCAGATTTCTAAAGTCAATACACAGTCCGATTTCACCATTTTTCTTCCTCACTGGGACTATGTTCGCTACCCACTCTGAAAACCTTAAGGAGACTATGATTTTGGCTTCATACAGTCTCTTCACCTCTTTTTCTATCAGTGGGAGCATCATAGGGTTCATCCTTCTTAGTTTCTTCCTGAATGGTTTCTCCCCTGTCTTGACTAGTATGGTATGTTGGATGATAGTAGTGTCATATTCTTTCAAGTCTTCATAGCACCATGCAAACACATCAGAAAAATTTCTCATTAAATCCACATAGTCATCTTTAGTGCCCGGGGTTAAATACTTTGACAGTTTGACAATTTTGGGCTCTTCCTCGTTCCCAATGTTACAGTCTTCCACTTCACTATGGTTTGGAGCAACCTTGTGATTTTTGGCCACATCATTTTCATCAAAAAGTTTTTTCAATGGAACCAATCCTTTGGGTATATAATTTCTCTTCACCTGCAGGATCTCTTTATCTCCCAAAGTGGTTAGGAGCTCTGGTGGATTAGGTTCCCATTCATAACATGAACAATTCTCTTGATCAATCTGGGTGCTGGCAAATTCCTTAGTCATATCTAGGAATTTCTTGATCTGCTGAACATCTTCAAATATTTTCCAATATTTGGTATTGTCTGGAATAGAGGGTCTATGCCTTATATTGATCATGTAAGCTCTGGTAGGATAAGCAGGGAGTTGAAATCTGCTAGCATAGCTAGCCAAAATGTCTGCTATTGTATTTCTTTCTCTAGGAATGGAAGAAATATCATACTCTGTGAAGAAATTGTCGAGCATATCCCAAACAACATTTATGTAAGCCCTCATTTTGGTATGTTTAGTCTCATAATTTCCATTCACCCGTTGGATTATTAGCTCCGCATCTCCATAAACTTTGATCTTTTTAGCTCTTAGATATTTGAGTGCATTCAGACCCAATAGTAGGGATTCATATTCTGCCACATTATTCGAAAAGTCAAACATTAGTTTGAAGGTATGCAATCTGGTGCATTCACTTCTTTTATCAGGAGGGATGATCCATACTCCTGCCCCAACTCCTTCTTTATTCACAGCTCAATCAAACCTCATAGTCCAGTGCTCTTCTCTTTGGACTGTGGTTGTAGCTTCCATTTCTAATTCTGATTTTTCATCAATGCCTTTCTCCACTTGCTGACCACTGCCTTCTAGGTTTGTTGATATGTCAATGTATTGTATATCTTGCTCATTAATAGACTTATCATTTGTTTCGGGCATATCAGTAATTTTCACACCCTTCTCTTCTGAACCAAGATCATAACAGAAAATTGAGGTGTCTATATCACTGTCTACAACAAAAATGGGATGGTTATCAGGCTTACTCTTACTACTTACTACATAGGACAGTCTATGCTCTCTTTATAGTCTTATGTTTTCTCCAAAATTAGGGATGGTAGCATAAGATATGTCTATTTGTAGAGTTCCTTTTAATTTTGATGCCCAAGACCTAGATAATAACATCCCAAATTTAGCTGGAATATCAACCACTACCACATCCATGATTACATTCTTCTGAGGTATTTGAGTTAGTGAGACTACCATGTATTTAATCAGCCCTAAACAATGGACTCTTCTAGAATCAAAGGAGAATAGATATTTATAGGGCCTTGTGATTTCTAACCCCAGACTTTCCACCACTAATCTTAGCATGAGGTTATGTGAACCTCCAGAATCTAACATAGCATTGTGTAATATATGATCATGTATGTTTAGATTGATATAGAAGGGAGGAACATAATCCTCTGGAGCACTTTCAACATGGGGACCAAACAAAAGAGTGGGTTTGTCATCATGCAAATTGAGAGTATCAGGTTGCTTTCCTTCTTCTCCATTCACTACTTTCAAAATATGATCTTTGTACTCTGACTATTTGACCAACTCATTTAAAGGAATTGATATTTTAATCTTAGATATTTCATTCTCTAAATTGAAAGCAGAATAGATCTTTTCTATCGTCTTTATATTACCTTCATCTCTCCCTTCTGGGCGCTTTTTAGGAACTTTTGCCCCCTTCTCAGTTGTCTTATCATAGGTTACATTTTTTGGATCACCCTCCCTAGAGGCTTCTTTTCTTTGTGGCTGAGAAGAATATGGCTCAACAATAGCCTTTCCTTGGTCTACTGTCACCTTCCGACCTCTCAAATTATACTGCCTCTGAAATTCATAGATTGCATTTTGGAAGCCTCTTTGGTATTGATCAGATTTTGAATCTTCTACGATACTATCTAATTGCAGGGATGATCGGTCATGTTCCTCTTTAGTTAAATAGAACTAGGGTTGGATCTGATCAAAGAGGTGGATTTGGTCATCAGGGTGTCCATCTTCTTCTTCTCCTGCTATTAGGTTCTCAACAAAAGGTGGTCTAATTGGATGATTCTTAGCATTTCTAGGATCCCTTGGCTCTCTTGGTCTTCCCTGTGGGGCAGGAGGTCTCCTGTAATTGTTGTTTCGAGCTTGAGGCTCTGGGTTTTCTCTGGAAGGAGGCCTATTGTCAAGGGAGATCCTATCCACCAACCTTTCCATATTCCTCATCATCTGCTCAAATCTGGTATCAATGGATTGGGATGTGGAAGGTTGGGCTACCTCATTAGATCTCTTTTTCTCAGCTTCATTTTACCCGAGGCCATCAAATTAGCTTCTACTTCTACAACATCCTTTAACATATCAGGTAGAGTGGTAGATCTCCTTTCTCTCAACATGAGAGCAAATTCACTGTCAAAACAATTAGCATAATGAAGCTTGGCTTCTCCCACAGGAGGCTTGATGTCCACAGGGATAGAATTATACATTCTCAGGAACCTAGCTGAAAACTCTTGGACAATATCAACATTGGTTTTCTTTGTGTTTTCATACTGAGTGAGAATTTAGAGAGGATTTTTCTTATCCTTCCATCTGGCCAGGAAAGATAGTTCAAATTCCCTCATTTGGAAGGGCTTTGAACCACTTCTTCACTTCTCCTGCAAGACTTTGGGCAAATAACCTCATCTTGACATCATCTTCATCCACCTCTTCTAGGTCTATAAAATCAGTAAAGTGGTCCACATGCTGTTGTGCAGAACCATGTCCTTCCCCATCAAATCTCATGAGACATTGGGCATAGCCCACAGGTAAGTCATGGATATTAGTAGGGAGAGCTAAAGGGGAAAATCTGGCAGCCATTGATCTTAGACTTTTCCTAGGAGCAGGGGAATTCTTGAAGTAGCAGGAGCAACAGTGGGTATTACAAAAGTATGGCTTGGAACAACAAGAGGAGTAATCAGAACTTGGGTATTTTTACTAGCAGCTTTAGTGAAGAGAAATAAAACATTGTTTTCTTCTTTAGCTTGTGATTTTTCCCACAAATCAATCAGATAATGTGTTTGGAATTTTCTTTGGTCAGGCAGGGTTTTCTTTAGATCTGATTCAGATTTAGACCTAAATGAGGATTGTTCAATTTTTAAATCCCAAGAGACAATCTCTATAGCATGTGCCTCTTCTTTAGGTAGAGAAACAGACCTAGTTAATGGGGAAATACCTGTTTGTTCTTTCTTTTCCTTCCTTATGATCTTCTTTGGATCTGATACAAACTTTGCTAGTTCAAGATATGGTTGAATTCTGGTAGGTATTCTTCTGTAAGCCAGAATTCTTTTAAGAAATTCGCCAATTTGAAAGTTGGAGTCACCAAGGCAAATGTTACAACCTTGAAATTTCTGATCCTCTGTTTGCGCTCAGAGATCTAATTACAAGCTTTGAATTTCTTGTTCTAGGAAAGAAGTCCTTCGCATCCCCAGTTTGGTCGCCATAATGTTATCACTCAAGATTCTCCTAGGTTGCAACAAAAGGGATCGTGAGGTAACTGTTTCAAACCAAGCTTTGGTGGATGGAAACTAGCCTTTCCAACCACGGATAGGGCTCTCTCTTTCACAATTCACTCAAAACTTAGAATATTATTTGCACAAGATGGTTATAGGTAAAAATGGTGGCTAGACCTTCAGACAATGACTTATAGGGATTTTTCAACAAGTTGGGGTTAAGGACAGGAGCACCATTGGGCATGGAGTCAAACTTCAATGGATTTATAGTCACAAATGACTGATTTAGACCACAATTTAAGAGGAAGAGGCAAGGTAGATGAGGTTTTTTAAAGTCAAAGATATCAGTAGATGAAGGCAGAAAATGAAACAAATTCCATCACAGAGCTAGAGCATTTGTAAATGAATTCTGACCTGCAAATTCAAGAAGAAAAGGTAAAATACCTAGTCATATGCATCTAAAGCATAAAATATGAATTTCGGACCATGTAGTCTTGATCTAGATACTGTAAAAGCAAACAATCAATGAGAAATACAAATGAAGAATATATGCACAGGAAATAACAGACATCAGAACACTCATCACAAGAATCTTTGCTCCGGAATTGGGTCTTCTCATGAATTGAAAGGCTGATTTCGATACATACACAGAGCTTTTAATCTCTCAAAATCCAAAACCATCCAACCCTTGGGTTTAATTCAGAATCTGCCTTTATAGGCTTACAAAATATCAAACAACTTCTAACCAATCCAACCATAAATGGACGTTTACTGACAACAGTCTTGAATTGGAAGGGATGAGGTCGTTCACACCGAACTGCTCGAACCAACTGCCTTTGAGTCTGTTAGATGCGTCAGTGGGAAACTCTATGCGTTGTCAGTGCGCATTCGGGATGTGGAAACCACGTGTTTGTCCTTCGATTGGGTCGTTGGAGGTTCATTTGTAGGGTTCATCAAGTCATGGCTTCTTCCTGCCTTCAGATCGACCTTCAATCGTGGGGCAGTGGGCTTCTTCCCTATGAAATTATCCAATTTCCGTGGTCGCATTTTACTTTGTAAAACTATTTCAGATCCACAATTATCCTTCTGCAATCCGCAGTCTGCAATGCGGATATTGGAAGTCAGGGCTGCTAAACGGACCTTGTCAAAAATCACCTCCGCAATCCGCATTCCGCAATGCGAGTTTCAGAAATCGGAAAGCCAACTTTACGCCTTTGGAACAATATCCCTTCCGCAATCCGCATCCCGCAATGCGGGTTTCGAAGATCGGAAATTCAACTTTACGCCTTTGGAAAAATATCACTTCCACAATCCGCATCCCGCAATACGGGTTTCGGAAATCGAAAACTCATATATTCGGAGTTTTGAAAAATTCGCCTCCACAATCCGCATTCCGCAATGCGGATCTTAGAACTCAAGAAGTCGAACTTGTGCTCTGGAAAAATTACATCTCCGCAATCCGCATTTCGCAATGCGGAACTCGGAAGTCAGAAACTCAACTGCACCATTTGGAAAATTTGGGCTCCCGCAATCCAAAACCTCAAAATGAAATATAGTTTAATTGAAAATCACTCTTGCTCTTTAATCAAGGCTATCGAGAAGTTTCGACACTCCATCCTTGGTAAGCATACTAAAGTAAAAGTACATATTTCTGTTGTTAAATTTGTGTTCTCCCATCCCGTGTTGTCAAGCAAACTTGCCCAATGGCTTACTAAGATACAAGAACATGATTTCATAATCACCACATCACACACAATAAAGGGACAAGATCTTGTGCTTCATTTGACGCAACAAGCGAAGCCAAATACCAGAACTAACCATGACGATGATTCCCTATATGCTACGTTCTTAATTAAGTATTAAAATATGGACGTGGCAAGATATCCTTGGTATGAGAATATTATTTATTACCCGTAAAATAAACACTACCCTCGTCACCTTGAGAATCATGAGCAAAGAAGCCTTCGTCTTGAAGCTTCCAAATACCTTATTTTTGGCACTATTATTTCGCAAATCTATTGACAGCATGCTATTGTGTTGCTTTGATGCAGAAGTTTCTCAAAACATGCTTAAAACTCTTCATGGCACGGCCAATCAATTTGCCCATATCGGTAGACATCATGTTGCTAAAGTGACGACACATAAAATCCTTAGAGTAGGTTATTGTTGACCTTCAATCTTCAAAGATCCATACAAATTTAGACAAGCATGTGATGACTACCAAAGGGCAATTGGAAGGGAGAAACTTTATGCCATGCCTCTAAGATTAGTTACCCCTGAGTTCTCTTTTGCTAAATGGGGGCTTGACTTTATAGGGCCAACAAACTCACCTTCCTCTAGAGGTCACGTGTTCATCCTCACAACATCAGACTACTTTACGAAGTGGTCAAAAGTCGTGCCATTGAAAAATGTAAAGGATGATCAGGTGATCAGTTTCCTTGAAACAAACGTCTTTTCACACTTTGACCTACCTCTAGAGATCATTTCTGATAATGGGTTTGCACTCATGTATGGAAAAATGACTCAATTTTGTGGCAAGTTTGGAGTAAAACACTATACTTCCTATGCCTATTATCCCTGAAGAAATGGGCATGCTAAGTCCACAAATAACAAACACATAAAGATCTTTAAAATATCATTAAGGAATAAGCCACCTCAATGGCACACTAAACTACCTTATGCCATGTGGGTAGACCACACTACTACTAAGACTAGTACAAGAGAGACATATTTTCAGCTATTATATAGCAAAGAGGCCATTATGTCAGTTGAGTTAGAGTTAACATCTTTTTGTCTAGCCTTTCAAACTGAAGGATGGAATTCTATAGATCTGTCTCAAAGGTTTCATGCCCTCTTGACCTTAGAAGAACAAAGAAATTATGCTTTAAAAATTTTCAAAAGAAGGTAGCAAATTATCAAGAAATATTTTGACAATAGAGCAAAGCCCAAAAAGTCCAACTATGGGATTTTGCTTACACATATACAAGAAACATACATTAGAGGAAATTTGGGGTCTAAGATGGGCCTTATAAGAAAACGAGCCATCATATAAGAAAACAAGCCAACCATAATTTTTTGATGAGTTTGAATTCAAGAACCAATAGAATTTCAATAAAATGAGTCAACCATAATGGTTGACTTGAGATATTTGTCATAAAAAAAACTATTTTTTCTGTTCGTATTTTCAACATATCTCTTTGTGTTTTTACTCAAATTTCGATCAGGAGCACTCATTGAATGAGTGCTCCCACTCGAAATTTGAATAAAAACACAGGAATATATGTTGAAAATACGAACAAAAAAAAAAAAAAAATCTTCCTTCCTCCAAAATTAATAAATATTATTTTATTATTTTCCTTAGGAGGCCCATTTTAGACCTCAAATTTCCTCTAATGCGAAATTGCAAAAAATGTGGTTGGGAAATTATGTTGTTGCTTCTGTTTTAGGTGATAACTCATGTCTCCTCAAATGCGAAAATGGTAGACTCTTTTCATATACAACTAATGGATCTCACCTAAAGCACTCTATTGATCCTATCGCAAGGTCAAATCACTCGCAATAACTATTAAAAAACAAAATCGTAGGGTAGTTTATTTGCTTTGTTTTCAATTTGTTTGATTTTTTTCTTGTTTTTATTTCGAATGTGACTTGCTTAAGCCTTCCATTTCCTTTTTTGAGTTTATGATTATTTCTCTGCCATTTATGATTCGATTTGCATTTATCTTTTCAAAAAAAATGCAACTTTGTTATTTTTACTTTACTATTTCTTTTCATTTTGTTTATTTTGGTCTTTTGGTCTTCACATTCTACTTTGATTTGAACCATTTAATCCAACACGTTACCTAGCCTTTGAATGCTCAATCTCTTCGAGAGACCTCAAAGAAGTATCACATTTACCATGCAATCCTTGAGTTAGTGTCAAAATGCAAAGAATGACTGCATAATCAAAATTTGATGTAATTATATAAATTTACTTGTAAAGCTTAATTATTACAATTGACAATCATAATTGTGTACAGATAGATAAATGTCAATCTCAGTGTTAGTCTTTACCAATTCGCAACTTGTATAAGGCACTTGCTAGTGGTAAAAAATCTCTCGCTATTTCAAATTGGTTAAGCAACATATGATCAAATGTTACTTTGTCATGTATGCTTTTACTCAGATGTTAGTAATTAGTTTAACCATGATGAATGGAACATAATACATTTTCTGGTTATAGATGCGTTTCTTTAGTGAAGGAACAAGAGGATCAAGGAAGGGGATGAGACATAGGGATGATGCAATATGACAAGACGGAAGAAGGAAAAGAATTTTGTTCTCTGTCCACTTCAATGTCAATTTAGAAAAATTTAACCAACTCACTCAAACTCGTCATTTATTTTTGGGTGGACATGTTTGGCCACAACCCTTAATGCCTGCTCCATCTCATTTGCAGCCACATCTAAGCATAGCAAACCTTCCCAAGCACCTCCTAATGATAACAATGATGGGTGGAATGAAAACTTTAGGAAAACTATCTCAAGTGTGGTTGGTTAGGGATTCCCAAACTTGAGCAACGAAACCATGCTCCCCCATCCATTGTTGCATGTGTTCATTCATCCACTACCTTCAAAATCCACGTTGATCCCAAACCCCCTTTGCCCAAATGACCTATGGATAATAAGGACAAACAAATAGTTGTCCCTATGCCTCCTTTAAGCTTTATAAAGCCACAAGCATCATCTCCCGCCTCTGCCCACTCAAAAATTGCTAAATCTGGTATAGGGACTATAAATGACATTACTTTCATGGATATGCACCTAGAAATCTCATCTTGTTGATGTTATTTGGTCCTCTAATTGTGGTATTTGCGCTATGTTATCAATTTGACCCAATGATATTTTTGATAACTAAATTATGAATAGGTTGTATGTGCAAGAGTATAGGCATAATTTTGTTTATTGTACATGCATATAAGATAATTTGAATGCACATTTTTAGATTGGTATATTATGTGGATATTTTAAAAAGCTTATGCTCATATTGGAGATACAAGCAAATACTTTCATATAGTATTACACAATATGATGATTAGTTATGGGTCGAATGTAGTGTGACTACATGATGATAAGATATTTACGATGTTGATGTAAAAACGAAAACATAAGATTGACGTTTCAAGCCTTAGTTTTTATCTCCCTTGATGGTTGTCTATTAGAGGATATAGATAGGAACCCTTTTCCCACCTTTA
Organism: Larix kaempferi; assembly: GCA_027924585.1. Taxonomy (NCBI): domain Eukaryota; kingdom Viridiplantae; phylum Streptophyta; class Pinopsida; order Pinales; family Pinaceae; genus Larix; species Larix kaempferi. The sequence continues at coordinate 2,156,934 of BSBM01000254.1, forward strand.
CTTTTCACTTGATACGCTTTACCTTGGTTACTTTGTTTTACTCGAATGAAATAAAATATCCCCTCTTTAAATATGAAGTTTTATTTCTCGGATGTTTAATCAAAGTTATGATATTAATTTAAAAAGTAGTTGCAACTAATAACCATTTGCTAGGAGCGTGAAAGGAGGGAAAAAAAGGAAAGACTATCAAAAGAGCCCATTGTAAAGCTTTCAGGTATGTTAAGAGCTATCTGAGGTTTATATCTTGATCCAAATTTGCACTCTCCCTATGTTGTTTCTATTGGACTTTATATTCTTGTTGACATCATGAAATTCATTCAAGTAACATAGGATGGTGAAGTGAGATTGTGATTCGTTTTCTTCAATGAGGAGAATTGTTCATCTATTTATTACATTGTATTAAAAGGTCCAAATCATAATTGGTGCTAATTAGTGGCCTTGTATGTAAAAAAGGGATTGTTGCACTTCACATTTTATTGAAATTATTGTTTTTGTCTTTCATTGTTTTATTACTTAGCTTTTATTTTTCTAGTTTTAAGACGTTAAGAACTGTTTGAATCATCCTTGGTCCAAACAGTGGTTGATGATGTATTTTAGTCTTATTTAATAAAAAGTTGTGGTTGATGATGTATTTGAGTCTTATTTAATAATAAGAAAAGATCATTTGTTGGTACAAATTGCTTGTTACTTGAAAACCTTTATTTCTATTCTTGGTTTTTCTTTTCAAAATGAAATCATAAAATATTACTTCATTTTTATGGTGCCAAGAGGCACATTCTACAGCCCAGTAGGGTGGATGTATAATTCCTTCCGTGCTCATCATGGAGCTGACACATACCCCTTGTAAAAAAACAAAAACAATATTATAAAAAATAACATGTCCGCTCAAATTAGATTTTAAACATTTATAATGGCATATATATAAAACAAAACAAATTAGATAAATTAAAACCATAAACATTGCATTACCCCTTTTTAGAGTGCAAATGGTGAGGAAGAGAGATGTGATCCCTCTCAACACTTGGTAGATCCCCTTTTAAGATGGATCTATGTTGATTGTACTTAATCACAATGCCTAGCATATGTATGGAATAGTCTTAGCTTTATCTATCTACTGTTTAGGCATTTTTTATTTAATGTTGCACTACTGTTTTCACTTTTCAAAACACGAAAAACCAAAAAGAAAAACTTAATAAGCAACAAAACACATAGAATAAATATTTTCTAAGAAATTATTTATGGAGATTTCAAGCTTAAACTTTGTTGATTCACCAGAGTTTAATGTGCGGTCTAATGAGGCTTTATACCACAGGGTAAAATTCTCGCCTTTTCCTCTTAAGCCTCACGAGAGGTTGAAGTAGTCAATTTCGAAACATTCATTTTTGAAATCAACAGGGGGCTATGCTATGTGTCAAGAGCCATCTAATCCATCTCAGCCCTTGTCAATGTTATGACACTGGGGCGACAATGAGCCTCACCACCGTGAAGGGAAATAGGTTCAAAAGCATAAGCGGGAGCATAGTTATAGCCACTTGTCCTAGCCAAGGATGATAAAACAATTGTGTATATAATCTTCTGAGATTCCACCCAATAGTTTATGACATAGGCCTTGGCCATTTCTAAGGAATTCAAGCCTCCTAAAGATGTTGATTGTTACCAACTAAGTTGTACTTGGTTGGATTATCAAATGAGCAGGCAAAGTTGAACATGTTACATGTTCATTTTCGATGATTTGATGCCCATCAGGCCTTTATAAGGGCCCCCTTTTTATTTTTTCTTCACATGTCCATGCCCTGCGGGGCTAGTAATAAAATGTACTAGCATCGTATTTTTGTAAAGGACTTGGTCCACTATGAATTTTTTATTAAGTCAGGTATTCCAAGGAGTTTTTTCACTTATTAATTATGTATTGCATTTTTTGCATAACATAATTTTTGAGTTTTTCTCCTGCTCCTCCAAAGCTAGAATGCATGGTGAGGTTAACGAGCCTTAGGGGGTTATTAAAGACCATGGGTCAATGTATATGAACATGTTAGGCATTAATTTTGAGTCGTATGGACATGTGCTAGGTCCCCCTAGTTTTTTTTTAATTCCGACAAAAAAATATTTTTTTTCCAAAATCTAAATTATTTTTTAATGGTTTAATTAAAAAATTTGTAAATGGTGTAAAAATGTGGTCTAGGGATCTTTTTTGCCATGGGGATGCTCGTTTTCTAGCTTAGAGCACCCACCATACCCCAAAATCCACTTTCCATAGTCTTAGAGTCATTTATTTTTCACTTATGTTCAAAATTCCAAAAAAAATGGAAATTTGGTGGACCAAAAAAAAAATCATGAAAAATCAACTTCAAAATTTTGTGGGATTGGAAGTCAGAATCCGATCAACTATGTTATAGGAGGTATAAGGTGCATTTTGGAATGTTTTTGGGCAGCCTAACTTGTGGGAGTATTGCCCCACTTGTGGAAGGAGCATTTCCTCATATGGTGGGCGCATTTCCCAAGAGGAGAATCCCACAAATGGGGGAATGTTGCAGCATATATTAAGGTTGTTTATGGGCTGATTTTGGCAGTCATTTAGGAGGATTTTGCAGCCCCTATCTTGCCATCCTTTACTCCACCATTTCGCCCACCTCTCCTCCTCACTAATGTGCCTAGCTCTCCCTCTCTTCCTATATATACATAGTTGCCCACTCCATTTTCCTCTTGTTGGAGTTGGAGCAGACCATCTTGTACTTGTTTTATTTTTGCATTGCGAATAAATAAGACTTTGGAGGTCCACATGTGTGATGCTTTGTGAGTGGCTTTATGATTTCATGGCATGAGGTAATCTTTAGCTAAAGCAATTTCTGTGCAAGTAATTTTCAGCCATCTACTAGCTTACTTGAAGGATTGGTAACGATTTTGTAAGGAAGACTAATTAATCTTGCTTGTTTTAATTAGTTCTTTTATTTGTCATCTTTATTAGAGATCCAAAATATATATGTTTCATTTGTTTATGCTCATATTATTTTGATTTCTAACCATATGCATTTCTAGTTTGATGGGTTTTTGTGGGTGTTTTGTTTAGCCACAGGTTGACAGGATTGACGAAGAAGATAGCTTGTTGGCTCTCATTTTCTTCATTTGTGCACGCTTTGGTGGATCTTGCCCTCGATATCCCACTTCCAAGCCTTCAAAATTTTCTGATTTCAAAGGCCTTTCTACTTCCTATTCTCTTACTCAACATATAAAAGACTTCAAATTTTCTTGGTTACCTTGGTTTGCGTATCTCAGATCTACTTCTTTGCAATATCATAATAGATCTTATTTATTTTACTAGATCTCTAATCATTTCAAAGTAAAAATCTTTATCTAGATCTAGTAGAAGCATGTTTCTTGTTAAAGTTTGATTCTTGCATATTTTAAAAGCTTAAACAAGTAGCATGTTTCATTGATTTAGAAGAGTTTATTTGGCTGATTCAAGAGCTTAAAATTTGTTGCTCTATGAATGTGCAAAGATCCTAAGGAGACAAGCCTTACTGCTTGTCTCATTTAGTTCATTTTTTGCAATTTTACCCAAATACACTCTTAAAGTGTTTTTGGACACCTTTTATTGACTTTAGTTTGCTGGTTTGCAGCATTTTATGAACAAATAGGAAGAGATGCTGGCCAAATTTTGGTAGATTGGGCCATCCGAAGCACCTAGAACCATATTTTCTTAAACCGGATTCTTTCTCCTTCTAATATCATAAGTCTTTGAGTCATTTTTGTATGGCTGGGGCACTTCTCTACGTTGTAACGGAATATTAAATGAGAGCAAGTGGGGTAACCAACGCCCACACCCCATCCCCCAGGGGGGAATTGCGTCAACTCATTTTTTGTGGCGTGTTTTATTTTAGCCTAGATTTGCTTTTCAGTATAAAATTAACTAGGGCTAAAATTAACCTCGTTGCTCGATTCCATTAGCGAGCTACGAGTTCACTCAGGACCTAGTTTTCATCATTTTTTACAATTTTCTTTTTTTTACTACAATTCAAAACACCCCCTTGTTTTCCTGAATTAAGGTTTTAGGATAAGGGTTGCCCGAGTACTGGCCTAAAAAGAGACTCTTGGGACTCAAAAAAGTAAAATATTTGTTCAAAATACTTAAAATTTAACAAGGCTTTGTCCCTGTATGCTCTGGGATCACTGCAGCTTCGTCTGAACATGCTGATCACACCAGAAATGGACTAAGTGACTATTAATAGGTTCAAAACATCCCAATAAACCACATTTTTACGAAAATCCGACGTAAACATCTATTTGACTTTGGTGGGAAAAAATCTCAAAAGAAGTGGGAACCACTGGGTAGCGACCTCGGGATTTCGTTAGACTATACTCTCGTTTGGTATAGTGTTGAACAACTCCCGAAGACTCTGATGCAGCCCACATGTCCAACTGAGAAGCCACCTTGTTAAATTCTAAACACATTCCCAGTACCTTGCTGTATATTGAGAATCCCTCATCCATAATAAAAACTCATTACCACATTAATAATAAAATTTACCAAGAACAATTGCACAACATTGTCATTTTTGTTCCAAGCACTTTATTTCTAACTCCATTTATTAGCACTGGTCTTATTTTGATATTTTCATAACGATGTTGTTAGACAATGAATGCTATTATCTTTATGTTGCATTGCTCTTGTGTTCAAAAAATTCTAAATCCTAGATTAGTTGTTTTTATCTTTCGTAGATTAAACACCTTAGTTTTTATTTTTACTTTTTAGGGTCCACCCCCCTTGGCTTCGCTAGGAGTAAGCCTAGATAGACGAGTTGAGTTTCAGGTGACAACACTTGACTCTGGCTTGCCCCAAGGCCAAACCAGCGGCTTGAAGCTTTTTGCTGCGTTTTCCTAGATGTGATTCCAGGCGGCAACACCAATGATGGATGGGACCAGCCATGGATGGTGCTTCCCCGTCACTTGATGTGGGTCAAACCCTAATGACCACCCTCATGCCTTTTGGTATCATTGTTTCTTAGTGTTTATCAATGGAATGCTTGCCCTATGGCCTCTGGACGATGGTATTTTGGTTACTTTGGAAATTGTTTTTGCAGCTCTCTGAATTTGTATGTTTTCACACTAGCCAGCTTGTTGAGTTTTGATAGTCTTTTGCTAATGCTCGTGGACACTGTGCGGCCTGCCTTTTCTGTATCAAAGTGATGCACATAATGTGTTATTAATATCAAAATCTCCATAATTTAGCAAAGATAATGGGGGAAGAAAGCCACCCATGAAAGAAATACATAAAGGCAGCCAATAACCGATGCAATCAAAAACATGAAACAAATATTAAAGGGCTTAAAGTGCAATTTTAGGAGCCATCGATTTAATTTACAATCGATCAGACTCGTTGTAACTTGTATATTAACTGAAGTAAAAACTGTGACATTGACAAAATTAGAAGACACTTACAACAAAGACTCTTTAACTGAACTTGAGTGACTGCGAGAAGCAACCTTTTAGATGTTAATGCAACTCCTTATTTAGAAAATAAAAATAAATAAAAGAACTTTGTATTTTCCAAGACTATAACTTAATATCTATGACTCCACATCTACAATTTAAAAGTCAAGAATATTGAATACCTATCATCTATTAAAGTCTGATTGCCTGGAACTACTCAAGCCCCTTTTAAGCAACCACCAACACAATGAAGATACAATAAATTCCCTGTAGGGGAAGGGCGTTTTGCTGAGCCACGAATACATTATTCAGGATGCTATCAACTTTTGGTGAGAACAATGAAACCAAGTAATAAGCAAATACAATAGACACGATGTCAGAACCTGCTATTGATATAAATCAATGCAGACAAATATCTGTACCCTCAAAATTTAACACAGGAAACCATTTCATATATATATACGGCACCTACGGTACAAGGTCAAGCATGGTAGCATCAGGAAAAGAAGTTGCTCACCCCTATCCTTATAGAACAGTCAAATGATACTCAAGAATCAGGGCCAAGCTATGTTCCAATAAGCTGCATCCTTCTTAGATCATTCCACGGAAAGGAGAATTGCAAAATGTACCTTCAACAGAGAATTGCGTCATGTGTTGCTCCTCTAAAGCAGAATCAAGGCACAGGTGAGCAATGCAGAAATGCTGCCTTTCCTTCTCTATGAAAACTTTTGACCATGAGATCTAAACTGGAAGAGGGAGTTCACATACAGCGAACAAACAATGCCAAGGTTGGACAGAGCACTGCAGTGGGATTGGCATAAAGTCAAGACACATCTGCAGCCAATTTCATATTTAACACAATCGCTGGGTCCATGCGCCATTAGAAGTATCATGCTTGAAAGCAGGCAATTGCCTGTGCACCAGCAATTGAAGCTAATCCACCAGAATGAACCGGATTCAACATTTCCACAAAATACACCAAAAGTACAAACCAAAAAAGTCAATAAGTTGAGGTTGGCTAGACAACTTTGCATATCAGATCTGCCCTTTAAAGCCGAAAATGTGAGAAGCTTCTACAGATTTCAAGTCCACTTATGAACTCTGCCCTTTAAAGCTGAAAATGTGAGAAGCTTCTACAGATTTCAAGTCCACTTATGAACTCTCTTGGATAAAATCTGCAACTTTTATCCAACTGAAAATGTCACAAATTGACAGCCTATATAAATGGTGGCAGTGATGATGCCCAAATATGATATATTGTAAACAGCTAGCTACAGATGCCATAACTTGACATCTATGCCATTCTTTCCGCATGACACAAAGAGGAAGGACTTCGTTCGAAACAATCTTGATGATTAACTGATACAAGATGTTTCTGACTGCTAACAATAATTATGCATGGAAAAACCCACAGGTAAAAGGTGCATGGAAATCATATGCACAAGCCATCTGCAACTACAAACCAGAGGTACAATATACCAAATTACAAACCTGGAGGCTTTCGGTTTGAATGATGCCAACATAGGCACAAACAACTGATACATCTTAAAATAGGGGCAGCAAGAAGATAAGACATATGAGATGGTATACATTAGATCAAAACTATTTATCTGTGTCTATCAGCACCACCCCTTCCCATGCTTGCATGCCGCTGATCCCTAAAATGGCGAAGAAGAGCTTGAGCCTACATCAAATGTGCAATAATGTTGAGTTATCAGATAAAATTTTCACGTGGTTTCAATATACAATTGTTTTAAACTACAAGAAAGTTTTGCAAAGAAGCAATTAAAGCTCAAATGTCACCTTCTCCTTAGCCCGTGGGGTACCAGACTGAGACAATGCAACAAGAGGTGGAATGGCACCCTCCTGTAAAACAGTAGCACGGAACTTACTGCTATTTATACAAAGTTGGAGTAGAGCTGCTGCTGCATTTTCTTTCCCCCTTTGTGAACCAATTTCAACTACTTCTACCAAAGACGGAATGCCATGTTCCTCACCAATTGCAGCTCGTCCTTCTTGAATTGTTGCAAGATTGGCCAAAACAGCCACAGCCTTATCTACCATTCCAGCTGCAGGCTCCATTAGACTAATAAGATGTTTAACGGCACCAGCACGTACAATACGGGCTTTGTTCTCATGTAAAATAGACAAGTTAAATAAAGCAGTGGCAGCATCCTTTTTTCCTCGAGGAGTGCCATTCATGAGGAGATCCACCAGAGGTGGTATAGCACCTGATTGCCCGATAGAAATTTTATTTTCTTCCATGACTGATAAGCTGAATAAAGTTGCAGCAGCATTCTCTTTCGCTTCAGAGTTGCCTATCGTTAGGACATTTATGAGAGGATCAATGGCTCCTGCAGCAGCAATCTCATTCTTATTGTTATCATTTATGGATAAGTTCAGCAAAGCAGTAACAGCGACTTCTTGGGTTTCAAAGTCAGGAGAACTTAGCAATGCAACTAAAGGCCTGGTAGCACCACAGTTGGCTATTATGATCCTGTTTTCCATGTTGCATTTAGCGAGAACCCGTAGCTCTCCTGCAGCTGTTCTTTGTATTTCAACTGAATCGCTCAGCAGATCTTCTACCAATCTCTCAACTTGTTGGCGGATGCTTGACTCATTAGCACTTGTATCAGATACTGGAGAAGAGAGAACCAAAGGCATGGTGCTACGGTGCTCAGTTCGCCGTCCCCACAAATTTGAGAGACGTCCACCATGGAATACTCTTTCAGGCAATCTGGAAGGTCCTATATCACTGCGTTGTGAATGTGTCACTGTCGATGGTGCAGCTAACTCTCCAGAAACATCACTGCTGTATGGAGAGCAGTCACTTAAGGCTGTATTACTATTCACCTCTGAAATAGGTGCATCACCACCTGCTGATGTTTGACCATCATCTAAGCTAGAAGCAACACTCGAAAGTGACACATTCCGGCTATGTCCTTCAGTCTGATTAGAAACACGGTTAGTGATGGAATTCTCCTCAATTGCTTGTATTCGATGCTCACCATTAATTAATGGATCCCTTTGTGTGCTTGACTCTCCTCCTTCTAGATCGGATCTAGGAGAAAAACCCAAGCTTTCCTTCTTGGAGCCATGGTCCTCTGAAGAGATTTCCTTTTGACTCAATGTAGTCTGTGAGGCCGAAAAATTAACCAAGCTACTATTTGCAGCCACCATACCCAATGAAGAGGGTTGCATACCATCATCTGAATCAATTTTTGTTGTTTGGTTTCGCTGAGATGTATAGGTCACAGGTTTTGCTGGCTCAGGTAATGGGACATTGTTAGACTCACACCAATTTGCAATCAGTGCCTTCACAGTATAATTGGGAATGAGGTTTCTATGACTAAGGGTCTGGCGTGTTTTAGGACAAGTTATCATGCCCTGCTCCAGCCATTGTTGGATGTAGCCTCTCTCATATGTTTGCCCAGAAGCAACAATCACTGGGTCTGACATCAATTCCAATGAAAGAGGGCATCGAAAATCTGCAGGGATTGGAACTCCGGCTTCTGTTTGGGACTGCTTGAGTTCTACCATGTAATCACACATTTGTGTAACTAAACCAATAATTTGATTAATATAATCCTCCTCCTGCTTGTCTTTTTCAGCACGTGCATAGTCTTTCTCCTTTTCCAGATAAGAAGCTTCTCTCAAGACTTCTTGGTTAGATGTCAATTCAAGCCCTTCAGCAATCATCCTTAGTTTCTCATTGTCAACTTTGATGCCGTCTCTGTGATCCTTCAACGCTTTCTCTAGATCTGCTGCTGTTTGTTCGCAATAAGTCTCACGCGTATATCTTATTCTTTTCAGCTCCTTTATGCAGTGCTCAACCTAAAATATATAAGGAAATTGAAAATAGATTTCAGAAGCATGTCAGATAAGATGGGTTCTCACAAAGGCAAACTAAAACAAAGTGCAAAGCAGAGCATGATTTCTAAAAGACATTTTCCTTTACACATACCTGTGCCTGTGTTTGTTCCAAAACATTCAAAGAAGAGAATGGCAATGTACTCAAGGCATGACTGATTTTTAAGGAAATGCCCTCAAACTTGGGTTGGAACTGCCCACTACATAACACCTGAAAAGCCAATCAACACAGTAATTATCTAGCTGTAAATAGTAACATGTCGGTGCTTTGAACAAGGCACCCACCCACTATTCATGCATTCGAAGACTGTTAACTGTGCACCATAGGAATTGTCATCAATCGGATTATAATTCATAAATTCTTATTCAGCACAAAGACCTAACAGTACTGAAAATAGAATTTTAGGAAACTCATATCACACCATATAGTATAAATATACTCAGTCATTCTTATCCGAACTTGAATTCTATTCCTTTAGAAGGTTGTAAACTTGGAATTATGAAATAGATTCACATGACACTGGGACACACAGAACTGTAGTACCCCAAAATGCAACATGGCATGGCACATACATATGTACATGATTTTTAACAATATCAAAAGTACAGTGATAAAATAGACATGAAGATGTAAATTATTTGAACATTTAGAAAATACAACTACATAAATCACACATCGGGACACCTTTATAGTTTATTGGCATGTCAAGATACATGCACACTTTTTTGGAATTTTTTTGGTGTCCTGAATGTCTGACATGTTGGGACACGCGTCTGACACTCGAGCATTGCATGTCCACATGTCCGACATGTGATATACAGGGCTGGGAGGACGTGTCCTGTTTCAGAGTATCTGAGCCATAAAGACAGTCAATTTCAGGCTTTCATTTAACTGATTAATAATAACCGAAAAGTCAACAGGTTATAAAATGCAGTACAGCAAAGATAGGATAAGGTTCAAGCATAGAACCATAACTAAGACATAAAACTAATTTGTAAATAGATTTCCCCTTTTATGTTTTGACACTTTAGCCTGTAGTGCATTTTGGAAAAGCATACATCAGATTGTAGCCATGGTATCTGCAGTAGAACAGAAAGCTAAGGAAGAGGCCAAATCCCATGTTTTTTTTTTTTACCAAAATAAGTTGAGCACGTGCAATGGACCTATTAATTTTACAAAATATTTTTGGTGCCCAAGGTTTCTGGCCTCTTCTCTTCAGTACTCTGCAAAGATCCCATGCCTTTGAGAAAGGTCCAATGACCCCCCCCCTTTGCCCTGCAACCCGGCAATCTTTTCCAACACACCAATTCTTACAACGTTTAACATTGTTTTCCAACACACCAATTCTTACAACTTCTAACATTTTCTTTCCTTCTTGATTTGTTCGATGGTTTGTAAATTTGTAATGCATTCACTCCCTCAACCTTGAAGCCCCCTCTCTCCTTTCCCTTCTTGTGATAGAGGAAAATTTTATTCCTGGGATAATTGTTATTAGTGGAATCATATATTTTTTTCAACTACCATTAGATTGTCATCTAGTTGATTTACGGGCAAGGTCCTTTTATCTCTATGTAAACCAGCCTAGATCCATCTTAACTCTAGACCTATCAAACATCGAGAGGGATCAAATCTCTCGATGTGCAAACTTTTCCTCAAATATTGCACTCTAAAAAAGATCTGCACCTCAGGAGTTTGATCCCTCTCAGTGCTTGATAGATCTGGAGTTAAGAAGGATCTAGGTTGGTTTATTCTTTTAATAGACTCTAGAGACAACATATTCTTTTATATAAGACCAACATATAGTATTTATTGTATTATTTTTATTTTTTGATCAACATGTGCCAATGTTACTCACATTACATTACAACATCTATGCCATGCTAGGCTATAGAGTGCCTCTTTGCAAAATTATTGCCTCTTCCAATCACTCTTGTTCAAAGAGAAGGAATCATATTGTGTTCGATGTTTAAGATTGTAGCTCAAACAAGAACTTCCACATAGGTTCAATATGAACGTGTCAGAGTAGTTCGAGTTAAATCTATTTTGTAATTCCCTTCAATAATAAGGTGAAAGTCTTATATTTAGTTGCTGATTCTGATAAAGTGTATTTTTATACATTAATGATTTAGGCTAATCTCAACCATACATCTCATTGGGAGATTAAGGTTTTCGTAGATTATGGTTTCATCCCAGGTATAAAAGTATGTCAAGATAGAGAGTTAAGAACATAAGACACACATACACTCACAGAGAAGTTTTGTTAGAAAGAGACTTAGTTCATCAGTGAGCAGGTTTAGAGCGCAGGAAAGGAGCTGCAGTTGGAAACAGGCAGAAATCTGCAGGCAGGTTTCATACCAGTGAATCCATATAGTCATACAAATTCTGTACGGATAGAACAGTATGATCGTACAGATTCCATATAGTCGTATGGAATGGACCATATAGTCATACGAACAAGGTCATATAGCAGCCTAGATCAAGCATCAAGAAGTTTTCTTGTTTTTCAATAGGCAGATCATCTTGGTAGGTTTGCAAATCTATTTTTTGGGTGTACCATACAGCTGCTAGTTTGACAATTTGTGGAGGTCTCCTTGTAAGCTTTGATGTGTTAATGAAAAACGGATTTGAAGGAGTAATTACCTGTGTATTATGTTTATGCTCCCGCTATTTACTTTCCAGATATATGTGTGATTGTTGCTATGTGAAGAATTTAATTTCTGCAATTAAATAACAGTTTTATTTAGTTGAGAACATAAGGACAGCAATCACTTAGGGTTTGGAAATTCAACATGGTATCAGAGTTTCTCTAATTGAGAGGATCTGAAGAGTTTATGACAGTAGATCTACTGCCAAAAACAACTATTGGGAACCAAGACCAGCAGTTAGAGGGTTTCAAAGGCAGTGCTTATCAAATGTGAGAGCTTGTGAGTTAGAGCTCAGAGATGGCATCAACTAGCCTCAAATTCGAGGACAGATTAGTAGGTGCCACAAATTTCCTATCATGGAAAGTCAAGATATCTCTCTTATTGGAAGAGAATGATCTATGGGATATCATCAAGGATGCAGTGACTCTGCCAACAAATCCTCGAGCTTTGGCAGTTTACAATAAGAAAGAAGTGAAAGCCAAGCGGATGATCATGGATGCTACAAAGGTGTTGATGTTTCTCCATGGTTGCAGCATCAGGCAACATTCTGTAGGCATTCTCCCAAAGAGAAGTGACCAGTGGTTGGTAGAGGATAGCCCCGACATAGCGTTGATTAGTCATGAGATGTGACTAAGAGTAGACAAAGCTCAAGATGCTTACTCTGAGAAAGAGTGCTCTGAGAAGGAAGTTAGAGGTCTCATTGCATTCTCCGAGAAGGAGTGATCTATTCTATATTAGATTTAGTTGACTTGTTTATTTTGATGGGGGATTTTATCCCCTTGTGAAATAAACAAAGTCTAATCTAATGTTGAATTTGACATAGGCTCTAAGAAGTGTCCGGGACTTCTTAGAGTGGGGTCAAATCAACATTAGAGCTCTATGGGTGAATTTGATCTGCATGTGAGGAGATGGACATCAACAAGGATAACTTTTATATGATGAAGAAATAACCAAGAAGTCAAGTCAACCATTGAAGAAGTCCCAGACAACATTGAAGAAGTCCCCAAAGAAAGATTGAAGACAAATAGCAAGTCGGCCCTGATGATAAATAAGAGATGAAGATCAAAACTAGCAAGTCAGCCCCAACAAGAAGACAAGTCGGGTTCACTATGAAAAAGTCAAGTGAACTAAAGAATATAAATAGAGTGTTCGGGCAATTCATTTTCACACTAATACAACATCTCTTATCTCTCCACTTGTGTGTAGTTTTCAAGGGAGGCCTAGCAAAGGGCAAGGAGCAAATATTCTTGGGTTCTTATCATCTTTGGTGGTTCGCTATCTATCCGTAGAGATTCACCAGGGTTTCTTATGCAAGAAGGGCACACTCTCATGTGCTAGGGTTTATCTTCATGAATGGTATTGTACTTGAATTGGATTAATTTCTTCTAAGAAAAGTTGGATGGGTTTTCTCCCTATTGGGGTTTCCCAGATAAAATCTTTGTGTCTCTTGTGGATGGTTATGTTTCAGTGATCTTTGTTTTATTTCCGCTGCAAGTGAATGTTGAAATTTTCAAGTATATAATTATGCAATGATAAAAGTGGGATGGTAAGCATTAGGACATAATTATCAAGATCTGAAAATTGTACTGCTGAGTTAAAAAATTAACAAAAAGATCATTTGATCCCTCATATATTTGAGAAGAAGACAACGAAGGAGATATTCGATGCCCTATTTAGCCATTACCAAAACGAGAACATAAATAGGAAGGTGATATTGCATAACAGACTCATATCTATAGAGATGACCAGATCAAACTCGGTCATCAGCTACCTAGTGAAGGTCCCGCAAATTTGAGATCAACTTGCAGCAGTTTGAGAGAAGGTTGAAGACAAAGAGCTAGTGGACCAAGCACTCAATGAGAAACATTTGTCCAAGGTGTTTGTGCTCGGGAGAATCTTCCCTCTTGGGAAAGGTTGTGGGACGACTATATCTAAGAGGAAACTCGGTGGACTCAAAGGCCAACAACCAAGGAGGTGACAATGACCATGCCTTATTTGGTCAAACAAAGAAGGGCACAAGAAAAGGACCCAACAAGGGTAAGTTAAAAAGTGAGAAGTCAAACTCACAGCCAGGAAAAGAAAGATGAGTAAAATCAAGTGCTTCATATGTCATAAGCATGGCCACTACACATGATAGTCTCCAAAAAAGAAGAAGGGTAAAGGAAAGCAACAACAGAATCAGGTAGAAACCTCAACTAAAACTCAAACGAATGAGTTTGCCTCCAGATTCAAAAAGGACTTCTTGATGGTATCTTGCCTTTCTACCAACATGATTATGAGAAACGCTCATGTTATACCATTTTATGTATGGGGTATTGTACCCTTATTTTTGTTGAGCAGATCAGGGATGAGATTATTTTTGCATGAGCTGAGGAGATTATCAGAGCAAGGTTTTGCATGATTGTTGAGGTGATATGTTGTAGTTGCCATAATGTTTCCTTGTGATGATTCCATGCCAGTATATTTGCAGTACCAGTTGCATGCCTAGAGGATATTGTTCATGGAATATATGGTTTATAGTGATAATTATACTAGTTGTCACTCATGTTGCTTGCACTTGTTTGATTATGATGAGCATAGTTAGTAGGAATGTTGTGAAGATGAATACATGGAAGTAGTTAATGTTTTATGCACATACAATTAGCTATGCATCTCTTGATTATTACATGGATCACAAACTTTCCTTGGTTCCACCTTTGACCTTTCCATCTCTGTGGCATGTCACCCCTGTATCTTGAAACCCATTGGCCTAGATTTGACAGATTGACTCTTATTTTCCCCTTCGTGACCTCTTCATTATGAATGCCTCCATGTTTCCCCTTGGTATCTCGACTCTGATGTGTGCAACAAAGTTCCTTGATGTCTTATGCTTTTCTACTTGTAAATTTTTGAGGATTGGCTACGTACTTAAGAGAACCGGTTTTTTGATGCTGTATATTTTTCTACTTGTAAAGCCCTGTGGATTGGCTATGAGCTAGGATTTCCACCTTCTTATGCCTTATGTTTTTCTGCTTGTAAATCCTTGTGGATTGGTTATGTGCTAGGATGGTCAGTTGCTAGAAATGTGCTCCCTAGTCTTGAAAAATGAAAGGCCTTTCCCCTTCAATGCATCAAAAAGGGCACATGAAGCAGCTCCCAGTCCCAGACTCCTTGTACCAGAATAAAAGAAAGCACAAAGAAGACCAAGTGAAATTACAAAATGAAGCAATCAGGAAAAAGAAGCAAGTCTAAACTTGCCTATGCCGCAAAGAAAAACAAAGGCCAAGGTCTTAAAAGAAGAAAGAGTACAAGACAAAAAGTCGAAGAAAGTAAAATAAGACAAGTCTATGAAGATAAGTCCAAGAAGGAGCTTAAAAGAAAAAGTCAAAGAAAAGGGAGTTGAGTCTGATTGTCAAGGTCAAAAGAGTATCATATGCTAGCACATCATCCATTTGTGAGATGCCTTTTCCCTAGTGTTTGCTTGATTAGTGTATGTCACAAAGTTTCCCGTTCTCCGCTTGTCTTGAGTCAATCAGTCATCCTTGACCAATCCTTCCACTTGACTAGCCCTATTGACTTTGTCCATCCACTTCACCCAAGAGAAGAATGATCCTTGTAATACTCTTGATGACAGTTGAGATAGTGGCATGAATATAAAACATTAACTTCATGCTATGTATTAACTTATGCAATATTTTCTATGTTGAATCTATGTGATGAATCATATGAATCACTTATGTAATGTGGATATTGTAGCTCTAATGCACTATCAATATACATCATTTAAGATGCTATTTCACCTCCTAGAGTTTCGGATGTGTCCTTTCATCATTGGACATCATTGCCTAACTTTGACCAAAGTTGACTTTTTCAACTTTTTGACTTGGTCAAAGGCAGGTTTGACTTGGTCAATAGGACCAACCAACAGTATGTAGTCACCATGCATCATCATTCACCATACTTCAGCCTTTGAAGGCCAATTGGACCCCTCCAAATGTGATTTTCATCTATTTTGGACTAATAGGCTTTAATTTATGGATTTTTCTAAGTTTCAATTAAAAAAAATCTAAGTCCTACATTAATAATTTGAAGCAGCTTAATGATGGACATTCAAGATTGGTTTGTGGCATTATTTTGATGGGTATGGGGCATTAGAGAAGAAGAAATTCATCCAAGGCGACTCCCATGAGATTTGGCCAAGCATTCCTAGAGATCCAATTAATTGGAATTAATTAATCAAACTTCCTAAAATTTAATTTAAAAAATTCTCAAGTCTAGAGAGAATGGCAACAGGAAATCTAAAGTGTAAAGTAATGACTTGGGTCCTCATGAATTATGTTCCTAATGACAAATTGATCATCTCCTTAGCCAAGAACTTCAAGTTGTGACCAATTTTCAGCTTGTTCTCTCCAAGAGGGGCACACTTGGTAAAAATCGCAGCCAATTTGCACTCTCAGCAATTCCAAATCAGCATGAAGATTTGGCTTGGGGTCCCACTTAAGATTCCAAGTCAGCATTTCAACAAAATATTTGTAATTTTTCTCATGTAAAATGGACTCAATCAGACAATTCACCCCTGTTGGGAAAAAAACCATTTTCGGCAATTAAAAAAATGTAAAAATGGTGAATTATCTCAGCCATTTGATTTGGCTTTTCTATGTTTTAATCTCAACCCTCAATCCTTATGATTAGGGATTTTGCTTCTCTCTTAGTCTATAAAAGAGAGAAGCTAGCTCATTGTACATGACTTTTGGAGAGCCATTTGCTACAGCAATACAAAGATTTTTTTACTTCATTTCTTGATGTCTTGACTCTTGAGTGAATCTTGAGTTAGGATTTCATTGTTTCTCTTCCTCATTGAGTTTACTTGTGATAGTGATTTGAATTGAGGTGAAATTTCATTGTTCCAAGTGTGTGAAGTCACCCCCTTGGATTGCCAATACACCCCAGGGTTTTGTGATTAATTTTTCAGTGAGTTATCTTTGCTTATAACTTGTTTCTCTTTGGGTTGTTATTTACTCTTTTTACATATTTCTTCACTCGTTAATGAGCATATTAAATTGGGTTTCAACTTCAGAAATTTGATTGGTACTCATCTATTGTATTTTCTTTTGCAGGTTGGAGAGATCGATTTGTAAAGGGTGCCTTAAGTAAAAAACTTGGAGAATATACCGGAGAGGTCATCACCAAGGAATTTACCAACCCAGTTCTAGGAAGGGGACAAAGACTCCATAACCCAAGAGCAAGGCACCAAGTCAGTCTTACATTCCTTCTATTTGTTGGTTTTACTGTACCTCCTCTAGTCAAAATCGTCTTTCTTGTTTTCAGCCCATTTTCATCACTAAATGCTTAGTATTTAGTTGCTAGATTGAATCTAAGTTACTTCCTAGGGATTCATACTTAAAATCTAAATCCAAATCTCACCAAAATCACCTAGGAGAATAGGCACTGGTCATTTATCTCTTGAGTATTCAGTCTAGTAATTATTTCCAAGTGTTTAGTGAAATGTATGCTTGCTGTAGATTACATTGCTGAACCTAAACACCAAAAACAGCAAGCTATTTTACAGCTGAGACCCCACCTAATCACATACCAGCACTTTCACTTACCTCTCACATTTAGATTTGAACCTTATAAACACTAAATAACCAGAAATCTGAACTCAATCAAGCTGGTAACTCATAGACCTCAGCCTATAGTAATTTATAGTGACCTATACATTTATTTCTAGGCAAGGTTTTAAGTCAGCTGTCCAAAAAATCAACTTTCAGCCATTTGCCTATTATTTTCACTGTCTAATTGCTAATTTGGGTCACTATGTCGATCCAGTAGCTTGTTACTCAATCTAAATCCTATTAACTACTTCATCCATGCTTTAAGGGTCATTTCATAGCTTTAACCTCAAGCCCCTTAGCATTCCCTCCAAGGTGTCGTACTATTCCCTTTTGCTAATTTACAAGGCACCCTGCATCCTACAAATTAGTCTTGTGAGTATTGTGGGAAAGCTGGTTTCACTGGCAAGTACTCGGAAAAGCTTGACTGGGGACACCTGCCGTGGTAAGTCTGAGTCTACCTCTGGTGGATTTATGAGACCTAAAGGGAGAGGACCCTGTTCGTGCGACACTTTGGGGCAGTGTCCTAAGGTTCCACCGGGTTAGTAGTTGATTCCTCCTTGCGATACTAAGGCTTCTAATTCATGTGATACTGATAACAACTCAGTATGTCGACAGTGGGCTATCTAGGCATATGACATCAACTCGAGTTACTTTCAAGTCTAAAAGAGTGTCTCGGGAGTTCAGGTCGAGCTTGTTGATGATGCCAAGTATCTAGTAGCAAGAGTTGGTACCATTCCTTTCCAACTCAAGTCAGGTAACTCTTTAAACTTTCACGATGTGTTGTTTGTTCTAGGATTCGAAAGAATTTGCTTTTAGTTTCAATTATGGAAAATAAGGTCTTTGCAATAGAGTTCAAGAAATAGTAATTCCTTATCAGACCAAAGGAGTCTAGCCCTAAATTAGCTCAAGTGATCGAGGATAAGGAAGGCAACTTATACAAGCTACAAGGTCAACCTGTTCGAGCCCTACTAGTTCATAACATGGGAAACTTGTGCAAGTTAGGGCACAAGAGGATTGGGCATATGCATCATAGTGTGCTACCTATTATGAGGGAGATAGTCATAGGTATTCCATAGTTCAGCATTGAGCAACAAGGAGTATGCAAAGGGTCTACACTTGGCAAGCATGCCAAGGTTTTCTTTCCCAAGCAGCAAGCACGGGTCTAAGGGGATTCTAGACCTAGTGCATTTGGATGTATGTACATCGATGTCAATAGCATCAATCACACGAAGCATGTACTATGTTTTCTTCATTGATGTCTTCTCTCACAAAACTTGGATCTACTTCCTAAAGACTAACGATGAAGTCTTCTACAAGTTTTAGGAGTTCAAAGCTCAAATCCAAAACCAAAAAGGGAAGAAGATCAAATGTTTGAGATCGAACAATGGGGATGAGTATACCTCCAATGAGTTCGACAGTTTTTTGCAAAGATGCAAAAATCAAGAGGGAGTTCACTATTCCATACAACCCACAACATAACGGGATTGCAAAGCGAAAGAATCAATCCATCATAGGCACTGCTAAGGCCATCATCCCTAACTAGGATTTACCAATGTTTTTATGGGGAGAAGAATGCAACACAACATTCTACATCCAAAACACCTATCCTCGCAGGATTTTGAACAAGAAGACACCAGAGGAGGCATTCATTGGTGTGAACCCGGAAGAAATCCATTTCCACATATTCGGTTGTCCAATTTATATCCATATAACAATAGAGATGTGGATTGTTTCCGCCGGATTGCGCACCTGGTTAACGCAGCAGAAATCTATGCTACTGCTCGGTGCACCCTCGAGGGAAAGTCTTGAATCAAGGTTGTCACCTGATCTTGACTCCTTCGTTTAGGCCAAACTCCTAATCGAAGCCAATGGGGGTAGTCCTTACTGAATGTTTCTAAGGCTATTAGAATGTTTCGGTGAATTAGTTAAGGATGTTTTTTTAGGAGTTTAAGGAAGTTTATGATTAAAAAAAGTTTCCAAGATTTGCTTTGCAAAATAGTTTAGAAAAAGAGTTTTCACCAGCGAAATAAAATGACAATCAATATATATAGCACAACAATGATATTAAGCAAATAAATGAATAGCTTGTTGTGGACCAATGCCTTATGGAGTCTGTTATCCACTAAATTGCACTTAGTGGATTCCAAGTGAACCGTTGAAGTTGTAAACATATTCAATGTTCATCATCAGTGTTCCGAGATCCATCAGGCCAAAAATTTTGGCCCTTTGTAAGTTTTGCATGTCCAGAGTCCAGACCCTGCGGAGATTTTGTAATAAGTTGGTCTAGCATGAGTTTTTATGAAAGGTTTGGCCTTTCTCAATGTTTGTTATCAGGGAAATACTCTAGAGTGTTTTTTCCTTAGGGATTATGCGTTACTGAAAAGTGACGTATAATTCCCGAGTTTTTCACTCACACCTCCAAAGCTGGAGTGTTTTTTTTATGACGAATTTTGAGAGGTTATTAAAACCTACTGGAATGCATTTTTGTAACATGCTAGCCATCAGTATTAAGTCATATGGACATGCACTAGGTCCCCTAGGTTTTTTGAGTCATTCTGAGAAAATTAATTTTTCAGAGTTTATGAGATTTTTTAATAATTTAATTAAAAAATGAGAAAAGTGATAAAAGATGGGTTAGGAGGTAAATTTGGACATGGGGGTGCTCGTTTTCTAACCCAGAGCACCCCTAAACCCACTTTTCCTAAGTATTGAGTGATTATTTTTCACTTAGTCAAATGTTTCTCCAAAATATTAAAAAAGTATTTTTTAATTCAAGAATAATGGATTTGGAGAAAATCCAAACTCCTAAAATAAAGGTGGGTGGTCTGTTGAGTTGGCAGTTGCATTTAAGGAAAAATCCCAATCCCATGGATCAAGGAAATGTGTTGGAATCAAATCTCCTTTGATTGGCAATCAAATCAGGGAGAATATTGAGGAAATAAATGATGATTTGATTGAAGATTGGAGATCCACAAAGGGGGGGGGGGGGGAATGTGGTTGGAGAGGTGTCAAGTGGAGGTTAAAAAGTGTCAAACAGTTAGAGAAATGTGTCATTAACCTTCCCAAACCCCTCACATGTGTCAACAAGCCTTTTCCAAGTGTATCAATGCATTTCTCCAAGTGTCAAAGAGGATCTATCTTGGAAAGTGCACCTCCCCCTCGCTCATTTTTCCATATAAGCAAGGCTATGCTCCATCTTTCACAGTAGTATGGATGCATAGAACCTCTGCTATTTTGTATATTGTGCTATTGAGTAATATATTTTCAGACTTTGAAGGTCCATCGGGTGCATCTTGTGTTGGAATGTTATACATATGAGGTGATATTGTTGCTATTTTTATGCTATTTCATGCTTTCATTGTATAGATTTAGTCTATTGGATATAGAAGCAAACATTTATTGTTGTTAATTTGTTTGTTTTTGTTTAGATATTAGGAGATTCGAATGTAATCGATTGTATTCGGTTATACTTAGATTCATTTGGTCTCGTTTTACTCTAACATACTAAGTTTCGCATTGTTTTTGCAAGTTTTGGCATTGTTTTAGCTGCAGATCTAAAGGCTCAAGGGGATTGAGAACTCGGTTGTTCTTCCTTGCCTTGGGCAGCTATCTTTATTCTAACACATTTGTATTTCAGAGATCTTTCAAAGCTATTTCAGAGATCTATCTCTTTTTCAAATTTTTCTTGCTTTGCTTAAGAAGTAGATCCATTCTCATGCTTAGTATTTAGATCCATTCTTCTTCCAGCATTACAAACTAGTTTAGATCTGATATTTCAATCAAAAAGTCTTATCATTCATTAGATCTAGGCTAGATTTGAGATTTTCTATACTTAGAAAGAAAAATCGAAATTTTTCTAAGTGTAAAATTTTTCAAATTTTTTATTTTTTCATGGTCTTTCCCATCATATTTCTACACTTTTAACTTGCTGGTTTTTAGCAGGTCTGACATAAACGTGACTTTTTGGAGTGATCAAGACCATCAAAGAAGGCTTAAAACGAACCGGTGGACACCCAATTTGTTGTAAAATTTTTGAATACTATTGTAAGTTCTTCGATCCAAGTTTAATGGACTAAGAAGCATTTTATTTCAGCTTTCAAATTGTAAAAGATTTAAACGAGAGCAGTGGGGTAACCAGCACCCACATCCCATCCCCCCTGGGGGGGATTTGCATTTTTGTCAATTTTCGTGTGATTGAATTTTTCTAACTCCACCTTTTCACACACTCACTTTTGAAGTGCGGGGTGTATCCTCCATTTAAATTTGCAACTTAAATCATTTCTTAATTTTTCATTTATGCAAAAGTAGAATAGAAATAAAACCGTCTTTATCGCCACGAAATATGCTCTCACCTTCACCCAAACGCAATTTTGTTGATTAGTGAAGGTTGATCAGAGAGTGACGCATAATATTGGCCATTAATATCTTTTCATTTACAACTTTTTTGTATTTCAAATTTCATAAGACTCTTGAACTTAGCTGAAAAGCAAGTCAAGAGCGCTCTTTGTCGGAGGGTCGATGGTTACTAGCTTCAAACTTGAATAAATCATTTGCCTACACTGCGTATGCTCTAACCACCAGCATTTCGTCTGAGCTATGGGATACCAAAAGCAGTTGGAAGCACTTTTTTAATTCTCACATTTAACTTAATCAGTCACCTAATAAAATTAACTACCCAAAAGATAGTGAAAATCCGGCACTTCGAAACTAGTTTTTGGTGGGGAAGTTCTACCTGGGGACATTGGGTAGCTGTACTCTGACCTTGGGGCACCGTTAGACTACATCCTTGTTGGTGTAGTGTTGAACACGCGCTCAAGGTATTGACAGTCCAACGTGTCCTTGTACAGAAACACCAATCTCTAGATTTTCGGACATTCCTCTCTGTCCCTTTACGGTATATCGAGAGTTTCCCTTCTTTCCCCTAATCAAGATTCATTTTAATAATTTAAAATCAACCAAAAGACAATTGCACAACATTTTACTTTTTCAGCATTTACAAATTTCACACTGTGTTCGACTCCATAAGGCACTGGTCCTTGCACTTTTCATTTGCTATATATCAATCAAGTATTTGTGCATCTTTATAATTTACAGTGTTATTTGAACTTGTGCTGGTAAAAGCTTTCTTAATTATTGTTGCAATTACATCTTGAACCTTAAATCAAAAACTCCCAAAATATTAATAAACAACCCATCACTTAACTGGAAGACCCTAACAACCTTAGTAACTTTCCATAGGGACTACCCCCCTTGGCTTTCGTTGGGAATTTTGCCTGAACGGGGGAGTCAAGAACCAAGTGACATACTTGACTTGAGACTTGCCACCAAGGGCACACCGAGCGGCAGCATAGATTTCTGCTGCGACAAAGACGGTGTGTAATCTGGCGGCAACAAAGTCAATATACCAGATATTAAAATTGTTGTTGAAAGACAAATTTTTTGCAATTGTCTCTTATAGTTACTTTTAAATTATTAATGGTTCGAAATTATTTAGGGAAAAAAGGGGAACTCCCAAGATACCGGGAGGTATAGGGAGAAATGTCCGGAAATCAAAAGATGGTGGCTCCTCACGAAGACATGTGGGCTGGAATTTTTTAAACCTTTATTTATTTATTTTCACACTTTGTCATTTGTGCAAATTTGTAGCACTTTTAGCATTTAAATGCCATTTTGTTGGCCCAATAAGGAAAAATGCTCTGAATGATGATTTAATCATCTGAAACATAGGAAGATTGGGTCCCAAGGTAAAGAGGATGCTCTGAGTGTGAAAACGAGCATCCCCGTGCCAAATTCTGCCTCCAGATCATCCTTTTATTGCAATTTGAAATTTTCCATTTAAACCATTAAAAAATGGTCTAATTTTACAGAAAAAAATTATTTTCGCCGGAATGAACTCAAACTCCTAGGGGACCTAGTGCATGTCCATATGAATTATTACTAATGGCTAGCATGTTAAAAATACATAAACACGTAGGCTTTAATAACCTCCTAAGGTTCGACCACCATGGAAAATACTCCAGCTTTGGAGGTGTGAGTGAAAAACTCAGGAATTATACGCCACTGAAGCGCAACGCATAATTCCCAAGGATAAAACACTCTAGAGTATCCCCTTGACAACTAAACCTAAGGCAGGCCAAGCCTTTTACAAAAATATCATGCTTAGACCAACTTATTACAATTCCCACATGCAAATTTTACAAAGGGCCAAAACTTTGGCCTGATGAACTTCTGAACTATGGCAATGAACAATGTAAGTTGTTCAAGTCTTCTGAGGTTCACAAGGAGTCCACCTAAGTGCAACTTAGTGGACAACATGGACCAAGAAGGAGCCCTCCAGTAGGAATGGTTTGTTGCTTATAGTGAGACTATTAAGACCTAAAGAAAAATAGTCTTAAGATGTTGCATTCAGGAAGTCTCACGAACTTATTCCAATGACAGAGGATGAGGAGCAAAAAGCTCTGAGGGTCGAGCCAAGGTCACCAATGACTTTTAGTTTGGGGCAGCAACCTTTTGACAAAAAGGAAGATCCACCAGCTCCTACCAATTCTATTAGGAGAACTCGATGGTTCACTCAAACATTGGGAGATGCTCAAGAGCATGTTGAGGCTCCTAGGAGCACAATTAGGGAGAGTAGGCCTCTCAAAAAGTTTCCAAACTACATGGCATTGATGAGCAGCAACATAGATTCCAAACCTTCCAGTTTACAAAAAACAACAGACCAACAAGTTTGGAGGGATGCTATGGTGGGGGAGAACACCTCCATCATGAAGAATGATGTATGGGACATTGCGCCTAGACCGAAGGGGAAATCCCTAATGACTTCCAATGGCTCTACAAGATCGAGCATGCAACAGATGAAAACATAGAAAAGTACAAAGTGAGGTTTGTGGCAAGAGGGACTCCTAGAAAAAGGGGAGTGGACTACAAGGAGACTTTTGCTCTAATCACCAGATACACTTCCATTAGCACAGTGATGTCTTTAGTTTCCGTTTTGGGATGGAGGATATATCAAATGGATGTAAAGATGACCTTCTTCAATGGGATAATTGAGGAGGAAGTGTACGTAGAGAAATATCAGGGTTTTGAGATCAGTGGGGAGGATTCTCACATTTGCAGGCTAAAAAAATAGTTGTATGGACTCAAGCAAGCACCAAGAGCATGGTAATTCAGGATCAATGGATACTTGCAGAGTATGGGCTTCGCCAAAAGTGTAGCAGATTGCAACTTATATTTTATGTTTGGGGTTGATCTACTTGTTTTGGTGTTGTATGTAGATAACATGTTCCTTACAAGTTTAAAGAAGCTCATTGTGGGGTGCAAAGCAGATATGGCAGGAAAGTTCAAGATGAAGGACATTGGAATGATGCATTACTTCTTAGGGTTGGAGGTTTGGCATAAGCCAGGGGAGATTTTCCTTGGGCATGTTAAGTATGCAATCAAGATCCTAAAGAGATTTTGGATGGAAAACAACCAACCTATGGCCATGCTCATAATCACTGTTAATTTATCCTAGATGTCACTATTCGATCTGGGAACCCTGAGATCTCAATGGCCTTGAGTCTCTATAAGCCAAAACAACCCAGTTTCTCTATGCCAGAGAAGATCACATATATAATAGACTTATAACTGAAAGATCTATAGATCTCTTAACACTTTACAAAAATAATGACTAATCACACAAAAGACTCATAGTTTTACCCTGGAAACCCCAATGGGGAAAACTAGCCTCAATGGGTCTTTCTTCTTTCTCGAGCCTAGAGCATATAAAAAAGAGAGAATGATTACATACAAAAATTCAGAAGATCTGACAAAACCTAGCAAGTAAAAAACCCTAGATCTGCATGCAGTAGCTACTGCTGCTCTTGGGAAATGCACCCCTGCTATCTGCTCTGATCTGGATCTCTGAAGTACTGTCTTTGCCTATCTAAGGATGTAGTACCACCTCTCTCAATCCTATGCCCTGATCTACTCTGTCAATGAAGAAAGTCTGCAACCTCTCGATGTAGAATGCACCCCCTCTCTACAGTTGTAAAGTCGCCCCTCCTCAGATTTCAATCAATCTCTGATGAGATCGTCTCAGATCTTCTTCAATCACTGAAGAAGATCACTCTTGATAGTCTCGGCTCACCTAGCCTCAAGAAGAATAGCTCCCCAGACAAACACATCTTCCCCTCCTTAAGAAGTGTGCCCCTTTGCCTCTGGAAAGTCGCCCAAGCTCAAAACTCTGAGTTGTCTCCACTCAGATGCTCTCTCTGCACACAGTAATGACTGACTGATGCCTCCAATCTAGCAAGGACGGATCCCTCTCAGATCCCCTCACTATCTCTCTCTGCAAATGTGCCCCCTCTCTCAGGAAGTCGCCCTCTCGGCATGCACAAGTTGCCCTCACCCTCAATCTCCTCTCTCTTTGAAGAAACTGATGAGTAACCTCTTCCGGTGACCTCCTGCCTCCTTATAATAACTCACTGATCAATTAGGGTTTCTGAAACCCTAAATGAGTGCATGCAAAAATCTCGCTTTTGCATGCTTTTTAATTTAAAAAATCTTGCATGGATGAGGCAAATGACCCTGAAGGGTCTGCATGCATCCATCGTTGGATTCATGCCATCTGGTAGAGTGCATCTCACCCTCTACCCCATCCTGATGCCTATATTGCAATTGCACCTCCATGCTAGGCACTTGATCATGGAGGACATCTCAAGATACCACTATCTCTAACACTCACTCTTATCGAGAGAAGTGCAACCACTGATGCTTGGATCCAACAAATCCTCTGCTGCTGTAACTGACCCACCTGTCTTGACTGTCACTGATGCCCTCTGATTTGAAGTAACCTGATCCACCTCCATCAATGTAGACTTAGGAGAAGCCTCTCGCTCTCTCACGGGCTCTGTCACCGATCCCTGATTCAGACTCCTCGTGAATCTTTGTTGTAGCCAATCTCTAAGACTACGATCAAGCAAATTCACTAACCTGTAAGTAATCTCCCTGCTCTAAATTGACTCATCTCTCTCCTAAGCTAAATCCAACTCTGTCATCTTGTACCAACTCAGTCTCTAACTGGTACCTATATGAGCATCTCACTCATCCATCGGATAAGAGGACTCACTCCTCCGTGCCTCATCACCACTGTGAGCATCTCGCTCCCTGTCAATCTTTAACTCTGATGAAGATGCAGCCAACCAACCAGATGTACCTGTCGTGGGCTGACCCCAAACCATATACTCATCATCAATCCTGTGACCCATCAACACTGGATCAGCTCCCTTTGGATATGTGAATATAAGCTCTCTCTGAAATACTACATATTAACCGACAACATCCAATGCTACTACTGAGAGTATGCTCCCTCTCAGTCCTGGAATGAATAGGACTCCTGACACCTCCAGGAGTTCTCCAAAGTCTAGGAGAAACCGTACCCTACTCACTCCTCTGACCATATGCTCCCTCTGAGCGAGGAACTTCTGGAGAAGCATCCACCAGGATCAAACACATCCCTTGTTGTTGCAGCTGCTCCCTCTAAACTGGAAGACTTCTCGGCTACATCTGTTGCACTCTAATATGAAGACCTACGCTCCTCCTCTATCAATGTCACCTTAAGAGAAGCCTCACACTCTCTCTCTGTCACTGACACTGAAACTACATCCAAGATCTCCCTGGACCCATATACAGGCTTGCCCATCAACCTGTACAACTTGCCTTGTATGATGCCATGCCTCACTGTTGCATCCAAGGTCACTCCCTCCTTAATATAGAAGCCTTTGTCCATCTCGACACAATACTATATCCATCATCCTCTAGAGCTAATACTGAGGGTAAATCTCTCTACTCCGATACATGCATCCCTCTTGCCATCCTCAGTAGAGCTTTTGACTCCAGCTGGAACATCATCGAACCAACTCTCCTCACTACTAACCTCTCATAGCAATCTGAGTTTGTCTCTGAAACACTTAGGAACATTTCTTGTACTTCCATCATATGGCTAGATGCATAACCGTACAAAGCCTTGAAGCCATGACTCTGCAAATCTGATAACACTGCTGATTCAAAGTCTCTGAATCAGAAACAACTTGTAGACCTATGCCTTGGTGAACAAGCTAACCCTCTCTTTCTCAGATCTAGCATTCGCTCTCCCAAATATGATCTATGTTTTCACAGATCCGATCTCTTCCCTCACAAATCTGATAGATTTGGTATCTATCCTCACAGATCTGATGTATGCACTCACAGATCTGATAGATATGGTATCTATCCTCACAAATCTTATGTCTGCACTCACAGATCTGATATCTGCACTCACAGATTTGAACTCTGCTCTTCAGATTTGGACTCTACTCTCACAGATCTAAACACTACTCTTCAGATCTGATATATCTACCACAGATCTGGACTTTGCACCCACAGATCTGAAAGATTTATCTCAGATCTCACCTCCAAACTCACATATCTGAGCTCCGCTCTTCAGATCTGGTCTCTATCTCACAGATCTGAGATATCCAAATTGAGTCTCCACACAGATCTGGTATATCGCTCGCAAATCTGAGTGTGAATGCCCCCTCTAACCCTTACCAGGGATCTGATACAATGTTAATTTATCCCAGATGTCGCTGCTCGATCTGGAAATCCTGAGATCTCAATGGCCTTGAGTCTCTATAAGCCAAAACAACCCAGCTTCTCTATGACAGAGAAGATCACATATAAAATAGACTTATAACTTAAAGCACGATAGATCTCTTAACACTTTACAAAAATAATGAGCAATCACACAAAAGGCTCATAGTTTTACCCTGGAAACCCCAATGGGGAAAACCAGCCTCGATGGGGCTTTCTTATTTCTCGAGCCTAGAGCATATAATAAAGAGAGAATGATTACACACATAAATTTAGAAGATCTAACAAAACTTGACGAGTATAAAACCCTAGATCTACATGCAATAGCTACTGCTGCTCTTGGGAAATGTGCCCCTGTTGTCTGCTCTGATCTGGATCTCTGAAGTATTGTCTCTGCTATCTCAGGATGTAGTACCACCTCTCTCATTCCTCTGCCCTGATTTGCTCTATCAATGAAGAAAGTCTGCAACCTCTCAGTGTAGAATGTGCCCCCCCTCTGCAGCTGTAAAGTCGCCCCTCCTCAGATCTCAATCAATCTCTGATGAGATCGTCTCAGATCTTCTTCAATCACTGAAGAAGATCACTCCTGATAGTCTCTGCTCACCTAGCCTTAAGCATAACAACTCCCCAGACAAACACGTCTTCCCCTTTAGGAAGTGCACCCCTCTGCCTTTGGAAAGTCGCCCAAACTCAAAACTCTAAGTTGTCTCCACTCAGATGCTCTCTATGCACACAGTAATGACTGACTGATGCCTCCGATCTAGCAAGGACTGATCCCTCTCAGATCCCCTCACTATCTCTCTCTGCAAATGTGCCCCCTCTCTCAAGAAGTCGCCCTCTCTGCATGCACAAGTTGCCCTTACCCTCAATCTCCTCTCTCTCTGTGAAGAAACTGCTGAGTAACCTCTTCCGGTGACCTCCTGCCTCCTTATAATAACTCACTGATCAATTGGGGTTTCCGAAACCCTAAAGTAAGTGCATGCAAAAATCTCGCTTTTGCATGTTTTTTAATTAAAAAAATCTTGCATGCAAAAAATTGCGTGCATAAGGCAAATCACCCTGAAAGGTCTGCATGCATCGACTGTTGGATTCATGCCATCTAGTAGAGTGCATCTCACCCTCTACCCCATCCTGATGCCTATACTGCAAATGCACCTCCATGCTAGGCACCTAATCATGGAGGACATCCCGAGATACCACTATCTCTAACAATCACTAATTTGAAGAAGTTAACAACTTCAAATTCAAATCTGGTGGATCTTGTTACCGCCCAATCCAACATGTGTGGTTAAAGTCCAAAAGAAACATGCTAGCTGAGGGGAACCAAAAGGAAAAGGCTAATGTCACCACACCGATCTCTTTTCACACTTTTGGTTGGCTCTTCTCCAACTCAAGGGGGGCTTCCCTAAACTAGGATTACTAGAAAAATAGGCAATAAGTGCAAGGTGAAATGAAGAGTAACTCTAGCAAAACATGTGTCCTATGTAGCATAGCAAAATAAGCGATGGAAGTATAAAGGGGATCACTCTAAGGACTAGTGCCAATCCAATCAAGGCGAAAATGGAGTCAAAGGATCACCAACTAAGAGGGCCTTGCATAATAGGTTACCAAGAGAAAAGAATTTCAACTGCTAACCCAAACCCTACTTGATGGAAATGAAGTTGAACTAGGTTTGCATGGGAAGGGATCGAATAAAGTATCCACTTCCTTTCTAGCTCTTGGGGTTCACCTTATAAATAAGCGTTTATGGATGCACAATCAGAATGAAGGTAAAGATACAACACATAAATCTCATATAAATAAATATGCAAGAAAGGTTGAAACAAAGATTAACTTAAGATATCTTTCTCCAATGGGGTCGTAACACCTTTCCTAGTGACCCAAACAAGAAGCATAGAAATAAGCTTGAAGCTCCAAACTGTTATTTTTCATATATTCATAGCATAAGAATTTAAATGCATAAACAGGATCACTAGAAGAAAGACAAAGCACAAAACAATAACACAGAGTTTAACCTGGGAAACCCAAATGGGAGAAAACCCAGCAACCTTCGTATAGAGATGATAATCCCGAGATCAGAGTACAATCATAAAATAGAAAAGATGGAAAATGTCTTCCAAAAGTAGAAACCCCAAAACAGTCTTCTTCTCCAGCTTGTGCGAACTTCTCTCTCCCCCAAGTGATGCGAACTTGTGAAGTGAGTGAGTGAGATAATGAGGTGACATAACCTCTTATTTATACAAGTGTAAAATGTAATAAACATATATATAGAAAAAAACAAATAATAATATACGAATAAAAATATAAAATAATAATGATAAAGTAAAAGGACTAAATTAAAAGTATTTAAACAAAAGAACACACCGTTTCGATTTAAGGGGTGTACGGGAGTCATATTTAAAGACTCATGCTATATTGTAAAACATCATCTTATATTATTTATTTTACTCATATATTATCAAAAAACATGTTGTGTTTATAGATTGACTCGTGCAACAATGGTATCAGAGCCGCCCGAGTCACAGGTTGACATCGTTGCTCCTGCAGCTGTCGTTTTCCTCTGTCGCCGCTGCGTTCCACCGCCTGCTGCCCAACACCGGTTTCCGTCCACGCGTTCACCGCCGTCCACTCGCCGCATCCCTCCCCTGCTCGAAACGTCTGCTCGCCGCGTTGACCCTTCCGCCAAACCTTCCATTCCTCCGCCGTCCTCCACCATCCCCACGCCTACTCTCCCGCCACCCTCCGCCGTCACTGCACGACTACCTTCCCCCATTCCCCCACGTCCTCCGCCGTCCACCCAATCATCCCCCACCACATCTCTGCAAGGTCCCCTCATAATCACACCATCGCCAACCCCAATTCGCGCCCTTCTATCTCGCGCCCTGCTCACTCCACGCTCCACATTTCTTTCGCTCCTGCCCACGCTCAGCCATTCTGCCGCATCCGTCACTCTACTCCATCAAAGCCTCCCTCCTTCCTCCACGGCAATTTCCCTTCCTTGACCATTCCACGTTTTCTGCAATAGACCACAGACCTTGAAATTAAGGGGGCATGTGAGGAAAGAGAATGTCACTATACTTATAGATACAAGTAGCACTCATAATTTTATAGACGTAAATGTTGCAAAAAAACTAAACTTGTTTGTATATCTAGCAACAGATATAAGGGTTATGGTAGCAGATGGAAAAAAAATTGATGGTATTGGGAAGTGTCACAAAGTTAAGTTGCAAATAAATGATTATAACTTGGAATCTAGCTTCTATACAATACCCCTCGGAGGAGTAGATGTTGTATTAGGAATCCAATGGCTACACACATTACGTACTTATTCCGCAAATCACCAGAAACAATTTATTAAATTCAAGTGGGATGGAAGAAAATATAAGTTGTATGGTTTTCAGCCACCTCCTACCCAAATTATATCTTCACGACAAATGGAGAAACTAATTCGAAAAGGGGCTCCAGCATTGGTCACACAATGTCATCAAATAGAAATACTAGCAGCAGAACTAGCCCACGACCAACAACCAGAAATCCAAGAATTAATCCAGAAATATGAGAAGGTATTCCAAGATCTTCCCATGAAATTACCAGCAGAGAGAGGAATAGAACACATAATTGAGGTTAAGCCAGATTCAACACCAGTAAATGTCAAACCCTACAGGTACCCTCACCATCATAAGATAGAAATAGAAAGGCTAATTCAAAACTTACTTAAATGTGGAGTCATCACAAGAAGTAGGAGCCCATATGCCGCCCGAGTAGTATTGGTTCGAAAGAAAGATGGATCCTTCAGGCTATCTATAGATTATCGGGGACTAAACAAAATAACGATAAAAAACAAGTTTCCCATTCCATTTATAGATGAGATTTTGGATGAACTCCATGGCGCCTGTTACCAACTTATTTGTACCATAGTTGGATTATCTGAAGAGCCGCCATTTGACAAACATGATAAGTGTTTGACTCCAGTGTATCAGATCATTCAACATTTGTGGCTAGCCAGTTTTGGTTAGCCTGTCTTGTTTTTTGAGTCGACATGACCATGGCCCCATGGGGGTTTGTAATAAAGTGTGCTAGTAGGATCTGAGTGTCTCGGTTCCCCATGACTGGATTAAGCAACTAAGGTATTCCAGGGAGTTTTTTCCCTTGTCAATTATACTTTGCTTAAGGCGATATATAATCGATGAGGTTTTCTCCCGCTCCTCCAAAGCTGGAATGCCCGATTTTGAAAATTTTGGCCATGGGAGGTTATTAGAGGCCAACTAATGTATATAAGCCTACTAGACACTGTTAGAATAGGTGTCGGTCATGTCCTAGGTCCATAACACCCTAAGAAAAAATTTCGAAAAAATTTTACCAGGTCCGTCGAATTTGGGTTTTTAATTATTTTTTAAATTTAATAAATTTCTCTATAGTTTAAATAGAGAAATAATAATTTGTAATATGTCAGTC
Source organism: Larix kaempferi (assembly GCA_027924585.1). Lineage (NCBI taxonomy): Eukaryota > Viridiplantae > Streptophyta > Pinopsida > Pinales > Pinaceae > Larix > Larix kaempferi. The sequence goes on from BSBM01000254.1 coordinate 2,189,537, forward strand.
GTCCGAGGTCCGAATTCAGTGATTGATGGCTCGTTTCATAAGCCAAAAATCACACATGACCTATGGACCAGCTAGATCCAAGTTTCGGATGTCATTCAGGCCTCGTAATTAATATTTTCTCTGAAAAGCCATTTACAGAGAAATTATTAATTAAAATAATAAAAATGATTATTTTGGAGATAATCCAAATCTCTCCAAAATAATCCAAATGGAATAAAGTAAAAGGCTAAATGACATGGCACTCAGCATTTATGAAGATTCCAATCATCTCTAAGCATCTTCAGTCAACTATACAGTCAGCACAAGTCAAAGCTCTTCAAGTAAATTCGCCCTCCATGCATGCAAAAACGAATTGGTGATGTGGAGGTTGTATTAAATGGTTTTTTGGTTGGTTTGGAGTTGCATTGAGTGGAGTGGGAGCGCCTTGCCTAGGTGGAGGCCACCTCCCACTCCCACCTACCTTGATTGCAATCAAAATTATGTTTAAAACTCCAAGCACCTACCTCAAGCTCACGTCAATCTCATTGGAGGGGCGAGTTCCACACATGGCACTTGCTTATTAGCATGGTGATATATCCAAAGTGAGATGGGGGGCGCCTTGCCAAGGTGGAGGCCACCTCCCCATCCACATCATCTCCAAGCTCGACTTGTGTTAGGTGGAGACTCATTTGATTGATGTTTTGATTGGTTGAGAGCTGATAGATTGAAATTCGATTGGGGTTAGGTGACCATTGGCTCCATTCAAGCCAATTCGACTTGGGCCTTTAGGTAGTCTTCTATTGCTATATAATGAGGCTCATTTTGCCTCATGGGGATGGATCTTTATGCATCGAAACTCTGAGCAACTGTATTTGAAATTATATTTAATAAAGTTGTGACTTTGGAGGTCAAATTCTTGGGGGCTCTTGGTGGCCATGCTTCATCACACTCTTGAGGTGATATTGTGTCATTTTTTCATATGTTTATGATTATTTAGTTTTGATCTATATGCTTAGAACGCTAACAATCTAGCACATGCATGTATATCTTCTCTATTCGCTTAAATCATATGTTATTTGCAGGTATTGCTAATGGTTTTGTGAGCTTTTGCAGGTTCTCCTTCACCCCAATTTTTGGCTAAAGATCTCTCTACTTGTTAAGCACTAGCAAAAGAGGAGTCTTATGTGTTTTCTTTCCATCAATTATCTTCAAACAAATCTTTTAAATCGGTTACTTGTCCTACCCATCTAAACTGTGGTAATCCAAGCCCTACTCTTCTCCAAGTTTAAGATTACTACCTAGTTTGCCTTTGTTTTTGGCTTGCTTGGTTTTTTGCCTGTAGAGTCCAAAAAACAACTTGATATGATACCACTACATCATACATGTCATTGATCAACATGATCAATCATCAAACTCATCACCACTGCTAGAACTAGAAGTAGAACTACAATCAAACTCACAATGTCATAGGCAATAGCATCATCATCTGGCTCAAGCTCGAACTCCTCAAGGTCATCTACAATTGCAGTAGTAGTGGTAGTAGTGTTAGTTTTTACTTGTTTAGCGTAATAACATTAAACAATATACTCACTAAAAGAAAGACAAGCACAACAAACACAAAGAAAACAAAATTTCTCTCGAGGAAACCACAAGGGAGAAAACCCTGGCAAAACTTCCTAAATATAGAAATCACCAAGTACAAGATAAAACCCCAAGACAAAAACAGCTTCTATCCTTCACTTGTGCGAACTTCTCTCTCTCCTATACAAACTTGAGTGAGTGAGATGAGTGATCCAAATGAGCAACTCAACCTCCTATTTATATTCTTTAGTTGAGGTGACTTTTCCCCAACAAGGCCGACTTGACCTAACTGACTAGACCGACTTGTCAATTACATAATATAATATTCTTTTATGGATTCTTCTAAGCCAACACAAGTCCTAGGGTTTGCATTGACTCTTTCAATGACTCTTACATTATCAATTACATCAATGACATCTCCCGAATGATGAATACAATAGACAAGTACATTTAGAACATCTTTAGTGGTTACATTTCTTTAACACTCCCTCTTAACTAGGAAGGTATTCTACAGACAACATCATCAACATCAACAGTTGTCCAACTGACTGGTGAAACTCTATATGTCGTAGGAAGTTTTTGGAACGTCATCATATGTCTGGGGCATCATCAACATCATCTACTGGAATATCATCATCAGCATCATCATCATCGTCAGCAAGGATTTGCTATAACATCAACATCATCTGCTGGAATACCACCATCAGCATCATCATCAACGTCAGCAAGAATTTGTTGGAACATCAACATCATCTGTTGGAATATCACCATCAGCATTATCATCATCGTCAGCAAGAATTTGCTAGAACAACATCATCATCAGTATATGAATACTAGAACAACATCATCAATCATCAGTAAGTGAATACTGGAACAACAACATCAATCATCAGTAAGTAAATACTGGAACAACAACATCAATCATCAGTAAGCAAATATTGGAACAACATCAATCACCAGTAAGCAAATACTGGAACAACATCAACCATCAGCATGTGAATGCTGGAACAACATCAACCATTAGCATGTGAATGCTAGAACAACATCAACCATCAGCATGTGAAGGCTGGAACAACATCAACCATCAGCATGTGAATGTTGGAACAACAATTATCAACATGTGCATGCTGGAACAATAACCATCAGCATGTGAATGTTGGAACAACAACCATCAGCATGTGAATGCTGGAACATCAACTGGGACAGTATCATCATCTGGAATATGCGTTGTGGTGGGCACTCCGGTAGACGATGCTAACTTACTAATCCTTTCAAACCATACAAGCCTAGTCAGACATCCTAATCTACCCAGGTATCAAACAGGCCTTGTCTGGCTTACTAATCCTTTCGGACCAAACAAGCCTAGCCAGACATACCAATCCCCCTAGGATCTAGCCATTGCTGACATACCAATCCGTCTGGATCAACCAGGCCTTGTCAGGCTGACGTACCAATGCTAGACTGAGCTGCCATACCAAGGCTCCAGGAAACTACTCCCTCTTTCGAGGGTGATCCTTTCAGACCCCACTCCTTTCGAAGGAGCTCCTGTCAAACTAGTCATCATCGTCACTCCCTCTTTCGAGGGAGGTCCTTTCGGACCACACTAAGCTTGTCTCGAAAGTATTCAAACTTTATGCGAGACAGAGGCTTAGACACATCAGCAACTTGTTCCTCTTTAGGAATATACTTGATATTTACAGCTCCCTTCTGCACCATATCCCGGATATAGTGATACTTGATATCGATATGCTTCAATCTATCATGGAACACTGTATTTTCTTACATCTTGATACAACTCTGATTGTCACAAAGAATATCAGTCACATCTATCCCTACATCGAACAATCCTGCCAACATCTTGCGAAGACAAACTGCTTCACTACAAGCTGTACATGTTGCGACATATTCAGCTTCTGCTGTACTGAGAGCAACACGGGGTTGCTTTCTACTGAACCATGAGATCATACATTATCCCAAACTAAAACAACATCCTGAAGTGCTTTTTCTATCTTCGGCACTTCCAACCCAATTTGAGTCTCTATATCCATATAATCTGAACTCACTATCTGAAGCATATCTGAGTCCATAGTCCAATGTACCTTTTAGGTACCTCATCACATGTTTTGCTACAATTAGGTGTACATGTCTTAGGCTCTACCATCTATTGACTCAAGGTGTTCACAGCAAAACATATATCTGGTCTATCTGACGCATATCTGAGTCCATAGTCCAATGTACCTTTTAGGTACCTCATCACATGTTTTGCTACAATTAGGTGTACATGTCTTAGGCTCTACCATCTATTGACTCAAGGTGTTCACAGCAAAACATATATCTGGTCTAGTATTGGTCAAATACATCAATGAGCCAATAATTTGTCTGTACATCATAACATCTACTATCTCTAATGAAGCATTATTCAAGAGCTTCAAGTTTGTCACCATCGGAGTAGTCATGGCCTTGCAATCCAATATCCCAAATCTTTTTAGGATCTCAATAGTATATTTTCCTTGACTTAGGAAGATCTCATCTGGGAACTGCCATACTTCAAGACCTAGAAATAGTGCATCATCCCAAGGTATTTCATCTCAAATTCCGCAGCAAGCTTCTTCTTACATTCAGTGATGGGCTTGTCTTCCCCTGTCAGAAATAAATCATCCACATATAATAGCAATATCATAGGTTCATCATCTATGACCTTATAATAGAGGTCGGAATCTGCTTTACTCTTGGTAAAGCCCAAGTTCGTCAGGAAGCCATCAATTCTTCCATACCATGCTCTGGGTGCTTACTTCAACTCATATAGTGCTTTCTTTAGTTTGCATACATGTAATTTTCTGTCATATGTTTCAAATCCTTCTGGTCGCTCGATATATACTTCCTCTTCTATTTTTCAATTCAGGAAAGTTGTCTTTACATCCATTTTGACGAAACTATTGACTTGTCCTTCGATCTTGGTACCACATCCCAAACATCATTATTTATGATGGATTGGTATTCTTCAGTCATAGCATCCAACCATTCCTTCTTCTTTGCGGCATCTTTGAAACATGTGGGTTCTTCTTCAACAAGGTTACACATCAAGGCTACATAACTAGAGTATGGCCTTGGTCTCTTGCCTTCTCTACTGGTTCCTTCTAGAGCACCATATTTTCCTACATCTTGTATTATTTCTCGTGCCCAAGCTGGTCTTCTCTTCCGTGGATTTACCTCATGAGGTGTCTCCTCAGGTCTCTGAGGTTCTGTCATGTCATGATCCTCTGGAATATGTTCTTCTTCAATATTCATATTTGATGCATTGTTAGTTTCTGTAACTCTAGGAGCTTCATGCTCCTCTTCATCTTCATGAGTCTTCTTAGATTTGTTGAAAGTTGTATCTTCATCAAATGTAACATCTCTACTAGGTCATTGAATACCTAGATCTCGAACTCTGTTGCAAGTTCTCTCTTGCACCCATCCATGGGCACCTCATCTTCAACCTTGTAGCAAAGGTTGATATCTCATCACTCTATGTGATTATTCTATCCCATGGGTGCCTTTTGAGATCATACAAAGTCTTCTTCAATCTGCACGCATGTGGTTCTCTATAGAGAGTCCTGAGTCCTGGAGGTTGCTTGATATCTTCTTCTACTTTGTTTACACCATCTATCTAGTGTAATATCCATCACTTACGAAGTGTGTCTGGCCACTAGAGCAACATCTCGTCATAGTCGACTCCCTCTTTCTGAGAGAACCCTTCCTTTGTACTTTTGTAGTATGCTTGATTTCATAAGTCGTGTTGAATGTTATAGGTGGACCATTGTCACTTGTTCTACGAAACAAATCTCATTATTCTTCATTTCTAGGTGATCGTTCACGATATTTCCTACAAGTCAAATTCAGTTGCATGGTTAGAAACATTTCATGGTTTCCAAAACATATTAATAATGACAAATTCTTATGCATACAAACATAGGTCACACAATCATGCAACTATCTTAGCCACTACTTCAACACAACATTCATCCATATCCCGTATTCACACGGTAACTTTCTAGATGCCTTCCATCTCTACCAGAACATTATTAAGAAAGTACACTACTCCCAATATGTCAACAAAGAGGTTTCATTCTAGATAAGTAGCAATGGAATGTTGTACATCACCATAGGCCACTTACCCATTGCATGCATATTAGTAGTATTATGTCCATCAATGCAAACATTCTAACATGCATAATACACATCCTAAATCTATGAACATAAATATGTACCCAACTGGACAATATAGGAAATGACAATTCAAATACTTATCTTTGTTTGTTTGGTAGGATCTCTCTTGATCCTAGTCTCCTTGCAGGAGTCTCTAACAGTGTGCTCCACTCCATTATTTGATTATGAGGACCTATTCTTTCCCTTCTTATGACCGACAATGTTGAACAAGTCTTCTATACCGCAACTCACAAGGACTCATGGTCCTAGCTATTAGGGTTGAGTCCGCATGTCCCTTTAATTTGTAGAGTCCTCCTTCAATACCAATCACGATTGCATCCCTTCTTATCCAATGCTGAGATAGATAAGAGGTTCTTCTATCTTCCTAGTTTGGATTGAAGTACATATTCCTCACTGGAATCTTCGTCTTCTCTGGTTTTGATTTCGTCATCATGTTCATTATCTTCGGTTGCATGAGCATGAAATCTTTTCTTTTGTTTCTTGAATTGTCCAGATTTGAGAGGGCAATTTTTTGCAATGTGTCCCATCTTGTGACAAGAGAAACATTCAAAGGAGGAAAAGTCTTTCTTGACCCTCTTGTTCCTTTGAGATCTTTGAGGTCTTATGGGAGAGTGGTCATGAGTACGTACATCATTCTTTCTTTTCCTTCCTCATTTGGCATGAGTTGCCAAAGCTTGATCTTCATTATCATTTAGTTTCTCCTCTTACAGCTATTCTTTCTTCTTTTTGCACACACTCTTCCCATAGTTGTCTGGACATGATTAATCTTTTCCTAGCGCATATGCAACAAACAAAAGGTTCCCAATCTCTAGGAAGACCATTCAGAGTGGTCATTACAACTTCAACTTCTTCTACCATGTCTCCAATGGCTTCTAATTGTTCTTTGATCTGAGATACTCTTGAGAAATATGAATGCATAGTCTCAGACTTTTGGATCTTCACACCCTTGAGTTGATTTCTCAAGGTCATCTTTCTATTAATGTTCTTTCCTTCAAACAGACTAGTCAAAGCATCAAACATTTGCTTTGGAGTCTTCTTTGAGGACACTTGAGGAATCAAGTGATCTTTGATGGAGTCAGCTATGATCCTCTTAGCCTTGATCATATTCTTCTTGTGTCTTGCTTTGGCCTCATCTCCTTCTGGTTCTACAACTTCCTCCTTTGCAAAGTCTTTTAGGTCATGTTCTTCAAGAATGAGCATGACTCTATATTTCCATGCCCTGAAGTTCTCATCTCCTTCAAGCTTCTCATCAAGCTTGGTAGTGCTTGTCATTTTGATAATATGAGAACCTCAAATGGAAATAGAATGGATATAGAACTTACCAGTAAAGTTGTCCCTTTTGAAAACTGCTTCTACCTTGACTTAGGGTTTGACAGAGAAACCCTAATTTTCCAACTTCGGGATCTTGGAGAACTGATTGATGAAAAGATGCGCCTCCTCAAGGCGAGTTGAGCAATGTACTCTTTCTCCCAAATCTGTGAGCAGATCTTCCTAAAACTTGATGCCCTAGTTCTCCAGGCTGTAGTGGTGGACCCAGAAAAGAAAATTCTCGGAATTGAATTATGCTTCGACAGAAAGATGCGCCCTAGTAAGGCAAGTTAGATGCACCCTATTTTTCAGTTGATCTGTGGAGAGAGCTCCCAGAATAAGAAGCCCTAGTTTCTGCATTTGCAGAGGATGTACAATGTTTTCTTTAAGATCTGCTCTGATACCATGTTAGTTTTTACTTGTTTAGCATAATAACATTAAACAATATACTCACTGAAAGAAAGAGAAGCACAACAAACACAAAATTTATCTTGGGGAAACCACAAGGGAGAAAACCTCGGCAAAACTTCCTCAATATAGAAATCACCGAGTACAAGATAAAACCCTGAGACAAAAACAACTTCTCTCCTTCACTTGTGTGAACTTCTCTCTCTCCTATGTGAACTTGAGCGAGTGAGATGAGTGATCCAAATGAGCAACTCAACCTCCTATTTATATTCTTCAATTGAGGTGACTTTTCCCCAATAGGGCCAACTTGACCTAACTGACTAGGCCGACTTGTCAATTACATATTATAATATTCTTTTATGGATCTTCTAGGCCGACACAAGCCCTAGGGTTTACATTCACTCTTTCAATGACTTACATTATCAATTACATCAATGACATCTCCCGAAGGAGGAATACAATAGAAAAGTACATTTAGAATATCTTCCGTAGTTACATTTCTTTAACAAGTAGTAGATGAACATCTAGAAGCACGAGGTTAGGGTTCATTTTATAGCTTTAGGGTTAGATTCTAAGTTGGACGAAATGGGGAAACAGGGACGAGTTTCCCAAACATTGACCCATTTGAAACGCGGCCCCCCAAAATTTTGGAAATGGGGATATATATCAAAGTTAATTCTTGATCTCAAAGTTTATCCTCCATGGACATTAGTCAATGACACAACACCTTACAATTTTGATGAAACTTCCTAATCCAATTGTTAAAATAAGGTTGAAAGAGATTCCCATGCTTATGGTGATTTTGCTTAAGTGAAGAGTAAATCTTTTATTAAGGTCATGACAGAGGAGTTCAACAATCAACACCACCGACATCAAGGTATATAGAGGGGTTGATGTGCTTGATTAAATGCCAATCTTATACCCTCGTACATGATAGAATTTGGTGGAAAGTTTCAAATCCTGGAATCCTAAAAACTGTTAAGTTTGTTGAATTTTGAATGGGATCTAAAATTCTACTTTTTACATATGAAGTCCGATGAGGTTGGAACCACTCTCAAACATCCTGAAACAATTAATGGTAATGTTAAAAATTTAAGTAAAAGTGGTATTTTCCTTATCTTTCATTTTCTAGTAAAAGTGGTATTTTCCTTATCTTTCATTTTCTATCCTTTTACTTTAAGAATTTAACATTACCATTTAGTATTTCTAACATTACCTTTTAGTATTGCCAAATCTACTGAGTAACTACACAAAGTAGGTTTTTTTTCCAGACAACTCGGCCGGTTCAGGATGTAACTCGGCCGAGTTGACCGATTCAGTACCGAACCGACCGAGTCAAACATCAACTTGGCCGGTTCGGTATTGAACCGGTCACCCGATCCGGTTTGAAGGCCGAGTCAGCTCGATGGAGGGTCAACTTGACCGAGTCCAAGTCCGAGTCCGAGTTGATCGATTTTTAAAACAGAGGTTCAAACCAAGTACAATGCACAATCCCTAGATTTGAATACCAATTTTATACCTATATCTTATTTTTACAAATTTTGATTCATGTCTAACATGTCATCAGAAAGAAAAAATTCTTCCACTTCTTGCCCAAGAAAGAGTTCTAATACCATTTCTAGTAAACCTCAATAGATAAAAGACAACACCCTTAACTTGAAATAACTAAAATACATCCACTGATAGTAGACACAAGAATATAAAGAGAACCCTTAAGGTAGGGTAACCCTATCAAATACTCCTTTTGGAACGAAACACTCCACGACCCATGCTTGCTACAATACAATACTCAACATATCCAAAACAATAATAAGACTAAACCAATAGTTTTCCTGTCTCAAAATAAATTCTCTAGAATATGCTTCAAATTTAGAAGTCGAGATATTCAAGCTTCTACAGCAAAGACATACTTGGATGTCCAATTCATAGATGCTACCTTCAACATGCAACCAGCCTCTCAGTCACAATTAAACAAATCATATACATCTCTAGCAATCCCAAAGAAACACTAACAGTTGTGGCTTGAAGATATCCCATTCATAGTTTGATTGTGGCATGCCATTGATAATCCTGCAATGCTTTGTAGGTAAGAGATTTAAGAAACTAAGTCTTGGTCCTTTTGAGTGCACATATTGAAAGGGTCAACCCTAATTACCCAGAATATCAATTGTTGTAAACTCTTCCAATTCTTGCCCAATAAAGAGCTCTAATACCATTTGTGGTAAACCTTGATAGATAAAAGATAAAACCCTTAACTTGAAATAACCAAAATACATCAACTAATAATAAACACAAGAATACAAAGAGAACCCTTAAGGTAGGGCAACACCTTAGGATCTATGCCAACTACCCCTTGTTATTATATTATTCCTTCTAACTACCTAGTGGGGCTATTTATTACCCGCCAACTACCAAATGGGCCTATTTCGTGATTATGGCCACATTACAATTAGTATCCCCCTTGGGTACCTCCCTAGATACCCCATATCATCCTCCCTATTACCAGTTAAGTTGAACTTAGTTGGACTTTCAAGCAAGCGTGCCAAAGATGAACATGCTACATGTTCTTTTTCAGCGATATTGAAGTCCATCAGGCCTTTTTTAGGGCCCTTTTTAAAACTTTATTGCATGTCCATACCCCCATGGGGAATTGTAATAAGTTGGTCTAAGCATGGTCTTTTTGTAACAGGCTTGGCTTGCCTTAGGTTTATCTATCAAGGGGATACTCTAGAGTGTGTTTTCCTTAGATATTATGCGTTGCGCTTCAGTGACGTATAATTCCTGAGTTTTTCACTCACACCTCCAAAGTTGGAGTATTTACCTTGGTGGTCAAACTTTGGGAGGTTATTAAAGCCTAAGTGTCTATGCATTTTTTACATGCCAGCCATCAATAATGAGTCGTATGGACATGCACTAGGTCCCCTAGGAGTTTGAGTCAATTCCAAGAAAAATAATTTCGTCGTTAAATTAGGCATTTTTTAATGGTTTAATTGGGAAATTTCAAATTGTAAAAAAAGTATGGTCTGGAGGCGGATTTTGGTGCGGGGATGCTCGTTTTCACACTCAAAGCATCCTCATTACCCTGGGACCCAGTTTTCCTATGCTTCGGGTGATTAAATTATCACTTAGAGCATTTTTGCTCAAAAGGGCGACAAAATGGCAAAGAAATGCTAAAGAAGAGACAAAATGTCAAAAGTCAAATAATTAAATAAGGAAATTAGCATGTGCCAAATGACTTGGCATTTCATCCTAAGTGGTGGGAGACTTAGTTAAAAGCATAAAGCTTATGTTAAGAGGTCAAATCATATGTGAAGCGAATATTTCAAAGTTTGAGGAGCGTCCCTCTTCACATGGGCGTCTTCTCCACATGGCAATTCATTGTTGGTCGTGATACAAACAAGGTAGGGATGCGCCTACCTCTCTTGAGGTGGCGCAATCCCTTTGGGATTGGCTTCCAATCAAGCCACAACCAAAGGATTGAACTCAACGTGAACACCCTCTTCAAGCATATGCGCCTCTCTCTTGGGATTAACGCCTCCCCCCTCTTGTAAACTCTATTTAAGAGAGAGCATTCCACACCTTTTGCTATTAGAAGGTGGAACCTCTACTCTTGTGTTCTTTGTAATATTTTTTGAGTATTGGAATAAGAAGAAAGGATTAGGAGGCTACTGCATTGTGTGATTGTCTATTGTGTGGATGTCTGAGGCTCATTGAACCATTGAGGAAAACTGTGTCATTTTGCAACTTTGCTTATTGTTGGAATTAAATCGACCTTCGAAGGGAATGTGCATTCTAGTAGGATAAGAAGTAACATTTGATAATTTACTTTTTATTGGTAGCTATATATGATGCTTTGAAATTTGTAAATTCTTGTTTGAATGAGCTAATTTTTAGAAATCTTTTATGTGGTTAAGCATCGATATTTTGATTCTCTTGTGCAAGTTGTTGTAAGATGTCCAAAAGTTATCTAAGCTGGAGGGTGTAGCAAGCATGCTAGCATTGTTACTTCTCAAGTATTTTCAAAAAAGGAGCTTAGTCCCTCTCAATCCCATTACCAAGAGGACTCCATTCGCCCAACCTCTTTTCCAATCTTTGGGTTCTATCTCTCTACTTCAAAACTCATACTTTTTCTTTGTTACTTGGGTGTTTTACTTCAGATCTATAATCATTTGTAGCATTTAAAATAGGTCTGATTTTTATTCATTAGATCTTAGAGTTCAAAGTTTATAAATTTTACATCTAGATCTAGTGAAAGCAATTTTCCTTACAAGCTCATTTATCATAAAATCTAAAAGCTTGTTAGGCTAGTTTGCTTGGGGTTTAAAGTTATATTTGGCTGATTTAAGAGTCTTTTATTTGATGCCCTAAAGGGGCAAGCAAAGATCCCAAGAAACAAGCTTTCTAGCTTGTTTTCTTGGTTCGTTTTGAGTGGTTTTTTCCTAGTTTAACATAGAGATTTTTTGCAAGTTTTAGATGGCAACCCAAAGTCACTCTTAAAGTGCTTTGGGCCACTTTTCTACTAATCTTTCTTTGTTGTTTTTAGCTTTTTTTTAACAGGTAGAGAGGCGTGTTGGCGAAATTTCGAATGATTTGAGCCATCCGGAGCATTTTGGGAACCCTCCTCTTAATTCGATTCATTTTCTTTGAATCTTTTGTAAACTTGTTACACCTATCTTTCAAAGGATTACAAGTGTTCCTGAAAAGTATTGTAAAAGAAAAATTAAACGAGAGCAAGTGGACTACCCAGCACCCACACCCCATCCCCCCTGGGGGGGTTCGCGTCGTCTCATTTTTGTGATTGTTCCTTTTTATTTTAGTTTAGTTTTCTTTCTTGCTTTAATAAAATCAACCAAACTAAAATTAACCTTGTTGGTTGCGTTTCAACGACAGACCACAAGTGTACTCAGGACCTCACATTTAGCTTTTTTACTTTCAGTTTATTTTTCCAACTAATAAAATAAACATAAGACTAAAATTTAACTTGTTGGATCCGTGTCAACGGTGGGCGATAAGAGTACTCAAGTCTTAGTTTTTTCACATTTTTTAACAATTTCCAGTTTTTCCTAAGTAATTTTGTCCTTACTTTCCCGAAGTACGGTGCCACGAAAAGAGCTTGCTCGAGTACTGGAATTCAGCCAGAAAAGAGATTCTTGGAAGTAGATTTAACCAAGTAGAAAATCAAATTTTGTTTAATAAAATAAACCAACGCTTAAACTCTGAGTAAGCTCTTCGTCGCTGCAGCTTAGTCTGATCAATTGGTCAACCAGAAAGGAAGGTAAGCACTAGTTTAAATAGGAAAATCCAAATAAGCTACACTTCAAGAACTCGGGAGGTTGCATGGGTTGACACCATAGAGTTAGAAGGCTACTGTAAGCAGGTTATGCCTCACCTTGTTGGACACTTGGTAAAACCGCTGTAGCACTCAATTCGAGAGGTTAAGTTTACTTGGGCCAAACCCCCAATAAACCCACTCCTCTAATACTCACTGATAATTCTAAAACTGACAACGAGACTTTGCAATACTTTCACGACACAACACAGCAACATCAATTTCACAATCTCGGCACTAGTCATCATATGTTATCATGGTTTAAATTAATCTACACGATGTCGTGAATATCTTTAATCTCATGTGTTGTTACTTAAATTCCATTACAAGGTAGTTGATTCAGCATTTTTATCATCTTTCTAACTCCTAGACTAATGGTTGCCTTTTTCTCTTTTTTCATAGATTAAAAACCTTAGATTTTCTTTATTAGGGCCCACCCCCCTTGGCTTCGCTAGGAGTAAACCTAGACGGAGGAGTTAAGTTTTGAGTGACAACTCTTAACTCTGACTTGCACCCAAGGCCACACCGAGCGGCTTGAAGATTTCTGTCGCATTCCCCCCTTAGGTGTGCTTCCAGGCGACAACACTCCCTAAGTACATTACATATTTGACCTTACGCCCCTTCCACAAATTGCCTTGTACAGCCAACCAAATATGAAGATAGATGACATTGTACGCAAAGGCCTATGCTTTACTATTGAACATGGCAGCTTTATTGATTGCTTGTCACCTTATAGATTTTCGTTGGATGCACCCTACCACCACCACCTCTAAATGACTGGAAAATATATCAATACAATCATCCATAGTGATATCTGTCAAGACTATATCAGAGGCACTTCAATCTCCCCATGTAAGCCACTTTGCTCAAAACCTAATTTGATGTTAAGCATTTTCTTCAATATTTGAATCATGCCAATATTCATCCTGAGTAAAACCATATAATTAGTCTCGTGCTTAGAGGTTTCCACTATGACGACTCAGGTTTGCTCTTATCATTTTAGAGTGGTAGCAAAGCATCATAATCCTAGAAACCACATTGCTTATCACAATAACAACAATGAGTAACTTCATTCTTAAATTCCTAATATAATAATAATCTAATTTTAAGGTCACGACCTAAACAAACACCAAATTGGTGTTTGAGACACCCTTGTTTGTGCGACAAGGGACCCCCTCCATGCATTGATTTGACAGTTGACTACTAAACTCTACAAAGGTGCACATACCCTACCCCCCTACGGATTTGAACCTGTGACCTCCTAGGTTCATCTTAACCCCAAATCTATTACATGTCAAGAGGGATCAAAAGCTCGAGTTATAAAACTCAATGTTTTATGATCCCTCTAGAAGCAAAACAAATCCTTAGATTAAGCATTTTCTTCAATACTTAAATCATGCCAATATTCATTCTAAGTAATGTTATCACATCCATAGTAGCTGGTCTACCATGATGTTTTAGAGCAGTTGGTCCCAGACCTAAGCCAATCCTTCATTGAGATGAGCCTATTTTTCTTCACAGTGATGATCAATGTTGGGGTACCTACAGAGGCAGCCAGAGTTCCAGAGCAATACCATCAGCTTGCCTCTGGCACTTTTGAGCCTCCATGACCACTAAGAGACACTTGTTAGACCATGGTTTCACTTTAGTAGTGCAATAGAGTAGGTGGCTGATATATCTTCCTTTGCCTTTCCAGACTGTCAAGGGCACTTCAGATCCAAAGATAGACATGACTAAGCATGATATATCATATATGGCATGAGGTTTGCATATATGTGTTGTCTTTCTTGATTATCTTAGTAGATGTCACTAGTCATATGTGGTAGCAATATGGTGATTGTGCATTTATTGGTTGCTTTTGGACTAACAATTGAATTGGTTAAATAGTGTGATGTTAAGGCTTAGGCATATGCTCATTAGTAGGGTTACCCCTTGTACTACTTAGCCCATTCCCCACTTGCCTCTAGCATCACATGTTCACTTGTCCTTCCACCCATCCATTTGTCTGTTATGTTGATCATCTCCCTTGACTTGGATAAGACTTATGAAATCAAAGATCTTCCCCACGTTGACCTCTGTATTGGTATGGCCTCCATGTTGTTTGTGTCTTGGCTCTAGAGTGAGTGGCTACACTTTCAGTCACCCCGGATGTTGAGGTGTAGTTAGGATTGTGTTGTCCACTGGAAGTGTCTCCCTTAGTCCTCGAAGTAAGTTGTCTTTATCTGTCAATGAAAAGTGCCCGCGATGAAAACCGTGATTGGTTGTGCTTTTTAGCGCATGTAAACTCACAGAAAGGGCCATGGAATGAAATGAAATGCAAACCCTGGATGAAAACTCCAGTTAGTTGCGCTTCTCAGCACATGTAAAATCCAAGGGTCATCAAATGAAAAAGGTCATGAGCAAAATATAAAATACATCGAAGCTTAATGCCATATCTAAAAGGATGCAGGCCTAAATGAAAGTCAAGACTTGCAACCAAGAGCAAGTAAAAGTATAAAGTCTTGCAATGAAAAGCAAGCAAAGCATTTGTCAGAGTCTATTGGTGCCCTTCTGAGCACTCTAGCCATTTGTGAGACACTGCCATTCCCTAGTACCTGCCTACCCAGTACATGTCACTATGTCCTTGTTTCCCTGGTACTCTGAGAGATCATAAGTCTTGTCCGCATAACTCAAACTTCATTGGACCTAGCCTTTCATTGATTCCACCTCACCCAAAGTAAGTGAGGGGTGGTCTAAGTTGTACAAGGGAGTGAATGTGAAAACGAGCATATGTTTAGGACTTCATTATTGGTATGCAGCCGTCAATCTTTGGTCCATATTTTATGTTGTTTATTTTGATCACCACTGTTGCATGCCACTAATGATTTATGTACGCTACTAATATAATTTGGAGAGTACTATTGATACCTTATACACATAGAGATACTCAGTTTTGGTTCAGTCATCATTTTTTACCATTTTGACCATGTTTGACTTGGTCAACCCTTTGACCTGGTCACTGGGCAAGGCCCGGGAGCGGATATGACTAGGAGTGATCATTTCATTTATTTTGATGCCTATGGATTCCCAGACGACTATTCCATGCTTCAATCAGTGAATTATTGCCTTGGTACAGATTTATTATTATTTATCAGGCTATATATTTTAATTATTAGAGAGGAATTTTCTTCCAAATCACATCACAGGTGGATCCGGGGTGTATGAGTAGTCATTTCTTATGGATTTCATGCTTCTGATTTCATCCATGCACTTATATCAAAGTTTCGGGCAAAGAAAGAGCAGATTATGGGAATATTTGATCATTTACAGAGATTATCAGCATTTTATTAATTAATTAAAGTGACTATGGTTTATCAAGTTTATCAAAGGGTGAATGTTTGGCAACAAAGTGACATTGGACATTTATCTTATGTTATGAGGGGTCTTTGGACTTCATTTCACACAGTCATATCATCATTTGGGCCCCACTTTATGTACTTGGCCTCTCTTGGCAAAATTGCACCTCTAGGAGGAGAGTGCACTCATGGGCACAGTTTTCATTATTTATCATATGGTTTATGTTGGGGCTGTTATGTCCCTAGGGGGACAACACAACCCCTAGGAGCCCCTTTTCATTGTACTATCATGTTATATCATTTCATTATGTACTTGGGCGCACTTGGATAACTCGCCCCCCCTTAGTGAGTTGGTTTTTGATTGGTGGATTGTAATTCAATCTCAGCCATTGTTTTGTATTTGTATCTTGTATTCTCAGACATTGAGAAAAGGATGGATAGGGATTGTGCTCTCTCATTCCTATGTTAGGAAGAGAGCTCTCGATGTTATGGACTTTTGGCACTTGGACTGAGATAATAGAGAAATTTTGTTGAGCAGATTTTGTCTCTTGTAGTGAATGATTCAAGACTTGTGATTGCATATTGTTTTTCCTTTGCACTAGAAGAATTTTGTGGAAGTTCTTGGCATCTTTGTGTGAAATCGATTTGCATACAGGGGGCAGCGATTTGAGGGAGGGTGCATTTGTGGGAAGAACCCCTTCTCTCTCTCTCTCTCTCTCTCTCAACTTGTTGAACAACAGGGAGTTATTTTTGTATCTTGTATCAAGTATTTTCTCTCTGGATCTCTCTTATGTGATTGCATTTTTCTCTTGAAGAATCAGACTAACATTTGTTGCTGGTTTGGCAGGAGGAGAGCGCACTTGTCCACTTGGGTGAATTTGGAAAAGAGTGGGAACTACACCATTTACTTCTCAATTGATCTCTGTGGGAGCAATTGTCACCATCTCGGCATCTCTCAGGAAGCAAGTAAAGTCACCATTTCTCTCTTGATTCATTTGCATTCCATCTGTCATTGAAAATATTTAGCTAACTAAAACCCCCGAAAAATCGCATAAGCCATTTTACTAGGAACCAAAGAATTTTGACATTTGGGTATTTTTATCCATCATCTAAAACCTCTAGAAACTGAATGACATAGCATTTTGACTCCATTTACCCCTTTAGATTTGGCACTGGTACTTTGATGAATATGACCCTCTTGTCTTGGTAGTTGTGGTTCTGATTTGTGACTTGGCTTTGCTTGTGGCCTTTAGCTATTGATTTATCTTTTATCCAAGCAGTGTTTTCCAAGTGTTAGGACAGCCATATACTCTTGTATTAATTTCTACCTTAGGCATTTTCAATTTGCCAAGTAAATCCCCCTAGGGTAGCAATTTATTCATCTAGACCTAACACTCACTCTAACTAGATCTTTCACTAATTTTAATAGCTATGAGGAGTGATTTTTGAATTCACATTGTCATATCTTTTCTTATCTCAATCAATACTCTTTAAGCCTCCCTCAGTAGCATTTATTCTTGGTCTAGGGTTTCTTCAGAAGGGTGTCCTGCCTTCCTTTGTTGCCTAGCTTTTTTTAGGGTGTTCTATTTGCCAGAGTCTTTCCATAAGGAGAGGCTAGGGTCTCCCCCTTAGCCATCTAGTTTAGATTGGCTTAAAGTGAAGAGTGTCTTGATCGGCGTGACAACAGATCCATAGTTGGGGATCAGGACCCTCTTAGGTCACAACTTTGGTTGCCTAGCTCCTCTACCATCCTGGATAGGATACTCATTTGGGGCAACTACAAGAATTGTGATAACAAGTAAATCCAATATAATTAGTCTCATGCTTAAAGGTTTCCACTATGACAACTCAGGTTTGCTCTTATCATTTTAGAGTGGTAGCAAAGCATCATAATCCTAGAAACCACACTGCTTATCACAGTAACGACAAAGAGGCACTTCATTCTCAAATTCCTAATATAATAATAATAATAATAATCTAATTTTAAGTTCACGACTTAGATAGACACCAAATTGGTGTTTGAAACACCCTTGTTTGTGGGACAAGGGACACCCTCCATGCAGTGATTTGACTATTGAACTCTACAAAGGTGCACATACCCTACCCCCCTTCAGATTTGAACCTGTGACCTCCTAGGTTCATCTTAACCCCAAATCTATTACATGCCGAGAGGGACCAAAAGCTCGAGGTATAAAACTCAATGTTTTCTGATCCCGCTAGAGGCATAACAAATCCTTAGATTATTTTTAACATTGTGATAATTATTAAGAGAAATAAGACGTTGGCTTTTTTTCATTTCTTTAGCATTACATACACATGTGCATGAATGAAATGTAGAAGGTCTCCCCCTGTCCAAGTTGCAAAGCACCTCACTTCTCTCATCACAATTATGAAAATAAAGGGAGATTTGTGATGCAAAAAGCTCACTCACTCCTTCAAATACAAGGGAATTTTTTAATCAAGATACTTCCCTAATATCTCAATGGCGAGCATCCACCACCGGCACCTATCAAGAGGTGGGATGTTGTTTACACTATACAACCACTGAACCCAACTTAACAGCCCCCTTGCAGGTAGCACATCATCCACTTCTTGTGAGGATTGAACCCTGGTGGGGGCTATAGAAGTGCCCCACTTTCACAAACCCGACATGCCTATTGTGACTTCAGGGACAAGGATTGGAGATGCGAAGTCTATTTTTTAGGAGATTTTATTTTATAGGTCTAATTATTGATGACTTTTGCTATACCATTTTTACTAGCATCCCCTCCTATTCATGACTAAAAAAAACATTGGTTTGATCACACTGATACTGAGATCTATACAACCTTATAGATCCTCTATTAGGGCTATCAGACAACAAATCCTACCCCATAAGCAATCTAGAAGGATGAAATCTACGAGCTTTAGATTTATCCCACAGGAATCTCAACTATTTGTTTCTTCACTGCCATATACACAGATCAAGCTCAGATGATAGCACAGACACTCCACCTACCTCTCATGAGATGCTACCAAGCTATTGTCCAACACCAATGCTCCCCCAAGTTTTCGGGACGTGGGAGCGTGGGAGCAGGGAAACGCACATTGGGGACGTGTGGAGACCACCCCCAAATTTTAGGGAAATTCGGGGGGGACGGGGGGGCGTTAAGGTCATAAAAATTATAAAAAATATAGAGGTTTTAAATACCAGCAACAACAATTCATCGCGTGTAAATACAATTTAAGCTGCTCCCTGTAAATACAGTCTAATTCTTCAATGATTCAATACACTTCAACATTGTGTGAATCGATGGCATAGATGTTGTAATGGGGAACTGTGACTTGAGGATCCTATTTCTTCATGATTCTAGAGGAAATCACATTATTTGAGGCTTTCAAGTCCAACATACAATTATGTAGGAGTGAACTATTAATCCTATAATGGGATCCTATTCATCAATAACACCCTGTGCCCCCCTCCTCTAGGCTCTTAGCCCTTTCCTCTACCTTGAATTTCGAAGTTGATCCTCGAGGGACATTACTCAACACCCTACAATTTTGATGAAACTTCCTAAATCAAGCATTAAAATAAGGTAGAATTAGAAAAAATTTCCCATGCTTAATAAGTGATTTTTGCTTGACTAAAGGGAACATTTTGATTAAGGTCATGATAGAGAAGTTCAACAATCAACACCACCAACATCAAGGTACATAGAGAGGTTGATGCGCTTGATTAAATGCCAATCCCTTAACCTCATACATGATAGAATCCAGTGGAAACGTTGCAATCCTGAAATCCTGAAAACTGTTAAGTCTGTTGAATTATGAATGGGATCTAAAATTCTACTTTTTGCATATGAACGCCGATAAGGTTGGAACCACTCTCAAACATCCTGAAACAATTAATGGTAATGTTAAAAATTTAAGTAAAAGGATAGAAAATGAAAGATAAGGAAAATACCACTTCATCGGTGCGCGATTCAAAATAGGGGACGAGCTCCCCCATGTGTTTCCTGAAGTTTCTTCAAATTGGGGACGAGGGGAAACGTTTCGCTACGAGCCCCCAAGTCCCCGGGGCGTGGGGAGCGAGGGGGGCGCGCCCCCAACCCTAGGGAACGCGTCCCCGTGTAACACTGTCCAACACTGAGCAGTACAGTCTTCTGGCTTCAGATGACCCTCAACAAAACCTATGAGACTTATCATGATTGGAGATGATAAGTAAATAGTTTACTCATCCACATCTATATTACTTTAGACACGTGCTCCTCTCTTTCTTTACTTTTACTTACATTACAGTTTCTTCTTGCTGTCTCATTAAAGCTTCAGGCTTAATCTTTTAGACTAGACAGGAGATGCTTTACACACTCCTTTGCTTTCTATACATTTGCTGACACTTCCAGTCCCCTTAACTGTCTTTGGCCAGTTGAGGAGATCCAATATAATATATATCCTTCTTTCTATGGCAAAGATGGAAATCAAAGACATTATAGGTCAATTTTGAAAATTCACACAAATTCTAAAAGAAAATTTCAGAATATCAATATCTTCATTTACCTATCCATAAACATAGACTTCCCTAGCCCCTACTTCAAAGACCAATGATGTTCATGTTTATAGTACTATGGATTTCCAATCTCATCTATAATATTGTTTTAGTCATCAATAATCAATATCTTGAAGTCTGTAAAGTAGGGGATGTTATTAATGTTAGCCCGGTGGGTTAGCTCGAGTGGTTGAGAGCTGTGAATTGCAAGCAGAAGGTCTCGGGGTCAAATCCCCGGGTGGCTATGCATAGGAATGTAAAAAGGGCCTCACTCGATGTCCCCACCGGGTTAGGCTCCTTAATCAGAGCCGATGGTTTACCCCGTCTACCATCCATAAAATATGGGGAAGTATTCGGAGGGTTTCCCACGAGGTATTCCTTGGAAAAAAGAAAAAAAAGGATGTTATTAATGTTATAGATATAAATGACATCCAATCTACAATTCATAACTGAACTGCGACATCTAAATTAAATTGCATGTTGAAACTGTCTTCCTTTAAATGATACATAAAATATGCATGCCCACAACTTGTTCAGATTTGCCTTATACAGCAGGAATCTAGATATCCAGCTCACCATTTGGCATTCATATATTCAAGATACCAACTTCTTCGCATTCACTTTTAGTAAATAAGTTTTGCAAGTTCAGCATTTCTTTTTCAGGGTCTATTTTCCAAGTTTCCACTGGTATTATTTCAAAATTCTAATGTGAAATAAGTACCATTTTTAGAGCGTAACCCTTTTATTTGGTTGTTAGCATAATAAAGCAAAGACCACTTGGAACAAATTTGCTTTTCAAAACTTCAATCGTTTCAAAGTTCTGATAGGAACTAAGTACCATCATGATAGTATACTTCTTGTCTTTGGTTGTTAACATAATAAAGCAGAGGGCACTTGGAACAAATTTGATTTTCAAAACTTTAAATCCCTATTCCCGAAACAATAGAAAGGACAGATAACAGAAGGAAAATGGTAGTTGGGAATGAAAGTACAATGCCTACTAGCTCAAAAGTAATCCAATCTGTCATTTGTATTTCAGTAGAACAGAACAATACTAAGGTTGGCCTTCAAGCCCCTCTGTAAATAATTCAGAAGCTCATTAATCTGTCTGTATCTTTATATTTATTTTTTTTAAACAATTGCATCTTATATTTACACAAAAGAAAATACATCATAGAATAGTGCATTTCCTGCCAAAGCATTTTATAATCATTTTCCAAGTAAACAAATCACAAAAACTCACTGCTCACAAGTAGAATACTGGTAAAGCCCCGGAAGCTAGATTGAGAAAAGACAACAATGAAAAGAAGAAAAGGTCGTGTTAACATACCATGTATATCTTGCTACCTTTTGGCCCACATCTCTCCACAAGTTCTCTGGCCTTATTCAAGGTTGCATCCAGTGCTTCAAGTGCTCTCAAAACTGGTGCCGTCATAGTTATATTTGACTTCTCAATATCATCAAACAGAGGCTTTAAGAACTTCAACTGACCAACAAGGTTATTACAGTTTGACCGATTGTGCCTTGCCTTCTCAGACAGTGAGATAAGTAATTGAAGTGAATGTGACATGTTACTTGGCAGCAATTGCATGGTTTCCATTGGCATTACTGAAAGAATTAGGCAGTCAAAAATAGAAGTTGTGCCTGTCTGGTGCTCCTGAGTCCTATCTATTGTTTACTCGGTTCGTTTCTTTTGCTATCTGGTTCTACACAAAACAGAAAAACCATTTATTTGCTAAGTTACTTGTCTTCAGCATCAACTCATTCAAATGTGCATCCTTGTCTGACCCTTTTCACGTAAAATGAAAATTAGATTTCAAGAATAGATACTGCTACAGATAAAGCATGTGCACTAACATATGATAACATCAACAACATAATATTCATAACATTTTCAATATTCTCGATTTGCAATTCTATCATAGTCCACTGGAATATAAGGGAAATATGTTATGTGTATGAACATTATGGCTGAAAATAATGATTCTAACTTCTGGTTCAGCAAATAACTTTTCTGCTAAGTTACCAGCAAACAGATATGAAAATAATGATTCTAACTTCTGGTTCAGTAAATAACTTTTCTGCTAAGTTACCAGCAAACAGATATGGAAATACAAACACAATTGTAAACAGAAATGGAAATTTAAAGCTAGAAACAGCAACGAGGGACATTACATAACAAACATAAAAAACAGCTGTATCTGCAGGGGAAAAAAAGAAACACTAAATCATACTCCATCGTGATTTCAGATTTACAGATTCATAACCTGGATTTCTGTCAATATAAATATGTGAACTGTTAGCATAGAATGTTTTTTCTCTTCCCGCACCCCCCTCGCTTTTTAATTGGAGATCCACTGGAATATAAGGGGAAATATGCTATGTGTACAAAAACTATGTCTGAAAATAATGGTTCTAATTTCTTGTCCAGCACATAACTTTTCTGCTAAGTTACCAGCAAACACAGATGGAAACAGAAACACAATTGTAAACAGAAATGGAAAATTAAAGACAGAAAGAACAATGAGGGACAATAAATAACAAACATGAAAAACAGTTGTATGCGCAGAAAAAAAAATACTACATCATAAAATACTTCATCATGATTTCAGATTTATAGCTTAATGACCTGGATTTCTTTCAATGTTTTTTTCTCATTTCCCCCCCTTTACCCCAGAAAATGAGGACATCTATGATAAGATAATTTTATTAGTGTCCAATAAATGACCACATTCCTTGATAGTTTTGAGGACATCTGCACATCCCTTGTGCAAACAAACATCCATGTGGCACCGGTTCTCCAAACAAAAATTCACTTAAGGGTTCAACATTCACACCAGTATAATTGTTATTTATGCCATTCATGTCAGAATAACATGTAGCATGCTTTGGTAATGGCAGATAATTGCAACAATAATTTTTTACTTCCATGTTTGGTAGGTTCTTGTATGTTATATCTACCTTTTGGGGGAGGGTATAATATCCACACAGACAAGGTCTTTCAAACTCATTATTTAAGAAGTGCTACATTTAATGAGTTGTATTATAGTCCTTTGTTCTAGCATCTCTGCTTTTAATTTTTTCTTTCTTTAATATTTTTATCTTTTTTAATATTTTTTGTCGTCACCGTCTGGCCGTCCCCTAGAAATTTGGGGTTCGAGTGGTACCTGAAGCCCATCCCACATTCCACAAAACATGGTGCAACATAGTTATATAGTGATAATATTATATGCAGACTCGCAGAGGATTAAATTAAGGGTAAAGGGCATAATTATTCAAAAAAAGAAGGGTTAAAATTTACAAATCTAAGTGAACTTTGGAACATTATTTAATTAGGAAAGAGAAAAGAGGACCATTATTTGAAAGCTTAGCCTAAAGAGTTGTTGGATGAGGAGCTGAGACATGTGTAAAAGCAGGACCTCCAGCAAAAGTCTTATAAATGTTTGCGCTGGCTGAAAGCAGAGCATGAATGTCACCACTATACCTTTGGGTCTGAAAGTACAGAATTGGATGCTGAATCACAGCTTAATCATTATATTGTTTTGTTATTCCTGCTATTCCCTCTAGTAAATGGTACTGCTTGTACCAACGTTACAGATAAGTTTCTCTTTTCCATAACTTCTTATGTGATTAATTGCTTATGTTGCATTTACATTTATGTCTGGAATATAAATTGAAGTAGATTTTCTTTTTAATGATTGTTGATACTGTGCCAGAGGTCTAACACATCACAGTTTCGGCTAAATTAGTGTAGATCTATTTTTTTTAAATTGGGGAGGGGGGGAACGCCATTTTCTTCAAAAGAGCATTTCCCCATCGATTTCCCACATTTCCTAGTCATTCCCTTCCAGAAACAATTATAGAGAGTGGCAATACAGTGAACAGGCAATCTCTGACAACACATTTTTTGCATTCTAGTTAGGACGTGTGACTCACAAAAGATGCATTTGTCCTTTCTAAATTTCCTATATGGATCATCATTACAGGAAGATGAAATTCGAAATCTGAAATTCCTTTAGTAATGCATACACAGTATGGATTAAGAATCACAGAATCAATAGCTAAACATGGCAACAATATAACAGCAGAATGGACTACCAACTGATTTGAGACCATCATCTTATAGATCATTAAAAAGCACAAATTGAAGGAGCAACAAGGCATGTTGAAAGAATCAACTGTGAACTAGTTTTCCTTCCAGATCAATAAAACAAGTTATGCCCAAGTGGAGAAATATGATTGCTAAAAGTTAACGACAACAAACTGATAGCGTATAACAAAGATAGTGTTTAGTGGCTAGCCAACAAAATGGGTAAATGAAATGATAATAGAAAACCTGACTTGGTAAACATAAGGAGCTCAAGTTTGCAACAATTTCCTTTCCTGGAACAAAATCATTCTTAAATAATTAAGTCCTATGAGTATCTCGGTGACATATATGTTAATATTTTTTTCCATATGCAAGTCATAAAATGCCAGTAATGACCTAAATAAATCACAATTAATATCGCATCTGTACAAGGATTTCCACACATCTTCACGTGTGAGAAACCATATATTGTGAGGACAATGTCAGTTCGGACTTCGGTCTACTACTTCTTGAGTTGTAGGTTGAAACTAACGATTCCTGAGGAGCAAGAGCACTAAACCATGCAACAAAAGCCTATGGGGGATGCAGAAAACATGGGACTCTGTCACCTCAAAGAACCCAACCTTCCTGTGGTTCCATAGCCTATGGGAGAAAGAACTGTGCTAAAGAAGCAGCATTTACGTAAGTTTCATATATCTGCAGAAGACCGGTTTGATTGTATCAGATTTACACAAGTATCACAAATTTCTCTTCTGCTCAACAAAACAGGGCAATAATTTACTGAAAAAACCCTTCTTTTTTCCTTTTATATTTTTTGGTTTTTTTTTGTGGGAATAGCATTTCCCCGTAATCCCCCAGTTTCCTAGCTGTTTCATTTTTAGGAATGTTTACAGACAGAAATAATTGAGGGAACATGCGATCTCTAATGACTCAACTTTCTTGTATTCTACTTTGGGCTTGTGACTCGGGAAAGGTGCATTTGTGCTTTTCAAATTTCTCACATAAAATGGGACTCAAGATAAAATCTTGCGTTAATGATCATGCCAAGAAGATGCAATGCAAAATAGCTTAATTTAGTTATTTATGAAGGCATAGTATGAATTAGGAATCACAGAACTAACAGTTAACCATGACACCTATATAACAGCTGAATTGACTCCCAACCAATTTCAGAGTACTATCTTATAGATTATTAAAAAGCACACATTGAAGCATTGTTGCAAATATCATGTTGGGGAATATATCCCCGAGGGTCCAAAAAAACACTTGTTGAAAATATTGGGGAAAATAGTGGAAATATTCAGAAAGTATTAGCAAGAATAAACTTAGACCTTCTGAAAATATCAGACAAATCGGCAACCAGAAAAACTCGGGAGAAATCGGAATTATCAGGATAAATCGGAGATATTTGCAGCACTGCATTGAAGAAACCACAATAAAATTACAAATATTGATAAAAACAATTAAGAACCTGTTTTCCTTACAGATTTGAAAGCCAAGTTATGCCCAAATGAAGAGAGAAAATTCTCGCATCTATTGATCACCTAAAATCAACAAAGAAAACTTGATAGAATATAGGAAAGATAGTATTCAGCATCCAGCCAATAAAATAGTAGCAAAAAATAATAAGCATAAACATCACAAGTTGACGTACACAGAAATGGATAACCTGACTCTGTAACCACAGGTCCACAAGGAGCTCAAGTTCATAAAAAATTTCCTAGAAAATAACCATTCTTGCAAGCATCTCAATGACATATAGGTTGATCTCTTGTGCGTCAGTGATGACCTAAATAAATCAGATTTGATGTAGCATCCGTGCAAGGATCCCCACCTTTGTAGAAACACATACATTGGAAGGATTGTGTGGGTGGGTTCTAATGTTTCCTGTCACCTGGATTGTAACTGATGAGTACTAAGGAGCATGTGCACTAGATCACACAAACACCAAAGTGGGGATACACACTGTAGTTGCCAGGCTCGGCTCTGCCAAAAACTCAGTAAGGAAAAAAGAGTAAGAGTTTAACTCGGCTCAGCAAAACCTCGGTAAGGCAAAAGATTAAGAGTTTAACTCAGGTCAGCAAAAACTCAGTGAGAGCTGAGCAGAAATCAGGAAAAAACAGAGCAGAAAATGAGACAAAAAACACACTCTCTGGGTTATATAAAAGAAGGGGGCAAGTTTCTGACAAATCCACACATCAAAATTGTTAACCCATAAACATCCCACGAAGTACTCACAGATCAAGTTATTCAGAGCAAGTTGAACTCACTGACACCAACTTTGACTCGCTATCAAGTTGAATCCATCCATTTTGGCGGGAAAGCCAAGTTTGACCCCCATGTCTGAGTCAAACCCAGCAGTTCTGGAAACTAATACACACAACATGGGACCCTGTCACTTAACGGGAGCCAAAACTTCCTATGCTTCCAAACCTAAGGGAAAAAGGAACACTGCTAAGGAAGCAGCATTTATGTAAGTTTCAGATATCCGTTGTAGTGTTGTGCTACATGGACTCCGAAAAAAATCAGCAAGGGTTTGAAATTGTTAACTGGATAAAAGCTCAGCTAAAAATGGGAAAACTCAGCAAAAAATCTCTGAGCAATAAAAGATGGGAGAGAAAATCTGCCTCGAGTTACTTTTCTGCTGCAGCTGCTGATTTTTCAAAATATAAGGAAAAAATGCCTGAATCATGACCTGTGCTGATAAATAATTCAGGCAGAACTCGTCAATTAATCTGCAACGCTGATCTGTAGAATAGCATTTTGTTTGTATCAGATTCATCACTCATATAACTTCAGCAACAGTCAGAATTGTATAGGCAATTATCACAACCCTAGAAACAGGACTCCTTATAACTCTGCGAGTTCTACCGAGCTGGTGAGCAGAGTCAAGACTCTGCCAAAACTCCTGGTCAAAGTCAGACAGGCTCAGTTTTGGTCAATAAGTTTGAGTTTTGCTTAGCTTATATTCCCTGGTATTTTTTGGTGTATACTTCCTGATTCTTTAATAAGCCAAGTTATTGCCGAGTTTTGCACCAATTTTGCCAAGTCACCGAGTTGACTCTCCACCTTGGATTTGCCAAGTTGTTGCCGAGTGTGGGTCGTGTGACTTTGATCATAATTTTCTATTCTGCTGAACAGTATAAGGTAATCATCTGGTCAAAATCCAAGGATGCTGTAAATTGCATTCACTGCTGGATGTGTACCTATTGCTGACACTGGTAAGGGTTTTGAAGCCTGTATAACCGTTTTAATACCTATCACAACACGACCTAATACCAAACACGGATAGATAGATGGATAGCTTTTATTAAACAAGGATGTAACCTAAAAAATCAAGTATACATATCTTCCCTAGGAATCAATTTGGCATGCCTCATTTTTCCTGCAGAGACAGGTTCTGTGAAAGTCCTTAAGATATAAAAATGTAACATACCTAAAGTGGACAGTGCAGACCTCCCCAAGGGACCATGACAAATGGTTAACTAATAAGCATGGAGTTATGAGAGAGCCCTGAGTTTCACAAGCTCAAAATCAAATTGCATTTCGCTATATACATTTCATCCCGATGCAACAACAATAAAAATTGACCCAAGTTGAATGACAAATATCAGATGTTTCTTTATATTTACCTTAAAAAGAGAAACCAGTTATTCCTGCGGTGTCAGGCTCAGACCTGAGAGAAAGTTGGTTTGGTCAATAGAGACCGGAGTTCTTAAAAGCCGAATGAGTTCAGTCGTGAGCTATGAGAATCAAGAAACGGGAAACAGAACGGAAAAGAGAAATGAGGATAGAGGATTTGGGAAAATTAAAAATGTGAACGCCTCCCCAACAACCATCCCCCACAGATAAAATTGATTAGTAAAGTTTTATGTACTCTCAAGATGAGAACGGGAACGGTACGCAAATGGAACAAAATGGGTATCCTGCTCAAGTTTTTGGTAACATAGGTTCAGTCTATTAATCAGCTGCCAGCAAGTTCAAATCCTGCAGAGTCGTCCCCTCTAGAACACAAAACATATGCCCTTAACCCAATATGCAGATGCAGACTACATCTGAAAACCCAATCATCTTGGAGGGCTCTACCCTATCTACCTTCCCTCTGGATTCATGACATTCAACTTTTCAAGCAATCAAGGAATTCTCCCCACCTGTGATCGTTTAAAGGTCAAGGCATTTCATAGGCTTCAACAAGATCTATGTAAAAGGAGAGACTTCACTTGAGTGGAACACAAGCAGTGCCAACATAACTTTGGGCAAAAAATAAAAATAAAAAAGTATTGGAGATTGCGGTTTCATTACCTGGATAATGCCCATGAAATGATGATAATCCACAAAGCAAGCCTCGCTGAGCCCCAGATGATGACCTGATCAGGCATACTCACCAACCCAAATGTCTTCCAGGCCTGTTCAGAACTGAATTCTGCTCAAACACTGTCCGATGCATCGTCCCGGGCATTATAGACCGTATTCAAATCGGAGAAGAACCCATATTCCTGACAGAATCACAGTTCCCCATGCTCGCTCCCTCTGTATACAAAATCACAAGACTTCCAATGCACTAGATTAGGCAAAGACCCAAATACATCACGTGAGAGATAGTCAGAGACTACAGCTATGGAGTATATACCGTGAGAGTCAATGAGGGAGATCAGAGGGACTTTAATGAGTTAAATGGCAGGAAGGAGTTCCGGAATCCACCCATGGACAAAACAACCTTCGATGTTGAAAGGAGGAAGTGAGTTAAGAAGTCACGATATAAGTGACATTGGTAATGTGAAAATCTAGGAGTGGATATATTTACATAAATAAATGCTCTTTATTTAGTAGTGGATATATTTACATAAATAAATGTTCTTTTTTACCAAGAAAAAACCGGTTATTTGTTATTATTATTATTATTATTTATATACGAAATCTACTTATGAACAAAATAACTTTCAATGTTGAAAAGAGGAAATGACTTAAAAAGTTATGATATATATGTGACATAGAAAAAACGGGAAAGAGTAGATTTGGTTGATTGAAAATCTAAGAATAGATATTTATATAAATAAATGTTTTGATTTCTTTATTTTTAAGATTAGTATAGATTTTTCTTAAATTTGGAGGGAGGTTTAAATATTTTTTGATATGTACAAAAATTAAGATAAAAAGAAGGATTTTTATTGATTTTAATTTTTGAATTTATGAGTAAGTGATTTTTTAATTACTTTAGTTTTGATCAGTTATGAGTAGTTAGTTTATGAGTCAACAAACGTGACAACATCTCCCCCATACTAGATTGTAAGCACTTTGCTACTCTCAGTGCAAGGAACATAAATGTTTCTTTTTCACCAAGAAAATACTTGTTACTAGCTATTCATATAAAATCAAAGTTAATATAATATATAATCCTCTTGTTACAAAAATACACCTCACATGATTATAAAAACCAAATACCATAAAATAACTAAAAAATCTTAGACATACTTGTTACAAAAATACACTTCAAAACATGATTATAAAAACCAAATAGAGTAAACTAACTAAAAATTCCTCGACATTTTTTTTTTCTTTTCCATGAAAAAAAAGGTGTTCCTGCTTTATATGAAGTAGAGACATTTTAAGTCAAGGATACGGTGGCTCGTTGGTGGGGTTAGATGGATTTCATTCCATCCACCGGGGTTCAATTCCGTTGAGACATCTTCTACCTTGGATTATCGGCTAACGGTTTGCTCGACCTACCATCCACGATATGTGAGGAAGTTTGTTGAGATTTTCCGTGCGTTGTTAGCTTTCCTTGATTCCTTCGGAATAGCAAAAGGTGATTTTTCCGCTAATAAAAAAAAGTATAGACATTTTACATGACCGCATAGGTCTCTCGAAATTGACTTCCATCACATTTCTTTACATTTATCAAAATGACAGATGTATTTTAATACATCCCAAGGAGTCGAACAGAAGTTTATAATAAGATCAAAAAAGATCATGAACAAAATACATGAGTTCATGGAACCAAACCATATACATTATCATCAGTATATTGAGATCAAAACAGAATAGGCCCAGGGTCATAGTGCGCAACTAGCCCGAGATCGCGAGTCCAAGTCTGCCACAGTCCATCCCCAAGAAGAAGACCTCTTTTAGATAGTTCATCTGCCTCTTGATTATGTTCCCTATAAATGTGGCAGAAAATGATCTGTAGAAAAGTAGCAGCCAACCTTGAAACCTCCTAAAAAATGGGAGACAACATGATATTATGTGGCTTCCATCTAGACTTCATCCACTGTATGATAAGAGATGCATCCTCGAAGATCTGTATGCGTTGAATATCCCTCGCAATAGCCGCATGTAGAAGAAATTTCAATGCCATCAGCTCTGCACGATTGTTGGTGCTATTTCCAGTGGATGCAGCAAATTTGACCCAGTATGTAGTTGAGAGATAAATGACACCTCCAGCACCCCGCGGGATGATGTCCCTTGAACAACTCCATCAAATATCCCCATAAAGTGTCCCTGTCAATGACTTCTTCCAAAACAGAACGAATACATAAGGTCTAATAGCACAGGAATGTGCCGAAGCCAAACCCATAGTGCGCATAGCAATTATCTCATGTGGAATATAAGAGTCCTCGACATATCCTCCAACCCCTCAATAACCTGCAAGTAGTAAATGTTCCTCTATTAAATATATTTTGAATTTATAAATAAATAAAATTGTCAAAGACTTTTCAAAGCACCGAATGTGTATGAAGTGCACAAAGGTTACAACTGACTTTTGCGTAAAACATAAATAAATCAAATTTATATTTAAAAATAAAGTAAGTCAATGTATAAAACATTGACTTGGTAGTCAATATATAAACATTTGACCAGGGAAATACAGCCCTGTTTTTGTTACCCACTAATGGGGCGGTTGCTGAATGTGTGGCTAGCAAAAGGGAGAAGGGCATGGCAATTGGTAAGGGGGCAATGAAATTATAGGAAATATTAAAATAATTCATATATGTGTTGTCAGCCAGAGTTAAAATAATGTAGTAGTTTACCTTTTTTTTCCATATGGAATTGCATTTTACTATTAACCTCGTCCATTCAAAATATAAAAATCGATTACCATATTTCTTTGCATTCCGTATGGAATAGAAAATTGATGAGAAACAAAGTGTAAATATTTCTTTTGACTATTGGACAAGTAGTTGCAATCGTTTCACTTTGCCCCAATGTTAAGATTCCATCCATTAGTTGGTGCTTGGTTGGCAATTGTTAATGGTTAATCATTAACCAAACCCAAATAACCTTTACGCACATATTATTTGTTTATTTTGGTTATTCAAATTTTAAAAAGAATGGATGGAGTTTATAAGTCTCCAATTATTTTTCTTAATTTTGTTTGGTTTTGATTTTTTTAATTTAGTTATTTAAGCTGATTTAAAATAGGTTAAAAAATTTCTGAGTCGAGTGGGAGACAGAGCTCTAAAGAGCAGCACGAGCCAAGGTAGGTGGTCACAGTTGGGTTAACACTTGCACTCTCCATGCATATCCATAATGACCGTAAATGTGGGAGGAGGACGACTAGTACTCCCGATCACTCACACGAGAAGATAGCAAGGACAACCGTAACAGAGACAATTGAGCTCGCGGAAAGTGAAATGGATTTGGGTTTTGCCATACCTAAACTAGACAATCATTGCTATGTCTGGAGAAATTACAAAGGCAACAGGACTTGGATCATTGCTTTGATTACAAATGTTTATGCACTAGAACGAGGCAAGAACCCTCACCATCTTAAGCTTTGAGAACACTCTTGATATAAGAAATGGCAAATGGGGAGATCAGAGGATGAGTTGGGAATTAACAATGCATGAACTCAGAGGGGGAAAAGTCGATAATAAAGCAAAGAAGTTTGTAGCTCTGACCACTCTCCTCGCAGCAAAAATAAAAGAGCCTGTAGGTGGTCACAGCGCAACTATGGGTGGTCACAAAGCTCATGTGGGTGATTGTATTGCTCATGTGAGTGGTTGCAGAACTCCAGTGGATGGCGACAAAATCTTCGAAGGAAAAGACAGAACTTTAGTGGATGGGGGTAGAATTTTGATGGGTAGTGACAAAGTTCCTGGAAGCGACGACATAGGGTTTGCAACTGTAGAATTCTCATAATCGATAGCAAAGATCCTGCAAGTGGTGACGGAATCTTTGGGAACGACAAAATAATTCATGTGGATGGTGGTAGAGTTCCTGAGGGGGACTAGGAGTATATGTGGAAGGTTGTAGAATTCTGATAAAAAGCGCTTGCGCTCAAAACAGGAGTAGGGCAATGAAACAGTCTTGGCTTCAACGCCCAACAAAGAATCAAGGAACAAATGTAACTATTGCCCTCACTCTCTCATGTCTCAAACTAGTTTTTCTTCTACCAAATATGGTTGGTAACAGAAGGCAAAGGATCACCCCCACTAAAAGAAACAGTAAGTATGAACTTGTGCCTAGTATTGAGAATGAAATTGAGGAGGTAACGACCACTTATAGCCTTCACATCCCTGAAAACATCCAAAATGAACTTAAGGAGGCGGAGGATTGGGTCAACAGAGAGAATGATTCTCTAACTATTGAAATAGAGCAACAAGATTTGTAATAGTGGATTCGAGATGCAAGTACCTCCCAACAAGGGAGACCAAACATACAAAAACAATTTTACTCTACTGGCGAATCAAAACATTATTGGGAAAGGTTTTAATGGATAACCAAGTAGAACGGGATAGAAGGGAGGAGGAAATTCATATACATCTTCGGAATATCACTAATAGGATTGTCACCTCGATAATAGATCCAATCTCTTAATTAAGGCCCTCACAAGCTTTTATAACAAGATGAACACCCTTGTTAGGCATACAACAAGCATTGCCTTTAAGATGAGGCTTGTCCTCCAACAAAAGCAAGATCCCACTCCCAATAATGAAGTGCTAGTTATCTCTATTGTAGATGATGAATAAGATAGACTATTAGTGTTAGAAATTATAACTCTAGAGGTCCTCCTTGTGGTTTTTGGTGTGTTTGTCATGGGGGGACTAAGTTGTTGTCCCTAGTTTTTTTAATTATGTAAAATTGAGTTATGTAAATAAAGTGTTTATACTTCATAACTTAAATATGATTTTGAAGTTGTGGGTCCCATAATTTTAATGTGCATTTCATTAACTTATATTTATTAAATGAGCATTACAAGTGAACCCTTGATTATGAGATTAAATCCTAACCATTAAAGAAAAAGGTAGTTAGGAAGTTAGGGTTAGTTGGAGATCAAGTTAAGTATAAAAGCGTAACTAGGGAGAAGAAAAAGACACCAAGTGAGGAAGAGAAGACAGATTGAAGAAGGGCATTTTCCAAGTGAAAACATAGCACATGTTCCAAGAAACTTAGCAAACTTTAGTGGCACAATTTCCAAGGCAGCCAAGCTATTCTGTACATTTCCTGAGGCAGGATGACAGCA
Source organism: Larix kaempferi (assembly GCA_027924585.1). Taxonomy (NCBI): domain Eukaryota; kingdom Viridiplantae; phylum Streptophyta; class Pinopsida; order Pinales; family Pinaceae; genus Larix; species Larix kaempferi. The sequence continues at coordinate 2,223,764 of BSBM01000254.1, forward strand.
TTAAATTCAGTCTGACAGGACTATACAACAGCCTTTATTCTGGCATGTTTAGGTGTAGAAATCGAGGCAACATTAATTACAGACAGGCAGGGTTGTACAACAACACTCTGGCACGTGTGACGCAGGGCCGTATAGTTGTTTGTAAGCACGGATTTTGAGGCAGGAGATTGTCTGAGATAAGTTGTCTTGTTCTGTTGGTTTGACACTCTTAGGAAAAGATAAATTTATGTGAGTGGAATTTTAGATTGTTCTTCTAAATAAAATCTTCTCTTTGGGTTTTCCCCAGTGGGGGTTTTGCCCTAGTCATTTGGACCTAAATCATTGTGTTAATAGCTAATGCTCTAAAAGTTTTCAGTTGAAGTGTTTAGTACATGTGTTTTAGCTTTTAGAATCTTGAAGGGTTAATAAGTCTAAAACCTCAGAGGTACTAAATGTTTGACAAAATGTCTACATAAGAAGTTAATTATTTTGTCATAAAATTTCTTCATGGTATCTGAACCATGGCAATAAGAGGGTTTATTTATAGTGATTTCAAAGCTAAAATGGTATCCATATAGGTAGTTGTTTCAGTTTTCGAAATGCCTAGATAGTTGACAGCGGGTCAACTAGGCATATGACTAGTATGTGGAGTGCATTTTAGAGTATTACTAAGACGGGGCATGGATACTTCGTGGACACATGTATGGATCTTCCTCAGGTAGTAGTTAGGGGAGTTGGAACAATCAAGTTCTAACTTGAGTTAAGTGAATTCCTGCAGCTAGAGGGAGTTCTCCTTGTTCTAGGGCTTAGAGTTAGTAGACTCCCAGTAGCATCCCTGAAGGATGTTGGATTTGGGATGTTAGTCAAGTCAAGACATGTGTTCCTATATTCAGTAGGGATTCATGACAATACTGTTTTGATTGGTGATAAAAGAGACAGTATGTACATACTTCATGGCGAGTTGATGTATGCGGAGTCTGGATGGTTATCAGAGTCAAAGGATGAGGCAGAAGCTGTAGGTGCTCGGTTTATGCCTCCAGATGAAGAGAGTGATTCTCTTCAGAGTACTGGCAGGAGGCTCAGCCAGTACGGAGTTGATGAGCAGGTACAAGATTCGAGAGTAAATTTTTAGAGTTTGGAGTGGTCTTCAGGCACTTATCTCTAGGTCAGATTCCAGAGTAGGAGGGAGCTGCAACAAGGAATAGGGACCCAGGCAGAGGAGATACAGACAGTGTTAGAAGGAACTCCCTCGTTAGGAGGGAGTATTAGAAATTATAACTTTGGACGTCCTCCTTGTGGTTTTTGGTGTGTTTGTCATGGGGGGACTAAGTTATTATCCCTAGTTTTTTTATTTGTATAAAGTTGAGTTATGTACATAAAGTGTTTATAATTCATAACATAAATATGTTTTTAAAGTTGTGGGTCCCATACTTTTAATGTGCATTTAATTATTAACTTGTATTTATTAAATGAGCATTAAAAGTGAACCCTTGATTATGAGATTAAATCCTAATCATTAAAGAAAAAGGTAGTTAGGAAGTTAGGGAGAAGTTAGGGTTAGCTAGAGATCAAGTTAAGTATAAAAGTGTAACTAGGGATAAGAGAAAGACACCAAGTGAGGAAGAGAAGACAGATTGAAGAATGTCATTTTCCAAGTGAAAACATAGCACAGGTTCTAAGAAACTCAGCTGACTTTAGTGGCACGATTTCCAAGGCAGCCAAGTTGTTATGCGCATTTCTTGAGGTAGGCTGACAACATTAAATTCATTATGATAAGACTATACACCAGCCTTTATTCTGGCATGTGTAGATGCAGAAATCGAGGCAGCAGTAATTGTAGACAGGAAGGGTTGTACAACAAAAGTCTGGCACGTGTGAGGTAGGGTCGTATAGTTGTTTGTAAGCACAGATTTCGAGGTAGGAGATTGTCTGAGATAAGTTGTCTTGTTTTCTTAATAAAATCTTCGGCTTTGGGTTTTCCCCAGTGGGGGTTTTTCCCTGGTCATTTAAACTTAAATCACTGTTTTAATGGTTAATGCTCTAAATGTTTTCATTTGAAGTGTTTAATACATGTGTTTTAGCTTTCAAAATCTTTAAGGGTTAAATTATAATTCTAAAACCCCTGAGGTACTAAATGTTTGACAAAATGTTTACAAGGTGAGAAGTTAATTATTTTGTCATAAAATTTCTTCAATTAGTTGGTTGATACTCAATTGTTTTTTGATCAATTAGAAAGTTATGTTGGTTTTTACTATAGAAGTACGATTGAACTCTTTAATGTTTATTTTGATATAAAAATAGATATATAGATAAAATCTAAATCAATTATGCATTGGGACTAAACTAGTTTCCCAAGTGACAGACCAGTCTAGTACACCCTTTGTTATTTTTTTTCGAAATGATATAAAATAAACTAGTTTATAAGAAAAAATAAAATAAAATAATGAGTTAAAAATTCTTTATAATAAAAAAATTAATTAATTTTAAATAAAATATTTTTTCCATTTTTATAAAAAAGAGAAAATCCATTTATTAACTTATTTTCTTCTATAACTTTTTTACATTAATTTTATAAAATAAATATGTATATTAAAACCAATTTTTAAACTATCCAAAATGAACTTAAGAAGGCAGAGGATTGGGTCAACAGAGAGAATGATTCTCTAACTATTGAAACGGAGCAACAAGATTTGTAACAGTGGATTCGGGATGCAAGTACCTCCCAACAAGGGAGACCAAACATACAAAAACAATTTTACTCTACTGGCGAATCAAAACATTATTGGGAAAGGTTTTAATGGATAACCAATTAGAACGAGATAGAAGGGAGGAGGAAATTCATATACATCTTCGGAATATCACTAATAGGATTGTCACCCTCGATAATAGATCCAATATCTTAATTAAGGCCCTCACCAGCCTTTATAACAAGATGAACACCCTTGTTAGGCATGAAACAAGCATGGTCTTTAAAATGAGGCTTGTCCTCCAGCAAAAGCAAGACCCCACTCCCAATAATGAAGTGCTACGTATCTCTATTGTAGATGATGAATAAGATAGACTGTTGGTGTTAGAAATTATAACTCTAAAGGTCCTCCTTGTGGTTTTTGGTGTGTTTGTCATGGGGGGACTAAGTTGATGTCCCTAGTTTTTTTAATTATGTAAAGTTGAGTTATGCAAATAAAGTGTTTATACTTTGTAACTTAAATATGATTTTTAAGTTGTGGGTCCCATACTTTTAATGTGCATTTAATTATTAAGTTGTATTTTTTAAATGAGCATTAAAAGTGAACCCTTGATTATGAGATTAAATCCTAACCATTAAAGAAAAAGGTAGTTAGGAAGTTAGGGGGAAGTTAGGGTTAGTTGGAGACCAAGTCAAGTATAAAAGTGCAACTAGGGAGAAGAAAAAGACACCAAGTGAGGAAGAGAAGAAAGATTGACGAAGGGCGTCTTCCAAGTGAAAACATAGCACAGGTTCCAAGAAACTCAAGAGAGTTTAGTGGCACAATTTCCAAGGCAGACAATCTATTATGCACATTTCCTGAGGTAGGATGACAGCATTAAATTCAGTCTGACAAGGCTATACAACAACCTTTATTCTGGCACGTGTAGGTGCAGAAATCGAGGCAACATTAACTGTAGACATGCATGGCTATACAACAGCAGTCTGGCACATGTGAGGCAAGGTCGTACAGTTGTTTGTAAGCACAGATTTCGAGGAAGGAGATTGTCTCAGATAAGTTGTCTTGTTTTGCAAGTTTGACACTCTTAGGAAAAGATAAATTTATGTAAGTGGAATTTTAGATTGTTCTTCTTAATTAAATCTTATCTTTGGGTTTTCCCTAGTGGGGTTTTTTCCTTGGTAATTTGGACCTAAATCACCGTGTTAATGGTTAATGCTCTAAATTTTTTTAGTTGAAGTGTTTAGTACATGTGTTTTAGCTTTCAGGATCTTTAAGGGTTAATGAGTCTAAAACCTCAGAGGTACTAACTGTTTGACAAAATGTTTACATAAGAAGTTAATTGTTTTGTCATAAAATTTCTTCATGGTATGAGAGCCGTGGCAATAAGAGGGTTTATTTACAATGATTCCAGAGTTAAAATGGTATCCATATAGGCAGTTGTTCCAGTTTTCAAAATGCTTGGATAGTTGACAGTGGGTCAACTAGGCATATGACTGGTGTGTGGAGTGCATTTCAAAGTATTACTAAGACGAGGCCTGGATACTTTGTGGACACCAGTATGGATCTTCTTTAGGTAGTAGTCAAAGGAGTTGGAACAATCAAGTTCTGACTTGAGTTAAATTAATTCCTGCAGTTAGAGGGAGTTCTCTTTGTTCCAGGGCTTAGAGTTAGTAGACTCTCGGTAGCATCCCTGGAGGATGTCGGATTTGGGATGATAGTCAAGTCAAGACATGTATTCCTATATTCAGTAGGGATTCCAGACAATATTGTTTTGATTGGTGATAGAAGAGACAGTATGCACATACTTCATGGTGAGTTGATGTACGCGGAGTCTGGATGGTTATCAGAGTCAAAGGATGAGGCAGAAGCTGTAGGTGCTCATTTTATTCCTCCAGGTGAAGAGAGTGATTATCTTCAGAGTACAGGCAAGAGGCTCAGCCAGTATGGAGTTGATGAGCCGGTACAAGATTCAATTGTAGATTCTTAAAGTTCAAAGTTCAAAGTGGTCTTCAGGCACTTATCTTTGGGTCAGATTCTAGAGCAGGAGGGAGCTACATCAAGGAATAGGGACCCAAGTAGAGGAGATACAGACAGTGTCAGAAGGACATCCCTCGTTAGGTTGGGAGTATTAGAAATTATAACTCTGGAGGTCCTCCTTGTGGTTTTTGGTGCGTTTGTCGTGGGGGGGGGAATAAGTTGCTATCCCTAGTTTTTTTATTTGTATAAAGTTGAGTTATGTAAATAAAGTGTTTATACTTCATAACATAAATATGATTTGTAAGTTGTGGGTCCCATACTTTTAATGTGCATTTAATTATTAAATTGTATTTATTAAATGAACATTAAAAGTGAACCCTTGATTATGAGATTAAATCCGAACCATTAAAGAAAAAGGTAGTTAGGAAGTTAGGGTTAGTTGGATATCAAGTTAAGTATAAAAGTGTAACTAGGGATAAGAGAAAGACACCAACTGAGGAAGAGAAGACAGATTGAAGAAAGGCATTTTCCAAGTGAAAACATAGCACAGGTTCCAAGAAACTCAACATACTTTAGTGGCATGATTTCCGAGGCAACCAAGTTGTTCTACACACTTCCTGAGACAGGTTGACAACATTAAATTCAATCTCGTAGGACTGTACACCAACCTTTATTCTGGCATGTGTAGGTGCAGAAATCGAGGCAGCATTAATTGTAGACAAGAAAGGTTGTACAAGAGAAGTCTGGCACATGTGAGTTAGGGTCGTACAGCTATTTGTAAGCACAGATTTCGAGGCAGGAGATTGTCTAAGATAAGTTGTCTTGTTTTCCTGGTTTAATACTCTTAGGAAAAGATAAATTTATGTAAGTGGAATTTTAGATTATTCTTCTTAATAAAATCTTCTCTTTGGGTTTTCCCCAGTGGGGGTTTTGCCCTAGTCATTTGGACCTAAATCACTGTGTTAATGGTTAATGCTCTAAATGTTTTCAGTTGAAGTGTTTAGTACATTTGTTTTAGCTTTCAAAATATTTAAGGGTTAATAAGTCTAAAACCCCGGAGGTACTAAATGTTTAACAAAATGTTTACATGAGAAGTTAATTATTTTGTCATAAAATTTCTTCAGTTAGTTGGTTGATACTCAATTGTTTTTGATCAATTAGAAAATTATGTTAGTTTTTATTATAGAAGTACAATTAAACTCTTTAATGTTTATTTTGATAAAAATAGATATATAAATAAAATCTAAGTCAATTATGCATTGGGACTAAACTAGTTTCCCAAGTGACGGACCAGTCTAGTACACCCTCTATTCTCTTTTTTTCGAAATGATATAAAATAAACTAGTTTATAAGAAAAAATAAAATAAAATAATGAGTTAAAATTTCTTTCTAATAAAAAAATCTAATTAATTTTAAATAAAATATTTTTTCCAAATAAATATTTTTATAAAAAGAAAAAATCCATTTATTAACTTATTTTCTTCTATAACTTTTTTAAACTAATTTTATAAAAAAATATGTATATTAAAACCAATTTTTAAACTATCAATAATATTTATATTTAATTTATTTTAATGAATATAAAAAAACATATAAAAGTTATTACATGATACATTTTATTCAAAGATGTTTTTTTTATTGGAACATGTCATGGGAAACCCTCAGGTACTTCCCCTCATTTTGAGGATGGTACCCAGGGTAAACCATCGGCCATCGATGAAGGGGCCTAACCCGGTGTGGACATCAAGTGAGGCCCTTATATAGCAATGTATAGTCACCCGGGGATTTGACCTTGAGACCTTCGGCTCACAACTTACAGCACTCAACCACTTGAGCTAGCCCACCAGGCTTTATTAAAAGATGTTTTATTTCAATTTAATTTGTTTTAATGAATATAAAAAATATTACATAATACATTTTAATAAAAGATGTTTTATTTGTATCCATAGTATGATATTGAAATTTTCTTTATAGTCATATTAAAAAGACTATATGATATTGTAGTGTCCCTCTCACCCAATCCGACCATCGGGAGGGGACGGTGGCCAAATCTGGGCTTTCTAATTTCGCCCCAGATCCGTAATACGAATTTCAACGACAAAATGTGTGCAGAAATGCAATAAACATGCACAGGAGAATTTAAAATCTATCCAACACACATCTAATATGAAAATACAAGCATAAACATCATGGGCATCAAATAAAACATTTCGAATTCAAATACATAAGAATACTTATCTTTAAGAAATGCAGATCCAAGCAACTGGTTGTGTAAGAGCGCTTTTCCACCCAACCATAGGTACTCTGTCCAGCATATACTCTTTATGTTGTTGAGAGGCCACCCCCAAGCTGGGCTATGAGGCCACCAGGGTGAAGGAAACACCTACATGCTTCTATCTCTCATCCCACAACCCATTCTGCTCTCTGTGCTAAGCCAAATGCTCATACAGAGCTCTACAGGGGTCTAACTCGGCCCTCACAACCTTAGCTTCCACAATACCTGCCCCACACAACACCCTTCTAGCTCAGGAATCCCCTTCACCAATCCACGGTTCTCTTGGATGATCCATCTTGTTGGGTGCTTCCAGTGTGTGCATAAAAGAAGTCCAACCTGGTATTGGATTCTATAGAACCTCATGCAGCCTCAATCTGTGGCTTCTAAAGCACCTACGAGCAACATAACTCAAGGGTAAGGGTTCCTAGCTTGCCCAACATCTCTGCTCACCTACAACCAACAATACCCACTTCCCAATCTGCAGCATGGTCTCCAAATTTAAATTTATGGGTTCAAACAACATGGTAAGTTCATGGATAGCAAGGGAGAGCTCTGCATCCTCCAAATCTATGTGAAAGAATGAGACAAATGAGGGTTGACTCCAAGGGATATGGGGAAAATGGTGAAAATACAACTGACATGACTTATGGCAGTAGAAGAAAGGACTCATGGTAGCTATAGACTGACTTTTTTCATGACAAAACTGTCACAAAAGTGCAGTCAGTCCCATGCTTCAATAACTACATGAGGTGACTTTTCCCACCAACCACACACATGCATTAATGATTGGAAAAATGGTCAAAAAGGGAGATATTTGGTTTATTCTCATCACATGACATAATTTTGGGTGAGTTCTAAGGTTTACACTTGGCAGCAAGGATTCAGTCACCCATGGACCCCCTTTCCTCTTCCCCTCTGGTGGAATCATAGCCCCTTTGGTGCTCTTTACACAACCAATCATGAACCATTTTATTATTTATGAACATAATATTTACATATATTATAAATCATCATAAGAGCCAAATAAACAGTCCAAATAACATATAAGCATCATACATGCCTAGACATTCACTAGTTGGGCATTAGCCTTGAGCTCTACACTAGGAATTCACACTAGCATATTTAAATCATTTAGATAATATTGGATAGATACATTCCAAGTCAAAACTAGGGTATTACAACCCCCCCCCCTTGGAATAACACCGTCCTCAGTGTTTGCTCAAAATTTAGAACAAAAATGGATATGCCTCTCTCATGGCATCCTCCAACTCCCATGTAGCCTCATCGGGACCGAAGTGCTTCCATTGCACCTTTACCTGTTCGATGGCTCGATTTCGGAGCAATGCCACTTTCTTGTCTAGGATGCATAGTGGCTTGGTTTGGAACTCTCCCTTGGGTTCCACCTGAATCACATCCCAATCAATCACATGGTTAGGATCATGTACATATTTCTTAAGCAAAGAAACATGAAAAACATTATGAATTCTAGTGTTAGTAGACAATGCAATTCTATATGCAATTGGCCCTATTCTCTCAAGCACTTCAAATGGCCCACAATATCTAGGTGATAGCTTGGCACGACTTCCAAGCTTCAAGTAACTGTTCCTTGGTCTCACTCTAAGGTAAACATGATCCCCAGCATGAAACTCTCTATGCACTTGGTTCTTATCTGCATAAATTTTCTGTCCATCTTGGGATGCCTTTAAATTTTGCCTAATATTTGCAACCTCTTGTTCCATTTCCTTAAGCAATTATGGCCCAAGTACAATTCTGTTAACTGGATTATCCCAAGTAACTGGTGTTCTACACCTTCTGTCGTACAAAGCTTCAAATGGACTCATGCCCAACGATTATTGTTTCCCATTATTATATGCAAACTCTACCAAATGTAGATAGTCTTTCCACTTTGACGGTTTGTCCATCACATACATGCGTAGCATGCACCTGATTTACCCTTTATGTTTTCCCATCTATTTGTGGATGGTAGGCGGTACTAAAGTTCAGCTGCGTACCCAAATCAACAAAAATAGTTTTCCATAAATTTGAGGTGAACTTAGTATCCCTACCTGAAATTATTGCTTTAGGAAAACCATGCAACCTGAAAATTTCCTTCATAATTTTTTTTGCAATAGCATTCGTTTTATACATGGATTTAACTGGTATAAAGTGTGTTGCCTTAGATAATTTATCCACCACAACCATGATGGAATCATGCTGCCTCACTGTCATTGGCAAACCTGTAATAAAATCCATGGAAATCACATCCCATTTCCATTTCGGAATTGGCAAAGGCTGCAACAAACCTGTTGGGTGTTGATGTTCAACCTTTACTTGTTGACATTTCATACACTTAGAAATATACTCAGCAATGTCCTTTTTCATTCCAGACCAAAAATATTGCTTTCTCGTTGTAGCAACTATTTTCTGGTATCCTGGGTGACCGGACTATGACATTTTATGGATTTCATCCATAACATTTTTTCTCGAATTTGCCACATTAGGAATATAAATTTTGTTTTTATAAACAAGAAGTTCGTCACCCTCCAAATGGTAACCTTCATGCCTCTTTTCCAAATTATGTTGCTGCAATTTGTCCTTTATTTGCACATACAGTTCATCTTCAACAATACAGTTAACAATCTGCTGCCTCAAATCTGATTGGTAGGTACTAATGGCTGCTACATGCATCGCTTGTACTTTTATGATAAGTGCATCAACCACCTTATTTTCCTTACCTTTTATGTGTTTGATTTCAAAATCAAACTCACATAAAAATTCCAGCCATCTAGCTTTCCTAGCATTTAATGTGGGCTGCTCAAACAAATATTTCAGACCACAATGGTCTGTCCTTAGTTCAAATTTTCTACCCATTAAATAGTGCATCCACATTTTCAAAGTGTGCACTATGGATGCAAGCTCTAAGTCGTGAGTAGCATAGTTCTTCTCATGCTCTTTCAACTTCCTTGACTTGTAGCATACCACATGGTTATCTTGCATAAGAACTCCTCCAAGTCCATCTTTACATGCATCTGTGCATACCACAAAGTCTTTTTTCTAGATTTGCAATCTTTACAATTGGAGCACTTGTGAGAAGCTTTTTCAACACTTGGAAGCTTTCTTTACATCTCGATGTCCACTCAAACTTTATCCGCTTCTTTTGCAAATAATTTATTGTGTGTGCAACCTTGGAGAATCCTTCAATGAACCTCCTGTAGTAACAAGCAAGACCCATAAAAGATCTTACACCTGTCACATTTCTTGGAGTTGGCCAATTCATGATGGCTTCAATCTTCTTGAGATCCACCGATATTCCCTCCTTGGAAATAATGTGACCCAAATAATGAATTTTATTTTTATAAAAGTCACATTTGCTTAGCTTTGCATACAACTTATGCTCCCTTAGCAATTGAAAATCCATTCTCAAGTGTTCTTCGTGCTCTTCTTCATTCTTGGAATAAATAAGAATGTCATCTAGAAATACAAGAACAAACTTGTCCAAATACTTGTTGAAAACACTATTCACGATACACATGAATGTAATTGGTGCATTGGTGAGACCAAAAGGCACCACCACAAACTCATAGTGCCCATACCTTGTTCTAAAGGTTGTCTTGTGAATGTCTTCTTCCTCGATTCTCACTTGATGATAGCCAAATCTCAAATCAATATTTGAGAATACCTTTGCCCCTCTCATTTGATCAAAAAGATCGTCAATTCGAGGCAAGGGGTACTTGTTCTTCACTGTAAACTTGTTAATTTGCATGTAATCAATACCAAACCTGAGCGTTCCATCCTTCTTTTTCACAAAAAGCATGGGTGATACCCATGGAGACACACTTGGCCTTATGTACTTCTTTTCTAACAACTCTTGCAGCTGCATTTTCAACTCTAATAATTCTGGTGTACTCATCCTGTAAGGTGTTTTGGAAATACTTCCTCATCCCAAGAATCCAAGCTTCAGCTTCTTGATGAGATTTAACCTCACCATCAAAAGTAGGAGGTTTGGCCTTCTTAAATTCTCCATGAGAGTTGTTCTTGGAATACCTCTTCCTCTTGTTTCTATGAGATGAAGAGCTTGAAACTTCAATGGATTCTTTAGAGTCAGATGATCCACTAGAAGATATTTCTGGAGTATATGTCCTGTATCTAGAAATCCTTCTTGAACTATGGGATCTCTTGTGGGAATGCCTCCTTGAGCTATCCCCACTCTTTGCCCTATTTTCTGAATTCTGCCCATGGTTTATCTTCCTTTGAATGTCAGTCAAACTTTGAAGCATAGCCGCATTCAACTGATTCTGCTCCTCTTGGGCTCTAATCAGCATGTCATTGTCTACTTTGCAACTCTGCAGTTCCACCCTTAAGCTCCTCATCTCCCATTGCATCTGCCTCAACCTCATAAGGATCTTGTGCATCCTCCATGATGATACTATTCTTCTTGGTCCCACCAAGATCAAAAACTTTCCAACTGCACTAGACTGAAATGTTGATCCTTAAATGTCACTGATAGGATTTTGAATATGCAAAAGTGTTTATAAACACATTTGTTAGATTTATTACAGTCTTAGAAAATTACAACATTAATCTTCATGAAACCTGGGAACAACCCATATTGACAATTTCTGTCAAATTACAAAACTTTCTCACACTCAATGACATATGAGAGGGGCGACGGGGGTTAAGGGGGCTTGCCCCCTTGTAGCTTCCGCCACTGCAGGGCGTTTTTTTTGTTTTGTAAATCCTTTGGTTTCACGCAATCTGACGCATAAGATCTGCTGCATTTTTCGATTTCGGGCACCCAAAAATTGGCTGTGAAAAATGTTGCTCTTCCCCTGATCCACACCCTTCAAATGCCACCTACATTGCCTTACCACTGTCAGCGATAAGCGGTTTTAGGATCCTGGAAGCGTGGTTTCCCGAAACTGCTTTTACGTGCCTAAATGCATGGAGAGCGACATGTGGATGGGGCGGTTTTCTTTCAAGGCCGCAAAATTTAATTAACCTTCGTGCACTTTCATGGACTTGATTCAATCTTGGTTGTCAATCAGATTTGCGCGATCCCCAATACTGACATGATCATCGCAGGTCCCATTGCCCCTGTCACCCATGCACTGGATGTTTGGACCCAACATAACATCACTACTTATCAGGCCGAAAGTGGTTTCAAGGTTCGAGAAAAGCGATTTCCTAGACCCTCTTTTGCGAGCCTGAATGCATGAGAGAGCGACATGTCATCAAGCGGTTTACCACTTCAAGGTCGTCTTGCTCTGTTATCTTTCATGCACGTTTAAGTCCCTAAGACACTGTGAGTCATCGATATTGATCTGGATGATCTCCCACCACTGAAATGACTGACGAGGGTCCCATCCCTTCTGACATTTTTGCCTGTCACATCTCCCCATGTCACGTCACTCACTGTCGGACCAAAAATTGGTTTCAGGCTTCTAGAAGAAGTGGTTTCCCGAGACCTATTTTACGTACTTGAATGCACCATAGAATGACACGTGGATGGGGCGGTTTTCATTCAGGGCCACGAAAACAAATTAACTTTCATGCACCTTCGCGGGCCTGAATCATTCTCAGCCGTCGATCTGCCTTCCTGCTCAACGGCCAGATCTTCTCCGCCATCACACTCCATCCCTTATGGTCACCTGTGCATGCAGATCTAATGTGGCTGGTACACATCACACCCTATGCCCATACAACTTCCTCCACATAAGGCCTCTTTCCCATGTGGCTCCTCCACGTCACCCTACCACCTGGCACTGGTGGGGCCCAATTAAATTTTCCCAATTTTCAAAATTTCGGGTTTATGCAAGGTTTTGATTGGGAAATAAGGGGAAATTTTCAAAATTGATTTCAAACTTACTCCACGACCCTTAATTGCCATTTTACAGAAACATATTTTCTAAAGAACTAGTTCTGATTTTTGCTTCTAAATCGTGATTTCTGGCCCATATAGCTTTGGCATTGCAACCAAAAGCTGTGATACGACTTTGTAGCATCCCCCTCACCCAATCCGACCATCGGGAGGGGATGGTGGCCAAATATGGGCTTTCTAATTTCGCCCCATATCCATAATACGAATTTCAACAACAAAATGTGTGCAGAAATGCAATAAACATGCACAACAGAATTTAAAATCTATCCACACACATCTAATATGCAAATACAAGCATAAACATCACCGGCATCAAATGACAAATTTCAGATTCAAATACATAAGAATATTTATCTTTAAGAAACGCGGATCCAAGCAACTGGCTGTGTAAGAGCGCTTTTCCACCCAACCATATGCACTCTATTCAACATATACTCTTTCTATTGCTGAGAGGCCACCCCCAAGCTAGGCTATGAGGCCACCAAAGCGAAGGAAACACCTACAAGCTTCTATATCTCATCCCACAACCCATTCTGCTCTTTGTGCTTAGCCAAATGCTCATACAGAGCTCTACAGGGGTCTCACTCAGCCCTCATTGCCTTGGCTTCCACAATACCTGCCCCACACAACACCCTTCTAGCTCAGGCATCCCCTTCACCGATCCACGGTTCTCTTGGGTGATCCATCTTGCCGGGTGCTTCCAATGTATGCATAGAGGAAGTCCAACCTGGTATTGGCTGCTATAGAACCTCCTGCAGCCTCAATCTGTGGCTTCTCAAGCACCTACGGGCAACAAAACTCAAGGATAAGGGTTCCTAGATTGCCCAACCTCTCTTCTCACCTACATCCAACAATACCCACTTCCCAATCTGCAGCATGGTCTCCAAATTCGAATTTCTGGGTTCAAAACATCACGGTAAGTTCATGGACAACAAGGGAGAGCTCTGCATCCTCCAAATCTGCGTGAAAGAATGAGACAAATGAGGGTTGACTCCAAGGGATATGGGAAAATTGGTGAAAAGACAATTGACATGACTTATGGCAGTAGAAGAAATGACTCCTATAAGCTACATAATAACTTCTGTCATGACAAAAATATCACAAAAGTGCAGTCAATCCCATGCTTCAATAACTACATGAGGTGACTTTTCCCACCAACCACACACATGCATTAATGATTGGAAAAATGGTCAAAAAATGAGATATTTGGTTTATTCTCATCATGTGACATAATTTTAGGTGAGTTCTAAGGTTGACACTTGGCAGCAAGGATTCAATCACCCATGAACCCCCTTTCCTCTTCCCCTCTGGTGGAATCATAGCCCCTTTGGTGCTCTTTACGCAACCAGTCTCTGACCATTTTATTATTTATGCACATAATATTTACATATATTATAAGTCAACATAAAAGCCAAATAAACACTCCAAATAAAATATAAACATCATACATGCCTAGACATTCACTAGTTGAGCCTTGGCCTTGAGCTCCGCACTAGGAATTCACACTAGCATATTTACATCATTTACATAATATTGAATAGATACATTCCAAATCAAAACTAGGGGTATTACAGATATGGATATGTATTTTTTTATTTCTTTGAAATAACAAGAATATGGCTTTTTTCTACTTGAAAAAAAGATATTTTATTTATAATAAAAAAAAACTTATGATTAAATAAATATGTTCACCTATTTCATGGATTTAAGAGGGAGATCAAATATCTTACACACTGAAAAGATTTTAATATACAACTCAAAAGTTGTGAAGTTTACCAGAAATTTGAGACTTTAATGGTTATCCATTTGAACATTGGGGATTTATGGGATTAAATTTTTAGGGTTCTATAGATCATATTTGTTGGAAAGAGAAAAATAAATTTGGAAGCATTATTTTATAAAATTATAAATAAAGTTTTAAAATATTATAATAATAATAATAATTTAATTTTAAGTTTAAATTTTATTTATGAATTAAATTAATGTATGAAACAAGCCATTCTTTTTACATAGTCATTTAACTTGTGTGTTGTAAATTTCATTAATTAAAGTAAAACTTACTCTATAAATGCCACACACGGTATGAAACTTTCATTCCCTAAATTATCTTTGTTTAGTGTGTAAACTAAAGATTCTATCTATTTTACTATTTTTTGGGTGATTTTTTTGGATGATATCCAACTAAAATTGTAAAAATTGCAGGTATACGTTGTTGAAACTACATAATCAAGGTGCTCAAGGGTTCTGGAGAGTGTTGAATCCTTTTTTGCAATAAAAAATGCAATTTGAATAATGAAAACTCGCTATTTCAACAAAGAGTCGTCACATTATTTCGACAAAAATAGCCCAGAAAATCCAAAATGTAAAACGATTAGTCAACTCCTTTGTTTTAGTTTTAGTTTTAAAAAATATTTCATACTTGTTGACAAAGAATTTTCCATTTTCCTTAATAATTTTCAAATTCTAAATACTTCATTATAAATTTCAACTACATATTAATAATTTATAAATTTATTTTAATATAAAATATTTAAAAATAATAATAAATTATAAATTTCAAACACATATTAATGGCATTTAATTTTATAAATTAAACTAAACTAGCATTTGCTCCTTGAGGGGCAAAAATGAACGCCAAAAGGAACAAAACAAGGCAACGTAATCGAACCCCTTTGAACACCGACCACATTGGGTTCCGAACACTTACTCAAACCTCAACCACTTTACAATATCAACCATAAATAGCCTAAGCATCTCCGTTTGAACATAGCTCAGTCCATGATTGCTTCAATGCTCTTTGATTACTAGAAATTTTATATCGTTGGTTTGTTTGGTACTTAACAATCAAATTTGTAGATTAATTTAAAAATAAACAACCTCAATCCAAAAACCGATAGGTTTATGGGCTAGAAAGAAAAGACCAAGTCATTGAGGTTTTAACAATTAAATCGAAGAAATCGAAAATAAAAGGAAATTTATTTGCACGAAGAAGAAGTTTTGATCGAGATGAATTCTGTAGTTGAATGAACATAACACTGGAAATACTTAGAAGAAGAAGTTTTGCTCGAGATGAATTCTGCAGTTGAATGAACATAACACTGGAAATACTTAGAAGAAGAAGCTATTGATTTAGCAGATTATCATGGAATGAAGGAGCTTTGTGATTTCTCACAGTGGGAGACAATTTTTGGAGTTATGTCAGACTCTATACGGCATGGGAATCATCATCAAAATGAAAAGATATATATGGGAAACGATGAAAACCCTACCACTTCAGTCGGCGCTCGACCACTTCCTTAGCAGCCGACCATAGAAACAAACATCTGTATTAGAATAAATCCTTTAGATGTAAGAGTGACTTCACTTCATAGGTTAAAGTCTCGACCATTTTGAATAACATCGACCAAACTTTACTTACAACTCCGTCAGCTTCAAAGAAAGATAATTTAACTTATACACCTGGGGCTCTCTGCTTTGGCTAAGGGCTGCCAAAATCAGGTGGAGATTGATGTTTCCTACTGCGCCAAATTTGGGGATACGGAGGCCGCTGCTATTTCCAATGCCAAGAATCTGCAGGCGCTGAAATTGCTGAGGTGCCAAATGGTTTCTGACTTGGGTTTGGGCTGGATAGCGATGGGGTGCGGGAAGCTCCAGCATTTGAATCTCAGGTGGTGTGTGGGAGTCGGTGATTTGGGTGTTGAGTTGGTGGCTATAAAATGCAAAGAATTGAGATCTCTAGATGTTTCTTATTTACATGTATGATTGCTTCCTTGTAAGGTGTTCAAATGTGCCTTTCATTCCCAAAAACAATCAAAATAGCTTGGCTTAGCGTTCATTATGATCGTTCATTCCGGAGCTGGGAAAAATAGCTTTGCTCAGCGTTCATTATGATCGTCTCATCGAAGATCAGCTTATTATACATTTTGTGGTCTGTTTATGCAACGAGTTCAATGAAACCAACCAACATCTAGGTGGCTGTGAAATTGTAAAATGCAGGCGAGCCCTTATTTATTCTTTATGGTCGGCATTGATGTTTTTATATGTTTGTAAAAGAGGTCGAGTTTACAAGCGGTCTAGGTCGACCCTTTTAATATGATTGATATACATTTGGTCGGGCCCATGGTCGATGAATAATGGTCGGTCATACACGTTACATTGGTCGAGATTATAACTTGTATATTGGTTGAGGTTAATCTTGGTCGGCCTCCTTAATTTGGTCGGTTGTTGACTTAATTTACTGGACAAATTCTTGTCTAAAGGGACTTTTACAAACGATGCTCATATACAGGTCTTGTGTATCGCCACACTTGTAATTAGAGTTGAAGAGAATCAACCTACGAATCGGTATAAATTTCAAAATATTATTTCTTTCAAGTTCTATTTGCGGTATTAAAATGCATTTAGATCATTACAGTATTAAAATGCTTTTTAAATTTGTAATCGCCAATTCAAAGCTTCAATCCTGGACACATTCTCCAACATGAAGCTGGTGTAATGTACGAGCCATTCGATATTCCCCTGATTACCAATTTAAACAGTTACCTTGTAAATAAAATAAGTGAATATTTTAATATCATTTTTTTATGCTTATGTAAGTTTCCTTTAACATAAAACCCCAAAGTATAAATATTAAAGTCATTAGTTTTCAATGATCAAAGTCGATAATATGCTCGTCATTAAGTAAAATGGTCGATGTTATTCTTTGGGATATTGTAAAATGCAGGCGAGCCCTTATTTATTTGTTATGTTCGGCATTGATGTTTTTATATGTTTGTAAAAGAGGTTGAGTTTACAAGCGGTCTAGGTTGACCCTTTTAATATGATTGATATAAATTTGGTCTGTTACTTTGGTCGAGATTATAACTTGTATATTGGTCGAGGTTAACCTTGGTCAACCTCCTTAATTTGGTCGGTTGTTGACTGAATACCGACCACCGGACTGATTGCCAGTTGTAGCGTGTAATTGCAAGCCATGCCAGAACTTCACCGAAAGCTTGTAAAGATGGTTGACAAAATATGACATTGGCCGCAGTTGTCAATGGAATCACATCTTCTACTGCCATAATCTGACCTCAATGGAGTCATCCATCGACCACGACATATCTAACTCTGACTGATATAGTGTTTCCTTGCTCAGAACATGTCGATCTCCATAGTTCGTTGAATGAAATGCCTTGTCTGAGTTATTAAACATGTTCTACAGTCTCTCGCTTCACATATAAAAGACAAGCTTCACAAGAACAAATATTTCTTGTCGAAGAAGCTACAAATGTTGATATTGAGCAACTGCCATATAAAATACCGTCGACTAGAAGAATCCGACTAATTAAGTCGTAATTTCTGTTGTGGTGGCGCAGTATACAGCCTCGTATCAGCTTCAATGAGAAACAGTTTTCTGAAGCACAAATTTACTGGACAGATTCTTGTCTAAAGGGACTTCTACAAACGATACTCATATACAGGTCCTGGGTATTGCCACACTTGCAATCAGAGTTGAAGGGAATCAACCTACGAATCGGTATAAATTTCAAAAGATTATTTCTTTCAAGTTCTATTTGCGGTATTAAAATACATTTAGATCATTACATTATTAAAATGCGTTTTAAATACAGGAATCCGATAATTATTGATCAGTCTTATTGCGATTCCACATCGCCATGTAAAATTCAGGTAATCAGCTAACCTTTTTAGGTATCATGGATCTTTATTGATTGGGAATCAAAATATCATTTTAAGAGCTAACCAATATTAATTTCAAAATTCCGTTTTAAGCGCACATCATAATGCTGCTAAGGTTGTTCAGAAATCTTTTTTCATATTCATATACCATCTCATAAACATTTAGATTTTTCTGACTTCTATTTTATCCTGGTAAGTATTATTAATATTTCCTTTTATTAATGGACATCTCATCTCCTCTGAAATGTGGAAAAGTGAGAACAACTCACTTTTATGGATATATTGTAATGATCCGTACAGATCGGTTTTGTAGATTGGAATCAATAATATTGTTTGTGATGATGTTGTGTGCATCCATCTGCAGTGCAAATACGTGATGTTCCGTATAGAAATATCCAGGGAACGTCATTGGGGGATGTGGTTGTGAACTTTTCGTGCAACAAAACAGTTGCCTACACAGGAATTACTTTGATAAAAGTTAAGATAACTTCAACGACGACAAATAAAGGAAAGTCAGCATGTGCCAATGCTTTGGAAATGTCTGTTGGGACAGTATTGCCACCCAGTAGTCGATCGTCGACCAGTGAAGTCCCGTCGACTATTGACCAGTTAAGTCCCAGCATTATTATAATACTTTTCCCACCAGAGCAGTCGACCAATGACCAGTTAAGTCCCAGTGTTTCATTAGATTGTTTTGACCTTAGTCTTGATATTTGAACGTCTAACCTGCATATAAAAATATGCAAATGAACATAAACCATAAAGAAAAAATGAAAGTTCAAAACAAATGGAAGAATAATTTCAAATTGTAAAATAACAAAGAATCTTCCTTTTCAATTCATGGATTAACCATATATCTTTTATCTCGAAGTAATTGTTGCCGCATTGTTGTAATGAACTGGTGATAATAAACCTGCTTGTCATAGCTTTACCGTGCTTATTCTCAGGTAATTGCATGGTTTCTTTTGGGTAACTTCAAAATGCCATTAATACCACGTTGCTTTGATAAGTATGTAGGCATTCATGGTGTGGTTTCTACGATCAAAGGGCGATCTGCTGTAACTACATCCTCCTTTATCGATATCTTCTAGACGTGTTAATCCTCTACAATTTTGACCATAATTATTTTAGAATTTTTGGTGTGATCTCGACATAGTATCAACAATCTAATGGTCTTCTCATGATACTTAATCCATCAGTATTTATTTTCATGGGATAGGTCTTCAAAATACTGTAAGACTTAATTGGTCGATGGTCGACGACAAATAAAGGAAAGTTAGTATGTGTCAATGCTTTGGGATTGTCTATCGAGACAGTATTGCCACCCAGTAGTCGACCGTCGACCAGTGAAGTCCCATCGACCAGTTAAGTCCCAACATTATTATAATACTTTTCCGACCAGAATAGTAAGCCATGTGCGAATTATAATCCATTCGATGACAATTCCAGTTCTCCATGAATTTCAAACTCAAACTCAGGAAAAACTACAAATATTTGAAAAAGAAATTACCTATTGATCACATGCCCACACAGTGATCAACCATTGAATGAAGTGGTCGGCTACTTGATGTCGACAGCTTTGGCACAGTCCTCCATTTTCAATATTTACGAATAACCCTTGGCTTTCTCAACAATGTCATAGACCGGCTTCTTCCTTATTCTACTGTTGAGGTCGATAGGGTGTTTTTAGCAGTTTGAACTCAAGCTGGTAGGCTTCAGGTTGGTCGACTGAATACCGATCGACCTCAGACCGGTTCACGATGCAGCTCTAGACTACAACGATCTCAGTTCGCAATTCTTTGAAATGGAGAGTTCATTGGCACTCTTTGTCGCAACCATCAACGCAGAACATTTTTAGACACTCACAGCCATATATTTTAGATCTCTTGATTATAATTTGGTTGCTCTGCAAATTTCTTTCCTTTTGAATTGGGCTGGTTAGTCAATTTTTGTCGTGGAGTGATTATGCTTCTGTCAACGGTTCCAATGGCCTGTCGGAGCTTCCGTTTAGTATAACTGATCTGGCATGCCGAGAATTGACAGAATCACGTCATGGTAATGAAGCATTTTCAGACTATTTGCAGGTAACGTTAGTTCAGGAAATCGTAAAGCTTACAACTGCTCCAGTCTACGAGTTACAGCTCGAATCTAGTGCTGATAAATTCTCACAACTGCCATTTATGGTTTCACGCGATAACTTTCTTGGGCAACCGCACCATGAATGAGCAAGTACAATCTTTGTATTTTCTTGTAGGTTTATTTTCGCGGCACGCTATCTTCTAGGTTCGAGAACACGATAGGCTGGAGTGCGGAGATAGAAAGAGATAAGAAGAAATTGACGGCATCCACGTGGCAGGATTCCATTCACTCTATAAGCAAGGAATCTAGTAGACGTGGATGGTCAAGCACTTTGTTGGTGAAACGCCTTTGGCGTAAAAATAAGAATAAGGAAAATTGATGTTAGTGTAAATAGTACAAGAGAAAAGTGAGTGTTAAAAATATATACTACATAGCATAATATTTATAAAGGGATTTGGTAAGCATATCTATTTAAGTGGTCAAAGTCCTTTATTATTATATTAGAAATAATAGAGAAAGTAGTAGTTTGGATTTTTCCGAGTTATTATTATCGGAATCTTGCATTACAATCTTTGGTCAAATTGTAAATTTTCATTATTAAAATTGTATTTTTAATTGTACAAATAGATTCATCACCCTCAAATGTCTATCTTGCATTCGGATTGGTAATCTAAAAATTTGATATCTACAATTCCTTTGAATTTTTTACAAAATTTCAAGTAAAATTGGTCGGAAATTTGTAGTAAAAAAATCATAATCTTAGCATGATTAGACTACTTCTTAAAAAAACAACAAAGCAAAATGATTGGGAGAGATTCTGAATATATAGAGATAAATATCAAAATAATTATAAGGAAAGGAAAGGGGAGAGATTTAGAGAGGTTGAGAGGATGGGAGGCAAGTTATGGTTGAAAATAAAAGTATGTATAAGATTGAGGATACATGAATAAATCAAGAGAGAGGGTTAAGAGGAAGCGAGAAAACCACTAGTTAACAATATGAAGAGAGTACTAGCGAAAAACCTGTCAATAAAAAATATGTTATAGATGCTAAAGATTGACAAAGAAAAACCATTTGGAAAAAATTGCAACCATAAAATATATTTATACACCAGCATAGATTCATCTTAACCATGGTCTATCAAGCACCGAGAGGGATCAGATCCTTAAGGTGCAAACCCCTTTTAGAGTGTTGAACTTGAGGAAAGGCTTGCACCTCAAGGGAATTGATCCCTCTTGACACTTGATAAATCCAAAATTAAGATGATTGCATCAAAACAATGTTTCTTAAAAACCAAAATTACCACATGAAATCATCTCATCCAAAAACATTTAAAATATATATATTTACACGATTAGAATGGTGAATTGTAATAAAGTAATAATGATGTTCAGTGATAATACATGTAAAAGAATTCAATGAAATTTAATGATGAATTACATATATATTACTGAGTGATCAATCTTAATATGCCGTTTTCTTCTTTTCTTAAAGCAACTCTACCCCTTTTTCCATATTCTCATATCTATCATATGTGAAAACAACTTGAGTTCGAACACCATTCTCCCTTAAATCAAGATATTGTTGTAAATGTGAGACTTTGTCGCTCTTTATTTCCAACATTTATAGTTTCTTTCTCTAGTGTTAATCCTTGAGACTTATGAAGTCTCAAACCCAAAGCAAGTTTCAACGGAAAAAATTCCTAATATGTATCATTGTAACATTTTCTTCTATGCAATTTAATGATGAATTACATATATATTTAACTGAATGAAATCATACAAAATATAATATCATTGAAATCATGCATCTTAATAATATTATTAGATCATAGCATTTTCCCAATGAACAAATTTCAAATTAGAGTGATGTTAGATCATAATGCAAATCTCCATGTAAAGACATAGATCAATAGATCATAGAAGTCTCTCATTGTAAGCAATGAATCTTAACAATACTAAGAAAGAACATTTATGAAATCAAAGCATTACAACAAACTTTGATTACTAAATTCCCACATTAAAATATTTGAGGCCAATATATAGTCAATTTAGGGTTTTGTTTATTTAGTGATTCTATCTACTTGGTTAACAATGGTAATTAAGGTTTTGACTATTTAACTGAATGATATCATACAAAATCTAATATCACTAAAATCAATGCATCTTAACAATAATATTAGATCATATTGCATTTCCCAATGCGTAGATTTCAAATTAGATGGATGTTAGATAATGCAAATCACCATCTAAAGACATAGATCAATAGATCATAGATGTCCCTCAGTGTAACATAAATAGATTAGGGTTTTGACCATTTAATGGTGGTGATTCTATCTACTCCATTAACTATGGAAACTTAATCAGATTAGGGTTTGGACTATTTAACTGAATGATATCATACAAAATTGCTAGAACTGAATGATATCATACAAAATGGCCAGTATGGATGGATGGAAAGATTTGAGTAAGAAAAATGGATTAACCGTAGGGTTTTTGGCTCCAACAATCACCTAACAATATGTTGAGCTCTTGGATTATGGCTATTGAATGTCGTTTCTATTAATTAAATTAGGGTTTCAATTATTTAACTGTGGTGGTTATATATACAGTAGTAGGTATTTCTTTGGATTCTTTTTAAATTTGTACGAGGCAAAGATACCTAGCCACAATTACTTCAAGTAAAATATTTCACTTATAAGCCTGGATTACTTATTTACCACATTATAATATTAGATGTCAATATGCAGTCAAAACAGTAACTAAATCACAGTAGGGTTTCAACTACTTAACTATGGTAATTCCATCTACTCGGCTAACTATAGTAATTGAATTATATTAGGGTTTCTATTATTTATCTATGGTGATTCTATCTACTCAGCTAATTGTTGTAACTGAACTATATTAGGGTTTCTATTATTTAACTGTGGTGATTCTATCTACATGGCTAATTGTGGTAGATGAATCATATTAGGGTTTCCACTAATTAAATGTGGTGATTCTATCTACTTGGCTACATATGATAACAAAATTAGATTAGGGTTTCAACTATTTAACTGAATGATATCATGCAATATGTAATTTCACTAAAATAAATGTCAAGTTTATTTTAAGCTGCACAGATCTATTAAATAATAAGAGTCAAGTTTACATAACCCAGAGCTGGTAATGGTGGCTTTAGAGTGCCAAACCACCCGCTCAAGAGAGCAGAAAGATCAAAGTGGGTATAGCAAAGGTATCCCATCTTCCGGTAATTACAAAAAACATCATTATGATCAGGAAAAAGTCTGTGGCTGTGAGAGACCACATAGTAACTACTGGAAAAAACAACAAAAGTGATCAAGCTGAGACAAAAAAGCTGAAAAACACATAGGATATCGAGAACCTTATTTATTTGTTGCTGTGACATTTGGTGGGGGATCTTCCAGAATTGGGCAGCTGAATTTATCCTCCTCAGTCACATCCTGGTTCGAGCTTTTGACTGGTAGGGGAGCCAATTTGCACCAGGGAGAAGAAGTCTTCTCTACGTCGTCCTAGACTCTTTTGCATGCAAGCTAGTCGACCGTGGAAGGGTTGGGAAAGGAGTGAGTGGCAATCTCCTTGCCACGTGGCTCAGAGCGCAGATGAATTTTGCCTCCTTCCCCAGCTGCCAGCGAATTGTCCGTTGTGCCCACTGGGATGATGCTACTTCCTCCACCTGCATGGCTGCCACCTGCCAGATTGCCACCAGCCCGAATTCCTCTAGCATGATTATTGCTGACCCGACTTCCACCAGCGGGACTGCCACCAACCTGACTCCCACCGCCATGGCTTCCACCTGTGAGGTGCACTCCTGCATGGCCAACCCTGGCAAAATTCTGTCCGCCGAAGATGGATTCCGGAGAACAAGCCAAACCGTTCAACGAGGTCGAGTGAGCTTTCAGAGACTGAGTGATTTCTCTGGCTCTATCCTAGTTAGCTTTTGTTTCTTCCATAAGGGATCCTAACATGTTTTTAACGAGCCAATAGTGATTGATGCACCCATCATTCTTGCCCGAGGAGAGATGGTCGGCCAACAAATGAGCTTCCCTGTTGTTTATCATCAGGCGATCTAGGATGGAGACACCTTCCCATAACCCTCTGAGGCAGTGAAGTCCTGTTGACCTCCAACGCGGCCAGATCTTCCTCAGCGAGAGCTTCCTCTATGACGAGACATAGAGTCTAGCAGCCAGGGTGCACGACCAAGAGCCAAATGCAAGATCAGAGACAAGTTGTAGATGCCTTCAGCTATACAAGAAGGAGTGACCTGGGGGAGCACGCAGAGAATGCCGAGAATGGACCTGTTATGCCGCTTTAACCTGAGCCGAGGGGATGCCATGGTCTTCAGACGAATGAGCATTAAGTCGCTGGTACTGGGAGAGACGAAGAAAACTGGCCGATGCGACATGGAGCGTCTGTCTGGAATCCGTTGGAGTGAAGATCCCATGGCTCATAAATTATCGTCACCTCCTCTGCCCCCGAGGAGTCTGTTGGGTTGGCAGGAGATGAGGTTGCCGTGTGTCTTGGGCCCTGAGTCACCCGCATCTGGGGTAAAATCAATGCATCTTAATAATACTATTAAATTATATTACATTTCTCAATTCACATATTTCAAATTAGAGATATGCTAGGTCATAATGCAAATATCCCTCTCAAGGCATATATTAATAGATCATAATGTGCCTAAGTGTAAGCAATGCATCTTAACATACTAAAAAGGAACATTTGTGAAATCAAAGCAAGAATAATATTATACAAAATGTAATATCACTATTATTAGATTATATTGCATTTCCCAATGCATGGATATCAAATTACAAGGATATTAGATCACAACACAAATCTCCATCTAAAGACACATATTAATAAATCATATGTTCACCTAATTGTAAGCAATGCATATACTTTCCTTTACCTAATTGTACCTAGGAATTTACCAAATTATTATTACAAAACTAATATCTAACTCAATGTTCTATTATTAACTTAACAATTAATTATTTATTAATTAATTAATTATGAAGTAAAACAATTGCAATTTACCGAATTATTGATTAATTTGCAATTATCACAAAACTAATTTTTAACTCATTGTTTTATTAACTTAACAATACATGATCCAAATCATTCATTTCGAAAAACATTTTCGTGATGTTGGGTCTCGAAGTCGGGAGAATTGAGGACAGGGAGAGCGCTCGGTGAAAGTTAGGGTTTGAAGGGTGTGGATGCACGTTAGTCCCGTGCACGATGCTGACTGGAAACATGGAGGTTGGTTCAGCGGGTTCGGCCTCCCTGGTGACGCTCAGGGTTAGCATGCCGATCCCGTTGTCGAGACCTTTGTGTTCGGCAGGGGATGAGGATATGGGTATTGGAAGCTCAGTTGGCTCGACTGCATTGTCGAAAAAGAGATCGGGCCAAGGGGGATGCCTCCCCAAAACCCTCACTATACCTGCAATCTAGGTCAAATCTGACAAAATTTGAGAAAGGGTCGAGCAATGGAAGGAGAAATCTTTGATTGGAAAGTTTGTGGGGATCTAGCCGCGAGAAAAAGATTTTGTTCGATGGATCAAGACTACATGGAACCCCAAAGGAAATTATGACCTGCACTTGGGAGCCAAAGGGTTCTTTTCAATTATCTTCTTCAATCTGGAAGATAGGGATAGGGTTTTGGAGGGTGGCCCTTATTTCTTTCTCTCATCGGGTCTGTATCTCAGGCCTTGGAAGGAAAGGTTTAACCCTGAAACGGAGGACATGAAAGTCGCCCCTGTCTGGATCCGGATTTATTCTCTCCCTTGTGAGTATTGGGACCTGGAGATCCTGCAAGATTTTGGCAATACCCTTGGGGAGTTTGTTAAGGTTGCAGAGCAAACAAAAATCCAAAAGTATACTGCCTGTGCCCGTATCTACGTTTATATGGATCTATCAAAAGATCTGCCTGAGGCAATCAGTCTTAATTGGGAAGACGAGGAATGGATCCAACCTCTTGATTATGAGCAGCTTCCTTTTCGTTGCAGACTCTGCCATGAATATCGTCACTTTGGCAGGAATTTCCCTAAGACTACTCAGGAACCATCTTCTTCCAACTCGGCTCAGGAAGGGGTGAAGGACAAAGATGGATTTACCCAAGTTCGTAGCAAGGAGAAGAATAGAGTGGGGGATCATCAGAAGAAAGGAAAGGAGAAAGGCGAGAAACGTCTCATTGGCAAAAACCCTTTTCAGATTCTAGAGGAAGTTGACGAGGTTGACAAGGTTGGAAGCAAAGGGAAGAGTCTCCAGGAAAACATAGCCATGGAAGCGGAGATCCCAATGCTTTAGGAATCCCCAATTGAAAACCAATTGGTGGTTATGGAGGAAGATGAGGAGGAGGAAATGGAGTTGGGAGAACTTGACCTCGATGCGATTGAACAAGAATGTGGAAAAACGGGTAAGGGCTATGTAACACGAAGGCAATTGGAGCTTCTGCAAGAGGCAATCATCAAATCTAAAGCTAGCCAGCAGCTAGGGATTTCCTCGAATCCTCACAAAGGGAGCAAAAGGAAATCCCCTGAAGAGGAACTGAAACGTGGCAGGAAGTCGAACAGACAAAGAATTGCAAAGATTGGAGTGAAACTCATCGAATCAGGCCAGTACCCGACGATTAGGGAGGCCTTCTATGAAGTCAATAAGGTTATCCAATGAAGCTCATATTGTGGAATATCCGAGGGTGCAATCATTTGAGGAAAATAAAAATGTTGGCAAGAAAGATAAAGACGGAGAAACCCGATGTTCTTTTTTTACAAGAAACTAAATGCAATTCTGAAACCATAGAGAAGGTAGGGCAAAGGGTCTGGAAAGGTTGTAAAGTGATGTCAACGGATGCTTTAGGCATGGCTGGTGGCTTAGCAGTCTTATGGATTCCTCACTCTTTGCAATTATCTGATTGGAGAGCTAATCAGTTTTCTATTTCCTCCAATTTTACCATCTGAGATTTTGGGGTTAAAGGTACTCTGGTTAATATTTACGGGCCAAGTGCCTTTCCTCTTAAACAGTCTTTTATCAGATTTCTATCTTGGATGGTAGAGCAAGCTGTTTCGGGGTCATGGATAGTAGGAGTTGATTTTAATCTCATATCCTCGCTAAATGAGAAGAAGGGAGGCAAAAGGGTTTTGGATAGATTCCAGGAAGAATTCAGGGAGCTTTTATCCCAGAGCCCGTTCATTGACATTGAGACTGGAAATGGTTGGCATACCTGGAATAACAAACGAGGTGGACAGCACCTTGTCGCATCCACAATTGACATATTTTTTACTATTGAAGACATTTCTCGTGACATGGGCGAACTCAGTGCAAGTGTGCTCCCTTCTGCAGGCTCTGGCCATTGGCCCATCTGCCTCCATTGGTATTGGTCAAACAATGTCCTTTACAAGCCTTTTAGATTCAAGCAGTTCTGGCTGGAACATAAAGAATTCAAAGATTTGGTGGGACAGTGGTGGTAGGAGCTGGTCCCCCTAGAGGGTACTAGAATGTTCCAATTTCAGAAAAAACTCCAAGCCCTCAAATCCAAAATCCGTACTTGGAACAAATAAGACTTCGACAACATCTTCCATGACAAGAAAAAGTTGATTGAGGACCTGGAGCAAACCCTTCGCAAAGGTATGGTTGAAGGTTGGGATGACGCTTTGACGGAGCAGGAGCAACATTTGTTGGATCAACTTGAAGCTAGGGAAAGGCAGGAGGAAATTTTTTGGAAACAAAAATCCAGGAACCAATGGCTCCAAGATGGGGAGAGAAATACGAAATTCTTTCATAATATGGTAATTCAAAACTGCCATAGATCGAAGATTTTCAAACTTAAAAGAAGTGATGGTAGTCAAGTGGAAACTAGAGGCGAGATTGAGGATGAACTAGTTAACCACTTTGCCTCGGTCTTAAAGGAAGATAGGGTTGATCGGAGCATTGCTATTTCCCACATCACTCGTCACATCCCCAGACTTGTTACCAGGGACCATAATGAGCCGCTGAAGAAACCGGTTTCAATGCAGGAAGTTGAGCAAGCCATGAATCAGATGGCTTTTGGGAAGGCTCCTGGGACGGATGGTTTTACTACCAACTTCTTCCATTTCTTCTGGTATATGATAAAGGAGGAGGTCCTGGGCATTGTTGAAGAATCTCGTAAGTGTTGTGGGGTTTTAAAAGCTTTTAATGCCACCTTTCTCTCTCTTATCCGAAAGGAGGAAGGTGTGGACTGCCCTGGTAAGTTCAGACCCATAGCCCTCTGTAATGTTATCTACAAGATTATTACTAAAGTGATTTCCAATAGGCTCCAACCCCTGCTCCCTATCCTTGTCAACCCAGAGCAGTCGAGGTTTGTTGAAGGAAGACAAATTGTTGATGGAATCATTCTGGTTCACGAAACTATTCACTCCCTGAAGGTTACTAAGAAACCTCATATGTTGATCAAGTTGGACTTAGCAAAAGCTTATGATAAACTCAGCTGGACTTAGCAAAAGCTTATGATAAACTCAGCTGGAAGTACATGTGCAGCATCTTGACAGCCTTTGGGTTCGATAGGACTTGGGTGAATTGGATTATGAATCTAATCTCTACTCCTTTCTTCTCCATCTTACTCAATGGCCCCCCCTCTAGAATCCTTCAGGCCTCTTGGGGCATTCGCCAAGGTGACCCTCTCTCACCTTTCCTCCTCATCTTGATGGCTGAGGGGATGATAGACTCCTGCAGAACTTAGCAACTGATGGTAATATCAGAGGCCTTCAACTCCACCCTGGGTTGGACAAGCAGACGCACCAACAATTTGTTGATGACACCATGTTAATGGGGCGCCCTTCAGTCCAAGAAGCTCGTATCTTAAAAAATGCCTTAAAACTCTTTGCGTAGGCATTGGGGCTGGAAGTCAATCCCACTAAGTCTCAAGTGTTCTTCTTTAACACTGGGGAAATTACCCAACGTAATATTCTGAGGATTTTAGGCTATGCAAAAGGGTCTCTCCCCTCCAAGTATCTGGGTGTTCCTCTCTCTGAAGGTACCATTCGTAAGATCTCATGGCAAGATCTGATTGATAGGATTCGGAGATGACTTGCGAGTTGGAAGCTCAGGCCTTTAAATCTTCCTAGCCGTCTAGTCCTGGTTAAGTCAGTTCTCCAAGCTATGCTCGTTTACCTATTTTCAATGCTCTCGGCCCCAAAGTCGGTTCTTAAAGAAATCAAGAGTATTCAGCGAAATTTTCTTTGGGGTGGTAGGGAGGAAAAGTCCAAGTTTGCATTGGTTGTCTATGAAAAGCTCTGCAAACCCAAGGACAAAGGTGGTCTTGGCATTAGAGATCCTGAGATTCTTAGAGAAGTCTATGGCTCCAAAATTTGGTGGAGGTGGTGCAATTACAACTGGAACCGTGGGCAAGGCTTTGGCATGTGAAATATGCCATAGACAGGCATCATGGGAATTTGATCCGTTTCAATGAAGTCAGGAATGGTTCCCATATTTGGGGAAAATCCTTTAGTGGTCGCAAATTAGTTCAAGATCACAGCTTTTGGGAAGTCTACACTGGTGAATCAACAAAATTTTGGGATGACTCGTGGAATCAGTTCCCTAAACTGGGTGATGATCCAAGGTGGCAGGATATTAGGGCTAGGGGATTGGCAGCTGGAAAAATCTATCTATGTGACTATTGGGAGGAGGTTCTGGTTGAAGGTCATAGGCAATGGAAAGATTGCAGGTGGATGGAAGGGTTAATTAATATGGAGGATCTTAGGGCCTTCGAGACCATGCTCCTGGAGCGATTCATCCACATCAAAGAAGGTCCTAACAAGATTCGCTGGGGTTATAATTATAGAGGAATTTTTAACATAAAAGAAACTTATGATATCAGAATCAACTCTGATGACGGGGGTGATAGTGTCTGGAAGAAGGTATGGGGGATGAACCCATGGCCCAAAATCGTGGTCTTTTGCTGGTTGGTTGCATGGGGAAGAATATTGACCAGTGAAAATCTTAGGAAAAGAGGTATTCAAGGCCCATCTCGTATCCCCTTATGTTTCCTAGCCGAGGAAACCTATGGGCATTTATTGGATAGATGCACCTTCTCCTCCGTGCTATGGGATCGGGGAGCCATGATCTTTCGCAGAAGTGATCAGGTTCGTGATCACCTGGGCCAGACCATTAAATATTGGAACTCCAAAGCTTTCTCAAACCCAATCATTATGACTCTGTGGCAAATGTTCACGGGAATGGTTATATGGAATGTTTGGAAGGAGCGAAATCATTGTATCCTCCGGGACAAAAATCATGACCTCGAATAAATATGGAAGAAGATTGTCCATAATATGAAAGAAACTATCAGAAGCTTTTCCTGGGGGGACAAGGATAGAGATCTCTCGGAGGGGGATCTTCGCATTGCCTCAGGTTGGGGGTTATGCAGATATGACATGGAGGGTTTATGCCTTAAATCTAAGACTTCTCATCCTTCCAGTCTGAATTTCTGGTCCTCGCCCGTGACGCAGGTTTTTAAAGTTAATTTTGATGGGGCGTATCAAGGTAATCTGGGAATGGCAGGTTTTGGCGGAGTTTGCAGGCAGGCTGATGGCAGTATCCTGAAATTTTTCTTCGGTCACCTCGGTGTGGATTCCAATAACTCGGTTGAGCTGGAAGGCCTCATTCAGGGCATCCACCTGGTAGTTAATGAAGGTTGGTTTCCATTTATTCTGGAGGGGGATTCTCACATTATTATCCACATGGCCAAGAAGTTGGACAATGGCCAATCCCCCGCTAAAATCTCCACCAGTTGACGTCTTTTGCATAGATTAGATCATTTGAAAAATCTGCTGACGAGTCACAGTGCCATTAAGTTTAGCCATGTCCATCGGGATTCCAATAAGGTGGCGGACCTTTTGGCCAACCAGGGTATTAATGATAACGGGGCCGTCTCGGTGGGTACTCTGGATGACTACTGGCAAGACACCTAGATCACTAACTGTTGCCACTTAGCTAGCTCTGATCTAGAAATTTGTCGTTAGCAGGCAGGTGGTGCCTCAACACCTTATGAACGTGACAGGGGGCATTTGGGAAGATGTAATGGAGAGTCCCATCATCGTGGGTTGCCATGTGAGCAATGACATCCACATTCAGTTTAAATATTGAAATCGGTACCAGAGAGTACAAATCCTGGCAGGACTCGAGCGAAAGGAATGCTCCGTATCTCTTTCCTTTTCTGGCCATTAGTGTTAGTTTATGATCTTTTATGGAGGAGGTTGTTTCATGATTGATAATCGGTACGAGATGAAGAATGAATGACGCTGTGCAGGTGGGATGTTAATGATACCTATGGTTATTTATAGTTGCGCGGAGGAGCGCCTGAACAGTAGAATTCTGCTTTGTCTCAGGATCTTTCCTCTATCTGTAAGCGGTAAGGATTCTTGGGAGAATGTGTGTGATAGATTTTCTTTAGGTCGTCCACTTGACTTCGACTGGGGTAGGAAGATGGCTCCTAAGCGAAGTGTTAGTTTTGAGCCCACTTCGGGGTCTGGTTCTGATATGCCGAGGTGTACTGCTAAGCTCTCTGTCGAAAGGGGTACTGCTTAGGGTCACATTACCAGGGAGCGATCTAGAGCCTAGGAGGCTGCTCTATTTTTTCGTCAGTGCGTTCTTGCTCTGGTCCAGGATGAGTTAGAATAGATTGAACAACAGTTGGGGGACACTGCGAGAGCCATTCCGGTTGACAATCTTCGTCGAGAGATGGAGGATTGGGTGGTCGACCCAGGAACTACTACTGGTAGGGATTTTGATTACGACCGCATGCTGATGGTTTATTGGGTTATTAAGAACCTCTTGGCGCATGTCACTATGGCTAATTATCATAAGCACCAAGGCGACGAAGAGCCAATCCGTGCATGGAAGGCGCACAACACCGATGCTCAGTTGATGCACCTCAAGATCGATGCAATTGCTCAGAAAATTGGCCTAAATTTTGTCTATCCTAGTGTGGAGGACGCAGTACTGGATGGTTCTAGCACTCGGCGCAAGTAAGCTTCTGCTCAAAAGGTGCAGGTGGACGAGACAGATGGGCCAAATGAGAAAGGCAAACAAAGGCTGGAGGAGGGAAATGGTGCTGTCGCTGCTCCCTGACATCGTTTCTATTGGTCCCTGTTGCTTTGATGACTATTAACCTCTCTTTCTTTCCTTGCCGGCATTATAACAGGTCTCTGGTTGTTATTTTGGGTAGTCTGTATCTAGGTGTGGGGGTTGTTTTGGGGGCCAACTCTGTTTTCGACACCCTGTTTTGTTATGCTAAAGAGTTCTTGCTTAGTTTGACAGTGAATTGTAAGTCGAAGGATGCGTTGTAAGTGCTTTTTTGTAATCAGTTCCAAGCAGTATATAGTCCTTTTTTATTTACAAAAAAAAGAATACATAATCCAATATATTTTCCATTGTATCAACTATTCCATTTTGGAAACATGTTGTAAATGATAATTTTTTTTCCTCGAAAAAATGCGTAACTCTTTAAATTAAAAAAACCACTTTATTTATAGGCCTGCGGGCCTTACATCTTCTGAAATTGCTAGCAAGATTAAAAAAACAAGCCAAAAATCATAAGATATAAAAAATTATTGCAAAAAAAGAAAAAGACCCCTTTGGCTAATCAAGGGTTGAGAAAATCCTTGATCTTCCCTTTATTTTCTTTCTTTTTCTTAACCTCGATCCATCCCTTTTGCTATGGGTCAACTACAATTATCTGTAGAGTGGAATCTTTAAGAACCTGGTCCTTATCCTAATATGAACTCTTGGATTCATGAATTCTCTTCATTCCTTTGACCGAAATATCCATTGATAGCATGGTCCTGGACTAGGTGGGTGTAGCAAGTTGTGTCATTTCCAATGTCTGGTTATCCTTATTCTTTATTTATGTTTCTATTGTTTCTCTCCCTTCAACTTCAACTTCCATATTCTCATCATCTTCATTCTCCAGATAGGGAGGAACATAAGGTTTGCAACTTTTAGATTTGTGGATCTGACCTTTTTTCTTTTTTGTTTGCTTTCTTGCTTTTGGTTGCTTTCTTTCTTGTGGACATGTTTCCTAAAGATGACATGTTTGATGGCAATAACAACACCTGAACTTTGTATTTTTTTAATCCAAACTTTGGTATACTGAAAGTTACCATGCTTCAATAGAATTATGTTAGGAAATCCTTTACTTAGATAAACTTCCACACAAATTCAAGCATATGTGAAGAATCCCTTCTTAAGGAACACATTGTCCTGTTCTAAGAAGCTACCCAAGGCGTTTCCAATATATTCTATCATTGAATGGTTCCAAAAAGGTAGAGGAAGGTTTGAGAGATGAATGCAAACTGACATTTTGGATATTACCATTGTAGTGGGAGCAAATTCCAGAAACAATGGGGTGATAAAGAGGATACCTCTTCCCTATAACCACGACCCTTCCCCAAATATTTTCTTATAATCTGCCTAAGAGAAAAACTGAACTATAAAGAAACCTTTTGAGCATAAATAGT
The DNA here is from genome assembly GCA_027924585.1 of Larix kaempferi. NCBI lineage: Eukaryota > Viridiplantae > Streptophyta > Pinopsida > Pinales > Pinaceae > Larix > Larix kaempferi. The sequence goes on from BSBM01000254.1 coordinate 2,257,837, forward strand.
AATCACAATTTGTGGTCTAGTTAGAGTGTATCCACTATTCCAACTCCGTTATTCTTGGCCTAAAGCCATTAAATCTACAATCACTGCTTCAAAATTATAGGAAGAGAAAAGTATGTTTACCTCTACGTTTTTAATCTCCAACTTTGGAAATTCTTCCACTACAAGGAAAAGGCCTTTTAGAGGAGGTTATAGTGGGTACTCCGCTCAAAAGAGTCCAAATATCCATTTATAGCGGAGGTCACTAGCAGAGGCGAGTGACTGAAGGTTTTAGCGGAGGTTTATTTTTTGGTGCACTTATTTTAATGAGAATGCACTGATGTGTTACATATACAAAAGCACCAGGACGGCATATACCATGTTGCACTGCGTCCATCAAGTGCAACAAAGCTAAAAGAATATAAACCGATGTGTTACGTAAACATAAACGCCTCGTTCTAAATTTTAGTAAAAATTTAAAAAATATTATTTGATTAAAATATTCCTAAGATTTTGTTTAGAAGCCTATACGCGGTGCATTACTGAATACTAAACGCCCCGGTGCGTGTAGTAGAAACAAACACACCGTATAATCTTTTATTAAAAAAAATAAAAAAGAGTTATCTTATTAGAAAAACGCGTTAACTTTTATAGGTAAAGACCTCATCTCGGTGTGTTCGTTAACATTAAATGACCCAGTGCGTCTAATCATAATGAACGCACCGATATAGATTTTATTAAAAATATTACTAGTATTTTATCTAAAAAAACTCACAAAATTTTACTAAAAACCTCATAACGGTGCATTAGTATATAAACGCCCTGGTGCATGACAAAGACTCTAATGCACCGCTTATTTTTTTATTAAAAATAAAAATCTATAATTTTTTTCTACGCAATTTTTTAAAACCTCATACTGATGTGTTAGATGATACAAAACGACCCGATGTGTGAACAACACATAAACACACTGGCGATTATTTTATTAATATATATATATAATTTTATTTTAAAACCTGCTCACACCAATGTGCCTGACTATTGAGCGCCCCAGAATAGGGTTTAATAAAAATAAATACTGCTTCGTCAAACTCATTTTTACCCTCTTCAGTGCGATTGAGCCCACCTACACTGGTGCTGCACTTCACGCTTCTGGATGCCCTCACATCCGTGGTGCATGTGGACAAATTCGTCATTCCTATTGGTTGCTGACTCTAGTTTGAATTTTTCCAAACGATGGGAAAAAATTCAAATTTTCCATACATCGCTGGTATGCCTCCCCGATGGGTTGTTCAATAGGTAAATTGACTCTTAACTCATAATTTAAAATTTTAGCGGATTATTTTTTAAAATTGACCTTCAAATTGTCCTATTTAAAAAATAAAAAATAAAAAATTCCATGGTTGTTCAAACCTTTCGGCTCACACCACCTGATGGTGCACCCAGTAAAATTTTACAAGGTGCACCGTTCGCGGTGCGATCCAAATGGATTGAACGCACTGCTGTACAGTGCACTTATGTGTATTGAACGCACCAGATAACAAAAACCTGTAGATGAAAACATTAAATTACATGGTGATATTAGTGCACGTCATTTCATCGGTTTTCGGTGCTCTGACGTGTAGTGGGCGCACCGATTTTGAACCCAAAAATATCATAATTTAATAGTGCTTCATTTGCACATTAGTGCAACGGTTCACGGTGCTTTGATGTTCCCAAGGAGCACCGTGAATTGATTTCCATACAAACATTAATTTAATAAACAACAGTGCCTTCAGATCAATTAAGCACACCATGTATGGTGCATTGACGTGCCCAAGGAGCACCATTAATAAAGCATACAAAAATATAATTTAATGGTGCTCCTAGTGCACGTGAATGCAGTGGTGCCTCGTGCACTCACTTGATCTAGGCGCACTGTCAGTAATCATCAAACTTAAACATGTCATTCATAACATCAATTCACACCATTAGAGACACATCACAAGATAAGCTTTGCAAACTTTTTATATTTAATTCAATCGACTACAACCATTGGGTTTTATCAGCTACAACTGATTAAGAAGCAACAACTTCTATTCCAAGACACAACTTGGTCTTTTCTTAGATCCAACTAAGAAAATATGTACAAGACCTAGCTTGTATTTACATACAAATTCTTGTCACATTACATTTCATCAATCTGCCCTTGTTAACACAGTCATGTCACATGTCATCACTGTCATCAACTAAACACATCCACAGTCATGTCATCAATCTTGTCATATCATTTTCCTTCCCACAAACATGTCATAATCATATCATCATGTTGTCCATAGTCATCATATAACTGCCATCAACCTTGTTCATCTACTGCTCCAGAAAAACATAATTCACCTCACCCGAAATTCCTCAGAAGCTGCCTCAGTTGAGCCCAAAAAATCAGAGAGAGAAAAAATAAAAGATTACTTCATTTATGTTCCTTCTCATCTGCTACTGCACCCGAAATTATCCTCGGACTTCTCCTCTAACCCCGAAAATCGGAGTTCATTTCCACAATCAATCCACCGAACTCCCACTTTCAAAATGAGGAGGATGGCCTTTATTTATACTGTTCTTCTCCATAAATCATGGAGGCTGACATGTTAATTTTTATTTTATCATTAAGTAATTCAAAGAAATCAAATAAGATTTATTTAAGCTAGTCAACCCCATCACTTTATGTCCATGTTATCTTCTTCAAATATATATATATATATATATATATATTGCCACATCATCATGGGGATTTTTTTAGTTAATTCAATTTTTTATTCAAAGTGCAAGGCATGATCATCCAACGCCCTCACTCCCACAACCTTCTTGCCATGTCATGGAATTCCCTTCAAGATGTTCGCAAGGGCTCTCATTTATTCCCGCGGGATTCCTCCAACAAATGCCCGCAAGGGCTTCTTCAATTGCTAACTTGTGATGCCCACAATGCTCAAAAAGATGTACGCACGGGCCTTCATAAATGCTTGCAAGGGGCCTTTTCATATGCCCGCAAGAGCCTTCGATGATTCCCTCAAGGGACTTTGGAAATGAAAACTGTGATGCCCGCACACCCCTTTAGAAATGCCCGCACAGGGGTGTAGAATATTCCCGTAGGGGCCTCCAATAGATGCCCGCAACACTCCATAAAAATTCCCACAGGCTGGTTCATAGATATGCCCACAAGGTGTCCTTCTACTTCCTTGTCATCGACCTTTTCCATGTCATCAACCTTTGACATGTTTTCCATGTCATTACTCTTTATAATGTTTACTTGCTATGTCATCATCCTTGTCAAGCTTGATTTCCATGTCACCAACGCTTGTCATGCTTGTCCATGCTTTCCAAGTTCCTTTTGCCATGTCATCAACACTTGTCATGTCTTTGTCCTGTTCCATGTCATTGTCTTCCATGCCATTTTTCTTTTTCCATGTCAAGTCTTTGTCATTAATGTGTTGTCATCAATGACAACTTTGTTCGTCAATCTCCCCCTTTGTCATTGATGGAAACCTCCTCAAAAATTTCTCTCCCTCTTTGACATTAATGACAAAGGGACAATTATCGAGTCATCAAAATCTTCACAATGCCATTTTTTTTTTATTATCTTTAAATACTTCATGAAATCATGCGAAAGAGTTTTCTCCCATGTCAAATTTTTCATTGGCTGATCTCCCCCTTTGACTAAGCTTGGTATTGTTTCTTGGAGATCATCCTTGTACTTTTTTACTTGCCATCTTCAATTCTTCATAAGTATACACACTCCCCCTTGCATAGAGTTTACTTGCTAAGTTGTCTGCTCCCCCTGCTAGGTATGCTGCTATAGTTGCTTTAAACAAGCTCCCCCTATCATGTAGACTTCTTAATTTGCTGAGCTAATCTCTTTCTTGATGAAGTGATTGCTCCTCCTTTCAAATGTACTCCTTCGTTCTTACTGTGCACATAGAGTGTGGCTTGACATTTTTGTTTAGTCCTTGGAATGCATCAACAATCAACTAGTAAATTCATAAAAGGTAAGCATAAAGACAATCAACATATTGCTTCACTTCATTTGCTTACCATACTCCCCCTATCGATCAAAATTCTTAATTTGGGTGCCTTGATAGAATTTTCAATGACTTCACAATACTTTTACTGTTGTACCGATTAGCTTCATTTTCTACCAAGAGATTTAACAAGAATTTCAACAAAAATTTCTTCACAACATGCATCAATCACAATGTTGCTTTAGTTAAAAAAAAATCTTTTGATCAATCATTTCTCTTCAATACTCTTCCAAATTTACATGAACACTCCCAAGACATCAACAATGATTCTTCAATCTGGCTTCTAGGATGAATATTTCAAACTGATCTGGTAGGCATACTTTCCAATCCACAACATAGATTCCAACACAAAATTGGATAGGAATTCTTCCATTTTAACCACTGTGGGGAAGTCTATGATGGTCTTGAGAATCCTTCCATACACAAGGGACTCTCCAAACAACATTCTCTTGTAAGCCGTTAGGAACCCTTAGTTAATATCATTGCCAACAATTTAGAAGCCTTATTGGCCCCAAGACTCTCTTTTTGTTTACCTTTCCTTTTTGGTTGTTGCTTGCACAATTCTATTTCTTCTTTATGATATCACTTTATAAAATCTTATTCAAATGCTGTAGAGGATGCACACTACTTGTCATGTAAGTCTCGGATCTGTCTTCATCCAAATATTCTCCAACTTTACTAGTATGCAACTAGTTTGCTTGGCTTCCAAGCACACTCTCAAATCTGCTTATCAAACAAGTATATCCCTACTTGAATACATACTTGGAATCCTCTGCCTCATCTCTGTTAAAAAGTATAGTCTCTTCCCTCAACGAATGTTTCAATGTCTAATTTAAAGTGCCCTGACTTCAACCTCTAACCAAATATTTACAATTGATCTCAGCAGAACTCCAAAATTCACACAATGCTTCATCAAAAAGGGATCTTTCAACTTAGTCCTCACACGGGCCTCTTTTAAAACTCTATTTTCTTGAGATTTATACAAGTTCCGTTTTAAGTTCATATTGTTTAATTTTGACTCAACAACTTCGTTCATCAGTGACTTTGATCCTTCAAGGTTTCCATGACCTTGTTTATAGCTTCACAATCCCTCATAGACTTGTTTGATGTATGGTGTTACAATACTATCTCAGCTACTAGGTGTCACCAAGTTCTCATTTATAAATTTACTTTGCTTTAGTCCGAATTAGTTTTATTATCCATCAACTTACTCATGTCAATCCCTGCCAAATTGTTGTCATGAAAATTTTATTTAACAACTGTTGTTCTTGTCGCCCGCACGGGTGTGGCTCATTGGTGTTTTGCTTGATATGAAGTCACATGTTGTAAAGAGAGGTCACAAGTTCAAATCACACCTGGGATTACCTGTGTCCCATGCTTGTGGCCTGTGTGGGGAACCTAGGGTTATAGTGGTATCGGGATTGGATCCTTGGACCTTGTGCCACGTGAGTACCGGCCCAGTCTCCATTTGCCGATTCCCCTAGTAAAAAAAAAAACTGTTGTTCTTGTCATCAATTCTGATTCACCAAACTTATCCATTACTGTAACCAAACCTTTGACTTGCTTGTGTCACTATCTTACACGAAACCTTGCTACACTTCTTTTATATGTAGATATTTTTCCATGATCTGCCCTCAAGATGTCTTCAAACAATACTCAAATATGTCACTCAACTTCTTTGTCCAAAAATGATTCAAAACCAAAAGTTTTGATCTTTGTTATAGCACTTGTCACTGTCTTGTTGCTTCTAGAATGTAGTTGTAGATGCCTTTGTCAAACTTATATTTTTAGGTCAACTGTTAAGTCTTTATAATGTAAAATGAAGGTGTACCCACATACAGATATCTCAATCAATCAAAGTATTTGCCTCTGGAGATTAATAAACATTGGTGCAATACCTTCAAAACTTGAATTTGTGCTGACTGTGGTACAAAACTTTATACGACATGAGATCAGAGAAGATGTAGCCTTCAAAATCACACAGTTGTTGTGATCTGACTTGTGGATCTGCTGCTTCCGAATTTCAGAGCTATTCAAGAGTTGCTTGTCATTCAATGTATTAAGCATCCACCTTCTTCTAATTTATTTTGTCAGTATAGGTTAGAATACCAATAACAAGTGATTCCTGAATGCATTCTTGTTACTATGCATCAAAATCATCCCTTTAAACATCATCATGTCCCTTCACTTTATTTGCTTCAACTGGAGGGAGTCCATGAGATTAGAGGAAATTACTCTTTCTCCCCTTACCAACGTTCCAACTATAGCTACGATCCTTAATGGACCTGTTTCCTCGCTTGGAGCAACCAACATTTACCTTTGAGTCCATCCTCCAAGAATGAACTCAAGGTGTACCTAAGGTATTTAAAATACCTCAAGTTTGTCTTTCCATATGGAAACCATGTCCTTATGTACAATGATCAACTTCATTTACATTCAACAAAACATTCTTTCTCATCCATACCTGAGAATGTCCTTGGCTGTGATCATTTGTCCTTTGGTCTTCAAATCTTTTTGCATTCTTCTTCTTCCAAGAGTCATCTACTTTCCTTGCTGATGGATATGAAAAAATTCTAATAGATTGTATTCTTGTACTTGCACATGATTGGGTTTTATGACCAACACCACCACAGGTGAAGCATCTCAAAGTGTGACAGTTTACAGCAACATGTTCAATTTGGTCACATGTCCAACATCTACTTGTGTCACTTCGACTTCCAACACTTCTTATTCCATGGAATGTACAGTCCATAGCTTTGTGACCAAAACCATTACATGAATAGAAATAACCATTAAAGCTATTATCATACCTGAGTGCTTGATTCCATTTCGGAGTTGTCTCTCTTCTGAAGAATTTACTTTGCGGAGTGGGATCAAATTCTTGATGCATTCTTGATCTTCTGAAATCTTATTTATGTTGTGCAGGTTATTGCTAAGGAGCTTTGCTTCCAGCTTTGAAGGATGTGGAGCCTACTTCAGGAGTCTTGGGGGACCAAGTACCACCTTCAGATTTTTCTTCTTCTTTCTTGTACCCAAGACCACATTTGTCAAAATGAAACCTTTGACAATTCAGTATTTCATCCAAGATAACTGAACTGTTTTTGAACTTCACATGAGCATTTGACTTTTCAATCTTCTTTATGAGATCAACAACTTCCATCTCAAGCTTTTGGTTTGTCTTCTCTTTTTCTTCCAACTAAAACTTCATGATTTCTTCTATTCTTTTGGATTCCTCCAACTGAGTCTTCAATTCAATATTAGCCCTTATTGTTTCTTAAATCTCTTTAGGGTCTTTTCCATTCCCTTCTCGTTCTTTTTCTAATTCAGTCTTCAATCTTCTAACTTCATCATTTTTATCTTCTAACTCATCTTGTAAATCTTTGTTCTTGAGTTTCAATCTCATGAGAAATGCCTTTGTCTCCTTTTTGTATTTTTCAAATGACCCCAAAATCTTCTTCTTAAGCCTCAAATTGAATTTGATATCAATATCCAATAGTGTACATGCAAATGCATTATTGACTTTCAACAAATCTTCCTTTTCATCTTCTGTAAGTAGAATTTCAATATCATTACATTCAGAATTATCACCAACAAAAGAGTCCTTACCTTCACTTACATCTGAATTGTGTACCTCCTTTTCTTTTTGCTTCTCATCTTCATAGGTCTTGACTTTTGTTTCCTTTTCTATGACTTGATTTTTCCTTTGGTACTCATCTTCCAACTTGAACCAAATATTTTTGGCAGAGGTGTATTCTCTTACACTTTATTGATAGGGCTTGAGAGTCCATCCAATAGAAACTTCAAGGCAATATTATTGTCTTTCTCGATTGTTGTCTTTGTCTTCTTGTTGGACTGGATAGGTGGGTTAACCACAATTTCCCAAACACTGATTTTCTTAAAGTAACCTTTCATTTTACTTCTCCAACCAAAGTAATATAATATTTCAAATATTGGAACTTCATGGTTGACTTCTGCTAGTCTTTCCATATTGTGTCCATGGATCCCTTCAAGTTGGTTAGTCTTATGATGAAGGCCTGCTCTGATACCAATTGATGGACACAATGGAACACTGAGAGGGGGGGTGAATCAGTGGGCCAGCCTTTAAAACCAATTTCATCTTCTTCTAAACTCAAACATATATCATTTCACAGAATTACTTCAACACTTTCATCATCAATAATCATCAAATTTAAACATGTCATTCATAACATCAATTCACACCATTAGAGAAACATCACAAGATAATCTTTGTAAACTTTTTATATAATTCAATCGGCTACAACCATTGGGTTTTATCAACTACAACTGATTGAGAAGCAACAACTTCTATTCCAAGACACATCTTGGTCTTTTCTTAGATCCAACTAAGAAAATATGTACAAAACCTAGCTTGTATTTACATACAAATTGTTGCCACATTACATTTCATCAATTTGCCCTTGTTAACATAGTCATGTCACATGTCATCACTGTCATCAACTAAACACATCCACAGTCATGTCATCAATCCCGTCATATAATTTTCCTGCCCACAAACATGTCATATTCATATCATCATGCTGTCCATAGTCATCATATAAATTCCATCAACCTTGGTCATATGCTGCTCCAGAAAAACATAATTCACCACACCCGAAATTCCTTAGAAGCATCCTCAGTTGAGCCCAAAAAATCAGAGAGAAAAAATAAAATATTACTTCATTTCTGTTCCTGATCATCTGCTGCTTCACACGAAATTCTCCTCAGACTTCTCCTCTAACCCCGAAAATCAGAGCTCATTTTCACAATCACTCCACCGAACTCCCACTTTCAAAATGAGGCAGATGGCCTTTAATTATTCTGTTATTCTCCATAAATCATGGAGGCTGACATGTCATTTAAATTTTATTTTATCATTAAGTAATTCAAATAAATCAAATAAGATTTATTTAAGCTAGCCGACCCCATCACATTATGCATTATGTCCATGTTATCTTCTTCAAATATATATATATATATATTTGCCACATCATTACGTGGAGTTTTTTATTACTTCAATTTTTTATTCAAAGTGCAAGACATGATCATCCAATTCCCTCACTCCCACGACCTTCTTTCCATGTCATGGAATGCCCTTTAGGATGCCCGCAAGGGCTCTCATTTATGCTTGCAAGATTCCTCCAGCAAATTCCTGCAAGGGCCCTTTTACATGCCCGCAAGGGCTTCTTCAATTGCTAATCCGTGATGCCCACAATGCTAAAAAAAGATGCCCGCATGGGCCTTCATAAATTCCCACAGGGGGCCTTTTCATATGCTTGTAAGAGCCTTTGAGGATTCCCGCAAGGGACTTTGGTAATGCCAAATGTGATGCACACACACCCCTTTAGAAATTCCTGCACAAGGGTGTAGAAGATGCCTGCAGGGGCCTCCAATAGATGCCCGCAACACTCCATAAAAATGCCCGCAGGCTGGTTCATAGATATGCCCGCAAGCTGTCCTTCTACTTCCTTGTCATCAAACTTTTCCATGTCATCAACCTTTGACATGTTTTCCATGTCATTACTCTTTGTCACGTTTACTTGTTATGTCATCATCCTTGTCAAGCTTGCTTGCCATGTCACCAACGCTTGCCATGCGTATCCATGCTTGCCAAGTTCCTTTTGCCATGTCATCAACACTTGTCATGTCTTTGTCCTTTGCCATGTCATTGTCTTCCATGTCATTTGTCTTTTTCTATGTCAAGTCTTTGCCATTAATGTGTTGTCATCAATGACAACTTTGTTCATCAATTTCCACTTGGTTGATTGTATTAAATGAGTTGGCTCAAACAATTATCAATGTCAAACTCTATCAGGATTATTGAATTACAACTTCAATTGCTTGGATCCTCCTTTGAATTTAGTTAAAACACCTATACATTTTCTATCGTTGCATCCTTCCTCAACTATAAACATCGTTCTAGAGATGCCATAGTTCATTTCACACCTCGACTCTTACTCTTTTGACCATATTTGAATTATCCAAGTTCATCGAGATTTCTCAATCATCTACATATATTCATCTGTAATTTACATTCCTGTAGTTAACCTTAATATTTACACTTATTTGTATTTGTATCTATTATGCCCGGATCTTCCTCAATAATTCAAGTTTCTACAAAATCTCATAGCACCTTCGTTTTATGTTATCGTACCACTATCACACATACCTTCAAATAATGTTCACACACTAGCTAGTTCACACCATGATTATTCAACCCAGATACTTTCAACTAACATACCCAAAACCTTTGGCAAACCAAGAGCCACAACAAGCTCAGACCCACAATTTTACAGTGTCTTATAATTTCCTTCAACACACATCAGTCCTTCCACAGAGATTATAGATAGTGATGTGTGCCAATTTTCCCCAACACTCCTTCAACAAAGTGGATTAGAAAGAAAGAACACATTCAACTCAACCAATCACAATGAATAGACCAAAAATGCGTGCAAATTAGAGAATGACATGAATAGGCGAATAAGAGCGAATTTCAGTGCTCCTCCAATGCTGGATATCCCTTTGTGATCATTCATACCTGCAAAATAAAAACTTTGGGATTCTTCTATGCCAGTATTCCACTTAACCACTACACCTACTCTCAAATTGAAATCGATTCAAATTCAGAGTGATTCATCTCTAATATTCACTCCTCAAGCTTAAATGAGGCATACTTCCTTTTATTTATACAATTCATAATTTCATTCAGGGGCCGACCAATTCATCTAACATGAGGCATTAAATGGACTGATTCGGCATGGGGATCAGGGCCAACCCATTCATTGACAATGTGATCCCATTTCGTTGGTAATGTACCACCAAAAAAGGGCATAAGTGTCATGCCATTGCTATTCATTTCGTGGATTACAAAGGAGGTCGATTTGTTCATGGAGATTTTAAATCTTTTGGGTTGACATTTGAACAAGATTTCCAATTCATAATATTCATGTCACGTTCATACATAAGCTTATTAACCAATAAAAAATTCATCTCGACCTAGCACTAAGCACAATTCATGTCCGCTAATTCCGGTAACTCATGTTCTGTGATTCTGGTAATTGAACGCATCCATCTGCAGTTCTAGTAATTGTTGCTTGCACATCCAGAAATGAATTATGTACTAATGTTCCAATAATAACTATGTTTTTTATGCAACAAATTCCCCAAGAGAGCATGAATAGACAAGAAAGAGAAATACATGCCTTAATCAGACAACCTCCTTATACAATGTACTAAATTATACACAAGACAAGACCAGATGATTCAAATGAAAAGTTATCCTTGATATATATAGGAGACAAAGAGGTGCAATTACCACCAATAGAATCAAGCCGACCTCAATAATACAACAATACTAATATAAAGTGCCCAATTTAGGGGGGAATGGGCCACAATTTATGGCTTAACAGGCCCCTCCCCTTTAGACAAGTGTCGTCCTCGCTTGGTTAGTTGTGGATGATTCTGTATGAAGGATTTATCTTCCCATGTTGAATCTTCTATTGGTAAGTTCTTCCACTTTATGAGGTACTCAGTAATAGCCCGATTCCGTAGTTGTTTGGTCCATTTTTCAGTGAATCGTTAAGGTTCCAATATGATTTTTCCTTCTTCATCAATCTTTTACAAGATAGTTTGAATTGGGATCTTGTCTCCTATTACCTTCTTTTAGCAAGAAACATGGAAAATTGGGTGTACCCTTGAAGATGAAGGGGGATCCAATTTGTAAGCCATATTACCAATCTTTTGCAACACTTGATAATGACCATAGTACTTGGGTGCTTATTTATTGTCCTTATTTAGTTGCTTGAGGGACATCTATTTGTAAGGTTGTAGGTTCAAAAATATCCAAACCCCTTCTTCAAAAATCCTTTCACTGCGATGTTGATATGCTTGTTGTTTCATCCTGTTTTTTGATATAGCTAGGTTGTCCTTCAATATATGGATAACTTCTTGTTGGTGCTCGAGGTGATCTTCCATAGCTTGAAATTTATATTTTCCTTTTAAGGGAGACGTGATAGATGGAGGTTGGTACCTGTAAAGTGCCACAAATGGGGACATTTTTTATGACGTATGGAAGGAAGTATTGTACCACCATTCTGCCATAGATAAACATTTCACCGACTGTGTTTGTTTATTAGATGCAAAGCAACGAAGATATCCTTCCAAACATTTGTTCACTATCTCAATTTTCCCATCAGATTGAGGATGGTAAGATGAAATGTGATCCAACTGAGTACCCAAACAAGAAAATAATTTAGTTCAAAATTTTCCAGTGAAAATTGGATCTCTATCACATACAATAATCTTCAGGTTTCCATGTAGCTTTTGAACTGTTTCCATGATTGATGCAACTACTGTACTTGCGTTAAAAGGGTGAGAGAGTGTACAAAAGTGTGCATACTTGGTGAGTCTATAAACAACCATCATAATAGCATTCTTCCCATTCTGACTTGGGTTGACATGTGATAAAATCCATTGAAACTTATTCCTAGCTCTGACAATGTATGTTTAATGGTTGTAAAAGACCCGAGGTCTTAATTGTTTCAATATTATTTTGTTTGCAAACCAAACATTTTTCCACAAACCTTTGAACATCAAATCTAAGACCTTCCCAAAAAATTCCTTCTTAGCCCTCTAGTAGGTTTTTGGGAATCCCAAGTGCCCTCCTATAGGAGAGGTGTGTAATTCCAAAAGGACCTTGTGTTTGAGTTGGGATTTCTTACATATATATAAGAAATCCTTAGACCATAATGAATCATTTTTCCACACAAAAGTATCTAATAAATTGTGATCCTTTTGTACCTTTTGAATGATCATCCACACTGATAGGTCATTCTTCCATTATTTCCTTGCTTCTACTATCCAATCGGGTTGTATAATAGAAATAACACAAAGTAATGCCTCAACATCCTCATCTTTTCTTGAGAGTGCACGTGCCACCATATTCTGCTTTCCTTTTTTATAAATGATTTCAAAGTCATATCCCAACATCTTGGTTACCCATTTTTGTTGCTCTTTTGAAAAAAATCTCTATTCCAAGAAGTATTTAAGATTATCATGAGTTGTTTTGACTTTGAAGTGCCTACCTATTAGGTAAGGACATCGTTTCTTAATTGCATGTATTATTGCCAACATTTCCTTCTCATAAATGGGTTTATGTAAGTTCTTTCCCTTGATTGGATGACTTTCAAAATTCAGGACAACATTGCTTAAGAACACCATTACTTAAGTGCATGTAGTATTGCCAACATTTCCTTCTCATAAATGGGTTTGTGTAAGTCTTTCCCCCAATTGCATGAATTTAAAAATCTAGGGGGTTTCCTTCTTGCATTAGAACCACACCAATGCCATTTCTTGAGGCATCTGAATCCACAATAAAGGTTTTTGTGAAGTCTGGTGTGGTTAAGACAGGATTTTCACATTGCCTCTTTAAGTTGTTCAAAAGTTTGAGTTGCCTTTAGAGTCCAACAGAATGAATTCTTCTTCAATAATGCTATTAAAGGCGTTTCTATTCTTTCATAGTTCCAAACACATTTGCGGTAGTACCCTGTCTTCAAATTTTTGGGAATCAACCAATCCATCATGGCTTTAATTTTTTTAGGGTCTACCTTGACACCTTCATGAGATGCAATATGACCCAAATACTCTACCTCCTTTACCCCAAAGAAATATTTGGAAGGTTTTGCATATAAGTGTTGATCCTTTAATAGTTGTAGCACCCTATCAACATGTTGAAACATGTTCTTACCAAGACTTGATATATATTAGTATATCATCAAAAAATACTAACACAAATTTTCTAAATAGGGGTTTGAAAATTAAATTCATCAAACCTTGAAATGTGGAAGGTGCATTCCTAAGTCCAAAAGGTATGCCCGGAAATTCATAATGGCTTTCATGAGTTCTGAATGTTGTTTTTGAGATGTCGTATTCCTTCATTCTAATATGATGATACCCTAAATGGAGATCTAACTTTGTGAAGTAAACTGCTCCACATAGTTCATCTAACAATTCATCTATGACAAGAACGAGAAACTTATCTTTAATGGTGAGCTTGTTGAGCTCTATATAATCTGGACACATACACCATGAGCGCTCTTTCTTATGTACCATTACCATTGGTGCATAGTAAGAAATTTGGCTAGGAATAATTATGTTGGTCTCTATCATTTCTTCAACCATACATTCAATTTCTCTCTTCTGGCTAAAGGGGTATCTGTAAGGTATGATGTTAGAAGGAACACTTCCTAGAATCAAGTGAATAGCATGATCATGATATTGAGTGGGTGGAAGACCTTTTGGAATATCTTCAAATACCTTCGAATGCTTATTAATGACCTTTGGATATCTAGGGGAATAAGAGGCTTAGATGTGTAGTGAGCATAATTGTGCAATTACACCCTGATGTCCCTTTTTCGACAATTTTGTCATTCCATTAGAGCTTATCACCTTGATTGGTTTCCCTGTGATATCCCTTAACTCATATTCCTTTCATTCCTAGAATAATTTCATGAAAAATTCTTGAAAATTAAAAGCCATTGTTCCCAATGATTGTAGCCACTGGACCCCTAAGACAACATCAACAACACCCATCGAGATAGCAATCATTGGACTATTCAATACACATTCCCCCATAGTAAGAGTTGTATTATGACATTTCCTTGAGAAATTGATAGTTCCTCCATCTGCAGTCATTACTTGGAACTCTGGTGTTGTATATATATATTATAAAGCAATTGAGAACTTTAGCTAATTTAAAATGAATGAAATTATGAGTACTACCAAAATCAATCAACATGGTTACCTTTCTCTTTTTGATATATCATTCGATCTTGAGAGTTTGAGTGCTAATTCTATCCAATGCATGACAAGATATGGTGGGAGTAATCTTTTCTATTTCTTCATCTTGGGATGGTTCCTATTCTTTTTCTATTTCTTCTTCACAATCTATGAAGAATACTTTCTTCTCACCACACTTATGTCCCTTGCTATACTTGCTATCACAATTAATGTTGAGTTTAGTTATGTTTTCTTGCTTATTATGGCCTTATTATCTTCTTTATCACATATAATGAATATATAAGCAAGATAGAGATGCACAAAGGCAAACACAAGAGACAACAATATACCATGGGAAACCCTTAAAGGGGAGAAAACCCAACCAACCTTTCTTATTCAAAAATTCAGTATAAAGTACAAGTAAATCAGATATTAAAGTGATGTATGACCAGAGAGATCACATAAGAATTTGATGCTAAATAAAGAACCCCAGAAATAGTAGTCTTCTACAACCCTTGAGCGAATTTCTCCTTGCTTCAACGAACTTGCTTGAGTGGTGCAAATGAGGAGGACGTCACCCTTATTTATACTTGTTTTCTGGCTGACTTTTTCAATGTGGTTTTCTGGCTGACTTTTTCAGTGGGGCCAACTTATCTATTTTATCTAGGCTGAATTGGCATCTTCAATAATAAATTCCAATTTATTTAATGTTTCTTGTTGTGTCGACTTGTCTTTATGCAATTATTTATTTTCTTTCCTTCTTAGTTGACTTAGCTAGTGAGGATACCTCACTAAACTACAAACATCAACAATTAAAGTATAGAATTTTTCTATTCTTTCATCCATTTGTTGAGGTGTCAACCTTGTATATTGAGGTGGGTTAAAAGAAGGAACATTAATCTCTCTATAGGTGTTAGAGGTGGTCCTTCTAGTAGCCATCACCATATTTTTACTTTCAACCTTCCTTGCTACCATGAAATCCTTCTCTTAGGATGTTGGTTCAAAGAGATGCACCTCATGTTTTTATCCTTCAAGGTTCCAATAAAGAGATCCAACAATTTATCATCTGGTATGTCATTCACTCTGAGACTCAACTTTTGAAATTGTTGAATGTGCTTGATTAATGAACCCTTTTGATTTAGATTTATCAATTTGGTAAAGAAAGAATTGCTCTTAACATCATTATGCTATGATATTGATTCTTCTGTAAAAATTGACCAAGAGATAATGGATTTATTTTTGTGTTCACAAAGCCATTGGTACCACACAAACTATTGAGAATCTAAATATAAAGATGCAATAGTTACCTTTTGTAGATTTGGCACATGGTGTATTTCAAAGAATTGCTCCATATGGAATATCCATGTTATGGTGTCCTATCAATCAAACTTCCTCATATTTATCTTGGGGGGTTGGATACCCTTTGGGGACTATCCCTAATTACTTCCATTATTAGAATCAAATCCTCTTGAATTATTCTTATTAAGGGATGGTTTCTCAACATGGAGACTAT
Source organism: Larix kaempferi (assembly GCA_027924585.1). NCBI lineage: Eukaryota > Viridiplantae > Streptophyta > Pinopsida > Pinales > Pinaceae > Larix > Larix kaempferi. Next base: position 2,274,172 of record BSBM01000254.1, read on the forward strand.
CTTTATTTTCCTAAGTAATGTGGGCCACATCCTCACCTTTAGTAAGTTTTTCCTTTGTATTTTGTATGAGATTAGAAATAATTTCCATGTTTTCCGTCATATTCTTCTCCATTTTTCCATCCATCATATGTCCAATCATTTCCTCCATGTTATTCTCCATATTAACTAAATCAACCATTCTCACAAACCCTTTAATTAGATCTTCCAACTTCGACACCTGAAAAGATAGGTCTTCATTTTCATTGTAGGGCGGGGATGAATCCTCTATTGGTTTGAGTGGAGTGGTTTGGCCTCTTCCACCACCTTTTGGTGCCATGTGGAAAAATAAAAATAGATATCTACGATCTTTATCACACCTTTGAGATCAATCCAAATAGATCCTTCTACTATAAGTTATTCAAATTTGAAATGGTGTACCTTTTTAAAACCCTGATTTGGAGACTGTTCTGTTTTTTGACTTTCCACGTGATGGAACTCTGAAAATTCAGCCCCACTAAGTCTAAAATTTTGGCATGTGATATCCTGATATGTCCTCTTTCGAATGCTGTAGGTTTAATTGAATTCTAATGTGCCAAGAGGAAATGGTTGCAACTTTCCCACAATATGCTGATTTTTGAACTTTTCTAGAGTGCGAACTTATACAGATTGCCACATGTCCAATTTTTTGGATCTGAATATGAAATTGTTACCATGGATACTATTTTCCATCTTATTTCATATGAAACATGTCTCATTCAATTTGGATATTGCATTCTCCATATATAAATTTTTTTCCAATGACACCTTTTTTAGACTAGTTTTTGGGCTAGTTAGAAACCCTAAATTCTACTAGGTATAACTTCGAACCTGTAATGATTCAAGTTCTAAAACTTGTACAATAGATAGATAAGTTTTTCTTATACTTCACATCCGAGTTTCTCTATCTGAAATGTCCTAGAAAAACATTTATAGAGAAAATTCCAAGATGACTTGTTTTGGTAGCTTCCAAGCTCTTATAGCAAATGTTATGCAACAAATTCCACAAAAGACTGTAAATAGACAAGAAAGAGTAATACAAACCTTAATAATGAAGAAAAGAGATGAATACCAAGCTTCTTTGAGGGGGAAACCTCCTTATACAATGTACTAAATACACAAGACAAGACAAGATGATTCAAATCAAAAGGTCTCCTTGATATATATAGGAGACAAAGAGGTACAATTACCACTAATGGAGTCAAGCCAACATCAATAATATAACAATGATAATATAAAGTTCCCAGTTTAGGGGGAATGGGCCACAATTTAGGGATTAACAATGTTTTGGTAGTAAAACGGTCTGTGTCAATTTCCCAAGAGTGATGTTGTGGTTTGAGGAGAATAAGTGTCTCATCATAATTCCAAGAAAAACCATAATCTTGTTTCCTTCCTTGGATAGTAAGAGATAGTTAAACCAATGAGAAGAAATATAGGATCACATCCTACAAGATTTTTCGGTAGTTTGCATCCTACAGGATTTTTAGTGATACTTCTCGAATCAAATTAATTTCCAAGTCATAGATCGTAGTAGTTTGTGTCTCATACAAAATTGCCACCATTGATTTTGAGATTGCTATTTAGAGATCCAATAGAAAAATTATTGCTTTCATTCAAAGACCGGGGTTAAACTTTGTAAAAAATATCCATTATTACAATCCTTCAATGATAACTTCTCTTCCAGTCTTGATATGATTGAAACTATGTTTTGCATGCTTTAATGTCTTTGACATTAATTACATCAATGACGGCAACAATCTTGTTTACCTTTGACATCAATGATAACAATCTCAACATTGACATGACATACTTTCCCAAACTATTGCAAATCATGGACAATTTGGGAGGAAATGACTTGTACATTATTTGAATAGTAACAACATTGAACCACCCAAACACATCACTTTTTTATGATTTCAATGTGTGGATAGTAGCATACACATTCTTGATTATGCTCTATAGCATGTCTCCACATGGAAACAATTCTTCTTTGGATTTCGCCTTATGGACATGCGATATTTTAACACTAAAATATTTGCATCATGTTAAGATTATATGCTACCATAGACTAGATTGCAAATTCATTAGCATTCAATACATTATTCACAATAGCAGCATAATAAGGATCTCTTTAAGATGCACAATCACAAAGCAAAAAACAATTTATCTTGGGAAACCCTCAAGGGGAAGAAAACCCAACAAGAACTTCCTCAATATATATGATCAAGTACAATGCCCCAAAATATGTCTCACAAATAAGAGAGACAAAAATACCAAACTTTGGACTCAAGCCACTCCTCCTTCTCCTTCGCAGATATCTCTCTCTCTCCACTAATGCTAATTGCACAAGTGAGTGAATGTATAAATGAGGGAAATTCTCCCTCTATTTATACTTTACTTTTCACTTAATCTTTAACTCAACTAGGTCGGCCTCAATAACCCTAACTGGGCCAAATTCTCTAGGGAGACTCAATTACCACTTATATTACATTTACTTGGGTGCTAACGACCCAACTTACAATGGAGGGTTAACCTCATGACCTTTACATGACCAAATGTAATAATGACATCCCCGACGGAGTTAAAACATCTCGGAAGGAGTTACAATAATAAAGTACAAGTAGAATATAATTTGAAGTTATATTAATTTAACACTCCCCCTTAACAAGAAGGGTATTCTACTTACAACAACATTTGCATGTGTAACTCTACACAACATCATCGGAGAAAGGAGGGCATCATCATCAACATTGATACATCTATAAATCATTAGAAGTTATTCAACATCTCATCTTCAGCACTGGAGCATCCTTATCTTCAGCGCTGGAACATCAACATCTTCTGCACTGGAGCATCCTCATCTTCAGCACTAGAACATCACCTGCAGCACTGGAGCATCCTCATATTTAGTATTGGAACATCACCTGCAGCACTGGAGCATCCTCATATTCAGTACTGGAACATCATCATCTGCAGCATTGGACCATCCTCATCTACAGTATGGAATATCTTAAGGAGAATCACCTGTAGTACACATATGATCCTTCCTTTCGAAATTAGGGATCAAGTCCAAGACTAGATCAACATTTAAGTCTATCCTTCCTTTCGGAAATCGGGACCTTTGTCTATGGATGATCCATCCTACCACAATAATTTAAGACTATCTTAGTCTAGGGATGATCAGACCCAACATAATCATTTAAGACTATCTCAGTCTAGGGATGATCGGACCCAACAAAATCATTTAATACTATCTCAATCTAGGGATGATCGGACCCAACATAATCATTTAAAACTATCTCAGTCTAGGGATGATCAGATTCAACACAATCATTTAAGACTATTTTTGTCTAGGGATGATCGGACCCAACACAATCATTTGAGACTATCTTTGTCTAGGGATGATCGATCCCAACACAATTATTTAAGACATCTCTGTCTAGGGACAATCGAACCCAACACAATTATTTAAAACATCTCTGTCTAGGGACAATCGAACCCAACACAATTATTTAAGACATCTCTGTCTAGGGACAATCGAACCCAACACAATTATTTAAGACATCTCTGTCTAGGGACAATCGAGCCCACCACAACTCAGGATCAACATTTAAGACAATATCTGTCTTAGGGATGATCAATCTCACTACACCATAGTATCATCAACACTACTCCCCCTTTTGATGGAATTCCTTTCAGACTATACCAAGCTTGTCACGAAAGTGCTCAAACTTTACTTGAGACAGAGGCTTAGTCAACACATCTACAACTTGCTCATCCGTGATCACGTACTGGAGCTTTATAGCTCCCCTCTACACCATATCACAGATATAGAAATACTGTATTTCTATGTGTTTTGACCTCTCATGGAACAAAGGGTTCTCTGTCATTTTTATAAAACTTTGGTTATCACATAGAATCACTGTGGTATCCAACTCTAGATCAAAAAGACCTGATAACAACTTCCGAAGCCATATGGCTTCACAACTCGCAGAACAAGCTGAAATATACACTGCCTCTGCAGTGCTGAGAGTTACACTAGACTACTTCATGCTTAGCCATGAGATCACGGTTGACCCCAGACTATAACATCCACTTGAAGTGCTCTTCCTGTCCAAGACACTTCCAGCCCAATCAGAATCTGTATAACCATACAGCCTGAACTCATTGTCTCGAGTATAATTGAGACCATAGCCTATTGTACCTTTTAGGTACCTCATAAAATGCTTTGTAGCTACATTATGCACCCGTTTGGGCTCAACCAGATAATAACTCAAGGTGTTCACAACAAAGCATATATCTGGTCTGGTATTCGTCAGATACATCAACGACCCAATAATTTGCCTATATAGAGTCACATCCACTCATTCTGGCGAAGTATCAGATAATAAGTTAAAGTTGGTATCCATGGGTGTGGCCATGAATTTGCACTCCAACATATCAAATATTTTCAATATTTCCACTGCATACTTCCCTTGGTTAAGTTAGATTCTCTCTGGGCTCTACCATACTTCGAGACCTAGAAAATAATGCATTAAGCTGAGGTCTTTCATCTCGAATTCTGCAGCGAGCTTCTCTTTGCACTCTGATATTCTCTTCTCATTACTTGTTAGGAACAAGTCATCCACACATAGCAATAATATGACTGGTTCATCATCCATAACCTTGAAGTAAAGGTTAGGATCAACTTTACTCTTAGTAAAGCCCAAGTTCGTCAGAAAACTGTCAATCCTTCCATACCAAGCTCTTGGAGCTTGCTTTAACCCATACATAGCCTTCTTCAATTTGTAGACATGTTTCTCTTTGTTTTTCAACCTCAAAACCTTGTGGTTGTTCTATATACACTTCCTCCTCAATAACACCATTCGTGAAAGTTGTTTTCACATCCATTTGGTGTAACTTCCACTTCATTGTGGCTTCCAGTGCCATGATGGTTCTAATTGAAGTGTACCTTGCTACAAGAGCAAATGTTTCCTCATAATCGATTCCTTTCTTTTAAGAGAATCCTTGAGCCACAAACCTAGCTTTTTATTTCTCAATACTTCCATCCGCAACATGTTTTATCTTGTATATCCATTTGGAAGATACCACACTTTTACCTTCTGGTTTGGGAACTATGTCCCACGCATTATTCTTCATTATTGATTGGTATTCTTCCGTCATAGCTTTTACCGATTCTTTCTTTTGAATGGCCTCTTCGAAGCAAGTAGGTTCTTTGTCTACAAGATCACACATCAAAGCCACATAACTGGAAAATGGCTTTGGCCTCTTGCTTTCTCTTGTGGAGCCTTCTAGATCTCCATACTTCTCAGCATCTTGAATAATTTCACGAGCCCAAGCTGGTTTTCTCTTGCGGGAAATATAGTCATGGATGGAAGTTCTCGGGGATCCAACATATCATGATCTTCCGAGGTCTCATCATCGTGAGAGGGTGCAAGCTCTGCAACTCTAGGAGGTACATCTTCTTCATATACTTCGATCACACCATGAGTTTGGCTATCTCGTCATAGTCGACTTCCTCTATTTGATTTCACAAGTCTTGTTTATATTTGAACCATTGTCACTTGTTATATGGAACAAGTCTCATCATTCTTCATTTGTAGGTGATCATTGTACAATACTTCCTACAAGTCAAATTCAATAGCATGGTTAGAAACATTTCATAGTTTCCAAAAACATATGCATAAAGCATAAGTCACACTGTCATAATGCTATCAATAACACAACATTTATTCATACCCCACATTTATATGGTAACTTTCTCGATTCCTTCCATCTCTACCAGGACATTATGAAGAGTGTGCACTACTCCCAATATGTCAGCAAAGAGGTTTCACTCTAGATAAGTAGAAATGGAATGTTGTATAGCACCATAGGATACTTACCCATCAGATGCATATCAATGCAAACATGCATAACACACATCCTAAATAAATGTGATCCACATCGCAGTTGGAATTGTTGTCGAATGCTAACATTGACTGCGACAAGTCATTGATGTCGATACAACTTTGACAAGTTTCGACTCGACATGACTTCGACAAAATTAACAACTCCGATAGGTTCCAATCTCGACACAAATCCAACAAGTCTCGACTTCGACATACTGCGACACACTCTGCACCTTCAACATGTTCAACAGCCTCACAGTTTCACAACATCGACATGCGACTTGTGACTGTCGAACTTCGACAGACTGCCTCTCTATCTTCCAGCCGACTGTAACGGTTGAACTGTTGAACCGTTCTAACTTCTTCTTTGTAATTGAATGTAACGGGTAGGCACCCAAGCGTCTCAAAATTCTATATAAGCATGTATAATATTGGAACATACATCAATCTATCTATTTTCAAGTAATAGAGAAGAACAGTTCGGATTCCTTCATATTGTCTGTGTGTATTTGTGTTTATATATGTAGTGTAATCCTACTTTTGCTCATTCTGATTCTTAAGCTTCTTCCATAACAAAGCCGACTCATTTAGTCGAACTGTTGTCCCCCTCGTGCTTCCTGGACACGAGATGGATCATTGGTATCAGAGCAAGACTCAATCAGAGCAATCAGTTTTCGTGCTTAAGTTCTACGTATACACTTCTCTCGAAGTTACCTGACTTATGCCAATTCAAACTCGCTCGCAATCTCAACAATCCAAGCAAGTGCTACCTCCAGAAACGACAGAAGAAACATACGATAGACATGCAGCAGATGAGACAACACAGCTTATTGAGCAAGCTCTGGCTCGACAATGGACTGAAATGTTCACGCATTCTCACGTGATTTGCTTCGACATCCAGAGGATTTTCGACGAGAACTTACTCCGATAAAATCAGCCCCTTCAAGGTGCAAATGAATCTGGACATACCAAATCTTGAAGGTAAGATTGATGCGGAATCCATCGACAATTGGGTACAACAATTGGAATCCTATTACTCCGTGAATCAACTCTCAGAAGCTGAAAAGATCACCATTGCATCCTTAAAGATGTCAACATCTGTGCACTGCTGGTGGGAGAACCTCTCGACAAATATGGAGAAAAGCGGAGACCCCATCGACACATGGGATAAATTCGTCGAACACATCCGGAAGGAATTTTACCCACCCAAATACCTCGAGAAGCAGTATAAGAAGTGGCAACAGCTAAGGAAATGGAAATACCAATTAGTACAGAGTTATACCGATGAGTTCTACCGACTCATGGCTAGACTTGGCGTCCAAGAAGAAGAGAAATTGCTTGTTCTGAATTACATTAGAGGATTGTCCCAGTACATTCAGTAAGATATGGAATTTCTGACTGTCATTACGCTTGCAGATGCATTCCACTACGCCAACAAACTGGAAACCAAGCATAAAGGGAAAGCACGCTTCAAGACAAAGCGGACAGCAGGACGACCATCCGACAAGAAGGCACCAGTCGACTTCGACAAGTTGAAATCTTCTTAGTTGACATCGTCAAAGCGAGATCACAACAAGAAGGATTTTCATAAGAGGGAACGTAGCAAACAACCGCCTATAGGATAATGGTGCAATTACCACCACTCATCTTGGCATGATACGTCTGAATGCAAATCTCAGAAGACATTTTTGGCAAATGTGTTGACTTTCGACACGTTTGACAAGACGGTGGAAGAATATGATCCAGATGCAATGAACCTTTTGACATCGACCACTCTAGCAGCCTCAACTATTGTCGACGAGGAGGAACGAGAACTCCTGTTCCATACACGGATATGGGTCCAGAGCAACCCATTGCATCTGATTGTGGACAACGGTAGCCAGAAAACTTCATTTATGAAAATCTCGTAAAGAAACTAGGTCTTGTTACCACTCCACATCCTTATCCTTACAATATCGGTTGGATGAAGGATGGACAAGAATTATGAATCACTCGACAATGCAAGCTCACCTACTTCATAAAACCTTTTGAAGATGAAGTACTCTGTGATGTGGCACCACTGTCCGTATCCAACTCCCTGTTTGGGAAACCTTACCTCTGGGATAGACATGGAAGTTATCAGTCACGGCCTCAGAAGGTCATTGTCAAAATCCGAAATCGATGGTTCAGCATACCAAAGCGTTAACCAACACCAACGGTTGCACTGATATCTACCAAACAAACAAAGAAGCTCATCAATCATGTTTAGAAGTTCACATTAATCATGATCAAGCCGCAACATTCTAAGAAGACTACAGCGACGAGTCGAGTCACCAACGGCAATGCAGCTCCCGACAGAAGAAGCAAGTCAATCATATTCTCGTTGAGTACCAGAACCTCTTTCCAGCTCCCGACGGAGTACCTCAACATTGTGTTGATGTATTTGTAACTTCGGAAGATATTCACTTGTATATTATATGTATTACATTTGTATTTCATTGTATCCCCAATGGAGATGTCTTATTCCTCCGATTGGAAGTGTTGTAACTTGTATTTGCAAGTGTTGCAAGTTTTATTGTAAGTGTCGTAACTTATATTTGATGGGTTATTAGATCACCTTAGAGGAGTCAGACCTGTATGAGTTAAGTGGAAGGGTTATTAGACTCCCTTAAGGGGTCGACCCAGTTAGGGTAAAAGGCAGGTTAATTTAAGTATAAATAGAGTGGTTGCACCACTCTATTTGCTCATTCACTCACACATCCAACTCGCATAGTTGAGAGCGAGGAGTGCGCACAAGTGGAGGAGGAGTATCTTTTGGAGACATCTATCTTTTCTGGTTTCATCTTTGTGATCTTTGTATTGGTTCTTATTCTATCTCTGAGGAAGTTGCGGGGTTTTTCACCTTTATGGTTTTGCCCGGTGAAATGCTTTGTGTCTCTTGTCTCTTGTGTTTGATATGTTGTACATGTTGTTCTCTAGGTTAATATCCTAGATCATATTGAATTAAATGATGAAAAACTAACATGGTATCAGAGCTAGCCTGAAGGAAGGCATTGTATGGCATTTACAACACTTGTTGCACTTGCGACAAATTGGAAGCTAGGGCTCGGTATAGTAAAAACTAGTCATCGTGGAACTTTCACTATAAATCCGTTTTGGCGAAGGTTCAGGATCTGAATTTTTTACAAGATGAATATCAGACATGGATGTACCCTGTGTAAATATTTCAGCCTAATATTCGTTGTACTTTGTGAGATATGATTCGTACAATTTAGGGTTTCTCCCTCTTCCAGAATGCAACCCTAAATAGGTGACCTAGGCACAAAGGTCATATCTTGGGATAGGAACCTCCAAATGGAATTCTGTAAAAAGTGGTAGTTAGGGAATGGACTACAGTTTCACAAGTCCGATTTTGAGAGGCCGAAGTTGAAACATTGACATGTGGCACTCTGTACAAGTTCGCTATGCTGTTTCATCCCATAAACAAGTCATGTTGCGACACTTAGCATATATCTCTCATGGAGAATCCATTGAAGCTTAGATCTCTGGGGTTGGAAAGATGATAGGTCAGTATACCACAAGACAAAGTTTCATACCCTGAGGATCCCAAATTTCAGAGATGCACCAGAAACAATGTGGCATATCTTTCTGTCAAAATAGAATTGGATTCTGAGCATTTCATTTTTGGCTTGTCACTGCTGCGGGAAATTAGGGCTTTTGACAGAAGTGGAATTTTGGAGTTCTCTCAGCATAGGATTTCTCTCCTCAGCAAAATCAAAATTTAGAGACTAAGATCAAACTTTTTGGTTGGGTGAATCTCTGGGAAAGTCAAACCCTAATTTGACTTTTGGACAAGAAAAACCAGAAAACCAGATTTTGACAGAAGTTGCAGATCCGAAATTCATAGGTCATTTTTGGAGGGTCAATTTTTGGAGTTTTCAAAATCTGAGCACACCAGCTTGCTCACCTCATTCAATTGCATCTCCCTATCAAGACAGAAGTTTGAAATTCCAAGTTTGGATTTTTAGGGTTTCTCTGTCAAACCCTAGCCAGCTCCAGATCCAGTTTCAGCAAATCAAAGTGGTAAGACCTAAAACTTTTGTATTTCCATTTGAAGTACTCTTTAAAAGATGTCTCACCACACCAAGCTTGAGGATAAGCTTAAAGGGGCTGATAAATTCCGAGCATGGAAGTATAGGATTGGGTTAATCCTAGAAGAGAATGAATTGGACACCTACATAAGTGAAGAGGTTTCGGTTCCAGAGGGAGATGAGGCTAAGGCCTTACATAAGAAGAACTTGGTCAAGGCCAAGAGAATCATTGAAGATTCTATCAAAGACCATCTCATACCTCATGTGTCTTTTCTAAAGACACCCAAGGAGATGTTTGATTCCTTGACCAAGTTGTTTGAAGGGAAGAACATAAATCGGAAGATGACATTGCAGAACCAATTGAAGAGTGTAAAGATCCATAATAGAGACACCATCCAATCCTAATTTACTAGGGTCTCTCAAATCAAAGAACAATATGAAGCTGTGGATGAAGTGGTGGAGAATGGAGAAATTTTGATGACCACTTTGAATGGCCTACCTAGGTCATGGGACTCCTTCATCCAAGGAATTTGTGCAAGAAAGAAATTGATTTCTTTTAGTAGACTGTGGGAGGAATGCTCACAAGAAGAAGCTAGACTTGTAGCTCAAGAAGAAAAGATAGATAATGAAGACCAAGCTCTCACAACACACACTAGGAAGAATAAAAACAAGAGGGAGCATCCTCATCACAAGAAGGGTAAACACCACCACCAGAATCAGAGGGAGAACCTTGGAGGATCCAAGAAAGATCCTTCTAACATTTGATTTTATACTTGTGATAATAAGGGACACTATTCCAGAGATTGTCCTAGGAACAAAAGCATCTCCCACAAGAAGAAGAACAACAAGAAAAGACATCATGCTCACACTGTAGAGGATGATGAACCTCCAAGGAAGAGAACCAGAGAAGACAATGAAGATTCTTCAAGTGATGAAGAATATGTATTGTAATGAAGAAGAAGCTATTGCATAGTTGGACTGCGGAAGACAAATAATCTATGGAAGAACCTTTCATCCATTTTTAGCATTGGTTAAGGTGCACACTATCAGAGACTCCAGTAGCTCCTGCAAGGAAGCAAAGATTGAGAGGGAGTCCACCCAACAACCAAACAAAGATAAGCATTTGAATTGTCATTTCTTGTATATATGATTACTTAAATGATGTTTTTCAGTCATGTACATACTTATGTTCCTAGATTTAGGATGTATATTATGCATTTTAGAAAAGTTGCATTAATGAACATGATACTACTAATATGCAAGTAATGGGTAAGTGGCCTATGGTACTGTACAACATTCCATTGCTACTTATCTAGAATGAAACCTCTTTGCTGACATGTTGGGAGTAGTGCACACTCTTAACAATGTTTTGGTAGAGATGGAAGTCATCTAGAAAGTTATCGTATGAATACGGGATATGGATGAATGTTTTATTGAAGCATTGGCTAAGATAATTGCATGCTTGTATGACATATGTCCTTATGTGTAAGATTTTGTTCTGAAAACTATGAGAAGTTTCTAATCATGCAATTGAATTTGACTTGTAGGAAAGATCGTGTACAATCACCTCCAAAAGAAGGACAACGACATTTGTTCCAACGACAAAGTTCAAGAAAACTACCTATTGAAGAATCTGAAGTTCCTAGGATTAGGGATACAGCAATGGAAGGATGTCATGATCGAGGAGTACCAGTCGATCATGAAGAATGATGTCTGGGATGTAGTCCCGAGACCAGGAGGAAAGTCTGTTGTGACTTCCAAATGGATCTACAAGATCAAGCATGCTGTAGATGGTAGCATAGAAAAATACAAGGCAAGGTTTGTGGCTCGTGGCTTCTCCTAGAAAGAAGGGATAGATTATGAAGAAACTTTTGCACCTATAGCCAAATACACTTCCATCAGAATAGTACTTGCTCTGGCTGCAGTGATGAAGTGGAAGATACACCAGATGGATGTCAAGACAACCTTCTTGAATGGTGTATTTGAAGAGGAAGTGTATGTGGAGCAGCCACTCGGATTTGAGACACATGATAGGGAGTCACATGTGTGCAAATTAAAGAAAGCTTTGTACGGCTTGAAACAAGCACCTAGGACATGGTACGACAGGATTGACAACTTCCTGACTAGTTTGGGCTTTACCAAGAGTAAAGCGGATTCCAACCTTTACTACAAGGTTGAGGAAGGAAATCCAGTGATACTCCTATTGTGTGTAGATGACCTATTTGTGATAGATGAGATTGGGTTGATTGCTGATATGAAGAGGAAGCTTGCTACCGAGTTCGAGATGAAGGACTTGGGTATGATGCATTACTTTCTAGATATGGAGGTGTGGCAGAGTGCAGATGGAATCTTCCTTGGACAAGGGAAGTATGCAGTAGAGATCCTGAAGCGGTTCAGGATGATGGACTGAAGGCCATGGCCACATCTATGGCATCGAACCTAAAGCTATTGAGTGATGCTTCATCAGAGTCGGTTGATGCCACGATGTATTGTCAGATGATTGGGTCCTTGATGTACTTGACGAACACGAGACCAGATATTTTCTTTTCCGTGAACACATTGAGCTAGTTCCTGACGGATCCTAGACATATTCACTTGATTGTTGTAAAGTATATTTTGAGGTACCTAAAGGAGTGCCTGAAGGGTACGGTTTATTATGGGCTCAAGTATGATGTGAATAAAAAGGTTAACCTGGAGGGTTATGTTGATTCAGATTGGGCAGGAAGTGTTGCAGATAGGAAGAGCACTTTGGGGTGCTGCTTCAGTATGGTATTTGGGGTGATCTCTTGGTTTAGCAGGAAGCAATCCTGCATAGCATTGAGTATAGCCGAAGCAGAGTATTTCGTAGCTTGTTCAGCCAATTATGAGGCAGTATGGCTAAGGAAGCTACTGCCATATTTATTTGATCTCCAGTTGGATGCTACTTGTATCTTCTGTGACAACTAGAGTTGTGTGAAGTTATCCGATAACCCGGTGTTCCATGAGAAGTTGAAGCATATCGAGATCAAGTATCACTATATTAGGGATATGGTGCAGAGAGGAGCAGTGAAGCTCCTGTATGTTGCGATGAACGATCAAATAGCAGATGTGTTGACCAAGCCACTAGCCAGAGTGAAGTTCGAGTTCTTCAGAGAGAGGCTTGGTGTTCTTCAGATAGAAGATAGTTCCAGGAGGAAGTGACGGGACACAGATGCAAGAGCCCTTCCAAGCATGGTGGAAGGCGGGTCCTCCCATGGCTGTGGATCTATGTGCTATGTGATGAGCATCCGCATGATGCCCCGTATGATGATGATCCGTATGATCATGTGCATCCATATGATGCACTGTGTATGATGATGATCCATATGATCATGAGCATCCGTATAGTGCTCCATGGATGTGGATATCTTGCAGGTTGTGTAGTAGCATATAATCGCTCCCTGGGAGATCTTGCAGGTTGTTCTTGGCACGCAATCAGTCCTGGGATTCTCTTTCGAGGTTTTGCTTGTTCGCATGTAATCACTCCCTGGGAGATTTGCAGGTTGTGCTTGGCACATAATCAGTCTCAGGATGCTCTTTCGAGGTTTTGCTTGTTCGCATGTAATCGCTCCCTAGGAGATCTTGCAGGTTATGCTTGGCACGTAATCAATCCTGGGATGCTCTTTTGAGGTTTTGCTTGTTCGCATGTAATCGTTCCCTGAGAGATCTTGCAGGTTGTGTTTGGCACGTAATTAGTCCCGGGATGCTCTTTCAAGGTTTTGCTTGTTCGCATGTAATAGCTACTTGGGAGATCTTGCGGGTTGTGCTTGGCACATAATCAGTCCTGGGATGCTCTTTCAAGGTTTTGCTTGTTCACATGTAATCAGACCTGGGAGATCTTGCAGGTTGTGATTGGCACATAATCAGTCCTGGGATGCTCTTTTCAAGTTTTGCAGACGCACATAATCAGTCTTGGGATGCTCTTTTCAGGTTTTGCAGATGCACATAATCAGTCCTGAGATTCCACCGGATGGGTCACTCGCAGAGATGATGAAGAATTACATGGAGGCTAGGCCTACATCCAACATGAAAAAGGGATGGCTCTGTAGAACTTCCTATGACGAGTAGAATTGAGAGATAGCACTAGTAATCGAGATGATGACTACAACAACAATGACAATGATGCTCCAGTGATCCAGTGACAATGATCCAGCTCCAGTATTGAAGACTTGTGCCTATATGTATTGATGACCTGTGTCAAGAGAATACCTTCGTAGTTAAGAGGGAGTGTTGATGTATTTATAACTTCGGAAGATATTCACTTGTATATTATATGTATTACATTTGTACTTTATTGTATCCCCAACGGATATGTCTTATTCCTCCGATTGGAAGTGTCGTAACTTGTATTTGCAAGTGTCACAAGTTTTATTGTAAGTGTCGTAACTTATATTTGATGGGTTATTAGACCACCTTAGAGGGGTTGGCCCTGTATGAGTTAAGTGGAAGGGTTATTAGACTCCCTTAAGGGGTCGGCCCAGTTAGGGTAAAAGGCAGGTTAAGTTAAAGTATAAATAGAGTGGTTGCACCACTCTATTTGCTCATTCACTCACACATCGAACTCGCATAGTTGAGAGAGAGGAGTCTGCACAAGTGGAGGAGGAGTAGCTGTTGGAGACATCTATCTTTTGGGGTTTCAACTTTGTGATCTTTGTATTGGTGCTTATTCTATCTCTGAGGAAGTTGCGGGGTTTTTCACCTTTATGGTTTTCCCTTGTGAAATGCTTTGTGTCTCTTGTCTCTTGTGTTTGATATGTTGTACATGTTGTTGATGTATATGTAACTTCGGAATGTATTTCACATATATGTATATTGTATTCCTATAGAGATGTTATTATTCCTCTATACGTAAGTGTCATCATTTATATTGTAAGTGTCGTAACTTATACTTGATGGGTTATTAGACCACCTTGTTGGGGTCGGCCCTGTATAAGTCATGTGGGTCAAAGGGTTATTAGACCACCCTATTGGGGGTCGGCCATGTGGGTCAAAGGGTTATTAGACCACCCTAGTGGGGGTCGGTCCAGTCAGCATTATGTTATGTGGTTAAGTTGAGGCCGACCTAGTTGAGTAAAGGTCAAGTCAAGTTAGTGTATAAATAGAGAGTGTGTCTCTCTCATTTTACACATTCGATTCTCTCACTCACACTGTGGAGAGTGGCGCACTTGTGGAGGAGGAGGCTCTGCTACTAGGAGAAGACTATCTCTTGTATTCTGGTTGTATCATTGCTCTATCTATCTCTGAGGAAGTTATTGGGGTTTTTCACCTTTATGGTTTTCCCCAAGTAAACTCGGTGTCTCTTCTGTGCTTGCATTCTTGTGTCCATGAATGATATGCTGTAGATTTGCTGTACATGTTGTTCTCTCAGTTAAGATCCTAGATCATATTGAATTAAATTATGAAAATTTAACATGGTATTAGAGCTAACCTGAAAGAAGGCATGATATGGCATGTATGACACTTGTTGCACTTACGATGCTAGGGCTTGATATAGCAAAAACTAGTCATCATAGCAATTTCGCTATAAATCTGTTTTGGAGAAGTTTTCGGATCTGAAACATTTATAGGTCGAAGATTAAATCCCCATGTACCTTGTGTCCAAAGGAAAACCTCTAATTCGTTGTACTTTGTGATTTATGATCTGTACAATATAGGGTTTCTGCCTCTTCCAGATCTGAGTCAAAATCAGGTGACCTTGGGAAAAAGGTCATAACATGGGATGGAATCTCCAAATGAAATTTCGTAAAAAGTCACAGGTAGTGCACAAACTGTACTATCTCAGGAAAATTGTTGAGAGGCCGAAGTTGAACTAGTGACACGTGGCACGCCGTACAAGTTCGCTCTCCTGTATTATCTCATAAACAGGTCACGTTACGACACTTGGCATAACTCTCTCTTAGAGAATCCAATTGAGGTCAGACCTATCATGATGGAAAGATAACAGGTCAGTCTATCTTAGGAAAAGTTTTCAGAGGCCGAAGTTGAAACAGTGACATGTGGTACGCCGTACAAGTTCGCTCTCCTGTATTATCCCATAAATAGGTCACGTTGTGACACTTGGCATAACTCTCTCTCAGAGAATCCAATTGAGGTCAGACCTGTCGGGATGGAAAGATAATAGGTCAGGCTATCTCAAGAAGCATTTTCAAACCCTATGGATCAAAAATTTTGGAGTTACGCCAGAAACAATCAGGTACATATTTCTGTCAAAACAGAATTATTTTTGAGTACCTTCATTCATGGCTTCCGAAATTTAGGGCTTCGGAGAAAGTTGGAATTTTTGTAATCGGAGACCACGGCTAGATGCTACTCATCAAAATCAAAATTTAGAGACCAAGATCAGAATTTTTGGTTGGGCAGAAGGCCGGGCTTGATCAGACCTTAGTTCGGGACTTTGATCAGAAAAGTGGAAAATTATGGCTTCTGCAAAAATGGGAATTTTTGAAATCTGTGACCACAGCTGGAATCTCCTCATAGAAATAGAAGCTTAGAGCTTTGAATCAAATCTTTTGGTTGGGTGAAGCTCCGGGAAACTCAAACCCTAATTCAGGGTCCTCCCTAGTGAATCCGAAAATCTAAAAGGCAATTTCGAGGGGTGAAACTTTGCAGTTTTCAAATTCTGAACATACCAACTTGATCAGCTCATCGAGGCGCATATTTCTATCTTTTCAGAAGTTTGAAATTCAAAGTTTGAATTTTTGGGGTTTCTTTGACAAACCCTAATCTAGCTCCAAGTCCAGTTCTTGCAAATCAAGTGGATTGGGTTAATCCTAGAAGAAGATGGATTGGTCACCTACATAAGTGAAGAAGTTCCTGTTTCAGAGGGAGATGAGGCTAAGGCCTTCCATAAGAGGATTGATTACAAGCAATCTTGACAGGTATGGCTTACAGGTATGTTTCAAATTTTGTTCATGGTTAAGTTTATGCTATGTTTGTCTTCATATCATTACAGTACAATCTTGATTAATTACTAGACTTGTCGTATTACCTTAATAGAAGATATTCATTGATTAAGGTTTTGACACTTATGATTGTACTAATGCATTATGGTGTTGTATGAGGTTTATGTTGTCTACTAACACAAAAGGTACACCAAGAAAGTCAAATCATGTTCTACTTCAAGAACATATGCTCATGGTGACATAAAGACAAAGATTCATCCATTGTCATGGATCACATAGAAGATCTACTTTCGAGGTATGTATAACTTGGTCATACAATGGTTAACTTATGAGACTTACAGGTTACTAGCACAAGTCACTGAAGAGAACCAGAAGACATTATGTGGGTATGTTAGACATAACTAGCTAGCATGCTAATCCAGGTATGTTTTTCCTATATCAAGCTAGAATCCTACCTTGTGTTAGGATCTTATACTGTCGTGTTGTTGATAATGATTATTCATGCAGTCATAGGTTTGAATAATCATGGTTGTATGCATATTATGTTTCTTACCATAATTAATGATATGACTAACCAGAAGAATCATGAAGGTATAGGTTTGAATAATCACAGGTTTTATGCATATTATATCTCTTATCTTGATTGATGATTCAACTAACCAGAAGAGTCCTATGATCAAATAAGAAAATGTATCAATAAAAGAAGACTTCCCTGAAACCTTGAATATTAATGTTTATTATCTGTGAATGATCATGAATATACATGTTTAAGATTATTGTGTTTTGATAGTATTAAGATTATACTAATAAATGTGTGATTATGTATGAGACCTCAAGGATAACACAATGATGATACTAATAAGAATGCATAGTGATTAAGGATGGATTTAAGTTCAAGGATAGGTAATCCAGGAAGCAAAGATCAAGAGGGAGGACACTCTAGTTGTTCCTGCAAGAAAGCAAAGGAGCACACTTCAGTAGTTTCTGCAAGGATGCAGATATTCAGAGGGAGTTGACCACTTCTCACAATCCACATAAGAATGGAGTTGCAGAAAAGAAGCAAAGACTAAGAGGGAGTCAACCCAACAAACACACAAAGATAAGTATTTGAATTGTCATTACTTGCATATTTTATTGTTTAAATAATACCGTTCAATAATGTATATAATGATGTTCCTAGAATTAGGTTGTGTATTATGCATATTAGAATAGTTGCATTGATGAACAATGTACTACTAATATGCATGGGTAAGTGGCCTATGGCACTATACAACATTCCATTGCTACTTATCTAGAATGAAACCTCTTTGCTGACATGTTGGGAGTTGTGCACACACCTACAAAAGAAGAACTACAACATTTGTTGAGCAACAAAATTATCTATTGAAGATATTGAAGTTCCCAGGATACGGGAAGAATGCCATGATCCGTCGATCATGAAGAACGATGTTTGGGATGCGGTCCCAAGAGCTGAAGGGAAGTCTGTTGTGACTTCCAAATGGAACTATCAGATCAAGCATGTTGCAGATGGAAGCATTGAGAAATATAAAAGTGATGAAATAGAAGATGCATCAGATGGATTTCAAGACAGCATGGTGTAGTCATATATGTGTGCAAAACTTGGTATGGTAGGATAAACAACTTTCTATCCAGTTTGGGATTTACCAAGAATAAAGCGGATTCCAACCTTTTCTACAAGGTTGAGGAAGGAAATCCAGTGATACTACTTTTGTATGCGGATAACCTGTTTGTTACAGGTGAAGATAGATTGATTTCCGACACGCAGCGGAAGCTTGCTGCCGAGTTCGAGATGAAGAACTTGGGGATGATGCACTATTTGTTTTTGGCATGGAGGTGTGGCAGAGTGCAGATGGAATCTTCCTTGGACAAGGGAAGTATGCAGTAGAGATCCTAAAGAGGTTCGGGATGATGGATGTTAAGTTTAAACCAAATAACCAAGCAAGATCACTGAAAGAAGCATAATCACAAGATAGACACACAATATATCCTGGGAAATCCTCATGGGGTAGAAAACCTAGTAAAGCTTTCCTCAATAAGATGATCAACCAAAATACAAGATGTGCTCCTCCTTCCTTTGTCTCCTTAGCTGATCTCCCAGACAAGTGCGCACTCTTCCACAAGTGAGTGAGTGATATAATGAGGAGTTCACCTCCTCTATTTATACTTGACTCTCAACTGACTAAAAGACCTTATGGGGCCGACCTCACCTGGAGATGTCTAATAACCCCTAAAATATAACTACAGGGCCGACCCACACATAGTGGATCTAATAACCCTAGTTAATACTAACCCTCGGAGGAATAAACATCTCCGGATACATAATAGGGTTACCTCGGAGGGATGAAACATCTCCGGAATAATAAAGTACAAATATAATATTCTTTGAAGTTACAATATTCAACACTCCCCCTTAACGAGAAGGATATTATAACAGCATCTGCAGGAGCAAGGAGTCACTACACATGATACATCTATAAATCATCGGAAGCTTTCTTCAATTCGTCTTCATCAGTAACTCAAACAGTTACTGGTACATCAATGTCAACATCAACATCACGATCTTTAGCATCGTCTTCACATAATCAACAGCATCGTCATCACACGATCAACAGCATCGTCATCACACGATCAGCAGCATCGTCATCACATGATAAGCATCGTCATCACACGATCAGCAGCATCGTCATCACACGATCAGCAGCATCGTCATCACACGATCAGCAGCATCGTCATCACACGATCAGCAGCATCGTCATCACACGATCAGCAGCACAAGTATCCTACCGATACAACAACAATACGAGTATCCTACCGATACAAGTAACCACATCATCAATACAATTATCCTATCGATACAAGTAACCACATCATCAATACAAGTATCCTACCGATACAAGTAACCACATCATCAATACAAGTATCCTACCGATACAAGTAACCACATCATCAATACAAGTATCCTACCGATACAAGTAACCACATCATCAATACAAGTATCCTACCGATACAAGTAACCACATTATTAATACCATTACTTTCTCGGAGACCATTCGTCTACGGATCAATTCAGGGACCGAAGTCCGGGGATGATACAATCCCCATCACGTACATTTTGAACTATCAGTTCCGGGATGATGCAATCCCCATCACGTACATTTTGAACTATCAGTTCCGGGATGATGCAATCCCCATCACGTACATTTTGAACTATCAGTTCCGGGATGATGCAATCCCCATCACGTACATTTTGAACTATCAGTTCCGGGATGATGCAATCCCCATCACGTACATTTTGAACTATCAGTTCCGGGATGATGCAATCCCTATCACGTACATTTTGAACTATCAGTTCCGGGATGATGCAATCCCTATCACGTACATTTTGAACTATCAGTTCTGGGATGATGCAATCCCCTCAACTGTCCTTTGAGGACTTCATTCTCGGAGACCTCACGTCTACGGCTCTCTTTAGGACTGAGAGTCCAGGGATGATCCAATCCCCTCAACTGTCCACCAAGGACTTCATTCTCGGAGACCTCACGTCTACGGCTCTCTTTAGGACTGAGAGTCCAGGGATGATCCAATCCCCTCAACTGTCCACCAAGGACTTCATTCTCGGAGACCTCACGTCTACGGCTCTCTTTAGGACTGAGAGTCCAGGGATGATCCAATCCCCTCAACTGTCCACTAAGGACTTCATTCTCGAAGACCTCACGTCTACGACTCTCTTTAGGACTGAGAGTCCAGGGATGATCCAATCCCCTCAACTGTCCACTAAGGACTTCATTCTCGAAGACCTCACGTCTACGGTTCTCTTTAGGACTGAGAGTCCAAGGATGATCCAATCCCCTCAACTGTCCACTAAGGACTTCATTCTCGAAGACCTCACGTCTACGGTTCTCTTTAGGACTGAGAGTCCAAGGATGATCCAATCCCCTCAACTGTCCACTAAGGACTTCATTCTTGAAGACCTCACGTCTACGGTTCTCTTTAGGACTGAGAGTCCAAGGATGATCCAATCCCCTTCTGTATTCTTATCTATACAGGTATAAGTATCTAAGAACATATATCACATTTATCATGTATTCTCAATAATACATCTAATCATCAAGAAGTGTATACATCACAATAGCATGTATTCTTACTAATACATCTAATATCAAAACATGTATACATCACACCAAAACATATATACATCACAATTAGCATGTATATCAAAGTATGTATACATCACACCAAAACATGTATACATTACAACTAGCATGTATATCAAAGTATGTATACATCACACCAAAACATGTATACATTACAACTAGCATGTATTCTTACTAATACATCTAACATCAAAATATGTATTTGAGAAAATAAAAGATATATAAGAGTTCTAAATCTAAATAATTTGAAAGTAGCTAAGAGCAACAAAACAAAAATGCTATCAAATACTATACTACTCCCCCTTTCGAGGAGGGTCCTTCTGGACTAAACCAAGCATGTCTCGGAAGTGTTCAAACTTTACTCGAGACAGAGGTTTAGTCAGAATATCGGCAATCTGATCCTCAGTGCTTATGTACTCGAGCTTGATGGCTCCCTTCTGCACCATGTCTCGTATATAGAAGTAACGGATCTCAATGTGTTTTGACTTATCATGGAACACAGGATTTTCAGTCATCTTAATGCAACTCTGATTATCACACATAATCACCGTGGGATCCATTTCTAAGTCAAAAATTCCAGATAAGAGTTTCCGAAGCCACACTGCTTCACAGCTGGCAGAGCAAGCAGCTATATATTCTGCTTCGGCAGTACTGAGGGCCACACTAGATTGTTTCTTGCTGAACCAAGAGATCATGGCAGATCCAAGGCCATAACATCCGCCTGAAGTACTTTTCCTGTCTGAGATACTTCCTGCCCAATCAGAATCTGAGTAACCATGTAACTTGAGTTCATTACCTCCAAGATAGTATAGGCCAAAGTCCAATGTACCTTTTAGGTACCTCATTATATGCTTTGCAGCTATAAGGTGAACCTTTCGAGGTTCTACTAAATACTGACTTAGGGTGTTTACAGCAAAGCATATATCCGGCCTAGTATTTGTCAAATACATTAATGATCCAATGATTTGTCTATATAGAGTTATATCCACTAGTTCTGATGAATCATTAACTAATAGTTTCAGGTTGGAGTCCATGGGAGTGGCCATGGCTTTACACTCCAACATATCAAATCTTTTGAGAATCTCCACAGTATACTTACCTTGATTTAGAAAGATTCCTTTTGGCTCTTGCCACACTTCTAGGCCTAAGAAGTAGTGCATTAGTCCGAGATCTTTCATTTCGAATTCTGAAGAAAGCTTCTTCTTGCTTTCAATGATTTGATTCTCATTTCCGGTTAGAAATAGATCATCTACATACAACAACAATATAACAGGTTCATCATTCATCATTTTAAGATAAAGGTTGGGATCAGCTTTACTTTTGGTAAAGCCCATGCTTGTTAAGAAACTGTCAATCCTTCCGTACCAAGCCCTGGGAGCTTGCTTCAATCCATATAAAGCCTTTTTCAGTCTGCATGCATGTGTCCTTCCGTCTTTGACCTCAAAGCCTTGAGGTTGTTCTATGTATACTTCTTCTTCAATTACACCATTCAGAAAAGATGTCTTAACATCCATTTGATGCAATTTCCATTTCATCATGGATGCAAGTGCCATGATAGTTCTAATTGAAGTATACCTAGCAACAGGTGCAAATGTTTCTTCATAGTCAATTCCCTCCTTTTGAGAGAATCCTCTGGCTACAAACCTTGCCTTGTATTTTTCAATGCTACCATCTGCAGCATGTTTTATTTTGAAAATCCATTTGGAAGAAACCACACTTTTATCTCTTGGTTTGGGGACTATATCCCAAACATCATTTTTCATTATCGACTGATATTCTTCTGTCATTGCTTCTACCCATTCTTTCTTTTGAGCTGCTTCTTCATAGCTAGTAGGCAGTTGATCCACAAGATCACACATCAAGGCCATATAGTTGGACACTAGCTTTGGTTTCTTCCTTTCTCTAGTGGAGCCTTCAGGAGCACCATATCTTTCAGCTCCTTGAATAATATCTCTAGCCCATGCTGGTCTTCTTTTCCTAGATAATTCTGCAACAGGAGGTTCTTGTGGTTCCAGCATGTCATGATCCTCTGGAATGTCCTCTTCAGGGATGTGAGCAGTCTCTGAGATTCTGGGAGATGTATCTTCTTCATAAACTTCTTCAAGTTGACATTTTCTAGATTTCTTAAGAGCTGCTTCCTCATCGAAGGTTACATCTCTACTTATTTCTATATGATGAAAACCTGGTATGTAAATCCTGAAGGCTTTGGATGATTCACAATAGCCAACAAATATTCCTTTCTTACCAGAAGGATCCAACTTGGTTCTCTTTTCCTTTGGAATGTGGATGTACACAGGACACCCAAATATTTTAAGATGGCTTACCTCGGGCTTCTTTCCAGAAAACACTTCTTCTGGAGTTTTGAAATCAAGAGCACTATGAGATAATCTGTTTTGAACATATACTGCTATTCTGGCTGCTTCATCCCACAGATACATGGGAAGATCCTGATCATGTATCATAGTCTTCACTGCTTCCATAATGGTTCTATTTTTCCTTTCTGCAACCCCATTTTGTTGGGGATTGTAGGGAGTGGTTAGTTCTCTCTTGATTCCAGCTTCCTTACAGAATTCTTCAAACTCTTTTGAAGTATATTCTCCACCATTGTCTGTTCTGAGAATCTTGATTTTCTTTTCTGAGAGATTTTCTATTAGAGCCTTGAACTCTTTGAACTTCCCAAAAACTTCATTCTTACCCTTTAGAAAGTATATCCAAGTTTTCCTTGAATGATCATCAATGAATGAAAGATAGTATTCAAACCCACTTAGAGAGGTGGTGGGCATTGGACCACACACATCTGAGTGTATTAACTCCAAGATCCCTTTGGTCTTTGTTTCACTCTTTGGAAAGGGGTTCTTGACATTCTTGCCTTTCTTACATCCTTTGCATGAGCCATCATGATCAACCTTTAAATCTGGTAGTCCTATGACCACCTTGCTTACATAAGGTAAGGCTTTGTAGTTAATGTGAGCTAGTCTTCTATGCCATAGCTCACTGGGGCTAGAAGTTTCATGAACAAGAGCAGCTTCCGGATGACCCTTGAGTTTATATAAACCTCCTTCCTCTTCACCAATAACAATTGCATCCTTAATGGATTTGCCTTTGGACCACATTAACACTTGTCCATCAATGAATGCAACTCTGTAGCCTTTCTTGTCTAAAGCTGAGATTGAAAGCAAGTTCTTCTTTAATTCTGGAACATATAGAACTTCCTTCATCTTCATGGGAGTTCCAGAATCGAGTTTGTAGTTTGCTTCACCAATTCCCTTAATGGGATATTGATAGTCATCCCCTAAAGATACCTTTTGGGGAGAATTCTTTTCTTCAAGATTTGAGAGAGTCCTCTTCTGTCCAGTCATGTGCTTTGAAGCACCACTGTCAATAAGCCATGTACCTTCACCAGGGGTTATGGATCCAAAGAGTGCGGAGAAGAGAACATATTCTTCTGCATCTTCTTCTGTGTTTCTTCTTGACCTCCTTTTGAAGAAGGTCCTTTCTTCTTCTTCCTCTTCATCTCTAGGCCTTTTATTGTGAGACCTTTCTTCCTCTACTTCTTCTTCTTCACTATCATCCTCTGCAAGATGTGCTTGGTGTCTTTTGTAGTGATTACCTTTTTTCTTCTGTAGAGGGCAATCTTTAGCAATGTGTCCTAATTTGTGGCAAGAATAGCACTGGAAAGAAGAGTAATCCCTTCTTTGAGTAGATCCTCTTTTCTTGTGAAATCTGTGAGGAGGATGAGACTCCTTGTGACCACCTTTCTTGAAGTAGGATTGACTCCTTCTTCTTTTGGTATGGGTAGCCAAAGCTTGGTCATCTTCTTTGAGCAAGGCTTCTCTATTTGCAACCCTAGCCTCCTCTTGTACACAATCCTCCCAAACTACATCAAACTTCATACTTTCTTTTCTGGCACACATAGTTTGAATGAATGACTCCCAAGGTCTAGTGAGACCATTTAGAGCTGTCATCACAAGTTCATCTTCATCAAGAGTATCACCAATGGCATCTAGTTGTTCTTTGATTTGATAGACTCTTGAGAAGTAGTCTTGAATGGATTCTCCTTTGTGCATCTTGGTACTCTTCAACTGAGTCCTTAGATTCATCTTCCTATTGATGTTCTTTCCTTCATACATTCTTCCTAGGGCATCATACATTTCCTTTGGAGTCTTCTTGGAAGACACTTGGGGAATCAAGTGGTCTTTAATGGAATCAGCTATGATTCTCTTTGCCCTAATCAGATCCTTCCTGTGTTTCTCTTTGGCTTCATCTTCTTCTGGTTCTGCAACTTCCTCCTTGATATAATGAGCAAGATCATTCTCCTCAAGAATTAGACCAATTCTGTATTTCCATGCTCGGAAATTCTCTATGCCTTCTAGCTTGTCTTCAAGCTTAGTATTTGGAGCCATCTTCTCTTGGGGGAGTCCAAGAGACAGAGTAGACTTACCTGGAAAGTTACCTTTTACTTTTCCGGAATCTGGAACAGAATTTTATCGCACTTTTGGTAGAATTAGGGTTTGACTTTCCCGGAGTTCTACCCAACCAAAAAGTTCGATCTATAGCTCAAAAGAATGCTCTTGAGAAGGGCTATCCAGCCATGTAATCAGAATTCAAAAATTACAACTTTTTTCTGAAACCAAAATCTGACGTATCGCACTTTTGGTAGAATTAGGGTTTGGATTTCCCGGAGTTCTACCCAACCAAAAAGTTCGATCTATAGCTCAAAAGAAAGGTATTGAAAAGAGCTATCTAGCCATGCAACCAAAAATCAATAATATCAACTTTGGGATGAAACCCTAACTTCACCAAAGAGAGAGAAAGAGGTATTCTTACCTTGTGAAAGATGTCCTATTCAGTTTGGCTCTGATACCATGTTAAGTTTAAACCAAATAACCAAGCAAGATCACTGAAAGAAGCATAATCACAAGATAGACACACAATATATCCTGGGAAACCCTCATGGGGTAGAAAACCCAGTAAAGCTTTCCTCAATAAGATGATCAACCAAAATACAAGATGTGCTCCTCCTTCCTTTGTCTCCTTAGCTGATCTCCCAGACAAGTGCGCACTCTTCCACAAGTGAGTGAGTGATATAATGAGGAGTTCACCTCCTCTATTTATACTTGACTCTCAACTGACTAAAAGACCTTATGGGGCCGACCTCACCTGGAGATGTCTAATAACCCCTAAAATATAACTACAGGGCCGACCCACACATAGTGGATCTAATAACCCTAGTTAATACTAACCCTCGGAGGAATAAACATCTCCGGATACATAATAGGGTTACCTCGGAGGGATGAAACATCTCCGGAATAATAAAGTACAAATATAATATTCTTTGAAGTTACAATATTCAACAATGGATTGCAAGGACATGGCCACACCTATGACATCGAATCTGAAGCTTCTTTGTGATGCTTCATCTGAGCCAGTTGATGTCTCTATGCATCGTCAGATGATTGGGTCCTTGATGTACCTGACGAACACGAGACCAGATATTTGCTTTGCGGTGAACACATTGAGCCAGTTCCTGATGGATCCGAGGAGTGTTAACTTGGTTGCTATAAATCATGTTCTGAGGTACCTGAAGGTTACAGTGGATTATGGGCTCAAGTATGAAGCGAATCAAAAGTTTAACCTGCAGGGTTATGTTGATTGGGCAGGAAGTGCTGCAGATAGGAAGAGCACATATGGTTGCTGCTTCAGTATGGGATCAGGTGTGATCTCTTGGTTTAGCAGGAAGCAGTCCTGCGTAGCACTGAGTACAGCTGAGACAGAGTATGTTGCAGCCTGTTCAGCTAGTTGTGAGGCAGTATGGCTATGGAAGCTACTGTCTGAGTTATTTGATCTCCCGTTGGATGCTACTGGTATCTTCTGTGATAACCAGAGTTGTGTGAAGCTGTCCAAGAACCTAGTGTTTCATGACAGGTCGAAACACATAGAGATCAAATATCACTATATCAGGGATATGGTGCAGAGAGGAGCTGTGAAACTCCTGTACATTGCGATGGGCGAGCAGATTGCAGATGTGCTGACGTAGCCAGGGTGAAGTTCGAGTACTTCAGGGAGAGGCTTGGTGTTCTTCATATTGATGACACTTCGAGGAAGAAGTGATGGACACATTTGCTGAAGCCATTCCAAGCATGTTGGAAGGAGGATCCTTCACATGGATGTGGATGTAAGCGCTGGATGATGAGCATCAGGATGATGTTCTGGTGGATGCTGGATATGATCAGTTGGATCATTTTTATGTATGAATGTACGCATCATGTTGGATGCTGGATATGATCAGTTGGATCATTTATATGTATGTATCCATCATGTTGGATGCTGGATATGATCAGTAGGATCATTTGTATGTATTTTGTATATGCATCATGTTGGATGCTTGGACCATGTATTTGTATATGTATCAGGTGGATACATTATATGATCTGGTGGATCATGTATGATGATATGTATCATGTCTTTGTATTTGTATTTGTATCAGGTGGATACACTGTATGATCAGGTGGATCATGTATGATGATATGTATTAGGTAGATACTTGGTATGCATCAGGTAGATGCATTGTATGATCAGGATGATCATGGATGACGAGCTTCAGGATGTTGCTCTAGATGACATGCAGCAGGATGTTGCAGTGATGATGATTAGGATGATCATGTGTACATCAGGATGATGTATGGTGAGTATCAGGTGGATACTCTGTGGCCGTGGAACAGGTTGTGTAGAGAAGCATGTAATTTGTGCCTTGGGAGATTTGCAGATGGTCTTTCGAGGTTTTGCCTATGGCATGTAATTCGTACCCTGGGACATCTGGAAAATGATCTTTTGAGGTTTTGCTTGGGAGGACATATAATTTGTGCCCTGGGAGATCTGCAGATAGTGTTTCGAGGTTTTTCCTATGGCATGTAATTTGTGCCCTGGGATATCTGGCAGATGCTCTTTCGAGGTTTTGTCCAATGGCATGTAATTTGTGCGCTGGGAGATCTGATAGGTTGAGCTGTGTGCTCGTAATCAGTCCTGGGATGCTCTTTCGAGGTTTTTCCATGACCACATGTAATTTGTGCCCTGGGAGATCCGATAGGTTGAGCCTTGTGCTCGTAATTAGTCCTGGGATGCTCTTTCGAGGTTTTGTGTGACCACATGTAATTTGTGCCCTGGGAGATCCGATAGGTTGAGCCTTGTGCCCGTAATCAATCTTGGGATTCTCTTTCGAGGTTTTGTGGTGGGGTCACATGTAATAAGTCCTGGAGATCTGGACAGGATGAAAAAGGCCTCAGATGCTCTTTAGGGTTCTTGCTAGTCAAGAGACTCTTTTAAGGTTTTGTGACGCACGTAATAAGTCCTGAGATTTCCACAGTATGGCCAATGATGACGAAGACCTGCAGGTGGTGGGCCTACATCCAGTATGAAAAAGGACTGGCTCTGTAGAACTTCCTATGACGAGTAGATTCAGAGATTGATTGAGATAGCAGCAGCAGTGACGATGATGATGACTCGATGATGATTATCCACTGATGATGATCCAGAGAAGATGACTTGTGCTAGAAGACCTGTGTCGAGAAATACCTTCCTAGTTAAGAGGGAGTGTCGATGTATATGTAACTTCAGAATGTATTTCACATATATGTATATTGTATTCCTATAGAGATGTTATTATTCCTCTATACGGAAGTGTCATCATTTATATTGTAAGTGTCGTAACTTATACTTGATGGGTTATTAGACCACCTTGTTGGGGTCGGCCCTGTATAAGTCATGTGGGTCAAAGGGTTATTAGACCACCCTAGTGGGGGTCGGCCCAGTCAGCATTATGTTATGTGGTTAAGTTGAGGCCGACCTAGTTGAGTAAAGGTCAAGTCAAGTTAGTGTATAAATAGAGAGTGTGTCTCTCTCATTTTACACATTCGATTCTCTCACTCACACTGTGGAGAGTGGCGCAATTGTGGAGGAGGAGGCTCTGCTGCTAGGAGAAGACTATCTCTTGTATTCTGGTTGTATCATTGCTCTATCTATATCCGAGGAAGTTATTGGGGTTTTTCACCTTTATGGTTTTCCCCAAGTAAACTCGGTGTCTCTTCTGTGCTTGCATTATTGTGTCCATGAATGATATGCTGTAGATTTGCTGTACATGTTGTTCTCTCAATTAAGATCCTAGATTAGATTGAAGTAAATTCTGAAAATTTAACACATGTTGTTCTCTCAGTTAAGATCCTAGATCATATTGAATTAAATGATGAAAAACTAACACATTGTCAGGTAAAACACTCCATTGAATTTGTTCCTAGTTCTTCTTTTCCTAACGCATATGTTTACAGAAGATCCATTCTCGAAAATGAAGAGATTCACAGACAGATCCAAAAATTAATCGACAAAGGTCATATTCGCCCCAACTCCTCTCCTTGTGGAAGTCCAGTCGTCCTAGTTCTAAAGAAAGACGGGACTTGGTGCATGTGCATCAACTACAGAGCTCTCAACAAAATTTTGGTAAAGAATTGCTACCCTCTGCCACAGATAGACGAGATCATCGATTGTCTAAAAGGTGCTAAATTATTTACTAAGCTCGACCTCAAGTCAGGATACCATCAGATTCCAATCGAGCCCTGAGATGTGTGGAAAACAGCTTTCAAGACCAAGGAAGGATTGTTTGAATGGTTAGTCATGCCTTTCAGATTAACCAATGCACTTGCGACCTTCATGTGACATATGGATAACCTTATTCGACCTTTCATCGGAAAATGGGTCATTGTCTATCTCGACGATATATTGATTTTCAGTCGATCATGTGAAGAACATGTCGGACATCTTCGACAAGTCCTTGACACTCTCCAACAACATCGACTCTATCTGAACATGGACAAGTGCTCTTTTGCGATGAACAACATCAAATATTTGGGTTATGTAATTGACTCTGTAGGCATTCACGTCGATCCAAACAAAGTACAGATCCTCAAATATTGCTCCATTCCTAGAAGCATTCAATAACTAAGAAGTTTTCTTGGTTTGGTGAATTTTTATCGACGATTCATACTCGGCTTCAGTCACATAGCTTGGCCCTTGAATCAGTTGACAAAGGGAAGTGGGAAAACTGTCGTCCAATGGACAACAACACATCAAGCAGCTTTGAACAGCTCCAACACAAGCTTTGCACTACAACAGTACTTGTGTTACCTAATTTGCATCATCCCTTTGAGATTGAGACAGACGCATCGGAGTATGCCTTGGGCGCAGTGATCACTCAGTCTGGTCACTTAGTCGCTTTTCATTTTGAGACTTTTAATGACATAGTTAGAAGATACTCGACGTACGAAAAATAACTATATGCCATTGTGCAAGCTCTAAAGCAATGGAGGCATTGCATCCTTGGCAAGGAAATGATCATTCTCACTGATCAAAAGCCTCTACAATTCGCTTTGACACAATCAAAGTTGCAGACAAATTCACAACTCAAGTGGATTAATTACCTACAACAATTCCAATTGGTGATTAAGTATCGGAAAGGTAAATATAACGCCACTGCTGATTGCCTCAGTCAACCACCCATTATTCTCCTTTTGATAGTGATGAGTATGGAGGGATACGACACAACCACTTGGCCACAGTTGTATGAGGACGAAAACAAATTCTCAGCAGTCTACTGATAGTTACAGACTAACCAGCCGTCGACCTCCGACTATTTCCTGAAAGACACCTTGCTATACAAGCTTGGACAGCTTTGTGTATTGATCGGTGAGCATCGAAAACAACTCATTCGGGACACGCACTACAACAAGACTATAGGAAACTTTGGAGTAGAAAAGGCACTTGATATTCTGCAGAAGTATTTATTTTGGCCTACACTTAAATCCGACGTCAACAAGTACATTCGATCATGCATGTTTTGTGCCATTTCTAAACCTCCTAATCGACGACAGGGATTGTACACACCTCTGCCAGTTCCTAGTCGACCATGGGAATCTATTTATATGGACTACTTGACGGGATATCCTACTACCAGACATCAGCATGACGCGATATTAGTAGTATTCGACCGATTTTACAAGATGGCCATTCTCATACCATGTAAGAAGACCACGACAATGCAGCAAAACGCTCAGCTCTTCTTTACACATGTTTGGAAACACTTTGGTTTACCAATGAACATTATTTCTGACTAACATGCCATATTAGTCAGCATATTTTGGAAGATCCTCTGGAAACTGCTAGACACACGACTCTCATTGTCAACAGTTTTCCATCCTCAGACCGATGGACATACGGAAGTTGTGAATCGTTTGGTAGTACAACTTCTTTGCATGTACAACCACAAGCATCGACGCACATCGGATGAAAGTCTTCCATACATCCAACACAACTACAATTGAGGTTAGCACAACTTTACAGGAAAGATTCCATTTGAGATCTGTTACGGATTTCAACCCTTGGCACCTATCGACTTGATCAACTCCTCGACACAGCAGAATGACACTGACTACATCCAGCGAGAAGTTGATAAAGAAGTCAAGTTCCGAGATCAGATATGCGACATCTAGAAGCAAGCACAGCAAATGTTGCAAAGAGCAAGCGAGAAAGCTAAGGCCCGACACGACAAGCATCATATTCCTCATTCATTCCAGATTGGGGGTAAGATCTGGTTACATCTCAAGAAGGAACGCTTCACAGGTCCTTTCAAGAAGTTAAAACCTTTGCGATATGGTCCGTACAATATTATTCGACAAATCGGCGAAAATGCTTTCCATCTCGACATTCCTGCATGCCTGGTTCTGCATCTAGTATTTAATGTGGATCTACTTCGACCATACCATGCACCACTATTGGAACATAACGACTTACCGACATGAGAACCCGAAGACATCCATCTAGATGTTCAGGATCCTCTTCCTTGCGACACCATCATGGGACGACGAGTACGCCTTACAAGGACGAACACAATTCCCTTGTTTCGGGTTTCCAAAGCTGGCCAGCTCCCATCTCAAGGAAAGTGGTACTTTGTTACTGAAATAACCGACAAGTTTCCTCACCTTCGCGAGAAAAAAATGGGGACCATTGTTTCTTAAGGAAGGAGGTCTGATCCACATCGCAGTTGGAATTGTTGTCGAATGCTAACATCGACTGCAACAAGTCATCGATGTTGATACAACTTCAACAAGTTTTGACTCGACATGACTTCGACAAACTCAACAACTTCGGCAGGTTCCGATTTTGACACAACTCCAACGAGTCTCGACTTCGACATATTGCGACACACTCCGCACCTTCGACATGTTCAACAACCTCACAGTTTCGCGACATCGACATGCGACCAACGATTGTCGAATTTCGATAGACTGTCTCTCTGTCTTCCAGTCGACTGTAACGGTTGAACTATTGAACCATTCTAACTTCTTCTTTGTAACTAAACATAACGTGCAGGAACCCAAGCGTATCAAAATTCTATATATGCATGTATAATATTGTAACATACATCAATCTATATGTTTGCAAGTAATAGAGAAAAACAGTTCGCATTCCTGCATATTGTCTGTGCGTATTTGTGTTTACCTGTGTAGTGTAATCCTGCTTTTTCTCATTTTGCTTCTTAAGCTTCCGCCATAACAGAGCTGACTCATTCAGACGAATTGTTGTCCCCCTCGTGCTTCCTGGACATGACCTGGAACAAAATGTGTACACAACTGGACACTATCATTTAAACGATTTGATAGAAATGACAATTCAAATACTTATCTTTGTTTGTTTGGTAGGATCTCTTTTGATCCTAGTCTCCTTGCAGGGATTACTGAAATGCTTGATGGTGAGCTCTACTTCATCATCAGAGTTCCTGAACCAATCTTGTTCGTTGCTTCTCCTATTCTCCTAGTGAAGCTTTCTGAGGGGAGTCCTTTTCTTCAAGATTGGAGAGAGTGCTTTGAAGCACCACTATTACAAGACATATTCTTCGATGTCTTCCTTTAGTAACTTCCTGGTAGGTTCTTCTTCTTCGTCTTCTTCTTCTTCATCTTCAGAAAAATGAGCATGATGTCTTTTATTGCTCTTCTTCTTGTAATCTTCTTTTTTGTCTTTTCTTTCTGGACAATCTTTCACAATATGTCCCATCTTATCATAACGGAAACATAGAAAAGAAGAGTAGTCTCTTCGCTTGTAGTTTCCCTTCTTATACTTTTGAAAATTCTATGGAGGATGTAACTCCTTATGATTTTCCTTCTTGAAATGAGGTTTTCCTTTTCCTCTCTTTGTATGGGTAGTTAGAGCTTGATCATCATCCCTGAGTAGTGCTTCTCGATTTGCTACTCTAGCTTCCTCCTGGACACATTCTTCCCATACAACTTCGAATAGTAGACTTTCCTTTCTTGCACACATTGTCTGGATAAAGGAGGTCTGAGGTCTAGCAAAGCCATTAAGAGCAGTCATTACCAACTCATCTTCATTAAGGGTGTCTCCAATAGCTTCTATTTGTTCCTTGAATTGGGAAACCCTTGTAAAGTATTCTTGAATGGATTCTCCTTGGCTCATCTTTGTGTTCTTGAGTTGAGCTCTCAAATTCATCTTCCGATTTATGTTTTTCCCTTCACACATTCTGGTTAGGTCATCAAACATCTCTTTTGGAGTCTTCTTAGAGGACACTTGAGGAATCAAGTGATATTTAATGGAGTTTGCTATGATCCTTATATCCCTAATCTTATCCTTCTTCTGCTTCTTCGGGTTTAGGTACAACTTCTTTAACAAACTTGGTAAGGTCATTCTCTTGTAGAATGAGACCAATCCTATACTTCCAAGAACAGAAGTTATCTATTCCTTCCAACTTGTCATCAAGCTTGGTTCCATCGCAACCCGGGGAGTAGAAAATAATCAAACATCAAAATTTCTCAAAATGAAAAAATGAACTCACCAAAATATGCGCTTAACTGAGGTGAGTATGCTGGTGTACTTGGATTTTGAAAATTCCAAAATTTCACCCTTCAA
This sequence comes from Larix kaempferi, assembly GCA_027924585.1. Lineage (NCBI taxonomy): Eukaryota > Viridiplantae > Streptophyta > Pinopsida > Pinales > Pinaceae > Larix > Larix kaempferi. Next base: position 2,308,206 of record BSBM01000254.1, read on the forward strand.
AATTGACTTGCGAATTTCGGATTTGCAGTTTTCTGGCTTTTTCTGGTCCAAAGTCAAACTAGGGTTTGACTTTTCGGGATTTTTACCCACTCAAAAATTTCGATCTTGGTACCAAAATTTCTCTCTTGGAGAGGCTCACTTCCCTATGCCAATAGCACTCAAAAATTCCACTTCTGTAAAAAGCACTAATTTTTCACTTTCGGAGAGAGTTTTACCTTGTGAAAGTTGCTCTTTTCAGGTTAGCTCTGATACCATGTTAAGATTATATGCTACCATAGACTAGATTGCAAATTCATTAGCATTCAATTCATTATTCACAATAGCAGCATAATAAGGATCTCTGAAAGATGCACAATCACAAAGCACAAAACAATTTATCCTGGGAAACCAAGGGGAAGAAAACCCAACAAGAACTTCATCAATATAGATGATCAAGTACAATGCCCCAAAATAAGTCTCACAAATAAGAGAGGCAAAAATACCAAACTCTGGACTCAATCCACTCCTCCTTCTCCTTCGCAGATCTCTCTCTCTCTCTCCACTAATGCGAATTGCACAAGTGAGTGAATGTATAAATGAGGGAAGCTCTCCCTCTATTTATACTTTACTTTTCACTTAATATTTAACTCAGCTAGGCTGGCCTCAATAACCCTAACTGGGACGACTTCTCTAGGGAGACTCAATTACCACTTATATTACATTTACTTGGGTTGTAACGATCCGACTTACAATGGAGGGTTAACCTCATGACCTTTACATGACCAAATGTAATAATGACATCCTCGATGGAGGTAAAACATCCCCGATGGAGTTACAATAATAAAGTACAAGTAGAATATACTTCGAAGTTACATTAATTTAACATATTCTTGGTCATTTTGTCAACTATTGGTGATTTGTAGAGGATCACCATCATTGTACAAAGCACACTTGAAAAGGGTTGTGGCCAATAGAATTATGAAGGGATATGTTGTAGCTATGTTGAACATAATGAAGACTCTCATCCTATGTTCATGGTATGCACAATCATCTTGTTCACTACCTTTGTCTATCCATTGGTTTGAGGGATGAAGGAAGTTGATTTGGTAAACTTGGTGTCCATCATCAACTATGGGATGGACCAAAAATTACATAGGAACCTACTCTCTTGATCTAAAATAATATTCCATGGGAGACCAAAATGAACCCGAACATGCTCAAAGAAGAGCCTAGTAGTGTCCTTAGCTGTGATTCTCTTCTTACAATGCCTTAAAATGTGCATCTTAGAGAATCGATCAACAACCAAAAATACATAATTGTTTCCATGCTTGCTTGAAAATAAGGAAAACATGTAGTCCTTGGATATGGACTAGTAGGGTTTGTCTAATTAGGTATACAAGTGTACAACGATCGGTTCTCAATGGTAGGTTTTGAAATGGCTTAAGCAATGCACAATTTGATGTACCTATCAAAGTCCTATCATGGATTTTTCTAGTAGTACTTTTTTAACATTGTCATTATATTTTCCACTCTGAAGTACCATGCCACCTAATTATAATGCACCTTCCAAATCATATCCTCATGTTCACTTGAAGGAACATAGATGTGGATAAATGGCATAAAATTTCTTCTTGGAGATGAAAGTCTAAGATAGTTTTTCCTACGCATAATCTCTAATAGGTAACAACAAAGTTAGGTTCATTGTATAACAATTGGGGCCACCTGAAGGTCTCATTTCTAGAAGAGTTGAGCATGGTAGTTAGCACCACAAGCTGAGGTTGACTGGGGAAATTTATGACATGATTTATGTTTCCCTTCTTGTACTTAATGTTCAACTAGAAATGCAAGTACATGGACCACTTCTTATGTGGATCATTCTCTAACTTTCCCTAAATATACATGAACTACAAGGGCTTATGAAGTGAGGATTGCACCAACAACATAATTAGAATCATATGTTTCAATATCAAAGGGTTGATATAGATCTATCAAGGTGAGTACTAGTTTCGAACAAATACTATTTTTTAGAACCTTGAAATATTTATGTCATCAATTGGACTAAATGATCTTGGATTTGGCCTTGCCCTTAGTCATTTAGCATAGGGAAAAAATAATATGAGAGAACCCAACATGAAAATGCTATGGGAGTTGTAAAATCTTAAGAAACAACAGAGCTCTATGAGAGTTATCAAGGCCGACCGATCATGAATGACTTGAATCTTGACTGGATCCACATGAACACCATGCGTATGCAAAATATATCCTAGATATTGAATTTTCTACATGTTGAATGATCATTTCTCCAAATTGGCATATAACTTGTGTTGTCACAAGTTGCTTGGGATCTATTCAATGTGTTGCAAATTTTCTACCCAAACTTTACTATATAAGATGATATTATCCAAATATGACAATATCATCCATCATCCTCATGAATGTTGTTGAAGCATTATGTGAAATTCCACAGGTGGAGATCACAATTTCACTAAAAGAATTGCAGAGAAGAACAGACAAAAGACGATCAAAATTCACACATGAAACTCAAAGAATGTGAGAAAACGCTTGTCATATCTCCTCTTACCACGATTTTTTTTTTGCACGGGCCTACAGCCCTACAATTCAGTTCACAGTTATGCGAATAAATGATAATTATACCTAGAATATATCAGAAGCATAACACTTTAATTAAATGTTGTCACACCTTCTTTGGTGTTGCTTGTCATGAATTTTATCGAAGTGCTATAGTCTTTCAAACTATACGCACCCTTACGTCTAAGTGTCGTATTAATGACACACTTGCACAAACGGGTGTTGTGTGAAGGTCCTTTATGCTGACATGATGACACATCCTGACCTCTATTAAAGTGACAATGAATACATGCATAAAGATACATCAACGTACAGTGGTCCTAAGTCTAAAAATATTCTACAGCCAATATACCGTGATATTAATAACATTCCCACCATTTGACAACCTTACTCATCACCCGTCTAAATAACTAGGCTGACTACCGACACTAGCCATCAAGGGTTAATATTATCGTTAATAATATGATTATCAACTTTGTAAGGGTTTCATGATTCCACAATCATTTATACCATTGATTATAAATCATATATTAATGTTGACAAATGCCACCTAATTAATTGTATATAATTACATGTATTATGACATAGTTCATATGTATTAATAATATATATATTATTAATACATATAACAATATTATTATTAAATTTATAAGCACAATGGTTGATTACAATGCACCACTATGCAATTCGACTCACCATATAAATATACATATCAATATGGATTAACACTTATAACATTATTTGTTTCGGGGCCATAACATAAACCTTATACTTTAAAAAGGATGTAAGAATATTGTTACGGTCCCACACATGTATAACATGTAATTCACAACTCTCTTTCAAGGCTTACGACACCAACCATAGCATATAATGTATGGTATTGAAACCATGTGAACGTTAGCCTTACGGCCTAACGCCACGCACTTAACATGTAACGGTTATTAAAACATAAAGTGGTTGCTGATGAGAGCGACCCTACCACTCAACGTGGCTCCCTTTGCAGCGTTAGCATTCAAGGTTTAGTGTTGAGGCTGGTCCACACATTTCCTTACGAATATATCCATGCTGCCACGATGGAAAAGCCCTGGAGACTACGAATGAACGGAGCTTGAACTCAAGCTAGATGTGGATAAATGCATGACTTAACTGGTTGTAAGCCGGCTTGAACCCTCCGGTGGTCCACGTGGTTTGTGTATTACGCCATCTGGATCAACCATTCCCGTTACAACATTTTAACCCCAGCATTACTTCCTTGTTGGCAGGCGATGAATAATTTCGCTCACATGGGAGGGATGGTCATGTACATGCTACGTTGGATACCTGGACGACGTGGTGGAAATGAGTTGTTCGTTCCATTAATGGAACACCGTCCGTGGACTGCCACCCCGAGTGTACTGTACAACAAACTTTGCCTTGCATTAACTCCTTTCAATGTGCTCTGTTGATGGCGATCCATGCCATTGCATGGAAAGTGATGAAGGGTTTACACACCATTGATTTGGAGGATGGGATTTCGCGCCTTGCCCTTTCAAGTCTGCAATAACTTCACTCTCTTTTACCGGTCACAGGGGTCTCCACCTGCTCTCGTCGGTATTCAGTGTTGATAGCTCGTTCACTTGGCATTTGGCATACTTGTTGTTCGTCTACGTTGAGAACTTCGGCTCTGCGCGGTGTATGTGGAAGGTCCACTTCCAGGTTACGACACTTCCATTACAACGATGCTCATGGAACCGGATAGCGCCCTTCTCAGCGTCGTCACCATGCAAATGTAAGTTTCAGTGTTCGCTTTCACCAACCTTTTGTTTATTGTATTCGTGGTTTACTGTAAGTTGTGTTTTGCATGTGAATGTCCAACCTTTGACCCTCGTGGTATTCTTGTGACAGGTGCGAGCTGGATGAGCTACGCTACGACTAATCGTATCACCAGGTAATGTCACACCCACTCTTCCTTGCAGCTTCGTTAGGGAAATGTTGAACTTTCGTTTACGATTGGTGTTGGTATTTCAGAGGTTTGACCTTGTGTCACTCTATCGTGTGCAGGGAACCAACGATAAGAGGTGGAGTTGAAGCACCCCGCGAGCTCATAACAACCATGAGGTTGTGGCGACTTACTAAGCTCCACAGGTAACTCGCTGAACCCAAACTGCCTTGGTTTGGTTCACCCCGTGGGTGGGGAAGAGTTACTAAAACGTTGTCAAAGTGGTTAGGATTTTCCTCCTGTTTCGTTTTCCAGTTTTTTTTAAGTGGCACGGCCCTTGGCCAAAGTAATAGGGCATAATGCCAATCTTAGGGAGAAAACTCGTTGCAACATCTCTGTGCTCCTTCGTCGTCGCAGGGTTGTTGTGCACTTAAGGGAATATAGTCTTGAGGACTCCCCACTATCATGCTTTATTTTTAAAAGCTCCAACGACTCTCTGCCCATGGCAGAGGCGTCGAGGTTCAATGGCTTCTTTGTAATTTAAGTGGCAATGCCACAGCCTTCGCATTCCCAAACTTTGCCTGTGTAAAGGGTAGACGATAAATGTGGTAATGTATACTCGGTTGCAAGCCTAGCTTGACTTGATGTGCCCGCAATGATCTTTGTCGGGTCTGAATGTTATTTAAATATGATATGTATTTTTCAAAGCATGGTCTAAATATGGAAATGCCCTCGGCATTTGACTTTATAATGCAATGTGTACATTTTATTGCTTCCTCTGTTATGCATAGCGATTTACTGTTTGATGCATATGATTATAATATGAACACAAAGATTGATGGTTAGCTACATAAATGAAGGTATTGCTTTTTGCTCCTGTAACTAGGACATTCGTCTTCATGTTATGCATCCTTCACGAATTCGTTTGCATTCAAAGGCATACTGTATTATTGTTTTTAAATTCGTGTATAAAGAATTTTGTTAGGGTAAGGCATTAAGCCTGCCCATCGTATGCACAAACAATTGAATGTTTAGGTGAAACAATTCGAGGTCTTCATCAATGTTTAAATAAATACGCACTGCGTTTATATGTGGAATGTTTAGATAAATTGAATGTGTGTATGCTTTACTCTGTTGAGATATTAAATGTATGCAATGTATGTTTATGTATTAATGTGGACGCACCAACAGTAATACAATGTGCAATGAATATTTATATGAAACGCCATACATTAAATTGATGACTGTCATACTAAGGATAAACCCTAGTTTACCTAAAATGATTCGTTCTGCACTTAATGCATTTGATGTTGCATTTGTTTTGCATAATAGCATACATACACAACGATCTTGATTTTCCCAGACTCGCATATCGCCACCGGCGATTACATACACATCCATGTTAATAAATACGTATTACAATGCTGCTTGAAATAGGCATTAGCCATTCAACTCAGATATCTATTTAGCAATATATGTATATATATTACATTTCAATACTCAGAAATCTAACTGAAATGCCATTTAATATCATACCGTCGATTTGGACTAGATTTGAATAAGATACAAACTCTGTCTATAACCTTAACTCAGAACTTAGAACATGTTTGATCTCTAGCATTATCAAGGTTCATCATTTCTAAAATAAACTCTATTATGAAAGAGTTAATAAAGATAAGGGGCTAGGCATGTAAACCTTCAGGATTACCTGCCTGCCCTATTTGCAGCATTACAATAAAATGCCTAAGATCTTTATTAAATACTAGAAACATTTAAAATACAACACTTGCAATATGATAACATGTCTCAACAAACCCTAGGTTAACACATATTCATATAAGTCTTATATTAGATGCTACATACTATTTCAACAATATAGGGGGCCTTATTGCTGCACATCTACTGCAATTAGGAAGTAGGTGTTTTCATAGCCAGCCCATAACAAAAATATTCCAGATCTGTAAAAATGATCATAGATAAACTCATTACAGAGATCTAGTTATTCAACTGAGATTCAAACTCATAATGTACATGAAACCATACAGATATAGTCAGATCTGATGCATATAACCTTCAACTGTAAATTCAGATATACTCAGAAACATATCTAAACATTATTCCAAAACAAATACTCTGCAAGTCAGAAGATAAACACTTATCTGATTCTACTGACTAGTGGAACCAGGCACAAACCTCCCAGCCTTTGACCATCAAGTTCTCCTTGCTCTCAGGTCACCCCCGAGCTGAGTTCACAGTCCCCCAGGTAGAGTATTTATTTTAGTTACCCTTAACTTGTTATTTCCCAAGTTATTCAGGATATGTAAAAAGGAAAATTAGGCAACCCAACACCCAACTCTGTATTCTTGAGCTCCAGGGTGCTCCAGGGGCTTTTAAGCCTTAGCCAAAGAGAGAATCATTAAACACAGTCTATTCAGGTATGTGCAGTAATTCTGCAAAACTTGGGGCAGTTCTCCTACCTACACATAGTTAAGTGGCCAAGCCCATACCAAACTGTATGATTCTTTCTGATCTGAGTCAGTTTGGTCCTCCCAAACCTGCCCTCAATTACTTGGCTTCAAGACTAGTTTGTTCCTCCCAAATATGTCGTCGCTCACCAACATTCATTGTCTTAGGTTTTGTGTTTCCCATTCCCATTTATCTTGTGTATTCATCTCATGAGATTGTGAATGATGCAGATTGAATAATGAGAGTTTCAATGAGTTTTCACCTTTTATTCTCTTAGGGGAATTTTGCTCATTATGTGAATTCTTTTAATTCATTAATCTCTCAATTCTTTTCTTTAGGGTTTGCCAATTGTCTCCAATAATAATTTCTTCTTATTATTATGTGGCATTTTCGCTCCGACCTTAGGGGACTGCGACTCCCTCTTTTAATGTGCTGGTCCACATGGTCAATAGAAACCTCTTTAGGAGATTTCTAAACTTTCCTAAGTATAAATGAAATAATACTTAGCAGAAATATAATAGGGGTTTAAAGTCTAAAATAGGGGTATTACACTGTTGTTGTTACATTCATCAGCTATAAGATGGCAACAAGTTGACAATACAATAGAATTAATTCGATATTAGTGAAGGTGATTCGAATTATCCTCATGGAATGGCTTGGACTGCATTGGAACCATCTCCCAATCAGGTGTAGTGGCCACCGATAGTCAAGATCAATCAATGTGCGTCTAACTGAGTCTAAATAATGCATGTGAGCACAAATCTAGGGAAGGAGACTCCAAGGAGGGCGCATACCAGCTGTCAGTGGTCAAGTAGAGCTACTCTAGTCTCTGTAGCAGTCCATATAAGAGCTACAATCAGTTAATTGAGCAATCAGTCAGCAAATCAAGGAACTAACCCCCAAATCATGGAACTGACTAATAGATCTCCTAAATCAGTGGAGGAGGGCACAGTTGTACTCCAGTGATGGAAACAAGGGCGCATCAGTGGCTAGGAGGGATAATACTAAGCAGAAACAGGCTCCAAGGGGGCCAAAAATAAGGACTAGGGGCTAGGAGACTACCATACTGATGATTGGATGCATGCATGCATGCAAATACAAATGATGATGGTGAGAATATTCCAACACCTCGCCGCAAGCCGAACTAAAACATAGGAACTAAAAAATAGTAGGGCCTTGGTAACTGAGACCAAAGGTCACCCCGTACAACAATCTAAACAAAAATGTGAGGAAAGAGGGAAAACCTAGTGGGAAGAAATCCTACCTCAAGATAGACTGTAAAAAGCTAATCAACCATGTGCATCACTCACCCAAAGAAGGGATCGGAGGTAAGTGAACTTCTTCACTGAGACCAAAGGTCACCCCGTACAACAATCTAAACAAAAATGTGAGGAAAGAGGGAAAACCTAGTGGGAAGAAATCCTACCTCAAGATAGACTGTAAAAAGCTAATCAACCATGTGCATCACTCACCCAAAGAAGGGATCGGAGGTAAGTGAACTTCTTCACTGAGAATTACTTAGTGAAGATATCTACAATCTTCTCCTCCATAGGACAGTAGAGTAGTGTGATGGTACGAACAATTTCTAGAGGTATCTTCCTCTTGGGAAAAAGTGGATCATGCTCCAAAAACATGTGCTTGATTTCTCCTTCAGTGGATGCAAGCGAATCTGGAGGCTTCCTAAACTTGCTCTTTAGACCAAACATGCTGAGAACATATCCAAACATATGAAGATCATTCTGGAACATGTGATTCAAACCAACTGAGGTAGGATCAACTCCAGGAATGTGTAGATAGTTCTTTGATATCTCCTTTGAACCAACATAGGTGAGATCATAACCAAATGAACTATGACATGATAGTGGTGGCTTGGAATTCAAATCATCTCCAAGAATTGATAGATGGTTTCTTGTGATCTCCTTTGAACCAGCAGGGGTGAGATCAAAACCAAAATCACAAAAAAATGTCCGAGACTTGAACCCAAGTGAATGGTAGTGTCCTCCATCTTCAGTGAAACTATGAGAACATGTGCCAATGATCAAATAGAATTTCATAGGAAGCATTTAATCAAGGAGGGTGAATGCATCACCTCCAAAATCTGATTTATCCTCCAAAACATTCAGTCGATCATTATTCTGCACATCAACGGGCTCATGGGAAGTAGAGATTTCAAAGCTCTCTTCAAATTCTAGATTAGTAGCTGACAAATATTACTCATAATTCGAAATAGACAGCTCCATCAATTCTGTTACTTTCATCTGCATCAGCTACATGGAAAGGGGACAATTCGAAACTGTCTTCAACTTTTGGAGCAACAGAGAAAGGAATGTCTTCAACATGAATTTTCTTTGTTGAATCTGCAGCTCCTTCTTCATCTTGAACAACTTCATCATGAGAGATGGTTGAGGCCGAAACATAATTAGAGAGAACACTAGAGGAGGTATTATTGGGCTTGTTCTCCAAATGGATAACATCATCCTCTTCCTTCTGCTCTCCAAATAATCTATCCAATCTGGTCCAAAGATCACTTGTATGTTCATTAATATTAATGAGGTACTGCATACTGGAAAGCATAGCAGTCATTATTTCTCCTGCGGCCCCGTCACAATAATCTAGCCAAGCATCTTCCTCTTCATAGGAAGCAAAATCTCTCTTAACACCAATACATATATCAAAAATACCATATCTCTTTAGATATGCTGTCAGCTTTGGTTTCCACTCATCATAGTCTAGTGGAAAGAGAGAAGGAATTTCTTTCAGATCCATGGAAGTTGTTGTTGGATTTTGAATCTATTGTTGTAACTGCAGAAAACTTCGAAACTACTGCAACTACATAAAACTTCGAAACTGTCACAACTGCAAAAACACTTCAATAACCTACAAAAACAATGAAATTTGGCTGGAGGTTTGTTGCATAATCTAAATAACACTGCTTTAGGACAGTGACCACTTTTATTCCGATCCTTCACACCTGGCTAGACCCCACTAGATTGCTCTAGTAAATTCAATGCAATGGAACTAGGATTTGTTGTTGAAATACAGAGGCTTTTGGTGCTCTACTGAAAAACAGGTGTTCAATAAATTGTTGCAACTACAACTCGAATAGTTGCAACAAGCTCTGATACCATGTGAAATTCCACAGGTGGAGATCACTTTAGCTTGAAAAAACCTCACAATTTCACTCAAAGAATTGCAGAGAAGAATAGATAGAAGATGATCAAAATTCACACATGAAACTCAAAGAATGTGAGAAACTGTTGTTGTTACATTTATCATCTGTAAGCTAGAATTTTTTTGAGAATACAATCGAATGAATTCGATATTAATGAAGGTGATTCGAATTATCCTCATAGCATGGCTTGGATTGCATTAGAACCATCTCCCAATTAGGTGTAGTGGCCACCAATAGTCAAATATCAGTCAATGTGATTCTAACTGATGCATGTGAGCACAAATCTAGGTAAGGAGACTCCAAGGAGGGGGCGTACCAGCTGTCAGTGGTCAAGTAGAGCTACTCTAGTCTCTAAAGTAGTCAATCTAAGAGCTACAATCAGTTAATTGAGCAATCAGTCCTCAAATCAAGGAATTGACCCCCAAATCATGGAACTGACTGATAGATCTCCTAAATCAGTGGAAGAGGGAGCAGTTGTACTCCAGTGATGGAAACAAGGGCGCATTAGTGGCTAGGAGGGCTAATACTAAGCAAAAATAAGCTCTAAGGGGCCCAAAAATAAGGACTAGGGGTTGGGAGATTACCATACTGATGACTGGATGCATGTAGTATGCATGCATGCAAATACAAATGATGATGGTGAGAATATTCCAACACATTAGTCAATCCAACCACTCGAAAAATACCTTCTTCATACTTGAAGGTTGTATTCCATATATCTGTTTTCTTACTTGATACCTAGTCGTATCTCCACTTCAAGTTAGTCTTACTGAAACACTTGGCATCCTTGTGCTAATCAAGAAGATTTCCAATCCAAGGAATTGGATATCAATTCTTGACTTTGATTTTTTTCACATATATGTAATCAATATAAAGTCTGCATGCCTCATCCTTATTATCCACCAACACAATTAGGGTTCTGAAAGATGAGGAGCTTGGTAAAATGTGGCCCTTTTGGATGAGTTCATGAATTTGATGTTTGATTTATTCATTCTCAAGAAGAGAGCACCTATATACTAGGTCATTAGGAAAAGGATATTCAAGTGTCAAATCAATTGAATTTTTGATTGGGAAGTGTAGAGGCACCCCTATAGGATAAGCAAAGATATATATTTATTCTTTGAATTTCTTGTCCACCTGCTTTTGATGTGTAGAGGGACACCATGCATATGTTGAAACAATTGTAGTAATCAACAACTACCTATAGTATTGTGTAGAGTTGACCTCCCAAAGTAACAATGATGCTATGAGGAATAGAATTATAAAAAACATGATGTTGTAGAGTAGGAAATGTTGTTGGAAAATGTAGATGACTCATACCTAGCTCAAAAAACCAAAGTGGTAAGATTAGTGGTGCAGTGTTGTTGGTAGTTATAGTCTCTTTATGACATCATCGAAGATAAGGTTATTCTGGTTATTGTTGTAAAAAATGAAATGTAATGGATTCTACTTCACCCACATATGTGAATAGAATAAATGTGCACCTTCCTTTGGCTCCCCTAGCTCTTTTCATTGGATCTTTGTGGTTGGCATGGTAACATTGGGTTCTACAATAATCCACTTTTTATTATATGTTTTTGAGTTAGAGTTTGAGCTAGGTTTCGAATCTAAGGTTTTAATCCTTGCCAACAATGATTACTTTGAGTGGCATTCATCAGTTTTGTGCTAAAGTATTTTGTGGAACTCACATGACTTTCTAGCTCCCTTCAACTTCTCATTACCCTTCCTCTATTTTGACTTGGGGTGGTAGTCCTAAGGTTGGATATCCTTTCCATATCCTTTGTTTTGTGAGTTAGGAACACCTTGATTGTGCTTCTATTGCAATATATTTGCAGACCCAAAGTCTCACTTATTCTTCTTAATTTTTTTATTAATTTTGACATCATATCGATAAGTGGTTGCTAGTGAGGAGTGTAAATTTCCTTAAAATCCACACTAGAGTTAATGTATGCCAGATTAATTTAATTAAACCCAATTGCCACAGTTAACCCCACATGGATTTCTTCACTATGCAGTGGAAAATAAATACCTAAAGAAATATAGCATCAATCACATCAATAGAGACAACACAATCTTTTTGGGTATAAACCCCTGGACAAAACCCAAGATGGGAAAACAGGTGCAGTAGTCTGAGAAGATATTTTATTAAGAAAATATGGAAGAATACAATCCAGAAATCGATTTATGCCCACCCTAGAAAAATCATACCACGATAAATCACTGAGAAAACCCACCAACCTGTACGGCTGACCTACTGTGTTGTACGACCTTCCTGCGTCATCTATACAGAATACGCACGACTGTTGCATCAGCTGTACAGAATACGTACGGCTGCTGCATCATCTGTACGGACTGTTCTATACTGCCTGCATCACCCTGCACGACCTCCTCCTCTGCTTCTATTGTACGACTGAGTTGCTGTTCGGATCCTCTACTGGTGTACAACCTCCTCTCAAAATCCGTACAACCTCACTCTCTGGACGATTATCCCTTTGTCTTCTTCTCTGTAAAATTCCTTTGCAAACTTGCTCTCTCTCTCTCTTTCTCTATGGCTGGTAGCTATAAGCAAGAACTCTCTCTGTCAGAATGTTGTGTCCTCTCCACCAAATTGATCCTCCTTTTAACTCATTGGCCAAGCAAAAAACCTAACATATCACTATAGATCTATGGATGAGATCCTCCGGTGATATCAATGGCCAAGATTAGATTATCCATCACTTAAATTATTTTCACTTGCACTTTATAAAAGTGACTCCAAAAGTTCAATTAATAATTAGATCACTTAATGTAATTTTCCTAAGTCTAAACTTTGGAAAAGACATCAAATACATTTGGTTTCCTAATTTAAGTCTTCTTGCATGCAATGACACATGCAAAGCAAGAAGACCTTCTTTGTTTCCAATTCCTCACACTCCCTCTCAACGAGGAAGGGATTCGGTAGCAACCCCAACTTGTCTCTGAACTTCAAAAATTTGAGTTTGCAAAGTGCCTTGGTGAATATGTCTACCACCTACTCATATGCCTGAATGTACTCCAACCAAATGGTTCCTCTCTGAACAAAATCTCTGAGGAAGTGATACCGGATGTCAATGTGTTTACTCCTATCATGGAACACTAGATTATCAGAAAGGTTGATAGCAATCTGATTATCATATTGAACTATAGTAGTCTCCAACTCACTCTCGAAAAATCCTTAGAGCAACTTCCTCAACCACATCCCCTCACATGAAACCATGTTGGCTGCCATGTACTCCGCTTCTGCTGAGCTCAGTGCAACTGAATTTTGCTTCCTGCTGAACCAAGAGACATCCCCTGATCCAATGTTGAAGCAACAACCTGAAGTGCTCTTCCGATCCTCTACACACCCTGCCCAGTCAACATTCGTGAAACCTACCAACTGTATACTCCCACTGCTCTCATAAACCAAACCATACTCCACCGTGCCTCTGATGTAGCAAAGTATGTGCTTCACAACTATCCAATGTACTCTTCAAGGGTTCACCATGAACTGACTCAAAGAGTTAACTTCAAAGCTAATGTTTGGTCAAGTGTTGACCAGATACATAAGCGATTTGATAAGATTCCTATACAATGTAGGATCAAACTCCTTTGATCCTGATACATCAATCTTCCTCCAGTTGGTAACTAGAGGTGTAAACATGGGCCTAGAGTCCTCCATCCTGAATCTCCTCAATATCTCTACTATACTTCCCCTGTCCAATGAAGAAGCACCCATCTCTCTGCCAAACCTACAGAACTAGGAAGTAATGCATCAACCCAAGGTCTTTCATCTCAAACTACACTGCAAGATTGGATTTGCAGTCCCTGATCAGCCTCTCATCTCCTGTAAGAAAGAGATCATCCACATATCGTACTAGTATGAGAGGTACCTCACCTGATAAGAAGTACACGTTATGGTCTTCCTCACTCCGCTGGAAACCCATCTGTCATAGATAGATGTCAATCCTCGAGTACCATGATCGAGGTGCCTGCTTGAGCCCATAAAGAGCTCTATGTAGTCTGCATACATGTGACTCTCTTATCTTCACCTCAAACCCCTCTGGATTCTCAATATACACCTCTTCCTCAATAAATCCATTGAGGAAGGAAGTATTCATGTCCATCTGATGAACACGCCAACCCATCTCTGCTGCCAATGATAGGATAGTTCGAATAGAAGAATACCTGGAGACAGGGGCGAATGTTTCCTCATAGTCAATACCTTCCTTCTGCGAATACCCCTTAGCCACGAAGCGTTCCTTGTACTTCTGCACACTTTCGTTTGCTTCATGCTTTACCTTGTAGATCCATCTGGATCCCACCACCTTTTTACCTTCAGGCCTCGACACAACCTCCCATACCTGGTTCTTCTTGATTGAGTCATACTCCTCAACCATGGCCTCTTTCCACACATCATGTTGTGCATCCTCCTCGAAACTAGAAGGCTCAGATTCAATCAACTATGTCAGCAATTCCATATAAATCACTCTATCTGGTGGTTTGCTCCACCTAATGGAGCTCTGTGGAAGACTCACGTGCCTGGAATCCTGAACAATGGACCTATACTACCTAGGTTGTGGCCTAGTGTCTACCTGTTGCGGCTGCTGGATATCCTCCTACTACTGCTCATCCTCCACATCAATGAGAGGAGGATCCTGTCCACCTGACTCCATCTGAATACCATAAGCTATGCTCTGTGTCTATACCTATAACTCCTCCAAATTGACTCCCGAGTCCTCTACTGGCTGCTCCTGTGCTGCTAAGTCCATATATCTTCTCAAAGCTCTGAACTCATCAAACTGGACATCCTTGCTCATAATGATCCTCTTGCGAGTTGGGACATATAATCTATAATCCTTGGAAGTCTCACTATAAATAACTATAAGCCCCTTCTCTCCATAAGGATCCAGCTTCTTCCTAGTGTCAGCATGAATGTTACAATAGCAGATACTCCCAAATATGCGTAAGTGACTCACATCTAGTCTAGTACCTGTGAATACCTCCTCAGGTGTATTCCTCCCCAATGTTATGTGGGGACACCAGTTTTGGACATAAACTGCAGTCTGAAATGCCTCGGCCCATAAAAAAGTGGTAATCCCTGATCAAATAGCATGGCCTTGGCTGCACTCACCAGTGTCCTGTTATTCCTCTCTGCCACTCTATTTTGCTGCGGGGTGTGAGGAACAATGTGTTCCTTCTTGATCCCCTCTGATGCACAATACTCCATGAACTCTCTACCGGTGTACTCACCACCGTTTCTAGTCCTCAATATCCGAATCTTCCTCCCTGTCTGGTTCTCTACGAGAGTCTTAAACTCTCAGAAATGCTCAAAGACCTTTGACTTGGCCTTCAGGAAATAGATCCAGGTCTTCCTGGAATAGTCATCAATGAAAGTGACGCAATGACTATAACCACTGAAATAGTGGACACTCATCGGTCTGCATACATCTGAATGCACCAAGTCTAAGGCCCCCTCAGACTTGTGCTCATTATGTGGGAAAGGTATCCTGATGTTCTTCCCCAACGCAAAACCCTTGCAGTGGTTGTGCTTCTCCTCCTGTATTGAAGGAACTTTGATAACTTCCTGTCCCAGATGCCTCAGTGCACCATGATGTAAGTGTGCCATCCTCCTATTCCATAACTCACCATCACTACTGCTGCTACTGACCAGAGCCTTTGCAGGATCAAACTGTAGTCTGTAAACCTTCCCACTCCGAACCCCAATCATCCTATCCAATCTCTGATCTGACCCATATGGCCTGATATATACTTTCCTGTCTCGGAAAGTCACTAGAAAACCTTTGTATTCTAGTGTGGAAACTGATATGAGATTCTTTGTCATCCCTAGGACATATAACACATCAGCAAAGATGATGGGGTTTCCAGACTCCCTCTGAAACGAAACAGTACCAACACCCTGCACCTGATACCGCACATAATCTCCTACATCAATATGGATATTTAATCCACCCTCCTGCAAGCTCTTAAAAAACGATCTATGTCTTGTCATGTGACAAGATGCACCACTGTCCACATACCAGATTTTGTTGCTGATGGAGCTTTCCATGTAAGCTATCAAGCAAAAGTCCTCGTCAAAACTCTTGCTGAAGTCCTCCACCTCTACTGAACCTTCCATATGTGTGTTCTTATTTTTCCTCTCTAGGCATTGGGAAGCAAAGTGTCCATGCTTGTGGCATATGAAGCACTTGACTTTTGACATGTCCAAGTTATTCTTACCACCTTTCTTCTTCTTTGCCTTCCCCTTTCCTTTGCTCGCTAAGGCTAGAGCCTCTTCATCCATGATCTGTGGGGAACCCCTGGATGAACCTGAACCTTGACCCATATGGGTCTCTTCCTGCACGAATTCATCCCACAATCTCTTCCATTCAGAGAGCTTCTCCCTAGCCACCACGCCTTTTATAAAGACGTCCCATGGATTAGAAAAGCCATTAAGAGCTATACGAACTAGATCCTCATCTTCAGTATTAGAGCCCACTAATCCAATATCATCTATGATCTATGCGAGCCTTGTAAGAAAAGGCACCACTCCTTCACCCTCGGCCATCATGGTGCTACACAATCTCTCTTGCAGCACCATCTTGTGGTTTTCGTTCTTGCTTTGGTAAAGAATCTCCAAATCCTTCCACATTTCTAATGCGGTCTTCTTCCCAGACAGGTGAGGGACTATGTGGTCCTTCACCCTATCCAAGATGATCAACATAGATCTGGAATCTCTCTTCTTCCACTTAGCAAACTCTGTCGAATCTGTGGGAGCAACCTTTTGGTCATCAATGTGCTCATCAACATCACTAACATCCAGGATCCTGGTGATCCTTTATTTCCAAGTAGGAAAGTTTTGTGCCCCCTGGAGTCTATCCTCAACTCTCAATTGTACAACCATAATGAACAGTACCTGTAAACCTTAGGACAGATATTCCCTTGATCTATTCAACCAATTGCTGCTTTTTCTCAGTCTGCTCAGAAGAGCTATGATACCATGTAAATTTCCTTAAAATCCACACTAGAATTAATGTATGCCAGATTAATTTAATTAAACCCAATTTCCACAGTTAGCCACACATGGATTTCTTCACTATCCAACGGAAAATAAATACCGAAAGAAATATAGCATCAATCACATCAATAGAGACAACACGATCTTTTTGGGTATAAACCCCCGGACAAAACCCAAGATGGGAAAACTGGTGCAATAGTATGAGAAGATATTTTATTAAGGAAATATGGAACAATACAATCCAGAAATCGATTTATGCCCACCCTGGAAAAATCGTACCATGGTAAATCACTGAGAAAACCCACCACCTGTACGACTGACCTGCTGTGTTGTACGACCTGCCTGCGTCGGCTATACAGAATACGTACGGCTATTGCATCAGCTATACAGATTGTTCTGTACTGCCTACGTCACCTTGTATGGCCTCCTCCTCTTCTTCTGTTGTACGACCGAGCTGTTGTTTGACTCCTCTACTGGTGTACGACCTCCTCTCGAAATCCGTACGGCCTCACTCTCTGGATGATTATCCCTCCGTCTTCTTCTCTGTAAAACTCCTCTGCAAACTTGCTCTCTGGCTGGTAGCTATAAGCAAGAACTCTCTCTGTCGGAATGTTGTGTCCTCTCCACCAAATCGATCCTCCTTTTAACTCATTGTCCAAGCGAAAAAAATAACATATCACTATAGATCTATGGATGAGATCCTTTGGTGAGATATATGGCCAATATTAGATTAGCCATCACTTAAATTATTTTCACTTGCACTTTATAAAAGTGACTCCAAAAAGTCAATTAATAATTAGATCACTTAATGTACTTTTCCTAAGTCTAAAATTTGGAAAAGACATCAAATACATTTGGATTCCTGATTTAAGTCTTCTTGCATGCAAGGACACATGCAAAGCAAGAAGACCTTCCTTGTTGCCACTTTCTAACAAGGAGATCTCTAAGAAATAAATCTATGTTTGGATGTATCGATGTAGGTCATTGTGGTACTTTAGGACCGGTTTTATTTTGGAGTCTTCCATACCCAACTTTCAATGCAAGTTATAGAATATATTGATAGACTACAACATTGTATAATATCTCTCGTAGAGCAAACTTGTCCATCTCATTTACTAGTCATCATAGTTTCTAAGAGGGTATAATTCCTCCTTGAGAGCATTAAAAAGAGTCACCTAAGTGGATTTTGTCCTATATGTTGTGGACTCATCTCTGACATGTATCTCCTCGTAACCATCATTTGATAGGTATGATTAACCTTTTTCAACAACAACTGTTAATCCCAAAAAATAGGCCCAATTAGACTCTTCTCAATTTGGTATGGAAAAACCTACCGATTTTATGGCCTAATTACCTTTCAATGAGCTTTAAAGATTAGAAGGTAAACTTTTGGATTTTTTGTTGGTTTTATTTTTTATTTTTTTTGTACGAATTATAAAGAAAGTAGAAACCAAATTGTAACTCTATTATAATCTTTGAATTGTTACTAATCTAAACTAAAATCTAATGATATTTAGATCTTTGGTGTGATTTTTTTGTGATTGTTACTCACCAAGGAATAGTTTCACAAAATTAATTACGTAAAAGATTTCAATAGGTAATCAACAATTAACATTTATAACAATTTAATGAAAGAAATATTTTTCCAGCACAATAATAAAGAGGAACTATTACATAAAGAATTCAATACAAAAGCTAATCTTCATACTGATCAAGTCAAGCAATTCCTTTGAAGAAGAAAATTCAGACTCCTAGTATTGTTGTAAAAATGTAATCTTGGTTATAAAAGTTGGCCAAAATTGGATTCTCAACATTAACTCTTTGAAAAAGAATAAGTCTTTTGCAATGAAGTTTAATCCTAAAATCCTAGTTCCAAGTATCCAAAAAGAAAAAGCCTCGTCTCTTTACAAATTACTTCTTTAAATAGATTCTAAAGGGTGGTTGGGAATAATTGTCTTTAAACTCAACCTTGCTTTTGAGTTGACTCAAGGTGAACTTGGGTCAAGTTGCTCCTCTAATTTCTTTTCATATTCTCCCTACTTTTCAAATAATGCATAACAAATATTAAAATGAGGAAATGTGTGTTGCTTGAGAAGGGCCCTTAAGTATGGAAGTTGTATTTGCTATATTTTTTCACTTTACGCAAAGCACATTGGAGTTTGCTCACCTTTTGGACTTCTTTAGCAATGAATTTTTAAATGTGTTCCTTTCCAATGTGAGAAATTGCAATCTGAATTTGTGTTGGCTTTGAATATCCTCTAGATATTTAGCTACTTATTTAGCATCAAAGAAGTTTTCAGGTGTACCGAAAGGTGAAAAATGGAACTGGTTGACCACATCTTCAACAAATTCCGTTCAAATTTTAATAGAACTCAACCATTCATCTTCAATCACATTCTAATTTCCCTTGGTAATCCTGCCCCAATATTTAACATCTTTCTCAAGCTCATGGATTTAATTTTCACTAAAAAAATTTGATGTTGTGTTCGATGATTATGTGCATGTTTGATGAAGCTTACATATTCTTCAGTTTTCTCTATAATTCTTTCCATCTAAAATTTTCCTTGTAAATAATTGAGACTTGCATATTGTATTCTTGTAGTTTGAATGCTCTGAGGTAAAAGTCTCGTGCAATATGGAAATGACATTTTGCATGTTCAAGAGTATACTTCAAAAAGGTAGTGATTAATTATTTCCCAAATTTATAGTACGAAACTTGATTTTCTAGATGAGCCACCTTATGCTACAGTTTATTTATATATTTGGCTTTTGTATTAGATTTATCAAGAGTTTGGGTCATAGGTAGGTTTACATGTAATATGCTTGAAAATAATCTTTAGCAGTATCCATTATCTTTTCTTTAATGGTACATATGACAAATTTGCCTACATCTATTTTTATTCTTTTCTATACCCACTTTACTAAAGTCTTTTGTCTCTGATTATATGCAATATGTTATAAGACGACAACATCATGTACATGTTCTAGAAAAGTTTTGTTACTCCAAGGGAGAATATTTTCTTAGCTACCTGGAGTCAGTATTTCTTCAATGATAACATCTTTTACCCTTTTCAACTGGTGTTGTTAAAGGTTCCTTTGGGATTCTTCTGTTAACTGGAGTTTCTTTGGGAGCTTGAGAGATTCCTACTAATTAATTTCTAGCATTATCGTCAGTATTTGTTGGAATCAATTTAATACCGAGAAGGGGGTGAATCGGTATTAACGCAGTTATCAACAGTTTTTACCATCTTTAAAAGATTATCCTTTACTTAATATTTATGTTTTGTTATGCATCAATATTAAATAAGAATCCACACATATATGCATCAGATAAAAAACACATAACACACATGATTTTTACTTGGAAACCCAAACGGGAAAAAACCACAGAATGCTTCTTTATAATGAGAAATAATACATCCAAGGAAGCATCGACCTCCTGTGTTTACCAACACCAACTGGAAGGAGGCACCAACCCCCTGGTTTTACAGGAAACGACCTGAAGGAAGCTTTCCCTCCCTGTGTTTTCGCCAGCACCAACTGGAAGGAAGCACTGACCCCCTGTCTGCTTTGTTTTACAATCACCAACCCGAAGGAAGATGCAACTCCCTGTCTCCTTGCCCTGCCCTACTGCACTGATGTCCAATATATTTTACTGCCTTATTGAACTTCAACTCTGTGCACTTTTTCAGATCTTCTAATGATAATTCTGCTGTGTGCACCTTCGTATGCAGTCTGTACTCTATCATTGCGATGCATACATCACTTGATTTCTCAAACTTCTCAACTCACACTTCTCCTGATGACTTACTTCATGTACTGTGTGCTCTGCTGATTCTGCAGTCTGTGTTTATGTTTCAACAATATGCTCTTTGTGACTACAATAATCAACTGATATTGTGCTTTCAATTGATAGTTTGTTGTTTAGAAATGAAGCACTAGTAACAGAAGGAACTGCGCACTTTCTGATGTGTTTGTTCTATTTAAGTGTTGCAGTTTCTCAGATAATATGCGACGTCCTATGCATTAAATAATTGGCTCGTTCAGTTTAACGCACTTGTCTCAGATCATCTGCATCATGATGCGCCTATCAGATCATGTTGTTGTTATGTTTTTGCGCATCAGATGGAGTTCTCAACTTCGCACACTTTCGCTCCTGTTCATATGCATCAGCTAGACATCTACGCATTATCTAATAAACTTCGGTTCTGTCTCTGTGCTTCTGTCTCTACAACATCCGTGACAAAAACCATCAAACACTTGCGCATACTTCAATATTTCTTCTTTTCAGTATTCGTGCATTTGTCACAGTTCTATCGCATCATTTTGCGCACCATCAAATCTTCATTCTATTGCATGTGTGCATTCGTCTCTTCGCTAGATCATTATGTTCTGTCCATGAGCCCCTTGATGCCCTGAAAATTCAACTGAAACTTGCACTCGAAGCTCTTATGTTCTCGTCATCAAGATTACTTTCAATATCCAACTTGCATCTCTATTTATACATGTCCTGCACGGATTGTTTCTTCACAGGTTGGTCGTGGCATCCCTTCTTCCATACTTCACGGATTATGCCCACGTGTCATCATCTATGCTATTGATGTGTCGACTCTGATGTATCAAGCACCCTCAAGGTCCACAACTTAGTAGGACTTCACACCTTGGCGGTGTACCATTGCATTACTGTATGTGCACAGTCTTCCACTTGTGTTGTACCAACTCTTATGGGTAATGTGCCCTTGATGTTAATACTTTGTGGGATCTGCGCATACTCCAACTTCTTCTAATTGGGTCTTTGACATTTGTCGCTTTATCACATGTGGGTAATGCACACTTGGTATATTGATACTTAATGAATTATGCGCATACACCAACTTCTATTTGGTGGGTCTTTGACTTCTGCTTCGTCATCACTTGTGGGACTTGCGCACCTATTGTACCGTCAGCTGTGGAATTTTCTCATAGATGGTCTTCAACCACTGTATCTGTCTAGCATATTCTAATTTGCTATGCTTGTGCACTTTCAAAAGTGTCCAACCAATAACTGCTTGCGCACTTACAACTTGTAACCAAGCAACGCTTAGGCTTGCTTGCATACTCGCACCATTTTTTCAACCAACTCCTTGGTTGCTTAAGCACTTGTACCATTATCCAACCAACTCCTTGACTGCTATCATGTGAATGTATAACTTGGTGGACTTGATTTCTGTGCAAGGACCAAATGTTGTAGGATACATTACTTGTGTTCCTCCTTGAACTAGATATTTATGTACTTCTTCAAACTTGTCATGCATGTTGTATCCTTGATACACATATTCAGATTGAATGCACTTCTAAATATACTCCAAAGTTGCATACATTTCTGTCACCTTCACTATTTGCGCATATACTTCTCGTATTCATGTTCTTCTTCATCTTGTGCATATATTGCTTCAAATTGGCTTCCAAGTTCTTCATACTTTGTAGGAATATTATATCCACTTTGGCTTTAGTTGATATTAATGACTCAGACTGAATCAGTTGACATCCTCATTGACACTAGTTGACAGTCAAACACTTGACATTATCTTTAGTTGACATCAATGACAACCAATGCTCAACAATATTTACACTTATCTGAGTGGTTTCTGAAGCTTGTTTAGTGCTCTGTTTTGACTAGCTTGATATTTGATTTTTCTTTGCTTCTTCTTCATCTCTTTTCTTATTTTTTTCTTCTTATTCTTGTTTTCTTATTTCTTCCTCTTATCTTTGTCTTTTTTCTTCATCTCTTCTTTCTTGCTCTTCTTTCTTTCTTCTTCTCCTTCTTCTTCTTTTCTACTTCTACACTTTTATGTTACTCCTCTTCTTTTCTTTTTTGCTTCTACTGTTCTTCGTTCCTTACTTTTCTTTTATACTTCCTCCTACAATTTCTTGTTTTGTTCATCATGTTCCCTTTTTCTTTCTTCTTCCTATTGTAATTTAAGAGATTCTATTATGTCTTGCTCCTCCTTTTGTTTGAATGCTTCTTATGCATTTTTATTACCTTGTTCTTATTTGTCCTTGCCTGCATGTTCTTTAACTTGTTTCTCTTGCCCTTGTGATAAATTCTTATTGGCTTCCTGTTCTTGGGCCTCCTATTCCTTGACTATTTGTTCTTCTTTGTCCTTGGTTGATTGTTCTTTAACTACTTTCGTTATCCTGATTCTATCATGTTCTTCTTTGATCTTTTGCTCTATGTGATCTTCCCATAGGCTTTCAATCTTCTCTCGGTTTCTTCTTTAGAATCTTGGAGTTTCTCTTTACGTAACTTATTTTGTTCCCCATTCTCTTCACTATCTCCACTAGAATATTCACTGGTTTCTTCTTTGGAAGCTTGAACCTTTCTTTTAGGAAACACTTCACCCCAAGAGAGCATTTTCTAAGGGCTTTTCAATCATCTACTTCTCATGGGTATATGGCCATATCAATCCTATATTATTTGAGCATATAGATCTAGGAACATAAACTAAAGAGATATTCTGCGAATCAGATCAACAATCAACTAATCATGTAACAAATGAGATATCACAGATCATTACAAAAAAACTAGAAGCAAATAAGAATAAAAAAATGATGTATTTAATTAACTATAATGAATGGAGGTGAACAAAATATATAGTAAGGCAATTCGAATTAGGTCAGGAGCCTATTCGAATGGCTCATGCAATGCTTTGAGACTAGTCAGGATTAACTATTGCCGAAGACCCTTATTTAGCCATGCACACTCACCTAGACTGAGTTTAATTGACCCAAAACTCCCCAGTCACTAGTTTTGACTGAGTGATTTACAAGCAACTGACTATATGTGAATGTAAATCCCTAAAATCACTCAACCGGGGTGCTTAGGGTTTGTTAGAGATAGTTAGGGTCAATTATGACCTAGATTAGTGGAACACATCTAGTCCTTAACCAGTTCCATGCTCAACCACACTTAAAATTAGGGAACAATTCCTCAAATAAGGGAATGTGCCCCCCCAAATAAAGGAATGCACCCCCAATTCTAGGAATCCAACTCACGGTTGACTCGGGTGGTCAATTTGGATGGGGTTTGGCCCACTAGAATCATCGAGTCAAGGTCTAGGTGGCTAAGTAGAGGGTTAATTTCTCTAACGAATCCAACTTGACTGCAATGTTTAAAAAATAAACCATATGGATCATGTCTTCTAAATTGACCCTAAGGGAATCTATACTCAAGCATTAGATGGGATTATTCTTCAGTTGTTTTGAAACTGTTAATGCCAAAATTTCCAATATAGATAAGCTGGGGAATTATAAGCTTTTTCTTTCCCCTCTTCAACATAGCATTTATTCCATGCAAAGTGGATTGGTAGGTAATTTCTGATATGAATAGTCTGAATGGCACATGCTTTGGAAAAATATGGGTAGGGGTAGTGACTCCATAAACTCTGGTGTATGTGTAATCCTCCTCCATATACCATTTCCAATACTTCTTATTATAGCCTTAGCTTAAAGAGATATTCATGGACATTCTATGTTGAAAAGTATCTTGAATAAAGGGGCAAAGAAATAATCACAAATTAAGGCATAATTTATTTTATACTTGTTTTCCCACAACATCTAACAATGTACATGAACGTGGTTGCAAGTAATGATCCAAATCCATTCAAGTTGAGGGAATAGATGATTAGCACATATCACATCTAAAAGATAAGAAGACATGTAAAATGTTTTAAAATTTTCAACATGTTCTTTATGTGCTTTCTCAATAACCTTATGTAAATCTAAAGATACTATTCCAACCGAATTGAAGATAATGCCTCCTGTAACAACATAGTGAACTAAGGGTACTAGGGCATATTTGAAAACAACATAGTTTGGTTCACCATACAATCTACACATTAAGGCCATGGCATGTAAGTAAAGAGTCTCGAGATTTGTGGTAGGGTAAATGACATCATTTCTTATTTGAAATCTTTTGTTCTCAACCCATCGGCTAGTCATGACTTTTTTGGTGTCATTTAATTTATGAAATTATTCTACAAAGTCACTTGTCAAGAACATATTAGGTTGGTGGAATTTCTAAAATCTATCCAACTCCGTTGTTCATAAGGGTACCACACAGTGATCTTCATCATTATGAATTGTCCTAGTTTCCAGTTTTGCATGTTGAATGATCCACTGAATTATATCATAACAAGGTAGAACATGCGTTCTAGCAGCTACGTTATGAAGATGGGAGCCTCTGATGTTGACAAACATTGCATCATCTGCATCTCTAAGGAGGGATCACATGGAGGAGTCACTTCCAGATAATCTTGTCATTTGAGTTTTCAAAATAGATCACCCCATGACAAGAAATAAACTTGATTTCCTACAATAGCCTCTGTATCTTTGAATTCTGGTTTATGAGTCTCAATTTCTATCCTATTGATCTTAATTCTAGGGGTACTTGTTTGGGTTATTTCTTGTAGTTGGTGTCTAAAATCTCAATGAGTTTCCTCTTTGCTTTTGGAGAAGGCTTCAGTGTTTTAGTTATACATCTTTGGAGTGCCATTTTAAGAGCAGATAAATTCTAATTCAAAAGAGAGTAAAACGAATTCAGCATCTCAACATTGAATACAATTTAGATCTTTTATTCAAAATACAAAAATAATAATCAACAACAAAATTGTTCTCTTTTAATTTCTGAAGATCAAATTTTAAAATCGAAAGTAGTTCGAAAACATACATGTTTGTCACATAAATCTAATTGAACACCACTTATACCTTTATGCTTTGAACAAATGTATGATTTAAGTACGTTCCTTCAAGGGTGTGGCAATTATACTATCGTTAAAGTTGGAAATGTTCGATTTCTAATCTTTGCTCGAGAACGCCAATGGTCTATCGACATACTTAAAATCTTCAAATTTAAAATCTTTGCAAAGATCGTCGATAGTGTATTGACCTGGCATTGAAACTTAGAAACCAATCTTTTGAAAACACATCGAACGTAACATTGGTGTTATTTTAAAACTTCAAAATTAAATCTTCTAGAAAACCATCGATAGTGTTATCAACAATTTTTGAAACTTCAAAGACAATATTTGTAATAAGCATTAATAAATGATTCTTTTTTTTTCACAGAAAAATTTAACTTACTATTAATATACGAAATAGTAAATAACACCAGCTGTCAGAATCATACATGCCTGCTCACAAGCCCAGTAATATGGACATGCCAGACAAATGCCAGATGAGTCAGCATCAAACACAGAAAAATCCAGAAATATAGCACCATATGTCCACAATAAGTGTCAAGAATCCCTCCGGAAGGAGAAACAGATCCAAATATCGCAGTATAACAATAAGTCTATGATCGTAAAAGTATATCTAATATGTCAACAGCAACAGCTGTCAAAAACCAAGTGCATCATATAAAAATCATAACATATTATAATATGCCAAAATACAGCCATATCGACTGTCATATCTGCCGCAATAAGTATATAGTGTAAACATAGATGTCCAACAAGTAGTTGGACCCAGGCTCTAGGATGGATCTGCACATATAGCTAACAAATATGTAAGTATAATACCCGCAATATAAAGTGCATAAATAACAAAATCAGTCAGACATAAATAGCATCAAAGCATCAAGACCAATGTAGATGATAAGAACCCTGTGAAAAAAGAGTATCCTCCCGCCATTCTTGCCACATGATGACCCCAGCCTGAGAATGAAGAGCACGCTTAGAAAGCATATCCGCCTCCATATTAGCCTCCCGAAAGACATGCTCAAAATGGAGATGTTCAAAATCCCGGATAAGTGTCTGGGCCGCATCCATCCAGTGTTTGAGGAGCAGAACATTGAGAGATGTCTTGCCACACGCCCAAGAAATAATTGATAAAGAGTCACCAAAAACTACAAGTGAGGAAATCTTTCTCAACCGTGCCCAAAAAAGAATAAGCCACAGGGCACATAACTCACTCCTAGTATTGGAACCATTCCCCAGGTTTAGCCAGATATGTATGGAAGTATCCATGTTTATGTGTAATATGGCGCCCGCTCCACCACCCCCACAATGTCCTACTGCAACCCCATCAAAGAAAGCACATGGGAATACAAGCACATGAGGAGCAAATCTATGGTTAATGGCATGTGTATCTCTCCCACAATCAGCACCATGAGCAGAGACAAATTCCTTATGAGCAGCAATAGTTTTATAGCATATACCATCCCTAGAAGGAAATCTGCCTTCAAAAATACACAGGTTTCTAGCTTTTCAAACCTCCCAGATCATAAAAAATGGAAGTTCAGAACATCCCCCATCATATCGAGACCAATGCTCAAGATTATCATTCAATGTGCCATGATTCCATAGATGATGTATACCTACCTTAGATGCAATTGCATTCCAGATATCCCTGATAAAACAGCAGGATGAGAATAGATGGTCTACGGTTTCTTCCTGTGTACAACAGAGTATGCACCAACCCGGGCCGCAGAAGCCACGACGACAAAGATTATCCCAGGTTAAGATCTTGTTGCACAACGTAAGCCAGGCAAAGCATTTTATCTTGAGGGGTAATATGAGTTTCCATATATATTTATCCCACCACCTCACCAATGATCTGGAATTAGCAAACATTGAGTCATAAGCCAATTTAGCTGTGACAAGCCCTCCAGCCACATCCCACGTCCATATAAGTCTGTCAGCTTCATCGGATAATCTGATATTAGACAGGTACATCGGCCGGGTATACTCCTCCCATTCGATCCCCAATGAGCCCGTTAATCCCAGTTGCTCAGCCGTAATCCAGTGAGTATGCCCATCCACATACCGACAAGCCACATGAGCCAGAGTGTAGTAGCCATATGCTCTGAGGTGAGTCCTTAAGTTTAATGATAGAGTATGTTTCGAAGAACCACCCATGAATGGATCCGTTCCCAGCTTAATATTACGACCATTGCCCGACATCCATGCAATCCACTGAGTTATAATCCTAAAGGCACCTAATAAACCATTCCAGATATTTGAGATACCCAAAGTAGCAGGTCTGGGCAACCGTAACCAATTTGAGACCGGGATGTTTTTCAAATATTTGGCACGGATGATCCTTCCCCAGATTGAGTTATTAAAGAGAACACGCCATAGACTCTTAGCATGTAAGGCCATTACGAAAAATTCGAGATCCTTGATATTCCAGCCCCCCAGATGCCATGGACGTGCCAGTTCTCTCCACTTTGTAAGATGGAATTTCTCCTGTGTACCACCCCCCATCCACAAGAAACTGAAGACCTTCCGCCTGATAAGACTTAGGATGGTTCGTGGGATTTTACAAAGAGAGAACCAATATACGCCTAAGTTCTGCGATACAGCTTTCACCAACGTTAGCCTGCCACCCAAAGTTAAATGTCTGAAGCTCCAGTGATTAATGCGCACTTCGAAGCGTTTGACAAGCCATGTCCAGTCATTAATCTTATAGTTAGAAGGTTTGATGAAAAAGCCTAGATATTTTGTGCCAGTATCCAGTTCAATGAATTTTAGAGGCAAGATGTTGCAGATCGCCTGTTCCACATTGTCCTCCACTAAATGCTTCAGGAAAAATGATTTAGTATAGCTGATAATCATACCAGTGACCAGGCAGAAGAGATCAAGTATAAGCTTATATTGTATCCATTCAGCAATTAAACCCATGCCAAAAAGCATAACATCATCCACAAATAAAGAGTGAGTTACAGAAATCCCCCTTGATATTTTAATGCCAGTGATCCTACCATCCCGACGAGCCTTGTGTATGGATAGACTCAAACCTTCAATAACCAGTAAAAATAAAAGTGGTGATAGTGGGCAACCCTGCCTAAGCCCCCGAGATGCCTTAAAGAATTCTGTGGGGTGTCCATTTATCAGTATAGCATAATTTACAGAGGATATGCACGCCATAATCCATTTCATCACCCTCCAGGGTAAACCGATCTGGATGAGTATTAGTCTCATAAAGTTCCAATCCACCTTACCATATGCTTTAACCAGGTCCAGTTGGAACTGTGATAAGATGTTTTGAAGAATGTCGATAATGTTATCGATGCTTTTTTGAAATATTTTATCCTTAGATTATTTTTAATAAGAAAACGAGAAAGATTAATTTGTGTATTTTATTGATAAAGATGGATAACAACCCAAAAAATTTAATTAAACCAACATAGATCCATCTTAAATTTGTATCTATTAAGCACTGAGAGGGATCCAATTTCTTGAGGTGTATTTCTTTTTTTAAATTTAAACTCAAGAAATTTGATTTTTTTTAATACTTTCCATAATTTTTTTATTTTATGAGCCAACATGAATTTTTTTAATTATTTTGTAACGTTACATGACACATGTTACAACATCTCCCCCATACTGAGCTGTAGAGCACCTCGTTTCACTCGGTGCAACCACACACGAGAAAAGGGAATTGGATCCAAAATAGAGAAATAGACTAAAAAGAGGAACACCCAAAAGGTATTATTCAGTAAGATTTTTTTTAGGGTGTGTTGAAACCTCAATAGCATCTCACCAATATTTGACATGGGGGAGGGAGTTAAGGAGTGAAAAGGAGATACATTTATTATCTATTTTTTCTTTTTGCATTGAGTAATAACATTCTAAAATATTTAACCATTTCTATAAATCATTTTCATCTATCTAGCCTTCGAATAAACGAATGTTAAATGTAACTTGTCCTTAAACGGTGTTGTGCCTCTGAAATTATTGTTGGTTGAAGGTGACTCCACCACCATTGACAATTGTCGAAGGATTTGGGCTAATTTATCCATCATCTCATTCCTTTATCACATGAGGGCTTCCTCAAGAAACAACTTAAAATGGTGTCCTACTATGGAATCATCTATGTTTCCTTCCACCACATGAAGCTTCTTGGACTGGTGAGATATGTTTTCACCATTCTTAGTTAACTCGAGAAAAAAAATGGAGGCAAAAATATTTGGATTATCTAGAGAAAAAAATGAAGGCAAAAACATAAGATGGGAACACACATAAAGATATTATAGAGGACATAGCAGTACAGTAAAACCCAAATTCTATTAATGAATAAAATGGAAAAAGACTATAAAATTTAGAGAAATACAAACTAGTTAGATGGTGCCATAGCTTATCTCTAGAGAGAGATGTGTTGGCTATGCTCATTTGAAACAAAAAATTACAAGAGGCCAAAAATTAATTTTAACATAAAGTATGATACCCTAGGATGAAAAAACACTAAAGATCCAAAACCATAACCCTAGTAAATGATGTGGCAAAAGGAATGTGGACCCCTAGGAGGTTAGTTGATATGCCAACTTCATGAAGGTGCATCTTTTGCATGTAAACTCCATTTAGGGTATTTGTTGGAACATTATAAAGTTTAATTCATGCTTTAGGAATATGCCAGGCCACACAGTCAAAAAAATTTCCACTCCCAAGAATGCAAGGGAAATGGTCATAAAATCCATTGGAAGTTCAAGACCTAAAAAATTGAATTAAAACTACCTAGATGTGGAACCATAATGAATTGGTGGAACATGTGAGTGACCATCAATATTCACCTGCTTTAGTCATCCCCACTTAAGGAGCAATTGTCACCATTGAGTTAAGTTCCTCCATCATATGGGGAAATTTCTCTTGAGACTAACTCTTCGTGAGCCACTTTTCTTGGTAAATAAGTTGTCATGCTTTGATGGCTCCATAGAGTTGGAACTTTTATTGGTGGGTTCCCTTCAACTTGGTGTCCATGATCTAGCCAAACATCACCTACTCAATGTAGTAAGGATTAATTTCTATAAGGGCCAAGTGTTTGGCCACCTCCGAGGTGTCCAAGAGAGGTATAAAATATGGTTGAAGAAACTCCACATTAAGTATAGGGTGCAATCCAAGGAAAGGTGTAACGTCCCCATCCATCATTCTAACCTTTAGATGGATAGTTGTGAATCCCCAATTACAAAAAATGGCCCATAGAGGTCATCATTCAAATTCAAAACTAATTTAAGTCTATTGTGAGTGCCATAATCATGAAATTCATGTGTAGGTGCATAAATATAAATTGCAAAGTAATAAACAACCAATTCACACACACACATCATGCATAATAATATGGTTTCCATAACATGAAACAAGTACAACATGGACATTAATAGACAACAATGAATACTTATCTTTGAACTGAAGAAGATCCACACAAATGGATCTGCAAGGGAAATTTTCCATCTAACTATAGGTATCATCTACAAATACCACCCCCAAGTGAGATTATGAGGCCACTAGGGTGAAAAAAACACCTATAGGATTTACTCTCTCTCCGTTAGCACCTAAAATGACCCTCAAGGTTGTGGGAAAATGACACTTCGGGGTAACCACAAAACCACTTTAGGAAAGAGAGTTGGATTCTATCTTTCCAGAGAGGGATCTCTCATCAATTGTTTAACGAGGCCAGATATATGAACTAGAATTAAAATCAGACTTCTTGTTTGGTTGAAACAAGGCGAATATTCATTGGCAATGGAGTAAAAAACACTTATGATGATAAAGTGGCAATGCTTTGCAAACAATTCATAACAGAGGTAGGGTAGCTACTCATTTACAGTCAAAGGGATTTTTGTCTGGTGATAGAGAAGAAAATAAGAACAATCCATTAACACAGAGCATTATTAAATGAATTCTGCATTAACTTTAGTAGAAAAGGGTTTGTGGATGCTTGGAATCAAAGAAACAGAGCATAATCATATGAATTATGCCTCAATATACACTTATCCAAACATGAAAGAAAACATTATGAAGTAGATAACAAGGAAACATTCACATGAAGAAAAGAAGGTACAGACTGCAAATCAAATAACACAAGAATCTCTGCTCAAAATACTTGATCGGCTCTACCAATTTTTATTAAAGGAACATCTCAAAATACATAACACAAAGCCTCACGGGTTCCAACATATTTCAACCCTTTTTCTCTTCATTACACATGAATATATAGATATCATCAGCCCTTAGCCTTGAGTCACCTTAACATAAAACTGTTACAAAATTTGTGACACCTATACAACTAGGCCTACCCCTATCGAGGATTTGTTACAACAGAAAATCAGATGCTGACAAAATAGGCTAAACAACCTTCTACAAGTGTCACTAAGCATCTACCAACTAGTAACCAACTATAGTAAATAAACAAAAACCTAGGTGACTAATTCTGTAGGCTGCCACTCTCCATGTGTTGGACACACCGAGCACACTGAGAGGGAGGGGTGAACAGTGTGTGTAGCTTTTATTACTTTTTCAACTTTAACAATCATCAGCAGCTTATTCAATACATCATTCATTAATGCATTATCACATTATCATTATATCATCAGCATTATTAACAATTACAGCTCATCATATCATCATCACATAGGAAGCATAGAAAAACACAGTACGCAAGATTTTTACGTGGAAACCCAAGTCCTGGGGGAAAAACCACGGAAGCCTTTATAATAATAATTTACCAGCAACAACTGGAAGGAGGTAACAACCCCCTTTGTTACAAAGACTTCAATTCTCCAGCTACAACTGGAAGGAGGCTACAACCTCCTGGTTTACAGGCTACAACCTGAAGGAAGCCTTAGCTCCCTCAATTTCCTTGCCCCGTCCTGCCACCCTGATATGAAGATAGATACTGAACTATTGAACCACAAGCTGCACTGATCCTGCGAACCTGCTATCCAACACCTGTACCACACTGCACAACCACTGTCACTGCTCATCAACTGACCACTGCTCATCACAACTGTGCCACATTGTTCATCAACTTGTACAATCAATTTGTCCAATCTAGCTGTACCATTCAATCTTAGCTATACCAGTCAATCTGTTTGCATAAATCAATCTGTTGTTCACATCATTTGAATCAATCAATATGAGTTCAACCAACTGTGTACTAGACCTCCTGGGTCAAACCAACTGCTCATACAACTCAGCCAATCTGAGTTAGACCAACTGCACATAAGGCAACCTGTGCCAAACCTGTACCAAGCTGCTTATGTACCTCTGTTCATCAACATGTCACTGCTGTCATAATCAGATCTACAAGGACGTCTTGCTCATTACCTCAGTTGTCATCAACTTATCAACCCGTCAATGCTGTAACAATCAAATCTGTCACAGTTGTCACAATTAACTCTACAAGGAAGTCTGCTCACATACCTCTGTTCATTACTCTTCTGGTCAAGCTGGTCATCAACATCTGCTGGTCAATCTCTGTTCAAGATGCCACCTGTTATCTCAACATCATGTCTTTTGCTGAGAGTTCATTCCATACTGCTGTAGATGTATCACTGCCATATCATCATCATCATGTCACTAGGGTGTGTGCTCATATCCTCTTACATCATCACTATGACTGTCATGTCACTAACTAAGGTTGTGTATGCAACCTAGCACTAAGAGCTTCAACCTTGGATGGTTGAGCTTTCCTTCATGTCACTCAACACTTATCAACTTGTCAACTTCAATCTTGACTGGTTATTAGCTCTGAGTATTCAACCTTGCATTGTATAAATCTTTATTAAGCATACATTACATCATTACTACTGAGCAAGCAAGCTGTCATACATACCAGAGGTCATTGGGTTGACTGTGTATGTCTTTGGATTGTGTGCAGACTCCAAGTTATGGATGAGGACTGTGATTTGTGCATCATTGGTCAACTTCTTCAGGACTTGTGAAAAACTTGTCATCATCTAGATGCTTCAGCATAAACTGTCATCTTCTAGGGAAGACATACATCAACTTGATCACAGGATTATCATCAGGATCATCAATATCACTGTACTATCACTTTCAGAGGATATCATTGTGCATGGGAGAGCATGTATCAACTTCACACTTCATAAATACACCACTGAGTATACCCCTTTATCAGTCAACATCTCATGCCCAGGTTGTGTATGACTTGACCTTAATTTCTGCTAAGTTCTGGACTGTTTGAAGTCTCAAACCACCATTAGTCAACTGCTGCAACACCTTTACTGTGGAGGAGATCTACACCTCAGTCCAATAATTGCTTCAATTCAACAGACTTCTTTTCTTTGCCTTCGTTGGAGATGACTATGTGTATTTGGGATTGTTCAGACTCCCTCAAAATTGGATCTGTGGAAACCCTACTGTCAACAACCTCGGATCTCTCAGTCAAAAACTCGGATCTCCTTACTGTGCTGCACTATGCCACCAAACTGTCCTATGTCTGACCCGAAATCAGAGCTCTGTTCAGTACCCACGAATTTCTTCACAGCTCAATAAATTTTCCACCACTGTGCACTGGAAACTTCTGTGATAACATTTGACCAAAAATATGTCACTGCTGCAAGACTGTACAATTTCGTCTGTGTATGCTAAGCTGACTCTGCAAAATTCGGACTGTGTATACGAATTTCAGATCTGAGGAGAGGCCGTATCTACTGCTACTTTTTGTCATCTGCTGCTACCCCGAAATTCAAGGATAATGAAAACACAAAATTCTTGTAACCAATTTTTATTTATTTATTTATTTATTTTTTTTTTTTTTTATTTTTTATTTTTTTTTATTTTTTATTTTATTTTATTTTATTTTTTATTTTTTTATTTTTTTTTATTTTTTCAGACTGCTGTTGCTGCTACAGTGCCGAAATTCATCAGACTGAACCAAATTTCAGAGCCTCACTCCTCCAGCGAATATCCCAGCTCATTACTCTTCACTTGCATTTGAAAAAGGTTATATTTATAGTGTTTAACGTGGAGATGTACTGGGCCGACCTCCTAGTTAAAAAAATATATTATATACAACATTTGTATATATAAAGGTGTATTTTATGACAGCTGGGCCGACCTAACAATTAATTAAATCCTCATTTTTTCTTTTGCTGGCCGACCTTGCATGGGGTTTTTTAATATTATTTTGAAATTTAATTATGGAGCCGACCTGCTTGTATTTTTAAATTTATTTTAATTATTAATTAAATTTAAATGATTGTTTCTTGACAGGCCAACTTCACAAAATATTTATTCACTCAAGATAACTTAATTTATTATTTAATGATTTAAAAAGAGGCTTTCTTAATCTTGCAAAAGACTCCATTAAAGGCTTCAACACTATGTACATTAGGCCACCAAAGGGAGGGTAATAGATCCATCTAAATTCACAACTCCTTTAATATGGGATAGTCACTCATGTCCATAAGGTACTAAAGACCCCATAAGTAATGATTTCATCATCATTATAGCAAGGTCTTCAACAATGTCCAAAGGCTCCACATTACCAAACTACATATGTGGGTTCAATACCCAAACGTCCAAGGGCACCAACACATAAGACTCATCATAGCAATGGCTTCAAGGACAAGAGCTTCAAAGACGTCATCATCATTGTTATAGCAAGAATGCATCACCAAGGGCATCAATATACCATGTAGGACTCCAACCAAGCCACCATATGCCATTGTGCAATGGGCTTCAAGAACCGGACTTGTGGGCTTAAGGACCAACTCCATCAACATCAAGTGCAAGTGCTTAAACTTTTCAACAAAGGCATGGACATTATCAAGTATTTTGTTTTAAATGACCACATAATGGGTCATTTCTACCTATCAAGATCATGGACTTCACCATCAAGCTATAACATCAAAAATCATCAAGGGTGGGTTCAAGGACCAAGCTTCCAAGTATAAGGGCACCATCATTACGGATCATGGGCTTCTTCAAACTTATGGGCATATGATCAATTTGTGGGCTTTCATCATGATTTCCAAGGGCTTCTTCAATGGCACAAGGTCATCATAGGTGCCTTAAAAGCATATGTAATGGTTTCATTACCAAATGGGTTCATAGCCATCAAAACCCCAAGATAAGGGTACTAAGGGCTTCATGACCTCATCAACTTTAAACGACGATAACTCAACAACCGTAAGGAGTTAGGAGACACTCCATATATCAATCAAAAGGGCTTAATGATGGCTATCACCCTATGAGGATCTTGCTTGCATTGGCAGGGTCCTTCAACTTGTTTTCTTTAATTAGTGTAGGATCTCTTCAAGGATATCATCAAAAGAAAGACTTCATCATGTAAGAGCACAAGTCAATTGTGTGAGGGCTACATTCATTCAACAATCAATCAAGAGACCATAAAATTACAACCAGGAGCAGGGGATATAACAATGGACTCAACTGGGACCAAGATACAACTTAGGTGTACTCACCCAAGTTAATGGGTAGCCAGGGATTTTGGCATTGTCCCAAGGCCTCCAAGGGCTTCAAGCTTGGGCTTGGACAAAGTCAAAAGGTCTCCTCTTGACACATACAACCACAAACCAAACACTAACCCTCAGGGGCTCCACAAGGGGCACCAAGACGCAACTGTTGGCATCAATGGCCAGGCATTGTTGGCATCAATGACAACTTAATCAACACCATGATCCTCGAATCTTCATGCATGCAATGTCAGTTTGGCTTTCCCAAACTTCTCAACAGTCTTCCACTGCTTTGGAGCTGACAAGTTTGACGTGGCCACCTCCTTCAGCAACACTCGCATTTCTGTGTGATCCCTATATGAATAGCTCCTGAAGTGTGCACAAGCTTCTTTGAAGACCCAAACTAGCTCAAATTCCTTTGTTAACTTTTCCACCACTGTTTTGGCTGTCAGAGGCTGGTTCATGTCAGTAAAGCCTTCATGAGCCAATCTGCATTCCCATAAATTTCCCTGATATTCTTCCCGTGTCTTCATGGTTCCATCCTCCTCCCAAAAGAGAGGAAGTCCCTTCTTGAATAAAGGATCGAACATCTCCCTAAAAAGCTTTACTTGATGTGCTAAGATGTCTATTTTTGCCTGAATGGTGTCCAGTTGGTGATGCTTGTTCATCACTTTCCTTGCCCAAATGATAATGGACAGCTTGTCCTTGATGTTAGCATCCTTTAACTCACCCTCAGTCAATCCATTCAGGAAATCTATGGCATTTGAAGCACTCTCAATTGGCTTCTTATTTAGCTTCTCCTTTATTGTTGTTATGCTTTGCTTGGCTAGCTTAATTACAACTTCATTGTCCAAAATGAAATCAAGATAAGGCCTTAGCTTTTCTGCCTCTGTAATAATGTCATCCCAAATGACTTGCTTTGCTTCCTGCAGGGAGGTTTGACCTGTGGCCTGCTTCACTAATTCCTCATTTTTGACCTGCATCTCCTAGTACTTGGTTTCCCAAGCCTCCTTTTCCTGCTCTGCCTTTGACATCAGGGTTTTCATATTTGTGTTTTGCTTCTTTAACCTTTCCACTTCTAAGTCTCTTAGACTTTACTGTGCCATAGCCCCCACAAGGGAGAAGTCACCCGATTCTATGGAGGAGGGTGTGGCCATGTTCTTCAACTCTTTGCTCTTCTCCTGCAATTTCCTTTCAAGGTCTTCGGCTTTGGCTTTCAAACCTTTCTCACTTTCCACCATGAGAGCCATATCCGCCTGCCACTGCTTTTCCTTCTCTTCAAACTTCAACAGTCTAGCTTTGCAGTCTGTTAGTTCATTTTGTAGCTTTTCCCTCTTCTCCTCCAGCTCTGTCAATTCAGAGGCTTCCACCAACTGGGTGGAGGGGATTTTTAGCTTCTTTTTCAATGACTGAATGGTGTTATCTTTCTCATTGAGCAGGTTTTGAATACTGGCCCTTTTGTCTGCTTGGCCTTCAATGGCCACTAACTCATTCTGCAGCTTCTTAATTTGTGCCTTATGGGCCTTGTTCTCCACTCTTTCTTTCATGAGTTGGTTTCCAACCTTGTTTTTATTGGCTTGCAGTTTGGACAGTTCCAGTGTAGCCTTCAACAGTTTGGCATAGATGACCTCCCCGGTCTCTTTGTGCAAGTGGATCATATCAGGAACTGGAATCTCTTCCAAGTTCATTTTCAGTTCAGTGGCTTTGTTTTTGGTAGCTAAGGCCAAGTTTAAGGTGTTCTGGGTATAGCTTCTGCTAGCTACCAAAGACACATCTTTACTGGAAATCTGCCTCACCTCTGCATAGAGCTTAGACTCTTCTGAGGCTGCTTCTGCACTTTCTTTATACTCCTCTAGCAACTCTGCTCTACTTTTGTCTTGTGTGGAGGGCCCAATAGCTGCTTTGTTGAAAACA
Source organism: Larix kaempferi (assembly GCA_027924585.1). Taxonomy (NCBI): domain Eukaryota; kingdom Viridiplantae; phylum Streptophyta; class Pinopsida; order Pinales; family Pinaceae; genus Larix; species Larix kaempferi. The sequence goes on from BSBM01000254.1 coordinate 2,346,454, forward strand.
TATTCCCTGACCTCAAAGGCAGGTATCTAGATTGTCACCTGCTTCTTTTTGGCTTGACCTGTTGTCACTGGCACCAAATGTTGCTCAGGTTCTTCTACTTTCTTCCTTTTTGAAGCTCTCTCTGTTTCTTTATCATTATCCATGGGATCAATGCCTTCCAATTTCCTGGATTCCCTAGAGCCACTGGAAAAGGGTATAGTTTCTTCAACTGTTGGGACTAGGATGGAGGAGCTAGGTAGTGGGGAAGTGGATTTTGGTACCAAGGAGGTGGAGTCATTAGGTGTATCTACCTCCATTTGACTTTTGCCAGGATATTCTAACAAATTAGCAGTCTCAGCCAACCCTGTAATTTCAAAATGTATAAAAGCTTTTATGTTACTTTCTTTTCTTCTATCTGAGATGATGTGGTGGGGGTCATAATTGATGGTTGCCTTTGTTCTGAATCCCATATCTCTCATCACACCTTCAATGGTTGGAAGGGAAGTCTTGTTTTTAACAATTAATGGGCCTACATCCCATGGAAAGGTGATATTTGAAGCCTTCTTGTGGTCTTAAAAATGTTCAGTTTCCACCTTTTGCTTATGCCTGATGAATTCCAATGTAAATAATCTAGGGGTTAGAAAAGCTGGCAACACATAGGGTGCATGGGAAAACCCATAAAATTTGATTGTTGTGCTGTGTTCTGAGAGGAACCCGTCGCCTATCTTCTTCTCTGGAGAAGGATGCAACATCTCTTTCATTTCTGTTAATACCCTGGGCAGTTTCCTTTGAAAGATAACATTGTAGACTTCAGACATGATGTTGTTCATGAACTTAGTGTAGTCTGTGAGTGTCTCCTGAGTGAGCATCATCTCAGGAATCTGTAAGTTCTCTCCATTAAAGGACATGAACATTCTCAGCAGATATGACTGGAATCTGAATCTTCTAGTTTTGGGGAACTCCACTAGCTGAGAATGGATATTCTCAGCTAGGGCCTCATCAAACCTAAGACAAACACACTGGATGGACTGATTGGGCTCCTCAGGCTCAAGAGGACATGTGCTCATGACAAAAAGCAGGCTTATTAAAGGCTCAGTGATATACATGTCAGTATCTAATCCTAGGAACTGGGCTAGCATGGTGATGACACATTTGGACTCTTCAGTGAATAGACTGGCTTCACTAGGGAAAGGTTGGTTCTGGAAGGAGACATTTGGCTACAGGCTAGCATGGAAGAAACTTTGCTTAAGCTCGGTTGGGGCCTGTCTGAAATGTTGAATTAGGGCTTCTTCTTTGCATTCTTTGGCTTTTTGGAAGAACTCATCCGGGATTGACTGGGCACAGGATCTTAGAGTTGGATGCGTCCATAATCACCCTCTCAGAGGAGGAGTAATTGGTGGCGCACTAGTCAACGAACTCAGGACAATTTGGGGTTTGGTCGATTGCAAACAAATGAAAAAACGACTGGTAAACCTTATGCACGTCTATATTCCGTTCACTAATGATCTTCAACCCGTCTTCAGCTGTCTCAATGGAGCTATCTATCAACACTGTGTCGTAAATCTTGACATCTTTATCCTCAAACAAATCACCTATCCTCCGCTTTTCAAAACTTGTGGGTTCTATCTCACTCAATTCAGCCATTTAAATAGTTTTGTATGGAGACAAGAAGCCTACCTGGTTATCAATAGTTGGTCTGAGAATCTGGTTGAGTTGTTTGCTTCTGCACAGTCGCCTTCTGTCGTTTTCTGATGCACAGGACAAATGATACTCAGATCCCCGTGCAACTGTATTTTTCTAAGTTGCCAGGAAACTTGGGTATGGGTATGGGGACGGGGACGGGTGCGGGGACAAGTACGCCACTTTTTGAAACAGGGGACTTGGGTACGTCGGGGGTACTATATATATATTTTTATAATTATAAATTTATAAATTATAATACATATGAAATTTAAATCATTTTCATTGTACATATATATTCATGTGCATCCGTATGAATCCAAAGCATTATACACAAACATGCAAAGTTTCTCATGTATATAGCAAGGGTGCATACAACTAAAAAAACATCAAGTGCAATCCATATCTGACTCAAAATACATAAACAAAGAGGCTAAATGGCCTATAGAGTCCAAAAAAATTAATGCTACAACAAATAATTACATATCAAAATCCTTGCCTATATTGGGATCCTATTCATCAGTAACACCTTGTGCCCCCTCCTCTAGGCTCTAGTCCTTGCAATCTCAAAGTTGGTCCTCCAAGGACATTAGTCAACACCCTACAGTTTTGATAAAACTTCCTAATCCAAGTGTTAAAATAAGGTAGAAAAAGTGATTTTGCTTGAGTGAAGGGTACATTTTTGTTAAGGTCGTGATTGAGGAGTTCAACATTAAGCACTACCAACATCAAGGTACCCTAAATCTGTGACAAACGTCTTGGGTACTTGGGCCAAGTTTCGGGTACGGCAGGGTACGTGGGTACGAGGTATTCGGTACGTGGGTATGGGTATCCAGTACGGGTATGCGTACCCTACCCCCGGGTACGGGTACCCGTGCTACTTAGGTATTTTTATATTATTTCTATTTTCTTATCAGTCTTGCATCTCCCGTAGTGAAGAATCTTCCGAGCCATCCATTTGCACGATCAAATCTGTTGCCGTGGATCTCTGTCCCTATTTAACCCCTAGGGCCCTCCGAAGTCTTCCTCCTACAAGTGCTACCTTCCTTGCACTTTAGATCCACGAAACCATTGTCCTCCGTCGATCTACATCTCGCCCACATCTTGATCGTCAAAAGGTGCGCCCCCTACCAGGTTCTCAGATTTGGAAAACGTCAATGCTCTGTGCATGTTCAATCTACGAACAAATATTCCATCGTAGATCTTAACTCTGTTGAAATATTGTAACTTCGAAGAATATTATATTTGTACTTTATTATTCCGGAGATGTTTCATTCCTCCGTGAAGACCTTATTGTATATCCGGAGATGTTTTATTCCTCCGTGGATAATGTGTCAACTTGGGTTATTAGACTTCCCTAGTGGGGGTCGACCCTGTATGAGTCATGTGGGTTAAAGGGTTATTAGAACACCCTAGTGGGGTCGGCCCTGTCACATTATGTTAAGTGGTTAAGTTGGGGCCGACCTAGTTAATGTAAAAGACAAGTCGAAGTAGTGTATAAATAGAGGAGGTGTGTTCCTCATTTATCACACTCACTCATTATTCACTCACTTGTGAATGGTGCATAGGTGAGAGAGAGAGATCTGCTATGGAGGAGAAGGAGCTCATGTTTGGGATATACATCTCTGTATTGTTGATCATCTATATTAAGGAAGCTATGCTGGGTTTTCTACCCCATGAGGGTTTCCCAGGATAAATCTGCGTCTCTTGTGTTTATGCTGTGTTTGTTGTTTTTTCAGTGATCCTGTATATGCTATTATTGTGAAATGAAATGCAATGTTGATATTTTATGTCTTAGCATATTGAATCTTAACAAACTCCTCCAGATCTACACCATTGCAATATGCGGGGCCTACCAAAACTTTGCAAATCTGAAAATGTCAATTCTCCACGCATGTCAAATCACCGAAGTACCTGCTGGCCGTAGATCCGTCCTTCCGCCCGTTGATTAGATTTCCAATTTGCTCGCGGGCTAGCACACTCGCCCATGATTAAACTATCTCATCTTACCTTGCGAAGTTGCTTCTTAGCCGTCGATCTTTATTGCCATAGATCTGTGCCCTTCACCGGTGCCACCATATAACTGCGGGCGAAATTTTCACATTTTTTATCCCCTTTGCAATGTTTAAAACTTAGGATTCGCAATCATTTTCCTCCCAAACCTACTTATAAGAATTCAAAACTTCTCCTCTCATTCCTCTAGATTGTATGACTTGAAAACCTAGGACCTTATTCACTATTTTCAGGGGTCTAACCCTTCCACTCGTCCAAGACAAAACTGGTGTCAACACTCTCAACCCAACCCATTTTCTCTCATGCTTAGCCAACCAGCTCATCATAAAGCACTGCATGCATCTCATTCATTCATCCCATCCATGGAACTCTCCTCCACTTCCCCACACAACCCATGGAAGGCCTACTAAGTTCTCTATTGAATAGCCTGCATACTAAGTTCTTTGTTGAATAGCCCCTTAGAGTACCTAACCTTTACATTGTTATTCAATGTATATAGAAAGAGTCCAACCTATTGTATGATCTGAGAGAACCTCCTATAAAATCAAATCATGGATCGTCAAGCATCCAAGGAGTATAAAATATACAGTAGGTAAAGGTTTCCTATCTTTCCTAGCCTCTAGGCCACCTACAACCATCATTTTTCACTATATGTCTATAATTTCCTCTTCAAAGTGCTCATTTCTGGTTAATTTTCCAGTTTGGTAATTGGCAATGGAAAGAACATCATGAAAAAATGTAGAGTCTAAATTTTCCATGGAAAATGAGTGATATACTCCAATAGAAATGATAGGATTGGTGAAAGCAGTTGACATTACTTCTAACCATAGAATATAGGACTCTTACAATTGTCATAAGAAGTATAATCATTACATGCTTCCATAACTTCATGAGAAGACTTTCCCACCAACCTCACACATCATTCAATAATTGGATTTGACAAGTCAAAGGATTTCAATGGCTTATTCAAGGAATGTGGAATAAAATTGATGAGTTCTAAGGTAGACACTTGGTAGAAAAGGATTTGGTCTCCCATGATCCCCCTTTCCACTTCCCCTCTAGAGAAATCATAGCCCCTCTAGTGCTATTTACACATCCATTTTTGACCATTTTATTAATTTCCAACATAATATTTGCATAGGATTACATCATGAAAATCCTAATACATGTCCCATACAAAAATATTTACATCATACATTCTCAACCATTCACTAATTTTCATTGGCCTTGAACTCCACACTAGGAATTCATACTAGCATATTTACATTATTTTACATAATCTGATTTAAAACATTCTACGGGGCAAAATTGGGGTATTACATTCCCCTCCCCCTTGGAATAATATTGTCATCAATGTTCCCTCAAAATTAGAACAAAAATTGGTATGCCTCTCTCATGGCATCCTCCAACTATCATGTAGCATCATCATGACCAAAGTGTTTCCATTGCACTTTTACTTGTTTGATGGATCAGTTTCAAATAAATTTTACTTTCCTTTCGAAGATGCATGGTGACTATGTTTGGAACTCTCCATTTGGTTCCATTTGAATCACATCCCAACCAATCACATGGTTAGGAATATATATAAAAGCATTGAACCATTCTGAGCTTTAGTGTAAAAAGACAATACAATTCTATATACTACCGATCCTATCCTCTCAAGCATTTCAAATGGCCCACACCCACAATATCTTGGTGACAACTTGGCACAACTTTCAAGCTTCAAGGAACTCTTCCTTGGTCTCACTCAGAGGTAAACATGAACCCTAACTTCAAATTCCCCATTCACTCTATTTTTATCTACATAGTTTTTTTGCCTATCTTGGGCTACCTTCAAATTTTGCCTAATTTTTGCAACCTTTACTCTATTTCCTTAAGCATTTTTGGCCCAAGCACAATTATGTTCATTGGGTTATCCCAACTCATTGGTGCCATGCATATTATGTCATATAAAGCCTCAAATGGACTCATTTTCAATGATACTTGATGCTCATTGGTATATGCAAACTCTACCAAGTGTAGATAATCCTCCAACTTGGATGGTTTATCCATAACATACATGTGGAGCATGTCTTCAATCACTTGATTTAGTCTTTTTGTTTGCCTAATGTTTGTGGATGGTAGGCAGTGCTAAAATTTTGTTGTGTGCCCAAATCTATACAAAGATTTTCCAAAATTTAGATATAAGCTTGGTATCCCTATCATATACAATTGATTTCGGTAAGCCGCACAACCTGAATATTTATTTCATAGATGTCCTTGCTATCTCATCAACCTTGTTAGTGGATTTAACATGAATAAAATGTACTGCCTTAGATAAGTTATCCACCACAACCATGATAGAATCATGCTTTCTCAAAATAGTTGGTGATCCAGTAATAAAATCCATGGTTACCACTTTCCATTTTTATTCAAAAATTGGCAAAGGTTGTAATAAACTTGTTGTCGGTCAATGTTTTTCCTTAACTTGCTGGAATTTCATACATCTAGAATTATATTCAGCAACATCCTTCTTCATCCCAAACCAAAAGTATTGCTTCCTTGCTATAACAATCATTTTTGGGTATCCTAGATCTCCAAAATATGACAATTTATGGATCTCGTCCATGATAGGTCTTCTCAAATATTAAGAGTTAGGAATATATTTTCTATTTTTATAAGTAAAAATTCCATCATCTTCCAAGTGATAACCTTCATACCTCTTTTCAAAATTCTGTAGTTGTAATTTATCTTTCACTTGAATATAACGTTCATCTTTAACAATGGAATACATAATCATTTTCCTTAAATATAATCGACAAATACTAATGGTTATCCCATGCATTACATGCATTTTTATGTTCAGTGCATCAACCACTATATTTTACTTCTCTTTTGTGTTTGATTTCAAAATCAAATTTACATAAAAATCCCAACCATCTAGCTTGTCTTGCATTTAGTGTTGGTTTTTCAAACATAAATTTCAAACCACATTGGTCGATTCTAAGCTTACAATTCTTTCCCATCAAATAGTGCCTCCACATTTTTAAAGCATGCATTATTGTAGCAAGTTCCAAATCACGTGTAACATAATTATTTTCGTGTTCTTTCAATTTTCTTGACTCATAACATATCATATTATTTTCTTGCATAATAACTCTACCTATTCCTTGCTTACATGCATATGTGCAAACCATAAAATTCTTTTTTTAAATCTATAATTTTTAGAATTGGAGCACCAATAAAAAACTCCTTCAACCACTAGAAGTTGTCTTCACATTCTTGTGTCCATTTACATTTGATCCCCTTCTTTTGCAAAGAAGTAAGTGGATGTGCCGCCTTGGAAAAACATTCAATGAATCTTCTATAATAACCAACAAGACCCATAAAAGTTCTTACAACCATTATATAGTTTGGAGTTAGTCATGTTAAATTTTCAGAATTTACTTCAATCTGATCTAGGATCTTAACTGAGAGAACAACATATACAGCATATCTACAACATATCAATCACGGAGACAATAATGCAAGCACACAAGAGACACAAAGATTTACTTGGGGAAAACCATAAAGGTGAAAAACCCCAATAACTTCCTCAGAGATAGATAGAGCAATGATACAACCAACCAAGAGAGATAGCCATAACCTAGCAGTAGATCCTCCTCCTCCATAAGTGCGCCACTCCTCCTTGAGTGCATGTGTGAGAAGTGAGTGAGTAAATAGAGTGCCTCCCGCACTCTATTTATACTTGACTTGACTTGCCTTTTTACCTAACTCATGTAGGCTCGAACTTAACCACATAACATAATGCTGAGTGGGCCGACCCCCAATAGGGTGGTCTAATAACCCTTTGACCCACATGGCCGACCCCCAATAGGGTGGTCTAATAACCCTTTGACCCACATGGCCGACCCCCAATAGGGTGGTCTAATAACCCTTTGACCCACATGACTTATACAGGGCCGACCCCAAATAAGGTGGTCTAATAACCCATCAAGTATAAGTTACGACACTTACAATATAAATGACGACACTTCCTTATAGAGGAATAATACCATCTCTATAGGAATACAATATACATATATGTGAAATACATTCCGAAGTTACATATACATCAACACTCCCTCTTAACTAGGAAGGTATTTCTCAGCACAGTTCTTCTAGCACAAGTCATCTTCTCTGGATCATCGTCACTAGATAATCGTCATCGAGTCATCATCATCGTCACTGCTGCTGCTATCTCAATCAATCTCTGAATCTACTCGTCATAGGAAGTTCTACAGAGCCAGTCCTTTTTCATACTGGATGTAGGCCCACCACCTGCAGGTCTTCATCATCACTGGCCATACTGTGGAATCCTCAGGACTTATTACGTGCGTCACAAAACCTCAAAAGAGCATCCCAAGATGTTACGGGTACACAACTCCGACCTGTAGGATCTCCCAGGGCGCTATTACATGTGACCCCACCACAAAACCTCGAAAGAGCATCTCAGGATGTTACGGGTACACAACTCCGACCTGAAATCTCCCAGGGCACAAATTACATGTGGTCCACCACAAAACCTCGCAAGAGCATCTCAGGATGTTACGGGTACACAACTCCGACCTGAAATCTCCCAGGGCACAAATTACATGTGGTCCACCACAAAACCTCGCAAGAGCATCTCAGGATGTTACGGGTACACAACTCCGACCTGAAATCTCCCAGGGCACAAATTACATGTGGTCATGGCAAAACCTCGAAAGAGCATCTCAGGATGTTACGGGTACACAACTCCGACCTGAAATCTCCCAGGGCCCAAATTACATGCCATAGGACAAAACCTCGCAAGAGCATCTCAGGATGTTACGGGTACACAACTCCGACCTGAAATCTCCCAGGGCACAAATTACATGTCCTCCCAGAGCAATGTCTCGAAAGAGAATCCCAGGCTGTTACGGGTACACAACTCCAACCTATAGGATCTCCCAGACATGCTCATCTGCACAACCTGATCCACGGCCACATAGTATCAACCTGATACTCACCATACATCATCCTGATGTACTCATGATCGTCCTGATCATCATCACTGCAACGTCCTGCTGCATGTCATCTGGAGCAACATCCTGAAGCTCATCATCCATGATCATCCTGATCATCATCACTGCAACGTCCTGTTGCATGTCATATGGAGCAACATCCTGAAGCTCATCATCCATGATCATCCTGATCATCACTGCAACATCCTGCTGCATGATCCACCTGATCATCAATGCATCCACCTGATGCATACCAAGTATCTACCTGATACATATCATCATACATGATCCTCCTGATCATACAATGTATCCACCTGATACATGATACATATCACCATACATGATCAACCTGATCATACAATGTATCCACCTGATACATATACAGATACATGGTCCAAGCATCCAACATGATGCATATACAAAATACATACACATGATCCAACTGATCATATCCAGCATCCAACATGATGCATACATACATAAATGATCCAACTGATCATATCTAGCATCCAACATGATGCATACATACACAAATGATCCAACTGATCATATCCAGCATCCAACATGATGCGTACATACTTAAATGATCCAACTGATCATATCCAAGCAGAAACCAGAACATCATCCTGATGCCCATTATCCAGCGCTTACATCCACAGCCATGTGAAGGATCCTCCTTCCAACATGCTTGGAATGGCTTCAGCAAATGTGTCCATCACTTCTTCCTCGAAGTATCCTCGATCTAAAGAACGCCAAGTCTCTCTCTGAAGTACTCAAACTTCACCCTGGTTAGTGGCTTCGTCAGCACATCTGCAATCTGCTCGTCCGTCGCAACATACAGGAGCTTCACAGCTCCTCTCTGCACCATATCCCTGATATAGTGATATTTGATCTCTATGTGTTTCGACCTGTCATGAAACACTGGGTTCTCGGACAACTTCACATAACTCTGGTTATCACAGAAGATACCAGTAGCCTCCAATCGGGAGATCAAATAGCTCAGACAGTAGCTTCCGTAGCCATACTGCCTCACAACCAGTTGAACAGGCTGCAACATACTCTGCCTCAGCTGTACTCAGTGCTACGCAGGACTGCTTCCTGCTAAACCAAGAGATCACACCTGATCCCATACTGAAGCAGCACCCAGATGTGCTCTTCCTATCTGCAGCACTGCTAGCCCAATCTGAATCAACATAACCCTGCAGGTTAAACTTTTGATTCACCTCATACTTGAGCCCATAATCCACTGTACCCTTCAGGTACCTCAGAACATGCTTTACAGCAACCAGGTGAACACTCCTCGGATCCGTCAGGAACTGGCTCAATGTGTTCACAGCAAAGAAAATGTCTGGTCTCGTGTTCGTCAAGTACATCAAGGACCCAATCATCTGACGATACATAGAGACATCAACTGGCTTAGATGAAGCATCACAAAGAAGCTTCAGATTTGATGCCATAGGTGTGGCCATGGCCTTGCAATCCATCATCCCGAACCTCTTCGGGATCTCTACTGCATACTTCCCTTGTCCAAGGAAGATTCCATCTGCACTCTGCCACACCTCCATGCCAAAAACAAATAGTGCATCATCCCCAAGTTCTTTATCTCGAACTCGGTAGTAGGCTTCCGTTGCGTGTCGGCAATCAATCTATTTTCATCTGAAACAAACAGGTTATCTGCATACAAAAGTAGTATCACTAGATTTCCTTCCTCAACCTTGTAGTAAGGGTTGGAATCCGCTTTACTCTTGGTAAATCCCAAGCTGGATAGAAAGCTGTCTATCCTACCATATCAAGTTCTGCACACATATATGACTACACCATGCTGTCTTGAAATCCATCTGGTGCATCTTCTATTTCATCACTTTTGTATTTCTCAATGCTGCCATCTGCAACATGCTTGATCTGATAGTTCTATTTGGAAGTCACAACAGACTTCCCTTTCACTCTTGGGATCGCATCCCAAACATCATTCTTCATGATCGACGGATCATGGCATTCCATTTCTTCATCCCAGATCCTGGGAACTTCAATATCTTCAATAGATATCTTTGTTGCTGGAACAAATGTTGTAGTCCTTTTGTAGGTGAAGATATACGGTCTTTCCTACAAAACAGGTTAAATTGCATGATTAGAAACATCTCATAATTTTCAGAACAAATTCTTACACATAAAGAAATATGCCATACAGTCATGCAATTATCTTAGCCAATGCTTCAATACAACATTTATCCATATTCCGTAACTTTCTAGATGCCTTCCAATCTCTACCAGAACATTGTTCAAAGTGTGCACAACTCCCAACATGTCAGCAAAGAGGTTTCATTCTAGATAAGTAGCAATGGAATGTTGTATAGTGCCATAGGCCACTTACCCATGTATATTAGTAATATATTGTTCATCAATGCAACTATTCTAATATGCATAATACACAACCTAATTCTAGGAACATCAGTATATACATTATTGAACAGTATTATTTAAACAAACAAATATGCAAGAAATGATGATTAAAATACTTATCTTTCTTTGTTCGTTGGGTGGACTCCCTCTGAGTCTTTGCTTCCTTGCAGGAGCTGTTGGAGTCCTAATCTGAAGTAGCTTCTTCTACACCTTTCTGTTGTGGAATGTAGAAAGATGGTCAACTCCCTCTGAATATCTGCATCCTTGCAGAAACTATTGAAGTGTGCTCCTTTGCTTTCTTGTAGGAACAACTGGAGTGTGCTCCTTTGCTTTCTTGTAGCATCAATTGGAGTGTGCTCCCTCTTGATCTTTGCTTCCTGAATTACTTGTTCTTGAACTCATATTCATCCTTGGTCCCTATGCATGCTTATTAGTATCATGAATGTGTTATCCTTGTGATCTCATATAAAATCATACATTCATTAGTATACTATTAAAACACAATAATCTCAAGCATGTATAGTCATGATCATTTCAAACAGAAAATAATAAGCATTAGCATTCAAGGTTTATGTAGGATTCTTAAGGTTAGTCAAATCATAAGAAACATAACATGTCTAAACCTGTAATTACTCAAACCTATGACTCTTCAGGTTAGTTAAATCATCAATCAAGGTAAGAGATATAATATGCATAAAACCTGTGATTATTCAAACCTATACCTTCATGATTCTTCTGGTTAGTCATATTATCAATTATGGTAAGAAACATAATATACATACAACCATGATTATTCAAACTTATGACTTCATGAATAATCATTATCAACAACACAACAGTATAAGATCCTAAACCAAGGTAGGATTCTAGCTTGATATAGGAAAAACATACCTGGATTAGCATGCTAGCTAGTTTATGTCTAACATACCCGCATAATGTCTTCTAGTTCTCTTCAGTGACTTGTGCTAGTAATCTGCATGTCTCATATGTTAACCATTACAAAACCAAGTTATACATACCTTGTAAATGGATCTTCTATGAGATCCATGACAATGGATGAATCTTTGTCCTCATGTTATCATGACCATATGTTATTGGACCAGAACATGATTTGTCTTTCTTGGTGTACCTTTCATGTTAGTAGACAACATAAACCTCATACAACACCATAATGCATTACTACAATCATAAGTGTCAATATCCTAATCAATGAATATTTTCTATCGTGCATTGATAGTTTTATTAAGGTGATATGACAAGTCTAAAATCAAGATTGTACTAACCGTAATAACATGAAGACAAACATACCATAAACTTAATCATGAACAAATATCGAAACATACCTCGATGAGTCATACCTGTCGAGATCACTTGTAATCTTCTTATGTAAGGCCTTAGCTTCATCTCCCTCTGAAACAGGAACTTCTTCACTCATACAGATGATCAATCCATCTTCTTCTAGGATTAACCCAATCCACTTGATTTGCAAGAACTGGACCTGGAGCTGGATATGGGTTTGTTAGAGAAACCCCAAAAATTCAAACTTTGAATTTCAAACTTCCGAAAGGATAGAAATATGCGCCTTGATGAGCTGATCAAACTGGTATATTCAGAATTTGAAAACTGCAAAGTTTCACTCCTCAATTTTGCCTTTGAAACTTCCGGATTCACTGGACGTGACCCTGAATTGGGGTTTGATGAAGCCCACTCTTCTGCCCAATCGAAATGTTTGATCCAAAGCTCTAAGCTTCTATTTTTCTGAGGAGCTTCCAGCTGTGGTCACAGATTTCAAAAATTCCCATTTTTACAGAAGCCCTAATTTTCCACTTTTCTGATCAAAGTCCCGAACTAGGGTCTAATCAAGCCCGGCCTTCTTCCCAACCAAAAATTCTGATCTTGGTCTCTAAATTTCTATTTTGATGAGTAGCATCCAGCCGTGGTCTCCGATTACAAAAATTCCAACTTTCTCCAAAGCCCTAAATTCCGGAAGCCATGAATGAAGGTACCAAAAAATAATTCTGTTTTAACAGAAACATGTACCTGATTGTTTCTGGTGTAACTCCGAAATTGTTGATCCAAAGGGTCTGAAAAAGTTTCCTGAGATAGCCTGACCTGTTATCTTTCCATCCTGACAGGTCTGACCTCAATTGGATTCTCTGAGAGAGAGTTATGCCAAATGTCGCAACGTGACCTGTTTTGGGATAAAACAGGAGAGCGAACTTGTACGGCGTGCCACGTGTCACTGTTTTAACTTCGGCCTCTGAAAAAGTTTCCTGAGATAGCTCGGCCTGTTACCTTTCCATCCTGACAGGTTTGACCTCAATTGGACTCTCTGAGAGAGAGTTATGCCAAATGTCGCAACATGACCGGTTTATGGGATAATACAGGAGAGCGAACTTGTACGGCGTGCCACGTGTCACTGGTTCACCTTCGGCCTCTAAAAAAGTTTTCTGAGATAGTACAGTCTGTGTACTACCTGTCACTTTTTACGAAATTTCATTTGGAGCTTCCTAGCCCAAGATATGACCTTTTTCCCAAGGTCACCTGATTTTGACTCAGATCTGGAAGAGGCAGAAACCCTATATTGTACAGATCATAAATCACAAAGTACAACGAATTAGAGGTTGTCCTTTGGACACAAGGTACCTGGAGATTTTAGCTTCGGCCTGTAACAATTTCAGATCCGAAAAATTCGCCAAAACGAATTTATAGCGAAAGTGCTACGATGACTGGTTTTTGCTATATCAAGCCCTAGCATCGTAAGTGCAACAAGTGTCATACATGCCATATCATGCCTTCTTTCAGGCTAGCTCTGATACCATGTTAAATTTTCAGAATTTACTTCAATCTGATCTAGGATCTTAACTGAGAGAACAACATGTACAGCATATCTACAACATATCAATCATGGAGACAATAATGCAAGCACACAAGAGACACAAAGATTTACTTGGGGAAAACCATAAAGGTGAAAAACCCCAATAACTTCCTCAGAGATAGATAGAGCAATGATACAACCAACCAAGAGAGATAGCCATAACCTAGCAGTAGATCCTCCTCCTCCATAAGTGCGCCACTCCTCCTTGAGTGCATGTGTGAGAAGTGAGTGAGTAAATAGAGTGCCTCCCGCACTCTATTTATACTTGACTTGACTTGCCTTTTTACCTAACTCATGTAGGCTCGAACTTAACCACATAACATAATGCTGAGTGGGCCGACCCCCAATAGGGTGGTCTAATAACCCTTTGACCCACATGGCCGACCCCCAATAGGGTGGTCTAATAACCCTTTGACCCACATGACTTATACAGGGCCGACCCCAAATAAGGTGGTCTAATAACCCATCAAGTATAAGTTACGACACTTACAATATAAATGACTACACTTCCTTATAGAGGAATAATACCATCTCTATAGGAATACAATATACATATATGTGAAATACATTCCGAAGTTACATATACATCAACAAGTCAATTCATAATGGCTTCAATCTTTTTCACGTTCACATATATTCCTTCCTCTAAAATAATGTGACCAAAATAATAAATTTTCTAACAATAAAAATCACATATTTTTACTTCTATATACAATTTATGCTCTCTTAGAAATTGCAAACCCGTTCTCAAATGTTTTTCATGATCCTCTTCTTTCTTAGAGTAAATAATAATGTCATTCAGGAAAAAAAACACAAACGTATCCAAGTACTCACCGAAAACACTATTTACAAGAGACATGAATGCAGCTAGTGAATCAGTGAGATTGAATGGAACTACCACAAACTCATAATTCTGATACCTTGTTTTAAATGTTTTTTTATGGCTATCTCCTTCCTTGATTCTAACTTGATGGTAACTAAACCTAAAATCAATCTTTAAAAATACATTTGCCCCTCTAGTTTGATCAAAGAGGCCATCAATTCGAGGTAAAGGGTGTTTGTTTTTCACATTAACCTTATTCAATTTCCTATAATCAACACACTACATGAGGGTTCCATATTTATTTTTCACCAATAACATTGGGGCTACCCATGGAGACCCACTTAGTCGAATGTATTCATTTTCCAATAACTCTTGCAATTGCATTTTTTGCTCTAATAATTCTAAGGTACTAATCGTAGACACTAATGTAGCTCCTGGCATAAAATCAATTTTGGAATCAATATTTTTTGGGGAGGAAGTCATGGCACCTTATCACGGAATACATAGCTAAATTCTTGCATGATAGTACTCCAACTTGGGACCTTTATTTTCTACTACATCTAATACATGGGCAGCAATAATTCTTAAGTTGCAAGGATGAAATCAACCTAACAAAAACTAGTTTTGGAATGCTCCTCGTTATCTTTAGGATTCCTTCTTCATCGATGCATTCAAAAATTTTGATGTAGAAATCAAGTTCATCTTGATTTGCTTCCAACAAATCCATTCCAATGAATACATCATAAGAACCAAATGGAAAAATATTTATATTTTCCCATGTGAGGAGTCCATCCATTTCTAATAGACATTTATCCACCACTTCACTAGCTTCTCTCTTGATTCCAGTGGCCAGCTGGACCAACCATGAATTACTATGCTTGCATCTCTCATGAGAAAAAATATCAACAATTCTATGAGTAACATAATTGTGAGAAGATTCGAGGTCAATTAAAATAGAAATAGATTACTTAATAATCTTACTTTCAACCTCAACCATAGTTGAATGATGGTTTGCTCGACACTCCTCTAGGTAACATGGATCCTAGGGGAAGTCCTTACTACATCCCTAATAATTTTAGTCTCTTGGATGTTGTGAACATGCTTGGAACTTCTATTTCGATGTGGACAATTTCTAATCAAATGTTCTCCACATACCAAACAATGAAGGGGCTCCCTTGTCTTATCGCCCATCATCTTAGATGGATTAGTCTCACCATGTGTTGTGCAGAAAAGAAGGAAGCTTTCATCAGTGAAAACTTCTGCAAAAAACTTGACAAGTTGATCCCCTGTAGGATGCCAAAACAGGTGCTAGATGTGGATCTAGTCTTCTGATGTGCCTTCCACTATGTAGAGGATGTATTGGACGAAGCAAGTCTCTCAAGAATTCTTTCTGCAGCTGGAGCGAATGGAACATGAGGAGTCTTCCCAAGTGATGGAAGAGAGAACCCCATCATCATGCTGCATCTCTCATGGAGAGGTAGATGGCATAATGCAAGGTTGGCATGATGCTGAAGTCCGGTAGTTCTGTGAACAGATGAATCCTCAACTGTGTTCTCAGTAGTAGCAAGGACTGTGTGAGCCCATATTGACCTTGAATCTAGATTGAGAATATGTGTTGGTTCTGGATCTGAATCTTCTTGAACTATGATCTCAACATCAAAATCTTGATCTTCTTCTTCATTAGAAGAGGATTCACTCTGATCTTGATTAGAATCTACAGAAATAGTCATAGAGAAGGGCATGAAGAGTGAGAACTCATATGCCTTAGAGGCATGATTAGCAACCCCATTCGCTATAATATTTCCAGTGGAGATCTTTGTAATCTCTACTGTGTTTAGACCAAAAGTTACTTGCTTTGGTGATCCTGTATGAGTCATCTGACATACTGATAACAAATTAGCTGTTAGAGAAGGAACAAATAAAACATTTTTGAACTTACCATGCTCCATATGTACTGTACCCAATCCTTTGGCAGAAATTTGAGAGTTGTCTCCCATGTGAATAGTAGGACCATCTTTGAGATCTAAAGAGGAAAATGATTCTTTAGAGGCAACCATGTGGTTGGAGGCTCCATAATCTATGAGGAGGGCTTTTGACTTTGAAAAACCAGCCATCAATGCATGGCAATCATCAGATCCACTTCCAAAATCAGACATCTTTGCTTCTTTTGGAACAACAATTTTGTTTTGTTCAAGAAGCTTGGTAAGTAGGTCTATTTTCTTGTGCATGCAGGCATTCTTAGGATGGTTTCCTCTCTTGCAGTAGGAGCAATTAGGTCTCTTGTGTTTGTCTCTTTTGGATTTAGATGGCTTCTTGTCCTTGTCTTTTTGCCTCCCCTTTGCATTCGCTCCACTTGTTTCTCCAGCTAGAAGAGCTAGATCTTTGGAGGCCTTGATGGCACCCATTTGAATCAGTTTGTTCTCTTCTTGAATGAGAGCTTCAACAAAGTCTTTTAAGGTGGGAAACTTCCATCCAGGGATTGACATTCGAACAAAATGGAAAGTAGATACAAAGACAGAAAATTGAGATCCAAGTTTGCTCAATACGAAAAGTACCAATTGCTCATCACTTTTAGTGATGCCACAATGCTTGCATTGTAAAACCAAATTCTGAAATTTGGAGAAGAATTCTTGAATGCTTTCGAAATTGTTAGGTTGTAGGGCAACCAATTCATTTTCGAGCATGTAGCCTCTTAGCCCATCTTGTTTGCCAAAAAGACTCCAATTTTGTCCATAACTCATTTGGAGACTTCATTCCTTCAACATGAAACAATAGATCTTCAGACATATGAAGGCATATGCATCCAAAGGCTTCATCCATTTTATTTAGATGCTTGGTTCTCTCTACAACTGTATGTGGTATGGCATCTTTTTCCTCAACTATTCTAGAAAACCCTCTCGACTTCAAGTGTATTTTCATCTTACCCTTCCATTCAAAGTAATTGAAGGGAGTGAGAATTAAAGGAGAAAAAGGAGCATTCGAATTGCTCATCTTGGCTGCTGGAACGAGTGCAAAAAGAAACTGTTGATACTGTTGCTGCAACTGCTTGAACTTCGAAATACCTGCAAAAAACTCTCAAGAATGGAGGTAGAATATACTCTCAAATGGCTATGATACCATGTGAAGATGGTCACAGTAGATCCAAAGAAATGATGTAAACCTCACAATGAAAGAATTTAGGAATGACAGAAGAAGGATAGAGTAGAAGAACACAGATCCAAAGGAGCTCAGATAAAGGCAGAATAATTACACATGTTACATTAATCTGAATAGTAAAAAGGTAAATATACAATGCTCAAGATTCGAATACCCTAGGTGTGATTCGAATTAGCCTACATGGATAGATCCATAATCATTGGAGTGTCATCAAGTCATAACTAGGAGTCCAACTCATCATCAGTGAAGTCATCAATGCACAAGTGATAGTCAACCAGGAGTCAAACTGAGTCTAACTGAATGTGGTAGGTGTAACTGGCACATGGAAGCACTAATGTAGTGAAGGAGGCTCAGTGGAGGGCGCTCATGGAGCTAACTGGAGTCAAAACAACCTATCTAGTCACACTGGAGGTCCATCAGAGTGATAAGGTTAGTAAAGAGTGAGTCAAGCCTAAAATCAGGGAGGGAACTCTTGTTAACTGAACATAACTGGAATGGTAGGTGAAGAAGTGCGCCTCTCTCATGCAGTAGGTGAAAGGAGGGTGCACTAGGCACTAGGAGGGCTGAAACTGATCAGGAAGAAGCTCCAAGGGCTAGCTAACTGAGGGCTAGGTGCTGGGACCGATGAATGGAAATGCATGCAAACCCTAAAAGACTGAAAATGAAAAATGACTGAGAAGCTAGTAGGACTAGGATGGAGTATAGGAATATCCTAACAGTCGTGGCTATGTTATCATCTCATCATGGATCTATGCTTGTGTCTAGTAGCCATGATTGTGTTCAGTTGGTCTTTACTACCATGGATGTGCATTGTGGTCGACAACCATGTTGTGAGTCATGTGAGACTGTGTTCTCAGAGTCAGTTGCACTGCAGCAACATCTTCCATCCGATAAGTCCTTGCCATCCTTCTGTTAAATCATTTCACCTGTCTAGTTCTATCAACTTCATGCTTTGGGGGGCATTCTGTTACACCTAAAATCTCGTCATCATGAGAACATTTGTCAACTCAGTGCAAAATCCCCTGATGTTTCCATGACTAGGAAGTCAAACCTAAGAAGTTGCTGACCCCCTTACCTTACGGTTTAGTTGGGCCAACGCAGGTTGCTCCCTTGCATCTTGCGCCCAACTAGGTCAGGTGCAGGTTGTCACCTGACCGCTTGTGCAGTCGGCTCACTTCACCCTTGTACATTATGTGCCGGCGCAGGTTGTCCTAATGCAACTTGTGTCGATGTCAATTAATGTGGATAAAGGGCATATTCGAGCGATTTCTCGAAGGTGTATGACTTGGATCTCTATCCCTAGCTTGTAGGTGAGCTGACCTTCAGTTCCCTAACCCCTTGGGAGGATCCCTTAGTCCTCTCCCACTATTTCTCAACCCATCCTATCCTCCTAGTCCTATATATATGAAGCTCCTCTCCATTCCAAAGGGAGGAAGGTTATAGCATCCATATGTTGGGGAAATAAGCTTAGGAAGATCATCATTCATCTCTTGGAGGCACACATTTCTCCTTACAGGCATTGGCTTGGCTTGTTGGAGGAAGATTGCAATGTTAGGGCTTGGTTGTAATCCTCACTCTTCTATGTATTCTCACTTTTATACAGTAATACAAAACTCTTTCCGTAAATGTCTTGTTGTTCATTGATATTTATAGTTTACTTCCTTAACCGTTTCCTTAGATCAATTATTGTGTAGATGTACTATTATTGCTTATTTGTCTCTTGCATGTTCTAACAAGTCTTGCAGTTATGGATCTGACCGACCGTGGAGCTTGGAGCGACAAAGGAGGACGAGATCTATAGATCTGAAAGGTAAGACATCTACATCACTTAATCTCTAATTGGATCTAGGAAGGTAGATTTGTATTCTATCTGATTTGTTCTAGATTCGCATTGAACTAGGGAGATCATGCCTTAAGTCCTCTTTCGGTAGATTGTCCGGTAACATGGACTATCTCAGTCCACAGACCTGGGTGCCTAGTGACTCTGGAGCTAATGGTCGCTGATCTAGCTCAGATCTAACCACCCTAGCTCCTGCAATAGCTACTTCCTAAATTGCGCCCTCTTCCAAGGGAACACATCCTCCTCTAAACTGAGCTGAAAGCTCTTTGATGGACTATCTCAGTCCAGAGACCTGGGTTCCTAGTGACTCTAGAGGTAATGGTCACCGATCCAGCTCAGATCTGACCACCCTAGCTCCTGCAGTAGCTACTTCCTCTCTCAGAAAGTCACCCTGCATGCACAAATGCGCCCTCCTTACTCCTGATCTATCACTCTCTGATAAAGCAACTGAGCAACCTCATCCGGGGACCCCCTGCCTCTATATATAATCTCACCGATGAATTAGGTTTACCAAAACCCTAATTATCAGTGCATGCAAAAGTCACTTTTGCATGCATCCAATGATCGCTGATAGGTCATGCAAAACTCATGCATGCAAAGGTCAAATCACCCCGGAAGGTCCACATGCAGCCACCACAGGGCTCATGCCACTAAGTAGAGTGTATCTCACCTCTTACTCCATACTGATGCCTATACAGCTAATGTACCTCCATACAAGGCATCTAAATCATGGAGGACATCCTGAGATACCATAGAAACTAACACACTTTACCCATGTACCCACTTTGAGAGTGAAATTAGTGATTATTAATCACTTAATTTCATTTTCTCTCGAAAACTCATCAAAAATTCAAATAAATGACAAAATAATGGGAAAATCAAAATCCCACGAATCAAGCAAGTCTGACCGAGACATGTTTCAGTCAATCAGAGTGGTGGTAATGTGATTGGAAATCAAATCAAAGTTAAGTTTGGCTCCAATTTTGGTGATTGAGATCTCGTATGAGATGCGGTGCATTCTCGAAGAGGGCGCATATGTTGAAGGAGGGGTACATTCTTGAGGTGTGAGGTGTCTCCTTCTGAGAGAAGGCACATCTATTAGGTGAAAGGTGGCCTAAACCAAATCCAAGCCACCTCTGGTGAACTCCAATCAACTCCTCTCCACTATAGCTTCACTCTCCCTTGGGAAATGCACCCCCTAAGCTCCCATGGGCTTTTTAAGCAGGTATTCTCTCATTCATTCTTGATGGTCAAAGGACCGAAAGGGTGCCTAAGCTCTGCTATTGTAATTTGTATTATTTCTTGGAATAAAAAGGCTTTGGAGGAAAACCTCTGGTGTGTGGCTTTACGTGTGTGGATGAACATTGTCAATGGTATATGAAGTAACTGTAGTGTAGCTTGTTTATTTGTTGCAAGTGTGCTTAATCTGGTCTTTGAAGGATTGTTACCAGTTAGTAGGATAAATGACTTGGGTTTAATTTCATTTATTTCTTGCTTATGCATAAAGATCTTGGATTTGTATGTTTTATTTGTTTATATGCATACTATTCTAATCTTTGGTATAAGAAGCATAGAATTTGACGCTCTTATTGTAAGTAGTTTTAGTTGTGTGGGTTTTTTAGCTTGAAGGAGTGGTTGATCGAGTAAGACTCTTCCATATTTCAAGCATTTTTAGAAGGGCATAGTCCCTCTACTTCCCACCAGCAGACTCCACGGCCCAAAGTTCCCAAGCTTTCAACTTCTTCCTCCCTATTTCCCTCACTGTTTAAATTAAAATTTTCTTCTATGCTTACGGTTCTTTACATGCTTAACCAAAGTAGTTTTCTTTTAACGAATATTTGAAAGGCTGAGCAACTAGATCTAGAAGTATAAAGCCCTATATTTAGTAGATCTACTTCGTAATTGAGTATTGAGTTCAGTTTAAAAGTTATATATTTCAAGTACTTAAGTAGGACCTTGAATTTTTGTGCTTTTAACGACTTATATAGCACAATTGGTGCAAAGTTGGTGGCTGCTTTTCCATTTTTGAAGAACAGGTAAGAGGAAATGTTGCTGAAAATCTGAAGATTCAGGCCATCAGGGACACCAGAACCACCCTACTTTTCTTGGAATCAATTCTTTGAAACTTGTAATCCTTTGGATCTTTATTTATTAAGGACCAAACGCACCCACCCATAAAATTGTAAAAATACTAATACAAGCAAATGGGCTACCTAGCGCCCACACCCCATCCCTCGTGGGGGGTGTTACCGGAACTAGCAGGGCTAGTCCCGATAAGAAAAAATAAGGAAAGTGATCCAATGTCACCTCGATCACGATTCTAACTTCTTCGGAGCAAAGTAACCTCCAAGGAGAAGTATCCTTGTGATAACCTGTAGAACACTGATACAACCAAAATACTATATTTTCTATGTAATTATGAGTTAGACCAGTGACTATTTGGAGTCAATATGAAGATAAAATAAGAGTTAATCATCCAATGATAGCATATGCAAATTAAGTCGTGTATATTATCCAATAAGCACTAAAAGTTGTAAACCACTCAATGAATGTATGAGGTCAATCTAAGATCCTCACATAAGTATGTATCATAACAATAGTAAAATCAATGACAATATTTCGAGAGATTATAACCAATGCCAATGTGTATCATCAACTAAGTATGAACTAGTTCAATGTCATTCAATGATTGAGTTCATGTAAGTTAGAATGAAACTTTAGTAGCTAACCAACTTCAATGATAAATGTAGATGGCCACGATGTATTAGTAAGATGCCCAAAACAGAATTAAAACTCAGCTCATGCGATCACTTAGCAAACTATAGATATAAACATCATCAAATAGGTTTTCAATAGAACAAAAGTAATTTCCAAATCTGCATGTAAAGTTCTGAGATATACTTACACAATAGACTATCTTACTAGTGCATAGACGATGATTATTTGGAAAAGAATTTAACTCCAAAATACTCGCAAATAGGTTAATAAAATTAGATCTTAAATTTGCTAAATTTCATCATACTAACTTTCTGTTTTCTGTGTGTTAGGGAAGCATAAAGGAGGAACGACAGTTGGTCTGCAATTTTATTGCAGACCCCTGTCAAATGTAAAATGAAGGCTCAGATGGGTAGGGGAAGCAAGGAGTTAGAGAGGAGGAGAAGGGGAAGATAGACCACGAATAAGGGAGGAAGGATGGAGGAGATACTGGAGAAGGAGGGAGGAGAGGAAGGTTGGAGGAGCAACAGTACAACAAGAGGCTCGGGGAAGAAGAGGAGGCCAGTGAAAGGGCTTGGAAAGGAGGTCGAGGGTAGGGAACAGGGCTACGGATGGATGGAGGAAAGGCAGCAGTAGGTTTGAGGGGAGAAGGACTAAGGTGGAGGACTGGGAGGAGGAAAGGTAGGAGGGAGAGAGTGTAAAGAGGCTAAGAGAGGGGGGGCGAGTATGGTGGAAAGAAGGGTGAAGGCAAGGGAGGTTGGGGAGAAGGAGATTAGGATAGTTTAGGTATGTAATTAAAGCACAAAACTCAGAAAAATCATACTTAGTTTTAGGTTTTAACACTTAGAATATAGGGTTT
The DNA here is from genome assembly GCA_027924585.1 of Larix kaempferi. Lineage (NCBI taxonomy): Eukaryota > Viridiplantae > Streptophyta > Pinopsida > Pinales > Pinaceae > Larix > Larix kaempferi. The sequence goes on from BSBM01000254.1 coordinate 2,369,800, forward strand.
TTAATATTTAAAATTGAAAACTAACTCAAAACTCAAAGAATTAATACTAATGTAACATAATATTTACAACTGCGAACTCAGAAATTTAGGTTAGGAGAAGAAGATGAACAACTTAGGGTTTTATTAATGAAAATTACCTAACCCTAGAGCATAAAAGAGGATGGCCCTCCTCTTGAGATGGTGCTTGCCAAATTTGGAAAGCTAGGGCTTCTTCAACAACAACAAGGGTTGGTTGATGATACCCTAGCTTAGACAAACTTTGGAGACCTAAAACTCAAGTTGACAATGCTAGGATAACTAAAGGCTAGAAAATTACTTATGCTAGGGCAAAATGCAACACCAATGGCTACCATTCAACCTTAAACAAGCTCACATCCAACATTTAACAAAAAGACATCAAGAGAAAGACTTAGATACCTTCTTGTGCATGTGTCAAGCAAACAACTCTTAGCATCACCTTAGCAAAGAAACAAGAGCAAAGACTTCAAAGATTTGTCCCCAAACTCGCAAACATGATTCATCCTCAAGAGGTGCGCATCACTCAAAGATCCCTAGTGAGGGCAAAAATAAGAAATAACAGTGTAATCCCATAAGTTGATGTCTAAAAATAAAGTGAGGAAAAGTTATTTATACATTTTCACAATCACTTTACAAAAATAAAATAAAATCCAGGCCGACATGCATTTATAAAATGTCAATTTGAAATTAGAAATGTCAACTTAAAATTAAATAAAATAATCAGAGTAGTGGGTAAATTGGTATGTTTCCCCAAATTTGACCCACACATGGCCAAAATGGCTAAAGATGAGCATATTGGTCTGTTTTTAAGGCAATACTGCGGAGGGGGGGTCGTCATGCTCCAACTAACCCCAACAGTGATGAAAATCCCTCAACGCCCCTCCTAATCAAGCATCACAGCCTGGCTCAAGTATGATGTCATCATCAGAAGAGGGGCCCAAAGAGAGGGGCGTTGGTGAGCTAGAGGGCTAGGAGGGTGCTGGAGGTGCTCTGAGGATAAATATACGCCTCGGTGCTGAAAGATCTGTCACCAGAGTACTAAATCAGGGTTGGGTTCATGTGACCCAATGATCCACCCATGGAAACCCCGAACACCAACTTCAGGGCTTCAAGCCCTTTCATGAGGCAGTCAACGATGCCACTAAGCCACAGTACTTCCAAGAGAGAAACCAGAGGGTCTAGCCATAACTCTTACCCATAAAAAGCTGGCTAAACACCCCTCATGGAAAGAAAAAATGCCCTCTCTCCCTGGGGAACCCCTGCAGGTGCGCTGGTATTGGTACCATCGTAACACTAGCTCCCATTATGGGACGAGTACTCCTCCAAAGGGTGCTCGAGAATCCAAGAATCATCTGGATACCTGTGGACCTACACACATGTCAAAAAGGACATCAAACTACCATGAGGCAGACACTTATGTCTTGCATTGTTCATCCTAAAAATAAAATAAATGCATAAAACAATGACTAATCTATGTAGACATGAGGGGGTGGCAGGTGCGGGGGGGATAATCTTTGATCCCGGAGGAAATAAAGTTGCAGACTTCTCTTGGGGACTAGACATCAGCACCAATAATCAAGCCGAGTGGTTGGCCTTGTATCACTCTCTTGAAATTGCTACCACCTTCAACATGGATCATCTGCAGGTATTCGGGGATTCCAGGCATGTAATTCAAGCTATGCGCAATGGTAACTCCCACAAAAGCTCTAAGAGTCAAAGATTTCAAAAAAGAATTAAGAGTCTCGAGATCCCTATTGATACTCTCTTCTTCCATGTGCTTAGAGACCTGAATCCTATAGCGGATAAGTTGGCAAATGTTGGTGCCACAATGAAAAAGGGGCAAGCCTCTCATAACAATGTTTTAGAACATATTTTTATTCCCTAATGATCTATTTGTTCTTGGGTTTCCAACCTTGGAGAAGATCTTTAAAGGGTGGCTCTCTACAACACTTGAGAAATCAAATTCGTCATGCCTTGGATTGGTTGACACACCTCCACCCTTGCGCCCTCCACATGGCTTCCACAGTTCTCACACTTGAGCATTTAAGGCTCCAAACGTTCGTTGGTTTCATAGCCCAAAGGATGGAGCGCCTTACTTATCCTGCTCTCGCTCCGACTCTTCAGCAGCTCTGCATCACCGCACCGGAACCTGTTCTCCCGCTGTGTGAAGTTGACTCTCCCTCGCCCAGTTCTGCACGTAGCATGGAAGGGGTTAGACAGGCCATAGCCACGTTAAGCCAGCTCTCCTCGGAAATCAAAACCTACCTGTGCAGAACGTATTCTACAGTTTGCACCACCGCAAATCAAATAGAGGAATTGGCCATGGAAGACAGGTACATTCACTCTCGGCTCTCTTGCTTGGAGTCACGCATGGAAGACATGGACCGAAACATCATCGAGCTGATGGAAAAAGTGGATAGTATTAAAGCAGATACCTCTATTTTTTCCTGCAAAACTCATTGCAGCATTGTGCAGGAAGCCCCAACTATAAACTAGGAGATGTTGGATGCGGCTTCAGTTAAGCAGCAGAACTTCAGTTAATGTCACTCTCTTCACCTTTTTTGGAATTTCCTCCATTCTGCAGGTTCTCTTAGTTGCTCATACTCTGAATGTTTTTTTGCCTTATATTATGTAATCAATTTGTAAGGGTTTATCCCAACAGCATGAACAAAATCTATAGGAAGTCAAGATGTAAAGAACTCAGTGACAAAAACTCTATCAATCTCTGCAATTTTCCTCTTTCAGATGCAGAGTGCTGGCTTCTATTTTTGTAATGAATGGCTGTGCACAGCCTTTATCTATATATATATTTTTCCCCTGTTTCTATTAAAAAAAAACTATGTAAACATGAAGAACGTCAAATGCAATGCATGGGTAAACATGCATGCCTAACTAAACCTATCTATGTTAAACATATAAATCAGAATTGGTTAAGTAAAATCATACCACCAATGTAACCATTTGTGTAAGAAATTCATACCTGATGCTTTACCTTTGTCTTTAAAACGAATCCAAGACAAGCTCTTACTGATCACGAAGCAAATACGTACCAAGGTCTCTGTCATGATAGTAGATGAGGATTGGATGGCTATGACGACCCGAGAGCTTTGATATTGCTTCCACGGATAAGGGTTGCTTTTACAAGCTCCATTTATCCAAACTTCTACGGGGCTAATGTATGGACCATCTTCATCATATACTAGTGTTGAGAAAAAATTGTGCTTGAAAATTGCTTGATTGTCAATTTGAGAGAGCATTGGTGGAGGCGGACCTTGCAAATCTTCATATATTAGCTGCAACTTGTTTGAACAATCCTTTGGAAATACATGCATATTGTTCTTCTTCATAATTATCATGTTAGTTCCCCTAACGATCTTTAACATTTTGAAATTGTCAACCACATAATTCATGCTTTCACATTTCAAACGAAAAGATAAACAATAGTAATCATGACAATGTGAAAAGAAAATCATACCTGTCCACATATCTTTATTGTCTTTACTGGAAAAAATTGTTGACAACTTACCGATACTAGACGAAAAGGGTTGAACACTTCTCCTAGAATATTGCTGATTAGGGAACACCATGAACTGAGAGACAATAATGAGAGTTTGCATGTGGCCATCGATAACCGGCCCCACATCTTGCACTACTGCATCATTAAGCAAAGCAAAAGGGTTGATCCATTCTTCATCGAACGAAGAGCAAACTTTTTCACCCACATATGTTCTTGGGAGACGATCTACCATGATGCTGCAAGGTCGTGAAGAATCGTACATTGGTGGACCAAGGAACTTCCAATAATCATCGTCTTCTATAACCCTGTAATTTTCTTCCAAGAGAGCCAAAATTTCATAAGAAACCGTAATCTGGGGGAACGGAGAATTCACCTTTTCTTCAGTTTCTTCAATTAAAGCCTCTTGTTCTTCATCTTCAGGAGTCACTCCATTTCCAATCACAAGGGCCATTACATCATTTAACCGATCCTGAACAATGTTTTATCCAAGTAAACCTTCTGAGAATTGATCTTCGTTATGGATCTCTTCACTGAACAAGTTCCTTGCATCTTAAAAATAAGGCATCCATTTGTCACGTTGCTCTGAATTCTAGTAGCTACAGAAGGTTTCTATCAATTCTGCAAATGACGATATTGTTTCTTTTTCTAGGCCCACAAACCAAGCAAGAGCCTTTCCTCCCAAGTGAAGAACAAAAGATCTCATGTAAACGTCTTCTTCCCTTTTAATGTTGTGTTCTGCAGCCAATGTCATGAACCATTCAACATGGTGCCAAGCCCTACCAGGATCGCCCTTGAATGTGCGCAAAATATCTCTGGTAACTTATCCAAACGCCCTAAAAAGTTTGACAAATCAAGAGGGGAAAAAACTATTTCATTTTCTGCATCTGTCGAATTATCAGGATCCTTAAATTCAATTGTAATATCCTCTTCGTAAGAAGATGCCATGCCATCTAGTTTCCTTGTCTTTACAGAGTACTTTTGTTATTTTTCTTCAGTCGGAGTCGCTAGGAGAGACCTGCCAAGTTAGCTCAACAAATCTCATCAAAGTACAAAAAACAAGGGCGTACCTGAGATTATTGGGTTATGAATCACTTATCAACCAGTGGAGTCACTTTAAATGAGTGGAGTCATCAAATAAGACCTACGGGGTTAGTCCTTTATAAATATTTTCAAAAATAAAAGGAAGGACTCACCTTTGAGTTCTTACCAAATGTCGTTTTGCCAAGGGTGTTAATGACTCCGGATGAACCACTTCAATCTTTGAAACGTCCCCGGAAACGATGCCAAAAATGTTACAAGGAAAACTATCAGGGCTAGTCCCGATAAGCAAAAATAAGAAAAGTGATCCAATGTCACCTCGATCATGATTCTAACTTCTTCAGAGTGTCGTAACCTCCAAGGAGAAGTATCCTTGTGATAGCCTGTAAAACACTGATACAACCAAAATACTATATTTTCTATGTAATTATGAGTTAGACCAGTGCATATTTGGAGTCAATATGAAGATAACATAAGAGTTAATCATCCAATGATAGCATATGCAAATTAAGTCACGTATATTATCCAATAATCACTAGGGTTGTAAACCACTCAATGAAAGTATGAGGTCAATCTAAGATCCTCACATAAGTATGTATCATAACAATAGTAAAATCAATGACACTATTTCGAGAGATTATAACCAATGCCAATGTGTATCATCAACTAAGTATGAACTAGTTCAATGTCATTCAATGACTGAGTTCATGCAAGTTAGAATGAAACTTCAGTGATAAATGTAGATGGCCACAATGTATTTGTAAGATGCCCAAAACAGAATTAAAACTCAACTCATGCGATCACTTAGCAAACTATAGATATTAGCATCATCAAATAGGTTTTCAATAGAACAAAAGTAATTTCCAGATCTGCATGTAAAGTTCTGAGATATACTTACACAGTAGACTATCTTACTAGTGCACAGAAGATGATTATTTGGAAAAGAATTTAACTCCAAAATACTAGCAAATAGGTGAATAAAATCATATCTTAAATTTGCTAACTTTCATCATACTAACTTTTTGTTTTCTGTGTGTTAGGGAAGCAAAAAGGAGGAACAACAGTTGGTCTACAATTTTATTGCAGACATATGTCAAATGTAAAATGAAGGCTCTGATGGATAGGGGAAGCAAGGAGTTAGAGAGGAGGAGAAGGGGAAGATAGACCGCGGATAAGGGAGGAAGGATGGAGGATATAATGGAGAAGGAGGGAGGAGAGGAAGGTTGGAGGAGAAGCAGTAGAGCAGGAGGCTCGGGGAAGAAGAGGAGGCCAGCGAAAGGGCTTGGAAAGGAGGCCGAGGGTTGCGAATGGATGGAGGAAAGGTAGTAGCGTGTCCGAGGGGAGAAGGGCTAAGGTGGAAGACTGCAAGGAGGAAAGGTAGGAGGGAGAGGGTGTAAAGAGGCTAAGAGAGGGGGGTCTAGTATGGTGGAAAGAAGGGCGAAGGAAAGGGAGGTTGGGAGAAGGAGATTAGGGTAGTTTAGGTCTGTAATTAGGGCACAAAACTCAGAAAACTCAGACTTTAGTTTTAGGCTTTAACATTTAGAATTTAGGGATTTTAATATTTCAAATAGAAAACTAACTCAGAAATCAAAGAATTAATACTAATGTAACCTAATATTTGCAATTGCGAACTCAAAAATTTAGGTTAGGAGAAGAAGATGAACAACTTAGGGTTTTATTAATGAAAATTACCTAACCCTAGAGCATCAAAGAGGATGCCCCTCCTCTTGAGATGGTGCTTGCAAAATCTGGAAAGCTAGGGCTTCTTCAAAAACTACAAGGGTTGGTTGATGATGCCCTAACTAAGACAAACTTTGGAGACCTAAAACTCAAGTTGACAATGTTAGGGTAACTAAAGGCTAGAAAATGACTTATGCTAGGGAAAAATGCAACACCACTAGCTACCATTCAACCTTAGACAAGCTCACATCCAGCATTTAACAAAAAGACATCAAGAGAAAGACTTAGATACCTTCTTGTGCATGTGTCAAGCAAACAACTCTTAGCATCACCTTATGAAAGAAACAAGAGCAAAGACTTCAAAGGTTTGTCCCCAAACTAGCAAACATGATTCATCCTCAAGAGGTGTGCATCACTCAAAGAACCCTAGTGAGGGAAAAAATTAGAAATAAAAGTGTAATCCCATAAGTTGATGTCTAAAAATGAAGTGAGGAAAAGTTATTTATACCTTTTCACACTCACTTTACAAAAATAAAATAAAATCCAGGCCAACATGCATTTTTAAAATGTCAATTTGAAATTAGAAATAACTTAAAATTAAAACAAAAATAATATAAAATAATCAAAGTAGTGAGTAAATTGGGATGTTTTCCCCATATTTGACCCACACATGGCCAAAATGGCTAGAAATGAGCATATCGATCCGTTCTGAAGGCCAGACTGCGGAGGGGGGGTCGTCATGCCCCAACTAACCCCAACAGTGATGAAAATCCCTTAACACCCCCCTAATCAAGCATCACAACCTGGCTCAAGGATGACATCATCATCCGAAGAGGAGCCCAGAGAGAGGGCGTTGGTGAGTTGGAGGGCTAGGAGGGTGCTGGAGGTGCTCTGGAGGATAAATATGCGCCTCAGTGCTGAAAGATCTGTCACTGGAGTACTAAATCAGGGTTGAGGTCATGTGACCCAGTGATCCACCCATGGAAGCCCCAAACACCAACCTCAGGGCTTCAAGCCCTTTCATGAGGTAGTCGGCGATGCCATTAAGCCATAGTACTTCCAAGGGGGAAACCAGAGGGTTTGGCCATAACTCCTACCCAGAAAAAGCTAGCTAAACACCTCTCTTGGCGAGAAAAAATTCCCTCTCTCCCTGGGGCACCCCTGCAGGTGCGTTGGTACTAGTACCATCGTAATAGGGGGTTTGCGTCATTTCATGGCGTGACTTTTCTTCTTTTTTCTTTATTTTATTTGGATTTACTAACCATTAGCTTAGTTTTATTTTCTTAGTTAGATTCATTTAGTTTCCTTTCAGTTATTTTCACTTCGTTTAAATTAACGAATTTCGACTTTGCATTCCCCACTATGCTCTTGTGACCATCGCAGGCTTTCCTGATATGTGGTCACCAATCAGAAAATAGATACTTAGTGGCTAGTTAATAGGGAAATCCACCCAAAATTTTATTGTCATAGTAAGCGGTTCGCATTGAACATACTACGGAGTCAGGGGGTTACTTTAAGTAGATTATGTCTCACCTCGTTGGACACCTGGTGCTATTGCACTGCACTTACTAGTGAGGATAAACTTTTAAGTGAGACAAACCCACAATAAATCCACCTTAATCAACTCATCATAATAAATTAAAACTGACCAAGAAGCATTGCAAAACATTTCCTTTTCAGCAGCATCATTCACTTTCTCGGCACTGGTCTATTTTTTTTATTATATGTTTAGATGAATTTACACATGTCATGATTGGTTAATCATTCACATGCTGCTAGTTTAAATCATAGTTGCTGCTCTTGTTCAGTAATTTTTCAAACTCCTAGATTTCTCTTCTTTAGCTTACTTAGCCTTAGTTTATTTTATTAGGGACCACCCCCCTTGGCTTCGCTAAGAGTTGGCCTAGATGGAGGAGTCAAGTGTTAAGTGACAACAAACTTGACTCGTGACTTTCCCCCAAGGACGCATCCAGTGGCTTGAATATTTTTGCCATGTTACCCGAGGTGCATATCAGGGGGCAACACTCCACATTAACAATTTGTACCTAGGGTTTTATTGTTGATATTTGCATAGATAACCATGTAAATTCGAAACATTATGACCTCTTTAGCTTTAGTGGCATTCTTAGGCTTAACTAAGCTTTTCTAGGTTGCTTAACAAAACCTAGAAAGCATATGTTGGTTTATTCACAATAGAGACATTCTTTTGGATATGGTCTTAATGAAAAATGTAATCAAAGATCTCAAAGTAACGTTATTCTTAATTTGGCAATTATGAGAAGTCCTGATGTGACTAATACATTTTCAATGTTGAAAATATTCACAATTACAACAGATTCTCGTCAATACTTGCAGACAAGTCCCCTTGACAACTGGATGTAGAGATTCTATCAATAACCATCCCTCTCAAATAAATACACATCTAGCAATAAAGAGAGAAAATGCCAGAAAATTTGCCAAAAGAATTTGAACAATGCCAAATGAAAGCAAACTGTGAACAGTACAAAATAAAGGAACAAATCATCCTTCCCTACCCTCTCTTGAAACAAATTCTCAGGAAATTTACATTTTTGGCAATGCTAGGCTCCAGATATCCTCATAAATTTGAAGAAATTCTACATCTCAATGGAAAAATGTACAATCAATATCACCTATTCCATTCAGCAGACTTGTGAATAGCTTTTGAAATATTTAGCCAGACAACTTCGGGTATCTTGTGACAGGAAGTCTTAACCAAGGCATTTAGAACATCAATAAAAAACTTTTGTACCTCGTGCCTAGCTGCAATACTAACTAGCAAAGGTATCCATACTTCAGGTGCAGCATTCACAGCTCTGACAAAAGCACGCAGGCCAGAAATAACCCTAATGAGAAAAATGTGATTCTGCAACAACACAAACATTGAGATGATCATTATGTATTCAACTCTTTACTCATTTCTCTCCAAACAATTTCACTAACTACTGGTAAGTGTTCATCTAGAAGGGAAATGAAGAGCACGTAAATCATGTCCCCCAACTCAGATGCAGTTTCATATATATATATATCCATGTTTGCATCGATATTTATGTATTACTGTCATACCTATCCTACTCCTCAGAAGAAAAGACAAATATGAGAACATTTGTATTTGGAAGGGCTGGCTGTGACATCAGAACTAACAAAGACTTTATTTTTTCCAGTGCATATGAATTGTGAACACACACACACACACACACCAAGAATCTAGCAAACCCCTATGTGCATTTGATCTTGAAACAAAAAATTCAATTCAAGAAGCCTAAAATACATAAGGAGAATTCTCACAGTAACTTCCTTCTGAGTCTGAATTGGCATGGATATGTACCTGTTCATTTTCCATCTCACCATCTTTTGTTGCAGATGCTCCCCTGGAGCTTTCTGAACCTGTATTTTCCCTATAATGATGAGCTTTAAAATGAGAATCATGGTTTCCCCTTCTTGATGAAAATTTAGACTTTGGCTGTCCCTCAATCATAGCGGATTGGTTCTGGGATGCATGTCTCGTCTCATCCCAATCATCATGAACCAATTGCTCTTGTGGTCCATTTTCATTGTTAAAATTTTGTCTCTCTTTAGAGAAGCCTCTACTTTTGTTGGCTTCACCACTCTCCGGATAAAGATAACCAAGAAGCTCTTGCTGCAGAAAAACATCTAGTGCTTTAACAATATCTTGAACTAGTCGAATTTGAACCCTTTCACCTCTCCCCGAGAAAATAAAATCAAACAGATCTACTGTTGCTGCAGCAACAGCCCGCATATCAAAAGATAAAGTCCATCCTTTTACTGCAGTAGAGTCCACATCATTTTCTGACCTGTTCCCTTGAGCATTTTTATCTGTGACCGAGGTCTGCTCAGCAATTGCCATTACCTGAATGCAATAAGACATTAATTGGAAACTGCTCTTAAGGAAAGGATCCAAGAAACACTTCTATGTTAGAACATATGTATCTGTTCAAAATTTCCATTGCTTGTCTTAATATTTTTAAATTTGTACACATAGAATTAAGCTTAAGAAGGTAAGGTTATTTCATTAATATGATGATATGATCCCATCAATTGGCGCTAAAATAACACAGTAGAAAAAAACCTGTGTCATTGGAAAGCAACTTTTGTTTTAATTAATTTTGAAGATACCCAGGCCATTAATTTGATGATGCTTTAAGCAGCAATATAATGTTAACAGAAGCAACTAAATTCAATTCTTTGCATAGGCTTATTCCCTTAGTTGTAAGCACACAATTTACTGAGTTAAAACCTAAGTTCCAGCCCACAAGAGTGTGGTCTAACAGCAATCAGTGAGATGATCGGGCTTGTACTAACGTGGAGACCTGGGTTCAAAATGCTTTGTGGGTGTGGCTAAATATTTCCTTCTAAATATAAGAAGTATTCTACAAGAAAAAAAATTTACCTGAGTTCCAAAAATTTCTCTCTGAGTATGGGCCACGACTTGCATCCACATATTCGCTCTTCAGATCAAGGTATTCAGTATAATAGACGTTTAGTATTGCAGACTAGGATGTACTTAAATGCCAATATGCCATAACGATTTAGAGACAAATAAAATACCACTGTCAACGAGTACTACTTGAAACTTTTTCCGTTATTGCAATGAGTATGTGCGAATGGGGAACAGTTGGAGGTTGTTTGATCTACTACAAGGGAATAATTATGAATCATGATGCAACTGTTTGAAACATAAGAATAAGTGCACTAGTTTTGGATACCCCAGATAAGCCAACTTTATAATCAGTCAAAACACTCAGGATCACATGAATCAACCTTTTATTATCTTTATCAAAATTATTTTCATTACATCCAAATCTAATCAATGAGAATCATTTTTTTGAACATCTAGTATGATGATTGGACAATCTTACAAGTATTTGAGGAATTAAAATAGGTGGAAAGTTGGAAACCCATAGCATGTTCTATTCATCTCAATGGACATAGCCAGAGTTGAGGTATATTACTGAGAAAATCAAGCCATTAACAATTAGAAATTTTGAAATCAACTGCCTTGGTATCAATCTTAATATAAAGCTACATTTTATAACTAAATATGGAAGTAACTATGGTTCAGGCTGTCTGAATCAAGCTCATGCTATGGTGAAATAAATAAGTTTTCATTTGGATCAAAGAATTGAGCCATAAACTATGAAATCAGCATTTAAATAACAGTAAAAATAACTAATGGTATCAAAAGAAAACATTTTCCCATTCCTGGTATCCCATACTGTATCACAGTTAAGAGTCTGGTTGCTCACCTACAGTAGCTGTTGTGCCATTCATCTTAGGTCGAGAAGCCAGAACTTGAGTAATTATACTTTTGCTATTTTACATTGAATATATGTTGCATTCTTGTTATCTATACATGGTAGGTTGCATACACCTGTGTTTGCTACATCTTCTGTCTTGCAATGGTTTCAAGGGGCTGTGGTGATGTGTTGCAGGTGTTAAATTTTTCTCATATAGCAGTAGAAATACAATTTTCAGATCTTGACAATTATTTCCTAATGATTCAAAGCATTCATTTCGTCCCACAGTTTTCATTGAATAATTGCACACTGAAAACTTCAACTTAAATTGCAGCGGAAACAAAAGATCATAGAAACATAGCCATGCACAATAGACACAAGAATTTTTACCTTGGGAAACCCAAACTTGGGAGAAAAACGAGCCAACTTTTCTTAGAAGAAATCAGTCCAATTCAAGTATATTACCATTCCTGAAGAGAAACCCTAGCACATCAAGTTCATCCTCTTTTCATGAGGAAACCCTAGTCACAAGAGAGTGCGACCTTCACAAAGAAACCCTAGATAGGGATAGCTAACCTCTAGAGAAGATAAGAACCCCAAATTAGCTCCTTGTGCCTTAGCTAGGCCTTCTTGACAAGTGTGCATTAGCTGGAAGAGTTGTTGTGATGTGTTAGCTAGATTAAGAAAATGAAATGTTAGCTGTTTATTTATACACTTCAATTCACCCTGATTTTTCTTATGGGGCCAACTTGTACTTTTGTTTTCCCCTTTTCCTTTTATCTTCAGGGCTGACTTGTCCTTTCTTCTTCTTCAATATTTCTCGGGCTTCTTCAATGCTATATGGGACTTCTTCAATGGTTGACTTGTCTTCTTGGTTATTTCTTCATCGTAGAAAAGTTGTCCTTGTTGATGATCATCTACTCACATGCACGACGCACGTCTATTCACCCATTGAGCTCTAATGTTGATTTGACCAACACCAAGAAGTCTCAGACACTTCTTTGAGCCTATATCAAATTCAACATTAGATTAGACTTGTATATTCCCCAAGGGAATGAAATCCCCTATCAAATAAACAAGTCAAATCACTCTAATATAGAATAGATCACTTCATCCTGGAGCAGGGAAAGTGAGAGCACCTTGGGGCCCTTCTCCACACCATATGACCTGGGAGAAGTACTACCCCTGCTTGGGCCATTCACCTCTAGCCATATGACTCAAGCTCCGAGGGTGAATGTATCAATCTCCCTTGGTCAAATCAGGATGACCAATCTGGAAGAATGTCTACCCAATGCTACAACCTGGAGAAACATCAACACTCCCTCTCGGCGATGGAGACATTCTGCATCACGCCAAGCTTACTTGGTGAGAATGTCTTCAATCTGCATCTCGAGTTTTGATCACGTCTTTTAAAATCTTCATCTTGATTTTTAAGATACATAGCAATGTTGGTGACCATTTCACACATGTTTGACATGAATTCCATGGTCATCTTAGGAGAGATATTGTCTTGAGAAGACAACTCTAAATGGGTTTGTTTCTTAGTGGAGTCACGAATTGGAGTCGCCAGGTAGACTTTTAAACTCTTCTACCAAGATGTATGTCGTTAATATGCAGGGAGAGAGTGAGTGACAAATAGATGGATATGTTTTAATTAAGGGTTGAAATGATAACCATCTAGATTAATCCGGATGCAATAACATATGAGTTATGCATGGATAATCGCAGACACCTAAGGTAAGCCTCTACCTCCCCGGCAACGGCGCCAAAAATGTTATCACACAACTTGTAGTTGTCCCTAAAGGTATCCCATCCGAGATGGTAGAGGAGATAGACAACTAAAGAGGTGACTCAAGAGATGCCACGGTTCCCAATGCAAGCTGGGAGTCACGATAACCGAGGCACTCTTCACTTTAGATCGAGATAAAATCAAGACCAAGGGGGGGACCCTAGCCAATCAATGAAGATTAGCTAACCCAAAGGTTCCTAGGGAAACGTGTAAAGAGTTACGGAAACCAATGAGTGAGGATTAAGTGGACCAAAGAGTTTAAGATGTGGTTGAAGAAGCTTAAGAGGTGACAAGTGTTTCAACCAATGAATGACTAAGGCCACTTATGAAGCTCAAATGGGTAGATCTAGTACCATGAAAATACACAAGTGGGGCCCTCTCCTTAAAAAGTGGAAAATGGTCCAAATGGGGCCCACTTGGTTAGATTGGGGTGAGATGGCACTAAGTGGATGCAATGATGTAGATCTATGGATCTAAGATGAGATAGACAACACCCACATATGGGATCTAGCAAGAAGGTCACTAATCCAAGGAGTGTGAATTGCCCAAGGGAGACTAGTGCCTTGAGATGAAGGGGCAAATGGAGTCCAAATTATGCCAAAATGTAGATCGGGGTAGTCTAGGCAATTATCAAAGTGGGTTTAAGGTGGCATGCCCCAATATGAGCTAAATCTCCATAGATCTAAGATGGAAAATGCATCACCAAGTGACCCAAGTGGGGCTGAATCCCTCAAAATCAGGAATGGGGCCCACAAGGTGAAAATCAACAAGGTGAAGCACTAAGGGTAGGTAATCAAGGTGGATCTATCCAAATCAAGTGGGATCTCACCTACCCATGTCAAGGATCTAGCCCAAATAGCTTTCCTCAAGGAGTGCGAATTGCCTCAAGGAGGGCTAGGTGCCTTGGAAAGTGTGTCAAATGGAGGCTAATTACCACCAAACTATAGATCTGAATTGCCGTGGATGCTATTGAGGTGGGTTCTTTAAATTATCCCCAAAGCCAAGCTAGATCTAGGTAGATCTAGAAAAATGTGAAAACAAGGGTTTTGATTTTAATGGTTTTTGTGACCAATAGGATGGAGAACAAGCGAAATAGATACGTACCATGTAGATCTTACCTCAAAGCTTGCGGCCTCTTAGAATATGGATGATTCTTGCCCTAGTTACAATTCCAAGCTTGATCCAAGTGTCTTCAACCCAAATTGTCCAAGCCCTAGGAGGAGAGATGTCTCATGAAACCTGTAAATCAAACTACAAGAAGTTAGATTTGATCCACAAATCAATGAGATCTAAGCATGTCATGTCAAAGAAGCAATCAATGGACAAAGCACAATTGAAAAACTCCTTCAAGATGAAGATGTCTTGTCCATGGGGGATGTGAGCAACCCCTACAATCTTCCCATCAAGCAAAACATGCTCTAGCTCCAAGCAATTCGGCCTCCCTCTCTTGATGTCGATTTCACCTGAAAAGAAAACAATGTCTAGAAGCAAGAGATGCAAGAACATATACAAGAGTAACCCAATCAAAGCCAAGAATTAGATCTCCAAAATAATATTTTAATTCCAAGTTTTCTAGAGCCCAAAGGAGCTTTTACAATAGGGGGTCTCCTCCTTATATAGGATAATAAAGACCAAAACCCTAAACCACAAAACCACTTTTTGAAATGAGTGGTTGAGATCAAAAGATCTAACATAATAATCAATGGCTAAGATGAGCCTAACAATACAACACATGGATCACTCAAAGGGAGGGTGACGTCATCCCTAAAAATGACTAAGGAGAGTGACGTCATCCCTCAAAGAGGGCTAAATATACATGGGCCCACCTAATATGACATGGACATGACTCAAGACATACATGGTGGGGCTAGCAGGTATCAATCCTTACTAGCTTGTCCCCGTGGCACAATAATATAAAATAATAGGACTATGACATGTCCAAATATCACAAACGATCAAAATCCTGTCTCCAAAACTGAGAGAGACATGCAGTAAAAGGCCTCCTGTGGCCAATGTGGACCCCACTGATTGATGCCAACTGATATGTAAGATGGGGGGTTTACTCGAGAAGACCTTTGAGAAGACCAAGTGCCAAAACCTTGCCTCAAATGCCCAAATCGAATTCCTTAGTGACCCTTTTATTCCATTTTTAATCCTCCCGAAAAAACCTTGTAACTGCTCAAACTGCCACCTAGGGTGCCTACGCTGTCAAACTGAGGGCACCAGGCTGTCTGGAAGGGGGGCATAATGGTAAAATCAATTGGTTGGACCACCCCCTCCCTACACAGCGCCATAGGAAACGACTGGCCTCCAAGCCTTTGCTGGACAAGCTGGGTCAGCATGCCCAAAACTGGTCAATAGGTGGATAACTGCATCTGTCACTGTCAGAAGTGCCCGGAACTGAAAGGTAAGTGTCTCAATGGATCCAAAAGACCCAAATCTACTAGAAATGTGTACTCATACACCATGGGTTGACCTGAGGGGTCAACTATAGGGTCCACCATACCGGGTCAGTGTAAAATCTGATGATCTGGAAATAATAATAAAACTGTTGAATAGCATCAATCATCATTTGAATCATATGTCCACCGTATGGTATCATCAAAAAGAGTATGTGGGACTATCAATCATCATCCATAAGCACAAATGGTCCACATCATCACGGATCCCAAGAATGACCATGGTCAAACTATGTTTGACTAGGTCAAGATATAACCAAGGACAAGATTACAACAATAGACTAAGACAAGTTCCTCTAGTCACATTCACAGCTTAACTTAAAGTATAAACATCATTCCATGGCAGTTAATACATATATATATTTAATGTTATTTATATTTTACTTGCACAAAAGCTTTAATGACAAACTCACCCATTGGACATGGCCTAACTGCTAGCTAAGGGTGAAGGCTAAAACAAGGTTGGACAAAGGGGATGACTTGAACAAACTCAACTAGGTGACACTTTAGACGGGGTAAAGGGGAAGCTACACTCTGTGCTGGACAAAATAACAAAGGGAAGGGTTGTGCCTCACAAATGGATAAGTTGTTTAGAGAGTGTTTATTCAACTTAGGCATCATGTTTACATCAAGTTGATCCAAGTTCATTAGGATTATTCATTCATTTCCATGTCTTTTTTGGCCTACATGACCCCTCTGGGATTTCACATGTGCTAAGAAGCACAACTAATCGCAAATTGCATCCGAGGTATGTTCATATATACAAGGTCAACAATAATAGATATAACTTTGAGTAACGATTGCTTTTTGGACCTTTTCTATACCCTTCGAGGGATATTTTTAGCAGTTCATCGCTATAGCCTTTTATCATGTGTGTTAAGAAACACATTCTAGAATTTTAAGTTCACAAGGTTTCATAATACATTTCCAATATAAGTAGTACATGAGCTTTCGGTTTTAGCCAACAACATCTCAAGTGATTAGGGGGACTTCTGCACAGTGCCAAACATCGAGACAACCAACTAGAATGATTTAGACATACAATCCAACTCACCAAAGGCAAGTTCTATCACCAACTTAGAGCCGAGACACAAAACAAACATGGATGCGATCCAACACAGAGGTAGAAATGGGGAAGTCCTCAGTATCAAGAAGTCAAGAAAGCAAGTCAAGGGTGAAAGCCAAATTAGGAAGGTCATGGATGGATAGATTCAAATGAATGTGGAGCCTAAGCTAGCAGACAAGGGTGTCGGGAAATACCATATCTATGCTCATAGGAGGGAAATGAATCCGAATAGTATTGTCAAAAAACCTAAGTGTGCAAGTAATACATCCATTTTATATTTGTAACATCATCCAAGATATTTCATTTTATTTTAAGTAGTACTGCCACATCATGAATCATATACCAAGTCAATGCTATAAAGATGACTAAAACAACAAGATAATAATCCAAAGTCAATAATCATAAGTCCATAGGTCACATCACATCATAATAATCATCAATGATCATCTGAAACACTGCTGTAATAACATCACTGGGCATTGAACTGAAACTGTATGGAACAAAGGGTCACATTGATCATCAAATCTAAGCTCTCAAGGCTTAGCCTTGGCACAAGGTTTAATAACAGTCTGATACAATATACTGCTCTGATCCATGAGTGATCTCAAAATACAAGCTCATCATAACTGATCTTTGTAAAAGAAAAGCTCTGAAATGTGCAATATCTGCTCAGCAAGAATAGTAGCCCAGCTACTATGGTGTGATAACATGCCTCTTCCCGATCACTGCATCATCTCTGGCTCTGATAGCTCTACTGACTCCTGATAATCTAAAGGATGAACAACTGGCCTAGAGGGATCTATACCATCATCCTTCGAAAACTCCTACTCCTCACTATCAATCTCCATGTTAGACTCTTTAGACCTCCTGATGGCTACCTCTTCATCAAAAGTAACATCCCGACTAACCTCAATCTGACATTGTCTTGGAATGTAGGTCCTGTAGGCCTTCAAAGTCTCGCCCTAGCTTAACTCCTGTGAACGCCTCCTCAGGAGTCTTGTTGTCATGTCCCTTTCCCGATGACCACCTTGGAGACGACTCATTAGCCTATCCAATTCCTATAGGCTATAGTCGAGAAAGCAGAGAATTAATTAATTATTAAATGTCACATAGGCTTAAAGTATTTTATAAAGTGACATTAATAATTAATTCCTAAAGTGACTTTATAAAAAATCACTTTGGATTAAAAGTGACGGAAAAAGTGTAAAAGGGGTTCAAAATGACATTAAAAGGCAAAAAGGTCATTTTCTCCATAAAGTCACTTTTTAAACATTTTAATAAGAGAATTGGTCAAGGGGAAGTTGTAGAGTCACAAGGGGGTAAATGAGAAAATATAAAAAGGACATGAGAGCTCATTCTCTCCATTCTTGACATTTTGCATTTTGGAAAATTGAGAAATCTTAAGCTTAGCTTCTCTTGGACGAAACCCTAGGAGAAGGTGAATAGTTTCGGTAGTGCAACAAATCTACTCTACCTATTGGAAGGAGAGATCAACCAGATTTTTCACTCGTGCTTCACGCCGTAGATGGAGAATACTTATTGTTCTCAGATCTGAAGATTGACACAGTCTGCAAGCATTTCCAGTGGTCCCGTTACCAGCTATTTTGTACAATAGCTGAATTTCTTGTGAGCCGCCAGTTTCATGAACATGTTCAATGTTCATCGTCAGTGTTCAGAAGTTCAGAAGTCATTTTCAGGGCAATTTTGCCCCATTTGTAATAACTGCATGTTCATAACCCCATGGGGAATTTGTAAAAAGTTGGTCTAAATGGGGTCCTTTTATAAAAGACTCGGCTATCCTTAGGTTTAGCCATTTGGGGGATACTCTAGAGTGTTTTTTCCTTAGGAATTATGCGCTACTCATCAGTGACGTATAATCCCTGAGTTTTTCACTCAAACCTCCAAAGCTGGAGTATTTTCCATGGTGGTCAAAACCTAAAGTGGTTATTAGAGTCTTGTGTCTAGGATTTTTTATGTGTTAGCCATCTTGATTGAGTCGAATGAACATGCACTAGGTCCCCTAGGAGTTTCGTTTGATTCCAAGAAAAATAATTTTTTTCCGTAATTTAGACCATTTTTTAATGGTTTAAATGGATTTTTTCAAAATATGATAAAAACCTCATTTGGAGGCGGTTTTGGCGTGGGGAGGCTCGTTTTGACGCTCAGAGCGTCCTCTTTACCCTGGCACCCTCATTCTTCAGTTTCCGGGCAATTATGTCACCACTGGTGGAGTTTTGGCTAAAAATGCATCATTTTGGCATTTAATTGCCAGACAAAAAGACAAAATGCACTTGGACCCAAAATTTTAAATAAGTAAAAAATGGATTATTTTAACTCTAGAAAAGCATGGATTAGGATTTTGGGTGGTATACGACCATGTTGAAGATATAAATTACATGTCACATCCAAAGTTTGGATTAAATTTTGAATTATGGAGATGATGTGAGCATGGGCCTCCTTCACGCGTGGGTATCATTCCCATGCATGATTCAAAATGAAGGGGTTGCATATGGTTGATATCGTGGGCGACCACTTAAAAGAGGTAATGCACGTGGTATTTTAAAATTTAGGATAAGCGAATCCATGGTCCAAGATGACGTGAACCAAGGAAAGGGCGTGGGCCTCTTCATGTGTGAGCACTCACGAGTTTGGTTGATGTGGCAATTGTTAAATGGTTAGGTGGTTGTTCATTAATTAAATGGTGGGCGCCTTGCTCTGATTGAGGAAACATTACAGCTCTAACACCAACAAACTCGAGCTTGTCTTCAACGTCAAACTCCAAGCTTGTCCCATGTGGACTCACGCCCTCCTTCAAATGCTCACGTCTTTCCTACTTGGGGCTCGCATATTGGCTTGGTGTTAATAACAAGGGAGGGTGGAGGCCACCTCCCCACTCCCATCTACCACGAGCTCGAGTTATCTTGTGGATCTCAACTCCAAGCTTGATCCTTGATTAGAATTCGATCCTCTTTTGATTGATTTGGCTTTCTTCTCATGCTAGGTTCGTTTTAGGTTATTTGCTTCTAGCTTTTGTATAAATGAGAGGCCTTTTGGCTCTCATATGATGGAGATTTTGAGCAAGAGCACTCTGCCAAAATCATATTGTAATATTTGTTTAAGCTTTGGAATAAAGAAGTGACTTTGGAGGTCCATGCATGAGCTCTATGCATTGTGGTTTCATCTTGTTTGGTGATATCTCTCTCACCCTATCTCCCTATTTTTCAATATATGCTTTAGGAAGACTATCAATCTAGTACATAAGCATTTGATCGGGTTTGTTTGTCGAGACTAAGTGTTTTGCAGGGATCACTAAAGGTGGAGAATAGTTTGGGATTAAGCTTGTCTTCATTACGCAAGGGTTTTTACCATTTAACACATTCCTTTTGCAGGTTCTTCAAATTGCTTCTCCATCCAAAGGAAGAAACATAGCTATCAGGGGCTAGCCTTCATCCATCAACATTTACAAAAAAAAACTTAATCATTGGTTACTTGTTATTAGATCCACCTCTTCAAGCTGTGGAAAACCCAAGTTTTACTCATCTCCAAGCCTTGAAACCCCATCAAACCTCTCTTTGCTTTTGTTTGGTTTGATTTTTCTCCTTGCTCTCGTTTTCATTGCTCCTAGCTTCGTTTCTTCTTCTCTTCATCTTCCTTTTCCTGATTACTGCCCTATCTTCATCTTTGCTGCCTTCTCTTTGCTGCTGCTCCTTCTTCATTACTGCTGCCCTCTCTCTGTTTACTGCCCTATCTTCATCTTTGCTGCCCTCTCTTTGCTGCTGCTCCTTCTTCATTACTGTTGCCCTCTCTTTACTGCTGCTCCTTCTCTTCCTTTGCTGCTGCTCTACTTCCTCACCTTACAATCCTTGCTTCTCCTCCATTCGGCCTCCTCCTTTCGCTGCCCTCTTCATCTTTTGTTTGTCCCATTTTGTTTTCCTCTTTGGTTAATTTTAGATCCAAATTCATCCTTGTTAATTTGCATTTAGATCTCTTTTAAACTAACGTTAATACTTTGCATTTCATTTCATAAAAAAAAAGTAAAAGTCTCAACCTAGTTTGCATTTCATTATTTGTCTTGCATCTAGATCTCTCTTAAAAGTTTGCATTTGCATCTTGCATTTTAAAGTGTTTTGGCATATAGTTTAGATTGATTAGTTTGCATCTAGTCTTTTAATTTTAAGTTTAGATCTCATCTTTTAACTTAGTTTACTTTTAGATCTTAGATTTCATTTTTACATTTTAGATCTAGGATTAGTTTCCATTATTGATTTTTTGGCTACTACTAATGGGCCCTTGAGATTGAACTTTGTTGTAGGTACTTGAGAAGAAAGATCGAGAAGAAGAAGAAGATTGAAATCAAAGGGAGAGCAATAAACCAACAAGTAGATCCAAAACCAAGGAGAAGGCTAAACCAAGAAGACCATTGAAACCAAGAACCAAATCACTCTCCTTTGTAAAAGCTCATGAGAGCTTCTTCAATTTACTTTAGTTTATTTTCTCAAAGTCCTTTCAAGGGTTAAATTCCCAAGGCATTTGCACTTCATCAATAAAGTTCATAAATGGGGTTTTTAATCCCCCACATCCAACTTTCCCCATTTGGGGAAGTTTGTAGTGTTCCTTGGTTGGTTTGATTTTTAGCTTAGATTTTGTTTCATGCTTAAATTAGTTGTCCATTATTTCACTTAGAATATTAATCGCTTAGATTAGTTCAATTTTGCAAGTAGAAATAAATTGCTTAGCTTAATTTACCTTTTTCATTTAGCATACTATTGTCATTTAGTTTTATTTCAAGTTATTTGCACTTTAATTATCTTGTTTGCATTCCATATAGTGTAGATAAGTCTCTTG
The DNA here is from genome assembly GCA_027924585.1 of Larix kaempferi. Lineage (NCBI taxonomy): Eukaryota > Viridiplantae > Streptophyta > Pinopsida > Pinales > Pinaceae > Larix > Larix kaempferi. Next base: position 2,391,488 of record BSBM01000254.1, read on the forward strand.
AACCTGTCGCAAGACGAGTCAAGAGCACTCTCTATCGGAGAACATTTTTATTGTTGCATTGCATTGCATATAGTGTAGAAAAGACTCTTGAATCAAGCCTTAAGGGAAGATCAAGAGTACTCTCTATCAGAGAGCATTTTTAGTTCTTTGTGTGCTCTAACTAAAATTCGCAACTTATCTTCCCCTTAATAAAATTTGAATTTATTCGTTTCTCCTTGCCGGAGTATGCTCTGACCAACCTTGATAGGGGTTGGAGTACTCAGAAACGGTATTGGACTGATTAATCTTGCAAGATTCAAACATAATAAAATTTTCACCCCATAACCAACGAACCGGCGTTGTTTCGTAAAGTATTCAAAAGTGGGGAACTCCTAGTGAAGGCGCCGGGCAGCCCAACCTAGACACTTGCTGGTTAAATTCTCTAAACACTTAGCTTCTGAGCCAGGCCGATCTGACCGGTCTTTGAACGGGGCCACCTAGAGTACTTCTTTCGGCTAGCTTTCCAAGACACCTAAAATAGGATCTTCATTAAAATTTACAATAAAATAAACCAAGAACAATTGCAAAACGATCTCATAAACGCCACCACTTTTTGAACTCTTGTATCAAGCAACCCAAGCACTCAAGACTATTTTTGACTCCATAAGGCACTGGTCCTTGTCATCACATTTCATTTGCTTATTATCTATCTGGAGCATCTGTATTGTTGTGAGTGTCTTGTATTTAATTCTTCAAGTGGTTGTGTATTTCAAAACATCTTGCAATTGTTATTTCTTGAATACTTAAGTGATATTGTAAATCTGTGATCATCATAAAAAACTCCTAAACAACACCCATTTGCATCATTTCACCACTTGAAACATATAAACACAAGAGCCTTAGAAAACTCTTTGTTAGGGACAACCCCCCTTGGCTTCGTTAGGAGTTTTCCTAAACGGAGGAGCTAGGATTCAGGTGACAGTACCTGGCTCATTGCTTGCCCCCAAGGCCACACCTTCCCCACTTGTAGTGAGGGAACAACTTTCGAAAGATTTCTGCTGCTGGTGTGCATCTCGGCGGACAACAGGTCCTATAGAGGGAGGCGCAATTGTTGTTTAAAGTTTCTTGCTGTGGAGGAGAGCGCACCCATACTACTGTGACTGTTATTGTGGGAGGGCGCATTACTAGAGGAAGTTACCACTCATATTCATCAACTAAGTCTGGACCAGCAAAAGAGGGTGCACCCACTTCTATGGCTGCCAAATCGTAGAGGAGTTTGAGAGTTGGCTTTATTACTGAACAGGTTGGAGAGGACGTTTCCTTCAGCTGGGCATATCTCCATTCTTCATTGACTCTGCTATATCACAGGCTCAACCAATTCGTGTTTCCCCAAAGTATCATTCCCATTGTAGCTGGGCGCACTGTTGGGGGATTTACATCTGGGTATAAGCTTCACAAGTTATATACAGTCAAATCGTGAAGGTGGAGGGACGATCTCTTGTGTTTACTTACTGCTGCCACGAATTCCCAGCTTATTGGGCCATCTTCAGACTTGGTGAAGGTACTCTTAAATACTGATTTCCTGAGTAGTATTGTCATTGTATTTTGTCACTGTGTATGAATTTCCCAAACACTCAGCTACAGGACTGCTCTATAATATTACAATAAATCTGAATATTAAGGACTGTCATATGGCTCAGTTGCAAATGATTTAAGCTTCACTTTCATGCTGAGATGTGTTATATTTGAAGTCTGAACTGTGTTATTAATAGCTCCTCAAACAAGTCACAAAAATCAGATTTGGGTTGTCAGCACCTACAGGAAACTTAATATAGTGACAAACTGTTTGTTAGAACTCCTGAGTAAAAGAGGCTTCAAAATATGCAGCAGTATGTACTATGTATTAGTTTGACCAGCACTTCCAGGCAAAGTAACTCAGCTTAAGGAACAAGCGAAAGTATCATAGCAAGCAGTTGTAATAGGACAAACAACACCTACATTAACCATTAAGTTAAGCCTTCCAAGTGTTTGCTTAAAATCCTGAACCATACTTCACCAATTATCAGTGCCAAACTCTCAAATACTACTAAAGGTCACCTACTGCAGTCTTATATCAGTGATGTGGGAAGGCTCGATTTTAGTTACAAGGTAGGACAGCCTACAAATAAGTTTGAAAATCAAAAGTAAATTTGGTTAGGAATATTTCAGTGGTATCAGAGCCAAAGAATCTGCTAGCCTGTGAGGGGATTGAAATTTTATGAATACAGAAGGCAATGAACCAGTCACTAATAGGAGAAGAAGGAGAGAGCCTAGACGAATCTTTCTATCAAAGTTCAGGGAAGGACTAGTTGAATCCGAGGAAGAAGAGTGGTTGGGAGTGTAAATTTCCTTAAAATCCACTCTTGAGTTAAAGTATGCAAGTTTTTTTTTTTATTAAACCCCAAATATTACTTTTAACCACAAATGGGTTTCTTCACAATGAAGCAGAAAATAAATACTGAGAGAAATAGAACAGCAATCATATCAATAGAGACACCAATATTTTTGGGTATAAAACCCCCCGGAAAAACCCAAGATGGGAAAACCGGTGCAGCAGTCTGAGAAGATATTTTATTTAGCAAGATATAGAACAGTACAATCCAGAAATCGATTTTACCCAACCTAGCAAAATCGTACAACCAAAACTCATAGAGAAAACCCCACAAAATCGTACGGCCGTCTTGCGTCAGCGTATGGCCCTCTGCGTCAGCATACAGCCCTGCGTCAGCGTACAACCTCACCTATACGGCCCTCTGCGTCACCTGTACGTCCCTCTGCGTTAGCTTTACAGCCGACTGCCTGCGTGACTGAGTAAGGCCTCTGCGTGCTTGTACGGCCTCCTTTGATTTGCCCAAGTCGCCTTGTCAACCTCCGAATAGAAGTTCTTCGGTCTCACTCTCTCTAAAATTTTCCTGCAAACTGTCTTTCTCACTCTCCGGCTGAAAGCTATGAGCAAGAAATCTCTCTGTGTGTATGTGTGTCCTCTCCACCAAATCAATCTTCCTTTTAAGTTTTTTACTCAATGGCCAAGCGAAAACCCTAACTTCTCACTATGGATCAATGGATGAAATCCTCCGATGAGATCAACGGCCAAGATTAGATTAGCCATCAATTAAATTATTTTCACTTTAACTTTATAAAAAGTAACTCCATTAAGTCAATTAATAATTAGATCACATAATGCACTTTTCGTAAGTCTAAACTTTGGAAAAGACATTAATACATTTGGCTTCATGTTTTATGTCTTCTAGCATGCAAGGACACATGCAAATGATAGAAGACCCTCCTTGTTGCCACTTTCTAACAAGGAGAAGAAGAGCAGCTAGAGACCGAGGGACCAAGGGAGATTTGATGCACTCAAAATCTCCAATGAGCTGTCCTGTAGTGTTGGGACATTTAAAACATAGACCAACACCTTTGCTTCACTTAAAACTGAGAGATTTAATCATAAAACTTAATAATATACAATATCTAACTCTTAAATGAATGCTGGAATATTTCAAACTCGACACTCTTAATCCAACAATGGCATATATTATCCATAACCTGGGCATATTTGATCGCAATGAAAAAGCCCAAATCTGATTCTTAGCCTGGGCCATAACTAGTGTCACTGCCCTTTTTTAGAGTAGCTTGCAATTTATTTCTAAATCTCATTTGGTTACTTTGTTTTTCCACATTTTGCTTAGGGGACATTGTTGATGTATATGTAACTTTGGAATGCATTTCACCCATGTATTTCATATATGTATTTTGTACTCCTATAGAGATGTTATTATTTCTCTATACGAAAGTGTCATCATTTATATTGTAAGTGTCGTAACTTATACTTGATGGGTTATTAGACCACCTTGTTGGGGTTGGCCCTATATAAGTCATGTGGGTCAAAGGGTTATTAGACCACCCTAGTGGGGGTCGGCCCAGTCAGCATTATGTTAAGTGGTTAAGTTGAGGCCGACCTAGTTGAGTAAAGGTCAAGTAAAGTTAGTGTATAAATAGAGAGTGTGTCTCTGTCATTTCACACATTTTATTCTCTCACTCACACTTTGGAGAGTGGTGCACTTGTGGAGGAGGAGGCTCTGCTGCTAGGAGAAGACTATCTCTTGTATTCTGGTTGTATCATCGCTCTATCTATCTCTGAGGAAGTTATTGGAGTTTTTCACCTTTATGGTTTTCCCCAAGTAAACTCTATGTCTCTTGTGTGCTTGCATTATTGTGTCCATGATTGATATGCTGTAGATTTGTTGTACATGTTGTTCTCTCAGTTAAGATCCTAGATTAGATTGAAGTAAATTCTGAAAATTTAACATGGTATCAGAGCTAGCCTGAAAGAAGGCATGATATGGCATGTATGACACTTATTGCATCGTAGCCTGAAAGAAGGCATGATATGGCATGTATGACACTTATTGCACTTACGATGCTAGGGCTTGATATAGGGGAAAAAAAAAAAAAAAAAACAGTCATCATATCACTTTCGCTATAAATCCGTTTTGGTGAATTTTTTGGATCTGAAACTTTTACAGGTCGAAGATCAAATCCCCATGTACCTTGTGTCCAAAGCACAACCTCTAATTCGTTGTATTTTGTGATTTATGATCTGTACAATATAGGGTTTCGGCCTCTTCCAGATCTGAGTCAAAATCAGGTGACCTTGGGAAAAAGGTCATAACTTGGGCTAGGAAGCTCCAAATGAAATTTCGTAAAAAGTGACAGGTAGTACACAGACTGTTCCACTGTACTATCTCAAATTTTTTTTTCAGAGGCTGAAGTTGAACCAGTGACACGTGGCACACCGTAAAAGTTTGCTCTCCTGTATTATCCCATAAATAGGTCACGTTGCGACACTTGGCATAACTCTCTCTCAGAGAATCCAATTGAGGTCAGACCTATCGAGATGGAAAGATAAAAGGTTGGGATATCGCAGGAACATTTTTCAGACCATGTGGATCGAAAAGTTTAGAGTTACACCAGAAACAATCAGGTACATATTTCTGTCAAAACATAATTATTTTTTAGCACCTTCATTCATGGCTTCTGGAATTTAGGGCTTCGGAGAAAGTTGGCATTTTTGTAATCGGAGACCACGGCTGGATGCTACTCATCAAAATTGAAATTTAGAGACCAAGATCAGATTTGTTGGTTGGGCAGAAGGTTGGGCTTGATCAAACCCCAGTTCGGGACTTTGATTGGAAAGATTGAAAATTAGGGCTTCTGCAAAAAATTGGAATTTTTGAATTCTGTGACCACGGCTGGAAGTTCCTCAGAAAAATGAAAGCTTAGAGCTTTGAATCAAATCTTTTGGTTGGGTGAAGCTCCGGGAAACTCAAACCGTAATTCAGGGTCCTCCCTAGTGAATTTGGAAATCTAAAAGGCAATTTCGAGGGGTGAAACTTTGCAGTTTTCAAATTCTGAATATACCAACTTGATTAGCTCATCAAGGCGCATATTTCTATCCTTTCAGAAGTTTGAAATTCAAAGTTTGAATTTTTGGGGTTTCTTTGACAAACCCTAATCCAGCTCCAGGTCTAGTTCTTGCAAATCAAGTGGATTGGGTTAATCTTAGAAGAAGATGGATTGGTCACCTGCATAAGTGAAGAAGTTCGTGTCTCAGAGGGAGATGAGGCTAAGGCCTTCCATAAGAAGATTACAAGCAATCTTGACAGGTATGGCTTACAGGTATGTTTCATGGTTAAGTTTATCATATGTTTGTCTTCATATCATTACAGTACAATCTTGATTAATTACTAGACTTGTCGTATCACCTTAATAGAAGATATTCATTGATTAAGGTTTTGACACTTATGAATGTACTAATGCATTGTGATATTGTATGAGGTTTATGTTGTTCGCTAACATAAAAGGTACACCAAGAAAGACAAATCATGTTCTACTTCAAGAACATATGATCATGGTGACATGAAGACAAAGATTCATCCATTGTCATGGATCTCATAGAAGATCTACTTTCGAAGTATGTATAACTTGGTCCTACAATGGTTAACCTATGAGACATGCAGGTTACTAGCACAAGTCACTGAAGAGAACCAGAAGACATTATGTAGGCATGTTGGACATAACTATCTAGCATTCTAATCCAGGTATGTTTTTTCTATATCAAGCTAGAATCCCCCCTTGTGTTAGGATCTTATACTGTTGTGTTGTTGATAATGATTATTCATGAATTCATAGGTTTGAATAGTCATGGCTATATGCATATTATGTTTCTTACCATAATTGATGATATGACTAACCAGAAGAATCATGAAGGTATAGGTTTGAGTAGTCACGGGTTTATGCATTGATGATTTAACTAATTTGAAGAGTCCTAGGATCAAATAAGAATATGCATGAGTAAAAGAAGACTTCCCTGAAACCTTGAATACTAATGTTTATTATTTGTGAATGATCATGACTATACATTTTTAAGATTATTGTGTTTTGATAGTATTAAGATTATACTAATAAATGTGTGATTATGTATGAGACCTCAAGGATAACACAATGATGATACTAATAAGCATGCATAGTGATTAAGGATGGATGTAAGTTCAAGGATAGGTAATCTAGGAAGCAAAGATCAAGAGGGAGCACACTCCAGTTGTTCCTGCAAGAAAGCAAAGGAGCACACTTCAGTAGTTTCTACAAGGATGCAGATATTCAGAGGGAGTTGACCACTTCTCACAATCCACATCAGAATGGAGTTGCACAGATTCAGAGGGAGTCCACCCAGCAACCAAACAAAGATAAGTATTTGAATTGTCATTTCTTACATAATGTTATTCAATGATGTATATGCTTATGTTCCTAGAATTAGGTTGTGTATTATGCATATTAGAATAGTTGCATTGATGAACAATATACTACTAATATACATGGGTAAGTGGCCTATGGCACTGTACAACATTCCATTGCTACTTATCTAGCATGAAACCTCTTTGCTGACAGGTTAGGAGTTGTGCACACTCTTAACAATGTTCTGGTAGAGATTGGAAGGCATCTAGAAAGTTACGGAATATGGATAAATGTTGTATTGAAGCATTGGCTAAGATAATTGCATGACTGTATGACATATTTCTTTATGTGTAAGAATTTGTCTGAAAATTATGAGATGTTTCTAATCATGCAATTTAACTTGTTTTGTAGAAAAGACCGTATACCTTCACCTACAAAAGAAGGACTACAACATTTGTTCAAGCAACAAAATTATCTATTGAAGATATTGAAGTTCCCAGGATACGGGAAGAATGCCATGATCCATCGATCATGAAGAACTTGGGGATGATGCACTATTTGTTTTTGGCATGGAGGTGTGGCAGAGTGCAGATGGAATCTTCCTTGGACAAGGGAAGTATGCAGTAGAGATCCTAAAGAGGTTCAGGATGATGGACTGCAAGGATATGGCCACACCTATGGCATCGAACCTGGAGCTTCTGTGTGATGCTTCATCTGATCCAGTTGATGTCACGATGTATCGTCAGATGATTGGGTCCTCTATGTACCTGACAAACATGAGACCAGATATTTGCTTTGCGGTGAACACATTGAGCCAGTTTCTGACGGATCCAAGAGATGTTCACCTGGTTGTTGTAAAGCATATTCTAAGGTACCTAAAGGGTACGGTTGATTATGGGCTCAAGTATGATGCGAATCAAAAGTTTAACCTGCAGGGTTATATTGATTCATATTGGGAAGGCAGTGCTACAGGTAGGAAGAGCACATATGGGTGTTGTTTCAGTATGGGATCAGGTGTGATCTCTTGGTTTAGTAGGAAGTAGTCCTGCGTAGCACTGAGTACAGCCGAAGCAGAGTATGTTGTGATGGATGAGCAGGTTGCAGATGTATTGACCAAGCCGTTGGCCAGAATGCAGTTTGAGTACTTCAGAGAGACGCTTGGTGCACTTTAGATCGAGGTTCCTTCCAAAGGGAAGTGATGAGTCCGGAAGATGCAGATGCACATGAGCTTTCCTGACATGGTTGATGTGTTCTCTCTTGGTCGTGATGTAATTGCTGAGCCATTTTTCACATGGTGGTAGATGTGTTCTCCCATGGTGAAAAAGTAAGGGCTGGAGCCTTCCCCGAATGGCGGTAGATGTGTTCTCCCATGTCGGTGGTGTAAGTGCTGGATGATGTGCATCTGGGCTGTGCTTCATGGACGATGAGATGATTTGAAGAGAACAATGCTATGATGATCAGGAGGATCATGGATGATGAGCATCAGGACGATGCTCCAGTTATTGCTCTGTATATGCATCGGGATGATGCTGGATATGATCAGTTGGATCATTTATATGTATATGTATGTACGCATCATGTTGGATGCTGGATATGATTAGTTGGATCATTTATATGTATGTACGCATCATGTTGGATGTTGGATATGATCAGTTGGATCATTTATATGTACGCATCATGTTGGAGGCTGGATATGATCGGTTGGATCATTTGTATGTATTTTGTATATGCATCGTGTTGGATGCTTGAACCATGTATCTGTATATGTATCAGGTGGATACATTGTATGATCAGGTAGATCATGTATGTTGATATGTATCAGGGATGATCAGGTGGATCATGTATTTGTATTTGTATCAGGTGGATACACTGTATGATCAGGTGGATCATGTATGATGATATGTATCAGATAGATACTTGGTATGCATCAGGTAGATGCATGATATGATCAGGATGATCATGGATGATGAGCTTCAGGATGTTGCTCCAGATGACTTGTAGCAGAATGTTGCAGTGATGATGATCATGATGATCATGTGTACATCAGGATGATGTATGGTGAGTATCAGGTTGATACTCTGTGGCCGTGGAACAGGTTGTGCAGATAAGCATGTAATTTGTGCCCTAGGAGATTTGCATATAGTCTCTCAAGGTTTTGCCTATGGCATGTAATTTGTACCCTGGGATATTTGGTAAATGCTTTTTCGAGGTTTTGCTTGTGACCACATGTAATTTGTGCCCTGGGAGATCCGATAGGTTGAGCCTTGTGCTCTTAATCAGTTCTGGGATGCTCTTTCGAGGTTTTGTGGTGACCACATGTAATTTGTGCCCTGGGAGATTTGATAGGTTGAGCCTTGGGCTCGTAATCAGTCCTGGGATTCTCTTTCGAGGTTTTGTGGTGAGGTCACATGTAATAAGTCCTAGAGATCTGGACAGGATGAAAAAGGCCTTAGATGCTCTTTAGGGTTCTTGCTAGGCAAGAGACTCTTTAAAGGTTTTGTGACGTACGTAATAAGTCCTGAGGATTCCACAGTATGGTCAGTTATGACGAAGACCTGTAGGTGGTGGGCCTACATCCAGTATGAAAAAGGACTGGCTTTGTAGAACTTCCTATGACGAGTATATTCAGAGATTGATTGAGATAGCAGCAGCAGTGACGATGACGATGATTCGGGGATGATGAATCGCTGATGATGATCCAGAGAAGAAGACTTGTGCTAGTAGACATGTGTCAAGAAATACCTTCCTAGTTAAGAGGGAGTGTTGATGTATATGTAACTTTGGAATGCATTTCACCCATGTATTTCATATATGTATTTTGTACTCCTATAGAGATGTTATTATTCCTCTATACGGAAGTGTCATCATTTATATTGTAAGTGTCGTAACTTATACTTGATGGGTTATTAGACCACCTTGTTGGGGTCGGCCCTGTATAAGTCATGTGGGTCAAAGGGTTATTAGACCACCCTAGTGGGGGTCGGCCCAGTCAGCATTATGTTAAATGGTTAAGTTGAGGCCGACCTAGTTGAGTAAAGGTCAAGTAAAGTTAGTGTATAAATAGAGAGTGTGTCTCTGTCATTTCACACATTTTAGTCTCTCACTCACACTTTGGAGAGTGGCGCACTTGTGGAGGAGGAGGCTCTGTTGCTAGGAGAAGACTATCTCTTGTATTCTGGTTGTATCATTGCTCTATCTATCTCTGAGGAAGTTATTGGAGTTTTTCACCTTTATGGTTTTCCCCAAGTAAACTCTATGTCTCTTGTGTGCTTGCATTATTGTGTCCATGATTGATATGCTGTAGATTTGTTGTACATGTTGTTCTCTCAGTTAAGATCCTAGATTAGATTGAAGTAAATTCTGAAAATTTAACAAACATTTCACTCTCATAAGTTTAGAACCCCATAGCAGTTCCCACAATGTGCCACATTTGAGTTATTTGTTAATTCCCAAGGCACATTGTTTCTTAGAAATCAAACCAATGTTACCCCAAGGTTCCGAGACGACAGGACACGGGTGCGGGGGGACGCACATTCGGGACGTGTGGAGACCACCCCCAAATTTTAGAGAAATTCGGGGGGGATGGCGGAACGCGAGTGTCATAAAAAGTTTAAAAATATGCAAAATATGAATCCCAACAATAACAAACCATCCCATGCAAATTAGTGAATTACTAAACACACATTCATCATTGTGCAATCATGCAATGTAAATGCAAAGTTCAAACACATTACACGATTCATCATGATTATATTAATATATGAATCTATGATTAACATGAACATCATTCATGTTTGTCACTTCTGAGTCTTTGTCATTTGATATTTGATATTTGATATTTGATATTTCAGTTTTGATTATCAAACAAGTATTATGGAAAAGCTGGCTTTCTGGCAAGTATCCGGAAAAGTTTGATTGGGGTCACCTTCTGTGGTTAGTCCAAGTCTTCTTTGGTGGACTTGGGAATCCTAAAGAGAGAGGAATTTACCTGTTTGACACTTAGGGGTATTGTCCTGAGGTTTTGCCGGTCTAGCAGCCGATTCCTCCTTGCAATCTGAGGGCTGCTAGGTTGTTCAACAACAATTGTATTTCTGTAGTTTGGGATAGCAAGGAAATAGTTATTGTAGCTTGTACATTTCAGCTTCAATGGTCATCATTCCTCATTAGGATAGCCTCCCATTGAACCTTGATTTGGCCCCCATTTTCCCAATGACAAGACACTCTTTGCTCCACTCATCCATTTTATTTCCTATATTTTATCAACTCATTTTACTAGAGCCATATTTTCACTTCACCTTGGATTTTATTGCATAGCTTTCATGATCCTATTCTACGGAAGCCCCCTTGAGCAGTAGGAGAGCTGGCCTAAAGTGTGAAGAGGGCTTGTGAAGTGACCTTGACAATCCCTCTTAGATCCTCTAAGGTCTCACTTGAGCTTTAGGACTTTATTTCAAGAAGTGAGTTTAAGAGGTAACACCTTGCAAATCCTTAATGTAGAAAATGACAACCTCGGACCACTACAGAAATGAACTAGAACCTAAAGGGTACTTAAAGAGATCTCCATAAACATGAGCACTTACTACTACTTTTCATGAAGACATAGCTTGTCTTTGACATATCTAGCTATGCTCGACTGCTTTTCAAAGTACTTGATTGGATTCTTATTTATAGGGTTGATTTTATCTCAAATTTAGCTTGCAGATTTTCAAAACAGATACAGAGAAATAGTCGACCACTACTAATCTAGCAATAATCAACAAATTAAGATTCCCCAAGGACAATGATTACAATTCAAGCTCAAATGGGAACTTCTAGTGGTGAATTAGAATACGATCCTTTACTTGTAGGATATGCAACTAGTCTAGACTCTAAAGGAAGTACTTAAAATAAGTTCCGGACTATCGTATCACGCACCACTCATTAGAGAGAGTAAATTGACTTAATGTCAGGGTAAATAATGGGGCAACAAGTAGCTAGTTTTTCCTGTCATGAACTAACTAAATAAATGAATTGCATTGATATATCTATGACAGACTATACTCAACATACATTCCCTGCTGGGATTCATGAGAGTGTAGTCCAACATAATCTTATCAAAATCATGATTAGAAGAAATGCCAACCACAAGCAGTAGAGAAGGTTGCATCATCAACCAGAAGCAGTAATCAAGGCAGTATCATCAATCTTCATCACCAGAAATAACTTTGAAACTTTGTGTTTTCTTACTATATCTGATAATATTCAAATACCACATTATGAATTTGCCAGGAAAGATGTAAATAACAGCAGATTCAGCATAAGTCATGGGTTAACCATTTACACTTAAGAGAAGCTTATACCCTAACTTTTTTTCCAGCTTCATGTTAGTCTAATCACCAGAGAGAAAATATACATTAAGAGCCAAGAGGATTCAGAAAATATACAAGGCGTTCAAGACGATGCCACCGAATTGATCCATTGTTGCGGATAAGAAGCTCCCTCAATATTTTTCTCATATCGGGATCTGGATCAGCAAGTAATCTGCCTATAATAAAAGGATATGCGCTTGCAACCACTTTAAATTCTGGATCCAATGTCTTTGCCGTTCCTTCTAGAGATCCCAGAGCTCTTATCACTAATGCATAGTCAGGAGGCAAAGAAAAGTTGTACTCATACATGACATAAGATAACTGGCTCATAATACCCTGAGAAGACAAAGACATTAGAGAGGAGATGATTTTTTAGTGTCCTCGAAGCTTATTTAAATCCAAATATTTAGACTTTCAAGAGAAGAAAAAATGTAGTACAAAAGCTCATATTAGCAGCAGGAACATGGAACCAATAAAACCTTGCATAAAAATGACTACACCGTATGCAATATTGTGAATTCTGCACTAAAATATAAGCTAAAGTATAGATGAGAATTCACGGAATGATATATGCATAAGAAGGTAAACCACGTCATACAGATGAAACTGAAAAGTGTATGCAAAATACTAGCTGAAGGTGTTGCTTAGAAAACATGCAATGCAACCTGGAAAGAAAAAGCACTAGTCACCATGCAGAAAATATATTCACACAAACTGTTTTACATCCTTGGTTGTTATTCCCAGACAATGCAGAACAAGGCACACAACATGCACAAGATAAATTACAAAATATATATTGGAATTTGAATGATTGATTATCCTTTGTATTACAATGGTGTGTATGAATACACATGAAAGGATAAGCTATGTGTTTTTCGTAAAACAGTGGTTTATCACATTTAAAGTGGTTGATAATAAATGTGCATGGGCAGAGAAAACTGATTCTCACTTTGGTACAGACCTGTTATGCAATTTTTATGATTAAAGTAATGATAAGGCTAATTGCAACAATCCCCCTGTACTATGTTTAGGTCAGGTCTTCAGCATTTCACTTGTATCACCAGTTGCACTTTGCTATCTTCTGTTGTGACAACTTAATTTCTCAATACGATGGTATCTGCAATTATTTGTCAAGTAATGTCAGAATCTACATCGTTATTATTGCACCAAGAGTAGCAAGGTGCTCTACAACCCAGTATGGAGGAGATGTTGTCACGTACGAAACATAACATACATGACAGCAACAAAAATTAAATAAATCTATTTGGGAGCATATGTCGCCTCAATTTTAAATTTTACACAAAGCTAAAAAATTTAAAACCAGCATAGATCCACCTTAAACCTGGATCTATCAAGCACCAAGAGGGATCAAATTTCTTGAGATGTAAATTTTTTACACATCAAGAAAGAATTTTACACCTCAAGAAATTTGATCCCTCTCGGTGCTTGATAGATCCAGGTGTAAGATGGATCTAAGCTGGTAGTAAGGTCAACATTTCGATCCTCGAAGCTGGGATCATCTTCAGGATGAATGTTCTATGTTTAGGTCATGTCTTGAGCACTTCACTCAAATCACTAGTTGCTCTTTGCTATCTTCTGTTGCGACAACTTAACCTCTCAAACAATGGCATCTGTAATTATTTGTCATGTCAGAATCTACGTTGTTGTTATATAAGATCAACGATTCAATCCTTGAAGCTGGGATCGTTTTCAGGATGAAGAATTTATCATTCTTGTGGAAGTATACAACCATTTTACTTTATAAAATATGCAATGAAGTTAATTTTCGTGAAGCCAACTCCCCCTTAATTGCATCTTAAGTTAACAGTTGTTTCAAAGAAACTGTATTACAGGATTCCAGGTGTTACTTAACTTACAACCATTATCACAGTTTAAGTTTTTATTATTATTTTCAGTCTCCACAGCCTCACAGAGTTTTCTTTTCAAGTAGTTAGACCTTGGAGAATAATTTTGTATCCTCTATGCAGACTTGGTGGCCTGAATTACACAACCTTTAGTTGAGCGGTTATAGTGTTACGGTTGCAATCTTACCTTGGTGACGCTAATGATCATCTAGTGGCCATTAAGTGGTTCTATTGTGTTACATTAGTGGCCCCTGTGATATTAAGGTTTGGGCTTCTTGATATTATGCATAGCATCTAGGATGAGTAGACCACTCTCGAGTCTCAACACCTATATATATAATTATATATATATATATATATATACACTTTAGTACACTATCTTGTGTGACGGATCAGATTGAATAATATCAGTTTAAAATTGTACTTGTGTTTATGTTTGTATTCATAACTCTAGCAAGATGAGGAGAGACCCAAAATATTATTAGAGAGAAGAGTTCACTTGTTGATGCAGAAACACCTAGAGCACCAACGAAGGATTCAAGCATAGGTGTTCCAGTCAGGTGAATCAATAGAAAATGTTGGATCTACTGGAACCTCTCTGACACTAATATACACTTGTAAGAGGCATCAGTAGATCAGTAAGTTAATAGATTTGTAGTTTTAACATTTGCATTGTACAGTCATGACTCATTGTAATTTGAATTTTGAAATATGTAGTTTTCTAGTGTGTACTATGCCCTATAAGCTATGTTGCAGGAAACATGGGGTATTGTTATAGCACTAATCGGCACTTCAGTGACCGAAATGGCATCCTAATGACTCTAATTGCATCCGAGCATCCCTAATGGCATCTAGATGTCCCTAATTGAACTCCAAATGTCCCTAATGTCATCTGAAGAGTCTCTAATAACTGCTAAAGGCCCTGAATGACACATCAGGATCCTCCATAATTGATGTCCCCACCTCATGACAAGGTCCCAGCTCAATCCAACCCAAAATACACTGAAAAACAAGGTTCTGAGTGGCTAGAGCACCCTTCTATGGAGCAGGCCACATGTGCATGCGGCTTCCTTCAGGAAAGGAGCGTGTGCATCGAAAACTGCACAAAAGATATAAAATTTGTGAAATTTGCGAACCTGAAAAATTGGAACAAGAGTTTCTCAGTTGTAACTCCTCGAAACCACCCTCTGACTGTCTCAACCATACCAAATAATGTATAAATAAAGAATTCATGCAAGAGATAGGTGCATCTAGCACTCATACTGTCATAATGTTGGAAGAATTAGTCTTAGTTTCCTGATTTTTTATACCCTTTCACCACTTAGAAACCCTTGTTTTTGAGATTTCATCATCCCCTGATTGGTAAGGTCTACATTCATTATCTACTTCTCCATTGTGTTCAAGAAGAAGATTGAAAGCATGGGAAGATAGAGGCAAAAGTGGCTTAGGTTGAGAGAGACGGTCATGTCCCTTTCTGAATAACCACCATGGAGACAACTTATTAGCCTATCCAGTTCCCACAGGCTATAGTCGGCTAAGCAGGGAATTAATTAATTATTCAATGTCGCTTAGGCTTAAAAGTACTTTATAAAGTGACATGAGTAATTAATTCATAACATGACTTTATAAAAGTCACTTTAGAATAAAAGTGACAGAAAAGTGTAAAAGGGGGGTCCAAAGTGAAATTAAAAGGGAAAAAGGGTCATTTCCTCATTAAAGTCACATTTTAATATTTTAATGAAAGTCAAGAGGAAGTTGAAAAGTCACAAGGAGGTAAAAGATATATTATAATACGAACATCAAAGCTCATTCTCTCCATTCTTGTCATTTGAATTTTAGAAATTTGAGAGCTCTTGAGCTTAGCTTCTCTTGGACGAAACCCTAGGAGGAGGTGAATAGTTTCGGTAGTGCAACAAATCTATCCTTGCTATTGGAAGGAGAGATCAACCAGATTTCTCACTTGTGCTTCATGGCCGTCAATTAGTTTGCATTTCATTGTCAAATCTGAGTTATTGAGGGAGTTTGCAGAAGTGTTGGTTTGTGTTGACGAGCTGGTGTGAAGGGTGCACTTGAAGGGGGGGAAGCTTCCCGATTCTCCTTTGCAAGACAAGTTGATGATCATCCGAGCCTTGAGGAGGGCGTGCTTGAGCAACATATGTACACGGATCTCTTGAGGACGAGCTACCAGCAGTTCAATGGAGGGCGCATCCATCATCTATGAAGGGGAATGAAACCACAGTTGAGTAGAAGCATACTATTGAGTGCCATTTCCCTTATAATTCTGAGTTGTAAGAATCAGAGATTCTTCATTGCGGAGGACCAGCTTATTTCCCAAAGTTGTGGTACTGTCAAAGAAGAGCTACAGCAGCAGCAAATCTCCATTTGGTGTCTGAAAAGCGAGTTACAGTGGTGGCCAATCACGCTGAACGTGGTATCTACTCCCAGCTGCATACACACAGTGAAATTGGTCTTGACCAGGTAACCATAAGCATTAACAGTCAAGATCTGAAGCATATTATTCAAGCTGCCAATATACTATTGTAAAATCAGTTTCGGGTGTCTTATTATCAATCTGGGTGGACACATCTACTGTGGGCATCAATTTTCTATTGCTGAGTGACTGCTACAGCATGGGGTTCAATGTTGGAGGAGTTTCCATTGCTCACAATTACTAATGATCATTCCCAGGCATGTATTTGTGCTTCTTGTTAAAAATATCAGTCATCCACTTTGCTCATTAGACTCTCTTAGAATATTGTTGTTTGTGTTGTTTATGTTTCCCTCATCAATGTGAATGGTATATGAGTAGCATGCAAATACTATAATCAATAACACCAAATAAACCTTTAAATAAACAAACATATCAGTGCAATAAGCAGCCCGTGGTTGAATTGAATCTCAAAAAGTGGGTATCAAATTGGCATTCAAAGAGTTTGAAGAAAGCAATGAAACAAACTAGCAACCATAACAGTGAAAAAAATTAGCAAGGATCCTAAGTGGGATATTTCAATGCTATTAGAGCTGAGGTCGCAGGTTCAATTCCCCCGAGCTATGTCAAAGGGGGGGTGTTGGAGTACCGGTTATAAACGCTGCACCTCTGGGAATATAATGTGGACTCATTGCCACACCGAGATCCTTGGACTATGTGCTTGGTTCCAAATGTTTACCAACATCTGTAAGTTTTGGTGTAACGGAAAACCTTACATCGTATCAGAGCCAGGTTCTGCCAGCCTGTGAGGGGCATGCATTTTTATGAATACTGAAGGCAACGAACCAATCATTTATAGGAGGAGGGGAGAGCCTAGACGGATTTTTCTATCAGAATCTGAGAAGGACATGTTCGGGTACACAGGGTACTACCAAAGGACCGAACACCAAGAGCAACCACTTCACACAAACAGATCACAGATCAACACACCGATGTTTTGACGTGGTTTAAACCCTCTTGAGGGAAACACTCCACGGCCCCGGCTAAATAGCTTCTACGGGACAATTTATTATGCAAAGAAAGAAAGTTACAAATGAGCTTCTCATAATCGATCAACTAAACAATGACCCTCCATGCTCTTTAAATAGAGATCATGGACCAATCGGGTGTTAAGCCACGGATCAAGGTTAGGTTTGATCTAAGAGAAGTTGAGCCGTCGGATCACTCTATGTCGGAAACATATCGTGACCATCGGATTAAGTATTTACAAATGCATACTAAAGAAACACACTATCCCTAACGGATATATTACACAAGTTGATCTTAACTAACTCCTAAGTGTCTGAATATCCTAACATCCCTCCTTGAGAACAACTTGGGATAGGATTGAAGGATTTACAAAAGTGACACTCTTAGGAGAAGGAAGGAGGCATTAGAGCCTATCCCCCCTTAATGACAAGTTCCTGAACTCCTAACATAGATCGAAGTTTAGAAAACTTTGCTTCTGTAAGAGACTTGGTGAAGATGTCTGCAACTTGATCATCTGTAGGGCAAAAGAGCACTTCAAGAACACGATCATGAACAAGATTTCTGATGAAGTGCATATGTAGCTCAATGTGTTTGCTACGTTGATGTAGAATTGGATCTTTGGCAAGCTTGATGGCACTTTGATTGTCGCACCAAAGTGGAGTAGGCTGCTGCTGCTCGAATCCAAACTCTAAAAGGATCTGTCGAAGCCATAAAGCTTCTTGACTGGCATTAACTGCTGCTCGATATTCTGCCTCTGCTGAAGAAAGAGCAAGAGCTTGTTGTTTCTTACAAGCCCAAGTAATAGGTCCAGATCCCAGACTGAAAACATAACCTGCAGTAGACTTTCGATCATCAGGATCGCCGGTCCAATCTGAATTAGTGAAACCAACCAACAAAGGTTTCCCCCCTGTACTGTAATGAATCCCAAACTGAACTGTACCTCGAATATATCGAAGTATTCTTTTAGCTGCTTTCCAGTGACTTTCATGAGGTGTCTGCATATAACGGGCAACACGACCAACGGCAAAGGAAAGGTCAGGACGGGAATGAGTCAAGTATAAGAGACTACCAACAAGCTGACGATACAAGGTGGCATCGACTTCAGGTGAAGTACAAGTGGCAAAAAGTTTGACTCCAGACTGGAAGGGAGAAGGGGCTGGTGTACAATCTTCCATGTGAAAGCGACGAAGAAGGTCACAAGCATACTTAGACTGAAAAAGAAAGATTCCTTTTTTGGTTTGTAGGACTTGGAGACCAAGAAAATAATGCAAATGTCCTAAGTCTGACATTTCAAAATTTTGTTTAAGACTGGATTTCACATGGGTTATAAGCTTAGGGTCACTACCAGTAAGAATAAGGTCATCAACATATAGAACAAGTATGATGAGATGGTTTCCTACTTTTTTGGTATAGACGTTGGGGTCAGAATGGCATCTAGAAAAACCAGTGTCAAGGAGAAAGTTATCCATTTTGGTATACCAAGATCTAGGAGCTTGCTTAAGGCCATATAAGGATTTCTTAAGGCGGCAGACAAGGCTAGAGTTATTCTGAACATAGTCAGGAGGTTGTTCCATGTAAATTCCCTCCTGTAAATCACCATGTAAGAAGGCAGACTTGACATCCATTTGATGGACTTCCCAGTTGTGTAAGGCTGCAAGGGAAAGAACAAGGCGGATGGAGTTCATTTTTGCGACGGGAGCAAAGGTTTCATTGTAGTCAATCCCTTCAACTTGGGAAAAACCTTTGGCAACTAACCTTGCCTTAAGTCTTTCAACACTTCCATCTGATGCATACTTAGTTCTGTAGACCCATTTACATCTGACAAGTTTTCTTCCTTTTGGAAGAGGTACAAGATCCCAAGTATCGTTCGCCATTAAGGAACGATATTCTTCATCCATGGCTGCATCCCAATCTGGATTCCTTGAAGCTTTTGCAAAAGTTTCTGGATCATGATTCTCGAAAACTTGAGCCAAAAGAGAAGAGGCTCGCTGAAACTGAGAACGTGTTCGACGTTGATCTCTAGGATCACCGACAAGATCACCAGTTGCTTCACATGTTGAACGGACCCATCGAGGAAGCACTTGTGCTGGTGCAACTGGAGGAACATGAGCAGGCGGAGGTGGATTTTCAGCCTCACTGTCATCATCAGAAACTGGAGTTGGAAACCTGTCAGGAAGTTGGAAGAAGAAGAAGAAGGCACAAACGCCGAATCAGGCTCACAAGACAAAGATGGCACAATCGCCGAGTTAGGCTCGCAGGCCAAGATATTTTCATCAAATTTAACATCTCTTCTAATGATTATATCATGAGAATGTGGTTGAAGAAGTCTATAACCTTTTACATCTTCAGAATATCCAACAAATATGCACTTTTCACTTTTAGGCTGCAATGCTTTCTGTTTTTCATCCGGAATGTGAGCCCATGCTTCACTACCAAACACACGAAAGTGACTTACATCAGGTTTAGTTTTACTCCATGCTTCTTCCGGTGTTATACCTTGTAATGCTTTAGTGGGGGTGCGATTAACTATGTAATTTGCACAATTAATGGCTTTAGGCCAAAATTGAAGACTTAGTCCCTTAGATTGGATCATACAATTAGCCATTTCTTTTAAAGTGCGGTTCTTCCACTCAGCTACACCATTTTGTTGTGGTGTATATGGAACAGTGTGCTGTTGTTGGATGCCTTGTTCAGTGCAGAAAGTAGTGAACTGTTTGTTAACACATTCTCCTCCATTGTCAGATCTTAACTTAATAATTTGATGACCAGATTGTTTTTCAACAAGGGCCTTGTAGGTCAAGAACATGTTAAATACTTCACTCTTAAGTTTTAGGAAATAAACCCAAGTGCGTCTGGTGTAATCATCAATGAAAGTTAAGAAATATTTGAAACCAGAAAAGGAAGCAGATGGAAGAGGACCACACAAGTCACTATGCACAAGCTCCAAGGGAACCGAGGCGTGCCAAGAGGCACGTTTGTCAAAACTGTCCCGATGATGTTTTCCGAGTACACAACCGGAGCAAACACTATCTCTGCAAGATACCATCGGAAGACTTGTCACCATATTTTCTTTACATAGTTGTTGCAATGAGCGATAATTTGAGTGACCAAATTGCTCATGCCAAAGTTTGCTCAAGGTATCACTATGAGCAACAAAAACTGAAGGGAAAGGTGATGACCCAAAGTTGTTAAACTTGTACAACCTGGTAATATCATCAACAATTCCGGTAGCTAGGACTTGTTGAGGATCTTTAAAATCCTTGATTACAACTTGGTGAAGTGTAAAGGTCTTAGTTTTACCTTCACCAGAATGAGTGATCTGATAGACTGATAACAAATTGCAGGAAATTCTTGGAACACATAGTACATCACTAAAATGACTATTATCTACTGGAACTGTTCCAGCTCCTACAACACTTAGAGATCTATCATCACCAACAAATATTTGTTTGGTGTTACATTCATGCATAGTAGAAAAGATGGCTTGATCCTTAGCCATATGATAAGATGCTCCAGAATCAATGAGCCATTCATTTGAAGTAGAAGAAGAAGATGCATTATAAGAATAACCAGAAGCACAAAGTGCATGTCCATGAGAGGTAGATTCTGAAGGCGAATCTAGGCTGATGTGGTGCTTCTTCATTGCTGCTTCCAAGGCTGCCATCTTCTTGAAACACTTAGATTCATCATGATTATCTTTCCCGCAATAGTTGCAATGACGCTCAGTCTTCTTGCCTTTTGGCTTGGATCCTTTGTCATTTTTTAAAGAAGGAGTTGACTGAGAGGATTTTGGAAACGATGCTCCGGACGCAACGGAACACTTCCCACAGCCCAGAAATGCACAGAAATACAAGAACTAGAAACCCTTTCGAGTTTCGGCAACAGTAGTTCAAGATCTAGATCATAACCAGAAGCAACACTTCATAAAAACTCTGATACCATGTTCGGGTACACAGGGTACTACCAAAGGTCCGAACAGCAAAAGCAACCACTTCAGACAAACAGATCATAGATCAACACACCGATGTTTTGACGTGGTTTAAATCCTCTTGAGGGAAACACTCCACGGCCCTGGCCAAATAGCTTCTACGGGACAATTTATTATGCAAAGAAAGAAAGTTACAAATGAGCTTCTCATAATTGATCAACTAAACAATGACCCTCCATGCTCTTTAAATAGAGATCATGGACCAATCGGGTATTAAGCCACGAATCAAGGTTAGGTTTGATCTAAGAGAAATTGAGCCGTCAGATCACTCTATGTCAGAAACATATCGTGACCGTCGGATTAAGTATTTACAAATGCATACTAATGCATACTAAAGAAACACACTATCCCTAACGGATATATTACACAAGTTGATCTTAACTAACTCCTAAGTGTCTAAATATCCTAACAGGATAGGTTGAGTCAGAGGAAGAGGAGTTGTTTGAAGAAGAAGAAGAAGAGCATTTCTTATCAAAAGGAGAAGAAGAGATGGGTGATAGATCTGATCCATTTGGGGGTAATAGGAATGACTAAAGTAGAGATTCAAACAAAAAAGAGATCCCAGGGGGTAGTACCTTGAACATCCTAAATGATTTGGCTAGAGGGTGGATGCAGTTAGTTGACATCTTGACCCAAAATGTGACAAGAGGGAAGCAGCAGTCAGTTGATCTCATGACTCAGCTTCTCATGAACAATCGAGACAACCATCACGAAGAAAATAACAATGACGCTAGGGGCACCAATGGACGTAATGAGAACCGTGCTGAGGAGAGAAACACCAATATTCCTATTCAACTAAACACGTGAGCATCCAATGCAACGATACCCATACCCCTCTTTCCTCAGTTCATAGATGAGCAGCTGGTTGGCCAACCGTGACAGCAAGTACCTAGTGGCAGCTTCACAAACTACTTAGTGGAGTATTGGAACTTGGGTGATGAGTTTCATGCCGCAATGACCTTTCAAGAGTTCTACAACGTCAAGTATAGGAACAGACCACGGGACTTCAATAGGGGGCAATCGAATTTTGATCTACAGTGGAAGGTTGGAAAGCTAACTATTCCATCTTTCGATGGGTCCAACAAATGCACAACAAGAGCATGGGTCCAAAAGTTGGATACATACTTCTAGCTTGTTGCCGCCTAATACACACCTGGGGGGAACGCGGCAGGAAACCTTCAAGCCGCTCGATGTGTCCTTGGGGGCAAGTGAGAGTCAAGTGTTGTCACCTGATTACTCGACTCCTCCGTCTAGGCTTACTCCTAGCGAAGCCAAGGGGGTGGTCCCTATGAAAATTAA
Source organism: Larix kaempferi (assembly GCA_027924585.1). Taxonomy (NCBI): domain Eukaryota; kingdom Viridiplantae; phylum Streptophyta; class Pinopsida; order Pinales; family Pinaceae; genus Larix; species Larix kaempferi. The sequence continues at coordinate 2,414,198 of BSBM01000254.1, forward strand.
ACTAAGGCTTTTAATCTATAACAAAAGTAAAAGTCTATTCTAGGAGTTATGATGAAATAACTTAAAAGATAAACCATAAATCACTGCAATATGAAATTAAAACCCACAGCTTCTGAGATACAACACAATTCATGACATTGGTAAAAATTAACTTAAACATAAAAATAAAAAACAGGAAATATTAAAGATCAGTGCCGATGAAAAAGAGTGCTTATGAGGGTTGCTTCTGTGGTCTCTGTTAGATTTTCACAATTTAATTCAAGATTATATAGGATCTTATCTGAGAGAATAACATGCACAACATTTAAACACAAGCGACAAGAGACAAGAGACACAAAGTTTTTCCTTGGGGAAACCATAAAGGAGAAAACCCCGCAACTTCCTCAGAGATAGAATGAGCAACAATACAATAGCAGAAATATAAACCCCAAAAGTAGAAATTGTCTTCAGCAGCTTCTCTCTTCTCCACTTGTGCGAACTTGTCCTTCTCCTCACTGTTGCCAACTAAGTTGCACTTGGTTGGATTATCAAGCGAGCGGGTAGAGTGGAACATGACACATGTTCAATTTTGGTGATTTGATGACCAGCTGGCCTTTTAAGGGGCCCCGTTTTTTATTTTTTTCCACATGTCCATGGCCCTGCGGGGTTTGTAATAAAACGTGCTAGCATGGTGTTTTGTAAAAGACTCGGTTCCTTAGGACTTTTTGGCCAAGTCAGGTATTCCAAGGAGTTTTTTCACCTATCTATTATGTCTTGCATCAGTGCATTACATAATTAATTGGTTTTTCTCCTGCTCCTCCAAAGCTGGAATGCCTGGGGAGGCTGACGGGCCTTAGGGAATTATTAGAGTCTATGGGTCAATGTATATGAACATGCTAGGCGTTAATTTTGAGTCATATGGACATGTGCTAAGTCCCCCTAGGTTGTTTTTAAATTTTCGGCAAGTTTTAATTTTTCCGTAAATTGGGCCATTTTTTAATGGTTCAATTAAAAAATTTTGTAATTGGCCTATCTGGGGCGTCTGGAGGTATTTTTTGCCTTAGGGGTACTCGTTTTCTAACTCAGAGTACCCCCTAAACCCCTAAACCCATTTTTCCTAAGGTTTGGGTGCTTCAATATTTTCCTATGGCCAAAAAACCCAAAAAGTCAAAAAAGTCATGAAAAAATTGAAAAAAGTGAAAAAATGACTTAAAAAATTATTAAATTTTTGGAGTAATTGCAACTCAGTTTTGGACCAGCATGGTTATAGGAGGAAATTGGGCTGATTTGTAAGGAGTTGGCAGCCCCATTTGGGGAGATAAACCATGCCCATAATAGAGGGGCGCATTCACTAAAGGAGGGGGCGCATTCATGGAGTGGGCAGCCCACGAATAGGGGATGGAGCAGCATGTTATGTGCTGCCATGTTAAGCACCATATCAGCTGGTAGTATGCAGCCCAATGCAAGGGATGGCAGCCCCATTCTCCTCCACCATTTGTGCCACGCTTCCTCTCTCTCTTTAGGCAAGTGCGCCCTCCATCACTTGGTGTTTTCTCTATAAATTGAAGTGCCCTCTCTCATTGTTAGTTAGGGAGAATTGGAGCACAAAAATTATCGTTGTAATACTCATATGATTTTGAATTTGAATAAAGAAGACTTTGGAGGTCAAATTTGTGGTGTTATTGTGTGAGTGGATGAACCATCTTTGGCTTGTCTAATGGAGGTAACCTGTGCATAAGCTTTGATATTTTATTGCATCAATTGTACTCATTGGAAAGATTAGTATTAATTTATGAGATAGATAAATGCAATTTGCTTATTGTTTAGTCTATTGTTATATGTTTATAAAAGTAATCATGTTTACATATTTCATTTGTTTATGAATGTCTAACATTGATTTCTTTTCTAGATGTATATCTACACTTGATCTTTGTTTGCAAAGTGTGTGATGTGCAGGTTATCTCAACTGGAAGTTGGTGGATCTTGTTTGTTTCCTCCCTTCTAATCTTTGTTTGCAGATGCAGTCCCTTGGAATATCACAAACACAACCTTCAAAGCTTCGGATTTCAACCAAGATTTGCTTCATCTCTCTCTCAATTTAATTCAAATCAAATTTTCTGGTTACTGGTTACTTGCAATCAGAAATATTTCTGATTTATATGCTCATATTGTATTTCAAATAGATCAGAAATATTTTCATAAAGGATTGGTTTAGACAGTTACAAAGTTTATATCTTTAACTGTTAGATTTTCCTTCATTTAGCATCTACTTTTCAAAAGGCTTGCAAGTAAAATCGTCATATCTCTTTTAAGTCTTGTTGGGTAGTTGTAGTGCTGATATAAAAGATATATTTCGCTGTCCTAGAGCTTGAAATTTGCAGCCATTAAAGGCTAGCAGAGATCCCAGGTAGACAAGCCCCATAGCTTGTTTTACTTGGTTATTTTTTGTCATTTTTACTTAGTTTTTAACTTAGATTTTTTTGGGTTTTTTAGGAGGTGTTCCAAAGACACTCTTAAAGTGTTTTGGGGCATCTTATACTAATTATTGCTTGCTGGTTTGCAGCAAAAGACGAACAGGTAGGAGGAAGTGCTGCCAAAATTTCGAGCATCCAGGCGATCCGGAGGACAAATTTCCATATTTTTCAAAACCGATCATTTTTTCTATAATTTTGTAAGCCACCAAGTCACATTAAGTAGACTGGGGCACTTCTCTAAAATCATTGTAAACAATTTTAAACGAGAGCAAGTGGGCTAGCCAGCGCCCATACCCCATCCCCCCAGGGGTGGCCTGTGTCGTCTCATTTTCATGGCGTGATTGTTAGAATAGTTTATTTCTTTGTTTTCCGGCGTTTAATAAAATAAATTAGGATTAAAATAAACCTTGTTGGTCCGTTCCACTGGCGGGCCACAAGTTCACTCACAACCTAGTTTTTTCACATTTTTTACAAACTCATAACGCCCCCCTTGCTTTCCCGAAGTAGGGTTTTGTATAAGGGCTTGCCCGAAATACATGCCTGAAAAGAGACTCCTGGGGTTATAAAAAGATAAAATTTGGGTTCATAAAATTCTTATAAAAATACCAAGGTCTTCTCCCGTATGCTCTGTGGCCAGCTTGCAGCTTAGTCTGATCCAGTTGGTACACATCAGAAAGGAGGGGATGACTAGTAATAGGACTTAACACCACCCCAATAAAAAATCCTTTTTGTGAAAATCCGGCACAACTCGTATTTTTGTTGCCGTGGGCAAATTTTCCAGAAGGCTTGGGATAACACTGGATAGTGACCTCTTGGAAACCGTTAGGCTTGCCCTCGTTGGTATAGCATCTGAACACCTCCTCGAGACTCCGATTCAGCCCAAAGCCTGAGAGGGAAGCCACGCTTCAAAATTCCGGACATGTTCCCCCGTACCTTGCGTATATCGGGAACCCACCTGCCTTAATAAAAAGATCACCACCACATTAATTTTTAAAATAAACCAAGAACACTCGCACAACATTTACCTTTTCTGCTTATGCATTTGTTATTTGACTCCATTGTAAGGCACTGGTCTTGTTGCAAATTTTATTTTATATTGTTGACTAATGTGCAGTTAAATGATGGCTATTTTAAATGAGAGCAAATGATAAATGATTGTTTTATTTGATCAAAATATATGTTGTCTGTTCTTGGTTGTCAAAAAGTATTTTTCTAATTCCTAGATTAGAGGCTTTAGTTTCTTTTTATTTTTTAGGGTCCACCCCCCTTGGCTTCGCTAGGAAAGCCTAGACGGAGGAGTCGAGTCCCAAGTGACAGCACTTGACTCTGACTTGCCCCCAAGGCCACACCAGCAGCTTGAAGACTTCTGCTGCGTTTTCCCAGGTGTGGAACCAGGCGGCAACACTCACTAATGCGAACTTGATGAGTGAGTGAATGAGCAAAAAGAGAGGAGCACCCTCTCTATATATACTTTTACCTTCACTTGACCTTTAGACCAAACAGGTCGGCCCCTAGTTGTACTTGACTGGGCCAACTTCTCTAGGAGAGTCTAATAACCCTAATACAGGCTAACTTAGGGGTCTATTGCCCCGACTTACAATGGAGGGTTAACCTCAATGACTTTACATGACTCAAGTACAATAATGACTTTCTCGACCGGAGGAATAAACATGTCCGTTGGAGGTACGATAATAAAATACAAATACAATATAAAATAGACAAGTGAATATCTTATGAAGTTACAATTACATTAACACTCCCTCTTAATTAGGAAGGTACTCTTGACACAGTCATCAGCACAAGTCTTCGTCGCTGGATCATCATCGTCACTGCTGCTGTTATCCTCATCATCTCGACCATCAATCTCCAATCTACTCGTCATAGGAGGTTCTACAGAGCCAACCCTTTTTCATGCTGGATGTAGGCCTAGCCTCCATGTAGGTCTTCATCGTCTCTGCGAGCAAGCCATCAAGTAGGTACATCTCAGGACCTATTACATCGCTTCTGCAAAACATGTGTACATCTCAGGACTGATTACATTGCCTTGCAAAACCTATGTACATCGCAAGACTAATTACATTGCCTTGCAAAACCTGTGTACATTGCAGGACTGATTACATTGCCTTCCAAAACCTGTGTACATAGCAGGACTGATTACATTGCCTTTGTAGATTTTCTGGGTTTTACTGCTTGTTGGTTTATGTCAACATTTTAGTGATTTTCACCTACAGCCGGTTTGCATAGGCTGAAGGTTACTTATGAAATTTTCAGTAACAATTAAACACGCTGTAAAATACCACTAACAGGCTGAAAATAAATATTTAATACAAGCACACCATAAAAGATAGACTCAGATATTTTTGGCAACTGTGCCCTGGAAAAACCCCCATGGGGAAAACCAGTAAGAGAGAGAGAGATTCTTATTTCTTCTGTAACTCTTAATACATAAATTTATATAGCAGAAATTTTTACTTATCTCCACCAATAAATTTCACTCAGCATTTGTCTCGAAATCTATGCCAAAATCAGCAGCCTCGATTTCTGTGCAATGAGTGCCTCGAAATTTGTGCTGAAGATACAGTGACCGTACTGTACGGTTCTCCTCGAAAACTGTGCAAGACTGTCTCAAAAAATCAAGCCCTAAATCTGTCTCGGGAAATGTGCAGCAGTCTCGAATTCTGTGTACATCCTATCTCCTCGAAACTCGTGCTGAAAACCTTGAGAGATGTGCCCAGAATCTGCCTCAGGCTATGTGCAACTTATCTCGAACTTTGTGCCTAGATTCACCTTGAAACTCGTGCCCAGATTCTCTTGAAACTCGAGCCAATAATGGTTGTTGTACCTTCACCTTGGGATGTGTGCTATTATGAACAAATAGAACTGTAATCTAGACTGTACAGTGCACTGAATGCCCAGCAGAATGCCTCGAAGTGTGTGCCAGCTGATACATGCATTAAATGCCTCCTTGAACTGTGTGCCCAAGCTCTCTTGCTCTCTCTAGCTCTTCTCTCTTGAATCTCTCAAAAGTGAAGTGAAATGCCTCCCTCAAGCCTTTTTGTCTAACCCTAAGTGAGTTCTAATCCAACAGTGGAGAAAGATCCAATCCACTGAATAAGATTCAATGAGAGTAAAAATAACTTTTATTTAAATCACTTAAATAAAAAATTACTCACCCACTTAACTTTATCAAAAAGTGACTTTCATTTTATAAAGTCTCATTAAGTGCATTTAATGTGAGGGTCACCTTTTTCCCCCTTCTAAGTGACATTAGGCAATTGTCACTTGGGGAACACTTCCCTAGGTACAAAACTAACACTCCCTCTTACCGAGGAAGGTGTTCCGCACCACTCCCAACTTATCTCTGAAGAAGACAAACTTCCCCCTCCCCAAAGACTTCGTCAGGATATCTGCTACCTGCTCATCAGTGGAAATATACTGCAACTCAACTGCCCCTCTCTGGACGTAGTCTTGAATGAAATGGTACCTGATCTCAATGTGCTTCGACATGTCATGGAACACCGGATTCTCAGAGAGCTGAATGCAACTCTGATTGTCGCAATAGATCACTGTAGGTCTAAGATGCTGATCAAATAAATCTACCAATAACTTACGAAGCCACAGTGCTTCGCAAGTAGCCTGACTGGCTGTCATGTACTCAGCCTCGGCATAACTCAATGCAACGGACCTCTGTTTCCGACTGAACCACGACACTGCTGCCGAGCCCAAATTGAAACAACAACCGGAAGTGCTCTTCCAATCCCTCACACAACCTGCCCAGTCTGAATCTGTGAACCCAACCAAGTTGACTCCACCCGAACCCCTGTAGTCCAAACCATAATCCACTGTACCTGCTAGGTATCTCAGTACGTGCTTTGCGGCGGTCCAATGCACACTCCTAGGCTCCACCATGAACTGGTTAAGAGTGTTAACCGCAAAACACAAGTCTGGCCTGGTGTTGACCAGATACATCAATGATCCAACGAGCTGACGATAGAGTGTGGGATCCACCAACTTACCCTCAGAAGCATGAAGTTGCTTCCAGTTGGTGATCATCAGTGTAGACATAGGCCTGCAGTCCTCCATCCGATAACTCTTCAGAATATCAACTGCATACTTCCCCTGTCCTAGGAAAATATGTCCAGGCTCCTGCCAAACCTCCATCCCCAAATAGTAATGCATCAACCCAATATCAGTCATCTCATACTTAGCTGCAAGGTCTCTCTTGCACTGTGCTATAAGACGCTCATCTCCAGTGATAAACAAGTCATCAACATATAACAGAAGGATGACAGGATCTCCACCAACCACAATGTAGTAAAGGTTGGGATCAGCCTCACTCTTCTGAAATCCCATCGAAGTCATGTATGCATCGATCCTGGAGTACCAAGCTCTAGGAGCTTGCTTCAATCCGTACAAGGCTTTCCTCAGCTTGCACACATGAGAATCTCTCCCATGAATCTCGAATCCTTGTGGTTGCTCTAAGTACACCTCCTCCTGCAGAAGACCATTGAGAAACGCGGTCTTCACATCCATCTGGTGGATCTTCCAGCCCATCTCTAGTGCTATAGATATCATTGCTTTGATGGAAGAATACCGAGCCACTGGTGCAAAAGTCTCATCATAGTCAACTCCCTCAACCTGTGAAAACCCTCGAGCCACAAACCGAGCCTTGAATTTCTCCACACTGCCATCTGCAGCATGCTTTATCTTATAAAGCCACTTGGAAGTCACCACTGACTTCCCCTCAGGTCTCAGCACTATCTCCCAAGCATCATTCTTCATGATGGAATTGGTACTCTTCCATCATGGCATCTCTCCATACCTGATGCTGAGAAGCCTCCTCAAATGTGGAAGGTGCAGAGTCACGAAGACTCGCAACAAGGGCCATCCCATATCTGTCTAACTCAACTACTACCCTAATTGCCTCCTGAGGTCTACCAAATGCTTTTGCTTCCTTCAAGGTGTCTTGAAGCCACTTAGGCTTCCTCTTCCTTGAAGGCTCCTCCCAAACTGGTCTATCCTCATCTGAGGAACTCCCAGAAGCAGAAGGTCCAACACCCTGAGGACCAGTGACTGATGAACCAATCCCTGAAGACCCTATAACCTGTGAACCTGAACCTGTCCCTGAAGTACCTATCACCTGAACCACTGAACCTGTAGAAGCTGTGCTTGTACCCTGTGATCCAGTCACTCCAGAAACTTGTGGATCTGAAACCTGTATCGAAGAAGCCTGTATCAACTGAGGTGTGGGAGATGATGGCTCCCGTTGCTCCATCTCTCTTGACTTCCTAAAGGCCCTCTCCTCATCAAACTTCACTTCCCGCCTCACTACAACTCTCTTCTGGCCAGGAATGTAAAGTCGATATGCCTTCGAAGTCTCATTGTAACCCACAAAGATACCTCTCTCTGCAGTGGGCTCGAACTTCGTCCTCTTCTCAGAAGGGACGTGAGAGTAAGTCAAAGAACCAAATATCCGAAAGTGGCTCACCTCAGGCTTCTTGCCTATATACATCTCCTCTAGAGTCATCCTCCCCAAAGCACGGTGAGGACTTTTGTTCTGCAGATATACTGCAGTGTTACATGCCTCTGCCCATAGAAAGAATGGTAACCCCTAATCATGAAGCATAGCTCTCGCTGCTCCCACGATCGACCTGTTCTTTCTCTCTGCTACTCCATTCTACTAAGGAGTGTAGGGAACTGTCAGCTGTCTCTATATACCCTCCTGACTGCAAAAAGCATTTAACTCCTTGGAGATATACTCACCCCCATTGTCCGATCTCAACATCCGGATCTTCCTCCTCGTTTGCTTCTTCACAAGGGCTTTGAACCCTTGGAAGACACCCAACACTAATGGGGACTTCTTGCTCCTCAAGAAGTAGATCCAGGTCTTCCTAGAGTAGTCATCAATGAAGCTAATGTAATACTCATGACCAGTCAAAGATACTGAAAACATAGGACCGCAAATGTGAGAATGGATCAAGTCAAGCACTCTTGCGGCTCTCGTGTCACTGCTTGGAAAAGCAATCTTGGTGTACTTTCCCAAAGCACACCCCCTTCACACATCACTCTGCTCAGTGCTGAACTCGGGTAAGCCTGTAACCATGCTCCTCAACAATCTCAAAACTGGGTGATGTAGGTGGGCCATCCTCCGGTGCCATAGCTCACATAGCTCACTGCTGCTGCTGTGTGCTAGAGCATGCTACGGCTAAAACAATAGCTTGTACAGCTTTCCACATCTAATCCCAATGTCCATGGGAGTAGATACACCTGTAGTCCTGGGGAAACCCTGCACTCTCCCATCTGAGAAACACACCCCAAGACCCCTGTCCTCAATAGTGGAAACTGAAACAAGGTTCTTCTTCAGCCCAGGGAGATACAACACATCCCTCAGAATCATGGGACTCATAGACTCCCTCTGAAATGTAATGGTCCCCTGACCAACTGCTCTAACAATGGTATTGTCACCAAGTACCACCTCCACATCTCTAACTGTCTGTGATAGCTTAGAGAACAACTCTCGAGTACCTGTCATGTGTCTCGAGGCTCCGCTGTCAATGTACCACGTACTAGTGGTGGATGGACCTATCTGATGGCCTGCCAACAATGAATGCTCACTCTCCATATCCATATCTGTGCTGGTGGCTAAAGAGACTCTCTCTCTCTCAATCTGTCCAGCAAATAGGGAAAACTCCCTCTGAAACCTGTCTCCAAAGTCATCAACCTCTGCCGAGGCTGCTGTCTGCTGTCCCTGTCCCTTCTTCTTCTTCTTGCTTGGACACTGTGAAGCATAGTGCCCGAACGCCTGACAACAATAGCACTTGATTTTACTCAAGTCCTCCTTCTGTCCACCCTATTGCTGCTGCTGCTGCTTCTTGGCCCCACCCTTCTTGGGACCCTTCTTCTTCTTCCCCTTGGCTGTCAAATCCACGTTCTCCTCATCTACCCCACTCTGTGATGAAATGCCCTGTACGAGACCTCTCCTGGTCTCCTCCTGCACAAAGTCATCCCACAGTCTCTCCCAAGACGGTTCTCTCTACCTACTATGGCCTGCACAAATGCACCCCAGGACTTTGAAGCCCCATTCACTGCTGTACGTACAAGCTCAGTAGCAGATACCACTTCCCCAACCGCTGTCAGTTCATTCCGAACTGCAGAAATCCTAGTGAGGTATGCTGTGACTCCCTCTCCTCCAGTCATCTTTATACTCTTGAGTTTCTCTTTGAGAACCATCTTTCTGTTCTCATTGGAACTCTCATATAAACTGGTCAAGGAACTCCACATCTCATGTGCCCTAGTCTTCCCAGAAATGTGAGGGATTATGTGGTCTTTAACTGCATCAAAGATAATCCTCGTAGCCTTACAGTCCTTCTTGTTGAAGGCTGATAGTGCTGCTGCATCTATAGCAGCGGGAATGGTAACCGGGTTAGCTGTAGTATGTCTAACCACCTCCACCCATAGTTCATTCTCCTCCAATATCAGTAAAATTCTGGCCTTCCATGGCACAAAATTCTTTGTCCCATTCAGCCTATCCTCTAACCTAAGACCTATAGCCATCTCAACTTCAACCCAACAGAATGCTAATCACTAACAGAAAAAAACCACAAAATTTCTGAGTTCTGGAAATTACTGTGTGTCTGCAAAATATCACTGTTTTCTACCCCCTCGCTTTGATACCATGTAGATTTTTTGGGTTTTACTGCTTGCTAGTTTATGTCAACATTTCAGTGATTTTCACCTACAGCTGGTTTTGCATAGGCTGAAGGTTACTTATGAAAATTTCAGTAACAATTAAACACGCTGTAAAATACCACTAACAAGCTGAAAATAAATATTTAATACAAGCACACCATAAAAGACTCATATATTTTTGGCAACTGTGCCCTGGAAAAACCCCCACGGGGAAAACCAGTAAGAGAGAGAGATTCTTATTTCTTCAGTAACTCTTAATACATAAATTTATACAGCAGAAATTTTTTACTTATCTCCACCAATCAATTTCACTCAGCATTTGTCTTGAAGTCTGTGCCAAAACCAGTAGCCTCGATTTTTGTGCAATGAATGCTTCCAAATCTATGCTGAAGATACAGTGACCGTACTGTACGGTTCTCCTCAAAAACTGTGCAAGACTGTCTCAAAAAATCGAGCCCTAAATCTATCTCGGGAAATGTGCAGCAGTCTCGAATTCTGTGTACACCCTATCTCCTCGAAACTCGTGTTGAAAACCTCGAGAGATGTGCCCAGAATCTACCTCGGGCTATGTGCAACTTATCTCGAACTTTGTGCCCAGATTCACCTTGAAACTTGTGCCCAGATTCTCTTGAAACTCGAGCCAATAATGACTGTTGTACCTTCACCTCGAGATGCATGCTGTTATGAAGAAATAGAAATGTAATCTAGACCGTACAGTGCACTGAATGCCCAACAGAATGCCTCGAAGTGCGTGCTAGCTGATACATGCATTAAATGCCTCCTTGAACTACGTGCCCAAGCTCTCTTGCTCTCTCTAGCTCTTCTTCTCTCTTGAATCTCTCAAAAGTGAAGTGAAATGCCTCCCTCAAGCCTTTTTGTCTAACCCTAAGTGAGTTCTAATCCAACGGTGGAGAAAGATCCAATCCAATGGATAAGATTCAATGAGAAAAAATCACTTTTATTTAAATCACTTATAAAAAAATTACTCACCAACTTAACTTTATCAAAAAGTGACTTTCATTTTATAAAGTCTCATTAAGTGCATTTAATGTGAAGGTCACCTTTTTCCCCCTTCTAAGTGACATTAGGCAATTGTCACTTGGGGAACACTTCCCTAGGTACAAAACTAACAGCCTTTGCAAAACCTGTGTACATCGGAGGACTGATTATATTGCCTTTGCAAAACCTGTGTACATTGCAGGAATGACTACATTGCCTTTGCAAAACCTGTGTACATCGCAAGACTGATTACATTGCTTTTGCAAAACCTGAGTACCCTATTATCGCCTCATCCTGTCCAGATCATCTCAATGTCAACAGAGCACAGCCCAGATGCACATCACACAACACTTACATCACCCGACATGGGAGAACAAATCTACCACCATTAGGGAAAGGCTCCAACCCTTACATCTACACCATGGGAGGACACACCTACCACCATGTGAGAATGGCTCCTGTGCATCTGCGTCTTCCGGACTCATCACTTCCCCCTGGAAGGAACCTCGATCTGGAATACACCAAGCATCCCTCTAAAATACTCAAACTTCACTCTGGCCAGCGGCTTGGTCAACACATCGGTTATCTACTCGTCTACCACAACATACTAGAGCTTCACTACTCCTCTCGACACCATATCCCTGATATAGTGATACTTGATCTCGATGTGCTTCGACTTGTCATTGAACACCAGGTTCTCAGACAACTTCACACAACTCTGGTTGTCACAAAATATACAAGTCGCATCCAACTGGAGATCAAACAAATCAGACAGTAGCTTCCTAAGCCATACTGTCTCACAATTGGACGAACAAGCTGCGACATACTCTGCTTCGGCTGTACTTAGTTTCTCAGAATATGCTTTGCAGCAATCAAGTGAACATGTCTCGGATCCGTCAGGAACTGGCTCAATGTATTCACAGCAAAGCAAATATCTGGTCTCGTATTCGTCAGGTACATCAAGGATCCAATCATCTGACGATACATCATGGCATCAATCGACTCTGATCATCATCATCATAGATTTGAGAACACTCCATATCTTCTATATTTTTAGTTATGGTGACAAGAGGATGGTTTTCAACAAAATATTCAGCTGAGGGTGCTTCATGGAACTCTTCGATAGGGCCATGTTGAATCTCTTCTTTAAAATCATAGTGTGCTATAGGGAGATCAACACAATTGATATAACTTAGAGGTACTTCCCAATACTTATCATTTTCTGTCATGATGATACAAGGAAAGTTGGGGTCTTCTTTATGATACTCAATCCAAGGTATGAACAAGCGAAAGTACCTTCTAAGGATCATGTCCAAGTCTTCCATACTAGATCCTCTATTATGCCATTGCCTTATAAATATTCTAAGGAGGCTCGAAAGAGAGTTAATACATTTATTTGGAAGCTCTTTAAAATACCATTGATAAACAGGTCCCTGTAATGTACTAACAAACATCTCCTTTATGTTATCTTCGTATAAGACATTAAAGTCAGCTAAAACTCTAAGAAAAGAAAAGACATGTCAAGTTTCTACATCATCATCATTTCCCCAAAAGACTGGCAGACAATTAGATACATCTTCACCATTATGATAATTTGGGAAACTAGGGATGTCTGAGAAGTCAATGGGAGGATGTGCATCGGAAATTTGCTCACTAGACTCTTTATCATCCATTTTCAAAGATCATTAACCCACATTTGATATGACCATGGGATCTATCTGGTACTGAATCAATGGAGTTGTCCAAAGGTGAGCTTTATAGATTTTATTGTAATGCATCAGGCTCATCTACACACAAACAATCTCAACAAACTATATGAAAAACAAGGGTTTTATCCCTTCAATGGAGTCGTCATGTGAGAAAAAAAAAATGCATATAGAACAATCTCACAAAGAAATCTATCTTTTTGCTTTTCTTTGAATTTTTATAAAAGGAAAAAGGTTAGTGGAGTCGCCAGATGAAAAATTAAAAATCTAATCTTAAGATTCATCACTTATTCAATGTTCAACTTTCCAACCAACTAGAAAATGACGCTTTAGCCAAATAATATAATTGCCCACCATATGTGAACTAAAGCCATGTCACTTGGCATGTGCTACATGCCAATTTTTTAATATTTTGATAATGGTGCATTTTGATGCATTTTAGCATTAAAGTGCCAATTTGTAGCTCTGATAAGCAAAACTGCTCCATGGGACGTTTTGGTCACCCGAAACATAGGAAGACCGTGTACCTGGGTAAAGAGGATGCTCTGACCTTGAAAACAAGCATCCCTGCGCCAAAATCCAACTCCGGATCACACTTATATCACCACCTGAAATTTTCCATTTAAACCATTAAAAAATGGCTTAAAAATGCGGAAAAATTATTTTTTTCGAAACTGACTGAAACTTTTGGGGGACCTAGTACATGACCAAACGACATTATTTTAGCATCTAGCATGTTTATAAATGTTACAAAATGGACTCTAATAACCCCCTAGGGCCTAACCACGACTTTGGGCATTCCAGCTTTGGAGGTGCAGGAGAAAAACTCATCGATTATACACGGGTAAAGGCAAAGCATAATCAACAAGGGAAAAAACTCCTTGGAATACCTTCTTTGGTTGTCAAGTCCTAGGGATCCGAGTCACTCAAAGGCCACCATGCTAGCACATGTTATTACAAACCCCGTGAGGCATGGTCATGCATTACAAAAAATTAAAAAAGGGGCCCTGAAAAGGCCAAACTTGAAACTTCCGAACTCTGAAAGAGCACAAGTAATTGTGCAATACTGGCGGTTCACAGAAGTCCAACTGAAGTGCAACTCAGTTGGTAACACAGCTCAATCCCATGAAGGAGGCGGAGACCATTAAATATGCCATCTTGCATTTGGAGGGGGAAGCACACAAGTGGCGGTATCATGGTATGGTCACTTTCGGACATGCTAGCATTACATCTTACATAGAGTTCACCCAGCTGCTAATGGACAGATTTGACAGGAAGGATCTAGAGTTGCACTTTAGGGAGATGGCACAGGTCAGGCAGTCAAGAACTGTAGATGCATACATCACAGAGTTCCAGAGACTGGCAGTTATGGTGACAAAATATTTCAGAAACCTGCCTTATTATGTCGTTCATAGAGGGATTGTCCCAACCACTGCGTGGTTGGGTCAAAGATTTTAAGCCTGCACTACTACAGGATGCTATTACTAGGGTGCGGGACATGGTGGGAGTTGTCCCTAAGAGTAAATTCAAGTCCAAACATTTCGTTCCCAGAAAGGCAAGGACAAGAAACCCTTCCAAAAGAGAGGAACCGAGAAGAACCGGATGGGTGAAGAGACTCGGAATGAGTTAAGAAGGAAGAAACTTTGTTTCAGCTGTCGAGAGCCCTGGGAGACAGGTCATAGATGCATGGGGAAAGGCAAGGTTCACTATATAGAGGTGGCGTCAAATAGTGAAGAGGATGATGATGAGCGGTGCAGGATGATGTGCAGGACAGTGGGACAGAAGATCAACCACTAGTACAACGACCACAAGTTCAGTCACCACGGGTATAACCATAAGGTGGTTCCATTGCTATTTTATCAGCCACCACCATATTTAACACCTTACGGGTCAAGGGTGTTGTATAAGGATAGAGAGCTGTGATCCTGATAAACGATGGGGCAACCCACAACTTCATAGATTCATCATTGGTAGCCAGGAGAGGCATCCTTGCAGAGCATTTCAAGGATTTGGTGTGTGTTGTCGTTGAATACGCACTTTGGTGAAAAAGGGGGTTAGCGTGGCATAAATCTTCAAGCCACTGGGTGCATCCTTGGGGGCAAGCAAAGAGTTGAGATACTGTCACTCAACACTCAACTCCTCCATCTAGGCCAACTCCTAGCGAAGCCAAGGGGGTTGGTCCCTATAAAAAAAAAAACTATGGTCTTTAAGCTAAGTTAGAGAATGAAATTAATCTAGGAGTCTGAATACAAATAAATACTGAACCAAAGAAATGCAACTTATGAATAAAAATAACAGCATGAAATAGATATATCCATCTAACACATTGGTTCACTTAATGTATGATTGTTGCAGATTGTACCAGTGCCAAAATGGAGTCACAAAGTTGGAGTGTTGTTGTGTTGTGAAAGTGTTGCAAGTCTTGTTGGTTAGTTTTAATTGATTTTATTATAATGTGTGGATTAAGGAGTGGGTTAGTTCTTCGTTTGTCCCAACTCCAACTTAGTCTTTCGAACTGAGCATAGTGACGACTATACCAAGGGTCCAACTGGGTGAGGCATAACCTACTTAAAGTAGTCTACTGACTCTGTAGATAGTTTCACGTGACCTCTCGAGTTCTAGTGATTAAGTTATTGTTGGATTGCCCTATTAAGCTAGTCACTTAACTCCCTTTTTGATGTGATCAATTGGTCGGATGGACCACGGAGATTCAAAGCATATGGGGAGGCTAAGCCTTGGTTTATTTTATCAATTAGATGAAGTTTTATTATGAAGAGGATGAGAATCTCTTTTCACCTACCGGGATAAACCCTTTTAGTTTACTTTGGGAATACACAGCCTTAATTTATTTGTTAATAAAGTACAAAAATTGTAACAAAAAATATTGACAACTAAGAATCTCTTTTCCCTTTCGGTACTTCAAGAATGCACAGCCCGATTTAGTTTTTTTATGATTTGTTAATTGTGAAAATAGAGTACAAGATTGTGAAATAAAGACTGTAACAGTAAAAAATAAAACTAACTATAAAACCCTGTAAGGGAAGATTGTGTGCATGTGATGATAAAATAACATAAAGAAAGTTAGAAAAAAGCAAACCACAAAATGAGCCTACGAGCCCCAAAGGGGGATGGGCGTGGGCGCTAAGTAGCCCACTTTTCTTTATTACTTATTTTACAATTTCGAGGTGGATGCCTTTGGTCCTTATAGATCTGGATCCAAAGGCTTACAAGTTTTCACAAAAAATTGACTTCAAGGCACAGAAAGTGCTCCGAGTGTCTCGGATGTCCTGGATCTTCAAATTTTCGGCAGCACTTCCTCTTACATGTTCACCAAAAGTGAAAAAACAGCCACCAACTTTGCACCCAATGTGTTGATTAAGACATTAGAAGCACAAAGAATTTCAAGAACTTGAAAAATAAAAAATTGCAGTAAACTAAGTACTTGAAAAGGGACTAGATCTACAAAATTACAGCTTGAATAACCAGATCTAGCTTATGAAAACATACTTAAAAGAAATCAGCATATGATCTTCTTGAAAGAAACTAAATTAAATTAAGCATGTAAAGAACCGTAACCAGAAAAGAAATTAATTGAAGGTGAAGGAGAGAGGAAAGAAACAAACTCAAAGCCTGGGAACTTTGGGCAATGGGGCTTGATGGTGGAGAGCAGAGGGACTATGCCTCTTCGGAAGTGCTTGGAGATGAGGAGGACACAACCTAGCTCAACCCCTTCTCCAATCTAGGCAACCTGTAGCTTGGAGATTCTTGCAGACAAAATGGTTCAAACGAGCATTGGTGTTGCCTACAGCAAAAACTTAGAAAGCATGTAATCAACCTAGATTAAACATACACGTTTAAGAGATCTACTACAACCAAATCATAAGAGCATAAATCAAACTAGAATTTCTCTTACCTACTAGGAGTTAATTCCCCTTCTAAGGCCAACACTCAACCAAAGATATACAAAAAATAAGTTGTTAGCTGATAAATCAACCTGAAGTTGTTAGCTGATAAATCGTCTGGTTTAGTGGATGTGACTCGGTACAAACAGATTATTGGGTCGTTGATGTATCTGACGAATACCAGGCCAGATATATGATTTGCTGTGAACACCCTGAGTCAGTATTTAGTTAAGCCTAGACATGTTCACCTGGTGGTTGCAAAGCATGTGATGAGGTACCTAAAACGTACGATAGACTTTGGTCTCTACTATGTTGGAGATCGTGACTACAGATTGTATGGTTATACATATATAGATTGGGTTGGAAGTGTCTCGGACAGGAAGAGCACCTCAGGTGGATGTTATTGTCTGGGATCCGCCATGATCTCATGGTTTAGCAGGAAGTAGTCCAGTGTTGCTCTTAGCACAGCTGAAGCAGATTATATAGCAACTTCTTCTGCTAGTTGTGAAGCCATATGGCTTCGAAAATTGATGTCAGGTCTATTTGACCTGGAGTTGGATACCACGGTGATTCTATGTGACAACCAAAGTTGTATAAAGATGATGGAGAACCCAGTGTTCCATGACAAGTCAAAGCACATAGAAATCTGGTATTTTTACATACGGAACATGGTACAGAAAGGAGCTATAAAGCTCCAGTATGTGAGCATTGATGAGCAAGTTGTTGATGTGTTGACTAAGCCTCTGTCTCGAGTGAAGTTTGAGTACTTTCATGACAATCTTGGTGTGGTTTGTAAGGACCTTCCTTGAAAGGGGGAGCAGTGATGATGATGTTGCAGTGGGATTGTATCATCCCTGGACATTAGTCCTAAAGTGATCCGCAGACTTTTGTCTCTGTGATGTAGTTGCAATTATGATGATGTTGCAGTGGGATTGTATCATCCCTGGACATTAGTCCTAAAGTGATCCGTAGACTTTTGTCTCCGTGATGTAGTTGCAGTGATGATGATGTTGCAGTGGGATTGTATCATCCCTGGACATTAGTCCTAAAGTGATCCACAGACTTTTATCTCTGTGATGTGGTTGGGATTGTATCATCCCTGGACATTAGTCCTAAAGTGAACCGCAAACTTTTGTCTCTGTGATGTGGTTGGGATTGTATCATCCCTGGACATTAGTCCTAAAGTGATCCACAGAATTTTGTCTCTATGATGTGGTTGGGATTGTATCATCCCTAGACATTAGTCCTAAAGTGATTCGCAGACTTTTGTCTCTGTGATGTGGTTGGGATTGTATCATCCCTGGACATTAGTCCTAAAGTGATCCTCAGAATTTTGTCTCAGTGATGTGGTTAGGATTGCATCATCCTTGGACCTATGTCCTAAAGTGAGAGGGATTGATCATCCCTTAATTGGATCATGTGTGTTGTAGGTTATGTTGCTGCAGATGTTGTTGTTGCTGATCGAAAGATCAAGAGTTGTTGTTGATCGAAAGATCAAGAGTTGTTGGAGATAATCTAGAGATCAAGTGTTGCTGTAGACGATCGAGCGATCAAGCGCTGCAAAATATGAAGATCAAAGATGAAGACTCAGTGCTGTAGAAGATGATGCTCCAGTACTGAAGATGTTGAAGATGTTCCAGTTGCTGATATTGTTGAAGAAATACTTCCGATGATTTATAGATGTATCACCTTGATGTTGTTGATGATGCTCTCTCTCCTTGCTCCTACAGTTGATGTTGTTGTTGTCAGTAGAATACCCTTCTTGTTAAGGGGGAGTGTTGAAATTCAAATATTGTAACTTCAAGAATATTCTATTGTATTTTATTATTGTAATTTATTCAGAGATGTTTTATTCCTCCGTCGGGATGTTATTATTGGATTTGGTCATCATAGAGTCATGAGGTAAAACTTCCTTTGTAAGTCAGGTCTATAGAACCCTCTAGAAAGTAATATTATATTGTTTTGAGTCTTCATAGGTAAGTCGGCCCAGTTAAGTTTGTTGGGGCCGACCTAGTTAATGAAAAAGTCAAGTGGAAGATAAAGTATAAATAGGAGTGATGTGCTCCTCATTTGGACACACACACACTCACTTGTGTAATTCGCATAGGAGAGAGAGAGAGAGAGATATCTGCAAGGAGAAGGAGCACTTGTTTAGGGTTTTGTCTTTGTACTTTTGATCATCTATATTGAGGAAGTTTGGTTGGGTTTTCTTCCCCTAGATGGCTTCCTAGGATAAATCTGTGTCTATCTTGTGACTGTGTTTCTTTCAGTGATACTATATATGCTATTGTTGTGAAATTGAATTGAATATACGCGGGTAGTTATGAGGCGCATGTCTTATGAAGCCTGTTGCCGCCTGGTTCCACACCTGGGAAAAACGCAGCAGAAGTCTTCAAGCTGCTGGTGTGGCCTTGGGGGCAAGTCAGAGTCATGTGCTGTCACTTGGGACTCGACTCCTCTGTCTAGGCTTTCTTAGCGAAGCCAAGGGGGGTGGACCCTAAGAATGAAAACAAAACTAAGGCGGCTAATCTAGGAGTTGGAAAAATATTTTTGATAACCAAGACAAAGCAGCATATACTTTTGTAAAGCAAAGCAATCATTCATCAATACATCATTTGCTCTCATTCATTATCATTATCATTCATTTGCATCATTTGTCAATAACATGAAATAACATTAATATAGACCAGTGCCTTATAATGGAGTCAAATAAATGCATGAGCAGAAGGTACGGGGGAACATGTCCGGAATTTTGATGTGTGGCTTCCCTCTCTGGCTTGGGCTGAATCAGAGTCTCGAGGAGGTGTTCAGATGTTGTACCAACGAGGGCAAGCCTAACGGTTTCCAAGAGGTCACTATTCGGTTTTGTCCCAAGCCTTCTGAGAAATTTCCCCACGACAACAAAATGCTCGCGATGTGTCGGATTTTCACATAAAGGATTTTTTATTAGGGGCGGTGTTAGATCATATTACTAGTCATCTCCTCCTTTCTGATGCATACCAACTGGATCAGACTGAGCTGCAAGTCGACCACAGAGCATACGGGAGAAGACCTTGGTATTTTAAGAAAATTTTATGAACCAAAATTTTATGTTTTTTTTAAACCCCAAGAGTCTCTTTTCAGGCACATACTCGGGCAAGCCCTTGTACAGAAACCCTACTTCGGGAAAGCAAGGGGGGCGTTTAAGTTTGTAAAAAAAAATGATAAAAACTACGTTTTGAGTGAACTTGTGGCTCGCCAGTGGAACGGACCAACAAGGTTGATTTTAATCCTAGTTTGATTTTATTAACTGCAGAAAAAGAAATCTAAACTAAAAAATTGCAAACCACAAAATTCGAGTCGACACAATTTCCCCCCCTGGGGGGATGGAGTGTGGGCACTTGGTTAGCCCACTTGCTCTCGTTTGATACTTTAGTTACAATATGATCGAAATGCCCCAGTCTTAAATCGACTTAGTGGCATACAAAATATAAGAGAAAAAGTGACCGTTTCATAAAATTTTCAATCTAGATGCTCCGAATGGCCTGGATCCTCGAAATTTGGCCAGCAACTCTCTCTACCTGCTCTTTAAATGTTGCAAACCAGCAAGCAATATATCAGTAAGAGACACCCAAAAAAACTTTAATAGTGTATTTGGGACATCTGCCTAAAAACCCCCCAAAAAAATCTAAGTTAAAATCTAAGCGAAAACAACAGAAATTAACCAAGTAGGACAAGCAATGGGGCTTGTTACTTGGGGTCTTTGCAAGCTTTTGATGGCTGCAACTTATATGCTCTTCAAACAGCTAGATAAAACTTTTATAACCAGAAAGCACTACTTGTTCAAGTTATTTAAAGTATGCATGAAAATTCTAACTTTCGGAAGTAGTAAGCTAAAGTTAGATCTAGGTTTAGATATGACTTTGAGAACACATAAGATCCAAATACAAATCAGATCTACTTAAGGTATTTAAAGAGAGACAAGATCTGAGAAATGCAAACCAAAGTGACCAAGAGAGTTTTGTTGATTTTTCAAACTTTGCTGAGAAGGATGAAGAAAACAGAATGGTTCTCCGAAATTGAAGACTTTGAAACTTAGAAGTGGGACACCGAGGGTAAGATCCACCAAAGCATGCACAGATGAGAAAAACGAGAGCAAACAAGCTATCTTTTCATCCACCTATCAACCTGTAGCTAGCAAAACACTTGCAAAGCACCCATCAACTAGAAATGCATTGGGTCAGAAATCAAAATAACATGCACATAAGCAAATGATACATATTTGTTTTTAAATCTCTAACACAATGACAAATAAAAAACTAATTAAATCAAACAAGAATAATTAGCTATCCTCACAAAATTGTTACCAGTCCTTCAAGTGAGCTCAGTTGATGGCTGAAAAATTACTTGAACACATATTGCTTTTGCCACAAATCACCTCATACACAGAGATCATGGAACCACTCACAAAGCACAACACCAATGGACCTCCAAAGTCTTTTATTCATTAAACAAATAGCATAAGCTTGTACAATTTCTGCTCCTCCTCCAACTAGTGAAGAAATGAGAGAGCACCTCAATTTATAGAAAAAAAGGCCAAGTGAGGAAGGGCGCACTTGCCAAAAGAGAGTGGGAGTGGTGGCATAGATGAAGGAGAGGATGGGGCTGCATACTCCTTGTAATAAGCTGTTGTAGCAGCTACTAGTTAGCCCACGTGACAGCCATGATTATAGGCTGCCATTTCCTTGAAACGTGGGCATGCCCACTACACCCAATGCGCCCATGTGAAGGTGAATGCGCCCATATGAAGGTGGGGACACACTCCCCTAAATTTGGCTGCCAATTCTCTTGCAAAATAGCCCAAAGCTCTCCCCTAATAGTGCTGGTCGAAATCAGACCACTAATTATTCAAAAAAAAAATTATTTTCTTAAAGTCATTTTGCCAATTTTTCAATTTTTTATGACTTTTTTGGAAAAATAATCACCCAAACATTAGAAAGAGTGGGTTTAGGGGTTAAGGGGGTGCTCTGAGTTAGAAAACGAGCACCCCTAAAGCAAAAAAGACCTCCAGACGCCATTTCCAGGTCAACTACAAAATTTTTAATTGAACCATTAAAAAATGGCCCAATTTACGGAAAAAATAAACCCTGCTGAAAAATAAAAAACAACCTAGGGGGACTTAACACATGTCCATATGACTCAAAAATAACGCCTATCATGTTCATATACATTGACCCATAGATTTTAACAACCCCCTAAGGCCCGTCAGCCTCCCCAGGCATTCTAGCTTTGGAGGAGCAGGAGAAAAACCCAAAAATTATGTTATGCACTAATGCAAGACATAATCACTAGGTGAAAAAACTCCTTGGAATACTTGACTTAGCCAAAAAGTCCTAGGGAACCAAGTCTTTTACAAAACACCATGTTAGTATGTTTTATTACAAACCTCGCAGGGCCATGGGCATGTGGAAAAAAGTTAAAACCGGGGCCCTTTAAAAAGGCCAGCTGGATATCAAATCATCAAAAATGAACATGTATCATGTTCAACTCTGCCCGCTCACTTGATAATCCAACCAAGTACAACTTAGTTGGCAACATCTGGCTCCAACTGCGGGACGTGTGCTTGATCTGATTCTCTCAATCAAAGAAAGTATGCGAGAATCCAAGAATCTCTGGTTCCTGCCACAAAATTAAAATGCATCAGTCCCACATCTTTTGCCAAATGAAACATAAGTTGCAACATTTATTTCAAAGTAAAACTAAAGCAAGCAAATGAAACTAATATACATCAATAATATACAAAACATAATGTACAAAAATGCAAGGCAAAGGTTTAGAGATGGCCCTGCTATCAATCTGCCCCCGTGGGCATTAGAAAATCTTCTTTGAAGAACAGCTTGAGATGTTGTCCATTGACTGGGAGAGTCAACCTTTCTGCATCCATAGTGCAAAGGAAGAAAGAATTAACCCCTGCTAGTTCAAATATAACATATGGTCCCTGTTGCCGCCTAATACACACCTGAGGGGGACGCGGCAGGAAACCTTCAAGCCGCTCGGTGTGTCCTTGGGGGCAAGTGAGAGTCAAGTGCTGTCACCTGATTACTCGACTCCTCCGTCTAGGCTTACTCCTAGCGAAGCCAAGGGGGGTGGTCCCTAAAAAAAATAATCTAAGGCTTTTAATCTACAACAAAAGATAAAAGTCTATTCTAGGAGTTAAAGATGACGAGATGATAAAATATAACAACAAAGCACTGCTTGTGAATTAAATCAAATAGCTAACCCAACATAAGATAAATAAGCATTCACGACATTTATGATTGACTTAAACACAGAAAATTAAAGACCAGTGCCGAGAATGTAAAAATGCTTGTAAGTACTGTTGTGTGGGGTTGCTTGTGTAGTCTCAGTGAAAGTATTGCAGTGGCTCGGTTGGTAAATTTTATAGTTATTAAATGAGTAGTTAAGGAGTGGGTTGATTCTTGGTTTGGCCCAAAAGAAAACCTAAACTTCGAACTGAGTGCTCTAGCAACCTTACCAAGTGTCCAACCAGGTGAGGATGAACCCGCTTAAGAACTTGCTGACTCTGTGGATTCAGTCCATGCAACCTCCCGAGTTCTTAGAATTGGATTTTAATGGATTGTCCTATTAACACTAAATACCTTACACCCGTTTCTGATTGAGCAAACTGTTCCGACTAAGCTGCAGTGGTCAAGAGCATACTCCGAGTTTGGGGCCTTGTTCGTTTTATTAAATAGGTATGAGTGGATGATTAATCTACACTAAACCTCAAGCATAAAGCAAGGGGGGTTAATTTTAGGATTAAAATTTTAAGCACAGAATAATAATTTGAAATAAACACAAAAGCATATAAAATGAAAAACGGGTCCTTGGAGGACGTTGTGTGCTCGAGTGTGTTATTTAATTACTACTGCTTGAATGAAAACTAATCTAAAACAAAAAAATAAAAAAAAATAAAAAAGGTGCGAATCCCCCCCGGGGGGATTGGGTTCAGGCGCTGGAATTGCCTGCTGTGCTCTTTTTATTTTTTGATTACAACTTGGAAACTTAAGAGAAATACTGCTTGCCCTTTATCATTAGGGAACAAGTCAGTTTACAATGTTTGAGAGAAATAACAATGGTGCTTGAAACTGGTTCTCTCTGGGTGGTTTAGGAAGCTCCAAATGCAAGTTTTATTTAATTTTCTTACTCCAACCTGTTATGAAATCAAAACAGATCAGCGAAGTATGTTGGTTAGAAAATGATAATCAGAACACTTTAAGAGTGTTCTGACAATGCTACAAACTGTCAAAATCAAAACCAATGCAACTAGTATTTAAAAAACATGTTTTTG
This sequence comes from Larix kaempferi, assembly GCA_027924585.1. NCBI lineage: Eukaryota > Viridiplantae > Streptophyta > Pinopsida > Pinales > Pinaceae > Larix > Larix kaempferi. Next base: position 2,438,277 of record BSBM01000254.1, read on the forward strand.
GGCAACTTTTTGGGTTTTTAAACTAACTTTCAAATGACTTTTTATGTGCAGAACCAAAAAACCAGCGAGCTAAAAAGTTTGTAAAATGCCTAAAAACAACTAAGAAATTACTCTTTTTCGAAATGCAAACTAAGTCTGAAAAATGAAGCTAAAAGGTGCAATGAAACGAGACAAAAGGTAACTAGGAAGACAAGCTAGGGAGCTTGCCTTGCTAGGATCTTTGGCTTCTCTCTTTCGAGTTTGCAAGCCAAATTACAAGCCTAACAATGCTAGATAAATCTTTTACAAGCACTTCTTCACTAATGAACCTTTAAGATTTGGACTTTGATAAAATGAAAGCATTAGTAAAGGATACTAGATCCACTTCATAGGATATCAAAATTTTAGATCTAGAATAATATGGAAACAGTAACCAAGATAGAATAAATGAGGGTTTGAACGAAGGTGATATAACCGGTTTTGAGTGAAAAAGACTGGGCGGATGGAGATCATATGCAAGTGAACACGCGAGGGACTACGCTTCCTTTTATAACTTCAAAGATTGGCAAACTAGCATGTATGCCTTCTCAATGAGATCAGATTACCTGCAAGAAACCTCACAACAAACCTTGCACAAGCGGATTAAGAGACACTGATATAAATCATATAAAAGATAAACTGAAACATGGACATTCAAACAAGATATGAACAATGTTTAAGATATACTTCATACAATTGATAATAAAGAATAAAATATAGATTCTACTCTTTACCCTACTGAAATAATAAATTTCCTTCAAAGGTCAGCATGAATCCGAACAATAAACAAAGCTCATGAAGAGACACAGATTACCTCCATGGGATTTAAGCATTAGACATCCACACATTTAACACGAGTCCACAATATAGCCTCCAAAGCCTTAACTTTATTCTCAAGAACACAGAAATAATACAACAATAATAGAGCAGAGGTTCCACCTTCCGATCTTTACAATGGAGCCAAGCTCCTCAATTTATAGCAAAAGGAGAGTGGGCTAGGGCGCAAAACCCTACGAGACAAATCTCCTAACTTGTAGAGCAAACAAAGCTCTCATCCAATGGAGTTGTGCCTCATCATCAAAGAAAAACAACATAAAATGGAAGCTGCCCTGTTGAAGTAGCTCATGCGTGAGGCAAAAGGAGAGCATGTGGCAAGTCGTTGGATGTTTCCATACTTGAGAGCTTTATGTTTGATTGGACTTTCAACAATAGAAACCTACCACGTGGGTGGTGCCACCTCCTCATGGTAGCCGCCCCCACTCCTTCGAACTTACAACATTAAATCCGTACGGTCGTGAATGGCCCACGTGATGGTTGGGCGTAGTATGGAAATGAAACAAATGTTTAAACCTTTAAATCGGGCATCCTTTAACTTAGTAATATTACACTTAAAAAGATGTCAACTACCTTATGCTTTATCATCCATCAAATCGTAGAGGAAGGATGGCCCACGTGAATTTCCTTCCACATGGCCTCACACATTGCAATCGCCCAACCTCATAATATTCCACTATTTTGACTTTGGATTCAATGCTTTGACATTTGAATAGAGTCGCTCATCTTTAATGCCATGTCACTTGATGGTGGCAGCCCACATGTGAATTCATCCTTAAACAATTCCGTACGGCTTCCATATGAAGAAACGTGATGCATGGAGTAAATATTCCAATTTTGATTTCTTAAACCAACTTTTATCATAAACTTTTCACTTGGATGTAGTCGTTCACCTTAAATTGACTTATTCCAAGTCATTTGGCATGTGCCAATATTCACTTTTTAAATATTTTAATCATTTGGCCAAAGTGCATTTTGTTGCATTTCTGGCATTAAAGTGCCACTTTGTAGCTCTGATAGGCAAAACTGCTCCACGGGGGTTTTCGGTCATCCGAAATGTAGGAAAACTAGGTACCGGGGTAAAGAGGATGCTCTGAGCTTGAAAATGAGCATCCCTGCGTCAAAATCCGACTCCGGATAAGACTTTTATCACCTTTTGAAATTTTTTAATTAAACCATTAAAAAAATGGCTTAAAATGCTAAAAAATATTTTTTCTCGAAATCGACTGAAACTTCAGGGGAACCTAGTACATGACAAAACGATAAAATTCTAGCGCCTAGCATGTTTATACATGTTACACAATGGGCTCTAATAATCCCCTAAGGCCTAACCCCCACTTTGGGCATTCCAGCTTTGGAGGAGCAGGAGAAAACCTCATCGATTATACTCGGCTAAAGGCAAGGCATAATCGACAAGGGAAAAAACTCCTTGGAATACCTTCTTTGGTTGTCAAGTCCTAGGGAACCGAGTCACTCAAAGACCACCATGCTAGTACGCCTATTACAAACCCCGTGGGGCACAGTCATGTACTACAAAAACTGACAAATGGGCCCTGAAAAGGCCAAACTTGGAACTTCTGAACTCTGAAAAAGGCACAAGTAAATGTGCAATACTGGCGGCTCACTGAAGTCCAACTGTAGTGCAACTCAGTTGGTAACAGTCCCAACCATAGGCTATCAAACTTTCCATGCTTTCCTGGCTTATCCTTTCGCTTGTCCCATAAAAGAACCCAATCCCCTGGCTGGAAATCTTTTGGCTTAGCTGATCTGTCAAAAGTTCTTTTAACCCTGTCCTGATTTCTGATACTTTGGTCTAAGGCCTTTCTTCTAGTCTCATCCAATTTCATAATTTGCTCAATTCTATTCTGCATACCATCATCATTTGAATCATAATCATGCAACATCTGATACACTGGCAACTAAATATGAATGGGAACAGAATCTTCCAAACCATAAACCAACTGGAAAGGGGTTTTCCCAGTAGCACATTTCTGTGCTATTCTGTCAGCCCATATAGCAAATTTTATCTCAGAATCCCAAGACCTCTTGTTATCCCCAACAGTTTTCTTTAAAATGTTCATTAAGGTCTTGTTGGTTGATTCAGCCAATCCATTTCCTTGGGGATAGTAGTTGGATGAGTGGGAAAGGATTATACCATACTTGAAGCAAAATGCTGAAAAGGCCATGGAACTAAAACTAGGACCATTGTCAGTTGTTATCTTGGATGGCACCCCAAATCTAGTTATGATATGATTTTCAAGAAAGTCCATAACTACTTTATATGTTGCATACTTAGTGGGGATTGCTTCCACCCACTTGGTGAAATAATCAGTGGCAGTTAAGATCCAGGTATAACCATTGCTTGAGTTTTCCTTAAACTGACCGATAAAATCAAGACCCCATTGTTGGAAAGGGGCTTGAACAACTACTGGCTCAAGAGGTAAAGTTGCCAACTTCCGTTTCCCAGTGAACAACTGACATTGGGGACAAGATCTGACAAACTTATGCACATTAGTAAACAAAGTGGGCTAATAGTAACCCGATCTAAGGATCTTGTGGGTTGTGGTGCCTGCTGCATAATGCCCACCACAAAATCCAGTATGAAACTCAACCAGAAGTTTTTTGGAATCTGGTTCATCAACACATCTAAGAACTAAGCCATCAGGATTTCTCCAACCTAATCCATTTTGAGTTATGCAATACTTAGTGGCTTTAAGTCTTAGAGACCTTCTTTTGTGACCAACAAGATGTTCAGGACAAGTAAAATTGTTAAGAAGGTAAATAATGTTGGAATACCATTGTGTTTGACTTAATCTTTGAAGCTCTTTAGATATGACAGGTGATGTCTCATTATTTTGACAATTCATTCCCACAGCTTTCTCATTGCTTTCCGTCATCATGCATGCAAGACCTTGACCTTTGATTAACCTGGTAGGTTTTATCTCCAAGTCATACTCTTGTATTTTGGACACCCATTTTCCCCTTATACCAAGGCAATCCTGTTGAGCTAATATATCTCTAACAGCGGTATGAGGAACATAACCCACAACCTTGGAATACCCAATATATATTCTGAAATGTTTCAAAGACTTAACAAGGGCATAAGCTTGTTTCTCCATTATAGTATATTTAAGCTCTGAATTTTGTAAAGCTTTACTAAAGAATGCTATGGGTTGTTCTTGGCCTTGGTCATTTTTCTGAAGTAAAACTCCAGCTAAGTCACATGACACGAGGACACGGGACACGAGTGTCCCCACGGGACACGGTGACCCCCGGAATCAGGACACGTAGGACACGTTTTATATACATATATATTTTTTTTAAATATATTACAATTTAAAAATATAGACATATAGATCCAATAAAATTTAACATTTACAATTACAAATATTCAATAGAAATTACATTTACAATTACAAATTTACAAATATGAAATATTCAATAGAAATTAGATCATTCACAAATCACAACACATTTGTCATTCACAATCACAAATCACAATGAGACATTGAGACACATAGATGCATGTCAGAGACTCGGAACCATATTTCTCATTAAGTCATCAAAATCAAAATGTATTACATAGATGTCGGAATGCCACTGGGCACTAGCAAATGCCAAATAGAGTCTAGACTATTAGACTAAAGTCTAATAGTCTAATAGTAAATACAAAAAAGGGGTGGATCAAGATGGAAGAATCCCATCTGTCAATGACTCAATAGTCCTCCTCCATGCCTGAATCAACAAACTCATCACTGCCCTGATCCTCCTCCTCCTCCTCCTCCTCCTCCTCCTCCTCCTCCTCTCTGCCAATCTGACTAACTGCATCTGCTGGTGTGGAGGATGACCCCTCCATACGATCACCCTCATCAAAAGTGACCGGCTCTAGCACTGGATCATTAAGATCCATGTTGGCTAATGCCAACTCAGTACTGCTGTCCAAACCCATCTCATCAGGAAAGACATCCCACATCCGTGTCTTTCCCTTCACCCACTCCTCCCTCTTCCTGTAAATAAGACGAAGGTTGGAGTGCACATACACCATCGTCTCTGCCCTGGACTGCTCAAGTCTGCTCTTCTTCACACTGTACAAGTTCCCATATGTGCTCCAATTCCTCTCACAACAAGAGGATGAAGTAACTTGAGAGAGGACCCTCAAGGCTATCTTTTGTAGAATAGGGCATGTTGCCCCATGAGTTGTCCACCAAACAAGGGGTTTCTTAACCCCCATGTCTCTAATCACCTCATATCCTCCAAATCTCCCGGTGCCACTAGAAAACTCATAAAATTCCTCCTCCACCACCTCAAGGTGGTCTCTATCCTGAAGTAGCCGTCTAAATGCTATCTTCCTCCCCTCTGAGATCTCTCCATCCATGTGAGGAGGGACTCTGGATGAGTGCCCCGACCCACCACTGAGCCAATCCTGAGCGTAGAACCTAGGGTTCAATGAGTGGGCCAAGCAATGCAAAGGTGTGCAATTCTTATCCCACCTGGAGATAAGAATGCCCTGTATGATGGACCATAAGTTCTCTGCCGATGTCTCATACTCATCACACTCATTCTCCATAACAATGGTCCTCATGGACTCAATCATGGAATCCCACCCCTCATAAACATCTCCTAGGATGGGCTGGTCCGTGTCTGCAAACCGCAACAAAGAAATGATTGGCTCCATGATCTTGATGCTAAGGACTACCCTATCCCACCAACCATCATCTAATACTGTGTCCTTCACCTTTTGTGAAGCATTCTGATCCGACTTTCTCCAAAAAGCCCAAAACTCTGAAATCACCATGGACCCAAGAGCGGTTTTTACCTCTCTCAATCTCTTGAGCATGATGAATGAGGAAGCAAACCGAGTATCTGCAACCTTCAACAATGAAAGATTTGTGTACTCTTTGTAAATTCTGAGGGCATTGGTGTGGTTTTGTACAAAGTTACGGATATGGCGTGCATCCTCAATAAGTTTGCCAATCCATGGCACATCTGAAGCAATAGATTTCAGTGCTAAATTCAAAGAATGGACAATGCAAGGTGTCCAAAATACCTGTAAGATCAATAAAAGAAAGTATAAATGAGTCATTGAGTCTAGACTCCTAGACTCTACAAGACTACAACTAACTACTAAGTTACTAACAGCTCAAAATTTCAAATAAATGAGTAAATTAACAATCACATACCTGTGGATGTTTAGCTTCCACAATCATGCCAGCAGCCTTGCAAACAGGTGCATTGTCCGTGATGATTTGTACACAAGAATCAACACCTACTTCTTCAATGGTTTTGATGAACAAATCACCCATATATTGTGCATCCTTGTATTTCCCAAGAGCATCCACCGCTTTCAAGAACACCGGTCCATTTGTGGAAGACACCATGAAATTGATGAGTGGATGGCGTGCTGGATCCGTCCATCCATCAGAAACAATACTAACACCCCATGTGGACCATTTTGATTTAATTGGATCAATAATTTTATCCACCTCCTTCTTTGCCTTAACCAACAATGTGGTTCTAAGCTTTTCTGAACTAGGAGGCACATAACCAGTTGGAGCTCATTCCATTATAGATCGACACATCTCAAAGTACAATGGTGACCGTGCAACATTGAATGAGATGAAGTTGAGGTAGAAGAAAAATGCAATGGAGAGGTCTACCTCTTCTCGTGCCTCATGTTGGAAAATCCTATCCATTGGACCTCTTGAACTTGGCCTCTTTCTTGTTGGATAAGCAATAGCATCAACCCCACTCCTAGTGCTAGAGGGTTTCCTCAAGAATGGAAGAGGATCCTCACGATGAAATGTCTTGCTTGTTGCAGCCACCTTCCCTACCCCAACATGGTCTTCTCTTTCCATCTCCCTCCTTTGGTTAACACTCACAGCTTTGCATGAAGAAATCCCACAAGGGAGGGCCAACAAATGGCCTTTAACCCGGTAATAGGTGCTCTTGAATTCATGCCTGCAGAAGTTGCAAGTCCAACACACATTGCCTCCCCCACCAAGCTTCGCTCCAACAGTCACATACTTCCACAAAGGGTATTTACTCTCTTGTGCTTGTTGTTTTGCCAAAGCATGGCTATAATGAGGATGAGCTTCACTAGAACCGGTTGGAGCACTACTAGGAGCAGAAGGGGATGTGCTTGGAGGAGGAATAGGACGAGAGGGAATAGATGGGGCATTCTTCCCTTTCCTTTGCCCTCTACCTGCTGCCCTAGCTGGTTGAGACATTTTCCTTCAATCTTGATGGTGAAATCACACTTGAATCTCCTCCACCTGCAAGAAAACACTCTTGAATCTCCTTCACCTGCAAAAAAACTGACTTTGGGCTCACTCTAGCTCTCCTTCACACTCCCATCAATTAGCAAATGACAAAACAAAAACAAAAAAATCGGTTTTATGGGCACGCGGGCGCACTTTTTCGCGATTTTCGTGTCCTGGAAAATCCCCACGCCGCGCAGACTTAGGACACGCGTGTCCTGATTTCGGGACACGAAAAATCGCGTGTCCCCCACGTGGGGCCAGCGTGTCCGCGCCCAAACGTGGCCCACGGGACACGGGGACCCCTTAGGACGTGTCCTGTCTCTTAGAACTCCAGCAATAGTATGCTCAGAAGCAAAGGAAAAGATTTGGAATTCTTTTGAATAATCAGGGCTTATCAACATAGGGGCTCTAGATATGGCATCCTTGATACCTGCAAAAGCTTCTCTTCCTTGCTTACTCCATTCAAACTTAGCATCTTTTTTAAGTAAGAGTTGTAGAGGCTTCATTAGCTCAGCTAGATTTGGAATAAATCTTCTAATAAAATTAATTTGGCCATTGAAGGATTAGAGAGCTTTGACATTGGTAGGGATAGGAACCTTTTTAATGGCCTCAACTCTTTCAGGATCAACCTTTACACCATCCTTAGTGATAATATGTCCCAATAGTTTGCCCTCATCAACACAAAGCACAAACTTAGCTGGATTTAAAGATATGCCATACTTTCTGCATCTCTCAAAAATCTTTCTAAGATGGCCAACATGATTTGATCTTTCCTTAGAATATACCGTTAGATCATCCTGATATATTCAATAATTTTATCAATCAACCCATTAAAAGCAACATCCATAGCACGTTGAAAGGTAGCACCAGCATTAGTAAGACCAAAAGGCATTCTAAGGTACATGAAAGTGCCCCAAGGTGTAGTAAAAGTAGTTTTATGTTGATCTTCCTTGCTTACTAGCACCTGGTTTTATCCAGAAAATCCATCAAGAAAAGACATCATACCTGATCCAGTTACCTTCTGAAGTAAAGTGTCCATGCTTGGCAAACGATAATTATCTTTTAGGCATGCCCAGTTCAAGTTTCTGAAGTCAATACACAATCTGATATCCCCATTCTTTTTTCTAACAACAACCAAGTTAGAACACCAAGTAGAGTGTCTTGTTGGAGCAATGATGCCTGCTGCCAACATCTTTTGAACTTCTTTGTAAACCATGGGGGCCAACTTGGGATTTATTCGCCTCAGTTTTTGGCGAAAAGGCTTAATACCTGGTTTGAAAGGGATTGTATGTTGAAAAATATCCTCACGATAAGCTTTAAGTTCATCATAGCTGAAAGCAAATATATCCCTATATTCATAGATCAAGTCAATCAAGCCTTTTCTTTCTTCTTCAGATATTCCTTTTCCAATTTTTATCATTTCTGGTTCTTTTTCAGTTCCTATGTTTATTTCAATAAACTCCCCTGGTTTTATTGAACTCTTTTTCTTTTTATGGCCATCTTGTCTATCGAAAAGCTGCTCTAACCGGGTGATGCCTTTGGGAATTTTGTTCCTTGGCTGATCCTCTTCCTCTAGATACTCTTTGCCTTCTTCCTAATAGGTGATTTGACAATCAGAAAATTCTTGAAGATTATGGATGAAGTTGAGAATTTGCTTCTCACTATCAAACACTTGCCAATGATCTATGTTGTCAGGGATTAAAGGTCTAAAGTTGATTTCAAATTTCCCATTACCCTTTAACTAAGTTGCCAGGGTACTCGGGTACTGGGACGGGTACATGTACGGGTACACCACTTTTTGAAATAGGGTACTTGGGTACGTCGGGGTACTGTAGACATATATATATATATATATATATATATAATTTTCAAGTTTAAATTATAAATTTATACTAATGATTATAATAACTTTATATATATATATATATATATATATATATATTAAATGTAAAACTTATAAATATATTTAAAAACCCTATATAACATATAGTTTATAATTTATAAAACATTAATCTTATGACAAAAATAATACATGGTCTGGCGTCAAAAATTAATCTTTACCTAAGGGTTACTGAAATTATCTATGCTTGAAGTCATTACGGTCTCTACATTCTTGAGTTTGCCTAGAAGTAGTTTGAGAGTTTTGAGGTTTCTTGCAAACTTATCGAATAAATTAGTTTCAGCACTAAGGCTGAAAACTATAAGAAGTAAACCTGTAGTCTCATGGAAGTGAGCTAGAAATTTCAGATTGGACACTGGCAGATTTTCCAAATGTCTATAGCAGACAACCTAGAAGTAGTTTGACAGATTTGAGGTTTCTTGCAGACTTGTTGAACAAATTAGTTTCAGCACTAAGGCTGAAAATTCTAAGAAATAAATCTGTGGTCTCCTAGAAGTGAGATGGAAATTTTAGATTGGACAGTGACAGATTTTCCGAATGCCTACAGCAGACAACCAATTCAAACAAACAGTGATAGGCCTTCTGCATCAGATGCTATCTCCAATTAGAGTTGTGGACATCAACCATTCATGGCAGAATGATGAGACCTGTTATCACACCATAGTAGGACAGCTACTATTCTTGTTTAGCAGATATCTGCACATTCCAGACCTTCCATTATTCAGAGCATGGCTATGATGATTGTATATTTTGTGATCACTCATGATCAGAGCAGTGTATTATTCAGACTTATGTTAGACCTTGTGTCAAGGCTGAGCCTTGAGAGTTCATATTTGATGACCGATGTGACCCTTTATCCCATACAGTTTCAGTTCAGTGCTTAGAGATGTATTGCAGCAGTGTTTTAGATGGTATATGATGTTTATTACTATGATGATGTTGTATGATCTATGGATATTTTATCCTTGACTGTGGATTATTATCTTGTTGATTTAGTCATGTTCACAGCATCTGCTCGGTATATTATTCCTGATGTGGCAAACTATTTAAAATGAACTATAAATCATAAAATGGACAATTGCTTGCACATTTAGGTCATTTAACAAAACCCACTGGTTTTCCACCTTACATAGATATGGTCTTTCCTGACATCAGTTGTCTGCTAGTGTAGGCTCCATATTCACTTGACTCCATCCATACATGACTTTCCTATTTGACTTTAAACCTTGACCTGTCTCATTTGACTTTCTGATACTGAGGACTTCCCCATTTTTCTACCTCTGTGTTTGACCGCATCCCTGTATGTTCAGTGTCTCGGCTCTAAGTTGGTGACAAAACTTGCCTTTGGTGAGTTGGATTGTAGGCCTAAATCATTCTGGTCAGTTGCCCCAATGTTTGGCATTGGCTCGAACTCCCCCTAGTCACTTGAGATGTTGTTGGCTAAAATTGAAAGCTCATGTTCTACTTATGGAAACTTATAAATTTTCCCATGGAAACTAAAAAGGGCAAGAGTGATGAACAGCTAAAAATACTCCTCGAAGAGTATAAGAAAGGTCCAAAAAGCAATGGTTCTTAAAAGCTATATCTAAACAATTGCTGACCTTATATGTATATGAAAGCATGCCCTAGATGCAAGCTGCAACTAGTTGTGCTTTTTAGCACACCTGAGATCCGAAGAGTTATGTAAGCCAAAAAGGCCATGAAATGAAATTGAATGATCCTAATGAAATTGGATCAACTTGATGTAAACATGATGCCTAAGTTGAATAAGCACTCTCTACATAACTTATCCATTTGTGAGGCACAGCCATTCCCTGTGTTATTTTGTCCAAGCACAGAGTTTGTAGCTTCCCCCTTCTCCCAGTCCAAAGTATTTTTGAGTTAAGTTAGACAAGTCAACCCCTTGGTCCAACCTTGTTCCTAGCCTTCATCCTTCACTAGCAGTTTGACCATGTCCAATGGGTGAGTTTGTCATTTGAACTATTGTGCAAGTAATTTTATATAACAAAGGAATATGCTAACTTGATTGATGCCACTGAATGGATGTTATACTTTAAGCTTGGCTGTGAGAATGATTAGAGAAGCATGTCTTAGTCTACTGATGTGATTTATCCTTGGTTGTATATTATTGGGATCCGTGATGATGTGGGCCATATATATATACCTATTGATGCTGATTGATGGTCCCACATACTTGATGATGATATCATATGATGGACATATGGTTCAGATGATGATTGATGCAATTCAGCAGGTTTTATTATTACTTCAGATCATCAGATTATGCACTGTCCATATATGGTGGACCCTACAGCTGGCCCATTAGGGCAACCCATGGTGTATGAGTACACATTCCTAGTGGATTTGGGTCTTCTAGATCCAATGAGACACTTATCTTTCAGTTCCGGGCACTTCTGACAGTGATTGATGCAGTTTTACACTTGTTAACCAGATTTGGGGTTGATTTCCCATCCTAAGCAGCAGGGGCCATGAGAGGCCAGTTCACCTAGGGCGCTGTATGAGGACGGGGTGGTCCAGTCACTTGTTTTTACCATTTACCCCCTCTTTTGGAGAGCCTGGTGGGCTCAGTTGGACAGTGCAGATGCCCTGGGAGGCAGTTTTGGCACTTTCACAGTTACCGAGGCAGTTAAAAAATGGGATAAAGTGGTCACTGAGGAATTCGATTTGGGCAATTGAGGCAAGGTTTTGGCACTTGGTTTTCACAGAGGTCTTCCAGGGTGATCCCACTATCTTCCAGCCAGTTTTCACCATGTGGGTAGGCCCACAGCGATCACAGGAGGTCTTTTACTGCTTGTCTGTCATAGATTTTGAGGACAGATTTGATCATTTATATTATCTTGGACATATTTTATTATTTTATTGTGCCTTGGGGATGAGCTAGTAAGGATTGATGCCTCCTAGCCCCACTATGTGCTTCTTATGTCATGTCCTAGTCATTATGAGGTGGGCTTTGGTACTTTTACCCCCTCTAGTGGAGGACGTCACCCTCCATGAGTATTTTAGACTATGACGTCATCATTATATTGGGTGATCCATGTGATATATTGTTATGATTCATTATTAGCCATTGATCATGTATTGAGATCTTTTAATCTCAACCACTCATTTGATGTAGTATTGTAAAGTGGTATAGGGTTTTGGTCTTTATTATCCTATATAAGGAGGAGACCCCCTATTGTATAGCTCACCTTTAGAGCTCTAGAATATTGGAATAGAATACTTCTTTGTGGAGCATATCTCTCTTGTCTTGTGGATTCTCTTGCATCTTGAGTATACAGTATCTCTTCTATGTATCATTGTGGGGTTTGGTTCTACAACTATTTGTCTTGCAGGGAAGTCGAATTGGTGGAGAGGAGGGCGATTTCTTGAGGGTTCTTGTTGGAGGGATCCACATATTCTATCTTGGGTTGATCTTGTGACAAGGAGTATCATTATTGTATCTTTGTGACATAGTTCATGCTTTCTATTACATCTTTCTATCATTTTCATAATCATCTTACTTGACTTGTTTCTTTGATCTTGTCTTGTAGGAGGAGGACGATTTGGCTTCTTGAGGAGGACGATTTGGCTTGGAGAATCAAAATTGCACTCTTGAATATACACATAGGAGAATGCTATCAATTTGCAAGGTGGCCATAAGCAATTGAGGTAAGATCTACAAGGTATGTGCCTCTTTCATTCATTCTTTCTTCATTGGTCACAAACCCTAATTAATTGAAACCCTCATTGTGGTTTTTCTTAGATCTACTTAGATCTAGCATTGCTTTTGAAAAGATCTTAAGAACCCACCTTTGTAGCATCCACCCCTAGTTGGATCTATAGTTTGGTGGTGATTGGGTTAAAATTGACACACTTTTCAAGGCAATATAGCCCTCTTGAACCAAATCGCACTTCCTTTGAGAGGCTTGTTGGGTTAGATCTAGCATGTGGGTAGGTGAGATCCCACTTGATTTGCAATCTACACACTTGATAACCTACCCCTGGACTTTTACTTGGGTGATTTCTACCTTGTGGGCATCATTCCACATTTTAAGGGATTAAAACCCCCTTTTGAACTACTTGGCACCTTAAAACTCAGATCTAGTAAGATCTAACCCTTGGATTGACTTGATTTTTTAGATCCACATAGATCAGTGCCTAAGCTACTTGGATCTACAATTTGGTGGCCATTGGACTTGATTTGACACACCTTATCCACCTTTTAGCCCTCCTTGAGCAAGTTCGCACTTCCTTGGGTGATTGAGTTTGCCCACTTCTAGGACCTGGGTAGTTGAGATTTCAGTGGATTTGGAACAGGCATACCTTGAAACCTATATCTAGAGTATCATTTTGTGACGATCTGCCTTGGGGGTAGCATTCCTTGTTTTAAGGGATTGTGGTCCACTTGGGTCATTTCATGAAATCCTAGATCTAGCAAGATCCAACCACTCTATCTCAATTAGCCCACTTGCCTTGACCTCTAGGTGTCCTGATCTACACTTTGACATATCTTTTGACTCCATTAACCCATCCAACAAGGCACTAGTCCTCCTTAAGCAAGTCGCACTCCTTGGGAATTGTGTCAAACCTTAGATCCAGGAAGTGGGTACTTCTAATTTCAACTTAGATCCATAGATCTACTCATTACATATCCTCTAGTGCTAATTGCATCCCTTAATTTCACCTTGTGGGTCCACTTTATGCCATTTCACATATCCCAAGAAAGTAGGACCCACTTGTGTAACACATGGTACTATACCTTGTCATTATAACTAATCATGTGGCCTAAATCATACATTGGTTGAAACACTAATCATTTCTCAAACCACCTTCAACCATACTTTAACTTCTAGGTCCACTTAACCTTGCATTGGTTTCTGTAACTCATTATCTACTTATCCCTAGGAACCTTTGTTTGGGTCCAATCATCTTTGATTGGTTATAGGGTCTCCCCCTAGGTCTTGATTTATCTAGATCTAAAGTGAAGAGTGCCTCAGTTGACATGACTCCCACCTTGCATTGGGAACCGTGGCATCTCTTGGGTCACCTCTTTAGTTGTCCATCTCCTCTACCGTCCCGGATGAGATACCACTAGGGGCAACTACAAGTTGTGTGATAACAAGACCTTCAAGAGGAAGTTTGTCTGTGGACTGCAGATTCTAGTGGAAGACAGTCTGAGTCACCAGCAACCAACCATGATTGAAGAAGAAAATATGTTCACTCAGTAGGAGAACCTTTCACAGAACGAATGATGAGCACAATATGTACAAGGCAACCAGCTATGTTCCCATTGTCGTTTTGTTGTCTGTGTTGTAAATGTCATAGAATTTTCTAATACAGATTTTTTAAAACACTGATGCATAGGATATATATTTATGGAAAACTGCAGTATACACATGCCATTTGGACTGTCTGGATCCCCCCAGGAGTGAGTTTAAAATTTATATATAGATTAATATAACTATTAACTAACATAGTAACAGCAAATGCTAAATAATATAAATATAAATTATAATTATGAATAATAAATATGAAATAGAAAACTGAACCGTGAAAATGAAACAGAAAAGAATTAAGTACGCGGCCCTTTTGAAGTACAAGTACCCAAATTTATTTGACCAAGTACCCAGTACTCGGGTGAAGTACCTGGTACTTTCACGGTACTCCCAGAGGTACCAATCCCGGTACCCGGTACGGCGGTACGGGTACCTGGTACTGGTACGGGTGCCCAACCCCCCAGTACGGGTACCTTGGCAACTTAGCCCTTTAATAATTCCTCAGTTGGTTGAAGTGTAGAAGCTGCCACAGCTAGTTGATCTGCCTCAGTGTTTTCTTCTCTAGGAATTGCCATGATATTTAAAGCATCAAACCATTCCATAGTATCCCAAACAGCATTCCTATATTGTTTCAACCTTCGACTTTTGCAAGCAAATATGTTTTTAACTTGGGCAACCACTAAGTCAGAATCACCTTTAATAGATAAAATTTTAATCCCCATATCTTTGGCGATTTCTAAACCTTGCAAAAGGGCTTCATACTCAGCCACATTATTTGATGAATCAAACTCAAGTCTAAAAGCAACTTTGAAAGTTTGCTTAGACGGAGAAGTTATGACAATTCCAGCTCCTTTTCCCTTATCTTGAAGATGCCCCATCAAAACTCATCCTCCATACCTTATCTTTCTTTTCATCTTTGGATACTTCTTTAAAAGATGCTATGAAATTTGATAAGATAGCATAGTTTCGAAAGTTGTCTGTTTCATGCACAAATTCATTAGCCAGATTCTGTGGATCTTCAACATGGAGCTTTCTAGCTTGTTCATTGTATAACTTAACCGTTGTATGTTCTGATGCAGGAATAGTAGCATATGACCAATCCATCCTTATGTCACCCCCTAAAGATGCAGCCCATTTTCTTGATAAAAGCATTTCCCAATTGTTTGGCACCTCAATTACTACGACATCCATGGTTAAATGGACATTGGGATACTTGGCCAACCTAACAGGTAGATTTATAATGATACCAATAGTATCAACTTCCCTCGAATCCATGGCACACACATTGTGATAGGGTCTAGTTGTTTTTAAACCCAATTGATCCATAACCCTTTTGGTCATAACGTTTGAAGAATCCCCAGAATCCAACATGCAATTGTGCACAAGCATATTATTGACAAGCAAGGAGACATAGAAGGGAGGGTGGTATTCCTTATGAGGATCCAAGCTATGCAAAATAATTGGGTCATCTTTATGATTGACTATGTTTTGAAGCTTAGGCTCTTCTCTAGTCTAGCTAAGATTCACTCTCTCTAAGTCTACAGGGGCTTTGCCTTTTTCTTGGTGAGGATGATTTATCATTTTCATAAGATTTTCTTTTAAGCTTGGAATTTTGATAAGGTCAGTGACAAGAACAGGAATCTTTGCAGAAGATAACCATTGAGCCAAATCAACATGAAGATTTTCAAAGTTGGGAGAAGGTGTTACCTTAGGAATATTCTGATTCGAGTTTGATGTTCCAATATTGTCCTTTCTCTGATATGTTAAACCTTTGAACTTTGACATCTCAAGAATTTTCTCTGGTGGAGGCATCTCACCAAATCTATGGGTAGCTTTATCTTTCAAGTCCTGGCTGTAATGGCGAGCTTGTTCCCAAGTTTCTTTGGTGATGGGGTGAGTTTGACCCACAACGTTGATATATTCAGGTTGGTTCTCAGGCTCGCTTGCTAATCTGACACTGCTACTGGCTTCTGACGGATTTTGTTCCATTGACCATTTAAATATAGCACAAGTAGACTCCTCATGGAAGGTATCACATGCCCTACAAAAGGGAGGAATTTCTTCTAAAAGAGTATTTACAGTTTCCAAAGGATTTGGGGTCCTCTGATCTTGAAAGGGAACTTTTCTCTGAAATTGAGGCCTAGGAGCATACTGAGGCTTAGGCACATACTGGCTTGAGACTTGGTGGTTTTGAGATCTTTCAATGGAGATCAACATGTTCTGTATGGCAGTCATGTTGGAAGCTTGATTTGAAACAGCCTCTTTTAAGAGTTGAGCGATTTCCTTCAAGGGTTCCTTGAAGGATCCTTAATCTCATTGTTAATGGTCTTTTCTTTACTCTCATTTTGCTTCATAGGAACATTGGCCCTTGTGAAACCGGGAAGATGAGACTTGCCACAATTTAGCATATTCTTATCAATTTTCTCAGCCAATTCCATGGCCTTCTTTAGATCGGCAGGTTCTTTATCACTCAGTTGATATTTGAATTCTCCATTAAAAGCCTCCATGTAGTAAATGAGGATGGAATTATCAGGTAGCTTGATATCAGCATGAAGTCTACCCACAATTTCATTGAATTTTTTGTTAAATTCTTCCATTGTCTCATTTTCACTCTTCTTAGTGTTGGTCAAGGCAGCTAGAAGGTAGCGGTCTTCCTTGATGTCCCCCCATTTGGCCAGGAAAGAAGTTTCAATATCTTTATAGGTTTTGTACTTGTCAGCTTCCAACTTGTTAAACCATTCATAAGCATCTTCTTCCAAAGATAAAGCAAACAACTTCATTTTTACATCTTCATGCTTGGCACCCAAGCACCACTTGTCAAGACAATGGCAAAAACGAGTTATATGGGATTTAGCACTAATAGCATTATTTCCTTGAAAAGATGGCAACTTATCAATAGCTTTTTCAGGAATATCATGAGGGTAACCAACTATAGCAGTAAAATCATAAGGACCAAACTCAGCCATTTCAACAGGAGGATTATTTAAATTATTTTCTGCAAATAAAAGGTGAATATCAGAAATTGACTGAGAACCAAGATCCTCAAGGGTTTTTCGAGAAGATAGCTTGCTTTTCCTTCTATGATAGACCTTTTCAGACTCAGGAAAGCACTGAAGCAAGTTCTGAGGATTCCTTCTTGAAAAACGCCGTGGTAAATTTGTTGATAGTGGAGTCGCCAGATGTTCTTAGTCAATTTAAAAAATTCACTACATACATCAAACAAAGCAAAAACAAAAAGGAAAACTCATAAGTCGTATTCCGAGAATAGAAAGACTTATCCCCGGCAACGACGCCAAAATGTTGCCGCTTGGTTCCACACACCTGGGAAAAATGCAGCAGAAGTCTTCAAGCTGCTGGTGTGGCCATGGGGGCAAGCCAGAGTCAAGTGTTGTCACTTGGGGCTCGACTCCTCCGTCTAGGCTTTCCTAGATAAGCCAAGGGGGGTGGACCCTAAGAATGAAAACAAAACTAAGGCGTCTAATCTAGGAGTTAGAAAAATATTTTTGATAACCAAGACAAAGCAGCATATACTTTTGTAAAGCAAAGCAATCATTCATTAATACATCATTTGCTCTCATTCATTATCATTATCATTCATTTGCATCATTTGTCAATAACATGAAATAACATTAATATAGACCAGTGCCTTATAATGGAGTCAAATAAATGCATGAGCAGAAAAGTAAATGTAGTGCAAGTGTTCTTGGTTTATTTTAAAATTAATGTGAAGGTGATCTTTTTATTATGGTTGGTTGGTTCCCAATATACGAAAAGATACGCAGGAACATGTCCGGAATTTTGATGTGTGGCTTCCCTCTCTGGCTTGGGCTGAATCGGAGTCTCGAGGAGGTGTTCAGATGCTGTACCAACGAGGGCAAGCATAACGGTTTCCAAGAGGTCACTATTCAGTTTTGTCCCAAGCTTTCTGAGAAATTTCCCCACGACAACAAAATGCTCGCGAAGTGCCGAATTTTCACATAAAGGATTTTTTATTAGGGGCGGTGTTAGATCCTATTACTAGTCATCTCCTCCTTTCTTATGCGTACCAACTGGATCAGAATGAGCTGTAAATTGGCCACAGAGCATAAGGGAGAAGACCTTGGTATTTTTAGAAAATTTTATGAACCAAAATTTTAGGTTTTTTTAAAACTCCAAGAGTCTCTTTTCAGGCACGTACTCGGGCAAGCCCTTGTACAAAAACCCTACTTCGGGAAAGCAAGGGGGGCGTTTGAGTTTGTAAAAAAAATGATAAAAACTACGTTTTGAGTCGACATAGTTTGCAAACCACGAAATTTGAGTCGACACAGTTTTCCCCCCTGGGGGGATGGGGTGTGGGAGCTTGGTTAGCCAACTTGCTCTCATTTGATATTTTAGTTACAATATGATAGAAATGGCCCAGACTTAAATCGACTTAGTGGCTTACAAAATAGAAGAGAAAAAGTTACCGTTTCATAAAATTTTCAACCTAGATGCTCCGGATGCCCTGAATCCTCGAAATTTGGCCAGCAATTCTCTCTACTTGCTCTTTAAATGCTGCAAACCAGCAAGCAATATATCAGTAAGAGATGCCCAAAAACACTTTAAGAGTGTATTTGGGACATCTACCTAAAAACCATAAAAAAAATCTAAGTTAAAATCTAAGCTAAAACAACAGAAATTAACCAAGTAGGACAAGCAATGGGGCTTGTTACTTGGGGTCTTTGCAAGCTTTTGATGGCTGCAAATTATATGCTCTTCAAACAGCTAGATAAAACTTTTATAACCAGAAAGCACTACTTGTTCAAGTTATTTAAAGTATGCATGAAAATTCTAACTTTCGGAAGTAGTAAGCTAAAGTTAGATCTAGGTTTAGATATGACTTTGAGAACACATAAGATCCAAATACAAATCAGATCTACTTAAGGTATTTAAAGAGAGACAAGATCTGAGAAATGCAAACCAAAGTGACCAAGAGAGTTTTGTTGATTTTTCAAACTTTGCTGAGAAGGATGAGGGAAACAGAATGGTTCTCCGAAATTGAAGACTTTGAAACTTAGAAGTGGGACACCGAGGGTAAGATCCACCAAAGCATGCACAGATGAGAAAAACAAGAGCAAACAAGCTATGTTTTCATCCACCTGTCAACCTGTAGCTAGCAAAACACTTGTAAAGCACCCATCAACTAGAAATGCATTGGGTCAGAAATCAAAATAACATGCACATAAGCAAATGATACATATTCATTTTTAAATCTCTAACACAATGACAAATAGAAAACTAATTAAATCAAACAAGAATAATTAGCTATCCTCACAAAACTGTTACCAGTCCTTCAAGTGAGCTCAGTTGATGGCTGAAAAATTACTTGAACACATATTGCTCTTGCCACAAATCACCTCATACACAGAGATCATGGAACCACTCACAAAGCACAACACCAATGGACCTCCAAAGTCTTTTATTCATTAAACAAATAGCATAAGCTTGTACAATTTCTGCTCCTCCAACTAGTGAAGAAATGAGAGAGCACCTCAATTTATAGAAAAAAAGGCCAAGTGAGGAAGGGGGGACTTGCCAAAAGAGAGTGGGAGTGGTGGCATAGATGAAGGAGAGGATGGGGCTGCGTACTCCTTGTAATAAGCTGTTGTAGCAGCTACTAGTTAGCCCACGTGACAGCCATGATTATAGACTGCCATTTCCTTGAAACGTGGGCATGCCCACTACACCCAATGCGCCCATGTGAAGGTGAATGCGCCCATGTGAAGGTGGGGACACACTCCCCTAAATTTGGGCTGTCAATTCTCTTGCAAAATAGCCCAAAGCTCTCCCCTAATAGTGCTGGTCGAAATCAGACCACTAATTACTCAAAAACTTTTTTATTTTCTTAAAGTCATTTTGCCAATTTTTCAATTTTTTATGACTTTTTTGGGTTTTTTTACTTTTTTGGAAAAATAATCACCCAAACATTAGAAAGAGTGGGTTAAGGGGTTAAGGGGGTGCTCTAAGTTAGAAAACGAGCACCCCTAAGGCAAAAAAGACCTCCAGACGCCACTTCCAGGCCAACTACAAAAATTTTAATTGAACCATTAAAAAATGGCCCAATTTACGGAAAAAATAAACCCTACTGAAAAATAAAAATCAACCTAGGGGGACTTAGCACATGTCCATATGACTCAAAAATAACGCCTAGCATGTTCATATACATTGACCCATAGACTTTAACAACCCCCTAAGGCCGTCAGCCTCCCCAGGCATTCCAGCTTTGGAGGAGCAGGAGAAAAACCCAAAAATTATGTTATGCACTAATGCAAGACATAATAACTAGGTGAAAAAACTCCTTGGAATACCTGACGTAGCCAAAAAGTTCTAGGGAACCAAGTCTTTTACAAAACACCATGCTAGTACGTTTTATTACAAACCCCGCAGGGCCATGGACATGTGGAAAAAAGTTAAAACCGGGGCCCTTTAAAAAGGCCAGCTGGATATCAAATCATCAAAAACGAACATGTATCATGTTCAACTCTGCCCGCTTGCTTGATAATCCAACCAAGTACAACTTAGTTGGCAACAAAGCCCAGAGAGTTGTCTCAACCAGGAGAATGGAGGCTCTGTTCAGACATGGGGATGTAGCTTATGCAGCAGAGTGCCTAATCACAACACAAAAGACCTCTCATGATAGCCAAAGCTCAACCTTGGATGTTGAGGACCCAAGTCCAACCAACGAAGGTGTGAGAGAGTTATGGGAATATTCACACAACAATCACCCAAGGTGCAAGTACTCTCACGAAGACATGCAGACTCCAGGGGAGTCGAGGAAGATGGTATACATCTATCTCAAGTACCACAAGCACCTCCTGCTTGTTGTAACACAAAAGAAACCTAGGAAAAGCAACTATGGCCACCACTTCACAATTGATAGCTGAGAGAAAGAGTCATGAGTCAGGTGTCTGCAAACGGAAAGGAATGTGTTAACCCCTAGTTGTGCTCATGCTATTCGAGCGTTAAGTTCCAGGAAGATCCATCAAGCTAGTCAAATTTGTTTATTGATGCATGGCATGCATGCATTAGGGTTCTTGCAGAAACTATCAGGAAAGGCCTAGACTGTAAAAGAAAGCAGGTATAGATGAGAATGCTAATCTACCTTTTTCATTTCTGCTATTTTTGGGGGCATGTTTGTCATTATTTTCCATTTTGTTTTAACTTTTAAGTGACATGTGCCAGGTCGATGCCAAAATCTTCAAGCAAGTGATGGGGATGGTGGTCAGAGTTTGATGGTGGAAGAGTGTTGAGCAAGAACAATGTTTGCATATACAGGTGAAAGACTACATCAGCATTTTAGCATTAATCAGCAAATTCCTTGGAGGATGTGAGTATGTGAGGAGTATGCACAGTACAATGGCTTAGCTGAGGTGTTTTTTCAGATTATGAAACGACATAAAGACTTGATAAAATGCTCCTCCAAATCTGAGTCTATATGGTTTCAGAAATTGTCACCCCCAGAATTTGATTTAGCTACCAGCGGGAGCAGGTATTGAGGTAGAGTATCACCAGGAGTTCAAAGAAAAAAACTGTGGATTTTCCTCCAACTAGATGCTAAGGGTATCACTGGCATAGCTGTAAGGACAAAGTCTGATAAAAAGGGGACTGATATGACACCCAAGTTTGAAATGAAGAATGCTGGAAAATTGGAAGGTTAGTACCTGAAACTAGGGTATGGCAAGTTTTGTGCACAAAAAGGTGCAATTTTGGGGAGTACAGGGCACAAGTCAAGGTTATAAATAGCTGCTGAAAACTGCAGCCCACTACAAAGGAAGATTGTATGCCCAGAATGACTGTACCAGCAATCAAAAGCACACCAGACTTGAGAAATATATACAATTTGGGGGTGATAGCAATAAAATTTCTCTCAAACAAGTGCACCCTCACACATGATTTTAAAATGTTGGTTTCTTTTATCAAATAAGAACTTCAATGCAACAGCAGTAAACCAGAATTGTTGTGGCTGCAAAACAACACAACACAGTAAATCATCTCAGCATTTGTTTCCTAGAAGACTGCATTCTGTTCACAAGAATTAGAACGTTGTTGTGGGCTTGGAACATTGTGCCCTATGGAAAAAAAATAAAGATTGAATCCTAGTTTCAGACCTGCAAAACCAGTCCAAGGGGAGACGACTTGTGATTTTGTTGAGGTAATCCAGCCTGTGATAGATATGAGCCTGTGAGAAGGGCCCACTTGAAGAAGTAAAGGAGGCAAACAGCAAGCACAAATACAAAAGAATTATAAACAATGAGGGCATATTAAGTAAGAGGAAGGGTGCTTTTAAGGGGAGATTGCTAGTAGTTAAAGGGTGCACTGATCACCAGTTAGAAGGGTGCAGTTAACAAGAGATTGAGAGTGCATCTCTGCAAGAGAACACACTGAAGTGGTGAGTGTCAACGGAAGTTTAAGCATCAGTTAGAAGGATGCCTCATCATGCATGTCAATTAGATAGTTGAGGGGGAGCATGCATCAGTGGTCATCTGGCACTTAGAAGGCTGCACTTGGTGAATTAACTGGCATTTCAGGATTGCAACATTTCCACCAGATTCTATCATGTATGAGGGTATGGGATTGGCATTTAATCAAACACATCAACCTCTCTATGTACCTTGATGTTGGTGGTGCTTATTGTTGAACTCGTCTGTCATGACCTTAAAAAAATGTGCCCTTTATTCAAGCAAAATCACTCATTAAGCATGGGAAACTTTATCTATCTTATTTTAACACTTGGATTAGGAAATTTCATCAAAACTGTAGGGTGTTGACTAATGTCCTTGGAGGACCAACTTCGAGATTCAAGGTTAGAGGCAAGGGCTAGAGCCTAGAGGAAGGAGCACAAGGTGCTATTGATTAATAAGATCCCAAAATAGGCAAGGATTTTGACATGTAATTATTTGTTGTAGCATGAAGTTTTATGGACTCTATAGGCCATTTAGCGTCTTTGTTTATGTGTTTTGGATCACTGATCTGATATGGATTGCACTTGATGTTTTTTTAGTTGTAAGCACCCTTGCACATGAGAAACTTTGCATATTTGTGTATAATGGTTTGGATTCATGTGGTTGCACATGAATATATATGTACATTGAAAATGATTTAAATTTCATATGTATTATAATTTATAAATTTATAATTATAAAAAATTATATATATAGTACTCCCGACGTACCCAAGTCCCTTGTTTCAAAAAGTGGCATCCCCGTACCCAAGTTTCCTGGCAACTTAGGTTTTAGTTGATAGTGGAAGAACCACTTCGTTGCCAATTTTTTGCATGCACTGTTTTAATTGAGTGAAACACCCAAAGGGAGACTGGAGTTCTATTATTAGAATAGCACTTTGCATGCAAATACCAGGGTTGTTATGGTCTAGTCCTCTACCAATACAATGAATACTCCAAGAAAGCAGTTGCGCCCTTTCCCAAGTGGCAAAGGGATCATTGAAACAGCAGTGAAGGGGGCACACTAGGCCTTGGAAGCCTATATATTCAGCAGTGGTGGACAGAACAGAGGGCAGAACTATAAACAATAAATAGCAGAGCCCTTTTTTTCCACCATTCTCTGACCACCACCTACATTTACTGGCAAGGAGATCATTGGCATCATGTTGCACGTCAACCATTATGGTGCAAACAGTCTCTTGGTGCATTTCTTTTCTTATGGAAATGTTATCACACAACTTGCAACTGTCCCTAAAGGTATCCCATCCGGGATGGTAGAGGAGACAGACAACTAAAGAGGTGACCCAAGAGATGCCACGGTTCCCAATGCAAGTTGGGAGTCACGATAACCAAGGCACTCTTCACTTTAGATCAAGACAAGTCAAGACCAAGGGGGAGACCCTAGCCAATCAATGAAGATTGACTAACCCAAAGGTTCCTAGGGAAACGTGTAAAAGATGAGTTACGGAAACCAATGAGTTGATTAGATTAGGTGGACCCAAGAGTTAAGTATGGTTGAAGAAGCTTAAGGGATGACAAGTGTTTCAACCAATGAATGAATAGGGCCACTTAATGGATCGATCTAGTACCATGAAAATACACAAGTGGGGCCCACTTCCTTAAAATATGGAAATAGTCCAAATGGGGCCCACAAGGTAGAGTTAGGGGTGATATGGCACTAAGGGGTATGCAAAGATGTAGGTCTATGGATCTAGGAAGAGATAGACCATACCCACATATGGAATCTAGCAAATGACACTAACCCCAAGGAGTGTGAATTGACCAAGGGAGACTAGTGCCTTGATATGAGGGGGCAAATGGAGTCCAAATGATGCCAAAATGTAGATCGGGGTAGTTAAGGCAATTATCAAAGTGGGCTTTAAGTGGCATGCCCCAATATGAGCTAGATCTCCATAGATCTAAGATTGAAAATGCATCACCCAATGATGCAAGTGGGGCACAACCCTCAAAATGAAGAATGGGGCCCACAAGGCAAAAATCAAAGAGGTGAAGCACTAGGGGTAGGTTATCAAGATGGATCTATGCAAATCAAGTGGGATCTCACCTACCAATGGCAAGGATCTAACCCAAATAGCCTTCCTCAAGGAGTGCAAATTGCCTCAAGGAGGGCTAGGTGCCCTGGAAAGTGTGTCAAATGGAGGCTAATCACCACCAAACTATAGATCCGAATTGTCGTGGATGCTATTGAGGTGGGTTCTTTAAATTATCCCCAAAGCCAAGCTAGATCCAAGTAATTCATGAAAAATGTGAAAACAAGGGTTTTGATTTTAATGGTTTTTGTGACCAATAGGATGGAGAACAAGTGAAATAGATACGTACCTTGTAGATCTTACCTCAAAGCTTGCGGCCTCTTAGCATATGGATGATTCTTTCCCTAGTTACAATTCCAAGCTTGATCCAAGTGTCTTCAACCCAAATTGTCCAAGCCCTAGGAGGAGAGATGTCTCATGAAACCTGAAAATCAAACTACAAGAAGTTAGATTTGATCCATAAATCAATGAGATCTAAGCATGTCATGTCAAAGAAGCAATCAGTGGACAAAGCACAATTGAAAAACTCCCTCAAGATGAAGACGTCTTGCCCATGGGGGATATGAGCAACCCCTACAATCTTCCCATCAAGCAAAACGTGCTCTAGCTCCAAGCAATTCGGCCTCCCTCTCTTGACGTTGTTTCACTTGAAAAGCAAACAATGTGTAGAAGCAAGAGATGCAAGAACATACACAAGAGTAACCCAATCAAAGCCAAGAAGTAGATCTCCAAAATAATATTTTCATTCCAAGTTTTCCAGAGCCCAAAGGTGCTTTTACAATAGGGGGTCTCCTCCTTATATAGGATAATAAAGACCAAACCCTAAACCATAAAACCACTTTACAATTAACCAAGTGAGTGGTTGAGATTAAAAGATCTCGTAATCTAATCAATGGCTAAGATGAGCCAATACATAATATCACATGGATCACTCAAAAGAGGGATGACATCATAGCTAAAAGTGACTAAGTGAGGGTGAACTCATCCCTAAGAGGGGGCTAAAGTACATGGGCCCACCACATATGACATGGATATGACTCAATAAGCTCATGGTGGGTCTAGGAGGCATCAATCCTTGCTAGCTCATCCCCATGGCACAATAACATAAAATAATGTGACTATGACATGTCCAAATAATACAAATGATCAAATCCTGTCTCCAAAACTAAGAGACATGCAGTAAAAGGCCTCCTATGGCCACTATGGACCCCACTGACTGAAGTTGACTGATCTGGAAGATGGGGGGTTCACCCTGGAAGACCTCTGAAAAGACCAAGTGCCAAAACCTTGCCTCAATTGCCCAAATCGAATTCTTCAGTGACCTTTTTATTCCATTTTTAATCCTCCTGAAAAATCCTAAAACTGCTGGAACTGCCACCCAAAGTGCCTGCGCTGTCAAACTGAGCCCACCAGTCTGTCTGGAAGGGGGGTATAATGGTAAAATCAAGTGGTTGGACCACCCCCTACTCATACAGGCCCTAGGTGAAACTTGCCTCTCATGCCTCTACTGGACAGGCTAGGAAAACATGTCCAAATCTGGTCAACAGGTGGATAACTACATCTCACTGTCAGAAATGCCCGGAACTGAATGATAAGTGTCTCATTGGATCCAGAAGACCCAAATCCACTAAGAATGTGTATTCATACACCATGGGTTGACCTAAGGGGTCAACTGTAGGGTCCACCATACCTGAACAGTGCATAATCTGATGATCTGAAATAATAATAAAACTGTTGAACTGCATCAACCATCATCCGAATCATATGTCCACCATATGGTATCATCAATAAGAGTATGTGGGGCCATCAATCATCATCCATAAGCATACATGGTCCACATCATCACGGATCCCGAGAATGACCATGGTCAAACTATGTTTACAACTAAGGACAAGATAATATCAATAGACTAAAGACATGTTCCTCTAATCACACTCACAGCTTAACTTAAAGTACATCATCATTCCATGGCAGTTTAATACATATAGATATCTAATGTTATTTATACTTCACTTGCACAAAAAGCTTTAATGACAGAATCACCCATTGGACATGGTCTAACTGCTAGCTAAGGGTGAAGGCTAAGACAAGGTTGGGCAAAGGGGATGACTTGACCAAACTCAACTAGGTGACACTTTGGACGGGGAAAGGGGGAGCTACACTTTGTGCCGGACAAATAACACAGGGAAGGGTTGTGCCTCACAAATGGATAAGTTGTTTAGAGAGTGTTTATTCATCTTAGGCATCATGTCTACATCAAGCTGATCCAGGCTCATTAGGATCATTCATTTCATTTCATGGCCTTTTTGGACTAAATAACCCCTCGGATTTCAGATGTGCTAAGAAGCACAACTAGTCGCAGCTTGCATCGGGGGCATGTTTATACATATACAAGGTCAACAATAATAGATATAACTTTGAGTAACCATTGTTTTTTGGACCTTTTTTATACTCTTCAAGGAGTATTTTAGCATTTCATCGCTATAGCTTTTATTCACATGTGTTAAGAAACACATTCTAGAACTTTAAGTTCACAGGCTTGCATTTATACATTTCCAATATCAATAGTACATGAGCTTTCAATTTTAGCCAACAACATCTCAAGTGACTACGGGGACTTCTGCCAGTGCCAAACATCGGGACAACCAACCAGAATGATTTAGGCCTACAATCCAACTCACCAAAGGCAAGTTCTGTCACCAACTTAGAGCCGAGACACTAAACAAACATGGATGCAGTCCAACACAGAGGTAGTGATGGGGAAGTCCTCAGTATCAAGAAGTCAAGAAAGGCAAGTCAAAAGGTGAAAGCCAAAATAGGAAGGTCATGGATGGATGGAGTCAAATGAAAGTGGTGCTTAAGCTAGCAAACAGAATGTCAAGGAAGACCATATCTATGCTCATAGGAGGGTAATGAAACCGGTGAGTTTTGTCAGAAAACCTAAGTGTGCAAGTAATACATCCATTTAATATTTTATAACATCATCCAAGATATTCAATTTTAGTTTCAAATAGTACTGCCACATCCTGAATCACATACCAAGCTAATGCTATGAAGATGACTAAAACAACAAGATAATAGTCCATAATCAATAATGAGAAGTCCATAGGCCATATTACATCATAATAATAGTCATCAAAATCATTTGAAACACTGCTGCAATAACATCACTGGGCACTGAACTGAAACTATATGGAACAAAAGGTCACGTTGGTCATCAAATCTTAAGCTCTCAAGGCTCAGCCTTGGCACAAGGTCTAACACAAGTCTGATATAATATACTGCTCTGATCATGAGTGATCTCAAAATAAAAGCTCATCATAGCTGATCTCTGTAAAAGCAAAGCTCTGAAATGTCCAGATATCTGCTCAGCAAGAATAGTAGCCCTACTACTATAGTGTGATAACAGGAAACATTGTCAAGCAACTTTTCATGAAGTAAAGAATTAGTTGAATTTGGAAGAAATTATCATGTTCAGATCAGATTTGGCTATACAGATTTTATCCAAGGTTGTCAATTACATTATGTAGATAGTCGTCAAGTCAAAAGCCAAAGCAGATATCCTAGCCGTCTTTGCTTATGTAAGCAGGGACTCATGTAAATCCACTCTTTGGCTCATGGATGTAAAAATCTCGATGTACATGTATCTTAATTCATAATGCTAATATATGTGGCTCATTCAAGTAGTTGAATTCAATGTTTCTTATATAAGACAATAAATACCAAGAGAATAGTGTCACTGGGAATATATTTTGTAAGCTGACAATAGGATACTAAACAAAAGAAATAACATTGTAAAATTGTTCCATATTAGGAAATATATCATAAAATCTCTTTCTGCCTAACACTTTGGTGCAATAATATTCACATGTTTGCAAAAAGATGAAATTTTCAGAAACATCAATATGGCTGATATTTCATTTTCATATTTGTCATGACTTGAACAGATTCAGTGTAACCATTTTTTAAATTTTAAACATAATAAATACTAAGAAACAGATTGTGATCGTACATGCAGAGAGCATCTTAATAAGATCATTCAGTAACACAAGAATCCATCAATGCAATGGAAGTTGCTCTGCCCATGCTTAATTTCATATTCCCCATGTCTTAAACAAAATTTTCAGATAAAGTTCAAGAAGTGTAACTAACAATGTATGGAGGGTTGACTAAAGATAGGGCCAGACCTGAATTCTCTAAGTTGTATACTGAGTATTTTAGAGAACATTCCATGAGGCATTCAACAAGCTAAACTCTTCAATCTAAATACCTAAAAGATGTTCTATTCTAACAGCATGTCAAACGAAAACTGGAAGGACTGTGACACCTTAATTATGGAATGTCAGAAATGACAACCATACCTGGAAATCCAAGTTTGATTTTTTCGATTCGTCACGAAAAGATACTTGCAAAGCATCAGCAATAGTCTTTATCTCTGTTCCCTCGGGAAGAAAACCAAGTGAAAGAAAGTCATTTGCCAAACCCAAAGAGTCACGATTAACAAAGTGTACAAGCTGCATCCAAAAACAACCATTATTGGCAATATAACATAACCCATAAATTGGCAAACAGTCATTGATATAGAGCACCTCGAAAAGGTTAGAAGTTGTCCAATGTAGTAAAGGTATAAAAATACACATGTACCCTATGGGATTGTATGGTGATAAATAATAATAATGATACATCATTAAAATGGAAACATTTACAATGAACATGAGACGTGATTTTCTTGATAACAACAGTCTATCCATAAACAAGAGTATGAGATAAAGCAAAGCGGCAAGAGAATTTACAAGAGGAGATTTAATCATTACAACAGCAAACTATTATGTGCAGAAGCAAACATGCTTGGAAAGGCATAATTATATATTGTGTATCCATTAGTTTGCCTCTACATACAAAAAGAACTTCAGAACATATGTCCAGAAACATCCTTTGAAAGATATTTATGAATTTTGAATCCTTTATTTCAGCATTAAATGCAAGAACCTCAACCATACATCAAAAGACCTGCATCTTTTCCACCATGACTACAATCAATAAGGAACAACCCTTGAAATCCACACTAACACCAGATGTTAAATCAAAGATGCCTTTGGTCAGAAGAGAGAATGGTTTCTGTGTAACCCTATATATCAAGCTAAGCCCCAACCCAACATAAGGCAAGAATTAACATATCCACCAATGTTAACTATAAAATACATCTCAAGAAGCCATTACAACAACCTTTGAAGACAGCATTATTGATGTTTGAAAACGTGAAATGTGCAATTTTCAAGCTTCAAGGATAAAACTTCAGGGCATTGTCAGCTTACATTTATAGTATATCCCCTTTTAGAAAGCTTTTTTGGCATGTCTGTTCTTCCTCATTTGGTAAGCCCATATTCTTAGACTGCTTATCTGACCATATATTTATTACTTGGTCCACATTTTCGAGGATGACTTTTTCAGCCCTATTTGAACCATAGAACCTCCACAGGCGCCTTCAACAACATGGTGAGATTTATGTTTGACTAAAATCACAGAGAATATTTACCATAGATGTTCTGGACATCAAAAAGTGGTGACAACAAAAAACTTACAAAGCAAGCACAGCTGCAAACCCTTGATTCCTTTTCACTACAAATTTCATGTACAGAGATTAACCTAAGTATCTTTCCTACCTTGTAATATTCTTACAGATGAACTTTCATGAATATCAAGGGATGGTTATGAATTCACTGTGGTCAGCAAGTACTAAATAGTATGATCAATAACAATATTTTTTAATGAAATACACAACTCAATAGCAGGGTTTCACCTCTATGAAATTTGAGTTCTCGAGAGCACATTTTTCTTCCTTAACTAGTGTATACTTTATAATTATGGTCAATCTTCTGGCGTATATTTGAAGTAATATAAGTTGCATTTTCCATAAAACAATAGAACCGCAGGTAATCAGAGTTACATAACAGAATGCCAAGGAAACCTTAAAAAGCTGAATGCTAGAATCTATTTCAAAGTTATCAAACTCAAAATCAGCAAGGCCTCTAACGATGACTCAACTCGAATGTAGTGTTCAACTCAGAGTCGACTCAGAGAACAACTCAGCACAAACTACCTATTCTCTGCTTTATTGAATCTCAAAACAAAATAAACTCTTGTGAGGTCAGCATCAAGAAAGATCTTGTGGGGGAGCGAGGAAAGCCGCTTTTTGGCTCTAAGGGCAAAAAGATAATCTCCCAAAGGCCAAAACCAAATGACTAGAATGGAGATCGACATGTTGCAAGTCTTATACAAGCCAACATCCTTTAAATCCAATGCATCATGGATAAAGGATATGTCAGACTACAACGGGTCAGAGGAGGTAGAGGAGAGTTCACAAACCTTTAGGCTCAATTCCTTGGGGTCAAGAAGAACATGTAGCACGCAAGGGATCGAGGAGAAGCTGGTATAAATAGGATGATCCGGAAAATAAATGTGTTGGATGAATAGAGGCACAGTTGATTAGTTGAGTCCATAAGTGTATAGTGGGATAGTAAGAGGGTTGTCAGTGTGTGTAGAGGCCATTAGGGCAAACTAGAGCAAACATATTTTCTTAGATCTTAATTTCTAGCTCAACGCCAATCTTTGTGATTGTTTCCTTTTCATGTGATGTATTTAACTTTTGATTGTGTAGCTTCCCAAAATAAGTTTCATTGTCCATGTTAATCCCTATATATTGTGACATTACATTTCTAATTTTCTATTATTATATTAGTATTATCCTTATTGGTTGGTTAGGACCTTAATTCTAATTGTATGGTCAGCTAGAATTATAATTGCACCCTTTGTCTCCTATATATATACCAAGGAGGCCAAGTTTTAGAATCATCTCATCTTGTCTTGTTCATTTGACACATTGTATAACGAGGTTGCACCCTCAAAAAGGTTTCTTATTCCTCCCTTTATTTCGTTCTTAAAGCATTGGGTTACTCTTTCTTTCTACTTTTATGCTATTTCAAGAATTTGGAGCATAGAAAATTTGCTCAATTAAATGAAGAAGAAATACTTTCTGAAAAAATATATATGTATAAAATAATTGTTTGAATAATAGATGATAATTATTACAAATGAGAACCTGAGAATACATATCCTGTAAAAGGTGCCTAAGTGCCCTTTTATGAAAAGTTATGTCTTTTTGATAAAAATATTGTCCTAATTTATATTTTAATATTCATTTTTTTAAGTATTCATTATTTTACTTTATTATTAAATTACAAATTTATTATTATCCTTGTCTTTTTATATTTATAACATTGCCCTCCCCTTTTAAGATGCTTTGTCCTCAACGCAAAAAGGTAATGAGAGATGCTGTTGACGAAACTTCTTTGTCTCCCACGATGCATCTTCTTCTGAAAGGTTTTTCCACTTAACAAGGTACTCCTTGATACTTCTAGAACGTAGCCTCTTCTCCTTGGTATCTGTTGTTGCCGGAACACACACCTAGGGGTTAACGCAGCAGAAATCTTCAAGATGCTTAGGTGCGTTCCTTAGGAGCAAGTCTCAAGTCAAGTACTGTCACTTGATCTTGACTCCTCCGTTTAGGCAAACTCCTAATGAAGCCAAGGGGGGTAGTCCCTAAAGGTTACTAGGGCTCTTACGCGTTTAGTTTTGAATGTGTAAGTTGTTTAGGAGTTAGAGTGATTTGTTGAACAAGATATTGCAAAGTATGACTTAGATAAGCAGCATATAATAATCAAACATTCATGACATATGATAATTTTAAAAAAATGAGATTGTAGACCAGTGCTGAAAACGTAAAGAGAATAAAGTGTTGCTGAAATGGTAAATGTTTTGTGAATATTCTTGGTCAATTTTATTTATTAAAAGATGAGTTAATTAGAGGGGGAGGGGGATTCCCAATATACCTAGAAGGTACGGCGAAAGTGTCCAAACTCACTAAGTGTGGCTCCACATGACAAAATGTGGGCTAGATGGAATCGTGAGGGTGTGGCCAACACTACACCAAACGAGGGTGGAGCCTGACGGGGCCCCGCGATCACTATCTAGTTGTTTCCGCTTTCTCTATGAAATTTGCCCACACGAAGCAAAATGAGACGCTGGATTTTCGTCTTTCAAGGGATGTAAATTACAAAAATAAAGTGTGAGACTAATTACTACTGACTAAAAAACTCTATTTTGATCATCCACCACACACTCAGGCAAGCCCATTATGTGATGGAGAGAGCATACTTCAGGTATACAAAGCCGGGTTCGTTACTTTGAATAAAGCAAAAGACTAATGCAGAAATGGAAATGTGAACTTACTACACTACGAATATCTTTTCCCTTTCGGCACTCCGGTAAAGAATAGTGGGTTAGTGTTGTTTATTTTGCAAGAATGAAATGCTTGAAAATTGAAACTAGTTTAAAAGTAAAGTATATTGCCTGCAACAAAGGGATTTAGTTCCTATGTCCTTAGTGAGTTTGAAGCCCGATATTTGGATCAGCGACTTCAAACGTTAAATTTTAATTTATTTAACTCAATTAAACTGAAAGGAAAGGAAACTAAACAAAAATGCAGAAAATTACAACACGACACAAAACCCCCCGGGGGGGTTGGGGTGTGGGCGCTGGGTAGCCCACTTGCTCTTTTACTTTTTTACTTATTACGATTTAGAAACGCTTGTGATCCTTTCTAAAATTGAAAGCTTACAGGGCTTAGAGAAACAAGCTACAATAAAGAGGGAGGTCCCAAAATGCCCTGGATGGCTAAAAGTTTGATTATTCGCCAGAGTTTCTCTCTTCTTCTTTGTAAAACCTGCAAAACCAGCAAGTTATTAATGCGCAAAGGTGCCCAAAAACACTCTGAAAGTGTTTTCGGACAACCAAAAAATATAATAAAAATTGCCAAAAAAGTTCTAAGTATGAAATGACAAAAATGAACACAAGAAAGCTTGTCTTGGCTTGCCTTTTGGGACAGCCAATGAAAGCACTTTAGACTTGCTAGATATGAAGATTAGATCACTAAAAATGGACTCCTTTGAACAAACTTTAAGATCTACTTTAAACTAGCTTACATAAAGGAAGACTTATTGCTAGATCAAGATGCAAAAATAAACTTTTACGAAATACTTAGATCTAAGCATGTAACACTAGAACTAAAGTCTGATTTTAAATAAAACTTTTAGAGATATATCAGATCTAGAATATAGCATGAGAACAAGTAACCAAAATTAAGATGGGTTTTAGAGGATAGACGTGGACTACCTGGTTCAAGTTCATGCTCGAATTCAACGACCTTGAAATTCGGCAAAAAATCGGCACTTGAAAATTTGGCGATAAAAATCGGCATTAAGTTCGAATAACTATAAAATATGGAAATTAAAAAATATATGAAAATTTTCAATAAATTTCATTATGCTCACTAAACTATGAACACTAAACACATCAGCAATCAACATGATAGTCTTAGAATCATAGAAATAATGAAAACATCAACATTGAATGAAGTATGAACATGATATTCATTCAAACGTAGAAATAAAAATATGGCAACAAGAATGATTAAACATATATTTTGAAAACATTAGAGTCTACATGACTATAGCTTGACTGAAATTTAAAAACATGTTCATAAAGTGATAAAACATA
This sequence comes from Larix kaempferi, assembly GCA_027924585.1. Taxonomy (NCBI): domain Eukaryota; kingdom Viridiplantae; phylum Streptophyta; class Pinopsida; order Pinales; family Pinaceae; genus Larix; species Larix kaempferi. The sequence continues at coordinate 2,472,689 of BSBM01000254.1, forward strand.
ATATAAAAATGTCAACAAAATTTTTGCTAGCCACTATTTAGCAAAATAGCATCCCAAAAAGAAACTAGAAGTCTAGAGACTAGAACGAGAACACAAGTTTTATTCTTGTTGTTCTCGTGGCCTACTTGTTACATCAAAAAGCTCTAAATCATCAAGAGCACTCGAGGGAGTGAAACCACTAGAATCACGATCAACATTGGATCCATCACTCTCATTGTCAAGATCATCTTGATCTCTTAATGCATCTGGAACAGGCTCCAACCATGGACTAGAAGAATTTGAGTCATCTTTAGCCACATTTCTTAAAACCAATTTGTTAGATTTTCTACTTTTTAATCAATATTTATCTAGGATCTTACTGAAAGAATAACATGCACAGCATAACACAATAGACACAAAGAATTTCCTTGGGGAAACCATAAAGGAGAAAACCCCGCAACTTCCTCAAATATAGAATCGTCACCAATACAATATCACAAATGTAAAACCCAAAATAAAGATGGTCTTCTACAGCTCCTCTATTTTACTCCTATGTGAACTTCTTCTTCTCTCTCACTAATGCGAACTTGAGTGAGTGAGTGATGATACCAAATGAGAGAGCTCACTCTCTATTTATACACTAACTTTCACTTGACCTTTTCCCCAGCTAGGTCGGCCCCAGTTAAACTTGGCTGGGCCGACTTCTCTAGGAGACTCTAATAACCCTAATACAAACTGACTTTGGGGTCTCTTGCCCTGACTTACAATGGAGGGTTAACCTCAATGACTTTACATGACCAAATATAATAATGAAATCTTCAATTGGAGGAATAAACATCTCCGTCGGAGGTATAAATAAAATACAATATAAAATACAAGTGAATATCTTCTGAAGTTACAATTACATCATCGCTCCCTCTTAACTAGGAAGGTATTCTCTTGACACAGACATCAACACATCTAGACACAAGTCTTCATCGTGTTGTCTATCGAGATGCGCACCAGCAACAGAAATCTTTCGAAAGTTGTTTCCTCACTGAAAGTGGGAAAGGTGTGGCCTTGGGAGCAAGTAAAGAGGCAGGTGTTGTCAGTTGATCCCAGCTCCTCCGTTTAGGCAAACTCCTAACGAAGCCAAGGGGGGTAGTCCCTAACAAAGAGTTGTCTAAGGCTCTAAGTTTTAAATGTTTTTATGGTGATGTGATGCGGATGGGTGATGTTTAGGAGTTTTTGTGTGATCACAGATTTATAATAATTGAGATTTAAATAACACAAAGATATACTTGCAATGATACTTGAAGAAATACACCACTGATTGACAATTTATAGCAATAACATCCACAATGAGACAATTTAAAGCAGTTTATAACATGCACGTCTGATAGATAAAATAAATGAAACAATAGAAGGACCAGTGCCTTATGGAGTCAAACAATATGCTTGGGATTGTGAGATACAAGTCTTGGTTTGGTGCTTGAGATCGTTTTGCAAGTGTTCTTTGTAAATTTTATTATAAATTTTGGGGTGATCTGGATTATTAAAAGGTGAGGGGAATTTCCAAGCGATACGCAAGGTACTGGAAATCTGTCTAGGAATACTCTAAGTGGCTCCGTTCGAGGACATGTTGGACCACCCAAATTTCCAGCGAGGCGTTCAATAACTAACCAACCACTGAAAACGGGATATGGCTACCCAACGCCCCCACTTGGAATTTGCCCGCGTTAGAATATTATCGATCAACATCGGATTCGTTGGTTATGGGGTGAAGATTTTATTATGATTAAAATTGGATTAATGTGAGAAATTAAATAGCCAATATCGTTTCTGAGTAACCCAACCTCCCAGGGATGGGCAGAGCATACGTGGTATGGAAAATAGTAAATTCCAATTTTAAGGGAGATGGTGAGTTGTGAATGCTTTTATTAGAGCACAAAAACAAAAGCTCTCCAACAGAAAGTGCTCTTGATCCACCTTATGGTGAGATTCAAGAGTCTTATCTAATCTAGTATGAAAATGCAAGATGCAACAATGCTCTCCGATAGAGAGTGCTCTTGACTTGTCTTATGACAGGTTCAAGAGACTTTGTGTTCTTTTTATGATTGAGCAATTATAATCAAGATACACAACAAGTAAATCAAAGAATGAGAAAGATCTAGACTAGCAATTAGTGTTCTAGAATGCAAAAGTGAAACTAAACTAGCAATTAGTAATCTACTTGCAAAATGGAAAAGCTAATCTAGCAATTAGTGATCTACTTGCAAAAGTGAAACTAATCTAAGAATGAAACAAGCAAAGAAACAAGACACCACAAACTTCCTCAAATGGGGAAGTTGGGTGTGGGAGCCTTAAATCCCACTTGCTCTTTTTTACTATGAAATTACTACTTTTTGGGATTTCAACCTTTGAAGAAAACTTGAAAGAATGAAAATAGAAGAAGCCTTCATAGCTTTTACAAAAAGGAGATTTGTCTTGTCCTCTTGGTTTTGCACTTCTTGGTTTTGTCTTCTTCTTGTTCTTTGCTTCTTTATCTTTGCTTCTTGAAGTTTGTTGCTTCTTGATCTTTGCTTCTTCTCTTCAAGTACCTACAACAAGCAAAAAGTCAAGCACCCATTATTTATTAACAAAATCAAAGTAAATTTAAAATCTAAATAACCAAATGGAAATCTAAGACTAAGAAAAATGTTAACTTTTAAAATGCAATGCAAGTCCTAGATCTAAGATGCAAAGTAAAAAATGAGATCTAATGCAAACTTTGAAAGAAAACTAGCTAAGATGCAAACTTTTTTAATGACTTATAATCTTTAAATGAAACTTGAAATAAGAAGAGAGCAAGGGAAGGCAAAAAGGAGAGGAGAAGACGGCCAAGAAGGTAGGGAAATGAAAGGAGCAAAGGAGGAAAGGAGGAAGACGAAAGAGAGGGAGGAAGAAAGGAAGAGAAGGAGGAGGGAGACGAAAGGAGGAGAAGAGGGCTAAAACGAAAAAATGAGGATTTTAGAAGAAAGGGAGGAACGAATAGAAGAGAAAAAGAGAAGGCAAAAACGAGAAGGAGGAGGCTCAAAAAAGAATGGAAGAGAGGGCCTAAAAGGTCAAACAAATAGAGGAAAGGGAAGAAAACGAAAGCAAGAAAAGGAGCTAACAAAGGAGGAAAAACAAAAGGAAGGGTAGGGAAGAAAAAGCAAGGAGAAGGAGATCAAGCCAATCAAAATCAAAGACAAGCTTGATGGGGTTTAGAGCTTGGATAAGAATGTTTCCTTGAGATTTCCACAACTTCAAAGGTAGATCTAGTAACCAAGTATTTAAAAGAGTGATGGATGAGAAGAGAGCCCTTTTTGGCTAAGTTTCTTGACTTGGAAGAAGAAGCCTTGTAGAGCCTGCAAGATGAAACCATTAGATGATAAAAACTCTTGTCTTATGAAGAAGAAGTTGAACTTCAACCCTTTCTTCACCTTTGGTGATCCCTGAAAGCACAACACTCACGAAGCAAACGAGATCAAATGCTAGAATACTAAATCAAACAAATATCCAAAAAACATTAGTATAACCGACTACGTCCTGTTCGCTCTAGATATCTGAAAGACCTTGCATAGAAAATCAACTTAAAGACAATAAATGATTAACCTTATGTGCTAGATTTATAGCCTTCTAAAGCTAGCAATGAACATACATTTGCAAAAAGAGAGAGTAGGGTTGAGAGAGATATCACCTCACACAAGATGAAATCACAATACTAAGAACTCATGCATAGACCTCCAAAGTCGCTTTTATTCCAATTTCAAACAAATAGAAGCATTACAATTTTGGCAGAGTTCTCTTGCATATTCTCCATGAGAAACAATGGTGCAAGGCTCTTGCCTTTATACAAAAACTAAGATCCTCAACCCTAAATCGAACTTGGCATGGAAGAGAGCCAATAGAGGTCGAATTCCAATCAAGACTGAGTTAAAACTCCAAACAATGGCAAGCTTGGAGTGTTGATCATCAAGCTAACACGAGTTGTGGTAGATAGGAGTGGGGAGGTGGCCCCCACCTAGGCAAGGCGCCCCCCACTCTCCATTGTTATCAACACCAATCCAATACTCAATCTCCAAGTAGGAAAGACGTGAGCAATTGAAGGAGGGCGTGAATCAATGAAGGAGAAGCTTGGAGCTTGATGGAGTTGCAACTTGAGTTTGAAGGAGTTAAGCCATTGTGATGTGACCTCCATTTGAGGAAGGCGCCCACCACTCAATAAATACAAAGCCAACAAACCATTAAACACCTACCATATAACCAAATCGTGAGCATGCATGAGGAAGGCGAATTCTTGGAGGAGTTGCTCTTCAGTGCTCTGATATTGACTGAAAGTGATTGGAGTTTATTGGAATTTTCATAAATGCCTCTTGCCATGTCATTTAGCCTATTAATTTAATCCATTTGGATTATTTTGGAGAGATTTGGATTATCTCCAATTTATTTTTATTTTTTTATTTTAATTAATATTTCTCTTTTATTGATTTTTTGAGAAAATATTAATTATCAGGTTGAATGACTTTCTGAAACTTAGGATAAGTGTGTTTGGGATTTAATTAGTATTTTTGGCTTAGGAATTGAGCCTCCAATCTCTTAAATCCACCCCCAAACCACTTAATTATTACAAATTGAAAATTTTCAATTAAATATTTGGAAAATTTAATAATAAAATAATAAAAAATAAAAATTGTTCAATACGTCTAGTAAAAAAATTTCGGACAACGTTTTAAATGAACAAAGGACCTAGGGAATGACTGTTATCACACCATAGTAGCAGGGCTACTATTCTTGTACAACAGATATCTGCACATTCCAGAGCTTCAATTTTTCCAGAGCATGGCTATATATTTTGGATCACTCATGATCAGAGCAGTATATTATTCAGATGTATGTTTGACCTTGTGTCAAGGCTGAGCCTTGAGAATTCAGATTTGATGACCGATGTGACCCTTTATCCCATACAGTTTCAGTTCAGTGCTTAGAGATGTATTGCAGCAGTGTTTCAGATGGTACATGATGATTATTATTTTGATGATGTTGTATGATCTATGGATATGCTATCATTGACTGTGGATTATTATCTTGTTGATTTAGTCATGATTACAGCATATGCTTGGTATATTATTCCTAATGTGGCAAACTGTTTAAAATGAACTGTAAATCATAAAATGGACAATTGCTTGCACATTTAGGTCATTTAACAAAACCACTAGTTTTTCACCTTACATAGATATGGTCTTTCCTGACACCAGTTGTCTGCTAGTGTAGGCTCCATATTCACTTGACTCCATCCATACATGACCTTCCTGTTTGACTTTAAACCTTGACTTGTCTCATTTGACTTTCTGATACCGAGGACTTCCCCATTTTTCTACCTCTGTGTTTGGACCGCATCCCTGTGTATTCAGTGTCTCGGCTCTAAGTTGGTGACAAAACTTGCCTTTGGTGAGTTGGATTGTAGACCTAAATCATTCTGGTCGGTTGTCCCAATGTTTGGCATTGGCTCGAACTCCCCCTAGTCACTTGAGATGTTGTTGGCTAAAACTGAAAGCTCATGTTCTACCTATGGAAACTTAAAAATTCGCCCATGGAAACAAAAAAGGACAAGAGCGATGAACAGCTGAAAATACTCCGCGAAGAGTATAAAAAAAAGGTCCAAAAAGCAATGGTTCTTAAAAGCTATATCTAAACAATTGCTGACCTTATATATATATATTTGAAAAAACATGCCCTGGATGCAAGCTGCAACTAGTTGTGCTTCTCAGCACATCTGAAATCCGAAGGGTTATGTAGGCCAAAAAGGCCATGGAATAAAATTGAATGATCCTAATGAACCTGGATCAACTTGATGTAGACATGATGCCTAAGTTGAATAAGCACACTCAGAACAACTTATCCATTTGTGAGGCACAGCCATCCCCTGTGTTATTTTGTCCAACACAGAGTTTGTAGCTTCCCCCTTTCTCCCAGTCCAAAGTATTTTTGAGTTAAGTTAGATAAGTCAAACCCTTGGCCCAACCTTGTTCCTAGCCTTCACCCTTCACTAGCAGTTTGACCATGTCCAATGGGTGAGTTTGTCATTTGAACTAGTGTGCAAGTAATTTTATATAACAACGGAATATGTTAACTTGATTAATGCCACTGAATGGAATTTATACTTTGAGCTTAGCTGTGAGAATGATTAGAGAAGCATCGTCTTAGTCTACTGATGTGATTTATCCTTGGTTGTATATTATTGGGATCTATGATGATGTGGACCATGTACAGATGCTTGTTGATGATGATTGATGGTCGCACATGCTTGATGATGATATCATATGATGGACATATGATGCAGATGATGATTGATCCAGTTCAGCAGGTTTTATTACTTCTTCAGATTATGCATTGTCCATATATGGTGGACCCTACAGCTGGCCCATTTGGGCAACCCATGGTGTATGAGTACACATTCCTAGTGGATTTGGGTCTTCTGGATCCAATGAGACACTTATCTTTCAGTTCTGGGCACTTCTGACAGTGATTGATGCAGTTTTACACTTGTTGACCAGATTTGGGGCTGATTTCCCAGCCTGAGCAGCAGGGGCCCCAAGAGGCCAGTTCACCTAGGGCGCTGATGATGGAGGGGGTGGTCCAGCCACTTGTTTTTACCATTTACCCCCCCTTCTGGAGAGCCTGGTGGGCTCAGATGGACAGCGCTAGCACCCTAGGAGGCAGTTTTGGCACTTTCACAGTTCCCGAGGCAGTTAAAAAATGGGATAAAGTGGTCACTGAGGAAATCGATTTGGGCAATTGAGGCAAGGTTTTGGCATTTGGTTTTCACAGAGGTCTTCCAGGGTGGCATCACTATCTTCCAGTCAGTTTTCACCATGTGGGTATGCCCAGATTGATCACAGGAGGACATTTACTGCTTGACTGTCATGGATTCTGAGGACAGTTTTGGTCATTTATATTATATTGGACATATTTTATTATTTTATTGTGCCTTGGGGATGAGCTAGCAAGGATTGATACCTCCTAGCCCCACCATGTGCTTATGTTATCATGTCCTAGTCATCATGAGGTGGATTTTGGCACCTATATTTCTCTAGTGGATGACGTCACCCCCCTTATTGTGCCATTTAGTGGGGGCGCTATCATTATGTTGGGTGATCCATGTGATATATTGTTATGATTTATTGTCAGCCGTTGATTAGATCTTATGATCTTTTAATCTTAGCCACTCATGTAAAAAGTGGTTATGATTGTACTCTCTCCCCATCCTATTTAAGGAGGGAGCCTCTCATTGTAAAATTCATCTAGAGATTTTTGGCTCTTGGAATAAAATTTCTATCTTTTGGAGTACACGCTTGGATTGGAGTGGATGTTGGTTGTTTCGATTGTAAATGCTTTTGTCCATTGCACTGGAGGATCTATTGTAGCTATCTTACATATTTTCCATATTTCATTTACAGGTTAAGAGGGTGATTTTGGACAAGGGCGAATTAGTGGGGAGGCTTGCCCTTCAATCTTGGAAGAAGTCGTTTTGGTTTAACAGGGAGTAGTTTTGCCTTTGTGTCAACTATTCTATGTTTCTCTCTCTCTTGCTTGTATCTACCTTCAATTTGTTAAACTGATTGATGCTTTGCTCCTTGGCTTGACAGGTTAGAAGGAATCACATGTGGTTTGGAAAAATCGATTTGGCAAGAGGGCTTCAACAATTCTCCATTTGATCTTTGGCAAAGTAATCCTCGTCTCAACTAGCATTCCATCTCTTCATCCAGGTATGTTCCAAGAGGTATGATCTTTTACTTCCTTGAATCTTCCATAATTTCTAGATCATAAAAACCCTAATCAATTAAAACCCTTGTTTTTGGTATTTCTTAGATCTACTTAGATCTAGCCTTGCTTTTGAAGAGATATTGAAAACCCACCTCTATAGCATCCACCCCTAGTTGGATCTATAGTTTGGTGGTGATTGGCTAAAAATTGACACACTTTTCAAGGCAAAAAGCCCTCTTGAACCCAAATCGCACTTCCTAGAGAGAGGCTTGTTTGGTTAGATCTAGCATATGGGTAGGTGAGATCCCACTTGATTTGCAATCTAGACACTTGATAACCTACCCCCAGATTCTTACTTTGGTGAAATCTACCTTGTGGACATCTCTCCATGTTTTAAGGGGTTAAGACCCCCTTTTTATCTTCTTGGCACCTCAAAACTCAGATCTACTAAGATCTAGCCCTTGGATTGACTTGATTTCTAGGACATGCATTGATTTCTAGGACATGCATAGATCGGGGTACTAGCTACTTGGATCTATAGTTTGGTGGCCATTGGACTTGATTTGGTCCACCAAACCCACTTTTTAGCCCTCTTTGAGCAAATCGCACTCCCTTGAGAAAGTGAGTTTGTCCACTTCTAGGAGGTGGGTGTTTGAGATTTTTGGAGATTTAGAACGGCCATACCTTGAAACCTAGGTCTAGACTATCTTTTTGTCACGATCCGCCTTGGGGGTAGCATTCCTTGTTTCAAGGGATTGTGGTCCACTTAGGGTCATTACTTGAAAAACCTAGATCTAGTAAGATCCAACCATTAGATCTCATTTAGCCCACTTGACTTGGCTTCTAGGTGTCCCGATCTACACTTTGACATACCTTTTGACCCCATTAGCCCACTTAACAAGGCACTAGTCCTCCTCAAAGCAAGTCGCACTCCTTGGAATTTGTGTCAAAATCTAGATCTAGCAAATGGGTACTTCTAGAATCAACTTAGATCTATAGATCTAGTCATTACCTAACCTCTAGTACCAACATTACACCTAGCTTCACCTTGTGGGCCCACTTAAAACCATTTCACACTTCCCAAGAAAACAAGACCCACTTGTGCAAACACATGGTATCACACCTTGACAACATATCAAACAATGTGGCCTAAACCATACGTAGGTTGAAACACCAACAATATCTTACACCACCTTCAACCATACCTCAACTCCTAGGTCCACTTATCCTTGCATTGGTTTCCGTAACTCATCATTTACTCATCCTTAGAAACCTTTGTTTGGGTCCAATCAACTGTGATTGGTTATAGGGTCTCCCCCTAGGTCTTGTTACACCTTGACCTAAAGCGAAGAGTGCCTCGGTTGACGTGACTCCCACCTTGCATTGGGAACCGTGGCATCTCTTGGGTCACCTCTTTAGTTGCATGTCTCCTCTACCGTCCCAGATGGGATACCACTAGGGGCAACTACAAGTTGTGTGATAACAATGACCATCTAACATACAAATAGTGTCTAGTAGGTTCATAAACATCAGTTGGACTCTAATAACCCCCCAAGGCTCAAACTTTCAAAATCGGGCATTCCAGCTTTGGAGGAAGCGGGAGAAAAACTCATCGATTATTGCTCGGTTAAAGGAAAAGCATAATCGACAAGTGAAAAAACTCCCTGGAATACCTTAGTTGACAGTCAAGTCTTGGGGAACCGAGCCACTCAAGACCCCTACTAGCACACTTATTACAAAGACCCCATGGGGCATGGTCATTTTAACAGAAAAACAAAACTGGCTAATCATCACAAACTGAACCCTTGATACTCTGGAAGTGAACATGGCTCATGTTCAAACATTGGTGGCTCAATGGAGGTTCAACTATTGTACAAAATAGTTGGTAACACATCGCTGGATCATCTTCACTGGATCGTCGTCGTCGTTGCTGCTATAATCCTCATCATCATGTTGATCATCGACTCATGACATCTCTCGAATCTACTCGTCATAGGAAGTTCTATAGAGCCAACCCTTTTTCATGCTAGATGTAGGCCTGGCCTCCATGTAGGTCTTCATCATCTCTGCGAGTAAGCCATCAAGTAGGTACAGCCCAGGACCAATCATTACATTGCCACAGCAATCACCTGCAACTCCTACTATTGCCTCATCACGTCCAGATCATCTCATCGTCACACGAAAAACATCCTAGATGCACATAACAACTCTACCAACATGGGAGGACCAACCTAGCACCATGTGAGACACAGCACTTACATCGACCGACATGGGAGGACTTTCATACCACCATTCGGGAAAGGCTCAGCACTTACATCAACTGACATGAAAGGACTCTCCTACAACCATTCGGGAAAGGCACTCCACTTACATCAACCGACATGGGAGGACTTTCCTACCACCATTCGTGAAAGGCACAACACTTATATCAACGGCCATGGGAGGACTTGCCTGCCACCATGCCGGAATGGCTCAGCACTTATATCAACGGCCATGGGAGGACTTTCCTACCACCATGCCAGAATGGCTTGGCACTTATGTCAACGGCCATGGGAGGACTTTCCTGCCACTATGCCGGAATGGCCCGTCACTTATATCAACGACCATGGGAGGACTTTCCTGCCACCATGCCGGAATGGCCCATGTGCATCTGCGTCTTTCGGACTCATCACTTCCACTTGGAAGGAACCTCGATCTGGAGTACACCAAGCTTCTCTCTGAAGTACTAGAACTTCACTCTGGCTAGCGGCTTGGTCAACGCGTCGGCTATCTACTCGTCCGTCGCAATATACTAGAGCTTCACTGCTCCTCTCTACACCATATCCCTGATATAGTGATACTTGACCTCAATATGCTTCGACTTGTCATGGAACACCGAGTTCTCGAACAACTTCACACAACTCTGGTTGTCTCAGAATATACAAGTCGCATCTAACTGGAGATCAAACAAATCAAACAGTAGCTTCCTAAGCCATATTGCCTCACAACTAGCCGAAGAAGCTGCAACGTATTCTGCTTCGGTTGTACTCAGTGCCACGCACGACTGCTTCCTACTAAACCAGGAGATCATACCAGATCCCATACTAAAGCAGCATCCCGAAGTGCTCTTCCTATCAGCAGCACTGCCTGCCCAATTCGAATAAACATAACCCTCCATGTTAATATTTTGATTCACGTCATACTTGAGCCCATAATCAACTGTACCTTTCAGGTACCTCAGAATATGCTTTGCAGCAATCAAGTGAACATGTCTCGGATTCGTCAGGAACTCGCTCAATGTATTCACAGCAAAGCATATGTCTGGTCTCGTATTCGTCAGGTACATCAATGACCCAATCATCTGACGATACATCGTGGCATCAATTGACTCTGATGACGCATCACATAGTAGCTTCAAGTTCGATGTCATGGGTGTGGCCATAGCCTTGCAGTCCATCATTCTGAATCTCTTCAGAATCTCCACTGCATACTTCCCTTGTCCAAGGAAGATCCCATCCGCATTCTGCCACACCTCCATGCCTAGGAAATAGTGCATCATACCCAGGTCCTTCATCACGAACTCTGCGGCAAGTTTCTTCTTCGTATCTGCAATGAGCCCATCCACACCTGTCACAAATAGGTCATCTACATAAAGTAGAAGTATCAATGGGTTCCCTTCCTCAACCTTGTAGCAAAGGTTGGAATCCGCTTTACTCTTGGTAAAGCCCAAACTAGTCAGGAAGCTATCTATCCTGCCATACCATGTCCGGGGTGCCTACTTTAAACCGTACAAGGCTTTCTTCAATTTGCACACATGAGTCTCCATGTCAGGAAGCTATCTATCCTGCCATACCGTACAAGGTGAAGCCCAAACTGGTCAGGAAGCTATCTATCCTGCCATACCATGTCCGGGGTGCCTGCTTTAAACCGTACAAGGCTTTCTTCAATTTGCACACATGAGTCTCCATGTCATATGTCTCAAATCCAAGTGGCTGCTCCACGTACACTTCCTCTTCTACTACACCATTCAAGAACGTTGTCTTAACATCCATCTGGTGTACCTTCCATTTCATCACTGCAGCCAATGCGAGTACTGATCTGATGGAAGTGTATCTGGCTACAGGTGCAAATGTATCCTCATAATCTATCCCTTCTTTCTAGGAGAAACCACGTGCCACAAACCGTGCCTTGTGTTTCTCAATGCTGCCATTTACAGCATGCTTGATCTTGTAGATCCACATTAGAGAAATTTTGAGGTAAAAATGGGCCTCAAAACAAAGAAAATGGTACTACAAAAATCAACCATTCACATTATAGTAGATGACATCATCCCCCATGGTTGAGGTGGCATTGCATGAGTTAAGAATGCTTATTTGTCAAATTTTCTATGGTGAATGAAAACCCATAGTTAACCAAGGTAGTGGTATAAGTACTTTTAAGTCATAAAGTAAAGTACTCATAATGAAAATCCTTTAACATTTTTTCATAAAATAATATTATTGTCATTTTCAAATAAAGTACTCATAATGAATGTCTTTTCACACTTTTTTTCCTTTCACACTTTCTCATAAAATAATATTATTGTCATTTTCAAGTAAAGTACTCATAATTCATAAAGAAGGTGTCATTTTCAAGTAAAGTACTCATAATTCATAAAGAAGGTACTTTCACATTTTTTATAAAATAATATATTGTCATTTTCATGTTTTTAATTTTAAATTATATATTCACTCCATTCTATTTAATATCATAATGCCAAACTAATTTATTATATATATATATTCCTTTCACATTTTTTCATAAAATAATATTTTTATGATTTTCATATTTTTTATTTTTAATTATATATTCACTCCATTTTATTTAATATTATAATGTCCAACTAATATATATATATATATATATATATATATATATATATATATATATATCCTTGTACTTTTAAAATAAATTAAATTCATGAATGATATTAATATGAAAAATGTATGTTAGTTATGCATATAAATTAAATTCATGAATGATAGTAAATTAAATTAAATTATATATTTTTACTACTCAATTTTTAAGAATAAATTAAGTCTAGAGACATAACTATAACATTCATTTACAATAAAATAAATATCCCAAAAAATTTATGATTTTGATATTAATTTACAAATATGAATTTAATGAATAAAAAATAATAATAATAATGCAATGTGGATTATAATAATATTATTAACATTTTACATGTAAATAAGTTTTCAATTAAATCACATCATATTAAATTGATGAAAAAAACACTAAATATAAAAAGTCAACATAAATTAAAAAAATACCTCTTAAAAAATGTTTTTTATTATTTAATTTCATTTGCAAGTTCAAAACAAATAAATGCTAAAGGACAATAAATATTTGGGAATTTACAATGAATCTTAGTCACATCAATGTAGAGTTATTTTATTAATTTTATTTCTAATGAATTTTGAACAGTAACTCAACCATGGTTATTTATATTGTGCATAGAAAATAGTGTAGGAGGTGACTTGTCATATATACCTACCCCATAAAACCCCTAACTCATAATATTTTAATATATCTCATACGTTTTTAGTACATCTCTTAAGAGACCATTTTTTTACCTCAAAATCTCTCTAATGCTTAGAAGTCACAATAGACTTCCCTTTTGGTCTCGGAACTACATCCCAGACATCATCCTTCATGATCAACTGATACTACTCGATCATGGCATCCTTCCATTCCTTCCTCTCTGTCGCTTCCTCATAGTTGCAGGTTCCTTGTCAATGATGTCGCACAACAGGGCTACATAGTTGGAGTATGGCCTCAGTCTCTTGCTTTCATTGTGCATCCCCTCTGGAGCGCCATATCTCTCTGCATCTTGTATTACTTCTCATACCCATGTTGGTTTCCTCTCGTGAGAGTTCTTCTCATGGGGTGGATCTACAAGTTCCTGTGGATCTTCCATCTCGCGGTCTTCGTGTTCTTCTGGAATCGCCTCTTCCATTGCTGCATCTCTGACCCTGGGTGCTTCTAGTTCTTCAATGTCTTCAACAGGTAGCTTTCTAGATTTGTTGTAGGCTGAGTCTTTGTCAAATGTTGTTAAAGCGAGGAACGTTGTTATGACAGAGACATATTGGATTGAATAATAATTTATTGAAAAATGAATAAGATGATTACAAACACTCTCGTGACGGTTTACTTATACGTATTGACTAGTCACGGGCGAAGGGGTACATGCCCTTTGATATATTATTTAACTTAATAATTGTAATTATATTAATTATTTAATTAGTAAGTATTTCTTATTACAGACTATTATTTATAATTGTTACATTGCCCACCCTTTAAGAATTTGCTTTGTCCTCAAAGCAAGGGTAGAGAAGGATATTGTTGAAGAAAACTTTCAGCTTCCCACGACAAGTCTTCCTCTGGCAAGTTCTTCCACTTAATAAGGTATTCTTTAATGTTCCTAGAGCGAAGCTTCTTTTCTCTAATGGATAGTATGCCTTCGGGTTCCAGAATAATTCGACCCTCCTCGTCCAAAATAGGTAGTTCGGATTGTGCTACTTGGTGTTGTCCTAACATTTTTTGAGGCTTGACACATGAAACACGTTATGAATGCGACAGTTCTCTAGTAATTTTAACCCATATGCTACTGGACTGATTTTTCTGTTAATCTGATATGGTCCATAGAATTTCGAAGCTAGCTTATTCTTGCCTTGTTGTTTAAGTGCCAATTGCTTGTATGGTTGTAGTCGGACGAACACCCAATCACCAACTTCAAACTCTCGTTCGGATCTTCGTAAATCCGCTTGTTGCTTCATTCTATTGCGAGCATTTGTTAAGTTTTCCTTTAGTATTTGGATGGTCTTTTCGTCTTCCTCTAATTGATTCCTCACTGCTGGTACCTTAGAGTTAAATAATACATACTCCTTCCATTTAGGTGGCTCATAACCGTACAAGGCTTGAAAAGGGGTCATTCTTGCTGAAGTATGATAAGTTGAGTTATACCACCATTCGGCTAAATGTAACCATTGGAACAACTTGTTCTGCTTGTCTGTCACAAAACAACGGAGGTATGTTCCCAAACACTTATTCACTATTTCAGTTTGTCCATCTGTTTGGGGATGATAGGCTGAACTCATGTTGAGGGATATCCCTATCTGTTTACAGAATTCCTTCCAAAAGTTTCCTTTAAACCTTGCATCTGTGTCGCTGACAATGACCTTTGGAAATCCATGTAATTTATAAATATTTTTGCAAAAGACTACAGCTATTTGTTTTGCTGAGTCTGTCTTCCTTACCCCCGTGAAGTGAGCATACTTAGTGAGTCGATCAAACACTACGAAAATTTTATCCTTCCCCTCAGACATGGGCAATCCTTCGATAAAGTCCATCGAAATCTCTTCCCACTTCTGATTAGGTACATGTAGAGGGTAAAGTAATCCTGGCGTCGTGATATTTTCGCTTTTGTTTCTCTGACAAGTGTCACACTCAAAGACATACCTCTGGATATCTTTACTCATTCCCTTCCAATAAAATGATTGGCGAGCGTTATAATAAGTTTTAAAAGTACCTACGTGCCCTGCAGCGAGTGAGTCATGTGAATCCCTTAAGATTTTTATTTTGAACTTTGAAGTAGGTGGAAGGTAGATTCTTCCCTTATACCATAAAATGTCATTTCTCCATTCAAATTTGGGATGCTGCATCACATTATTGATGATGGAGCAAGTTGCAGGGTCTTTGGAGATACTGATACTGCATACGCTGATACTTCTTCGTCTTTTTGTGATAATGCATCGGCAACCACATTATCCTTTACTTTCTTATGTAGTATCTCCATATCAAAGGTGGAAATCTTTTCAATCCATTTTTGTTGCTCAGTAGATAGGTTTTTTTGTCGAAGTAAGCATTGGAGACTATTGTGATCAGTCTGTATCAAGAATTTACTACCCAATAAGTATTGTCGCCATTTTGCTAAAGCATGAATGATAGCAAGCATCTCTTTATCGTATGTAGACTTCAATCCTTCCCTCTTGTTGAGCTTTCGGCTTTGAAAAGCAATAGGATGGTCATTCTGCATCACGACTGCACCTATTCCACCACCTGAAGTGTCACACTCAACCACGAATGGTTTTGTGAAATCGGGAGTTGCCAACACTGGTGTAGATGTCATAATCCTTTTTAGGGCTTGGAAACATTCCTCTGCCTTGTCACTCCATTGGAAGGAAATTTTCTTTAGTAGATCTAATAGTGGTGTTGTTAGATGTGCATAGTTTTTGATGAACCTTCGGTAATAACCTGTTAGGCCTAAAAAACCTCTTAATTTAGATATATTATTAGGTTTTGGACATTCTGTAATTGCCTTGATTTTGCCTGGGTCTACTTTAACTCCCTCATTAGATATGATATGACCGAGGTATTCGACTTCTTTCTTTCCAAAACTGCATTTTGACATTTTCGCATAGAACTGATTTCCTTCTAAGAGTGAAAGTACAAGTTCTAAGTGCTTAAGATGCTCCTTCCATGTCTTACTATAGACAAGAATATCGTAAAAAAAAACCAATATGAACTTTCTTAGGTGTGGTTGAAAAAGCTCATTCATGGTTGATTGAAAGGTAACGGGGGCATTTGTTAATCCGAATGGCATCACATTGAATTCATAGTGGCCTTCATGAGTTCGAAAGGCTGTCTTTGCTACATCTTCTAATCTTACCCGAATCTGGTAATATCCAGATCTCAAGTCCAATTTGGAAAAATATTTGGCGCCATGGAGTTCATCCAACATCTCATCTATAAATGGGATGGGAAACTTGTTTTTGATCGTTATTTTGTTTAGTCCCCGATAATCTATACATAACCTGAAGGATCCATCTTTCTTTCGAACTAATACTACTGGGGCAGCATATGGGCTCCTACTTCTGGTGATGACTCCACATCTTAGTAACTCTTGAATTAGCCTTTCTATTTCTGTCTTATGATGGTGAGGGTACCTTTATGGTTTGACGTTCACAAGCGCTGAATCTGGCTTAACCTCGATTATGTGCTCTATTCCTCTTTCTGGTGGTAATTGCATGGGTAGATCCTGGAATACCTTCTCATATTTCTGGATTAATTCTTGGATGCTTGTTTGGCGTCTTCGATAGTTTAGGGTCTCCATAGTTTTAACTCATTGCGAATGTAATCCATTAAACCACTGATGTACATTTTTAGAAGTTGTTCATCTGAGAATCTGGTTTGCCTTGTAGCCAATACTTCCCATTCATGGGTGTAGTCGTTCACATTTCCCTTTTGTTGAAGATGGATGAATTTAGTATGCAGATCATCTTTTTCTTCATCATGGAACCTTTTCAGTAATGCTTGAGTAAAATTTGTCCAACGAAAAGAGTGAGCATTACATTTCCCTGACCACCATAGGAACCAATCATAAGCTTCTTCATCTAGGTTATTAGCGGCGGTCATTATTTGTTCTCTTTCACCTAATGGGGGTTTGATTCGAAAATGCCCTCCATTTTATTAACCCAAATGATGGCGCCTCTATGGGTTTTTCCGTCATATTTTGGTAATTCCTTTTTAATTTTTTGAAAATCTCTCTCCGGTCCTTTTTGGTTATGTGTACCTCTAAGATAAGAAGATTCCGGTCTTTCTTGCTCTGTCCTTGATTATGGAGCCATTTTGTTCAATTTTTTCATAATCTGGCTAAACATCATATCGTTTTTCGCTTCCTTTGCATCTCTTTCGTCCTTCTCTTGTTCTCTTATGACCGCGAGATTATCTAATCGATTTTCTATCCTTCCTCTATTTGGTTCAACCGAGCTTTCTGGTTAAGTATCTCCTTGTTCATTTCTTCATGGGATACATAAGTCTGTCTGGCAGAATCCATTTTCTTTACAATAATAATATATATTTGTTTGACTGTGGTAAATCCTGTGGACGGCGTCTGTGGCCTAACAGGTAGAAAACGTGGGATGGAAGCGAGATGGACAGGAGACAGATGGGCAGCGCAGAGAACTGGTGGAGATAGACATGCGTGGTTGTGGGCAATGTAGAGTGGAGGAAGGTCATGGTCTGTTTCGGGTCGACAAGGGTTATGGCAAGAGAAACGAAAGAGGCAACAAGGGCGAGCTCGGCGGCAGAGGACAGGGGCTACGATGTGAGCGCGACGAGAAGTAATGAATAGCGGTGGTGGAAAGAGTGTGAAGGGCGGGGGTAAGGAAGGGACACGCGGAAGCTGGGAAGCTAGTCGTTGTGGGGATGATGGGGGAGCAGACGGCGACAGGAATCGATGGCGGGATGAGAACGACGACAGAAGCGAACGCTGTGGATGCGGCAGGAGGAGACGACAGAAGAGGTGGGGCGTGAGGACGATGACGTAGGAGGGAAACGATGTGCAGTGGACGGTAGCGGCTTCTGCAACGAGCTCGAAGAACGGACGACTACGACTCGAAGAGCAGCAAACAACAGCTCGAAGAGCAACAATGGTGGCTCTGATACCACTGTTAAAGCGAGGAATGCTGTTATGACAAAGACATATTGGATTGAATAATAATTTATTGAAAAATGAATAAGATGATTGCAAACACCCTCGTGACAGTTTACTTATACGTATTGACTAGTCACGGGCGAAGGGGTACATGCCCTTTGATATATTATTTAACTTAATAATTGTAATTATATTAATTATTTAATTAGTAACTATTTCTTATTACAGACTATTATTTATAATTGTTACAAATGTCACGTCCCTGTTGATGTCGATCTTCTTGAATCCTGGGAAGTATATTTTGTAGGCCTTCGAGCTTTCACTGTATCCTACGAATATACTCTTCTTTCCTGAAGGATCTAGCTTCGTCCTTTTCTCCTTTGGAATATGTATGTACACTAGGCAGCCAAATATCTTGAGATGGCTGACTTTTGGTTTCTCACCAGAGAATGCTTCTTCTGGAGTCTTGTTGTCAAGTACTCGATGTGGAGTACAATTATGTACATACACGGTTGTCCTCACAACTTCTGCCCAAAGATGCATCAGAAGATCCTGGTCATGGAGCATTGCTCTTGCTGCTTCCATGATTGTTCTATTATTCCTTTCTGCAACGTCGTTCTGCTGAGGATTGTATGGAGTGGTCAACTCCCTCTTAATCCCTGCTTCTTTGCATAAATTCTTGAAGTCTTCTGATATGAATTCTTCACCATTGTCTGATCAAAAGATCTTGATCTTCTTCTCTGTGTGGTTCTCAATCAAGGCTTTGAATTCCTTAAACTTGCTAAAATGGATGACATGGAGAACACACATGAAGACATGACATTGACAAAGACATGATGGTGCTAGAGACATCGCAAAGAATTGAAGACCAAACATGGTAGACAAGATGACAAAGGTGGATGACATGCCTTGAGGATATGGCAAACATGGGCATGCATGACAAGGCAGTAAGCATTGATGACAAGACATATGTGAAGGCAGGTGACATGGCAAGCAAGTAAACATGAGATGGCAGAGGACATGACAATGGAGATGACAAGTGGCAAGCATGGATGACATGATAACAAGTGATAAGCATGGACAAGCATAACAAAGACAATGACAGGGCAAAGGTGACATGGATACAAGGGCATGGCAAGGACAAAGACATGGCAATCAAGGTCAAAGGATGATGACATAAAGGGCAAAGCATGACATGGCAGCAAAGGTTGACTTGCCTAATAACTTTACATAGATTTGACAAGGATGATGACATGCATGTGCGCGCATTTTGAAGGCATGCGGGCATTTTGTTTAAGGCATGCTTGCGAGCATATTTGGGCACAGCTACGGGCATTTTGAGACAGTTGTGCGGGCCTATTTTTACGGAGTTAAATGACCCTTGCGGGCATTTCATGTGGCCCTTGCGGGCATAAATATGGAGGCCCCTGCGGGCATAATAAGTGGAGCCTATGGGCATATTTGTAGGTATGAAAAAGACCCCCTGCGGGCATTATTGCAATGGCTCCGGGCATAATTATAGGTGGGTCATGCGAGCATTTTGAATGACCCTATGCGGGCATTCTAATAGCACCTACGAGCAGTTTGAAGGAGGACAAATGACATGGCATAAAATGATAAAATGATCAAGTAGCAAATAAATATTTATTCTATTTGGAAGGGCAGTTTGAAGAAGATAAAATGGGTGTGATGAGGTCGGCCTAATCATGCTACATCAATGAAATAAAAATATATATTTGTATTTTGTTAAGGATAACATGGAAATAAAAATATCACTTTGAATTAATAAAATGAAAAGACAAGTCGACCTCCTAAATACATGGAAAGAACAAGTATAAATAAAGAACAAATCATTTGGTTCCAAGTGTGAATTTTTGTGGAGGAATTCAAAGGTATAAGGAGCTCTGATTTTGGTGGGTTGAGAAAAATTTTGGGGGCAGCAAATGAAGCAAGAACAGTAGAAGAAATTGTCTTTATATCTTTGATTTTTGGGTTTGACTAAGGCAGCATATTGATTGGAAGCAGCAGATGAGTTAAGTTTTATATCTTTGATTTCTGGGCAGCAGTAAAGAATGGTATGATTGTCGACATACAAGGGAAGCAGTGAAGATTGATTGATGACAGTGACACCTGTTACCAACTTTTTTGTACCATAGTTGGACTTCCAACGAGCCGCCATTTGATGAACATGATTTATGTTCATATCCAGTGTATCAGAAGTTCCAGTTGTCGTTCCTAGCCAATTTTGGCTAGTCATTTCTATTTTTCTGCTGAAATGACCATGGCCCCATGGGGTTTGTAATAAGTGTTCTGGTAGGGTTTTGAGTGGTTCGGTTCCCCATGACTTGACTATCAACTAAGGCATTCCAGGGAGTATTTTGCCCTTATCAATTATGCTTTTCCTATAGCCAAGTAATAATCGACAAGGTTTTCTCCCGCTTCCTCCAAAGCTGGAATGCCCCATTTTGAAATTTGAGCCTTGGGGGGTTATTAGAGTCCAACTGATGTATATGAACCTACTAGACACCATGTATGTCTTAGATGGTCATTTCCTAGGTCCCTTGTCCATTAAAAACAATGTCCGAAAAAAAATTACCGGATGCGTTGGATGAGTTTTTTTTTTAATATTTTTATTATTATTTTTCCAAATATTTAATTGGAAAAATCAAATTTGTAATATGTCAGTCGTTTGGGGGTGGATTTCAGAGATTGGAGGCTTAATTCCTAAGCCAAAAATCACACACGAACCCCAAACCAACTTATCCTAAGTTTCGGATAGTCATTCAGCCTGATAATTAATAATTTCTCAAAAAATCAATAAAAGAGAAATTAATAATTAAAAATATTAAAAATCATTATTTTGGAAATAATCCAAATTGAATAAATAAGGAGGCTAAATGACATGGAACAGGGCATTAATGAAGATTCCAATCAACTCCAGAAGCATTTAGTGAGCTCTCCAGTCATCTAAAGTCAAGGAAATTCACCCTCCTCCTCAGGATTCACAAATTGGTCATGTGGCATCAATTATATGGATAGTTGAGTTTATAATGAATGCTATGGTAGGTGCCTTGGCCACCTCATGGGCTTAGCTCCCATTGATCACAAGTTTCATTTACTACTTGGTCTCCTTGATTGCCCATGCATTCCACATAAGGACTCACGCATTCCTCATGCTAGCTCACGCTTATACACTTGGCATTCACGTGATTGGAGTGGAGGAGTTTTCAAGGAAAGGATGGGGGGCGCCTTGCCAATGTGGAGGCCACCTCCCCATCCACCATTAATTCATCTGTGAGTTGCTTGGTTGGATCTCACTCCAAGCCTTGATCTTGATTGGATTTCGATTTATGTTAGGTGCCATTGGCTCTCCTCAATTCCAATTCAAATTAAGCTTTAGGTAGCTTGTCTTTTGTAGAAAGAGGGGTGCTTTGCACTCTCTTATGATGGAGATTTTGGGCAAGAACACTCTGCCAAAATCATATTATAATATTTGTTTAAGCTTTGGAATAAAGAAGTAACTTTGGAGGTCCATGCAAGAGCTCTATGCATTGTGGTTTCATCGTGTTCGGTGATATCTCTCTCACCCTATCTCTCTATTTTTCAAATCATTTTTCAATATATGTTTTAGGAAGACTATCAATCTAGTACATAAGCATTTGATCGAGTTTGTTTGTTGAGACTAAGTGTTTTGCAGGGATCACTAAAGGTGGAAAATAGCTTGGGATTAAGCTTGTCTTCATTACGCAAGGGTGTTTAGCATTTAACACATTCCTTTTGCAGGTTCTTCAAATTGCTTCTCCATCCAAAGGAAGAAACATAGCTATTAGGGGCTAGCCTTCATCCATCAACATATTTAAAAAACTTAATCTTTGGTTACTTGTTACTCGATCTACCCCTTCAAGCTATGGGGAACCCAAATTCTACTCATCTCCAAGCTTTGAAACCCCATTAAGCCCCTCTTTGATTTCGAGTGCCTTGATTTCTCTCCTTGTTTTCGTTTCTCCTAGCTTCATCTTCCTCCTTCAAACCCTTCCTCTAGCTTTCATTTTCTACTTCTTCCTTGTTTTCCCTAGATCTTCCTACCTTCCTACCTTTCATTTTCTTCCTCCTCATCCTCTCGTCTTCTATCCTTCCTCCTTTCTCTTCGTTTTTCTTCCCTTCTCCTTTGTTCTCATCCCACTCTACCTTCTCTTCCTTTGCTTTCGTTTTCTTCAAACTCCCCTCACTTTCCTCTTCTTTCCTTGCTTACGTTTTCTTCTTCTATCCTCCTACTTCTTCCCTCTTTACCTCTTCGTTTAGCCTTGTTAAGTTAGATCTTAGATTTGTTTAAAAATTTGCATTTTAGATCTCAATCTCAGTCTTAGATCTAGTTTGAAGTTTGCAATTTCCTTTCAACAAAAAAGCGATTGGGCATCTAGATTAGTTGTTATTTCTTGCATCTAGTTTCATTCAAGCTTTTTTGCATCTAGATCTACTTTTGTTTTGCTAATGCTAATGGGTGCTTGAAGTTTGATTTTGGTTGTGTTGTAGGTTTGAAGAAAAGCAAACTCAAGAGAAAAGGTGAAGAGAAAAGGAAGGGATCATCAAAGTTGAGAGGAAGAGGATTGCAAAAAACAAGAAGGAGCTTGAAACCAAGCATCAAAACCATGACTTACACACTCTTTTTTATTGTAAAGCTCTTAAAAGCTTTTGAAATTTACTTCTACTTTCTTCATTTCTTTTCCAAGGTTGAAAACCCTCAAAAGTTGTAATCTTTGAATAAAGTTCATAAGTGGGGTTTTTAATCCCCCACACCCAACTTCCCCATTTGGGGGAGTTTGTAGTGTTCTTGTGTGATTGGTTTTGTCGTTAGATTAGTTTACATTTGCTAGTAGTTTATTTTCATTTTTTGCACTAGAACAAAAATTGCTTAGATTAGTTCAATTTTGCAAGTAGAAATAAATTGTTTAGCTTAATTTACTTTTTCATTTAACACACTATTGTGATTTAGTTTTTGTTATCACATATATAGTAGCAGGGCTACCATACATTATTTTTCAGATTCCAGAGCACTTTTCAGCCGGTTCATTTACATTGAGATGATGAGATGAGCATCTATCTATGGATCACTATCAGATTTTGGACAACGTATGTATTCCCCATGCCATGACTGAGTCTTAGGACACTCAGAGAGATAACCGATGTAGCCATTATACCATTTATACAGAGCAGTCAGTAGTGCCCAAAGTTACAGTAGCAATTTCAGAGGACAGATGATGGTTCAGAGGATGAGCATTCAGGTATGTGACTCAGCAGGTATATCATGGTGTTGTGGTTATATTGCTTTTATATTCATTCTTATGGCATGTCTTAGCATTTAGTGTCATGATCTGGCGATCATATAGATATGTGGACCTGGTTGATCCTATTATATATATTCTACTGTCCTTACTCAGACTTAGAAGTTCACTATTCATACTCATTGGTTTTACCCTCCCTAGGGAGAATAGAGGTGATCATTCATCCATACCTTGGCTTGCTAGTGTTGGCTCCATTATTCATTATCTTCATCCATCCATTGCCTACCTTTTAGTTTATCACCCTAACTTACTACTTGACTAGTGGCATGGAGGATCTTTCCCCACTATAGCCTCTGTATTGGATGAGCTTCCCTGTTTATTGTGTCTCGGCTCTGAGTTGGTGACAAAACTTACCTTTGGTGAGTTGGATTGTAGGCCTAAATCATTCTGGTCGGTTGTCCCGATGTTTGGCATTGACTCGAACTCCCCCTAGTCACTTGAGATGTTGTTGGCTAAAACTGAAAGCTTATGTACTACTTATGGAAACTTATAAATTCGCTCATGGAAACTAAAAAAGGGCAAGAGAGATGAACTACTAAAAATACTCCTCGAAGAGTATAAAAAAAGGTCCAAAATGCAACAGTTCTTAAAAGCTATATCTAAATAATTGCTGACCTTATATATGTATGAAAACATGAACTGGTTGCAAGCTGCAACTAGTTGTGCTTATCAGCACACCTGAGATCCGAAGGGTTATGTAGGCCAAAAAGGCCATGAAATGAAAATGAATGATCCTAATGAACCTGGATCAACTTGATGTAGACATGATGCCTAAGTTGAATAAGCACTCTCTAAACAACTTATCCATTTGTGAGACACCGCAATTCCCTGTGTTGTTGTTCATTCAGTATATACTATGGTGTATATTCCCTTTCCCATATCCAAAGTGTCACAATGTTAAGTCAGTCAGTCACCCCTTGGCCTAGCAAGTTTATTTTAGCCTTCACCCTTCACTAGCAAATTGATCACAACTATGAAGTGAGTATGATTTTGAAAGTCTAGTCTGAGTCATAATAATAATTAATGACACTATATATTTGTTGGTAGATCGCCAGTAATGATTACTTTTTGTTATAATTGCTATTTGAATGAGTTGTAGAGTATGCATTAACCTTTGACACTTTGCAGCAGCTTTTGATGATAATCTGAGTTATATTTGGTCAATATTGACCTGGTCAAACTTAGTTTGACCAAGGTCAATCACAGGACATGAGATTGTTGGACCTTTTGATGATTCAGATAGATGATATATGGTCTATGTACATGTACATGATGGTTCTATGCATCAAATACAGGTTTATGATGATGATTATTAGTTTTCAGCATTATTTGATCATTTACATATTATTATTATTTCAGCTGTTCCGGTATATTGGATATATTATATGATCATGCAAAGATCCATATGGTGTATGAGTACACATCTTGGAAGTTTTGGACCTTCTGAGTCAAATGAGACAGTCTGTTTTTAGTTCAGGGCAGTTACAGTGATGATTGAGCCTCAGTAGGCTGTCCTAGTACAGTTTTGGTCTGTCGGAGACCCTGTCAGAGCAAAGATGATTTTTATTTGGTTCACCTAGGGCGCTGATGATGGAAGGGGTGGTCCAGCCACTCGTTTTTACCATATTACCCCCCTCCCGGACACACTGATGCCCTCACCTTGATAGTGCAGGCACTCCAGGAGGCTGTTTGGGGTAGGTACATGCTTCCCGAGGCAGTTTTGGATTGGTAGAAATGGTTACAAAGGAATTCAATTTGGGCTACTGAGGCAAAGTTTTGGCATGGGATGATTAGTGATGATGAGTGGGATGTCTTCCGCACCTTCTCCAGGAGTTTCAGCTTCATCGGGGCCCACATCCATCACTTATGGCATTTTCTGATGATTTTTGAGGCCTCCTAAGGCCCACGATTTGTCCATAGAGGCATGATTTGGTACTTTGATGACTATTTTATTATTATTGTGTTATGGGGATTGACCAAGGGTGGCTAAAATTACCCCTTGGAACCACCATAAGCTTATTGTTATATTTTGTCATCATGATTTGGTGGGATCCCCTCTCCTAGGGCGATTTTGTCCACGTATGGTTATATTTTATGGTTGATCCATGTATTTTATTGTTGAGCTCATCACAACCATTGATTAGATCTTTTGATCTTTTAATCTTAGCCACTCATGTAAAAAGTGGTTAGGATTATGGTCTCTCTCCATCCTATTTAAGGAGAGAGCCTCTCATTGTAAAATCATCTAGAGATTTTTGGCTCTTGGCTCTTGGCTCTTGGAATAAAATTTCTATCTTTTGGAGTACATGCTTGGGTTGGAGTGGATGTTGGTTGTTTTGATTGTAAATGCTTTTGTCCATTGCACTGGAGGATCTATTGTATCTATCTTGCATATTTGCCATATCTTTTTTACAGGTGGAGAAGACTTCTTCAACAAGTGCGAATTGGTGGGGAGGCTTGCCCTTCAAGCTTGGAGGAGGACTTTTTGGGTTAAACAGGGAGTGGTTTTGTCTTTGCACCAACTATTCTTTGCTTATCTCTTTCTTGCTTGTATCTACCTTCAACATATTAAACTAATTGATGCTTTGCTCCTTGGTTTTGACAGGTTAGAGGGACTCATATGTGGCTTGGAAATATCGATTTGGCAAGAGGACTTCAAAAATTCTCCATTTGATCTTTGGCACAAGTAATCCTCATCTCAACTAGCATTCATCTCTTCATCCAGATATGCTCCAAAGGTATGATCTTCTTCTTCTTTGAATCATCCATAATTTCTAGATCATAAAAACCCTAATTAATCAAAACCCTCATTTTGGTTTTTCTTAGATCTACTTAGATCTAGCCTTGCTTTTGAAGAGACATTAAGAATGCACCTTTATAGCATTCACCCCTAGTTGGATCTATAGTTTGGTGGTGATTGCGTTGAAATTGACACACTTTTCAAGGCAATATAGCCCTCTTGAGGCAAATCGCACTTCCTTGGGAGAGGCTTGTTTGGTTAGATCTAGCACATGGGTAGGTGAGATCCCACTTGGTTTGCAATCTACATATTTGATAACCTACCCCTAGACTCTTACTTTGGTGATTTCTACCTTGTGAGCATCATTCCACATTTTAAGGGATCAAAACCCCCTTTTGAACTACTTGGCATCTTAAAACTCAGATCTAGTAAGATCTAACCCTTGGATTGACTTGATTTTCAAGATCCATATAGATCATTGCATAAACCACTTGGATCTACAATTTGGTGGCCATTGGGCTTGATTCGACACCCCGTTTCCATCTTTTAGCCCTCCTTGAGCAAGGTCGCACTTCCTTGGGTGAGTGACTTTGCCCACTTTAAGGACGTGGGTAGTTGAGATTTTTGTGGATTTGGAAAGAGCATAATTTGAAACCTACATCTAGTGTGTCATTTTGTGGCGATCTTCCTTGGGGGTAGCATTCCTTGTTTCAAAGGATTGTGGTCCACTGAGGGTCATATCATGAAACATTAGATATAGAAAGATCCAACCATTATATCTCAATTAGCCCACTTGATTTGCCTACTTGGTGTCCCGATCTACACTTTGACATATCTTTTGACTCCATTAACCCATCCAACAAGGCACTAGTCTTCCTTAGGCAAGTCACACTCCTTGGGATTTGTGTCAAACCTTAGATCCCGTAAGTGGGTATTCCTAATTTCAACTTAGATCCATAGATCTACTCATTATATGCCCCTTAGTACCAATTTCATCCCTTAAAGTCCACCTTGTGGGTGCCATTTGAGTCATTCACATATCCCAACAAAGTGGGTCCCACTTGTGTAATACATGGTACTAGATCTTGTCTTTTTAGCTCATCATGTGGCCTAAATCATACATTGGTTGAAACACTGATCATCTCTCAAACCACCTTCAACCATACTCTAATTTCTAGGTCCACTTTGCCTTGCATTGGTTTCCGTAACTTACCATTTACTCATCCCTAGGAACCTTTGTTTGGGTCCAATCATCTTTCATTGTTAGTAGGGTCTCCCCCTAGGTCTTGATTTATCTAGATCTAAAGTGAAGAGTGCCTCGGTTGACGTGACTCCCACCTTGCATTGGGAACCGTGGCATCTCTTGGGTCACCTCTTTAGTTTCCCATCTCCTCTACCGTCCCGGATGGGATACCACTAGGGGCAACTACAAGTTGTGTGATAACAGTTTTATTTCAAAGTTATTTGCATTATAATTATTTTATTTGCATTTC
Organism: Larix kaempferi; assembly: GCA_027924585.1. Taxonomy (NCBI): domain Eukaryota; kingdom Viridiplantae; phylum Streptophyta; class Pinopsida; order Pinales; family Pinaceae; genus Larix; species Larix kaempferi. The sequence goes on from BSBM01000254.1 coordinate 2,500,472, forward strand.
ATATAATGTAAATAAGTCTCTTCAACTTGTCGCAAGACAAGTCAAGAGCACTCTCTGTCAGAGAGCATTTTGATTATTGCATTGCATTGCATATAGTGTAGATAAGACTCTTGAATCAAGCCTTAAGGCAAGATCAAGAGCACTCTCTATCGGAGATCATTTTAGTTCTTTGTGCTCTAACTAAAATTCGCAACTCATCTTCCCCATAATAAAATTTGAATTTACTCGTTTCTCCACGCCATGTATGCTCTGACCAGCCCTAAAAAGTTGGATTACTCAGAAACAATGTTGGTTGCCTAATCTTGCAAGATTTAAACCATTATAAAATTTTCACCCATAACCAACGAACCAGCGTTGTTTCGATCCATCCGCATCATTTCACCACTTAAAACATATAAAACACAAAAGCCTTAGAAAACTCTTTGTTAAGGACAACCCCCCTTGGCTTCGTTAAGAGCTTGCCTAAACGGAGGAGCTGGGATTCAGGTGACAGTACCTAGCTCAGTGCTTGCCCCCAAGGACACACCTCCCCCACTTGTAGTGAGGGAACAGCTTTCGAAAGATTTCTACTGCTGGTGTGCATCTCAACAGACAACAACACCTACAACAGAATGATGATTTGCTTATGGAAAGACTGATGATAGACAGAAAGATGATGTGTGTATAATGGATCAATGAGTTATGAGATGTAATGTGAAAAATGTGTATATATAATACATGCTGGGTCTTGTAATTATTTTTCTTAGTTGGATCTGAGAAAAAGACCAAGCTGAGTCTTGGAATAGGAGTTGGTGCTTCTAATTCAGTTGTACTTGATATCAACTCACGGTTGTAGCCGATTGAATTAAATAAAAAAAGATTACAAAAGCTTATCTTATGTCTCTTGTGATATATTGATGATAATGTGTTTAATGACATGTTGATGATTGCTGAAGTATAATTAAAAATTGATGAATGTGTTAAAGTGAAATTGTAAATGATTGTGGTTTAGGGTTAGAAGAAGTTGAAATCTATTTAAGTGTTGGCCCACTGATTCACCCCCCCCCTCTCAGTGTGCCATTGTGTCTAACATTTGGTATCAAAGCTGGCATCCATCATAAGCCTAACAAGCTTGAAGGGATCTGTGGACACAAATGGAAGGATCATCAAAGCTCATTCACAATAAAGTTCCAGTTTTTGAAAAATCAGATTATTTTGGTTGGAGAAGCAGAATGAAGGATTACTTGAAGAAATTTGGTGTTTGGGAAATTGTGGTTAACCCACCTGTCTAGCCTAGGAAGAAGAGAAAAACAACAGCTGAGAAAGACAACAATATTGCCTTGAAGTTTCTGATGGATGGACTCTCAAGCCCTATCAAAGAAAGTGTAAAAGAATATACCTCTGCCAAGGATCTCTGGTTCAAGTTGGAAGGTGAATATCAAATAAATGTTCAAGACACTGACAAGGAAACAGAAGTCAAGACCTCTAAGGATGAGAAGCAAGAAGAAAAGCAGGAACAAGCTTCAAATGTAAGTGAAGGTAAGAACTCTTCAATTGATGATTCTGAAAAATGATGATGTTGAAATTCCACTTACAGAAGATGAAGAAGATTTGTTTAAAACCAATAATGCATTTGCTTGCACCCTATTGGATGTTGATCTCAAATTTAACCCAAGGCTTAAGAAGAAGATTTTGGGGTCATTTGAAAAGTCCAAAAAGGAGACAAAGGCTTTGCTCATGAGAGTGAAACTCAAGAACAAAGATTTACAAGATAGGCTAGAAGCTGAAAATGATGAGGTTGGAAGATTGAATATCAAATTAGCAAAAGAACAAGAAGAGACTTGTAAAGATCCTACAGAACTTGAGGAGACTAGATGGGCTAACATTGATCTAAAAATTCAGTTGGAGGAAGCTAAAAGAATAGAAGAAATTATGAAGCTCCAGATAGAAGAAAGAGAAAAGACAAAACAGAAGCTTGAGATGGAAATTGTTGATCTCAGGAAGAAAATTGAAATGTCAAAAGTTCATGTGAAGATCAATGAAAGTTCAGTTATCTTGGAAGAAATTTTGAATTGTCAAAGATCTCCCTTTGACAAATCTGGTCTTGGGTACAAGAAGGAAGAAGTCAAATCTGAAGAAGACATGTGGTCCCTCAAGACTCCTAAAGTTGGATCCACATCCTTCAAAGGTGAAAGCAAAGCTCCTCATGCACCTACACATGACAGCAAAGAAGTTGGAAGTTCAAAACTGCATTAAGAAGTTGCTCCCACTCCTCAAAGCAAATTCTTTAGAAGAAGGGAGACAACTCCAAGATGGAATCAAGCACTCAGGTATGATAGCAACTTTAATGGTTATTGCTATTTTTGTAATGGTTTTGGTCACAGGGCTGTGGATTGTGTGTTCTATGAAAGGAGAAGTGCTGAAAGACGAAGTGATCAGATGAGATACTGGACATATGAGCGAATTGGACATTTTGCAGCTAATTGTCATACATTGAGAGGTTACACTTGTGGTGGTGTTGGACATAAAGCCCAAGTATGTGCAAATCCAAGAAGACAATCAATGAAAAGTTATTTATACACTCCAACAAGAAAAATCAATGAATCTTGGAAGAAGAATGACACGGAAAGATTTAAAGAAAAAAGGGCAAATACCAAAAATGAAGGACACTCCGAGGTTTGGAAGAAAAAGAATATGTTACTAAATCTAAATGAAGTTGATGACCATTGCACAAATGAAGGTGGTTGCCATATGGCAAGCCATGTTTGAGGTCTTTTAAAGACCTTGGGTCCAAGCAAAGATCAACAGGTCCTAGGATCGAGTTTGCACAAGGAAAACTAATGCAAGGCAGGGATGAAGTTTGAGATGACAGCAGATCTAAGGAGCAGCAAAAAATTGAAGATCTGCTCTTACTTTATTATTTTTGAACCATGAAGAATTTGGGTGACTTCTGAGCATGAAGAATTTGGGTGAAAGCTACAGCGGTAATAGCATGAAGGACAAGAAAACCACAGTAAAATAGAGATAGCAGCCAATGATAGATCAGCTTCATGACAGCCTTATATTGACAACATCTATGATATAGTGACAGCAGCATCTCGTGATTGAAGTGGTTTGGACATTTGACATGATAAAGATTACCTTGATGACAGCTTGATAATAGTGATTGAAGTGGACAATATTGCCTTGACAGAGATAGTTGATATGTTGAATAAGCCATTGTGTCCATGGAAGCCAAAATATATAGTAGAACCATGTGATACAGTTGAAGTTTGCACAATTCCAAGTAGACTTCAGTAAGTCAGGCAAATCCGAGGAAGAATTGGAAATGGAATTGGTATTCAGTGGTTCAATGGCAACAGGCCCAACTGAATTCAAGCTAAAAGGCAATCTGAGGATAGCAGGTGGACAACAACAGAATATAATTATGGCAAGGAGTGACATAAGTAAGAGCAAGCTACAGAATAATTTATAACAGAAGACAGCCCCAAGCATGAATTCGGACTGAAGCAGATAAAGTAGAAACAACTTTTGAAAGAATTGATCTCTAATCTCAGAAATATGAGAAGAAATTGTTCTTGTTAAAACTCTTGGTAGAAAATAAAGCTCAGTACAGCAATAAAAGCTTTATGAAGTCTTTTAAAACTTTATCAAGAGAGCTGATTGATAGGGGGAGTATGGACTAAACAAAAATGTCAAGCCACACTTTATGACCACAGTAAGTAGAAGCAAAAAGCAAACATGTCAGCAAAAAGCAAACATGTCAGCAAAAAGCAAACATGTCAGCAAAAAGAGAAGTATATATAAAAAGGGGGAGCTTGTTCTAGCAGCATACTTAATAGGGGAGCAAGCAAACCCTATAAGTCAAATTCAACGAATGAAGAAGGCAAGTGAAAAGGTACAAGGATGATCTTCAAGACACAATACCAAGCTCAGTCAAAGGGGGAGATCACCCAATGAAGAATTGACATAGTATGATTTCATGATTTATTCAAAGATACAATTTTTTTTGGGGCATTGTGAAGCTTTTGAATGGCTGAATGATTAGCCCTTTGTTATTAATGTCAAAGGCGGAGACAATTAAGGTTACCATCAATGACAAAGGGGGAGATTGACAAGCATAGTTGTCATTGATGACAACACATTAATGACAAAGCTTGAAATGGATGACATGGAGAACACACATGAAGACATGACATTGACAAAGACATGATGGTGCTAGAGACATGGCAAAGGCTTGAAGACCAAACATGGTAGACAAGATGACAAAGGTGGATGACATGCCTTGAGGATATGGCAAACATGGACATGCATGACAAGGCAGGAAGCATTGATGACAAGGCATATGTGAAGGCAGGTGACATGGCAAGCAAGTAAACATGAGATGGCAGAGGACATGACAATGGAGATGACAAGTGGCAAGCATCGATGACATGATAACAAGTGATAAGCATGGACAAGCATGACAAAGACAATGACATGGCAAAGGTGACATGGATACAAGGACATGGCAAGGACAAAGACATGGCAATCAAGGTCAAAGGATGATGACATAAAGGGCAAATGTTGACTTGCCTAATAACTTTACATAGATTTGACAAGGATGATGACATGTATGTGCGGGCATTTTGAAGGCCTGCAGGTATTTTGTTTAAGGCATGCTTGCGGGCATATTTGGGCACAGCTGCGGGCATTTTATAAGCCCTTGCGGGCATTTTGAGACAGTTGTGCGGGCATATTTTTACGGAGTTAAATGACCCTTGCGGGCATTTCATGTGGCCCTTGTGGACATAAATATGTAGGCCCCTGCGGGCATAATAAGTGGAGCCTGCAAACATATTTGTAGGTATGAAAAAGACCCCATGCGGGCATTATTGCAGTGGTTGCGGGCATAATTATAGGAGGGTCATGCGAGCATTTTAAATGACCCTATGCGGGCATTCTAATGGCACTCGCGGGCATTTTGAAGGAGGACAAATGACATCGCATAAAATGATAAAATGATCAAGTAGCAAATAAATATTTATTCTATTTTGAAGGGCAGTTTGAAGAAGATAATATGGGTGTGATGAGGTCATCCTAATCATGCTACATCAATGAAATAAAAATATATATTTGTATTTTGTTAAGGATAACATGGACATAAAAAGATCATTTTGAATTAATAAAATGAAAAGACAAGTCGGCATCCTAAATACATGGAAAGAACAAGTATAAATAAAGAACAAATCGTTTTGTTCTAAGTGTGAATTTTTGTGGAAGAATTCAAAGGTATAAGGAGCTCTGATTTCGGTGGGCTGAGAAAAATTTTGGGGGCAGCAGAAGAAATTGTCTTTGTATCTTTGATTTTTGGGTTTGACTAAGGCAGCAGATTGATTGGAAGCAGCAGATGAGTTAATTTTTATATCTCTGATTTATGGGCAGCAGTAAGGAATGGTATGACTGTGGACATACAAGGGCAGCAGTGAAGATTGATTGATGACAGTGACACCTACAGCAGAATGATGATTTGCTTATGGAAAGATTGATGACAAACAGAAAGATGATGTGTGTATAATGGATCAATGAGTTATGAGATGTAATGTGACAAATGTTTATATATAATACATGTTGGGTCTTGTAATTATTTTTCTTAGTTGGATCTGAGAAAAAGACCAAGCTGAGTCTTGGAATAGGAGTTGGTGCTTCTGATTCAGTTGTAGCTGATATCACCTCACGGTTGTAGCCAGTTGAATTAAATATAAAAAGATTACAAAAGCTTATCTTGTGTCTCTTCTGATATATTGATGATAATGTGTTTAATGACATGTTGATGATTGCTGAAGTATAATTAGAAATTGATGAAAGTGTTAAAGTGAAATTGTAAATGATTGTGGTTTAGGGTTAGAAGAAGTTGAAATCTATTTAAGTGATGGCCTACTGATTCACCCCCCCTCTTAGTGTGCCATTGTGTCTAACAGTTAGCCTAGCCTCCTTTCGATGATGATCTATGGAGAGAAGTCCAAAAATTAAGAAGCCCTAGCTTCCGCAGCTGCATAGTGTCTTCTTTTCAGGTTAGCTCTGATACCATGTTAGATTTTCTACTTTTTAATCAATATTATCTAGGATCTTACTGAAAGAATAACATGCACAGCATAACACAATAGTAACAAAGAATTTCCTCACGGAAACCATAAAGGAGAAAACCCCGCAACTTCCTCAGAGATAGAATCGTCACCAATACAATATCACAATTGTAAAACCCAAAATAAAGATGGTCTTCTGTAGCTCCTCTCTTTTCCTCCTATGCGAATTTCTTCTTCTCTCTCACCAATGCGAACTTGAGAGAGTGAGTGATGATACCAAATGACAGAGCTCACTCTCTATTTATACCCTAACTTTCACTTGACCTTTTCCCCAGCTAGGTCGGCCCCTGTTAAACCTGATTGGGCCGACTTCTCTAGGAGACTCTAATAACCCTAATACAAACTAACTCTGGGGTCTATTGCCCCGACTTACAATGGAGGGTTAACCTCAATGACTTTACATGACCAAATATAATAATGACATCTCCGACCGGAGGAATAGACATCTCCGTCGGAGGTACAAATAAAATACAATATAAAATACAAGTGAATATCTTTCGAAGTTACGATTGCAAGTTACTGCGAACATAAACAAGATCTCCTAATTTTCCGGACAACAACCTATTTCTTCTCTTGGAATGAATATGGCTAAAAGCACTCCAGTTCCTTTCACAAGTTGATGCACTTGATGTCTGGCTCAAGATACAAATTGCAAATGTTTGCAATTCTGGGGCTCCTGATGCATAAAACTCCCACCACACTGTTGGAGCAGCCAAAGCCTTATCTCTCTTTGTTGTTGCGGTTCCAAATAGGCCTTCTTGTAACATGTATGCTCTAATCTGGGATCTAACCAAAGTTGCAATAGACTCATCTGGATGCATCCTGTCAATGGCCTCATAAAGTCCACTCATGACCTCCTCATCTTGATGTCTTTGTATCCCAAACAATGTCGGGTCCAAATAACATGTTGCATGTAATGGGATATGCATCATCTTCCATCTCTGATCAGCTACCTCCCATATCTCTTCATAATCAGCTTCCACATTATCAAAAGCACTTGCAATATTTTCCTTACAACGATCCATGGCCTCATAAATAAAGCCCATAGAAGGCTTATCACCATCAACCATGCGGAGCACCTCAACAATTGGATCACACATTTTTAAGACTTTCTAAGCATTTTCCCAAAAGCTATTGTTGCTTAGCATTATCTGTTCAACATGCTTTCCCTTCGAATCTTTTGAAAGGTGAGATCTCTCCCACTCAGTAGTGCAAAAGATACTTCTTATGCTTGTTTTTTCCTCAACAATTCTTTTTAGAGTGATGTAAAAAGTGGCAAACCTTGTATCGCAAGGCCTCAACAACTCTTTAGATGCATTTTTCCTATATAAGCTCAAAGTAAGACGATGATTAATGACAAAGTTTGCAATAGTTTTTGATCTTCGGATTGTCTCATTAACCCATGGAAATTTGGCTAAATCATGCAGCAATAAATCCACATAAATAGTATAGTTCTATACTTCTTCATAATCAACTTTCCTGCACCAACACAATTTGAGGCATTGTCAGTGACAACTTGGACGACATTTTGCTCGCCAACTTCTTGAATTGTTTCATCCAAAATGTTGAAAATAAATTCTGATGTTTTCACCTCATTCATTGCATCGATTGCCTTCAAAAAATATACCCCCTGAGGACAATAAACAAGAACATTAATAAGTGGTCGATGGCATGAATCAAACCAACCATCACTCAAAATGGTGCAACCTATAGTACCCCAAGACTCTTTAATTTCAGCCAACCTGTTTGTCACTCTATCCTTAGTTTTTTTTAACAGTGTGATCCTTAAAGCTTCAGATCCAAGAGCAACATACCCCTTGCCAAAACCAGCAATCTTCTTAACTGCATTTTTAAAATATGGACATCTTGCCACATTAAATGGAATGGCACATGCATAAAACATTTCTGCAACAGCATCATCAACTTGATGTTTCTCTACAAGTTTCCAAAATATGTTCAGTGCAGTTGTTCCACCTGTGTCTGTATTTGATGGGGTGGAACTTGAGCCACCAAATTTTGAGGTGTGAGAAGTAATTTCGGGTGAAGAAGAGACATCAATCTCTCTCAGAATTCTTTGCCCTTTTACTTCTTGTTTTCCCCTTTCTATTTTTTATTTCTCATAGTCTTTTCGCACTGCATCTTTCTACTCATCAGATATTCCTTTGCATCCTTCCACACCACCTCCACTTCCATTACTGTTACTAAGAAGGTGGTCCATTACCCGAGTTAAGGTGGCACAAAACTTGTGCTTGCAAAGCTGACAAGTAACATATAATCCTTCTCTCTTGACATATTTCCATGCCTCTGCAGAAGATTTATGGGGTGCCATTGATTAAAGTGTCTGCAAAACGACTGGCCAAATTTGTATTTAATGGATCATTAAATTTCATACAAATTATAAAGAGAAAATTTTAATTTTATTTGATCAAATTGTTAACTGTCCAGTGTCTATTGTGATAGTCTATTGTCTGATATAGTGAATTTTCTAAATGATGGAGGATACTGGAGGATAATGATGGAGGATACAATACTTACACCAACAGCCATGGGAAGACAAACCTCAACCATGTTGGAATGGCTCCAGCCCTTACATCTACACCATGGGAGGACACACCTACCACCATGTAAGAAAGTCTCATGTGCATCTGCGTCTTTCGGACTCATCACTTCCCCTTGGAAGGAACCTCGACCTGAAGTACACCAAGCTTCTCTCTAAAGCACTTGAACTTCACTCTGGCTAGCAGCTTGGTCAACACATCGACTATTTACTCGTCCGTCACAAAATAATGGAGCTTCACTGCTCCTCTCTACACCATACCCCTGATATAGTGGTACTTGATCTCAATGTGCTTCGACTTGTCCTGGAACAACGAGTTCTCCGACAACTTCACACAACTCTAGTTGTCACAAAATATGCAAGTCGCATCAAACTGGAGATCAAACAAATCAGACAGTAGTTTCCTAAGCCATACTGCCTCACAACTAGTCGAACAAGCTGCGACATACTCTGCTTCGGCTGTACTCAGTACCACGCAGGACTGCTTCCTGCTAAACCAAGAGATCACACCTGATCCCATATTGAAGCAACACCTCGAAGTGCTCTTCTTATCAGTGGCACTGCCTGCCCAATCTCAATCAACATAACCCTCCAAGTTAATCTTCTGATTCGCATCATACTTGAGCCCATAATCAACTGTAACCTTCAAGTACCTCAGAATATGCTTTGCAGCAATCAAGTGAACATGTCTCGGATCTATCAGGAACTGGCTCAATGTGTTCACAGCAAAGCAAATATCTAGTCTCGTATTCGCCAGGTACATCAAAGATCCAATCATCTGACGATACATCGTGGCATCAACCGACTCTAATGAAGCATCACTCAATAGCTTCAGGTTCGATGCCATAGGTGTGGCCATAGCCTTGCAGCCCATCATCCTGAACCTCTTCAGGATTTCTACTGCATACTTCCCTTGTCCAAGGAAGATTCCATCCGCACTCTGCCACACCTCCATACCTAGAAAATAGTGCATCATACCCAAGTCCTTCATCTCGAACTCGACAGCAAGCTTCCTCTTTGTGCCCACAATAAGCCCATCCTCACCTGTCACAAACAGGTCATCTACATAAAGTAGAAGTATCACTAGGTTCCCTTCCTCAACCTTGTTGTAAAGGTTGGAATCCACTTTACTCTTGGTAAAGCCCAAAGTAATCAAGAAGCTGTCAATTCTGTCGTACCACGTCCTGGGTGCTTGTTTCAATCCATATAAGGCCTTCTTCAATTTGCACACATGAGTCTCCCTGTCATGTGTCTCAAATCCGAGTGGCTACTCCACATACACTTCCTCTTCCACTACACCATTCAAGAAAGTTGTCTTGACATACATCTGTTGTACCTTCCATTTCATCACTGCAGCCAGAGCAAGTACTGATCTAATGGAAGTGTATCTGGCTACAGGCGCAAATGTCTCCTCATAATCTACCCCTTCCTTCTGGGAGAAGCTACGTGCCACGAACCTTGCCTTGTGTTTCTCTATGCTGCCATCTACAGCATGCTTGATGTTGTAGATCCACTTGGAAGTCACAACAGACTTCCCTACTGGTCTCGAGACCACATCCCAGACATCATTCTTCATGATAGACTGGTACTCCTCAATCATGGCATCCTTCCATTCCTTCCTTTATGTCGCTTCTTCATAGTTGGCAGGTTCCTTGTCAATGATGTCGCACAGCATGGCTACATAACTGGAGTATGGCCTCGGTCTCTTACTTTCTCTGGAGCATGATATGCTGGCCAGTCCTAGTAGTGAAGAAACACATGTCATCAATGCAACGCTCGATAGTGAGCGGTCCAACCCAAAAGTCACTAGATCCCCTGGATCGTATGCAAAATAAATCATTTGGAACAACGACCCTATCACCAATTGCAAACCTAAGGTGATTTACAGACTCAGGGATGGCTTCAATATCATGAACAGGAATAGATTGGATATCAGGATTGCATTGAGGTTGAGGTGTGACTATCCTCGAATTCCTATCAGGAGGAATTGCATCAAACCTGGGGGGTCCACCATCTAAAGGAACGGATACCCTACCAATAAGGACTTCCTGAATCACTCTTCTCCTAAGAGTCTCAACTCTTGGTTCTTCGACCTGTGGGTGAATAATATACTTTGGAGTCTCTCCCACAGTCCAAAAGTCTCTAACAACATCCTCCTCTTCCTCAAAACACATAGGAGGTGGTAGGTTTTGGATTTCAAAACTTCTACTACTACCTTCTCCAGATGGGACAGGAACAATCATACTCTCTAAAGCTGCCAGATGATCAGTGGGAAATGACGGATGACTGGGAACCATGTTAGAGGCATTCTGAGCTCCCATGTCAAAAGATGTTGGTGAAGAGGTAGGAGTGTGAAATGAATCAGTAGAGTTTGTTGTCCGCCGAGATGCACACCAGCAACAGAAATCTTTCGAAAGTTGTCTCCTCACTTTAAGTGGGAGAAGTGTGGCCTTGGGGGCAAGCAATGAGCCAGGTACTGTCACCTGAATCCCAGCTCCTTCGTTTAGGCTAATTCCTAACGGAGCCAAGGGGGGTAGTCCCTAACAAAGAGTTATTCTATGGCTCTGTATTGTAAGTGTTTTTTTTGTGTTGAGTGATGCGGATGAGTGTTGTTTAGGAGTTTTGATGAGATCACAGTTTTTATAAGATAATGAAATAAACACAAGATAAGAAGCAATCCATGTTGCGATACAAGATTTGCAAATAAACAATATAATAAAGACTAATAAAATGGAATCCACAAATAATAACTTGAATTGATTTCCAATGGACAAATGGCCTAGATTAAAGATAACATGAAAATGTAAAATGACCAGTGCCAAATGGAGTAAAAAATTGTGTAGTGCTTGGGGATGCTAAAGATATAAGTCTTAAAATAGTGTTTGTGAGAACGTTGTGCAAATTATCTTGATAAATTCAAAAGTTTTAATGATCTTGATTATTAAGGCTGAAAGAAACAAGGTATGCGTCCAACAGGAAAATAATACTTTCAATGGCTACCCCGGCAACCTGATGGACCGTCCAGTATTCTTGGCTAGGTGTCTGACGATTTAACTAGCACTAGAACTCTATGACAACGGTATGTTTCCGGCATCACCTCTAGGCATAGCACACTAATTGAGTGTTCATCGAAAATCAACGCCGGTTCGTTGGTTATGGGGGAAAGGTTTTATAAGGTTATCACTTCAAGATTAACAATTCCAATCACCGTTCTGAGTACTAGTCCAACCTTTTAGGGTTGACAGAGCATACTTGTTGATGGAAAGCAACGAAGTAGATTTTAATGGGGAATGTGAGTTGAAAGTATTTTATTATTAAGAGCACAAAGTTGAACTCTCCGACAGAGAGTGCTCTTGACTTTGTCTTAAGACAGAAGTTCAAGAGACTTTGATTAATCTATATGCTTGATGCAAGGAGAATGCAGTGGGAATGCTCTCCGACAGAGAGTGCTCTTGACTTGGGTTATGGCAAGTTCAAGAGACTTTGGTTCTTTTTAAAAGACAAGCAGCTTGCAAAATAAAGAACACAATTGACAGCTCAAATGATAAAAAGATGAAATAATGATCTAACAATTAGTGGAAAGAAAGATCTAAACTAGCAAATTAGAACTCTAAAGCCAAATTATCTAATCTAAGCAATTAGTGTTCTACAACAAATTAAAACTAAGCTACTAGCAAAAAATGAACTAAGCTAAGAAGAAACAAACCACTCAAAGGACAATGCAAGACTTCCCCAAATAGGGGAAGTTGGGTGTGGGGGATTAAAAACCCCACTAATCAAACTTTATTATTGAGAGTACAAGTGCCTTTGGGATTGAAACCCTTGGAAGGACTTTGAGAGAAATAACTTGGAAAACTTGAAACAAGCTCTTAAGAGCTATTACAAAGGATAAATAATGACTTCTTGTTTTGGATAACTCGTTGGTTTAGAGCTTTTTCTCTTCTACTTGCTTCAAAGTATGAGATCTATGCCTAACTACTAACTTTTCAAAAATGAAACATGCTAACTTATTAACCAATACTTGTTTGTATTATTGTGCTTTTTTGTAGGGCTTTAGAGGATGGACGAGAGGGAAGGCTTTGAAGACAAGTTGAAGACAACGAAAGGAGAAGAGCAAGAGTAAGACGAGAGCAAGGGCTTGTCAAAGAATGAAGAGGAGCCCAAACGAAAGGGAAGGATGGGCTAAAGAGAGGGAGACGAAGCTAAGGAAAAGAGGAGAAGAAAACGAAAAGAAAGTGGAGTAGAAGACTAGAAAAAAGAAGAGGACGAGAGCAAAAAGAGGAGAAGAAAACCAAGGAAAATGAAAGAGGGAGAAAAGGCTAAACTAGGGCAGAAAACAAAAGCTAGCAAGGGGGAGGAAAGAGGTAGGACAAGACTAGAAGGAGGCTTAGCAATACCAAAACCAAAGAGAAAAAACAATGGTGGGATCAACCTCTGAACAAGGTGACCACTAGAACACTAGCCCAAGAAAACCTTCCAGCTAGCTAGATGCACACAAGGTGCTACTGGAGATAGAGAAGTAGCCACAAAACAATGTGGCCCTTGGGATGAAATCCCAAGGTGCTTACTCAAGTCAAAACTTTAGTATAGAAGAAGAAGAAGAGAGTGGGAAAAGTAGGCTTGTAGATCCACTACTCAACAATAGAACCAAGTAACCAAGTTTTAAAAATTGATTAAGAGATGGATCTTCGAACTTAGCACTTCTTTGCCAAATCTCTAATGCTTGAGATCAACTTTGGGAGATCTTGAAATGCACACAAATGTCTGAAAAATGTTCTTTGAAGAGATGAGAGATGCAACCAAGCTCAAACCTCTCTTCAAACTAGGAGATATGCACAAGAAATCACTCTTAAACGTATCTTGATCAAAATAGTATGCAGAATAAAGTGGGGTTAGAAGAGTATAAGTATTTCCAACTACAGTCTAGTCCTTCCAAATCACACTAAACCCAACATCAATGGACAAATTGAACCCAAATGCCCACCCTTTGGACTTAAGAAAGCCTTCTAAGCTAATAATTGATCAAGATATGAAATACAAGCAATAAACAAATACAATATCACCTTAATATCAATGAAGCAATTCCATGACAAGCATCAACACCATATAGACCTCCAAAGTCGCTTTATTTCCAATAGCAAAAGCTAGAACAGAGTTACAAATTGGCAGAGTAAGTTTGCCCAAAAATTCCATATGAAACAGGGAGGCAATGCCATCCTTTTATAACAAACTACAAGAGCTAGCCTACCCTAATTCGAATTGGCATAGAGAGAGAGCCAATGGCCTTGACATAATTTGAATTCCATCAAATCTCAATCAAATCCCATGTCAACACATCACCAATTAATTCGAATTGCATTGAAGAAGATGGGGAGGTGGCCTCCACCTAGGCAAGGCGCCCCCCATCTTTCATTGGAAACATCACCAATCAAATGAAGATATGCCACATAGCAACTCGAGCTCAAACCCTAGATTGACGTGAGCTCCTTGAGAAGGCATGAATGCCACATGTGGGAGACCAAGTTCAAGTTACAACCAATGCAACATGTGTGTAATGGGAGGAAAGTTTTGTGATTGCACAAATGAAGGAGAGCGCCTACCATAGGCATTAATGCAACTCAACAATCCAATAACCATGTGCCAAATCACCAAATCGAATTTTTTATGAAGGAGGGCGAAATCACTTGAAGGAGATCACTGTTGGTGACTGGATAGTTGACTGAGTGATAACTGAGATGATTGGAATCTTCATTAATGCCCAATGCCATGTCAATTAGCCTTTTATTTTATTCATTTTGGATTATTTTGGAGAGATTTGGATTATCTCCAAAATATTCATTTTTAATATTTTAATTAATAATTTCTCTGTAAATGACTTTTTTGAGAAATTATTAATTATGAGGCTGAATTAACATCTGAAACTTAGGATAAGCTGGTCCAGGAATCATTAATGATTTTTGGTTTAAGGTTCAAACCTTCAATCACTGAATTCGGATCCCGGAAGACTGACATATTACAAATTGAAATTTTTCCATTTAAACTATGGAAAAATTTATTAAAAATAAAAATAATTAAAAAACCCAAAACGGAGGACCTGGTAAAAAAATTTTGAAATTTTTTCTGAGGGTCCTAGTGACTTAGGACATGACCATAGTCTATTCTAATAGTGTCTAGTAGGTTTATATTCATTAGTTGGACTCTAATAACCCCCCATGGCCAGAATTTCAAAATCGGGCATTCCAACTTTGGAGGAAGTGGGAGAAAACCTTGTCAATTATATCTCGGCTGAAGGCAAAGTATAATTGGTCAGGGTAAAAAACTCCCTGGAATACCTTAGTTGATAAACCAGTCATGGGTGACAGAGTCACTCAAACCCTACTAGCACACTTTTATTACAAAAACCCCATGGGGCATGGTCATGTCAAGACAAAAAACAAACTGACTAGCCAAAACTGGCTAGGCACAAAGGATGGATCATCTGATACACTGGAACACAAACACTTATCATGTTTGTCAAATGGCAGCTCTTCAGATAATCCAACTATGGTACAAAAAAGTTGGTAACAGAGTTCATACTCTCTTCACCAATAGGTAATTCACGGGGAATAAAAAAACTAGGGATGCCCCTAAGGAATGGATACCGTAAAGACAAACTGTCTTCGTTGGTTGCTATGTTGGGTTGAGGCTCTTCCTGAAAAATGGTTAAGTTGTTCAAGGAGAACTCTTCTCCAGGATCATCATGTATCAAAGCATGTTCTTGCCAACTTATGGAGTTGTCATTAACTTGCCTTAATACTCTGTCTTCTAAGGACACATGAGATAAATGATCAGGAACATCCGTAAAATGATACTCAATTGGTCCTTCATCACTTCCCACATCATGGGAAGGATGTGTTCCTTCATTTATGTTAGTCCAAGGAAAGATGGGATCAAGCCCTTCATCTACCATCCTAGGTATAACCTCACAAATCTCAAAGTTGTTTGTTTCAGTGATGGGCTCAGGTTGATCAATGTGTAGCCCTGTTACCAGCTCAATTGCACATTAGCTGGACTTCAGTGAGCCACCAGTATTGCACAATTATTTGTGCTTATCAGAGTTCAGATGTTCCAGCCTTGGCAAATTTTGGCCATCTTTTTCATTTCTATAATAAGTGACCATGCCCCACGGGGTTTGTAATAAAGCGTGCTAGCATGGTGGTCTTTGAGTGACTCGGTTCCCTAAGACTTGACAACCAAAGAAGGTATTCCAAGGAGTTTTTTCCCTTGTCGATTTTGCTTTGCCTTTAGCCGAGTATAATCGATGAGGTTTTCTCCTACTCCTCCAAAGCTGGAATACCCAAAGTGGGGGTTAGGGATTAGGGGATTATTAGAGTCCATTTTGTAACATTTATAAACATGCTAGATGCAAGAAATTTATCATTTTGTCATGTACTAGGTCTCCCTGAAGTTTCAGTCAATTCCGAGAAAAATAAGTTTTTCGCATTTTTAAGCCATTTTTAATAATTTAAATGAAAAAATTCAACAGATGATAAAAGTGTGGTCCGAAGTCGAAATTTGGCGCAGGGATGCTCATTTTCAAGCTCAGAACATCCTCTTTACCCTAGTACCTGGTTTTCCTATGTTTCGTGCGACCAAATTGCCCCGTGGAGCAGTTTTCCCTATAAGAGCTACAGAGTGGCATTTTAATGCTAAAATGCACCATTATCAAAAAATTAAAATAATTAAAAAAGCAATTAGCACATGCCAAAATGAGTTGGCATCCTATCCATTTGGGTGGGGGAATACTTTCCTAAGCCAAAGCGTCATTTTTGGGTTGATTGGAAAGTCAACATTTGAATTTTTTCTGAGATTTACACCCTCTCTCAAGATTGGCGGCCTCTCCATGAGGCGTGAAGGCATTTGGTGATGGTTTCAAGGAAGAGGGTGTGCCTACCTCTTGAGAGGTGCCGCATCCCTCATAGTTTTAACTTACCATCACTCGGGCTTCGAGTATCCAGCACTTCAAGTGAGCGTTCCATTAAACGGTGCACCATTCGCTAATGCATGGACGGTTTCTTGCATGGCTCATGCGTTTGGTGGTGATATTACTGTTATCACACAACTTGTAGTTGCCCCTAGAGGTATCCCATCCGGGACGGTAGAGGAGCTAGGCAACTAAAGAGGTGACCCAAGAGATGCCACGGTTCCCAATGCAGGTGGGAGTCACGTCAACCGAGGCACTCTTCGCTTTAGGTCAAGGTATAACTAGACCAAGGGGGAGACCCTATACCCCAATCACAGTTGATTGGACCCAAACAAAGGTTTCTAAGTGTAGGTAAGTAATGAGTTACGGAAACCAATGCAAGGCTAAGTGGACCTAAGGTTTAAGGTATGGTTGAGGGAAGTATAAGAGATTATTAACGTTTCAACCTATCCATGATCTAGGCCACATGATGGGGTATGATGACAAAGTATAGTACCATGTGTTTACACAAGTGGGTCTAGTTTTCTTGGGAAGTGTGAAGTGATTCTAGGTAGGCCCACAAGGTGAAGTTAGATGTGAGGTAGGTACTATAGGTTATATGTAGACTAGATCTATGAGTTGAAGTTGATTTCAAGGATACCCATGTGCTAGATCTAGGATTTGACACTAATCCCAAGGAGTGCGACTTGCTTGGTGATGGACTAGTGCCTTGTTAAGTGGGCTAATGGGGTCAAAAAGTGTGTCAAATTATAGATCGGGAAACCTAGAAGCCAAGTCAAGTGGATTGGATGAGATCCAATGGTTGGATCTTACTAGATCTAGGTTTTTAAAAGATAACCAAAAGTGGACCACAATCCCTTAAAACAAGGAATGCAATCCCCAAGGCGGATCTTGACGAAAGGACAGTATAGACCTAGGTTTCAAGGCATGGGCATTCCAAATCCACGAAAATCTCCAACACCCACTTGCTAGAAGTGGACCAACTCAGAAAATCAAGGGGGTGCGATTTGCTCAAGGAGGGTCAAAAAATGGGTTTTGGAGGACCAAATCAAGTCCAATGGCCACCAAAATGTAGATCCGGGATGTTAGTACCCCGATCTATGTTCCTTCAAAGTTTCAAGTGAATCCAATGGCTAGATCTTAGTAGATCTAAGTTTTAAGATGCCAAGAAGGTCAAAAGGGGGTTTCAACCCCTTAAAACATGGAGAGATGTCCACAAGGTAGTTTTCACCAAAGTAAAGATATGGGTATAGGTTATCAAATGTCTAGATGTCAAATCAAGTGGGATCTCACCTACCCATGTGCTAGATCTAACCCAACAAGCTTCTCTTAGGAAAATCGATTTAGGTTCAAGAAGGCTTTTTGCATTGAAAAGTGTGTCAATTTTTAGCCAATCACCACCAAACTATAGATCCAACTAGGGGTGGATCCTATAGAGGTGGGTTTTTAATATCTTTTCAATTATAAGGCTAGATCTAAGTAGATCTAAGAAATACCAAAATTGGGGTTTTGATTTAATTAGGGTTTTATGACCAATGAAGATAGAATGGATGAAAGAGGCACATACCTTGTAGATCTTACCTCAATTGCTTATGGCCACCTTGCAAGTTGATAGCATTCTCCTATGTGTATATTCAAGAGTGAGATCCAAGTGCTCCAACCAAATCGCCCTTCTCCAAGATAGCCAAATCGTCCTCCTCCTACAAGACAAGATCAAAGAAACAAGTCAAGCAAGATGATTATGAAAATGGTAGAAAGATGTAATAGAAAGCATCAACTATGTCACGAAGATACAATAATGATACTCCCTGTCACAAGATCAACCCAAGAGAGAATATGTGGATCCCTCCAACAATAACCCTCATGAAGTCGCCCTCCTCTCTCCAATTCGACTTTCCTGTCAAAAGGTTAGCAAAAGCACCAAAATCCACAATGATACATAGAAGAGATACTGTATATTCAATATGCAAGAGAATCCACAATGCAAGAGAGATGTGCTCCACAAAAAATCTTCTATTCCAATATTCCAGAGCTCCAAAGGTGCCTTTACAATGAGAGGCTCTCTCCTTTAAATAGGAAGGAGAGGCACCAAAACCCTAACCACTTTTTGAATGAGTGGCTAAGATTAAAAGATACAAATGTCTAATCAATGGTTGAGATGAGCTCAACAATGAAATACATGGATCACTAATAAAATATAATATAAGTGGACAAAATCGCCCTATAAGAGGGGAATCCCACCAAGTCATGATGACAAAATATCATAAGAGGCTTATGGTGGGTCCAAGGGGTAATTTTATCCCTCCTTGGTCAATCCCCATAGCACAATAACCAATAAATAATCATGAAAGTACCAAATCGTGCCTCCATAGTGAAGTCGTGGTCCTCAAAAGACCTCAAAAATCCACAGAAAGTGCTATAAGTGATGGATGCGGGCCCCGATGAAGCTGAAACTGCTGGAGAAGGTGTGGAAGGTCCCGATCTATCATCACTAATCATCCCATGCCATAACTTTGCCTCAGTAGCCCAAATCGATTTCCTCAATAGCCATTTCTACCAATCCTGAAATGCCTCGGGAAGCGTGAAACTGCCCCAAACAGCCTCCTGGAGTGCTGGCGCTGTCAAGGTGAGGGCACCAATGTGTCCGGGAGGGGGGTAATATGGTAAAAACAAGTGGCTGGACCACCCCCTCCATCATCAGCGCCCTAGGTCAACCGGATAAAAATCACATCTGCTCCGACAGGGCCTCCGACAGACCAAAACTGCACTAGGACAGCCTACTGAGGCTAAATCATCACTGTAAGTGACCGGAACTGAAAACAAACTGTCCCATTGGACTCAGAAGGTCCAAATCCATCCAAGATGTGTACTCATACACCCTATGAATCTCTGCATGATCAAAATAAATATCCAATATACCGGATCAAGGCCAATAATAATGCGCTGTACATATACAAACACTGCTGTAACCCCAGAATCATCATCATAACCCTGTATCTGCTGCATAGAGTCATCATGTATGTATACATAGACCATATATCATCTATCCATATCATCATAAGGTCCAACATCTCATGTCCCATGGTCAAACTAGGTCTAACCAAGACCAAATATAACTCAGATCATCATCAATAGCTGCTGCAAAGTGTCAAGGTTAATATATGCTCTACAACTTATTCAAATAACAATTATAACACAGAGTAATCATGACTGGCGATCTAAATCCAAATATAGTGTCGTTAATTATTATTATTACTCAGACTAGACTTTCAGGATCATACTCATTTCACAGTTGTGATCAATTTGCTAGTGAAGGATGAAGGCTTAAATTAACTGGCTAGGCTAAGGGATGACTTTACTGTCTTGACCTTGTGACACTTTGGCAAGGGAAAGGGAATACACCATAGTATATACTGAATGAGTAATAACACAGGGAATGGCGGTGTCTCACAAATGGATGAGTTGTTTAAAGAGGGTTTATTCACCTTCACAGATGCGCACAATCCATAATACAAATAAGGCCAGCAACTGTTTAGATATAGCATTTAAGTTCTATTGCTTTTGGGCCTGAAGTTTCCATAGCCTTGATCTATGTGTGTTTATAAACACATTGCATAGATTTGCATTTTTTCTTTAGGCTTTCTGCTGCAGGTGTGTTTTTAAGGCACTTGTTTACCTGAGCACTTCTAGGTGTGTCAAAGACAGCTTGTTTACCTAGGTATTTATTTTCCAAAAGATATAACATTTTATTTTCATTGCCATGTTCATTTGGCATGCCTCTCATTCATGTGTGTTTAGAAACACATTGCATGAATGGGCTTTTCATACAAGATATAGCATTTCATTTTTCCAGATTTTGTATTCATGGCAGCACTAAAAGTTTCAGGTTTAGCCAACACAACTTTAGTGACTAGGGGGAATTCACAAGGAAACTCCAACTCACCATAGGTAAGTTTTGTCACCAACTCAGAGCCGAGACACAATAAACAGGGAAGCTCATCCAATACAGAGGCTACAGTGGGGAAAAGTCCTCCATGCCACTAGTCAAGTAGTAAGTCAGGGTGATAATCTAAAAGGTAGGCCATGGATGGATGAAGACAATGAAATGATGGAGCCAACACTAGCAAGCCAAAGTATGGTGTAATGATCACCTCTATTCTCCCTAAGGAGGGTATGTACCAATGAGTATGAATAGTGAACTTCTAAGTCTGAGTAGGGACAATATAATATATATAATAGATCAACCAGGTCCATATATCTATATGATCGCCAGATCATGACACTAAGTGCTAAGACATGCTATAAGAATAAGTATAAAAGCAATCTAACCATAACACTACGATATACCTGCTGAGTCATATACCTGAAAGCTCATCAACCTGTACCATCATCTGTCCTCTGAAACTGCTGCTGTAACTCTGGGCACTACTGTCTGCTCTGTACCAATGGTATAATGGCTACATCGGTCATCTCTCTGAGTGTCCTGAAACTCAGTCATGGCATGGGGAATATAACTGCTGTCCACAATCTGATAGTGATCCAATATAGATGCTCATCTCAGCATCTCAAATGTAAAGGAAGTGGCTGAATAGTGTACTGCTTTGATCATGAGTGATCCAAAATATATAGCCATGCTCTGGAATAAAGGAAGCTCTGGAATGTGCAGATATCTGCTGTACAAGAATAGTAGCCCTGCTACTATGGTGTGATAACAATTACCAATGGAGAGGTGGCGCAAAGCTTATGGCTTGGCTACCAATCAAACATTCAATCAACACCAACCAACTCAACGTTAACTCTCCTTCTCACTCATTCGCCTACCTTAGGGTTTTGGCTCTCCCTCACTTGTATTTTCTTATATAAACAGAGTTGAGGTCCATTGTTATTCATCTGGAAGGTGGAATCTCTGCTTGCATTACATTGTATTATTTTTCTAAGTAATAAAGAAGGCTTTGGAGGCTAGTCCGGTGATTGTCTTTGGTTGGATCTTCATGCTTGATGCTTATGAGGTAAACTGTATTGTGTTTCATGAATTAGTATTGCTGGGATTATATGTCTTGTGAAAGGAAGCTATCTTCTTATGGATATGTAAGTAATACTTTATAGTTTGCTTACTTATGTTGATGATATTATGATGCAAAGAGTAGTGATATTTCTTGCTTGAATTCATTACTTCATTGCTTTATGTTTATTGTTTACACATATGCTCTTATTCCCTTACTAGTTTTTTGCAACTATTACAGGTAGCCTAAGTTGAAAAAAACTACGAACTTGTTTGATCATGTTTTCATTTAACAAAATCAATTAAAGCGTAGATCCCACCGGGTCATCAAGAAGCTTGACTCCATTGCCCTCTCTTCGAAACACTCAAACCCCATGGGTTCAATTTTCTAGTTCTCTTCTTATAATTCTATCTTGGTTACTATCCTTTTAAAAAATCTTGTTTCAAAGCTTATTTGATTAGTAGATCCAAGCAAGTAGCAATCTAAAAGTTTTAATAAAGTTCATCTTTTACTTAGATCTCAAAGCTTTTCCATCAGATTTTTTCTGGAAAATATTCAAAGGATTGCAACACATGTTGTTGCAGAATTACTTGACCTCTTTTGATATGGAAGCCAAGGAAATCCATTTCAGTCTTCCCTATTTCCATTTTTGAAGCAGATAAAACTAGACCATGTTTATAAACTAAATCATAAAAAGACTGCAGGTGCTTTCAATGATCTTGAAGATTTTTAGAGCAAATCAAAATATCATCAATAAAAACAATTAACCATGGGATATCTCTGAAAATATCCTCCATCCTTTTTTGGAATTCTGATGGAGCATTATTAATCCCGAAAGGCAGAACCTTCCACTGATATTGTCCATGAGGGACAACAAAGGCTGTTTTGAAGCGGTCCTTCGCTTCAATCCCTATTTGATAGAATCTTGATTTAAGATCGAACTTGCTGAACACTGTGCAACCTGTAATCTTCTGCAGCAAGCTAGCTTGATCAGGCAGTGGGTATCTAACCTTTTGTAAAACAGCATTGAGAGGTTTAAAGTTAACCACCAATCTAGGCTTTCCTCTCTTCTGCTCAGAATGTTTATTGACAACAAAAGCTCTACATGCCCACGGACTCTTAGATGGTTCAATCAATCCTTTTTGCAACAACTCTTGAATTTCTTTTGAACAGAACTCTCTTTCAGTGGGACTCATCAGTCAAGCTGAAGCTTTCATGGGATTTATTTTCTGAACTAGGTCAAACGGCAGAGAAACAAAATATTTCTCTCGAGTCCAGAATGCATTAGGACTCTCAGAACAGCAATCTTTTTGAAGTTTTTCTTTTATTGCTGTCAAGGCTTTATCTCCATGAACTTCTACATATGCAATGCAGCGATCCATCTTATTCAAATCTATTGGTTTGACAGAACTGACTGACTCAACTGGAATGGGTTTACACTTATTTATAAGACTGAAACTTAAAGGTAACTGGACTGACTTTCCAAAGACTATACATGAGAAAACCATTTTATTCGTATCAACAGAAAAAGGACTTACTTTCTGCAGAAACTCTGAACCTAATACACAGTCTTCCTTTAAGACATCTAATCTAAATAAGGATAAATCACTCTTAATACCAGAAAGCTGTACAGGGAAATGCTTAACCTTACCAGACAGTGACACAGGTGAACCTCCAATGGCAGAGCCAAACTCTCGACTCTTTTCCCAATAGAACTGTGGAATGGCATTCCCTTTTGCGAGGTTAAACTGACAACCGGAATCAATTAAACATTGTACAGAATAAGCTTTAAACTCTAGTAGACAGAATTGTAAAGATATGAACAACTTAGGACCAAATAGAGCACCTAACAGATAAGTACTCTGAGACTGCAGAGACTGAGGAGTAGTTGACGAAGGGGACTCTTCCTTATATTCAGGATTGAAACAGGCTCTTTCAATTTGTTTAGACAAATCCTCATCTGAGGACTGATCTTTCTCAAGAACTAAAGCAGATAGCAAATTCTTCAAATCATCTATTTCTTTAATCAATGCTTTGAGCTTATCTTGCTTTTCTCTAAGCTGGAGCCTTAAAAGTTTTTCCTTGTCTCTTCTATGGGATTGTCTATCCTCATGACTACCTGGATAATCGTGATAGATTTCGGCAGGGTTATAATGGGTAGAAGAGATTGGCTTTTTACCTTTGTCAGCTTTCAATGCTTCAAGCTGTTTTTGCAGTCTGGTCTTTTCTTCTCTTAATTCTGTTCTCTCAAAGTGTCTGTACACGGGAATTAAAGAAAGCTGGAGATCAATGTCAACAATATGTTTTTCAATTTGGTAAGAAGATCTGGAAGGAGATCTAGAAAACATATACAGAGAAAAGTCAAACTCAGGTAGGCTACTACAGCCCTCTAAATGTGGATCCGAACTGAAATCAGACTCAGAGGATGAACTAGAATGAGGATCACATTTAGCTAAGACAGGAGGATCAGAATCAGAATTTGCACAAGAATCAAAAGAATAATCATCATCAGGTAGATAGACGACATCACCAGAGGGTTTAGGAGAATTTACAGTAACTTCAAATAAATCCCACCATGAGGGATCCAAACCTTTACACAAAGCAGCAAGCTGAGGCCGAGATTTTCTTTCTGGGCACTTAGCAGCCCAATGATCTGATTTTCCACAAATAAAACAGACATTTTTCTTTCCCTTTTCAGTCCGACGCTTCACATAGCGTTTGGCTTTATATTTGGACTTGTGATAGGGTTTATCATATCTGTGCTTCTTATATCTGTGCTTTGATTTGTGGTGATAGGGCTTGTCAAGGTGATACCTTGGTTATGATGTGTAGAAGCCCTTTTTCTTCTTCTTACATTTGCAAGAAGAATGATCAAGATGTCCTCGGTTGTGTGCTCCACACCCCCAATCGGGCATTCCTGCAACATCTTTGCAGAATGAAGCAGAATACATCTTCTGATGACATTTAAAATCTTTGCTCACTCTTTTCTCTAGGCAATGTTCTTGCCATGTTTCCATAATGTGAGCATGAAGTTGAGCAAGCGACAAACTTCTCAATTCAACCTTTTTATCCTTTAGAGCCTGCTCTACAGCATCCGGAACATGTCCTGGATAGCTCCTGAGATAATGTTTCAAATATGCAGGGTTACCAGATTTTCCTAATGAGATTAACAATTTCTGCATATAACAAAAATACTCTTCACTCTTGCTTAAATCACAAAGACGAGCAGACATGAATAATGAAGTAAGGTGATCATAATCTTCTCCCTCCTCAGGGCCATAAAACTCTCTACCTAGGGCACTCAGAATTTGCTCATCTGAGTCATCAGCTGCAAGCATCTCATTCCTTGTTTCTTGTGGCAACCATCGCCACCATTCATATGCTAGACCAGATAGACCTGCTATGAGCTGGGTTCCTAGCATTTGCCCTGTGAGATTTGGGTCCTGTTGTTTCTTATACAAAGTCCACTGAGCAAGCATTTGGATTGCATTTCTAATATCTTCCCTGGATTGACATTGTATATTCAATATAGGTTGCTCAGGCATTTGGGAGATTATATCATTCATCGAGTTAATACCAAAGTGGAATACTTTGGCAGGAGCGGCTGAAGCAGAGGTAACATCTGGCATGTGTGTGTCAAAGCGGGGAGGAGCTAACTGTCTTCTTTGGTTAGAGGATTCGGCATCTAAAGCATTTAGGCTAACCAAATATTTAGGATCTAAAGCAGGTTTGAAACCTTTGAATTCTTTGATCCATTCTTCCACATTCTCCCTAACTGTGTCACTTTCACCAAAATCCCATTCTGGCCTTTCATCTTCAGGCAGAACACTGAACTGACCTAAAGAGTGACTCTTACCATGTCCTTTTGCTGCAGCTTTTAATACATGGTCAGGGACCACATACTGTTT
Source organism: Larix kaempferi (assembly GCA_027924585.1). Lineage (NCBI taxonomy): Eukaryota > Viridiplantae > Streptophyta > Pinopsida > Pinales > Pinaceae > Larix > Larix kaempferi. The sequence goes on from BSBM01000254.1 coordinate 2,526,007, forward strand.
TTTCTTAAGATTCTCTGTTTTACTCCAGAGATCTTCAAGGACAGTTAATCTTCGTTCAAGCTTTTGAGAAGCTTGATCTATGGCCATACGGATTTCTGTAGAATCATGCAATAAGTGATCTAACAGTCCAAGCTTTGTTTCTATTTCAACCAGATGCTCTTGTTGATCTGCACACTGTCTTTTCAGAAGCATAATATCTTGTGCCATATCATCTATGTTTCTGGCAGTGTCAACTTGTTGCAAATTTCCCCAATTTGCAAGTTTGACTTCATCTGAAACAGTTTGGTCTTGGGCAGAAGATTTACAAGGCAGAAATTCTCTTTTAGTCTGACCATCGGCTGTGTATTGCCTAAATCCAGATTTAGGCAGATTTCTACCGAGAACAAATGATCTTTGACCACTGTTCACTACTTCCAGACTACTTCCTTCTCTTGGAAGAGACATCATTTGCAAGGAAGGTAAGACCGAAAACATACCTAGGAAAGGTAGTTCTTTCTGTTTCTGTTTTTGTTGGTGAATCAATTTTTGTTTAATTTTTTGACATGCTTGACAGGCAGCATGCTGGCCTCTATGTTCAAAGTCAGACAAACCGGAAAAAGAAGTTTGTACAAAACACTCATTTACAGGAGTAGAAGAAGAGAACTCATCTGCAGAGGCTTTACTAGCTTGGTTTCACAAGGCTTGTAGTTTGGTGTTATTGTAGGAGGAGATAGAAGCAGATTTGATCAATGGAGGATTGAATCTCTGTGTGGGCAGTTCTTGGGGTACACGGAAGAAACTTGTAGCTTCATAAAAAATAAGAGGTTGTGAAGTGAAAGAAGCAGCAACTCTTTCTTGGTTCCTTAACTCAAAATATTTCATTTCCCAAGATTGAGGATAGTTGATACCAATCCAATTGAAAGTAATAGGTGTGGCATTTTTGGATCGGGATTTCTCCATTTCCACCACGCTGGTGTCTGCAGAACTCTGATGGACACGAGTTCGCAACTGAGGAAGGGTATCATTTCCGAACCTAACACAGACTCCACCTTTGAGTTGGAGGATTTTTGAACCAGTTTCCATGTCGAAACCTTTGGGCAGTGTTGCCAACTAAGTTGTACTTGGTTGGATTATCAAGCGAGCGGGCAAAGTAGAACATGACACATGTTCAATTTTGGTGATTTGATGTCCAGCTGGCCTTTTAAAGGCCCCCGTTTTTTAATTTTTTTTTCCACATGTCCATGGCCCTGCGGGGTTTGTAATAAAAACGTGCTAGCATGGTGTTTTGTAAAAGACTCGGTTCCTTAGGACTTTTTGGCCAAGTCAGGTATTCCAAGGATTTTTTTCACCTATCTATTATGTTTTGCATCACTGCATTCCATAATTAATTGGTTTTTCTCCTGCTCCTCCAAAGCTGGAATGCCTGGGGAGGCTGACGGGCCTTAGGGAATTATTAGAGTCTATGGGTCAATGTATATGAACATGCTAGGCGTTAATTTTGAGTCATATGGACATGTCTAAGTCCCCCTAGGTGTTTTTTTTAATTTTCGGCAAGTTTTTTTTTTTTTTTTCCGTAAATTGGGCCATTTTTTAATGGTTCAATTAAAAAATTTGTAATTGGCCTATCTGAGGCGTCTGGGGGTATTTTTTGCCTTAGGGGTGCTCGTTTTCTAACTCAGAGCACCCCCTAAACCCCTGAACCCACTTTTCCTAATGTTTGGGTGCTTCTACTTTGGTCAAAATCAAAAAAATCAAAAAATCCCAAAAAAGTCATAAAAAAAATCAAAAAAGTGAAAAAATGACTTAAAAAATTAATTATTTTTGGGAGTAATGACAACTCAGTTTTGGACCAGCATGTATTATGGAGCATATTGGGCTGATTTGGTAAGTGTTTGGCAGCCCCAAACATGGAGAAATTCATGCCCATTAAGGAGGGGCGCATTCACTTGAGGAGGGGGCGCATTCATGGAGTGGGCAGCCCTTGGTTTGAGGAATGGGCAGCACGTTTAGTGCTGCTATGTTAGCACTTTTTGGGGCTGCTATGGGCAGCTAAAGACATGGGGATGGCAGCCCCATTCCCTCCACCATCTATGCCACGCTTTCCCTCTCATTTTAGCAAGTGCGCCCTCCCTTCCTTAGCCATTTTCTCTATAAATTGAAGCATGCTCTCCATTGTTCACTAGTGAGAATTGGAGCAGCTGACTTATGATTGTAATAGTTTTATCATTTTGAATAAAAGAAGACTTTGGAGGTCAGCTTGTGGTGTTTTGGTTACATGTGGATGAAGTATCTTGATTTCTTTTCCAAGGTGACTTGTGCATAAGTCTTATTCTTCAAGGGTGTGGTGTGCTCATCTATGAGATAAGTTGTTTGTCAAATTTGTTTATTTGTAGCAGCTTAGTTTCTTATGAGTATATATATCTACACTTAATCTTTTGTTTGGTGAGATCTGTGATGTGCAGGTGTCTTCTTGAGTTGGCAAGAAGCAGGATCTTGTTTGTTTCCGCTTTTTACTAATCATTATTTGCAGATATAGTCCCTTCAAACACCACTGAACCATCTTCAAAGCTTCGATTTTCAACAAGGATTTGTTCCATCTCTCTCTCTCTTATTTATAAAAAAAATCAAATTTTATGATTTACTAGTACTTTCTTTTCAAAAAGCTAGTTTAAGTTGTCGAAATCTTTCAAATTTTTTCTAAAAAAGTATTAGATCTGATTGCAAAGTATTATCTGGCTGCCATAGAGCTGATAATTTGCAGCCATTCAAGGGCTAGCAAAGATCCCAAGTAGACAAGCTCCATAGCTTGTTTTACTTGGTTATTTTTGTCATTTTTACTTAGTTTTTTAACTTAGAAAATTTTGGGTTTCTTAGGAGGTGTTCCAAAGACACTCTTAAAGTGTTTTTGGGCATCTTGTACTAATTATTGCTTGCTGGTTTGCAGCAAAAGATGAGCAGGTAGGAGGAAGTGCTGGCAAAATTTCGAGCATCCAGGCGATCCGGAACACAAATTTCCATATTTTTCAAAACCGGTCATATTTTTCTAAAATTTTGTAAGCCACCAAGTCACATTAAGTAGACTTGGGGCACTTCTCTTTATCATTGTAAACATTTTTAAACGAGAGCAAGTGGGCTAGCCAGCGCCCATACCCCATCCCCCCAGGGGTGGCCTGTGTCGTCTCATTTTCATGGGGTGAATGTTAGAGTAGTTTATTGCTTTGTTTTTTCCGGCATTAAATAAAATAAATTAGGATTAAAATAAACCTTGTTGGTCCGTTCACTGGCGGGCCACAAGTTCACTCACAACCTAGCTTTTCACATTTTTTTTTTTTTACAAACTCATAACGCCCCCCTTGCTTTCCCGAAGTAGGGTTTTGTATGAGGGCTTGCCCGAAATGCATGCCTGAAAAGAGACTCTTGGGGTTATAAAAAGATAAAATTTGGGTTCTTAAAATTTTATAAAAACATACCAAGGTCTTCTCCCGTATGCTCTGTGGCCAACTTGCAGCTTAGTCTGATCCAGTTGGTACACACCAGAAAGGAGTTGATGACTAGTAATAGGACTTAACACCACCCCAATAAAAAAACCCTTTTGTGAAAATCCGGCACAACACGCAATTTGTTGTCGTGGGCAAATTTCCCAGAAGGCTTGGGATAAAACTGGATAGCGACCTCTTGGAAACCGTTAGGCTTGCCCTCGTTGGTATAGCATCTGAACACCTCCTCGAGACTCCGATCCAGCCTAAAGCCTGAGAGGGAAGCCACGCTTCAAATTTCCGGACATGTTCCCCCGTACCTTGCGTATATCGGGAACCCACCTGCCTTAATAAAAAAGATCACCACCACATTAAATTTTAAAATAAACCAAGAACACTCCACAACATTTACTTTTTCTGTCTATGCATTTGTTATTTGACTCCATAGGAAGGCACTGGTCCTGATGCAAATTTCATTTTATTGTTGACTAGTATGCAGTTGAAATGATGATTATTCTAAATGGGAGTAAATGATAAATGATGTTCTTTATTTGAAAAAGGTATATGTTGTCTGTCTTGGTTGCAAAAGTATTTTTTCTAACTCCTAGATTAGAGGCTTTAGTTTCTTTTAATTTTTTAGGGTCTACCCCCCTTGGCTTCGCTAGGAAAGCCTAGACGGAGGAGTCGAGTCCCAAGTGACAGCACTTGACTCTGACTTGCCCCCAAGGCCACACCAGCAGCTTGAAGACTTTTGCTGCATTTTCCCAGGTGTGGAACCAGGCGGCAACAGGCAGGATATAAGCCTTTAACAGATTATAGATATGAGCGTCGTCTAAGCTAACAGAAAACTTTGGATATACTATACCAAAAGCAGGACCATCATGAAGTGGCGCTGTGAAACCACCTATGACAGCGTCTGAAAACTTACGATGACGAGTATCTACAATACAACAAAGAGAAGAAACAGCAAGACGCGGACGAACTAACAGACCAAGGCCAAGTTTGATAGCACCAAAGTGTGCATATTTATATTTTTGCTCTTTAGCTCAGTCTTTTTGACATATTTGACATTTATCAAGCAAGTTTATATGTACAGGTTCTTGCTTATCAATAAAGGAAACATCTATACTTGACACTCGGATATCTATTTCATATTTCTGATGATTGCTTTCATTGTTTGTTAAATCTGCTGCAATATCATTGTTCTGTCTGTTGTTTGATTTATCTGCATTCCACAATAGTATTCTGTAGGCGGTGGAAATGACCGTTGAGTGGATTGTTGGGTCATTGAGAGTGTAAGAGTCGTCCGAAGTCAGAGTAGCAGTAAGGCCCGTTGGGATAGGGGAGTAAGTCTACAGAGTTGCCGGAGACTAATTTAGAGTCAGCACTCACTCTCTTTTGTTAAAATGGACCCTTCAATGGATACTATTGAGCTAACACATTTAGAATGTGATTCATCTAATGACACAGAAGTAAGTCTTGCAGAACGCAAGCAATCCTCATTTAATCCTTCTTCATCAGATTCCTCTTATATATCTATCTCTGATCATAACCCTTCTGAGAATTGGCAATTACCACAGATACTTCCCAAAGAAGTATACAGACTTCCATGGTGGAATGTCACAGCCGCTACCCATATTCGAGTCTAGTGCATCGAGCTAGTTAAGAGCTCTGCAACTTAGGAGTCTAGAGCCGAGCTGATCCGGTAGTTGGAAGCTCTACGAGTCATAGAGAGTCTGTCCAGAGCCGAAGGTTGTATGCTATGTTGATTGCCCTTGTGGTATAATACAGCATCAAAAGACCAAGGTACGAACTCTGTAAAAATGGTCTGTAAGGGTTTGAGTCTGTAAGTGTGCTAGTAGGCATATCACTGGATCCCCAGGAAACCTCCAAGTAGGTTCATCGCTCTGCAAGGTTCTGAACGGTAAATGGGCCAGAGACATTGTGTCTAGGCACTCAGTCTGAGTTTGTGTTTGTGGTGATGAGCTTCGCCCTCCGAAGCCGATCCACACATGAGTCTGTAATTTGCTGTCTCAAAGAGGCAAAATAGATTAGCCTTTCCTTTTAAAAGTCTTTCAAAGTTTTATCAAGTAAATAGTACTTTGATTTGCTTGTCATCTCTTAAAGAGACAAGCAAAGATCCTAAGAAGGCAAGCTTTCTAGCTTGCCTTACTTAGTTCTTTTTCTCATTCTTTTTCGTGCTTTTAAATTAGAATTTTTTCCATTTTTTTGCATATAAGCGAACACACTCTTAAAGTGTGTTTTGGTATATTTCAAGCATTTGATAGCTTGTTGGTTTTGCATTTTAAAGTTAGTTTCAAGTCCCAAAAAGTGCCAAAAAATATCATTTTTTCATTCTAGTCGCATTGTAGTTCATTTTGGCAAGTTATAGTATTGTCAGAACACTCTTAAAGTGTTCTGATTGTGATTTCTAATCCACTTTGGTCGCTGGTCTGATTTTTGTATTTGACAGGTTGAAGCTCGATAAACAAGAAGTTCACCATCTCAATGCTTCCCAAACACTCGCAAGAACCAACAGTTCGAACCTTCTTTCTTTCCATCAATAAATTGTAAACTGACTTGTTTCCCTAAGCATAAAGGGCAAACAGTGGTTCACTTCTATTTTCATCTTTAGTTTCGTTTTGTAAAAGCAAAAATAAAAAGAGCAAGCAGGCAATTCCAGCACCTGAACCCCAATCCCCCAGGGGGGGTTCACATTTTTCACTTTTTTTAGTTTTTTGCATTTTTTCCTTTTTTCTCGGTTTAGACTAGTTTATTTTTGTTATTAATAATTACATAACATCCACAAAGCACACAAGGCATCCCAGGGGGACTTACAATCTCTCACCTAAGTGCTACAAAATAAACCACAATTTTGTTCTAAAAATTACCAAGTAAAATTAAACCCCCTTGCTCTACCGAAGTACTCCACCTTTAGTGGAAGAAAAGATACTCTTGGGGTTTAGCTTAGATTAATCATCAACTGCAATTGTTGTAAAACTTTCAAGATAAAATTAACCCCCTTGATCTACCGAAGTACTCCATCATATCTTGGTGTGAAGAAAAGATACCCTTGGGGTTTAGCTTAGATTAATCATCCATTCACATTTTCATAATAAAACTTACCAACACCCCAAACCCAGATTATGCTCTTAACCTTTGCAGCTCAGTCTGAACAATAAGGTTAACCAAAAACAGGTGCAAGGTACTCAGTTTTAATAGGAAAATCCATTAGAACCAAATTCTAAGAACTCGGGAGGTTGCATGGGCGGAGACTATAGAGTCAGCAGGCTACTTTAAGCAGGTTCATCCTCGCCTGGTTGGACACTTGGTAAAGTTGCTAAAGCACTCAGTTCGAAGGGTTAGGTCTCTTTTAGGCCAAACCAAGAATTAACCCACTCCCTAACTACTCATTTAATAATCATAAAATAAACCAACTGAGACACTGCAATACTTTCACTGAGACCACAGAAGCAACCCTACACAACAACAATCGCACGCATTTTACATTCTCGGCACTAGTTATTATTTTTCCATATTTTAAGTTCAATCATATATGTCGTGAGTGCTTTCTATCTTGTGTGGTGTTGATCTTCTAATTTAATTCACAAAGCAGTACTTAGTTATTTTTTCTTTCATTTCATCATTAAATAACTCCTAGATTAGACTTTTAGTTTTGTTAATAGATTAAAAGCCTTAGTTTTACTTTTATAGGGAGCACCCCCCTTGGCTTCGCTAGGAGTAATCCTAAACAGAGGAGTCGAGTAATCAGGTGACAGCACTTGACTCTCACTTGCCTGCAAGGACACACCAAGCGGCTTGAAGGTTTCCTACCGCGTTCCCCCCCATGTGTGTATTAGGCGGCAACAGGCCCTGCATCACTAAGTTGGTTCAAAGCTCTAAGTTCTTCCGACACTTCACCACGAAGTGCATCAAGGTTCATCTCTCTAACAGCAATAGCTCTTTCCCTTTCTTCCTTAGAAGAACTATCATCTCCAAATGATCTCCAAATCTCTTCTCTTCCTATACTAGAATCATCATTATGACTACCCATGACCAAAAAGATACCCTCAGGTAATAACTCACCCTCGCCATAAGTGTTCCTTACACCATCCTCATAACTTTCGAGGTGACCATCGTAAAATGGCTCCCGATACACCCTAACTAATGACCCATCAGAGTTGGGGATAGTAGCATATGATAAGTCTATCTGAAGATGTCCCCCTAGTCCAGCAAACCACTTTCTACATAGAAGCATTCCATAGGCTGGGGGGAGATCTATGACTACTATGTCCATTAGCATGGATATGTCGGGGCATGAAAACAAGTCAGCTCTCAAGTTCTTTATCAAGCCAAAGACTTGCACTCGTCTAGAATCAATTCCACACACGTTCCCATAAGGCCTAGTTATTTTTGATCCCATGGCTTCCATGACTTGCAAAGGCATAACATTCATGGAGGCACCAGAATCCAACATACAGTTATGAAGAAGGGTATCACCAATATGGAGCGTAAGATAGAAAGGTTGGTGACCACCATTCTTCCTCTCATATAAAGCAGTTTGGATATTAATGGGAGGATCCTCCTCTTCTTCAACCATAGCACTAGGTGTTGAGTTTAGAAGAGATGGATCTTCACCATTATTGGTGGTAGTCTCAGGAATACTCTCGAAAAATTCTACCACTTGCTCCTTTATTGATGGGATTTTCATTAATTCAGTGAGTGGAATGTTGTGCATAACTTTGTCCAATTCTCTTTCAATGTTGATATCTAAGTCATACTCAGGAAGAGGAATTGGCTCACTCATTGGGCTAGACATCTCACTACTTTTCTTCTCAATAAAACGGGTAGGCTTTGGGCCATCCTTTCTTCGTTGATAGGTTCTAAGAGGAGCTTGGCCACTACTACTGGACTGTTCAGTGGCATAAATGGGAAAGCTAGGACTGGGGTCTTCTATGGACTCTTCCTCATGATCGATCAAAATTCTTCCAAAGTCCTTGTCAAAATCTAAGTTCTCAACCCAGTTGATGTTCTTTGGAGAATCAGGAGTATCATCACCATGAGTGGGATACTGAGGACCATCCATCTTTTTCTCTTCTGACCAGTTAATAACAGGAGGCTCAGGTGACGTTTGGCTCACCGGGTTTCTTCTATCACCTTCATTAGGTTTCTTTTGCTGGTTCCAATAAGGTTTTGGGCCATAAGGTTGCCTATACCTTTCCAACTCTTTACTCTTAGCTAGATCCCTAGTCAAGAGAGTTAAGTTTTTCAACATTTCATGCATTCTCTCCATCATATCATTGGGCTCTTTACTAAGCTCTTTTCCCTTTTTAAACTTAGGCTCAGATCTAGAAGATGAGGCACTAATTAGGTCAAAGAAATTTTGCTTCCCCATGGAAGCAGGATTTGCCTTGGCCTCTCTAGCATTATCTTGTGCCACTTTTAGGTTGTTGGGGTATTTATCTTTTAAATGATAGCCAAGGTAGCCCTCAAATGCATTGAGGTAATGAATTAAAACACCTTGCTCAGGAGGCCTAATGTTATCTGGAATGTTGGCCAATATCTTATCAAAGCGAAGGTTAAACTCATGGATAGACTCATTTTCTTTCTTCTTGATTTCGAAAAGTTGGTTTAAAAGGAAACACCCATCTAACTTGACTGACCACTCATGCTTAAGTTTTTCAGTGAAGACATCATATCCTGTGATTGATGATGCAGGCAAACAGTCAAACCATTTACGAGCCTCACCCTCCAAGGATGCAAAAAGACCCCTCACAAACACATCTTCTTCCACAGCCCCATAAGCTTCCACATGAGCCCAGACATTTTCTATATGGTCCTCAATGGAGGTCGCACAATTCCCATTGAACTTAGGAATCTTTTCAAAATACTTGTTTGGCTAATCATATGGGGCACCAAGGATTTGGGAAAAATCTAACGGTGAAGTTTTCGCCTTATTTCCAAATGCATGAGCTACGGGAGGATTGGTTTGATTATTGTTTCTAGGATTAGATTGATTTCCAGCCATTGGATTTGGTGGACTTACGTTAAGATTAGGATTAGGAGATGGGGGAGAAACTGAATTAAAAGAAGGAGATCCCAAGAAACAGTTTGGAGAATCAGAGTTAACAATTTCCCAAAAGAAGTTAGATGATTGAGTTTTAGGATCTCTTCTATGATAAGTGAGTGGGGTTCCTTCCAATTGATTTAGATTAGATTTACTTCTAAGGTTGTAGGGATGATCATGAGTTTGCTCCTCATCGGAGTCACGATTTGGAGTCGCCAGGTAGACTTTAAACTCTTCTACCAAGATGTTTGTCGTTAGAAAGCAAGGAGAGAGTGAGTGACAAATAGATGGATATGTTTTAATTAAGAATTGAAAAGATAACCATCTAGATTAATCCGAATACAATAAGATATGAATTATCCACAGATACTCACAGACACATAAGGTAAGCCTCTACCTCCCCGGCAACGGTGCCAAAAATGTTATCACACAACTTGTACTTGTCCCTAAAGGTATCCCATCCGGGATGGTAGAGGAGATGGACAACTAAAGAGGTGACCCAAGAGATGCAACGGTTCCCAGTGCAAGTTGGGAGTCACGATAACCGAGGCACTCCTCACTTTAGATCAAGACTAATCAAGATCAAGGGGGAGACCCTAGCCAATCAATGAAGACTAGCTAACCCAAAGGTTCCTAGGGAAATGTGTAAATTGAGTTACGGAAACCAATGAGTGAAATGGATCTATAAAAGTTAAGTGGACCTAAGGGTTGAAGAATGGTTGAAAGAGGCTTAAGGGGTGACAAATGTTCCAACCAATGAAATGACTAAGGCCACTCATGAAGTTAAGATAGATCTAAGAGATCTAGTACCATGAGATTTACACAAGTGGGGGCCACTCCTTAAAATATGGAAATGATTCAAATGGGGCCCACGAGGTCAAGTTAGAGATGAAAATGGTACCAAGAGAGATGCAAAGGATGGATCTATGGTTTCAAGATGAGATAGGCATCACCCACATATGGGATCTAGCAAAAGACCACTAGCCCAAGGAGTGCAATTTACCCAAGGGAGACTAGTGCCTTAAAATGAGGGGGAAAATGGAGTCCAAATTCCACCAAAATGTAGATCGGGGTAGTTAAGGTGATTAGCAAGGTGGGTTTAAGTTATCAAGTCCAAATGCATGCTAGATCTCCATAGATCTGAGATTCAAAATGCATCACCAAGTGACCCAAGTGGGGCTCAACCCTCAAAATGAGGAAGGGGGCCCACAAGGTGAAAATCAACAAGGTGAAGCACTAGTAGTAGGTTATCAAGATGGATCTATCCAAATCAAGTGGGATCTCACCTACCCACGTCAAGGAAATAGTAAAACTAGTTACCTCAAGGAATGCAAATTGCCTCAAGGCAGGCTAGGTGCTTTGGGAAGTGTGTCAAATGGAGGCCAATCACCACCAAACTATAGATCCAAATTGTCGTGGACGCTATAGAGGTCGGTTCTTAATTTCATACCCAAAGCCAAGCTAGATCCAAGTAGATCTAAAAAGGAGTAAAATGAGGGTTTTGATTTTAAGTGTTTTTGTGACCAAAAGGATGGAGAACAAGCGAAATGGATACGTACCTTGTAGATCTTACCTCAAAATCTTGCGGCTACTTTGCATATAGATGATTATTTCCCTTAGTTACAATTCCAAGCTTGATCCCAGTGTCTTCAACCAAAATCGTCCAAGCCCTAAGAGGAGAGATGTCCCATCCAACTTGTAAATCAAACTACAAAACATTAGATTTGATCCACAAATGAATGAGATCTGAGCATGTCATGTCAAAGAAGCAATCAATGGCCAAAGCACAATTGAAAAACTCCCTCAAGATGAAGACGTCTTGCCCATGGGGGATGTGAGTAACACCTACAATCTTCCCATCAAACAAAACGCACTCCAGCTCCAAAGCAATTCGGCCTCCCTCTGTAGAAGTCGATTTCACATATTACAAGCAAAGATGTCTAAAAGAAGAGATGCATAACCATGTACAAGAGCAACCCAATCAAAGCCAAGAAGTAGATCTCCAAAGACAGTATTTTATTCCAAGTTTTCCAGAGCCCAAAGGTGCTTTTACAATAGGGGGATTCTCCTCCTTTTATAGGATAATAAAGACCAAAAGCTTAAAACACAAAACCAATTTTTAAAACAGCAAGTGGTTGAGATCAAAACATCTACCAATCTAATCAACGGCTAAGATGAGCCAATACAATATATCACATGGATCACTAAAGTGAGTGATGACGTCATAGCTAGAAAATACTCATGGAGGGTGATGCCATACATAGGGGTGGCTAAAATAAATGTGCCACATCATCAAGACCAAGACAAGTCACTATAAGCTCATGGTGGGGCTAGGAAGCATTACTTTCCTTCACTAGCATGTCCCCATGGCACAATAATATAAAATATAAGTCTATGACATGTCAAAGTGACACAAATGATCAAATCCTATCCCCAAAATCTGAGAGAGACAAGCAGTAAAAGGCCTCCTGTGGCCACTATGGACCCCACTGACTGATGCCAACTGATCTGGGAGAAGGGGGGTTCACCATGGAGGACCTCTGAGAAGACCAAGTGCCAAAACCTTGCCTCAACTGCCCAAATCCAATTCCTCAGTAACCCTTTTATTCCATTTTTTTATCCTCCTAAAAACCCTCAAAGTGCCCCAAACTTCCACCCAGGGTGCCTGCGCTGTCAAACTGAGTGTACCAGGCTGTCTGGAAGGGGGTTATAATGGTAAAAACAAGTGGCTAGACCACCCCCTTCCTACACAGCGCCCCAGGAAACGACTGGCCTCCAATGCCTCTGCTGGACAGGCTAGATCAGCATGCCCAAACTGGTCAACAGGTGGATAACTGCAACTATCATCGTCAGAAGTGCCCGAAACTAAAAGATAAGTATCTCAATGGATCCAAAAGACCCAAATCCACTAGAGATGAGTACTCATACACCTCATGATAACTGGTGGGGTCATCAGCATGGTCCACCATACCCAGACAATGTAAAATATGATGATCTGCAAATAATAATAAGACTGATCAACTACATCAATCATCAACTGAATCATATGTCCAACATATGGAATCATCAACAAGTGTATGTGGGACCATAAATCATCATCCATAAGCATAATATGTCCATTTCATCACGGATCCCAAGAATAACCATGGTCAAACTATGTTTGACTAGGTCAAAATAAGACCAAGGAGTCAAATGAATGTGGTTCCTAAGCTAGTAGACAAAGATGTCAGGAAAGACCATATCTATGCTCATAGGAGGATTATGAAACCAATGAGTCATAAATCTATTTTATATTTACAACATCATCCAAGATATTTCATTCCATTTTAAATAGTACTGCCACATCATGAATCATATACCAAGTCAATGCTATGAAGATGACTAAAACAACAAGATAATATTTCAGTGTTAATAATCACAAGTCTATAGGTCACATCATATCACAATAATCATCCATAAACAACTGAAACACTGCTGCAACAATACAATTGGGCACTGAACTGAAATTGTATGGAACAAAGGGTCACATCGATCATCAAATCTAAGCTCTCAAGGCTCAGCCTTGGCACAAGGTCTAATCAATGTCTAATACGTATACTGCTCTGATCCATAAGTGATCTCAAATAAACAAGCTCATCATAGCCGATCTCTGTAAAAGCAAAGATCTGAAAAGTGCAGATATCTGCTCAGCAAGAATAGTAACCCAGCTACTATGGTGTACTATGGTGTGATAACAACGCCTTCATGCTTTGCCTGGATTTCTGGAAGACCTTCAACTGCTTTGCTTGCAAGTGGTAGTGCTCTATAGTGCACATGTGCGAGCCTCCTATGCCATAGTTCACTTGGCTCCATTGAGTCATGGACCAAAGCTTGTTCAGGTTGTCCCTTCAATTTGTACAAACCTCCCTCTTGCTCTCCAATCACAACTGCATCATCTATAGTCTTTCCCTTTGGCCACATTAGGACTTGGACATCAACAAAAGCAACCCTCATTCCTTTTGCATCCAATGCAGATTTGGAGAGAAGGTTCTTCTTGAGTCCTGGAACATATAGGACATCCTTCATCTTGAAAGACTTCCCAGAGTCTAGCCTGTAAGAGGCTTCACCACTTCCTTTTATGGTGTACTGGTAATCATCCCCAAGTTTCACCTAAAGGGGTGACTCATGTTCAGATAGGTTCACAAAGGATTCTTTAAATCCTGTCACATGCTTGGAAGCCCCGCTATCTACAAGTTCGCCTTGAGGTTCGACGAACCTCATTGAATTTCATTTTTTTTTCCAAGTTCGCCGAATTTCGAACCTCAAGGTTGAAGTTTGGCGAACCCTGTGACATAGGTTTCTCCTACTAAAAATCATTTCTAGCTTTCACCTTATGAGGTGGAACCTTCTGAATGAACCCTTGTAACTGGTTACCTTCATTATAATACATATTCTTCATCACTTGAAGAATCTTCTCTTTCTTCTTCTCTAGTTCTTTTCCTTGCGGGTTCATCATCTTCGGCGGTGTGAGCATGATGTCTCTTCTTGTTTGTCTTCTTATTGTGGGAGACACTTTTGTTTCTGGGACAATCTTTGGAGTAGTGTCCCTTCTCATCACATGTATAACATCTAATGTTGGATAGCTCTCTTCTGGGTATTCTTTGTCTATCGTAGTTCTCCCTCTTACTTTGATCACGATTCTCCCTCTTGTTGTGATGATGGTGCTCCCTTTTGTTATGATTTCTTCTGGCGTGTGCTGTGAGAGCTTGATCATCATTTGCTCCCATCTTCTCTTCTCGTGCCACAAATCGAGCTTCTTTTTGTGAACATTCTTCCCATAGTCTACTGAATGTGATCAACTTCTTTCTGGCACATTTCCCTTGAATGAATGAGTCCCATGATCTTGGGAGACCATTCAAGGTGGTCATCACAATCTCTCCTTCTACCTTTTCTCCAATTGCTCCAAGTTGCTCCTTGATTTGTGAGACCCTTGTGAAATAGGACTGCATGGTCTTTGCATTTTGAGTCTTCATATTCCTAAGTTGGTTCCTCAAGGTCATCTTCCGATTGATGTTCTTCCCTTCAAATAGCTTCATCAAAGCATCGAACATCTCCTTAGGTGTCTTCAAGGATGACACATGTGGGATGAGATAATCCTTAATGGAGTTTGCAATAATTCTCTTGGCCTTAACCAAGTTCTTCTTGTGGATGCCTTAACCTCATCTCCCTCTGGTGTTGGAACCTCTTCATTTACATACTTGTTCAAAATCGTTTTCTTCAAGGACAAGAGCAATCCTATACTTCCATGCTCGGAAGTTATCAGCTCCTTCAAGCTTATCCCAAGCTTGGTGTGGTGAGACATATTGAATGAGTACTTCAAATGGAAATAGCAAAGCTTTTAGGTCTTACCACTTTTGAGATGCCCGAACTGGTTCTGGAGTTGGTTGGCCTAGGGTTTGTTAGAGAAACCCTAATTTTCCAAACTTGGAATTTGGAACTTCTGATTGGACAGGAAGATGTGCCTCCTCAAGGCGAGTTGTCCAATGTACTCACTTCTCCAAATCTGTGAACAGAATTCCAAAATAGTTGATGCCCTAGTTTTCTTTCGGCAGTAGTGACGGGTCCAAAAATAAAAAAATTCTCGGATTTGAATTTTGCTTCCACGGGAAAATGCACCCTCCTAGGGTGAGTTGAATTGACCCTCTTTTCAGGGTGATCTATGGAGGAAAGTGCTCGGAGTAGGAAGCCCTAGTTTCTCCCGATAGCAGTCACTGGGTCAAAAATGAAAATTCTCGTAATTCGATTATGCTTCAACAGAAAGATGCGCCCTTCTAGGGTGAGTTAGCGTAGCCTCCTTTTCTTGATGATCTGTGGAGAGAAGACCTCAAACTTAGAAGCCCTAGCTTCCCGCAGCTGCACAATGTCTTCTTTTCAGGTTAGCTCTGATACCATGTTAGTTTTTCTAATTTTAATCAATATTATCTAGGATCTTAACTAAAAGAATAACATACACAGCATAACACAAGAGACACAAAGATTTTCCTCGGGGAAACCATAAAGGAGAAAACCCCACAACTACCTCAGAGATAGAAACGTCACCAATACAATATCACAAAATGGAAAACCCCAAAACAATATAGTCTTTTGCAGCTCCTCTCTCTTTCTCCTATGTCAACCTGTCTTCTCTCTCTCACTAATGAGAACTTGAGTGAGTGAGTGTATGTCCAAATGAGAGAGCCTTGCTCTCTATTTATACTTTATCTTTCACTTAACCTTTTCACTAGCTAGGTCGGCCCCAGCGAAACCTGACTGGGCTGACTTCTCTAGGATTCTCAATAACCCTAATACATTTGACTCTAGGGCATCTATCGCCCCAACTTACAAGGAGGCTTTACCTCAATGACTTTACATGACCAAATGTAATAATAACATCTCCAATTGGAGGGAAAAACATCTCCGTCGGAGGTACAAATAAAATACAATAATAATAACAATATAAAATACAAGGGAATATCTTCCAAAGTTACAATTACATCAACAGGGTACTCCGTACCTCGTGTTTGGGTACTCTAGGGGTACATCCAACTCAGCAAAATGCAATTCCAGTGGGGAAAATATAATGACCCCCAACCAAATTTGAACTAAATTTTTGCTAACTGCGTATGGAGTCTGATTCAAGACTTATGTCAAGCACATTACAACACTGTAATTCCACTGAATATTGTCCAAATCTGGCAGATTGATTTTGCATTGATTTACAAGGAATGTTTTTATGGTTTTGCGTTCAACACTCATGGAACATAATTTGACTAGCAAATGTGCACATAAAAAATATACATATGTATTTAATACTAAGAAATACACTCACATCAACCCAGTATTACATTTCCAACTTTTTATCACCTATAACAGCAATACAAATAGGTGTTTAAAATCATATTTCAAGTGTACCTTCAGATTAAAGTTTGACTATTTGTTACAACTACCTGGTACAGTGATTTATCAAATTTGATGTAACTTCCAGTCTTCCACTTGATATCTACTATGAGTCTATGATTTTTCAATGTGAATGTTCATTTTTCAATGAATCATTGAATTTAGAATTATGAATCATGATTCATAATTTATGAAGAAATCTGAAATATGCATGTATAATGTGACTATGACATGTTTTAAATATATATATATATATATATATAAGTTGCACGAAATGAGAAAACGAGGACGAAACAGGGAAACGAGGAAACGTTGGAAACGTGACCCCCTCAAGGACAAAATTATTATAAAACATAAACCATAAATTATTAATTACATTTACCTGCAAGCAACCTTGCCAAGTGATAAATGTTAAATGATACAGATAAAATTTAAATCATACATGTAACATCACATTTTACCCATGAACCCAAGTCTATATCATTTCATTCATGCAAGTAGTAATATCCAAAAACGACCTTTATAAACGAGGCTATATACTATATGTCCAAAATTAGCCTTTAATTATGAGGTTGCAAGTACAATGTATCAAACTATGAACAATGAACATACTAACATAGAAATAAAAGTAAAACATGAGCTCATACTAGTAGTCATCCTCATCTTCATAGTCTTCCTCAAAAATAGAATAAGAAGCACGCTCAACACCAGAATGTAGAGTGGAAGAAGTATTTTCAATTCCACTTCTAGGTTCCTCAATACTTTGTGCAACAAGAGAGAGGTCCAAGCCTAGTTGTATGGGAACAGCTCCCGGACTTTAGGAAACCCGTTCCAGAAGTTCCCGCGTTCCAGGGAGCTTAGGAACGAGTACGAAACGTTCCGGAATTCATGGGAACGGTTCCAGGAGCTTAGGAACTTTTCAGGAGCTTCGGACATGTAAATTAGGGAGCTTGGGAACTTTAAATATGGAGTTCCAAATTTTGGGAGCTTTCACACGTTCCCGGTTTGACAAGGAACTCCCACACGCTCCTTGTAGACTAGGAACTCCCAGCCGTTCCGAAACGCGTGGGGCCCAAAATGTACCTATGAAATTATTCCCGCCAAGCCCTAATTGCTCCCGCCAAACACTAAAACACAGCTTTTTTTTATAAATACAGTGCCCATCGAGTTAATTTCATGCCCTGTTTGTCTGAGAGTGAGAGTGCGTCTGCGAGTGAGAGTGACGACCGTCTGGAGTGCCTCTGAGAGTCCGTGCGTCTGTGTCTGAGAGTTAGAGTGAGAGTCGTCTGCGAGTGAGAGTGAGGGCCGTCTGCGACGAAAGTGAGGGTCGTTTGCTTCTGGGTCGCTGTGAGGGAGTCGAGCCGAGACTGAGACTCCCGAGGTGTTTCAGAGCCGGGTCGAGCCGAGCTCTGCTCTGTCTGTTCGAGCTCTGCGTTGTTGTGAAAGAACCGAGTCAAGCCCAGTCGAGCTTCTGCTTTGTCTGAAAGGCCGAGCTCTATACGATTGCCGAGGTTGAACTGCTCCTTCAAATCACTGCGCAGTGGACTGAGTCGCAGAATCCACATAATTGCGGCCGACAGACTCGGGGTAACTTCTAAACGCTTACGGTTTTAGTATTTTACTGTTACAGTTTCTGAGTTTTAAATTTAAACGTTTAAACTTTACAGTTTTAGTTTTTAATTTTAATTTTTAAGTTATAGTTTTAATTTTTTATATTACAGTTTTAAATTTAAGTTATACTTTGTTAATTTTAACTTTAAGTTACAAATTTATGGTTTATGTTTTAATTTTTAGTTTTAGTTTTTAATTTTAAGTTATAGTTTTAAATTTTTATGTTTTAAATTTTAAGTTTTAGTTTTAGTTTAGTTTTAAATTTTAAATTGTAGTTTAGTTTTAAATTTTTATGTTTTAATTTTTAAGTTTTAAATTTATATGTTTTAAATTTTTTCGTTATGTTTTAAATTTTAAGCTTTAGTTTTTAATATTTTATGTTTTAAGTTTTAAATTTTAATTTTAAATTTTAATGCTTTAAATTTTAATATTACTGTATAGTATAGTTTAAAGTTCTAAAACTTCAATTTTAGTTTTATATTTTTTTTGTAAGACAACTATAAATTTAATATTTTAATTTAACTTTTTAAGTTTTAATTTTAAAATTAAATCATAAATTTTTAATTTATTTGTTTATAATTTTATGGGAGCTTTAATTTGCATTTTATAGCTATGGCAATTTATTTTTAAATTTTATCATATCAATTTTTGAGGCAAATACATACATCAATTGTTAAGGCAAATACATGCATCAATGGTTATTTGAATAACTATTAGTTCATTTTATTTAAATAGACAAATATTTAAAAATCAATACATACATCAATGGTTGACTCAAATACATATGGTTGAGGCAAATACATACATCAATGGTTCATTTTATTAAAAGAGGTAGAGACATACATATAGCAAGTTACAAATAAAATTAAAAGCTATGTATCATGAGGCAAATATTTAATACATACATCAATGGTTGATTCAAATTAAAATACATACATCCATGATTGAGGCAAATACATACATCGATGGTTCATTTTATTCAAAGAGGTAGAGACATTCATATAACTCAATTACAAATAAAATTAAAAGTTATGTATCATGATTCTAGTATGTCCAATCTCCAATGCCAAAGTTTGATTTTCACTCAAATAATAAATTACACGTTAATTAAAATCTTAAAACAATTCACTTGCAATTCATATCCAATGCTGCAATACAATTTTCACTTTTCAAGTCTTCATATTTCAATAATTAATTTTTCAGAGTTTGTTTTAAATTTTAAGCATGCACATTTGCAATCAAACTAAACTTTAAATTAAACATGCTATGTTGTTTATTGCTCAGGGAAGTCATGGAGAGTGGGAGCCTACCACCTAGTGGGCAAGACACTAGTTCTACTCCAAGTCCAAATGCAAGCCAAAGCCAAAGTGAAAGAGCAAACCCTAAGAAACCCTTGTTAAAGTTTGTGAAGAAAATTACTCAAAATAAGAAAAAGAATAGTGGGGGTTGTGAAGAATGGATGTGCATGTTATGCAACCATGTATTTAAGGGAAGCTACACTAGAGTGTGGCATCATCTTTTGTCCATATCTGGTGATGGGGTTAAGGGTTGTACATGTAATATTTAAAAAAGAATGGAGTTGACCAAGCTTCACATGGTTGCCACAGGTGTTTGTGAAACTGACTTGGAAAATGAACGTCCTTTTAAGGTACCTAGGGCTTTGTTATCCTCCAATGTTGTCCAAGATTCGGTGAATCAAAGTCAACTAAACCAAGTTGAGTCTAAAGGGGGTTCTACTTCTAAGAGGAACAAGTCTGCCAGTGTTGTTGCTGCTAACCAAATTCGTAAAATCTACAATGTTGTGCATAGGGATAAGGTTGATGATGCTGTAGCTGATTTTTTCATGGCAAATGGGATT
Source organism: Larix kaempferi (assembly GCA_027924585.1). NCBI lineage: Eukaryota > Viridiplantae > Streptophyta > Pinopsida > Pinales > Pinaceae > Larix > Larix kaempferi. Next base: position 2,545,913 of record BSBM01000254.1, read on the forward strand.
TCATTTAATGCCACTTGTTCACCATATTACAAAGAAATGGCCAAAAAAATCATAGCTGCTGGGCAAGGATATACACCCCCAGGTTACAACAAAATGAGGACATCATTGTTAGACAAGGGGGTGACAAGAATGCAGGGGCGTACAGCGGACCTCAAACAATCATGGACTTATTCAGGGTGTTCAATAGTCATGGACGGTTGGACAGACATTCAACATAGGCCATTGTTGAATATCATTATCACCTCTCCTACAAGGCCCTACTTTTTAAGAGCAATTGATTGCAGTGGAAAACTGAAAGATGCTACTTTCATGTTTGAAGTCTTGAAGGAAGCAATTGATGAGATTGGTCCTTCAAATGTTGTACACATAATCACAGATGCAACACCTGTTTGCAAAGCAGCAGGAATGATGGTACAAATCCAATACAAGCATATATTTTGGACACCTTGTTGTGTCCATTCTCTTAACAATGTCCTCAAAGACATTGGTAAAATATCATGGATTTCAAAAATCATTTGAGAGGCGAGAGAGGCACAAATGTTCATTTGCAACTGTTGCCGCCTGGTTCCACACCTGGGAAAACGCAGCAGAAGTCTTCAAGCTGCTGGTGTGGCCTTGGGGCAAGTCAGAGTCAAGTGCTGTCACTTGGGACTCGACTCCTCCGTCTAGGCTTTCCTAGCGAAGCCAAGGGAGGTGGACCCTAAAGATAAAAAGAAACAAAGGCGTCTAATCTAGGAGTTAGGAAATATTTTTGGTAACCAAGAATAAACAACACATACATTTGTCAAATAAAAAATTCATTTATCATTTACTCCCATTTAGAATAATCATCATTTAACAGCACATTAGTCAATAATATGAAAATAAAATTGAAACAAGACCAGTGCCTTATAATGGAGTCATTAAACAAATGCATAAGCAGGAAAAGTAAATGTTGTGCGAGTGTTCTTGGTTTATTTTAAAAATTAATGTGATGGTGATCTTTTTATTAAGGCAGGTGGGTTCCCGATATACGCAAGGTACGGGGGAACATGTCCGGAATTTTGAAGCGTGGCTTCCCTCTCAAGCTTTGGGCTGAATCGGAGTCTCGAGGAGGTGTTCAGATGCTATACCAACGAGGGCAAGCCTAACGGTTTCCAAGAGGTCACTATTCAGTGTTATCCCAAGCCTTCTGGGAAATTTGCCCACGACAACAAAATGCGTGTTGTGTCGGATTTTCACAAAAAGGATTTTTATTGGAGCGGTGTTAGATCCTATTACTAGTCATCCACTCCTTTCTGGTGTGTACCAACTGGATCAGACTGAGCTGCAAGTTGGCCACAGAGCATACGGGAGAAGACCTTGGTATTTTTATAAAAAAATTTATGAACCCAAATTTTATCTTTTTTTAAAACCCCAGGAGTCTCTTTTCAGGCATGTATTTCGGGCAAGCCCTCATACAAAAACCCTACTTCGGGAAAGCAAGGGGGGCGTTATGAGTTTGTAAAAAAAATGTGAAAAACTATGTTATGAGTGAACTTGTGGCCCGCCAGTGGAACGGACCAACAAGGTTTATTTTAATCCTAATTGATTTTATTAAATGCCGGAAAAACAAAGAAATAAACTACTCTAAAAATCACGCCATGAAAATGAGACGACACAGGCCACCCCTGGGGGGATGGGGTATGGGCGCTGGCTAGCCCACTTGCTCTCGTTTAAAATTGTTTACAATGATTTAGAGAAGTGCCCCAGTCTACTTTAAGTGACTTGGTGGCTTACAAAATTATAGAAAAAAAATGACCGGTTTTGAAAAATATGGAAATTTGTCCTCCGGATCGCCTGGATGCTCGAAATTTCGGCAGCACTTCCTCCTACCTGTTCGTCTTTTGCTGCAAACCAGCAAGCAATAATTAGTATAAGATGCCCAAAAACACTTTAAGAGTATCTTTGGAACACCTCCTAAAAAACCCAAAAAATTCTAAGTTAAAAACTAAGTAAAAATGACTAAAAATAACCAAGTAAAACAAGCTATGGGGCTTGTCTACCTGGGATCTCTGCTAGCCTTTAATGGCTGCAAATTTCAAGCTCTAGGGCAGCCAGATAATACTTTGCAATCAGATCTAATACTACTTTAGAAAAACTTGAAAGATTTTGACAACTTAAACTAGTTTTTGAAAAGAAAGTACTAGATAACCATAAAATTTGATTTTTTCTTGAATGAGAGAGAGAGAGATGGAACAAATCCTTGTTGAAAATCGAAGCTTTGAAGATGGTTGAGTGATGTTTGAAGGGACTATATCTGCAAACAATGATTAGTAAAAAGGGGAAACAAACAAGATCCTCCTTCTTGCCAACTCAAGAAACACCTGCACATCACAGATCTCACCAAAAAAAATATCAAGTGTAGATATATACTCACAAGAAACTATGATTGCATATCCATAAACAAATGAAAGACACAAAAATAATCTCTTACCAAGCACACATCACTAAGCTGCTACAATAAACAAATTGAAAACAACTTATCTCATAGATTGGTAACAATCTTTCCGATGAGCACACCACACCTTTGAAGAATGAAACTTATGCACAAGTCATCTTGGGAAATGAATCAAGATATTACATCCACATGTGAGAAAACACCACAAGCTGACCTCCAAAGTCTTCTTTTATTCAAATGAGAAAAATATTACAGTCATAAGTCTCTTGCTCCAATTCTCACTAGTGAACAATGGAGAGAGTGCTTGAATATATAGAAAATGGCTAAGGGGAGTGCGCCCATGTCAAGGAGAGGAATTGGGGGAGTGTTGGCACGAAACATGGAGAGATAGGGGCTGCCCTCCCACCTTACAAGCTGCCATAAACCAGCATGCATGGTGCTAACATGGCAGCATACAATGTGCTGCTCTAACCATAACTCGTGGGCTGCCCAAACAATAAGTGCGCCCCTCTCTCATGGTGAATGCGCCCCTCTCTCATGGGCATAATCTTCTCCTTATTTGGGGCTGCCAATATGCCTTACAAATCAGCCAAAAATCCTCCTACAACCATGCTGGTCGAAATCAGACCATAAATTCCTCAAAAATCTTTTAATTTTTTTTTATGTCATTTTTCACTTTTTTCAATTTTTTCATGACTTTTTGACTTTTTTGGGTTTTTTGGCCATAGGAAAATATTGAAGCACCCAAACCTTAGAAAAAGTGGGTTTAGGGGTTTAGGGGGTGCTCTGAGTTTGAAAACGAGCACCCCTAAGGCAAAAAATACCTCCAGACGCCCCTTGTAGGCCAATTACAAATTTTTTAATTGAACCATTAAAAAATGGCCCAATTTACGGAAAAATTAAAACTTGCCGAAAATTAAAAAACAACCTAGGGGGACTTAGCACATGTCCATATGACTCAAAATTAACGCCTAGCATGTTCATATACATTGACCCATAGACTCTAATAACTCCCTAAGGCCCGTCAGCCTCCCCAGGCATTCCAGCTTTGGAGGAGCAGGAGAAAAACCAATTAATTATGTTATGCACTAATGCAAGACATAATAGATAGGTGAAAAAACTCCTTGGAATACCTAACTTGGCCAAAAAGTCCTAAGGAACCGAGTCTTTTACAAAACACCATGCTAGCACGTTTTATTACAAACCCCGCCGGGCCATGGACATGTGGAAAAAAAATAAAAAACGGGGCCTTTTAAAAGGCCAGCTGGTCATCAAATCACCAAAATTGAACATGTATCATGTTCCACTCTGCCCGCTCGCTTGATAATCCAACCAAGTGCAACTTAGTTGGCAACAGCAACCACCATGCCTCATTGGTAATCTATAGGATGAAATCATAAAAACAGTTTTTGAACCCTGCAGAAACAAGGTATGCAACATACTTCATTCTTCTTCAGCGTATGGTTGAGGTGTATGCACCCTTACAAGCCACTGTTGTTGCAGAAGAGTGGAATGCATGGTCCGACTCTAAATCAACTCAAGCAAAGAAGATAAAAGATATGCTTCTTAGTGAGGTGTTGTCACATATATAGTAGTCGGGCTACCATACATTTTTTGTCAGATTCCAGTTCACTATTCAGCCAGTTCCCTTACATTGAGATGCTGAGATGAGCATCTACTATGGATCACTATCAGACTTTGGACAGCATATATATTCCCCATGCCATGACTGAGTCTCAGGACACTCAGAGAGATGACCGATGTAGATATTATGCCATTTGTACAGAGCAGTCAGTAGTGACCAGAGTTACAGCAGTTGTTTCAGAGGTCAGATAATGGTTCAGATTGATGAGCATTCAGGTATATGACACAGTGGGTATATTATGGTGTTGTGGTTATATTGCTTTTATTTCCATTTTCTTAGCATGTCTTAGCACCTAGTATCATGATCTGGCAATCATATAGATATGTGGACCTGGTTGTACTTATACATATATATCATATTTGTCCCTACTCAGACTTAGAAGTTCTTGGCCTATACTCATTGGTTTTACCCTCCCTAGGGAGAATAGAGGTGATCATTCCCGCCATAGTTTGGCTTGCTAGTGTTTTTTTCATTATTCACTGTCTTCACCCATCCATGACTCACCCAGTTTGTTCATTACCTTGACTTACTACTTGACTAGTGGCATGGCGGACCTTTCCCTGCTGTAGCCTCTATATTGGATAAGCTTCCCCTGTTTATTGTGTCTCGGCTCTGAGTTGGTGACAAAACTTACCTATGGTGAGTTGGCTTAGTCCCCCTAGTCACTAAAAATGTTGTTGGCTAAACCTGAAACTTTTAGTGCTGCCATTAATGCAAAGTATGGAAATGAAATGTTATATCTTATATGAAAAGCCCATTCTTGCAACGTGTTTCTAAACACACATGAATGAAAGGCAAGCCAAATGAAAATGGCTATGAAATATCAAATGTATATCTTTTGTGAAATGTAAAATACCTAGGTAAACAAGCTGTCTGTGACACACCTAGAAGTGCTCAGGTAAACAAGTGCCTTAAAAACACACCTGCAGCAAGAAGCCTAAATAAATGTCAATCTATGCAATGTGTTTATAAACACACATAGATCAAAGGCTATGGAAACTCTAGGCCCAAAAAGCAATGGAACTTAAATGTTATATCAAAAATATTGCTGGCCTCATTTGTATTATGGATTGTGCGCATCTGTGTAAGGTGAATAAACACTCTTTAAACAACTTATCCATTTGTGAGACACCGCCATCCCCTGTGTTGTTGCTTGTCCACTATATGCTATGGTGTGTATTCCCTTATCCATTGCCAAAGTATCACAGTGTTAAGTCAGTAAGTCATCCCTTGACCTAGCCATGTCATTCTTAGCCTTCACCCTTCACTAGCAAATTGATCACAACTATGAAGTGAGTATGACCTTGAAAGTCTTGTCTGAGTAATTAATAATAATTAATGACATATTATATTTGGTTTTAGATCGCCAGTAATGATTGCTACTTGTTATAATTGCTATATGAATGGATTGGAAAGCATGCTTTAACCTTTGATACCTTGCAGCAGTTTGATAACAGTTTGAGTCATATTTTGGTCATGTTGACTTGGTCAAACCTCAGTTTGACCAAAAGTCAACCACAGGACATGAGGTGGCAGACCTCAGATGTTACAGATAGATGATATATGGTCTAGTACAGTTCACCATGGTGGGCTTATGCAGTGGTTTCAGACTTATGATGATGATTTGTGCTTTTCAACACATTTTACAGATTATTATTATTTGGTCTGCCGGATATGATGAGCATTTATTTTGGACCATGCAAAGGTTTATATGGTGTATGAGTACACATCTTAGATGGATTTGGACCTTCTGAGTCCAATGAGACAGTCTGTTTTCAGTTCCGGGAAGTTGCAGTGATGATTGAGCCTCAGTAGGCTATCCTAGTGCAGTTTTGGTCTGTCGGAGACCTTGTTAGAGCAGTGATGGCATTCACTTGGTTCACTTAGGGCGCTGTGCATGGAAGGGGTGGTCCAACCACTTGTTATTACCATATTACCCCCCCTCCCAGACTCATTGTTGAGCTCACCTTGATAGCGCAGGCACTCCAGGAGGCAGTTTGGGCAGTTTCACGCTTCCCGAGGCAGTCCAGAAATGGTAGAAATGGCCACAAAGGAATTCAATCTGGGCTACTAAGGCAAAGTTTTGGCATGGGATGATCAGTGATGATGAGTGGGATGTCTTCCACACCTTCTCCAGCAGTTTCAGCTTCATCGGGACCCACATCCATCACTTATGGCATTTTCTGATGATATTTAGAGCCTCCTAAGGCTCACGATTTGTCCATAGAGGCACGATTTGGTACTTTGATGACTATTTTATTGATATTGTGCTATGGGGATTGACCAAGGGTGTCTAAAATTACCCCTTGGACCCACCATAAGCTAGATCTACTATTTTGTCATCATGATTTGGTGGGATCCCCTCTCTTAGGGCGATTTTGTCCACTTATTGTTATATTTTATTAGTGATCCATGTATTGTATTATTGAGCTCATCTCAACCATTGATTAGATCTTTTAATCTTTTAATCTTAGCCACTCATTCAAAAAGTGGTTAGATTGTGGACTCTCTCCCTCCTATTTAAAGGAGAGGGCTTCTCATTGTAAAGGGGACTTTTGGCTCTAGATTATTGGAATAGAAAAATACTATTGCATCCATCTGTTGTGTTGTGGTGATTGCTTTTGGAGATCGTTCGTTGATTCTTCCTTTGCACTGGGTTCTTGGAGATTTTTGTCTTGCTATACTTTTGTACCATGTTTTTTGCATCTACAGGTGGAGGCTGATTTGGTTTGAGGAGGACATATTGGTAGGGGAGGACCCTCCCTACTTCTTCTTTGGATCTCTCCGTTGGTAACAGGGAGTATTACTGTCCCAGGACCTTCTATTTCATGTTATCATTGCTTTTCATTTGTATTTCCTCCATTGTTGCTCAACTGATTGAAATTGCTTTCCTTGGTTGACAGGAAGAGGAGGTCGCACTTGTGGGCTAGGGCATCATTTCGGCAAGCAAATTCAACAATTTCTCATTTGATCTCTGCGGGAATCTTCCTCAACAACAAGGCATCTCATTTCAACACTCAGGTATGATCTCAAGGTAATTTCTTTCTCCATGATCTATCCATTTGTCTAAATGCTTCAAACCCTTACTATTTCAAAACCCTCATTTTACAATGTTTCAAATCTAGCTTGATCCACTTGGCTTTTGGGTATAATATTTAAAACCCACCTCTACAGTATCCACGGCAATTCGGATCTACAGTTTGGTGAGGATTGGCCATCATTTGACCCACTCTCCAAGGCAAAGAAGCCTCTCCAAGGGAGGTCGCACTCCTTGGGAGAAGTGAGTTTGTAGGGAACTAGCACCTGGGTAGGTGAGATTCCACTTGATCTGTAATCTAGACATTCAAAAACCTACCCCCAGTGATTTCTGCCTTGTGGGCCCCATTCCTTGATTTGAGGGTTGTGCCCCACTTGGGTCACTTTGTGGCATACTTCAAATCTCAGATCTACTGAGATCCAGCCATTGGATTGCCCTAATCTTTTAGATCCACCTACCTCTATACCTCAACCTTCAAGATCTGTAATTTGGTGGATATCTGACTCCATTTGGCCCATTTCCTAAGGCACTGATCTTTCTCCAAGCCCATTCGACTTTCCTGGATTGTTGGGTTAGCTTGTGGTTCGACCCTTGTTTTGGTTGTTTGAACCCCTTGACATTGTCATATCACTTCATTAAGCTCACTTTTGGTACTGGTTAGTCCCAATTTGGACCCTAACTACCCTGCATTGGACACGGTTCCCAAGGCAGTGGATTTTCTCACAATTGACTGGTATAATCCTTGATCTCATTATAAACTTCATAAGTCACTCACATAAACATGTTGGACCAAATCTACATTGTTTAAACCCCTTGATCCAACTTATCATTTACCTTGTGACTTTATCCATAGATCTAGGGTTTACCATACACCTTACGTACTTCATCTATACTTGATTTGATCTGGTGTGTTGGTTTGATCTCTCCTGTCGGGAGTAGATATGGGTCTAGATAACATAAAGTGAAGATTGCCTTGATTGGCGTGACAACCATCCATTGAGAGTCGAGGCTATCTTGGTTGCACCTCTTTGGTTGCCCTTCCCTTCTGCCATCTATCTCGGATTCATCTCTAGGGGCACCTATAAGTTTGGTGATAACATGAGGATTGGTGGTGTAAGTATATTATTTCTTTTACATCTCCAATTGTGGAGTTGATTAGGTATGCAGATTCTGATTCCCCTAATCTTGGGGAAATATATGAATGTATGGATTGTATGGTAGGAAAGGTAAAGAATGTAATTCGTCAAAGAAACCCTTCTTTGGAATCTTTCCAAGAAATCCATAAGATAATAGAGAAGAGATGGAACAAACTCAATACCCCTCTTCACATGGCTTCATATGCACTTAATCCTAAGTGGTATATGGAGAGACCAAACAGCGTTCTACCCATTGATGATGAAGAGGTAAAACATGGGTTTCTTGATGCCATAAACAAGATGTATACCCCAGATGAAGCAAATGTGTTGCGTGGACAGTTTATTGATTTTGGAACCTTAAGTCCCCCTACATTCACTCAAGATGCAAGGTGGGACATCAAGATTTATGCACAAAAGAATCCCATAGGATGGTGGAGAATGTGTTGATGTATTTGTAACTTCGGAATGTATTTCATATATGTATATTGTATTCCTATAGAGATGTTATTATTCCTCTATACGGAAGTGTCGTCATTTGTATTAACAAGTGTCGCAACTTGCATGTGATGGATTATTAGACCACCAAGTGTGGGGTCGGCCCTAAGTTGAGTTAACCATGGGTTATTAGACTGTCCTAGACAAGTCGGCCCTGGTAGTTTATTAGGCAAGTCAAGTCAAGTATAAAGAGAGTGCGAGAGGCACTCTATTTGATCATTCACTCACTTATCTATTTCTCTCGTTGAGTGATGCGCAATAGTGGAGGAGGAGAAGTTGCTAGGAGTCTATCTTTTATGCTTGGGTTTTGTATCATTGCTCTATCTATCTCTAAGGAAGTTATTGGGGGTTTCCACCTTCTTGGTTTTCCCCATAGAAACTCTGTGTCTATTGTCTCTTGTGATTGTCTCTTATGATTGATATGTTGTACTTGTTATTCTCTTAGATAAGATCCTAGATCATATTGAATTAATGCTCAAAATCTAACATGGTATCAGAGCAAACCTAAGAAGAAGACACTGTGCAGTTGCGGAAGATAGGGCTTCTTGTTTTTTGGATTTCTCTCCACAGATATTGAAAGGTAGGAGGCTAGATTGACTCTCCTAAGCAAGGCACATCTTTCTGTCGAAATAGAATTCAATTCTGAGCACTTTCAGTTTTTGACCTAAAAATTAGGGTTTCCACAAAAAGTGGAATTTCTGAAATCTGAGACCATAGCTGGAAGCTCCTTGGAAAAATCGAAGTTTAGAGCTTTGGATCGAACTTTTTGGTTGCGTGAAGCTCCGGGAAACTCAAACCCTAATTCAGGGTCCTCCCTCGTGAATCCAGAAGATTGAAAAGCAAATTTGAGGGATGAAACTTTGCAGTTTTCAAATTCTAAGTATACCAGCTTGATCAACTCATCAAGGCGCATCTTTCTATCTTTTCAAAAGTTTGAATTTTTAGGGTTTCTCTGACAAACCCTAATCCAGCACCAGATCCAGTTTTCAGCAAATCAAGTGCTAAGACCTAAATCTTTTCTATTTCCATTTGAAGTACTCTTTAAAGATGTCTCACCACACCAAGCTTGAAGATAAGCTTGAAGAGACTGATAACTTCCGAGCATGGAAGTATAGGATTGGGTTAATCCTGGAAGAGAATGAGTTGGACACTTACATAAGTGAAGAGGTTCCTGTCCCAGAGGGGGAAGAGGCCAAGGCCTTACAAAAGAAGAACTTGGTTAAGGCTAATAGGATCATTGTTGATTCTATCAAAGACCACCTCATACCACATGTGTCATCTCTAAAGACACCCAGGGAGATGTTTGATTCCTTGACCAAGTTATTTGAAGGGAAGAACATAAATCAGAAGATGACCTTGAGGAATCAATTGAAGAATATCAAGATCCAGACTGCGGAGACTATGCAATCCTATTTCTCAAGGGTCTCCTAGATAAAAGAACAACTTGAAGCTGTGGGAGAGGATATAGAGAATGGAGAAGTGGTAATGACCACTCTGAATGGCCTTCCTAGATCATGGGATTCCTTCATCCAAGGAATTTGTGCTAGGAAGAAACTTATCTCTTTCAGTAGGATGTGGGAAGAATGCTCACAGGAAGAAGCTCAAATTGTAGCGCGAGAAGAGAAGATGGAGAATGAAGACCAAGCTCTCACAGCAGACACCAAAAGGTATGGTGACAAGAAGACTCATCACCATGGTAAAAGAAAGAAAGACATCACCATCAGAATCAGAGGGATGATTCCAAACCTCGAAGAAACATGTCTTATGTCTGTTGCTATACATGTGATGAGAAGGGACACTATTTTAGAAATTGTCCCAAGAAAAATAAAGATGACTCTCACAAGAAGAAGAGCATCAAAAGAACCTACTCTCCATATCTGCACTGGACGCAAAAGGCATGAGGGTTGCACTTGTAGATGGCCAAGTCCTAATGTGGCCAAAGGGTAAAACTATAGATGATGCAGTTGTGATTAGGGAGCAAGAGGGAGGATTATACAAACTGAAGGGCCAGCCAGAACAAGCCTTGGTCCATGACTCAGTAGAGCCAAGTCAACTTTGGCATAGAAGGCTTGCACACATGCACTATAGGGCACTTCCAATTGCAAGCAAAGCAGTGGAAGGTCTTCCTGAAATCCAGACAAAGCATGAAGGCATTTGCAAAGGTTGTGCAAAGGGGAAGAACACAAAGAAGACATTTCCAAGCAATGAAAGCAAGGCAAAAGGAATCTTGGAAATCATCCACTCCGATGTATGTGGTCCAATGTCATCCAGTTCTCTGAGTGGGTATGTATACTATGTTTCCTTCATTGATGATTTCTCTAGGAAGACTTGGGTTTACTTCTTGAAGAACAAAGATGAAGTATTTGACAAGTTCAAGGACTTCAAAGCCTTGATAGAAAATCAAATTGATAAGAAGATCAAGATCTTCATATCCGACAATGGCGGAGAATTTACTTCAAGAGCCTTCAAGAAGTTATGCAGTGATTCAGGGATTAAGAGGGAGTTGACTACTCCTTACAATCCACAACAGAATGGGATTGCAGAAAGAAAGAATAGAACAATCATGGAAGCAGCAAGGGCAATGCTTCATGCCTAAGATCTACCCATGCACTTATGGGAAAAGCAACCAAGACAGCTGTATATGTGCAAAACAGAACACCACACAAGATACTTGACAACAAGACACCAAAAGAAGTGTTCACTGGTAAGAAACCAGAAGTCATCCATCTCAGAATATTTGGTTATCTAGTATACACACACATTCCAAAAGAAAAGAGGACAAAGCTAGATCCTTCAGGAAAGAAGGGTATATTGGTGGGTTAAAGTGAAAGCTCGAAGGCTTACAGAATCTACTTTCCAAGATTCAAGAAGATTGACATCAGCAGGGAGTAACATTTGATGAAGGCTCGGCATACATCAAATCAAGGAAGACACCTGTTGAAGACAGTGAAGAACCCAGAATATCCAGAACACTAGACACCACTATGAATGAAGCAGTTCCTGAAGAAGATCGTGAGATGGAAGATCCACAAGAACCTGTAGATCCACCCCGTGAGAAGAACTCTCACAAGAGGAAACCAGCATGGGCTAGAGAGCTCATCCAAGATGCAGAAAGATATGGCATTCCAGAAGAAGAACACAGAGAAAGGAAAAGGACAAGATCACACACTAGCTATGTTGCCTTACTCTGTGATATCATGAACAAAGAACCTTCCAACTATGAAGAGGCTGCGGAAAAGAAAGAATGGAAGGATGCCATGATCGAGGAATATCAATCGATCATGAAGAATGAAGTTTGGGATGTGGTCCCAAGACCAGATGGGAAGTCTGTGGTGACTTCCAAATGGATCTATAAGATCAAGCATGCTGCAGATGGCAGCATAGAGAAATACAAAGCTAGGTCTGTAGCTCGTGGCTTCTCCCAGAAAGAAGGAATTGATTATGAAGAGACTTTTGCTCCTGTGGCCAGATACACTTCCATTAGATCAGTACTTGCTCTGGCTGTAGTGATGAAATGGAAGGTACACCAGATGGATGTCAAGACAGCTTTCTTGAATGGTGTGGTTGAAGAGGAAGTGTATGTGGAGCAGCCACTCGGATTTGAAACACATGACAGAGGGACTCATGTGTGTAGATTGAAGAAAGCCCTGTATGGTTTGAAACATGCACCTAGGACCTGGTATGGCAGGATAGATAGCTTCCTATCCAGTTTGGGCTTTACTAAGAGTAGAGCGGATTCCAACCTTTACTACAAGGTTGAGGAAGGCAGTCCAGTGATGCTACTATTGTATGTGGATAACCTGTTTGTTACAGGTGAGGATAGATTGATTGCCGATACAAAGAGGAAGCTTGCTGCCGAGTTCGAGATGAAGGAATTGGGTATGATGCACTACTTTCTAGGTATGGAGGTGTGGCAAAGTACAGATGGAATCTTCCTTGGACAAGGGAAGTATGCAGTAGAGATCCTGAAGAGGTTCGGGATGATGGACTGCAAGGCCATGGCCACACCTATGGCATCGAACTTGAAGCTTCTATGTGATGTTTCATCTGAGTCGGTTGATGCCTTGATGTATCATCAGATGATTGGGTCCTTGATGTACCTGACGAATACGAGACCAGATATTTGCTTTGCTGTGAACACATTGAGCCAGTTCCTAACAGATCAGAGAGGTGTTCACCTGGTTGTTGTAAAGCATATTCTGAGGTACCTGAAGGGTACAGTTGACTATGGGCTCAAGAATGATGCAAATCAAAAGTTTAACCTAGAGGGTTATGTTGATTCAGATTGGGCAGGCAGTGCCATTGATCGGAAGAGCACTTCGGGGTGCTACTTCAGTATGGGATCTGGTATGATCTCTTGGTTTAGCAGGAAGCAGTCTTGCGTGGCACTTAATACAGCCGAAGCAGAGTATGTTGCAGCTTGTTCGGCTAGTTGTGAGGCAGTATGGCTTAGGAAGCTATTGTCTGATTTGTTTGATCTCCAATTGAGTGCTACTTATATATATTGTGACAACCAGAGTTGTGTGAAGTTGTCAGAGAACCCGGTGTTCCATGACAAGTCGAAGCACATTGAGATCAAGTTCCACTATATCAGGGATATGGTGCAGAGAGGAGTAGTGAAGCTCCTGTATGTTGCGACGGATGAGCAGATAGCCGATGTGTTGACCAAGCCGCTGGCCAAAGTGAAGTTTGAATACTTCAGAGAGAGACTTGGTGTACTTCAGATCAAGATTCCTTCCAAGAGGAAGTGATGAGTCCAGAGACACAGATGCATATGAGCCATTCTCACACGGTGGTGAGATGTAAGGGCTGAGCTGAGTTTTACCGACATGGTCAGAGGAAAGTCCTTCCATGGTCGTTGATGTGATTACTGAGCCTTTCCCGGATGGTCAGAGGAAAGTCCTTCCATACCGGTCAATGTAAGTGTTGTGTTGTGTGTGCATTTGGGTTGTGCTCCGTGAACTATGAGGGGATCTGAAGACGATGATGTGACAGTAGAGTACACAGGTTTTGCAAATGCATATGATCAGCCCTGAGATACTCTTGACAGGTTTTGCAGTGACATATAATCAGTCTTGGGAGATCCTGCAGGTTTGCAGATGCATATAATCAGTCTTGAGATGCTCTTGACAGGTTTTGCAGTGGCATATAATCCGTCCTAGGAGATCCTGCGGGTTTTGTATATGCATGTAATAAGTCCTGGGATGCTCTTGACAGGTTTTGCACTGGCATATAATCAGTCCTGGGAGATCTTGACAGGTTTTGCACTGGCAAGTAATAAGTCTTGGGATACTCTTGACAGGTTTTGTACTGGCATCTAATTAGTCCTGAGAGATCTTGCAGGTTTTGCAAAGGCAGTGTAATCAGTCCTGAGGTGTATCTACTTGATGGCTTGCTTGCAGAGATGATGAAGACCTACATGAAGGCTAGGCCTACATCCAGCATGAAAAAGGGTTGGCTCTGTAGAACTTCCTATGACGAGTAGATTAGAGATTGATTGCGATAGCAGCAGCAGTGATGATGGCAATGATTCAGTGACGATAATCTAGAGAAGAAGACTTGTGCTAGCAGATCTATGTCGAGAAATATCTTCCTAGTTAAGAGGGAGTGTTGATGTATTTGTAACTTCGGAATGTATTTCATATATGTATATTGTATTCCTATAGAGATATTATTCCTCTATACGGAAGTGTCGTCATTTGTATTGACAAGTGTCGCAAGTGTCACAACTTGCATGTGATGGGTTATTAGACCACCAAGTGTGGGGTCGGCCCTAAGTTGAGTTAACCATGGGTTATTAGACTGTCCTAGACAATTCGGCCCTGCTAGTTTATTAGGCAAGTCAAGTCAAGTATAAATAGAGTGTAGGAGGCACTCTATTTGATCATTCACTCACTTATCTATTTCTCTCGTTGAGTGATGCGCACTAGTGGAGGAGGAGAAGTTGTTAGGAGTCTATCTCTTATGCTTGGGTTTTGCATCATTGCTCTATCTATCTCTGTGGAAGTTATTGGGGTTTTTCACCTTCTTGGTTTTCCCCAAGGAAACTTCATGTCTATTGTCTCTTGTGATTGTCTCTTATGATTGATATGTTGTACTTGTTATTCTCTCAGATAAGATCCTAGATCATATAGAATTAATGCTCAAAATCTAACAGAATGTATGGGGGGGAAGTCCCAGAGCTTCAACAACATGCCTCACGCTTGCCATCTCAAGTTTCCAGTTCCTCAACAGCTGAAAGGAATTGGTCTGCTTATAGTTTCATCCACTCTGTTAAAAGGAATAGACTTACTTCTAAGAGAGCGGAGAAACTGGTTTATGTGCATAGTAGTCTTCAACTTTTTTCCAGGAAGCTACTTGAGTATTTAGAGGGGCCTGCAGCACGGTGGGATGTGGATGCTGAAGATGCTGCTCAAATTGATGATGATGAGGATAATCCTCCACCAAATGCAGGCTTGGTTGGTATACCCTTATATGACATTGCATCTATTGTTGGTGTTGATGATGATGATGATGATGGTGACCATGGAGGTGCAGTGCCTAGTGAAGCTCAAGCTTATATGGATAGCCTTGTTGATGAAGATCACACTTTATGATCATCTTCTTTGTAACTCATGATATATTTTGGGCCTTGGCCTTTGGGCACTTTTGGACTGTGTTGTACTTGGGCATTTTGAGAAATTTTGAACTATGTAGTACTTTGGCATTTTGCCAAATTTTGAACTATGTATTACTTTATGGTATTTTATGGTATTTTACTATTTTAAACTATGTTGGTACTTTATGGTATTTTAATTTTATTGAAGACTAAAAATGGTATTGTGAGGTATGCTTTCTTAATGCACTACTCCTAAATAGAAGATTTAGATAATACTAAATAGTAATACAATCTTTAAATAGTATGCTATATTTTTTTTTCAATTATATTATTTTTTATATTTTTTTAATATATATTATTGCCGCTCCCAACCCGCCGTTTCCTACAAATTTAGGGGAAACTTCTAGCCGTATCCGACACCCGTACCCAAGTTCCCAACGTTCCTGTGTTCCGGAAACTCATGCAACATAGGGTCCAAGTCAATAAATTATGACTCGACATCCCAATCTGCACAAGGCCCATTGCTATATTCTAGGCCCTGAGTGCTCAAGTCGCTTGTGTGAGGAGAGAATGAAGTGATGTTCTCTTTATAACTTTTTTCAACCTAATTAGAAGCATCTAGAATTAATTTTTATTTTAAAATTTAATGCATTAACCCTTAATTACTAAAATTCGTGGGCAGAAAGAGACTTTACGTGCTGGTTTTTTAAGTGGCAAAATTTTATTTGACAGGAAACGCACCATACAAGAGAGGAAACGTGACAGAAACGAGTTTCGGTCCGTACGGACGCGTTTCCCATACAGGAAACGTGTTTCGTACGGACGGAAACAAGTTTCCGTCAAGTACCATACAGGTTTCCGAGTTTCCGAGAGTGAAACAGTTGCCAGACTTGAGTTTCCTGCAACTTAGATATATATATATATATATACAGTACCCTCGACGTACCCAAGTACCCTATTTCAAAAAGTAGAGTCCCCGTCCCCGTCCTCCTACCCAAGTTTCCTGGCAACTTAGCCTTTCATCTATTAACAATTTTAATAGCAATACATTATACATACTGATACAATAATGAATAAGACTACCAAATTTAAATCATACTCTAAAGCATTAACCATGAAACTGAAAATGTAAATCCGCCATGAAGGGCAGTAAAACTTTGTTGTAGATGCTAGAGACTTGCATTTGTCAACAGGCCTCCATTTATTATTTCCACACCTAGCCTCTTCAACAGGATTTCTTTAGCTTATAGCATAAGCATTAACTAAATCTCACCACATGTAGCCTCTTCAACTGAATTTCTTTAGCTTATAGCATAAGCATTAATTAAATCTCAAGACATACATTAAAATAAATCAAATCCATAGTGCAAGATATGATGTTTCGTGTTAGATTCTATACAGTATATTGAAGAACTGCATACCGTTTGAATGAGGCCTACTCGATAATGTCGTGGAATATTGCCCATCATACCAAAGTCAAGGTATGCAAGGGACCCTTCTCTAATAGCCACAAGATTTCCAGGGTGTGGATCAGCATGGAAAAATCCCTCCTCAAGCAATTGTCTCAATGAGCAGTGAACCCCCTAGCAAAGCAAATAAAATTAGTCAGTATTGTTAAACTCAATTTTTGAAAGAAAAAAAATGACCATAGTTACAATCATCCAAAAATGAATTTCTTGAGATGACAAGAGGACCAAATTTCAATGACAGTTACAGAACTAGCAGTCCTTTTACAGAAAAAACAGGTGCAAAATTATTGCTGCAATCAAATTTAATTATTTACAACCAATACAAACCTCAAGTATGCACATATCAAAAATTATTGATCAAGCATCAATTTCTAGTTAATATTTGAATGCCATACCCATATTTCTTTCCCTACAATTAAGAATCCAAATAAAATAAGCAATCAAAAGATACATAAATATCCCATCTCTGGTATAAAACCTGAAGCACCATGCCCAAAATAAAGGTTTAACCTTTCTTTGTGTCTGGTATTATACTGTGATATTCCTGATATCAACCCACAATAGCATTTCCTAATCACGTACCTGATCAACAAGTTGTTGAATATTCAAACTGGCTTCCTTCATTCCTCCATTATCTGTCAGTTTAATACCATCTATCCACTCCATCGTGAGTACAGACTTGCGGGTAAAATCCCAGTATATTTTTGGCACCTTCACCCAACTTTTTCTCTTACTGTAATGACTGTAACTTGAAGTATCATTTCTCCTTCTATCATCATTTTGTCCAAGACCGTGATATTTTAAGTAACTCTCATAACCTGAGAAGAAGTTGTTGCTTCATTACAAGGTATTACAGATATTTTAGCCACATAAATCAAGCAAAACAGCATAATCTACGAGCATCTCTCTTCATTTCCACAACAAATAGAGTATATACTGCATAAATAAGCCATATTTCTGTCAAGTGAGAATATGCATACAAACATTAATAGGAGCATATGTATCCAAGCAGAAATAGTTACAAATGTACAAAATGTAGAAGCATAATGGCTACTGGATAAATACAAGGAATGAGGCTGTAGCTTGTTGAAAAGTGAAATGGATCATACTTTTTTTAATTTCTATGGTTTTGATCAATTTAGAATGAAAATTACAAAATGCCTTGAGTCATTTAAATATGTTACATACTAACAGTGAAATAATAAAGTCGTATCTTCAGAAAAACAATAAACATGCAATCGTCTATAAATTCAATTTACTTTCAATTGTATGAGGGAAAGAATATACATGAAAGCAGAAGGCTGGGAAAAGGAGCAGAGAACAGAAAAAGAATGAAGGAGAGACAGTCTTACCTGCGTCAAAACCATACAGGGCAGAAAAACGCTCAGCATTCTGTGCCTCTAAAATATAATCAATCTCCTCAAACATATGCCTAACCTGTTTATTATAGAATATGCAATTATTCAGACAAAGCTTTATCATGACTCAATTTCCAGGTGCTCAAATATTTTGTGCACAATGCCAGAAAGGGAAAAGCATCAAATAAGAATAACTAAAAACTAAATGAACAAGATAAGAATCACTGGAAACAGTCCCAATAACATATGGGCCAAGCAGCAGCCTTTTATAGTCATTTATCTGTATATAAAAGGCTTATCATAAATTATTATGTGCATTCTGCATGGATTATGATTATTATGTGCATTCTTATGTGCATCAAATAAGAATAACTAAAAACTAAATGAACAAGATAAGAATCACTGGAAACAGTCCCAAGAACATATGTGCCAAGCAGCAGCCTTTTATAGTCATTTATCTGTATATAAAAGGCTTATCATAAATTATTATGGGCCCAGCTTGTATTTACATACAAAAATCTTTAAATATTACATCTCAATAATTTTCCCTTGTCAACACAGTCATGTCACATGTCATCACTGTCATCATCTAGTTATTAACCTGTTGCCTATCACAATCACATCATCATAGTTCTGTCCACAATTTCATCATCCTCATTCTGTCATAACCATGTCTTCAATCTCTCCACAGTCATGTCATTACTAGCTACCATATCATCACTCTGTCCAAGCACATCATCATTATGTCCATGTATTCAATCATAACACATCATCCTCATTCTGTCACAACCATGTCTTCAACCAGATCACCAAACTGATGCCATATTGATGCCTGAAAAATTGCAAAGATAAAAGATTGTTGCTCCTGCTTTTCTGCTGACCCCCGAAATTCTCCTCAGACATCTCCTCAAACCCACGAAAATCAGAGCTCTACAACATCTCCAAAATCATCACATTTCTCAAACCTCAAAACATAAACATTTGTTCTTCATTTATACTACTCCTTCTCCATCAATTCAGGAGGCCGACATGTCATTGGTTATTTTATTTTATCTTTTAAATTTATTTCTATATAATCCTCACAAAATATATATATATATATATATATATATATTTAATATTTGTTGCCACATCATTATAGTGGGCTTATCACCACTTCATTTCTACTCCATCACATGCCCGCAAGGGTCATCAAACAATGCCCACAAGGGCTATTTTTGCTTGCCTTTATGACTCCCATAAAATGCCGCAATAGGCCTCATTTATGCCCGCAGGCTGTTTTTATATATGCCCGCAAGGGCTATTTTTGCTTGCCCTTTAAGCTCCCTAAAATATGCCTGCATGGGCCTACTAAAAATGCCCGCAAGGGCTCATTTATGCCCGCAGTGGCTCATGAAAAATGCCCGCAAGGGGTGCATAAGAATGCCCGCAGGCTCTTTAATTATGCCTGCATGCTGTGCTTAGAAATGCCTGCAGGCTGTCTTCCAGGATGCCCGCAAGGGGCCTCCAAAATGCCCGCAGGTTGCTAGCCTTGTCATCAATCCTACATGTCATCATCCTTTGTTATGCTGGCTTGCCATTTGTCATGCTTGCCCATGTCCTTGTCCTTGCCATGTCCTCCATCTTGCCATGTCACAAATGCTTGTCATGCCTTCAAATGTGCCTTGTCATGTCCTCATGCTTACTTGCCATGTCACCATTCTTCAATTCATTGTCTCCATGTCCTTGTCAATTGCTTGCTCTTCAACATGTCATGCTTGCTTGTC
This sequence comes from Larix kaempferi, assembly GCA_027924585.1. NCBI lineage: Eukaryota > Viridiplantae > Streptophyta > Pinopsida > Pinales > Pinaceae > Larix > Larix kaempferi. The sequence continues at coordinate 2,565,836 of BSBM01000254.1, forward strand.
ATACTTGTCATCAACACTTGTCTCCATATGCCTTGTCATGCTTGTTTGCTTTGTCATCATGTCCTTCATGTCACCAATTTAGCCTTGTCATGCTTCTTTGTCAAGTCATTAATGCTTGTTGCCTTGTCATCATGTCCTTGTCCTTTGTTCATCTTGCCTTTTGTCTTCCATGTCAACGCTTGTCATGTTTTGTCTTCCATATCCTTGTCCCTTCTCCAGCTTGCCTTTGTCCTCCATGCATTGTCATGTCCTCCTTGTCCTTTGTCTATTGCCATGTCATCAATGACAACTATGCTTGTCACTTTATTCCACTAACATGGTCGCACTTCATAATAAACTATCATGCCATCCTTTCCACATATATTTTTTTAAATCATTTTTTGGATTTTTTTATTTTTTGACTTTTGTGCATTTTGTAGCACAGTTAGCATTTAAATGCCGTTTTGTAGCATCTTTAAGAAAAATTGCCACAAATGACAATTTAATCGCCCGAAACCCAGGAAAAGTGGGTCCTAGGTTAAAGAGGATGGTCTGAGCGTGAAAACGAGCATCCCCACGCCAAACTCCGCCTCCAGGCCATGCTTTTATTACACTTTGAACTTTTCCAATTAAACCATTAAAAAATGGTCTAATTTTACGGAAAAAAATTACTTTTATCGGAATGAAACCAAACTCTTAGGGGACCTAGTGCATGTCCATACGACTCAATATTGATGGCTAGCATGTAAAAATTAGATAGACACATAGACTTTATTAACCTCCCTAGGTTCGACCACCATGGTAAATACTCCAGCTTTGGAGGTGTGAGTGAAAAACTTAGGAATTATACGCCACTGAACCACAACGCATAATTCCCAAGGAAAAAACACTCTAGAGTATCCCCTTGACAGCTAAACCTAAGGTAAGCCAAGTCTTTTACAAAATAATCATGCTTAGACCAACTTATTACAATTCCCCCAAGGGGGTCTGGACATGCAATTATTACAAACGGGGGCAAAATTGGCCCTGAAAAAGTCTTATGAATTTTTGAACACTGATGATGAACACTTGACATGTTCATGAAACTAGTGGCTCACAAGAAGTCCAACTATGGTACAAAATAGTTGGTAACATTATGCTCCAACTGCGGGATGAGCACTCGTTTGATTTTCAATCAATAAGGGTGTTCAAGAATCCTAGACTCTCCGGTTCCTGCACAAAACTTAAGTGCATTAGTCCCACATATACATGATAAATATGCCAAAAAAAAAACAGCATATAAAATTTAAAATGAAATATAATTTACAAATGTTAATATACAAGATTTAATATGAAGAAACTATTGTACATGAGATATTATACAAGATTCTTCTCCACCAAAAGATATGTCGTGAATAGATAGGGAGATATGAGTGACAATAGATGGTTATGAAAGATTTAGGAAAACAAATGATAACCATCAAATTACAATACCGGATGCGATAAGATATGAATTATGCATGGATACTCGCAAACACCTAAGGTAAGCCTCTACCTCTCCGGCAACGGCGCCAAAACTTTTATCACACAACTTGTAGTTGTCCCTAAAAGTATCCTATCCAAGATGGTAGAGGTGTTGGACAACTAAAGAGGTGACTCAAAGCTTGCCACGATTCCCAATGCAAGTGGGTGTCACGATAACCGAGGCAACCTTCACTTTAGATAAAGAAGAATCAAGATCAAGGGGGAGACCCTAGCCAATCTATGAAGGCTAGCTAACCCAAAGATTCCCAGGGAAATGTGTAAAGTTATGCAAGGAGATCAATGGTGCAAGATTTTAGATCTAGAAAGGTAAGTGGACCCAAGGTGGTTAGGGCTTGGTTGAGAGGCTTAAGCAATGGACAAATGAGTCAACCAAGTGTTTGATTTAGTCCACTTATGAAGTTAAGCAAATAGATCTAAGAAACAGCTAATGCATTACCCAATGACCCAAGTGGAGCTCATCCCTTAAAATAAGGAATGGGGAAGGTGAAAACCGATGGGTTAGAGCACTAGGAGTAGGTTTTAGGGGATGATCTATCCAATGAAGCAAGAAACACAACTACCCACGTCTTGAAACTAGCAAACTAGCCTCCCTCAAGGAATGCGACTTCCCTTGGAGAGACCAATGTGTTTTGGGAATTGGGCCAAATGCAGTCCAAATGTCACCAAACTATAGATCGGGATTGTCGTGATGATTATAAAGGTGGGTTTTAAGTTTTATACCCAAGAGCGTGCTAGATCCAAGTAGATCTAGAAAAAAGTAAAAATGAGGGTTTTAATTTTAGGGTTTGTTTGACCAATGGAGAAGATGAATGGATCTAAGTACATACCTCCTGGAACATACCTCTAAAGCTTGTGGCCACTTTGCAAATTGATAACCTTCCCCTTGTGTGTATATTCAAGAGTGATATCTAGAGCTCCAAGCCAAATCATCCTCCCTCAAAGATGACCAAATCGTCCTCCTCCTGCAAGACAAGATCTACTGAGAAACAAGCCTAGCAAAAGAATGATGAAAATGATGAAAAGATGACGTAGAAAGCATCAACTATGTCACAAAGATACAATAATGATACTCCCTTCAACCAAAGACCAATCCAAAGCAAGATATGGGGTTTCCCCACAATAGCCTCCCTTGAAGTCGTCCTCCTCTCCACCAATTCGGCCTCTCTATAGAAAAATGTCTTGGAAACCCAAGATCCACAATGATACAAGAAAAAGATTGTATATTCAACTTGCAAAAGAATCCATCAAGACAAGAGAAGTAGATCCACAAGATAGTATTTTTATTCCAATCTTCAAGAGCTCCAAAGGTGCCTTTACAATAGGGTGGTCTCTTCCTTTTATAGGAGAGAAAGACCAAAACCATAAACCACTTTTGAAAACTAGTGGTTGAGATCAAAAGATATAACAATGTAATCAACGGCTAAGATAAGCCAACATAACAATAGACATCGATCACTCAAATAGAGGATGACGGCATGGCCTAAAAGCCTCTAGGAGGGGTGACGTCATACATGGGGGTGGCTAATAACATAGGAGCCACAACATAAAGACATGGACAAGTGACTAGGAGCACATGGTGGGGCTAGGAGGTATTATTCCCCTTCACTAGCATGACCCCATGGCACAATAATATAAAATATGACTCAATGACATGTCCAAGTATACAAATGATCAAATTATGTCCCCATCATCAGAGAGAGATATGAAATAAAAGACCTCATGTAGCCCATGTGGACCCCACTGACTGGTGCCAACTGCTCTGGAAGAAGGCGGATACACCATGGATGACCTCTGAGCAAACCAAGTGCCAAAACCTTGACTCAATTGCCAAAATCGAATTCCTCAATGACCTTTTTATTTCATTTTTTAATCCTCTTGAAAACTCCAAAACTGCCCAAAACTGCCTCTGGGGTGCCTGCGCTGTCAAACTGAGTGTACCATCATGTCTGGGAGGGGAGTAATATGGTAAAAACAAGTGGCTGGACCACCCCTTCCTCTGTAGCGCCCTAGGCAACGACTTGCCTCCAATGCTCCTGCTGGACAGGCCACATCAGCATGCCCAAACCGGTCAACAGGTGGAAAACTGCTAATAGAATGCCAAAGAGTGCCCGAAACTAAAAGATAAGTATCTCAATGGATCCAGAAGACCCAAATCCACTAGAGATGAGTACTCATACACCTCATGATAACCTATAGGATCATTTGTAGGGTCCACCATACCCGGACAAGTAAAAATATGATGATCTGTAAACAATAATAATCTATGATAACTACATCAATCATCATCTGAAGCATGTGCCCAACATATGGAATTATCAATAGGTATATGTAGGACCATAGATCAACATCATAGAGCATAAGTGGTCCATCTCATCACGGATCCCAAGGATGACCATGGTCAAACTATGTTTGACTAGGTCAAAATACAACCAAAGACTAGAATATAACAAATGACTAAGACATGTTCCTTTAACCATATTCACAGCTTAACTTAAAGTATAAACATCAATCAATTGGCAGTTAATACATAGATATTCAATGTTATTTATAGCTTACTTGCACCAAAGCTTTAAAGACATACTTCATCCAATGGACATGGCCTAAATGCTAGCATATGGTGAAGGCTAAGGGCAAGGCTAGGTAGGAGGGATGACTTGACCAACTTAACTAAGTGATACTTTGGACATGGTAAAAGGGGAGCTACACACTGTGTTGGATAAGATAAACAAAGGGAATGGCAGTGCCTCACAAATGGATAAGTTTTTTAGAGAGTGCATATTCAACCTTGGCATCATGTCTACATCAAGTTGATCCAAGTTCATTAGGATCATTCATTTCATTTCCATGGCCAGCAATCTTTAGATTTGGCATACATTTAACCACTATTTTTTAGACCTTTTTGGACCCTTCATTGGGGTACTTTAGCATTTCATTGCTTTAGCCCTTTTCCATTGTGATGATAATCACAGTTTAACATTTCATTTATTTCCATGGGCTTTCATTACATTTCAAAAGAGATTTCCAATAATTTCCATACAAGTAGTACATGTGGTTTAGGTTTTAGCCAACAATATCTCATGTGACTAGAATGATAAAGACATAAAATCCAACTCACCAAAGGCAAGTTTTGTCACCAACTCAGAGCCAAGACACAAAACAAACATGGATGCTATCCAACACAGAGGTAGGAGCGAGGAAGTCCTCCATATCAAAAGTCAAGAAGGCAAGTCAAGGTGAAAGCCAAAACAAGGAAGGTCATGGATGGATGGAGTCAAATGAATGTGATGCCTAAGATAGCAATCATAAATATCAGGAAAGACCATGTCCATGCTCATAGGAGGGTAAGTGAAACCAATGAGTATAGTTAGTAAACCTTAAGGTGCAAGTAATACATCCAATTTATTATTTAAATCCAACAAAGATAGTTCATTTCATTTATTTAAATAATACTGCCACATCATGAGTTATATACCAAGTTAATGCTATGAAGATGACTAAAACAACAAGATAATAATCAATGCTAACAATCACAAGTTTAATGGTCATATCACTGCATATCTCAACAAACATCATCTAGAACACATGAAACACTGTTGCAATAATAACAACTGGATCTTTGGGCACTGATCTGAATCTGTATGGAACAAAAGGTCATATCGGTCATCAAATCTAAGCTCTCAAGGCTCAGCCTTGGCAAAAGGTCTACACACTGTCTTATATAAGCTGCTCTGATGTGTAAGTGATCATAAATGGTGTTGCTCATCATGACTGATCTCACTGAAACTGTGTAAAGGCAAAGCTTTGAAAAGTGCAGATATCTGCTCAGCAAATATAGTATCCCGGCTACTATGGTGTGATAACAATTACATCAGATGGATGTGAAGACAACTTTCATGAATAGAAAGATAGAAGAGGAAGTATACATCGAGCAACCAGAAGGATTTGAAACAGATGACAGAAAAACACATGTATGTAAACTGAAGAAAGCATTATATGGGTTGAAGCAAGTACCCAGAGCATGGTATGAAAGAATTGATGGTTTCCTGATGAGCTTGGGCTTTACTAAAAGTAAAGTAGATTCCAATCTTTATTATAAGGTCATAGATGATGAACTTATGATATTGTTATTGTATGTGGATGATCTATTTTTGAAAGGGGAAGACAAGCCCATCGTTGACAGATGACAGAAAAACACATGTATGTAAACTGAAGAAAGCATTATATGGGTTGAAGCAAGTACCCAGAGCATGGTATGAAAGAATTGATGGTTTCCTGATGAGCTTGGGCTTTACTAAAAGTAAAGCATATTCCAATCTTTATTATAAGGTCATAGATGATGAACCTATGATATTGTTATTGTATGTGGATGATCTATTTTTGAAAGGAGAAGACAAGCCCATCATTGAATGTAAGAATAGGCTTGCTGCAAAATTTGAGATGAAAGACCTTGGGATGTTGCACTATTTTCTAGGTCTTGAGGTGTGGCAGTTTCTAGATGAGATTTTCCTAAATCAAGGAAAATATATTGTTGAGATCCTAAAAAGATTTGGGATGTTGGATTGTAAGGCCATAACTACCCCGATGGTAGCAAACTTGAATCTCTTGAATGATGCTTCATCAGTGACAGTAGATGTTATGATGTACGAACAGATCATTGGCTCATTAATGTATTTGACCAACACTAGACCAGATATCTGTTTTGTTGTGAACACCTTGAGCCAGTATATGGTAGAGCCTAGACATGTACACCTGATTGCAGCAAAACATGTGATGAGGTACCTGTTGCCCCCTGGTTCCACACCTGGGAAAACGCAGCAGAAGTCTTCAAGCTACTGGTGTGGCCTTGGGGGCAAGTCAGAGTCAAGTGTTGTCACTTGGGACATCAACTCCTCCGTCTAGGCTTTCCTAGTGAAGCCAAGGGGGGTGGACCCTAAAAATGAAAACAAAAACTATGGTGTCTAATCTAGGAGTTAGAAGTATTTTTTGAAACCAAGCTAATGCAGCATACATTTATACATATAAAGCAAAGCATCATTTATCAACATCTCATTTGCAAATATTCAACATTATCATCATTAACAACATTCATCAATAACATGAAATATAACATTATAAACCAGTGCCTGAATGGAGTCGGAAAAGATGCGTGAAAAGTAAATGTTGTGCAAGTGTTCTTGGTTTATTTTAATTTTAATGTTGTAGTGATCTTTTTATTATGGCTGGTGGGTTCCCAATATACGCAAAGGTACGGGGAACATGTCCGGAATTTTGATGTGTGGCTTCCCACTCAGACTTGGGCTGGATCGGAGACACTCTCTCCTGATGATGAGCCCTACTTTGCGGCTCGAAACGTCGAGAAATAACTTCACTAACGCAGTTCTCCTCTCCACCATTTTTATCTCAAGGAGGTGTTCAGATGCTGTACCAACGAGGGCAAGCCTAACGGTTTCCAAGAGGTCACTACCCAGTTTTGTCCCAAGTCCTCTGAAAAATTTGCCAACGACAACAAAATACTCGCGTTGTGCCGGAATTTCACAAAAGGTTTGTTTATTGGGGTGGTGTTAGATCCTATTACTAGTCATCTCCCCCTTTCTGATGCGTACCAACATGATTAGACTAAGCTGCAAGTTGGCCACATAGCATATGGGAGAAGACCTTGGAAAAAAATTTTAAAAATTATGAACCAAAATTTTATCTTTTAAAACCCCAAGAGTCTCTTTTCAGGCCAGTACTCGGGCAAGCCGTTGTTCTGAAACCCTATTTCGGGAAAGCAAGGGGGCGTTTGAGTTTGTAAAAAAAATAATAAAATCTATGTCCTGAGTGAACTTGTGGCCCGCCAGTGGAACGGACCAACAAGGTAAATTTTAACCCTAGTAAGTTTTATTAAATGCGGAAAATGAAATCTAAACTAAAATAATGCAAACCACGAAAATTGAGTCGACGCAGTTTCCCCCCCTGGGGGGATGGGGTGTAGGCGCTTGGTTAGCCCACTTGCTCCCATTTAATATTTTAATTACAATGCAATAGAAATGCCCTTGTCTTTTATTGACTTAGTGGCTTACAAAATAGGAGAGAAAAAGTATCCGGTTCAGAAAATTTAAAATCTAGATGCTCTGGATGGCCTGGATCCTCCAAATTTGGCCAGCATTTCTCTCTACCTGTTCATCAAATGCTGCAAACCAGCAAGCAAACATAAGTAAAAGATGCCCAAAAACACTTTAAGAGTATATTTGGGACACCTACTAAAAACCCAGAAAAAACTAAGTTAAAATACTGAAAAGTAACTAAGTGAGACAAGCTGTGAGGCTTGTCTCCTTAGGATCTTTGCAAACTTTGAGAAGCTGCAAATTACCAGCTCTTTAAATCAGCCAAATAAACATGAAGTTCAGTAAAACAAACTACTTGTTTAAGCCCTTAAAATATTTGGAAAAATCACACTTTAACAACACGCATGCATCAATTAGATCTAAATAAAGTTTTGCTTCAAGATGAACTTAAGATCTAATATAAAAATCAGACCTACGTATGATATTTAAATAAGAATGAGGTCTGAAATTTGCAAACCAAAGTAACCAAGAGAAATTTGAAGATTTTTATGTTGATGAGAAGAAGAAGGAATATCTCGAATCTGGGCTATGGAGTCCTTCACCGTGGGGATCAATGGGACTAGTTCTCCTTGGATCAACTTCGAAGACCAATGGATGCAAGCAAGCTCCACCAACTCTTCGGATCGGCAACCTGTAGACACAAAAGACAACTCACACAAGCAAGATTAAATGCACTAGTGTAGAGTAAAATAGAGAATCAGATTCAAGCATTTAAACAAAAATGACATTGAACTCTAAGCACTCTATGATAACCTAACAGTAAAATAATGCACTGGATAACACTATCTTTACCTTACCAAGATAAACATCTCCTTCAAAAGCTAGTGATTGATCAACAAACAAGCATGAATAAACATGTAAAGACACAGATTACCTCATCTATTTAAAATAGAACATGATCGCCCACACCATGAGAGTCCACACAAAATTTGCCTCCAAAGCCTTTTATTCATAAAACAAATAGCATAAGCTTACATCAAGTTCTGCTCCCTCTCCAACTAACTCAAAATGAGAGAGCGCACTTGTTTATATAGAGTAAGCAAGAGGGAGGGCAAAATAGCAATAAGAGAGTGGGAGTGATGGGTGGAGAGAAAAGGGTTGTCCCAACCAGCACCTATGGTGCCCATGACTCAGCCCAAATGATGCTGCAAATATTCCTTTACACGCTGCCATAACAGTTAATAACCAGCCACGATTCAAGCTGGGTTCTCCTTACACATGGGGGCCCCATCTCTCCAAATGCGCCTAGCTCAAAGAGGGGGAGTCATACCCATGATATGGGCTGCCCATATGACATGAAACTCAGCCCAAATCACTCCTAGATTGGTGCTGATCCAATTCTGCCCCTTCATTACTCCAAAAATTTATTATTTTCTTTAAGTCATATTTTTCACTTTTTGCATTTTTTATGACTTTTTTGGGTTTTTTGGGTTTTTTGAGCATAAATGGAAAAATAATCACCCAAACATTAGGAAAAGTGGGTTTAGGGGTTAAGGGAGTGCTCTGAGTTGGAAAACGAGCACCCCTAAGGCAGAAAAGACCTCCAGACGCCACTTCTAGGCCAATTACAAATTTTTTAACTAAACCATTAAAAAATGGCCCAATTTACGGAAAAAAATTAGCTTCCCCGAAAATTAAAAAACTACCTAGGGAGACTTAGCGCATGTCCATATGTCTCAAAAACAATGTCTAGCATGTTCATATACATTGACCCATGGACTTTAACAATCCCCTAAGGCCCGTCAGCCTCCCCAGGCATTCCAGCTTTGGAGGAGCAGGAGAAAAACCCAGAAATTATGTTATGCACTAATGCAAGACATAATTAATAGGTGAAAAAACTCCTTGGAATACCTGACTTAGTCAAAAAGTCCTAGGGAACCAAGTCCTTACAAAACACCATGCTAGTACATTTTATTACAAACCCCGCAGGGCCATGGACATGTGGTAAAAAATAAAAAATAAAGGGGCCCTCAAAAAGGCCTGAAGGTCATCAAATGATCGAAAATGAACATGTAACATGCTCAACTTTGCCCGCTCGCTTGATAATCCAACCAAGTACGACTTAGTAGGCAACAGTACCTAAAAGGTACGTTGGACTATGGACTCAGATATGCATCAGATAGTGAGTTCAGATTGTACGGATATACAGACTCAAATTGGGCTGGAAGTGCCGAGGACAGAAAGAGCACTTTGGGATGTTGTTTCAGTTTGGGATCAGGTATGATCTCGTGGCTCAGTAGAAAGCAGCCTTGTGTTGCTCTCAGTACAGCAGAAGCTGAATACACCGCAGCATGTTCAGCTTGCAGTGAAGCAGTTTGGCTTCGCAAGACGTTGGCAGGATTGTTTGATGCAAAGATAGATGTGACCGATATTCTCTGCGATAATCAAAGTTGTATCAAGATGTCATAGAATCTGGTGTTTCATGATAGATCGAAGCATATCAAGATCAAGTATCACTATATCTGGGATATGGTGCAGAAGGGAGTTGTAAAGCTCAAGTATGTTCCTATAGAGGAACAAGTTGCTGATGTGTTGACTAAGCCTCTGTCTCGCATAAAGTTTGAATACTTTCCAAAAAAGCTTGGTGTCGTCCAAAAGGACCTCCCTCGAAAGAGAGAGTGAAGATGATGATTGGTCTGATAAGACCTCCTTCGAAAGGAGGAGTGAAGATGATGATGATCTGATAAGACCTCCTTCGAAAGGAGTGAAGATGATGATCGGTCTAATAAGACCTCCTTCGAAAGGAGTGAAGATGGGTCCGAAAGGATCACCCTCGAAAGAGGGAGTAGTTTCCTGGAGCCTTGGTATGACAGCTCAGTCTAGGATTGGTACGTCAGCCAGAAAAGGCTTGGTTGATCCGAAAGGATTGGTATGCTAGCACTGGCTAGATCCTAGGGGGATTGGTATGTCTGGCTAGGCTTGTTTGGTCCGAAAGGATTAGTAAGCCAGACAAGGCCTATTTGATCCCTGGGTAGATTGGCATGTATGGCTAGGCTTGTTTGGTTCGAAACGATTAGTAAGTCGGCATCGTCTACCAGAGTGCCCACCATAGTGCATATTCCAGATGTTGATGATGTTCCAGCATTCACATGCTGATGGTTGATGATGTTCCAGCATTCACATGCTGACGGTTGATGATGTTTCAGTATTTACTTACTAATGTTTGATGTTGTTGTTCCAATATTTACCTACTGATGTTTGATGTTGTTGTTCCAGTATTTACATACTAATGATGATATTGATGTTCCAGCAGTTCCTTGCCGATGATGATATAGCTGACGATGATGTTCCAACAGTTTCTTGTTGACGATGATGATGTTGATGTTCCAGCAGTTCCTTGTTGATGATGATATAGCTGACGATGATGATGATGTTGATGTTCCAGTAGTTCCTTGCTGATGATGATATTGATGGTGACGATGATGTTGATGTTCCAGCAGTTCCTTGCTGATGATGATATAGTTAATGATGATGATGCTCCAGCAGTTCTTTGCTGATGATGATATTGAAGATGACGATGATGTTGATGTTCCAGCAGTTCCTTGTTGATGATGATATTGATGATGACGATGATGTGGGTGTTCCAGCAGTTCCATGCTGATGAAGACTACGATGATGATGTTGATGATGATGATGTTGTTGATGACAATGATGTTGATGATGTTCCAAAAACTTCCTACAACATATAGAGTTTCACCAGTCAGTTGTACAGCTGTTGATGTTGATGATGATGCCAGTAGAATACCTTCCTAGTTAAGAGGGAGTGTTAAAGAAATGTAACTACGGAAGATATTCTAAATGTACTTGTCTATTGTATTATTGTATTCCTCCTTCGGGAGATGTCATTGATGTAATTGATAATGTAAGAGTCATTGAAAGAGTCAATGTAAACCCTAAGACTTGTGTCGACCTAGAAGAATCCAAAAAAGAATATTTTATTATGTACTTAACAAGTCGGCCCAGTCAGTTAGGACAAGTTGGCCCTATTGGGGAAAAGTCACCTCAACTGAAGAATATAAATACGAGGGTTGTGTTGCTCATTTGACACACTCACTCATCCACTCAAGTTCGCATAGGAGAGAGAGAGAGAAGTTCGTTGGTTAAGGAGAGAAGTTGTTTTTGTCTTGGGGTTTTATCTTGTACTTGGTGAATTCTATATTGAGGAAGTTTTGTCGGGGTTTTCTCCCTTGTGGTTTCCCCGAGAGAAATTATGTGTTATTTTTTATTGTTGTGCTCGTCTTTCTTTCGGTGATTATATTGTTTAACATTATTATGCTAAACAAGTAAAAACATAACAGTTTGGGCTAGGAATTGATCACCAATTCAGCTTCCCCAGCTCTATCCCAGCCTTCCAACCAAGTGGAGGGCCACTGAATAAGGACATGGGCACTGTTACCAACTTATTTGTACCATAGTTGGATTATCTGAAGAGGCGCCATATGACAAACATGACAAGTGTTTGTGTTCCAGTGTATCAGATGATCCATCCTTTGTGCCTAGTCAGTTTGTTGTTTGTCTCAACATGACCATGCCCCACGGGGTTTTTGTAATAAAAGTGTGCTAGTAGGGTTTGAGTGACTTGGTCACTCATGACTGGTTTATCAACTAAGGTATTCCAGGTAGTTTTTTACCCTGACCAATTATACTTTGCCTTCGGCCGAGATATAATTGACAAGGTTTTCTCCCACTTCCTCCAAAGCTGGAATGCTCGATTTTGAAATCTGGCCATGGGGGGTTATTAGAGTCCAACTGATGAATATGAACCTACTAGACACTATTAGAATAGATTATGGTCATGTCCTAAGTCACTGCGACCCTCAGAAAAATTTCGAAAAAATTTTACCAGGTCCTCTGGTTTTGGGTTTTTTATTATTTTTTAATAATTAATTTTTCCATAGTTTATATGGAAAAATTCAAATTGTAATCCGGGGATGTTTTTCAATGATTGGAGGCTTAATTCCTAGCCAAAAAATCATACTTAGACCCCGGGCACCTTTATCCTAAGTTTCGGATTGTTATTTAGCCACTTAATTAATAATTCCTCAGAAAATCAATAAAGAGGATTATTAATTAATTAAAATTCAAAAAATTAATAATTGGAGATAATCCAATTCTCTCCAAAATAATCCAAATTGGATTATTTCAGTGGCTAAATGAAATGGCACCGGGCATTAATAAAGATTCCAATCATCTCAATCATCATTCAATCAACAATCCAGTCAACAATCAATGATTAACTCCAAAAGAATTCACCCACCTGCATGCAGAACTCGATTTGGGTGATGTGGATGAATATTAAATGGTTTTTGAGTTAAATTTTTGTAGCATTGAATGGGAATGGGGGCGCCTTTCCTAGGTGGAGGCCACCTCCCACTCTCACCTTCCAAAGATCCACCTCAATCACGAGTTACAACTCCAAGTTACAAGCTCTCATTGCATGCATTCACGACAAGCATAGAGAGGATCTACGAATTGGTGATGTGTCATTGTTTTAATGGATTGTTGGGAGTGTAATAAAGACTATGGTGGGCGCCCTAGCCACCTCATGGGCTTGGCTCCCATTGTACACGAGTTACATTGATTATAACTCAAAGCCTTGTCTCCCATGCTAGCACTCACATATATCCTTTAGCCCACGTCAATATCATGTGGCAATTGCGACTTGGAGGGTGAAGCTTCCAAGGTAGGGATGGGGGGCGCCTTGCCAAGGTGGAGGCTATTGATTAGGTTGTCATTGATGCCAACAGTTCCTGGTCATTGATGCCAACAGTTAAGTCTTGGTGCCCCTTGTGGAGCCCCTGAGGGTTAGTATTTGATTTGTGGTTGTCTATGTCAGAGGAGACCTTTTGACTTTGTCCAAGCCCAAGCTTGAAGCCCTTGGAGGCCTTGGGACAATGCCAAAAGCCCTGGCTACCCATTAACTTGGTTGAGTGACCCCTAAGGTGTTTCTATGGTTCTCCAGTTGTTTCCCAGTACCACAACTTATGTCCCAGTAAGCTACAAAAGTGTTGAAGAAGTTGCAAGAGTCCAAATGACCCTTTCAGTGGTCATTTGTGTTTATTGAGGTCATGGTACCCCAGGAGAAGGTCTGGCACCCACATAAATGGTGGCATAATGACCCTTGGACACTATATGATCATCGATGGTTTATTTGGAAATGTTTTGGATCTTGGAATCCATACATATGGTGGTTTGTAAGCCATGAAGTCCATGGAGCCCCTTTGTCTTTGATTGTGATGGATGGCTATGATCTTGCATGAAGGTATGGTGAAGAAGCTTTTTAAGAGGTCCTTAAACCCACAAGTGCTCTTTAAGCCCACATGATTAATGGTGCTCATAAAGCCCGTGTCTTAACATGTTGATGTGGTGAGCCCTTGCACCTTGGTATGATGATACCCTCGTTTGTGGAAGCCCTAATATTCCACACTTAATGTTGAACCTTTGCTTGAGTCTTTGTTTTAAAAATTTATTAAACAAAATTAAAACTGGAAGTCGGCCCCATAAATTAAACCAAAAAAATTCAAATTAAAAATTAATTTAATTATTAAAAAATAATAAACAATATATATAATTTATCTATTGCAAGGTCGGCTAATTATTTTTTTTTTGGAGCAAAAACCAGTATAAATACCCTAGTAACTTTCATTTTGCAAAAAAGAGAAATCGGATTTTTAGCTCTGAGTTTATTTTCAGACCAGATCTCTGAGGATTTTTTCGGTTAAAAGAAGGAGAGTTCTGATTTTTGGTTACCTCAGTGCTGAAGGTGGAAAAGATCCTTGATATATCTAAAAACTCGTGGGTATTCCTTTCTCTCTAATTTCGGGCAGCAGAGCAGCAACAGCAGTCTGAAAATTATTTTGGTACGTGGAGTTTTGATGGACTCGAGGAACCACAGCAAGCATAGGGCATCCGAATTCTGAAGGATGAGCAGCAACCGAGGTCATATGACAGCCATCCGAAGTCTCAGCAGGGCATCACGGGTTACAGTATTGGTGAGTTGATTTTGATTTTTCTTTGTTGCTAAGTGACAGTCCTGAATCTTCTAAGGGTATTTGTAAGGTGGTTGGTCTTCTACAGCAGTTATACATGTCACAAGTGTGGAATCCAAAGTGTTGATGCACTGCAAATGAAAGGTATGAATTTTCTATACACACTATGATAATGATGCATGCAAATGAACAGTGATGAATGCACAGCAGTGATACATGCAGTAGTGTGTGACAGTAATGTACAGTGGTGAAGTATGTACAGTAACATAAACAGTTATGCATATACTATGATGATCAGTGATATGTGATGTGGACCCTTGATGATACTATATATTTTATGATAATTGTATCCCAGTTGACACGTGCTTTATGACAAAGTATGCTCTGTGATGATACATGCTACACTACCTATTTTATGATAATGCATTTCTATGCACTATGATATATATCATGTGAGCAACAAGTAACTACTGCTGGGTAGTATCTATAGCAAGGAAACTACAATCTCTGTGTGTGGGGAAACATCATGCATCAAATCTGCCAGTGACTTTTCAGACCTGATTATACCATGAGCAGATCCTTGATTACTTGGGATCAGTCTTAGCAGCAGGAGGTGAAGGTTTATGAGCAGGGTTTTTGACAGATGATTGAGTTGACTGATTCAGCAGCAGTATTGAGCAGACCTTGATGACTTGGGTGTGTTGCAGCTGTATTGAGCAGACTTGGATATGTAGTAGCAATGTATTCGGTTAATGATGAGCAACAGTATTGATGAACAGTCTGACATACAGGATTATCACAGGTTGGCAGTATAAACACATACAGGATTGATGAAACAATTTGATGGTTGAGAAGCAGTGGTATTTTGGTAGTGATCACAGAGCAGAGGTTATCAGCAGCAGGGTTTGTTATTTGACAGGTCCACAGGTTCAGCAATCTCTTTCTAAAGGGTGGTAGGGTGGTGCTAGGGCTCACAATCTTGTGAGCTGAGCTGTTGTAGCAGCTTGTCAGTTGTGGCTGACGAAGCCTAGGGGTTGTAGCCCCTTCCAGTTGTAGCTGGAGAAGTTGTATTAAATTTGTAACCCCGGTTGTTGCTGGGTCAAATTGTATTATAAAAGGCTTCCGTGGTTTTACCCCCAGGACTTGGGTTTCCACGTAAAAATCTTGTGTACTGTGCATTTTTATTTGTTGATGATATACTGCTATAATTGGTGATTAGCAACTTGCTCTTGATTAAAAATTTTATAATTGGCAAATACTGATTCACCCCCCTTCTCAGTATTTCAACAGAGGCCACCTCCCCATCCACCTCACTGCAACTCAAGTTATGTGGGGGTTTAACACTCCAAGCTTATGCTTGATTGGATCTTGATTGGAGATTTGATGGAATTCGAATTGATGTCTAGTGTTATTGGCTCCCTCTATAGCCAATTCGAATTAGGGTTGGGTATGGTCTAGTTTTGTTATATAAGGAAGGCATTGCCTCCTCACTTCTCATGGAGATTTGTGCATAGAAACTCTGGAGAATTTTGTAATCTTGTTTAGTATTTGAATAAAGTTGAAGACTTTGGAGGTCAATGTGGAAGCTCTTTGTGTGCCATACTTCATCTTGTATAAGGTGATACCATTTTTTGTTACTTGCTTTTAAATCTTAAGCATTTGATTTTGTGATTTGAAGGCTAACAATCTAGCACAATATTATACAATCTATGCTTTTCTCTTAAGTGTGTGGCTTTCAGGTATTCTCCCAAGTGCAAGAGCTCTTGCTTGGTTTACACATTCATTCTGCAGGTTACCAAAGGAGTTTTTGCTTTAAGAAATCGAGAAACAAAGGGCTTACTTGCCTCATCCATCAAGCAACAAACACTTTATCTATCTGGTTGCTTTTCTCTTCTTTCTGTTTCTATTTCCAAGTTTTGTCTTGAGAAAGTAGCTTGGGATTTGATCCCAAGTGCCACATAATTTTGTGGGTACTTCACTATCCCCACTAGCATCCTTGCGTGCATCCAGCTAGCTAGAAGGTTTTCGGGACTAGTGCTTCTAGTGGTCACCTTGTTCCAAGGTAGATCCCACCTCATTGTTTGATTCTTGTTTGTTTTGACTTGATTTGGCCTTGCTTCTCCTCTCACTCTCATTTTTGTCTTTCTTCATCTATTCGTTTTCTCCTTTGATTTGGCTTTCTCTTCATTGGTTGTCTTCATCTCCTTCTTCTTGCTCTCGTCCCATTTCATTTTCTTCCTCCTATAGCCTTCGTTTTTCTCCTCTCAAGCTCCGTTTCTTCCCTTGCTAGCCTCATTTCTCCTCCTTTTCCTTTCGTCCACCTCTTCCTTCCTTTAGCTTTCGTCCCACTATCTCTTACCTCCTCCTTGCTTTCATTTTTGCTCTACCTTCTCTCCTTCTCTTCCCTCTCGTCCTCTTCATTCCTCAAGCCTCTTTTCGTTCCCCTTTGATGCATCACCTAAAAACATCACAAGAAAAACATAAAGTTTGTTAAGAGTTAGTAGTAGTTAGTTGCATTCCTTTAAAAGCTAGTAGTTAGTTTTGTTTATCATATTTCTCATTTACATTTGTTAGATCTTAATTAGTATTTGCATCTAGTCTCATTTTTAGTTTCCTTTTCAAAGTTTGCATCTCATTTAGAGGCTTAACTTAGTTGCAATTTTCATTTAGATCTCATCTTTTAAAAGGTTTCAAAAAGCTTGCATCTAAAAAGAATAAGCATATAGGTTAGTTTCAACTTTTGCATCCAGATCTATTTTTGCATTTACATTCTAGAGTTTGGCTTTTTCAAAGTTAGCTAGCTTCCATTTTGTTTCTAGATCTAGATTTGTTTTGATTTTTTGTATTAATGCTAATGGGTGCATGATTTTTTTGGACTTTTGTTTGTTGCAAACGTTGAGAAGAGAACAAGTCATTGAAAAGGGAAGCAAGGAGAAGTTTGAACCAAAACCACTTGGAGATTACCCAAAGAAGAAGAAGATTTGAACCAAAAAGACAAAACCATAGTCATTCTCCTTTGTACAAACCCCCAAAAGGGTTTTAGTTTCAATTCTTAGTTGCTTTTCATTTCAAGGGTTTCAATCCCTCACTTTGTAACTGATTAATAAAACAAGGCTAAGTGGGATAAAGCCTCCCATATTTTGTGTTTCTGCTTTTCATTTCAAGGGTTTCAATCCCTCACTTTGTAACTGATTAATAAAACAAGGCTAAGTAGGATAAAGCCTCCCATATTTTGTGTTTCTTCCCCAATTGGGGAAGAGTGTCTTGTTTTTCATTGTCTTTTTAGCTTAGTTTGCTTTTCTACAAGTAGCTTAGTTTCAATCTTGTTGTAGAACACTAATTGCTAGATTAGTTCATGTAGCAAGTAGTTTATTAGCTATTAGATCATTGTTTCATTTTTATCATTTGAGCTATCATTTGGTTTCTTGTTTATAAGCTGCTTGCCTTCTAAAAAAAAACCAAAGACTCTTGAACTTGCCATAACCCAAGTCAAGAGCACTCTCTGTCGGAGAGCATTCCCACTGCATCATCCCTGCATTCAGCATATAGATTAGTTAAAGTCTCTTGAACTTCTGTCATAAGACGAAGTCAAGAGCACTCTCTGTCGGAGAGCATTCCCACTGCATCATCCCTGCATTCAACATATAGATTAGTTAAAGTCTCTTGAACTTCTGTCCTAAGACGAAGTCAAGAGCACTCTCTGTCGAAGAGTTTAACTGTGTGCTCTTAATAAAATATTTTCAAACTCACATTCCCCTTTAAAATTTACTTCGTTGCTTTCCATCACTTAGTATGCTCTATCGACCCTAAAAAGTTGGACTCGTACTCAAAACGGTGATTAAAATTGTTAATCTTGCAAGTGAAAACCATAATAAAATCTTTACCCCATAACCAACGAACCGGCGTTGTTTCGATAAATACTTAGGTATGTGGGCAAATTCCAAGTGGGGGCGTCGGGCTACCTAATCTGGACACTCGCTGGTTAAATTCTCAGAACACCTAGCTTGTGATTCCAGACAGGTCTATCATGTCTTCGAATGGAGCCACTAAAGGTATATTTTTTCCGGTTGGACTTCATCCTTGCTTGCTGAACCTTAATAATCAAGATCATTGAAACCTTCTAAAATAAACCAAGAACAATTGCAAAACATTCTCACAAACAATATTCTAAGACTTGTATCTTCAACATCCCCAAGCACTACACATTTTTTGACTCCATTTGGCACTGGTCATTTTAAACTTTCATATTTTTATAAATATGGGCCATTTGTCCATTGGAAATCGATCTAAGTTATTATCTATGGATGCCATTTTATCAGTCTTCATTATATTGTTTATTTACAAATCTTGTATCTGCAACGTGGATTGCTCTTATCTTGTGTTTATTTATTTCATCTTATAAATTGTGATCTCATCTAAAACTCCTAAACAACAGCCATCTGCATTCGCAATCATTTAAACACTTAAAACACAGAGCCATAGTAAAACTCTTTGTTAGGGACTACCCCCCTTGGCTTCGTTAGGAGTTAGCCTAAACGGAGGAGCTAGGATTCACGTGACAGTACTTGGCTCATTGCTTGCCCCCAAGGCCACACCTTCCCCACTTGTAGTGAGGGAACAACTTTCGAAAGATTTATGTTGCTGGTGTGCATCTCGGCGGACAACAGGCACAAATTGCCTCTTTAAGGCAACTAATGAAACATTCCTAAAAAAAAGAATCAAAGAGACTTTCTGTGCGAATTGTCAATTGCTCAAATGTTGTAATATAGTCCAAAATAGTGTCAGTTTGGCACAACTGGTGTACCCAAGTAGTGAGTGTCCCAATCAAAACGCTCATGAAGGATCTTCACAAATTAGCTCCAAGGGACATAATGGGGATAAGATTTTTAGTGCCAATGCCACCATTTTCGTCATTCAAAATCTAAATATAAAACCTCAATTCTCAACTTTTGGAGATCATCTTTAATGCCATGGAGAGAAAAATAATGTTCCATTTGGGTAACCCAACCCAAGGGACTAGAGCCATCAAATTTGCACATGTCAATCTTCGGAAAGCTATGCCATGAAGCTTTATCTTCGAAGGAGTGAGGTTGTGTTTCTAACTTTTTGGAAACAAAGTGTGAGATCCTAATTCTTCAATGCCAAAGGCTTCAAAGTGGGCTCTTCACATTTCTAAACATATCAAACATGTTGAGTTATAGCATATCCATCACTATACTATCATCCACATGGTCATTGTTGATCTTGTCCATTGACTGTTGCAAGGACTAAAGCATGGCTTGTATGGAGTCTATGTTGACTTGGGGCGAATTTTCGTTTGTTGCTTCCATGTCACCCTAGTTGCTTGGTCCCTGGTTGCTTTAGTTGCGAGTGTTTACCATTGTTGTTGAAAGGTATGTGTCAGGTCCACACAAAAAGGGTTATAAGAGATGTGTATCAAAATGGTCAGCATGAAAGAAGGATTTTGTTAAGATAAGCCACAAAGGGTTTCTAGGACCACCAAAAAAGGGTGGCTAGAGATATATATCAAAACAATCATCACAATGCAAGGATTCATTTGAGGTAGGTCACAAATAAGGGTTTATGAAACCCCACAAATGTTGATAGGGGTATTTCTCCCTGTCGAGTATTATTGTGTTGACAGAATTTCCAAATTCTTGCTAGATGCAAAGATGTAGGAAATTCACGTGGCCACCCACAACGAATCTAGTTGCTACATTGATTGCTCTAATAGTGAAGAATTTTCACTAACACGTTGCAGAGACAAGGGTTTCCAAGGTCTTATAGACAAGGGATTGTCAAGTGTTATAGCTCTTTGATATACGTGCAGGGTCCAACAGTAGTACTCATCCCAAGCTTTAAAGGTGCTAACTAAGCAGGCTCAACCATGCCCTTAACCATACTACCCGACTACCCAAGTAAGCGAGAGTATCTTCCCAAGTGTTGTGCTCAGTGCGACTATAGTAACAAGACAGCCAATTAGAAGTTCTACAGCTGGTCTCAAGCGACCTAGGGGACTTTCGATATACTCGAGGGTACGTGGAAGTGAGATTTTGTGTGCAAGTGTTGTCTGATGCGGTACTACTCGGAGGGGTACCAACAGGAGTTACCACAGTTTCCAACAATTGTACCAACCGAGGTTACAACTTGACAAGGTACCAACTATATTCGTTGCGTGTCTTCTTCTCCAATCACAGGTTTACCCACTAAACGACAAATCTTTGTGGTTATTTAAAGACGTCGGAACACGTCTCTAGCCTAAAAAAAATCCTATGAAATATTGAAGGCTTGTTGACTTAGCAACATGGCTCTAATACCATTTGTGGTGTTCTTTAGCCTTGAAACTTAAAACAACATTGGATATACAAAGGTTAAGACGCAATAAAATAAAATTTATAGAGCAAAACGAGAAACATTAGACAATAGCAAGATAAATATGGCAGGAAACTTTATATTGAGAATAACTTCAAGAAGCACTGTTCAAAAGCCTCTTGAGATAGGCAACCTTTCACTTGAGTAGAGCTTCATTAAACTAATTCTCAACAAACCCTTCATAGTCTTGTAACTCTTTCAATAGGCTTCCTAGATTCAAAACCCTAATGACTTGACATGGTCAAATAATTAACAAGTACCAACTTCCTAGTGGATCTTAATTAATAAAGAGACCCTTTTTACATTGATTGTTGACCACTAACTTACTCAGCCTTATTTCAAAGAGATGGTCATATACAATGTATGACTAACTCCTAAAGTAAGGAAGGTTAGGGTGGGAACCTAACAAAAACTAATAATATAAGATGTCTAGTAATACATCACACATCAACATTGAATCGTGTTCCCAAGTCCTAACTCCTAAGCCTCGAAATATCATCAAAAAATATAATAAATGTATCTCATCATCATGATTCATCTACATAGTACAATGAAATCAAATAAATAAACTAGTGATTCCCTCTACCCCTTTTATGGGTAAGGGTAATGGCTCTTCCTCTAGATGAAAAAGACCCTAGGGCTAGCACTAGACTTTGATGTGTTATAACAGAAGCAGAAGCTAGAATCTAATGTCCTTTAGAAGGAGAAGCGAGAGTCTAACGTGCTCTACTAGGGCTACTACTAGGTTGAACTCAATGTGTCTATGACTGTGTCTATGTCTGTGAAGGTGGTGGCACACTCCCAATCTCAATAGCCACCTCCTATAAAGCTAGCTACTCTAGAACATCCTCCTCTACCACACTCTCCCCGCACCGCACTCTCCCCCACCACCTCCTATAACCAATCAAGGGCCATATCCACAACAAGCCTCTTAGTCTCCACCTTACATGCAGTGGTGGTGTCAATCCCATCCAACAAAATGGCCTCCACATCAAGTGTTTTCTGAAGCTGCCTCACCCACAACCGAAGATTGTAGTAGATGTAGACCATGTCATTAAGGCATTGGGATTACAATCTATATGAGGGTCACAACCCATAAATTATGGTTTGTAATACATAATTTAGAGGGTGATGGGTCATAAAATTATAATTTATAATGAACTCAAATTTTAATTTGAAAACTTTTAACATGTTATCCTTTTTGGTGTGTATTTTCTTAAACATGCTCTAGTTGCAATTGTATCCTAACGAGCTACATGTTTGGCTAAGCACACGCATGGCATTTTTTTGTAAATTGGGTACTCTTGTTCCATAGCTTGTCCGCCAAGCATCTACAACAAATAAGAGAAACATAAGAAATAACATTAAAATTTGAAACAAAGGAAGAAGAGACATTAAAACTTCAAACAAAATGAAGCTTACCAAGCATTTTGGTCTCCATGTTCTGAACAGCCATGTCAAAGACAAATGTTCCACCAGCCATCCTATATATTTTCATTTCTTTAGAAATCTCGGCACATTCACTCAGACTTGGCACCATTCACTGAACAAATGTGAGGAATCCATCCATAAGATCAACATCAAATCTAGAACCACAAGAGTAAGAGGATATGGGGTTGAGGTAGACCCCTACATAATGAATGAAGCGATGGAGTGTATTGTTCCATTGCTTGTCAATCACCCTCCATATCAATAATTGTCTCTCATATCCCTCATCCCCCTTGCCCTTGTAGTAGGCATGGATGGATTCTTTGGCCCTATTTCAAGCCTCATACAAGTAGCCCATTGTGTGCTTGTCTCCATCAACCAAGTGAAGAAACTTTAATAAAGGTTCGTTAATGGCACACACCTCCACTCCTACCCAGAAACTCTTCTGGTATGACACTAGCTTGCATATGACTTGACCCTCTAGTTTAGAGATAAACAATAAAGCACACCACTCATCTAAAAGGAACATTCTCTTCACCACCCAAATACAAGTAAAGAGAAACTGAAGTGAAATAAATCTAGTGGCAAAACATGTGATTTCAAGACACACCAACTCCCTATTATTTGTGAATTCTCTCATCAAGCTAAGCACACTGTATGATTATATATAATTTTTGTGATGCGCCTAATTGATTCAACATCCTTGATATAAGCAATATGGCTCATATCCTCTAAAATCAAATCAATGCAACGAATAGCACAAGGAGTCCAAAACAAGGTTAGATACCTTAGCATAAGCAACCTGCCCTCATTATTCCTCTGGTCCTCCTCCTCTTGTATTCAACATCCTCCTTCCTCACTCTTAATCTGATTGCCACCTTCTATCTTAATTTATTCTCCATCGACTAACTTAGGATATTCATGTTATCACCAAACTTGTAGTTGCCCCTAAAAGGTGGATCCGTAAGGATGGTAGAGGGGATGGGCAACCAAAGAGGTGAACCAAGATAGTCTCGACTCCCAAATGGATGGTTGTCACGCCAATCGAGGCAGTCTTCACTTGATGTTATCTTAGCCCAAGACAACAATGGGGGAGACCCAGATCTACTCTCGACAGGAGAGATCAGACCAAGACACCAGATCAAATCAGACACAGTGAAATACGTAAGGTGTAAGTTGAAGTGAACCCTAGATCTCTAGATGAAGTCACAAGGTGAAGTATGGGTTGGATCAAGAGACAGATATGAAGTTGATCTAATGTGATTATACAAGTGACTTATGAGATTAATTATCCGATCCAAAATCAAGGTACCAACAAATGATGACAATATCCACTGCCTTGGGAACCATGTCCAATGCAGGGAGGTTAGGAACAGGATGGGGCTATCTAGTACCTCTTGATAGACTTGTTTAACAGGTATGACAGTATCAAAGCACACAAAGTCTAGACAGGGCATCAACAACAGGAAAAACAACCTCCTTCAGGGAATGCGCATGGATTACGGAGATCAGTGCCTTAGGTTTGGGCCACTAGGAGTCCTCCAAGGGTGACGCCTTGGAGAACCCACCTAGGGTTTGGCTTGGAACAGAAAACCTAGAAATGTTTTGCCACTTTGCCAAGTAATTAATGCCAAGGAATTTTTAGAATATTTTAAGTGAGGGTTTTGACAGTAAAATAATGATTTCAACGGATTGGAACCAAGAAAAGAAGAACAAACCTGTAGATCTTACCTGGAAAACCTTGTAGATGCCTTAATGATGATGATCTATGCCTTCCCGGTCAATTTGAGAAGATTTGGATGAGTATTCTATGCAAATCGATTTGCCCAAGGAAGCCAATGCGCCCTCCCTCATGCACAACAAACGTCAACAATATCAGATTTGATGCATCAAGAGAAATAGACAAATGCTACAAGATGAAACCATAGATCACAATGATACTAATGATAACCCCCTGATACAAGCAATACCAAGAGAGCAAGTTGAGGAAGCCCTACAAAAACGCCCAAGTGAAATCGCCCTCCTGTAGACAAGACAAAGTTTCCACGAAAATATAGATATCACCACAAATACTCAAATGCTAGGATGCAATAGACTTTCCAATCAACATCGAAGAACATCGGATGCAAAGGAGACCCAAGAATATCCGCAAGAAGTTTTTCTATTATCAAGATTCCAAGAGCCAAAGACCCTTTACAATGAGAAGCTCTCTCCTTTAAATAGGATGGAGAGACACCAAAACCCTAACCACCTTTTGAATGGATGGCTAAGATTAAAAGATCATAATGTTCTAATCTACGGTTGAGATGAGCTCAACATAAAGTACATGGATCAATATAAGAATATAACATGTCAATGGACAAATCGCCCCTAGGAGAGGGGGTCCCACTCAAAGTAACAAAATAAACATGAATAAAGCTCATGGTGGGTCTAGGGGGTAATGTCTAACACCCCTAGTGTGTCCCCATGGCACAATATCATCAAATGACAAGTCCTAGCACCAAATCATGCCTCTCTGGGAAAGTCGTGAGCCTCCAAAGGCTCCAGAAAACCATAAAAAGTGCCGGAGAAATGAGTGTGGGTCCCACTGAATGCTGAAACTGCTAGAGAAGGGGTGGAAGACACCACATTCATCATCAAAACTCAACCCATGCCATTTCCTTGCCTCAGTAGCCCAAATCGAATTCCTCAATAGCCAATTTAACCATTTTTAATCTGCCTCGGTAACTGTGAACCTGCCCAAACTGATACCTGGAGTGCCTGCGCTGTCAAACTGAGCCCACCAGGCTCTCTGGGAAGGGGGTATAATGGTAAAATCAAGTGGTTGGACCACCCCCTCCTCATACAACGTCCTAGGCAAACCAGTCACATCATCTCTCTGCTCTGACAGGCCATCTGACATGGTAAAACTGCACCAGAATGGTAAACTGAGGAAAATCATCACTGTAACTGCCTGGAAGTGAAAACCAACTGTCACATTCAACTCGGAGAGCCCAAATCTATCTAAGGTGTGTACTCATACACCCTATGGATCTCTGCATGATCATATAAAATATCCAATATGCTCAGACAGATAAAATAATAATAATCTATAAATGATCAAATAATGTCGAAAATCACAAATCATAATCATAAACCTGTAACCACTACATGGAAACATCTGGTGACCTGTAATAGACCACATATCATCTATCTACATCATCAGAGGTCTATCCACCTCATGTCCTGTAGTTGACTTTGGTCAAACTGGGTTTGACCAAGTCAACATGACCAATAATATGACCTAGGCTAATATCAAACTGCTGCAAGTGTTAGAGGTTAAAACATGCTTTACAAATCATTCAAGTGATAATTATAACAAATAGTAATCATTTCTCTGGCAATCTAATACCCAAATATAAAGAGTTTTCAATATTTATTATTACTCAGACCAAACTTTCAAGATCATACTCACTTCATAGTTGTGACCATTTTGCTAGTGAAGGGTGAAGGCTGAAACTGAATAGGCTAGGCTAAAGGATGACTACTAACTTGACACTGTGACACTTTGGATATGGAAAGGGGATACACGCTCTAGCATATGCTGGACAAGCAGTAACACAGGGGATGGTCGTGTCTCACAAATGGGTAAGTTACTTCAGAAGTGCTTATTCACCTTGAAAGATGCCTACAACTCACATCCAAGCTGATACAGCTCCGTGAGGATCTTTTCTAAGGCCGCCACGACCAGGTGTCCGGCAAACCGTAACTAGAGACTCTAGGGGACATAACTCGAGCTGTCCCTAACTCCATCTCACATGATAACTCGCAAGCTAGTGAGGGATAAATCAATACAAGTGAAGCCAACAATCGTTTAGATATAACATTTAAGAACCATTACTTTTTGGGGCCTTTGAGTTTCCATAGCCTTTGATCTATGTGTGTTTAGAAACACATTTCATAGATTTACATTTATATAAGGCTTTTATGCTCCACGTGTGTTCAGAAACACTTGTTGCATGGGCTTTACATTTCACATTTACATTTACATTTCAAAGCCAATTTCATTAGGCTGCCTTGCATTCACGTGTGTTCAGAAACACGTGTTACATGAATGGGCTTTCACAAGATATACATTTCATTTCCATACACACTGTATTGATGGTAGCACTATCTGTTTCAGGTTTAGCCAACACAACTTAGGCAACTCAGAGCCGAGACACAAATAAACAGGGAAGCTCATCCAACAAAGAGGCTATAGTGAGGGAAGGTCCTCCATGCCACTAGTCAAGTAGTAAGTCAAGATAATCAATCAAACTAGAAGGTAATGGATGGGTGGAGACAATGATTAATGAAACCAACACTAGCAAGCCAAAGATGGTGGGAATGATCACCTCTATTCTCCCTAAGGAGGGTAAAACCAATGAGTATGGGTCAAGACCTTCTAAGTCTAAGTGAAGACAATATATATAAATGATACAACCAAGTCCACATATCTATATGATCGCCAGATCATGATACTAAATGCTAAGAAATGTCACAAGAATGAGTATAAAAGCAATATAACCATAACACAAAATAATACCTGCTAGGTCATATACCTGTGCACAATAATCTGAACCATCATCTGTCCACTAAGAACCTACTACTGCAACTCTGGGCAATACCAACTACTCTGTAAATGGCTAAATGGCTACATCAGTCATCAAATCTGAGTTTCCTGAGACTCAGTCATGGCATGGGAATATACTGTTGTCCATAATGAAATAATGATCCAATGTAGATGCTCATCTCAGCATCTCAAATGTAAGGGAACTGGCTGAAAAGTGTACTGGAATCTGAATATAGAATATGGTAGCCCGGCTACTATATATGTGATAACAATTCCCTTCTTTGTTGCGCCTTTAGGATGTTAATCCTAATTCTTTTATTATTATTCCCCCCTTTTTTCCTCTCTTCCCTCCCTTGACCATAATCCTTCTCAGAAAAATTAAAATCTCACAACTGTATTTGATATTCATTCCTTAATTAGGTTAATTCCATGCCCTTCCTTGTATATCTTATATTATCATTATTAACATTAGTTTATCCCGTTTAACATTACTTTATGCATATTTATTTTTACCCCCTTTCTCACTCTATGTTAATAATATTTTCTTCCCTTGATCTCGAATCTAATTTATCTCTCTAACCTATTGTGACCATTAACCCCCCCTCTCTGATTTTATTTTATTATTTTTCAAAAATTACACAACGGCTAGTTTCATAGAAATCCTTTATAACCCAAACCTCTTTTCTCACAATCAAATGATTTTCATGGCTCCCCTAATGATGGGTGAAGTGTCGGCCCGCACGGGTGTGGCTCATTGGTGTTTCGCTTGTTATGAAGTCACATGTTGTAAAGAGAGGTCACGAGTTCAAATCACCCGGCTTTACCCGTGTCCCATGCTTGTGGGGTGTGTGGGGCACCTAGGGTTATAGTGGTAGCGGGGATTGATCTCTGGACCACGTGTCACGTGAGTGCCAACCCAATCTCCAGTTGTCGATTCCCCTAGTACAAAAAAAAAAAATGATGGGTGAAGTGTCCACTAAAAACATCGGGACATTTCTTAAACTTCTACACAATTTACATGCTATTATAGCCACATAACTAGCAGCGTTATTCATTATGACTTGGAAAACATTCTGTAGACCTATCTCTTCAATGAACTCATCCAATAACTCACATAATAATGTCGCATATTTAAAATATGCGGATGCATCGATAGATATAATAAACATTGTCCCTTTAGGACAATTAACCATGAAATTAATAAGGTTCATATCCTTCTGATAACTCCAATCGTCTCACATCACAGTGCATCTAGTGATTTTCCATGATCCTTTAAGCTCCTACAATCTACGAGTGCAATCAGCCTTTTCATTTTGAAGGATAGACCCTCTCAACTCCTCATAGGTAGGGGCCCTGTACCCCAGGACAACAATGGAAACAACATCAAACAAAGACTAGTAGAACAGATTGTTCATGGCACTGCTAAAAGGAATGTTAATCCATAGAAAATACCTACCCAGAAGCTTGTCTACTTCTTACTTCTCCTTCATTTTAACCACTAACCTAATAGAAGACTGTGCCCTGCCAATGTTTGTCAAAACAAAAGAAAGTGAGGCCATTGGAATGTGAGGCTGAGGCAAAGGACTCACTTCTTGCAACTCCTCATAAGTAGGGGCTTTGTACCCCAAGCCAACAATGGCAACAACATCAAACAAAGACTAGTAGAACAGATTGTTCTTGGCACTGCTAAAAGGAAAGTAATTCCATAGAAAATACCTACACAGAAGCTTGTCTACTTCTTACTTCTCCTTAATTTTAAGTTTTAACCACTGACCTAATAGAAGATTGTGACCCGCCTATGGTTGTCAAAACAAAGAAAGGGAGGCCATTGAGGGCATCATGGAAGGTGAGGCCGAGGCAAAGCACTCACTTCTTGCAACTCCTCCTGCTGCAAGTTTAACTCTCATAGCTACCCTCTCATATCTCTTTTTACCCATATCCTTAAGTGATTTATTAGAAAAAGCAATGATTTCAACATATGCCTATTCACAGATTCCCTCTTCATGCCTTGGGATGTGTGAATAGGCTTAGTCAAAGGTTGAACTAAGCCATTTGATCAGTTATTTACGTAATATCAACCTCTTAGTGCTTTTCCCTTTTGATATACTTTAACAAAAGTATATCCTCCTTTTGAGGCTTTCTGTTTGGTGTTATTTTAGCCCACGGTAGTGTGATCGAGTGGCAAGCAGCAAGGTGATCGGGCTTGTATATGTTAATTTTTCAGTATTTACTTCAATCTAATCTAGGATCTTAACTGAGAGAACAACATGTACAGCATATCTACAACATATCAATCATGGACACAATAATGCAAGCACACAAGAGACACAGAGTTTACTTGGGGAAAACCATAAAAGTGAAAAACCCCAATAACTTCCTCAGAGATAGATAGAGCAATGATACAACCCAAGCATAAGAGATAGACATCTCCTAGCAGCAGTTTTTCCTCCTCCACAAGTGCGCCACTCTCCCAAGAGTGTGAGAGAGAATAGAATGATGAAATAGAGTGCCTCCCGCACTCTATTTATACTTGACTTGACTAGCCTAATAACCTTTACTAGGTCGGCCTCAACTTAACCACATAACACAATGCTGACTGAGCCGACACCCAATAGGGTGGTCTAATAACCCTTTGACCCACATGGCCGACCCCCAATAGGGTGGTCTAATAACCCTCCGACCCACATGACTTATACAGGGCCAACCCCAACAAGGTGGTCTAATAACCCATCAAGTATAAGTTACGACACTTACAATATAAATGACGACACTTTCATATAGAGGAATAATAACATCTCTATAGGAAAACAAACACTTTCGTATAGAGGAATAATACCATCTCTATAGGAGTACAATATACATATATGAAATACATTCCGAAGTTACATATACATCAACACCCCCTCTTAACTAGGAAGGTATTTCTCGACACAGGTCTTCTAGCACAAGTCTTCTTCTCTAGATCATCGTCACTGCATAATCGTCATCGAGTCATCGTCATCGTCACTGCTGCTGCTATCTCAATCAATCTTTGAATCTACTCGTCATAGGAAGTTCTACAGAGCCAGTCCTTTTTCATACTAGATGTAGGCCCACCACCTGCAGGTCTTCATCATCAATGGCCATACTGTGGATCCCAGGACTGATTACGTGCGTCAACAAAACCTAGCGCAGACTATAGGTTCTTTTACATGTTGACCTTCACAAAACCTACTTAGAGCATCCCAGGATGTTACGAGCACATAGCTCTACCTGTCTGGATCTCGATAGAGCATCCCAGGATGTTACGAGCACACCACTCTACCTGTCCGGATTTTAAAGGATCTTTTCTATGTGAACTTTCGCAAAACCTACTCAGAGAATCCTAGCGCAGACTATAGGATCTCGATAGAGCAACCTAGGATGTTACGAGCACACTGCTCTACCTGTCCAGTTTTTAAAGGATCTTTTCTATGCGAAACTGTAGCAAAACCTACTCAGAGCATCCTAGCGCAGACTATAGGATCTCCCAAGATCTTTTCTATGCTACCAGCACAACCTGTCCACGGCCACAGAGTATCAAACCGATACTCACCATACATCATCCTGATGTACATCATCACATGATCAACCTGATCATCATCATAGCATCAACCTGATGCGTATCATCTGGAGCGACATCCTGAAGCTCGTCATCTGTGATCATCCCGATCATCATAGCATCAACCTGATGCATATCAACTGGAGCAACATCCTGAAGCTCGTCATCTGTGATCATCCTGATCAAACAATATATCCATCTGATGCATACACAGTATCTACCTGATACATATCATACATGATCCACCTGATCATACAATGCATCCATCTGATATACATAATGCATCCACCTGATACATACATAAGTACATGATCACACTGATCATACAAGTATCCACCTGATACATACATAAGTACATGATCATACTGATCATACAAGTATCCACCTGATACATATCATCATACATGATCAACCTGATCATATCCAGCATCAACATGATGCGTACATACATACATATAAATGATCCAACTGATCATATCCAGCATCAACATGATGCGTACATACATACATATAAATGATCCAACTGATCATATCCAGCATCCAACATGATGCATACAGAACAGTAACTGGAGCATCATCCTGATGCTCATAATCCAGCGCTTACATCCACAGCCATGTGAAGGATCCTCCTTCCAACATGCTTGGAATGGCTTCAGCAAATGTCTCCATCACTTCTTCCTCGAAGTGTCGTCAATCTGAAGAACACCAAGCCTCTCTCTGAAGTACTCGAACTTCCCTCTGGCTAGTGGCTTCGTCAGTACATCTGCAATCTGCTCATCCGTCGCAACATACAAGAGCTTCACTGCTCCTTTCTACACCATATCCCTGATATAGTGATATTTGATCTCTATGTGTTTCGACCTGTCATGGAACACCAGGTTCTCAGACAACTTCACACAACTCTGGTTGTCACAAAAGATACCAGTAGCCTCCAGCAGGAGATCAAATAACTCAAACAGTAGCTTCCGAAGCCATACTGCCTCACAACTAGCCGAACAGGATGCAACATACTCTGCCTCGGCTGTACTCAGTGCTACGCAGGACTACTTCCTGCTAAACCAAGAGATCACACCTGATCCCATACTGAAGCAGCACCCAGATGTGGTCTTCCTATCTGCAGCACTGCCTGCCCAATCTGAATCAACATAACCCTCTCGGTTAAACTTTTGATTCGCTTCATACTTGAGCCCATAATCAACTGTATCCTTCAAGTACCTCAGAATATGCTTTACAGCAACCAGTTGAACACTCCTCGGATCCATCAGGAACTGGCTCAATGTGTTCACCGCAAATCAAATATCTGGTCTCGTGTTCGTCAGGTACATCAAGGACCCAATCATCTGACGATACATAGTGATATCAACCTGCTCAGATGAAGCATCACACAGAAGCTTCAGGTTTGATGCCATAGGTGTGGCCATAGCCTTGCAGTCCATCATCCCGAACCTCTTCAGGATCTCTACTACATACTTCCCTTGTCCATGCTATGAATAAAATAATAATAAAATAAACATCAACATATATATATATATATAAATAATAACAACAAACAAGAATAATATAATAATATAATTAATTAGTGAAATGGTGTAACTCTTTATGAAGAGTTGCATTAGACACCGTTTAAACAATTATAAATACGGGAAAGTCTATCTTGTAAAAGACATCATTTTTATATCATCAAATATATTATTCTTATCTATTATTCAATATGAGAGTCGGATTCAACTATTAACTTAGTGAACGGATTCGTTCACCGCATTTGGTATCAGAGCGAGGCTTGTAGCCACCAATCTAGGATCTTGTCCAAAACCAGGCCCGTGGCCCAAAGAAGTAAAAAAGAAAAATAAATAAATAAATAAATAAAAAGGAAAAAGTAAAAGAAAATAAAAAGAAGAAAAGAAAGACAAGTAAAAAAGAAGAAAATAGAATATAGAAATAAATAAAAAACAAGTGAGAAAAAGTGAAAAGGGAAAAAAAAGTAAAAGTAAAGTTTAGAAGTGAGTAAAAGTAAAAAGTAAAAGTAAGAAGTGAAACCGCACATGGTTTTAAGGTGCACGTGGGTTTGTGAGAAGTGGGTTTGGTTTTATTCCCTAAGAACAAAGCAAAAGTGAGATTTGAACTTGGGTGGGGATGGTAACAATCATTCTTCCCAACCACCTAATCTACACACAATCCACAAAGAAATTAATCTAAAGCAAAAGGTTAACGAACGTGGAGATTAATTAATATTGGTCCATAATTGTAAAATATTACAATTGTTTGAGAAATATATAATATTAAAATAATATTATTATTACATTTAAATAATAATAATTATTATAAGGGCAAAGCAATTATTGTTAAAAAAATAAAATAAAATTTGAAGATCGGTTATCACCAAAGAAATCAAAGGAAATCATCCCACTGTCGAAGAAGTCAGAAACCATGGAAGCCGATTTGCGAGAAAAATTAGAAGCCGCGTTAAAACGTTATCTAAAAGGCAATGAAGAATTGCGCGACATAAATAACAGTTCAAAAATAAGAATTGAATTACAAGAAAGGGACAATGAAATAAAAATCTCTGACCAGGAAAGGCGTATAGAAAAATTGAATGCGCAAATTGATGAATTAAAAGCCGAAAATAAATTCAATCAGAGGTTAGGAAATCAAGATATAAAGAAGGAAATAAATAATTACGATGTAGAAATAATACGCTTGAACAAAATCGTTAGCGACAAAGATGAAGAACTAATGCAGTTACGACATAAATTAGAAAGTCAAGAATCAGAGGTCAGCTAGTGTCGACAACAGATAAAAGTTCTTCAACAACAAAATGACGACTCTAAAAAGACACATAAGTTAGAGATCGAGGAGAATAATAAAGCATTATCCAACAATGATGAAGAAATTTTTAGACTAAGAAGTCATAACAAGATACTAGTCACAAAAATTAAGAAGTTGAAAAATAGCCGGAAGATAGAACAATCTATGGACGACATTGAAGGGAAACTTCTAGACAAGCAGGAAGAAAGTAGTTGTATCAAAAGGCATAATGAAGATCTTAAGGAACAACTTAAGACATATGAAGATGACAGAAAATTGCAAGTCGAATTGATTAAGAAGTTTCAAAATGATAACAGGCAGTTAGGAAACAAGTTGGAAAAGATACAGAATGAAACCTTAAAACCTCAAGAGACGAAAATAAAAGTCCCAGCTCAGATCAATGCTCAAAAGACGACACTCGTAAAAGAAAATGACATTGTGAAAATTCCCTATAGACACCCCAACTATAAAAACCGATATTCTGAAAAGTGGGAAATGTCGAAAGACGATGGTACTAATGTGATCAAAGCTCTTAACGACAGATCAATGGGGAATCCCAATAGTCAGCAACAAATCAATTCGGGATGGATTGACCCATCCACATATCGGAAGTTATGCTCTACACTTAGAAGTTCGTACCGACATGTTTCGTCAGCTACGACGTCATAAGGAACGGTGCGACAACGTTATAAGGCTTTGAGGACAAAGCCTTTCTAAGAGAGAGGCAATGCTATGAATAAAATAATAATAAAATAAACATCAACATATATATATATATATAATAATAACAACAAACAAGAATAATATAATAATATAATTAATTAGTGAAATGGTGTAACTCTTTATGAAGAGTTGCATTAGACACCCTTTAAACAATTATAAATACGGGAAAGTCTATCTTGTAAAAGACATCATCTTTATATCATCAAATATATTATTCTTATCTATTATTCAATATGAGAGTCGGATTCGACTATTAACTTAGTGAACGGATTCGTTCACCACAGTCCAAGGAAGATTCCATTTGCACTCTGCCACACCTCCATACCTAGAAAATAGTGCATCATCCACAAGTTCTTCATCTCGAACTTGGCAGCAAGCTTCCGCTGCGTGTCAACAATCAATCTATCTTCACCTGTAATAAATAGGTCATCCATATACAAAAGTAGTATCACTGAATTGCCTTCCTCAACCTTGTAGTAAAGGTTGGAATCCGCTTTACTCTTGGTAAAGCCCAAACTGGATAAAAAGTTGTCTATCCTACCATACCAAGTTCTGCACGTATATGACTCACTGTCATGAGTCTCAGAACCAAGTGGCTGCTCCACATACACTTCTTCTTCAACTACACCATTCAAGAAAGCTGTCTTGAAATCCATCTGGTGTATCTTCCATTTCATCACTGTAGCCGGAGCAAGTACGGATCTAATGGAAGTGTATCTGGCTACAGGAGCAAAAGTCTCTATGCTACCACCTGCAGCATGCTTGATCTTGTAGATCCTCTTGGAAGTCACTACAGACTCCCCTTCAGGTCTTGGGACTGCATCCCAAACATCTTCATGATCGACTGGTACTCCTCGATCATGGCATTCTTCCCGGATCCTGGGAATCTTCAATATCTTTAATATTTTCAATAGATAACTTTGTTGCTGAACAAATGTTGTAGTCATTCTTTTGTAGGTGATGGTATACGATCTTTCCTACACAACAAGTTAAATTGCATGATTAGAAAACATCTCATAGTTTTCAGAACAAATTCTTACACATAAAGAAATATGTCATACAGTCATGCAATTATCTTAGCCAATGCTTCAATACAACATTTATCCATATCACGTAACTTTCCAGATGCCTTCCAATCTCTACCAGAACATTGTTAAGAGTGTGCACAACTCCCAACATGTCAGCAAAGAGGTTTCATTCTAGATAAGTAGCAATGGAATGTTGTATAGTGCCATAGGCCACTTACCCATGTATATTAGTAGTATACTGTTCATCATGCAACTATTCTAATATGCATAATACACAACCTAATTCTAGGAACATGAGTATATGCATTATTGAACAATATTATTTAAACAATAAAATATGCAAGGACTGATAATTCAAATACTTATCTTTGTTTGTTTGTTGGGTTGACTCCCCCTCAGTCTTTGCTTCTTTTCTGTAACTCCATTCTGATGTGGATTGTGAGAAGTGGTCAACTCCCTCTGAATATCTGCATCCTTGCAGAAACTATTGAAGTGTGCTCCTTCTTGATCTTTTCTTCCTTGCAGGAACAACTGGAGTGTGCTCCCTCTTGATCTTTGCTTCCTAGATTACCTATCCTTGAACTTATATCCATCACTATGCATGCTTATTAATATCATCATTGTGTTATCCTCGAGGTCTCATACATAATCACACATTCATTAGTATAATCTTAAACATGTATAGTTATGATCATTTCAAACACAGATAATAAACATTAGTATTCAAGGTTTCAGGGAAGTCTTCTTTTACTCATGCATATTCTTATTTGATCATAGGACTCTTCTAATTAGTTAAATCATCAATCAAGATAGAGACATAAAATGCATAAACCCTTGATTACTTACATTTCTAACTTTATGAATAAACATAACCAATCATACCAAGTATACTTATATAAGGGATCCTAACACAAGGTAGGATTCTAACTTGATATAGGAAAAACATACCTGGATTGGTATGTTAGCTAGTTATGTCTAACATACCCACATGATGTCTTCTTGTTCTCTTCAATGACTTGTGCTAGTAACCTGCATATCTCATAGGTTAACCATTATAGAACCAAGTTATACATACCTCGCAAATAGATCTTCTAAGTGATTCATGACAATGGAATAAATCTTTGTCCTCATGTCATCATGATCATATGTTCTTGAACTAGAACATGATTTGCCTTTCTTGGTGTACCTTTCCTGTTAGCGGACAACATAAACCTCATACAACACCATAATGCATTAGTACAATCATAAGTGTCAACATCCTAATCAATGAATATCTTCTATCATGCATTCATAATTTTATTAAGGTGATACGACAAGTCTAAATTTAATCAAGATTGTACTAACCGTAATAACATGAAGACAAACATACCATAAACTTAATCATGAACAAATATCGAAACATACCTGGATGAGTCATACCTGTCGAAATTGCTTGTAATCTTCTTATGTAAGGCCTTAGCCTCATCTCCCTCTGAAACAGGAACTTCTTCACTTATGCAGGTGACCAATCCATTCTCTTCTAGGATTAACCCAATCCACTTGATTTGCAGGAACTGGATCTGGTGCTGGATTAGGGCTTGTCAGAGAAACCCTAAAAATTCAAACTTTGAATTTCAAACTTCCGAAAGGATAGAAGTATGCGCCTTGATGAGCTGATCAAGCTGGTATACTCATAATTTGAAAACTGCAAAGTTTCACCCCTCAAATTTGCCTTTGAAACTTCTGGATTCACTGAACATGACCCCGAACTAGGGTTTGATAAAGCCCACCCTTCTGCCCAATCAAAAGGTTCGATCCAAAGCTCTAAGCTTCTATTTTTCTGAGGAGCTTCCAGTCGTGGTCACAGATTTCAAAAATTCCCATTTTTGTAGAAGCCCTAATTTTCCACTTTTCTGATCAAAGTCCCGAACTAGGGTCTAATCAAGCCCAGCCTTCTGCCCAACCAAAAATTCTGATCTTGGTCTCTAAATTTCGATTTTGATGAGTAGCATTCAATCGTGGTCTCCGATTACAAAAATTCCAACTTTCTCTGAAACCCTAAATTCCGGAAGCCATGACTGAAGGTGCTCAAAAATAATTATGTTTTGACAGAAATATGTACCTGATTGTTTCTGGTGTAACTCCGAACTTTTCGATCTACAGGGTCTGAAAAATTTTCCTGTGATAGCCCAACCTGTCATCTTTCCAACCCCACAGGTCTGACCTCAAATGGATTCTCTGAGAGAGAGTTATGCCAAGTGTCGCAATGTGACCTGTTTATGGGATAAAACAGGAGAGCGAACTTGTATGGCGTGCCACGTGTCACTGGTTCAGTTTCGGCCTCTGAAAAAGTTACCTAAGAAAGTACAGTCCGTGCACTACCTGTCACTTTTTACGAAATTTCATTTGGAGCTTCCTAGCCCAAGTTATGACCCTTTTGCCAAGGTCACCTGTTTATGACTGAGATCTGGAAGAGGCAGAAACCCTATATTGTACAGATCATAAATCACAAAGTACAACGAATTAGAGGTTGTCCTTTGGAAACAAGGTACATGGGGATCTTAGCTTCGCCCTGTAAGATTTTCAAACCCTGAAACCTCGCCGAAATTTATTTATAGCGAAAATGCTACGATGACTGGTTTTTGCTATATCAAGCCCTAGCATCGTAAGTGCAATAAGTGTCATACATGCCATACCATGCCTTCTTTCAGGCTAGCTTTGACACCATGTTAATTTTTCAAAACTTATTTCAATCTAATCTAGGATCTTAACTGAGAGAACAACATGTACAGCATATCTACAGCATATCAATCATGGACACAATAATGCAAGCACACAAGAGACACAGAGTTTACTTGGGAAAAACCATAAAGGTGAAAACCCCCAATAACTTCCTCAGAGATAGATAAAGCAATGATACAACCCAAGCATAAGAGATAGACATCTCCTAGCAACAGCTTCTCCTCCTCCACAAGTGTACCACTCTCCCAAGAGTGTGAGAGAGAATAGAATGATGAAATAGAGTGCCTCACGCACTCTATTTATACTTGACTTGACTAGCCTAATAACCTTTACTAGGTCGGCCTCAACTTAACCACATAACACAATGCTGACTGGGGCGACACCCAATAGGGTGGTCTAATAACCCTTTGACCCACATGGCCGACCCCCAATAGGGTGGTCTAATAACCCTTCGACCCACATGACTTATACAGGGCCAACCCCAACAAGGTGGTCTAATAACCCATCAAGTATAAGTTACGACACTTACAATATAAATGACGACACTTCCGTATAGAGGAATAATAACATCTCTATAGGAATACAAACACTTCCGTATCGAGGAATAATACCATCTCTATAGGAGTACAATATACATATATGAAATACATTCCGAAGTTATATATACATCAACAGTATAAATGTGGAGACCTAGGTTTAGAATCTCTCAAGTGGGTGCGGATGAGGGCAGGTACAAGTTCTGTGTGCTTCTGACAGCACAGATTTGCCCCTCATAGTGCAGCAGCTTAGCCAAAGAGATCCTATAAGAAGCATAGTGGAAAACATCGCCGATTTCCCGAGAAATTGCGATATTTTCAGCCTACCAATTTTTCCTGCCAAAAAAATTGCAATTTTTTGGAAAAATCGGACCACGCGGCGATTTCTCCTAAAAAATCGCGAGAAGACTCAAAAAATCGCCATGGAGTTTTAAAAATTAGACCAATTGTTTTCATAAGACATTGAAGCTAGTAACAATAAATGGTAATTCTCCTTATCTTTTATTTTCCATCTTTTTACTTAAATTTTTAACATTACCCTTATCTTTTATTTTCCATCATTTTACTTAAATTTTTAACATTACCATTAATTGTTTCAGGATGTTTGAGAGTGGTTCCAACCTCATTAGACTTCATATGCAAAAAGTAGAATTTTAGATCCCTTTCAGAATTCAATAGACTTAATGGTTTTCAGGATTTCAGGATTGCAACATTTCCACTGGATTCTATCATGTATGAGGGTACGGGATTGGAATTTAAACAAGCACATCAAACTAGGTATGTACCTTGATGTTGGTGGTGATGATGCCTGATTGTTGAAGTTGATTGAACTCCTCTGTTATGACCTTAATTAAAATATACCATTCAATTAAGCAAAATCACTTATTAAGCATGGGAAGCTTTTTCTACCTTATCTTAACGCTTGGATTAGGAAGTTTCATCAAAATTGTAGGGTTTTGACAAATGTCCTTGAAGGATTAACTTCAAGATTCGAGGTAGAGGTAAGGGCTAGAACCTAGAGGAGGGGGGAATGACCAATGTTCCAACCAGTGTTGAAACTTCCAAATTTCCAATCTTTGAAACTTTGATGTATCAATTTTTATTTGGCATCCACTACATCATATATATCAGTACTTTCTCCATATTTATGTGCCAATGTGTTTATCTAATGTTGTTGTTGTTTTATATGTTTAAAATTCTGAAAAAAATGAATATATTTTGTATTTTTTAATGCTTTCCGCGGTTTGCCGGGTTTGCCAGTTTTGCCGATTTTTTCGCCGATGTTTCCAAGGAGTTGTATTCAGGACCCTTGCCAATGCCGATTTTTTCCACTGTGATAAGAAGTATTTCTCAAAATAAAAATAAATATCAAGCTTCATATTATATGAATGAGAACTTTTTATGACAACTGTAACAATCTCCTTGGAACCAAATTTTATATTTGAATATAGTATGGTGTTTCATTTCCTTCAACAAAAGGCTTGAATCAGATGCATGACAATAACCAGTAGACAAAAGATCAAACTTTTCTCATCATTATAAAAACCGTGACCTCTCAAACACCCAATATACCATAACTAGGCATCATACAATTGCAAAACATCTATCACACTAAACCTGTGGGCATTGATCTATACTCACACAGTTCTGCCAATCAGAAAATAATTATTCAGAAGATGTCCATTCATTCTAATTCCTTTGAAGTTCCTTTGTGTTTGACTAGAGAGAAAATGTCAGTCTCTCACCATTTCATTTACTGCAGACAACAAATCACCACGAGCCTTTGCAAAGTGCTTCAGTTGACCACCAATGATGTGGATAAGATGTGCATCAAGGGCCAACGCCAATGGCATGCCAGGCCTCTGTACTTTAACAGCGACAAGCTCTCCAGAATGAAGCTGAGCTGAGTGAGTTCCATCATCAAAACCACTAATTATTCATATTCAATAATCCCCAAAAGAAGGTAAATACACCCCACCATATCACTGACCTCTTTCAAAGACCAATAGCGATAGGAATTGTTTCCAACTATTCTGATTCTGCTCACCTTTATAAACCTGTCCCAACGATGCTGCAGCAATAGGTTCTGAACTGATATTGGCAAAAAGCTTTGAGATTGGTGCACCAAGCTGGGACTCAATAGACTGAATTGCCACTTTACTAGGAAATGGTGGTATTTTGTCCTTCCATCATAAAAAAGAGAGAGCAGTTAGTTCCAAAAAGCATGACAAGTGCTAATTTAGAAATGACCATACATACTAAAATTCCTAATCGTAGTTTGCATACATATTTAATATTTGAACCGTGAGGATACAGCGATTCCAATTACATCTATACAAATACAAATTGTATTAAAATTCTAAATGGAATACCATAATCAGTCCAACAGCTGTGCAGGGGCAAATCCTTGTGATACAACATAGAATCAAAGTAAAAGTAGTTCAATTTGAGAATCTTAACAGACACTCCCGAAAAGAATTCAGCCTAGGATGGATGAATCCTTTTACAATGCAACAATATTTTGAAGCTTCAAATATACCTCCACTCCGCTACCTCAACCCATGGCAGCACCAAGAATATTTGATCAAGTGAAAGAATTACAAGCTAAAATCAAGATTTTTCCAAACACTGTAAATCTCTAACCATGCTTTGAGGGCAAAGCATATTCTAAGGGGAAGGACCTGTAATATACCAAAATCAAGCAGAAATCCATGCTCTCTATTGTGGAATTAGTATCCTTTGTTCACAGCAAATTAAGCCAGTTGCGGTTTTCGGGGACGACTCCTTAATCATCAGCTTGGTTAGGAAGAGGTGAATTGTCAGACTCTGCTCTATCCTGCATGCTGCTGAGAATCCTTGATCTCCTGCCCTCCTTCGACAATGTTCATTACTAGCATGTTCGAAGGGAAAACAATTGCATCACCGACTCCTTGGCAAACATAGCAACTCGGCTAGGAAAAGGTATGTTTGAAAAATATGGGGAACCCCCCAAACAAGTATGCATTCCATAGCATCTTGTTTTCAAACATGAACCATATCATATCTCATTTAGCAACCACAAACCTCACCATTTATTGGAGCAATGACAAATTAATGCGCACAAGTGGTAGCGGGCATGCCATACAAGTGGCAGTGGGCATAACTACGAGGGTGAGGACAGAGGGAGGAGCCTTAACTCCCCCTTGTGTCCCTGGTGTTTTCCCACATTCAACTTCACCTCGGCACAATTGGGAATTTATGTTGGAAGTTATGGAGAAACAGTGAGAAGGTGGAATATTCGGGCTTGTCTCAATGCCGAATCTCAGAGATGAAGGTTGGTCCTTGGACTCCCCCCCCGTGTTCATTGGTTCTATGATCTATCATCAGGTGTGAATGTGGTTGTGGTGCTTGCATTCATGGTTGGAAGGTTTTTGCTTTGTCAGATAGAAGAAGCAGGGCATGAGAAGAGTGTTTTCTTTAGAGGTAGGTGGCCTCCTCCTCTCTCCTTGGTTTTACTCAGAACTTTATGTTGAGTCTTTGTGAGCAGCAGACAGACAGTTCTCCTGTTAGAAATTTGTGTGGGGTTTTGGTGAGTCGCATCTTAGTTGGCTATGTAGAGAAGCTGAGGGAAGTTCTCTTCAATTGCCATGTTGTAATGGCTAACAATTCTGGTTTTGGAGGAAACTCTAATGATGCACTAAGTGACATTAGGAAAATTCTAAGGCATCTCTCCAACCCGTTGGAGGGCATGCACCAAGCAATTGAATATCTTAACATTCATATGGAGAAGCAGGGGGCAAAGCAGGAAGAATTGGAGCTTCGTTATAAGCAGCAGAGCAC
Organism: Larix kaempferi; assembly: GCA_027924585.1. NCBI lineage: Eukaryota > Viridiplantae > Streptophyta > Pinopsida > Pinales > Pinaceae > Larix > Larix kaempferi. The sequence continues at coordinate 2,608,038 of BSBM01000254.1, forward strand.
AAAAGCTGAGAAAATGGAAAATGATCTTGATATGCACTATAACATAATATTAGGATTTGCAAGGAGCTCACAGTCACTGCTCCTCGCCAAGTGTCAACAGGTTCAGTTAAGGGAGGGAGCAATGGGTAGATGAATACACAGTTAAGGACAGCAAAAAACCCCACCTGATCGATACCTGGGAATCAGGATGGAAGATATTTCAATGGAAGAGGCTCACAGTGGGCAGCGTTTTGCCCAAGATTAGCATAGTTACCTATGTTTACTTGTGTTTTGTTATCTGGTACTTTTGTCAAGCAGTATAGTTTTTAAATGTTTTTAGACAATCACTTCTAGTTTATAATAAGGATATCTTGAGACAGTCTTCAGTCTGCAGATTCAGGTTTGTGAGACAAAATTTCGTCTTTTTGAACTCTATATAACTTTGGTTGTTTGGCCTCTAACTGTGTGTGTGTGTGTGTCCTTAACTGTTTCTATGAAAAAAAACGTGCCAAAGTATATTGCTAACACATATAATATGTCATATATATAATAATATATAAATATATAACATAAAACCTAGTTATGTCAATAGGTGCCTCTTTCCAACAGTCACAGCCCTTCCCGTGACCTACCCCTTAAAATTCTATTTATTCAATTCACCTTGGTATTCTTTTGGATCATCTCATTCATATATCAACAATTATTATTTTATCTTTTATGGATTTCATGGCTTTATCCTGTTTATATGGATTCTCAGTTAATGAACAATTTGGTTCATACAGGAGGATCTTTGCATTGTTTGTTACTGTGCAGTGTGATCATATCAGTGTTTAAAAAAACTATTTAGTAATATAGAGTATCTATCTAATCAGGATGCACAGTTTCAAAAACACCTAGACTGAAAATCACCTATACAGAGACAAAAAGGATGATGACTGATTTTCTCCAACGACGACTGCTCTCAGCCAAGTCACAACATTCAACATATTTCTAGATAAAATATAAATTTATGAAATTTTTCCACAACAAAATTATCATTTGAATTCCATATCTACAGGTCTCATGCACTGAAAGAAAAAATGAAGGACGATAACAATAAAAACACATTTCACTGTTCATTCATACTTGAAGAAGAAACTAAATATGATTTGATCTTGCTCTTATACAGTAATGCAAAATCTTTTACAATGCAGCCATTTTGTTTGAAGCTTCAAATATCCTTTCGTTCTGTTTCCTCAACCCAGGACAGCATCAAGCATATCTGATCAAGTCGAAGAATCACAAGCTGAAAACGAGATTTTTCCTACAACGGAAACTCTTTAAAACCATGCTTTGAGGGAAAAGCATATTCTAAAAGGGGGCCCGTGATAAACCAAAGTGCATTGCTAACATAACTAATATGTTATTATTTGTTAATATAAATATATAACATATAAAACCTAGTTACACTAATAGGCACCTCTTTTCAAAGGTCACAGCCCTTCATGTGACCTACCCCTTAAATTTTTTATTTATTCAGTTTACCTTTGTATTTTTTGGATCACCTCATTCATACATCAATAATTATTATTTTATCCTTAAAGGCTTTCATGGCTCTGTCCTATTTAGTATGGATTCTCAGTTGTCATGTCCCTTTCTGAATGACCTCCATGGAGACAACTTATTAGCCTACCCAGTCCCCGTAAGCTATAGTCGGCGGAATAGGGGATTAATTAATTATTTAATGTCACCTAGGCCCAAAAGAACTTTATAAAGTGACATTTAATAATTATTTCCTAAAGTGACTTTATTAAAGTCTGACTTTATAAAAGTCACTTAAGTTAAGAGTGGCACAAAAGGGTAAAATTGGGCCAAAAAGGGTTAACATGAGAATAAAAGCCACTTTCTCACTAAAAAGTCCATTTTAAATTAAAAAGTGAGAAAAGGCTGAGAAAGGAAAGTTGAAGAGTCACAAGAGAGAAAAAAAGTTATAAAAGTGAGAGAGAGCCCACTCTCTCATTCATTATTGCCATTTGCATTTTAGAAATTTTGAGAGCTCTTGAGCTTAGCTTCTCTTAAGATGAAACCCTAGGAGGAGGTGAATAGTTTTGGTAGTGCAACAAATCTAGCCTAACTATCGGAAGGAGAAGATCACACAGGTTTTCTCATTGTATTTCATTGCCGTTAATAGATTTGCTAGTGTTCCTTCCAGATCTGAGTTGGTTGTGAGATTTCAGTGTATTGTTCAGAAGGCACTCTTGTGACAAAGATATTCCAGTCCTTTGGTGGAGGTCGAGTCTCATCTTCTTGTGGCGAAAGGGGCGCAGTTGTGGAATGAGACTAGCAGTCAGAGAGAGGCGAACTTGATTCCCTCTTCTCCATCTTCATCTCTGTGCAAGGAGGACGCAGCACACTTGGTCATTTTCCTAGGAGAAGGGCACACCACTTTCAGGAGTTGAAAGACAAAGTGGAGTTTGAAGGAAAGTAAAATATCAGACCTCTGCTGTCCAGTGAGAAGATCGCTATATTTGCCATGAATGAGAGTGGAAGAGTATTTGGACTGATTATTTGTAGCCTACCATAGCCATCATCACTGCCAGTCTCCATCTCTCTACTGGTTCGACTGTAGCAGATTTTACACCAAGAAGGGAGGTCGATCCACTGTTCTGGAGCATTGTGCACTACATAAAGGAGTCAGTAAGGCAATGGGTGAACAACCAGGCTCTAAAGAAGCAATCTTTGTGTGACTGATACTATTCTGCTCCAAGCAACTTATTCATTGTATCAGCTGTTGGGTACATTTGTGGACAAAGAAATCAGTGTAAACATTCCAGCTTGCCATCATTGTGTTGTGAAGACTAGAGGATAGAATTCCATGGCTCACTGCTGTCACATTGCGGAGTCATTTTCAGTACTCTTGTCCATCTATTAATGCAAGGAGACACTCCATATTTTCCAGGCATGTTGTCTATTTCTTGCTGGAATATGCAGATCCGATTTTTTCTTTTTGATTATTGTCACTATAGACTACTGGGCATAATATTATATATATGTTGAGCCCACCTTGTCCACCATTGGAGGAGTTAAATATCACAACAAGTACCAAACAGTGAGCCCAAGGTCTGATATATGACATGTAGCTACAGTAAGAAATATCCAAAGTGCTTCAATAAACTCCTTGGCCACATGTAACCGTAGAAGGTTATCCAAAGATCAGATTTATAAAGGAAGAGTATTCTACAGCAGTGCAGTGTCTCTTAACCCCATTGGTATCTTAAGGTCACAGTCAACAGTAGCATATAAACACCAGATCTGAAATTACTCAATAAGCCTTGAAACATACAAAAAAATGGGCACAAACCACCATTAGAAGACACCATAAAGCAGGGTCAAGTGGGCCGAGATAGACAAGGGTCTTTACGTCAGTTAATGAACAATTTGGTTCATAACAGAGTAATTTTGCATTCTTGTTACTGTGATCATATCAGTGATTCAAAAAACTAATCAGTAATATAAAGAAGTATCTATTTAATAAGATGAATAACTTCAAAAACAATAAAAGACTGAAAATCAATTTACAGATACAAAAATGATGACAACTGATTTTTTTCCACAAGAACTACTCTCAGCCCTAGTCATAACATTCAACATATTTCTAGATAAAAAATAAATTTATCAAAGTTTTCAACCACAAAACTATCTTTTGGATTTTATATATATAGTCACGACATTCAACATATTTCTAGATAAAACATAAATTTATCAAACTTTTCAACAACAAAACTATCTTTTGGATTTTATATATATAGGTCTCATGCACCGCAAAGAAAAAAGAAGTATGCTAACAAATAAAACATATTTCACTGATCATTCAAACTTATAGAAGAAACTAAATGTGATTTGACCTTGCTTTTATAAAGTATTGCAACTTTTTAGCCAATTGCGACAATGGAAAGCATTGGCCCTTTTCTATGACCTTCGGCAATCAACCTGCATAAAACCAAGGTTATGATCTTCAACAGGTCAAAAAAGATCTTCTCATACTACTATTCTTCAGAGGGGAGGAGACTGAGATTACTAGCTCATACTCATACCTAGGGGTTTAGTTCTCGGGGCCTCTTTTCAGATTGAGGAATGCTTTTCAACCCTGAGTCAACAAGGTCTACAGCTCCTTATCCCTACTCAAGAGACAGTGTTTTTTACCTCATTTCCAGGACATCTCGTCGAAGATGTCTCTCATTGTGACTGCAACAGAATTGAAACTCCTCTTCTACATATACATAGATCACAAGCTCATCTCTAATGGACATCTTAACTAGGTGGGTCTTAAATATCAAGCACATTCTCAATGTGCTTGATATTTAAGACCCACCTAGATAATCATCTTAACTATCTCGATCTATATTTTGGTGGACATCTGACTCCATTTGTCCTTCCAACTAAGGCACTAGTCCTCCTTGAGGCAAGTCGCACTCCTTGGGTAGGTGGCCATTTGCTAGATCCCATATTTGGGTATTGCTAATTCTTGGTCAAATCCATAGATCCATGCTATAGCATACCCCCTAGTGCCTTTCATTTCAAATTTGACCTTGTGGGCCCTATTTGGACCATTTTCCACTTTTTAAGGAGTGGGCCCCACTTGGGTAATTTCATGGCATTAGTTCTGTTACCAGCTATTTTGTACAATAGCTGAATTTCTTGTGAGCCGCCAGTTTCATGAACATGTTCTATGTTCATCGTCAATGTTCAGAAGTTCAGAAGTCTTTTTCAGGGCAATTTTGCCCCATTTGTAATAACTGCATGTTCATACACCCATGGGGAAAATGTAAAAAGTTGGTCTAAACGGGGTTCTTTTATAAAAGACTCGGCTATACGTAGGTTTAGCCATTTGGGGGATACTCTAGAGTGTTTTTTCCTTAGGAATTATGCGCTACTCATCAGTGGCATATAATGCCTGAGTTTTTCACTCAAAACTCCAAAGCTGGAGTATTTTCCATGGTGGTCAAAACCTAAGGTGGTTATTAGAGTCTTGTGTCTAGGATTTTTTACGTGTTAGCCATCTCGATTAAGCCGTATGAACATGCACTAGGTCCCCTAGGAGTTTCATTTGATTCCGAGAAAAATAAATTTTTCCGTAATTTAGACCATTTTTTAATGGTTTAAATGGAATTTTTCTAAGTGTGATAAAAACCTCATCCGGAGGCGGAATTGGGCGTGGGAGGTCTCGTTTTGACGCTCAGAGAGTCCTCTTTACCCTGGCACCCTCATTCTTCGGATTCCAGGTAGTTACGTCACCTATGGGGGAGTTTTGGCTAATAATGCATCATTTTGGCACTTAATTGCTAAAAATGGTGAAAATGCACTAGAGTCCAAAAATCAAATAAGTCAAAAAAAACATTAAAAATTGATTTTTTAAAGGTTGAATATGGTTAGTGAGAGGTGTACGACTACATCCAAATAATAAGGCATGCCATAAATCAAAGTTTGGATATGTCAATTGAATGAAGGGAGTGACGTGAGCATGTTTCACGTGGGCATTCGCATGGGTCATGGGTGAAGGCTCCAAGTCACTTGTATGGTGGGATATCATTTGAATTAAAATCATATGATAAGTAGAACTTTGGATAAATCATTTGAAGTTTCAAATCATGAGAAGCGTGCATCCTTCACGTGATCCCCCTTCACGTGGGCAGCCACCATACAGCAAATTAGTGGGGGCATTTTTTCCAAAGTTGAGGGCATTGGTTACCATGGAGAGAGGCTCCACCTCATCTCCCACCAACCCCAGTCATGCCAACCCACTCGAGATCATCAACTCCAAGCTTCGCCTTCCTTCATTAGCTCACGCTTTCCTTTGATGGTCCACGTGATTTTGAGGTGGCATTTACGCATTAGTTGGGTGATAGTTCCTATGAAGGAATGGGGGGCGCCTTGCCAAGGTGGAGGCCACCTCCCCATTCACCTACCAAGAGCTCGACTTTGTTATTTGTGATTCGCTCCAAGCCATGGTTTGATTGGAGTTCGACTTGTGTTGATTGGAGTATTGGCTCCCTTGCATGCCAAGTTCGATTTGGTCTCTAGCTCTCTTAGTTTTTGTATAAATAAGAGCACTTGGCTATTGTTTTATGTGGATAATTTTGAGTAAGATTACTCTAAGGAAATTGTAATAGCTTTTGCTTCGTATTGTTAATAAAGATTTTCGACTTTGGAGGTCCATGAGCTCTTGCATGTGGATGTGATTTCATCTCTTGTTGAGGTGACATCTTCACTAACCCTCTCTCATCTTTTGCATTTGATTATTGGTTTAAAGATTGCTAGCTTGTGAAGGCTCTTGAAGCACAATAGATTAGCCATTTACAGTTGCTAAGTTGGTTATTTATGCTTGAATGATTAGTATTTGGATGAACATTAATATTCAGTTATATGAAATGTTGATTTAGATCTTATTATTTGAGTATTCTAGCATATCTTTTTCCATTCTCACTTGCTTGTTGAGATTTGTGTTTGATTAGGTGTTACTAAAGTGGAGAAGGGCAAGAGTTCAGCTGCTTCAAGCCCATGCTCCATCTTCAAGTTTTATCTGACTCAAATTGTGATTGCAAGATCTACAAAGCTCAAAGTTTTTCATCTTAAGAAGGCCCAAGGAAATCTTGTTCTTATTGTCCATCCTACAAACTACATTCAAACTTGGTCACTTGGTTACCTTGGAAGCCCTAAACACCTCTCTTGCTTTCGTTTTTGGCCTCCTACCCTTGCGTTTTTGCCTTCTCCTTAGCCCTTCTTCTCCCCTAGCCTCGTTTTCTCCTATCCTCTTTCCTTTCATCCACCTTAGCTTTCCCTTTCGTTTTTAGCTTCCCCAACCTCTTCTTTCGCCCTCTCGTCTCCCTCCTCTTCTCTCCCTTTCGTTTCCCTATCTTCTTCCCCCTTCTAGCTCCCTTCTCCCTTTCCTTTTTGTCTTCCCCTACTTTGCTTCCCTCCTCCTTTGCCTCCTTTCGTTTTAGCCTTTGCTTGCTTCCCATTCCCCCCAAAAACTTTTAAAAACTTTAAAAAAGGAACTTGCATTTCCTAGTTTTAGTCTCATCCTAGTTTATTTTAGTTTGTTTATTTGCATGTTAGTTGGTTAGCTTGCATATAGTAGATTTCATTCTAGCTTAAAGTATTTTGATAAGTATCTAGATCTTAGTTCATTTCTTAGTTTGCATTTTAATCTAGTTTCATGTGAAGTTTGGTTTTAATACTTAGATCTCATCTTAAAATTCAAAACTTGCATTTTAAAGTTGATTTGGCATATAGACTAAGCTTGTTTGCTTGCATATAGATCTTAGATTTCAATTTCTAGATCTTAGACTTAGTTAAATGCTTTGATTTGACAAATGCTAGTGGGTGCTTGAAGTTAACTTTTGTTGTAGGTACTTGAGAAGAAATAAACCAACAAGAAGAAGAGCAAAACCCAAAGAGGAAAACTAAACCAATAAGAAGATTCAAAATCAATGAAGAGGATGATAACCATGAAGACATAAAACCACTCTCCTTTGTAAAAGCTATCAAGAGCTTCTTAATTTCGTTTCAGTTCATTTCTTTCAAAGTCCTTTTCAAGGGTTAAATTCCCAAGGCAATTGTACTTAGTTTATAAAGTTCATAAGTGGGGTTTTTAATCCCCCACATCCAACTTCCCCCATTTGGGGAAGTTTGTAGTGTTCATTGGTTGGTTTGATCTTTAGCTTAGATTTTATTTCATGCTTACATTAGTTTTCCATTTATTTTACTTAGAGTATTAATTGCTAGCTTAATTCATTTTGCAAGTAGAAACTAATTGCTAGTTTAGATTTCATTTTCCACTAATTGCTAGAATCATTTTTTGCATCAATTTTTGAGCTGTCACTTTTGGTTTCATAAGTTTATAATTTATCTATCTCTAAAAGGAACTAAAGTCTCTTGAACATGTCATAAGACAAGTCAAGAGCACTCTCTATCGGAGGGCATTGTCGCATTGCATTCAACATATAGATTAGTTAAAGATTCTTGAACTTTGTCATAAGACAAAGTCAAGAGCACTCTTGTCGGAGAGGTTTCATTGTGCTCTTAATAAAATACTTCAAACTCACACCCCCTTTTTTAAAATTTATTTCGTTGCTTTCCACCACCAAGTATGCTCTGCCTTCCCTAAAAAGTTGGATTACTCATAACGGTGACTGGATTTGATTAATATCACAAGTGATAACCGTAATAAAATCTTCAACCCCATAACCAACGAACCGACGTTGTTGCGATAAATACTCAGGTAGTGGGAAAATTCTTGCTGGTGACGCCGGAATCAACCGTTATCATAGAGCTCTAGCTTGCTGGTTAAGTCCCTTGGACACCTAGCCTAGAGTACTGGACGGTCCGTCAGGTCATCGAGAGGAGCCACTGAAAGTATTTCTCCCAGTTGGACTTCAATACCTTGCTTTTCTTAACCTTAATAATCAAGAACACTTAAAACATTCCAAAATTTACCAAGAAGCATTGCAAAACGATCTCACAAACAATTATATTTGACTTACACATTTCAGCATCCCAAGCATCATTTTTTGACTCCATAAAGGCACTGGTCTCTAAAATTTACATGTATCACCTTAATCTGGACCATATGTCCTTATTATTTGCTTAAGTTTATCTTGTGGGTGCTTCCTTAAATTATAAGTCAATTTATATATTTTTTTCATCTTGATATCTGCATCTTGTAAATCGCAACGTGGATTGCATGTTGATTGTGTTCTCATCATCAAAAAACTCCTAAACAACACCCATCTGTATCCATACATCACCTAAAAACACTTAAAAAACAAGAGCCATAGAAAACTCGTTGTTACGGACAACCCCCCTTGGCTTCGTTAGGAATTAGCCTAAATGGGGGAGCTGGGATTCAAGTGACAATACCTAGCTCATTGCTTGCCCCCAAGGCCACACCTCCCCCACTTGTAGTGAGGAGACAGCTTTTGAAAGATTTCTGTTGCTGGTGTGCATCTCGGCGGACAACAAGGTCTTCTTTAGATCTACTTACTTAAACTCATAAGTGACCTTAATCAAACACTTGGTTGAAACACTTGTCCCTTGCTTAAGCCTCTCAACCAAGCCATAACCATCTCGGGTCCACTTATCTTTCTTGATCGAAATCATGCACCATTGATCTCCTTGCATAACTTTACACATTTCCCTAGGAGTCTTTGGGTTAGCTAGTCTTCATATATTGGCTAGGGTCTCCCCCTTGATCTTGACTCTTCTTGATCTAAAGTGAAGGTTGCCTCGGTTATCGTGACACCCACTTGCATTGGGAACCGTGGCAAGCCTTGGGTCACCTCTTAGTTGTCCCAACACCTCTACCATCCTAGATGGGATACCTCTAGGGACAACTACAAGTTGTGTGATAACAGGTAATTCTAACCCAAGGTTTACATTGATTCTTTCATTTCTTTCAATACATCAATAACTTCTCCCGAAGGAGGTGCTACAATGGTTTAATAAAGTACAATATATAATACAATAAGAATAACTTTCGAAGTTATATTATTTCCAACAAGTAGTCAACTCAAAATGGATCTATAAGATCAAGCATGCTGCAGACGGCAGCATTGTAAAGTATAAGGACCAATTCATACCCCAAGGATTCTCTCAGAAAGAGGGAGTGGACTATGATGAGACCTTTGCCCCAATAGCCTAATATGCATCCATCTATGCAGTTATGTCCATCGCCACTCAGATGGGATGGAAAGTTCATTAGATGGATGTCAAGACGGCTATCCTCAATGGTGTTATTGAGGAAGAGGTGTACATAGAGCAGCCTCAGGGGTTTGAGGTTCATGGCAGAGAAACTCATGTATGCAAACTGAAGAAGGCTTTATACGGGCTCAAAGAGGCGCCCAGAGCATGGTACTCTAGGATCGACAGTTATCTCCAGAGCATTGGTTTTGTCAAGAGTGATGCGGATCCCAACCTATATATATTGATGGTTAAGGGTGATCCACTCATTCTTGTTCTTTATGTAGATGACATATTCTTGACAGGAGCAGAGAAACTAGTTACAGGATGTAAACGGGATCTGGCTCAAGAGTTCGAGATGAAAGATATGGGATTAATGCATTAGTTTCTGGGATTGGAGATTTGGCAGCAAAAGAGTCAGATCTTCCTTTGGAAAGAAAATATGCAATAGAAATCCTCAAGATATTTGGCATGGAGGATTGCAAGCCTATGGCTACACCCATGACCACCAACCTTAAGAAGCTGAATGTGTCAGAGTCAGAGAAGGTTGATCCCACCATCTTCAGGCAGTTGATCGACGGTCTGATGTATCTGACCAATACAAGACCAGATATATGTTTTGTAGTAAACACTCTCAGTCGGTATATGTTTGATCCCAGGAGAGTGCACTAGATTGCAACCAAGCATACATTGAGGTACTTGTTGTCCACTAAGTTGCACTCAGGTGGACTCCTTGTGAACCTCAGAAGACTTGAACAACTTACATTGTTCATTGCCAGAGTTCAGAAGTTCATTAGGCCAAATTTTTGGCCCTTTGTAAAATTTGCATGGCCAGACCTCCATGGGGGGATTGTAATAAGTTGGTCTAAGCATGATACTTTTGTCAAAGGCTTGGCCTACCTTAGGTTTAGCTATCAAGGGGATACCCTAGAGTGTTTTTTCGTTAGGAATTATGCGTTGCGTTTCAATGGCGTATAATCCCTGAGTTTTTCCGATACAATGGGTGATTTTTTCGCTCCTCTCAACATTGCTCAGATAGCAGGTCAACCACATGATCTTCCAAATAAGGCCATCGACAAACTTCCCACCTTTACCGGCACTGATACTGTTACTGCTGCGCAGCACCTCACTGCTTTCTCAAGAATAAAAAGTGGATATGTTAGGGATGCTACTCACAGACATGAGGATGTATACATGAAGTTGTTTGCCTTATCCTTAGAAGGAGATGCTGGTGACTGGTTCATCAGCTTGCCAACCAACTCCTTTGCCACCTTGGCTGAGTTTTCAACTGCTTTCACCAACAAGTATGGTGAGAGAAAAGAGCCCCGTCATCAACTTGCTGCTCTAACAAACATCAAAAGAAGTGAAATGGAAACCATGGAAGATTTCAACAAGAAGTTCACCGATTTATACAATGCAATCCCTACAGATTACAAGCCAACTCCACATACTATACTGGTTTACTACATTGAAGCTTTGAGTGGAGAAATGCAATATCAACTCAGGGATAAAGAACCTGCCACTTTGTTAAAGCACAGACAATGGCATCTAAGATCGACAAGAACATGCAGTCCTCTGGAAAGTCAAACTTACCTGGTTACTCAAGAGCTCAAACTCCTTTAAAAACAGTTGAGCCTAAAGATAAAGATCCTCTAGCTGCATTAAAAGAATCCTATGAGAAAAAGATGATGGATATGTGTGAGAGGATGGAAAGAGCTGAACAAAAACATGTAGTCCAAATGAAAGAAGTTCAAAACAAGATAATAAACATGGAAAGGGCACATGTACAACGAGTCCAGCAAATTCAACAAACTCAACCAATTCAGAGAAATTACCCTCCCAAAAATAACTGGCAAAAGAAAGCTCCCGAAAATGAAAAGAGGCCTCCAACTCAGATAGAGGCTGCTAGCACAAATGAGGTGTACATCCCATTTTGTAGAGCTTGCAAGGACTTCCATGAGGAATTCGCTTGTTACTTTGCAAACTATGTACAAGAGCATGGTTATCCTGAAGGGGAGGGTACCAGTAATCCAACATCAAGCGAGCCTGAATACATAAATGTTGTAGGAGATATCCGCAGTGTTCCTAGAGAAAACTGGAAACCTGTTGACAATGAACCAGACAACATGACAAAAAACTTTGGAGGAAGACCATCCAATGAACAGCTCCAAAACATGCAGAGATTTAAAGGGGTCGGATACCAAAGAAGATCAAATCCTGCACCTGCTATACAACCTCCCAAGGTAATTATTCCAAGTGATTCAGCTGATTCTAGTAAATTAAATTTTGATTGGAGTAACTGGTTCAATACTACTAAGGTGCCTATACCCATAAATGAACTTTACAAGATTCCTGGTCAAAAGGAGAAGTTGTTGAAAACATTAGAAGCAACTATTCCTCCATGTATTACAAATCCTAGTCCACCTACTCCTGCATGTACTACCAAACCTACTCCTCCCACTCCTCTCACTCCTCAGATTCCTAAGAAAGTTACTTTTTCGGATAATGTGGAAGAACCTTCAACCAGCTGTGAATCAACTTATGAGGACCCTCCTATAATCCTGCATACTAGGGATACAAGAAAAGAAGCTCACCCTCCTTTCTACATATCATTGATGATAGGTGACCTTCTTCTACACAATTGTATGCTGGATTCAGGATCCGGTGCAAGCTTAATGACCAAAAGGGTTATGCAACAGCTCAACCTAAGAACCACCAGGCCCTACCAGAATGTGTGTGCCATGGATTCCAGACCCGTTAAGGTTGAAGGGATGATAGAGAAAGTTCCTGTTAGATTGGCCAAGTACCCGGACATCCACCTCACCATGGATATCCTTGTCATAGACGTACCAGATAGGTGGGGCATGCTACTCTCTAGAAAGTGGGGTGCAACTTTAGGTGGTTCTATACAGTTGGATTGGTCTTATGCAACAGTTCCTGCCTCTGAGGACTCACTTGTAAAATTACACACTGAAAAGGAAAGGAGATACCATGTGGAAAATCCGGATAGGCCATCAAATGAGTTTGTCTGCCATGTCGATGAGATCGGAGATATTCAAATCAACTCCACCTTTTTAGATCCAATCCAGGAAGAAGTTAAAAATGTAGAAACAAGTAAGTTATGGAGAATGAATTTTGATGGAGCATGTTCTAGAGCAGGAAAGGGTGCTGGGGTTGTCATCACTTCTCCAGAGGGTAAGATTTTCAATTTCGCTTTTAGACTAGAGTTTGAAGCAACTAATAATGTGGCAGAGTATGAGGCACTTCTACTAGCCATAGAAATTGCCAAGGACATGGGAATCAAATTGCTAACTATAAAAGGGGACTAAGATCTAATTGTCCAACAAATTAAGGGTCAATTCGCATGTAAATGCCAAAGACTTAAGAAATACCGAAATGCAATATGGGACACAATGGAATTCTTTGATGCCCTTAATATAGAAGCAATCCCTCGAGACCAGAATAGTGCCGCGGATAGACTTGCGGTTTCAGCCTCAACACTTCAACTTTTGGACGAAATGTTAGAAGGACATTGCCCCTTGGAAATCAACTTTAGACCTTCCATTCCTGATAATATAGAACATTGGCAAGTTTTCAGAGATGATGAACAGATACTCAAGTTCATAAACAACATTGATGAGTTCTTGAATTATAAACCAAATGATCAGGAAGAAGGTAAAGTTTATCAGGATGAGGGTAACCGCTCAAACCCTGTTCCACGAGGTTTTGTGGCCTTGGAACATGTTTTTGACAGACAGGATAGGAAAAAGAGTAATGTGGACCAGATGAAACCAGGTGAGTACATTGAGATTAACATTGGAACGGAAAAGGAACCAAAAATACTTAAGATTGGAAAAGGTATCCCTGATAAAGTAAGAAATGCCCTTATTGACTTATTAAGAGAATTTAGGGATATATTTGCTTTCACATATGATGAGCTTAAGGCATATAGGGAGGATGTTTTCCAACACACCATTCCATTAAAACCGGAATGTCAAAAGGGTAAACCTTTCCGGCAAAAGCTGAGACAGATAAATCCTAAACTAGCTCCTATTGTAAAACAGGAATTAGAAAAAATGTTAGCAGCAGGCATCATAGCACCCACTCGACATACTTCATGGTGTTCAAATTTGGTGGTGGTCAGAAAAAAGAATGGCAGCTTAAGAATATGTATAGACTTTAGAAATCTGAACATGGCATGCCAGAAAGACAACTACCCCCTTCCAAATATGGAGACCCTCCTCCAACGGGTCACTGGGTCTGGCATGATGTCAATGTTGGATGGATTTTCAGGTTACAATCAGGTAGTCATCAAGGAAGAAGATAGACACAAAACTGCTTTCACAACCCCTTGGGGAACTTTCGAATATTTAAGAATGCCTTTTGGCCTTACCAATGCTGGGGCCACTTTTCAAAGGGCCATGGACTATGCCTTCAAAGAATTAGTGGGGAAAATCATTGAAATTTACCAGGATGATTTGACCGTATTTTCCAAAGAAAGATCTAGTCATGTTGGCCACCTTAGGAAGGTATTTGAAAGATGTAGAGAGTATGGGATTTCTTTAAATCCGGTGAAATCAATCTTTGGCATCGAAGAGGGCAAACTTTTGGGTCACATTGTTAACAAAGACGGGGTCAAGGTTGATCCTGAAAGAGTAGAAGCTATCCAGAAAATTCCCCTTCCTAGAAATGTCAAAGGTCTCCAATCCTTTAATGGCAATATCAATTTCATAAGAAGATTCATACCAAATTTAGCTGAGATAATAAAACCCATGCAACGGTTGTTAAAAAAGGATGCTAAATTTGTCTGGGATGATGAAGGGAAGGAAGCCTTTGCAACTATCAAAGATGCTATTTCTAAGTCACCTGTGTTAGTCAGCCCTGATTATACCAAAGAATTCATGATATTCTCTTTTGCCTCGGAGGACACAATAGCTGGGGTATTGCTCCAGAAGAATTCCGAAGGGTTTGAACAACCTATTGCCTTCATGAGTAGAGCCCTCCAAAACTCTGAGTTAAAATATACTACCATGGAAAAGCAGGCCTATGCTTGGTGAAGTCTCTAAAACACTTTAGGACATACATTGGTTATTCAAGAGTCATAGGATATGTCCCCCATGCCGCTGTAAAAGACATCCTATCTCAACAGGATTGCTTAGGAACAAGAGGCACATGGGTGTCCAAAATCCAGGAGTATGATCTTGAAATTCGGCCCACTAAACTGATAAAGGGGCAAGGCCTAGCTAAGATGTTAACTCAGAAAAATGAAGAGGCCATTGACATGTGTTGTGCAAGCCTTTCATCTCATCCTCGTATGACACCAGCTTTACAGGACCTAGATAATCATTGGTACTCCGACATTATATACTTTCTGCTACACCTGGATGTCCCAGATCATCTCAAGGGAAATAAAAGAAGAGCTCTTAGGTTAAAAACTGCCAGGTATTGCCTCACTCAAGAAGGTTTGGGTTGGAGGAACCCTGATGGTGTGATACTTAGATGTGTGCACGAGCAGGATTCCAAAAAGATTTTGACTGAATTCCACTCAGGTTTTTGTGGGGGCCATTATGCAGCAAACACAACTGCTCACAAAATTCTGAGAGCAAGTTACTATTGGCCAACTATTTTTGCTGATACTTACAAGTATGTCAAGTATTGCCAGGAGTGTCAACTTTTCACTAGAAAGCCTAAGTTGGCTGCCTTACCTCTCGCTCCAGTAGTTGTCGTTGCCCCCTTTCAACAATGGGGTCTCGACTTTATTGGCAAGTTCCAGGATAACTCTAGCAATGGATTTTGCTGGATCCTCACTGCAACTGATTACTTCACTAAATGGGTGGAAGCTATTCCCACCAAAACAGCCACTGAAAAGGTAATCATGGATTTCATCGAGGATAGGATCATCACCCGGTTTGGCACTCCCCTAAAGATAACAACAGACAATGCTAAGGCCTTCAGTTCGGCAGAGATGACTGATTTTTGCTTCAAGTATGGCATTGTTTTATCACACTCTTCTAATTATTACCCCCAGGGCAATGGACTTGTAGAGTCCTCAAACAAAAATTTGATGACCATCCTTAAGAAAACTGTGGGGGATAACAAGAGGTCTTGGGATAGTAAAATCAAGTATGCATTGTGGGCAGATAGGATCACTAAGAAGAATTCCACTGGAAAGACTCCTTTTGAACTTGTTTATGGCATTACAGCTGCTTTGCCTTTCAACATGCAAATACCCATTTACAAAATGTTGACTGATTATGGTACTGAGAAACTGGAGTTAGATGATAGGGCAAATCAAATCATTGAACTTGATGAAAGCAGAAGGACATCATTGGACAAAATGTTAAGACATCAGGAAAGCATGAAGACTACTTTTGATAAGTCAGCCAAGCCTAGAGATTTCCAAGTGGGTGACACTGTTCTTTTGTGGGACAAGAGAGGAGAAAAGCCAGGGAAGCATGGAAAATTTGACAGCCTTTGGAAAGGTCCTTTTATCATACGTTGCCAGGCCGGAACACATTCCTTCTTTCTGAACACCATGGATGGAGAGATGATACCATTGCCCAGAAACGGGCAACACTTGAAACCATTTTATCGGAACAACATTCAAGATGACCAGGGGGTCGTCTCAGGAGATTCCTAAACCTTATCTTTTTTAAATTATGCAATTTTTGTACCATATTGATGTATCATAGTCTCATATGTTAGTTTTTGTATCATATTTCATATATATGCTGAAAAAGAAAAAGATTTTATTTTCATATGCTTTTGAAAAATGAAAAGAAAAAATGTTTAAGTTGGTATTTCATTTTGGCATTATTTATCATGGAGATGTGTTACTAAGACACTTCCGTTTCTGTGCAGGAAACTGATATTCTGGGGTTCTCGAATACTCTTTTTGAACCATAGATCAAACGAGCATCCGTCCCACAGTTGGAGCCAGATGTTACCAACTTTTTGTACCATAGTTGGATTTTCTGGAGAGCCGCCATTTGACAAACATGATGAATGTGTGATTCCAGTGTATCAGATGATCCAGCATTTTGTAGCTAGCCAGTTGTGGTTAGCTTGTTTTGTTTTTTGAGTCGACATGACCATGGCCCCATGGGGGTTTGTAATAAAAGTGTGCTAGTAGGATCTGAGTGCCTCGGTTTCTCATGACCGGATTAAGCAACTAAGGTATTCCAAGGAGTTTTTTCCCTTGTCAATTATACTTTGCTGAAGGCGAGGTATAATCGATGAGGTTTTCTCCCGCTCCTCCAAAGCTAGAATGCCCGATTTTGAAAATTTGGCCATGGGGGGTTATTAGAGGCCAACTAATGTATATAAGCCTACTAGACACTATTAGAATAGGTGTCGGTCATGTCCTAGGTCCATAATACCCTTAGAAAAAATTTCGAAAAAATTTTACCGGGTCCGTCGAAATTTGGGTTTTAATTATTTTTTAAATTTAATAAATTTCTCTATAGTTTAAATAGAGAAATAATAATTTGTAATATGTCAGTCATCCGGGGTCCGAATTTAGTGTTTGATGGCTCGTTCCATAAGCCAAAAATCACACATGACCCATGGAGCAGCTAAACCCAACTTTCGGATGTCAATTCAGCCCCGTAATTAATATTTTCTCTGAAAAGTCATTTACAGAGAAATTATTAATTAAAATAATAAAATTGATTATTTTGGAGATAATCCAAATCTCTCCAAAATTAATCAATTTGATTAAAATAAAGGGCTAAATGACATGGCAATGAGCATTTAGGAAGATTCCAATCAACTCCAAGCCCATCCAGTCATCCATCCAGTCACTAGAAGTTTATCCTTTCAAACAAATTCGCCCTCCTTCATAAAAAATTCGATTTTATGATGTGTCACTTGGTGTGTGGGTTGGTGGTTGTGTGTTAATGATAAGGTGGGCGCCCTCATGACTCACCACACCCACCATAGATTGGCTCCCTTCATGACTCGAGTTTTACCTACCCATTACCACGTGTTATCCTCACAACCCACTCGCATTTGCTTATTCCTCACGTCAGTCTCCATTAGGATCCACGCCATTCCATTGAATGAACTCGTTATTGGTTGGGCTCCCACTCAAAACTCGAGTTTTACCTACCTTTCCACTTGTCACCCAATAGACTAACACTCAACCTACCACATCTAGCTCGCATCTCCCACATAAGCTCACGCCTTTGCTACCCTAGCTCGCCTTTCCTTGTTGTACAGTGTCCATTGGTTAGTGCCTTCACTCCCAACCTACCCCAAAGTCGAGTTTGCCACCTCATGCCAATTCCACCTACCATAAACTCGACTTTGGCCATGTCCATCCCCTCCAAGCCCTCATGTGATTGGAATTCGACCTATCTCCCATTGCCAATTCGATTTAGGGTTTAGGCTTAGGTTTCTAGAGTCTTTTACTATAAAGAGAGGCCCATTTGGGCTATTATCTCATGGATTTTTGTGCATCGAAACTCTGATGAAATTTGTAAGTGCTTTTAATTGAGAATAAAGTTGAGACTTTGGAGGTCAAAAACGTGGAGGCTCTTGATGTGCATTGCTTCACTTGATATTGAGGTGATATTGTTTTACATTTCATTTGAGGCTCTTAAGTTATAGATCATGTTCATGATGGCTAACAATCTAACACAAGTAGCATGTATCTAGATCTTTTCACTTGAATGTTTTGTTTCAATTATATTATTCATGCTTAAGGTTATTGCAGGTATGTCTTCACTCCACAAACGAGACCAAAGGAGCTTTAACTTTTTCGATTTGAGAAATAAAGGAGTTAGATCTTCTCCATCAAACTTTTAAAATACACTTTTGGTTACTTGTTACTATAGGCTTACATCTCTTCTAGCCTTCTACTTTGCTCCTTGAGTTTTTATTTTGACTTGCTAAGCCATTTCTAGCCCCTCTAGCCTTGATCCAAGATTGCCTTGTCTTCGAGCCATAGATTAGAACTCCATAAGGTTGAAGTTCCTTCAACCTTGGGGAATAACGTGGGATTTGTTCCCTTGTGCTCTCTTCAACACTCGTTGTCGACGTATCACCGGTTAACCGGAGGATTTCCAAGGCGGTGTTTTTACCATCTCAAGTGTTCCACTTGAAGCCCTTGCCCTAGATCCACTTCTCCTTGGTTTTGTCTTCTCCTAGATTCGTCCCACCTCTCCTTCTCCATTCGCCCTTCTCCTCTTGTGCTCTCGTCTTACCTCCTTTAGCACCCCTCAAATCCCTAAGTCCCCTCTCGTCCATCCTTGTTTCTCACCTTTCCTTGCCTTTCGTTTTGTCCCTTAAACATAAACAAAACAAACAACAAAAAACAACAAGTTAGTAAATAGTTAGTGTAATTTTTATGCTTAGTTAGTTGTTAGTCATTTGTTTAAGATCTCAAATTGTTAGCTAGTAGTTTTTCTTTGGAGGGTTTATGGTTAAATCTCTTTTATAAAATCAAAATTTATGCATTGAAAGTTTGAGTTAGGCATATCAAAGGGTCATTTAGGGCTTGCATTTAGTCTTTTTCCTTTAAGTTTTGTAGTTCCATTTCAAAGTAGGAAAGTTGGCATATAGGATAGTGTAAAATTTTATGGTTGCATGTTCATTCCCACCATATTTTGGGGCATTTTAGCTTGCTCGTCCGTTTACCATATTAATTATTTCAAGACAAAATCTCATGCTTTTTCATGTTTTAGTCTTATTTTGCAAACTTAGACTTGATTGTTCAAAGTTTGATTAGATTTCTAACGCTAATGGGTGCATGAGTTATTGGCTTATCCTTGTGGTAGGATTGTGGGAAGAGAAAGATCTCTTAAATCAAAAGATCAAATCAAAGAGAGAAGAAGAAATCAAGCATCATAGGACATATTTCGAGACATACCTTCTTATCCTTTGTAAAAGCCATTAAGGGCTTCAGTTTTTTCAATTTTTATAAGTTGTTTCTAGGTAGCCATTAAAGACCTTTCAAGGATTTTCCCTTGAGGCATTTGTAATTGTTTAATAAAATTTTTAAGTGGAGGAGGCCTCCACTTTTTGGTCTTCTTCCCCATTTGGGGAAGGGTGTTGGGTCTTGTGGTTTGATTTAGCTTAGATTTACAGTTTCATGCTCTTAGTTTAAAATTTACTTCAATAAATCATTCTACTTATATTCCATATTTACTTACCCCCATGCTCTCCCGAGTAGGGTCTTTGACCTGAAAGAGATTCTTGGGTAGTTTAGCTTTATTTCTTGCAATTATTTTTATCTTGCTTCTCTTCCAAAGCCTTCAGCCGGAAGTTGTATCCTTGAGATTTCATCTCAAGGGCAGGACCACATAATTTGTGGTTACTCTTCCTTCCCCGTCGGTTTCCTTGGCAGAGCTTTCAGCTAGCTGGAAGTTCTCAAGTGCAGGCGGTTCTAGTGGTTGATCTTGTTCGGAGATCAATCCCACCTAGTAGATTAAAGTTTGTGTGGTAGAACACTAGATTTATTTATCTTGCAAGCATTATTGTTAGTAGTAATTTTTATCTTGTCGATCAACACTATTTTTCAAATCTGTTTCAAGTTAAGACACACTGCTACTACAATCTGTTTGCTTCTTTAAAATAAACCAAAGTCTCTTGAACTTGGCCATAATCCAAGTCAAGAGCACCCTCTGTCGGAGGGCATCTTAGTTTTTTGCATCATCCCTGCATTAGGCATTTTAAGTTTAGCAAGTCTCTTGAACTGTGGTCATAAGACCGAGTCAAGAGCGCTCTCTGTCGGAGAGTTGAACAAGGTTTCCTAATAATAAAAATTTCCACTCATACACCCCTTAATTAATTTATCTTGGTTTCGTCCTACACCCGTATGCTCTGCCAACCGGAAACGGTTGGGCTAGTACTCAGAAAGGTGGAAGACTTGATAATTTACGATCGATAACTTAATTAAAAATTTTACCCAAAACCTCAACCAAGGCAAATTACTGTTTTTCCCCTCGAGAGGTGGTGCCGGGAATCCACTGTCAGACTCAAGGGCGGTTCAAACATTGGACACCTATCCTTTATGAATCTGGGTGCTTCCGACAGATCACTTAGGGATGCCAGTACTTTCCTTGGGTAAGGTTCCACCATCTTTGATATCCTTGGTTTTAGCCCTAATAATCAAGACAATTAAAACTTTGAATTTACCAAGATAAGCTGCACAACGTTCTCACAAACTTTCAATTCAAGCACTTGTGTCAAGTTTTCACAATTCATATTTAATTTTTGACTCCATAAGGCACTGGTCCTTTATCTTATATTTTGTTTGCCTAAATATCAATATTGGAGTATCTGCTTATATTTCGTGAAAAGTGATTTACTTATTGCCCAAGTGTATCTTTCATCTTGTATTTGCAACGTGGATTGCGTTATCTTGTCTTATATTCGAGTATTATATTGTCTCTCATCTCAAAAAACTCCTAAAAAACACCCATCCGCATCACTACATTAAAAAACACTATAAAAACAAGAGCCTTAGTGAAACTCTCTTTTAGGGACTACCCCCCTTGGCTTCGTTAGGAGTTTTGCCTAAACGGAGGAGCTGGGATTCAGGTGACAGTACCTGGCTCATTGCTTGCCCCCAAGGCCACACCTCTCCCCACTTTCCAGTGAGGGAGACAGCTTTCAAAAGGTTTCTGCTGCTGGTGTGCAGTTTGGCGGACAACAGGACCCACATCCATCACTCTGGCATATTATATGATTTTATGGAGCCTCCTAAGGCTCACAACTTTCCCAGAGAGGCACGATTTGGTGCTTAGAGCATTATTTTATTGATATTGTGCCATGGGGATTGACCAAGGGTGTTAGAAATTACCCCTTGGACCCACCATGAGCTAGATTTTATGTTTTATCACTGACATTTGGTGGGACCCCCCTCTCCTAGGGCGATTTGGTCCATTGATGTATTATTTTATTACTGATCCATGTATTGTATTGTTGAGCTTATCTCAACCATTGATTAGATCATGTTGATCTTTTAATCTTAGCCATCCATTCAAAAGGTGGTTAGGGTTTTGGTCTCTCTTCATCCTATTTAAAGGAGAGAGCTTCTCATTGTAAAGGGTCTTTGGCTCTTGGAATCTTGATAATAGAAAAACATTCTTGTGGAAATTCTTGGGTCTCCTTTGCATCTGGTGTTCTTAGATGGTGATTGGAAAGTCTATTGCATCCTAGCATTTGGAATTTGTGGTAAGATCTATATTTTTTGGAAACGTTTGTCTTGTCTACAGGAGGGCGACTTCAACATGGGCGTTTTTGCAAGGCTTCTTCAACTCGCTCCACTTGGCATTCGCTTGTATCAGGGGGTTATCATTAGCATCATTGTGATCTATGTTATCTTTCTGTTACTTCTCTTGTGGCATTAGTCTTATCTCTTGATTGCATCAAATCTAATATTGTTGTCGTTTGTTGTGCAGGAGAGAGGGCGCATTGGCCTCCTTACACTAAATTGATCTCATAGAAAACTACCTCAAAGCTTCTCAAATTGATCGGGTTTGCATAGATCATCATCATCAAGGCATCTACAAGGTTATCCAGGTAAGATCCACAGGTTTGTCTACTATTTCTTGATCCCAATCCATTGGCATAAGCAACTAACTATTAAAACCCTCATATTTCAAACCCTCATTTTACATTTTCTCATATCTACTTGGATCTAGTTGGATTTTGGGTAATATATTGAAAACCCACCTCTATAGCATCCACGACAATTCGGATCTATAGTTTGGTGTGGATTGGCTTCCATTTGACCCCTTTCCCAAGGCAACTTAGCCTCTCCAAGTGAGGTCGCACTCCTTGGTTGGGTGATTTTGCTAGGTTCCAACACATGGGTAGGTGAGATCCCACTTGATTTGAACTCTCCTCACTTGACAACCTACCCCTAGTGCTTCACCTTGTTGATTTTCACCTTGTGGGCCTGTTATCACACCATAGTAGCAGGGCTACTATTCTTGTTTAGCAGATATCTGCACATTCTAGAGCTTCCATTATTCAGAGCATGGCTATGATGATTGTATATTTTGTGATCACTCATGATCAGAGCAGTGTATTATTCAGACTTATGTTAGACCTTGTGTCAAGGCTGAGCCTTGAGAGTTCAGATTTGATGACCGATGTGACCCTTTATCCCATACAGTTTCAGTTCAATGCTTAGAGATTGTAGCAGTGTTTCAGATAGTATATGATGTTTATTACTATGATGATGTTGTACGATCTATGGATATTTTATCATTGACTGTGGATTATTATCTTGTTGATTTAATCATGTTCACAGCATCTGCTTGGTATATTATTCCTGATGTGGCAAACTGTTTAAAATGAACTATAAATCATAAAATGGACAATCGCTTGCACATTTAGGTCATTTAACAAAACCCACTGGTTTTCCACCTTACATAGATATAGTCTTTCCTGACACCAGTTGTCTGCTAGTGTAGGCTCCATATTCACTTGACTCCATCCATACATGCCTTTCCTATTTGACTTTAAACCTTGACCTATCTCATTTGACTTTCTGATACTGAGGACTTCCCCATTTTTCTACCTCTGTGTTTGGACCACATCCCTGTATGTTCAATGTCTCGGCTCTAAGTTGGTGACAAAACTTGCCTTTGGTGAGTTGGATTGTAGGCCTAAATCATTCTGGTCGGTTGTCCTGATGTTTGGCATTGGCTCGAACTCCCCCTAGTCACTTGAGATGTTGTTGGCTAAAACTGAAAGCTCATGTTCTACTTATGGAAACTTCTAAATTCGCCCATGGAAACTAAAAAGGGCAAGAGCGATGAACAGCTAAAAATACTCCTCGAAGAGTATAAGAAAGGTCCAAAAAGCAATGGTTCTTCAAAGCTATATCTAAACAATTGTTGACCTTATATGTATATGAAAACATGCCCTGGATGCAAGCTGCAACTAGTTGTGCTCATCAGCACACCTGAGATCCAAAGGGTTATGTAGGCCAAAAAGGCCATGAAATGAAATTGAATGATCCTAATGAACCTGGATCAACTTGATGTAGACATAATGCCTAAGTTGAATAAGCACTCTTTAAACAACTTATCCATTTGTGAGGCACAGCCATCCCCCGTGTTATTTTGTCCAAGCACAGAGTTTGTAGCTTTCCCCCTTCTCCCAGTCCAAAGTATTTTTGAGTTGAGTAAGACAAGTCAACCCCTTGGCCCAACCTTGTTCCTAGCCTTCATCCTTCACTAGCAGTTTGACCATGTCCAATGGGTGAGTTTGTCATTTGAACTATTGTGCAAGTAATTTCATATAATAAAGGAATATGCTAACTTGATTAATGCCACTGAATGGATGTTATACTTTGAGCTAGGCTGTGAGAATGATTAGAGGAACATGTCTTAGTCTACTGATATGATTTTTCCTTGGTTATATATATGGACCTAGTCAAACCTAGTTTGACTATGGTTATTTCTTGGGATCTGTGATGATGTGGGCCACATATGCTTATAGATGATGATCGATGGACCCACATACTCTTGACGATGATGCCATATGATGGACATATGGTTCAGATGATGATTGATGCAGTTCAGCAGTTTTATTTATTACTTCAGATCATCAGATTTTACACTGTCCATATATGGTGGACCCTACAGCTAGCCCATTAGGGAAACCCATGGTGTATGAGTACACATTCCTTGTGGATTTGGGTCTTCTGGATCCAATGAGACACTTATCTTTCAGTTCCGGGCACTTCTGACAGTGATTGATGCAGTTTTACACTTGTTGACCAGATTTGGGGCTGATTTCCCAGCCTGAGCAGCAGGGGCCAGGAGAGGCCAGTTCACCTAGGGCGCTGTATGAGGAGGGGGTGGTCCAGCCACTTGTTTTTACCATTTACCCCCCCTTCTGGAGAGCCTAGTGGGCTCAGTTGGACAGAGCAGATGCCCTAGGAGGCAGTTTTGGCACTTTCACAGTTAAATGGGATAAAGTGGTCACTGAGGAATTCAATTTGGGCAATTGAGGCAAGGTTTTGGCACTTGGTTTTCACAGAGGTCTTCCGAGGTGATCCCACTATCTTCCAGCCAGTTTTCACCATGTGGGTAGCCCCACAGCGATCACAGGAGGTCTTTTACTGCTTGTCTGTCACAGATTTTGAGGATAGATTTGATCATTTATATTATCTTGGACATATTTTATTATTTTACTGTGCCTTGGGGATGAGCTAGTAAGGATTGATGCCTCCTAGCCCCACCATGTGCTTCTTATGTTATGTCCTAGTCATTATGAGGTGGATTTTTGTACTTTTACCCCTCTAGTGGATGACGTCATCCTCACTTTGTACCATTTAGTTAGGGCATCATCATTATATTAGGGGATCCATGTGATATATTGTTATGATTCATTATTAGCCATTGATCATGTATTGAGATCTTTTAATCTCAACCACTCATTTGATGTAGTATTGTAGAGTGGTATAGGGTTTTGGTCTTTATTATCCTATATAAGGAGGAGACCCCCTATTATATAGCTCACCTTTGGAGCTCTGGAATATTGGAATAGAACACTTCTTCGTGGAGCATATCTCTCTTGTCTTGCGGATTCTCTTGCATTTTGAGTATATAGTATCTCTTCTATGCATCATTGTAGATTTTGGTGCTTCTACTAGTTTTCTTGCAGGAAAGTCGAATTGGTGGAGAGGAGGGCGATTTCTTGAGGGTTATTGTTGGAGGGATCCACATATTCTCTCTTGGGTTGATCTTGTGATAGGGAGTATCATTATTGTATCTTCGTGACATAGTTGATGCTTTCTATTACATCTTTCTATCATTTTCATAATCATCTTACTTGACTTGTTTCTTTGATCTTGTCTTGTAGGAGGAGGACGATTTGGCTATCTTGGAGGAGGACGTTTTGGTTGGAGCTCTTGGATCTCACTTTTGAATATACACATAGGAGAATGCTATCAATTTGCAAGGTGGCCACAAGCAATTGAGGTAAGATCTACAAGGTATGTGACTCTTTCCATCCATTCTCTCTTCATTGGTCACAAACCCTAATTAATCAAAACCTCAATTTTGGTTTTTCTTAGATCTACTTAGATCTAGCCTTGCTTTTGAAAAGATCTTAAGAACCCACCTCTATAGCATCCACCCCTAGTTGGATCTATAGTTTGGTGGTGATTGGGTTAAAATTAACACACTTTTCAAGGCAATATAGCCCTCTTGAACCAAATCGCACTTCCTTGGAGAGGCTTGTTGGGTTAGATCTAGCATGTGGGTAGGTGAGATCCCACTTGATTTGCAACCTACACACTTGATAACCTACCCCTAGACTTTTACTTGGGTGATTTCTACCTTGTGAGCATCATTCCACATTTTAAGGGATTAAAACCCCTTTTTGAACTACTTGGCACCTTAAAACTCAGATCTAGTAAGATCTAACCCTTGGATTGACTTGATTTTCAAGATCCATATAAATCATTGCATAAACCACTTGGATCTACAATTTGGTGGCCATTGGACTTGATTTGACACACCTTATCCATCTTTTATCCCTCCTTGAGCAAGGTCGCACTTCCTTGGGTGACTGAGTTTGCCCACTTCTAGGACCTGGGTAGTTGAGATTTCAGTGGATTTGGAACGGGCATACCTTGAAACCTGTATCTAGAGTATCATTTTGTGACGATCTGCCTTGGGGATAGCATTCCCTATTTTAAGGTATTGTGGTCCACTTGGGTCATTTCATGAAATCCTAGATCTAGCAAGATCCAACCATTCTATCTCAATTAGCCCACTTGACTTGATCTCTAGGTGTCCCGATCTACACTTTGACATATCTTTTGACTCCATTAACCCATCCAACAAGGCACTAGTCCTCCTTAAGCAATTCGCACTCCTTGGCAATAGTGTCAAACCTTAGATCCAGTAAGTGGGTACTCCTAATTTCAACTTAGATCCATAGATCTACTCATTACATATCCTCTAGTGCCAATTGCATCCCTTAATTTCACCTTGTGGGTCCATTTTAAGCCATTTCACATATCCCAAGAAGGTAAGACCCACTTGTGTTCCATATGGTACTATATCTTGTCATCATAACTAATCATGTGGCCTAAATCATACATTGGTTGAAACACTAATCATTTCTCAAACCACCTTCAACCATACTTTAATTTCTAGGTCCACTTTACCTTGCATTGGTTTCCGTAACTTACCATTTACTCATCCCTAGGAACCTTTGTTTGGGTCCAATCATCTTTGATTGGTTATAGGGTCTCCCCCTAGGTCTTGATTTATCTAGATCTAAAGCGAAGAGTGCCTCGGTTGACATGACTCCCACCTTGCATTGGGAACTGTGGCATCTCTTGGGTCACCTCTTTAGTTGTCCATCTCCTCTACCGTCCCGGATGGGATACCACTAGGGGCAACTACAAGTTGTGTGATAACAGGGCCCCATTCATTTTGAGGGTTGTGCCCCACTTGGGTCACTTGGTGATGCATCTTGAATCTCAGATCTATTGAGATCTAGCCATTGGATGACCTTGATCTTCAAGACCCGCCTTGTTTTACACCTTGACAACCCTGATCAACAGTTTGGTGGACATTCGACTCCATTTGGGCCAATTTCCAAGGCACTGGTCCTTCTCCCAAGGCTCACGACTTTCCTGGGTTGTGAGATTCCCTTGGTGGTTGATCTCTGTCCGAATGCTTGAACACCTAGATATTGTCATATCCTTCTATCAAGCAAAGCTAGAAAGCCCTAACTATCAGATCTCTGATTTGGGACACTTTCCCTGTTTTAAGGGTCACGTTTCCCAAGGCAATTGACTTTGACCATTTGAAACTAGCTCTGAATCCTGGAATCACACTTCATCCTAGAATCACTGTGTGTCACCTTTCATTATCATATCACACCTTTCCCAAGCCTCCACAATGGTCCTATTTCCTCAATTCTAGGGTTCCATACCTATCACCCTACATATTTCATTAGACTGATTTGATCTGGTGATTGGGTTAATCTCTCCTATCGAGAGTAGATCTGGGTCTCCCCCTTGCTATTTTGACCTGAAAGAGATTCTTGGGTAGATTAGATTTTATTTCCAGTACTTTAATTCCGTGCATCATAAGACTCTTGAACCTCTGTCATAAGACAAGTCAAGAGCACTCTCTATCGGAGAGCTTTCTTGTGTTGTAATAAAATCATTCACAACTCACACTCCCTAATAAAATTTGAATTTATTCGTTTCTCCTTGCCGCGTATGCTCTGACCAACCTTGAAAGGGGTTGGAGTACTCATAAACGGTATTGGTTGCCTAATCTTGCAAGTTCAAACCATAATAAAATCATTACCCCCATAACCAACGAACCGGCGTTGTTCGATAAGTACTCAAAGTGGGGAACTCCTAGTGGGGGCGCCGGGCAACCCAACCTCGGACATAGTGGCTGGTTAGTATTGCACGCCTCGCTGTGATCCAGGCCGGTCCGTCATGTCCTTGAACGGGGCCACCTAGAGTACTTCTTCCGGTTAGATTTCCAGGACACCTAAAACAAGAATACTTAAAATTTACAATAAAATTTACCAAGAACAAATTACAAAACATTTCACAAACACTGAACTCTTGTATCAAGCAACCCAACCACTCAAGACTTTGACTCCATAAGGCACTGGTCTTTGACATCATTTTTATTTGCTTAATATCTATTTGGAGCACTTGTCATTTAATTTCCATATTATATTGTGAGTGTCTTGTACTTAGTTCATCAAGTGGTTGTGCATCTATATATCTTGCAATTGTATCTTTGATTATATAATTTGATATTGTAAATCTATGATCATCATAAAACTCCTAAACAACACCCATCCGCATCATCTCACCACAAAACATCTAAAAAACACAAGAGCCTTAGAAACTCTTTGTAGGGTCTACCCCCCTTGGCCTCGTTAGGATTTTGCCTAAACGGAAGAGTTGGGATTCAGGGGACAGTACCTGGCTCATTGCTTGCCCCCAAGGCCACACCTTCCCTACTTGTAGTGAGGGAATAGCTTTCGAAAGATTTATGTTGCTGGTGTGCATCTCGGCGGACAACAACGCCCACACCCCATCCCCCCTAAGGGGATTTGCAGTGTCGATTTGTGGTGTAAATTTTTTTGATAAAGCACAAACACACAAAACACTTTTAACTGTAGGGTTGTATACATACAAATTATTTCATTTATGCTTTTATTTCATATTTTTAATTTTGCAAAGTAGATTAAAGGAAATAATTTGGCATTGCTTTCCCAAAGTATGCTCTCGCTATCACATAAAGGGCTTTGCCTAAGTACGTGATTGGATGATCAGAAAAGAGACTCTTTGCCCGTAGTAATTAGTATAACATTCCTGCTTTCATTTGCTTAACTTTTACAAAGTAAATCAGAATAAACATTTGGTCTACAATTCAAAGTATGCTCTTTCCCCTTGCGGGCATCTGCCTAGTCCTGTGGGAAATCAGAAAGAGTTGTAGCCACTCTTTAAATTTTCACATTTAATTAACAACTCATCATAATAAAAGTAACAACCCCTCACATAGTGAAAATCCGGCATGTTATCACATATATAGTAGCCGGGCTACCATACATTATTTTTCTCATTCCAGTACACTATTCAGCCAGTTCCCTTACATTTGAGATGCTGAGATGAGCATCTATATTGGATCACTATCAGATTGTGGATAGCAGTTGTGTTCCCCGTGCCATGACTGAGTCTCAGGACACTCAGAGAGATGACCGATGTAGCCATTATACCATTGGTACAGAGCAGTCAATAGTGCCCAGAGTTGCAGCAGCAGTTTCAGAGGACAGATCATGGTACAGGTTGATGAGCATTCAGGTATATGACTCAGCAAGTATATCATGGTGTTATGGTTAGATTGCTTTTATACTTATTCTTATAGCATGTCTTAGCACTTAGTGTCATGATTTGGCGATCATATAGATATGTGGACCTGGTTGATCTATTATATATATTATTGTCCCTACTCAGACTTAGAAGTTCACTATTCATACTCATTGGTTTTACCCTCCTTAGGGAGAATAGAGGTGATCATTCCACCATACCTTGGCTTGCTAGTGTTGGCTCCATTATTCATTGTCTTCATCCATCCATGACCTACCTTTTAGTTTATCACCCTGACTTACTACTTGACTAGTGACATGGAGGATCTTTTCCCCACTGTAGCCTCTGTATTGGATGAGCTTCCCTGTTTATTGTGTCTCGGCTCTAAGGTTGTGACAAAACTTACCTATGGTGAGTTGGAGTTCCTTGGAATTCCCACTAGTCACTAAAGTGGTGTTGGCTAAACCTAAAACTTTTAGTGCTGCCATGAATACAAAATCCGGAAAAAATGAAATGCTATATCTTGTATGAAAAGCCCATTCATGCAATGTGTTTCTAAACACACATGAATGAAAGGCGTGCCAAATGAAAATGGCCATGAAAATAAAATGTTATATCTTTTGGAAATGTAAATACCTAGGTAAGCAAGCTGTCCATGACACATCTAGAAGTGCTCAGGTAAACAAGTGCCTTAAAAACACACCTGCAGCAGAAAGCCTAAAATAAATGTAAATCTATGCAATGTGTTTATAAACACACATAGATCAAGGCTATGGAAACTTCAGGCCCAAAAAGCAATGGAACTTAAATGCTATATCTAAACAATTGCTGGCCTTATTTATATTATGGATTGTGCGCATCTGTGAAGGTGAATAAACCCTCTTTGAACAACTCATCCATTTGTGAGACACCGCCATTCCCTGTGTTGTTGCTCATTCAGTATATACTATGGTGTGTATTCCCTTTCCCTTGCCAAAGTGTCACAAAGTTAAGTCAGTCAAGTCATCCCTTAGCCTAGCCAATTATTTCAGCCTTCACCCTTCACTAGCAAATTGATCACAGCTATGAAGTGAGTATGATCCTGAAAGTCTAGTCTGAGTAATAATAATAATAATTAACGACACTATATATTTGGATTTAGATCGCCAGTTATGATTACTCTGTGTTATAATTGTTATTTGAATAAGTTGTAGAGCATGTATTAACCTTGACACTTTGCAGCAGCTTTGGATGATGGTCTGAGTTATATTTGGTCTTGGTTAGATCCAGTTTGACCATGGAGGACCATGGGACATGAGATGTTAGACCTTATGATGATATGGATAGATGATATATGGTCTATGTATACATACATGATGATTCTATGCAGCAGCTACAGGGTTATGATGATGATTCTTGGGTTACAGCAGTGTTTGGTCATTTACAGATCATTATTATTGGCCTTGTTCCGGTATATTGGATATTTATTTTGATCATGCAGAGACTCATATGGTGTATGAGTACACATCTTGGATGGATTTGGACCTTCTGAGTCCAATGGGACAGTTTGTTTTCAGTTCCGGGCACTTACAGTGATGATTGAGCCTCAGTAGGCTGTCCCAGTGCAGTTTTGGTCTGTCGAAGGCCTAGTCAGAGCAGATGTGATTTTTATCCGGTTGACCTAGGGCGCTGATGATGGAGGGGGTGGTCCAGCCACTTGTTTTTACCATATTACCCCCCTCCCGGACACACTGGTGCCCTCACCTTGACAGCGCAGGCACTCCAGGAGGCTGTTTGGGGCAGTTTCACGCTTCCCGAGGCATTTCAGGATTGGTAGAAATGGCTATTGAGGAAATCGATTTGGGCTACTGAGGCAAAGTTATGGCATGGGATGATCAGTGATGATATATCGGGGTCCTCCACACCTTCTCCAGCAGTTTCAGCTTCATCGGGGCCCGCATCCATCACTTATGGCATTTTCTGTGGATTTCTGAGGTCTTTTTGAGGCCTACGATTTGACTATGGTGGCACGATTTGGTACATTGATGATTATTTATTGATTATTGTGCTATGGGGATTGACCAAGGAGGGATAAAATTACCCCTTGGACCCACCATAAGCCTCTTATGATATTTTGTCATCATGATTTGGTGGGATTCCCCTCTTATAGGGCGATTTTGTCCACTTACATAATATTTTATTAGTGATCCATGTATTTTATTGTTGGGCTCATCTCAACCATTGATTAGACACTTATATCTTCTAATCTTAGCCACTCATTCAAAAAGTGGTTAGGGTTTTGGTGCCTCTCCTTCCTATTTAAAGGAGAGAGCCTCTCATTGTAAGGGGGACTTTTGGGCTCTGGATTATTGGAATATAAAATTATTATTGCATCTATCTCCAGTGTTGTGGTGAATGTTTTTGGTGTTCGTTCGTTGGTTCTTCCTTTACACTGAGTTATTGGAGATCTTGTTTGCCATATCTTTTGTACCACGATTTTGCATCTACAGGTGGAGGCCGATTTGCTTGGAGGAGGAGGTATTGGTAGGGGAAGACTCTCCCTACTTCTTCTTTGGAGCTCTTCGTTGGTAACAGGGAGTATTACTGTCCCAGGACCTTCTATTTCATGTTACTATTGCATTTCTCTTGTATTTCCTCCATGCTTGATCTTACTGATTGAATCGCTATTCCTTGGTTTGACAGGTAGAGGAGGTCGCACTTGTGGGCTAGGGCATCAATTCGGCAAGCAAATCAACAATCTCTCATTTGATCTCTGCGGGAATCTTCCTCAACATCAAGGCATCTCATCCACATCACTCAGGTATGATCTCAAGGTAAGTTCTATCTCCATGATCTATCCAATTGTCAAAAACATTTAAAACCCTAATTAATTAAAACCCCATTTTACATTTTCTCAGATCTACTTAGATCTAGTGGGTTGTTGGGCATAATATTGAAAACCCACCTCTATAGCATCCACGGCATCCCGGATCTATAGTTTGGTGAGGATTGGCTTCCGTTTGACCCACCTCCCATGCCAACTTAGCTCCTCCCAAGCAAAGCGCACTTCCTAGTTTGAGCAAGTTGACCTAGATCTAGGTGGTGGGTGTTTGAGATCCCGCTTGATCCATAATCTACACATCAAATAACATACACCCAGATTGTTACTTTCCTGAAATTCACCTTGTGGGCCCTATTCCACATTTTAAGGGATTTAATCCCCATTTTGGACCACTTGGAACACTCAAACTCGGATTTGCTAAGATCTAGCCGTTGGATTGCCACGAAATTATAGATCCATACTCCTACTTGACTAA
Organism: Larix kaempferi; assembly: GCA_027924585.1. Classification (NCBI taxonomy): domain Eukaryota; kingdom Viridiplantae; phylum Streptophyta; class Pinopsida; order Pinales; family Pinaceae; genus Larix; species Larix kaempferi. Next base: position 2,640,858 of record BSBM01000254.1, read on the forward strand.
CCTACCCGGATCTAAAGTTTGGATGCCATCCGACTTGTCTTGACCCACCTAACCCCACTTTTAGGCCTCCTTGGGCAAAGTCGCACCACCTTGGAGAAGTGAGTTGACTCACTTCTAGGATGTGGGTACTTGAGATTTTTGGAGATTTGAAACCGGAATAATTCAAAACCTAGGTCTAGACTATCACTTTGTCAAATCTTGCCTTGGGGATAGCATTCCTTGTTTTAAGGGATTGTGGTCCACTTGGGTCAAACCTAGATCTAGACACATTTATCCATTAAAACCTCTATTGCCCACTTGTCCCATGTACTAGGAGTCTTAAACCACAAGTCAACCCTACTTTGACTCCACTTCCCAATTCCCAAGGCACTGGTTTCTCTCCAAGTTAATTCAACTTTCCTAGATTGTTGGATTGACTTGTGGTTTGACCTATGCACGGTGAACTAAACCCTTGAAGCTATCATGTATCATGGTCAAGCTTGTCATCTATACTAGTTAGCCCCAATACAACCCTTAAACTACCCTGCACTGGACACGGTTCCCAAGGCAGTGGGTCTTCTGACATTGAACTAGTACACTAGCCCTAGATCTCACTTCAAACATTATAAGTCACTCTTACATCAACCATGAACCAAAGCTACACCTATTGAACCCCTCACTTGGCTTGTGACTTCAACCTATAAGGTCTAGGATAAACCATACACCTAACTTCACTTAGAAATACCCTGATTTGGTGTCTTGGTTTTGATCTCTCCTGTCGAGAGTAGATCGGGTCTCCCCCTTTGTTGTCTGGGCTAGATAACATAAAGTGAAGGTTGCCTCGACTGGCGTGACAACCATATATTGGAGGTCGAGGTGATCGTGGTTGCACCTTTTGAGTTGCCCTTCCCTATTGCCATCCATGACTGGATACATCCATAGGGGTAACTACAGTTTAGGTGATAACATTTTGGCGCCGTTGCCGGGGACACAATAGGCTTACCTTGGTCCGATATATCATTTCCTAGAAGCCCTCCCATTACTCTTTGCCTAACATTTGGGCATAAGGCTTACCTCGGAAAAGCTAGTAGTCCTTCCTGCATATACAACGACACATATCTTGGTAGAAGAGTTTAAATCTACCTGGCGACTCCCAATTGTGACTCCGCTGAGGAGCGAACTCATTTACATCCCTATAACACTATAATTTAGACAGATCTTATCGTTATCTAGAACCCATGGGGTGCATCATTTTGTTTTCAGGTTCTTGAATTTAAAAATAAATATTAAAATATTAAAAAATATATATAAAATATAAAAAATAAAAAATTATTATCCATGGCTGCTGCTGAGCGACCTAGGACTTTCGGTCGATTGAAAGTTTTTGACTTTTCCAAAATTGTTGGGTATCCTCATCATATTCCTCATCAAGCCTATGAAAGGTTGCCTACTTTCGATGGAAGTTATGAAATCTCTGCTAGAAGACACCTTGAAAGATTTCAGGAAGTTCTTAACGAGTTATCCATAACCCACGAGGATGTGTGTATGAAACTATTGGCTTCATCTTTCAAAGAAAGAGCTGGGCTCTGGCTTTCGAATTTGAAACCCAATAGCATTTCCGGATATGACATGTTTGAAAATAAATTCTTAGAAGAATGGGAAAGTGAATTCGATGATATGTATCAAATCCAAGATCAAAACCTTCCCCTTTCCGATCCTATTGTTGAATCATTTAACAATCAAGCTTCCAGTGAACTATCAATATCTGGAGATGACCCCTCTTGCCCAATTTCCTTGGAGGATAAGTTTTCCACTTTTGAGTTAATTGAAAGTCAAATCACTAATATAAATCGTATGCTTTCAAATTTCTTTTTAGGTAGCCCTAGTCCTGATCCAGAGGAAATTTCTGAGGATGAGCCTTTAGTCAACAAGTCCATTGAAGTTCTTCCTTCGAAAGAACTCATCTTCCGTTCTAGCTTTACTGATCATTCAATTCCTTATCAGCTTATTGAAGAAGAAGAAAGTAGGGACATAGATCAAGATCCTTTAGTGGTGATTTCGGGTGATCATTGTGCAAATAATCAGGATATTTCAAATGAAATTGTTAATTTTATCCCTGGCAAATTAAATAAAAATGATCACCTATCTTCATATGAATTTAATGATGAATCAATAGAAGGTCAATCTCAAGGCGAGGATGAAATAGTGAATCACACTAGATGCTCTAATCTTTGTTCCACTTCTTATAATGAATCCTTAAATTTTTCAATCCTTAGTCAAGATAGCCTCATCCATTTCTTAGAATTTGAATCTTGTCCTCAGGTTGTAAATATTAAATTTGATCAAAATTTTGAAATTATTCCTAGAATAAAGAATGTTTTTCAAAATCCAAGGTCAAACTTGTCTATCCATTTGGGAGAAATTTCATATTTGCAATCCACCCTCCTTTCCCAATTCTTTCAATCATCTTTGGGTTGGTGCTCTAGTCAATCTTTTGCCTTGGAAATTTTTAATAGGAAGTATAAGCATGATTACATGTTTGGAGAAAAAGCACTTCATGTCCCTTTTCAGTCACTTTGGAACCATAATGCTTGTTGTCAAGTTATCAATCACTCTTGGTGGCTAGGAATGGTGTTTAAAGATCAATTCCATTTTTTCTCCATTTTTGAGCATCAAGTTGGTTTGACTTTGTTTTTCCGTCCTTTAAACTTTAAGTTATCCCCACTTGGTCTCTATTTGATCATTAATCCCAGGGAGAACCAAATCGAATATGTAAGAGAAGTAAATGAGGAAGTTATGTTCTGTGAAAAAGAATTGAGTTACAAGCCTTATATTTTTCCTCCATCAATCTTAAGCAATAACTTGCATGAATTTTATGATCCTATCAATTCTTGGATGGAGGATGTTTGCATCAGTCAATCTTTTCCTTGGCATGATTTCATTTTGCACCATGCAAACCTTTATTCAAATTTTGAACAAACCTGGAAGATTGCATTATCAAATTCTCTAATCTTTAATCCAATCATGACTTGTTTCATTACCAGAAATCAAAGAAGAATCACTAATATGTTTGATGAATGGTTACACTGGATTTATGATTTTACCTAGCATTTGTGCTAACTGGTTAGATTAGAGTAGGTAGGAACTGAATAAGCCTACTTGGGCAGTAGTTAGTCTTTTCAGCCATTGAGTCTGGCACCTAGTTTATCTCTAAGCTCCTTTGTAAGCTCTTAGTTTAGTTGAGTACCTGTCACTTTTCTTTTTCCTGCACAATAAATTTCAAATTTTGCAAATTATGTTAGTAGTTTAATTTACTTTCTGCACTTATATATTTCATGCATTTATATTTCTGACATAGAATAGTTTTTATTTCAGTTGGTTTTATATTTTTCCCACACATGCGGCATGAGGTATTTTTGATGTCTGTGAATGCAGAAATAGGTTGCAAGAATAAAAGCTAGAAGCAAAATGGTAGAGTGCTGGATCGCGGATTCGAGTAGCAGAGGTCGAGGACCAGAGATTCTGAGGTTCTCAAGCGCTCATTTCAGCAGAGCACTTGTCCCAGCCGGAGCCAGATGTTATCACATATATAGTAGCCGGGCTACCATACATTATTTTTCTCATTCCAGTACACTATTCAGCCAGTTCCCTTACATTTGAGATGCTGAGATGAGCATCTATATTGGATCACTATCAGATTGTGGATAGCAGTTGTGTTCCCCGTGCCATGACTGAGTCTCAGGACACTCAGAGAGATGACCGATGTAGCCATTATACCATTGGTACAGAGCAGTCAATAGTGCCTAGAGTTGCAGCAGCAGTTTCAGAGGACAGATGATGGTACAGGTTGATGAGCATTCAGGTATATGACTCAGCAGGTATATCATGGTGTTATGGTTAGATTGCTTTTATACTTATTCTTATAGCATGTCTTAGCACTTAGTGTCATGATCTGGCGATCATATAGATATGTGGACCTGGTTGATCTATTATATATATTATTGTCCCTACTCCGACTTAGAAGTTCACTATTCATACTCATTGGTTTTACCCTCCTTAGGGAGAATAGAGGTGATCATTCCACCATACCTTGGCTTGCTAGTGTTGGCTCCATTATTCATTGTCTTCATCCATCCATGACCTACCTTTTAGTTTATCACCCTGACTTACTACTTGACTAGTGACATGGAGGATCTTTTCCCCACTGTAGCCTCTGTATTGGATGAGCTTCCCTGTTTATTGTGTCTCGGCTCTAAGTTGGTGACAAAACTTACCTATGGTGAGTTGGAGTTCCTTGGAATTCCCACTAGTCACTAAAGTGGTGTTGGCTAAACCTGAAACTTTTAGTGCTGCCATGAATACAAAATCTGGAAAAAATGAAATGCTATATCTTGTATGAAAAGCCCATTCATGCAATGTGTTTCTAAACACACATGAATGAAAGGCGTGCCAAATGAAAATGGCCATGAAAATAAAATGTTATATCTTTTGGAAATGTAAATACCTAGGTAAACAAGCTGTCCATGACACACCTAGAAGTGCTCAGGTAAACAAGTGCCTTAAAAACACACCTGCAGCAGAAAGCCTAAAATAAATGTAAATCTATGCAATGTGTTTATAAACACACATAGATCAAGGCTATGGAAACTTCAGGCCCAAAAAGCAATGGAACTTAAATGCTATATCTAAACAATTGCTGGCCTTATTTATATTATGGATTGTGCGCATCTGTGAAGGTGAATAAACCCTCTTTGAACAACTCATCCATTTGTGAGACACCGCCATTCCCTGTGTTGTTGCTCATTCAGTATATACTATGGTGTGTATTCCCTTTCCCTTGCCAAAGTGTCACAAAGTTAAGTCAGTCAAGTCATCCCTTAGCCTAGCCAATTATTTCAGCCTTCACCCTTCACTAGCAAATTGATCACAGCTATGAAGTGAGTATGATCCTGAAAGTCTAGTCTGAGTAATAATAATAATAATTAACGACACTATATATTTGGATTTAGATCGCCAGTTATGATTACTCTGTGTTATAATTGTTATTTGAATAAGTTGTAGAGCATGTATTAACCTTGACACTTTGCAGCAGCTTTGGATGATGGTCTGAGTTATATTTGGTCTTGGTTAGATCCAGTTTGACCATGGAGGACCATGGGACATGAGATGTTAGACCTTATGATGATATGGATAGATGATATATGGTCTATGTATACATACATGATGATTCTATGCAGCAGCTACAGGGTTATGATGATGATTCTTGGGTTACAGCAGTGTTTGGTCATTTACAGATCATTATTATTGGCCTTGTTCCGGTATATTGGATATTTATTTTGATCATGCAGAGACTCATATGGTGTATGAGTACACATCTTGGATGGATTTGGACCTTCTGAGTCCAATGGGACAGTTTGTTTTCAGTTCCGGGCACTTACAGTGATGATTGAGCCTCAGTAGGCTGTCCCAGTGCAGTTTTGGTCTGTCGAAGGCCTAGTCAGAGCAGATGTGATTTTTATCCGGTTGACCTAGGGCGCTGATGATGGAGGGGGTGGTCCAGCCACTTGTTTTTACCATATTACCCCCCTCCCGGACACACTGGTGCCCTCACCTTGACAGCGCAGGCACTCCAGGAGGCTGTTTGGGGCAGTTTCACGCTTCCCGAGGCATTTCAGGATTGGTAGAAATGGCTATTGAGGAAATCGATTTGGGCTACTGAGGCAAAGTTATGGCATGGGATGATCAGTGATGATATATCGGGGTCCTCCACACCTTCTCCAGCAGTTTCAGCTTCATCGGGGCCCGCATCCATCACTTATGGCATTTTCTGTGGATTTCTGAGGTCTTTTTGAGGCCTACGATTTGACTATGGTGGCACGATTTGGTACATTGATGATTATTTATTGATTATTGTGCTATGGGGATTGACCAAGGAGGGATAAAATTACCCCTTGGACCCACCATAAGCCTCTTATGATATTTTGTCATCATGATTTGGTGGGATTCCCCTCTTATAGGGCGATTTTGTCCACTTACATAATATTTTATTAGTGATCCATGTATTTTATTGTTGGGCTCATCTCAACCATTGATTAGACACTTATATCTTCTAATCTTAGCCACTCATTCAAAAAGTGGTTAGGGTTTTGGTGCCTCTCCTTCCTATTTAAAGGAGAGAGCCTCTCATTGTAAGGGGGACTTTTGGGCTCTGGATTATTGGAATATAAAATTATTATTGCATCTATCTCCAGTGTTGTGGTGAATGTTTTTGGTGTTCGTTCGTTGGTTCTTCCTTTACACTGAGTTATTGGAGATCTTGTTTGCCATATCTTTTGTACCACGATTTTGCATCTACAGGTGGAGGCCGATTTGCTTGGAGGAGGAGGTATTGGTAGGGGAAGACTCTCCCTACTTCTTCTTTGGAGCTCTTCGTTGGTAACAGGGAGTATTACTGTCCCAGGACCTTCTATTTCATGTTACTATTGCATTTCTCTTGTATTTCCTCCATGCTTGATCTTACTGATTGAATCGCTATTCCTTGGTTTGACAGGTAGAGGAGGTCGCACTTGTGGGCTAGGGCATCAATTCGGCAAGCAAATCAACAATCTCTCATTTGATCTCTGCGGGAATCTTCCTCAACATCAAGGCATCTCATCCACATCACTCAGGTATGATCTCAAGGTAAGTTCTATCTCCATGATCTATCCAATTGTCAAAAACATTTAAAACCCTAATTAATTAAAACCCCATTTTACATTTTCTCAGATCTACTTAGATCTAGTGGGTTGTTGGGCATAATATTGAAAACCCACCTCTATAGCATCCACGGCATCCCGGATCTATAGTTTGGTGAGGATTGGCTTCCGTTTGACCCACCTCCCATGCCAACTTAGCTCCTCCCAAGCAAAGCGCACTTCCTAGTTTGAGCAAGTTGACCTAGATCTAGGTGGTGGGTGTTTGAGATCCCGCTTGATCCATAATCTACACATCAAATAACATACACCCAGATTGTTACTTTCCTGAAATTCACCTTGTGGGCCCTATTCCACATTTTAAGGGATTTAATCCCCATTTTGGACCACTTGGAACACTCAAACTCGGATTTGCTAAGATCTAGCCGTTGGATTGCCACGAAATTATAGATCCATACTCCTACTTGACTAACCTACCCGGATCTAAAGTTTGGATGCCATCCGACTTGTCTTGACCCACCTAACCCCACTTTTAGGCCTCCTTGGGCAAAGTCGCACCACCTTGGAGAAGTGAGTTGACTCACTTCTAGGATGTGGGTACTTGAGATTTTTGGAGATTTGAAACCGGAATAATTCAAAACCTAGGTCTAGACTATCACTTTGTCAAATCTTGCCTTGGGGATAGCATTCCTTGTTTTAAGGGATTGTGGTCCACTTGGGTCAAACCTAGATCTAGACACATTTATCCATTAAAACCTCTATTGCCCACTTGTCCCATGTACTAGGAGTCTTAAACCACAAGTCAACCCTACTTTGACTCCACTTCCCAATTCCCAAGGCACTGGTTTCTCTCCAAGTTAATTCAACTTTCCTAGATTGTTGGATTGACTTGTGGTTTGACCTATGCACGGTGAACTAAACCCTTGAAGCTATCATGTATCATGGTCAAGCTTGTCATCTATACTAGTTAGCCCCAATACAACCCTTAAACTACCCTGCACTGGACACGGTTCCCAAGGCAGTGGGTCTTCTGACATTGAACTAGTACACTAGCCCTAGATCTCACTTCAAACATTATAAGTCACTCTTACATCAACCATGAACCAAAGCTACACCTATTGAACCCCTCACTTGGCTTGTGACTTCAACCTATAAGGTCTAGGATAAACCATACACCTAACTTCACTTAGAAATACCCTGATTTGGTGTCTTGGTTTTGATCTCTCCTGTCGAGAGTAGATCGGGTCTCCCCCTTTGTTGTCTGGGCTAGATAACATAAAGTGAAGGTTGCCTCGACTGGCGTGACAACCATATATTGGAGGTCGAGGTGATCGTGGTTGCACCTTTTGAGTTGCCCTTCCCTATTGCCATCCATGACTGGATACATCCATAGGGGTAACTACAGTTTAGGTGATAACATTTTGGCGCCGTTGCCGGGGACACAATAGGCTTACCTTGGTCCGATATATCATTTCCTAGAAGCCCTCCCATTACTCTTTGCCTAACATTTGGGCATAAGGCTTACCTCGGAAAAGCTAGTAGTCCTTCCTGCATATACAACGACACATATCTTGGTAGAAGAGTTTAAATCTACCTGGCGACTCCCAATTGTGACTCCGCTGAGGAGCGAACTCATTTACATCCCTATAACACTATAATTTAGACAGATCTTATCGTTATCTAGAACCCATGGGGTGCATCATTTTGTTTTCAGGTTCTTGAATTTAAAAATAAATATTAAAATATTAAAAAATATATATAAAATATAAAAAATAAAAAATTATTATCCATGGCTGCTGCTGAGCGACCTAGGACTTTCGGTCGATTGAAAGTTTTTGACTTTTCCAAAATTGTTGGGTATCCTCATCATATTCCTCATCAAGCCTATGAAAGGTTGCCTACTTTCGATGGAAGTTATGAAATCTCTGCTAGAAGACACCTTGAAAGATTTCAGGAAGTTCTTAACGAGTTATCCATAACCCACGAGGATGTGTGTATGAAACTATTGGCTTCATCTTTCAAAGAAAGAGCTGGGCTCTGGCTTTCGAATTTGAAACCCAATAGCATTTCCGGATATGACATGTTTGAAAATAAATTCTTAGAAGAATGGGAAAGTGAATTCGATGATATGTATCAAATCCAAGATCAAAACCTTCCCCTTTCCGATCCTATTGTTGAATCATTTAACAATCAAGCTTCCAGTGAACTATCAATATCTGGAGATGACCCCTCTTGCCCAATTTCCTTGGAGGATAAGTTTTCCACTTTTGAGTTAATTGAAAGTCAAATCACTAATATAAATCGTATGCTTTCAAATTTCTTTTTAGGTAGCCCTAGTCCTGATCCAGAGGAAATTTCTGAGGATGAGCCTTTAGTCAACAAGTCCATTGAAGTTCTTCCTTCGAAAGAACTCATCTTCCGTTCTAGCTTTACTGATCATTCAATTCCTTATCAGCTTATTGAAGAAGAAGAAAGTAGGGACATAGATCAAGATCCTTTAGTGGTGATTTCGGGTGATCATTGTGCAAATAATCAGGATATTTCAAATGAAATTGTTAATTTTATCCCTGGCAAATTAAATAAAAATGATCACCTATCTTCATATGAATTTAATGATGAATCAATAGAAGGTCAATCTCAAGGCGAGGATGAAATAGTGAATCACACTAGATGCTCTAATCTTTGTTCCACTTCTTATAATGAATCCTTAAATTTTTCAATCCTTAGTCAAGATAGCCTCATCCATTTCTTAGAATTTGAATCTTGTCCTCAGGTTGTAAATATTAAATTTGATCAAAATTTTGAAATTATTCCTAGAATAAAGAATGTTTTTCAAAATCCAAGGTCAAACTTGTCTATCCATTTGGGAGAAATTTCATATTTGCAATCCACCCTCCTTTCCCAATTCTTTCAATCATCTTTGGGTTGGTGCTCTAGTCAATCTTTTGCCTTGGAAATTTTTAATAGGAAGTATAAGCATGATTACATGTTTGGAGAAAAAGCACTTCATGTCCCTTTTCAGTCACTTTGGAACCATAATGCTTGTTGTCAAGTTATCAATCACTCTTGGTGGCTAGGAATGGTGTTTAAAGATCAATTCCATTTTTTCTCCATTTTTGAGCATCAAGTTGGTTTGACTTTGTTTTTCCGTCCTTTAAACTTTAAGTTATCCCCACTTGGTCTCTATTTGATCATTAATCCCAGGGAGAACCAAATCGAATATGTAAGAGAAGTAAATGAGGAAGTTATGTTCTGTGAAAAAGAATTGAGTTACAAGCCTTATATTTTTCCTCCATCAATCTTAAGCAATAACTTGCATGAATTTTATGATCCTATCAATTCTTGGATGGAGGATGTTTGCATCAGTCAATCTTTTCCTTGGCATGATTTCATTTTGCACCATGCAAACCTTTATTCAAATTTTGAACAAACCTGGAAGATTGCATTATCAAATTCTCTAATCTTTAATCCAATCATGACTTGTTTCATTACCAGAAATCAAAGAAGAATCACTAATATGTTTGATGAATGGTTACACTGGATTTATGATTTTACCTAGCATTTGTGCTAACTGGTTAGATTAGAGTAGGTAGGAACTGAATAAGCCTACTTGGGCAGTAGTTAGTCTTTTCAGCCATTGAGTCTGGCACCTAGTTTATCTCTAAGCTCCTTTGTAAGCTCTTAGTTTAGTTGAGTACCTGTCACTTTTCTTTTTCCTGCACAATAAATTTCAAATTTTGCAAATTATGTTAGTAGTTTAATTTACTTTCTGCACTTATATATTTCATGCATTTATATTTCTGACATAGAATAGTTTTTATTTCAGTTGGTTTTATATTTTTCCCACACATGCGGCATGAGGTATTTTTGATGTCTGTGAATGCAGAAATAGGTTGCAAGAATAAAAGCTAGAAGCAAAATGGTAGAGTGCTGGATCGCGGATTCGAGTAGCAGAGGTCGAGGACCAGAGATTCTGAGGTTCTCAAGCGCTCATTTCAGCAGAGCACTTGTCCCAGCCGGAGCCAGATGTTATCACATATATAGTAGCCGGGCTACCATACATTATTTTTCTCATTCCAGTACACTATTCAGCCAGTTCCCTTACATTTGAGATGCTGAGATGAGCATCTATATTGGATCACTATCAGATTGTGGATAGCAGTTGTGTTCCCCGTGCCATGACTGAGTCTCAGGACACTCAGAGAGATGACCGATGTAGCCATTATACCATTGGTACAGAGCAGTCAATAGTGCCTAGAGTTGCAGCAGCAGTTTCAGAGGACAGATGATGGTACAGGTTGATGAGCATTCAGGTATATGACTCAGCAGGTATATCATGGTGTTATGGTTAGATTGCTTTTATACTTATTCTTATAGCATGTCTTAGCACTTAGTGTCATGATCTGGCGATCATATAGATATGTGGACCTGGTTGATCTATTATATATATTATTGTCCCTACTCCGACTTAGAAGTTCACTATTCATACTCATTGGTTTTACCCTCCTTAGGGAGAATAGAGGTGATCATTCCACCATACCTTGGCTTGCTAGTGTTGGCTCCATTATTCATTGTCTTCATCCATCCATGACCTACCTTTTAGTTTATCACCCTGACTTACTACTTGACTAGTGACATGGAGGATCTTTTCCCCACTGTAGCCTCTGTATTGGATGAGCTTCCCTGTTTATTGTGTCTCGGCTCTAAGTTGGTGACAAAACTTACCTATGGTGAGTTGGAGTTCCTTGGAATTCCCACTAGTCACTAAAGTGGTGTTGGCTAAACCTGAAACTTTTAGTGCTGCCATGAATACAAAATCTGGAAAAAATGAAATGCTATATCTTGTATGAAAAGCCCATTCATGCAATGTGTTTCTAAACACACATGAATGAAAGGCGTGCCAAATGAAAATGGCCATGAAAATAAAATGTTATATCTTTTGGAAATGTAAATACCTAGGTAAACAAGCTGTCCATGACACACCTAGAAGTGCTCAGGTAAACAAGTGCCTTAAAAACACACCTGCAGCAGAAAGCCTAAAATAAATGTAAATCTATGCAATGTGTTTATAAACACACATAGATCAAGGCTATGGAAACTTCAGGCCCAAAAAGCAATGGAACTTAAATGCTATATCTAAACAATTGCTGGCCTTATTTATATTATGGATTGTGCGCATCTGTGAAGGTGAATAAACCCTCTTTGAACAACTCATCCATTTGTGAGACACCGCCATTCCCTGTGTTGTTGCTCATTCAGTATATACTATGGTGTGTATTCCCTTTCCCTTGCCAAAGTGTCACAAAGTTAAGTCAGTCAAGTCATCCCTTAGCCTAGCCAATTATTTCAGCCTTCACCCTTCACTAGCAAATTGATCACAGCTATGAAGTGAGTATGATCCTGAAAGTCTAGTCTGAGTAATAATAATAATAATTAACGACACTATATATTTGGATTTAGATCGCCAGTTATGATTACTCTGTGTTATAATTGTTATTTGAATAAGTTGTAGAGCATGTATTAACCTTGACACTTTGCAGCAGCTTTGGATGATGGTCTGAGTTATATTTGGTCTTGGTTAGATCCAGTTTGACCATGGAGGACCATGGGACATGAGATGTTAGACCTTATGATGATATGGATAGATGATATATGGTCTATGTATACATACATGATGATTCTATGCAGCAGCTACAGGGTTATGATGATGATTCTTGGGTTACAGCAGTGTTTGGTCATTTACAGATCATTATTATTGGCCTTGTTCCGGTATATTGGATATTTATTTTGATCATGCAGAGACTCATATGGTGTATGAGTACACATCTTGGATGGATTTGGACCTTCTGAGTCCAATGGGACAGTTTGTTTTCAGTTCCGGGCACTTACAGTGATGATTGAGCCTCAGTAGGCTGTCCCAGTGCAGTTTTGGTCTGTCGAAGGCCTAGTCAGAGCAGATGTGATTTTTATCCGGTTGACCTAGGGCGCTGATGATGGAGGGGGTGGTCCAGCCACTTGTTTTTACCATATTACCCCCCTCCCGGACACACTGGTGCCCTCACCTTGACAGCGCAGGCACTCCAGGAGGCTGTTTGGGGCAGTTTCACGCTTCCCGAGGCATTTCAGGATTGGTAGAAATGGCTATTGAGGAAATCGATTTGGGCTACTGAGGCAAAGTTATGGCATGGGATGATCAGTGATGATATATCGGGGTCCTCCACACCTTCTCCAGCAGTTTCAGCTTCATCGGGGCCCGCATCCATCACTTATGGCATTTTCTGTGGATTTCTGAGGTCTTTTTGAGGCCTACGATTTGACTATGGTGGCACGATTTGGTACATTGATGATTATTTATTGATTATTGTGCTATGGGGATTGACCAAGGAGGGATAAAATTACCCCTTGGACCCACCATAAGCCTCTTATGATATTTTGTCATCATGATTTGGTGGGATTCCCCTCTTATAGGGCGATTTTGTCCACTTACATAATATTTTATTAGTGATCCATGTATTTTATTGTTGGGCTCATCTCAACCATTGATTAGACACTTATATCTTCTAATCTTAGCCACTCATTCAAAAAGTGGTTAGGGTTTTGGTGCCTCTCCTTCCTATTTAAAGGAGAGAGCCTCTCATTGTAAGGGGGACTTTTGGGCTCTGGATTATTGGAATATAAAATTATTATTGCATCTATCTCCAGTGTTGTGGTGAATGTTTTTGGTGTTCGTTCGTTGGTTCTTCCTTTACACTGAGTTATTGGAGATCTTGTTTGCCATATCTTTTGTACCACGATTTTGCATCTACAGGTGGAGGCCGATTTGCTTGGAGGAGGAGGTATTGGTAGGGGAAGACTCTCCCTACTTCTTCTTTGGAGCTCTTCGTTGGTAACAGGGAGTATTACTGTCCCAGGACCTTCTATTTCATGTTACTATTGCATTTCTCTTGTATTTCCTCCATGCTTGATCTTACTGATTGAATCGCTATTCCTTGGTTTGACAGGTAGAGGAGGTCGCACTTGTGGGCTAGGGCATCAATTCGGCAAGCAAATCAACAATCTCTCATTTGATCTCTGCGGGAATCTTCCTCAACATCAAGGCATCTCATCCACATCACTCAGGTATGATCTCAAGGTAAGTTCTATCTCCATGATCTATCCAATTGTCAAAAACATTTAAAACCCTAATTAATTAAAACCCCATTTTACATTTTCTCAGATCTACTTAGATCTAGTGGGTTGTTGGGCATAATATTGAAAACCCACCTCTATAGCATCCACGGCATCCCGGATCTATAGTTTGGTGAGGATTGGCTTCCGTTTGACCCACCTCCCATGCCAACTTAGCTCCTCCCAAGCAAAGCGCACTTCCTAGTTTGAGCAAGTTGACCTAGATCTAGGTGGTGGGTGTTTGAGATCCCGCTTGATCCATAATCTACACATCAAATAACATACACCCAGATTGTTACTTTCCTGAAATTCACCTTGTGGGCCCTATTCCACATTTTAAGGGATTTAATCCCCATTTTGGACCACTTGGAACACTCAAACTCGGATTTGCTAAGATCTAGCCGTTGGATTGCCACGAAATTATAGATCCATACTCCTACTTGACTAACCTACCCGGATCTAAAGTTTGGATGCCATCCGACTTGTCTTGACCCACCTAACCCCACTTTTAGGCCTCCTTGGGCAAAGTCGCACCACCTTGGAGAAGTGATTTGACTCACTTCTAGGATGTGGGTACTTGAGATTTTTGGAGATTTGAAACCGGAATAATTCAAAACCTAGGTCTAGACTATCACTTTGTCAAATCTTGCCTTGGGGATAGCATTCCTTGTTTTAAGGGATTGTGGTCCACTTGGGTCAAACCTAGATCTAGACACATTTATCCATTAAAACCTCTATTGCCCACTTGTCCCATGTACTAGGAGTCTTAAACCACAAGTCAACCCTACTTTGACTCCACTTCCCAATTCCCAAGGCACTGGTTTCTCTCCAAGTTAATTCAACTTTCCTAGATTGTTGGATTGACTTGTGGTTTGACCTATGCACGGTGAACTAAACCCTTGAAGCTATCATGTATCATGGTCAAGCTTGTCATCTATACTAGTTAGCCCCAATACAACCCTTAAACTACCCTGCACTGGACACGGTTCCCAAGGCAGTGGGTCTTCTGACATTGAACTAGTACACTAGCCCTAGATCTCACTTCAAACATTATAAGTCACTCTTACATCAACCATGAACCAAAGCTACACCTATTGAACCCCTCACTTGGCTTGTGACTTCAACCTATAAGGTCTAGGATAAACCATACACCTAACTTCACTTAGAAATACCCTGATTTGGTGTCTTGGTTTTGATCTCTCCTGTCGAGAGTAGATCGGGTCTCCCCCTTTGTTGTCTGGGCTAGATAACATAAAGTGAAGGTTGCCTCGACTGGCGTGACAACCATATATTGGAGGTCGAGGTGATCGTGGTTGCACCTTTTGAGTTGCCCTTCCCTATTGCCATCCATGACTGGATACATCCATAGGGGTAACTACAGTTTAGGTGATAACACGGCACTAAGTGTATTGAGTTTTGTATGGTCAAATTTCTCAGAGAACAACTGGGAGGCGACCTCAGGGAAAATCCCACACATCTTCGTGAGGAGCCACATTCCCTCAATTTCCAAATATTGCTCCTTGTACCTCACAGTATCTCTAGAGTTTCTCCTATTCCCTTAATAACTTTGAACCTTTAATAATTTAAAATCAACCAAGAGACACTTGCAAAACATTTCCCTTTCAGCGGCTTCTATTTTATGTATTGACTCCATTTGGCACTGGTCCACAACAACACTATTTCATATTTTGCTTTATATCAAGAAATTCTTGTGTTATCTTTATATATTGGTGGTCAGTTTATTTTCTGCTAGTGAAATCATCTCCTTAAAACTATTTTGCAAACGAACTTGGACCTTTTTGTAATCAAACTCCTAAAAAACATCCTTAATTAATCTACTAAAACATTCTAATTAACCTTAGAAACATTCCATAGGGACTACCCCCTTTGGCTTCGGTTAGGAGTTGGCCTAACCGGAGAATTCAAGATCATGTGACAGCCTTGACTCGAGACTTGCCCCCAAGGGCACACCAAGCAATGGCATAGATTTCTACTGCATTAACCGGGTGCGCGATCCGGCGGCAACAATACCTAAAGGGTACAATTGAGTATGGGCTCCAGTATGTCCAGGGGGGTGGAATTCAGCTAGTAGGCTACTCAGACTCAGATTGGGAAAGGAGCACAATGGACAAAAAGAGCACCTCAGGGTGTTGCTTCAGATAGGATCGGGAGTGATCTCTTGGTACAGCCGGATACAGAAGTCAGTGGCTCTCAGTTCAGCAAAAGCAGAGTATATGGCAGCCAGCCAAGCAGTGGGTGAGGCCCTTCGGCTTTGTAAGATGCTCACAGGATTGTTCGATGCAGAGTTGGATCCTACAGTGATTTACTGTGTCAATCAGAGTTGCACAAAACTTTATGAAAATCCAGTATTCCATGATAGGTCTAAGGACATCGAGATCAGATATCACTTCATCAAGGATAGGGTATAGAAGGGAGCAGTGAAGCTCTAGTATGTCTCCACAGAAGAGCAGGTTGCAGATCTCCTCACAAAGGCATTTCCCAAAGGGAAGTTCAAGTACTTCCGAGAAAGGATGGGAGTTATTCAGGACACCTTCCTGACTAAGAGGGAGTGTTAGATTTTTTTTAGTAAGGAAAGCAGATTTTGCATGTTTATATCTTGAGGAGAAGATCTAGCACATGGTTTTGGTGGCATACGGTTTGTGCCCACGGTTTTGGTGGCACATGGTTTTGCACCCATGGTTTTGGTGGCATGTGGTTTTGTGCCCACGGTTTTGCATGTGTTGGGTGTTATAAAAGAAGAAGCCTACCTCATTGTTTAGACACACAAGAGATCTTCACTCGCTGTGAGAGGGAGAAGGGTCTATGTGTGGTAGTGAGCTTTAGCGAAGGTGTGCTATAGCAATGAGTTTTTGTATTTCGATCCAGTAGTGACCATGAAGAATAAAAGAACTTGTTTGCTGGTTTTCCCCAGAGGTAGTGGGGTTTCCAGGGTAAATTCTTGTGTTTCATGTGTGGCTGTGTTTCTTTTATTTTCTGCTGTGTATTTTATGAGTGTTTCAGTTTATTATTATCCAGCCCTGGTGAAGCTTATAATAATAAGTTACGGGTAACCTAAGCTAAGTTTTACAATTCAATCAAACAGTTTGTCTCCAGCTTGTCCTTGAAACCTTAATTACAGCATATTACAACAATTAAAGAGACTTGTCAAAAGATGACTGCCAACGTCATGATATGGTTAAAAAAATAGGAGTAAATCAATAGTACCTGTAATTTTGCAAGCTCCTGACAATAAGCATTGGGCAATATATCTGGCCGAGTGCTAAGAGCCTGACCAAGCTACAATCTCCCAGCAAAGAACAGTAGAAGATGATGATGATTAGAAAGATCAATTTATTGAAGTTATGATGAAAAACAAATAAAAGCATTAACCCAAACTGCAACAAACACCCAGATGCTTCAGATGAGAAAAGACAATAAATGGATAACTTAAATTTACCAATAGTTTTTGAAAAGCACAAAGAAGAAAATGATAATACTATGTTTCATGATTTGAGTTTATAAATCCAAGAATAAGGCTTCTACTAAACTACAACACATTGTGAACCACTAACAGATACACCATTTAACCCCACCCCCAAAGCAGAGAAATTTATTATTTGACAATAAAGGCAACTTTTTATATTTTTATACCTTGTGCTTTGTAATCAAAATGGCCTCCCATGTCTTTCCATTTACATTTTTTTCCTCTTGTAATATAGAAGCCTTAAAAGAAGGAATAAATTGGTAAATAAAAAACCAATAGGAAGATCTTGTTAACAACTTCAAAGGACAGATGCACATGTTCCCTGTTCTTGTAGAATTCTCTTTCAATTAGAGTTGCAAAAACATAAAATGTCATTTTTAAAGTGCCATGTCCTACATTGTGTTATTTTAAGAAAAACACAAATTTTGATAAACAAGAAAGACGTGTAAAGAAAGGTGTTAATTATAGCATCCTAATATCACCGCCTGCTAGAATGGCATCAAAAGATAGTATACAAAATGCAAATATTTTTAGACTGGGTCCTGCAATTTTCCTGGTCAATAGCATTATGAATATTGCTTTTCTAATAAATAGCATTTCTCAAAAAGGAAATATTGCTTTCTATAACTACAATCTACATTTCTCCCACAAATCAGCATACACAAAATCTGGCAATATCAAGCTACAATAGTATATATTCATAACAAACAAGGATTTAGGGTATATGTACTATGATTTTTAAAGAAATTTTATTTGAAAATTTTGTATTCCTCATTGCATGCATGTTACTATTAAGTGTCAATGCAATCTTGGACAAACCCTTTCAATTTAAACTACAACAAAAACCAATGCATAATGAAGATCATGAACAGTCCTCCATAGAGCTGAAACTTCAAATACATCATTTGAATTGGTTGGGATTGAATGACAAAAAATTCTTTTGGTTCCATATTACCTGTCACTTGTGAAATTTCACAATATTTGTCCAATTACTTTCAGATGACAATGAAAATTTAGATTCCATGAAATGAATAACAAGAATAACAAAACAACAAAAAAACCTAGTCCCTTTAAAAATATCATCAGATGCATTTAGCACCAGCACCACTTTATCTAGAATATTTTTTATAATCCTATTGCCTAATTTCACAAAGTATCTTTAGATTGCACCTCACCTTAATATAGAATGGCCCTAGTCGAATCAAAGTCCTCCGAAACTACCAACAAACAAACAAATTGTAATAAGTGACTATACGGTGTAAGCAATATATCCAAAGAAGTAAATACTATCAATCTGAAAAAAAAATAACTTCCTTCCAAAAGCATACACAATGTAACAGCATCCACTTCATCCATTTCTTATGCTGCCATAATGCAGTCTAGAGTGACTCTAGACAGAAATAATGCACAGCTACAATTTTATTTCCCAGAGTTTCATTTTTACATTGATTGATGAAAGGAGGACATAACTATGTCTTTTGACAGATGTATATCACTTCATGGCATATCATTTCTAACAGTTGTATTTAATTTTATTATTTTATACACTATCCGATTCCATAGTGCTCCTAGATTTATACTTAGTTCATAATACTTTAAGTACCCCCTTAAGTTCTGTATATGATATATATTCTCCCATTGACATCTTTCTACACATTTGTGGGCATTGATATAGTCTGTTTCTTTCTTCCTTTCCATAAGCTTATTTTTTTGTGTCAAACGAACAATTCTTGAGAAGTAGCCTGCTGTAACAAACCACAATTGGCATCCAAGGAATCCACTCCCTCCCAAACTAGATGATTTAAAGTCTCAAAACCTACAATCACCCAACTGCAAGTTGAAATGTCTCATATCACTTTGGACTTCAAAATTTTGCTTCAACCTTGTTCATCTGTTGCTCCAAGCCTGTTCTCCATTAGCCATCAGTTTCTATTATTTCCTATTTTTAGAGATTTTCTATTTTTAGCAACTCTATTTATAGATTAGAGTTCACTGGTTGACTAGTCATTGGTCAACAGTGAGTTAATTGCATTTAAAATTTTAAATAATGAATTGAGCACTTGGCACGTGTTCATCATATGAAGGAGTGTGCTTGGTATGTGTTGGTGTCTGGCCACCACTTGTAGGAGTGTACTTGCCATGTGTTGGCATGTGTCCACTTATTCTTAACACGTGTCCAGCGCATTACTTGGGGAGTTACACTTTTATATTTGTGGACATTTTGCATGCATGGACCCCTCTCTTATTCTATAAAAATGAAGAGGAGGGTGCATTAGAAAACAAGTAATCATTGTAATTAATCATTCAGTGTTAATAGGAAGTTATCTGATTGCTGTTACAAATTTCGAGCTTGCTGGTTTTTATCTACAGATTAATATTTCTCAGGATCCACACTTCATCACTCGCCACATTGAACTGAAATTCTGATATGCAGTGTCGACATTCATAATCTATACTCCTATGCTTTTAGTTTTCAATAATCTGAAGTTTTTATTGGTGTTTCTTAACATTGCCAGTTTCATCCACGGGGTAAAATCTTTGAGTGCAGATCTGCAGCCACAGTAAAAACATCTTGTGTTGTTTATGACCAAAATGAATTAAAATGATACTTACATAGAATTAGAGCCAGCCATTCCACTCTAGGTAATGGCTGCATCGTTTAAGGATTAGCTTATATTGACTGTGATTTCCTCTTGGATATAAATATAAAAGGTACAAAAAAGCAATAAGCAATGCACATAGAAAGGCTTATTTACAGTTATGTGTACTGCAGAGATAATTAATCTATGACAAGATATCTAACATAACAATAATCTGAACATGCAAAATAAACATTAAGTATTTTAGGAGGCCAAGGGCATCTACATTTCAGACTGTGAAAATCCTCGCAGCAGATCTAAGAGATGATGTATACCTCACAAGAAAATAATTGACTAAGCAAGAAAATAGAAGAAGAGTGGTCAATGCAATATAATGAGCAACAGAATAATAATACAGTAGAACTCGGATAGAAGCAAAAATACTTCACACACACTAGTTAATTAATCACAATATGGACAAATAAATAGTACAATGCATGAGGATTCGAATGCCTAAGGTGGTAATTCGAATTAGCCTTCATAGAGTGATCAAAGGATCACTGGAGTGTCATCGGAGCACATCTAGTAGTCTATCTCATCATCGGTGGAGTCATCAATGCACAAGTAACTGTCAACCGTCAGTCAAATTGAGTCTAACTGAGTGTGGTAGGTGTAACTGAATGTAACTGGCACATGGAGACACTAACTGAATGAAGGAGACTCAGTGGAGGGCGCATGAGGAGCTAACTGGAGTCAGAACAGGTAGTCATGTCTCATCGGAGGTCAATCGGAGTGATAACAGCAGTGAGTAGTCAGTCTGGCCTCAAATCAAGGAAAGACTGGTGGCTAACTGAAGTAAACTGGACTGGTAGGTGAGAAATGACAAGTGGCTTCCTTAAATCAAGGAGGAAGGGCGCACTAAGCTCTAGGAGGGCTAAAACTGATCTGAGAGAAGCTCTCGGGGGCTGGCTAACTAGGGGCTAGGTGTTGGACTGATGACTGGAATGCATGCAAATGCATGCAAACCCTAAATGATGCATGCAAACCCTAAAAGTGCATGCATGACTGAAAATGTAAATGATCAAAATACTGGTGGGACTAGGATGGAGTATAGGAATATCCCAACACCCCCCCTTAATCCATCCTGGGCCCTGGTAACTAAGACCAAAGGTCACCCAATACAATGAATAATAACAATCAATAAACCAAGGAAGTGGGGAAAATTTCATGGGAAAAATACCCCCCCCTCAAAACAGACTGTAAGGCACACATGAAAAATAAATGCTCCAAACTCAAGCAGGTGTGATGCTTGGTCATATGTCTGGAGGTATCTTCTTCTTGGGAAGAAGTGGATCATGCTCAAAAAGCATGTGCGTGTACTTGCTCTTCATATCGAATGTGATGAGAACAAATCCAAAAGTATGAGGATGATCCTTGAACCTGTGATTCGAATCAGTTGAGGTAGGATCAAAAACATGAATATGCAGATAGTCTTTTGTCTTCTCCTTCGAACCATCATGGGTGAGATTATTCCAAAAAGAACCATCAAATAATAATGATTGCTTGAAATCCAAATCAGATTTAAGACTTGGAGAATAGTTTCTTGAGATCTCCTTTGAACCAGCAAGGGTGAGATCAAAACTATCATATGCATGAGAAATTATCCCAAGTAGTAATTGCTTAGAATCCAAATTAGATCCAAGACTTGAATCATGGTTTCTTGAGATCTCCTTTGAACCATAAGAGGTGAGATCAAAACCAGTAAATGCATGAGAAATTATCCCAAGCAAATGGCAATGGTTTCTTGAGATCTCCTTTGAACCATAAGAGGTGAGATCAAAACCAATGGATGCATGAGAAATTATCCCAAGCGGATGGCAATGGCCATATTCTTCAATAACCTTCTGAAAGCATGGAATAATGATCATATAGTAGTAAATAAGAGGTGATTGCTTGAGGAGGGCGAATGCATTACCTCCAGTAGCTGATTTTTCCTCCGAAATAATCATGTGATCATGATGCAAACCAACAGACTCTGGTGCAAGAGAGGATTTAGGACCTTCTGCAATATCTAGAGTGTGAGCTGGCACAGAAAGAGAAGAAAGTTGGAGCATGAGTGTAGAATCTGCAAGTTCTTTGTGGACAACTTCAATATGAGATGATACTGGTTCATGATCTGAGAGACCATCAAGGGGAGTGAATGCATCACTGGGCTTGTTCTCGAAAGGGTTTGGACCAATTCCTTCATTCTGTCTACCAAATATTACATCCAGGTGAGCCCATAGATCTTTTGGTGATGAAAAATCAGGGAGGTCATATAACATCCATTCAGACATAGCAAGCATCATTGATCCAAAGGCTCCATCACCTTTATTTAACCAATTAATCTTCTCTTCAGAAGATTCGAACTCTCTTTCAAAACAACAGTCAAAGAGATCATGGCTCTTCAAATATGCTATCATTTTCGGTTTCCACTCATCGTAGTTGAGTGGAGAAAGAGGAGGGATTTCTTCTGAATTCATTGAAGCTGTAGAAGACCTGCAAAACAATAGAGAATATCTGCAACTGCTACTGTTGCAACTGCTGCACTCGAAATCTTGATAATAACCTGCAAAAAACTCTCAGGAATGGAGATAAACAATACTCTCAACATGCTCTGATATCATGTGAAAATCCTCACCGCAGATCTAAGAGATGACGTATACCTCACAAGAAAGTAATTGATTAAGCAAGAAAATAGAAGAAGAGTGGTCACTGCAATATAATGAGCAATAGAATAATAATACAGTAGAACTCGGATAGAAGCAAAAATACTTCACACACTAGTTAATTAATCACAATATGGACAAATAAATAGTACAATGCATGAGGATTCGAATGCCTAAGGTGGCAATTCGAATTAGCCTTCATGGAGTGATCAAAGGATCACTGGAGTGTCATCGGAGCACAACTAGTAGTCTATATCATCATCGGTGGAGTCATCAATGCACAAGTAACTGTCAACCGTCAGTCAAACTGAGTCTAACTGAGTGTGGTAGGTGTAACTGAATGTAACTGGCACATGGAGACACTAACTGAATGAAGGAGACTCAGTGGAGGGTGCATGAGGAGCTAAATGGAGTCAGAACAGGTAGTCATGTCTCATCGGAGGTCAATCGGAGTGATAACAGCAGTGAGGAGTCAGCCTGGCCTCAAATCAAGGGAAGACTGGTGGCTAACTGAAGTAAACTGGACCGGTAGGTGAGAAAGGACGAGTGGCTTCCTTAAATCAAGGAGGAAGGGCGCAGTAAGCTCTAGGAGGGCTAAAACTGATCTGAGAGAAGCTCTCGGGGGCTGGCTAATTGAGGGCTAGGTGCTGGACTGATGACTGGAATGCATGCAAATGCATGCAAACCCTAAATGATGTATGCAAAACCTAAAAGTGCATGCATGACTGAAAATGTAAATGATCAAAATACTGATGGGACTAGGATGGAGTATAGGAATATCCTAACACAGACTCTATTTTATGGTTGTAAATTTGTAATGTAGTTACGTTGCAAACTAGTGACAACATAATAACTTCATGAATCATTGACCGAGTATATGCATCACACCCCCTGCGTGAGTCAGTATTCATGAATTATAGAACATAAGAGTCTAGTTTCATAAAAGTAAAGAATAGATGCTAACATAGAACAAAAGAATAAGACAAAAATTAAGGTAAGTACCTTAACTGCACGCTTGTGGATATCCTTTGCAAAATAATGCCATACACTCAGCACAGCTACATGAGACAAAATAATGATAGCCCTGTACAATGCCAAGAAAGGACCAAATCGGTAATAGACTGAGAGTGTTTTTGAACCATGACTGCCAATTGCATGTCCAAACTCATTCTCAAGTGATTCTCTTCTAGATTTTGCATACTCAGCTGACGGCTTTTCAGCATGAACACTTGTCGAGAAGCTGTAAGCCCACAAGAAATTTCTGCTTAGTCTGCTGTTGTGGCATTGGTGATTTAAAGTCTAGATGTCTATCTCAAAAGTTAGCTCTTGTTACCAAGTCATATATAAAATAAATACAAGACATTAAGATAGAACATACAACCAAATTATTAAAGATGATGTTCCCAGTGATTTTGTATGATCATAATAGAACATCAAAGTAGAAGTCTTAAGTTTAAAAATTTAAAAGACGATGAACGAATCATTATTTTATATGATTGATATTATGAATCAATGCTCATCCCAAACGTACCTCTGTTGGTTTGTAAAGCCCTTGAAGAAGTGAGAAAATATACATGCTCCAGTTCCATCAGATCCATGGTTTTTCATGAGCATGTGGTAACATGCATAAGCTTCTGGGATATACTTGGCATGTATTGCTGCAAAGGAATATCTCACAAGTCAATACATCTAGGTGATACCAAAAAGAAAAAGAAAAATAGCTCCTACTGGCTGAGGAGAAGCAACAATTAAAGCTTCCATGCAAAATAGGTTAAATAACTGTGTAAGGTTGTATTAACAAAGCATCTACTGTGAAAGATAGCTTTGAGTGACAATTTCAGGCAACTTGAGTTTGGATGAGCAGAAACACTAAACAAATGAAATGTGAATCCACCTTCAGGAATCCAAAGTAAAGTCACAAATAGAATGACAAACTAATCTAATAGAAACAATAAACAATCCCCGATATTGTATTTCCCAAGGGTTAATGAGGACAGAATTATTATCTCAGATTGATCTTTTACAGCAAGGTTGTCTAAAGTTTCTGTGAACAAATCACAGACTCCACATATTTCCTAATCTTGATGAGTCCTCTGGATGCCAACTTGGGAAATGAAAGCATTGGTAACATTACTAATTGAAGGATCTTATCAGACCATACCAATGGAGAGAGTCTTTTTATACACAATCATCACATCATCATTTTGGATGGTTGGAGTTTTTGTACTAGCCCTGAGAGAAGGTTATGGCATGTACTTGTACTTCACCTTGAGCTTATATATAAAGTTTCCATCTATCAATATCTTGTGACATTTGCAGATTTGAATTTCCAGTTGTGTTCTTTATGCTTTGCTATTTACAGTGATTTATGTCTTGTTGATTTGATATAAGGAAAAGAGCAAATTGTTAAGTGATTTAACATCTAAAGGAAGAATATAAGGGGTTGCATTTACTGTTGCTATGCTGCTGTATTCACCGCTGTTAAAGTACATTTTCAGATCTGGTTATTGGCTGATAAGTTGCCCTAGAAGGGTTGAAAACTTATGTCATGGTTTGGTATCTTTTCTCCTTGAATTGCCATGAAGTTTGGAGTTGTTAGAAGTAAATTATTGTAGTCTTTTCACTATTTTTTTACACTTAAATTTACAGCAGTCCTAAAGACTGAAAATTCTAGTACTAAGATCCAAGAAACCTTCTAGGAAGAAGGTGAAATTTCATTTTTGCATTGATTGACCAAGTGCATGCAATTTCCACATCGTATCAGAGCTCGTTATAGTTGAGATCACTCTTGAGTAATAGGGAGTTTGTATTTCAGCTAGAGATTACCTGGGATAGGTACTTGAACTCGTTAAGATCATTGGGTGAGAAACCCTAGATTACTTTGGAGAAGCACTTGGACCAGAGGAAGGGGTTTGTCTTCTTCACTCATTCATGATTTGTGCTTGAGATGAGCACTTGTAACCTGTGATATGTTTTGACGGGTTTCTCTAGTGATGAGAGATGATGGATCCATTACATTGATAGCTATTATGGATGCATTTTCCAGCTAGTGTGATGCCTAGAATGACCTATGATAGGTGCAATATTGTGTTCCAATGGTTTTCAATGATAGGTGATCAATCTATGTGATTATTCACTACC
Source organism: Larix kaempferi (assembly GCA_027924585.1). NCBI lineage: Eukaryota > Viridiplantae > Streptophyta > Pinopsida > Pinales > Pinaceae > Larix > Larix kaempferi. The sequence goes on from BSBM01000254.1 coordinate 2,666,608, forward strand.
ATGGATTTATTTTCAGCAAGTGAGATACTCCAAAGTGTTAAAGTTAGTGCACCTGCGAGACCCATTCTCAGAGAGGATGGTACCCTAGTCAGTTAACTAGGGTTCCTGGTCGGTTAATCAGGCAGAGTAAAGAGTAAGTCCCTAGAAGGTACCCTAGGGCCCAGTCTCCTGGGGTTCTTGGTCAGGGACCAAGCAAGTTGATGCCATGGCAAAGTCCCTAGCATGTGGTTAGGGCCCCTATTTGTCTCTAGGGTATTCTGGTCTGCGACCAGACAAGTTCTTGGTCACGAAGACCAAGCAAATCCTGCAGGTTGAGACAAACACCTATTAGTCTGGGACCAGGTAGATTCTTGGTCACGAAGACCAAGTAAGTCCTACAGGTGGTTGATCAACATTAAGTCTGGGACTGAAAGCTCAGCCTGGGGCTGAGGACCATTCTCCGGGAGAATGGAAGACCTGGTCAAGGACCAGGGGGTTGATCAACATGATTCAGTTTGGGACTGAAGCTCATCCTAGGGCTGAGATCCATTCTTTAAGAATGGAGGAACTTGGTCAGTTAACCAAGATGATGATGTGTGATGTCCTCTTCTCCTAGGTCTTCGAGATGGTTGGGCTAGATGGTCTTCTCAAGGGACCGGCCACCCCTTGATGGAGTCACTAGCATTTGACCTATGGAGCAGTCTAGAGGACCGCATGATCACATCATCTAGTGTGGACCTTCCTTATACAGTGATGATGAACTTTCAGGTAGTGTATGTAACACTTGTACATTTGAGAGAGAGATGATTGGTTGTTTCCCCACCTTGGTTGTTCACCCTTGGTCTTTCCACCTTGTTGATTCTTATTCTAGTGGTTAGAGGGTCATCTACCCACCTTGGTTTGTCGTGACTCTTACCAGCTTGATGTGTTGGTCTTTTGGGTATTAGGGTTACTTACCCAGCTTAATGCTACACCCTTTGGTCCTAGGGGTCGTGGGTCATGATTTAATGTGTACCATCTTGTTGGTCCTTGTGACCTCACCTAATTAATTTAAAGTGACTTGACTCTAGTACCCACCTAAAGTCACCTAATTATGTTTTATGTTATTTTAATGTATCCTTCCCCATTTATTGATCTTCACCTTGACTTACACCTTGACTTGTGATATGGAGGACCTCCCCACTTTTGCCTCTGTGTTGGACATGCATCCATGTTTATTTTGTGTCTCGGCTTTGAGTTGGCAACAAAACTTGCTTTTAGTAAGTTGGATTTTATGCCTTTATCACTCTAATCGGTTGCCCCAATGTGTGGTTTTGATTTGCGGAAGTCCCCCTAGTTGCTTGAGTCGTGTTGACTAAAACCTGAAGCAAATTGTACTACATTTGGAAATTATTGTTATATCTTGTAAAGCCCAATGAAAAGGGCTATGAAATGGAAATGAAATTCAATGTTGTGAAATGTAAATGCACCCCGGATGAAAGCTGCGATTAGTTGTGCTTATAAGCACATGCAAAATCCCATAGGGGTCATATTAGGCCTAAAAAGCAATGGATAAATGTATGCTAAATCTAAAGATTGTTGGCCATGAAGTTGCTCTTGTTGGCCATAAATAACATTATGTTGCTCTTTTACCCAAGATAGTCTTTTGGAAAGTGATGCACACCTCTTAGAGTTTTCTCTTCTTTGCCTTGTGGATCAAATTTGGATGCTTTCTAGGGTTTGCTCATGCATGGTGGATGCTAGGAATTGTTGGAACAACACAAAGCTCAAGTAAGTCTTGTTTTAGCCTTGCTTGGTGAAGGTAGGTGAGTTCCTTGCTTTTTGATGATTGAATGGTGGCCATAGAGCTGCATTTTTTCTGATTTAGGCCTTCTTGTCTGCCTTCTATCTTCTTTGCATGGTGGAAAATGCTCCTTAGAGATTTTCCCTAGTTTGGCCTTGGATCTCTAATTTCGCCCTAGATTAGGCTCCTATCACGAACCCTAGAGGTTGTTGTAGGAAGCCTTAATTTAGGAGGCAAAGAGAAGATTACTCCAAGAGGGAGGATGGTCACCTCTCCTCTAGGCCTAGGGTTTAGGGTTACATCCATGAAAAACCCTTGTTTTATCAAAATTTATCAAATTTGCTTACATTTTCATGTGTAATTTTTCATTTTCATGGTAGAATTAGGGTTAGAATTAGGTCTAAAATTGGATGTCTGAAACCCTAAAAAATCAAAAAAATAATTTTTTTTCAAATTTTTGGCCTACCTAAAATTTTTGTGCTCCCTCCTACAAATTCGGCCTGCCATTTTATGCCCTAAAAAGCCTAGGGCGAAATTGTGGGAGCCCTAAAAATATAAAAAAATTCTAAAAAACCCAAAAATCTGCCCTAATACTAAAAATCTAAACCCTAACCTGCTCTAAACCCTAATTCTACCCTTATTTCTCCCTAACAGCCCTCTTTCCTTTTTCCTACACCCTCGGCCTCCTCTATTTCCCCTCGGCCTCCCCCTTACGGTCCTCACTCTCCCTTTGGAAGCCCTTACAAGGCTGTAGCATCCCCCTTCCTGTCCTTTTTGCAGCCCTCTTAACCTCTTTTTCTGAGGTCTTCTACTGTAGCAGACTTCTTACATTTCATCCTGCCCTAAAAACCCTGCCACAAAGAAGAGATCAGACAAGCCACAAAAGTGTTACCTAAGGGTTAGCAAAGAGCAAGTTCACTTACAAACAATTACTCAATTATTGCTTGAAAAAGAGAGTAGAAAATGTTATTGTTTGTAAGCATATCAGACTTGGTTTAAAGGCTGAAATAACACTGTTTGGTAAAGACCTGTGAAAGGGACTGTTTTTGCTAATAAATGCATGCTACAGGACTGTTATATCATACAGAGTTAAAGTGTTCCTATCTGCTAGCAAGGTAGCTCTTTGACTAAAACTGGTTTGGCACATGTTTCATGATACTAAATATCATAATTGTTTAATAATTACTTGGCTGTTTACTGCTGCAAATCACTGTCATAAGTTGCTCATTACTATTAAGATTACTGTTGAAATTACTTTAAATTAACACTCTTGCAATACTACTTATGTTTCTTTTCCTAAATGAAATGGTCACATGTCTATGATAAGTGTTGCATAGATAATGTTTTGCTATTGACATCGATACGTTTGATAACATCTATGACATTTATATTCATAGTATGTCTTCTTCATTCTTCACTTGACTCCTAGAAGGCACTGGTCACTAATACATTTGCTTAGGAGGATCTAGAGTTTGGTGGCTAGGTGTTTACAGGTGTTTTATAAGGGTTCTCCCCTTGAAGGTTACAACACTCCGAAGTAATCAAAGGAACGTGACTAAGGTAACATTGGGTCATTTTCTTCCATATGTGCTTATCAGACACTAGCCTACTAGTTTGCTCGGTAGCAGAGAGTAAGGTGCTAGAGAGATTTGTAGTTATTTAGCTATGGTGAGCAGTATTAGTGAGTCTGAGCCATCTTCTTATGAACAGGCGACAGGTGAGCAGATCTGGAGAGATGCCATGGTGGAAGAGTATGCTTCCATCATGAAGAATGATGTTTGGGAGGTTGTGTGGAGCATAGTTTGAAAAATTAGACAAATCGGAATCAATTTCGGGATTTACCGATTTATTGGCTGACAGGTTCAAATCGGTAGAAAAATCGGTTCGATCAACCAATTCGGTACCGAACCGGCCAATTCGGTACCAAATCGGCTGGTTCAGTATCGAACCGATCTGATCGGCCAAATATCGACAAAAAACGGTCGATTTTTGTAGGCCCATAGACTTAAGAAATCAGGGTTTTTTAAGTTTTATTTCATTTTTTTTATTTCCTAACCTAAGTTACTACCCCCCAGACCCCCTACCTTTTTGCAATTGTCGCCTTGAAGTGTTGTGGGAGAATGGAAACTGTTGATGGACGCGAACAGTGAACTCCTGGACTATGCATTTTCCATTAGTGCAACGGACTGTTGGAACTTGGAACCCCGCATGGACTCTTGGAAGTTGGAACCCGTGCAAGCAACAAGACTAGTCACTGGACTGTTGAACAGTTGGAAGTTGGAAACTTGGTTGGGATGTGCCACTGTGGGAGAAATACATAAAATTTAAATATTTTATGTATTTTTGAGTAAACCGATTCATTAAATTCAAATCGACCGATTCATTACCAATTCTGATTCCAATTAGAAGTTGACCCTTGACCGATTCCAAGTACGATTCCGATTTTTCAAACTATGGTGTCAAGACCTGAGGAGAAGTCAGTGATGACTTCCAAGAATAAACGGATCACCTCCAACCACAATGAAATGTATTGGGATCGGCCTCACTCTTTTGAAATCCAATCGACGGCAAGTAAGAATCAATCCTCGAATACCAAGCTTGAGGAGCTTGCTTCAATCCATACAAGGCCTTTTTCATCCTGCACACATGAGAATCTCTCCCATGAATCTCAAATCCCTATGGTTGCTCTAAGTACACCTCCTCATGTAAAAGACCATTGAGAAATGAGGTCTTCACATCCATTTGGTGGATCTTCCAACCCATCTCTGCTACTATGGAGATCACTGCTCTGACCGAGGAATATTGAGCAACCGACGCAAAGGTCTCGTCATAGTCTACTCCCTCTACCTGTGAAAACCCTCGTGCCACAAAACGAGCCTTGTACTTCTCAATGCTGCCATCTGCAGCATGTTTGATCTTGTAGAGCCACTTGGAAGTCACAATTGACTTCCCCTCTGGTCTCGGAACAATCTCCAACGCATCATTCTTCATGATGGAATTGTACTCTTCCATCATGGCATCTCTCCAAACCTGATGTGTGGTAGCTTCCTCACAAGTAGAAGGCGCTGACTCACACAAGCTAGTCACCATCGCCATATAACTAGAAAACCTCTTTGGTGCTCTACTCTCTCTGACCTCCGTCTTTGGTGGCCCCACAGACTCCTCAGCTTCCTTCACAAGCTCTTTAAGCCAACCTGGCTTTCTCTTCCTGGAAGTAGCTTCCTGTGGTAGGCCCTCCTCCTGAACATCCTCATCTGGTAACTGTCTACCTGAAGAAGTACATCTGGTCTGAGAACCTATACTTGGTGAACCAAAACAATGTGAACCCGAATCACATGAAGGTGAAACCTGTGATGCGAGAACATGTCCCTGTACCAGAAGTCTTTGTAGACCTAATCCCTGAACCTGAAGATCCTGAAACCTGTGGACCAGTCACCCCTGAAACCTATGACCCTACACTCTAACTAGCTAACTCTGAGATGTTGTCACCTATGGAGTAATAACCTGTTGCTCCACCATCTCTGACTCGCAAGATTTCCTTAAGGCCCGCTCCTCCTCAAATCTCACCTCTCTCCTCACCACAAATTTCGTCTGTGCAAGAAGGTATAAGTGGAAGGCCTTCGAAGTCTCATCATAGCCAATAAAGATGCCTTTCTCTGCAGTGGGCTCTAACTTTGTCCTCTTCTCAGAAGCGACATGAGAATATGCAAGGCATCCAAATATGTGGAAGTGGCCTATCTCAGAAAAAATATGCGAAAGTGTCCTAAATCAGAAAAAATGCCAAGGAACGGTGTGGACTGCTGTTCAGCACATAAATAGCAGTACTACAAGCCTCAACCCATAGAAAGAAAGAAAGACTCTGATCATGCAACATGGCTCTATCTGCTCCACTATAGCTTTGTTCTTCCTTTCAGCAACTCCATTCTATTGTGGAGTATATGGAACAGTCAACTACCTCCTGATCCCCTCCTGTCTGCAAAACTCATCAAACTCCTTGGAGGTATACTCACCCCCATTGTCTGACCTAAGTACCCGAATCTTCCTTCCTGTTTGGTTCTCCATAAGAGCTTTGAACTCTTGGAACCTTTTCAAGACTTCCTCAGACTTCTTGTTTTTCAGGAAGTATATCCAGGTCTTCCTGGAGTAATCATCAATGAAACTGATATAGTACTCAAAACCTGTCAATGAAGCAGAAGACATGGGTCCACATAAATCAGAATGTATCAATTCTAGTACTCCTCCTGATCTACTATCACTGCTCGGAAAAGCAGTCTTGGTGTACTTTCCCAAAGCACACCCTCTGCACACACCACTCTGCTCTGTGCTGAACTGTGGTAAACCTGTAGACATCTCCCTCAGCAATCTCAAAGTTGAATGATGAAGGTGGGCAATCCTCCTATGCCGCAACTCACACAACTCACTACTACTGCTAGTGTGGGCCAATGCATGATGAGGCTGGAAGAGAAGCTTGTACAGTTTCCCACATCTAACTCCAATGGCATATGAAGTAGATGGTCCTACTACTCTGGCAAAAACATACACTTTCTCATCTAGGACATAAAGTCCAAAGCCCTTGTCCTCAATAGTGGAAACTAAAACAAGGTTCTTCTTCATCCCAGGGACGTACAAGACATCCCTCAATGTCATGGGCTGCATGGACTCCCTCTAAAAGCTGATAGTATCATAGTCCCACGCCCAAATGCTCTCACAACAATATCGTCACCCAACACTACCTCTAGACTCAAGCCAATCTCAGTCATCTCGGTAAACATGTCTCGAACACCTGTCATATGGCTCGAATCCCCACTGTCAATGTACCAAGTGGAGGAGTGGTAGAAGCACTCAACGAATGACCAACCAATAAGGAATATTGTATATGATCCTCCACATCATTGCTAGTGATAGATGCTCTCTCTATACAACTAACATAGAGAGAAAACTCTCCCTCAAATCGAGTAGCAAACTCATCAATGTCAACTACTGTTGCCGTCTATTGTTTCTTCTTCTTCTTGTTCGGACATTGTCCAGCATAGTGTCCAAACTTCTGGCAAGCAAAGCATTTGACTTTGTTCATGTCTCTCTTTTGCTCGCCACTCTGTTGCTTGGACCCACCCTTAGGGCCCTTCTTGAACTTCTTCTTCTTTCCCTTTGTTGTCAACGCCACATTGTCTTCATCCTCCCTACTCTGAGACGAACTACCCTGTACAAACCCTCTTTGGGTCTCCTCCTGAATGAAGTCGTCCCAAAGATGATCCCAGGAAGGCATATGCTCATGAGCAACTACGGACTCCACAAATATACCCAATGGCTTTGTCACGCCATTCAATGTCGTCCGCACTAACTCACCGCCCTGTACAACCTCCCCAACAGCTACAAGTTCATCTCTCACCTGTGTGATCTTAGTAAGGTAGGAAGCAATGCTTTCACCCTTACTCGTGCGAACACCATTCAACTTTTCTCTCAACACCATCTTCCTGTTTTCGTTCGAACTTTGGTGAAGATTTGTTAAAGAAGTCCACATCTGAAAAGCATGGTCTTTTGCTAAAATATGTGGGATCACATGATCCTTCACGGCATCAAGTATGATCCTTCTCGCTTTTCCATCCTTCTTAATAAAAGCAGCCTTATCTGTAGCATCGGTAGGTACCGTGCTTGGATTAGCTGTGGTACTTTTTACTATCTCCCATAGTTCATTTTTTTCCAGTATCAACATTATTCTAGCCTTCCATGGGCTAAAATTTACAGCCCCATCCAACCTATCTTCAAGTCTAAGTACGGTGGCCATAACCCCAAACTGTCCAAGAACCTATTTTCTTCTCAAATACCTGTTCTCCCTTCTTTCCCAAGTCTGAAATTTGACTGAGTAGTTTATTTTCTGCCCTTTACTTCAGCTCTGATACCATGAAAATTTTGGAACCCCAACCCGGTTTCAAGTTTTAATTTGCACATAGAGTTTAATGCCCAAACGCCATGACTGCATATTAGCTTCAATGCATAAAAATTTAATTTTTCTTGAAACACATGGAATTTGTTTTCACTTTTTCACACTCAGAAAATTTATAACAGCCAAACACATAAAAGATCAACCTCGGAATTTTAACCAAATAAGCTCAGGAAAAACCCAGAAGGGAAAACCTAATAAGAGAGAGAAGTTTTTATTCTTTCAAAGACAAATTACACAAATTAATAACAATACATATCTCAGCAAATTTTATTCTGGAAAAATGTGCCAAACTGTCATAGTACAGCCTGCTGCAAATTTCTGTTTTCTCCTCAAAATTTGTGCCCAGATTTATGTTGTACGGCCTCACACGCACGGCCTCAAATTCTGTGCAAATTATGTCCCTCAATTTCTGTGCAAACAACAGAACACTGCCTCGATTTATGTGATATCCTATACAACCTACTGGCAGCAATAAATGATGTACTTCACCTCGAAATTCATGCCAACTCTACCTTGAATTTTGTACTGTTGTACGGCCTAGTACAATACGGCCTACCTTGATTTCTATGCACTTTAATGTTGTTGTATGGTGCCTTGAAAACCGTGCCTTTACCTTGGAATTCATGCCACTCAAACTCCTTGGAATTCGTGCCAATTTCAGTCTTCTTCTTCCCTAGGTCGAATTCTCTTCAAAACCCTAGCCTTCTCTTCTCTTCTTTCTCTCTTATCCTCTTGCTCTCCAAATCTCTTAGATTACAAAAAAAGAATGAACACCTCAATCCCTAGTTTCTCCCCTTTTTGTTCATGGTAACTTCCTCTTGAGATTCAATGGCCAACATTAGATCTTGGCTCAATGAGATCTAAGGCTCATTAATTATTTAATAAATGAATTTAATACACTTTTCATTTAAGTACATTAATGACCCTTTTAATTCCTCACCCACTTTATTTCTCATAAAGTCAATTTAAAATTAGACCATGAGCAAACTTTAGGCATCACAAGGTGGAAAAACACTTCCTTGGTACTTTTTCAACATAGACTTGGGAAAAGCATACTAATCACTCTAATTAATTATTATTGGCCTTGTAACTCAGATTTCCTAAGTTTTTAACTTAGGAAAATTATATTTCTGTTTGAGAATCTCAAGGAAGGAAAAGATCTAATCTGGACCCTTCATTTTGAATCTCATGGAAGCAATAGAGTTCAGCTATTGAGATTGGTGTCCGTGAGGGTGACCTTTATAAGGTCTCAAGACATGTTGTTAAAGCTCTAATGAATAACCCTTGTCAAGTTTCAGAGATCAAGAGGGAGCCATCTGTGCTCTTCAATCCCAAGCAAAATGGGGTTGCAGAAAAGGAAAGTAGAGATGTGATCTTCCATCACTCCAGGGAGTCTTCCAGTGACTCAGAAGCCTATGAGACATCTCGTTCAGAGAAGCGGAGGGAGAAGGCCAAGAAGCCTTCAGTTGATCTCATTACGGATCCTATTGAGAGGCTCCAAGGGTGCTCCAGTGGGAGCCATGCCACTGATTAAGGATCATTCACTGATGTGGAGATAGCCAAACATCAGGTTTGGAAAGATGCCATGATAGAAAATACTAGGTTGATAATGGATAATGATATGTGGAAAGTGATTCTCAGACAACAAGGAAAGTTAGGTGTAACTTCCAAGTGGATCTATAAGATCAAAGTAATTGTTGACGTTTAGAGCTCTTTGAAGCTCTCAGAAAATCCTGCATTCTACGACAAGTCGAGATACATCGAGAGAAAGTTTCACCATGACAAGGACATGGTGCAGTTGTGAGCAAAACAGTTTCCTGATGTGTTGACTAAGCCTCTGTCTTCGACAAGCTTAGTGTTGCTGAGAGGGAGTGTTAAAGTTAGTGCAGCTGTGAGACCCATTCTCAGAGAGGATGGTACCCTAGTCAGTTAACTAGGGTTCTTGGTTAAGTTAAGCAGGCAGAGTAAAGAGTAAGACCCTAGAAGGTACCCTAGGGCCCCCAGCTGTCTCTTGGGGTTCTTGGTCGAGGACCAAGCAAGTTGATGCCATGGCAAATCCCTAGCATGTGGCTAGGGCCCCTACTTGTCTCTAGGGTATTCTGGTCTAGGACTAGACAGTTTCTTGGTAACGAGGACCAAGCAAGTCCTGCAGGTTGAGACAGAGACCTCCTAGTCCAGGACCAAGCAGATTCTTGGTCACGAGGACCAAGTAGTTCCTACAGTGACATACCTGGTCAATTAACCAGGTGGATCTTGGTCAATGGACCAAGATGATGATGTGTGATGTCCTCTTCTCCTAGGTCTTTGAGATGGTTGAGCTAGATGGTCTTCTGAAGGGACTGGCCAACCCTTGATGGAGCCACTAGCATTTGACCTGAGGAGCAGTCTAGAGGACCACATGATCACATCATCCAGTGTCGACCCTTCCTTATACAGTGATGATGAACTTTCAGGTTGTGTATGGAACACTTGCACATTTGAGAGAGAGATGATTGGTTGTACCACCTTGGTTGCTCATCCTTGGTCTTTACACCTTGTTGATTATTGGTCTTGCGGTACCTTGTCTTGTTTGATTTGTGGTTAGTAGGGACATCCACCCACCTTGAGTTTTCTTGATTTGTACCACCTTTAATGTGTTGATCTTATGGGTACTATGGTTGATTACCCACCTTTATGGTATACCCTTTGGTCCTAGGGGTTATGGGTAATATACCCATCCTTGTTTTAATGATTTGACTTGTAGCATTTGGATGGTCCTTGTACCCTTTACTATGACTCTCATCTAAAGACACCCTAATTATATCTTGATTTTATTGTGTTGATCTTTATGTGCTTGTCCCCACCTAAGACATCATAATTATGTTTTATTATTATGTGTTGGTACCCACCCTAATTTATGGAACTCTAAATTAATTAAAGAATTATTTTAAGACCTTTCTAGAAGTTTTTAAGATTCTATATATTAGAATCTCTTCAGCTAATTTTGATATCATCTCATCCACACATCTTAGCTTTAATTTTTGGATTGACGTTAAGGGTTTACAGGCTGCCTCCTCAACTGTTTGGAATTTGCATCTGCTGGAGATTACCACTGTTCAGATCTGATCCTTGATCTGCTGCTAAGGTTCGCTACTGCCCTTCTTGATTGGGCCGTGACCTTGTTCTAACTGACTGGAGGTCTGTTGTCCAAATCTTGTGAAGGCCGCATGCCCTACTGTTGACTGATCTACCTGCTGTGACCTTTTCATAGCACCGATATGCTTTTGTAATCTTACCCAAAGTACGATGTGCTTGTTACTGCCCTGCTTGAGTTTCGGTCTGCTGCTGAAGAGACCTGATCTACCTGTTGCATGCTTGATTGAGGTCCCATCCATTGTTTAGAGGCCTGATCTACCTGTTGTGTTGTTGAAGAGGTCTGGTCTACTTGTTTAGGGGGGTCGAGACCCTAGATCTGCCTGTTGTGCTCCGATCTACTTGTTTGGGGAGGCCGTGACCCTAGATCTGTTTTCTGGGTGTCTATTAGTGGAAGTCGTGAGGCCCTAGGGTTTGTTGATGGCTCACTTGTGTAGGCTGTGAGGCCTTAAGGTCTGAACTATCATCTAACCCTACAGTGTATTCAAATGTGGAGACCGTGAGTCCCTTTGGCATTGATCTACTTATTAACAGCTCATGTGTGAGGACCAAGATTTCTATGCTGACTTGTACTTGTGAACAAATCTGTTTATCTAATCACCTGTCAATCACTTGTTTTCTGATCTCTTGTGCTGTGACTTGTTTGTTGACTAGACTGATATTTGATCTATGTGTTAAAGACATATTAGGGTCTAATCCATGAGTGAAAGTCTGACTGTGATCTGCTTGCTTGAAGCTTTATTTTGTTACTTGAGATTTGTGCTAAATTTTGACTGTTCTTGATTGACTATACCACAACCCTCTCATCTCTCTCTCTCTGGTTTGTACTTACCCTTTAGTAGGGTTAGCTAGTTCCTAGTGATTGACTGGCCTCTAAGAGGCACAATCTTTTCTGAAAGTAAAATTTTTGAGTATAAAACAGGAAGGGTTCCACACTCCAGGTAAGTACCCTAACTTGCTATTCTTATTAATTAGAATTGTTATTGTTAATATTATATTGCTGGTTACATGTTACTGAAGATTACTTTAACACGGTGACCCAATTGGTAAGTGTTAAAGATGAAAAGTTGAAAGAGATGAAAATTATGTTTCGGTACTATTTACTAATGTACTATTTCATTCCAGTATTAGTTTGTTAAAAATAATTTTTGCATTAAAGCACATTGATTTTATTCTTTTACATCAAACCCTAAACCCTAACCAAAATTTAAAAATTGGTATGTTTGGTGATCATTAGGCACCCTCTTGATGGAGCGCTGCACTTGAGGATATTTATGTCATGTCTCCTAGCACATGAGGGGGGACATCACCTTCCCCTAGCATGATGATGACTTGTACTTGGCATGTGGGAGGTTTGGAAGACTCTTAGACCCCTCCTTCCACATGTGTGTGCCTACTTATTCACTTTTGGACCATTGAGAGGACTTGTGGAGGCTTCTTGAGGACCGTTTGAGCCTACGTGATGGAATCGTCCCCTTTCTAGCACTTCTTGGAGGGTCATTTGAGGAGTTTTAGGAGCGCATCCTAGGGTTTTACATTGGAATTGACCCCTCCATCCATCATACACCATGATGGAGGCTAGAGCTAGCCTTGGAGATGAGTTTTGAACCATTTTTTAGGATGACATCACTCATTTTGGGCCATTCCAGCCACATGTGTGAGACTTTTGGTGGAATGCCCTCCTTCTTGGGCCATCTATTGTACCATTTATCACTTGTTGATCATGATTTGATGGGGGCACCCTCTCTCTTTGAGGCTTTGAGGGTTATTTTATGTATTTTGGCTCATTTTGGAGGATCCCTAGGTTGGATCTATAGTTTTGGCACTTTTATTATTATTTTAGTGTAAAGGAAGTTGAGCATTTCTCCTATATAAGAGAGTTCACTTCTCATTCTCATTGTTGTTGAGCATTGGAGAGTAATACTGTCATTTTGCATCCAAAGGTTTTGTCTATTGGGCTTCTTCTATGGTTGGCACAACTTGATGATCTTCTTGTTGAGGTAAAATGTTATTTTTATTATTGTAAGGTTTATGCTCCTAGTTCACTACAAGGGTATTGCTCCAAAAGAAACACTGAAATCAAACATTTGTGATATTCTAATTGTCAAACTTGAAAAGAGTAATTCTTCATTTAACCAAATAAGACAAATTACACCAGCACACGGAGAGAATAGTTTATACAAACCTGTAGACTGCAGAAGAGCATGGTGGCCACAGATCGCCAGATGCCTCCGAAGACGTACAGCTGCAATCCTCATGACCTGCGTTTCTGGAAAAGCTATTTGTAACTGTAACACTCGTGCAATGTAACATGGAAGCGTATTTGGTTATATATGCCCTTGGAATGGAAAAAAGAATACCTCAAGGGGGCAAGTATTTAAAATCTCGTCTGCTAGTGAATCAACATCCTATAAAGCTCGTTGCTCGCCCAATAGCCGGGCAAATACTTATTCTCAACCAAAGAAGTTTGTTTCACTCAGCTCAGTCTCAAAATCACCATGTGACACTAAACTCAGCTCATTCGCCAAAGCCCAAAACCCTTGTTTAACATTGAAATAGGGAATTCTTCAAAACTCAACCCTGGCACTGCCAACCAAGTGAAATTGTTAAATGTCCAATTTCACGATTTGGCAAAACCATGCCTCGATCAAAAAATTTACTGTTGCAACAATGAAACATAATACAGAATAATTATTCCATCATCTTTACCCCGTCAAGGCAATGTATTGAGAACGCAAACTTTAAAGGTCTGATCCGTGCAAAATATGCCCCAATCTCTACTCGACAGCATATCAAAATATCAGAAGGGAAAACAAAGCCTTGAATAATTAAAGATCAATTTAATGATAATCCCGTTCTTTATGCTTAATGTATGTGATATTTACTTGTATTTGAAATAAATAATCCTCTTCAGCTTTCAGTAATGGAGGAATAATGGCTTAACGCCCTACCTCCATCAAAATAATTCCCTAATGCGGCACGTCTCGTAATTAAATTTGAAATTGAGCTCCATGCCTCAGTCCAAGGCAGCAAATGTTGAAATAATCGACTATACATATATCCGTTAGTCTGCAACTTCCCGCCCCCCAACCCCCGATAATATATATGTGAATTGAAACTGGAGAAGCCGAAATTAGTGAAAACTAAGGCATGGTAGTGACGAAATCTCGTGTTTTCCCTTTGGTGGAAAAGTTTGAAGCGGCCTTGTTTCTGTGCACAAAATGATAGTCTTATTCTTAAAACTCCACATGGCAAACCGGGAACACGTGACTTTCGGTTAGAGGTTGAATTGGGGTTAGTCTGGATACACAATCGGAGGCAAAAGGAGGGTAGTTTACACTTAGGAAGTCTGCTAACATATAACGAGTAAAGATCCATTTTAAATTCAGATTTATCAAGGACAAAGAGGGATCTAGTTCTTTGAGGTGTAAATTTTTTACGTGTTAAAAAACACTTTACATTTCAATAAATTTGATCATCTTGATGTTTGATACATCAAGGTTTAAGATGGATCTATGTTGGTTTTAATTTTGTAATTTTTTTCTAGATGTTTTAATTTTGTTATTGACCTTTCACACTGGTGTGAGAGGACGAGGATGGAGATTGACAAGCAGGATAATATTATATTTGAACACATCTACCGTGAATTCAATACCCAGGCTGACTCACTTTCAAAACAGGCATTCCTGGGCTCTGAAGGTTTTTTGGTTTGGGAAGAATGGATGGATTCCAGTCTACTGGAATGTGGGGAGATTTTCTTTTTGTAGGATACCTTTTGGACAGTATGTGTTGCGGATATATTTTGTCAGTCATATTTTATGATCCGATGTATAGCACCTTTTTTGAATATATATGATGATGTATATGGAAGAAAAAAGCCATAGAGGGCTGAAACTACCTTTCGCAGGAGAGGTGACAATATTTTGTACTATTTGATTTTAAGAATAACAATAGTACGTTTTTTTTCGGTTGAAAAAAAAAAGTCTACATGGATTTTTTATTTTATTTTTTATTTTATGAGATTTTTTTTATTATTTTTTATTTTATGAGCTGACATGAATTTTTTTAAGTATTTTTTTAACTTAATGTTACATTACATTACATGACAATATCCCTCCATATTAGGTTGTAGAGCACCTAGCTACTCTCGATGCAATGAAGATTTTAAAATATATTTTACATAGGAATTAGGTATACACAGAAGCAACAATAACATATTCCTTTTGTATCATCTTGAAAATCTCTAGCTCTCGCGTCTTATCTAAAGAATCTTAACAATGGTTTAAAAAGGTTGATGCAATAGAATATTATTAAGTGTCGTAAGCATGGAACACTAAGACAAATCACCTTATGAATCTCGATGCAAGATGACAAAAGGATATATAATATGTAAACGGGGGGTCCCTAATTCCTACCTACCCCTCCCATGACAATGACAATTTAGTGCATTGAGTTCTTAATGGATGTTGAATTTAGGTGTCTCATCAAGATTGATGTAATGAAGAGTTATGGCATTTGCTCTAAGGTTGTAGATTTTATGTCTTTTAAAGTGTAAACTAGTTTTTGCTCATATTATGTTTTTTCTAGGAGCGGCTTTTGGGCTCCCACTTTGTATCTCACACTATTGTACTTAGCAGTTCCATTAATTTATTTAAGGTCATTTGTTGAACATTAATAAAACTATTTTATCGTATCTACCCCAATCTTTTATGCATTCATATGTCAACATTCATGATATGAATAGTACCATGGCTTGGTCACACTCTACATGTGGCTCATTATTTATAGAATTGTGGATTTTGTTCATAGAGGTTCCATCTTCCCACACTCTTGGATTATGCAATAGAGAAGTGGGTTTGGGGGCTTATTATTGTTGTGATTAAGAGGAATTTGGTAGTGGGGGGTGGACTCAAACTCAACTAGAATGTGGTTGTGCATTGTTTAGAAGAAATCATGACAAGGTATTATCCCTCTACAATGTAATAATGGCTCACTATTGTTGCATAAGCAATTGTTGTGTATTGTGTGGTTTAGCTAAGGTTCGATGAAATATAAAGCGATGTGAGAGTGCCATAACAAAGGCTCAAAACACTGTGGTGAATTGGCTCTCCAAATGGATCGGCTGTTGTTCACCAAGGGTGTAGAATCCCCTTATTCTAGCCTAACTCCTGAGAGGAAAGGAGTCTTTGCAGCCTTACATGCTGCCATCTTGAACCTTTTTAGCAGATCATAAGCATATTTAGACTAATATACAGTGATTCCATTGGGTGATTGAGTGATCTCAAGCCCCAAAGACTACCCGAGAATCCCCAAGTCTAACATGGAGAAAGCTTGATGCAAATTTATCCTAAGTGATGAAATTTCATCAGTGGAAATTCCTGTGATTAGTAAATCATCAACATATAATACTATAATCACCATCTTACCATTTACGTGCTTCAGGTACACATTTGGATCATATTTGCACTAGTTGAAATCTTGTGTCAGGAGGAAATGGTCCATTTTTGCATACCAAGCTCTGGGAGCTTGCTTAAGTCCATACAATGATTTCCTTAGACTGCAGACAAGTGATGGATCTGCAACATAGCCTTCAAGTTGTTGCATATAGATCTCCTCCTCGAGATCGCCATGAAGAAAAGCCGACTTCACATCCATGTGGTGAACTTCCCAACACTTTGTTGCTGCAACCGACAGAACTAGTCAAATAGAATCCATTTTTTCCATTGGGGAAAAGGTCTCATTATAGTCCAGACCTTGGACTTTTGAGAATACCTTGGCCACCAACCTTTCTTTATGTTTGACTGCATCTGAATCAACAACCAACTTAGTCTTGTAGATCCATTTGCATTTTACTAGCTTTCTGCGTGGTGGGAGCTTGACTAGCTCCCAAGTTCCATTCTTCTGCAAGGAATGGAACTCCTCGTCCATAGTAGATCTCCATCTTGGATCTTATGAGGATTCTTCATATGTTTGAGGATCTTATTCAATCATGAGAAAACATTTCTCAGCAAGATTATAATCCCTTACTGAAAGTGCATTCTCATATTGTGACCTTGTCTTCCTAGGATCCTGAGGATTCCTAGCAAGTTCACCAGCTGCTTCTATGGATTTTGCTGCCCACTTTGGCCTTGATGGTGAGCTTGGGTCCGCAATAATATCATTAACATCTTCATCTGAATCAGAATCAGAAGATTCATCATCATGAGCCTCATTCAACTCTTCATTTCCTTCTTCTGGTGGTGGTTGAGAAGACTCTCCAATCTCAACTCCTTGTAGGGTATCTTCCTCCAACTAAACACTTATTTCTATGAATGCTTTGTGGGTGATCAGATCAAGAATTTTGTACCCCTTTGAGTCTTCTGAGTAGCCAACAAACAAACATGGCCTACTTTGTGGCTCTAAATCTCTTATCTTCTCAGATGACACTCTAGCCCAAGCCTTGACACCAAAAATCCTGAAATGTGAAACATCATCCTTCTTACCACACCAAGCTTCATGAGGGGTAACTCCTTTTAGTGCTTTATGTGGGACTTTGTTTTGTATGTAGGCTGCACAGTTGATTTCTTCAGCCCACAAATTCGGTGGCAAAGATCTTGCTTCTAGCATACAAGTGGCCATCTCCTTCAGAGATTGATTCTTTCCCTCAACAACTCCATTCTGCTGAGGAGTGTATGGCACAGTGTGCTGCATGTACTCTCCCCCATTATCAGATCTGGTTGACTTTATCTTCCTTCCATACTGGTTCTCAACCATGGCTTTAAAAATTTTTAAATGGCCAAAAACTTCATATTTAAACTACAGAAAATAGACCCAGCAATACCTAGTATAATCATCAATGAAGGTTAATAGGTATCTGGCTTTGTTCAATGACATACGAGGGAAAGGACCAACAATATCACTATGGATCAAATCCAAAGGATCAGAGGTTCTCTCGGGCCTTGATCTCTCAAACTTTCTCTCATGGTGTTTTCCTAGAATGTTGTTAGATTTTCAACATTTAATTCAATATGATCTAGGATCTTATCTGAGAGAATAGCAAGCATAGCAAATCAATCACAAGAGACAATAGACACAAAGCATTTCACTGGGGAAACCATAAAGGAGAAAACCCTGCAACTTCCTCAGAGATAGAATGAGCAATAGTACAAAACCCCAAAACAATAAGATAGACTCCAGCAACTCCTCCTCCTTGTCACCTACCCAAATTTTGAGAATATTATTTTATTTGCAAAATACTTTATGTTAAATTATAATTACAAAGTTTTGTAATTATGACCAAGTTTGGTCAAGGATGATTGTAATTACTGATTATTATTATTTAATAAATTAAAATAAGAGACAAACACCCAAGGGAACTGTTAAATGAGTGTTCACTAACCCACTAGGAGGAATGGAAACTGTTAGAAGGTATGGGACAGATGGCAGCATTTGCACTCCACCACTAGTTGTTGGTTATGGGACAACTACCCCTAAATTTGTGGCATTATCCCCCGGGTGGGTGGAAGAGAGCAGGCAACTCATTAATGACCAGTTAACCACTAAAAGGCCTAGGCATCCTAGATAAGGCAATTTGAATTAGGCAGGCAGCCACTACAATATTTTCTGCAGAAATATTCCTCAAGTGCATCAGGTGAGCACTGAGAGATTTGAATAGGGAGGCTATGTGAGAGTGCAACTGTGAGTCTGCTAGTTATACTGAGAAGGAAAACCAGAGGTGCTGGTGCAGGTCTCTTGGACTGTTGAGTCTTGATGACTGGATAATCTATATTCTACTGCAAGTTGATGTACTAAGCCTTCTACATAATCTTCCTCCTGGTGGTTCAGTGAACAGGCTCGGGGGTCCTAAGGCAAGTAACTTGGTTGTCCTCAGGAATAGGTTGGGTGGAACAGGTTCCTTGGGCTGTTTGTTTCTCCTACAGTCAACTAGGTTCTACTGTTCTTACTCTTGTTTACAGTTAAATGTTTCTGCATGGTAGAATTATTAATTACAGTCATACAAAAGAAACTATTTCATTTTCTGGTTTAAAAATGATTTGTTTTAAGAATGATTAAGTATTTTAAATGAATGATTAAATTCTTTTCTGTATTTTTCTCATGCTGTTATTTGTATAGTACTCTAGTACAGAAAAGCAAAATTAATAGAGATGAGTGATAGGCAAAATGCCATTTGAATGAAAAGATGAATACAGTAGTGTTCTTGTTAAATTCTGCCATCTCAATCATATGTTTAAAACGCAGGAAATATTACAGTATAGTATAAATAGATGCATAGCATTCATCTATTTCTTAAATAAAAGAAAAACACATTTTGTTTCCACACAAATCCATACTTTTCATTTCATCTCCATCTATTTCAGATAAGTAACAATATGTATTTCAAAATTATAGATTTCATGTTGTCAAGCACTTCATACTCTAAGAATTATATAACAATTGCAAAACTATTCTTTATAACAGAGTGTTATTTACAGCTGATAAGTAAAACACTTATTAATATTTTCATCACTATTATCACATCTATATTAGTATAGATTTCAATCTTAGGTATAAATATTTCTTTTATTATAGCATCAAAACCCTAATATATTACAAACCCTAGAATCTGAATGTTTATTTAATACACAGTTCATAAACTTCTCATCAGGCCATTCATGGCAAACATTAAACATTTATTCCGAGGTTATAGCAGATATGAATTTTCAAGCCCTAGCTAACATTTTTATAACCGTACCATCTTTTATACATACCGAGATTACTAACAAGATACTAAACATCACTTAACAGAAAGTACGATTTTAGTATCAAAGTCTAAACAATAGCTTACAACCCTAACTAAAAACATACACAGTGCCTACACCATTTCTTGCACAGGTTAAGGCCCAGTCTCGGGTATAAAATTTCAGTACAATCAAGGTTACCAATGAAAGCTACAGGTAGGGTTTCATTCGTGATACAAAATAGAACCCTGTGGCACTAGCCATTTCGAAAACGTATAACAAACCTAATTTTATCTTATCACGATTCCAAAACATAAATATCAACAACGATAACGAAGTACAGGAAACAACTATCAACAGTTATGCAAACCATAACTCTCGGCCAAAGACAACTATAGTTGTTCAGCACCACATTAACAGATATTTAAACAATTTCTCAACCATTACTTTAAAACATGACGTTCCATTACAAAACGAGCCATGGTTTTATAAGCGCAAGTGAACCCTCGGCTCTTAGTTTCCCATTCAAAAAAATTATAACAGAGTTTACATTATGGACCTGTCAAGGTTCCAACAGTACACAGAGTCTACCCCTTATCAACCAAAAACACTAAAACGAGGTCAAGGTTCCACAAACTACACAAGGTTTTACCCTTAACATATAGCAATACAAACACAAGATCGAAGTTCTTTTCAAACGACGCAGCCAGGCATCACAGAGCCGAATATCAACTTAAACAACTGAGGGTTATCCCCTCTACAACATTTATCAACATAAGACATTAAAACTTAACACTCGACCATCAACCAAACAAGGTCGAATATTTCCAACTCTCGGCACACAGTAATCACCAACACCTACGAGGTTTCGAGAACCACCGGGGCTTACCAGGAAGTAGATGCATCATCTCCATTCCAAATCTTTTGCTTAGCAACCTCCTACGAAGTGGGTACCTGCCAAAACATAGTTTGAAGGGTTAAAACAAAAAAACGCAAATATAAAAATAAGCATCACAGTATTACATTCACTATCATAAAACACTTACCCTTAGAAACGAAGCTCCTAAACATTGGCACACTACACCAACAAAACGACGAAGCATGATGGCATTTGACAGCAACCACGAGCTAAACACAGAAGACCATTTCACAAACTGGAGGATCGAACCCCAATTCGAATTACATTCAATACACTGACAGAAGAATCCCCATCACTACAATGGCGTATCGTGGCTATAGTGCAAAGAGCATAAGCCTGTAACTTTTAAAACTATCTCTCACAAGTCCAAGGTTCAAAACCGAGGAAGGAGTCCTCCTCACAGAACTCCACTAAACCCTACATTGCAGCAAACGGTCGGCTCGTCCACCTTACCACTAAACGCAACAATGAATGCCAGAAAACCAATTTTCATTACTTACCAACGCGAGATTGGGATTTCATCCTCAGCGCTAGATCTTATGAAGATCAATGGTGGATCAACTGCCAGTCAAGGCATGTTGATATTCGAGCAACGATTGCAATCAATATTGCATTGATTACTTCATCTACCAAGTCGCCAAGTCAGCAAACCGAGAGCTAGTGCATGGCATAGCTCAGCCTTTTATTGTGCTTATTACAAACTTAATCACGTGGAGACCATCCAACAAAGCTTCCACCTCACCGAACAGTTGAGCAACGTTAATGCTAGGGCCTGTCTTTACCAGTTCAAAATCATGCTAAGTACGAGCTTTAAAACCCTGTCAAATTCGTAATGATTGCTTTGTTAGTTACATAATATACATATCATATAGTCCCAAAGATTATTTTCATGCATCGTGACAATATTAATATCACATGCTTTTGTATAGTGCAAAAATGCACAAGTTAGTATAGATTTATTAACTTTTCATTCCTACATTATACGTAAAGTCACATAAGGTAAAGTCTATATGGTTTCATGCTCTAGCTATGTATTTCCAATTCAAAATAATAAGTGTGAGACTATAGGTATAGATAAATGGTGTGATACACATCATAATGCTAAGTTCATAGCATAAACACCATATGCACAATATATTTCATATGTTAGCCATGTATTGCAAAGACTAATGATAAATGTAATACTATAGGTATAGTCTAAGTGGTGACGATTTACACTCTAATGCTAAGTTCATAGCACAAGCACTAGTCACTATACTTTTCGTATATTAACTATGTAATGATAATCAAATGATAAATTCGGGACTTAGAATAGTCTAAGTTATGTAGATGCAAAATGTAATGTTGGTTCAATAGTATAAACATTATTTCTACAAGCTTTCTAATAGAATTACCAATGGACATTGGTATCACTGCTTTGATATTAATGACAATAGTTATATGATAATAAACATAGTATTATAAAAACAAATTGACGACGTGATTTTATATTACAGAAGAGTTTGTAAGCCAGCACGTAAACTAGAACTGGAACCAAAATATCCATAGCTCCAGTAATTAGTTTCGCAAGGAAGTACTTAGCATTTTAATATAACATGGACGATGAATTGAAAAACACATGTACTCGTAACACAGGTTTGTCGTAGAAATTCTTACCTACGGTCTGCACATGGAAACAGGATTCAAATGCCTTAGCTAAACATAGATAAGTAAACCCCAGGGTACCTCGTAGGACCCCTTCGCCATCATACAAACAAACTGTCAGCACGTTATCAAGAACATCATAATAATACAAACCTATGTACAGCATGTAATCGCATTTAGAACTTAAGCAGATCTGTAAATTGTATTCTGGTGTATAAACATAAAAGATCCTTCGTTAAGGAGTTTAGCATCCATTTAAATCTGAAATAGCAAATACAACTACATCATATTTTGTTTTGAGAAAAATTGACGTGTCATCGTTATTAATTATCTTAGTTAAGAATTTTAATTATTTATATGTTCCGCATTAACAACTTCGATAATTATTGCTATTTTTAAAAATTTTAAATTTTGGTATTTTTACGAGATGTTACATGTGGTATCAGAGCTCACGTTCGAACTCTAGGCCTGAAAAGGTCCAAAGAACACGCAGCAAAAAAAAATTTACAGCAGAAATCTTACTAATTAAAATTTTAAACTATTTGTGTTATACAGAAATTGTTTTTAAGTTACAGGTATGGAAGGATCAACTGAACATATAGAGGAAAGATTTTGACCCAACAGTCATAGCACGGAACAACATTATGAAGAAGAAGTCCATGGCGAATTAAATGACAATTCATCAGAATTATTACATGCGTTTCAAGAGTTAAAAGCATAAATCAGATCTGTAAAACAAGACAATGAGAAAATTCTGAAAGCACAAGAGGAACTTAACCAAGTACTGTTCGAACAATGCCCAACTGATGAACAGGATAGAGAAATTGAAAATACCTCCAAGATTGATGATTTACCTCATCAAGACAGGGGTAAGAAAATGAAAACTGATGATGCAAACAACATTTCGACATCATCAGAAGCTACCCATGAAAAACGGAAAAATAAACGAAATTATTCAAGTGATAGCAGTGAAGGAGACTACAAACCCAAAAGAAAAAGAAACAAATAGTATGAACAGATTTCTAGGGAGTTCAAGAAAATCAAACCCCCAACCTTCAATGGTGAAACTGAGAAAGGAGAGACAGCAGAAGCATGGTTGTTCGGCATGAAGAAGTACTTCCAAATTTATGATTATTCTGAATCATTGAAGGCAAAGATGGCAACATACAACTTGATAGGGAAAGTAGATATTTGGTGGCAGGACATCAAAAGAGTGAAGGGCATCAAAGACAAGGATGTGAATTGGAGCACTTTTAAAAGATACTTCAAGAAGAAGTTCTTATCTGAACAATACTATGAAGAAAAATCCAAGGAATTCTATGATTTAAAGCTGGGAAGTATGAACATGAAAGAGATGAAAAGTAAATTTTTGAATTCTCGGATCCGTCAGGAACTAGATCAATGTGTTCACAACAAAGCAAATATCTGGTCTCGTATTCGTCAGGTACATCAAGGACCCAATCATCTGACGATACATCGTGGCATCAAACGACTCTGATGAAGCATCACTCAATAGCTTCAGGTTCGATGCCATAGGTGTGGCCATGGCCTTGCAGTCCATCATCCCAAACCTCTTCAGGACCTCTACTGCATACTTCCCTTGTCCAAGGAAGATTCCATCCGCACTCTGCCACAACTCCATGCCTAGAAAATAGTGCATCATACCCAAGTCCTTCATCTCGAACTCGGCAGCAAGCTTCCTCTTTGTATTAGCAATCAATTTATCCTCACCTGTCACAAACAGGTCGTCTACATACAGTAGGAGTATCACTAGATTTCCTTCATCAACCTTGTAGTAAAGGTTGGAATCCGCTTTACTCTTGGTAAAGCCCAAACTAGTCAGGAAGCCATCAATCCTGTCGTACAATGTCCTGGGCGTTTGTTTCAAACCATACAAGGCTTTCTTCAGTTTGCACACATGAGTCTCCCTGTCATGTGTCTCAAACCCGAGTGGATGCTCCAAAACACTTCCTCTTCCACTACACCATTCAAGAACACTGTCTTGACATCCATCTGGTGTATCTTCCATTTCATCACTGCAACCAGAGCAAGAACTGTTCTAATGGAAGTGTACCTGGCTACAAGTGCAAAAGTCTCCTCATAGTCTATCCCTTCTTTATGGGAGAATCCACGTGCCACAAATCCTTCCTTGTATTTCTATATGATGCCATCTACAGCATCCTTGATCTTGTAGATCCACTTGGAAGTCACTACAAACTTCCCTCCTGGTCTTGGGACCACATCCCAGACATCATTCTTCACGATCGATTGGTACTCCTCGATCATGGCATCCTTCCATTCTTTCTTTTCAGTTGCTTCTTCATAGTTGGAAGGCTCTTTGTCAATGATGTCACACATAAGGGCTACATGACTGGAGAATGGTCTCAGCCTCTTGCTTTCTCTATGCATTCCTTCTGGAGCACCATATCTCTCTGCATCTTGAATTGCTTCTCGTACCCATGCTGGTTTCCTCTTGTGAGAATTCTTCTCACAGGGTGGATCTACAGGTTCCTATGGGTCTTCCATCTTACGTTCTTCATATTCTTCTGGATTTACTTCATTCATTGTTGTATCTCGTATCCTGGGTACTTATGGTTCTTCAATGTCTTCAACTAGTATCTTCCTGGATCTGTGATATGCCGAGTCTTCAAAACAAATCTCTCTTGTAGGTAATGGTACAAGGTCTTTCCTACAAGACAAGTTCAAGTGCATGATTAGAAACATCTCATAGTTTTCAGAACAAATTCTTACACATCTGAGACATATGTCACACAATCATGCAATTATATTATCCAATGCTTCAATATAACATTCATCCATATCCCGTAACTTTCTAGATGCCTTCCATCTCTGCCAGAACATTGTTAAGAGTGTGCACTACTCCCAACATGTCAGCAAAAAGGTTTCATACTAGATAAGTAGCAATGGAATGTTGTACATTGCCATAGGCCACTTACCCATCACATGCATATTAGTAGTATACTGTTCATTAATGCAAATATCCTAATATGCCTAATACATAGCCTAAATCTAGGAACATAAGTATGAATGATATTATTTAAATAATCAGATATACAAGAAATGACAATTCAAATACTTATCTTTGTTTGTTTGTTGGGTGGACTCCCTCTCAATCCTTGCTTCCTTGCATGAACTACGGAAGTGTGCTCCCTCTTGATCTTTGCTTTGCTCTTGCTACTTGGAGATGCCTTCTTCACTTTCTTTGCTTTGAATGGATTTCTAGAAGTCCTTCAACCAATTTGCTTGCAAGAGGTAGTGCTCTATAGTGTACATGTGCAAGCCTTCTATGCCATGGTTCACTTGGCTCCATGGATTCATGGACCAAGGCTTGTTCTGGGTGGCCCTTCAGTTTGTATAATCCTCCCTCTTGCTCTCCAATCACTACTGCATCATCTATAGTCTTTCTTTTAGGCCACATAAGAACTTGGCCATCTACAAATGCAACCCTCGTACCTTTTGCATCTAATGTAGATATGAAGAGAAGATTCTTTTTTAGTCCTGGTACAAATAGAACATCTTTCATCTTCATAGACTTTCCAGAGTCTAGTTTATAAGAGGCTCCACCACTTCCTTTTATAGGATACTGGTAGTCATCCCCAAGTTTCACTTTGTGGGGTGACTCATGTTCAGATAGGTTCATAAAGGATTCCTTGAATCGTGTCATATGCTTGGAAGCCCCACTATCTATAAGCCAATCATTACTTCCATGTGTAATAGTTCATGTGAGGGCAAATATCAAAACATACTCTTCATCACTTGAAGAATCTTCACTTTCTTCTCTGGCTCTCTTCCTGGGAGGTTTATCATACTCTGCAGTGTGAACACGATGCCTTCTTTTGTTGCTCTTCTTCTTGTGAGAGCCACCTTTATTATTTCTGGGACAATCCCTGGAGTAGTGTCCCCTCTCATCACATGTATAGCATCGAATGGTGGACATATTTCTTCGGGGTTTAAAGTTACCCCTCTAATTCTAGTGGTGGTGCTTTTCTTTCTTACTGTGGTGGTGCACCTTCTTGTTATCACTCCTCCTGGAGTGTACTGTGAGAGCTTGGTCTTCATTACCCATCTTCTCTTCTTGAGCCACAAGTCGAGCTTCTTCTTGTGAGCATTCCTCCCACAACCTACTGAATGAGATGAGCTTCCTCCTGGCACAAATTCCTTGAATGAAGGAATCCCATGACCTAGGGAGACCATTCAAGGTGGTCATCACAATTTCACCATTCTCTATATCTTCTCCCACAGCTTCAATTTGTTCTTTTATTTGAGAGACCCTTGTGAAGTAAGATTGCATGGTCTCTGCATTTTTTACCTTGACATTCTTTAATTGGTTCCGCAGAGTCATCTTCTGATTTATGTTCTTCCCTTCAAATAGCTTGGTCAAGGAACCAAACATCTCCTCGGGTGTCTTTAGAGAAGACACACGAGGTATGAGATGGTCTTTGATAGAATCTGCAATAATTCCCTTGGCCTTAACCAAGTTCTTCTTATGTAAGGCCTTAGCCTCATCTCCCACTAGGACTGGAACCTCTTCACTTTTGTAGGTGTCTAAGTCATTCTCTTCCAGGATTAAACCAATCCTATACTTCCATGCTCGGAAGTTATCAACCCCTTCAAGCTTATCCTCAAGCTTGGTGTGGTGAGACATCTTAATGAGAAACTCAAATGGAAATAAAAGATTTAGATCTTACCACCTGATTTGCTGAAACTGGATCTGGAGCTGGCTAGGGTTTGACAGAGAAACCCTAAAAATACAAACTTGGAATTTCAAACTTATGTCTGGACAGGGAGATGCAATTGACTGAGGTGAGCAAGCTGGTGTGCTCAAATTTTGAAAACTCCAAAAATTGACCCCTCAAAGTGACCTACGAATTTCGAATCTGCAATTTTTGTCAAATTCTGGTTTTCTGGTTCAAAACCCGAACTAGGGTTTGATAGATCCCTAGGTTCTACCCAACCAAAAACTTCGATCTTGGTCTCTAAATTTCGATTTTGCTGAGGAGAGCAATCCTATGCTGAGAGCACTCCAAAATTCCACTTCTGTCAAAAGCCCTAATTTCCCGCAACGGTGACGGGCCAAAAACTGAAAATGCTTGAAATCAAATTTTGTCTCGACAGAAAGATGTGCCTTTCTTAGGAGAGTCAACCTAGCCTCTTGCCTTTGATGATCTATGGAAAGAGACCCAAAAATTAAAAAGCCCCAGCTTTCGCAGCTACACAGTGTCTTCTTCTCATTTAGCTCCGATACCATGTTAGATTTTCAACATTTAATTCAATATGATCTAGGATCTTATCTGAGAGAATAACAAGCATAGCAAATCAATCACAAGAGACAATAGACAAAGCATTTCACCGGGGAAACCATAAAGGAGAAAACCCTGCAACTTCCTCAGAGATAGAATGAGCAATAGTACAAAACCCCAAACAATAAGATAGACTCCAACAGCTCCTCCTCCTCCACTTGTGCGAACTTGTCTCTCTCTCACTTATGCGAATGAGTGAGTGAGTGAGTGAATTATCAAATGAGAGAGTCACACTCTCTATTTATACTTTACTTCACTTGCCTTTTTACCCTACTGGGCCGACTTCTAATAACCCATAAAACCCTAACTTTGGGCCGACCCCACAAGAGGAGTCTAATAACCCATCAAATAATAATAATGACTCTTCCGATCGGAGGAATATAACCTCTCCGTCGGGTGTACAATAACAATATAAAATATACAAGTGAAATACATTCCGAAGTTACAAATACATCAACAAATGCAACCTTGGTAGACTCCTTTTGTGAAGGTGATGTTTGGCAACCCTACAACCATGTTTTTGTCATGAAGTTCATGAAGGTATCTGTAATTTAGATGGCCAAACCTCTCATGCCAAATCTTGCTTGCTTCATTATCATGAGAGAGGAGTGCAACTGGTGGAGAGGTAGGCAAAAATTGTGAAAACTTGTAGACTCTGGTGGAATGATCCGCAGTTCCTAGTGCAACAAATCTTCCTGTAGAGATCTCAGAGATCTCTACATCATTAGGGGAGAAGACAACTCTTTTAGGTGAACCAATATGGGTCATTTGGTAGACTGAAAATAGGTTTGCAGCAAGACCAAGGACACAAAGGACACTAAAAAATGAACCATTTGCAAGGTCTACTCTACCCTTACCCTTTGAAGCAGTATCTGAGTCATATCCAAGAATAATGATAGGATCTGGGCCATCGGAGGAACTGAGGGTGGTAAATGATTCGTTGGTTGCAACCATGTGCCTTGAAGCTCTAGAATCAATGATGTAAGAAGTGGATGAAGATGTGTTGGCCATTAGAGCATGGACTTGCTCCTTGTCATCTGAGTTAGAACCTCCTTCCTTCTTCTTTGCACCTTCAGGAATGGGGATATGGTTCTACTCAAGAAGTTGTGCCATCTGATCTATGG
Source organism: Larix kaempferi (assembly GCA_027924585.1). Classification (NCBI taxonomy): domain Eukaryota; kingdom Viridiplantae; phylum Streptophyta; class Pinopsida; order Pinales; family Pinaceae; genus Larix; species Larix kaempferi. The sequence continues at coordinate 2,695,171 of BSBM01000254.1, forward strand.
TATTTCTCATACAGGAGCTTTCAAGATGAAAACCCCTTTGGCAGTATGAGCACTTGGTTCGCTCCTTCTTCTTCTGTTGATCCTTTCTGGAGGTGGAGGGCTCCTCTTGTGGCTTAGATCTTTCCTTCTTTTTCTCATAAGGTTTTTTGGAGTTTGCCTTCTTCTTACCCTTCGAATTCCTGTTGTCACCAACAACTAGAGCTTGATCTTTTGAAGGATTCATTGTGCCCATCAACATAAGCTTATTCTGCTCCTGAGTCAAAGACTTCATCATGAATTCTCATCAACTAGGCATATTCCAATTCTTCACAACTAGTTTTGTGGCATAGAAATTCGAAACAAAGATTGAATAGTCTTGTCCCAATTTCCAGAGTATAGCCAAAACTAACTGTTCATCCTTTTTCTCAATACCGCACTACTTCAACTGTAAGACAAGTGAGTTGAACTTGGAGAAATAATCTTGTAGATTCTCATAGCTGCTTGGACTTGGATAAATCAGCTCATTCTCTAATTGATGTCCTCTCATATCATCAATTTTACCAGATAAAGTTTTCAATTTCTCCCCAACTTCATTTGGTGAAGTCAGACCATCTAAATGAAAAAGAATATCTCTTGATGTGCTGAGGCAGAGAAGGCCATAAGTCTCATCTCTCCGATTGTGCCACTTTGACTTCTCTACAGCTAAATTAGACTCTGTTTCAGTGCTGGCCATGGTCACTCTATAGAGGCCTTTCGACCTCAACAATATCTCCATCTGCGCCTTCCATTGAAAATAATTAAATGGATTCAAGACCATGCTCCAAGATGGATCCATGAGTAGACTGAGGTGCGCATTGTAGGATGATTTGAACCTACAAAAATCACAAACAAACAACTCTTTGGAGAATGATTCAACCTATAGAGCTCTGCAATTTGACAGTAGCCACTTTTAGGAGTATGTCATGCCCGGGTAGACCTCTTGAGCTAAACTCAAGAGTACAAGGCAATGGTTCGCGAGATTTCTCTGGAAACTCTTTGCTCCCGGTGCGCTACTGGATGAAGTTGTGCTCTCCTAAATAGCTCTGATACCATGTGAAATCTGATCACAAGATTATCATAAGATTGAAAACCATTCTCACACAAATTGCTAGTCTAGAATTGACGAGAACACTCAAAACCAGACTCAAAATTATCCACAATAATTAAGTGTATTAGCATAAATGTACATAAGCCAACCATGTACCACAAAGTGGCTGCAAATATATAGATTTACATCATAAATTCGAATTGTTATGGAGGCATTCGAATTATTCACAAAAGCAGGCTTACTAAACTAGCTAAAACCACCCAGGGTGGAAACATCTCTCTCCAACTCACTCAAGATCCTCACGAATTGGCTAAAAAGATTTTGAAAGGTGAAGTAGACTGAAAATGGAAAAAGATGATGCATTTTGGAGTGAATAATAGGCAAGGTGTGTTGGCCACAAAAACTAGCAACTGCCAAAAGCACTGGAGTGCCTAGCTTTAGTCTTATCCTGCTAAAAGCAGGAAAAAACAATGAAAGCACTCCAAAAGTAGGAAGTGCGCCCTTTCCATCCAGGATAGCCAAAAAAGTAGGCAGGATGACCAAGGATGCGTGGATAAGGTTGGCATGTGGTGGACCAGGGAAGTCAACTAGTGGCCAAATACATGGTGAAACTACCTAGGAAAGTCATAAAAGATTAAATAAATTATATCCTAAGTATTAAATGGGTTTTTATGCTCTAACAAGACCTACAATATTATGTCATAGAGGTCTTCATCGAGCTTAGTGAAAGACATAAGTAGTTGGGCCACACCTATGTCAGGCTTGAACATACGCATAGAGAGGTGGTACGCATAAGAGACCGACTAGAAGTTGAGGTGGACAAGGTGTATGTTGCGCTTCCAGTGGCAATTTCGTCAATTGATGGTTGGCAGTAGCATGTCCAAAAATTCGCCTAGATCATGGATACAATTGCTATGCTTCAACAGTAAGCAACATAAATTTGGGTGCAGATCAAGCTGAATCCATCCCTGGAGGAGCTTGAGCTTGCTAAGTAGATTGAAAATGTAGCGCAGGTCCTGAACCAAACCAAACAAGGAGTAGTGACCTTGGGAGGGGTTTTCAAATATAGTTTCAATGTCTAGGACCACCTATACAATATGTAGGAGATGCAACATATGGAAAAGAAAATAAAGGACTATGAGGCATAGGTCAATGCAAAGAAACAGAGTCTGTTATAACTGCCTTTTTCTACAAAGAGAGAATCAATGATAGAGATTACTACATTGATCAAGCAGATCACTACAAGTAGAGCCAAGCAGTAAACAATTGTGAGTATTGTTTTCGAGGTGCAAGACTAGACGAAGAGGCATTTTGATATCTTTTTGTAACTCTAGACTAAGGTGACTGAGTTCCATCTCGTGGCAGAGCAAGATAGACCAAAAGCAGGGAGGAGTAAGAAGGAAGATGTGGATTCATTTACTGCTAAGCTCACTGATATCACTAGTGAGTTTAAGTCTATTTGAACTAGCTTTGAAGAGGTCTTCAATAGCTTGCACATGCACCTTCCCTCGGTGGCAGCCTTAGAGCCAAGAGTCGTGTGGCTCAGGATGAGCCACATCTTAGTATTGGGGGCCTGTTGGTGCCTAAGTTTTTGGATGTCAGTGTGTGCCGAGCCAAACTGTTAGAAGTGGTTTCACACCAATAGAAGATAGTTAAAGTTGTGCGCCAACTTCAGTTAGAGACTTCGCATGTAATGTCCCCATTCAAATAATTGCATAGCAGGTCAATCCCATCAATCCTACCAGTTCCCTAGGTTGAATGGGTACATTTGGAATTATAATAAGGGAGCAAATGAATAATGTTTATACATTATAATAGTTCAAGTATTTAATAAAGGGGTTGAATAAATAAATTCAAGAGAAACTCTAGGTGGGAAATGGTTTTGAAGACATATGGAGGATGTGGGACCCACACTAGCTTGATTTCTCACTGCCACATGGCATATCTCTCTTGCCATTTCAAATCCATGAGAAGGCAAACATTATTGCGTGAGTTGGTAAGTCATACACATGGCATTGAGCATCTTAGGTCGAATTGGGATAGAATGGTAACCTCCATGGAAGTGGAAGAGTCAAATTGGAAGCTTGTGGACACTTGGGCTAGATTCCCTAGGCCCTACGACAACAATGATGAAGCATCTATGACATCTATGACAAATTTCAGATCTGACTTCTGACATCTGAACATTATGACATGTCAGCCCCCAAAAATAGGCTCCAAGAAGGTTCTCATGGGAGTTGGAGAAGCCAAAGAGGTCCCTACTCGAATTGGGAGAAGATGGAAGGTTGGGAACTAGGGAGACAGGTGGCAAATGTGGAATATTTCCTAAGTGGAAATCTCTAGAAGCTAATGGGAGGAATTCAAACCATAGGAGACTAACGTTGGTTATAAAATGCATAAATAAAGCATGAGAATGGCTTTTGATCATTTGAGAAAAATTGCACTTGTGAAGAGAGAGCTAGTGGATGACTAGTTTCTTGCCTTAGCCAATTTCAAGGGGGAAAGATTCCCATCCAAGTTGGTGTTTCGAGAGGCCACTTAGGTTTTTCATGGAGATTTAATGGATTTTGCATTTGTAGGTTTAAGCTACATGGAATCTCGTGGTTTCTTCTAGTGCAACACTTTCCCTCAACCATTTCCAGTTTTGATGGCATATTCTTGCTCCTTAAGGGAGGGTGTTTTTGGTGAGCTTTTGTACTATTTGGGAGAGCTCATCATGATCCTTTTCTAATTGTAATAGGCTTAATATACTATATTATTCATCTTCAGAAAGTATCAGGCTGAAATACCAAGTGGTTGTATGTAAAAATGATGATTAATGAGCAAACCATGACCATTTCCCCACTACATTGATGTATGCCATTGTAATGATGATGATTTCGAATGAAAGAATGTTTCTATGATATATTTATGATGAATGGAAAGCCATGATGAGTGTTACAAGTTTCATGTTCAACACTTAAGTATTTGAAGTCATTTTGCTCAATTTATTTGCATTTGGAAGAGATTTGGTGCCATTTCCCCAAAGGTCGAATTAGGGATTTTTGCTGTTGTTTGGGAGAAGGTTAGAACATATTTAATAACTGATTAATGGTGCATATGAGACCTTATTAATGTCCCTCAGACATCCCCTACCTCTGTTTTGAATTTCGAATGGGTTTGGAGGCATTTGGAAAGCCATTTTCAATGCTTACCCTGGGGGGATTTGATCCCCAAATTGCTAGTTAAATTCCATACTTTGTCCAGAATATTAAACAAGTTTGCAGAAGTATTTGAAGGGTCATAAGTCATCCTTGAACCTCATATTCAGTTATCATTCATACACCCTCACAGAAGATTTGGGAACATTTGGATCAATTTGGAGACCTAGACATCAAAACTAGTCAAAGGTCGAAATTGGGGAAAAGGTGAAAAATTGGGCATTTTAATAAAAAATTTAAAAAGGGACATTACAGCGCACCACCAATAGTCCTATAGTTTTGGGAAACATAAAGGAATATTTTGTAGAGGGATGGGTTGTGTTGTAGTCACGGGGGCCACATGGTTACTAGTGATACATATTATAATATATTATGCAAGCAATCACATAGATACAGATACAATACAAGGGATGAGAGACGAAGCAACAAGCCTTTTATTATCAGCAAGAAGTGTGCAAAGTTACATATACGAACAGACTCTCGTTATCTTTAGATCGGCTCACCATCCTGTTCATACAATTGATAGACATTTACATAACTGTTTGTCGATTCAACTAACCGACTCAACATGTTATGGGTCGACACAATCTGTCGACATGTATTATAATTGGTCGGATGGAGGACCTAGTCAGCAGGTCAACTTAGGCTCCTCCAACAGTTTGGTTGTTGGTTAATGTTGTTGGCCCAATATTGTCACCATTGGAGTTTTGTGATGTAGTTTTGTGTTGTTTATGCTATGATCTTTTGTCATATGATACTTGTACTGATTAATAGGCATTAAGTTGTTGAGTTGAGTCTGTAGTAATGGCTTACAACCCATTTTTTCCAATAATATAATACAACTATTGCCTCAACTTTACCTTGCAAAGTTTTATGTCTGAATGAATGTATGTTGAATGCTTAGTAGTGTAAGAAGATGAATGTTAGTATGGTAATGATTCATATATATGTGGAAATAAAGAACTATATATTATGTTGAGGAGAAAGAGACCATCCTTCCCTGCGCATCCTTGATTCAGGTCTCTGTGTAATTTCTTGCACGTGTTTCAGGAGAGACCTTACTCTGCTTGTAGGGTATTGAAAACGCCACGCCTGTAGGGATTGGTTGGCCACATATTCTAAACCTTGGGTCTGGCTGAACCGACCGACCAACAAGTAGTTATGGATTACGCCCTCTAAGTAGTTACACTTTTGGATATTTACAACCTAATTAAGGAGTTTGGAGGCTATGAATTGTTTTTTCAAGAATTTTTGTATGGGAAATATTCTCAAGTAAAAGGTCACCCAACCTTAAAAGGAGAGTGAACAATGTTTCCTGAATTGATTTTCATAATAAGAGAGTTAATTCGACCTCATCTTTCTTATCTATTTCCTTTGATTAATTCAATGTGCATTATAATTCATGGTATCTCACATCATTTATCTTTGTATATCTTGTGAATTCTTATAAGTTTCGTGGTTAAGAACACCACAGGTGGTATCAAAGCACTTTCCTAAACCAACACACCTATAGAATTTTTGCATTTTTTTTTGGGTCTAAAGACATGTTTCGTTGTCTTTAAATAACACAAAGATTTGTTTTTAGTTGGTAAAACTATGGTTAGGGAAGCATACATGTAAAGAATACAATTGGTGGTAAGTCACATTCAATCAACATCGTTGTAACCTCTGTTGGTACCCCTTCGAGTAGTACCACATTAGGGAACACCTGTATACATAATCTCACTTTCATGTACCCTCAAGTATATTGGAATACCCCTAGGAAACTTGAAACCAACTATAGATAATTCTATCAATCGTCTGATGTAGTGGAACTAATCATAACACTCGAGAATATTACTCTCTCATACCTGAGGAGTTGGGTAGTATGGCTAAGGGTGAAATTAACCATCCTTAGTTAGCCCCCAAAGAAATTGGGTCAAGTACTACTATTAAACCCTACAAGTCTATTAAAGAGCTCTACCACTTGTCAATTGCTTATCCTTGGGACCCTAAAAAACATAACCCCTATCAACAACTAGTGAAATTCCTACATCTTTGCATCCATAAGGAATTTGGATATTCTGTCAGTGCAGTAATATTATGTAGGGAGTAATACTCTTCCTAGTGTAAAATAATAAAATAATTAATTAATTATGGGACCCATTGATGTAGTGCCCATATCAGGGCACTGGGTCTCTATTATCTAACTGACTATATGTCTCTGCAAAGTAAGCAAACATGAACTTAATTCTTTCATTTCAACTCTGTTCTTATTTCATGCATAAATCTGAAAATAAAAGGGAAATACAATTTATTTAAGTTGGTTGAGTAAAATACCTGGACCCGTGGATTTGCAGTAAGATCAGAAGACTTACGTGGAGAATTCTGTATGGTACCTTAGCAACCCAAAATGATGTGTCCACCCTGCCAATCAGCTATTATCGTGCTGACCCTAGGAAATCAACGGATTTCCTAGCCCCCGAGCCCACAGACCGATAATCCCGACAGCAGCTTTCCGTCCAACCTTTCCATGGTAATCCTTGCTGAGTTAACCCCCTCCTCAGTCTTTTCATTTGAGTTTCCCACCTCCTCAAAGCTTCGAGTTAACCCCCTCCTCGGCATCGAGTTAACCCCCTCCTCGGCAATTCCTCCTTTTTCACAAAATAATCCTTACAGTTCTCCCACACTCACCCCCCTACTACTTTGTTAATTCTCCCCTTTATAGGAATCCTCCTCCTCCATAAAGTCAACTTCCTTATCACTCCACCGCCCTAGCTGTCCTAGTCTTTGGAAGTACCATCATTAATGCAACCCCTTTTATTTACTTGGAATGGATCCGTTAATTAATTGATTGAATCATTTATTTAATAATTTATTCAATCCACTATGCTCTATAGAGTGGGTTATTATCATTATTATGATTAATTAAATAATAATAATAATGTAATAATAATAACAATAATAATTAATAATAATAGTAATTAATAAATTGTGAATAGTAATTAAAATGTTTATTTGTTTAATCAATAAGTGTCAACATAGTACTTCTATGTATAGTTAATGAAATGTACTTAACGGTTTGTTTAATCATGATCAACAATTATCTAGCACATTCTTCTAGTATTACTATTCATCTGTCATACTTCATATTGACGACACCTTCATTAGAGGGTACTTACAAGTAACGACTCTTATCTTAATTGTTCATTACAATGTTCACATACAAGGTTAATTAACTTATTTTATACGTTAGAGCTTGATAATCTTTTACAAATTAAATCATTCATTAAATACTTAATTGAGTTATCTAGGATAACTTATAACATTGTTAAATCTCGATAAGTGTGTTGTAAACCAAAATTATTGCGCATGTGCATAATGTGCATGCGTGGCCAGCGTATGCACAAGACGGGCATGTGCTATAAACATACGTCATGTCTCCTATGCATAATAGCTAACTGATATCAATAATACTTTATGCAAACTGAACAAATATATATACATCATAATATTACTAAAACATCATCGGTTACTTTACCAGTTAACTTTTAAGATTTCATTTCATCATTTTTAGGAGTACATTTGTTCAATCAATCAGGTACAAAGGAAAGCTGCCTACTACCACTAACTCCAGGTCAAGGAATACCCAACCCTCAACAGTACTAACTATCATATCCTCCCATCCTAACCTACTGCCACATCCTCCCTATCCCTCCTCTGCTAGTACAAAAGTGGATGTCGGACTCATCGACCTGACCACATAGAACTTGAGAGTGATAGCGTCGGCTGAACAACGGACCTATCCTCTCCTAGCAGGCATCCGACCATCGTCATCACACATACATGGGGAGCGTGTCTCAGCACGGCCCTCCCACGATCTCGGGTATCATAGGAACATAGGGTGGGAAACACATCCATCCCTCTCAACATACTGGGCCTACGCCCTTATCAAATCACACTCTGCTACTCTCGAGATTATCGGTCCATGTCATCGTATCATCAGTTTCGGTTGCTAAGGTTCCCTGCATGGATAAGTTCTTATCCATATATCAGATCAAGTATCCAGCTATCCCATAGCCCTCGTGTCCTGTAGGTTAGTATTCCGCAGAATACACATTTTATAACAAGCATTTCCATTGGATCACCAATTGATCCATATCATCAACATCATTCATTTCACGTCACAATTTCATCACAGGTATGTATGGAATATAACAGTTCTATCAATTTCATCATAGGATGGCATCCACGTACAACACCATATATTTTACATTTCATCAATGACAACGCTAAAACACATATTTTCCATTCTATCATTGTCTGATCCATATTGTCAACATCATTTATTTCATCACATAAAATCATTAAATCGATCACAGCATAATTACCACATCATATATATCACATTTCCTCCAGGACGATTATCAAACATACACTGTCATTATGAAATAAAAGAATCTCATGATAATCATAACTTAATAACTGCACGAATAGAGTAACATCATTAACACAGTAGCAACATATCATCATGTCTATCATGCCGAAAATATAGTTCACGCTGTCTAGATGGGTCAAGCAGATAACAAGCAACAAAGTGGAAGGGGTCTAACTCATAAACATGCTTAGTCAAAATATGGGGCGTTACCATTGACACCCTTGTTGGTAACCTATCTCAAAAGAATCCTTGCATTGTGTTGATCGCATTGGTATACATCTCTAACAACCCTTTTTTAGTGGCCTGACCAATACTTCATTTTGTGATACATCTCAAAGGACTTCTATTTTTCCCTTTTCCCTTTTTAGATAAGTTGGGGTTAATTCTTTTCCCATCATAAGTGATCCCATGGTACACACCCGCAACTAGGAAAAGCATGGAGGACCCGACCAAGGACACTAAAGATCGGGAATTAGTGGTCACAACATTGTCGCAGAAAATTAACTAGATCACCATCAATATGGATAACTAGCAACACATAATTGATTATATCACTCAACATGTGGGGCTCACACCTAAAATAGAGGAGGCAACCAATGAAGCATTTGTTAATGAATAATAGGGCTCTCACACTCTCTTTCCAAAAACCCAACATTTATCATTTAAGGATAAAAATTCAAGGCACCTATTCCTGAAGTTCGACATATGCGAATTTGATGGTTGAGATACTTTGGATTGGGTTATTGAGTATGTTTTATATTCTTTGCATGTGGGTGCGGTGATTGTCATCTTCCAATCCACCTATTTTTGGGTTTTTTTCTAAAAATATGTAATTTAACCCGGTTAAGGGATTGGGGTCTATATCTAATCTGAGTTAACAACTAAGGGTTTTGGATGTTGTGGAATACCTAAATATTATATTGTGAATGATTAAGAAACACAATGAGAAAGATAGAGGTGTAGCTCTAAGTTTTGATGGTTTTTCCCTTTAAGGGTTTCTAGGGTAAATCTTCGTGTATTGTGTATGCCATTGTGTAATATCTATTTTGCTTAAGAATCTATATGCATTGCTTCTCTTCACATGTTTAAAACTAACATGTGTTATCAAAGCTCAATTATTGGCTTTAGGGGTACACCTATGTTGTTGAGGGTTTGGCATGGTTGATTGATCTTGGGTTTGTAATAAACTTGGGTCCGTTGAGGGCTTTGTAGTGGTTATTCGTGCATTGAAAGAGAATGGAAAGCAATTCAAGAATCGAGATTGAGAAATTTGATGGCTAGAACTTTGAGCTTTGGAAGCTCAAAATGGAAGATCTTCTTGTAGATCAAATACAATGGATTGTTGTGGATCAGGGTACACGACCCACTGGATCAACAAAAGAAGATTGGGAGAAACTAGAAAGAAGGGCAAGGAGTACAATTAGATTTTGCCTATCATATTCTGTGTCGTTGAATGTGTATGGAGAAGACCATGCCTTAAAGCTATGGAATAAGCTAGGGAGTTTGTATCAATCAAATTCCTTGGTAAACGAGTTGTTTCTATAAAAAGACATTATATCACCTCAGGATGGATGATAACAACATAGTGACGTATCATTTAAATGTCTACAATACTCTATCAAGTCAAATCACCTATGTTGATATTACAATGGTGGAAGAAGATAAATGCATGACATTTTTAAGTTCTTTTTTCTTCTTCAGATTCTCGTGATAACTTGATTGTAGCAATAGGTAGTGTTAATTAGTCCACCTTAAAGTTTGATGAAACAGTAGCATCCCTACTATTAGAAGAAATGAGGTGGAAAACTATGGATATTCATAGCATGGATGCCTTATTTGTGAGAGGTCATTCCTAGGAGAGAAATAAAAATAAGGCTTCAAGGGGAAATCTAAAACTAAGGGTAGATCTAAATCTCCAAGAAAATATTTGAGGAAATGATATAAATGGGGTAAAGTTGGGTACTATAAGAAGGATTGTCGATCTAAAAATGTTGAAAAAGCAAAGGGATCTGATGATACCCCTTCCACAAAGGTGAAGACCTCCTCAAAAGAAGGAGGGGATGTGTACCAAGCCTCTATAGGAACCTGTTTAGATCATGGTGTATGGCTAATTGACTTCATATGACTCCTCATAGGGAGTGGTTTTATGAATATGAAAAGTACAATGGAGAAGATGTGTTCTTAGGAGATTACTCAACAACAAATATCATCGAATGTGGAAGAGTTAAGTTGCAACTCAAGGATGGAAGGATTAGAACTCTCCCTGGAGTACTACACATTCCCAATCTAGCGAAAAACTTGATATCCATTGGAAAGATGGGTGATGCAAGCGTACAAATTTCGTTTGCAAAAGATACATACAAAATGGTTAGAGGATCAATGTTCTTGATGAGGGAAGTTTGGACTGGAATTCTATACAAACAATTGGGAAGCACAATCACTGATGGTTGTAACAGTTATGTTGTGCCCGAGGGAGGAGATAAACAAGACAAACCCCCCACTATCTTTGGAGGAAAGACAATGCTATGGAATCAATGATTGGACCATATTGGAGAGAAGGGCCTTCGAGCATTACAAGTTAAAGTTGTGGTTGAAGGCATGTTTGATTGCACAATAGATTTCAATTTTTGTGAATATTGAATATATGGAAAACATAATCAAGTAAGATTTGCATCTCGTTCTACAAGAGCAAAGGGGATTTTAGAGTTAATACATAGTGATGTGTTTGAACATGTGCATGTTCCATCATTAGGTAGATTTGTGTATTATGTTTCATTTATAGTTGATTTCTCAAGGAATAAGTGGATTTATTTCCTTCAAAGAAAATCTGAAGTATTTGCTAAATTTAAAGAATTCAAGGCTCTTCTAGAGGGGAGTTCTGCGGCAATGAATTTGAGGAATTCCGTAAGGAGTGTGGAATAGCAAGGAAGTAGACTACTCCATACACACCTCAACAAAATTTAGTCGCATAAAGAGTGAATAGGAAATTGATGGAAAAGGAAAGGAGCATGCTCAGTGGTGTTGGGATAGGATAAGAATTATGGGCAGAGGTAGTGGATATTGCATGTTACTTGGTAAATCGATCGCCCACATTAACATTGATCGAGAAAACTTCACATGAGGTATGGACTAGTAAGAAACCCTTTATTAAACATCTCAAAGTTTTTGGTTGTGATGCTTATGTACATGTTCCAAAGGAAAAAAAGGAGTAAGCTTGATAATCAAGTTGAAAAATGTATCTTTTTTGGTTATGAAGATGGTGTGAAAGTATTTAAACAGTGGAACCTTGTAATTAAGAAGCCTATTTACAATTGAGATGTTGTTTTTAGATAGGTTAAAGATGTTCCCAAACAATAACTCACTCCAATGGAAAAGGAACTAGAGAAAAAAGAGTTTGAGTTAGAGGATGAAGAATCTGACTCAATAGGAGAAGCTAAATCAAAAGAAGAAGAACCTCATTACCAAGTTTTGAGGAAATCGTCTCAAGAAAGAAGGAAACCAGAAAGGTATTCCCCTCTTGATTTTTGGTTTTGTTTTGATATATCTATTATCAATGATTATCTTAGAAATGTGAAGGAAGTTGCTTATTTAGAGGATAGTGATCTCTAGAAGAAGGCCATGGTTGAAGAAATGGGTGCCTTGGATAAAATTGAAGCTTGGGATCTTGTTGAGTTACCAACTAGAAGAAAAATAGCTGGTAGTAAATGGTTGTTTAAGAAGAAGTTGAATGCAAAATTTAAAATGGAGAATTACAAATCCCGCTTAGTAGTAAAGGGATATCCCAACGTAGAAGAAATTGATTTTGGTGAAATCTTTTATCCAGTTGCTAAATTAACTTATATCAGATTCCTTCTTTCTAATGTTATTGCTTTGGATCTCGAAGTACAACATATGGATGTGAAGACAACATTTCTACATGGGGATCTTGATGAAAACATCTACATGAAACAACCATAAGGGTTTATAGTAAAGGGAAGGAAAGAGTTGGTATGTAATCTAAAGAAGTCCCTTTATGGTCAAAAGCAATCTCCAAGGATGTAGTACCAAATGTTTGACACATACATCCTTGGAATGGGGTTTGTGAGAAGCAAGTTGACCACTATGTATATTCCAAGCAGGTTAGTGATCACTTCATTAATATAATACTTATTGCAGTTGCAACCCCTTCCCCAAAATCTCTTAGATTTTAAGGCCCCTCCTTAGATTTTGAGTCCATCTTTAGATTTTGTCTTTATTTTTACCCCTTAGGTTTGAAAAGTCTTTTAGAATGTTTTCATGGAAAAAAATTACACTTAGAATTTTTTTGAGTTTTCATTGTTTCGAAACAAAATTTAAAATTTCACTAAAACAATCGGAGTAAAATCCAAAACTTCGTTGAAACAGTCATAGCAAAACTTATTTCTGCTTTGAAATAGTCAAGCTAGAATCCACTTTTGTGTCGATCGGAGAACATATCATTTTCACATCGAAACAATCGGAAGAGCATTCGGTTTTGCTCCGAAAGGTTTGCATCCCAACCAAAGTTGTTTTGCGGTTAGTTTATGTTTTACCCCGAATAATATCAGATCATTTTCATCGTTCAACCTGAAGAAGTCGATGCCAAATAAATTTGTGCTCCAATACACATCAGATCCCATTATAATTTTGCACCTGTAGGGTTGTGTTTTCGGATCATATATCACTTGGATCTAAATTGGTCGGCGTAAAACAATGTTTTAGACCAAAACACACCGACGTAAAACAATGTTTTAGACCGAAACACACCGACGTAAAACCATTTTTGCTTTGAAACACATTAGATCGAGTTTCGATTGGCCACCGATATAAAGTATGACTTAATGTGTATTAACCCAAGTTGTATTTATTTTCCTTCGAGCAAGAACACCGTATGGTTTATACAAGGTTGTGTGAAAAGGTTCATCCTGCCACTAAACATTTAATGGGGATTAGGGTTAAAATTGCATTTAAAAAGGGGAAAGTCATTTTAGTTTGACATTACATTTATGAACACTGTTTTCTCAAGCCACTTGGAGCAAGACTTCTGCCAGATCACACGCCATCTCATGGACGTGCTTAGCCTTTCCAGGTAGGTACCGTTATATAACTTGATAAACTTGTTTACTTTTGATTGGGGGTTAAGGATTAGGTTGGAATCGTTTTTGTTGTTTGCCCTAGTTTCGCATGTTTTAAGCCCGCCATTTTATTTCAAAAGGGAGTGGTAGCCTCAGATTGCTTCTCCCCGCTATATGCTCATGATTGAAGGAAACTTTGAACCCTGACCAACGATATATACATTGAAGTGTTGGCCCGTTTGTTTTGGAACTTAACCCGAACACTTAGACAAACAGAAGTTTAGAATTTTAGGGCTTCACGGGTGCATCTCTTGCAGTCGCGGTTTTGCAAATGGAAGGGAAACCCTAATTTTATTAAAATTCTTATAATACTACTGAACCTGCCATATCGCGAACAATCCCTAGGAGGGCGCAGATCATTTTTTTATTATTATCATTGGACATGGTTGCTAGTGTTTGTTTTCACCATGATTGTATAGTAATTATATGCGTAACTAGTAGCATAACATTTGAACTTAGAATGTAACTATACGAAATATTGAATGATTTAGTGCTTGACTTCTTATCATTATCATCCAAACCTCCTCCAGCCAATAAGAAAGAAGAAAAACATTGAGTGGAGAAATATTCATGGCCCAAGAAATGATAGATAAACAGTCACCCAACACCAAGGTGACGAAACCAATTTGAAACGGGGAAAATATAATAATAACCATAGTGCATAGAGCTCACTGCGGATGTTGGAGCCAATACCCGAATTCAACCGAATGCGAAAATAATTGGAGGTGGAAAGGAACAAGATCACATCGGCCCCGCAAACACTAGGCCCCGTAATCGCAACTATGTCGAAAAAACCACATGGATAAACTAAAACCGTAGGGGCCAGTCTACGATAAGAACCAACCACTGTGCGAACAACATTGCCATACAACAAATTGAACTCTTTAAAAGTGGCAACAGTCCTACCACAGGTCATCTCCAGATTTGGAATGGTGTCCTAAAAAATTCGATGATTACGGGCCTTCCACACTTCCCAGATCATAAAACAAGGGAGCTCGACCCAAGAATTAGAACCATTTAGCCACATACCAAGACAATCCTCCAGAGTGGTAGGGCGCCAATCCACAGATAGGCCAACAGAAACACAAATTAAGTTCCAAAGACCTTGCACAAAACTACATTTAGAAAAAAGGTGGTCCACCGATTCTTCATGTGTACAACACAAAGAGCACCAGTTAGGTCCGACAACCCCTCGATGACAGATATTATCCCATGTCAGAATCTGATTACTCATAGCAAGCCATAAGAAACATTTGAATTTGAGTGGAAGGCCAAGTTTCCAAATAGCGCGATGCCACCACTGCACCTGTGGATTCACATTAGCAAATAACGAATTCATATGCAAGCTTGGCAGAAACTGAACCGTGAGCAACATCCCATGACCAAACCAGCTTGTCAGGTATCTCAGACAGATGGATATTAGCGCGACAGAGATCTCTAATGTAACCATTCCACTCAGCACCCAGACTACCAATAAGCCCCAATTGCTCTGCCGAAATCCAGGAAGAACATCTTCCCACCTCCACCATAGGGACAATCGCATATGAAAGAGTGTACAATCCATTAGCTCTCAGAAAAGAAATAAGCACTGGAGATAACTTAAAAGAGGAAGAACCCCCCATGATGGGATCAACCCCCAAATGGATCCTCCTACCATTCCGAGGAAGCCAAGTAATCCAACAGGAAATAATCGAGAAAAAACCAAGAAGCCCATTCCAAATATTTGAAACACCAATAGAACCAGGTTGTCCCTTGCGAAACCAGTCAACCACTAAAGATGATTTCAAATATTTTTCCCGTACAATCAAACTCCAAACAGAATCAACAAATAGATCCCAACATAAACTTCTGTCATGAAGAGTTGAGACAAACAACTCCAAATTTTTTAAATCCCAGTCGCCCAACTCCAAGGGATGAGCCAAAGAAACCCAACTAATCAAGTGGAACTTTTCCTTTTCGGCACCCCTCGACCATAAGAAGCTGAAAATCTTACTGCATAGCCTTCAAAGGATAGACTTAGGAATTTTACATAATGAGAACCAGTAAACCCCCAAGTTTTGGAGCACCGACTTAGCCAACGTAATTCTACCGCCCAATGGTAAAAAAATGCCTACTCCAATGACCAATCCGCTTATCAAATCTCCTTAAAATCCAAGATCAATCCATGATGAGATAGTTAGATGGCTTGATAAAAAAACCAAGATACTTAGTACCGCCAACCAACTACTTGAAATCAAAGGGGAGATGCATACCGATCGATTGCTTGACATTATTATCCAAGAAATTATTCAAAAAATGGGATTTCATATAACTGATCAACATACTAGAAACATTACAGAAAAGATCCAAAATTTTCTTGTACTGTAGCCATTCAGCTAATAATCCCAAACCAAAGAGCATAACATCATCCACAAAGAGAGTATGGGTTACCGAAATACCAGCAGCCACCTTGATACCAACATTAGAACCTTCACACTTTGCTTTATGGATTGAAAGACTCAAACCCTTAATAACAAGTAGGAACAACAAAGGCGAGAGAGGGCAACCCTGTCGAAGACCTCGAGAAGCCTTAAAGAAATCTGAAGGCTTACCATTTATGAGCACAACAAAATTCATAGAAGAAACACAAGCCATGATCCATTTCATCACCCTCCAAGGCATGCCAATCTGAATAAGAATCAACTTGAGAAAAGTCCAGTCCACACGATCATAGGCCTTCACCAGATCCAGTTTAAGAATTAGTGCATTAAGACGCTTTTGTTTGATACTATGAAAAACCTCCTGAGCCACCCTCACCGCATCGAGTATTCATCGACCATCTAGAAAACCAAATTGTTCTGACAAAATACCAGGTATAATCCGCCTCGCAATGATCTTGGATATAATCTTGTAGACAAATTACAAAGAGCAATTGGTCTAAACTCATTGAAATTCTCTGGATGAGAGCCATAAAAGTAGAGTTTAATGCTCCAGAAACCAGCCCCAAACTCCGAGACTCATCCACCGCAACCCAAAGATCCTCACCCATAATATCAAAGGAGATAAAAAGTTCCATCGTCCATCCATTAGGACTAGGACTTTTTTCCTTATCAAATCACCTCAATGTATTTTCAACTTCCTCCAGAGAAATTTCCTCGAAAATTTTATCCCCATCCTCATCTGAGAACATTCTCAGATACTCCTTAATAATCTTAAATTGTTCAATCAGAGAAGTAGACTTAGGATCAAGGTAGATATCTTGGAAGTGGTTAATAGCTTCCTTCTGTAAATCGGCCTCCCCCACAATCCTACGACCAGCATGGTCGTTTAAATCCCATATGGTATTCTAGATTCTACGAGAGTTAGCAAATATGTGAAAGAATTTGGTATTCAAGTCCCCAGATTTTAACCAAGTAGCACGACTCCTCAAACGCCACGTTTCCTCCTGAATATATAAGATTTTAAGCTTCCTCTCCTCCAGAAGGGAGAGTATGGACCGACACAAGGGGGGAAGACCATTCAATAGAGAGAGTTTTATCAAATCACCAATCTCCCTTTCCAGAACTTTCAGTTCAGTAGACAACTCATCTTTCTTTTTCCTCTCCTAGGAAATCGTGAATCCTTTTAAAGATTTCAGTTTCTCAGCCAGCTTATCCATCTTATAGCATTCCAATGAAACATCCACATGCATCCAATGATTATTCACCCCATCCTTGAAGGCCGAATCAGACAACCAGACAGAGTTAAATTTGAAAGGGTAAGATTGTAGAGAGGCCTCTGTTTCAAATTGCAGAATAATGGGAAGGTGGTCACTGATGTGAATATGATGATTCCATGAACGGTAGTTTTGAAAATAGTCCAGGAGAGACTCTTATTTGAGGAAGCGATCAAAAGGTTTAGAAATCAAGTCCCCGTTTTCCCTTCCATTTGACCAAGTAGGATCCAGAGGATGAGGCTCCACATCCACCAAACGATAAGAAGAGAAAAGATTCCTGAAAAAAGTCCCCCAGAGGATCCAATTTGGCCGAAAGACCTCAAATTTCCTGAGCACCCCAGGAAAAATTTAAATCACCTGCAAGGATCAAATTTTCCAAATCCATTAAATGCCCCGAGCAAGCCAAATCCCAAAATGCCTCCCTATCACAATAGGGACCATAACAATTCACAATGTTGATAGATTTTTCAAAACCCTTGAAGTTTCCAGTTAGAAGGATTCCCAACGATACAATATAAGGATTCAAAAGTAGAACCTTAGGGTTCCAAGCCGCCAATAACCACCAGAAAGGCCAACCGTGTCAACATCACACATCATCCAACCAGGTTTAGTTTTACTAAAAAAAGAACGAGCCTTCTCCCCACACACCATAGTTTCCTGGAAGAAGACCAAATCCGAATTGATAATTTGAAGAACTCGCTTGAGGGCCAATTACTTAGGAAGGCCCCCCACACCTCGAATATTCAATGAGAAAAAGATCATTAGCGACCCCTGGAAAGGGCTTTAATTCCTCTAAGAGCCCTGGTTTCAGGAGATGTGGGGAGACCATTAATGCGAAGAGAGTCATCCTCCCCCAAGGGAATGGATTTCTTATTCTTGCGAGCACCGCGAGTCTTCAATGGGGAGAAATATTGTGCAAGACCACCCGACGTACCATCTTTAAGAGACCCCATCGAAGATGAGGTGTTAGGATCTGGTAGTGTATTCGAACCCATGACCACCGATGCCAAACCAATAGACCCTGAGGCCAAAAATTTATTTTTCAGGGCTCGGGATAGTAGCATCAAAGACATGGTTCTTAAAATAGACAGGAATAAGAGCTTTTTTCACCATTTCACAGTAGGAGGGAATCATAAGCACATTGGACAAAGGCTCAAGATCAGGAGGGATCAAAGGCAGAGGGTGGAGGGGCACCGATGAAGCTACAAGACATGACTTAGCGCCCTCAAAAAAATCAGGTAAAACTGTCGACACATCATTATACGAAGAAATTAGGATGGTCGAAGCCGGAGAATGGGATGAGAAGGAAGAGCCGACTCATCAGGGGAGACACCCATTTCATCATAAAGACCAGGAACAGTTTTATCAGAATCTGAGTCATTAGAAGGCAAGGGAGAGGCATGACGACGACCAACATAGTTCCCATTATTCCCATTGTTAAGCTCTAAAGAGTTAAGAAAAGAGATTTCCAAGTCATTTAAAGAATGATAGAAAGAGGGGTCATTGGCTTCCAATTTAAGCATTAAACCCAACGCCTGTGCTCCGGGAGGAGGTAGACGGTTGGAGTAGTCGTCCAAGGCACCAGTCGCATCAAGTTCCCGCTCACTGCCCTCATCCAAAGACCAAATAGGCTCCACACCTGATGGACGCTTTGAGGAAGAACCCTTCTTACAATGACGCCATAAGTGGCCGACATCCTTGTAGTTGGAGCACCGAAATGGTATTCCCCAATAATCAATAACCTGGGCAAGTTTGCGACCCCTCCAATCGATATGCAAAACATCACTAAGTCCCAGAGAAATGTCGACCTCCACCAACAAACAACCCATTCAACGGTCAAAACCATGCAAGTGTTCTTCCTCCACATGAAGAAAGCGACCAAGACTGTTTCCAATCACTTCGAAGGCACCACGGTTCCACAGAGGCAAAGGTAAACCTGGTAAAAGAACCCATAGATGGCGAAGACGAACCGTAGCCCACTCAGGATCAAAATTTGTTTGCCAATGTTGAAGCATCAAATTGCCCAACCCATAAAGCCATAGTTTGTCTAGAATAAGAGAAGTATGGGATTCCATCTCGAACTTAAAACCATACCAACCATGGCCCATGACAAATACCTTTGGGGTATAACCCAAAATCAGGTTCTATTTTTGAGACACCCAGCTCACGATGTCCTTCCGGTTCATAGCAAAATAGGAGAATTTTCAGACTAGAACAGTCATGTTGAAGTTCACCAACTCCACCAGCCCAACGTCCCGCCCCATATTAAGCCAGACTTCCCTCGGCCGACAACGCCACTTCTCCAACAAACGTCGAGAGCACCACAAAGATCCTTGATGAAAACCCACCTTCGCTGGCCGCGGCAAAACCTGAACACTGTCCACAGACGGTAGTGAACCCTCCAGAATAACCGATGCATCTTATATGGACATGTGTCCCTTCTTGGAAGCAATCTTTCACACAGAGACGCGTGCCTATCCTCAGCCAAGAGGGTTATTTTGCCCTTCAGTAAGTCCTTATAAAATGAATCTGCTTTCATAATACCAGCCTCCTCCATCCAGTAGTCGGTTGTCATCGGGGATAGTGATGCAAGAATATGGGAAGCCGTCACATGGTCACCCATTATTGAACTTCAAAAACCCTCTTACAGAAAAAGTCCAAAACCAACTGAAAATTGCCCAAAGGACCGGCCAGAAAAACCCGAGAGGATAACCCCGAAAAAGGGAAGGATAACACCTTGACAGGATGCTATCCCTCAGATCGCAACCGACGAAAACAGGGGACTAACATGAAGCGTAAAGAAAACAGTAAAACCCTAAAAGAAGTGTATAATTAACAAGCAGGAGCAAATGGAATAAAGATCCAAAACCCAAGACGAGTCACCCGAGTTGTGTCCGCCGAATAACCCCAGCTTCACCAACAAACCCCACTTAGGCGACCACTTGCCGACACCCCGCCCAATAAAACATCCCACACCACAAAAGTTACAGATCCATCAGACCAAAACAAAAACCATCATCAATTGGTTCGACAATGCTATTGCCGACCACACCAGGTCGCCTGCCCCCGCCATGGTCGCCCACACAGACCCTCACAGTCTGTGTTGCTCTCCTTGCCTATTCATACGTTGTACCAACTTATTTTGTACTTAAAAACAAGGGAAATGACAAACACTTTATGGAATGACAAATATCAAATTTTAACATTGTACAATCTAATTTTAATAATCTCATTCCAAGGTTGTGAATTCATTTTCATATTGAAAATAATTACAATTTAACAAATCTAAAATTATAATTTTGACAAACAATTTGTAATCAAATTTCTATGATAGCAAACTAAATAAAAATTTAAAAAATAGAACATTTATCCTCCTTTTATTACATTAAAACAAAATAACATCGCTTATCCAATAAGGGGGAGATGTTGTAATGTTAAGTAATGTTATATAACGTTCTCCCCCCAAAGAAATAAAAATTCATTCCGCTAAAATGATGATGGCTTAAACAAAAAAAATGATGTCAACTTGAAGTTTATTTTTAAATGTGTAAACAGGGTTAGTAAATACATAGTGTAAAATTAAAATGTTATATTGTTTTGTTTAATCCAACATAGTATATTTAATAATTAACCAATTATGCATAATTAATATTTAATAATTAAACAATTATGCATAATTAACATATAGTAAAAACATTGTACACAATTATGTATAATTAGGATTAGTAAATGCATAATTAGAAGAAAAAAATGATGTTAACTTAAACAAAAACAAAAAAGAATCAAATTGATGTTAGCTTGAAGTTTAATTTTAAATGTGTAAATAAGGTTAGTAAATACATAGTGTAAAATTAAAGTTTTTATTATATTATTTTGTTTAATCCAACATGATATATTAAATAATTAAACAAGTATACATAATTAATATATAGTAAATCCGTATAATATAGAAAATTTTAGTGGAGGTTTCGAGTGAGGGTTTTGGAGAGGGCGTCAGAACAGGTTATGACAGGCTTCTGATACACCTTATTAATGGTGGTATCTAATATGTAATTTGACCCAACCTTTGTTCGTATGTGTTGATCTTTATTTTTCTGTGTTTTACACTTGTAACCTTCAAAGATGGTTCTCCTTTTGTTTTTTTGGGCACTTGGTGTCTCATAAGGCTTCTTGTCATTATTAACCTCTGATGGGATCCCCAAAAGGGGATCCACTTGATTTTTTAAAGTCCCGAGCTGAGGTCTAACCTAGGAGATCTGTCGATTGTTGTGGGGAAAAGACACACCATCATCCTCTGGTGGGTCACATGTCATCTCAATCACTAAATCCCCGCTTTCTCGTTAAGGAGTATCACAGGTTCTAGTACCCCCCTTTATAGAGCCTCTTGACATCCATGGCTTATTTGAATCGTCTCTAAAGCTACATCTCCCCCTGAATCTTAATTCCCTCAAGGAGATTTTTGAACCTACTCCTTCTGATTTTTTTGAAAGCATCTTAGAGGCCAAGGTTCTTACCTCCTCACTACTTGGAAGGCTTACCTGGAACCCCTTTGATAAGCCCTTTTTGTCCTTTATGGAGTCCCCTTTCAATAGGAAGGGATGCCTCGTTGATGATAAGACTCCTTTTTCATCTGAGCCCTTCTTCAACCTCACCTCTCATGTTACCATACCCAAAACCCTAGGGCCCTCCTCTAAACCTGTGCTATCCACTTCTCCCCTTATTGCTTCCGGTGAGCCTCTCCGTTTTAATCTCTCTTCATATCGGTCCCCTGATGCCCCACCTATAGAAGTTGAGGGTCCTACCATATCGGCTCCGCAATCCCAACTTGCAGTCTCTGCATCAATATACTTCTTCCAACCTAGAGGGTCTTCTAAGATGACTACCCCCTCAATCCCAAATGCTTACCTTGACTGCGACTTTACCTTTTTTCGTGGATAAGGATCAAAATGCAGAGCTTATGGAACCTATTAGATTGGTGAAACTGCAAGAAGCTGTTCAGTCCTTACAGTATGATAAAAGCCCTGGACCGGATGGCTGGAGGGTTGATTTCTTTAGATATTTTATGGATTTGTTGGGATCCGACCTTTTGGAAGTCATCGAAGAGTCTTGCAGATTTGGTAAGATTCTATCAGCATTCAACACAACTTTCATAACTCTTATACCCAAGGTAGATAATGTGACTACATGGGAGGAGTTAAGGCATATTTCTCTCTGTAACTGTGTATATAAACGGATAGCAAAAATGATAACAAATAGGATCAAACCTATTTTCTCGGTTTTGATCTTACAAGAGCAGTTTGCTTTTCTTAAAGATAGACAAATACTCAAAGTAGTTGGGATTGCTCAGGAAGTTCTGCATTCTACAAAGATCAACCATTTGGAAGAATTGGGGATTTGATTCCTTTATTGAGTCAGTGATAATCTATCTACTACACTCTATCAACAATGTTGGTCTTCCGCTGGGCATTTAGGATTTTCAGGTGATGATGTTGCATGATGGGAGCTACTCACAAAAAACTTAAATGACTGTAACATCAGAATCACAGGTATGGTGGACAAGCTTTTGTAGACTAGGAATCTTGTTGGTGGTACATACATACCCAGAATTGGATATCAAATACTTCGTGAGGCAGAGGTTCGTCAAGATCCACCTTGGTGGAATCAGACCCTATGGAATTCATGTTGTCCAAATAAAATGAAATTGTTCATGTGGCTTCTGCTTCATAACAAAGTCTTAGTTTGGGAAGTTCTAAAGTCTCGATTCTGGATTGGTCCTGGGTGGTGCCCTCTTTGTAAGTTAGATAACGAAACATCTGGGCATCTCTTCATTTCCTGTTCATATATGCAAAGAATGGTGGGCCGAATCAACTGTGCATCTAGTCTGGACATTATGTGGTCCGATAGTGATTTGAATGATACCTTTAGGAATTGGACAGATTTAGGCTCTTACATGAACACACCATAATTACCTCTACTTTTTATATGGTTCACATGGATTGCCATATACTATGCAATTTTTAAAGATAAATATATCCATTCTACTTTCCAAGCATCAAAGGTTCTAGTTGTTCATACACTCCTCCCCTAGGTCACAACACCTTCAACTCATATAGTTATTACCAAAGAAGACATTGATAAATCCGAATGTTGGGGATATTTTGATGGTGCATCATAGGGGACACCAACCATTGGAGTTACTGGCGGTATTCTCTATTCTACTAATCATACTTGGACAAGTTTCTCTGCAAGTGTAGGTTTGAGCACCAATAATAGGGCAGAGTTGATGGCCCTCATACTGCTGCTCACACTTGCTATTTCTAAAGGTATTCAAACTCTACAATTTTTTGGTGACTCATCTGTTGTGATCCAGTGGATGAAGTCCAAATGATCCCCTCAGAATATCACTCTTCAACCGATTTTTGAATATACCATCAGGCTTTCAAATATGATCCCTCTCATTTCTTTCCACCATATTTACTGTGAGAGGAACATGATTGCAGATCATCTTTCCAAAGATGGACTACAGATCATTGATGGCCATTGGATCATAAAAGATATGGAGCATGATCGCCTGACTGAGCATGATCCGGGACCACACCCGGGTTAAATGAGTGACTCCTATCTATTTTTTGATAGCTATATAGATCATTCCATTATTTTAAAAATGGAAAAAAATATATATCTAATTTCAATTTTAGGACATGTATGAACTTGATTTCTATCTACAAGTTAAAGTTGATCTATTTTTTTTTATGAATGTGAATGAATGTTTTAAAGAAGTTTTATGTATGAAAAACAGATTGACATAATCATGTCAATGAATATGTAAAAGGTGATTTATTTCTAATATAAATTGTGATTTATTTCAAACATATTGTAAGTGTTTGTTGCATTGATTTCATTGATTCCTCTCTTTGTAATAAGTACATTTGATTTGTTGATTAAACATCTAGATCAAACATATTGTAAATGTTCGTTGCATAGATTTTAGTGATTTCTATCTTTGATATAGGGTTTTAGTTATAGTGTATTTTAGTGGTTGTGTTTGAACACCATTCTTAATAAAGGTGGGTACCCAAAATGAGAGCTCGCGTGCCTCTGCACGTCTAGGATTTTCTCGCTCTGCTACAGAGATGGAACTTCCTCCGAACCCGAGTTCGGAGGCCCGTAGGCTTCTGCTGGAAGAGGCATTATGCGCCCTTGTGGCTGCCTCACCCCCTCCTCCTCTCTCGACAGCCTCCTCTGGTGATGGGTTTATCAAACGAGCTGAAGCTCCAAAGATCCAGCTCATGTCGGCTGCTTCTCATTTAAAAGCTCTTGCATTGAGTGAAAAGGGTTTGATCGGTCAGTTCATAGGGATCTGGCCATCACCAAAGACAATGGACAGCTGGGTAAAGAAGAATTGGTTGCCATTGATTGCAGGCGGTTTGCAGCATTGCTTCTATGGAAAAGGCTTTTTCACCTTCCTATTTGAAAATAAAGAAGATCGTGTTCTGATTTTTCGAAGTGGTCCATATTTTATGGGTCCGAGGGGGCTTTATCTCAATCGATGGACGCTCTCTTTTGACCCTGAAAAGGATGTCCCATCTGCTGTCCCTGTCTGGGTCCGTTTGCCCCACCTTCCCTTGCATTGTTGGAATGATGAATCCCTCCAAGAAATCGGGAACTCATTTGGAAAATATATTGATAAAGCCGAGCCAAAAGGCCCATTATTCTCATGTGCCAGAATCTGTGTTGAGGTTGATCTAGAGAAGGGCCTACCGGAAATAGTCAACCTATGTATGGACGGATGGGAACATATTCAGAAAGTCGACTATGAACAGTTACCTTTCAAGTGCAAGAAGTGCCATGAGTATGGTCACTTTGTCAAAAACTACCCTAGAGCAATCTAGGAGACCCAGGAGAAACCCCAAGAGGAGGAATGGCAACAGGTGAAAAAAGGAAGAAGAATGAACACTGCAAATCTGGATCCAAAAGAACCCCAACAAGATCGAGGTAAAGCTCAATCCCAACCCGAAAAGGAAATCAACACCAGCAATCAGTTCTCCGCCTTGATTATGGAAGAAGGTGAGATTAATGAACCGGACCCCCCTCTGGTTGACCCAGGTTCAGACCCTGGAATCACTTTAATCCCCAAATCCACTCCCCTAACCTTCGGCGAAGGAAGCCCGATTATAGCTTTTATGGGTTCCCCCCCAGGAAGCTCCTCGTGGGCAGAAATGGTTAAGCAAAGTAAAGCCCCTTCCCGCTCCTCGTCACTCGAATCCTCTTCCAAAGAATCCCAAGAACCTCTTGATATCGTCCCCCCACCAAATACCAGAGGAAGAAAGTCACGTAGATTCCACCGTGAGAAAGAAGCAGAAAGGGAAATGGAACTGGGAAGACATAAAAGTATCAAAGAGACTAAACTTCTTCAAAACCCTAAGAATCCAGAGAAAGCAGAAGGTAGGGCTAGAGCAGCTCTTCAATCCAGAAAGAAGTAATGAAACTGGTCTCTTGAAACTGCAGGGGTCTGGGTGGAGCACATAAAGTTGACGCTATGAAAGACATCATCAAAACTGAAAGACCGGACATCCTTCTAATCCAAGAGACAAAAATGAGTGATGTGGAGGTCATGGCCCTCTCACACCTCTTTTGGAAGATCTTGCATGGCTCAGCAATTAGCTCTAGAGGAGCATCTGGGGGAATCGCTACCTTTTTCTCAAGTAAGTATGATTCTAAAGTTGTTAAAGAATGTCAAAACTGGATTCTGATTGAATTGCATGAAAAGGATGACCCGAATCTCTTTTATATATGTAATGTTATGGCCCAACTCATTACGAAGACAAACATGCTTTCTGGAATAGCCTTACAGCTCTGAAAGATTATCTAGAAGGAAAGGACGTCATTATCGCTGGAGATTTTAATGTTACCAAGACTCATGATGAAAAAAGGGGTGGCTCTTGTGTAAGGGATCCCTTCGGGGAGAATTGTATGGATCTGATCTCTGATTTAGACCTTCTAGATCCGACACCTAAGAATGGAAAATATACATGGAACAATCGGAGAATGGGGGTTGGCCACATTGCTGCCAGGATTGACCGCTTTCTGGTCAGTTCTTCCTTTCTGCTTAAAGATCTTATTCCTTCTGTCTTCATTTTCCCTTCGGCTATATCTGATCACAAACCCATAACATTGTCTCTTTCTCCACCTGCAAATTTAGGCCCCATACCTTTTCGCTTTAATCCCATCTGGCTTCTAGATGCCAAAGTTATTGACCTTATTAAAACTTCCTAGAGTATTCCCTGCTATGGTTCACCGAGCTATAGATGGGAATGCAAGCTCAGAAATGTGAGATATTCCCTCAAAAGTTGGGCAAAGCTGGAATTTAAAAAACCAAGCCATCTGAAAAAGCAACTACAATCTGACCTTTCGATTTTGCAAGCTAATATGGAGACCTCTGTGATTTCCCCATCCCTCATTTGGCAAGAACATGATTTGAGTAGGAAAATCCTAAATGCTAGCAGAATTGAAGAAGCGGAATGGAGAATTAAATCAAGGTAGCTTTGGCTAAAAGAAGGGGACAACAATTCAAGCTACTTTCACAAACAAACAAAAATCAGAATCAGTCATAATATGATTAAGGAAATAAAAAATAATGATGGATTGGGAATAACTAATCAGGAGGAGATTAAGTCTCACATTTTCCATCACTTCCAAGAGCTCTTTTCTGATTCCGGGGACACTGATCCCTTAGCACAAGCTGATCTGTTGCATGGCATTCCTTCCCTCATTTCCGAATCTGAAAATAGAGACCTTACCAATCCAATCTTGGAGATTGAAATTAAAAAATCCATTTGGTCCTTACAAGTGGATAAGGCCCCTGGACCGGATGGATTTACCTGTTGATTAAGTTGTCATTGATGCCAACAGTGCTTGGTCATTGATGCCAACAGTTGAGTCTTGGTGCCCCTTGAGGAGCCCCTGAGGGTTAAGTAATTGTCAGTGTCTAAGGAGACCTTTTGATCTTGTCCAAGCCCAAGTTTGAAGCCCTTGGAGCCCTTGGGACAATGACAAAAGCCCTGAACACCCTGTAGAGTGTTTAAGTACTCCAAAGATGTTTTTCATTTCCCCAACTGTTTCTTTGTTTCCCTAGTACCACAACTTATGCCCCAGTACGCTACAAAAGTGTTGAAGAAGTTGCAAGAGTCCAAATGAACCTTTCAGTGGTCATTTGTGTTTATTGAGGTCATGGTATCCTAGGAGAAGGTCTAGAAACCCCACAGGTGATGTCATGATGGATCTTGACCCTTGTAAGTCTCCTAGTGTGGTTGAGGTGGCTGAAGAAGCCTATGAAGCCCCTTGCTTGATGAAGAAGCCCTGAAGAAGTCCTTGGACCCACATTTGATGGCTTAATGGTCCTTGTCCACTTAAGGGTGATGATGTGGTCATTAATGACTTGGAACCCTTGATGAAGATCTTGATGCCCGTTATGCATGAGAAGGTCTGGCACCCACATAAATGGCGGCATGATGAGCAGCCTACCCAAGTATGGAAAATAAAGTCAGTAGATTGCACCAATGATCAAAACAAAAATGATGAAAATATTGGGAAAAACCCAATACCATTTTGAAGACTATCGATCAGTGTTATGAAGTGTAAAAGGAGCTATGTACTTGATTAACCTACAGTAGTTGGTTCCAGCATATAAGCAATAGCAGTGCCCAGTGATAGGGGGAGCAGTATTGCTAACGAAAGTTCTCATTGCCATTGATGCAAAAAGGAAGAGAAGTTGTTGACATGGGGAGCATGCCCTGAGGGGGAGCGTTACCTCAAGATGTTGGACACACCGAGCACACTGAGAGGGGGGGGGTGAACAGTGTGTGTAGCTTTTATTACTTTTTCAACTTTAACAATCATCAGTAGCTTATTCAATACATCATTCATTAATGCAATATCACATTATCATTATATCATCAGCATTATTAACAATTATAGCTCATCATATCATCATCACATAGGCAGCATAGAAAAACACAGTACGCAAGATTTTTACGTGGAAACCCAAGTTCTGGGGGAAAAACCACGGAAGCCTTTATAATAATAATTTACCAGCAACAACTGGAAGGAGGCAACAACCCCCTTTGTTAGAAAGACTTCAATTCTCCAGCTACAACTGGAAGGAGGCTACAACCCCCTGGTTTACAGGATACAACCTGAAGGAAGCATTAGCTCCCTATAATTTCCTTGCCCCGTCCTACCACCCTGATATGAAGATAGAAACTGAACTGCTGAACCACAAACTGCACTGATCCTGCGGACCTGCTATCCAACACCTGTACCACACTGCACAATCTAAACCACACTGCACAACCTGTACCACACTGCACAACCTAAACCACACTGCACAACATGTACCACACTGCACAACCTGTACCACACTGCACAACCTGTATCACACTGCAAAATCTAAACCACACTGCACAACCTGTACCACACTGCAAAACCACTTTCACTGCTCATCAACTGACCACTCCTCATCAACTGTCCACTAACCACTGCACCATGACTGTGCAACACTGCTAGCTGTACTAATCAATCTATGTGCGTAAATCAATCTGTTGTTCACATTATTCGAATCAATCTGAGTTCCACCAACTGTGTACCAGACCACCTGGGTCAAACCAACTGCTCATACAACTCAGCCAATCTGAGTCAGACCAAATGCACATGTAACAGCCTGTGCTAATCCTGCTCAATTGAACCTGTACCAAGTTTCTTATGTACCTGTACCAAACTGTGCCAATCTGATCTTTAGGACTAATCCATTCCCTTTAATCAACTTCATCAAGTAAGACTCACATACGGACAGACCTCACACAAGGTTCTACCACAGTCAACTTTTAGCAAGACTTGATAGTCAAGCAACTAAATCAAACTTCAACCAAGTAGGATCAACTAGCCCCAGTTGTACACATGGACAAACTCAGGGTCAACAATCAAAGTTCATTGTCATTCATTCTTCACTTAATCATTCTTAGGTCAATTATAGAGGGTAGGGTCAATTGACTTGAATAACTAATCCTTACAACATTGTCATGACAACTTGTCAACTCAATCAATGCCTTACTTTAGTCAATGCTATCAGCTAGTCATACAATCCAAGACACTTACAGCTTGTCAAATCATACAAGGTTAGAATGTGAAACTCAGTCAATACAAGCTCTTGCAATCAACTTGTCACATCACTGTCAAGTGATACTTACACACTCAATCAGCACTAACTTGTCAATTCACTCTGGCTCAACAATAAATCAATCAGGAAAGTAACAACTTAATCAAATTAACTTTTAATCAAGTACTGTCAAATCAAACTTAGAGCAGACATTTCAGTCCAGACCTGTCAACACAAATTTTGACAACTTGCAACACAGGGCTAAGATAACTTGCCAAACAAAATACTTCAAATCAACTAGTCAAATACAGTCAATGGTTTCTCAATACTGGAGAGCCAATTACTTAAGGTCAATACTGACTTACTAAGTCAATGGTCAATACCACACACTATCAAAAGTAATAAAACAATTGCCCAAAACCAATCACATGACAAATCAATCAAGAGAAGTATTGTCAAATCAAACTTGGTTAAGAGTGTACTGTCAATTCTATTCAGTCAACTTAAAGTCAATCAAAGTACACTACCCCAATTGATATGATAGTCAATCTTTGTACAAAACCATTCAAGGAGTGGTGGCTACTAGTCAAATCAAACACTGAGTATGTAAAGTTCTAAACATCATTGTCTAATGTCTGAAGGTATCGTTATCATAAAATATGCATAATTGTCACTTCAGTGAGCACCGTGTATGCATCATCAACATCAAGTATACATCATAATGCATAGGAGAGCATCATCACACTATGGTATGCATGTACATCATATTGTATAGGAGTGCATCAACTTCATAGAGTGTACATCATTATCACATGCATTATCATCATACAGTGTATAATATCATAGCATAAAGGTATGCAACATCATCATCATATCCTCCATAATGACTTCAAATATATATACCAATATAGAGGCTCACATACTAATATCAAAGATGAACTCTATCCATGAGAGACATGTGCCATTACAAGAGAAACCGAGAAGCATGAGCCATACCTTTTTGAAGATCATAAGGTCAAGAAACAATAGACAAACCAAAATAAACTCTAGATCATGTCATCACATAGCCCTCGTAACAAGCTTTCCAACGAGCCAAGAATTTTGTAATTCCGATTCCGTATGAGAAAGTTATGCCAATTTTAGTAAAGATGCCCAAAAATTTCTCCTCCACAAAATTTCGCACTTTTCTCCAAGAGTTGCGAAATTCCAATTGATGAGAAAATGAAATGTTTGATATTCTATTTATATAGGTCATGGAGGAAATTTATTACTTCAAATAGGGCCGACATGCAATTCAAAATTACAAATAATTAAATTTTCTTTTGTTAGGTCGGCTCACCCAAAAAGGTGGGGTACACCAACTTCAAAAATTCATATCTCTTCAACCATAAGGAGTTAGAAGATGCTCCACATATCAATGGAAATGGCTTGACGAGGACTATCTCCCTATGATGGGTTTATTTGCAAATTCTTGGTCTAATACCCTTAAATTATTCAATGTGTCCAGGACGTCAAAGACCCCACACATGAGGGTGCCAAAGACCATACCACTAACTAGAAGAGTTTCAAAGTCTTCTTCAACATATCAAGGCATGTCCGTGGGATCTACCTCCATCTACATCCAAATAGCCATATAACCACAAATATGACCATACATCACCATGGTTCAAGACCCAAGGCACCACATGCAAGGGTTTCAAGGACTCTTTCAAGGATATCATATAATATTTAAACAAGATACTTTCCATGGACTTCAAGCCCATCACATAGGACTCCGTCGCCAAGTAATGAGGGAATCATGACCAAGTATTCTATCATATCAAAGGCTTCAACAATCATGGGCTTACAAACCACCATATGTATGGATTCCAAGACCCAAATCATTTCCAAATGCACCATCAATGATCATATAGTGTCCAAGGGTCATCATGCCGCCATTTATGTGGGTGCCAGACCTTCTCATGCATAACGGGCATCAAGATCTTCATCAAGGGTTCCAAGTCATTAATGACCACATCATCACCCTTAAGTGGACAAGGACCATTAAGCCATCAAATGTGGGTCCAAGGACTTCTTCAGGGCTTCTTCATCAAGCAAGGGGCTTCATAGGCTTCTTCAGCCACCTCAACCACACTAGGAGACTTACAAGGGTCAAGATCCATCATGACATCACCTGTGGGGTTTCTAGACCTTCTCCTGGGATACCATGACCTCAATAAACACAAATGACCACTGAAAGGTTCATTTGGACTCTTGCAACTTCTTCAACACTTTTGTAGCGTACTGGGGCATAAGTTGTGGTACTAGGGAAACAAAGAAACAGTTGGGGAAATGAAAAACATCTTTGGAGTACTTAAACACTCTACAGGGTGTTCAGGGCTTTTGTCATTGTCCCAAGGGCTCCAAGGGCTTCAAACTTGGGCTTGGACAAGATCAAAAGGTCTCCTTAGACACTGACAATTACTTAACCCTCAGGGGCTCCTCAAGGGGCACCAAGACTCAACTGTTGGCATCAATGACCAAGCACTGTTGGCATCAATGACAACTTAATCAACAATCTCCCCCTTTGTCATTGATGACAACACTCAGGCTCCCCCTGAGAATAGGATTCCCCTATTCACAACTTCTCTCCCCCTTTGGCATCAATGGCAAAGGGTACTATCTTGAGGTAACGCTCCCCCTCAGGGCATGCTCCCCATGTCAACAACTTCTCTTCCTTTTTGCATCAATGGCAATGAGAACTTTCGTTAGCAATACTGCTCCCCCTATCACTGGGCACTGCTATTGCTTATATGCTGGAACCAACTACTGTAGGTTAATCAAATATGATTAAGGAAATAAAAAATAATGATGGATTGGGAATAACTAATCAGGAGGAGATTAAGTCTCACATTTTCCATCACTTCCAAGAGCTCTTTTCTGATTCCGGGGACACTGATCCCTTAGCACAAGCTGATCTGTTGCATGGCATTCCTTCCCTCATTTCCGAATCTGAAAATAGAGACCTTACCAATCCAATCTTGGAGATTGAAATTAAAAAATCCATTTGGTCCTTACAAGTGGATAAGGCCCCTGGACCGGATGGATTTACCATCACTTTTTACAGGGCTGCTTGGGATATCATCAAAGATGATCTGAAAAATATGCTCAATTGGACGAGAAATAAGGATAAGATCGGAGGGGCTACCAATTCCACCTTCCTAACTCTCATTCCTAAGGATAAAAATCCTCGAGCCATTG
Organism: Larix kaempferi; assembly: GCA_027924585.1. Lineage (NCBI taxonomy): Eukaryota > Viridiplantae > Streptophyta > Pinopsida > Pinales > Pinaceae > Larix > Larix kaempferi. Next base: position 2,728,074 of record BSBM01000254.1, read on the forward strand.
ACTGCTTTAGACCTATTTCGCTTTGCAACACATCTTACAAAATTCTCTCTAAAATCCTGGCAAATAGAATGCAAAAAGTTATGGGTCTTCTCATCTCAGAAACTCAAGGTGGATTCATAGCCAGGCGACATATCATAGACAACATCATTATAGTTCAAGAGGCCATTCATTCCAGTTTGGAGCGTAAGCAGCAAGGTATGGTCATTAAACTCGATATGGCAAATGCTTTTGATAGGGTCAATCATTTTTTCCTATTTGAAGTTATGTCAAAATTTGGGTTTTCTAGAAGTTTTGTAAGATGGATCAAGGCATGCATCAACAGCCCTTGGATCGCTCCATTGGTCAATGGAAGACCTACTATTTTTTTTCAGGCCTCAAGGGGAATCCATCAGGGCTGCCCTCTCTCCTTTCCTGTATATTCTGGTTGCTGACACATTGAGCAGAAAGCTTCAGTATCTCTAAGGCAGTGGGGAACTTAAAGGTTTGGCAATAGCCAGAGGTGTTCGTGCTGCAAACAATGCTCAATTTGCTGATGATACCATCCTATTGGGGGGTGCATCTTCTATAATCGCTATAAGATTCAAAGGAGTTCTTTCCACCTTCCAAAAAGCCACGGATGGGAAGTTCAATGACAATAAATCAAAGATCTATGGGTGGAACTGTCCTCCTAGAGTTATGGCCAGAATCGCAAGAATTATTGGGTTCGAGGGAGTCACAAGTTGGAACTCCTTTTCTTATCTGGGGGTTCGTATATTCAGAGGAAAAAAGAAGAAGTCTGATTGGAAGGCTTGATTGAAAAAATAAAAAATAAAATTTACTATTGAGGATTTAGGTGGCTAAACCCCGATGGAAAGTTGATCCTCATTAAGTCTATCTTAGCAACCTACCCAATTTATGCTTGCTTTATATCTTTGGCTCCTGTTTATGTCATCCATGAGATTAACAGAGAAATTAGGAAATTTCTATGGCAAGGTGGAAAGACTAACAACTCTAGGAAATACCATCTGATCAATTGGGAAACCATATGCAATCCTAAATGCAATGGAGGAGTTGGTTTGAGAGACCCTCTAATCATGAATCTTGCTCTTGGAGAAAATATATTATGGAAAGTCTCTTCTGGGGAGAGCGTTTGGTGGAAAAGAATTCTTCAGAAAAAATACATGTTTGGCTCCAGACTTAGATGCATTGTGGGAATCGACAACAATAAAAAAGGGTCACCGATCTGGGATCTTTGCAAGAAAGCAATACACGTCATTCAGGAGAAACTCCACTGGATTGTCGGGAATGGCAAGCAAATCAAAATCCGATATGATAATTTTGGGATAAATTCTCCATCAAACTTTCAGTTGGAACTAAGAGAGTTAAAGGAATGGCTTGATAGCAATAATATCTATACTCTGTATGACTTATTGTTGTGGAACTGTTCTGGAAGATGGATCGGATGGAAGAACCTCAAACCCCCAGATCATTTGCTTCCAGACTTCTCGGTTTTCCTTTCTTTGCTACAGGAGAAGAGCCCTATTCATAGAAACCTCAAAGATCGACGGGGATGGGGCAAAACAGGCAGCTATACAGTTAAAGAAGGATACCAGTATCTCTACAACATCAAGCAAAAAAAAGTTAAAGACTCCATTTGGAAAAAGGTTTGGCATAGGGATGGCCTACCTAAGATTAATGTCTTCTTTTGGCTTCTTGCACACAGAAAAATTCTAACTGCTGAGAATTTGAGGAAGTGTAGGATTATTGGCCCCTTGTGGTGTACCCTTTGCAAAAATTCTGAGGAATCCCTGGATCACATCTTTCTTGAATGTCCTTTCTCTCTGGAGGTCTGGGATCTTTCCCTCCATAGTCTTAATTATCCTATAATCATGCCCACAAAATGGATCGACCTGTTTAAGAACTGGAAGAATTATTATTATGGCTCATTCTATCTCAAGCCGGATTTTTCCAGAGCATGGGAAGCCCTCCCTAGATTTGTATGTTGGAAAATTTGGACTAGTAGAAACAAAGATATTTTCGAAGGAATCCACCCTACCCCTGGAAGGGTCTCTGCCTCAGCCATAGCTCTTTGGATTGAAACCTTGTCCTCCAGAGGTATGCAGAATATTCATAAAGAACCATTAACTGTTGAAGAAAGAGTTTGGATGTCTGATTTTTTCACTCCATCCAACTCGGATATGTGGATCAATCCTATAAAGAATTTGAGACCTTCGAACTGGCAGCTGAGAATGAGCAGGGATGAATTCCAGAACTGGAGAGTTAAATTAGATTGCAGAGTTCTCTTCTTCGATGGTGCCTCGAAGGGAAACCCCGGGATGGCCGGTGCGGGCGGTGTTATCCTTTATTCTTTGGGCAATAAGCAAAGAACTTTCTCTTGGGGAATCAGAAGGAAAACAAATAATGAAGCTGAATGGTTAGGACTCATAAAAGGCTTAGAACTTGACAGAGATATGGAGATTGATTCTTTGACTGTTGTTGGAGATTCCCTCATCATCATCAGGGAAGCTAGATCATTATCCAATAAAAGAAAGAGTCCCTCCTTCAAAATCCACTTTCTGCTTCTCAGCCTCGTTAATGAGTTTAAAGATATCAAATTTTATCACATTTTGAGAGATTTCAATGAACAAGTTGATACCATGGCAAATCTGGGTGTGCATTTAAGATATGGAACCCTGGAATATGATCATGCCACTACATAAAACTCATTGGTTTATTAAGATTGATCTTCATGGTATTTGAACAGCTCAAAACTCTATGATGTTAGCATATCACTTGCACTCTATCAATGGTCTCGAGACTTCCCATCAAATTCATCTACAGGAATTACTTATGAACTCTGCATCGAATATCATTGAAAACGCCAAGACTTTCCATTGCTCGGTGGTTGGATTGTATAGAGAGGACGCTGCAACAAATTTCGCAGGATATGCAGGTCATTCAATCCACGTTGAAAGTTGCTGGAAATCTCTGTTTACCCTTTGTGTCTGCGTTTTCTTCACCTACAGTTTGGTTGGTTCTTCTGACTTGATTCACCTTCAAAAGGTTCGCTCAATTCAACGCTCTGAGGACATCAATGCAAAGATCAAGAATGATTCGATGCAAGCTGGCGTGCACAGAGATAAAAATGATGGGAAGCTCGTGCTGATGAAGACCCATATTCAAACTTTGAAGTTTTTATGTAATTATTGTTATTTGAAGTCTAGATAGCTTTGCGTTTTTTGGAAATATTTTGGCATACAGGAATCAACAGACACCAAATTTTTGTGACAGTATAGAACAGAGACATGTATTTTTTTTGCTCATTTCTTCTTGGCTAATTCATAAGGTGCTACAACACTCATAGGTTAGGGAAATTCCGCTACAACTACAAGACTGTCAAAGATGAACAAGGAGTTACGGATGCCTTCCTATTATGGGAACAATCCATCAACCCTTTATGTAACCCTTTCTTCTCTTTTTAAATTAAAGATCCTTATCCGTTTCTGCGAAAAAAAAAATAGTGTATTTTAGTGGTTGTGCATTGGTTTTAGTTTTTGTTGTATTGATTTCAATGTTTCTTGTAAGACAAGTTCACCAAGTTTTCACGAAATAGGGATATGCAAAATAGGGAGTTTGCAAAGGAGGGATGGTTTGAATAGAGATCACTTGGTGAGCTTGAATGAATGAATGCAAGGGTAGGTGAAGGTGCCACCTTGTAATGTGTTAATTAAGCATTGATTAGTACATTGAATTTGTCGATCAATTAAACATCTTGATCAAACATATTACAAGTGTTTGTTGCATTGATTTCAATGATTCCCGTCTTTGCGATAAATACATTGCATTTGTTGATTAAACATCTTGATCAAGCATATTGCAAGTATGCTGCATTGATTTCAATGATTCGTTTCTTTGCGATAAGCACATTGCATTTGTCAATTAAACATCTTCATCAAGCATATTACAAATGTTTGTTGCATTAATTTCTCTCTTTGATATATGTTTTTAGCTATAGTGCATTTTAGTGGTTGTACATTGGTTTTAGTTTTTGTTGCATTGATTTCAATGTTTCTTCTCTTTCATGCAATGTTTTAGTGACAACTGTGGTATATTAATCAAAATGATGTCCTCTCATGAGGAACAAATGGATCATGTACATATTGAGAATGTAAGAAGACAAACACATAAACATGTTAGGCAACAAGGGGAGAAGTTAAAATAACTAATGAACAACATACATATTAAAAAAACAAAAACCTAAACAACAAAGAGCATATCGACAAAGGAAATCAAAACAAATGGCAACTGGACAACAAGAAGAACAAAGAAGACAATATTCTTAACAACAAAGAGCATATTGACAAAGGAGATCACTACATATGACACTTGAACAATAAGAAGAACATAAAAAACAAAATTTAGAACGATAAAGGTCATATTGATTAAAAAAAACAACATTTGGCCAACACAACCATAGTACCAGATGTAGAACTTCAAGAAGATGATAAATATATGAATATTGCAATTAGTAGCAATTATAGATATGAATATTGCAAAACAATGTCAGAACAAATGATGACCGAATAATAAGAACAAAGAAGACAACGATCTAAACAACAATGAGCATATTGATTAATAAATTCTAAACAAATTACCACTGAACAAGAAGAAGAAGAAAAAAAGAAAACAAAATTTCGAATGACAAAGAGCATATCGACAACAAGGTCAGAAGAAATGACACTTGAACCACAACTACAACAGAGAAGGCAAAGTTTTGAGTGATGAAGAGTATATCGACAAAAGGTCATAAGAAATAATATCTAAGCAACAAGAACAAAGAAAACAAAATTTAGAACAACAAAGAGCATATCGTAGGAGAAAGCAACATTCGACCATTACAACTATAGTGCCGGATGCAAAATTTCAAGAAAATAATAACCCTACAACATAGGATACCTATGCTTGAGCTCAATGTGTAAACTTGCACGAAATATTGAGATAATCCTAGGTAAGGTTGAAATTTGACGTTCTACCTTGCACGTCAAGAAATTTTTATATAACGTTTTAATTTTAACATTACCTTTCATTTGATGTTTAAATCTTAATTTTACTTGTCATAATAATAGTTGATTTTTTTTGAAACAATATTTATAATAATTATAGGAAACATTCAATTATCATATTTTGCCTCATATAATACAAAAATATAATAATAAAAAAAAAATAATAAACATAATGATTAAACCAAGCAAACACATATTGTCAAAGAAAGTATATCGTGAAAACCTTTAGATAGACTTTTTCAGAAGCAATAAAATGAGCCATTACCATGGGCCACCTAATACATGACCTAGTAAAGTTTACCTAAGAAGGGGAGACAACGAGACCATGGCAAAAATCAAATTTCCATATTAGAAATAGAAATATAATGAGTATGTATATATATATTCCTAAGAAGGGGAGACAACGAGACCATGGCAAAAATCAAATTTCCATATTAGAAATAGAAATATAATGAGTATTATATATATATATATATATATAATATGGGCATGGGATATAGATATTAATGACGTGTAAAAATAAAAATGCACTTCAAAATGACGAGTGAAATTAAAATTCACACTTCATTAATGACGCTTAATTTTATGAAGTGACAATATTTGATGTGTAAAATGACAAATGAAAGCTATTTACCTGTCAAATTTCAACCCTGGTCCCAGGTGAAGAAATTTAAAACTTAATTTTTAAACAATCCACGAATGATAGTCCCAATAGAAATATTGACGAGATTTGGAACTATACTAAGAGGCACACATGCATGTTGGAGCAAGTGTCGTGCAAAAGGTCGTATACATAATGATGATCATCTACAAATTTCATCTGACTGCCCGTAACTGAAACCTGCCTAGATCCATCTTAACTCCAGATCTACTATGCATTGAGAAGGAATCAAATTTCTCAAGATGGAAACCTCTTCAACCAGTAAACAATAAAAAAAATTTGCACCTCAAATGATTTAAATCTTCGCGACACATGATAAATCCCAAGTTAAAATGGATCCAATAAAAGTCACAACTAAAACAAAATAATAAATAAACGAGATGAAGAGGATCTTCGCTTAAAAAACCTAAAACAAAATAATAAATAAACGAGATGAAGAAAATCTTCCCTTGAAAATAAATAAATAATGAGAGAAATCCATAGCCTCTCTCTCTCCATATGACCATACGCTATTCAAGCGTGTGCCATTAAGATTGAGGTGCTAAGGTTAGAGCGAAATCGCGAACCCAGGAGACACATTCAACGAGGATTGAAGCCGACGCCCCCTTTTTGCGTTGCCCTTTGAGAATTTTAATAACCCTGCAGAAAACGCAAGTCATACATAGAATCCTTCTCATATATGTTGATCGCTTCTGATCTGCGCTGATGATATTATATTCTTGTGTTTAGAACCCCTGCCGGCCTGGGATGATTTGTTCATTGTGCAGGCGCTTCACCAGGATTCGAACCATTGACTGAGCTACAGGGTCACGGATTAAGATCATACTTAATTATCCCGCTGTTGGAATTGAGGGAGGGATGGGTTGTTGTGCTTCGTGTTTTGGGGCAGAGCGAAATGCGGAGGAACGTGAGAGGGAACGACTGGATTCTGCAGAAGCCCGACAAAAAGCTGCCGAGGCTGCACAAGAACGGTGAGTGAGTTTGTATTTTAAAAATGAAAAAAAAAGATTGAAGAAATACAATCGAAGAAAGAAAAAATGAATTTAATGAGGTCTTTGATGATTGTTTCTAAGCAATTTCATTTTCCCTGGTACTGATGTTTGTTACTGCAAAAAAAAGGGGAGGAAATTTCGAAGGGTTTATTATTTGGGGAAAGTTGTTTTCTGAGGAATTGGAGTCCCCGTTAAAAACAATTCATAAAAATTTATGCCTTAAAAAATATAATTTTAATGCCAAATTTTACTGTATCCACCTAAACTGTACGCAGGGGCAAATATGAATAAAATAAGTTTTGGGTTACATGTCTGGTCATTTTGACTTTGACTGAAGAGTACCATACTGTTGCAGAAACTTAGCTGAAGTAAAATGCTTGTGATTGGTACTTTACCCTTCGACGGCTATCTCGACCATTAAAATGGACCGCAAATGGTGCAGAACGTATTTGGGCCAATTGTAATGCTTGTGGAGTATAAGGCATTTGAAAACAATAGAGTTATTTAATAAGAATGTTTTGAATCTGATATGCTTGGAAAAACAATTATTATGAATTGGGCATTACATAGTTATTTTTTTTCTTGCCTTGTACATACAGCTTTAGATTGAGTGCCTGATTGTTACAGCCTGCTATCGGCGATAGGGGCTTAAATTTGTTGCTGTATGTGTGGACCGTGGGAGTAACACCAGTTGAAAACTATGCATTTGAGTGTTCACTTTCTGAAATAAGATCGTAATTAAATTGCCATAACATCAGACAGGAGAGTATTTACTGTAAAGTAAAATCATCCATATATATATATATATATATATATATATATATATATATCTTAACGTGAAGATCGACTGTACAACTTCTTATTCATTATATTCTGTAGAGAACCATTATTGGCCAAAAAGGCAGTAGAACTGACATTCCAATTCTTGGGTTTCTTGACCTGTTGCCATCTGCATCCGTTCAGTGTTCTACTCCCCAAACTTCTGCATCTGCAATAAAACCAACATCTAAAAGAAGCTGCAATCTAAACCTACGAGTCAGCTACAATCTGCAAGCTTCCTTTGTGTCACCAACAGACTTCCCCTGTGGGACAAAAAGGCTGTAAGCTTGCGCTGTGGTTGTTGTGAACCTCTTGCAAGATGGTAAATACTAAATATTAAGACTCTACTATTTACAACAATAACTCAGTGAAAATTTGACATTCTTCCCAAATACTTGGGATTATTACAGATACAATAGCAAGCAATTTGACCTGAACCTTTTTTATTTTTTTAATTCTGTTTTCCTGTAAGCCATAACTAAAACCAAGGTCTGCTAGAGTATATTAAAAGGCTAATTGGTTTTCTGTTTTCATATCCTATCATCTTCTAAGATCTCTGTTACTAAACTCCCTAATTCAAAGATCTTAGTTACTAAGCTCCCTTGTTCTTTGATTTTTTACATTTTCTGAATACTTGTTGAAGAGAGCTGTTTTTTTATAACTAAAACGGGCAATTTTATATTTATTAAAGCTGAAAAAGACCAGCAGAGCAGTTTGCAGTAATTCAAACTAGAGTAACAGATTTGTCTTGAGCATTGTTCTGCTCTATTCCATCTTCCAAAAAGACTGTTTTTGTTGAGGAAAAATTGACATCTACTAAACTGCTATATACTCTAGTATATTGGCCGAGTAATAAAACAAAAAAACAAAGCATAACCAACTAATCTAAACCAGGGCTGTGCCCACTGTTCATGACCTGAGGAGCAGCATTGTTTCCTGTTTGTCCATTGGAGCTTGAGACGTCCACAATGGCGTGAAAAGGTTACAGAACGGGCTTGTCATCCATGTATCTGCTTCCGGCTTGCTAGGTGACCCTGGAATGCCTCGCAGTCAGCATCTCTTGGTGACGGTCCAGAGTTGTCATCACGGTCTCCACCTGATGACCATACACACGGATATGCTCTTCTGCGTCCAAATGAGTGTCCAAGCTCGAGGTGTGAGATGTAATTTGACGAACAACTTCCAAAACTCCGACCAGCTAAGAATTCATCCAAGATAGGTTGCTCCTAATTTCCTGAATATCAACCCAAACATCCCTGATTTCCACCGTAAGCTCTGCAAGCTTGGCTTCCAATTTCTCCATCTTCATGCTGGGAGATATTGCTATTGTCCCCCACCAGCGTTCCGTTCCTTGCAGTTTTCCCAGGTAGACCAGAATTTCTCCTGTTTGCCAGTCAGATTCGAATGCTTACTGTTGTCCTGAATCCTGATGACTCACAGTGGATCACGGTTTGTTTGGACAGAAAGCCACTCTTCCTGAACTCCAGAGGGAAAGGCAGCATCCTCCAGAAATTCCAGAATCACCATTACCGTGTTGCTCCCCTCCACAGATTTCATCGACTCAGACCGGGTTTGGCGACTATCCTTAATCCCAAATGCACTGTTATGAAGAGGGAGAGACAACATATTACCACATCGCCGATGTACCTGGTCTGTGGCCAATCTTCTCAAAGGGTCTTCCATGCTTGGAGGCATGTGATCACCTGTGATCTATTCTCGGGTCTTGAAATGACGGTAGAGAGAATTTATGTGAGTGGGGTTTGACTTGAATGTTGAATGCTATGGCGATTGGCATTTGGACCATGGAGACCTATAACAATACACATTAAACCTTAGAGGAGCCAATGAGATATATGATGGCCCCCATTTTGCACCATTTTGCCTTTTTCCTAGAGTGATGCCTTGTTTGCTAGGGTATCGACCATTGCATTATTGTCATGTCAAATGTGCATCAGGTTAGCATCAGGGATATGTTGGAGGAGACCTATGATGCACTTATGCAGCCTCCTGGTAATCCTATCCTCTAATTCCACTCGTTTTTTGGCTTGTGAGATAACCAAGAGGGAGTCGCCAAGAATGACAACCTTTTGGATCCCTAGAGAAACAATGAGATCTAATCCAAGATAGAGAGCATGACGTTCCGCTTTATTGTTAGTTGCTCTTCCTAGACCCCATTCATAGGTTAAAACTGTATTTCTACTGGGATCGAGAATGATCCCTCTCGCACCTGCCTCCCCAGGTTGAAGAGGACTATTATGAAGTAACTGGCATCTGAGTTGTAAACTAGCATAAATCTATCTTAACCCTAGATCTATTACACGCCAAGAAGGACAAAAAAACTCGAGATGCTAACCTCTCAATGCTTAATACATTTGTTTGTGTGTGTTTGGCCTTTTTTCAATGTGGTTAGGAGCATTACACAAAAGTCACTGACAACATCTCCTCCTACCCCAGCTGTAGAGCACATTGCATTGCTTGGCACAAACTTGGTGAACAGGGACACATTCTTCATTGCCAGCCTCATTTTTAACTTATAGCTGGAAAAGTTCAACGTTCAAATGTAATGACAAATCCTACCTAATGAATGGGAAATAGATTTTTGTAATTAATGCAACATCCCTATTGAGCAATAACTAAAATTCTTTTACTTATTGAGAAAACAAATTGTTTTGAATAACTTGTGTAAAAGAAATGACAAATGACACTTACAAGGCTACTTCAGACTTCAAAATTCGTTTGATTTTCTAAAAATGAGTGGTTATTTTTTGTCGTCTATGAAATCAGTAATTTTGTCCCGAGCTTGCATAATGTAAAAGGGAATGTAGGAATTAGGACTAAATATGTTTTCTCCTTTTTAGAAGTCTTGAATATTTGTGCTAGTCCTGACAGGGATGTATCCTTACTGCAGCCAAGAACAATTTGAGAAGTCTGCTGCAGGAAGGGCTGCTCGTGCACAGATGGCAGCTGCAGCAAAACAGTCAGCAAATTCTAATAGCTCTGGACCCGTCTTAAAGGTATCATGCATATACAAGCTTTCAGCGATAGTGGTTTCTTTTGTAGCACCCACTTTTCATTTGCCCAACATATTATACACATTTAGAATTGGCATTATATTTAAATGTTGTATTTCCTAGATTGCAATATCTTGCTGACTGAGTTGTGTTCTACATGCAGTGGCAAATGGGCTAACAGATACTCTGGAAATTATGGACGAGACTGCTTATAAATGAAGTAATTTGGAAATTGTATTTATCTAAATCTCATAAGGTTCCATCTTTATTGTCAATAAGATCTGAGAGTTACATAGGATCTCCATGAGGTTTCCTGCTTTGCATATGCCAAACTATTGTACTGTTGAAATTCATTTAAGCATGAAAGATGTATCTGTAAATAAATTATTTGTTTCCACAGATACAACGCTTATTATGAACCTCATTCATGTAATTATCTGTACTAATGTGCACTGTGGGTATTCATTTTTTCCATATGTATTCTGCCACTAACTGTTGGCAATTTACTATTGCTTTGACAACCGTTCTTGTCTTTGTTTATGTTTATTCCCAATTTGATCTCCCAACATTCCAAACTTCGGTTAGATATACGGTTTGCCAATCCAAAAGTAGGCTTCCAAGTGAAGTCCCTTGACTGGTGTGTTGGTATCCTCCTCTGTGATATGTACTTGGCCCAAAAGTTCTACATGTTCAGCGAATTCCTTTGGCATATATTCTGCTGTGCAGTATAGCTCCATGGCAACTTTGAACCATTTTGTTACTGAATACCCATTACCCATCTACAAGTTTGAAGGCATGCACAACCAGTTAAAACTGTGTACCCTCGCTTATATATTAATAATCAAGGCCAATAATAAGGAGGCAAAAGAGCAGTTCATAACTTGATACTATCATGCTGAAGGCTGAACAAAGGTAGGTGGCTAGAAACACCAAAATATACAAATGGCTAATAATAAAGATAACGAAACACATTTACAGATATGTTTCCATATAAATGGGATGATAATAAGGACTTGGCATCGGTAGGGGTGAGTAAGCAGTGCTTCCAAAATACCTCAATTTATAGTTTTTCTGTAGTGGAAGTTCTATGAGAGACATGACCTAGTGGATTCATTGCGTTGCACAGACTTCCTTCAGTTTAAGTGCCAGGTCTAAAGGGTAATAGTGTAACTATTTTGAGAAAGTGGCTCAAAACTGCACCTGCCCTCATCCCTTTGAAGCTCATGGCAATTGGGTGGGGCAGACCACAGTGAGAATGGAATCCTGGGGATGTTACAATACTCTATTGATGTCATTAGTAAATCAAATTTATCTTCTTAAAAGGTGGTAACCTGATTTGACTCAAATAAAAAACACTGTTCTATAAAGGTTAAAGAAATTCTTTAGTTTCTGTTGAAATACTGAGAGGGGGGTGAATCAGTGTTTGCCAATAATTAAAATTTTAATTGAGAGCAAGTTGCTAATCACCAATCATAGCAGCATATCATCAACAATCATAAAAAAACAAGATGCACAGTACACAAGATTTTTACGTGGGAACCCAAGTCCTGGGGTAAAACCACGGAAGCCTTTTATGATAAAATTTGACCCAGCAACAACTGGGGTTATAAATTTAATACAACATCTCCAGCTACAACTGGAAGGGGCTACAACCCCTAGGCTTTGTCAGCTGCAACTGACGAGCCGCTACAACAGCTCAGCTCACAAAATTGTGAGCCCTAGCACCACCCTACCACCCTATAGATAAAGATGATTGAACCTGTGGACCTGTTAAACCAATCACTGAACCTGCTGCTGATAATTCCTGCTCTCTGATCACTGCCAAGTCATCACAGTACACTGATATATTGTTTGACTGCTATACACTACTCAATCATAATCACTTAACAAGTAATTCTGCTCTGCTTTCACTTCTTGTTACTGTAAGACCATCCCAAGTCTGAAGCAAAACTGTACTGGATTATGGATTGTAACAAAACTCAGATCATGGCAAAAACATCAAGTCAATCTGATATTGCTGCCACTCATTAATTGTTGCTCATTGCCTTTGTCATCAATCTGAAACCACTTTGTCAACTAAAACTACTGCTACTCGTGCCAATCATCCAGAAGTCTGCTCATATGCTGATCATCAGTGTGTCTGGTCATCATCAAGAGGTCTGCTCATTTATGCCAATTCAAAATATCGGTTCATCTACTGCTCATGCTGTTAAGAGATCTACTCATACATTTCTCATACCGGGATATCAAAGATTTGCTTATAGTAACATTTATCAGTAGGTGTATGCCAACAAGTCAATCCTCAATTTAATCAAAAACCTAATCAACAAATGTCATTAGGGCTTAACCCTACTTCCCAGTTTTGCACTTTCAACTGTATATCCCTGAGCATATATAACATCACTAGGCATTGCTAAACATTTTACTGTGTACTAGGCAACTGTGTAAACAACAATGTGTATGGTCAAACAATTGTGTAATGTCTGAGTGTAGGTATCATTATACTATGTAAATCACTTACTTGTTTCACTTTGCAAACCTGAGATAAGGATAGTCCAGAGTTTTGAAACAACCACGTGTATAGAGAGGAGACAGTCCGAATTCTGAAGCAGCCCGAAATTTGCAGAGGTGTAGACAGTCCGAAATTACAAAGGTTTGATAGTCCGAAATTTGCAGAGGTAGAGATGCATGTTGCGTACTGCTGCCCTATCTTTGACTGCGAAAATTTCAGAGAAAGGTCTCCTTTTTGTTTGCTTGACCCAACAGCTCAATTAGAGAGAGCAATCATATCCTTTTCACTCTTCAAACAACTGCTAAGGCTTCGGATGCCTGATATGAAGCTTTGGATCCCTGAATAGGTCTCGGTTGCCTGATATGAGACCACGGCTACCCTGAATGAGACCTTGGATGGCTAGCAGATAACCTCGGGTGCCCTGAAAGTAACCTCGGATGCCCTGAAAGTAACCTCGGATGCCCTGCTGAGACTTCGGATGGCTATCATATGACCTCGGGTGCCCTTGAGCAGGCCTAGGGTACCTTAACCACTTTCAGGGCTATGGCTGTCATAAAGAGACTGAATTGAACATCAAACCCTCGTTGCTGCCTTCCACCAGATGCACCAGACCTCACAATGATGAGAGAAAGAAAAATTGCCAACATAAACACCACGAATTGTTCTTCTTGGATCAGAGATAAAAGATCAGAGTTCTTTTCCACCTTCTGTTACTCTCAGCTTTGAGGTAGCCAAAAAAATCAGAGCAGTCCTTCTTTAATCCGAAAATTCCCAGAGCTAATTCGATTTATTTCTTCTCCTAAACGAAAATTAATAGGGTATTTATACTAGTTTTTCAAAACAAAAAAAATATGGAGCCGACCTTCCAAAAAAAATATATAATTTTTAAAATTTAATTTTATTTTGTCAAGAAGCTTCATTTGTGGAGCCGACTTGTAACAATAAACAATTTATTATTTTGTTTTTATTTGAATTTGAATTTTATTTATTCAACGCTTTAAGGCTTTGATACCTTTACTTTCCTTGGCTTCATGGATGTGCAACATCCTTGTTTTTATTGGGGTTAGACCATAAGGGAATGCTTTCTAAGTACAACGTCAAGGGCTGGTAATACGTTGTGTAAGCTAGGGCACATCAAGAATACACCTCAAATTTTAGAAATGAATGTCTTCACACCTTTTGGAGGGCTGACCACATTTAAATTTATTTAATCAATTGATATTTTATTTTTGCTTCCACATTGTCATCAATAAATGTGTATTTATTCTTGGTCTTCATGCCACATTACTAGGTGGGTTTGACACCACTCGGTTTTTACTCCATCATATGCACCCAAGATCCATCAGCAAATGCCCTCAAGTGATAACGGTACAAGGACATCGTGGTCATGGCAAGAGGGCTTCATAGGTTCCACATGTCAAAGACCATACAAGAATTCCACCAAGTGTGGGTCCAAGGACTTCTGCAAAATGTCAAAGACCATACAACAGGACCTCCAAGGGTCAAGATCCATCATGACATCACCTGTGGGGTTGCCAGACCTTCTCCTAGGGTACCATGACCTCATTTCAAACACAAATGACCACATAATGGGTCATTTGGACTCTTCACTTCTTCAACCCACCAAGGACACTTTCTAGGGTATTAGGGCATAGGTTGTGGTACTGGAAAACAACTGGAGAACCATAGAAACACCTTAGGGGTCACTCAACCAAGTTCATGGGTAGCCAGGGCTTTTGGCATTGCCCCAAGGCCTCCAAGGGCTTCAAGCTTGGGCTTGGACAAAGTCAAAAGGTCTCCTTTGACATAGACAACCACAAATCAAATACTAACCCTCAGGGGCTCCACAAGGGGCACCAAGACTTAATTGTTGGCATCAATGACAACCTAATCAACAGTTTCAACATTTATGAAAAACGTCAAACAGTTTTTTTTTAATAAATAAAAATCATTGAAAGCTTGAAATCCATACTACCTTTTAATGCTGCTAAGCGTCATATATGTGTAGTAATAGGGCATAGATTTTTTTTTGTACTAGGGGAATCGACAACTGGGATGGGGTTGGTACTCACATGACACGGGGTCCAATCCCGTCCGTTACCACTATATCCCTAGGTGCAACCACCGCGCTCGCCAAAATGGCACACGAGTTATCCAAGGTTTGAACCAACGACCTCTTACAAGGCTTACACGAGCTTTCCCGGCTGATCTACACCCCGATGG